>CM057452.1:1224602500-1227102500 GCA_016271365.2 Neoceratodus forsteri
AAGAAAATGGGAGGGGAGGTAATACGGGGGGGGTGAAGGAGTGGGTAGAAGATTTCTACAGGTCAGATGGAGTGCACCTGTCAGATCTAGCCATAGATATATTTAATACAGAAATGATGGGCTTTGTAGAGGAATGGGGAAGACATGCAAATGGTACAATAAAAAAAAAAATTATATATAAAAGGAGAAAGAGAATGGAGGAAGTTCCCTAGCCAGAGTCAGGGGGAAGCCAGCCATCCAACCCAAGCTGGAGACTGGCTAATGGAAAAAAGGGGGGAAGGAGGGGAGGGGGGAAAGAAAAAGGAAGAGGATGGAAAGAAGGAGAAGCTGAAGGAGAAAAAGCGGTCTCGGTTCTCACCTTTACCTAATAGGAAAAGAGAAGAAGAAGGCACCCAGGTTTTCACCTGGTGGAGCGAGGAGAGAGGAAGAAAGAGGGATGATCAGAGATGGATATATGGATGCAATACAATGCAATGGTGAAAAATATAATAATAAAGGAATGAGATGGAAAATGGAATCATGGTATACTGTATATAATAAATTGATTGCCAGTCTGAGCACAACATACAGTGGTCTGTGTCTTTTGTGGGGGAAAAGGGGGGAATCCAGGACAATAGAGTTTGCCCTTTAAGGGGCAGACCAAGTTGCCCTGGTGCACCCCTTCCCTTTACCTGAAGATGGTGTGCTCAGAGGGGAGAGGAGAAGGGAATGGAAGGGAAGGGAAGGGAAGGGAAGGGAAGGAGGGGAGGAACAAGGGGACAGAACAATCATATCTCTCAACCTCCTGCCTCATAAATCAGGGACAAGGCTTAAAAAAATCAGGGACAAAGGACCAAAATCAGGGACATATCTTCAAAATTAGAGATATCCACCCAGAAAGCTGATAGAATATGGGGCTTAGTGCACAATGCATTTTCTAAAGAAGAACAAGTCTGTAACTTTAATGCTTGAGATTGTTTTGTGCTTACAGTCCCCACTGTTTAGCCACAAAAACATAAATTTTAGGAGGGACAGAGTAAAATTCTGAGGCAAAATCAGGGACATCCCTGATAATCAGGGACACTTGAGAGGTATGAGAACAATAGGCAGGCAACAGGAAGAGGAGGTGCTAAAGGAGGTACATAATGGACAGCACAGGAGTGGCTCAGCCACTTTTTGCTGAAGTTTTGATCCTCCACCCACCCCATTAACTATGGAACATGTAGGAAGACAGTCAAAAGGGACTGTGTGTATGTGGGAAGACAGTCAACAAGGGACTGTAGTGAATGGTCTGTCAAAGGTGGATGACAGAATTTGTCTGATAGGATGGTATTGGACTGCCAAAGGTGGATGGCAGAGAGGAGAAAAAGGGAGGGGGGAAGAGGGGAGGGGGAAAGAAAAAGGAAGAGGATGGAAAGAAGGAGAAGCTGAAGGAGAAAAAGCGGTCTCGGTTCTCACCTTTACCTAATAGGAAAAGAGAAGAAGAAGGCACCCAGGTTTTCACTTGGGGGAGCGAGGAGAGGAAGAAAGAGGGATGATCAGAGATGGATATATGGATGCAATACAATGCAATGGTGAAAAATATAATAATAAAGGAATGAGATGGAAAATGGAATCATGGTATATATAATGAATTGATTGCCAATCTGAGCACAACAACATATAGTGGTCTGTGTCTTTTGTGGGGGAGAAGGGGGGGATCTGGAACAATTAGACTTAGGTAAGTTATATAGTTACAAGAAAGGAAGTATGTTGTTAAGTTTGGGTGGTGGGAATCTGAACTTTTTTTTTTTCTGTGTGTTTTACATAGATTTGCCTTGCTAATCAGAATCACTGTCTGAACTGATTGCTCTCAGACATTTGTTGGTGTAGTTATAGTGTTTCCTGTAAATGAGAATTAGAAATAATGAGTTAAATTATTAAGTAGTTGTAATTGGGGGTGAGGGAGATGAGGTTATAGTTAGCTGAAGGTGGTGGGGGGCATAGATCACAGTTGTTTTGTCAGTATTGGAAAGAAGTTCATGGGTGCTTAAAATATATTTGTTGTAGTTATCTATATACTAATATTGTATGATTTTAAAGGCAATATACTGTACTTAGCATTTAGGTTTGCTTAAGCAGGTACCTAGGATTCCCTTGTGGATTGTAGGGACGGTGCATAGTGCAAGTTGCTTTGTACTGGAATTGCTATCATTAAGGGTATTTCTCTACTTAGTGAAGTACTGATATGCTAATGTTTTTTTTCTCACTGATTTTATGATAGTCATTTAGGCTATGGACTTGCTTGCTTTCAGAAACTTGTGTGATCTCTGTTGGTGGCATGCCTGGATCTGATAGCTTTTAAATCAGGTGCTTATGGATTGAATGGTTCATCAGGTGTTTATCAGTGGTTATGCCAGCCTTCTCTATAATATTTTTTTTGTGATGCATGCCAGTTTATTAAAACCTACTGGCTGGTTCTTATACCAGGTGTCAGGTAACCTGTTGTTGCATTGCTTTTTTATGGCAAGAAAGAATGTAGAATACAGATTGTTATATTTTTTGGGGTTGTTACTCTCTCCATTTGCAATAATTTGTAACTGGGATTCTTACTGAGTTGTTTTCCAGTGTTCAGGGTTTTAACTTTCCTGTGTCTATTGATTTGCTTCTGTGAGTTGCTTTTGTTTGTCTTTCATTATTATACTGTAGAAATGATTGTCAGTTTTCATCTTTTTTTAGTTCAATGTCTCTGCAGCAGACATTTCTCATCTCTTTTGTTCCTCTGACTTCAAAATATAAACTGACTACTAGCCATATGGTATTAAGTAGTGGGTCTGGTGTGTTAGGGATAGGTTGTTCACAATCATATGGTTTCTCTATCATGCTGTCAGTCAGCTTTCAGCAGCTGTTAGATTATTTATTTTTTCTACTCCTTTTTGTGATTTTTGCTTGGCTATTTGCCTCAATGTGCTTTTCAGTACTGTGAAAGGTAGCTGTCAGAGTCAGTGGCTCATAGTTGGTTTAGTCTTTTTTTGTGGCATACAAGAAGTAGTGTGACAGCACTTTTTCCAGTGTGCTTGGAGTTTTTCATGCAGAGGTCTCTCAATTTTAAAACTGTCTGTAAGATAGCTGTGAAATATCTGAATGTTATTTTGAGCTTTATGGGCTGTGTTACAGTTCTTTTCTGATTCAACAAATTTATTTGTGGCATCCTCATCTATGATAGCTGTGACACTTGTTGAAGATTAGTCGGGTTGGCACAGCAGTGTAGTTTGAGTGAAAAACGTTGCTGCTGGTTCCTCCAAAGACTCTGTATCCAGTCCAGTTTGAGTGAAACTCTCCATCTCCATTGCAAATCTGTTGTCTAAGGCTGCTGTTTCCATGATGTCGTTTTAATCCAAGTTTCAGTGTTTTCTCATTCAAAAAGATAAAACTGCTCTAGTAAAGTGTTTCATTGTTTTGTTGGTTTGTTTTGCAGTTTGGTACATTGCAGTTTGTAGGCACTGATGTAAGCTTGTGATGTACTTTAAAGTGGATTGTTCAAACACAGGCTGGTAATGAGGTAATAATGTGTGTGTGTGTGTGAGAAGTGACACAGGTGTTTTCTGTGGAAATGAAGAATTAAGGATCGCTGGTAAAATGTACTTTGGTCTAGGTGATGATAACAGTACTGTATGAATAAATTGATGATGACAGTACTTTACTAATAAATTCATTCTCTGATTTATTCATGCAGTTGATCTGATAAATGTGTTTATCGGCTGTATTCTGAGTCTACACCTACTGCATAAATATATATTCTTTGCAGAAATCCTGGGGTAATGCACCACTTAGGGTTTTACTTAATGCCGCAAAAGTAGGAAACTGTGGCATTAGGGTTTCAAATCCTAACTCCCAACTCAGCCCCCTACTCCCAAGCTGCAAAAGAACAAGACCACACATACTGTACAACCACAGACAGTCATCATCAGGAAAGCTAAACAGTGTACAAGATACAGCTGTTTCTGCACCTCCTATCCTCTTAGGCCATCAAAAAGTAACTGTTTTCATCTAATCTTAGCTTTCTAAGGTAACATTATACTTTTCAGGAAAAGCACTACCCCCTAAATAAAATTGCTAGCCCCTTGAACATGTCTAGACTGACTACTCCTCCAGGTCTTTCAGTGGCCTGCCTTATGTTTCCTTTATCCTGCAGTCTGACATGCAGTACCTTATGATATGCAATAATGAATCAGAGAAAATCAACCTAGAAAGATATCTGATATTTGTGAGTTTGATACTTGGATTTATTGCTAGCAGCTGTTGTTCTTGCCCCTTTTCTCTGGACTGACAGGCCTCATCCACAATGAAAAGAGATGGGTTTGAGATGAACCACGGGTGGAGAGAGGTATAGAGATGCACACACAGCCACTGACTTGGCAGGTATTCCAGTGCACTCCTAGAAAAAGTACACTGGTATCCTGAATTCAGAACTTCAAAACATAACTGCAAAAGAAGACTCATGCTCTAAAGGATTGCACACGTAAGTAAAAGATATGTTCACAGTTTCTATAATTCATATACCCTTTTGCAGTGTCCTACCAGCTGAGAAGTAAACTATTTTGTTCCCTATTGAATACTGTTTTACTACATATAAAATGTTATTGCACAGAAATAAATTGCAAATTCCATAACATGACCAGATCACAAAAGACTGTTTCGCACACAGTGAATCACTTTGTATGAGCATAAACAGGTAAGGATTCTAGAACATTTTTGGTTTCTGTATGCTCTTCTTGCAGTTTGGCTAAATATTGCAAATTGAATCTGCTTCCCACTGCTACTCTAAAGAGAAAAAGCACACAGTCCCCCAATGAAGAATGCAATGTGTTACAGATAAGCACTTTGAACAACTGACCCGCCCTCTCCCTCATATAGTAAATGTGTCTTTTTTAACTAAACAAAATGCATTACTACTCAAATTAGGCTTTCTTTTCTGAGATAAGAATCATTGTTTTAGTGTTGCTTATAGGAAGCAAGAAGAAACTAAAAGAATGAAGTAAATGCCTCAGCTGGGGCTTGAACCCAGGCCACCAGAAATACCGTTCTGGTCACTCAAACCAGCTGTGCCACGAAGGCAAATGGATCGTGGGCTGTCCCAGAGCACACATTACTCTTTCTCCATTGCACAACATGGTGCTTCACAAATAATTACTTCATTTTTCAATCCATGGATGTGGTGTGCATATTTATGGAACACATACAAACAAAGGAGAGAATGAAGTAAGTGTCTCAGCTGGGACTTGAACCCTGGCTGCCCAAATGCCATTCCGGTCATGCTAACCAGATGCACCACGAAGGCAACTGGAACCAGAGCTGTCCTGGAGTTCACATCACTCTTTCTTCATTGTACAACCTGGTGCTGCACAAATAATTACTTCATTTTTTAATCACATGTGTGTGGTGTTCATATTTATGGAACACATACACAAAAAGGAGAGAAATAAGTAAGTGCCTCAGCTGGGATGCACACAGCACCATGTGATTAACAAATGATGTAATTAATTGTGCAGCACCTGGTTGTGCATTGGAGAAAGAGTAATGTGTGCTCTGGGACAGCCCAGGTTCCAGTTGCCTTGGCGGTGCAGCAGATTAGCGCGACCGGAACGGTTATTTCAGGTGACCTGGATTCAAGTTCCAGCTGAAGCACTTACTTCTTTCTCTCCTTTGTTTGTATGTGTTCCGAAAATATGCACACCACACCCATGTGATTGAAAAATGAAGTAATTATTTGGCAGCACCAGGTTGTGCATTGGAAAAAGAGTAATGTGTGCTCCAGGACAGCTCAAGTTCCAGTTGCCTTGGTGGTGCATCTGGTTAGCAAGACCGGAATGGTATTCAGGTGGCTATGGTTCAAGTCCCATCTGAGGCACTTACTTAGTTCTCTCCTTTGTTTGTATGTGAAACTAAAAAGAAATAAAACAAATTAAAAAGGAAGGAAATTAAAAAGAATGTATGATATCTGTGTTTTCTTTTCAGGAGACAAAGGTGTATTTTTTTTTGTTAATTTCATTTGTGGCTTAAAACATGTAAAATACATTATAATATATGGAGGGACTCAGGGAGGTATCAGTATTTGTTGCCTTGGAATGGCACTATATGACTTTGACTGACTTACGAAAATATGAACTTGGGAGAAAATGTAAGAACTCTGGTTCAGGGCCACTGTTCCTTTTTTTTCAGGCCTGCTAGATCACACGTCTTTCTGTTTTAAAGGGGATGTTCTAGAGCTTTAAAAGTTTTCATTTTCTTGACAAAGACACTTTTCCTCTTTATGAGAAGCCCTGTTACTATGACTGACCATTGTTCTTGGGCAAGAGACAACTGCATGATGTTTACATACAATGTGACAATTTTGTGGTTGTGGGATAAGAATAATTATCTACAAGGTACTGAGAGGTAGTGAAGTGGATCCTGGAGTGGAGGCAATAAAGATATATTAAATGATGAATGGGAAGATTGGTTGGAAGAAGAGGAACTGAACAAGTGACTGGAACATCAAGTCTATGTGTCTCCACAATGGGTGATCAAGTCATGGGGACACAGCAAGACTTGAAAGGGATTTCAGAGAGTAAATAGTAAATGATATCAGCATCTCTCAGCTGGTAGCACATCTGCCTCTGGGCCAGAAGGTTGTGGGTTCTTGTCCCACACCAGGACTGGGCTCATATCTAAAATGCTGGCATCCGAGTGCAGTATTAGAGGGGTGCTGTACTAATGGGGTGTGCCATCATTCGGATGAGATGTTAAACCAAGGTCCCTTCTACCCATACTGGTGCTGTCCTGGTGGGTGTCCAGGTGAAAGTAAATGAACCCAAGGCACTCTTTGCAAAGAGTAGGGGAATTTTTATTTGGAAAAAAGGGACTACATTACAGTAGTATACAACAAATCATATACAGAAACACAACATAATACTTGTTTTTAATTAAGACAGATTCAAACATTATACAGGCAGAAAATGCAGAAAAGAAAAGAGACAAAAAAAAAATACTAATAATTCTTTACTCCACTACCCTGTGTCCCACTTTTCTCAGTTATCCCATAACAATTTTTCTTTCTTTTTAGAAAACACACAAGCGTCATTATTTCCTATATTTTGTACAGAAGTTTGAATATTATGTGCCACATCCACATATGGGACTACTCTCTGCTGGATTATCCACTCACACCTGGACTGCCATAGAAAATATTTAATAACTGCAAAAATAAGGTACAGTGTATCAACGTGGTATTTACCCTATCCTTGTAAATGTGTTCCAAACATCAGAACTTCATAGGGGAGTGACATGAATAATGGTTCACTCCATTCTATGGCTAAGGTTTCCCAACATTATCTTGCATATTCACATTCCTTAAATAAATGTTCCTGAGTTTCTAGTAATTGCATGCAAGATTCTCTTAAACAATATCTCTCAGCAAGGGGCTTATGTTTGTTATTACCCTTGACCCCCAGTCTCCCATAATTAATGAGCCAGACTAAGTCCCATGTAAACACTGGTAGTCTTTTATTTTCCAAAAAAAAATCAACATACCATGAAGCTTATTCTCAGGGCAGTTGGAAAATGCTACCACTTCTTTCTGTTTGGCCAAAAGTATGGTTTTGTAGATCGTTTTCCTTTCTAAAGTCTGTATCTGTACTGGAGTAAGTTTCCATTTGACAAGATTCTTAATGGGTTCTATATGCACTGTGGATATAGAGTCAATACTATGTAATAATCTTGTTTTGTTCTGCATCTAGTAAGGAATGCTTGGGACTATCTACTCTGAAACTAAAGGTTTCCATACTGTATCCCCAGGTTTCAACACATATCCTAAATTATAACTAATAAAAATACTATAGAAGAAGGCCACAGGATTCACTATATTAACTCCACCTTCAACTACAGGCCTATAGGTGAATTCTCTTTTAATATGGTTTAACATTCTCCCCCAAAATGCCTGGAAAAAATACTTAAAAGGGATGTCACTACTACTTGTGAGGGGGGGACTGTAACTAATGTGTAAAAAGACTGGAATCAGTAGAGAGTTAATCAGGGTTACCCTCTTTCTTTTTGAAATGTGTTGCCCTTTCCATCCAGCCACCAGCCTATTTGCTTTACCCAGACACATATCCCAATTTTGTTTAGCAAGATCTCCATCCCCAAAAACTACTCCCAATATTTTAATGGGTGTTTGCAAAACAGAAAACCCTACAAATGTTCCAGTGCTTGGCAAAGGTGTGTTCCTGAGTACAATCCCCATACTTTTTCCATAGTTAATCCAAGCCCCTGATATGTTGGCATACCCAGCTAATATCTTACTTTAGCTGATTCTGATGTGTTAGGTTGTAAAAGTAAATCATCTGCATAAGTGAGGATCTTTACTGCTTCTAAAATAGAAGCAGGTTGTATCCCCTAATGTCTTCATGTGACATAACAAATGTAAGTAAAATATATTTTCCAAACACAAATAACAAAGGGCTGAGGTGGCACCCTTGACACACTCCCCTTCTAACCCTGATTTCTCTTCCCCACCACCCATTGAAATTTGGAATCAGTGCAGTATAACGGTATAATGTCATTAACCAAGCTACAAATTGTTCAGGTATCTCATATGCTTTAAGTGTAGAAACTAAAAAGAAGTTGGCAATCCTATCAAAGGCCTTTTCTTGGTCAAGGCTTAACATGAACCCATGTATTTTATCTTTAGTTCCCCTAAGATATAATTCTCTCAGAATAATTAAATTATCATGCTGGCATCTATTGGGGACTGCACAAGTTTGGGTTGGATGTATTAAACCCTCTACCACTGTAGTAAGTCTCGCTAAAAGAATGTTACTCAGTACTTTAAGGTCCGTATTCAAAAGACTAAGTAGTCTCCAATTTTCCAGTAATTCTGTATCCCCCTTTTAATATAGCAATATTAATATGGCCTCATTCATAGAGGGGGGGCTAAATTTCCTTGAGCAAGCATCTGATTATATAAAATTACTAACACTGGGTCCAAAAATTCTACAAATGTTTTATAAATTCCAGTTCCAAATCTATCTGTCCCTGGAGCTGCATCCTTATGTAAACCATTTATAGCATGTTTTACTTCCTCTAATGTTATAGCTTTTGTTAAACATTCTTTATCAAAATCTTTAACTTGGGGTAGATTTAAAGAGGAAAAATAAAAAATAATATCCATATTATCTACAAAACAGTTTCCATAGAGTGATTCTATGTGGTGCTCCACCACATCTGACATTTCTGCTGATGAAGTGCATAAATGGCCTCCAGGATGTTTTAGGCCAGTTATGACCCTATGCCCAACCTTGTCACTACATTCTTTAAATGGATCAAGAGACCCTTTTTTAACATGCATGCTAAACCTTAATTCTTGAGCTAATGATTTAGCTCTATTGTATTGGCAAGCTTTCGTTTGCTCTTTAACAACCTTGATTTGTGAACTGTAGTCCCTATTCTATGTCTCTGATAGTGATATCAAGGCCTGTAATTGTCCCCTTAACTGTAAATAGCCGATATACTCTTTATTAACTTTATCCTGAGCTCTGGATTGGAAAAGAAGTTTCCAAGATCATTTAGTATCTTCCCACCAACTGTTGATGTCCTCATAACAGGCAGAGGCGATAGTCTTGCCTCGCAATCTGTTATTCAAGCCCTCTTGGTATCAGGATCATCTAGTAGAGATTCATTCAATCTCCAGCTAAGATCAACAATAAGAGATTTATGGTCAGAAAATTCCCAAGCACTAGTAAAAACTCTATCAGAGACCAATGTCTGGGATAAAAAGGCTAAATCTATTCTTGTAGAAAGTGGCCCTTTAAAAAAAGTGTGTCCCCCAGTAGGATGAAGTTTTCTATAAGAATCTGAGAGACTAGCCAATAAAATAATATTTCTTAGTGCTTGTGAGTCACAAAAATGTTTTATTCATTCTAAGCCCTCTATCTGCATGCTCTAAGCACAATTAAAGTCAACTGCCCACACTATAAGCCAAGATGTGTGCAGATCAGGTTGGATGGATTTAAAAAGGGAAACAATCTGTGCTCTGGTCTGAGGGGCATAGACAGTGATAAGTCTAATTTTTTCCTGGCAGTAATTAATATCAAGCATAAGGGACCTACCAGGGAAAATATCCAATAATCGAGAGACTGTAATCCCAGATTTAGTGAAAAGAAGACCGACTCCATCACAGCATTCTTTTCCCACTGACCAGAAAGATGGCCCAGTACTCCAGCTATGAGAGGCTTGTCTCAGATCCTAGTGGGATTTGAGCCTGGTGTCTTTTAAACACCAAATGTCACTAGGAAATTGTTGCAAGGATAGAAAAAAAACACTTCTTTTCTTTTTATTTTTGACACTGTTAAAATTAATGGTTATTATCGATAAGGAATGCATAAGGGGAAGTAATGGGAAAGTAACTTATCAAGAGGGGTAACCCCAAAAATCTATTATCAAGAGGTGTTAGAACTCTTTCTTTGCCGAGTGCGTTTGGCAATTGAGTCCCCCCTCCCCTTCCTCAGTATCATCAGTGGTAGTGGAGGCAAACTGAAGGGGTGTCTGACTCTTGTTCCTCTGAGTCTCTCCACTGTTTATCTTTTGATAAGAGGGCAAAACAATTCTCAGATTTCAAAAGTGAAGGAGCTTTTCTTTAGCTTTTTCCCGTCTCTCACATCAGACAACCCTACTCTTGGGACTACTCCTGGTCTGGATCTTTTCTTTGAAGAGACTGTTTTGAAAGGAGTGTCCACAGGGGAAGGGGGGCATATCCTCCTTCAACACTGAATCAGAAGTTGGAGGAGAAACATTTGATTTCTCAGTCTGCTCCTCTACACCAACAGAGGTCTCCATGACACCATCTGTGGGTAGTGCAGGATGTGATGGCTGATGATTAGTTACACTGCTAGTGGAAGGCCCTACCTCCTGTTCAGAGATGGTATTTACCTTGATGAGTCTAGCACTTTCTTCATCCTGCCTAGCTATTTTCTTGGCCTGTGATGGTTGTACCTGATTTATAAGGCCCTCATGAGAAGGACAATCCTCCCTGTTGTGAGATGCCCATGGACACCTTCCATAGGCATTCCCGGTTTTCTCACATAAGTTACATATGAATAAATTCAAGCAATTTGCTGGCATATGACCATACTCAAAACAGTGATTACATCTTATGGTGTCACAGGCCGAACTCAAATGGGTACGAGCCCCACACTTAAAACAGGTCTTGGGTTGGCCTACATAAAAGAGGGAACCCCTGTCTTTCCCCAAAAAGAAAAAAATAGCTAAATGAACAGGCCCATTGTTAGAAGAGAACAACTTAATCTTGATTTTCCAACCCTAATTCCAGATGTGTTCACTATCTAGAATGGGGGTGGGCCTGTCCATGACTTCGCATCTTTGCCTGAGCCAAAAAAAAGAATGTCCTCAATATTAACACCTTTAAACATCACAGTAATGACTTTGATAGCAGGTTTAGTTTGAGGTATAGCCAAAAAGGAAGCCATAAAGGTGCATTTTTCAATTTGTGGTACTGAGACCAGAACCTGTCTAAATTAGTGACACTCTTGAAACAAACATCAAAGTTAACATTCCTCACATGAATCAATGCAAACATTTCTGAGGAAAAAAGCCTCAAGGATCCTTTTAAAAGTATTTTGGCAGCATATAGTCTGTCCGGAGGCTCTTCCAAACCTCCCTTATAGATAAAATGAACTGCTTTTTTTCTGGAAGCTGGTTCCCCTGTGGATTGAAACAAGTCTGCCAATTTAAATATAGGTGTCAGCCAGGCTCTTTGCTCTGGATTTTCTAAAACCTTTTCTGTTGGGCCCAAATGAAATTGTCCATCAGATGTGGGTACATACTGGAGAGGAAATCTGGGAGCAAGTTCTGTATCAAGCAGACAAATTTGTTTTGGATCATACGGGGTTTTAATCCAATTTTCATTGTCCTTTATTCTATCATCCACTGAAACAACTTCTATGCTACTAAAGTTGTGCTTGCTGGAATTAGTATTTCTTTCTACTGCAGGATCCTTGTGGTCAGGGACCCACTGTCCATCAGGTGTAAGAAGTCATCCTGCCCCCATTAAAGCATGTTCTGGGGACCAGCTTGGTTGGGGGAACTCAGGAAATTTGTCTGCAGGTTTTCTATCAGAAAATGAGTATTCAGTTATAGATTTTGTTCCTGAAACAGATCCATCAGAAGAAACTTTAAAATTTACCTATTTGAATTCTTTAGCATGTTTTACTTCCTTTGTTCTGGGCAGTTGTTTACTTTGAAGCAATCTTGGCCCCAATCTGCTTCGCACTGCTGCTACTGGTGTATTTCTTTGGGGGAGACCACGCGACTCTGGGCACTCGATCAAAGTATCACTTTCACTGCCAGATGCGGTGTTCAGAAATGCTCTCCCCACACCTGACAGTCTTGCACATTGTTGCAGAGTGAGTCACCACTTGTACAGCTAGAGTTCCTGACTTGCCTTTCACCTGATTGTCAGGGACCGATGTAGAATCTGACACTCCTCTACCCAAGGTCCGCTGAGCAGCATGAGGTCGCTCTTTCACTGCACAGTCATCATTTATTACAACAGCTGGTGATTCCAAGAGGGGCTGCGAATCAGGGACAGACTAAGCCAGTTCTTTAACAGCAATATTGACACCTTCACTCACATGTATGTCTAGAGTTGTAGGCAAATTAAAATTTTCTGTAATTTCACAAATCTCTTGTTCTGCTAAAAGTTCACCAAACTCCTGTAGCAACATAGCTTGCTTGATGGCCTCAGGACTAGTAAGGCCAGGGGAGGAGGCCTGCTCCCCCACCTCAGAGATTTCCATCTTCTCCTCTGACTCATGTGAAGTGGCCACCTAGGACAGTGGAGCAGAGGTTCCCCCTACTGTCAAGTAGAGGAATTTCCCCGGTGTCCTGGCCAAAATTCCCCTTCCCATAAAACTGGTTCATGCAATTGTCCATGCTGTGTGTGTTTTTTTATTTTTTTTTTTTATTTTTTATTTATTTAGTTTTTGTTGATGTATGTTTTTGTTTTGTTGTTTAGTGTCGATGTATAATATGGCCACCGCTACACATTCAGTCACTTCACTACCAGTCTAGCATTGCTGGTAAAGCACTTTGGGATACATTGTATATGAAAAGTGCTATTTAAATGCTGATTCTTGTCCTTCTCCTTCTCCTTCTTCTTCTTCTTCTTCTCTTGTCAGCCATTCAATTCCAAGTCTGGGGTGCCACTCAGCCAGTGCTATGATGAGAAAAAGCTGTAAACAAGTATTGCTGGAGGGAGACAGCCCTGAGCAGGGTTTCATTCAAGCTTGGCAAACTTTGGGAATAGAACAAACTAAACTCATGTCTATCTCACTCCCACCTTCACTCACTCACTCACTTACTCTCTCTCTCTCTCTCTCTCTCTCTCTCTCTCTCTATTCTTTTCTCCTCTTTTCCACCCCCACAAAATCCAGGTCCATTGGCAGGGTATTTCACCAACAAAAATATTGATATTTAATTATTTTTTATGAATGTCTTGAAAGAAGGTGTAATATAAGGCCATGTAGTTGGAAGGAATAGGGGTTGGTAATGAGGAGTGGTCTGAGGGGGGAAAACACAAGTTGTTTGCTTAACATACCATCGAGAATAACACTAGCCCTAATCTGCAGGTACAGCCAACAGAACAAAAACAATTTAAAAGGCAAGCAACAACACCAAAAAAGAACTGAGGCAGGAGTTACCTGGAAAAGGTATTGGCAAAATCCAGTTTCAAAGAAATGTAAAATTTCACATATTCTCATAATGCAAAGCATCATACCAAGTATATGCATATAACCATGAAATAATTTAGATTAGTTCTGCTTTATGCAGGAGAGTATGGTGCCAATGGGCCTCTCACACAATATGCAAAGGCTGAAAATAGAAGACTCAAACACGTCCACCTTGTTTTGCACTATGTAAATATGTGTAATTTTCAAGAACAAATACAAGCATTTGCCAATGCCAAATGTTCTCTTGCATGCATTTGCTATTTAGTTGTTGAGCATAGATAGCACACCAGTTAAAATAAACACATTAATAATGCAAGTTATAATAGTGAAAATGTCATGATTGGAAAATGAAAAAATTAATTCATAATATTGTTGTCTTCTTAGACTGTGTCCCTGATATTCAAGTCAGTATTTTTATTACCCAGGATATGAAAATGACAGGTGTAATTTATCAAATGCCACCTGAGACATGACTTTGCAGGACAACCCAAAAAACTAAAACACAATTTGAAGTGGAACTAGAAAATTACACCTGCAATTTTAGGAGATGCAGCAAAAAATTAGTATGTTGAAAATGTGGAATTCAAAGGTAGAAAAAAAAGCAATATTATAAGGCCTATACATTTTGAAAAATGTCAACATTTTTTCATAACTTTTTTTTTAGATTTTAATCAAAAATGTTTAACATAATCTTTTTATTACCCCATCTTACGAACATGGCAGGTGTCATATATGAAATCTTGGACAAAATGTAATTTTGCAGCATAAGAATAAAAAGGCATTTTAAATATGATCTGAACAATGACGCCTGTCATAGTTATGATATGGTGTAAAACATGGGTATGTTGACAATTTGGGATCAGAATGTGGAAAAATTACAAACTGATGAGAAAAGACATGAAAATCCACCACCAGTTTTGCTGAAGGGTTGTTACATGATGACATGGTGGCCACAGGCAGAAAAAAGCTACAGTCATTATGCAACACCTCTGTCATTCCCTAAGAAGCAAAGTACTTAAAATGTAGCACATATGAAAGTAGTGAACAGTAGCACCTATGTGGACCAAAATGCAGGGGAAATGTTTCAGGATGGAATTAGGAGTTGCACAGGATAACCCACTTCCACCTTGCATTGTCCAGCCTTGTAACTAGGCAAGGACATGAAAGGGAAAAGAAGGTGGAAGGCAGAGAGTGGGAAGAATAAATAAGGAGATTCAGTATTCTGAACCTATGATAGGTTAAAAGGCATGCCCCAAAAATCACTCTCAGTTCATATTGATATTAATTTTTAGTATATGGTCAGGGCTCATTCTGTGTGGAAATCAGTGGCTCTCAAAAAAAAAAAAACTGTTGTGTATGTTCTAAATGTTGTGCACATTTTTGCAGCTGTAGTGGGTGGAGCCCTGCAGATGTCTTGCTATGACAGTAGGAAAATGGAGTTCTCCAGATTCCGAATATACTAGATAAAATTGGAGGTGTGTGCAATCCCTCTGCTAATGAATTGAAGCAGTCTGATGTGTTCATTCAGCTGAGCAGTGTTGCACTTCACTATTTTGTGTGATAATGTGGTTACTAGTTTCAATCTGGGTAGAATTCTCTTTCAAGAAAGATTCATAGCTCATGCACATGTCAACTCAGTCAGCCTTTCCCAGCCATAAACTGTAATTGAGATTGAGGAAGAAGGTTCAGATTTCAGACACTATGGGGAAAGGCCTCATATCAACACAGCATAAGGTGTTGTTATTGGTTCAGCAGAGCTGCAATAATTAAATAAAAAAAACAGCACTAAATAACACACTAACTTATATAAATCACTTTTTTATATTGGTTGTTCTGGTTATGTACATTTTTGAAATTAATTGGTGAAAGTATGAGAAACAAGGCTAAAAAAGGGATGTTGCATGCAGGCAGAGACAAAAGTCTCTAAATTCTGCTCACATCATGGAGAGGAGAGAGAGAGATTGTGTGTGTGTGTGTGTGTGTGTCTCTGTGCATGCCTGTGAGCACCTGTGTGGCACTCTGTTTTACCCTTTCCTAGTACATTACCTTTTCCTAGTCAGTTGCAAATGACTGCAGTGCAATACTGTAGTAGAACTAGAAGCAGTGCATGTGTGTTAGTGTGTCAGACTGCTTATCCTAAATACAATAAAAGTTAGAGTTAGACATGCAAGTAAATACAATGCCATGTAAGGCAGTGTATGAGTTATTTCTCATATAGCAGTTAAATGAGCACAGACAGTCCCTTATCTTTCACCAGCACACAGTACACAGCAGTGATGGGTGCCATGTCACCACTCAGGATTCAGGCAGTGCTTCTGAGCATCACTCTCCTGAGCAGGCAGTCCCTCAGCTTTCACCAGCATGCAGTACTCCACCATTATGGGTACCATGTCACCCCATTGTGTTCATGCAGTTCTTCTTAGCATCACTCTACAGTGCAGGCAGTCCCTCATCTTTCACCAGCACTCAATACACCACCGTGATGGGTGCCATGTTACCGCACTGTGTTCATGCAGTGCTTCCTAACATCACTCTATGGTGCAGGCAGTCCCTTACATTTCACCAGCAAGCAGCACACAGCAGGGATGGGTGCCATGGTGCCCTATTGTGTTCATGCATTGCTGTTGAGTATCACTCCCCAGTGCAGACAGTCCCTTACCTTTCACCAGCATGCAGAAGGCAACAATGAAGGGTGCCATGATTCCCCACTCTGTTTATGCAGTGCACTGTGTTCATGCACAGACAGTCCCTCATCTTTCACCAGCACACAGTAAACAACAAGGATGGGTGCCATGTCACCACTCTGGGTTCAAGTAGTGCTTCTGAGCATCACTGTCCTGTGCAGGTAGTCCCTCACATTTCACAAGCACGCAGCACTCCACCGTGATGGATGCCATGTCACCCCACTGTATTCCTGCAGTACTTCTTAGCATCGCTCTATAGTGCAGGCAATCCCTCACCTTTCACCAGCAAGCAGCACACAACAGGAATGGGTACCATGTTGCCCTACTGTGTTCATGCTGTGCATCATGCCCCAGTGCAGACATCCCCTTACCTTTCACCAGCATGCAGATTGCATAAGTGAAAGATGCCATGACTCACCACTTGTGTTCATGCAGTGTTTCTGGGCATTGTTCCTCAGTGAAGGCAGTCCCTGAACTTTCACCAGCACACAGAACACAATGGTGATGGGTGCTATGTTGCACCACTGTGTCCATGCAGTGCTTCTGAGCATCATTCCATACTGCAGGCATTTGCTACCCACTCATCAGCCTGCATTACACCACCTGATGGGTGCCATGTCACCCTGCTGTGTTCATGCAGTGCTTCTGAGCATCACTTCCCAGTGCAGGCAGTCTCTAACCTTTTGCCAGCAAATAGTACAACACCATGATGGGTGCGATGTCACCCCACTGTGTTTATGCAGTGCTTCTGGGCATTACTACACAGAGTAGGCAGTCCCTTATCTTTCACCAGCAAGCAGCACACAACAGGGATGGGTACCATGTTGCCCTACTGTGTTCATGATGTGCATCATGTCCCAGTGCAGACATCCCCTTACCTTTCACCAGCATGCAGAGTGCAACAGTGAAGGGTGTCATGATTCACCACTGTGTTCATGCAGTGCTTCTGAGCATAGTTCCTCAGTGAAGGCAGTCCCTGACCTTTTGCCAGCACACAGAACACAACGGTGATGGGTGCCATGTTGCAGCACTGTGTCCATGTAGTGCTTCTGAGTATCACTCCATACTGCAGGCATTTGCTACCCACTCACCAGCCTGCATTACACCACCTGATGGGTGCCATGTCACCCTGCTGTATTCATGCAGTGCTTCTGAGCATCACACCCAGTGCAGGCAGTCTCTCACCTTTCACCAGCAAATAGTACAACACCATGATGGGTGCGATGTCACCCCACTGTGTTTATGCTGAGCTTCTGAGCACTGCTCCACAGAGCAGGAAGTCCCTCACCTTTCACCAGCACACAGTACACTACCATGATTGGTACCCTGTCATCCAACTGTGTTCAAGCTGTGCTTTTGAGCATCACTCCACATTGGTTGCAGTCCCTCACCTTTTATCAGCATGCAGTACACCTCCATAAGTGGTGCTATGTCACCCCACTGTGTTCATGCAGTGATTCTGAGCATCACTCCACAGTGAAGGCAGTTCCTGACATTTCCTTAACATACAGTACACCACTGAAATGGGTGCCATGTTGCCCCACTGTGTAAAAGAAGTGCTTCATATCATTACTGCTCCTTGCAGGCAGTCCCTCACCTTTTTCCAGCACACAGTACACCACCAGGACGGGTGCCATGTCACTCCTCTGTGTCCTTGCAGTGCTTATGAGCATCACTTTCATGTGCAGAAAGCCCTTAACCTTTCACCAGCATGCTGTACAGCACCGTGATGGGTGGCATATCACTTAACTGTGTTCATGCAGTGCTTCTGAGCATCATAACTCCACAGTGCAGGCAGTCCTTAACTTTCTCCAGCATGCAGAACACCACAGTGATAGGTGCCATGTCACCACACTGTTTTCATTCCATGCTTTTAAGCATCACCCCACAGTGAAGTCAGTCCCTTACCTTTCAGCAGCATGCAGTACACAACCGTGATGGGTGGCATCTTGCCCCATTGTGTTAATGCAGTACTTTTGAGTGTCACTCTACAGGGAAAGCAGTCTCTGATCTTTCACCAGTATGCAGTACACAGCTCTTATGTGTGCCATGTCTCCCCACTGTGTTCAAGCAGTGCTTCTGAGCACTGCTCCCAGTGCAGGCAGTCCATTACCTTTAATATGCATGCAGAATGGAGATCTTAGGGCTCAGCTTCAGGCAGCATGGGCAGAGACTGCATGCCTCAAATTTCATATTCAATTGGAACTATGTTATAAGAACCACCAAACATTTCCCCAACATCCAACAGAAGCACCTCGACTGCAGAGGGTAGTTGGTCCTGGAGGTTGGCAGGTGGTTAGGAGGGGCAAATTGGGTGCCCCATCACTCAGTGCTCTCCAACATATTTCCTCCACAAACTATATAAAAACTACAAACAGGTATTTGCCTCTATCTCCGAAATCAAACAAAGTTGCAGAGGACACTGCAGAGCAGGACACTGCAGCACAGGAGCTAGCACAAAAAAACTCACCCAAACAGGAACCAAAACAAAAAAAAGCAAAAAGGAAATCCAAAAAACTTCTGATCATAGGAGACTCCATGATTCGGGGAGTTGACACCTATCTCCAGCCAGGGTTAATGGTCAGATGTCTCCCAGGTACAGCAGCATGGAGAGACATTGACCACATGCTAAAATTGTTCAGGAAGCAGGAGAAAACATTGACATCCTGGTACACATAGGTACTAATGATCTTGCAAGCCAGTCAGTTGTGGAGACTAAGGAACACCTCACCAGGCTGGGTGACAAACTATCATCTATTTCATCCGGCATCTCCTTCTCTGAGATCCTGCCAGTCTGGGGAGGGGGACAGATGGACAGAAGGTCAGAGAAGGGGAGAAAGGGGAGCTAAACATGTGGCTCAAGGGCTGGTGCTAGGAAAAAGGACACAGATTTGTAGGGAACTGGCAACAGTTTTGGGAGCGGAAGTTCTTTATATTTGATGGACTGCATCTGACTAAGGAGGGAATCAGTGCATTGGGGCAGAAGTTGATGTCTTTGTAGAATATTTAAACCAGCAAATGGGGAGAGGGGTGCAGCACCCCCTACATCGAATGGGAAGAACATCCCTTCCCCCTCAGCTAGTGGTCAAACAGGAGTTCAGCATGTTTGCAGTTCATTTGCATCACCAGGTAAGAAAAAAGGTCCAGCTCCCCATACAATGCACAGGGGAAATGCCAGACCTCACCCAATAACTAACACACCGAAATCTGGCCAATGGAAAATCATGTACACAAATGCTCACAGTCTGGGAAACAAGATCCCAGACCTGCAGGCAATAATGACAGAGGCTAAAATGGACATAGTAGCAATTAGCGAGATGTGGTTTACCAGTAACCACACTTGGGAGACTTCAGTACCTGGCTATGTACTGTTCAGAAGAGACCGAGGTGCAAAAAGTGGGGGTGGATTGGCCCTGTATGTCAATGAAAATATCAAAGCTACAGAAATTTAGAATACACATATGGAGCCAGAACTAGAAGAACTGTGAGTCACCCTGGAAACAGGAAATGGAACAGCCATAAGAACTGGGGTTGTATGCAAGCCACCAGAGCAGGAGGAGGGCATAGATATTTTACTGTTAAAAGATATACAAAACATGACAGCTAAAGGGGAGGTTCTGATAATGGGGGACTTCAATATGCTAGATACAGATTGATCAATACGAGCAGGAACATCTGCCAGAACTAGACACATGGTGGATTCCCTGTAGGGTAGGGCCTCAAACAACTGTTACAATGACCCACAAGAGACAGGGCTATCCTAGATCTAGTACTGACTAACAGAGAAAGGATCACAGATCTCCAAGTAGAACGTCACCTGGGGGCCAGTGACCATCACATGGTATGGGTCAATTTGGCCACTACAACTAAATCATCCCATTCCAAGGCAAAAATATGGGACTTCAGAGGAGCTGACTTTGATAAGATGGCCAACAGAGTTAAACTAGCACTGGCAAAAAGAAATACAGGTGAGGGGGTACAGGCAAAGTGGGCAAGCATTAAGGATGCAATACTTGAAGCAACATCCCATTGTGTTAGAAAGAAAAGGAAGTGCAAAAGAAGAAGGAAACCACTTTGCTTCTCAAAAACAATAGCAGAAAAGGTCAGAGCCAAAAGGCTGGCCTTCAGGAAATATAAGGGAACACTGTGGGATGAAGATAGGGAGGCATACCAAACTTCCCTAAGGGAAGCAGGGAAGGCAGTAAGGCAGACAAAGGCCCAAACTGAGGAAACACTGGCACAAACAGTAAAAGAAGGTGACAAGGCTTTCTATAGATACATTAGTGAATGGAGAAAGTCCAGAGGGGGTATTGCTAAGATCAAAGGAGATAAGGGGGCATGTGAGGAGGAGAACCATGTAAAAGCATCTATCCTTAATAGATACTTCTGCTCAGTATTTACTGAAGAGAAGGTAGGACAGAGCCCACAGCTCAGCACCATGGACACAGGGGGGACAGAGATGAGCACTAGTCCCTTCACAAAAGAAAGGGTCTTACAAGAGCTCGATAAGCTCAGGGTGGACAAGGCAATGGGACCTGATGGCATACATCCCAGGATACTAAATGAGCTAAGAGTGGAACTAGCACAGCAATTATCAGTGAGTCTCTGAACACAGGAGAGGTCCCAGAAGACTGGAGAAGGGCTCATGTGATCCCGCTCCCCAAGAATGCTAGCAGGGAGGAGGCAGGGAATTACAGACCAGTCAGTCTTACCTCAGTAGTGGGCAAGATTATGAAATCATTCCTTAAGGAAAGGATAGTGCAACATCTGGAATCCATAGGAGCACAGGATCCAAGACAGCTTGGGTTTACAAAAGGAAGGTCCTGTCAAACTAATCTCTTAGATTTCTTTAATTGGGTAGCTAGAGTGGTGGACCAACGGGGAGTAGTTGATGTTGCCTACCTTGACTTCAGCAAAGCTTTTGATCCTGTTCCACATAGAAGATTGATTAATAAGCTGGGTAGGCTCAGGGTGGGTCAGAAGTTGGTCAACTGAGTGGCAAACTGATTGACGGGCAGAAAACAGAGAGTGGTGGTAAATGGTATACAGTCAGAAGAGATGCAAATCACAAGTGGGGTACCTCAGGGATCAGTCCTGGGGCCAGTCCTCTTCAATATCTTCATCAGTGACATTGCAGATGGACTGGAAGGTAAGGTTTGTCTGTTTGCAGATGACACCAAGATCTACAACAGAGTAGATGATCCAGATGGGGTGGGCAGAATGAGAAGAGATCTGGATAACTAGCAAAATGGTAAGAAGAGTGGCAACTGGGGTTTAATGCAAAGAAGTCCAAGATCATGCACATAGGGAAGAGAAGACCTGAAGCCACTTATAGGCTGGGAGGGGAGTTGCTGGCAGTCACAAGGGAAGAAAGAGACTTGGACATCATCATCACCAATGACCTGAAATCATCCAAGCAGACCACTAAAGCAGTAGGTAAGGCTAGGGGGTGCTAGAGTGTATTAGTAGGGGTATCACAAGTTGGAAGAGGGAGGTAATAATCCCTCTTTACAAGAAACTGGTTAGGCCCCATCTGGAGCACTGCGTGCAGTACTGGAGGTCACACCTTCATAAGGACATTAACCACACTGAGGCAGTCCAGAGAAGGGCAAACAAAATGGTGCAGGGACTGCATCAGAAAACATATGAGGACAGATTAATGGAGCTCAATATGTTCCTAGTATGCTCCTAGAGCAAAGGAGGGAGAGAGGTGATATGATCTAAACATTCAAACACCTTAAGGTCATTAACAAGGTGAAAGAGTCTAACATGTTTCAATATAAGAAAAATAGCAGGGCAAGAGAACACAGCATGAGATTAGAGGGAGGCTGATTAATGGGTAATGTGAGGAAGTTCTTTTACACAGAAAGGGTGGTAGATACATGGAACGGCCTACCTCAGGAAGTGGTGGATATGAATACAGTGCAGGGCTTCAAACAGGCATGGGATAGGCATGAGGGAGCAATACCAATGAGTATGAAAAGATGGGCCATTGACAAAACATAGGCCGATGGCAAATTTATAAGGTAGAAAAAGAAATGGGCAGAATGGATGGGCCTTGCGGTCCTATCTGCCGTCAGCTTCTATGTTTCTATGTTTCAGCATGCAACAGGCATGGGTGCCTTGGCATCCCACTTTGTTTATGCAGTGCTTCTGAGCATTGCTCTCCAGTGCAGGCAGTCCCTCACCATTAACCTGCACATAGCACACCACTGTGATTGGTGCCATGTCGCCACACTTTTTTAAAGCTATGCTTCAGTGCATCACTCCCCTGGGTAGGCAGTCCCTTATCTTTCACCAGCACACAGTACACTGCTGTGACGAGTGCAATGTCACCCCACTGTGTCCATGCAGTGCTTATGAGCATCACTCCCCTGTGCAGGAAGTCCCTCACCTTTTACCAGAACGCAGGACACCACCGTGTTGGGTGCCATATCATTCAACTGTGTTCATGCAGTGTTTCTGAGCCTCAACAGTCCACAGTGCAGGCAGTCCCTTACCTTTCACCAGCATGTAGTACACCACGGTGATGGGTGCCATGTCAACCCACTGTTCATGCAGTGCTTTTGAGCATCACTCCACAGTACAGGCAGTCCCTTACAATTCAATAGCATGCGGTACACAACCGTGATGAGTGGCATCTTGCCCCATTGTGATCATGCAGTGCTTCTGAGCATTGCTTCTCAGAGTAGGCAATCCCTTCTCATTCACCACTCCAAATTACACCATCATGATGGGTGCCATGTCACTCCACAGTGTTCATGCATAACGTTTGATCAGTTTAGATCAACAGAAGGGGACTAGCACATCTGCCTATGCATAAACAGAACTTTGCAGCATAAACAGTACCAATAATAACTGGTCAATAGCTACTGAAGTGTGAGAACTCACCAGACATGTAGATAGTTCAAAGTATAAACAACCAATTCCTTTATTCAATGGATAAAATGCCTAGAACCAATCCAAAAAATCCAACTCTCCCCTCCTCCTTCACAATGCTTCCATGTACGTGGTATTTCATGTGCTACGTCACCTGATGATACAAGGAAGTTAGTGCACTCGAACTTGTTTGCTCACCTTTTACTGTAACTTTTGATCATCACTCTACAAAGCAGGTACTCCCTCACCTTTCACCAGCACACAGTACACTACTGTGTTTGGTGCCATGTTGCCCCACTGTGTTCAAGCTATGCTTCTGAGCATCACTTCACAGTGCAGGCAGTCCTTCACCTTTCACCAGCATGCATTACATCACCTTGATGGGTGCCATGCCACCCACTGTGTTCATGCAGTGTTTCTGACATTAATCCCTTGAGCAGGCATTCCCTCCTCTTTCACCAGCAAACAGTGCACCACTGTGATATGTGCCTTGTCTCACTGAGTGTTCACACAGTGCTTCTGAACATCATTACACAGGGCAGACAGTCCCTAACTAGTAGTAGTAAAAATTTATTTTTAGACAGGAAATAGATGGAATAACACATCATTAGGACAAAGTCCTATTTACAAGATGGTCCTGAAGAAAGGAGTTTCAAAAATCAATAATCATACAACAAAATACATATTAATACAAATACCATTTTAAGTATTATACCATTTAACATTTAGTAATACTAATAGTCGACAATACTTAACATACAACAATCATAAAGTGCATGGAACATTCTATACATAAGTACCCCCTTAATATAACCTACTTCAGACAAGTTTATTTACCAGACCCAAGATCCTAATTACTAGCACCCAGTAAATCCAAATGTTCAGTCCCATTTATCTAACCACATCACTTACAACAAACAGAAAATTCTAATTTTATATCTGTTATAAAGAATTTTACATCTTTATGTATTTTATGAGTTATAGACTTCATAGAGTTCCACAATCCAATAGCAACTTGTGAAAACCTCATATCACTATATTTATTTTTAAACTTGGGATGTACGAATTCTCTCAAATTCATGCTTCGCAAGTTTTGATGGTATGATTTATTTTCCAAATTATTATAAAGATAACTTAGTTGCTTTAAATTCAGAACTCTGTAAGTCTGTACAGCCCACACTAATTTCCTTTTAATGTCTTGTGGAAACCACCCAATTTCCTCATACATTTCACAATGATGAGCACGAAAATCCTTCCTAAGGATAAATCGGGCCAAATGATTGTACAATGTGTCAATTTTTGTCAACATATTTTTAGTGGTAATGCCATATACATGGTTCCCATACTCAAGTACGGGAAGTTGATTTACTATAATTGTTCTCATATATTAATTCATGCAAAAACTTGAATTCCTAAATGCCCCCAATCTTTTGTTTATTTTTGAGACTGTGTCAATTATATGGTAGTCAAACCTTAAATTTTGATCTACCCATACACCTAGGTATTTATATTCTGATACTTGAGCTAAAACTTCATTTTTTATTGTTTTTATCTCCACTACATGTCCATTTTTTTCAAGTTTTTTTACCAGCTTTATTAAATAACATATATATTTTTTTTTTTTACAATTTACTACCAGTCCTGAGTTTGTCAAACATTTACACAATTCTCCAAAATCTGCCTGTAATTTTGCTTCCATAATCTTGGAATTTTTTTCCACTAGCAATTAACAAGGTGTCATCAGCATATAGGTGTATATTGGAATATTTTACAATGTCCACCAAATGATTTATAAATATTAAAAACAGTGTTGGCCCCAAAATGGAGCCTTGAGGCACCCCTTTGGGAACCATAACATTGTCAGACCAATAACCATCAGTAAACACTAGTTGAGTTCTACCCCACAAATAAGAAGTAAGCCAAGCACATGACTCACTAGATAATCCAATATCAATCAATCTCTCCCCCAGTGTTTTATGGGCCACTGTATCAAAGGTCTTTGATAAATTCACGAACACTGCACCCACTGACAGGTCATCCTCCATTTTTAAAGCTATTATATCCACCATGCTGGTGAGTGCAGTGCCCGTGGAATAGCCCTTGCGAAATCCAGACTGATACCCAGATAATAAAGAATATTGTTCTAAATATTCAGTAAGTTGAACCTGCACTAAACGTTCAAATACCTTAGAAATTCCAGATAACAAAGCAATGGGTCTATAGTTTGTTGGTTCAAAAGTATCTGCCCCACTCTTATAAACAGGAATAATTTTTGCACTTCTTCATTCCTGAGGAAAGATACCTTCCATCAGGCTCCAATTAAACAGTCTGGCTAAAACTGGGGCAATTACTTGAATGGAGTCTGGAACGAAACAATTTTCTATTTGATCTAAGCCAAAAGCTTTTTTCACTTTAAGTTTATTTATTATGTCTTTTACTTCTCTACAGGTTATACATTTAAATCTAAATTTTTTTGTGTCTGTGGTTTTAGTGATTTTTGTTTCATAATACATTTGTTTTAATTTCCTAATTTGAAACTTTAAATCATTTCTAGCATTTTTATACTTTTCCCAATCAACTAGGTTTAGTGATTTTCCTGCTTTTTTCCAAAGCCTATTTTTTACCCTGATTTTGTTTCTTTACTTTTTCTGATATCCAGGGTACATGTGATTTACTTTGCGTGCACGTTTTAAAGGGGGCCAGTTCACCACAAATTTCCCTAAACCATTTGGTAAACTCTTGGACTGCTAAGTCAAGTGAAGGCATTAAAAACAACAATCTATCTCATTTAATGGAAGCTAATCTAACTAAAAACATTTCTTTATTATAGCTTTTGAAATTTCTATGTTTATTATTTACTGAGATATGTCCCCGAGGATCCTGAGAACATTCATCAATTTTGAATGAACAGCTTATTAAGCAGTGGTCTCCCAATATTGGTTGATTTACTTTTATATGCCTTTACTTGACTTACCTGCAAACAAGTACATGCCAAACTAGGAATAGCCTACCGAACAAGCTATATGCTTACTACCGCTTCGAGGCTTGCCATTGCCCGTGGCATACTCCTACCATCACTTACCTATGGGACTCCAACATATGTTTCTGCATGCAAAGCAATCCTTAGGAAATGGGATGTTACATATAACAACATCTGTTGCTATGCCTCCTCCTCACATTGGCTAAAACACCACTGCCTCCTCTATACTGACCTGGGATGGCTTTCTCCTGCTGAACTAAGGCTACATGCTTACGGCTCTGTCATTGACAACATGCTTCATCTACAAATCCCTAAATCCCTAGCAGGCCTTTTCCAAATCCTGACTCCGAGCTATGGATTGTGTTCCATGGACCAGGCCCCTGTTTTCATCCCCAGACACTGTACTACTAAGGATGCTACTGCTTTTGCCTGCCATGCCCCCTAATGTTGGAACTCCCTTCCACTAACCTTGTGACAATCAACATCCCATGTATCTTTTAAAAAAGGTCTACGTACTTATCTTGAAACTTCTGACAAATGCTCCTGTTTCAAGCCTCCCTAGCCCTCATTACCCCAGTCTTACCTCTTCTTCTGATCTGTCCCCTACACGCTAAGCACTTCTCCTTTACCCCTCCTTTGCACTTCTCCTTTACCTCCCCTTTCCAAATCACCTACTTCTATCACCTACTAAATTCCCCCAAGTTAACTTTCTATCCCTTATTAGTGCTGATAATGTTATTATATCATGTTTCTCTCTAATCAAACTGTGTTTGAATTTTGTTTTTGTATTGCTCCATATTTTTCTGCACGGTTACCAAAAACATCCTTGTTTCTAGCTAATTCCTTGCAACCTACTTGTAACCTTGTGAAATGATTTTGTTTGTTGTACTTGTATTTGGAATGTCATCCCTGTATTTGTTGTTTTGTATCCTCCCAGGTCGTGCCTGAAAATAGTCATGATTATGGCTAGCGCACCTACCCGGTAAACAAAAACTAAATAAGTAAATAAATAAAATGTATAAGGCCCTGAGTTTTGCAGTTACAAACATCAAGTCCAATATATTTCCTGGACTGAGTAATGAAGATTTCCTAGTAGGAATAAGAATATTTTGGGTAACATCAAATCCTTTGACACTACTCTCCAGTGCTAGACCATGCTGTTTACCCCATGCTGCATTGAAGTCCCCTGTTAGAATTAACTCATTACCCATTGAATAATTTTTTATAACCTGTACCAAATATTCAAATTCACCTATTTTTATTTTGGGAGTTACATAAATAACTCCTATAATTAATTCCAATTTAGATACTTTAACCAAAAGACATTTAATAAGCCCAATTTGACCGCTATATAAGATACTTGTTTGTCCTAGATCCCATTTGGTATATAACACCCCCTCATATGACTTACCCTATCCAAATGATGACAAGCAAATCCCTCAAGTTCAGTTTCTTTAACATCTATATTTTTATTTAACCAAGTCTCTGTCAGTGCTATTATTTCTGGAGATTCGGTTTCTATCCATGCCTTAGATAGATCAATTTTATTTTCAGGCTCCTTGCATTGCCATGGATAATTTTCAGTTTGTTTTTATTTTCAGGACCAGGGTTTAATTCAACATCTCTCCCTAGCAATAATGATATCATCAAACAATTTCTCCATTTGCAAGGACAATGAATTCCAATGGGTACTGATTGAAATTTCTTACTCAAATGAAATTGAATTTTTGAAAATTGGTTTCTGCTTCTATATTTAACTGTAGTATCATTACAAATTAATACTCCCCCAGAACAAAAAGGCAACCCAATTTACAAGGCCAACACACTTGAAATCTCAATTAACTTTGGGTTTAAAAATTTCCCATATAAGACACATGTTATGATAAATAAATCAGCAGTCTACACAGTACCTTCATTTTATTTAAATATTTGTAAATTTTTACAATATAAGAAACTCCTCATTTATACAGTCTGTCACAGTTTTAACTATGTTTACTACCACTAACTAGTAATATATCTCCAGGCCCAGCTATGACTTCAAATCATGTAATTTACCCTAAATTTATTCACACTTCAGTTAATTTACTAACGCAATCTAAACTTTCAATATCAATAACAATCCTGCCTTCTCAGTTGCAACAGTTAGCTAAATGTTTTGCTTTAGTTTATACATCAAACATACCCCGAGACAAAGTCCTCTCACAGTATTTCTTCTTCTGAGTGGTGCTTGTGCCACTCAAGCTCACGCTACAGTGCTCACGCTGTGCACAGCATGGTCAAATTTAAACACTGTAGCTCCTCCCTTTATGGTGAAGCACCACTTCTCTCTCCTCCCTCTCAGGTTGATAGAAACAGCAGGTATTACTGGGAACACAGTCCCAGGGTGGAAATAGGGCAAATAGCAGAAGCACTCACATCTGCCAGGAATGCTTTAGGCACAGTTCACAGTCAGCTTGTATGGCATCAGCCGGTGCAGTTCTTACAACGCTGCGTACCTGTACTCGCAGCGTGGTCAAATTTAAACACTGCAGCTCCTCCCTTGATGGTGATGTACCCCTTCTCTCTCTCCTCCCTCTCAAGTCGATGGAAACAGATGGTATTTCTGGGAACACAGTCCCAGGGTGGAAATAGGGCAAATAGCAGCAACACTCACATCTGCCAGGAATCCTTTAGGCACAGTTCACAGCCAGCTTGTATGGCATCAGCCAGTGTAATTCTTACAACACTGCACACAGAACACAGCTGTAATTGGGGCCATGTTGCCACACCATGCTCATGTAGTGCTTCTGAGCACCGTTCCTTAGTACAGGGAGACCCTTCATTCACCAGCATGCAATACACCACTGTGATGGGTGCCATCTCACCCCACTGTGTTCATACATTGCTCCTCAGCATCACTCCTCCATGCAAACAGTCTCATACTGTGTTCATACAGTGCTTCTTAGCATCACTTCATAGTGAAGGCAGTACTTCACATTTCACCAGCACACAGTACACCATCTTGATGGGTACCATTTAATGGGTGTCATGTCACCCCACTATGTTCATGCAGTGCTTCTGAGCATCACTCCACAGTGCATGCAGTACTTCATATTTCACCAACACACAGTATACCACCATAATTGGTGCCATGTCACCCCACTGTTTTCATACAGTGCTTCTGAGCATCACTTCACGGTGCAGGCAGTACATCACATTTCACCAGCACACAGTACACCACCTTGATGGGTACCATGTTGTCCCACTGTGTTCATGCATTGCTTCTCAGCATTGCTCCTCTATGTAGGCAGTCCCTTACCATTCACCAGCACACAGTACATAAGCATGATGAGCTGCATGTCGCCCCACTGTGTCCATGGGACAAAGCTGTTTATCTCCTTCAGCACCCTGACTTGCCCCCCATCTTCCTATCCCCATCACCCACTCTCTCTGGGACTTACCTTTTGTCATGGTCCTATCTCAGGACCGTGGATCAGAGGTGCCCAGTCATTGGCCTCCATGAAGACACCTCAGGCATCCAGGTGTGGGGTACCTCTCCATGCTGTCCCATGGTGCAGTCACCTAGATTCCTCTCCCTGTCTTACAGATGTGCATTCTTCCTTCCAGGCAAGTCCTCAAGTGATCCAGGCCCATTCTTGTAGCCAGTTTGCAGGCATGGCAGTCAGTGGCTAAAAGCTTGATACAGAAATAGGTAGACAGACCTAGAACTGGAAACCAGAACTACACAAAGTAATGTCCTCAGATTAAAAGGTATTAGGTTGTTTCTTTGCAAAGTCCCTTTCTTTTGTGCAAATTAGCACAGTTCACTAAATTTGCATGTTTGGGGCAAAGTGCAAGTGCAAAAGCATGTTTGAATATAGCACCCCTCAAAGCAAAAATGAGGCACTAAAATGTGAACTCAGCACAATTCACATCCCCCTGCTGGCTAATTAGTGCAAATTAGCACAGTTCACAAAATTTGCCACACTCAAACATGCATTGAGCAAAGTGGGATGGTCCCTAGAATGTTTGAATACAGCCCCCAAAGGAAAAATGAGGCTCTAAAACATGCAATCAGCACAGTTCACATCCCTCTGCTGGCCAAAGAGAGATACAATATCTGGTCACTGAAAATATATAGGCTGTGATGGAGTCAAATCATTTAGGGCATTCCAGACTTGTTAGTGTTATAATAGGTACAATCAGGACCTCACTAAAAATGAGATACATGTTAACTGACCTGTCCTGGGTAACTACAGTACATTGTAAAACTGTATAAAAGAATTCCTCCAGTAAAAACTAGAGTTTGCATTTTACCTGTACTGACTCTACAAAATACACTGGAAAATGTGTTAAAGCAGGACCCACTGAAAATGAAATATTGTAGCTGCTCTATCCTACTAATGACACTCACACTCTATGTACGTACACAACTGTTGTAACAGCTGTGTGTGTGTGTGTGTGTGTGTGTGTGTGTTGTATGCATTTTCAAGGGGGGATGTATGTCCAGAAACAAAAACTCTTTTCACTACATTACCTTGATGTTTATGTTATTTTTTTTTCTACTATTGTGGTGTAAATGTGGGACTTTTACATTATTCGTTTAAGTATCTAGACTTTTACATTATTTATTTATGTACACATTTATTTATTTCAAAAGTTTCACCATGAAAGACATACTCATCTGAAAAATAGCTCATTTCCAGTTGCATCCTGTGAGGAAGAGAAGTGCAAGAACAACATAGAACAATAACTTATACAATAAAACTTCATACAACGATATAAAATAAACAGTACAAAGTGACCATGAGTGAGATTAATCAAACTGGTAACATTACTGGCAAACATTTTACAAGGTCACAGCAGGGAATATGTCCCATGGGTGCAAGCAATAGTGCTTTTCAATGGTGAGGGCACCAGGGGATAGGAAGCTGAAGGAAGAAGTGCAGATTTGGTGGGAAGAAGGGAAAGTTCAGACAAGTAAGGGAGGAGGAAGCGAGGGAGAAGAGTGGGTGGAAGGGTAAGGAGAAGCAGAAAAAAGGGTGAAGATGGTAAACTGAGGGCATCCACAGGAGGAAGCAGTGCAGTCATGGAGAAAGAGGGAAGAGGGTAAACTGAGAAGTGGGGAAGGGCTATGACTCAAGGACAAGCACAGGAGGTAGCAGTGTGGCCATGGAGCAGAGAGGAGAGAGAGAACATTTGGAAGAGGCAGAACGAATGATTGAGGGAGAGAGTTCTGAAGTATGGAAAAGTGGAAAGAGACGGCATCCTGGCCAGCAAAAGATTTTATATCACAGTAATACAACTAAGTCACAGATAAATTCTTTATCACCTCTCCGTCAGTTATTCCCCTGGTTTTTATTTTGATAAGAGGATAACTATTTTTGTTCTTTGGTCAGTTCTACAATTGAAAGGCGCATGCCTGTAGTTATGTGGGGGAAAAGCTCCTCCCTACATCCTACTTAAGGCATCAGGCTCTGCCAATCTGCTTAGAGCGAGTCACACTTGCTACTCAGTGACATTGCTGGTTGGATCCCCCTCCTTTTCCCCGCTTTGTTTTGTTGCTTGCGACTTCCTGCTTTTCCCTCCGGTGGAAGCCCCGTGGATTTGTGCATTGCTGGTTGCTCCCCGCTCCTTCCCGGCATTTTCCTGCTTGCCTTCCTTTCTTTCCCCCCCCATCCCTCTGTCTTTACTCCTTCCTGCTTCCTTTTCTTGGGGAGGCTTCCACCAGATGTGCTTCAGTTCACTGCTGTGCTCCATGCATTTCCATTCATTATCTTGTTCCACTGGATTCCAGCCATGTATGGCTCGCCTCCCCTCCAATTTCTTTCGACCACTGCAGCCACTGAACTCTTCCTTGGGTGCCATCGGCTGACTTCTGCGATTATCCTCCATATTTTGCTCCACACATGACTGCCTGCTATTCTTGTTGCAGCGCTGCCGCTCTTGCTGCTATTGCTCCATTGACCACTGCCTCCTACCACCGCCTGTCAGCCTTCCCTCCTCCACGGATGCCATCCCCAATCATCCCTCTTTTTGTTTTCAGATGCAGATTTGCATCACAGGAGCCTGCCTGATTCAGCCCTTTCTCCGCCATCATGTGTTTCTCTCTGGACCGTACTGCAGCGCTCATTCATGTCGTTGTGCACCCAATTCGGACTTGCTTCCTGTGCTGGCAATTTAGCCATGTATTCAACTCACCTGGGGATCTGTATGGTGATGGCTGTCTGCTCCATCGCTGGCTGTTACTATGTTTGGGGGGCTGATACAGATACCAGACTCATATGGCTTTCTCATTTCAATTCTGCATTATATTTATACAGCCTTCCCTGACCTTCTTGCAGTGGCGTCAGATCACAATCTGTCCCTGTGACTGACACAATACATGCAATAGTACAGAATCCCATTCGATCCTCTTCTTAATGACTGCACTGCTATTCTCCCCTCTGGCTTGGATGCCCCTCTACAGGGCTGTATTGCTCAACAGCACAGGGGGCTTTCTCTTATTCCCTTCTTACTCAACAATCTCAACCACCTTCCACTCAGCTTCAGCCCTTGGATGTCTGTCAAGCCAGGCAGCCCTCCATGGCAGCATTCCCCGGTCCTGCTAGCCTTTGTAAAGACTGTCTTGGCCACTGTCTACCCCCTTCTGCCTTGTCTACATGGGATCTGGGCATTCTCACTGGCCACGCGAGGGCCTAGCCTGCACCTGCCTCACCCAACATCAGGGCCTGTGGGTTTTACTCTCTACACCTGCCTCACCCAGCATCGGGGCCTGGAGGTTCAACTATTTCTACCCTACACCTGCCTTGCCCAGCATCGGGGCCTGAAGGTTTGAATTCTAATCTACACCTCCCTCGCCCAGCATCGGGGCCTGGAGGTTCGATTATTCCACCCTTCACCTTCCTTGCCCAGTATCAGGGCCTGGGGGTTCGACTATTTCTATTCTACATCTGCCTTGCCCACCCATTGGCCTGGAGGTTCAATTATTTCTTCTGTACTCCTCCCTCACCCAGCTCGGGGCAGGGAGGTCCTGTCCCTTATGGACTTGCTTCACTGGACAAGTTGGAGGTTTTCTGGGTTTCTGGCCTTATATACATTTATTGTTCGTCCACTCAGGACAAGGGGTTTAGCTACTCCACCTTCTTCAGCTTCCATCTGTATCCAGCTTCCTCATCTCTCCTTCCTGGACTCTCTGCTTCCATGACTTTGTATATCGGACCTCGGACCTCTACTTCATGACTGACTGTGCTTTCAACTAGATTCTGGATGACCTTCTATCGGTAGTTTACCCTGGACATTGACAGCTTGGCCTGGGAATTGCTTCGGATATGCTACCATCTTCACTGTCCATTCATCATCAGTACTGGATTCCATTTGCTCTTCTTGACCTTCGTATCTTCCTCTCTTGGGGTTTCAGACTAGCCGATAATATCTGTATTGCTCATTTAAGATTACCTTCCCTTAGTATGCCCAGAAGGATGGGCAGGTCACTAGCCATGGGTCCTCAGAGGTTCCCCCCCAAATGTGTTTTTTCCTCTCCTGTGTGCTACTGGCCACAGTCTCCAGAGTTGGAGGAGGTAATTGTACCTGCAATCATTATTTCTTTTTGGGGGTCTCATCCTAGTCGACTAAGCATCCCTCTTAAGATGGAATACAAAGAAAGGCCAAAAGGGAAAGGGAAATTGTTTAACCAGGAAAGGCACACTAAGCAGAAGCTTGTTTCCAGGTGCGATCTGGGAGCACAAGGAAGTTAAGTGATTTGCTCAGGGTCAGATAGTATGACAGTGGAGGCTGTGGGATTCAAACCCAGGTCTCCAGGTTTGCAGCTCAGAGCCTTAAACCACTGCACTATACTGCCTCCTAAACCTCCCAAAACATCAAGTCATAACAAGTTCCTCATCAGTTCAAGCATCTAAGCGCCTTGCATATGCTATCCAGTTCACATGTAGTACAATCACTGACTTGCTCATGCCTATGCTGAAGTATCTAAGCACTAATCATGTCATACAACTAATACTCCATAGGCATTATCCTACTTACTGGTCTGGCCTCTGTATCCAAGCACAACCTACATCTTTCAGCTACAGTACGTAGAACAAGCCTAAGCTATGAACCACACATAATTGAAAGGCGCATGCCTTTAGTTATGTGGGGGAAGAGCTCCTCCCCCACATCCTACTTAAGGCATCAGGCTCAGCCACTCTAATTAGAGTGAGTCACACTTGCCCTCCAACCTCCCCTGATGCCTTATCCTTCTCCGGCACTCTTATCCCACCAAGGGGGCTCTCATCATACTCAACTAAGCATCCTTCCTATGGTGGGTTACAAAGACAGGCCAAAACACCAAGTCATAACAAGTTAGTCATCAGTTCAAGCATCTAAGCACCATGCATATACTATCCAGTTCACATGTACTACAATCACTGACTTACTCATGCCTATGCTGAAATATCTAAGCACTAATCATTTCATTCAACTAATACTCTGTAGGCATTATCCTACTTACTGGTCTGGCCTCTCTATCCAACCACAACCTACATCTTTCAGCTACAGTATGTAGAACAAGCCTGAGCTATGAACCACACATAACTTATTGCTTGGTAACTTGTTTTTGTCAATTTATTGTTAGACACAGTTGTCCTCTTTAGTTTTGTTACATTTATTCTATTTCTATGAACTTTATATTCTGCATTTTTGTATTTGTTATATGTTACTCTTTCCGCTTCCTACAGGACACATCTGGAAATGCGCTGTTACTAGCTCAGTATGTCTTTCCTCATAAAACCTTTGAAAGAAATAAATCTCTTCCCACAATGCATTAGCAGCCATTGTAGCTCTGACCACAGTTTGTTTAATGTTGTGCATGATGTATCATCCCATGCATATGTGTCCCTACACGCACTGTCTCCCACGTTGCAGCCAGCCTTCATTTTCTCAGAGCGTGCCATGTTAGTGCTCCAGCTTCCACTCACACTGACTTGTGCATACTGAAACCTAACTTTATGACTGCACTAGTGATTTGCAGTGCCCACCCTCAGCATGTGTGGTTGGATTACCCAATGAGCACAATAGCACTTACTTGGCAGAGCTGCTCCTTGGCTCACTCTATCTCTCTGTACCAGTGCCACTTGCATCTCCTGCTTGCTAGTTCTCTCTACAAACCCATATTCTATAAAAAAGTTAAATATAGGTGACCATACACAACTCGCTGTTGAGGTTCTTATGTTGGTATGTCAACCCCTCGATGGAAACACATTATCATTGTGTATGGTCATCCATACATTATTCCTCGTATTCACTTACTTGCAAACATAATCAGCTTGATTCCAAATACTGTCAGACCTGACTAATACAAAAACATTTGTTTTTGCCAATTTTGTCATGCAGTAAAAATATGCATAGTAACCAGAAGATGACTAACATTTTTTTTTTACTTTATTAGAAAAATAGAAAATTGAACATATGGAATTACTGTGGAGTGAAGTTAAAGTATTTCATTTTTTATCCTTAACAATTAATTAATGCTAAGTTAATGCTTAATTTAATTTAAAATAACCCATGATGCTTGCATAAAAGTTTCTGACAATTTAGCATACGCATGTTTTTTGTGAAGAACACAGTCAACAAATTTTTAAGTTTCCTATATGGCATATTACTCTAGGTAGGGGCAGAGAATCAGTTTCTACATTCATAGCCAAATAATAATTTTCTCAGTTAGCAGAGGCTAGACAGGAAAAGATCTTTCAGCCAAGGTTCATAGCTGATGAGGGGCTTAGTTAGCGCTGGAGTGGAAAAGGGGACACTTTGAGAACAGGGACCAGACTGAACATGTATAGCACTTTGAGAGTTGGCAGAGCCAGTAAGCAAGCAAAGCTGAGTTACTGCTAGAGTGGGATGAATGGCAGGACAGAGCATTCTTTGTTTAAAATATTTTCCTCTTAGTGTTCATCCAATATTCTGGTATGTTTTGTCCTTTTGTATGTTGGCTCGTGCATGAGCAGCCAACATATTGTGGTAGTAGCAGATTTGGAGGCGTGGTAACTGTAGGGTGAATGTAGGGCATGCATCAGTAGGTGCGTCCCTCATTCCCCAATTGGACAGCACTCAGGTGCCACACCAGCAATTCTGAGTGTGGCCATGAGATCTTAGAAAAGGTCCTCTGCAATGAGAAGCAAGCTTCTCATTGCAGTAGCACAATATCACTCCTCCCATGTAAACACAGCGGCACTGACTGCCACTGCCCAAAGCATGCCTCGCCCCACTTCATTTGCCGATGGGGGAGCCCACTCCCTGTTGGCATCATGACCTCCCCTAAGTGCATGCCGAGGGGGTGCCCAATCCCCCTCTACATCATGTGCTCCCCAACAGTCTTTATTTGCCGACAGTGGGCCCAATCCCCATCAGCTACAATCCTCTCTTCCCTGTTTATTTTGCCGATGGGGAGCCCCTCCCCATCAACATAATATCTCCCCGGTATCTCTGTTGTGTGCCAAGAAGTTGCCCAGCCCCTCAACTCTTGCCCACTCTTTCATTATGTGCTGAGGGGTGCCCAATCCCCTGTCAGCTACAGCCCCAAAAACAATCAGGTGACACACTGGGAGCTCACCCCAGTGTGCCAAATGTCTCTGCAATTAAAAAGACATCCACTAATGTTCCTTTTTTTCACCTTGTAAAAGAAAACAGTCCCTTGCAGTCTGCCTGCCCCCTCCCAAAACCTGTGCCCACCCTCGCATCCTACTCCCACACCCTCACTCCATACTTACCTCTAGAGCCTGAGGTGATGATCTTCGTGGACTGCAACACGTCTGCACTCTTCAAAGCTGACTGTGAACTGAAGAAATGCAGGTAAGCTGTATAATGGCATAAATATGGTTTTGTCAACTTTGGTGCATATCACAGGCATTTTGGGGAATTTTTACTCCAAATTTTCAACATGGGGTTATTGGGTCCCCTCCTCATGAACTCTGTCACTGTCACGGCGTTATTCAGTCCCAAAAGGTGATTTTGCAGTCACAGCATTGAATCACCTTTTGGGATCAATTATCGAAATGACTGTGCTATGAGGGGGACTCTCAAAAAGCCTATGTTGCAAATTTGTTGGAAAAAATCTAAAAAATGGCTGTTTTATGAGTGTTCATTGTGCAATTTCTATGCACTCTCATAACTTTGTCAATTTGTAATATTTTCACAAGATTTTCAACATTGCCATTTTTCCACACCTCAAGAGCAGTACAGCTGTCATTTCACATATCCGGGCCAAAATGTGTTTTCGCACACCCGGCGCAGAATAGCACAGTCACTGCACAAATTCAGTTTTCAGGACAATTTGAGGACATGACAGTCATCAGCAGAGGTCCTAAAATGCCTATGTTGAAAATTTGGTGATATAAGTCTATAAAATGACTGCGTTGCTAGCATTTGTTATGCAGTTCCCAGTACCCTTGTAACTTTGTGAATTTTCAATATTTTCATGCCACATTTACAACACTGGGATTTTTTCACACCTCCTTATGAACTGTACAGCTGTCATTTTTCACATCCTGCCCAAAATGTGATTTCACACCTGAGATGCACAATGGTGTGGTCACTGAGGGAAATCAACATTTGGGACAAATTAACAAAATCACAGTACCACTGTTCATGAGGGGAGGTTCCAAAATGCCTATGTTGAAAATGTGGTTAAAAAAATCCCAAAAATAATTGGGTTATGGATGTGTGTTGCACAGTTTCTATGCATGCTCATGACTTCACTAATTTTCCATATTTTCACTCCAGCTTTTCAACGTCGCCATTTTTTTACACCTCCTCATGAACAATACAGTTCTCATTTTTTACATACTGCCCAAAATGTGTTTTTGGTCCTGTGTTGCCAAATGGCATAGTCGCTGTGCAAAACCACCTTTCACCTAACAAACTGATAGTGACGGTCTTCATGACATGGGGTCACAAAAAGCCCATGTTGAAAATTTGGAGTGAAAATATCAACACAAATCTGCAGCGTTAGGGTTTCCAACTGTAACACCCCACCGTGTGCAGACTGACAGGCATCAGGGGTGTAACTTGGGATAATCAGCTGTAATGCTTCCTATTCCACCACCTACCCCCACCCTGCAGCCAGTGACACACATCGTGGTGTACCTTACAGTATTCGGCTACAAAGTTCACCCTATTCTCCTATACTGCACCCAGCTCCAGCGTATTTCCTTATGTAATGGGGTATGTGTAACACCCAAATACCCCAAAGCACAGCACGACACTTGTCACTGTCTACAGGGTAGGGTGAGACAAAATGGCATGAGCGTTGTAGCTGATGACCCAAAGACACACCCCACACCTGTCAGTCTCTACAGGGTGGCTGTGGGGTTGGCATCACTTCAATACTTCACTGCCATTCCTATTATGCATCTCTAAATCTGGCACTACCAGTGACAAAGCTAGTGAGACAACATTCGGCATTGACAAATGCTTGTTTAAATTAACAATGTATTTTTTTTTACCTTTGTAACTACAGCAAATCCTTTTCTCCTCAGAAGTTGCTATTCTCTCTTTTCATACTGCCTGAACATTCTATAGCATTAGTAAGGCAATTCCTGTTTATTCAAATGAATAATGTGTAATAGTGTCACTGATTCTATGGAACGCCATAGGGATATGAAAAGAAAGATCAGTAGCTGATGGGAGAGTGAGCTCTAGGTAGATCTGAGGGCATCCCAAAGCTAGTTTACTTTTTTGTCAGAAAATGGTCAAAGCATATCAGACCATATAACTGGTAAGGAATGGAAAATGGGAGGGCAGTTAACTATCTAAAAATAAGTTACTGTCACCTTTAAAATTCCAGAGAGGATTAAGCAGGATTAAGAATATTGCCTTTAACACATTCATTAGCACTTGTCACAGATTATTAAAGTCAGAATAAAAGGGATAATGGTCTCTGGAGTCTGAACACAGGATTTGGATTCAGAAGCAGATCTGTCCATAATACAGAGGCAATTAACATGGCAAAAATCTGTTTCAGAAGTTCCTGTTGAGATAATCAGGTATATGTAATGAAAAATCATGGATTAACCAGGTCTGACTGTATGGGGTAATCTGGTGCATATTTGCTGGGTCTTGCTTATTTATGTTGTTATGATAAAAATGCTTTAATTTTAGTGTTCAAAATACAGGTAAGCAGAGCATCACAGATTCTGTTCCTAAAGGGAGTTAATTAGTATAGGAATATACTAGAACATCAGTTTTACTTTCTTTTTACACAGTATGACTATACATCAGTTCCAAGAGTTGCAAGCATTGTATCATGTGTATGCAAATGATATGGGTTGTGCAACACCTCTGCCATAGTAAACAGTAGCACACATGTTAAGTGAAACATAGGGGGAAGGTCTCAAGCAGGAAATAGTAGCTGCACAAGTAAACTCACTTTCACCTTAAGTTTTCTAACTTTTTCAATGGGCAAGGACTTTCCTACTGGGTCATAATGTCACACATTTAATAATGTATGACATTATGGCTAACCTGGTACAACATAGTGTGCTACCTCTACTGGCGCTCTACCGCGTATACTGCTGTACAAGGTATTGCACCAGTAGCACTTTCCCAGGCAGAGGATGAGACTTCTGCTGGGAGCGGGCTCCATCAAGCAGCTACCGTGGGCTCACAGGACTGAGCCACAGCAGTAGGAACCCAGGCGCTGCTCCTGGGACCAGGTCTGATTCCCAATCCCAGACATTTTATTTTCTACAGTCTTAGTGCATTCCCTGAGGTAACCCCCCCTGACTTGAGAATCTTTACTGGGATCGGAGGCTGCCCAGCCCTGGGGTGTGGGGACTGCCCCACAAGGCATGCCTCTGGCGAACTTGTGCGCTGTAATGGCAGGCAATTTTGGCAGCACGATTTTGCCAGACCCGTCTCAGGACTTTAAAGGAAAAAATGAGAGAAAGGTGGGAGTGGCAGAATTGGGAGAAGATTTAATATTTCAAGCCATCAAAGTAGAGGAGACTCACCCCCAAACCATCTCACAGTTCCGACTAATACCAACATTTTATTTATTTTTTATTTATGTATTTATTTATTTGTGTTTTTGTAATGTATTAACTGGGTAGGACCAAGAGCATTAGATTCCTATGTTCAAGGTGGATCTGGAGATGTAAACAAGAGCAAAAGTGCACAATAAATTTGTTTGAATGATTTGCAAGGGAACATAAAACACCATGTTGCTGCCCCCATTAAAAGATCTGACACTGACTGTAACTATGTCATCACTCTGGGTTCACGCAGTGCTTATGAGCATCACTCTCCTGTGCAGGCAGTCCCTCACATTTCACAAGCACGCAGCACTCCACCATGATGGATGCCATGTCACCCCACTGTTTTCCTGCAGTACTGCTTAGCATCGCTCTGCAGTGTAGGCAATCCCTCACCATTCACCAGCAAGCAGCACACAACAGGGATGGGTACCATGTTGCCTTACTGTGTTCATTCTGTGCATCACAGCCCAGTGCAGACATCCCCTTTCCATTCACCAGCATGCAGAGTGCAACAGTAAAGGGTGCCATGACTCACCACTGTGTTCATGCAGTGTTTCTGAGCATTGTTCCTCAGTGAAGGCAGTCCCTGACCTTTCACCAGCACACAGAACACAATGGTGATGGGTGCTTTGTTGCACCACTGAGTCCATGCAGTGCTTCTGAGCATCATTCCATACTGCGGGCATTTGCTACGCACTCACCAGCCTGCATTACACCACCTGATGGGTGCCATGTCACCCTGCTGTGTTCATGCAGTGCTTCTGAGCATCACACCGAGTGCAGGCAGTTTCTAACCTTTTGCCAGCAAATAGTACAACACCATGATGGGTGCGATGTCACCCCACTGCGTTTATGCAGTGCTTCTGAGCATTACTACACAGAGTAGGCAGTCCCTCATCTTTCACCAGCAAGCAGCACACAACAGGGATGGGTACCATGTTGCCCTACTGTGTTCATGCTGTGCATCATGCCCCAGTACAGACATCCCCTTACCTTTCACCAGCATGCAGAGTGCAACAGTGAAGGGTGTCATGACTCACCACTGTATTCATGCAGTGCTTCTGAGCATCGTTCCTCAGTAAAGGCAGTCCCTGACCTTTCACCAGCATGCAGAACACAATGGTGATGGGTGCCATGTTGCAGCACTGTGTCCATGCGGTGCTTCTGAGTATCACTTCATACTGCAGGCATTTGCTACCCACTCACAAGCCCGCATTACACCACCTGATGGGTGCCATGTCACCCTGCTGTGTTCATGCGGTGCTTCTAAGCATCATTCCACAGTGCAGGTAGTCTCTCACCTTTCACCAGCTAATAGTACAACACCATGATGGGTGCGATGTCACCCTACTGTGTTTATGCAGAGCTTCTGAGCACTGATCCACAGAGCAGGAAGTCCCTCACCTTTCACCAGCACACAGTACACTACCATGATTGGTACCCTGTCACCCAACTGTGTTCATGCTGTGCTTCTGAGCATCACTCCACATTGGTTGCAGTCCCTCACCTTTTACCAGCATGCAGTACACCTCCATAAGTGGTGCCATGTCACCCCATTGTGTTCATGCAATGATTCTGAGCATCACTCCACAGTGAAGGCAGTTTCTGACACTTTCTTAGCACACAGTACACCACTGAAATGGGTGCCATGTTGCCCCACTGTGTCTATGAAATGCTTCATATCATTACTGCTCCTTGCAGGCAGTCACTCACCTTTTGCCAGCACACAGTACACCACCAGGATGGGTGCCATGTCACTCCACTGTGTCCATACAGTGCTTATGAGCAGCACTTTCATGTGCAGGAAGTCCTTAATCTTTCACCAGCATGCTGTACACCACCGTGATGGGTGGCATATCACTTAACTGTGTCCATGCAGTGCTTCTGAGCATCATCACTCCACAGTGCAGGCAGTCCTTACCTTTCTTCAGCATGCAGAACACCATGGTGATAGGTGCCATGTCACCACACTATTTTCATTCAGTGCTTTTAAGCATCACCCCACAGTGCAGTCAGTCCCTTACCTTTCACCGGCACGCAGTACACAACCATGATGGGTGGCATCTTGCCCCATTGTGTTCATGCAGTACTTTTGAGTATCACTCCACAGGGCAAGCAGACTCTAATCTTTCACCAACATGAAGTACACAGCTCTTATGTGTGCCATGTCTCCCCACTGTGTTCAAGCAGTGCTTCTGATCACTGCTCCCAGTGCAGGCAGTCCATTACCTTTAATACTCATGCAGAATGGAGATCTTAGGGCTCAGCTCCAGGCAGCATGGGTAGAGACTGCATGCCTCAAATTTCATATTCAAGAGGAAATATATTATAAGAACCACCCACCATTTCCCCAACATCCAACAGAAGCACCTCGACCACAGAGGGAAGTTGGCTGGGAGGTTGGCTGGTGGTTAGGAGGGGCAAATCGGGTGCCCCATCACTCAGTGCTCTCCAACATATTACCTCCACAAACCATATAAAAACTACAAACAGGTATTTGCCTCTATCTCCAAAATCAAACAAAGGGGCAGAGGACACTGCAGCACAGGAGCTAGCACAACAAAACTCACCCCAAACAGGAACCAAAACAAAAAAAGCAAAAAGGAAATCCAAAAAACTTCTGATCATAGGAGACTCCATGATTTGGTGAGTTGATGCATATCTCCAGCAAGGGGTAATGGTCAGATGTCTCCCAGGTTCATCAGCATGAAGAGACATTGACCACATTGCTAAAATGGTTCAGGAAGCAGGAGAAAACACTGACATTCTATTACACATAGGGACAAACGATCTCGCCAGCTGGTTAGTTGTGGAGACCAAGGAACACCTCACCAGGCTGGGTGACAAACTATCATCCATTTCATCCAGCATCTACTTCTCTGAGATCCTGCCAGTCTGGGAGAGTGGGGAGGATGGACGGAAGGTCAGAGAAGGGGAGCTAAACATATGGCTCGAGGGCTGGTGCCAGGAAAAAGGACAGAGATTTGTAGGGAACTGGCAACAGTTTTGGGAGAGGAAGTTCTTTAAATTTGATGGACTGTATCCAACTAAGGAGGGAGTCAGTGCATTGGGGCAGAAGTTTGATGTCTTTGCAGAATATTTAAATCAGCAAATGGGGAGAGGGGTGCAGCACCCTCTACACCAAATGGAAAGAACACCCCTTCCCCCTCAGCTAGTGGTTAAACAGGAGTTCAGCACGTTTGCAGTTCATTTGCATCACCTGGTAATGAAAAAGGTCCAGCTCCCCATACAATGCACAGGGGAAACGCCAGACCTCACCCAACAACTAACACGCCAAAATCTGGCCAATGGAAAATCATGTACACAAATGCTCGCAGTCTGGAAAACAAGATCCCAGACCTGCAGGCAATAATGACAGAGGCTAAAATGGACATAGTAGCAATTAGCGAGACGTGGTTTACTAGTAACCACACTTCTGAGACTTCAGTACCTGGCAATGTACTGTTCAGAAGATACTGAGGTGCAAAAAGGGGCGGGGGGGTGGAGTGGCCCTGTATGTCAATGAAAATATCAATGCTACAGAAATTTAGAATACACATAAGGAGCCAGAACTAGTAGAACTGTGGGTCACCCTGAAAACAGGAAATGGGACAGCCATTAGAACTGGGGTTGCCTGCAGGCCACCAGACTGAGGGAGGGCATAGACACATTACTGTTAGAAGATATACAAAACATGACAGCTAAAGGGGAGGTTCTGATAATGGGAGACTTCAACATGCTAGATACAGATTGGTTTATACCAGCAGGAACATCTGTCAGAATTAGACACATGGTGGATTCCCTGTAGGGGAGGGCCTCAAAAAACTGTTACAACAACCCACAAGAGAGAGGGCTATCCTAGATCTAGTTCTGACTAACAGGGAAAGGATCACAGATCTCCAAGTAGAAGGTCACCTGGGGTCCAGTGACCATCACATAGTATGGGTCAATTTGGCCACTACAACTAAATCATCCCATTCCAAGGCAAAAATATGGGACTTCAGAGGAGCTGACTTTGATAAGATGGTCAACAGAGTTAAGCTAGCCCTGGCAAAAAGAAATACAGGTGAGAGGGTACCGGAGAAGTGGGCAAGCATTAAGGATGCAATACCTGAAATAACATCCCATTGTGTTAGAAAGAAAAGGAAGTGCAAAAGAAGAAGAAAACCACTTTGGTTCTGAAAAACAGTAGCAGAAAAGGTCAGAGCCAAAAGGCTGGCCTTCAGGAAATATAAGGGAACACTGCGGGATGAAGATAGGGAGGCATCTGTTTGCAGATGACACCAAGATCTGCAACAGAGTAGATGATCCAGATGGGGTGGGCAGAATGAGAAGAGATCTGGATAAACTAGCAGAATGGTCAGAAGAGTGGCAACTGGGATTTAATGCAAAGAAGTGCAAAATCATGCACATAGGGAAGAGAAACCCTGAAGCCACTTATAGGCTGGGAGGGGAGTTGCTAGCAGTCACAAAGGAAGAAAGAGACTTGGGCATCATCATCACTGATGACCTAAAATCATCAAGCAGACCTCTAAAGCAGTAGGTAAGGCTAGGGGGTGTTAGGGTGTATTAGTAGGGGTATCACAAGTCGTAAGAGGGAGGTAATAATCCCTCTGTACAAGACATTGGTTAGGCCCCATCTGGAGTATTGCATGCAGTACTGGAGGCCACACCTTCACAAGGACATTAACCAAATTGAGGCAGTCCAGAGAAGGGCAACCAAAATATTGCAGGGACTGCATCAGAAGACATATGAGGACAGATTAACGGAGCTCAATATGTATACCCTTGAGCAAAGGAGGGAGAGAGGTGATATGATCGAGACATTTAAACACCTTAAGGGCATAAACAAGGTGAAAGAGTCTAACATGTTTAAATATAAGAAAAATAGCAGGACAAGAGGACACAGCATGAGATTAGAGGGAGGCCGATTAAGGGGAATGTGAGGAAATTCTTTTTCACAGAAAGGGTGGTAGATGCATGGAATGGCTTACCACAAGAAGTGGTGGCTATGAATACAGTGCAGGGCTTCAAACAGGCATGGGATAGGCATAAGGGAGCAATACAAATGACTATGAATAGATAGGTCACTGACAGAGCAAAGGCCGATGGCACATTTATAAGGTAGAAAAAGAAATAGGCAGACTGGATGGGCCTTGCGGTCCTTATCTGCCGTCAACTTCTATGTTTCTATGTTTCATACCAAACTTCTCTAAGGGAAGCAGGGAAAGCAGTAAGGCAAGTCAAGGCCCAAACTGAGGAAACACTAGCACAAACAGTAAAAGAAGGTGACAAGACTTTCTATAGATACATTAGCAAAAGGAGACAGTCCAGAGGGGGTATTGCTAAGATCAAAGGTGATAAGGGGGCATGTGAGGAAGAGGACCGTGTAAAACCATCTATCCTAAATAGATTCTTCTGCTCAGTATTTACTGAAGAGAAGGTAGGGCAGGGCCCACAGCTCAGCACCATGGACACAGAGGGAAGGGAGGTGAGCACTAGTCCCATCACAAAGGAAAGGGTCCTACAAGAGCTCGATAAGCTCAGGGTGGACAAGGCAATAGGACCTAATGGCATACATCCCAGGGTACTAAACGAGCTAAGGGTGGAACTAGCACAGCCTTTATCAGAACTGTTTAGTGAGTCTCTGAACACAGGAGAGGTCCCAGAAGACTGGAGAAGGGCTCATGTGATCCCGCTTCACAAGAATGCTAGCAGGGAGGAGGCAGGGAATTACAGACCAGTCAGTCTTACCTCAGTAGTGGGCAAGATTATGAAGGCATTCCTTAAGGAAAGGATAGTGCAACATCTGGAATCCATAGGAGCACAGTATCCAAGACAGCATGGGTTTACAAAAGGAAGGTCCTATCAAACAAATCTCTTAGATTTCTTTAATGGGGTATCCAGAGTGGTGGACCAAGGGGGAGCAGTTGATGTTGCCTATCTTGACTTCAGCAAAGCTTTCGATACTGTTCCACATAGAAGATTGATTAATAAGCTGGGTAGGCTCAGGGTGGGTCAGAAGTTGGTCAACTGCGTGGCAAACTGGTTGATGGGCAGAAAACAGAGAGTGGTAGTAAATGGTATACAGTCAGAAGAGATGCAATTCACAAGTGGGGCACCTCAGGGATCAGTCCTGGGGCCAGTCCACTTCAATATCTTCATCAGTGACATTGCAGATGGACTGAAAGGTAAGGTCTGTCTGTTTGCAGATGTCACCAAGATGTTTACAACAGAGTAGATGATCCAGATGGGGTAGTCAGAATGAGGAGAGATCTAGATAAACTAGCAAAATGGATGGAAGAGTGGCAACTGGGGTTTAATGCAAAGAAGTCCAAGATCATGCACATAGGGAAGAGAAATCCTAAACCCACTAATAGGCTAAGAGGGGAGTTGCTGGCAGTCACAGTGGAGGAAAAAGGCTTGGATATCACCATCATCACCAATGACCTGAAATCATCCAAGCAGACCACTAAAGCAGTAGATAAGGCAAGGTGGATGTTAGAGTGTATTAGTAGGGGTATCACAAGCCAGAAGAGGGAGGTAATAATCCCTCTTTACAAGAAACTGGTTAGGCCCCATCTGGAGTACTGTGTGCGGTACTAGAGGTCACACCTTCACAAGGACATTAACCACATTTAGGCAGTCCAGAGAAAGGCAACCAAAATGGTGCAGGGACTGCATCAGAAAACATATGAGGACAGATTAACGGAGCTCAATACGTATTCCCTAGAGCATGAGGGAGAGAGGTGATATGATCGAAACATTCAAACACCTTAAGGTCATTAACAAGGTGAAAGAGTCTAACATGTTTCATTATAAGAAAAATAGCAGGGCAAGAGAACACAGCATGAGATTAGAGGGAGGCTGATTAATGGGTAATGTGAGGAAGTTCTTTTTCACAGAAAGGGTGGTAGATGCATGGAACGGCCTACCTCAGGAAGTGGTGGATATGAATACAGTGCAGGGCTTCAAACAGGCAGGGTACAGGTATAAGGGAGCAATACCGATGAGTATGAATAGAAAGGCCATTGACAAAGCAAAGGCCGATGGCACATTTATAAGGTAGAAAAAGAAATGGGCAGAATGGATGGGCCTTACGGTCCTTATCTGCCGTCAACTTCTATGTTTCTATGTTTCAGCATACAACAGGCAAGGGTGCCATGGCATCCCACTGTTGTTCATGCAGTGCTTCTGAGCATTGCTCCCCAGTGCAGGCAGCCCCTCACCATTAACCTGCACATAGCACACCACTGTGATTGGTGCCATGTCGCCACAGTTTTTTAAAGCTATGCTTCAGTTCATCACTCCCCTGGGTAGGCAGTCCCTCATCTTTCACCAGCACACAATACACTACTGTGACAGGTGCAATGTCACCCCACTGTGTCCATACAGTGCTTATGAGCATCACTCCCCTGTGCAGGAAGTCCCTCACCTTTTACCAGCACACAGGACACCACCTTGATGGCTGCCATATCATTCAACTGTGTTCATGCAGAGCTTCTGAGCATCATCGCTCCACAGTGCTGGCAGTCCCTTACCTTTCACCAGCATGCAGTACCCCATGGTGGTAGGTGCCATGTCACCAAACAATGTTCATTCAGTGCTTTTTGGCATCACTCCACAATGTAGGCAGTCCCTTAATTTCACCAGCATGCAGTACACAACCATGATGAGTGGCATCTTTCCCCAATATGTTCATGCAGTACATTTGAGTATCACTCCACTGGGCAAGCAGTCCCTCTTCTTTCATCAGCACACAGTACACAGCTCTTATGGTAGCCATGTCTCCCCACTTGTGTTCCAGCAGTGCTTCTGAGCATCACTTCTCAGTTCAGACAGTCCCTGCCCATTCACCAGTCCACACTACACCACCGTGATGGGTGCCATGTTGCTTCATAGTGTTCATGCAGTGCTTCTGAGCATCACTCCACAGAGCAGGCACTCCCTCACCTTTCACCAGCACACAGTACACTATCGTGATTGGTGCCATGTCACCCCACTGCATTCAAGTTGTGATTCTGAACATCATTCCCCAGTGCAGACAGTTCCTTATCTTTTACCAGCACACAGTACACCACCATCACGGGTGCCATGTCACACCACTGTGTCCATGCAGTGCTTATGAGCATCACTCCCCTGTGAAGGAAGTCACTCAACTTTCACCGCAATACACCACCATGATGGGTACCATATCACTCAACTGTGTTCATACAGTGCTTCTGAACATCATCACTCTAGAGTGCAGGCAGTCCCTTAACTTTCACTAGCATTCAATACACCACTGTGATAGGTGCCATGTCACTACACTATGTTCATTCAGTGCTTTTGAGCATCACTCCACAGTGCAGGCAGTCCCTTACCTTTCACCAGAACACAGTACACAACCGTGATGAGTGGCATCTTGCCCCAATATGTTCATGCAGTACATCTGAGTATCACTCCAGTGGGTAAGCAGTCCCCCATCTTTCACCAGCACACAGCTCTTATGGGTGCTATGTCTCCACACTGTGTTCAAGTAGTGCTTCTGAGCATTGCACCCCAGTGAAGGCAGTCCCTTGCCTTTCACCAGCATGCTGTATGCAACAGGGATGAGTGCAATAAGACCCCACTTTGTTCATGCAGTGCTTTTAAGCATTGCTGCCCAGTGCATGCAGTGCTTCATTTTTCACCAGCACAGAATACACCACTGTGATGGGTACCATGTTGCCTTATTGTGTTCATGCGTGCTTCTGAGCATCACTCCACAGTGCAGGCAGTCCCTCGCCACTCACCAGCATGCAATATGCAGCTCTTATGGGTGCCATGTAGCCCCTCTGTGTTCATGCATTGCTTCTAAGCATTGCTGCCCAGTACAGGCAGTCCCTTTCCTTTCACCATCACACAGTACGCAGCTGGGATGGGTGCCATGATGCCCTAATGTATTCATACACTGCTTCTGAGCATTGCACCTCAGTTCAGACAATCCCTACCCATTCATCAGTCCTCACTGCACCACCATGATGGGTGCCATGTTGCTTCATAGTGTTCATGCAGTGCTTCTGATCATCACTCCAAAGAGCAGACACTCCTTCACCTTTCATCAGCACACAGTACGCTATTGTGATTGGTGCCATGTTGCCCAACTGCATTCAAGTTGTGCTTCTGATAATCACTCCCCAGTGCAGGAAGTCCCTTACCTTGAACAAGCACACAATATGCAACAGAGATGGGTGCCATAATGCCACACTTTGTTCATGTGGTGCTTCTGAGCCTCGCTCCCCAGTGCAGACAGTCCTGCACCTTTCACCAGCATGCAGCACACCACTGTGATTGGTGCCATTTTGTCCCACTTTGTTCAAGCTGTGTCTTTGAGGATCACTCCGCTGGGCAGGCAGTCCCTCACCTTTCACCAACATGCAGTACACCACCATGATGGGTGCCATGTCACCCCACTGTATTCATCCAGTGCTTCTGAGCATCACTCCACAGTGCAGACTGTCCCTCACCTTTCACCAGAATGAAGCATGCAGCTTTTATGTGCTCCATGTTGGCCCTCTGCGCTCGTGTATTGCTTCTGAGCCTTGCTCCCCAGTAACAGCAGTCCCTTACCTTTCACCAGCACACAGAATTCAACAGGTATGGGTGCCATGATACCCCACTGTGTTCATGAAGTGATTCTGAGCACCGCTCCTCAGTGCAGGCAATCCCTACCCTTCACCAGTCCACATTATACCACCATGAAGGGTGCCAAGTTGCTCCACAGTGTTCATGCAGTTCTTCTGACATTACTCCCTTGTGCAGGCATTCCCGCATCTTTTATCAGCAAACAGTACACCAATGTGATGTGTGCGTTGTCACATTGAGTGTTCATACAGTGCTTCTGAGAATCGTTACACAGTGCAGGCAATCCCTAACCATTCATCAGCACACAGAACGTAGCTGCAATTGGTGCCATGTTGCCCCATTGTGTCCATGCAGTACTTCTGATCATCACTCATCCATGCAGGAAGTCCATCACCTTTTTCCACCCAGTACACTACCAAGATGGGTGCCATGTCACCCAACTTTGCTCAAGCTGTGATTCTGTGCATCACTCCACTGTGTAGGCAGTCCGTCATCTTTCACCAACATACAGTAAACCACCATGATGGATGCCATGTCATCCCACTGTGTTCCTGCAGTGCTTCTGAGCATCACTCCCCTGAGCAGGCAGTCCCTCACCTTTCACCACACAGTACACCACCATTACAGGTGTCATGTTGCCCCACTGTGTCCATGCAGTGCTTATGAGCATCACTCCCCTGTGAAGGAAGTCCCTCACCTTTCACCAACAAGCAGTACACCACCATGATGTCTGCCATATCACCCACCTGTGTTCATGCAGTGTTTCTGTACCTCATTACTCCACCGTGCAGACAGTCCCTTACCTTTCACCAGCATGTAGTATACCACGGTGGTGGGTGCCATGTCAACCCACTGTTCATGCAGTGCTTTTGAGCATCACTCCACAGTACAGGCAGTCCCTTACAATTCAACAGCATGCGCTTCACAACCGTGATGAGTGGCATCTTGCCCCATTGTGATTATGCAGTGCTTCTGAGCATTGCTCCTCAGAGTAGGCAATTCCTACTCATTCACCAGTCCAAATTACACCATCATGATGGGTGCCATGTCACTCCACAGTGTTCATGCATAACTTTTGATCAGTTTAGATCAACAGAAGGGGACTATCACATCTGCCTACGCATAAACAGAACTTTGCAGCATAAACAGTACCAATAACAACTGGTCAATAGCTACTGAAGTGTGAGGACTCACCAGACATGTAGATAGTTCAAAGTATAAACAACCAATTCCTTTATTGAATGGATAAAATGCCTAGAAACAATCCAAAAAATCCAACCCTCCCCTGCTCCTTCTCAATTCTTCCATGTACGTGGTATTTCACGTGCTATGTCACCTGATGATACGAGGAAGTTAATGCACTCGAACTTGTTTGCTCACCTTTTACTATAACTTTTGATCATCACTCTACAAAGCAGACACTCCCTCACCATCACCAGCACACAGTATACTACTGTGTTTGGTGCAATGTTGCCCCACTATGTTCAAGCTATGCTTCTGAGCATCACTTCACAGTGCAGGCAGTCCTTCACCTTTCACCAGCATGCATTACATCACCTTGATGGGTGCCATGCCACCCCACTGTGTTCATGCAGTGTTTCTGACTTTACTCCCTTGAGCAGGCATTCCCTCCTCTTTTACCAGCAAAAGATGCACCACTGTGATATGTGCCTTGTCTCATTGAGTGTTCACACAGTGCTTCTGAACATCATTACACAGGGCAGACAGTCCCTAACTAGTAGTAGTAAAAATCTTTATTTTTAGACAGGAAATAGATGGAATAACACATCATTAGGACAAAGTCCTATTTACAAGATGGTCCTGTAGAAAGGAGTTTCAAAAATTAACAACCATACAACAAAATACATATTAATACAAATACCATTTTAAGTATTATACCATTTAACATTTACTAATACAAATAGTAGACAATACTTAACATACAACAATCATAAAGTGCATGAAACATTCTATACATAAGTACCCCCTTAATATAACCTACTTCAGACAAGTTTATTTACCAGACCCAAGATCCTAATTACTAGCACCCAGTAAATTCAAATGTTCAGTCCCATTTATCTAACCACAACACTTGCAACGAACAGTAAATTCTAATATTATATCTGTTACAAAGAATTTTACATCTCTGTATATTTTATGAGTTATAGACTTCATAGAGTTCCACAATCCAATAGCAACTTGTGAAAACCTCATATCACTATATTTATTTTTAAACTTGGGATGTACGAATTCTCTCAAATTTATGCTTTGCAAGTTTTGATGCTATGATTTCTTTTCCAATTTATTATAAAGATAACTTGGTTGCTTTAAATTCAGGACTCTATAAGTCTGTACAGCCCACATTAATTTCCTTTTAATGTCTTGTGGAAACCACCCAAGTTCCTCATACATTTCACAAATGATGAGCACGAAAATCCTTCCTAAGGATAAATCGGGCCAAAAGATTGTACAATGTGTCAATTTTTGTCAACATACTTTTAGTGGCAAAACCATATACATGGTTCCCATACTCAAGTACTGGAATGAGAAGTTGATTTACTATAATTTTTCTCATATATTTATTCATGCAAAAACTTGAACTCCTAAACGCCCCCAATCTTTTGTTTATTTTTGAGATTGTGTCAAATATATGGTAGTCAAACCTTAAATTTTGATATACCCATACACCTAGGTATTTATATTCTGATAATTGAGCTAACACTTCATTTTGTATTGTTTTTATCTCCACTACATGTCCATTTTTTTCAAGTTTTTACCACCTTTATTTAATAACATACATTTTGTTTTTTGTTTTTTACAATTTACTACCAGTCCTGAGTTTGCAAACATTTACATAATTCTCCAAAATCTGCCTGTAATTTTGCTTCCATAATCTTGGGATTTTTTTTCCACTAACGATTAACAAGGTGTCATCAGCATATAGGTGTATATCAGAATATTTCACAATGTCCACCAAATGATTTATAAATATTAAAAACAGTGTTGGCCCCAAAATGGAGCCTTGAGGCACCCCTCTTTGAAACATAACATTGTCAGACAAATAAACATCAATAAACACTAGCTGAGTTCTACCCTGCAAATAAGAAGTAAGCCAAGCACATGACTCCCTAGATAATCCAATATCAATCAATCTCTCCCCAAATGTCTCATGGGCCACTGCATCAAAGGCCTTTGATAAATTCACGAAAACTGCACCCACTGACAGGTCATCCTCCATTTTTGAACCTATTATATCCACCATGCCGGTGAGTGTAGTGCCCATGGAATAGCCCTTGTGAAATCCAGACTGATACCCAGATAATAAAGAATATTGTTCTAAATATTTAGTAAGTTGAACCTGCACTAAACGTTCAAATACCTTAGAAATACCAGATAACAAAGCAATGGGTCTATACTTTGTTGGTTCAAAAGTATCTCCCCGCCTCTTATAAACTGGAATAATTTTTGCACTTCTTCATTCCTGAGGAAAGATACCTTCCATCAGGCCCAATTAAACAGTCTGGTTAAAACTGGGGCAATTACTTGAATAGAGTCTTTAAGGAAACAAATTTCTGTTTGGTCTAAGCCAAAAGCTTTTCTCACTTTAAGTTTATTTATTATGTCTTTTACTTCTCTACAGGTTATACATTTAAATCTAAATTTAGGTGTCCCAGAGTTTACCTTATTTGGGTTTACACTTACAGAGATTGAAACCGGAATATCCAAGTCTGGCAAGTTTACGAAATAATTATTTAACATATTTGCTGAATGTTTAGGGGATTGAATAATACCATTACTTATCATTTGGATAGGAGGTATGTGAGTCACTGGGATATCAAATGATTTAATCAATGACCAGAATTTTTTTGTGTCTCTGGTTTCAGTGATTTTTGTTTCATAATACTTTTGTTTTAATTTCCTAATTTGAAACCTTAAATCATTTCTAGCCTTTTTATACTTTTCCCAATCAACTAGGTTTAGTGATTTTCCTGCTTTTTTCTGAGACATGTCCCAGAGGATCCCAAGAACATTCATCAGTTTTGAATATGCAGCTTATTGAGCAGTGGTCTCCCAAAATTGGTGGATTTACTTTTATATGCCTTCACTTGACTTACCTGCAAACAAGTACATGCCAAACTAGGAATAGCCTACCGAACCAGCTATATGCTTACTCCCTCTGTGAGGCTTGCCATTGCCAATGGCATACTCCTACCATCACTTGCCTATGGGACTCCAACATATGTTGCTGCATGTAGATCAATCCTTAGGAAATGGGATGTTACATATAACAACATCTGTCGCTATGCCTCCTCCTCATATCAGCTGAAACACCACTGCCTCCTCTGTACTGACCTGGGATGGCTTCCTCCTGCTGAACTAAGGCTACATGCTTATGGCTCTGTCATTGACAACATGGTTCATCTACAAATCCCAAATTCCCTAGCAGGCCTTTTCCAAATCCTGACTCCAAGCTATGAATTGCATTCCAGGGACCAGGCCCCTGTTTTCATCCCCAGACACTGCACCACTAAGGGTGCTACTGCTTTTGCCTGCCATGCCCCCAAATTTTGGAACTCCCTTCCACTAACCTTGCGACAATCAACATCCCATGCATCTTTTAAAAAAGGTCTATGTACTTATCTTGAAACTTCTCACAAATGCTCCTGTTTCAAGCCTCCCTAGCCCTCATTACCCCAGACTTACCTCTTCTTCTGATCTGTCCCCTATACGCTAAGCACTTCTCTTTTACCCCTCCCTTGCACTTCTCCTTTACCTCCCCTTTCCTAATCACCTACTTCTATCACCTACTAAATTCCCCCCAAGTTAACTTTCTATCCCTTATTAGTGCTGATAATGTTATTATATCATGTTTCTCTCTAATCAAACTGTGTTTAAATTTTGTTTTTGTATTTCACCATATTTTTCTGCACTGTTACCAAAAATATACTTGTTTCTAGCTAATTCCTTGCAACCTACTTGTAACCTTGTGAAATGATTTTGTTTGTTGTACTTGGAATGTCATCCCTGTATTTGTTGTTTTATATCCTCCCGGGTCTTGCCTGAAAATAGTCATGATTATGGCTAGTGCACCTACCGAGTAAAGTAAAACTAAATAAATAAAAAATAAAATATATAAGGCCCTGAGTTTTGCAGTTACAAACATCAAATCCAATATATTTCCTGTACTGAGTAGTAAAGATTTCCTAGTATGAATAATAATTTTCTGGGTAACATCAAGTCCTTTGAAACTACTCTCTAGTGCTAGACCATGCTGTTTACCCCATGCTGTGTTGAAGTCCCCTGTTAGAATTAACTCATAACCCACTGAATAATTTTTTATAACCTGTGCCAATTTTTCAAATTCACCTATTTTTATTTTAGGAGGTACATAAATAACTACTATAATTAATTCCAGTTTAGATACTTTAACCAAAAGACATTCAATAAGCCCTATTTGACCACTATATAAGACACTTGTTTGTCCTAGATCCCATTTGGTATATAATAACACCCCCCATATGACTTACCCTATCCAAATGATGACAATCAAATCCCTCAAGTTCAATTTCTTTAACATCTATATTTTTATTTAACCAAGTCTATGTCAGTGCTATTATTTCTGGAGATTCAGTTTCTATCCATGCCTTACATAGATCAATTTTATTTTTCAGGCTCCTTGCATTGTCATCGATAATTTTCAGTTTGTTTTTATTTTCAGGACCAGGGTTTAATTCTACATCTCTCTCCAACAATAATGATATCATCCAACAATTTCTCGATTTGCAAGGACAATGAATTCAAATGGGTACTGATTGAAATTTCTTACTCAATTGAAATCGAATTTTTGAAAATTGGTTTCTACTTCTATACTGAACTGTACTATTCTTACAAATTAATACTCCCCCAGAACAAAAAGGGCACTCAATTTGCAAGGCCAACACACTTGAAATCTCAGTTAATGTTGGGTTTAAAAATTTCCCATGTAAGACACATGTTATGATAAAATAAATCAACACTCTACACAGTACCTTCATTTTACTTAAAATATTTGTAAATTCTTTACAATATAAGAAACTCCTCATTTATACAGTCAATCACAATTTTAACTAAGTTTACTATGACTAACTAATAATATATCTCCAGGCCCAGCTATGACTTCAAATCATGTAATTTACCCTAAATTTATTCACACTTCAGTTAATTTACTAATGCAATCTAAACTTTCAATATCAATATCAATCCTGCCTTCTCTGTTGCAACAGTTAGCTAAATGTTTTGCTTTAGTTTAAACATCAAACATACCCCGAGACAAAGTCCTCTCACAGTATTTCTTCTTCTGAGTGGCACTCGTGCCACTCACGCTAATGCTGCAGTGCTTGCGCTGTACACAGCATAGTCAAATTTAAACACTGTAGCTCCTCCTTTGATGGTGATACACCCTGTCTCTCTTCTACCTCTCAGGATGATGGAAACAGCAGGTATTACTGGGAACACAGTCCCAAGGTGGAAATAGGGCAAATAGCAGCAGCACTCACATCTGCCAGGAATCCTTTAGGCACAGTTCACAGCTAGCGTGTATGGCATCAGCCGGTGCAGTTCTTACAACGCTGCGTACCTGTACTCACAGCGCAGTCGAATTTAAACACTGCAGCTCCTCCCTTGATGATGTTGCACCCCCTTCTCTCTCTTCTCCCTCTCAAGTCAAAGGAAACAGATGGTATTTCCGGGAACACAGTCCCAGGGTGGAAATAGGGCAAATAGCAGCAACACTCAAATCTGCCAGGAATTCTTCAGGCACATTTCACAGCCAGCTTGTTTGGCATCAGCCAGTGTAGTTCTTACAACACTGCACACAGAACACAGCTGTAATTGGGGCCATGTTGCCACACCATGTTCATGTAGTGCTTCTGAGTATCGTTCCTTAGTACAGGGAGACCTTTCATTCACCAGCATGCAATACACTACTGTGATGGGTGCCATCTCACCCCACTGTGTTCATGCATTGCTCCTCAGCATCACTCCTCCATGCCAACAGTCTTATACTGTGTTCATACAGTGCTTCTTAGCATCACTTCATAGTGAAGGCAGTACTTCACATTTCACCAGCACACAGTACACCATCTTGATGGGTACCATTTAATGGGTGCCATGTCACCCCACTATGTTCATTCAGTACTTCTGAGCATCACTCCACAGTGCATGCAGTACTTCACATTTCACCAGCACACAGTATACCACCATAATTGGTGCCATGTCACCCCACTGTTTTCATACAGTGCTTCTGAGCATCACTTCACAGTGCAGGCAGTACATCACATTTCACCAGCACACAGTACACCACCTTGATGGGTACCATGTTGTCCCACTGTGTTCAGGCATTGCTTCTCAGCATTGCTCCTCCATGTAGGCAGTCCCTTACCATTCATCAGCACACAGTACACAACCATGATGAGTGGCATGTCGCCCCACTGTGTCCATGGGACAAAGCTGTTTATCTCCTTCAGCACCCTGACTTGTCCCCATCTGAAACAGTCTTCCTAGCCCAATCACCAACTCTCTCTAGGACTTACCATTTGTGGTGGTCCTATCTCAGGACCATGGATCAGCGGTGCCCAGTCATTGGCCTCCATGAAGACACCTCAGGCATCCAGGTGTGGGGTACCTCTCCATGCTGTCCCATGGTGCTGTCACCTAGATTCCTCTCCCTGTCTTACAAATGTGCATTCTTCCTCCCAGGCAAGTCCCTAACTGACCCAGGCCCATTCTTGTACCCAGTTTGCTGGCATGGCAGTCAGTGGCTAAAAGCAATTCAGTCAGTGGCTAAAAGCTTGATACAGAAATAGGTAGACAAACCTAGAACTGGAAACCAGAACTACACAGAGTCATGTTCTCATATTAAAAGGTATTAGGCTGCCCCTTTGCAAAGTCCCTTTCTTTTGTGCAAATTAGCACAGTTCACTAAATTTGCATGTTTGGAGCAAAGTGCAAGTGCAAAAGCATGTTTGAATATAGCACCCCCAAAGCAAAAATGAGGCACTAAAATGTGAACTCAGTACAATTCACATGCCCCTGCTGGCTAATTAGTGCAAATTAGCACAGTTCACAGAATTTGCCACACTCAAACATGCGTGGAGCAAAGTGGGAGGGTCCCTAGAATGTTTGAATACAGCCCCCAAAGCAAAAATGAGGCACTAAAACATGCAATCAGCACAGTTCACATCCCTCTGCTGGCCAAAGAGAGATACAATACCTGGTCATTGAAAAGATATAAGCTGTGATGGAGTCAACTCATTTAGTATATTCCAGACCTGTTAGTGTTATAATAGGTACAGTCAGGACCTCACTGAAAATGAGATTCATGTTAGCTGACCTGTCCTGAGTAACTACAGTACATTGTAAAACTGTATAAAATAATTCCTCCAGTAAAAATTAGAGTTTGCATTTTACCTGTGCTAACTCAACAAAATACACTGGAAAATGTGTAAAAGCAGGACCCACTGAAAATGAAATAGTGTAGCTGCTCTGTCCTACTAATGACACTCACACTCTATGTATGTACACAAGTATTGTAACAGCTGTGTGTGTGTGTGTGTGTGTGTGTGTGTGTGTGTGTGTGTGTGTGTTATGCATTTTTTTGGGGGGGGTGAATCTCCAGAACCAAAAACACTTTTCACTACATTACCTTGATATTTATGTTATTTTTTTTTTTACTATTGTGATGTAAATGTGGGACTTTTACATTATTTGTTTAAGTATCTAGACCTTTACATTATTTATTTATGTACGCATTTATTTATTTCAAAAGTTTCACCAGGAAAGACATACTCAGCTGAAAAATAACTAATTTCCAGTTGCATCCTGTGAGGAAGAGAAGTGCAAGAACAACATAGAAAAATAACTTATACAATAAAATATCATACAGCTATATAAAATAAACAGTACAAAGTGAACATGACTGAGATTAATCAAACTGGTAAAATTATTGGCAAACATTTTACAAGGACACGACGGAAAATATGTCCCATGGGTGCAAGCAATAGTGCTTTTCAATGGTGAGGGCACCAGGGGATAGGAAGCTGAAGGAAGAAGCACAGACTTGGTGGGAAGAAGGTAAAGAGCAGACAAGTAAGGGAGGAGAACGCGAGGGAGAAGAGTGGGTGGAAGGGCAAGGAGGAGCAGAAAAAAGGGTGAAGATGGTAAACTGAGGGCATCCACAGGAGGAAGCAGTGCAGTCATGGAGAAAGAGGGAAGAGGGTAAACTGAGAAGTGTGAAGGGCTATGACTCAAGGACAAGCACAGGAGGTAGCGGTGTGGCCATGGAGCAGAAAGGAGAGAGAACATTTGGAAGAGGCAGAATGAGTGATTGAGGGAGAGAGTTCCGAAGTATAGGAAAGTTGAAAGAGACGGCATCCTAACCAGCAAAAGATTTTATATCTCAGTAATACAACTAAGTCACAGATAAATTCTATATCTCTTCTCTCATGTCAGTTATTCCCCTGGTTTTTATTTTGATAAGAGGATAACTATTTTTGTTCTTTGGTCAGTTCTACAATTGAAAGGCGCATGCCTGTAGTTATGTGGGGAAGAGCTCCTCCCCACATCCTGCTTAAGGCATCAGACTCTGCCATTCTGCTTAGAGCGAGTCACACTTGCTGCTCAGTGACATGGCTGGTTGGATCCCCCACCTTTTCCCTACTTTGTTTTGTTGCTTGTGACTTCCTGCTTTTCCCTCCAGTGAGATCCCTGTGGATTTGTCCATTGCTGGTTGCTCCATACTCCTTCCCAGCATTTTCCTGCTTGCCTTCCTTTCTTGCCCCCCCGTCCCTCTGTCCTTATCCCTTTCTGCTTCCTTTCCTTGGGGAGGCTTCCACCATCTGTGCTTCAGTTCACTGCTGTGCTCCATGCTTTCCCGTTCGTTGTTTTGTTGCACTGGATTCCAGCCACATATGACTCGCTTGCCCTCCAATTTCTTTCAACCACTGCAGCCGCTGAACTCTTCCTTGGGTGCCATTGGCTGACTTCTGTGCTCCTCCTCCATATTTTGCTCCACGCATGACTGCCTGCTGTTCTTGTTGCAGCTCCGCCGCTAGTGCTGCTGTTGCTCCACGGACCACTGCCTCCTACCACCGCCTGTCGGCCTTTCCTCCTCCTCGGATACCATTCCTCTTTTTTTTGGGATGCAGATTTGCATCGGAGCAGTCTGCCAGATTCAGCATTTTCTCCACCACAATGTGTTTCTCACTGCACCGTACTGCAGCACTCATTCATGTCATTGTGCACCTGATTCGGGATTGCTTCCTGTGCTGGCTATTTATTCATGTATTCAACTCACCTGGGGATCTGTATGGTGATGGCTGCTTGCTCCATCCCTGGCTGTGACTATCTTTGGGGGGGGCTGATACAGGTACCAGACTCATATGGCTTCCTTATTTCAAATCGGCATTATATTTATACAGCCTTCCCTGACCTTCTTGAAGTGGTGTCAGATCGCAATCTGTCCTATTTGACTGGCACAATACATGCAATAGTACAGAATCCCATTCGATCCTCTTCTCATGATTGCACTGCTATTCTCCCCTCTGGCTTGGATGCCCCTCTACAGAGCTGTATTGCTCAACAGCACAGGGGGCTTCCTCTCCTTCCCTACTTACTCAACAAACTCAACTGCCTTCCACTCAGCTACTGCCCTTGCAAGTCTGTCAAGCCAGGCAGCCCTCCATGGCAGCATTCCCCAGTCCTGCTAGCCTTTGTAAAGACTGCCTTGGCCACTGTCTACCCCCTTCCGCCTTGCCTACATGGGATCCAGGCGTTCTCGCTGGCCACGCAAGGGCCTAGCCTGCACCTGCCTCACCCAACATCAGGGCCTGTGGGTTTTACTCTCTACACCTGCCTCACCCAGCATTGGAGCCTGGAGGTTCGACTATTTCTACCCTACACCTGCCTTGCCCAGCATCGGGGCCTGAAGGTTTGAATTCTAATCTACACCTGCCTCGCCCAGCATCGGGGCCTGGAGGTTTGATTATTCTACCCTTCACCTTCCTCACCCAGTATCAGGGCCTGGAGGGGTCGACTATTTCTACTCTACATCTGCCTTGCCCACCCATTGGCCTGGAGGTTCAATTATTTCTTCTGTACTCCTCCCTCGCCCAGCTCGGGGCAGGGAGGTCCTGTCCCTTATGGACTTGCTTCACTGGACAAATTGGAGGTTTTCTGGTCTTCTGGCCTTATATCCATTTACTGTTTGTTCACTCAGGACCAGGAGTTCAGTTGCTCCACCTTCTTCAGCTTCCATCTGTATCCAGCTTCCTCGTCTCGCCTTCCCGTACTCTCTGCTTCCATGATCTTGTATATCAGACCTCGGACCTCTACTTCACGATTGAGCGTGCTTTCAACTAGATTCTGGATGACCTTCTATCGATAGTTTACCCTGGACATTGACAGCTCGGCCTGAGAATTGCTCCAGAATATGCTACCATATTCACTGTCCATTCATCATCAGTACTGGATTCCATTTGCTCTTTTTGACCTTTGTATCTTCCTCTCTTGGGGTTTCAGACTAGCCAATAATATGTGTATTGCTTATTCAGGATTACCCTTCCTTAGTATGCCCAGAAGGATGGGCAGGTCAGTAGCCATGGGTCCTCAGAGGTTCCCCCCAAGGGCTTTTTTTCTCTCCAATGTGCTACTGGCCACACTCCCCAGAGTTGGAGGAGATAATTGTACCTACAACCATTATTTCTTTTTGGGGGTCTCATCTTAGTTGACTAATCATCCCTCCTAAGATTGAATACAGAGAAAGGCCAAAAGGGAAAGGGGAAATTGTTTAACCAGGAAAGGCACACTAAGCAGAAGCTTGTTTCCAGGTGTGACCTGGGTGCACAAGGAAGTTAAGTGACTTGCTTAGGGTCACACATTATGCAAGTGGGGGCTGTGGGATTCAAACCCTGGTCTCCAGGTTTGCAGCTCAGAGCCTTAAACCACTACACTATACTGCCTCCTAAACCTCCCAAAACATCAAGTCATAACAAGTTACTCATCAGTTCAAGCGTCTAAGCACCATGCATATACTATCCAGTTCACATGTACTACAATCACTGACTTGCTTGTGCCTATGCTGAAGTATCTAAACACTAATCATTTCATACAACTAATACTCCATAGGCATTATCCTACTTACTGGTCTGGCCTCTGTATCCAAGCACAACCTACATGTTTCAGCTACAGTATGTAGAACAAGCCTAAGCTATGAACCACACATAACTTATTGCTTGGTAACTTGGTTTTGTCAATTTATTGTTAGACACAGTTGTCCTCTTTAGCTTGTTTCATTTATTCTATTTCTATGAACTTTATATTCTGCATTTTTGTATCTGTTATATGTTCTTCTTTCTGCTTCCTCCAGGACACATCTGAAAATGAGCTGTTACTAGCTCAGCATGTCTTTCCTCATAAAACCATTTAAAGAAAGAAATCTCTTCCCACAATGCATTAGCAGCCATTGTGGCTCTGACCACAACTTGTTTAATGTTGTGCATGATGTGTCATCCCATGCATATGTTCCTACTCTCACTGTCTCCCACGTTGCAGCCAGCATTCATTTTCAAAGAGCATGCCATGTTAGTGTTCCAGCTTCCACTCACGCTGACTTGTGCATACTGCAACCTTACTTCATGACTGCACTAGTGATTTGCAGTGCCCACCCTCAGCATGTGTGGTTGGATTCCCCAATGAGCACGATAGCACTTTCTTGGCAGAGTTGCTCCTTGGCTCACTCTATCTCTCTGTACCAGAGCCACTTGCATCTCCTGCATGCTAGTTCTCTCTGCAAAACCATATTCTACAAAAAAGTAAAATATAGGTGACCATACACAACTCGCTGTCGAGGTTCTTATGCTGGTATGTCAACCCCTCGATGGAAACACTGTATCATTGTGTATGGTCATCCATACATTATTCCTTGTATTCACTTACTTGCAAACATAATCAGCTTGATTCAATATACTGTCAGACCTGACTAATACAAAAACATTTGTTTTTTGCCAATTTTGTCATGCAATACAAATATGCATAGTAACCAGAAGATGACTAACATTTTTTTTTTTACTTTATTAGAAAAATAGAAAATTGAACATATGGAAATACTGTGGAGAGCAGTTAAAATATTTCATTCTTGATCCTTAACAATTTATTAATGCTATGTTAATGCTTAATTTAACTTAAAATAACCCATGATGCTTGCATAAAAGTTTCTGACACTTTAGCAAATGCATGTTTATGTGAAGAACACAGTCAACAAATTTTTAAGTTTCCTATATGGCATTTTACTCTAGGTAGGGGCAGAGAATCAGTTTCTTCATTCATAGCCAAGTAGTAATTTTCTCAGTTAGCAGAAGCTAGATAGGAAAAGATCTTTCAGCCTAGGTTCATAGCTGATAAGGGGGTTAGTTAGCACTGGAGTGGAAAAGGGAACACTTTGAGAACAGGGACCAGACTGACCATGTATAGCACTTTGAGAGTTGGCAGAGCCAGTAAGCAATCAAAGCTGAGTTACTGCTAGAGTGGGATGAATGGCAGGACAGAGCATACTTTGTTTAAAATATTTTCCTCTTAGTGTACATCCAATATTCTGGTATGTTTTGTCCTTTTTTATGTTGGCTCGTGCATGAGCAGCCAACATATTGTAGTAGTAGCAGATTTGGAGGAACGGTAACAGTAGGGTGAATGTAGGGCATGCATCAGTAGGTGCGTCCCTCATTCCCCAATCAGCCAGCATTCAGGTGCCACACCAGCAATTCAGAATGTGACCATGAGATCTAAGAAAAGGTCTGCTGCAATGAGAAGCAAGCTTCTCATTGCAGCGGCACAATAACACTCCTCCCATGTAAACATGGTGGCACTGACTGCCACTGCCCAAAGCATGCCTCACCCCACTTCATTTGCTGATGGGGGAGCCCATTCCCTGTTGGCATCATGACCTCCACCAAGTGCATGCCGAGGGGGTGCCCAATCCCCCTCTGCATCATGCGGTCCCCCCAACAGTCTTTCTTTGCAGATGGGGGGCCCAATCTCCATTGGGTTCAGTCCTCCCTTCCCTGTTTATTTTGCCAATGGGGGAGCCCACTCCCCATCCGCATAATATCTCCCCCCCGTAACTGTTGTGTGCTAAGGGCGGTGCCCAATCCCTCTCAACTCTTGCCCCACCTTTCATTATGTGCTGATAGGGGTGCCCAATCCCCTATCGGCTATAAGCCCCAAAAAAACAATCAGGTGACACACTGGGAGCTCACCCCAGTGTGCCAAATGTCCCTGCAATTAAAAAAAGTCCCGTGATGTTCCCTTTCTTTTCACCTTGTAAAAAACAAAATGGTCCCTCGTGGTCTCCCTGCCCCCTACCCACAACCCGTGCTCTCCCACTGCGCATCCTACTTCCCCACACCCCCTCACTCCATACTTACCTCTAGAGCCTGAGGTGATGATCTTCGGTGGACCGGCAACACGTCTGCACTCTTCAAAGCTGACTGCAAACTGAAGAAATGCCCGTAAGCTGTATAATGGCATAAATAGGGTTTTTTCAACTTTGGGGTATATCGCAGGGCATTTTTGGGAATTTTTACACCACATTTTCAACATGGGGTTATTGGGACTCCTCCTCGTGAATTCTGTCACTGTCATGGCATTATTCAGTCATGAAAGGTGATTTTGCAGTCACAGCATGGAATCACCTTTTGGGACCGATTAACAAAATGACTGTGCCACTGCTCATGAGAGGGAGTCTCAAGAAGCCTATGTTGCAAATTTGGTGGAAAAAATCAAAAAATGGCTGTTTTATGAGTGTTCATTGTGAAATTTCCATGCACGCTCATAACTTTGTCAATTTGTAATATTTTCACTCTAGATTTTCAACATTGCCATTTTTCCACTCCTCCTTATGAGCAGTACAGCTGTCATTTTACATATCCTGGCCAAAATGTGTTTTCGCACACCCGGTACAGAATAGCACGGTCGGTGCACAAAGTCAATTTTCAGGACAATTTGAGGACATGACAGTGCCACTATTCATCAGCAGAGGTCCTAAAATGCCTATGTTGAAAATTTGGTGATGACAGTCTATAAAATGACTGTGTTGCAAGCGTGCATTATGCAGTTCCCACACACCCTTGTAACTTCACAAATTTGCAATATTTTCATGCCACATTTTCAACACTGGAATTTTTTCACACCTCCTTATGAACTGTACAGTTGCCATTTTTCACATCCTGCCCAAAATGTGTTTTCACACCTGTGACGCACAATGGTGTGGTCGCTGTGGGAAATCAACTTTTGGGACAAATTAACAAAATCACAGTGCCACTGTTCATGAGGGGAGGTTCCAAAATATCTATGTTCAAAATGTGGTTAAAAAAATCCCAAAAATAATTGGGTTATGGATGCGTGTTGCACAGTTTCTATGCATGCTCATGACTTCACTAATTTTCCATATTTTCACTCCAGCTTTTCAACGTCGCCATTTTTTTATACCTCCTCATGAACAATACCGTTCTCATTTTTTACATACTGTCCAAAATGTGTTTTTGGTCCTGTGTTGCCAAATGGCATAGTCACTGTGCAAAATCACCTTATACCTAACAAACTGATAGTGACGCTCTTCATGACATGGGGTCACAAAAAGCACATGTTGAAAATTTGAGTGAAAATACCAACACACATCTGCAGCATCAGGGTTTCCAACTGAAACACCCCACCATGTGCAGGCTGACAGGCATCTGGGGTGTGACTTGGGATCATCAGCTGTAATGCTTCCTATTCCACCCCCCACCCCCAACCTGCAGCCAGTGACACACATCATGGTGTACTTTACAGTGTTTGGCTACAAAGTTCACCCTATTCACCAATACTGAACCCAACTCAGTGTATTTCCTTATGGCATGGGGTATGTATAACACCCAAAGACCCCAAAGCACACCACGACACTTGTCACTGTCTACAGGGTAGGGTGAGGCAAAATGGCATGAGCGTTATAGCTGATGACCCAAAGGCCCACCCCACACCTGTCAGTCTCTACAGGGTGGCTGTGGGGTTGGCATCACTTCAATACTTCACTGCCATTCCTAGTATTCGTCTCTAACTCCAGCACTACCAGTGACAAAGCCAGCGAGACAGCATTTGGCATTGACAAATGCTTGTTTAAATTAACAATGTATTTTTTTTTTACCTTTGTAACTACAGCAAATCCTTTTCTCCTCAGAAGTTGCTATTCTCTCTTTTCATACTGCCTGAACATTCTATAGCATTAGTAAGTCAATTCCTGTCTATTCAAATGAATAATGTGTAATGATGTCACTGATTCTATGGAACACCATAGGAATATGAAAAGAAAGATCAATAGCTGATCGAGAAAGTGAGCTCTAGGCAGATCTAAGGGCATCCCAAAGCAAGTTTACTTTTTTGTCAGAAAATGGTCAAAGCATATCAGACTACTATATAACTGGCAAGGGATGGAGAATGGGAGGGCAGTTAACTATCTAAAAATAATTTCCTGTCACCTTTAAAATTCCAGAGGGGATTAAGCAGGATTAAAAGCATTGCCTTTAACACATTCATTAGCATTTGTCACAGATTATTAAAGTCGGAATGAAAGGGAAAATGGTCTCTGGAGTCTGAACACAGGATTTGGATTCAGAAGCAGATCTTTCCATAATGCAGAGGCAATTAACATGGCAAAAATCTGTTTCAGAAGTTCCGGTTGAGATAATCAGGTATATGTAAAGAAAAAGCATGGATTAACCAGATCTGACTGTATGGGGTAACCTGGTGCATATTTGCTGGGTCTTGGTTATTTATGTTGTAATGATAAAAATGCTTTAATTTTAGTGTTCAAAATACAGGTAAGCAGAGCATCAGAGATTCTGTTCCTAAACTGAGTTAATTAGTTTAGGAATATAATAGAACATCAGTTTTGCTTGCTTTTTAACACAGTATGACTGTACATCAGTTCCATGAGTTGCAAGCACTGCATCATGTGTATGCAAATGATATGGGTTGTGCAACACCTCTGCAATAGTAAACAGTAGCACATATGTTAAGTGAAACATAGGGGGAAGGTCTCAAGCAGGAAATAGTAGCTGCACAAGTAAACTCACTTTCATCTTAAGTTTTTTAGCTTTTTCAATGGGCAAGGACTTTCCTACTGGGTCATAATGTCACACGCTTAATAATGTATGGCTAACCTGGTACAACGTAGTGTGCAAGCTCTACTGGTGCTCTACCGCGTATATTGCTGTACACGGTATTGCACCAGTAGCGCTTCCCCAGGCAGAGGATAAGACCTCTGCTGGGAGCAGGCTCCGTCAAGCAGCTGCTGTGGGCTCACAGGACTGAGCCACAGCAGTAGGAACCCAGGCACTGCTCCTGGGACCAGGTTTGATTCCCTATCCCAGACATTTTATTTTTTACTGTCTTAGTGCACTCCCTGAGGTAACCCCCCCCCCCAGAGTTGAGAATCTTTAGTGGGAGGTTCGGGGGCACAGTCCCCCATAACGGGGGTGTGGGGGGCTGCCCCCACAGAAAAAAGACTTATGCCTCATGGCAGAAATTGCGCTGTATTGGCAGCACGATTTTGCCAGACCCCGTACCAGGACTTTAAAGGAAAAATGAAGAGAAAGGTAGGGAGTGGGCAGAATTAGGGAGAAGATTTAATATTTCAAGCCAGCAGAAGTAGAGGAGAGTCTCACACCCAAACCATCTCACAGTTCAGACTAATATCAACATTTTATTTATTTTTTATTTATGTATTTATTTATTTGTGTTTTTGTAATGTATTAACTGAGTAGGACCAAGAGCATTAGATTACTATGTTCAAGGTGGATCTGGAGATGTAAACAAGAGCAAAAGTGCACAATAAATTTGTTTGAATGATTTGCAAGGGAACATAAAACACCATGTTGCTGCCCCATTAAAAGATCTGACACTGACTGTAAAATCTATGACTTTTGTATTGCCACTGCACTAGTTTCAGTTTAATGTTCTGTAGCCATGCACACTTTATTATAGCTGTATTCATACCTATTACTATGTATCTCAGTCAAAACGTCTAGTTCACATTTATAGGTTGTTAAGCACCACTAGCCCTGTGTGAGCTTTTGCTTTCCAAATGACTTTTATATTAGACAAACTGAAGAGTTTTTACACAAGCTTTTGAAACCTCCACATTCCTTTCACCAGCTGTAGAGGAAACAAACCAGCATTTCAGAATATATACAAGAGTGTGTTGGTCACAGGTTGTTTAACAAAGTGGAGTGTATAGAGGAAGCAATTTAATACAATGCAATACAGGCCCCTTCCAGGACATAGGGCTCATGTCACAAAAAGGTGAGAGATCAGATATGCAAATGGTGATGTACATCAAATGGGTATCATAAAAAAAGGATCAATTCCTAAAAAACTTCAAATAAAGATGGAGGAAGTGTGAGACTGATAATTCAGAAAGTCAATTGAGCTGTCTTTGAATAGGTGGCTTCTATAAGTCAGTTATGTCCTAAAAACAGAGAGCTTTTTATTAAATAAATTGCAAATGGTAGCGACCATAGCTACAGTAGAAACTGTCAAAACTCATTGTGGGACTTAAGAAGTCATGAGGAAGCCTAAAGTCAGAACCTCATTTCCGTTCTCTGGGCACAAGTATGAACATGCAACAGCCCTTGTAAACGCGTCTCAGACTCAAAGGTATTTCCCAAATATGCAATAAATAAATAAAAGTATATCGATGTACAAATAGTATTCTGCTTTTGAATAGATAGAAATGCATACTCTAGTTTCAATATGTCAGTACAGTGCAAATATATACTCATCACATCTAAATGCAAGTAATATACTTTTACAGTAGTGACAAAAGGATTTTTTTAATACATTTATTTAAGACATTTATTAAACATTTTTGGATTTTTGGTTCATATAGAACCAAAACTAATAACAATAGTATGCTTTATAGTAGTTCAAATGTATTTTTTAATGGTCTAATTACATTAGGTAAAATATTTAAATTCATCCATGGCCAACTCCCAAGTTCCCCCATGCTTTCACATGCTATACTTGCTAAAGCCTCAGAAGATAATAACATGTACACAGTTGGAGTGCAAATACATTGTGCAAATAAAAAGTTATCTTGACCCGAAAAACAGAAAGAGAGCCGGGCACCAGTAAGATCAGTTTAAAGATAGAGTCCAAAACACACATTCTTGCAAATAACTTCTATTTTATAAAACAACAAATGAGTAATTTATTTATGAAACAATATTTCTTTGCATGAGGATGTGTTTTGGACTATATATGTAAAGCAGCAGTACTAGTTAACAAAACTTAAAATAATTTGGTATGCAGTTATGACAAAGACAAGATAAAGAATTTTGAAGTTCGTAAAAGTAATTATTCCTTTCTCAGTTCCACTATCATAGATGTAGGCAGATCAGGGTGGTGATCTGCTGTTGGTGATCAGAAACATGTGCTGGCAGCACCCTGCCATACCTGCATTATAAATAATGGAATTTGCAGCACACTGAGCTGTGGACAACAACCGGGACCATGAGCACAAGGTGTGAAACCTTATAAAACTTAAACCTTTAGAAAAATAACCTTCTTTTTTTTAATCTTTTAGAACCACATTCTATAACAAATAAAGTATGGCCACCCATAAATAACTCACCCTGTGTTTCCATCTTGGGGTTGAGATACCACCATGGAAGCTCTCGAGCTTCGCTCTCAAGGTCCATACGATTGTATTTAAACCCCTAGATGAAAAAACAGGCTTGTTTTGTATGGGCTATTCATAACATTTAACACTGTAAAATGTCTGTTTAAACATTACACTATATGACCCATTATAAGCCTTCAAACCATCCCTTCATTCACAATCACCTAAGGAACTTCTCCTCTATCACTCTCAACCAAAAAGAATCAGGGAAGAGAATGTTTGACTTTCAAGCACTTCATGAAGAAAAACACAATAAAGCAGTGCACAAGTAGTCAGGTACTGTGCAGATTTTCTTTGTTTAATTTAAAGTGCCATTAAAAAGGCAAGGATCCCTGGCATTTCTGAGCGTACTGCTCCTTCATCAAGGAGGTTCCAAGCACCTTATACCTGGAACACATACCTACTTAACATCAGTCTGTAAACCTTGGTTAACTCATCACATCATCTTACCTGTTACATTACTATGAATCATCTTATAATGTACAATTCTATAGGAACTTTATCCTCAATTTCCCCAGACCAGAAGCAAGCAGGAACCTAGGTCTGTGTGAAATTTTTATTCCGCCGGTGGAATTTATGCAAACTGTGAAATTTTGCTTTCGCAAAATTCCTCAAATAATTCCCAGAATGTTCATGAAAGTTTGCCTTTTATATGCTGTGGATTTCTCTGTTCGGCATACTTAAATTGCAGAATATATTTCTGTGAAACAGCATAACTGTTCCTGGGAAATATATTCCGCAATTTAAGAATGCTGAACAGAGAAATCCGTAGTGAGAACATTGCAAGAAAGAGAATTGATCATGGAATTCTTGCTATAGAACAGAACTGCTGTAGTTGTGTCTACAATTCCGTGGTTAACATGTTCTGCCGTTCACATGCAACTGGGTGATGACATCTGATTCAGCCGCCCATTCTTGCGCCATGTGTTCAGAATTCCACCATTCATGAATAGTGCTGGAGATACAAACTGTGGATTCAGTGAACAGTGGAATATATAATGTGTCATTCAAAACACATGGAACTCACCAGAATTTACCATTCAGAAATTCAAATTTTTGAAGGGTGAGAGTCAAACAGTGAGTGTAGTCAGTGTGCGTACTGTGTACTGTGGAGTAGTGTGGACTTACTTTTTGTGTTCCACAGTTGCTGTTCCTTTGTTTTCTTGGTGACACAATAGCATCATTGTCCACACTGAAAGATTTGTCTCTGGAGCCTGGTGAGGGGGATCATGCAATGCCCAGTCAGCAGCAGCCACAGAAAGATCAGTCTGAGGTAACTGAGCAGCACCAGCAGGAGGAGCACCAGCAGGCTGGAGAACAGCAAGTGAATGCTGTTGAGATGGAGGCACAGCATGGCAGCAGCTCCTGCCACAAGCTTGCACCTCCATTTAGCAGCAAGGAGGTCACCCTTCTTGTTAAGGCTAACCTTTAAGGAAAGGGAGCAACTGTGGGGACAGATCAAGAGTGTAATGGATGGTGAGGTGGAAAACATCCCACGTACAATAAAACAGCTGAAACATAAGTGTGATGACCTCCAGCACTGAAAGACAGAAGTGTCGGAGATTTTGGGTGGAGCGTGTACCATGCATGAGGGAGATCCAAAGAAGAGGAAGACAGAGGAGAGTCATGGCACCAGTGAGTAATAGTGTTCAAATTTCAGTCATTCTGATTCATAATAGTTAACAAGTTATTGGTTACAATAGTGTCTGATCATCTTAATGTTATTAATGATTAACAGGTGTTAAAAGAACACCAGCAGATTCTGCCCCCAGTGAGGATGGACGACAACAACATCCACAGTCTAGCAGCAGCACAACTGGTGATGGCAGCATGGTGACTGTGTCTGGTAAGTACATCTTTCCAATATGCAATCATACAAATATGTAAGCATTAAACCATGGCAGAGCATGGTTCTACTGTTGAATTAATCCATGGTTGGTGGGTGGTTGGGTCACGAGACCACTGTCCACCCCCAACCATGGATTAATTCAACAGTAGAACCATGCTCTGTTGTGGTTTAATGCACTTGTAACATGAGAAGTGTGTGGACTTGAATTTCCTGGTGCAGGATTAAATATGGTCTCTGTACTGTGCCTGTTGTATAATTAACAATATTTGTCTTAAGCTCAACAACTGAAGAACTGTATCAAAATCCCCACGATGGGAGACTAATGGAACTCAATATGTACACCCTGGAACAGAGGAGTGAGGGGGGATATGATAGAGACTTCAGAATACTTCATGGAGGTAAATACAGTAGTACAGGATGGTAATATTTTTCAGAAGAAAAGGTCCTCAATAACAAGGGGACATACTATGAAGCTGGAGGGAGTTAGATTCATGAGCTATATGAGAAATTACTTCTTCATAGCAAGAGAGGTGGATTCCTGGAATAGCCTTCCAGTGTAGCTCGTGGGGTGGAAACAGTGGTGGGGTTCAGCTTCAAGAATGCATAGGAAAAGCTCAAGGGAACCATAGTGGAAAGCATGGGGAGGGAGAAAGAGCTGTAGATCAGGCACTATCTGCATTAATAGTGTAGGTAGGGAGAAATGGGCATAATGGATGGGCCAATCACTCCTTATCTGCCATCAAATTCTATGTTCCATTCATAAGTGAACTTATCATCATTTTAATAAAGTTTCTCACCTCAAGTATGAGAACAGTATCATCCCCTCTGCATTTCTCCTTCATTTTTTTAGTACGCAATTTTCTAGCTTCAAAAAAAAAATTAGTTACTGGTCACAGCTTACCATTACACCATGTGCTACCCCTAGTTACTGAGGCCTCTATTTTTTTGTTAAATAAAATTAAACATCATTGTGAGTCAAAATCAACAGCATAAACAACTAAAAATAAACTTACTATAAGAATCCACTGGTATCTCTGTGGTCCATACTATCTGTTCAATATCAATAGCTCTGTATTTAAAATTAAGCTGCTATAGCGGTAATAAGCACAGTGTTGATAAAATGGAGACAGTACCAGGAGGGGGGAGTGCAATTGAAAATGAGATTAAAAAGTGGCAATTTTAACCCAGTACAGTAAAAATAATAAATGATCCTTATGATGGGAGACATGAGTTAAGTTGATTAATACAGTAGGTACCACAGGAGAATGAAATGCACATGAAAAATAAGGGCACACTATTTACTAGATAGAAGGTATGTTGCAAGTTATAATGTTTTCTCTTTAACTGATAGTGTGGGCCCTAGAGAAGCCAGAAGTTTCATACAGTAAATTTGCTTGTAAATGATTATGCAGTTAATTTTGTCTGACAGTGGTGTCTAAATTTACTTCATTTTTTAAAAAATAGAGACCTGTGTAACTCGAGGAAGCACTTGGTGTAATGGTTGGCTGTGACCTAGTAACTCTGTTGGTTTTACTGAGATAGAGATGAAAAGAGTGAGATGCTTACTCATGTCTATTTATATGAAAAATATAAAAACGCATACAAAAAAATTAAGAAATACAAAGGGGATTATCCTGTTTTCATACTTGAGGTGAGAACGTATCTTAAAATAATGATAATTTTGATTAATATGTTAAATTATTGAGCATAACACAAGTATTGTTTTTGTTATACAGAAGGCACACTGTTCATCTGACCTAAATGCATAAGCATACACTTTGTGGTATTTGATTTGAACTGCTGGATCTTGGCGGACTATCAATTTTTAAACAAAAACTATATTTGAAGTATGTCATATGAATGTTTTCATTATTGAGGTGTATTTTTTAAGAGCACAATTCATGATGAAATGTACTGTAGTATGCCACTACCTCCTCAGATCCCCAAAGGAAACTTACCTGCATCATAGTTTTTCAGTTAAAAAAATTATTCTGAAGCTATCATTTTCTGAAGTGAAGGGATTGTATATTTTTATGAGGTACAGACCACTGCCTGGTGTGCAGATACCACACCTCGCGATACCCTATTCTGACATCACAATGTGTGGCGTATGTGCACACTATGGCATGCATCTGCGCTAACACATTGTGATGTAAGAGAAGGGAACAGCATTATGGCATATATACAAAATGGGTATGGTAGTGGATTGGATTTGTGGGTCATCTCCTCGGATCAAAAAATACAATCCCTCAGTTCTGAAAATTGCAGCATAAGAACATTTTATATTTTAATTGGTAAACTCAGACAGACAGGTAAGCATCCTTTGTTGATGTAAGCACCAGTGACATGAATGGTGCTCTTTAAGTAGTCGCATAGAAACATAGAAACAGGCAGGCCTTTCTCTACAGCCATACTGTGATGTCACTGATGAATACATTAAACAGGACTGGCCCAAGGACTGATACTTTTAGCACCCCAATGATCCCCCCATCTGCCCGTACTGGAAACCATTTACCACCACCCTCTGCTTTCTGTCAGTTATCCAATTCCTAGCCCAGTTAACCACCTTGTGTCCCATGCCTAGACTAGCCATCTAGTTCAGTAGCCTTTTTTGTGGAACGGTGTTGAAGCCTTTGTTGAAATCGAGGTATGCAAAGACCATGGCCCCCCACCCCTTGATGTATGTCCTTTGTAACCCAGTCAAAAAAATTAGATTTGTCTGATATAACCTTCCTGCTGGGATCCCATATTGACTCTGATCATGCATACCAATAGATTCCTCCCAAGTGTGCACTATTATTTCTTTCATCAGTGCTTCCATGATCTTCCCCCTACTGATAAGAGGCAGACCGTCCCATAGTTCCCTGCCTCCTCCCTACTATCAATTTAGTGTAGTGGGACTACATGTGCCCTCTTCCAGTCCTGTTGAACCACTCCTGTGTTGAGTGATTTGGTGAGCAAGGCTGCCAGGGGCACAGCTAGCTCTCCTTGCAGCTCCCTTAATCTCCGTGGATGTATGCCATCTGTCCCAATTGCTTTTCCCACCTACAGTTTTGTAAGCTCCATTAGGAGTTGGACCCTCTACACTGTGAATATACTAGTATTTACTTCCCCCACACACTTTGGGTCTGCTACTCAGCTGCGGTGCATGACCCTCCCCTCTTCATTGAATACAGAATAGAAATATTGGTTCAATATTTCCACCTTTTCCAGGTCTCCCTAATGACACTCCCCTGCATCCCCTCTGAGCCTTACACTCTCTTCCCTTTCCTTTATTTAGCTAATGTACCTAAAACATGTCTCCTTTCCTCACCACCTGTTGAGGTATAACAGTGGGTAAACTGGGGTTCTGTCTGTAACTGAAAAGAACCATCATGCAATCAGTGTTATCTAGCAACTATTTGTCTTGTAGAATGTATCAAAATTAATATATTATAGTGGAGCGGTTGCGCCACTATAGTTAGGTTTCAGCGGTCACTTACATACTAAAGTCAAACGTTTGGGCATTAATAACTTTGGACCCGTTCAATGAATTTGCCTGAAATTTGAAATGTACAGTGGGGCATTGAAGATCTCTTGATTTTCCAAATTGCATTTTGGTCAGACTTACGGTCTTTGCGTACCAAAATGCTGAAAAAGGCAAAATTATCCATTTTTGGAGGCAGCTTTTGGGATTTTGGACGTGGTCCTGCATGGCCATTGTGTAGTGTGCTACTCTGCAAGTTGGCTTGTTTGAAAGAGCTTTGGTGGCCAAATATGCTGCTTTTCATTTGGTGAAAAGATATTAAGGCATTCAAAAGTTATGTCACTTTTAAGTTCCAATTATAAGACAATGGGAAAATTTATATGTATGTGTTGCAAACAAAGAATGGGGTTCTGGCTATCTCGTCCCACCTGGCGATCAAAGAAGTTGCAGCCTCGCGGTTCAAGCATCTTTGTCCCCAAGGATTTTTTTAATTCTTTGATCGCAAGGTCCGCCATCTTGTTTTTCATTTTCTTATCGGAAAAACACAAATATCTTGGCTCAGGGGTAACTTCTGAAGTAAAACATGGATTGGTATTACTCAGGGGACCTCAATCTATCGAGCCATGCCTTTGGTTTCATCAAAATCAGTCTAAAAATAGAGTTCTGAGGTTTACAATTCATTGTTCGCTGCTTGCTAATGATCTTTGATCGCGAACCTGCAAATTCTTTGATCGCGAGATTCTCTGATCACGATCGTGCATCACGAGCAATAGATGAGCTGGCCAGATTTTAAAAAATGTTTTTCTCAGCCCAGGAGTGCCCTACGAACTTAAATAAGGCTGGGTTTTGCTCAGGGGGCTTGTTCTGCCCCATCTGAATAAAACAAAACATGTTAAACATATCCGTGGTAGTCTAGCGGCCCCCACCCCATCATTATAAAATATGTAATGGTCTATAGTGGCCCCCCAATGTTCATAATTTTTTTTTTATATCCCTGGTAGTCTAGTGGCCCCCAGATGTGTATAAAATATTAATTGTTATTCATATCCCTGGTAGTCTAGCGGCCCCGGCCCCAACTTAATAAAATATATAACTACCTGCAATTTCCTGGTAGTCTAGTGGCCTCCCGCGTGTATTTTATACATATTGCTTTTTTAGATCCCTGGTAGTCTAGTGGCCCCTCCGATCTGTATTAAATTATAATTATTTTTCATATCCCTGGTAGTCTAGTTGCCCCTATCATAATAAAATACATAAGGATTTCAAATTTTCTGATAGTCTAGTGGCCCCACCCCCACCCATCCCATAAAAATTAGGTAAATTCATTAATTCTTATCCTTTTTGCACTTTGTTTAATGTTTTTCATTTTTTCATTAAATTGCAATTAATTTGTAAAAGTATTGTTTGTTACTGCATTACATGCCTAGGATATAGCCAGTAGTCAACATCCTCCATTCCAGAGGTACAAAAAGGGGCCTCTGTGTTGTGAAGCCTATCCTTTTTTGTTTTGAACCATGCAAATCTCTTATGCATATTTAGTGCTACAATTGTGTTTCACCATGACAGTTTCATCTCACTTACTTTACCTTTGTCTTTCTGTATTGAGCATATACACTACGGCCATGCTCAGCACTCTTTGTGCTGAGTAGGGCCATGGAAGCATGCACCATACCTCATATTTTGTCACTGAAATGAGGGACATGGACACTCAAAATGAGGGGCAATGAGGGACACTAACCCACATGATGTTTAGGACACATCATGAAACATGGAGATACAGTACATCAGAACAACATGGAAACCATTGCATTAGCAACTGAGAATAAATTTCTACCATTAAGCAGCGGTGCCATTCACATAGGGCAGAGGCAGTTGCCCCCCCCCCATATTTGTGCCTAAGTTGTTCTTATGATGTGGCAATAATGGCATTAAATTTAGGTTTAATCTTTTGCACAATAAGTGCCCACCTGGCCTGTTTGTGCTCACGCTGCAGGTACTCTTCAGACTCGACTATCTGTATTGTGTTGTCCACTCTCTCTCCACCTATTAGTGGTGGCATAATCACATGTGAAGTGGATGAGCTCCAGCCAAGAAAGAGAGCATGAGATTTGCAAGTGTGACACTGTCTTTCCCACCACAGAGTAGACAGACTGCACACTACACCTTGGAGGAGTCGGTGAGCACTGAACTCTCGATAGCAGTGTTGTGGCAGCATATTTTTGTTGGTCTACTCTTAGGGCCAGATATTCAGAACTGCACCAAAGCCCGGTGCAAGTCTGGCGCAGTGTAAATCCAATGAGCCATGATGCAATGAGTGCAATATTAAAAGATTGCGCATGGTGAAATACGCCAACGCAACATGGCTGAATATTGCATGGATGCGCTATGGTGCAACCAGACTTGCATCAAGGCACAACCAGACATGCACTGAGGTGGAACCAGACCTGCCCCATAGCACAACCAGAGATGTGCCATGGCGCAACCGGACATGCGCCATGGGGCACAAAGACTAGCCCCAGGCAATGGTGGGAGCACAGCAGCAGTGTAAAGGTGTGGGCCACGGCAGAGGAAAACACCTGGGAACTTTGCCAAGGATGTACAGTGGCAGGCTGCAGGTGGCCACCACCAGCAGGGCACACACAGGCACCCAGACACCCCCACCCCGGAACACAACTGTGGCACACAAAGCAGGCAACAGGTGGCACCAATGGCCAATGGAGGGCCACCAGTTGAGCCCACCACATGTTGTGTCCCCCCACCCAGACCCCAGCAAGCCACACCCAGGACCATGCTTTCAAGTACACACATGCCACACATTGCCCCATGGCCACCCCAAGGCATAGCTACCGTCCAAGGAGCAGGAGACTATGATGCATGACCCACATACCAACACAGGCACACCACACAGACACACACCATGCCACTGCAGCATGGATCCTCATGCCAGCTGCAAAGCAGACACAAACACAGGCAGGTAAGGCAAAATAGAAATGTATTGGTAACAACTATATACAGTAAGAAGGGGGTGAGAAAGAGTAGGATAGTGAGGGAAAGGGACAGGGAACTGTACAATGGGATGGGGACTGGAGGGGGAGGTATGTTGTGGATACAGGGGAACAAAATACAGGGTTTAGCGGCACCCACGTCCAGCCACCCTCTGCTGCTGCAGTTGCCTCTGGAGCCCTAGTAGCTGCCTCCAGACCTGGAAGATGGCCTTCATCATGGTTGAGGTCAAGAGAATGAGCTGCTGCAGGAGCCTGCAATACAGTGGCAGCCATCGTCATTTGTGGACTCCTAGGAGAAGGGACAGAACAGGTGAACAGTGCAACATCCCATGGAACATGACCCAACAAGAGCGCTGACCGAGCAGGAGGAACAACCCCCCAGGAGGGCCCATATAGGCCACCCACAGAGTTGTGGGTCAATGCCTGCTGGCAAGGCAGCACACTACATCAGTGTACAGTGGTGGTCTGTGCCGCACAGTGGCCATTCAACTGTGACATGGCAGTCACATGGCATAGTGCTCAGCCTGCACCACAGCAACATCAGTGGCAGCCATGAACACACCTATCCCACCAGCAGCAGACACATGTGATTGATGGATGCACCACAGTGGTGGGTACCTCCCCAGTGTGACACAGACAGCTGCTATGGCACACAGCACAGGCAGCCATGCCCACACCCATGATCCAGCCACCCCCCTACTGATGGTGCACAGAACAATGTCAATGCCTACCTGCCCTCTGTGGCCCCACTGGTGCTGGTGCTGCCCCTCCACCTCCTCCTCCTCCTCCCTGGGCTGCCACAGCCTGATGATCCACCAGCACCACCCGACGCCTGTCCTCAGATCCTGGTAATGGAAGAGAAACAAGAAACACATCAGTAACCAAGCATAACAGCTGCCTAACATACCCATCCCTGTGCACAGGGTGAGCCCCTGCCCGAAATGGCCCACAGGGTGGCAGCACAATGCAAGGGGCAGAGGATGAAGCCACAGGACACTGTGCATGATGGTAGTACTCCATCCTGCAGGATACACCAGGCAGCCTAGCCAACACCACAGTAGAGCACCAGGGCACGCATGCATGATGGGCCTACTCACCTGGCTGGGGCACAGCCCCACACTGGGCACGCACCTCCATCCTCTGGAGGTGCTTTGGGTCCCTCCTCATCAGGTCTCTATATCTGTGGTAACACTATTCACCACTTCTGGCCACCCCATGCACTGTGAGAGGGCAGCAGCAATCGCTGACCATACAGCCACCCCGGGGCTGCTGCAGTGGTGCCTGCCCAAAGAGCAGAGGTGTGTGAGGCAGGATGCAGGCCACTAGGTTTGCTAGCTCTACCTACATCCAGTTGGCTACCCATGCACTGCATCGCTGTTGCTGTACCATCACTGGTCTGTATGATCTGCGGAGCAAAATGGTGACATGAAGCACACGTGGAGAGTGCATGCACCAGATGCATGGGCCGAGAGGACATGTGCTGTGATAGGCTATTGCTCAGTCACAGAGATGCATGGCATGGGCATGGCCTGACAGGGTCAAGGATACGGGGGTCACCCTGTGGCAGAGGTCACAGCAGGGGTCAGGGATCATTGCTGCACAGTGCACAAATGCACAATAGCAGCCATGGTGCATGATGTGCCATGGGCCCTGTTGCGCACTGTGTGCACAGTGTACAATAGGCAGTAGCACATTGTCCTGGCTGTGTTTCAGCAGGATGTCAGCCATGCCATCCTCTGCACAGAGACACAGATCAGGGTGGGATACAACACTTATTTTGACATAAGCATGATCCTAGACAGCATGGGAGGTGTTGTAGGGGAGACGCCCATACCAAGTACCCCCACAGGCAGATTGCCCAGTGGCCTGCCAATGGGGGGACAGCTGCCCATCACCACTGCAGATGCTGCTGTGTGCAGTGCCATGTGGTGGTGGTGTGGCTGCACAGGCACTGGGAAGTGTACAGGGGCCAGATGGGCAGCAGTGGCATGCAGCAGGGGACAGAGGGCAGCTGGACATGATGTCCACCACGGGGGTGCCTGACAGGGATCAACCCCATGGGGACCCCACTGTGCAGCATCCACCTGAGTGGGGAGCTGTGCAGTGTAGTCATACACCACCGGTGGGTTGGTGCCCCACCCAGGTTCCCCTGGGCACCCACCCATTGTCAGAACACACCTGATTGCTGTGGGCCTCCATGGAGCAACAGGTGCTGCTGGCAGCTGGGGTGTATGCACTGCATGTGAAGGTGCATCAGGCAGCTGAGCAGCTTGGAAGAGGCACTGCGCAGCTCCTGAAGGCTACTCAGTGCTTGCGGGAGGACACGACCACATCCCAAGATGGCATTGCGAATGCGATTAGGGATGGCCTTGGACCGCTGACTGCCACAGGGCATGGCTGGCCACCTCACACACAGCGTACTGTACTGTCCACCCCATGAACCCCCATTGAGTGACACTCTTCCTGTCGATGCCGGGCTCAGCTGTTGGCATCCCAGGCATGCCTGGGGTGGGCCTGTTTGGGTGCCCACACCCCTCCGTGTGGACCCGGTCATGGTCCCACAGTTCAACCCCTGGGGGTGCTGTTGCAGACACTGCCTGTGGTCAATGTGCAGCCTGTGGCTGTCGATCAGCCCCGGCATGGCCACCCCCGTGGCTGCGGTGGCCATGGTTAAACACGATGGACCTTATGTGCGTGCCACCCTTGCTGCAGTCTGCTGCCTCTGCCCTGTGCATGCATGGGTGGTGTGTGTATGTGCATACCACAGGTGTGGTACCTGTGTGTCGTGCCACATGCTGCCTGTGTCTGTGCCAGCCCGGCCGCTGGACCATGTGGCATGGGCATGAAGAGAGCAGATCTGCACCAGTTGTGCCTGTGTACCAGTGCACTGCATCTGATCACAGCCAAATGCCAGTGTCTGGACACGTGTGTGTGTGTTGTGTGTGTGTGTGTGTGTTGCCATTCCCTGCTGTTTGCTGCTGTGCATGGCTGTGTGGCATTGTCACCCCCATCCTTACTTGACGCCTCTGTGTGTGCATGCTCATTGCCATGCATGCCCCTGACTGTGTGCTGTACCTGTGTGTGTGGCCAGTGCGTGGGTGTGGAGCAACCTACCTGCTGGCACCATAGTGCTCCCATGCAATGGTGTCCCTGTGCTGGCATGCCATCTGTTGGAGCCAGGGTCCCTCCACCTGGGGGGGTGTCCAACACTCTCCAGCCCATTGCCCTCATCATCCCCACTGCTGTCCCCCACCTTAGCCTCGACAGCTATCCCATGGTCACTGACCATGTTGTGCAGTATGCAACAGGCCAGGAATAGGCCACAGGCTTTCGAGGGGCTGTACTGTAGGGCACCGCCAGATCTGTCTAGGCAACAGAAACACACCTTCAGCATCCCAAATACACGCTCAATGATGTTCCATGTGCTGGTGTGTGCCTCATTGTACCGTTCTTCTGTTGGGGACAAATGGCACTGGTAGGGGGTGACCAGCCAGGACCTGAGTGGATATCCACTGTCACCTGTGTGCAGAATGACATGGTTAGCCATATGTCCTCTGCTGCTGTGCCCCTTGCCCATCCCCGGCAGCTTCACGAGTGCACCCACCCTGCCTTCCCCCTTCCCATGCTCTGCCCATCCCCCTTGCCCATCCCATACTCACCCACTAGGTGACCTGTGTGGATATCCCCACAATCGAACCTGTGGCACAGCGCAGTGCTGTGCCAGATGAATGAATCATGTGTACTCCCAGGGTGTGTTGCACAGACATTGGTGATGTGCCCCCCTTGACATCACACACCACCTGGCAGTTGACACTGGGGAACCCCTTCCTGTTAATGTATGCCACACCCCCAGGGCCAGGTGGCATGCAGATGCCCACATGGGTGCAGTCAATGGTCCCAAGCATGCCAGGCATTTTTGCTACCCTGTGGAAGTCCTGCATGGTTGTTGTATGCTTTTCCTGTGCGCTGTGGAAATTGATGTATTCTGAAGCATGTGGCAGCAGGATGTTGATGAATTGTGTAAGAAGGCATGACTTGGCTCACTGGGTTATGCCTGTGGTGTCCCCTGTTGGTCTCTGGAAGGTGCCCATGGTGAGCAGGCACATGACAGCTGTTACCTTTGTCTCCACTGACATAGCGCGGCTCCATCTAGTCGGTGCCTGCATCTCCTCACTGCACAGTTCACAGAGCTGCCTCAGAATAGCCCATTTCAGATGATACTGGCCCACAATCTCTGTATTGGGGTAGTTCTTGAAAGTGGTGCAGGCACGGTACCACCTGTTCCGGGCATACCACCGATGGGCCCTTCCACTGCCACATCACTGTTCCTCCTGCCTCATCACACCCCTCATTACAGCCTCCTTTAGAAAGGGTGCACTGGCCATGGCCCCTGCTGTCCTGTCTCCCCCTGGATGGTCGGCTGATGTGGGCTGTATGCCACCCTGGTGTGGTGCGTGGCACCTTGACTGCCTCTCCCTCTCACACCATCTGCCCCTGGCTCACTCTCCACTGCCACCTCTGTCCCAAGCCCCTGTGGCTGCCTGTGCAGGTCACCTTGTCCATCTCAGGCTCTGTCTTCCTTGCTCTTACAGGTTTTGTCCCTCCACCTTCTCATTTCACACTCTGTCTCTCTCTCCCTCCCTCACCCCTGGTGCAAGTACTGTCTGTGTGCTTGCGCCCTGTATTTATAGGCTCAAGTCTGCTCAGTGCATTTGAAACTTGCTCCGCACTTGCGCCATGGTTCAGCAGTTGAACATCACCGTGCACTGCATATTCATGGGGATGCCCCCTGCTCTTGCACGTGCAATCATTAGGGTTCTGCATTGGTGCAATGGGACTTGAGCTGCGTAATGGCTCCCACTGAATATCGCTCCTTGGTGCATTTCCATATTTGGGCCGGTGCAACTCAGTTGCACCATGCACAACTGCTTTGAATATCCCGGCCTTATTAAGTATCCATCTCCCCTGGTGGCTGAAGGGGCATAGGCTGAGTTAGAAGATAACTCAAAACTAGGCTACCTACTTACTCTACTAGGCTCGCCATGCAAACAAAAAACAGCACAGACTCCCATGGCAGCAAGTTAGGCTTAGCAGCAGGGGTGACAGCACTGTGGGTGGCCTTCATAATTCTTGATCAGTGCAGAGTGGCAGCAGCAACATCAGCAACCAAGCAAGAAGCAAGTAACCCAGGTTGGGTGGGTTTGGTTGGTGAGGTGACTTGGTCGCGGACCATGTTGGGGACCTGTGATGGCCAGTTCTAGCATCCAGCTTCTGGCAGAAGGAGAGAGGGGAGCAGACTGAAAACTGAGCTAGTGGCACATTGTGCTAGGCTGCAGGTTCTAGCCACATGGTCGGGTAAATAAAAGTAAATACTTTTTTTACAGTGGGATTGGGGAAGGAGAAAGGATTGAAATATTGATGTGTTTTTCATGTTTCTTCACCTTTGGGCAGCTTCGCAACCCATAGGGGATGGGTATTGAATGGAATGGAGTCAGTGAGAAAAATTGGGACAAAGTTCCTTTTTTTTTGGGGGGGGGCAGAACTTCAACCAGGAAAAAATTGGTTAGTAACTGGGTGGGTTTAAGCCCAAATCTGATGCACTGCTCTGTGGTATATATAAATGAATCTTATACATTTGAATTTTTCCTGATCTGCATATCACTTTTCAGTCAAAACAATAAGTTGTACATTTTAGAGATGTTACAGACTTTCTAGAGCTGTCCCTTGCAATCATGGACAGTTGGGCGGTATGGTATGCACAGACTATTGGAGCCCCATTATAGTCAGGCTTGTGCCCCCCCACAGAGAAGCTAACCTCCACATCCCCATGTTCAAGCACATTATAACAAAGGGCAAAGGAGACTGCAGGGATGTTCACTAATGACATGAATGTGGGTATTTTTTTATTACTATTTTATACATTATTGATGGAGAGTTGGAGATTAATGAAGGCCACTGTTCAACAACTAACAAGGGCCTTGTTAGTAGAACAGTGGCCTTCATCATTCTTTAACTTACTATCCTAACATATAAAACAGTAAGAAAAAAATAGCTCCATTCATTTCAAGGGGGTATGCTTCAGCACTCTGACCCATGGACGTCATCTCTTAAAGACTCCTGCCTCTGGCTCCTTAGTACTCAAGTAAGAGACTTTATACTTATATCTATTCTTGGTGGGTCATCTGTAGCAGCATGGCCATACCTGTTACAGTGTGTGTGCATGGGGGGGGGGCTCATGATGTGGGTGTGGGTCAGGTTATTGCTACTTTTGTGTTAGCTCCTTAAAGTCTGTCTGCATGGAAGCATCCAAAATATGGAGAGAAAATAATAAGAGTACAGGCCAGACAGAAGTAATTAAGTGGTTTAGTGGGTAAATTTGTGGATTGTGGGTGGGAAAAACCACATGTGTTTCCATTGGTATGTGTGCTACAGTTCAACTGTGAAACTGAGATGAATAAGAGAAGAAAACAGAAAAACATAACAGTGGCTACGAGCTTGCCACATGCATGCAGATGTAATCATATACAGTATGTACTGAAGTACAAGTGAGCCATATGTGTGCAGACAGTATTACTTAGTGGTTAAAAGCACTGAACTGCAAGTCAGGAGACTTGGAGGCATGAAGACCTGGTTTTGAATCTCATCAACTCCCACTTGTGTATGGTGTGATCCTGAGCAAGTCACTTAACTTTTATGTATGCAGTTATCAGTGACCATTTGCTTTTTGCATGCATGCCACATGCATGCAGTCTTTCCCAATTTAACATAAAAATCATGGTTTCCACGCTTGCTTGCTGCATGCATGCCATATGCATGCAATTGGTTTCAATTTGACATTTAAATTATACTTGCAGCACGCCTATCACTTGGGTAGTTTTATGTGTGAAGCATGAAACATTTCATATAACTATTTCTATAAGGACATCAATGCTTTTCCAAAAATTAATTTCATATCTGCTAAATAAAGTATTTCTTCTTCAAGGTCTCTTTTGGGAGGACGACCAGGGTACTTACTTCTCTGCTGAGCATCCAATCCAATTCATGAAGGTTTTACATGCATAATGATTAAATAAATGTTTTGATTAGTGGAAAAGTAAACAAGGTTAATTTCATAAGACATTATTTAAAAATCAGAATTCATAGTCAAGTAAAGGAAAGTCTATTCTTTACATTACTGATAAAACTGTACTTATGTAATGAGCATGAATGCACTTTCATATCATTTGGAAAATGTAAACCCACACCTTCTCCCTTCAAAACTACAGCACTGTCTGCTCTAAAAAATGGCCAGCAGACGTGCCATGGAATTATGTAATCTAAGCGAGAGCTAGATGGCTCTCTGTGCTATTTTAATAATCAACTTTCTAAATCCTCTTCCACAGTATATTGAACACAAATTTATCAAAATCATGACTTTGATATTTTTTGCCAATATACATGTTAAGGTATGATTTTGTTCAGTACTGTTTTTTAACTTTTTTTATCATTTTAATTGTTTTCTAATTTGAACCACAGCATGGTCTGTAGAAGCACAACAGCACAGCAGTACAGGGAGTTCTATAAAAAGAATGAACGAGGTGGCCAAGTTGCTGTATATGCCTCCTCTGCATGATCTGTAGTAAGACAATCACTTAAAGTAATCCAAAATCCATCATTATTGCTGTGCAATGTAACTCTGTGGAATTTAAGATACAGCCCCCCTGATATGCCTGCTCAATTGACTGCACCCCCACCAGTTGCTGCCGCTATCCCACAGCACCCAACTATCCTATTTAAATCAGTTATGAGATATATTTATTTCAGTAATATAACTGAGAAGCATACCATTAAAAATAAAGCCAAACCTCAAAGCTGTAGGCAGGATCTTCATGCTTGCTTCCTGAGTGTTACTGGTACATGCTGCATGGTAACACTTCATTTAACAGAGCCGGTTATGAAGAAGGATGCATCCTGCATGCAACTTAACATTATTTTTGATGGCATGCTTATGCTTATCAGGGATATTAATGAGATAAATATATCTTGTTACAGATTTCAGTAGGTGAGTCTGAAGCTGTGAGTGAGCAATGGCAACTGGTGGGCAGGCAGTCAGTCGAGCGAGCAGGTGTGCAGGCCTGTATCATAAATTCCACACACTAACATTTAAAAGCAACAAGGATAAATTCTGGATTACTTTAACAGATTGTCTTAATACATACCATTCAGCAGGGAGGGATAAACAGCAACTGTGCCAGATGGAAATTTCTTTTGACTGCACACCTCTTTACTGCCGTTTTCCTCGGGGAGTCCATGCTATGGTTCAAATTACTTCCTATTGTTCTGCAATGAGGGAAAACAGAACTGATCAAAATCATACCTTAACATGTATATTGGTAAAAACTATTACACATTTAAAGTCATTATTTTGATAAATGTGTTTTGTCTGAAGTATATTGTGAAAGAGGATTTAGAAAAGTGATTATTTAAGCAGTGCAAAGAACTGTCTAGCTCTCTCTTAGATGATGTCATTCCGTGTCACATCTGCCATCCAATTTATAGAGAAGACAGTGTGGTAGTTTTGAAGGTAGAAGGTTTTGTTTTACATTTTTCAAATGCTTCTAACATAAATGCAATGCAGGTTTATCATTAATGTAAGCAATAGCCTTTACTGTACTTGGCTATGAAGTAGGATTTTTAAATAATGTTTTATGAAAAAAACATTGCTTACATGGCCTTTAATTAAATTTGGAAACTCAAAATAATATAAACATGTGCTGTCAGTATTGCTGTCATCAAAACCACTACATAATTATGTAAATATGTGTCTCTCTGCTGTATCTTCACCTTCTGAACAAATACCCTCTACCTGACTCACATCATTTTCATCATCCATGCCTTTCTCAACATCACTTGGCATAACATTGCCAGACACAGACCACTGAGGTGGAATGAAATGTTCATTCATTTTTATGTATGTCAGTCGCTCAACATTTAAATTGGACAGGCATGTCTGATAGTCTGACTCAGTTTCCCTGGCAGCACTAAACACCCTTTCAGATGTTACACTGGATCAAGGGCAAGTTAAAAATTCCAGTGCGACAGATGCCAATGCAGGCCAGACTGTAACCTTAGGTTGCCAGTATACCAGCAAAGGGTCATCCTCAACAGAAACCTGCTCTAGATCGTCAAGCTATAAAGTCACCATGTTTCCTGCTGATATTTGCAGTTGGCTGCTGTATTCCTGCTTCTGGTGTTGGGAAAGACCCACCTGTTGTAGTACTGACCACAATGGATTTCTGTTGTGTTTGGAAACTGATGAAGATAATGACTCGGAGGATAAAGAGGGTTTTGAACTGGTATGCAAATGCAGCTGAGTACTTTTCTCTTTATTTTTCATGAGATCTGATTGAAGCATTGTGTGCAGTTTCTCATGAAGAGTAAGTACACAATGATCAACCTCTGCATTACCCCCAGGCAGAAGTGCTGCAATGCCATGTTTGTAACAGGGATCCAGTAAAATGGACATCATGTATGATTCACTGTGCCACATGTAAGACACATGAGCATCCTTTTCTAAAATGTCCATCATGAGGTTCGACAGGTCAACACCAACCTCATCTGCTGTACCTTCAAATTGCTCATGCAACTTGATCAATGTCTTTTGGATGAGATGTTAACCCAAGGTCCCATCTACCTGGATTGGTGGTAGTTCAGATGGATGTTAAAGATCCCATAACACTTATCGAAAAGAGTAGGGAATTTTTTTATTGAAAAAGAGGACTCCAAAACAAAGAAAAAAACAAGTGTACACAGCAAGAAAACAATAAGAAACAGGTTGAATAATAGAAACAACAAAGAATTTCAAAAATGTGCCACCCAATGTTCACAGTTAACCCACAAAAATCTGCCCTTGACCTTACCCAACAAATGAATATCAGTATTAAATTTTCTGTAAAGTCTGTTGCACATTAACAAAAATCTCATCAAACAATATCAATCTTTGCTGTGAAACTCAGAAACATCTAGATTGCCAAACATAAAAACGAAGAATAGAGGAAACCAATAATAAAGTTTCAGCGTGATACTTGAACCATTCACCCTTATGGACTCCATACAACAACGTACAGTAAGTAAGAGAGGCAAATAAAGGCTCATTCCACTTGGAGGCTAGAGACCCAAAAGGCCCAAACATAAGGGCATTCCAAAAAAAGGTGCTCCTGAGTTTCCCAGAGAGCTATACAGGAGGCCCTTGCACAATACCGATCTCTAATTTGTTTGTGTTTGTTAGAATTACATACAGGTAATCGACCATAAGAACCCAACCAAACACTATCCCAAACAAAATCAGGCAACCGTTTATTCGAAAAAAAACTGAGAACCCTGTCAACCGAGCTAGAAGGACAATCCGGAAATACCACAATGTCAGTAAATTCAGTAGAAATGACATGATGATACAGTTTTTTTCTATCCAATGTTTCCAGATGAGATACAGTGAAACCCCATTTCAATAAATGCTTAAAGGTTTCCAAACCATAGTGGGGGAAAAAAGGAAGCTTAGAAAAAGGGGAAAATTTACCCAACTTCCACAATGGCAACCCTTTAGAAAACCAATCCCATACATATGAATGCCAATGTTGTACACCTGGTCGAAGGAGAGGGCTTATATTATAGGAAACAAAGAGACAGACAAAAATGCTACGGTGTACCATGCCACCCCACCTTCCTTTATGCTTCTATCATGATAGCCACGTTTAATGGGATTCAACCTACTACCCCAAAAGGCTTGGAAAAACACACTAAATAAAGAAGTAAACAAAGAGATAGGGGGAGGGAACACATAACTGATATACAAAAAAATAGGAACCAACATGGTTTTAATTAACAAGACCCTTTTACGTTTAGCAATTTGCCTTCCTTTCCATCTGGACACAAATGACTGGGCTTTCTCAATTTTCTTTAACCAATTAGTGTGGGCCATGTCACTAGAACCAAATTCCACCCCCAATACAGTTATAGGAGCTGTACTAATAAGAATATCTAAAATACTACTGGACACAGGAACCGGAGTATCCCCTAAAGGGATCCCTTTACTCTTAGCATAGTTGATCTTAGAGCTGGAACATCTAGAAAACAATGATAAAATATCTCACACAACAGGACTGTCCTTAACATCAGAAAGGCAAAGAACCAGGTCATCCGCATAAGCCAAAATCTTAACCGGGAGGACATCAATGCCAATACTTAGCCCAGCTAGATCCGTATAGTTAACAATCAGGTGAAATAAAATATTGATAGAAAAGACATACAAAATGGGGCTCAAAGGACAACCTTAATGCACACCATGCTTCACAGGAATCAGATTACCAATCCAGCCATTCACATTAGGAAGAAGTAACGCCGATCTATACAGTGTTCAAATCCAATCAACAAAACCTACAGGCACACCATAAGCCTGTAAAACTAAAACTATAAAATCATGTGAGACATGGTCAAATGCTTTTTCCTGATCCAAACTCAAAATATACCCATGTAACGGTCCAGTCTGTGCAACTGAAAACAGCTCCGGTAATATTAATAAATTCTCATATTGGGTCCTACCAGGGATGAAACATGTTTGGTACGGACAAATCAAACCAGCAGCAACCCCAGACAATCGGAGCAGTAAGACCTTACTCAAAATCTTCAAATCAGTGTTGAACAAACTGAGCGTCCTCCAATTCTTTAAATCTTCCTTCGGCCCTTTTTTATACAATAAAAGTACCAAGGTCTGATTCATAGAGGAGGCCAAGGAGGAGCTGGATAGCATAGCATTAAAAACATGAACCAAAACCAGGACAAGGTCATTCTGAAATACCTGATAAAATATAGCCCCTAAACCATCAGTACCAGGTGCAGAGTCTGGGTTCAAAGAAGAGATAGCCTGCTGGACTTCATTAGCAGTGATAGCAGCAGACAACTGTTATTTGTGCAAAGCAGACAACTGAGGCAAAGACAAAGAATCAAAATCAAAAGATGTACAGTCAAGACCAGGATCCCTCTGAAAATGAGAACTCAAATACTGTTCAACTACAGCAACCAAGTCCTCCGGGGACGTAACCAAACCTTTAGTAGGGGATGTCAATTGTGAAACCAGCTGACTACCCATGCGATCCTTACAATCCTGAAAAGGATCCAAAGCACCCTTATGCAATTTCAAACCATAACGATGTTCATGTTCTAATGATTTCGACCTGTCATATTGGTAGGTAAACATTTGTTTCTTAACATTTTGCAACTGATCCCTAAAATCACGCTTCTCAGTCTCAGTTAAAGAAATCAACCTCTGCAACTGATTTCGTAGGCGCAAATACTCAAAATAATGGGCAGTAACAAGGGTACGAGAGCAGGCCTGAAAAAAGGACTTCCAATCATGCTTAGTATCCTCCCACCAAGAGGCCAAATCATCATAGAGTCAATAACAGAAAGCCTAGCTAGCCAGTCCATTTTCCATGCTTTGAGAACATTTGTATCAGTCAATAAAGAATTATTAAGGCGCCATAAGTTCTTCTTACATCTAGGTACCCCATCCCAGGAAAGGCAAACAGTAAGCGACCTATGGTCAGAAAACTCCCAGGCATGCAAGGCAACAGAAGAAATATGCAAAACACTCGAAAGAAAAACAAAATCAATTCTGGTGGACAGTGTAGATTTAAAAAAAGTGTTACCCCCAGAGGCATGAACACAGAGGTAAACATCCTTAAGCTGAGCAGTATTGAGAACATGGAGAAGCTTATTAGAATCGCAAAACAACTTAGAGGTCTTCAACCCCCTATCAGAGGTACTCAGAGAACAATTAAAATCACCAGCCCAAAGAACCAACCGAGACATATGGAGATAAGGCTGAATGTCCAAGAGCAATGCAACTCGCTGAGCCTTGGTCTCGGGGTCATAAATATTAATCAACCTAAATCTTTCACCCCGAAAATTAACATCTAACAATAAAGCCGTACCAGGGCAAATATCCACAAATTTGGAAACTTTTAAAGCCGAATTAGTAAACAAAATCCCAACCCCATCACAAGTGGATTCCCCATTAGACCAGAAAGTAGCGCCCTTAGACCACAGGTTACTAGCAAGCTTTACTTCAAATGATGTTTTCAGTCTAGTATCTTGAAGACAAATTATATCACTGTGATGCAGTCATAAAAGGGTCAAGGTGGTAACCATTTTCTTATGACTCTTAATACTATTGACATTAATAGTAGAAATAGTCAAAGATTCCATAAATTAAAAAAAAAGGAAAAATAGCCCAAAACAAACAGAAACATTAAGGGGCCTTAACTACCCTCCGACGCCTAGACCTCCGAAGGGTAGTATCTACTTTTTTGACTTCACCATCCTCACCCTCTGAAGCAAAATCAGTAACAGTGGATGTTTTAGAGGAGCGGTCTGAGTCTTCCCCTTCAGATTCTTCCCCAGGAGCCAATGCTGCAAACTGATTACCTGTTTTCCAATCATCAGGGGGATCAGTACCAGAAGAGGTCATGGGGCGGATTTGGACAGAATAGTCTTACCAGATCTATTATGTTTTTTCGCAGTAACTTTCTTATAGGGCAGAATCGAGGAAGGGGGGGGCATACCAGAAGCTACAGAATCTTCCAAAACTGGAAGTGCAGAGGTAGAAGGTACAGGAGGATCAGGAGGGACAGAAGAAGGCATAGGGTGAGGAACTGGTCCCTGGTCATTAGCACGGGGAGAAGACTCAGGAAGTACGGTGTCCCTGACCCCAATGTAGGCTCCACAGGGGGCCCCAAAGCAGGTCGGGTGTCCATACCATCAGAAGGCACTGGTTTAGCAGCTTGCATATGTTGAGCCACAGTAATTAAACCTTCATGGGAAGGACAGTTGTCTCTATTATGGGAAGCTCAAGGGCATTTCGCATATCCATGCCCAGTCTGCTCGCATAAGTTACATTTAAACAAATTAAGACAGGTAGCTGCTGAATGACCAAATTCAAAACAATGAGAGCATCGAGGGGTGTCACAAGCTGTATTCAAGTGTATCCAGGAACCACATTTAAAACAAGACTTAGATTGGCCAAAATAAAACAAACTGCCTGTGTCTTTCCCAAGAAAAAAACTATTGGGAAGGTGGAGAGGCCCATTGTTGGAGGAAAAAAGCTTCACCCACAATTTCCAACCACCATTCCAAATTTTTTCACTGTCAAGAATAGGCACAGGTTTATCCAATACATCACATCGCTTACGTAACCAAAAAAGAATATCCTCAATATGCACACCTTCATTGCGGAACATAACAGTAATTAATTTAACAGCAGGCTTAGTCGGGGGTACTGCCATAAACGGAACCCAAAGAGGAGAATTCTTAACATTGTGATAGAGAGCCCAAAACTTCTCTAGACTAGAAACAGTTTTAAAGCTAACATCAAAATTAGAATTGTCAATGTGAATAAGGGCATAGATATCAGAAGAAACAAAGTGCAGAGAACCCTTAAGCAATTGCTTAGCAATGTACAGTCTGTCAGGCAAGTCCTCTAAGCCTCCCTTGTAAATCAGATGGACTGCGTTCTTCCGTGGAGCAGGCTCACCCTTATTGGAAAACAGGTTGGACAGTTTAAACTGAAAAGTAGAGGCAGGATCAGTTGAAACAGTACAAAGACCCTCAGCAGCAGGAGGGTGAGAAGGGACAGAGGTAGTATCATGCAAACCCTGTACAGGAGAACTAGTCATGCACAAAGTATCCTTAGTTCTTCCAGTAAGGTCAGAATGGGACATGCACTGATAACGTTGTACAGCAGAATCAGTGGAGTCAGGGATCCAGTTACCATTGGGATGTCTGAGCCACCCAGCCCCCTCTATTGCACATTCAGGGGACCATACCCCCTGAGTAGAGGGAGAGGGGGAAGAAACAGACCCACCCTGTACAACAGACTCTTCTGGTAAATCAACCCCAGTCTCCCGTGGCAGTACCGTAACAGAACCTGCGTCCCGACATCCCAAAGCCGGAGATGAAGTGCACAGCAATGGGGCAACAGGGCCCTGTGGTAAGACAGCATTAGACATACCGAGATGTTCAGTAGTCATCGAGGGAACAGCTGTACAGGAGGCAGGAGGAACAGCAACCGGGAGCGGCTGTCGGCACATATCTACGGAGCAGTCAGGACTGCCAGTCAAGGTCAAAACATCCACAGCTCGAGACTCACACGGCCCCGGAACCTCACAGGCATCACCAGAAGGCGATGAGACAGTACAGGAGGTAGGGGAGGTAACAGGGGAAGAAGATTTAAGTAGTGCAGCAAGTTCGGACAATAAATCAGACTTCCGACGCGTGCAATGTTTCTCCTCCGACAAAAGCTCTGCCAGTAACTTTTCCTTGCAGGCAATCTCAGCAGCAGTTGACACAGTAGTACCTCCGGCAGGAACAGGGTCAGCACAACTAGCAGGGAAATCAGCAAAACGAACATCTTCCATAGTAGAATCAAAAAAGTCCTCAGGTAAACCAGAGACAGAAAACTCATTATCCAACGCAGTAGCCTCTAAGAAAGCAGGATAAGGGGAGAAGGCCCACTCCTCTGTCCCATCCACATCCATCTCCACCGAAGGTCGCTCAGAAGTGGCCATCTCCCTCAGACAGCCAAAGATTCCCCCTCCTGGAGAGTATGGGAATTTCCCCAGTGTCCTGGCCAAATTTCCCTCATTCGCTAAAAAAACTCCAACAGCTTAATCTGGTTCAAGGTCAGTTGGCATTCATCTGTATCCCCCTCCTCTGGGTCATGCCTGAAAATAGGCAGGATTTGTCTAGTGCACTTACCCGGTCAACAAAAACTAAATAAATAAATAAATAAATGTCTGCTTCAGTACCCGCAACAAGGGAATGACTGACTAAGACATGAGGATTCGCCACTAACGACCTGAATACTTGGAAATTGTCAATTGAGTATGGGTAACTCAGGAACTGAAAGGAGTTTGTGGCAGGATACTGCAGAATACTGCAGTGAGGGAAGTCTGAAAATGTAGAGGAAGATGAGGTAGAGGATGATAACTTGACTTAGCACTACAGACCACTTGGGAGTGGAGGTTAGTTCTGGTTTGAGCAACACTACTGTCAGTGTGAACTGGCTACAGTAAGAACTTGTGTAGGGGAACAGAATGGCTGTTTTCTTCATTTGAGGATGTTTATGCAGCTGCCAGTGAATGGTGTGCTTGGTTTGCAAATGTGCGTGCATGCCACTTGTACCTAAGTGTGACCCTGCCTTGCCACAACTCACTTTAGCTCTACATAATTGGCAAATGGCTGTACTTTCATAATTTTCTTGCAATGAAAAAAAATCCTACACTAGAGATTTGTCCACTCTACACTGCTTTTTAGAAGGGACCACACTCTGGATTAGTGCTGACTGGGTACTGTTGCTCCTGCTGCTGTGCCTCATGTTTCACCTGCTGCTGCGGGTGCTTGTGCAGCATACTAGTGATACCAATATTATTTTGTGATTGCAAGTTAACAGTCACTGATCTTAAATTGTTTGTGTCAGATTTACATTCTGGGGACAGGTAGAGGAGTCCTTAACAGGGACATGGGGAGGCTGATAATCAGGGTCTATAACAAGGTCATCTTGAACACCAACAAAATCCTCCACATTATCACTTTCACTGACAGTAATGTATTCTATCAAAGCCTCCTTTTCCTCACTAACCATCTGCAAAATGTCATTATAAGTCGAGCCACAATCACTGACAGGTATACTATTGCTACACTCAACATTTTTACTGGTCACCTTGTCTGTGGGAGCATCATCCTGAGTATCACAAGCGCTACCTAAACACTGTGAATCCATCCCAAATAAAATCAAATCCTGATTTGCATGCTGAGAATCATCCTGCAAACCCATCATTAATGCAGGAAAATCAACTGTAGATTTCAGTTGCACTTAACTTGGCTGCTGCTGCTGCTGAAACCTCATTATCATTACCAATTTTGTTGCTCCCACTACTGGTAATATTACCTGAACTCCCAAAAAAGTAACTGATTCCACCATTACCTACTACACCACTAGAAAAAGACTAAGCTATCAGAGACTATTTTTAACCTAACTTGCTACAACCTGCACCCACTGTACTGCTGCCCACAGGACCTACAGTGCTGGTGCTGGAAGAACCTGCACCAGAATCAAATTCCATATCACCAGAAATTTCAGCAGGAGCTTCAGGAGGAGAGTTATATGTCAAAGGAACCACTGCACTACCACGTCCACATTCGCCACGCACACTATCTGCCTTCTTTCCTACCATGTTTTTTAAACACTGATTTTAAGTATCAGACAAAAAAGTACCAATAAGTCTGTCACAGCCAAGTCAGTATATCAATCTAAGATTAAAATACTGTTCTCGATTAATAAGAACACATTCTCACAGTTATTTCCTTTAAAAAAACTACTGAACTGCAGTTTGAAAGTAAAACTGCAGACTCTGTGTCCTGTATACCTATATTAACTATTGATTGAAGTTAATTAAGATATCAGACTAATATATCAAGATTGCTGAAGGAGGATCCTACAACAACAAAACAATTTCAAATTATTTCTATTAAAGATTGAAATGCAAAGTTGTTTTTCCTCTAAATAGAATGCAAAAAATGAAGACATATAGAGCAGCAGAACTTTCCACTTCACCAAACTCTAAAGAACTGCACAGAAAGCAAGGAGCAGCAGTCACTTGACTGAGAGGGGAAGGGTGGTTGCTATAGTAACTATAACCTTTGACAACTTAATCCTGCCTAATGGAACCTAAATCAGCCAATCAGGTGACTGCAATGTCTCGTGGAATTTTTGAAGAGTGTTCCCCAGAATAAAATTATGAACAGCAGAATTTTCAGAAAAACTGCAGGATATTTTGGCCGAAATTTAAAAATCTGACCATTTTGAATGAACTACACTATTCAATAGGAAGTCTGATTTAACTCAAGAAAAATTAGAGCATATAACGGAGAGAGAGCTCCTTTAAAAAGGAATACTTTTCTAATTAATTTCCCTCCTAAATTATCTGAATCACACAATCAAACAGCTCACGGAATATATTATTCTGTGATTTAAGCATGAATGGCGGATTCTTTCACTAACAGGCAATTTCTGCAATTAGCGACTTATTTTCCTTGGTAATACAATTATTTCTGCAGTTTGGCTATGAATTCCATGAAAACTGCAGAATTTGCAGATGGCGGATATATGGTGGCATTCTGTGAAAATTGGGGACTTTCATGACAATTCCACAGAAGCGAATCCCGCAAAATTTGCCCAGCCTTAGAAGCAGAACCTTTGGCTTTCAGGTGGCTCATAAATAGAATAACTTTAGAAAAAGGGTGTGGTTCTCCTTCGTGGAATACCTTTAGTATCTCTTGTACACTTTAACCCAGCAATTTAGGGAACGATAAATGTCCCGATTTTTTGACAAAGATCATGAAAGGTTAGAGGTGTCAAAGATGCACGATAAATGTCATAAGGACAAGTCCTATCAATATTGTTTACTAGTGGCAATTTGGCAATATACTGTACATCAATATGCAGTATATTAATACACTTTTAAGTTGATGTTATGGTTAAACATTATTGATGTACAGGGTATATTAACCCGGGGAGGGGGGTTGGAGGGTGGTAGGGAGAGGGAATGTGTAGCAGGGATTGTCACAAGGAAATCATCCAAGCTCACCACATCCTGAAAACAAATTGCTTTCACCACTGGAGGAGGCACAGGTACCTGACTCCTTCGGGTTGGGGGGGCAAAGAATGTTGAACAAGATGACTTGGTGACCCCTAGTGATGAGAACAGGAGGAAGGAAGGAAAATGAATATCATACTAGTAGGGGACTGTACAATTAGACAGGTGGAGAAGGTGGTGAGAGGATGGGGATAGAGAAGGGGTGATAAGATGCATTCCAAGTGCATCATCCATCCAGGACATGAGTAGGAAAGAGAGTATGGTAGGAGGGGGAAGGGGACTTTGGAGTGCTGGTAAACACGGGTAGCTATGAACTAGTAAACTTGCCTAGTCAGACAGTGAAGCACAACTTTCAAAGACAGGGGACAGACTGAAGGGACATTCCAGCTTCCCTGGCCTTTTCTGAGGTCCTGTGTTGTTTTGGGGTACAGGGAAAGGAAAGGGTACAGTGGGAAAGTAGGAGATTGAGGAATTTAACAAGTGTTTGAAGAATGGTGTCTGTAGGAAGATTCAAAGGCATTTTGCAAGAGAGTGGGGGGTTCTGAGACAGGAGGCTCTTGAAAAATGATAGCCTTCACCTAACTAGAAAGGGAGTTTGTGCACTTGAACAGAAGTTTGATATCTACATGGGTGAACATTTAAAGTGGGGGGGGCTAAGGCTGGAAGAACCACCGAGAATGCAAAGCAAGAGGGGAAGCCAGCTGAGACTCCCCCTGAAATGGGAGCTAGGAGCAGTGGGAATGGAAGCAGGAAGGCTGGGGTTCATAAAAATGTTGACCCCAAGCCGGCGAAATTTCGCTCATGAGCAAAATTTTGCACCCATGGGTGAAATTTCACAACTGGTGGCAAACTCTTGCCACCTGTTGGAGTAATTTCACCTCCCGCAGTGAAATTGTGAGTTCTTCTCCTGGTGTCTAGTGGTCCCACCCGCGCTGTCACTGGCAGTAAACATTAAAGGGGACAGGAATTTTGTTTGACCTAAAATACTGTGCCAAAGAACTGTTAGCATGATTGTAGTTGGTGTTTTCATTATTATGAACAATTATCCCGTTGTGGTCATGAGTTGTAACTGAAATCTGGTGTTACCACTATTTCATCTGTCATGGCAGTTGACGTGTGTCTAAGCTTTCAACATCCTGCACTGCTGTTCGATGGGTGACATCTCATGCACTGATCATTACATCATCTCACAGTTCAAGCACAGATGCATCACTTTGGAATGTGACAGTCTGTGTCTTCTCAGAGCATAGCTGTCCAGCTGGTGTGCATGCTTTACATAGACAGTGTTGTTATTGTGCCAATTTCTTTTTGTTGTTTGCCCGATACTGACTATCTTTCTTTGATGGTTATAGGAGCAGTCTTGAAGATCACAATGTCATCTGCTTTCTGTGAACATCTGATCTTGTTAAATAAGCAATCCCCCCCAAAAAAGTTAACCTGCTATCTCCCTTGTTTGTTTAAAAAAAAAATATACCCTCCACTACCTGGTGTCTAGTGGACCTCCCACCCCATCATTAGAGAGCAGCACCACCACAGCCCTCCCCAGTATCCTGATCCTACACCGGCACAGCCTCCACTCACCTCCACAGCTGGCAGCCTGACTGAGCATGACTAAGCACGCAAATGAATGAAGCGTGTAAAAGCGCTCATTCATTCAAGTGTTCAGTCACGGTCAGTCGAGCTGCCGCCATGGAGGTGGTGGAGGGCTGTGCTAGTCAGATCGAGAACTGGGGAGGGCGTGGGTGGGTCCTGCTCTCTAATAATAGGGTGGGAGGTCCACTATCCTCAGGGAATGGAGAGTATTTTTATAACAAACAACATAGATAGCGGTAGGGTAACTTTGGGGGTGCTTATTTAATGTTTATATTGAGTGATGGTCTGGGGGCCATTATACACCAGGGAGTAGAGGAGGGTTATTTTTTTGTTATAAAACAAATGGGAGGGGTGCAGAGCAACCTCTGTGTGTGTGGGGCAGGGGGTTCAATTTATGGTTGTGGCCGGGGCGATGAAACATTTCGCCCGGTGAAATTGCCGATTTCGTGGCAATTTTGCCTGCGAAATTTTATTTTGATTCATTTCTACCCGCCATAGAATATGACATTACAACAGATAACAGCAGCAACAGAAGTCAGGCCCTGCTAGATACAGTACATTGCAGGACTGCCTAATGGTGCAGCTTTTTGGACAACACACAAGGCAGGCTGACATTCTCAACATGATGCTCAGTGAGTCAAAAATGGTAGGCAGAGTGCAGGTCAGGGAACCACTTGGGCACAGTGACCATAACACCATGTCATTCAAACTGGCACAGGGTGCCAGTATCGACTCACAAAGGCTTTTTGATCAGATGAGGAATTAGTCAACAGTACTGTGAATTGGTTGGGGTGGACAAAATCTGGGGGCTGAAAGAGAGGTAGGATATAGATAAAGACACGCAGATACAGCTGAGTTAAATCCCATTCACTGGTAGAGTTATTGTGCAGTTTTACTTTGCTAGTGAATTTGGTGCAAAGTGGGAAACTTAGTTCTTCAGGAAGCTTTGCAAAGTTCTTTGAACTTGTACCAAATGAGTTTTTAGTACAAAATTCTTTAAAAAACACATCCTCTACCCTCTGGGTTAATGACACCATCCAAACCCCCTTCCATTGCACCATCCAATATTTAACCATAACCCTCACCCATTCCATCTTTTTGCCCCACTTCCCTCGTCCCTATACCCTGCAAAGTTAAATACTGGCTGTTTAGTTTACCACAGATGTAAAGTTGCCCTCCCCCTTCCAACAAAGCCAAGTTCCCCCACTTACCCCTCCCTGTCCCTGTTTTGTAATATCTGAAACCTGCGTCCCTTTTCCACCAGATTGTAAATTGATTCCCTTCCCCCAAAGCAGTTAAGTCTCAGATTTAGTTCCTTCATATACCATAAAAAAAGAAAACCATCCCTCCACTGAGTGAGCATCTTCACTTTTCAATGTTTGACTCACAATAAATTAAGCAATAATGCCCAACTGGGTGTGTGTCATGCTGGGATAACGTCACACCTCAGGCGGTTGGGCATGAGGCCGCAGGCCAAGTGCATCCAATAACTGAGGCATGACGTTATCCCAAATGACACACACCCTTGAGTGCATTACTGCTATTATACAATGGCTCGTTGTTATACAGAATAAAAAAATCATTTTAAAGATGTTTTTGAGTGGAAAAAAATTTTTGTTTTTTTAAGAGAAGATGAAACAATCAAGCATATGGAGCATATGGCCATCTGCAGGTTCACAGTGAGGCTGAGACTAGACCCGTGATGCTGTGCTGGGATAACATTACGGGTCCAGTCCCAGACTGACCAATCAGAGTCCAGGATTTTTTCTTGCCATTGTATAATAGTGAATGACATATATCCTAGTAATAGCCTGACTGGAATGGTGATGAGGGATCTTATCCTACCAGACATAGATTGGGACATTCCGGCAGTTAAAAGAACCAGACGTCAGGTCTTGCTACAGAAGATAAGTTGGAGGACTGTCTGCTGGTGGAGATGGTCAGAACTGAATGGTTATCAAAGAAACAAGCATAAGAGACAAATCTGGTTCATTACAAGGGTCAGGGAGAAAGTGAGGCAACAAATAATTGCCTTCGTTAGATACAAGGAGAAACAGAGGGACCAGAAATGGAGCAAGTATCAGGTAGAAATGAGAAGAGTGTAGAAGGCTGTCAGGGACACAAAAGCAGGCATAGAACTGCATACTGTGTAGGGATCAAGAATGGGAAAACAGTTCTTCAGATCTATTAGGGAAGAAAAGGAAAGCAAGAGAGGAAATTGTAAGTCTGAGGTGGGGGCAGGATACTAGGGGAGGATGAGTGGAAGACAGCCATTCTTAATGACTGCTTCTGCTCAGTATTCACAGTTGAGGATAGTGCGCATATGCCAGAAAGTGTCATAAAGGCTGTTACATTATTAAAGAAATGGGGGAAGGTAGTAATTACAGGAAAAAGGGTTAGGAAACATCTTGTGGTCCTGACAATAGATAATGCTCCATGGCTTGATGGGATGCACACAATGGTGCTCAGAGAACTGGCATTGGATTTGGCTGAATCCTGGGCAGGGCTATTCAATAGCTTACTACAGTCAGGGCTGGTGAGGAAAGACTGAAATCTAGAAGATTTGGGTCAGCTCCAAAATGGAGGAGACAAAGAGCAACCTGGTTAGTATAGGTCCATAATTTTTACCTCTATTGTGGGCAATATGATGGGGACACTAGACATTTAGGACTTAGTAGACTACTAGGAAAAAATGTGCTCATAGATAGTCAACACCATAAGTTTATGCAAGGAAGTCTTGTTTTTGACTGGGTAACTAGAGCAGTGGTTACAGGACAAGCAGTGGATTTGCTCTTCTTTGACCTCATCAAGGCATTTGTCTTGGTAATGCACAGAAGGTTGCTGATGATGTTAGAAGATCTGGAAGCAGCAAAGGACCTAGTTTGATGATCATGAAGTTGACTAGGGGGCAGGGCGGAGACAGCAAAATGTAGTGGTAAACATGAGTGAATAGGGGTAGAAGGTGGTCATGAGTATGGTGCTGCAGAGATAAGTACTGGTATGAGTCATTTTCAGTATGTACATCAGCAACATGGGCAAAGGAATACAGGGCAAGATGTATCTCTTCACAAATGAACAAAAGGTCTGTGGAAGGGTAGACAGAGAGGAAGGCACGAAAGAGTTTCAGAGGGACATTCAGTGGTTAGAAAGGTAGTCCAAAGTTTGGCAGTTGAAATGCAGTGCTGAAAAGTGCAAGATGATGCATATTGGCACCACAACCCCATGACTGAATACTGGATGTGAAACATAGAAATGTAGATAATGATGGCAGAAAACGACCAAAGGACCATCAAGTCTACCCAGAGATCCTTATCTGTCCCGGAACCTGTTGTCCATATAGGGTTTTATCCCTCCCTGTCCACCCTACTGCTGCTGACCTGAACAAACACCAAATCTTTCACTCTGTCCAAGCCATGCTTGAAACCATTTATAGTCTTTGTACCCACCACCATCACCACTGGCAAACTGTTCTATGGCTCCACAACTTTCTCCATAAAATAGAACTTCATCACATTCCTCTTCAACCTTCCCCACGCCAGTTTCTACTCAAGAACTTGGGTTCCTGAGTCTTTACTCCTACTAAATAGTTCCCCCCAGTTTACCTCATTTATTCCCTATAGGAATTTGGACATCTCTGACATATGCCCCTCTCTTGCCTGGTCTCTAGTGAGTATATGTACCTTGAGAGGATTTTCATAAGGTGTGCCCTGTTGACCCGGAATCATCTTGGCCACCATGCACTTCACCATCTCCAGCATGTCCTTGTCATTTCTTAGGTGAGGACTCCAGAACTGAGAACAGTGTTTTAGTTGTGGCCTCACCATGACCTATACCGAGGTAGTAGTACTTTGCTTTTATTGTTGTCAATACTTCTTCTGGCACACTGCAGCATCCCATTATTCTCATTATTAGTATTGTTACACTGGCTGGATCATTTGAGGGAGAAAAAGATGAGTTTTTTTTAGGTACATAGCTTTGCCTTTTTTCCTTTGAATTTCAGTTGTCAAACATTAGACGATCTCTAGCTCACTGGCACGCCAGTGCAGCAGCATGGCAAACATCAGCAACACCATCGTACCAGGTTCGGGAATAGACCCGGAAAGTTGGAGGGCTGGCTGAGGGGGAAGGAGAATTGAGTGTCCCAGGGATGGCTCTCCTTCTCTGGGGGAGAGGGGACTGTTTGTCTGGCACACATCAGGCTCCTAGCAGAAGCAGGGGGTTTCACTGTGACCAGCACCTAGATTCCATAGGAGGCATGCCAGATTCTGTCATCATTGCACACCATGCCTCTTTTAGGAAAAAAAATCAGAACCAATAGGAAAAAAACAGGAGCTGCCATGCATGATGCCCTGCTTCTCTGGGCCCTGATCGTCATCTGTGGCACTTATTGAAAGCCAACCTAATCTAATGTCTGCCTTATCCAGCCTGACTCCACACCCCACCGTCTAGGGCAATCCAGGGAGGCAATGCCAATGGGCACCACTACTGGTAACCTTCTCCCATCATCACCCGTGTTAGTATTTGGTGCAATAGTTCCACCCTGGGGGCAATCCAGGGGGTATCATCCTGGAAGGAGATAAATCCTGGGGACAAAGAGGTGAACCGGAGTGGGTGGGTGCTGATCTCTAGGTGGGTTCACTGAATAAACATACTAAATAAAAAAAAAAGACCACCTCTAGAATTTGCGGATTCCTCTGCATCTCACTGATTCTTTTGTCATTAATTACCTTACTGCAGAATGTTGAGCCACTTTCAAAGAAACACAGCTTGCCCTGGATGACCTCTCCAATGTCACTGAAGAACATATTGAGGAGGGCAGAACCCAGGATAGATACCTGCAGCACCTCACTCATGACTCTCCCTCTCTTCTGATTTGACCACATTTACCACTACCATCTGCTGTCTCTCCTTCAACCATCTTCCTACCCATCTATTTATGCCTCTAACCATGCCCATTCATCAAGTTTCTTCAGTATTCTTCTGTGTGGCACCAACTTGAAAGCCTCGCTGAAAACAAAGTTGAGTAAATCCACTGGGTGGCCCTTATCTACTACTTTTGTTACTCAAAGAATAAAGTGTTAAGTTGGGCACTACTTCTGAGGCAAGGGAACTGGGAGTCATTATAAGTGACTCCATAAAACATTTATGCTATATCGAGAAAGAACACATGAGGGAGAAAACATAATGATTCTTTTTTTTATGACTAACTGTGGTTATAAATATTTTGAAGGATTTGATCCTAAGTCACTTGTGGAATGACAAAAAAAAGATACATTAATTTAGTAATTAATGAAAAGGGTCATAATGCAAAGACTTTCAAATCAATCGAAAATGTAAGGCTTTTAATGACCTTAAGAAAGTTAAAATATCCCCATGGCATAGAGGAAACAAATTGCTTTATTCTATAGAAGCTTATTTGACCTTTTAGATTCCCCTGAAGATACGCAACTATTGCCATGAATAAGTATGGAACTATTGCCATCCAGTGTTCTAAAGTTCAGATATAATAGAAAAATAAATTCCACCCTGACAAAAGAAAATGAAAATGTAAAGTTGACTCAGTTGAGGAACAAAGTGTTGTTATGTTAAGCTGTCATCTTTAACAGAATATTAAATCAAATTATTGGCTAATCTCATGCAAATATATAGTTAAGCTCCACAAGATTTACTAGTGATATTATTCTGTCACTGGGAAGTGGAACATTGACTTATCAATAATAAAACTTTTGAACTTGACTCTGTAAAATTAATTAGCCATGCAACAAGGCCTACAGCAAGGCAACCAGCATTTTGGGATGTACTGGGAGGAGTTTTGATAGAAGGAGGAAAGACGTAATCTATGTCTCTACAGATCACAGGTGAAACCCCCATCAGGAGTACTGTGCTCAGTTGTAGAAGCCACACCAAAGGAAAGACTAAGACAGGATGAAGATGGTGCAGCATAGGGTAATCAAAATGATTGAAGGATAACAGGACAGACTCTACAAAGATCAACTAAGGGCACTACACATGTACTCACTAGAGGACAGAAGGGGGGGGAGGCAACATGATAGATACCCTCAAGTTTGTGAGAAGAATGAACAAGGTCAGCTGCAAGGAACTGGGCTGGCAGTATAGCCTAGCGGTTACAGTAACGATCTGTGAATGAGCTTGGTACATCCAGCAGGCCTGGGTTTGATTCCCATAACCTCTACTTGTGTACTGTGTGACTCTGAGAAAGTCATTTGACCACCCCAGTGCTCCCGGGTTGCTCCCGAAAATAGGCACTTGAGCCTAGTGGACCTTACCCAGTTACCAAAAGAATAAAATAAATAAATAAATAAAAACTCTTCAGCAGGACTGGTGAGTCAAAATCATGTGGACAGGAGTAAAAGGTGGTGGTGATAGATTCTGAAGGGTTGTGAGAAAGTTTTACTTTACAGAGAGATAATGACTGAGCCTCAGAACACTCCACTGACTGAGGTGCAGAGATGTGAGAAGTTGGAAGAACTTTGCTTTCAAAAAAACTTTGTGAACTTTAGAAACTTTGGAAGTTTTTTGAAGTTGCAAAGTTGAACATTGCAGCCAATATAGTCCTATGGGAAGTTGTGAAGTGGAGAACTTCATGAAGTTTGCTTTAGGCATTGTTCTCAGATTACATGCAGTATCATGTGAGAAAGTTGCATGATGTCTCTGAAACAGGAAACTGACCATGAAAGCTGTACTCTGTGCAGTCCTAGCAGAGTGTGTGAGGAGACTGTGAGTTCTCTGAGAAAGGCCTTAGTAAACTTTTTTTTTCAAAACTGTATATAGTTCATTCATCTAGCTTCATTTGAAAATATTTTTGAAAGTGTTTTTGTAGTTTTATACTACTTTTACTTGACGTTTTAGGGTGTGTTCTGCCTGTGTTGCTGTATTATCTATTTTTACTCTCCAGCACATTTGCTGCAGCGGGGGAAGGGAAATCAACACTCTTGTTCTCATTCCATTTGCCAGCGAACTGTACCTTCAAATCTTACCTCAGTTTTGTGCATTTTAGACTCATCATTAGCAGCATCAGTAGAAGCAGCTGTATTTGTTGTTTTGTGTGACTCATATTTAAACAATGAGCTAGTCTTTCTGGAGGCCTAGGTTTAGATCCCACAGACACAATTTTAGTAATGTGTGAACTTCAGCAAGTCACCTAAATTTCCTTCACTTTGTGTGCACCTTAAAAGGAGATTCTGCTTAGTGTGCTTTTCCTTGCCTCAAAAATACAATAAAACCAAACAGAGATTTAATTCCTTCAGAAATAGGCAGGTGTTTAACATTGTGTAAGGCAATAGTTCCTTATCACTGCAGTGAAATGTGGGGCAGAGGTAAAGACAACTCTTGTGGTGGCAGTGCAGCAGCAAGAAAGGGACAAGCAGTTTGAAGGCAGCAGGCAGAGGCAGTCTGTGGTGTTAAAGGAAAGAGAGCTGATGATGTGGCCAACATTCATGGTGATACCTTGGATAACACTCTGTCACTCTCTTCCCATGAGGATATTATTAGCCTTGCCAACAGAAAGTTAGGTGAACTGTACAGCAATCACCTCAAACTCACCACTAAAGACAGGCGTGTTGTTGTTGTGTCCAGCATGGTCCTTCTACTCCTTGATTGTGGTCTCCCAGTTTATGCAGAAGTGAGTGACTCTGTACCAAACACAGTTAGGTTTGTTCATAATTATAACAAGGCCCGTCACTTTGTATTAAAGACTGAAATGCCTGTCCACAACTGCTCCCTTTGTACCCTCAACAACTGATTTCACCTCCAGGGCAGATTACGGAGCCAGACCTGTCTGTTTGCAAAAAAACACTGCTGGGCTTTACCCTCTTTGTCTATTTCAAATTTGTTTCACCCTGTTAACAAGCCATTCAGAAATGGGCTTACAAATGTAAGGATTCTGATTGGCTATCAGTCATGCTTGGGGGAGGTGTATATTAACTACCAGTTAGAGCCCTTTAAATTCAAGTGCAGACTGTGCCAACCCCATTACCGTTATCCTGTTGCCAGTGTAGATTTTCAAACAAAAGAGCCCCCATTTTTTTCCACTTGCTAAGTGAGACAAAAGGCTGAGTCAGCCCTAACACACACAGACACACACACAACCGACTTGGGGATACAGCCCACTGGCACAATGATCACTTTTTTATTAATTAAGTGCCATTATACCTTATTTCAGGTACTCCCCTGACTGCTTGCACCTCCCAAAAGTTGCCTGATCCATTATGGCTGTCCTCCAGATGTTTTTCTACTTTTAAGTAACAGCGCTATCTCAGCGCTACTGGAACCAGCTCACCCAGGCTGAACTCCAGCTCCATTCACCCCCATTCAGAGCCCGCTGCTCCACAAACTCCACCACAATTAAACATTTGTTTTAAAAAAAATAGAGGGATACCAGTACTCGTGTGAAAAAAAAACCTCTTTGTGCTGAATTCAAGCGAAAGTGTGACTTTTGCTTCCATGGAAGTTCAGAAAACCATTTCTGAATTTCCACGGAAATTCCGCCTGTGATTGCCACCCACCCACCCAGTTGCCACAAAAAAGCCCTAGTGGCTAGTGGTCCCTCTCTCCACCCACCCCACAAGTACTTCCACTATCCCTGGTGGCTAGTGGTCCCTACTCCCACCGAATCACCTGCTGTCGGAACTAAAAAAAAAAAAATACCCCGCCCCAGTGGTTGCAAATGCAATCCCTTCCCACACCCCATCCCTGCCCCACAAATGCCCTGGTGGCTAGTGATCCCACCCCTCCACCTAACCCAAAGTGTCTAATTAAGCAATATCCCACTCGAGGGTGTTGGTGATGCCAGGATTTACCCATGCCCTGGGGTGTTGTTCGGTCACAAGGCATAGCCAAGTGACCAACAACACCCCAGAGGTGGGTAAATCCTGGCATCACCAACACCCTCGAGTGGTACATTGCTATTATGCAATGTTGGAATCGTATGTTTAGTAATTTTTTTTTGAGTGGGGGTTAATGATTTTTATTTTTTACTTCTTTTATTTTCAATAGAATAGTGAAAGTGTTTGTACGGCACAGAAAATAGTGCATTGCATTGCTGCTTGTATGATGGGATAGTGCGGTGTCACTTTGAGCAGGATGAGTCTGGTCCCTTGGTGAGAACGGCACCGAGAGTGGAAGACTTGCGTGCTGACTTTCATTGTGGAGTTCCTGAGTGCTGTTTTCAAGTGTGCTGAGCATTTGTTGTAGCTCCGTTTTCTTAGTTAATTGAAAGGAGCTATACATTTTTTCCTGTGCTTTGTTTTTGGTATTGAAACAGAGAAAGCGAGTAGTGTATTTTTTGCGATTTTAGAAGTGGTTTGTTTTGAGTCTCAGACTGCTGGAGCAGGTAAGGTCCAAGGGTAACGTGGAATTTCAACTGTGGAGAGGACGTCATCAGTATTAGGTCTCTGGGGGCAGTGCTGTAATGGAGGGTGAAGATGTTAGGAGACAGATCTGAGAGGACAGTCATTTTAGCCCAGAAAAGGTTTCTGGAAAAGGGGTTCTATCAGGGAAGTGTCTCGGGCAAAAGACTGTTTAAAAAAAAAAAGTGTTGTGGTTTGAAGGGCGGTTTACCATTTGCGTATGGGAATGGAAGCAGAGCAGCAGTCATGAGAGATAGCCGTTTAGCGGTGATTCATGAGTTTAGCAGTTGTGGATTTCTGTTGCTCGGAGTGATTTCGGGTGGGGTTACTGATTCGGCTGACTGGCAACTGGCACCTCTTCCCGTGGGGTGATGCTAGGATTTACAATGGGAGAGGGGTACAAGTCAGCCAATCAGGATACAGTATTTACGTTCTGTTTTCATGCCCATTGTATAATTAGTAGTAGTCACCCCCATCACCATCTCCGTCCATAAAAAATGTGCTTGGTTTAAGTTGGTTCAAAATCAAGGAAGACAATCCCCCTCCTCATCCCTGGTCTGACCCCAGTCCAATCCCTGAATAAAAATTATTTCCCTGGTGGTCTAGTACCCATCACCCCCCACCCAAGCACATGTCCCACTACCCCTCTCCCACCCCATCCTGAACCCCATCAGGAGGATGGGCACAGCCCTCCTCTCTCCACCACGGCTGGACTGCCCACTGAGCTGTCAATGAATGAGTGCATTCTTACAAGGCCCAATTCTCCTATGTAATGTTTATGCCCCAAATCAGGATAACCCCAGATTCTTTCATGATATTGCTAGTGCCCTCAACTCCCTCTCTAACCCCAACTGCCCCATTCTAATGGGGGGAGATTTAATCTTGCTCAACAGCCCTTCTGGACAGGAGTGCCTCAGGCAAGGAGTCTCATATTGGGGTGGGGGGCGTGCCTTGGGACAGCTTATGACAGACAATGGCCTTTCCAACAGTTGGCTCACTTTTCATCCCCGAGTTCGAGATTATGCCTTTCATTCTGGAGTGCACAACACCTTCATCAGGCTGGTCTTCTGGCTGACTTCCCCGCCCTGACACAGGTCACTCTGGACTCTACTCTTCTCCCCTTTGTAATATCTTATCATGCACCAGTGCAACTCTTTTTTTACATGGGGACCACCACTGCAACTGTCCACCCTTTGGAGACTTGATGGCCTCCTGCTCCGGGACCCTGACTTTCTCACATGGGCAAAAGAAGAAACCACGGAGTCACAAGATGCGTGGGTCCTGCTAACAGCGCTCCATGTTGGCTCCTCTCCTCTGTTCCTATTTTTTAACAATTCTGTGTTTTAGCAAGTGATATTTTGGAAAGTTAATAGCTATTACTTTTGGCTTATTACCAGGACCTTGGGAGTCCATTAGGTGGTGACCGTGATGGAAGCAGAAATGAGTAACATGCCTCCTAAACATACACCACCCTCCACCCAGGATAAAGCAGCCAAGAAAGCCAAGGCCCAGGTGCCCTTGAATGGCCACTCCTCTACTCCTTCTACAGCTCCTTCTCTGCTCTCAGAAGAACGCTTCCTGCAAGAATTCTTACCATTCGGGGATGAACTTCGGGAGCTGACTAAAGATATTAAGACACTACATGTGGCAGTGGAAGACCTCACTAGAAGGATAGGAGATTTTGAGGCACATACTCAATCATTGGAAACTTAGAGATTGATTACTGACTTGAAAGTTATAGCTCTCTGCCAGAAGACTGCAGGCTTGGAAGCATGACTCGAAGATCTAGAAGGTCGCAGCCGCAGGAATAATGTTATTGTATTTGGCCTGCCTGAAAAAGTAGAGGGAACTAACCCTATTCCATTTTCCCAGAAGCTTATTATGAAGCTATCTGGCCCTTCACCCAATGGGTCTTCTTACATAATTGAAAGAGGTCACTGGTCATTGCGGCCAATGCCTCCAAAAGGTTCTTCCCCGAGACCCTTTATCTTCAAATTTTTTAATTTTTTAGATAAGCAACATCTCATCTCTCGGGTCAAAGAACTTAGTGAAGTCTCATGGGAGGGCACTAAACTTAGAGTCATGCAGGATCTCCAAGTAGTGTCCAGATGAAATGGGTGGCTTACCACCCTACGCTAACCAAGCTCATAGTGGCAGGAATTCAGTTCATGATGTTGTACCCTGTCCATTTACAGATCTGTGCTCAATGTACTTGGAGAGCTTTTGACACCCAAGAGCAAGCAAAGGTTAGTGCCAAGGAGCTCTTCCCAAATTTATTCCAAGAGATGTGAGGTGACTGGGCACTAAAATTTCGGGCATCTTTGCTGCGGTCTTCAGTAACATCTCTTCATGTTTGCCTGGTTGGTGGAGTGTCTAGAATCTGATTTGACTTCACTCTGAAAGGTATGTTTTCCCTTTATGGAATTTGTTAATGACCAGCAGGTGGCCATATGTTACTGGTTTGGGATCCTAGACTGTTCCTGGTAATATGGATGGCTGGCCAGACATCAAAATGTGCTGCTTCCTGGACCTCTCCCCAAATCAGCATTGAATTGTTGCTGTGCCATGGTTAACATTTTTAAGCTTTAGCCACATGCTTGGTTACAGCAGAGGAGACATTTATGGAATTCAAGGTGTCAGCCTGGAATCGGCTTCGGACATTCATAAACAAGTACTGGATTTAAGGTGGCCTGTCTTCTGTTTATGCTACTGTGGCCAGAGGGTGAAGTTCCCCTTAAGTTCTCTTATTTCTTTTGTGTACACCTGGAACTAGGGAACCAGTGTAACTGTATATGTACAGGTACAAACTAAAAGTCCTGGTTCCTCAGGAGAAACAAAATAGTTTAAATTATTTTTCTGCTCATGCTACCTTTTATTTCCATGGCTGTACCACTATCAAGTAGTTTTCTTTCCTTAGTGTCTCAGCCCAGCAATCATCTGAGGGCCTAAACCAGTGTTGGGCACTCTAAAACAACCTGAGGGCCGCATGTGTGGCCCTCTAACCCCCTAGAAGGCTACATGGCCACACACAACCAGGACAAGGCCCCTTTCACCTCAAAATTAAGCAAAAGTGAGAGTTGCAGTCTTGTGGACCACAAACAGACGCAAACTGCAATCCAACAACAAGCTCTTTAGCACTCAGTGTTCATCACTTAATCATTCAAACACCCACAATAAGTGAGTACAGCTCACAGCTGTTACAAATACAACAATCATCAAACACCAAGCATTTTAACTTTTAATGAAATAACAACCAACTTGGTAAAGTCCTACCTCATGTCTCAAATCTTTTGTTATTGTGCAGCTTTGCTGCTTGCTGATTTCCATGGTTCATCCATAGTTTAATTTTAACTCATCCACTCTCCAACACAAATTGGATGCTTTGAATATGCCAGGTACACCAAATTAACACACTATCGTAGGTGTAATGGCATTTGGAGAGGTCATGTGAATTAAATAATGACAGTGAATTATGCTATTATATGGCAAGAGCAGCAGAACAGTCAATTTAAAGGTACAGTGTTTTCTTTTTCTTAAGCAGTCATTTTTTTTTTTTTTATCATGGGTGAAATGTGTTTGGGGGCCGTAGCTTAACCCGCAGGGGCTGCAGGTTACCCACCACTGACCTAAATCTTCAGATTATTGAAGAACCTTTTAGCCAGCAGCTATTTATTTATTTTTTGTTGACCGGGAGTGCACTAGACAAATCCTGCCTATTTTCAGGCACGACCCGTGGGAGGGGGATACAGATGAATGCCAACTGACCTTGAACCAGATTAAGCTGGTGGTGGTATTTTTTTTTTTTTAGTGAATGAGGGAAATTTGGCCAGGACACCAGAGAAATTCCCCTACTCTTTTCGATAAGTGCCATGGGATCTTTAGCATCCACCTGAACTACCACCAATCCTGGCAGATGGGACCTCGGTTTAACGTCCCATCCGAAAGACAGCACCTCAGAAGTGTAGCACCCCTCTCATGCTGCACTACAGTGTCAGTACTGGGATATTAACCCAAGTGCCAGATGTGGGAACTGAACCCACAGCCCTCTGATCTCCTGGCCTCAGAGGCGAGTGTGCTACCTACTGAGCCACTGACTCAGTTGATCAACTGGAATGAATGGGTCTCTTTTCTTAGAACCGTCTCCATTGGTAACCTAACGGATGCACTGGTAGTGTGTTATAGCTATGATCAGACTTATTATAATTTTGTGTTGCAAAGACTTCATCTGGTAGCATTTTAGTTATGGCACCCTGAAATCTAGGAACATTATTGCTCCATATATTGACTGTTTGGCTCTGATGTAATTGGCTGTTCCATTCAGTTATGGGAGCACATTTACTGTTTATAAGACACTTAACTTTGGGCAATATGTTTTGTGTTTAACAGACATTAGAGTGAACCTTTAGGCATTAAGCTACTTAACTGTACCAGACTATTAGAGAATAATGTTGTGTTTCTATGTACATCACAGTTTTTGTTGACAGCTACCCTGTATATTTCACTTCATTTTTTCTGTAACATGTTTCAATAATTTTTTTATGCTTGCTTTTATGGGTTAGCCAAATACTTTACTCATGGTGTCGGTTAACCTATAATGTTCTCAGGTCAACTCCTGGAATGATTATTACTAGGCTCCCAGGCTGTTTAGGATACTTGTCATACTATAGACTTTCTTCAGTTTGCATTACTGTTGTTATTTCCTATTGGGAGATTTATTCTCCTTGGTTAGTATAGGTAAAATGTTGTGTATAAAGTCAGTTAAGCTTTTCTAACTTATACTTTTCTCAATGATAATACAGTTTGTTGGGAGGTGGGAGGTCTCAGGGAGTAGATGGCTGGGGCGTTTGTTCAGCACGCGCCAATTCATATTCAGGGGGGATGGTTCTGCTTAGAACCTTATATAGTATTTGTAGTGATGTCTTTTTGGGGACAGTTTGGTTATTTTGTTGATAGGGGTGGGGAGGTCCTGAACTCTGCCCTTTGTCAGTTCTTAATTACTGAGTTATTAAACATCCTGGGGTCAGTTTCTTGGGCATCTACAGTGGCGTGAAAAAGTATTTGCCCCCTTCCTGATTTTCTCTATTATTGCATATTTGTCACACTGGATGTTTTCAGGTCTTTAGACAAAATATAATATTAGATAAAGGGAACCTGAGTGGACAAATAACACTTTTTTTTTTTACTTATTTCATTTATTTAATGAAAATGTTAACCAACACCAACTGGCACTGTGTGAAAAGTAATTGCCCCTAGTTAAATCAACCCAATTAAAGGGATAATTAGAGTCAGTTGATTGAACACAGCCAGGCTTGATTACAGCCAGCCCTGCTCAATATAAACCTCACTTATTTTGGCCCTTACCATCAGAGTCACATTGCCAGCACAAAGATTCAACAAGCACATTATGCCATGATCAAAGGAAGTTCCTGAAAAGATCAGAAAAACATTGTGTTGCCCTCTATCAGTCTGGAAAGGCTTACAAAGCTATTTCTAAGGCTCTGGGACTCCATCGAACCACAGTGAAACATAGAAACATAGAAGTTGACGGCAGATAAGGACCGCAAGGCCCATCCAGTCTGCCCATTTCTTTTTCTACCTTATAAATGTGCCATCGGCCTTTGCTCTGTCAGTGACCTATCTATTCATAGTCATTTGTATTGCTCCCTTATGCCTATCCCATGCCTGTTTGAAGCCCTGCACTGTATTCATAGCCACCACTTCTTGTGGTAAGCCATTCCATGCATCTACCACCCTTTCTGTGAAAAAGAATTTCCTCACATTCCCCCTTAATCGGCCTCCCTCTAATCTCATGCTGTGTCCTCTTGTCCTGCTATTTTTTTATATTTAAACATGTTGACTCTTTCACCTTGTTTATGCCCTTAAGGTGTTTAAATGTCTCGATCATATCACTCTCTCCCTCCTTTGCTCAAGGGTATACATATTGAGCTCCGTTAATCTGTCCTCATATGTCTTCTGATGCAGTCCCTGCACCATTTTGGTTGCCCTTCTCTGGACTGCCTCAATTTGGTTAATGTCCTTGTGAAGGTGTGGCCTCCAATACTGCACGCAGTACTCCAGATGGGGCCTAACCAATGTCTTGTACAGAGGGATTATTACCTCCCTCTTATGACTTGTGATACCCCTACTAATACACCCTAACACCCCCCTAGCCTTACCTACTGCTTTAGAGGTCTGCTTGGATGAGAGCCATAATCTCCAAATGGAGAACACTTGGAACAGTAGTGACCCTTCCCAGGAGTGAGCGGCCTGCCAAAATTACTCCAAGGGCGCAGTGTAAAATCATCCAAGAAGTCTCAAAGGATCCTAAAACAACATTCAAAGAACTGCAGGCTTCTTTTGCCTCAGCTAAGGTCAGTGTTCATGACTCCACAATCAGAAAGAGACTGGGCAAAATTGGGCTTCATGTGAGAGTAGCAAGGCAAAACCACTGCTAACCAAGAAGAACATAAATGCTCGTCTCTCATTTGCCAAGAAGCACCTGGATGATCCACAAGCCTTTTGGGAAAATGTTCTATGGACAGATGAGTCCAAAGTGGAACTTTTGGACAACATGGAACCCATAATGTCTCGCGTAAAAGCAAACACAGCATTCCACAGTAAGAACACCATACCAACAGTCAAACATGGTGGTGGTAGTGTGATGGTGTGGGGATTGCTGCCTAAGGACCTGGATGACTTGCCATAATTAAAGGAACCATGAATTCTGCTAGGTACCAGAAAATTCTTAAGGAGAATGTCCAGTCTTCCTTCAGCAGCTGAAGCTGAAGCGTAGTTGGGTCATGCAGCAAGACAATGATCCAAAACACAAAAGCAAGTCCACATCAGAATGGCTAAAAGAAGTAAAATTAATGTTTTAGAGTGGCCTAGTCAAAGTCCAGACTTAAACCCAATAGAGATGCTGTGGTAGGACCTGAAACGAGCAGTTCATGCTCGAAAACCTACCAAATGTTACTGAATTAAAGCAGTTCTGCGAGGAAGAGTGGGTTAAAATTCCTCCACAGCGATGTGAAAGACTGATATTGAATTATAGGAAGTGTTTGGTTGCAGTCATTGCAGCTAAATGTGGCGTAACCAGTTATTAAGTGTAAGGGGGCAATTACTTTTTCACACAGTGCCAATTGGTGTTGGTTAACTTTTTTTCATTAAATAAATGAAATAAAAAAAAACAAGTGTTATTTGTTCACTCAGGTTCCCTTTATCTAATATTACATTTCGTCTAAAGACCTGAAAACATCCAGTGTGACAAATATGCAATAATAGAAAATCAGGAAGGGGCAAATACTTTTTCACGCCACTGTACATTCCCAAGGATTAGTATTCTTGTAGATTTTTTCTGTGCAAGTTTTTTTTTTTCGGGGTCTTTCTGGTCCCAGGTTGGTCAGTTGAGGTCCAGCGGGTTTTGTGGGAGTGGTGAATTTATAGTGTCTCATAGTCCTTTTCAGAATGTTTGTCTGTGGTATCTCACAGTTCATTTTTGGTTAGTCACTACTTATGGCAAACTCTGTTAAATCTGTGTATTGGGCCAGCCCAGTGGTGCTGAGGGCTAAGATGCTGGACTACTTACCTCACGCTACTCCGGTGACCCATGTTCGGGAATGAGCACAGGCCACTGGGGGTTGGCAGGAGAGGAGAAGGATTGAGCATCCAAGGGACTGCTCTCCTTCTCCGGGGAGGAGGGGTCATCAGCAGTTGGTGCATGGCTGGCCCCTAGCAGTGGCTGAGGGACAGTGCACCGACACTACGGAAAAGGGAGGCGAGGAGGCAGATGCTTGGAGGAGCACATGTGGACATGTGTGCGCTCTCTCCATAGGGCGTCATTGCACACCTCCTTTTCTAAGGGGGAGAAAATGGAGGAAAAGTGTCCCAGGTGCAGCAGGATGAAACCCAATCCCTGCAGGTCCTGCTCCTGCAAACAGGCAGCAACCTCTGCACCAGATCTGTTCCAGTGGATTGAGGGTCCCCGTCGCCCCACCATGGGGGGGCAAGCCATGGAGGAAAGTGGAAGGTAAGCTGTGAGTGGGAGACGGGACTGGGGGATTTGGTACGATGGAGAGCTGCCTGGGGGGTAGAACGAGAAAGAAACTAACTGTAAAAAAAATGTGTTTATTTGAATGTAAAGGGGGCCCATTCCAGGGTAAAGCATTACCAACTCATTAAATATTTGGAATATATAAATTGCAACATTGCTTTTTGGCAGGAGACTCACCTGCTTACTTCAGAAGGTCTTTTATTTCGTCTCCAAGCAGTAGCTGAGGTGTTCGCTGCTGGCACTAGTACCAGTAACAGAGGGGCAGCTATTTTGACTTTTAAAGGAACACATTTTCAAGAAGTACAGAGTACTGTAGACCCTCATGGTTAATTCATTCTGGTTAATTGGTTTTGGACTGAACTGAGGTCCTTTTGGGATGTGTTTATGGCCCTAATAAAAATAACCCCTTTTTTTTTAAGGATTTAGCCTTGGCCTTGGCTCTATTCCTTAGACTCCACTTAGTAATTGGGGGAGGGGGGACCAGAATCTCTCATTTATCCAGGACATGGACAGAACAGGTAAAACATCTGCTGATCTCTCTCCAGCCTAGTGCTTTCTTTGAGACTTGGTGGACTTTGTGTGAGTGTATGACCCTTGGCCCACCTTTTATCCCAGTGTGAAAGATTTCACATTTTATTCTGCTGTACATTGGACTCAATCCCGGATTGGTTATATTCTAATTAGTCAGAGTCTATTGAGGGAGAATCTGGGCTGTGAGATTGACCCCATGGCCCTGTCTGATCAGTCACCGGTTTGGGTCCAGTTTACATTAGACGTAATGTCCAGAAAGATACTGTACAGAAATGAAATAATCAGCTCCTTAAGGACCAATTTATCATAGACAAAATCAAGGCGCAAATACAGGTTTTGATATCCCAGAATGCCAATTCAGTAGTCTAGGGGAATGTGGACTGGAGCTCTTTTATATGTTTTATAAGGGGAAATTCATATGATTAGCATCTAAAAGGAAGCACAGTCGGGAGAAGGAAGCCACTACTCTTACAACGTTTTAGGGAATTAGAGAAAACTTTGAATACCTCCTACTGGGACTCACTGCAGGGAGAATTGTTGGTACTCAGAGATAGATATGTCAAACTTTTACATGATGAGGCAGAATATGCTATTTATAAAACCCATTCCACCTACACAGGCCGGGAGAAAAGGCCAGATGCCTGATGGCTTTGCGTTTGCAAAAGCAGGAGGCCTCTTGGCTCATTTCCTCGATCATATTGGAGTGGGATAATACCATAAAAGTAGTGCCAAGGTATATTGCTCAGGAATTTGAGGCATATTATAGGACATTACATGGTCCCATGGATGATTCTTCTTCTATATCTGATATGTCAATATTTAGCTGACATTCCTCTTCCTTCTTTAAATGCTATTCAGCAGGCCTCACTCTCAGCACCTATCTCTGAATGTGAAATTTTTGCTGGCAGCCATAAATTCCTTGTACCTCAGATCACACTGTCTTGAAAGTTTTGATCATGTTACTTTTGAAACCTGGGAAACCCTGGGATTTAGTTTCTCGTTACTGTTCGGTTTCACTATTGAATTATGATATTAAAATTCTGCCTAAAATTCTAGCTTCAAGGATAATTGTGATTTGGACCGGCTTCATAAGTCATGAAGAAGTTGGTTTTGTGATAACTAGATCTTCCATTGACCACCTGCATAAGCACTCTCATATTTTCTCCGAAGCCAGGGATTCCAATCTACCTATCAGTTTGGTTTCCCTGGACATGGAGAAAGCTTTTGATGGGGTGAACTGTGCATTCCTGTTTTCCACATTAGAGGCATTAGGACTCCTTACTTCCTTTTCTTTGTTGGGTTATTTTTTTTTTATTTTCAGAAAATCAGAAATACCTTTGAGTTAAAGACTCCTTTACAAAGGTTCCACGTCACATATAATTGGTCAGATGCACAAATACAAATACAAATACAAATTAGTGCAGATACAAATACAGTAATTGATTTTTACAGATTAAAATTATGTTACAACAGGAAAGTTAGGCTGACATTCAGGAACTAGACCAGTTTGAGACAGTTTAAAGCGACTAGAAACTAACATCCCTGAGCTGGCGGAGGTAAGAGCTTTAAGCAGAGGCAAGCCAGAGGCCATTGTCAGTTAAAGTTCTTTACTCGAGGCCTAGTGCTAAAATGTACTGCAATGGGGTATTTTCTTCCACCTTTTCCTTTTATTCTGGCACAAGACAATGTTGCCCTTTATCAACCCTATTTTTTAATTTATACTTGGAGCCTCTACTTTTGCAGCTTAAAAGCAATAAGGATGTGTGTGAAGTGCAAGTGGGTTCTTGGAATCTCAAACTTTCAGCATGTTCAGATGATATTTTGTTGCATATAGCTAACCCCAAAATGTTTATTCCAGCTGGTTTAACCACCATTGCAGAAATCAGAAAATGGTCTAATTACAAACTCAAGTCTGACAAATCAGCGGTTATGTCCTTCAATTCTATGGTCTTTAAATTGATATTTCCCCCTAGGGTTATCTTGGGAACCCAAACAGATTGCGCAACTCGGAATGTATACATCGAAGAACTTATCCCATGTCAAAAAGCTCAATCTGGATAACTTGTTAAGTGTTCTGCAGTATGATTTAAAGAGGTGAAAAGGACTGCATTTAACTCTTTGGGGTAGAATTAACATCTTAAAAATGAACCTACTTCCATGGCCCTTTTATCCTCTAAATATGTTTGATGTATTGCTTCTTTCCTCATTGGTTTCAGCAGGTTCATAGATTGGTAGCAGACTTTATTTGGCTGGGCAAAGTACCAAGGCAGGCATATCATAAGTTAGCTGCCCATAAACAAGCTGGTGGCCTCTGGCTCCCACACTTTTTAGTTTACTATTTTGCTAGTCATGTTAGTAAGTATTTAAAATGGCTGCATACTTTAACAGTTGAAAATTCACTTGCTTCTTGTCCTATCTGGCTCCAAATAGAAGATGAACTGATTAATAGAACTGGCCTTTCCTCTTCGACAATCTTGTTTTCTTCCCTGAAATCTCTCATAAGGAATATACGAGAGACTGTCATTGGGACGTCCATTCAGGTTGACTTGCAGCTTTGTTCAGTCATGCACTATAAACCCTCTCAAGATTCTGCTGAACCTTTCTGTAGGAATCTTAGTATTAAAATATGTGTCAGGGTGATAGGCAACGTTTGGTTGCCTCAATTAGGTGGGGTCAGGGTCTGCATCTTGCTCCAGAATGGGGTTTTAATGTCCTGTCAGACTATTAATACATTCTTCCATATGGAGGCTAAGGAGATATTTAAGGTATATCAACTTCGCCATAGTCTCCTGCTGCAGATTGGATCCTCGATACGAAATATTAATTATACAGAGTTTCTGCAATCTGTAATTAATACTACATTGAAACCTCATGTGGTTTCTAAACTATATTCACTCCTGTTCTCTAGAATATTTTCAGATTTATCTCCATACTGGACTGCAACCTTCCCTCAGTAGGATTTTAATCAGTCCAAAATTTGGCCTGATTTATATGTTTATACCTTGCAGGATAGACTACTTCTTACTCAATTTTATATTTTGAATAATCTGTATTTTACACCTTCCAAGCTTGCTAAAATGGGTTGTTTGCACTCTCCAGTATGTACGCATTGTAGGCAGGCTGAGGCTACCTTAGTTCATATTGTTTGGGAGTGCCTCCTTTGTGGGACTTAATTAAAGTTAAGGCTGATCCCCTGTTAGGCATTGAGGAGGATTTCCTTCCAGACATCTGTCTGGTGGGGGATTATAGACATATCTCAGTGAAAGAACTGAGATATGCTATGGCTATTATCTCACTAACTGTTAAAAAGGTGGTCCTTCACCACTGGGTAGATCAGTCCCCACTTTCCTATAATGAATGGCTGCAGGAACTCTTTGCTAATCTACATAATGAAAAAATGATAGCTAGTATTCACAATAGATTACTGGTTTATCAGAAAAGGTGGAACAAGTTACATGCCCTTTATATGGTTTAGGTTCTCCTATAGCAGCCCCCTACCCCATGCTGAGTACTTAGTTTGTATCAAATTCTAACCTTTGTCAATGTAGTTTTACTGTGCTTCTAGATATTCCTTATTAATTACCTGGATAATGCTGCCTAATATAATGTATGTTTTTTTCTTTTGTTTTTCTGCCCCAGGGTGTAGGGAGGGAAGGGGTGGGATTGTTTGTTGTTGTTTGTTGTTGTATCCTGTTTTTGGTTGTTAATTTTGTTTTGTTATTTGTACTTTCATTTGGTAAACTCAGTAAAGTTTATTCAATTTCAAAAAAAAAGAAGAAACTACATGGTTCCTTCAAGAAAACCCCACATGTGATACATCTGCTGGGGCCACCTGGGAGGCCTACAACACCACCACCACCATGAGGGGAAAACGTATGGGGTACACCTCAAGAAGGAGGTGCGAAAGGGAATGGTACCTCGCTGAGCTAGAGGAGAAGCTACAAAAAACTGAGACCTAATACAAAGCGAAACAAGCTCCCTCCCCACACTCCACCCTTGGGCATAAAGTGTTGGGCCTGTGCTTTGAAATCAACCAGTTGATTAGCAGGAAAGCTGAGATAGCAATTTTTCAGATTCACTACAGATTCTGGGATGGAGGGGATAACGGGGGTAAGGAATTGGCCTACCAGCTGAGGAAATAAATGGCTGACAGACATATCGCTGGCTTAAAAGACCATCAAGGCAAAGTGCTATCTAGTCTACAGGAGATCAGTGACATTATGTTATCCTTTTATTCCACACTATATAAGATCATGCACAAAATAACCCCCAGGATGGCGCAGCCATTCTTAGATGGACTTTCTTTCCCTAAGCTGTTGCCCCAACAGGCCCATCTCCTCAATTCTCTGCTAAAAGCTGAAGAGGTAATGAAAACCCTTCTGTTCCTACAGGGGAGAAAAAACCCCGGGGAGATAGCAAGGAGTCGGGGGTGTGGCTAAGCCTTTGACCAAGATGGCAGCATAACTGTCCTGCTCCCTGCCTGTGGATCCTATCCTAGTACATCCTATTGCTGGGGGAATTCCTTTCTTACTCTAACTGCATCATTTCAGAAGAAGGACTTACCTGCTACACCATGTTGTCCTTATTTTCTTCTTCCTTTGGAACACAGAGCCTGCTGAAGCCCCTTCAGATCCATGGCCTCTGGGATGGCCTACTCCTCTCCCACACAATCTACACCTGCAAAAATGGAGGAGATGTTACACCAACTGATGGCACAGATGAGTCAAATGACAATAGCCCTCAACAACAATACTCAGACTTAACATTCTATTGAGATGAGGCTATTTCATACAGAATGCCAGCTCAAGGCCCACAACTCGGCTCTGCAGGATCTGACTGCAACTACCAGGGAGCAGGCCCATCTTATCCATTATCTCCAGGACAACGTGGATGATTTAGAGAACCGAAGTCGACAAAATAACCTATAATTTCTGGGCTTTCCGGAAGGAGCTGAACATCAAAACACCACTGGATTTCTCCAGGAAACCTTAGTGCACCTTCTGGGTCTGCCTCCGACAACCACTCTACATATTGAGTGGGACCATTGCACTCCAGCCCTGGCACCCAAACCTGGAGAGCACCCTCGCCCCATTCTGGCCTGCTTCCTCGACTTCAGGCAAAAAGAGTAGATCGCAGCGGCAGCAAGAAAGAAAGACCCTTTCACCTGGCAGGGCAATGCCATTAAAATATTTCAGGACTATTCCCGGGAGCTGAATGAGCAGCACAAGGCTTACTCTGCTTGTCGCAAGAATCCTGCATGCTCACTGCATCAGCTTTTTGCTGTGCTACCTGGCCACTATGTGAGTGGTGTATAATGGGATGCCCCTCACCTTCTCTACACTGGAGAGCCTCATGGATTTCCTCAGACGAGAATTTCTGAAAGACTTCCAAAATCCTGATCTCTTTGGCTCCCCTGAGAAATCTCAAGACCCTTCCAACTGCCCAGAATCTTCTTCAAGGTTGGCATCTCCTTCCTCTGCCCAGCCAGTCTACAAATTCGCTGCCCCTCTTCACTGCGGCAAGAGGCGCCATTCGCCGCATTGCCATGAATGAAGGCAACCTCCTAACACCCGACAGGCCGAAGTTACAACTCCCGGTCTTCAGGAGGATGACCTGTGCCAGTTTGCATCCCTGAATAAATATGTCCCGCTTCTTACCCTACAGGAAGACACCGGGCTGACATCAACCTCACCGACTACTGGTGCGCTGACTAGTGAGGGCCGACCTTGGGCTGAAGTTGTTGCACTGCCCTCCCAGGATGATCTGATGCCTGAACAGGCCCTGCCTCTGACCACTCCAGCTTGACTGCCAGTTCCAGATCTGGAAGCCTTGCGTGGACTCTCCACGCTTCGGCCTACGGTGGCCCCTACATAACTTGGTGATGGCATGAAGACACCACTACTCCTCTCCCTGCTATGTGGAGGCCTGGCTCTTGGACTCAGTTTAAGGACTGCAAGTTGTCTTTTTTATTTCTTCCCTTCTTTCCCTACCTATGGTCCTGACTCTATATGTTGCCCAGTGTCTATTTTATCTCCAGCCTAGTGTCATTCTTTGTGTCTGGAAAATAGCTGATGTGCATATATTGTAAAGGGCGTTTGGGTATTTAAATCTGAGCTCAGGTACAAGTAGCAATCCCCCTTTTGTGTGCTTATACAGTACTATCAGATCACTAAACATCATGATTTTTTTTTCAGTCCTTTCTCCCTTCTCCAATGCTAATCCTGGGTAGACATCTTAGGGTGGATTACTGGAATGCACACTGCTGTGCTTTGTATCTGGCCCCTGGTTTTAGTTCATTTTGCTGGCCTAATATTTATCCCTTTTTGGGGCAACCTGAATTGTATGGTGTTATAACCTCCCTCCCCATGCCAGGGTCTGACACTGTCTTTTTATCTGCTGGTTTTTCCTGTGCTTTAATGTGCCCGCAGCATCAGTGTTGTCCCTATCCTGGCATAATCCATCTCCCCCTCCCTGCTTTTTTTTCTTCTTTTCTTTTCCCCTCTACTCTTTACTTGGCCATATCAATACTCTCTTCTGTTCCTCCCTGCTTTGTCCCTTTTGCTAGTTTGATGCCTGGGCTGTGACCCTCTCATGCCTACATCTTGCTACTGACTCGGCAGGACACGATGGTCGCTCCATACCCGAGACATTCTAACCCTGCACAATGGCTTGATCCATCATGATGCGCTCTCACTTCTCCCTCATGCGTGTCACATCCCACAAGGGGAATAGGTACTGTTGCTGCCTTTCTACACAAGTGGATGAGCAGTGAACTCGCCGTTTGTTGCTCGCCACTAGTACCTCCCCAGCAAGAGGTTGGCGGATGGCCTTGGCAGCGAGTATGTCGGTCGGACTGCCCTCCTCTGACTACAGGAACTGTGAAGTTTATCAGTGTTATTGTATGTAGTTCAACTAGTTATCGAGCCTGTTGCCTGATGGTCTACTATGTTTATTGCTTACTCTGGGTACCCATCAAAGTTTTGTTTTTTATACACATTGTTTGGTTTGGCTATGGCTTGCTACTGGGGGGTCTCTGGGCTATTCTAAATCTCTGGGTCACTATGCCTTCTGCCTCTTCGCCTACTTCTTCCAAATTTGTTTCCACCCTCTCCCTCCTTTACTGGGACCATGGGTGACCTCCATGTTTACACCTGGAACGTGTGGGGTTTGAATACCCCGGTCAAAAGTAAACAGGTGTTATCTGACATGAAGAGGCTGAGGGCCCTAGTTGCATTTCTACAAGAAACTAAACTCATGGCACAAGACCACGCTGTCCTTGCCAAAGACTGGGTGAGACAGGTTTTTGCCTCATCCCTGTCCTCTAAAAAGATAGGTGTAGTGATCCTGCTACACAAATCTCTCACCTGGTCCCCCATCCAGGTCAAAAGCGGACCTGAATGGCAGATGGGTGCTAGCTCTCATCCACACCTCTGAAGGCCCCCTTCTCCTGGGCTGTATATATGCCCCAATGAGGATGATCCCTCATACTTCCACACACTTGCCCATGAAATAAGCTCTACGGCCCCCCCATCCACCCCTATCATAATTGGAGGAGACTTTAACCTAGTGTTAGTACCTCAAATGGATCGCAGTGTCCTCTTCCACACACAACACCCCAGAGGACGGGAAGCACTCTTACAGCTGATGGCTGAAATTGGCCTGTCTGATATTTGGAGGGTCCTACATCCTCAGGAGAGGGATTACTCCTTCACTTCATCAGTACACAGCTCACATAGTGGCCTAGATTTCTGGCTCATCTCCAAAGAAGTATCCCCTATGGTAGTTAGCTCAGAGATTCTTCCCACAGTGCTATCAGATCATGCTCCAGTGTACTTGCATGTCCTCTGAGGACCTCTCTCTAGGAAGTCCACTCTATGGAAACTAGACTCCCTCCTCCTCAAAGACCCAGAATTTATTACATGGGTTACCTCGGAGACTACCTTTTTTATAGCAGAGAACCCGCCCACAGCTACCTCTCCGGGTACTACGTGGGAGGCTTTTAAAGCCACCTTGAGGGGGGCCATAATGGGGTATGCTTCTCGACACTGCAAGCAACGAGAATAATGCTTGGCCTTGTTAGAGACACAACTTAAGACTCTAGAAGCGCAGGCCAAGCAGGCTCCTCACCTCCTATCTGACTCGTCTACATATAAAGAGATGCTCTTAGTCTATATGACTATAAATGAGCTACTGGCACACAAGGCTGAGATCACCGTACTGAGACTATGGCATCAATATTGGGAGGGTGGGGAAAAAGCTGTGAAACTTCTGGCCTACCAGCTGTGCAAACAGCAGGCGGAGCAGCACATCCTAGGGCTAAAGGACTTGATTGGCCACATTCACACTGACGCACAGGCTATTGACGATGCCATGAAGAACTTCTATTATGACCTTTACTCCTCTACTAGACCTCTGGAGCCCAACTTTATAGAGTCCTTTCTGGTTCCCTATGCATCCCTAATTTCCCCCATTCCCAAATTTGGACTTTGGACCTACTGATTACGCCGACTGAAATAATTTCAGCAATTGAGACCTTGCATCCCAGGAAAACCCCGGGCGGTGATGGTTTTCTGGTGGAACTTTGGCAAGTTCTAGCTCCCCAAATTTCCCCTCTTCTCTCCCTGGTCTACAATGAGGCTCTCATGACAGGTACCTTCCCCCCCAACTTTTGTGAGGCTATAATCATGGTTTTTCCTAAGAAGGATAAGGACCCTACCTTGGCCTCTAGCTATCACCCAATATCCCTTATCAACACAGACAGCAAAATCTTTGCCAAGATTTTTGCGCTTAGACTCAGCCCATTCCTCCCTTCCCTGATCCATCCCTCTCAAGTTGGCTTTGTGCCAGGGTGACTCAGCAAAGACCATATTAGGTCCCTAATCAATATCGTCTATCAAGCTAAATCCTCCTCTACTCCTGTGACTGCAATTGCGGTCGATTTCAAAAAAGCTTTTGACTCTCTGGAGTGGGACTATCTTGAAAAGGTGCTGCGTTGTTTTCGCTTTGGGACCTGCTTCAGAAACTGGGTCTGAGCAATGTACCACCAATCTATGACCAGAATTCGAACTAATATGGTGCTATCCACACCTTTCCAACTCCGCAGGGGCACCCATCAAGGATGCCCCCTCTCCTCCCTTCTATTTATTTTAGCTGTCGAACCCTTATCTGCTGTGATTAGACAACATCCAGAAATACAGGGAATCACCATTGGGTCCCAGACCTATATCACACTTATGTACGTCAATGATCTCCTAGTTCCTGTGGCTAATGCCACCATAGCCCTCTCTGCACTCCTTAGAGTGCTCGCACAATTTGCAGAGCTCTCTGGTTTGAAGATGAATACCTCCAAAATGGAGCTGCTCCCTCTCAACCCTCAGTGCACTCCAAGTCTGGTTCCTCCACTGGGACTTAAATGGGCCCAACATGGGTTAGTATGTCTTGGCATACATATCTCCTCTGACCTGTCGACTATTTGGGATCTTAATAGGAAACCTGTACTTGCAAACCTAAAAACTGAACTGGATAGATGGAGAAGGCTTCACTTTACTATGCCTGGGAAAATTGCTGCTCTTAAAATGATTTCTACTCCCAAAATTCTCCACCCGTTATCCCATATTCCCCTAGACCCTCCAGCAAAATGGCTCCACTCCATAGATAAAGTGATGGGGAATTTTCTCTGGGACTCCAAAAAACCCCGATATAGTAGAGGGAAACTGCAATCATACTGGAAAGTGGAAGGTTGGAACCTCCCTTGGTTTGAAGCTTATGCATGGGCGTTTTCTGTAGCACAATCTCTAAAATGGTTCTCCACCCTGACTCCCAAATCTCTACAATGGGTATATATGGAGCAATAGCTCACACAGGTCCACTCTTTTCCCCTGCTGATATACAATCCTCTCTCCAAAACTTTGCAGTCTCACCCCACCATTGGGCCTGCAGTCCAAATTTGGTTCAAAGCTCATACTAAACTCAAAACAAATCCCAAACCCCCCTTATATGCCTCTATTTCACAATGCCCATATCAAGGTGGAGGGTAAACCACTTAATTGGCCTCAATGGGAACACCAGGGCATAAAAATTGCAGCCAATGTCTTAGATCAGAGGAAGCTGAAGATGCTCCCCTTCTCGGAGCTGGCTGAATTGAAGGGCCTGCACAAAGGTGACTTCTGGAGATATTTACAACTCTGTAGCTCACTGATGACCCACTTCAAACCTCATCAGTACAAGCCACTGCCACCTCAGAAACTTTCCTCCTGGCTTAAACTCCCTAGGGGCCAAGCCAGCACAGTGTATGCTGATTTTCGAGAGAGTCTTCCCTCTCAGACCGAAGAATCCAAACAAAAATGGGAAAAGGTGTTACAGATCAAGCTGGATGCTGAGCAATGGGCCTGCTGCTGGAAATGAGCGCACCGGAGCTATCCTGATGCTCACAGCAAACTTATACAAAACAAGTTGTTACATCACTGGTACAGGACTCTAGATTTTTCACACAAAGCTAATCTACTAGACAATAATCTATACTGGAGATGCCAAGCCCATATCGGTGATTTATACCACATTATTTGGACATGCCCACTAATTGCTCCATTCTGGTAAACTGTTTATCAACTGGCAACCCAAACCCTGACCCAGACAGTGCAGCTAGATCCCCTGATGTGGATTTTGGGACTACCCCCTCAAAATATGGTCCTTAAGGGGCAACAACTTTGCTGGATAGACTTGGTAAGTATTTCAGCTAAGCGCTTAATCCTATCTCGGTGGAGGACCACTGATGTTCCCTCCATCGTTGAACTTCAGCACGCTCTTGCACAATTAGCCTCTCTTGACCGCATGACACATGCCACACAGAATGCTCTAGCTGCCTATAATGCCTGCTGGGCCCCGTTTCCTGCTTACTTGAAACTTAGAACTGGGATAGGATGAGCTATCAAGATGCTTGATATATCTGTTTTTTTTTCTCACTTGATTCCCCGGAACTAAGCCCCCATTGTAAGCCCCCCCCCCAGCCAACCTAGCAATCTGTCATATTTCTGTCTTTATACATCACTCTCCTTGAGATGTCCAACTACTTTAGATGGGTACCCAGGTGTGATTACGATACTGTGGTATGTTTACTGTATTTTATCTTAATGTGTTACCCTTTTTTTCTTTTTGCTTTTCTATTTTTTTCTGGCTTGCAATGCTAATGACTGTTATGTAATTTGTATTCATTACATATATTTGGCCAGAGAACCAAGAGCCCCTTTTTAGCTACTTCTTTCTAGATATTCACTGAGATGTTATGGACCTTTTTTGCTTGTGATGACTTATCTCTGACCAATAGTGTGGTGATATATGATGTGTTATGTGCTGCTATGTGCAAGCATAAATGTTAAATAAATAAAATTATTAACTGAAAAAAAAAAAAGAAGAGCAAGAAGTCTACTCTGGTGTCCAGCTACCTCCCAATTTCATTGATCAATGATGACAGCAAGGTCTACGACAAGGCTCTTGCCAGCAGGGTAAACCCCTCCTACATAGCCTGATACACCTGGCACAGGTGGGTTTCATTCTCAGACGGAACAGTGTAAACCATATCAGGTCACTCTTCAACCTCCAGCAGCAAACAATGACTTCAAGAAGGTATTTGATTCCCTGGAATGGGATTACTTACAAACAGTTCTGACACCAGGGATTCAGTGACAGTTTTAGCACTTGGGTCTGAGCCATCTATTGCTCACAACAGTACAGGTGTCCACAAATTGTATTATATCCACTTCCTTCCCACTGAAGAGGGGCACTCTTCATGGATGCCCTCTATTCCCACTGATTTTTGTATTGCCTGTTCAGCCACTTGCAGCATTCATCCAGCAGCATGTTCAAATAATGGGAACAGAGATTGGTAAGATATGGTACTCAACCCTCATGTACTCAGATGACCTGCTCATTCTATTAGCAGATGCACAACCTGCCCTACCCTCCTTCTAGCCCTACTGAACTCCTTTGCTGGCATCTCAGCTCTAAAGCTAAATCAGGCCAAAACAGAGCTATTGCCACTGAATCAGCTATGTTGGTAATGTATAGTCACCAGTTCTGGCCTTATATGAGCCAGTGAGAGCTTATCCTACATGGGCATTATTATATTCCTGTAAATTGAAAAGACACAGGACTGGAATCTTCAGCCCCTCCTTACTCCTGTAAAACTGAATTTGATAGGTGGAAGCTACTGAACCTCACCCTAGCAGGAAAAATTGCAGCCATAAAATGGTAACAGCTCTCAATTCTTCTACATACTCACCCACATCCCCATCCACCTACCGCAGGCCTGGTTCCAATGGTTCCCACCTCATCACAACACGTGGTAGCTGTTCAGGCCTAAAATGGCTCCTCTAGCGGGTTTCCTCCCCATCACCCCATAGAGCAAGTAGACGTGATGTTATAAGGTTTCTCCTTCAGTTTATTAATATTAGTGTACAGTATGTGTACCTATGTTGAAAGTACACCACATACATGGTGGTACCATTGCTATGTAACAGGCTGCAAGCCATAATCCAGTTGCCATGTCCCATGGTACACACATTAAAAGTCCTCAGGAAGCCATGAAGGCAGTAGTCCTGACTATGAGAATTGATCCTATCCAAGGCACTATCATGACTGTTATGTAAGTAAAGAAGTCCTTAATATACCATTACTGATTTTAGGCAATGAAGTCAGGTTGTCTTGGCTGACACAACAATGAACAGTGGTTGTTTGGCTCCATTAGTTGTATGCCTGACATGGTCATAAACCTATCAGAAATGTGATAACTGTAAGATTGGTGTACTGGTTGTACTGTAATGATGAGCACTGAAACTTTGACTCTGTAAGTCATTGCGTTTGGTTTTTTCTTTCTGAAAAACTCAATAAAAAGCATTAACAGCAAAAAAAAGTTGGTCTAACTTGCAGCAATTGCTGCACAGGCTAGAACATCCATTAAATCATTGCAAGTTCCATGCACCATATAATTGACACAGCTGGGGCTTGCTGTGATTTACAGTAAGCCATTTGGAAATCCAGCCCAGGGTTTGTTGCGAGTGATTATGGGTCAAATGTAGATAAGGCCATTAACGATGCTTTGTTTTTTCAGGATGCCTTGTTTGGCACACTGCATTAAGATGGTGGTCACAAAGTCTGTGTCAGAGGCAGACATTAAAGAACTACTGACTGTGTGTAGGTGACTCTGTGTGCATTTTGCAAGATTCAGAAAGGCCAGGGCCAGCTGCAGACACTATAAATAACAAAATGGCCTGCCTCAGCTGTGGATAAAGCAAAAGGTTGTAACAAGGAGGAACTTGATGTTCTATAAGCTGGAAAGGAGGTATGAGCAATATAAAGCCTTGTCCAAGTACATGCTACTGCATGCAAGGAGGAACAGCTCAGGAACTTCCATGTCATTAACCACCGATAAATGGAGGACTATGGATGTCTTAAACCTATTCAATCATGTGATACAGGCTGTGAATGGGGATACTATTTACCTAAGCCAGGCCATACCTTTGCTCTCCGTGCTGAGACAGACCATTGTGAATGTGCAGAGGCAGTTTGAGGTTACTGGTGACACATTTGGTTATTCATTGGTTGAGCACTTGCTGGAGGTCATAGACCACAACAATCACTTGAAGAGCATACTAACATCAACTGAATTCAGCACTACAACCATGCTGGACCATGGTGCAAAGGTGAGTTGTCCTCAAACATTCCTGGGGGACACAGCCAGTTCCTATGTCTTCAAACTGCTTCTCTCAACAAAAGGCACATGGGATATATGTTTTGAAAGGGCAGCATGAGCAGCTTGCTCAGAAGAAGGCAGGAGGAGCATCTGGCTTTGGAATGGCAATCAGAATGGAGGGTAAATATTGCAGCAGCACATCTTCAGGCAAGAAAGCATATGCATCATCCAAACTGATATTGACATCATTATGTTGTTGTTCTGCAGTAGTGATATCACTACTGCAGCACAACAACTTAGAATGTTGCCACACAGCTGGGTTCCTCTATCCAGTCAAGCTGGAAGCTTTCTTTTTTTAAACTTGAATTACAAAAAAAGCTGTAGCACGTTAATTCAGAATTTCAGCCCACCACCAATTCTCAAGTGTCTCCCCCATGCCTCAGTTCCTTAGTTTGTTCTCACTACACCACCTTCCTTAAACAACTTCTACTAAATATTTTTTTGTTTTTTGTTTTTCACCCAGGACTGTTTACCCATGTACCTTGTAGGACCTGGTCTGCCATTTATGTATTGTTATGTTATTGCCTGCATTGTATATTTGTTGTAACCATGCACCCAGAACCTCCTTGTGAATGAGCTTGCTCAATGGAGCTTTCCTGCAATAAACTTGAACTTGAAAGGAACCAAAGTATCTGAAATAGGCGTGGATGCCCATACACTATAAAAGATAATGTATGGGCATCCATACACAGAGAAGCCTATGTCTTCATCTCAAGTTTTCTATGGCAACCAGGGAACCTCTCATGCTTTGCTCACAAGGTTCCTGGTTGCCATAAAAACCTCTTGATGCAGACACAGCCTTGTTGTATATGGCTGCCCCTACATTATCCTCTATATACAGTATTATGGCTTGGGGATGCCAGTACTATCACCTGCGGGAATATTTCTTAGTTAAAAAAATAAGGTCATTTTTTCCAGAAAAAATCATTCTGAATTTGCAGGCTAATCTTTGGGTGCAAACACACACACACACACACTTACTAGACAATGTTCAGCTACCTACATGCTTACTATATGCCAATGTCTCCAAAATGCTCACTTCCATATTTTCAAATTATTGAAAGATCCTCACAAGACTTGCATAAAGTTCAGAAAACTTCCACTTCAATGTACTGTACTTCAGAAGTATGTAGAGTGATTATTAAATTAGCTAATCAAATTATTTGATCAACATGTATCCTTTTGTGTACATGGAAATAATGGCAGTCACGTAGATAATAAGTACATTATGATCCTGACTGTAATGCAGTCTGCCAGGATGCAACATAAAATCCTTTGAAACTGCATGGCAACAGGGCTTAACTGCCATTGAAATTGCCTTGTTTTCTGCAGTAACTCTGTGGTATTGCATTATTTCCTGGTGGACTCTACTGTCTGTGTAGGCAGTCCGCATTCTCATAATTAACATATTAAAAATGTCAGTTTTCCAAAACAATTACTTTTCACTATTGGCTAAAAATTGTCTTTCAGTCTTATCCTCCTTCCCATTTTGTCAGTTTCTGAAACCCACTGAGTTAGGCTGCAAATGCTTTGCATCTAAGATCTGGATCAATGTATGTATTTCCCTGCTCTGCTCCCATGCCCCCCAAATCAATTTACACCAAACAATTCCAGTGGAGGGGAGCTGTCATTCCAGGCTTATACATATTGAGTCAATTGCAATCTGAGTCAGAAAAAAAGTTCAGGATGTAACAAAAAACAAACAAACAAAAACACTGTGTATTTACAGTATACACCTGAACAAAATACACATTATATCTTTTCTTTTGTTTTTTTTTTTTTTACATACAGGTATGTTTTGGTGACTGGACCTTTAATGTTGTTTTCAATTTAAAACAATGTGTTACTGGGGTTCCTTAGAGAGACTGCTATTTTCATAAAGACCAAAAAAAAAAAAGAATGAAAAAAAAAAAAAAGTCATTGCTGATAAAGCTTTGGTATTTCAAGTAGTATTGTGACATTTTAACCAGTCAGGAGAATTGTTTCCCAGTAGCCTGCCAGTAGCAGAGAGCATTGTTGAGAAGACACATCACAGATAATGAGCAGTGAAAGTGGACCAGCAGGAATGAAAACACAACACAAATGAGCTGGAGGTCTTTCTTGGGTCCAGTGTTAACATCACATGAAGGATGAAGTGAAGACATAGGCAAGGGATGTCATTGTAAACTAGAAGGAATGCAGCCTTGGACACATGCATACTGTAAAACAACAAAAGAGAAAGGTTAACATTAGCTCTTGTTTCAAGTTAAATCAGTAGCAAAATCGGGACTGTCTAATACTGTTTTGCATTAAGCACTGGATGCTCTGTAAGAATTGATACCTCTTAGAAGTTAAGACAGAAAATAAAAAAAAATATTGCAGATACCACTTGAGACATGCTTTCATTTTGGACAGACAACTGTGTAAAACTAAGACTATACTGTGACTTACAAACTGCTGGAAAAGCTGGTCATTTATCATTTTATTTTGTGTCATTAATAATAATTTTCCTCAGTCATCATTTGCCTTAGTGAACTGAACATAATCAAATCAAAATTCTATATAAACAAGTGTGTACTAAATTTAAAACTGAGCTCTGAAAGGCTCTAAAACAACTTCACTAAATCAGGTGAAGGTAAGGTATAGCATGTGAGCACACGATAATTGATGACCAGGGTCTACAACTCTTTCCCAGACATGAGGGAGATTGTTTGCAGTTATGAACGTTCTTGGAATGCTGGATTCATTATGGGTTGTGATATATCTTACTAGAGTAATAAAGACATTGTACATAGTACATTGTAAAATCATAAGAGGTTTTATATCAGAACTAGTCTAATGCATGGGATCTAAAAATCTAACTGTGTAAAACTGCTGAGAAGCATGGAACACTCCTGATGTCTGTAATGACCTTCTTCTATGTTCCCGTGCTACTGTACATCCCTGCTGCTTGCACATACATTTTACAGTACAATAGCTTTAGAGGCCATATAAGTCCTTCAATCAGATGCTTTGCTCCATGGAATCACCCCTCTGAAACATTAGAATGAACGTATAACCCATATACAGTAAAGATGGGAAACTGAAACAAGCATTGGCCAATGCCAAATGTCCACTGGCTTGTACAGTGTTTGCTGTGTAGCTGCTGGGTATAAATAGCACAGTAGCGAAAATTAACAAATTAATAACATAAGTCATGATAGTGAAATTGTCATGATTTGGAAATAAAGAGGTATACATATAACATTGTTGTTTTCATAGATTGTGAGCCTGCATTGTCAAGATAATATTTATATTATCCCAGCATATGAACATGACAAATGTCACTTTATCAAATGCCCTGGAAACAGGATTTTGTGGGATGACCATGAAAACAGGACTTGAAGGGGATTTAAACAAATGGCACCTACCATGTTCATGAGATTGGGTAACAAAATTACAGTGTTGAAAATGTGGGTTAAAAAAGTAAAACAAGGAGTGAAATTCATTCTAGCAATGTAAGATTGATTGTACTTAACAAACTGCTCATGCTAACCAGTCATTTTCCTGGCAGAATTTAGTGTCTTGATCATTGAGATGCTTTGTAGAGGCATTCATATATAATATCAAAATAATATAATATTGATCTAATAGTATATTTGTTTAGTAGACCCATATTAAAAACTTTTTGTCAGTTTCTTTAAACCATTATATTAGGCCCCATATTCAGGCACGGCTGGATGTGCACACATAAAAGTGCGTCACGCAAAAAAGATGAGCTGGCAGGTTCTGTTGCAATATTCAATCAGAATGCACAATGAGAACAAATCATGCATTCTGTATGAATATTGGACCCTCGATGTGCAGCGCATAGCAAGCGGCCACCATGTATGGCGTGGCACATCCAGGTCATGGGGCTAATGGCCAACTATAGGGGAATGCATGGCACATACCTGTATGTGCTACAGCCCCCATGGGTGATATTCAGCCAAAACATGCAAATGAGCCCATTGGTCATGCATGGTGCAAAGGGGCCGTTTGCATGCCCATTATGGGCTCACTAGCATGGCTGTGCCTGGGAGAATGCACTGGGCCTACCCCCAGCCCCATCTCCATAGAAATAATGTAAACTATCCAATCACCCTGCTAGTCTAGTGTGTCCCCTTTCCCACCCCCCCAAATCACCGTAATAAATAAAGTAATAACCACTCCCATTTTCCATAGTGTAGGGGACCCACCTCCCCAGCCTGATCACTGAAATAATATAAAATAATATCTGATCCCCTTTTTCATAGTGTAGGGTCCCCACTCTGGCCTGATCAATGAAATACATAAAATAAGGTCTGACCCTTTTCCATAGTGTAGGGACCCCCCCACCCCAGCCCAATCACTGAAATAATATAAAATAAAGTCTGATCTCCTGCACTACGGAAAAGGGACTAGGGGTTTCTATGTATGTTAAGAACAGTGATTGGTGCCTGGGGAAGGGGGGCATGCACCTAATGCTAGACTGTGCATGGGGCACCACCCGACCCCATGCATAGTTAATGTAGGGTTTCAAAAGCCTAATGATGCACCAGTGCAGTGGGCCATAGTTACTCCATGGGGGGGGTGAATATTGCGATGCATGGTATATGCATGAGGGACCACTCATTTGCATTCTTGCATTGCAATATTCTGCACAATGGCACAGTCAGTTTTGCAGGGTCCATCGGAGGCTTTTCACAAGTCTGGAGATGCATGGTGCATATCAGGAAGTGCTGTGCATCTCTTCTGAATATTTGGCCCCTGTCTTTACAAGACACTGAGCTATTGCAAGGAGGGCTCTTAACAATTGCAGTTACACTGTGAGCAAGAAGCAGCCCAAATAGTCTAAGACAAAGTCTATTTTTTAATTTGTCATACTATTGTAGATGAACTCCTACTCAAAGTATCACAGTGATTAGTACATTAAATTTTCCTGGGAAAAAAGACATTTCAGCATGAGCTGGCAGTTGATCTTACTCATGCTGCCACAGAGAACATCACTCCTTGCTGTACTTTTTGAACCCACATTTCCAACATAGTCATTTTGCTACCCCATATCGTGAACATGTTAGGTGTAATTTTTCTCACACTACCACACTGAATATTACTCTGTGTTTGATTTTAATGGCAGACTCAAACAGGGCAGGCAGGGCTGAAAATGAAAACATGGAGAATGGTACAAATGGAGTCAAAGGATGTTTATGCACCCATGTAAAGTGTAGAAAGATGACAGTAAACTTATACATTTGAAAACATATGAAACTTTTAATTAACATGAACATGTAATTAATTAAATCAGTGCATAATCAATTAAATGTATTGCCATCAATCTAGTGTCACATTTTATTTTGCAGAATAACATTGCATTGTTTGTACTGTTTTTGGATATATATATATATATATATATATATATATATATACACACACACACATATTGAAAAAAACTCCATTAACACATCAGCTAAGGTTATCATTACAGCAATAAAAGTTTGGGCATTTGATGTCAGGTTTACCAACCCTCCACCCTCCACACACCAACAGGAATTGGGGTGTGCCTTGGGGTTATCAGTTCTAACTCTCACTAGATTCCATTTGTAAGGCAGCTGAGATGATACAGTATAGGAGAATGGGTTGAAAGTTAGGACCTACAACCCCAAGGCACATCTTGACACCTGTTGGTGTGTGGAGAGTGGGGTGAAGGGTGATAGGGTTGGTAACCCTAACATCGCATTTCAAACTTTTGTCACTGTAATGACAACCCTAATTGATGCATTAACAGAGTTTTTTTGCAATGAATTTCCCTTCTTTTTCAGAAAGTGCAATGTTACTCATATGTGGTTGTGGAAGCACAGGGCCTTACATTTTGTAATCATCTCTGATTTTCATGTTGTCCAATCTATACATGAGTGTAGAGATATTTTAATGATCTTTCATGTCCCTGCTGGAGAGGGCCCTGCGCTCCTCCCACTACTGCATAATATAGGGCCCTGCACGCTCATTATTGCATAATAGGATCCATATGTGGCAGTGTAGGGCCCTCAAGGCCCTGCACATCCATATAACCATAAGTATAGAGACACAGTATAGGCCTAAAGCCATTCCAGGTAACCCATGTGCTGCAAATGTGGCAATATCTTAGTAACCCTAGGAACATCGGAAAATAATTCACTGCAGTTGTAATCATGACCTGGCAACCTCCATGCATGCTTAGAACACCTTAGGGTGTACTAACCTACACTTAGTGAAAAATGTGCATCTCAATACGTTTTCGAGATATAGCAGCCAAAAGGTGGCACGTACACCACTTTGTTATCCTATGAGAAATTTCAAACTTCAGAATGTTGTATCTATAGAACTGTTGTACATTTTTCACCAAACCAGCAAAAGGCACATCTGTGGTGCAAGCCCTTGCTGCACTACAAGTTTCAGCCCAAAAGTTGTAACTATTGTTGGGCTATGAAGTGAAAAACAAACTTGTTTTGGCGGGTGTAGTTGTGTGAAAGTTCTTCGAAATTGTGCGAAAGTTTTGCAAATTTCCGAAAGTGTCACGCAAACATTCACAAAAGTCTGTGGTACTTGAGTGAAATTCTGCAGAACTTTCATGAAAGTTCCACTGCTAAAATTGGGGAAAAAGCTGAGAAACCGTATATCCAGGAATTATTTTTAAAAACTAATGCCATGATTATGTTCCTATGGCTCTGAGTAGGTAAACACAACTGTTGGTGTTTACCAAGGGGCAGAATTGTTTGAATTACAGTGTTTTTTTTCTGCCACTAACTGAAAATAAGATGGCGGCAGCATGAAAGTAAAAAATGCATGCACGACACTAAAAGTGACTTTCACAAAAGCTTTCACGATGCACATATATTTATCCCTTTGGCTATAATGGGAATCTAAAAAGTTTAATAAAGTTTGAACAGATTAATATTTTTTCACCAAGTCTTCAAAAGGCACTTCAGTGACCCAGTCCCCATATACCCTGAAAATTTCAGACCCTCACCCCCAAACCATTCGGCCTGTACAGATAAGCAAAGTACTAAAATGAAAAATATAATTGGATATGCTGAAAGTTGCAACAGAAATTATACAAACTACATTGATAACACGGTAGTTATATGACAACTCTGCCTATTGTATATAGATTGCTTACACCTAGGGTGAGGTCTTTGGTGGAACATGTATGATAAAAAGGAACATGACAGCGAATGATATTCTGATGTATCAACAGCATGCTTAAAAGCATTTGGGACACACCTAAGGGGGAGAAGAGTGAGCTCAAGAGATATTACAAATAAAAAATATTGTAATTTCTGAAAATCAAGAATTATCAAATGTGTTTCACCAAACACCTCACCATAGATGGAAGCAATCTGTGTGCAATAAACAGACTTGCCTTTTAACTTATCAATTTACTTTGTATAAGTTAAGACAACTTACGCATGAAGTTTCAGCATATCCATTTTTTTATTCCTTAAGCACTAATAGGTTTAGACATGTGTTCTTTTTATTTCAATATCAAAAATGCACCATTCTTTTCAAAATACATTTCATTTCTCCACTGTAAAAGCTGCATTTCATGGATGCAGAACCAGACAGACAGCAACTCATTTTCCAAAAAAATATAGGCTCTCTAATACATGAAGAATGGAACCAGCTTTGTGTCAAAAATATGCATTCAAAGCAAAGACCTGGGAAGTCACCAGAGTTCAATTAACAATCGAGCTGCTGTCTGTTTTATGAAATATGCGTAGGCTTTTTTATGTGTCCCTTTTTTATTCCTTTTTTTTTGTTTATAAAGGAATCAATTGTGGTAACAGGACTGCACTCTATGTGGGGGTTGATTTGTCTGCTTTACTCATGACATACACTTTCAGTGTAACTAAGCAATGGAGGGAAGACTCTGTTTTCTTTCATCTCCTTCCCATATGGTATATAAGCTATCAGTGTAACCAAGCATCGGACTCAATATACATATTATTTTCTGATTTAAAGTCAATGCTACCATATTCATAAATCAAGCAATGATGCACACAGTCTTTACACTGGGTTTTCACCACTGTTACATGCATACAGTTAAGTATGTATCTCTGGCTTTTGTATGCAATTTAAAGCAACAGTACTAGTTAATAAAAATGTTCTTTTTACAGTAGTTATGTCAAACAAGCCCCACAATTGATACAACATGAATCCTTTGCTTTTAATGTTTGTTTTCTTTATAGTCTTTATTTGTTATGATAGTTTAGCACAGACCCTTGTCAAGAGTGACATGTTAGATTCTGAGGGAAATGGGAGTGGTGCCTTTCTCCCATTGGTTATTTTGTCTGATGCATCACCCCTTCATTTGCCTGATGAGTTTTTATAGGACAAGCAGTGTAAGCAAAGGGTGAAAACAAGAAATGGTATGGGGGTTGTTATATTTTCTGTGGCTCTACATATTATAAATGTATAAAAAATTAAGGGAGACCCTCATCAGAAAACAGCAAAAATTAAATCTTATGTTTTAAACTACCAGGTAGTGTAGAAATCTGGGAAGTTATGAACACATCCTGATTAACTTGTACTGCTGCTTTAAAGTTACTTGTATTATTAATATGCTCATCTTAATTATTGTCTCTTGCTTCTGAATGTGTCAAAAAAGGGTATACTCTTAACTGTAACATATGAGAAATGAACAAAATAAGTAACAACATGCTTTAACCTTTGGTGACATCCCATGCTCATTCTGTTACAATTCTCACAGTGTGCTTGTATTGATTGCATTTATGACTTTAATGATGCTGGTTATTTTAAAATGTACTTACAAGCTTTTTCCACTGGTTGAACTCTGTTGACTTCCCCAGTTTCCACTTTTGACTGAGTTTTTTTTTCTTTTTTTTGACTCTTCCCCCAACATCTCCTCTGGGAGGCTATTCCAAGTATCCACCTCCCTCTCAGTGAAGAAGAATTTCCTCACATTTCACCTAAGCCTCTGTGTGGGCTGGCAATTGAAAGCACCTATCAGAACTGTTGCTCTAGGGAAGTAGTGCAAAACTGATAGGTGCATAGCTGCAGCATTTCTGAATGGTTGTTTTTGGACCAGCCTACTTGTCTGCTACATACAGTCAGAGTACAGGGTCCATCTATGTATTTTGCAGTTGTTAGACTCCTCCCACCTGACCCTCCAACTCAGCCCCCTCAAACCCTTACTTACTGATTGGGGTTCCCACGCTGTAATCCTCTGGACCTCAAACACATCTTCACTCTTCAAAGCTGGAACCTGGGCTGAGGAAACAGGTATGTGGTTTAGTGTATTTCAATCGGGGTTTGAACTTAGTGCCATAACTTGGCAATTTTTGCCCCAGATTTTCAATATGTCTTCTTTAGGATACCAAATCATGAACAATGGTACTGTAATTGAGCAGATCTGTCCCGAAAGGTGATTTCACAGTCTCTGTGCAAAATCACCTTTTGGGCAGGAGTTGAACATTGTTTCTGCCCTTGCTTATGAGGTGGGTCCATAAGAAGGCCATACTGAACATTTGTTGTAAAAATATTAAAAAAAACAAGTAAACTATGAGTCTACAATAAATTTTGCAAACAAAGGCTTATAAATTTGGTAATTTTCAATATTTTTCCCCACAAATTGACAACATAGCCATATCTTTATAGCACCTCATGAGTGTGACAGCTGTCATTTTTCAAATCCTGATAAAAATGTTTTCTACATACCGAAAGGTGATTTTGTTGTCCCTGTGCAAAATCACCTTTTGGGCAGGAGCTGACAATTTTCTTTGCCCTTCCTCATGAGGCAGGACCATAACAAAGCTATGTTGAAAATTTGGTGTACCAGTATTACAAAATAACAAATTTAGGACCCTATGTTACATTTTGCGAATGCAGGCTCATACCTTTCGTCATTGGCACTATTAATTTTCCACAGATTCTTGACCTGCAGCCCTATCCACTCTGACAAGAGTTTGTTATATAAGGGGATTACTAGGGCTACTCTCCAGGCATCCACCACTTCTCCTTTGTCTACAGAAGTCTGATAAATATGATTCGATGGGGGAGCTATTACATCAGCCAGCTCTCAAATAACTCTTAGGTGGAATCCATCTGGACCAGGGGACTTGTTGGGATTCACTTTGCTCAGTCTGTTTTTTATGTCCATTAGGCTGATATTAATTGGGCTCTCTGTACTTCCAATTTGCTTGACTCCCACTGCAAGATTTGGTTTTGCATTACAAACTGTTGATAAATAAGTATTTTGTATATTTGCCATTTGCTTTTTATCTGATACTATTAAACCATCCTGGTCCATTAAGGGCCCTTTCGGAATTTTTGCTCCCTTTTTATTGTTAATATAGGTGCAGAAGGCTTTATAATTATCTTTTGTTTGTGCTGCCAGCTTTACCTCGTAGTCTGACTTTGTTTTCTTAATTTCTTTTTCAACTTTCCTTACTATAGCTTTGTAATGAGTCCATCCTCCTTCATTCTTTTTGCTCCTTATACTTCTATCAATTTTGTTTTTCTTGTTTATCAACCTCTTCATTTTTGGGGTCAACCAGCATGGTGTTCTACTCCCTTCACTGTATTTGTTTCTCTAAGGACTGTTACTGTTAATTACCTGGTTCAGTTTGGTACAAAACAAATCCCACATGATATTCAATGTTCTAGTCTGTAGTTCTAGATGCCAGTTCCAGTTGGACAAAGCATAACTCATATTTTCAAAATCTGCCTTTCCAAAGTTTAGGACTGTTATTTCTGATGTATTGTCTGTTCTAATGTCCTTTATTTTAAAGGTTATCATTGTATGATCACTTTTGCTGAGTGATACAGTAACTTGACAATCTTGTACTGTATCTTGCATATTTGATAATATCAGATCAAGGGTGTTAACTAACATACTAACATAGTAAAATGCCATCAGAATAGGCCTAACGGTCTTTTGTGTCTGCTCATTTGGTCAGCCCCCACCCTGGGAGCTGACCTTGCTGCCCCCCTCGCCTTCTCTGGCTTCTCCCTTCCCAGTTTCGGATACTCTCGCTACACAGGATTTTGCTTCCAGAACCCTTCCCCTGTACCTGTCCCTGTCCCCCCCTTGAACTCCTCCACCATTTCTGCCTCCACCAGCCCCATGGGCAGTGCATTCCATGGCTCCACCACCCTCTCAGTGAAGTAGCACCTCCTCCTTTCTCCCCTGAATCTTCCCCCTCCAGCTTCCACCCATGACCTCTACTTGCCCTTCTTTCCTTCCTTCAAAGCACCCTGACTGCTTATCCCCTATTTACCCCCTTCATGTACCTGAAGACCTCTATCATGTGTCCCCTGGTCCTTCTCTCTTTCAATGTATTACATATTGCTTTAGAGCCTCTCCCGATGGTCCTGTCCCCAAGCCCCAAACCATTTTGGTTGCCCTCTCTGGACCCTCTCAGGAGTTTAATGTCCCTCTTAAGTGTGGGCCTCCAAACTGCATGCAGTACTCCAGGTGTGGCCTCACCAAGCAGTTATACAGAGGGAGTATCACTTCCCTCCTTCTGGAGGTGATCCCCCTAGCGATGCATCCCAGCATCCTGTTGGCCTTGGCTGCTGCCCTCCTACAAGTCTCCGAGTTGTTCATCCTGACATCTACCACCACCCCCAGGTCACTCTCAGGCATCGAGACTTGTAGCATTTCCCCTTCCAGGGTGTACACTTGGCGCGGGTTTCAGGCCCCCAGGTGCAGTACCTTGCATTTCCCTGCATTGAACCTCAGCTTCCACTTTCTAGACCATCATTCCAGAGCCTCCAGGTCCCCCTGTAGGGCCACCTTCCCCTCCTCCCCATCCACCACCGCCCCCAGTTTTGAGTCACCCACAAAGAGACTCATCTCACTCCTGATATCTGTCCTTATGTCAGAAATGTAGGCGTTGAACAGGAGGGGCCCAAGGACTGATCCCTGTGGGACCCCACTAATGACCCTACTTGGGGATGAGACTATCCCACCAACTACGACCCTCTGGATCTGGTCCTGGAGCCAATTGTCTATCCAGCTGATCATCTGGTTCCCCACCCCCATTTTTCCCAGCTTAACCAACAGGCCCTCGTGAGGAACAGAGTCAAATCCCTTGCTGAAGTCTAGAAAAAGGACGTCCACTGGTCTACCCAGGTCCAAGGCACTCGTCACCCAGTCATAGAACTCCACAAGGTTTGTCTGACACAGTTTCCCTGGGATGAATCCATGCTGTCTATTATCCAGGCACCCTGACTTTTCCAGGTCCCCCCCAGCCTCTCCTTGACAATGCCCTCCATCACCTTGCTCACCACCGATGTCAGGCTGACAGGCCTGTAGTTCCCTGCCAGCTCCCTTGACCCCCCTTGTGGATAGGCACTATATGCGCCACCTTCCAGTCCTGGGGCATCCACCCTGTCCTCAGAGAGATGGTGAAAAGCTCCGCCAGGGGTTTCACCAGGACATCCGCAAGTTCCTTCAGCCCTCTGGGGTGTAATTTATCCAGCCCCAGTGCTTTCTTCATCTTAAAGGACCTGAGGGCTTCCCTCACTCTCTCTGCTGTGATTTCCACCTCCGCTACCTCATCCCCCTGCTTTGCCTTCCCCCCACCTGCCAGTGATGCTTCCCCCTCTTCCCAGACCAGCCGACCGGTAAGGGGTCCCCCCCCTTCCTCAGTATCACTGTCTCCTCCCAATATGATGCAGTACCCCCATTTTCCTTGGTGAAAACTGAGGTGAAGTACTCATTTAGTACATCAGCCTGCTCCCCTGGGTCTTATGCCCATCTCTCCCCTGTTTTAGTCCTGCTAATCTGCCCCTTCACCCTTCAATTTTCATCAATGTATCTAAAGAACCCCTTGTTCCCTCTCCTAATTTCCCTGGCCAGGTTCTGCTCCTTCCTTGCCTTAGCCACCCTCACCACCCTAGTAGCCCTTCTAGCCATCAGTTCATACTCCCCTCGATCCCTTTAACTCCTTGAGCACTTGAATTGCCTATAGGCTGCCTTCTTTCCCCGCACCACCTCCTGGACCTCCCTGGTCCACCAGCAGGGTTTTTGGGCCCTTCCGCATTTTCATCCTACTCTGGCACAGGTGCTGGTAGCATCCTGCACCCCTCTCCTGATTATTTCCCTATCTACTGTCAGCATCCATGTCTGACCCAATCACATCCAAATGCTCTTTAAGGATCCTTCCCATTTCCTTAAAATCCACCCCCCCAAAGTCAGTTACCTCAGCCTTTGTGCAGCCTTCTACCCCTCCTAGGTCCAGGCAGAACCAGACCATGGCAAGATCACTCCCCGCCAATGGGTCCCTTACCTCCAGGCCCCCAATCTGGTCACTGTCTGCCAGGACCACATCCAGTACCTGTGCCTCCCTGGTCGGTTCCCTCACCTGCTGAGTTAGGAATGCATCTTGAAAGACATCCAACAATCTTTGTTCCCTGGCCACTGAGGATGTCATAGTCTCCCAGTCTGTTCCTGGTATGTTTACATCCCCAAACACCACCACCCTTTCCCTGCCCAATCTGCAGTGTCTCCCAACATCTGCCACCAGACTCTCCTCCAGCTCCTCTGCCAGCGCAGGGGGTCTATACACCACTCCTATTTTTACTCTCTTGCCCCCCCTTGTTATCAAGGTGACCCAAATTACCTCCACAGTTCCCTCTGCCTCCTCTACTCCCCCATGCCAATGCAGTTTTTGACTATTATTGCTACACCTCCTCCCCTTCCCTCCCCCTGTCCTTCCTGAACATAGTGTAACCCTCCAGGTTCAGGTCCCAGTCATGTCCTGCGGTGGCCCAGCTCTCAGTGACCACTGCCACATCCACCTCTCCCTCAGTTAGCATCACCTGGAGCTCAGGCATTTTATTGCCCAAGCTCCTGGCATCTAGCAGGACTACCTTCCACCCTTTCCCTATACTTCCATTTCTCCTGCTCGTGTTCCCATGGGGATTCCATTTTCCCCTAGTCTGCACTTTACCAGTCGGCCTTTTCTCTCATTTCTCCAGCTCCCTGGGGGGGTGGAGACAGAGTCCCTCCTTTATCAGACCCCCCTTGACAGACTTTTCTCCCATCCCTCCCCCTTCACAAGTTTAAAACCCACTTTTCACCAATGAACCCCTCTATTTTCAACTTAAGGATTCCCCTCCCATCCAAATTGAGATGGAGCCTATCTCTAGCATACAGCTCCTTATTGTCCCAGGTCTCCCCCCAATCCCCCATCAACCCATACCCTCTGGGCTCACACCACTCCCTGAGCCACTGGTTTATCTCCCTAATCTTCCTTTTGTGTTCCCCACTAGCCCTTGGCACTGGCAGGATTTCTGAGAAGAAAATCGTGCACCCTATGTCATGACAGACCCTGGCAAGCTCCCTGAACCTTGCCTGTGTCTCTAGCTCGCTATTTCCCTCAATGTCATATGTACCCAGGTGGACCAGTATGTCCGGGGAACCCCCACAATCATTTGCCAGCTGATATACCTCATGCTTGGCCCTGTGCACCATTAGTCCAGGGAAGCATTTTGTTCTAACTGACCAGGCTTCCCCCTCCCTATCCCATTTGATACCCCTGATCATAGAATCCCCCAACAGGAGCACTCTGACCACTCCTTTTCCTTCATTTCCCCCCTTCCATGTCCCTCATCCTTTCTACTGGCCCCTCCACCCAGTCGTCTCCTTGTTCCTCCCCCTATCTGGGTGCCACATGCCACCCCCTCATTTACCCTGGCCACCCCCTCCTCTCCGATCCTATGCCTCTCCTCCTCCCGAGTATCCTTCTGTGCCTCGCTAACTCCCCCCTCACTGCTCATGACTGGTCCTTCTCCCTCATCCGCTAAACTAGCCTGGCTTGTCCTCCCTTCCTTCCTGTCTCCATTCAGTCCCTCCTTGCTTGTCATGCTCCCCTGGCCTAAACCCTCAGCTCCCTTTATTGTATTCTCCTTTTACTTCTGGTCCTTCTCATTGCCCTTTCCTCCCAACTGGTCCTTCTCCTTGCACTTTCCTCCCTCTTCCCCCTGCTCCTCCTGCTCTGATCCACTGCTCCATCCATGTTCCTGCATTCCAGGTTCCCCCCTGTTCCTCGTGCTATCCAGCCCCTGCCTCCTGCCCCCACTCCCTTTCCATCTCCAACCACCCCTGTCATGGCTACATCACCCCCTCATCCTCAAGCATAAGAAGGGAATTGAAGTGGTTACTGAGTGTAAGGTCTGATCAACCTCCCCACCTTGCTTCCTTCTGTCCAACCCCAGCCATCTGCCTACTTCCCTGAGAATGTTGTCCCTCTGCCCCCCCCTTTGTGAGGGTCCCCAGTTACCAGCCTACTTCCTTGGTAGTGTCCTCCTTTTGAGCCCCCTCTGCCAGGGTCCCTATGTGACCCCAGAGTATTCTCCTGCACTCCTTTCCCTATGCCCCCACCCCTAGTGCTTGCTGCAACCCTGCGGGAGATCCCCTGCCCTCTTCCCCAATCATACCTCCCCCCTTCACCTGGCTGTCTCCTAATCGCTGCAACCTTCTCCTTAAGCTGTGCCAGCTGGTAGCACACTAGGCAACCACCGAACTTCCAAGCCCAGTCCAGTATCATGGCTGCCCCACACCCTGTGCACCCCACCACCCTCCCAAAGATGCCGTCCCAAATGATGTGTTGTCCCATCCTCCTCCAAGTAGGTTTCCTTGGGTGAGCCACCATTCCCCACTAGTCCAAGATACACCCCTACTGACTAATCAGGTCACCCACTAATCCTAGATACAGTCCCATAGTAAACCAGTAACCCTGTTACTAGGTGCAGTACAACACAGTAAACTTACAAGGGAAGTGAACAACTCCCTAAGCTCCTCTCTCCCAGCCTTTAAATCCAACCCCCTGTGGCTAGAACTACATGAGCTGTACCTGCAGCCTTTTCCTCCAATTGCAGGGCAGGTGTTCCCCTATAAATAGGCAGAGCTCTGGGGAGGGAGGGAGGGTGGGGAGGGTTGGATTAGGGCCTACACCCGACTCTTGAGAGAGTGTATCAGCCCTGTGTCTGCCCCTCCAGGCCCTGCAACCAAAGAAACAGCCCCAAGCAAATCTCACCAAATAGGTTTTAAATCAGAAGAAATAGGCCTCCACCAGCGCAGCCTGTTACACAGTGAAACATCCAACAAATGAGCCCACTTACAGCCACCAAACCAGTTGTCAAACTTCCAACAGCCCCAAAAACAATACCCTGCTAGTCCCTTAGAAGTAGTAAGAAAGAAATGAAATAACCTTCTACCAAGTAAAATCCACAAGAAACCCTGTAAAAACAACAAGAAGCAGCTACTGTACTGAAACACATCTGATCCTGTCCCCTTCTAGTTCCTTCTAACTCATCTAGTGTTTTCCCAAACTAATTGTTATAGACTAGTTTGGTCAAAAATTTCCAAATAACTGTTTTCCACTCTGCTCGGTCTTTTTAAGGTTTTCCATTCAATTCCCAGTGGGTTAAAATCCCCCCATTTGAATCATCCTATCTGCTGGATTGAGATCCTGGATACACTTTTGGAGTGCTACATCATCCTCTTGTTTTATTGATGAGGGTCTGTAAATTACTCCAAGAATTATCTTGGAGGCCCTATATGATGGTAATTTAACTCATACCTGTTCAAGATCATTTGAGCCTATGTTACTCTCTTCTAACTAGATATCTTTTACCATGCAGACTGCCACTCCACCACCTTTTCTATACACTCTTGATTTACTATTTAGATTATAGCCCTTATGCTTTGTTCCCATTCATCAGTTTTGTCCCACCATGTCTTGGTGATTACGCATATTTGAATCTCCTTAGAGGTCATTATGTGTTTTAGTCATCAAATTTGTTTACTACTTTTCTGACATTTAACAATATTCTAGTCTATTGTCTCTTACTTGTTTCATTACTATGGTCAGGTTTTACATTTTTATGATCAACTACAGCCTGCCCCCTGACCCCCCATTATTTAGTTAAAATGTCTCTGCATGTAATCGGTAAACTTTTGAGCAAGTACTCTAGTGCCTATTTTATTTAGATGTAACCCAAAAGCTCCAAATACTCTTTCATTCTTAAATGTGTCCCAGTTGTCCATGTACCCATGTCCCTCACATGTGTACCATTTCCTTAACCAGCCATTTACAGTATTAATGTCTCTTATTTTTTGTGTACTGATTTCCATGTACAGGCAATATTCTGGGTGTAATAATATCCCTGCCTTTTTTCTTTATTCTAGTTGTTACGTCCTCATAGTCCTTGTATTTGCCATGTAGCCTTCTTTTACCTATGTCATTCACCCCAGCATGGATGACTGGAAGAAGGTTCTCTGAATTTTCCATCAGGCCATTTAGTAGTCATCTTACATTACTAACCTTAACCCCTTGCAAAGTGCTAACTGTCATGTGTTCTTTCCTTCCTTTACATACTGTTGTGTCTGTACCTCTTATTATGGAGTCCCCCATTATTATTGTATCTCTATGTGTCTGAATTGATAGATCCAGTTTATCCCTTCCAGTGTTTTTCTGCAGTCCCCCCTCCTTCATTGTCCTCAGCATTTATTTCCATTCTTACAGCATTGTCCACCCATCGTAAGTTCTTGCCTGTATCTGACTATGTATGCATTGCATTGTTGTTTATAATACCAATCCCTGCCTTAATGGAATTTTCATATGGTAGGGACATGTTGTGATTACCCACTGCACTGTTTCCATCCCAGTCAGAATTTTGTACTAGTATCCCAAATCTGTTTTGTAACTCTGTTGGAGCATTTTTATAAATCTGATACCCTCCTTCTCCTTGTTTTGGTTTGTACCATGCTCCACTCCTCAATTTCTGATTCCCCCTGTGGTAATTTTTCTTCTCTCCATTTCATTTTGTCCTGTTTTGAATTTACTATCAGGTTGCATTCTTTATTAAAATGAGGTGGTACTACTTCTCTGGCAATGCTGTCTATGAACTCCTTCAAAATCCCTATTTCTGACTGCATTGCTAGTCTTTCAGTTAGAATTTCAGTTTCATGTTGCAATGTTTTAATTAGCAAGCATTTATCACAAATAAAATGTAGTACTGGTCCTCCATTGTATACATATCACAAAGAGTACATATATTACTCATGTCCTCCATTTTGTTATGCCACTGTCATTGCTTCTGTTTTTTTACTACTACAAGTTTCCTAGCTAAGGACTCAATTGCATATTTGTTGGATGGATTACCTTTGCTGTTGAGATAATACCATTCCCTTGTCCCCTGTCATCCCCAGCAGACACAGAAGACACACGCAGAGACACAGGTGTCTCTGTGTGAATCTTCATGAGCAGCACCACACACTCAACCCGCTCGCTTGCGGTGCTCAGATTAATGCCCATGGACTGGAAGTATCAATATGTCACTTCCAGTGCCTTGTCACAGACTTTCCTAATTTACCACTTATACCATCACCTTATTCGGTGGTCTTCTAGAGTAATATTCATCTGTACTGTCCTGCACCTTAGCAGTGTGCTGAAAACAAATAAAACAGAGGCTTTAAATCCAGTTCAGGAGGAACAAGGTCAGCCTCCAACACCCCACAATACTTTTAGTATGCACTTCCTGGTTTGTTTGCCAGGCAACAGACTGCAACCACCCTTTCCCCAGCGGAACGCTCTAAAAATGTAATATTTCACTGCAACAAATACAGGCAGCACCGTCAGGTCACTCTCACCACAGCAACCACTTCTCGGTACTCAGAACACTCCCACTTGCTTGGGGTGCTCAGATTAATGCCCATGGATCGGAAGAATCAATATGTCACTTCCGGTGCCTTGTCACAGACCTTCCTAATTTACCACTTATACCACCACCTTTTTTGGTGGTCTTCTAGAGTAATATTCATCTGTACTGCCCTGTGCCTTGGCAGTGTGCTAAAAACAAATAAAACAGAGGCTTAAAATTCAGTTCAGGAGGAACAAGGTCAGCCTCCAACAGCCCACAATCCTTTTAGTAGGCACTTCCTGGTGTGGTTGCCAGGTGATGGCCTGCAACCACCCTCTCCCCAGAGGGACACTATAATAAATGTAATATTTCACTGCAACAAATGCAGAGAGAGCATGTCTTTGCCTCCAGTGGAACCTACAGAAAAAAAAAACAGGGCACAACTGCATCATGAAGCCTCTGGATTATCAGCCAAAAGTTACCCCAGGTTTAAGCCTCAGATGAGGCCTCAGGATAATATCAATCCATTCCCTTAGGGAGCCCCACCAAAGAGAACAAGGTGTAGGCCTCCCAGTTGGGGAAGCTTGGGGTGGATGCTAGGTGTGAGGTCCAGGTGCTGAGGATGGGGTGCATGCTAAGAGGCAATTTCTATAATGCCGTAGGATCCTTTTTTTTTTTTTTTTTACAGGGCTCACACTCTACTGGCTTTAGAGGAGAGCAGAAACCAGTTATTAAAAGTGATGTGCTTAGAAGCATTGGAGTATCTGCTGAGAGGAGGAAAACCATCCAGATGTGTATAGGTCAGGGAGGGAGTTGGCTAGTATGAATATGGAGGTTATTTATAGCAGTAGTCCTATTATCTTATTGTGGATGTCCATTAGCCTGGTCAGTGGACTGGTAGCGTAAGGTTCACCTTGCAAGCCTGAGTGGGTGAGTAGAGTAGCCAAGGTAAGAAAAAGTGGCATGGATCAACGCATTACCATTTTGGAGCTAGCAGGCAATTCACAGGATAAAAATTGAGGTTCACGCTTTAAGGGAAGGGGCAAGACAAACAATAGTGGCCAATAGAGTTGAGAATGAGAACAGGAGGGTAGGATTTATGGGGATTTAATAGAGGTTGGGGCTGGGGAGGGCAGGTGGGATGAAAATCAGAGCAGGAGAAGTAGAGAAGGAGAATAAATCCAAAGTTGAAATAAAGCCCAAACAGGCAGGGTCTGAGGCTTGTGAGTGGGGAGCCAATCAAGTAGCAGCCAGCCTTACAAGCATCCAATCATGAGAGTAAAGGTATGAGCACACCAGCAAATTAAAACTGCTCCAGCCGAGTGGTACTGTAGCTGCAGAGGGATGCCCAGGGTAGCAGTCGATGGAGTGGGTAGAGGCAAGAGCAAAGCGCGCCACTGGGAGTTTCAGGAGCTCGATCAGGGGCTTCCAAGCTGTGGGGAAAAGAAAGGAGAGAGTTAACATTTATGGCTCAAAAATGGGGTGGGGAGTGACACAGTGAAACAGAAGATGAGAGGATCAGCAGGGATTCAGAGATGCCAGGTAAAACAAAGAGGCTAAATCATAGGGCTAGGTCAAAGTGGAGACATGAGCAATGAGGGTTTCTGGAGGCAGGCAGGTCAATGCCAGGCTGTAACAGGGGGGGTGTCAATCGAGGAGTTGGAGGAAGGCAGAAAAATTAGAGGAGAGTTACAGAGGAGCAAGAAAAATAAAATCAGGATAATTCCAGCCTGTAACTGGTGGGATAACAGACAGCCTGGAGAGAGTTAGGACAGGTAGAAAGATAGAAATCACTGGGGACCTCAGCAGCTTAGATGAACTGGTGACACAATTATAAAGCAGAAATAACTAAAGTTCTACAGAGCCTTAATTTGGGAGCAGAGCAACCCAAGACACATGAGCTAAACAGTTTCTTGAGGGGTATCCAGACCAAATTCAGTAACTAACAGTAAATCAACAGATGTTGAATTTTGGATGTTGTATAGCCTTAGGACATTTAGCTAAAAACAAGTTCTGTTTACTAAAAAAAACAGAGCAAGCAATGTCTTAAACATTCAAGGCATGGAAATCCTGACTGAATAACACTTAACTAAGAACAAAGTACTATCTGTTAACTTTAAACTCTATAAGTACTGCCTGAATAGCATTTTACTAAAAAAGAAAAAATACTGTCTGTTAACATTTAGATAATAAGTTAAATTTTTACAGAAAATCAAAGTAGGAGAAGTACAGAGGAAGAATAAATCCAAAGTTGAAATAAAGCACAGACAGGCAAGGTCCGAGGCTTGTGAGTGGGGAGCCAAGTAACAAGTAGCAGCCAGCCTTATGAGCATTCAATCATGGGAGTAAAGGTATGCGCACACCAGAAAATTAAAACTGCGCCAGCTGAGTGGAACAACACCTGCACAAGGATGCCCGGGGCAGCAGCCGATGGAGCAGGTGGTGGTAAGAGCAAAGCCGTGCCACTGGGAGGTTCAGGAGCCTGATCGGGGGCTTCCAAGCTGCAGAGGGATGCCCAGGGCAACAGTCAGTGGAGCGGGTGGCGTCGAGTGCAAAGCTGTGCTGCTGGGAAGTTCAGGAGCCCAATTGGGGGCTTCCAAGCATACAGTATATAGTTTTACAGAAAATGAGAAATATATTGGGGTTATTTTAAAATCTCTTCCCATTACTGTTTTCTACAACAAGTGTTCCTATATGCACAGTAAAATTGGGCTCAAAGCTGAAAGTGTCCCTTTAAGATGTGTTCCTGATCTTGATAATTTTTTCCTTTGCTCTCCCTGGTTTGCAAGGCTCACAAGGTTGAGAGGTAAACAACTCAATTTAAGCATTCATGAAATACTCAAATTTCAGTGGAGTTAAAAAACTGTATCATGACATGAAATTGGAAGATGCCTAAAATTGTTTATAGTGAAATAAAGGCAGGGTCAACTGCTTTGCCTAATTCTGTTGCACTGCTGCTTTTTTTTTTTTATTTTACTCTCCTACTGCCGGCTTGTACCTTCAGGGGGGCATCCCCAGCCCCATCCCCCAGCATTCACCAGCCGACGCTGACCTGACCCCAGGGCTTAACCCCCCTGGCGGGGTCAGTGGAGGTCCCAGACTCCCCCACCAAGGACCAGATTTAGTTGGCTAGTGCCGTAGCTAGCTGGGGGTGGAGCCTGAGAGGTGCCCTCTGTCATTCTGCATGGCAGTGTTTTTTCTGCTGTTCTCCTCAGGAGTCAGGGCCATGCAATGTTGTTAGTGGAGGGGAGTATGCACGCATCCACACGCGCTCCTTCCAGACATCTGGCCCAACTCCTCCCCAACTTGTGGTGTGGTGCCCTGTTCTCTGGCCTCTGCCGGGGGGCAAACAAGCCCCGACCACCTGGAACCCCCCCTCCCAGAAGAAGGAGAGCAGTCCATTGGATGCTCAATCCTTCTCCTCCCCTGCTGACCCTCGATGACCCATGCTCATTCCCAAACACAGGTAACCGGCATAGCGCGAAGTAAGGCACCAGGGCCTCAGCCCTCAGTGTCACTGGGCCACCTGCACTGCTGCTTTAAATAAATAAAATTTCTGGCTGATCCCACCTCCTGCTGCCGATGTCATGTTGTCCAAATGACGTCAACACCAGCCAGCAGGTTTTAAACATGGCCCATCTGGCATTTTTCTTGTAGGACTGCTTGCTTCTCCCCCCTTTCAGGTAGCCATTGTTTCTAAATATACACTTTTTTTAATTACCTATTGTTTATGCCTCTGGCTTTTGCTGCTGGATGTTGTGCATCTGTCTGTGGGCTCTGCCAGCTCCTATCCCCCAGTACCCCGATCAGGTCAGCGGCACAGCCCTCTATTCACCTCCATGGCCGGCAGCCCGACTGAGCATCATTGAGTGCTTGAACGAATGAGCACGTACTGCTCTCATTCCATTCATTCATTCAAATGCTCAGTGGTGATCAGTTGGGCTGCCGGACATGGAGGTGAGTGGAGGGCTGTGCCAGTGGTCCAGCCGGGGTACTGGGGGGGAGCTAGGTGGGTGCTGCTGTCTACTGATGGGGTGGCGGATCCACCAGATGCCAGGGAGATGAGGCTGAATTGTTTATTTTTTTATTAAACAAATGGAGGGGGCAGGGTAACTTGGTGGGGGCCTATTTAATGTAATTACGGACAGTGATTGGCCGGGGATGGGGACCACTAGGCACAAGGGAGATGAGGATTTTTTTTTAATTAAACAAAAGGAGGGAAGGGTAACTTGGTGGGGGCTTATTTTATGCAATTTCAGCCAGTAATCATCTGGGGGTACCACTGGACACCAGAGAACTTTGGCCAGTGGCCACTGGCCAAGGGCCAAAAAGGTTTTTTGCAGCAGGGCTGATTACTCATAAACGATAAAAAGTTCACCATGGTATGGAATTTAACCCATAGGTGTGAATTTGTTTCATGAGTGAAATTTCACTGGCTTGGGGTAAAATTTTGCACCCAATCACAGGCTTAAATTTCTCATTTTGCTCAGCTGAATATTTTGCAAAATGTGCTAACTACTTGAAATAGTCCACTGAGAGATATTCTTCCAATTTTGCACATCTCTACATGGAAGCAGCTTCAATTAATGGCAGCTCGACTGTTGTTGCTCACTGCTAGCCTCCCCCCCGGCATACAACTTCTGATGCTGAAGCAGCAGTTCGGAAAGGTAAGGAGAGGCACTTCCACTACTGCCTCCTCCACCTCCTGCTGGTTCCTTTCCTCTCTCTCTTTTTCTCTCTCACCCATGTGGAGTAGGACACAGCCTCAGCTCTGTATGGGCTGGGAGTTCACAGGCACATTCAATTTCAAATTAAATAATTGCTTGCTATCCGGGGTCCAGACAGAGTACACAAAGTTAAAATATTAGCATGAGTTGATTTGAGTTGGCTGCGTGGGGGGCGTGGGGGGCAAATAGGTACATAAAATATGGCGAATCTACCCATCCATCCACAGTGCATGGAGTGAGATCACTTTGTAAAACAAAGTGTAAAAAATCTGATATCCCATCAGTGGTATGTTGTCTATTTGAAAGGAATAGATCACTTTGCAATACTCTTTCAGCAGGGACCAATATTTTCAAACTCTGTGGGAGTTTGCTATTCTTTTACTAACACGTTTTTTTTTCTAATTTATTGTACTTTCTCTCCCACTCTCTTTCACTAGCCCCATTACTTGCTGTCCCGGGTGTTCGTGTTTTAAGTTATCATTCCCATCATGTCAAATCTTAAATCTTTTTTCTGTAATTTTGCCAGTAATTGTCGACTTCTGACTGAGACCGATTTCTAAAGTTTCCCATTCCTACTGTGTGTGGTTACAGACAGTCATTAGCATTGTGCAGTGTTTCAATTCAAAATTCATTCCTGGCCCAGCATCTTCCAGAATGCAGTGCACTCTTAATAGTAAAGTGCAAAGCAATACATTCAGTGAACCAATAGCTCCAGCTAAAGTCTACTTATACCGCTAATTACAGGAGAGAAAACTAATTTTCTTCCCTGGAGTTAGGTGTAGGGAAGATCTGTAACAAGCTCCCCCCCCACCTTTGCTGGATTGGGAGAGGGGGCCATCTCAAATGACTTGTCCTAGCCCTTACTGAATTCATCGCAATGGCAATATAGTGGTATAACAATGGCAATACAATAGTAAGTTGAAAAATCCTCAATTCTACTACCAGTGGTACTCTGGTATCACAGTGGTAGGGCAACATATCCCTCAGTGATGGCTGAATTCAAGAAATACTTCACTACTTGTGTCTCCTCCCTTCTTGTATCACTTCCCTGCATTTCTTCCAGCAACTCCACAATTCCCCCCTCATCCCTCCCCTACCCCCCAACTCAACTCCATATTTCTCTTTCAAACCCTTTATCCCAGATGACACTCTACAAGTATTACTTGCTCTGAACCTATCCAAGGGAAAAAGCCCTGACAGCCTTGACCCCAAGTTACTCCACCTTTCTGCATACTTTATTGCTTCTCCTTTGACTAATCTTCTGAACCTATCCTTCTATCACTCTGCAGTACCTGATGCTTAAAAAGTCTGCTACTGTGATCCCACTCCCTAGAGATGGGAATGCCAACAACCCTTGAAATTTCCACGCTATCTCTCTGCTCCCCACTCTGGCCAAACTTCAGGAGCATCTGGTTCTGGAACAACTCTCTTCCTTCCTCGATTCATCGTCCTTTTCAACCCTTCAGGCCTGGATTTTACAAAAACCACTCCACCACCACCTCCCTCCTTTGGCTCACTTACTCCATTCTCTCAGGCATGGATCAGGGATGCATCACCTCTGCCATCTTTGTTGACTTGGCCAAAGCCTTCAACACTGTCTCTGACTCCCTTCTCCTCAGCAAGCTATCTGTGGCTGGCCTCTCTTGATTCAGCCACCAGCTGGTTCCAATCATACCTTGTAGGCTGGTCTTAGTCCGTCAGAGTAGGCAACTCCCTCTCCCCTCCTTTCTCAATCAACACCGGGCTCCCACAAGGCTTTTTATTTGGACCAATATTATTTTCTATATTTCTGAATGACCTCCCTAGTGCCTGCACATCTTCATGTATTCACATGTATGCAGAAAATACTGTGATATTCTTCTTTGGTAACCCCCCCTCTGAGGTAAACAACAGCCTTCAGTTGGATTTTAACAATGTCCAATGCTGATTTAATGCAAACCAACTCTCCTTGAATGTCAAAAAAAACAGTATCTATGACCCTCAGCTCCAGAAAGAAAACTAGCCAGGTTTGTTTCCACTCCCTCCTTCCACACCCTCTCTGGGTCAACCCTCGAGGATGTAGCCTCATTTAAGTACCTTGGACTATGGCTAGACAAGTATCTTGACTTCGGGGTACATATTGACGCCATCCACAAAAAATGACTCCCTAGACTTGGTGCTTTGTACAGACACCACTGTTCCTTCCCCCAGCAAGCCAGGAGAAAGATCATCCAAAAGATGATTCTCCCTGTCCTTGATTTTGAGGACACAGTTTACAGCTCAGCCCCTAAAACCACCTTATCCAGACTGGTCACTCTCTTCAGTTCATTCTGCTGATTCATTCTAGGCTGCCCCCAAGAGCACATCACTGCAACCTTTATTCCTTGCTCTCCTTTCCCTCTCTCCATGTCAGATGCATGTCACACATCACTAATTTAATTGGAAAGTTCTGGTTTAGTTCTCTGCTGCCTTATTTGTCCTCCCACTTATCAACCCCTCCCCCTTCCTGCTATACCCTCCGCTCCTCCACCTACATAATCCTCGCCCTCCCACCTCGACATACTTTGTCGGGCCGCTCTGCCTTCTCATATCAGTTTCCTGATATCTGGAACACCCTCCCACTAGAAATTCGCTCTGCACAATCCCTCTAATCACTCTCACTCCATCTCCACAAGTACACTGCACATCTCTGCAAATGCAACTAATACCTTTCCCTCCCTGTCAATCTCCCCCCCCCACCCTCACACTCTCACTCCTTATCTGTAGGACACTACTCTTTTCTGAAACCCCACCTTAATACTTTTCAACGTCATCAACCCCCGCCACCCTCTCTCCCCCCTCCTTACTCTCTTCTTCTCTATGCCCCAACTACTTCCTTTCCCCTCCTTCTTTCTTCCCCTTCTCTGCCGGGTCCTGTCCCCCTGCAGGGTACTCAACATCCTGAGGGTAAAACATCCTGGCTTGCCCCTACCTCTCCCCCTCTCTCCTCCTCCTTTATACCACGACATGTCCTCTTGCAGGCTTATCAGCATCCTGAGGGGGAATAATTCTTGGCTTGCCCCTACCCTTCCCTTCCTACCCTCCATCCCCTTCTCTCTCCTTCTTCCCTCCAGGGTCCTGTCCCCCTGCAGGGTTACCAGCATCCTGAAGAGGAATAGTTCTTGGCGTTCACCTCTCCTCTCCAGCCTACTTTTTCTCCCCCCCTCCCTAATTTCTTCCTTGCCCTGTCCCGTTGCTGGGTTCTCAGTATCCTGTAGGTAGATAGCTTTGGCTTGCCTCTCCACTCTCCTCCTCCCTCCCCCTGCCTTTCCCCTACCACCATTGTATTCTAACCACATTTCTTTAATTCCACATAGTCTCAATAACCTTGTCACCTATTTTAACACCTCTTCAGTCCATGTGCTCAGCCTACTACCCCAACTTGGCCTATACCTCATGAGGTACCTGTTCCTGGACTGCTACTAACTATGTCACTCAGCATTTTACTCTGTATTCCCCGGTATGCCTCAGGCTATGCCTCTGGCTCTTACATTGTTATCTGATGCCTTCTTTATACAGCACAGTACTACCTGTTGCACAGGATTGAATTACATTATATTAGCACTTCTCTTTATGTATTTGACTTGCACTGTATGTACTGTTTGAGTTGCACTGTATGTATTGTATTTGATTTGCACTGTATGTATTTTATTTTCTTATGCTTCTCCATGATCTCCCCCACTATGTAACCCTCCCCCCAGGACACTTTTGAAAACAAGCGGTTTATAGCTCATGTTGTCTTTCCTGGTGAAACCTTTTCAAATTAATTAATAAATATCTATTTTCTTTGGTGCACTGAGAGTGCACTGGCACAATGGTATGTCTATGGCAATGTATACCCTTTTCTCACACACACACACACACACACACACACACACACACTGGTAATACAAGGGTATCACATAATTTTGAGATTCTTGTCAGTTCACCCAAACAATGGCACAATGATAGCACCACGGTACTGTTATTTTGACATTTTAGGATTTGACACCTCTCATACCAACAGTGGACTCATGTGGTAGCACTGTGGTATCAGTATTAATCTCATTACACGCAGTACTGTAATGTACATTGTTAAGATACATTGCATTTTCAACCTCATGGAGGACAGTTTGGTGGTGTTTCCCGGAATCTGCACATTCTCTCCACTCCATAACTTGCCATTATTTGACACAGAAGTCATCAGTTCTCCCAGAGTCACCCAGCATGTGTCTGATATATGCAAAGCCCTGGGAGCAGGCACTGCCAAACATCTTTTGTGTCTGGCCTGCTCCCAGTGCTTTGCTTAAATTGGACATCTTCTGCATAACTCTGGGAGAACTAAGGGATTATGTATCAAATAACAGTAGGTCATGGAGAAGGGAGACATATGGGCTGTGAAAATATAGTATTACTACTGACTAGTATGCTTAAAGTGGCTTTTAGAAAGCAGAAGACATCAGTCCTTACACTGCAAAAAATAATATCTTGAGAAGCTTAATTTTATTTTGCTAGCCAAAAATCTTAAATTTGTAACTAAGATTTTCTCTAGAGTTTTTTTCTTATTAATTAAGAAAATAATGACTTATATAAAGACAAGGTATCTTGTTTTATCTCGTCAAGGAAAACAAGCTTATTTCATTTAATATTTTTCTTATTTTAATGATCTCTAATCTCAGTGATTAAAAATCTTGGTCAGGATTCACAAAAAAGGGACAAAGTGTAGCACAAAAATTTGTGCCATACCGTGCCATTGTACATGGGCCAAACACTGCTATTCACAATTGGGTAGTGCATGGCTCTATCTGAATATGAATATGTGCAAGTAGGGGACGTGAGAACCCAGGAAAAGCACTGGGAACCTCAGTAGCACTGCCCCCCACAGCCAGCCAGGATAATGGGCTGCCAGCAATAGCACCACAAGCTAAGCCCCCCCCCATTCACAGAAAGGAGTCATGCAAATGAGAACACTGGGCATTCAAGGCACTGGTGGCCAATATCATGCCCATATGAGACCATTTGAATGGCATGCAGGTAGCTTAGCATGCCCCCCACCAGCCCAAGCCCTATGTAGCTGCGATCACCATCCTTGTGTAGACATAGAATGTTTTTCCATAGGGTAGTGTCCTCCTCCCTCCCTCCTCCCCGATCAGCAACCCTATTAATAATAGTGATCTTTCCATAGTGTAGTGCCCTTCCCCTCTCCCCTGTCTCTGATCACAGATCCTGTATTATTAATAGTGATCTTTTCCATAGTGTAATGGCCTTCCTCAGTCCCCGATTGATGACCCTGTATTAGAAATAGTGATCTTTTCCATAGTGTAGTATCCCTCCCCCCTTCCTGGTTCCAGATCACCAACCCTGTATTAACTATAGCGATCTTTTTTGTATTGTAGTAGCCTTCCCCGGTCTCCAATTGCTGACCCTGTATTTATAATAGAGATCTTTTCCATAGTGTAGTGCCCCCTCCCGGTCTCTGATTGCAGATCCTGTATTATTAATAGTGATCTTTTCCATAGCGTAATGGCCTTCCCCAGTCCCTGATTGCTGACCCTGTATTAGAAATAGTGATCTTTTCTATAGCGTAGTGGCCCTTCTCCCTCTCTGGTCTCCAATCACCATCTCCATGGTGACAAAAGAGATCCCTGTTAGTCCAGTGCTCCCTCCCCCACCCCACTGTCTGATTGCCATCCTCATAGTGACAAAAGAGATCCTCCTTATTCCAGTACTCCCTCTCCCTCACCTTGTCTGACCACCATCTCTGTGGTAAAAAAACAAAGATCTTTCTTCCCTGTTGTCTGATCACCATCCCAGTTGTAATATAAAAAGATCCCAGGTAGTCTAGTGGTCCCCCAACCCCCATGTGGTAAAGGTGTGACCCACCACCCTGTTCCCACCCAGCCAGTGACCAGCACAACCCTGCAATCACCACCACAGTTGGCCACTGACTGAGCTCTCAATGAGCACATAGTGGATACAGTATGGCCCAGTGACAGTGATTGACAACATCCTAGCCATCAAATAGCTTATAAATACCAGTGCCATCAAATGGCTCACAGTGCACAGACAAAATACAGCCCACCCCCCTGCCTCTTTTTGTTATTCACTATAGAATTGGCAATCGATCTAGGATGTATTGCTTTTTGCATGTATTAAGTATGTGGGGAGCACCTTTTGTATTTTACATATAGGCACATGTAGCTGCATCTGTAGTCTTACATATAACTTTTGCTGAACCAGGGTGATTTTTGTACTTGTTTCTTTAAGTCTTCTAAAATAAATTCATGGTGTTAGCTCTGTAACTGCACTCCCTGCATCATATTTTCAGACATGAAGTTCTGGGGCATTGTGACTTTCTCAGACTCAATAAATAGAATTGGTGGCATTAAACCTTTGAACGTGTAAATGGTCTGAGTGGGGGGAACAAGAGGGATTTAAATGGGAGAGGCCCACATAGTGGTCTTAGGGCTGGTCCTGTTGGAGAGACATGGGGACATCGGTAGGAAAAAGTGGTATAGGCATCCCAGGGCAGGGCTGGTCAGGCAGACAGGGAAGTCATAGATGTAGAATACTAGTCTGGTGGTCCAAGGGATTATCTGGGTGAAGGAACATGGTGGCATAGGTGGAGACAGTCTGTATGGTTTCCCAGGGATAGTCTAGGTGGACAAAAAGGGGAGAAGTTGCTAAGGAAAGCTAGTGCTTGGAACCCAACGTTGATCCAGATTGAGGGACCTGGAGAATGTAAGTGATGGAGGCAGGTCCAGTAATCCCAGGGCTGGTCCAAGTGGGTGGACAATGGAAACGTAGACATGGGAGGCCATTCCAGTCATCCCAGAACTGGTCCCTGTGGGAGTTACCATGGGGACATAGGTGAAGCAGGCTGACCCAGCAGTCCTAGGGCTGGTTCAGGGTGGATACAGGGAAAATTAGGTGGGAAGGCTGGTCTGGGTTTTAACTGCTGGTCAGGGTGGGCAGAGAAAGGAGGTATAGTTAGGGGATGATAGTCAAGGGGTCTCAGGGATGGTCTGAGTGGAAGAAAATGGGGCCCTTAGGTGGGTGAGACAAATCTGGAGGTCCCTGGGCTAATCTGGGTGGACACTGCAGACAGACAAGACATCATTAGGGAGGCTAGTGTGTGGGATGTGGGTCAGCTGGGGTGGGAGGATTGGGTGGGGGAAGAGGAGCTGGATGTTTGGTGCCACACGAGAGGGGAGCTAGACACCAGAGACCTGGACCTCAACCTGTGGTACACTGGAGGCAGGATTTCTTTTGACAGGTAACTGAATACTTCACTGTGTGGCACCACACCAGTCCCTGGTCCGCACCACATAGTGGGGTTGGTTGAAGATGCTGAAACAGGAACAGGGATCATTGTCTGGGGGTAGTTCCTGGAAGATGGGGGCTCTGTTACAGGTACAGGCTGCAGACCAGTTGTGGGCACTTCACCTCCATATGCCTGCCTTGGCAATCTTTTGGGGCCGGATACATGTACAACCTTCAGACCATCACAGTGGCTTCTTGGGAATGGGAATACTCAGGGCCGGGAACACTGGACACCAAAAACAGGAATTTTTGATGTTGGGCATACTGTAGGATCAGGTGAGGGAAAGGACCACTGGACAACAGGGCACTTATGTCTATATATCGGACATGGGTATGGGTGAGGGGAAGGACCACTGGACACCAGAAAAATAAGTTTCAAACATTGGGTATAAGAGTAAGTGAGGGGAGCAATCACTAAACACCAGGAACACAGTTTTGGTGGCTCAGGACTGGCCCGGGGGGGGTGGTCACACTTTCTCCGCCAACTGCTAGGGTTGTGCAGGATTAAGTTGTGTTCTCCAGTGGCAGTATTTATGCTGCACAAGAGGACTACGCAAAAAAACCTTGCACGGAAAAAATACTCAGAATGTTTGACTGCATCAATATTCAGGTCCCCCCCCACCCATCCATTTGCATTGCATCCCCCTTCACAGTTTGCCCAGCTGCAAACTCTGTTGACATGTGCAAACCAGGCTTTTGAATATAGGAAATCTGCTCAAAGTGGTACATGGTCAAAACAGCACAAATTAAATAGCGCAGCAATCAATGCCACAGACAATATCATGTCCACACAAATAAGGTCAGGGAAAACCCCAGCCTCTGACAAACAGTGCACACCTTGGATTGCAATGAGACTTTGTTGCTTTTTTGAAGAGGGCTTCACTCCCTGCACTTCCTGGCACAGGGGGCTTTGCCCCCCCCCTCACCAATTGGACTTAATATTACTAACTCTGGGGGAGATGAGAGATTTGAGGGATGGGGAGAAACTTGGGAGAGGGGAAATGTAATTAAAAAAAAAAAATGCTGCAAAAAGCAGGAGCACCAGGAGAAGTTGGAGGGAACCGAAGCACCATCCCAGGTCTCCTCTCCCACTGTGTGCTGGGGCCTTAGCCACTCCACCACAAAAGTGGCTTAACAAGGCACCAGACCACATGGCTATTTGGTCCTTTCTGACTTACAATGAAGAGCGACAGGGGTAAAGGCAATTCCCTATGGTTATTATACCCCTGTCGCTCTAAATCCTTTAGCAATTTTTACAACGCGGTTATTGCAGCACTGATTTCCTTGCAGCATTTTGACCTTTTACAGCTCAAGGCCCAGTTTGCTTGCACAAACCTGGATCTGCACCCAGGCAAACTTTTGAATATCTGCCCCATGTGTGCTCTGGTGTTTGGATTAAAACTGGAATTAAGTCAAAACCAGATTCACTCCAAATATGGAACAATTAATGCATCGGCTGTAACCTCCAGGCTGTAGTAAAGGCTTGCACAGGAATGCTCCCTTACTGAATGTTACTGCTAGAATGGGATCATTACAGCAGTGGTTTTCAGTTTAGGGAAAAGAGGACATTTGATTTTGGGTACGTTATGATTTTCACCAACAGCCAGGCTGCCGACAGAATTAGAACATATAGGAATTCAGGACTGATATATCAGTCTGCAGCATATCAAGGGTTAATTTCTCAGCATCTGTTCCCTCTCTTTTTCTTTTATATTCATTCTCCCTACCTCAGAACTGGGTCTGTTCCATCAAGGCAGCCCCTGCTGCCCCCATTACTCCTGCTGTGCCACTGCTCATTTATTTTATTTATGTATTTTATTTTCATTTATTTCATACTTGAGGAAATAACCTTTGCGCAAAATGCTCTTTTTCAAAGGTTCCATGTCAAAACAAGGTACATGAACAGTACAACAGTAACACCACAAATATGACCTGTTCATAGTTAACATAGTATGAAGGTACAATAAGGACAACATAATACAGCTATACATGTGGTTATAAAAGTCAAGTACAGGATTAACATGTCAGTTGGAAATAAAAAAAAAAAAGAAATGGCAGGAAGATATAGTACAATTGAGAAACAATGCTAGTTATGTTCTTTCATGGGGCCCAGAAGGCATTCATTGAACATACTAATCAGCAGAGGTAGGGTAGCCAGAAACAGGCATTGTCATAAAATTACAGGGGAAGAGAGGTAAGGAGGGGCTCACAACAGATACTGCAGAGACTATGGCCTGGATATTCAAAAGGGTTGCGCATGCGCAAGTCCAAAATGCGCCATTCTGCGATATTCAGCAGGAGGCAGTTACGCCACTGGCATCAGGTTGCGCAAGAGAGCAATGCAAATGAATGCATGCTCAACAGGAGGGGGAGGATCCATGCATAACCTGCGCAACCCGATATTCAGTCGGGTTGTGCAGAGTTGTGCATGCTCAACCCCCAACCTGCGCCTGCACAACCTTGAGCCCCAAAAAAAAGGCTTAAGTTGAGGGCCACCCACAGGTGAGCTGCTGCATTGCAGGGCGCAACACAGCAGCTGCCACCCCTGGCTGGCCCCCAACTCTTCCCTGTGCCCCCACCAGCCCGATCGCCCGGGCATAGTGTGCTCGACTCCCCCCGCCCACACATCTCCCACAGCCCGATCGCTGGGCAGTACAGGTACATGTAACACCCCCCATATCCCGAAGTCCGATCAAGGCATAACATGTATGAACCCCCCAGTGCCCGATTATGGCAGACGTAACCCCCAACCCAAATATCTCCCTGGTGGTCCAGTGGACCGTAAAGCCCGATCAGGGCAGAATCATTACAAACCCCAAACATCTCCTGGTGTCTAGTGTCCCCCCACCCACGAGCCCCTCCACCCGCCCCGCAGTCAGCGGGCGACAGCATCCACCCGCCTGCCGCCTTCGCCGCCCATCGACTGACTGTCCGGTAGGGCTGCACGCCCATTGGTGCAGAGCTACAGCCAATGGGCTTGCAGCCCATACCGTACATGACAGTCCAGATTTGTGAATGATGTCATGCACAAAAAAATGTAAACGCTTTGCTTGTAAATAAACCCACAGTTTTGATTAAAAGGCATCTGAACTGATGTACATTTTTTTTACACTTCTATTAATTATGAACAAACTCCAACCCCTGCTCTGCAATAGTCAATCCCTGTAGCATACCTCAGGAAATGCTTTCATACAGACAGGAAGAGTTACAGATGGCTGGGCTGTGCTACTTCATCAAGAGACCAGAATGGTTGTTTTGGAAAGAGCGGGTATGTTAATGCCTTTCTACATTAGCATGTAGCCAATTCTTAATATGCCTATTTAATGTGATGTGCTGTTACTTGTTTTATGTTACCTTATTGCAGCCTTTGATTGCAACGCGTAGGGTTGCCACCTGTCAGGTTTTTTACCTGGTGATCAGGTTTTCAGGGTCCCTATCAGGTAATTTAGTTTTCCTCTGTGCTGGTCAGGTTTTTGAGCCATTTTGAGTGCTCACATACTTTTGAAATTGATTTTGTTGTATCATGCATTGTTTCAGCTGCATGTCCAGGTTACAAACAAGTTCTGTTTCAGTATAACCCTTTGTTTGTGAAAGCAGTCAAACTGGGAGGTGTAAAGTATGGCCATTAACACCATTAGCACTTATTTAACCTAATCATTTCCACTGCATCTTAAAGTGGCATAGCAGCAAAGCTGCCCCCACCTTTTGTAACAGTAACAGAGCCTGTTGTCTTCCACTTTCATTTGCTGGTAAGCATTTTCATATCTGTAAATGAGTTTTCTTTTATCCCTGTTTGTTTATCTGATAAACCAATGTCAATAAATAAATACATAAAGTAAATAAATAACTAGGAAGAATCTAGTTAAGTGACTTTAACAGGCACAGTACAGTAGCTTAACATTTGTGTTGAACTGTTGCTTTAAGCCTCGTCTTTTATTGATATAACAAATGGCTTTCTAAGAGGAACAATGCATGATGAGTCATGAAAAGGGGTGGGGCTAGAGGTGGAGCTTAGGATCCATTTTTTGCTTCATTCAAAGGTGGCAACCCTAGCAGCGCGGGAGGAAGTTGGGGATGACTGAATTTCTGGTTATGCTTTAGCCTAACAGTTGACAAGTTGAAATGCAGAAGCCAGCAACAAAAAGGAGAAGGATGAGGTGGGATATCCAGAAGCACAAACAGGTACATTATGTGGGAGGGAAGTATTTGAACAGTGGGATTATATGAGATTGCTTTGTTGGAGCAAGCTAGTGTCTTGTGTAGTTGGTGGGGCTGCTGTGCATGTGCTTCTGTGTGCTGTCTGCTTACTTCTCTGTCCCTTGTCTCAGAATTTCTTCAGTCCCTTTCAAAATTGGCATGTCTGTCACAAAAGACTGGAGATTTGAAACAAACAAATGCCACACAGAAGTTGTAATATATATTTTAAGTCTCCTTCAAAAAGTGCTTTTCTTCCTAAGCAAAAATGTTGCAGTTTTTTTTTTTTTTTGCTAATAACTACCTTTTTGTTCTTAATTTTGATAATCAGTCCATGAGTTTTTAAGCCTGCAACCCTGATTTATAAGACCGGGCTAGAAATATCTGACATGGGGTGGCTTAAGTGGTGGGTAACTCCTGTGTTAGGGAGCACTTTCTATGATACATATTGGGTGGTGGCTGTTGGTGCAGGTGCTTCTGTGTGCCTGCTGGACTGTGTTATGGCTGCCTTCCCTGCTATGTGCTGGGGACGCAGCAAGTGCTTGGTTATTGGGTGCTGACTGGTTGGGGGGGGACTAATGAAAAGTTTGTGAGTATCTCATGTGCTGATGTTAACACTTTCAGGTACTCTAGATTCTGACTTGTGGATCCTCCGCACCACATACTGTCTGGATTTAATAATAGTTTAAATAGTAGGAGGACAGTGTTAGCGGGTGGGGGGGGGGCGATGGTGGTTTGTGAATGATATACTTGTTGGGAATAATGCAGAGGGGGAGGATGTGTTGGTGGGATTAGAAGGAAAAAAAGACTGAGGGTTCCAGCAGTGGGCTTTAGGCTGGCAGAGACCTTGAGGGAACAGGCTGCAAAATGAGGTGCAAGCCACTTACACTAATTCAAAAGGAAGGAGGGGGCTAGGACTAGAAGGCATAATCCAAGAACAGGACTAGGAAGATATAAAGGTAATGTGAGGGGGCAATTCTTCATGGACAGAGTGGTGGAGGCCTGTAACAAACTACCAGTGGAAGTGGTGGGGGCTGATATGGTAGAGGGATTCAAGATGGCATGAGACAGCCACAAAGGGCTGGTGGGGAGGATGAGGAGGCCCATGTTATAGGCAATGAGTAAGAGGGGGGGACAGAGTAGACTCGATGGGCCAGTGAGGTCCTTTTCTGCCATCAGATTGCTATGATTCTATGACTGGAAAAAGGCTCGATGGGCAATGATGTCCTTTTCTGCCATCAGATTTCTATGATTCTATGACTGGAAAGCAAATATATAGGGGTGGTTAGTACCAGTGCATCCAGCTATGTATCCAAGTAGCACCCACTGCCTCCTTAGTCCAGCAAAATGCTGTACCTCGGCTTAGCATTTTATATTTTGGGGAAGAGCTGCCTCCTTGAAAAAATTCTAAATGCACTCCTGGTGATCAGCAGTGCAGAAAAGTACCACAATTCTGTGTGCAAAATCTGCTTTATTTGTTGCAGAACAATTCACAACCACCTGCAGCTCAGGTAAGACACCTCTACCGGTTTCACAGGACTACTGCGTCATCACCCTCTGATGACACAGTAGTCCTACCTGAGCAGGGACAGTTATAAATTGATTTGCACCTAATAAAGCAAATTTTGCACACACAATTGTGGTGCTGGTGTTTGCTGTACCTGAGATACGTATTCTACATCAGGCACATTGTGCGGTAATGCTGAGAGTCCTGTTCCTTTAAGTGTAGCACCTAGATACTCAATTAGGTAAACTAGCTGAGTTTTTGAATGCACTTGCAGAGTGTCCCGTCCACCCATGGCACCCACAGCAGGATTTATGTCAGCCACTTTGAAGTGACTGGTGGGGCTATAGCAGATGGGCCCAATTCCACCATTGGGGTTTTCCCTAAAGCCAGGGGACTGGGCATGCAACACCAGAAGTAAAAAGCTGTATTAAAAAAAGAAAGCGTCTCCAAGTAACCTAGACTCTTCAGTACCCAGATATATCTATATCTATATCTATATCTATATCTATATCTATATCTACCACGTTATGCTCTGCATATCCTCCTCTTGCCACTGCTCCAATAAAGCCCCCGCACATCAATAGGGCTCTCGGAGTCCCCACTAGACCCTAAGGAATGGTATTTATTTAAAAAAAGCTAGCCTCAATCATCTAGGATCAAGACCACCAGTGCCTTCCATTTATTCACCCACAGGCTTGCTAGCCCCCCAAGAGCCTTCTCTAGCCCATCTGGGTTACCATAGTAAAATACTGGCCACAAGGGGTGTGCGAATATCCCATTTAAAATATTATGTTTGGGCCCCAAATATTCATGGTGGATGGATGTAATTAGAAAAAGAAAAAGAAAATTAACAGCTCCCCACCCTCTGTCAGTAACTCTCCTTCACCCCAGCATCCAATTCAAATATTAATTTATTAAGGCAGATAGCACAAACCCACCCTCCTCCATGACTGGCAACCTGCTGAATGAAGTGATCTGCACTTGCCTGCTCTCTGTACTGAAATTATGTGATCAGCTGAGACTGGAAAGCCAACAAGCTTAGGCAGGAATGCTTCATTCTACAGTTGGCCAGCCATGGAGGAGGGTTGGTTTGTGCCGGTTGCCTTAATGAATATGAATTGGGCGCTGTAGAGGAGGAGGGATGATGGGTGCTGCCAGCAGGGGTTTGGGGGGTGTTGCGGGTGGGGACATGAGAAAACCCAAACAAGTGCTTGCTTAGATTGGCAGACAGCTATGGAGGCAGGTGGGTTTGTGTCAGTCCCCTTAAAATCCATTTACTATATGAAGAGGGTGCTGGGGGTAGGGAAGTTGGTGGGTGCTTTCAGCAGGGGTTGGGGGGTGTTAAATAGATTCATAGATACATAGACACTATCAGCAGATAAGGGCCTATGGCATATGGCCCATCCAGTCTGCCCATTTGAGCTTCTAAGTTCCCTTTATGTTTTTCTAGAAGTCTGTAGCCCCTTACTCCTGACCTCCAGAAATCCCTTATGTCTATCCCATGCAGTCTTATATCCCGTGACTGTTTCAGCCCCCACCACTTCCTCTAGCAGGGTATTCCACTGTCCACCATCCTTTCTGTGAAGAAATTCTTCCTCGTGTTTCCTCTGAATTGCCCTCCCTCCAACTTCATCTCATGCCCTCTAGTCCTGGAATGACCTTTTCACTGGAAAATAGTGTATTCCTGCATCATGTTCCTCCCTGTAAGGCACTTGTATGTCTCTATCATATCCCTCTCTTCCTCCTCCTCCTCTCCTCCTGGGAGTATATATTCAAGTCCTTCAGCCTGTCTTCATAGGACATATATGTTGGGGACATTCAAGTTTTGAAGTGCAAATGAGTGCTCAGATTGGCGGCTGACTGTGGAGGTTGGTGGGTTGTGTTGGTTGTCCATCGCAGAACTTGAATTGTGGGTGCTGAGGGAGAGGAGAGTGGGATCGGGTTACTGACAGGGTAGGGGAATGGGGGAGCTTGGAATTAATGATTTGGGTTGGGGACTGTATTTATTTTTGTTTTGGTTTTTTTAAATAGCATTTTCTCCCTTTCCAAACCACACTTCCTTTCCTCTGTTTCTGCTCCACTAGTATATTTTCTTACCAGCTAACCTAATTTTCTTTTTATTTTGCAGGTCTGACAGAACGCGGATTCCTACCCTATCAGATAAGTATAGTTTTGTGCCTATCCTGTCCTTTCTATCCTGTTGTCCCCCCATAGAGCTATGGATCCTTTGTGACCCCTTTTCTAGTCTTTTATTTACAGGTGCGGCAGACGACATCTCTCTAAGACTCCTATCTCTAGCTCCCTAGTGGTCAGGTAAGACCCTCTGCTTAACCTGTATTGGGTAGGTTGACTGTAACGGGGCACCTGCACATGTTACAAAGGGAGTTTTCTTTTGCCTTTATGATGGAAGTACAGTAGAAGCTATTTAAGAAACTATGAGCCCCCACCAAATTTTGTTACTGTTCCTGTAGATACCACTCACTTAAAGAGATATTGTACTGCCTAAAACTAATGTTGAATTTTAAAAGCAGTCAGCTGTTACCTTTTATATCTGAGGTACTTTTTCTGTTCCCTTTATTTAATTAGAAAATTGTTTACCTGATGTTACAAGGTGTGAAGTGTGGAACAGCACTCTGTCTGGCAGCTGACTTATCTGGCTCTGCTGCCCCACACTACATCAGCATTGAGACCTCACTGAATGTGACATCACTCCTGCTTAGGAACAGCAAGTGAGTGACTGCCAGGTCATTCACCTGTTATGTCACTGTCAGTGAGATTGCAATGCTGATGATGTAGTGTGGGACAATACAGCTACAGTAGATATACCAGCTGCCAGGCTAAGAGCTGTTCCACACATCCAGCACAATATTTATTTTTTTATTTATTGAATCTTGTTGATTGAGTAGGCCCACTGAGACTAGAAGTCCCTTTTTCAGGGGTGACCTGGGGGAGGGGGATACAGATGGTAACCAACTAAAATTGAACCAGATTAAGATGTTGGTGGTATTTTTAATGACTGGGGGAAATTTGGCCAGGACACCAGGGAACTTCCCTTACTCTTGGCAGAGGGTACTGTTCTGCTGCTGAGGATAAGGGAGCCCAGTCAGGCCTCAGCTGCTGCAGGAGAAGGAGTTGTGTCTGTGCAGTGGTGTGCTGAAAGAGAGTTGGAGGTTCAAGGCTCAGAAGCCCATGTCTTTGATCGATGGAATGAGATTCACTCTGCAATGGAAGTTACACTGTCTCCCTCTGCAGAACATTGTTCACAAGTTCCAGACCCCATGTAAGTCCTGAGCTTGAAGTTTTGTGACATAGAACAAAGTCCAGAGCACTGTTTTGACCTGGCACAGCATGAATGGAGATGAGCGGTGCTGTTGGTACAGCTACAGGAGGAGGAACGGCACATTGCAGTTGCTAAAACTGTGGCTATCACGAAAGGACCCAGATGCAACATTTTGGTATCCAAGGAGCTACTGACTGATGAGGCAATTCCCTCTACAAGTACAGTGGGTATGTTTCTGCCACATGCTAACTCCTCTTCTGAACTTTTGCCACGTAGCCCAATGCCTCATAAACCTGATGAGTACCTACATGATGCCGAGAATACAGCTTGGTCACCGGAGAGAGCTCTAACAGGAGCAGGTTGGATCCAGGCTCAGGACAATGGATTGCAGATGACAAGGATGAAACTGTTCAGTGGTACCACTGAATGCTGAGTGGACTGCAGAGACTCAACTCACAGCAGTGTGCAGATGTGAGTGGAATTGCTGTGCAACAGGTGCGCAGAAGGGACCTGATACAGAGAGACCACTTCTAGAATGGGGTAAGACTTTTGTTCAAGATTCTAATGACATGCTACAGAAAGAGGTCACAGGAAATGTTCCTGCACAAAATACTGTTGAACTCCCACACCTTCACTTTGAAGGAGCTCCTCAGGAACCTTCCAATGACCAGAGGATGGACAGAGACCATTTATTAGGTCATACTACTGCTAGCAGTGAACACTACTCAGTGGGGGATACAGCTTCAACACAGGGAGATGAGCCCAATAACACAGAAGGAACCCCAGAGCCAAATAGTAATAACTCTGGCAAAAGACAGTATTCTGATTTCTTTTGAATGACTGGAGAACCTACTCCATGTCAAAATGCTGTATGTTAATTTACAAGTGAGGTCTTACACTACCATCAGATAGGGTGTACGTGGCAAGAACTTTGATTTAAAAAAAAAAAAAAATTCCATGAAGTTTTATGCATCTGAAATGTATGCCCTGATTCATACAGAAGAATCCAACTATGACTTAAGCTTTAAACAAATCCAGAACCTGGATCAATTTTTGGCGACAGTACAAAAAACTTAGACACCTGCTTATGGTGACCTTTTTTGACCATTCCGTTGACAAGACCTGCCTTACGTACAATCATGATCAGTTTTCCCAATGAGCATATCAACATTGCAGACTTTTTTTTTTGCAATTAAGTTTATTTTTTTCAGTTTCAAGTATACAGTACATAAAAATAACTCATACAGCAAAGATGACAGGTGGCATTTGAAGACACAAGCATAATCATTGAGACTGGGTGAAAAAAAGAATTAATAAAGGAAGAGAGAAAAGAAAAAAGGGTGAAAAAGGGGGAGGAGAAAATAAACTCCCTTCTCCTCCTTCCACAAATACCTCCCCAGGGTCAGCACAGTCTCGCAGGTTATGTATAATCCCAGAACCTTATACCTTTGGAACCTTTATCCACACATACATTAGGATTAAAACAGGTAATACATGGAACTACCAGAAGTACAGGTAATTCAGTTCAGGGGTCTTTGTTAAATTTAATGTTCATATCTAAACATTTAATAGTAACTGCAGTAGATATAATGCCATTAAATATGAGTGACCATTGTCCAAAAAATGTACAAATGAGTGGGTAAATTCGGTGCAAGAATGTGCGGAGGAAATATGGGTAACAAATTGGAAGGTTTTTAGGGCAGAAGCTTTTAGGAATAGTGAAAATTGGAAATTGAATCACACTTGTACCAGATATAAATCTTACAGTTCAGGATTTTACTAATTTATTTATGTATTTATTTATTCAAGCATTTAACCTGGAAGGCATACTGAGCATGCTAAATGCTCGATTCTGGATGTGTCCTGGGGAAGGGGGAACATAGACAACAATTGAACAGCATATATACAGGTGAAAATACATTGTCTAACCAAATCAAATCAATCTTTATTTATATGAGGCACCTTTCTTAAACCAAGGGGCCTGTACAATATAAAATAAAACAATAACTAGTTAAAATTACATTAAAATTAAACTAAACAACAATATTCAAAAATCATTATAAGCTTTACTAAAAAGATAGGTTTTTAAAGCTCCTTTAAAACTTTGGACAGTCGGCCAGTCTCGCACCTGAAGAGGTAGAGAATTTCACAGGGTTGGGGCCATGAAACTAAAAGATCTGGCCCCTGAAGTTTTTAAACGAACCCTGGGAATTTCAAGCAATCCCTCATCAGTGGATCGGAGAGAGCGGGAGGGACAGTAGAGACAAAGGAGATCTTTCAGGTAAGCAGGTCCCTGATTGTGTAGGGCCTTATAGGTCAGCAGACAGACGTTGAAGGTGATTCGCCAGCAAACTGGCAGCCAGTGCAGTCAGCGGAGCACAGGTGTCATATGACTGGACCTAGAAGAACCAGTCAACAGCCTGGCTGCCGCATTCTGCACTAGCTGCAGGCGTCGAATTTCAACCCCCGGTAGCCCAAGGTAAAGGGCATTGCAGTAGTCAAGGCGGGAGGTAACGAAAGCGTGGACCAAAGTAGGGAGATCATCTAGAGGAACCAGGTGCTTCACCCGGGTGATGTTCCTCAGATGGTAAAAAGAGGTTTTGACAACTGCTGACACCTGGGATTTAAATGTCAAACAGTCATCAAACACAACACCCAGGTTCCGCACCCGGTCTGATGTAGTCAGCTGGACACCCCCAAGCCATAGACCCGAGGGCGATCCAGCCAACAAACCCGCCTCCCAGCGACCCTGGTACACAACCAACAACTCAGTTTTGTCCGGGTTCAACCGCAGCCAACTCGCATTCATCCAGGCCTGGATTTTGGCAAGACAGTTGTTAAAGACCGAAAAGGCAGCATCTTGGCTGGGCACAAAGGACATGTACAGCTGAGTATCATCTGCATAGCAGTGAAAACCCAGACTGTACTGCCTAATAATCACTCCTAATGACAGCAGGTACACTGCAAACAATGTGGGCACCAAAATGGAACCCTGCAGTACCCCACAGGATAGGGAGAATGATGCCGAGGAAAAATTCCCGGACACCACCCTCTGAGTCCTACCCTCTAGGTAGAATTGAAACCAACTGAAGACTGTACTAGACAGTCCACAGATAGATTGCAAACATTCCAATAGCACACCATGGTCCACAGTGTCAAATGCTGCAGAGAGATCAAGAAGGACCAAGATGGAACGAGTCCTTCGATCTCTCGCTATTAGGAGGTCATTTAGTACCCGGACCAGAGCTGTCTCAGTACTATGCCTTTTCCTAAATCTGGACTGGAGAATCATAGACATTGTGGCTGGTCAAATGTTCATCCAACTCGATCGACCACCTTCTCAATAACTTTACCCACAAGGGTAAGTTAGAGACAGGCCTGTAGTTTGCCAGACAGTCCGGGTCCAAGGAGGACTTCTTAAGAAGGGGCTGAACCACTGCCTCCTTTAGAGGATTTGGAAAAATCCCCCTCTCCAAGGACCTCCAGACCATCTCAGCAAGGACGGGGCCGATTTTGTCCACACAACCCACTAAGAGCCGTGTGGGGCCCAGATCCAAACCACAGTTGGTCGGATGCAGTGATTGGGTGATCATCACAATGTCACTGATTGTGGGGAGGCTGAAGTCAGACCACACAAACTGGGTGTCTGACATCTTCTTCTGACCATCACAACTCCCATTGGAGAGGGTCAAATGGATATCAGATCTGATTGTGGCAACCTTATCTGAAAAGAATAGAGCAAACTCCTCACACCGTTCTTGAGAAAAAGCTCTTCTGGACTGAAGACAGATTGTGCAATCCAATCTGTCCACAGTCTGGAAGAGCTGAGCTGGTCTATTCTGCACAGCAGCATCTCTCTGGACAGGAATTCTGCCTTCTTACGAGAGATTGCGGATTGATAGACCACATAGTGGTCCATCAAACTAAGTTTGTCACAATCCAGACCCGACCTATGCCGGCACCTCTCCAACCTTCGTCCAACTCTCCTCAACTCCCTCAGAGTCTCATGAAACCAAGGAGACCTGGGGCGAAGAGTGAGAGGATAAACATGAACAGGAGCAATGGAATCCAGGGTCCCTGCCACCGCCTTATTATAGGCAAGTACCAACTCTCCTGGATCCATGCAATCTCTCGGAAAGCCCAATAGGTCCAGCACCACCATCATGTCATCTGGGGAAACACCCCTTAAAGGGCAGTACAGGACCATTTCTATAGGGGCCGATCTACTAGGGGTGACCTCAAAGCTGAAGCCAGTGGAGTGATAGTCCGACCATCCAACTGGTTCCACCACCAAGTCAGATATCTCCATCCCCAGAAGGAACACCAAATCCAATGAATGAATGCCAATATGGGTCGAGGAGGAAATAACCTGTGTGAAGCCCAGTGAAATCATTAACTGGAGGAAGTCTTGATCAAATTGCAAGAGTTCATCATCGACCAAGGCATTGAAGTCCCCCAGAACCAACCATCTGGGGGACCCCAAAGTCAGGTCAACAATGAAGTCTGTGACTTCCCGCAGGAAAACATTCCCATCAACTGCTGGACGGTATATGAGAAGTATCCGGCACCCCACACCCTCACCCATGATATATTCAAAGGATCTGGTAATTCCCACTGGTACTTCCACTAGGCCCAGTTCTGATCTAAAACAGATAGCAACATCCCGGCCCCTACGATCCATCCTCTGGTGGTGTATCACTGAGTAACCGGCTGGAATTGCTGCCGCCAAAACTGGTCTAGCATTCTCATCCAGCCAGGTCTCAGTGATGCACGCTAGGTCAGATGTCCCAACAAAATCAGCTATAATAGCCTTCTTGTTTTTAATAGACCTTGCGTTGTACAACACCGCCCGAGTAGGATGATCATCAGAGGATGACTGTGCTACCTGCTGACTACAATCAGAACCCTTGGGTATTGGGAACCAGACAGGGAGGACCCCTTTCCTGGACCCAGTTTGCCCCAGGGCATCTCCTTTTCTCCACTATCCCTATCCGCCCACTCCTTTCCGTTCCCTCTCCAGACCCAGCCCTCATCGTCCTCCTTCTTCCAACAATTCCCAAAGCCCTACACCATCTATAGACTTCTGGCGATGGAGGGGGGACAAGAAAAACTTCCCTTTGGAACTTCCTGAAGGGCCCCTCCACTTGCCCTTGCACCTCGTAGCCTCGCCCCACACTGCGCTGGCATGGGGGGCCTCTGCGCCCTCTGGGACCACCGCACTTACTCTCCTGACAACCTGGTCAAGCAATGACAAATTGGGTTACCTTAACTGGTATCGTTCTGTACTCCCATTGCATGTAAACCTTACTCACTCACTGTCTATGTATGGCCTAGCTCTTAATTCTCCCGGGCCACCTGTAACCACCCCTGGGCTCAAGTGGTGTTTTTTACTGACAGTCAGTCCTCTATGTATTCTGATATTTCACTGTATGTAAAAAGCTGTATTAGTCACGTCACTGTATGTAAAAGTTATATTAGTCACTGTACCTGTAAAATTCAAGTCTGTAACTCACCCGGGTTGCACCTGAAAATAGGCACATGGATGTCTAGTGTGACTTACCTGGTAAACAAAAGCAAATAAATAAAAAGGACGAAGGTCTCTGAGCCTGGAGGGGGAATAATACCAGACTGTCCTTGTGTTATCCCAGCACATATTTAACACAACAAATAAACAATCCTAATTACAAAATTAACCCACCTCTTAAAGCTTAAATAAATACAAAGCCCTATATAGTGATTTAACAACAAAATAAAATACAAATTAAGAAAACCAAACAAACCTCAAAATATTGATTTTAAGGGCTCTCACCCCCCAAACCCAAACAAAAGATACAACCAAGTACAACAAACCACTAATTAAATTCCCCCTCCCCAACCAGTTCTCTCACCACTGGGGAGAGAGGACAATACTCTCAATATCAAACAAATAATAACATAAACTATAAATCTAATAAACAAATAACTGGATACAGGGTCCTCTCACCAATACTAAAAATTTTACAAACCAATTTCTTCAGTCTAATCTAATCACCTATAAAATTAAAAAGGGCTAAAATCTAAAAATCAGATATTCATAATAGTCACAACTTCACCAGAGCATCAGGTCGGCCAGTAAACAATTCGCCCCTCTCACAGGTGAAAACCAGTTCAAAGCTATAATATGTTGCAGACCACTCTTATTAAATTCAGAATAAGTCGGGAGCTTATCTCTCCAAGAAATGGTGACAGTGTTCAGATTTTCAAATGAGCTCTCACTTTCATTTGAAAAGCAGCAGGCCCCAAATAGAAATCTCACATTCTGGAGCACATAGGAGCAGTCTGTAGTTGAAACCAGAATTCACTGTGCAAAACCAGGAAACCAGAGAGCAGGGAAAAGTCCAGAAATCATATAAACAAACTGTAATTAACTAAAAACTCACGATAAAGACCAGAAACCATGGAGCAGAGGAAAGTCAATCCAGGGTACCCAGAAGACAAAAGTTCAGTTCCTTCACACAACCAAGTAGTTAGTAGCAGGCTAGCAGCAGCGCTTCCAATATCAGGTAGCTTCGGGTTCCACCTATACTTCATGGCTTCAGGCAGGTCCCAACCCCGATCCTGATACCTCTTTCCAGACCCGCTCACTGCTACGGCTGCCCTCCAGCTACCGAACAGTGAAAGCGGAAGAGCTGCAAATACAGCCGCCCTACAGCAGCGACACCATGGCTCACCACTGGCTGGAGGTCAGGGTCAGGGAAAGATTTCTCCCCACAGTCCTCCAAAGTTTCTTCTGAGTTCAGAGCTAGCAGAAACTGCTCTTCACTCCTCGCTGCTCACCCAAAGCACTCAAAATTGTACCACGCTACTCCTCAGTCCGCTTCTGGGGCTCCACTCTCTGCTGTGCGCATATACACAGTGTCAAAACTCTACAGGAAAAATTCCTACAAATTCTTCAGTTCCTGGTTCCTAAACACCCTCGATCCTCGGACAAGTTATTCAAAAGGGGAAACAAACACAGTTCCAAATCACGATAAAACGAACCAAATAAAATAGCACAGAAACAAAATAAACTAATGGCAAAAACGAACGAAATAAACAACTGAAATAAACTTCAAAAAGAAACAGAGCTCAACTCCTGCTCTTGAAGGCTAGCCCAGCGTAGCCGCCATCTTGCCCATCACTTTTGTGGTGCAAAGTCATAATAAGATGGTTAAGATTATAAATAAGCATTCTCCTAAGATTAGAAAGGTGATAGGAAAGAAACAAATGCCGTGGGTTAATAAAAGAATAAAAAAGTATCTTAGAATAAAAAACAGATGGTAAAAATCCAAAAAAACTAAATCACCAGAAGACTGGGTCATCTTTAAAAATTGGGGAAACAAATGCTCCAATATGGTATGACAGGCTAAAATTCAGCACTACAAATCTGGTATGGAACGAGCCACTGATCCTAGGAAGTTCTGGCAATATGTAAAAAAGTTACAGTCCCTTGTAAACCTTAGATGGTCTATACAAATAATGGATAACTACTTGCTAGTGTAAAATGATGGTAAGGTGGCTGAAATGCTGAATGGCTGTTATATAGATCTTCCTGACCTGGACCCTGTGGCCCCTGATTTGGAAATGGTGGCCCCTGATTTGGAGTCTGAGGATGAGGTCTGGCAGAATCTGGGGGAAAGTTTGGTGAAGCAGGGGATGGTAGAAGGACGACAGGAGAAGTTTCAACAGGCCCAGGGAAGGAATTTGTGGGGGATACATGACCCAGATTCAGGTTTGGGCCACTAAATATATGTGAAGTGGAAAAAGAACCAAAGAGGTTAAAGATTGGTAAAACAGGAGGTCTGGATACTATTAGTCCAGAACTCCTAAAGACAGGAGCTGATATTTACGAAAATGGTCAGCAAAGGATTTGCCAGCAAACAAATCCCGCCTGTTCGGGACCCAACAGGTTTGACAACACTTTAGTTAATCTAGTAGCAGAATTTTTGTGTAGAGTTTAACATCTACATTTAATAAAGATATTGGACGGCAGTTACCTATCAAAGTGGTGTCTTTCCCCTGTTTAGGGAATACAATTATTCTGGCCTCGAAAAGAGAAGGATCAGATACTGGACAGGATTCCCAATAGTTAAAAAGTTGAAGTATTAGGGGGAGGAGTTGGTCTTTAAAAGTTCTATAAAATAGTCCAGAGAAACCATCTGGTCCTGGCACCTTGTCAGGCTTCAAGGAGTCAATCGCCAGTGAGATCTCCTCTGCCGAAATTAGGTCATTTAGAGAAGATCGATGTTCTGTAGAAAGAGAGAGTTGGAAGGTTTGATCTCTGTAGAAAGTTATGCATAGCTTGGGATTGGGCTGATGATAAGGGGTTAGAGGAATATAGGGCTTGGTAATAATTCCTAAAAGAGGTTAACGTCTCTATAGGGTTTGAGAGTAGAGCCCCTGTTTGGGGGTGTTTAATGGCTGTAATCCACTTTGCAGCTGAGCGTTGTTTTAATTGTCAGGCAAGTAATTTCCCAACTTTATTGCCCTGGCCAATATAGGAAGCTTTAATAAGGGACACCACTTTTTCCAACTTCTCTAAACGTGAACTTGAATATTGTGCCCTTAAATGGATAAGCTCCATGGAAAGTTTGTCCAATCCTTTTTTTCTAGTGTCTGGAACATGTCTAAGCATTGGCTGGTATGATATAATTTGTTCTTCTTTGTGACTGTAGCCACCCTGATGAGTTCTCCTCTCCAGGCAGACTTTAGGGCAGACCAGAGCATATCCACTAAAGGGATAGAATTTAAATTACTGGATAGTAACTTGTAGGAATTGTTTAAAACGAGAAATCAGTTGCGCACCTTTCAACAATGAGTTGTTGAGAGACCAAGTATGTGGTCAAAGGGGAATATCAGGGAGATCCAAAGTAGTCAAGATGAGGGAGTGGTCAGAGATTACTGTGGCATGAATCTTAGAGTCAGATATGGAGAGGCAAAGGTGCTGGCTTATTGAAAAATAGTTTATACCGGAATAACTATTGTGGACCGGAGAAAAAAAGGTGAAGTCTTTTGTCTGAGGGTTTGAAAGTCTCCAGGAATCTATCAAACCTAGGGAAGAGGTAAATTCCTGCAGTGCCCTTTGGGCTGGAGAAGACCCTATTCCTAATCTGTAGGTGCAGTCCAAGTTATTAGTCTGCACTAGGTTCCAGTCCAAACCCAGGATAAATGGAAACTGAAAAAAGGGGGCAAGAGCTGAGGCTAGTTGGACAAAAAAGGGAGGGGATTCTACATACAGTGATCCCAGCAAAATATCTATGTTGCCTAACTTACCATGGACCAGTACATTACCACCCTCGGGATCACTGATCGTTGCAATAGCGGTAAAGGGCAGACCTTTAGCTATTTAAATAGTTACCCCTCGCTTCCGAGGATGGAACCATGCACCGAATACCTGGCCCACCCAGTTTTTTTGGAGGTGTTTTTAACTGGTTCAGGAGTAAGTGAGTCTCTTGAAGAAAAACAATCTTGGGATTATATTTTGCTAAATGGTTTAGAACAACATACTTCCTAGTGTTGTCCCTTCCCCCTTTTATGTTCCATGACAGAACTGTTAGCATATTAGCCATAACTATTTTGAGGTGACACTTTGATCAGATAGGTAAACTTTATGACTGCGCTGACCTTTCCCTCCTCCCACCCCTCCTTCCCCTTATATCACCCTCCAAAGTACCTGTCCCCCCCCCAAAAAAGAAAAGGAAGAACAATGCAACTATATATAAAACTATTATTATACCAGGCCCTAGGCCCACTCCCCATGTTACAGTCCACCATACTCTTCAGGGGGGAGCTGACTTCCACTACTGCCTGTAGAGAAAAAAAGCTGAAGTTAATAACAACACCAACTGTAACAACTAAGGTGGGTTGACTGGTTCTCACCTGCCTGTCTCCCAGAGGGAAGAATAACTGACCCTCTAAGCACAACTGCTTGAATTTAAAATAACATGTTGGCTTACCCCCATGTGAAAGTGAGAAAAAAGTTAAATTAGCCATAGTCTGTTTCATGTTAGCTCAAAAATTAAGGATAAAAAAAAAGGTCTTTTTTCTTATATTTTTTTTTTTTTAAATAATAGTAGGAGACAGCATCACTGTCTACCCCTATACCTTCCAGCAGAGTAGTTTTGAACACATGTCAGATTAAGGCAATAACATAATTAACATATACGCAAACAGTCGACTAATATGTCCTTCAGCTATAGAGTCTGTTTCTGTGAGGGCTTTAATAAACATGTCCAGTAACAAATTAAAGGAATTGCATCCTCTAGTGTCTCTTCTTAAGAAGCGCGTGCAACGGGATAAAACCGAAGACAAAAGTTCTCTTATGACGCAGCAAATTGCAACAAATGCAATAATTTCACCAAGGATTTCAGGTCATGTCACTAATTTTCTTGCATGACCAAGGTAAAAAGTCAGCCTGGTTTGGCCTGGTCTCCTTCTTTCAAATGCGATGGAAGAAAGCAAGCAGAAACCTCACCAGTGAGAGAGTGGGGGGGGGGGGTGGTATACCAGGGACAGAGTTAGAGCACCAGCATGCTGAATTTGCAGCTTAAACCCAGTAATGATGGTACACCTCCCCTCCAAGTCTTTGCCCCTTTCCAAAGGTGCAGATCCCCTTTAAAATGAAATGGTGAGTTACTCATGACACTGTAGCCTTAACTCATTTTGGGAACAGATTCGGAAAAGAGATCTAGAGGCACTTCATAGCTTCATCCACAGAGTCAAACCTTTTGGGTCCCTCAGGGAAGGTGATTTCCAGTTTGGCAGGATATAGGATTCGATGGCAGATGCCTGCTGTCAGAGCTTAGAAGTAATGGGCCTAAACGTAGCCTGAAGCTGGCGGGTCTTGTAGGTGAGATATGGAACCACTCTCAACTTTTTTCCCTCCCATAAGATTGCTGTGAGTTTCCTGGCCTCTTTCATGATAAATTCTCTATCGAGGAAATTCAGCAATTTAAATATAATCGGACTGGGGGGTGTCAGAAGGTAGAGATTTAGCGTGGAAAGAGCGGCGTACGTACTCAATAACAAATTCAGGCCTGTTTGGAGAAGGTCCCACCATTTTCCTTAGGAATTTCTGCAGAAATAAAATAGTGTTGGACCCCTCTTCACCTTTCAGGAGGCCCAACAAGACTGGATTGTTCCTCTGATTGCCCAAAGTGGACCCCCAAATCAATAACACACCACACTGTTTTTGGTATAAACAAGGGCCTCGAGCTGCGAGCTGTAAAAAAAGCTTTTTTACTTAATCAAAAATTGTTTACATTACATGGAATACTTAACATTTAATACAGCATAATATGTACATTACATTCGACAGATACGCATATTACAATATATCTATATACATACATCACATCCTGTTTCAATATATACATTAAGTATCCCATCCCGTAAGACCCCTTGGGCAGCTACAATTCATGTATTGCTGAAACCCCGGCTCCTTCATCCACTTATTTGAGGGAAACTCTGGCCCTTTAGTCCAACAGACCTGTCAAGGGCCATGCCTTCCCTCAAGACAGTTCCCATCCCCATTTTCCATGAATTTGGGGCCTTCTAGACCCTTGACGAGGAGCATGCCTGTCCAGGGCCGCACTCCCCATCTCAGAATCTTGGCTCCCAGCGTTTCTGTGCACGCCCTGCCTGGGTGCCTTCCTTTCCATATCTCTGAAGCATACCTATCCTAGGGTCGTGCCTCTCCCCACTGACACCCAATCGCAGCTTCTCTTTTTATGTCTGGAGCTTCTCTTACCCAGGGTCAGCCATGAATTACCGCCACTTACATACATGCTAACACGTATCTCCCACTAATGCCCAAGGGATCTTACTTTTTCCAGATAATACTGTCTCACAAAAATCATTGAGGGAATTGTTAAAAATGTCATTCTCAATGTCTGACAGATGAACCCGTCCCAGCTATACAGGCTCTTATCCATCTTGGTAATAAGGAAATGCCTGATAACCTCCATGCCAAGTGAGGCCGCGAAATGGGACACCTTCCTATTCACAGACCTGTGTGCTTTGTCCATGGATCCCACCTTTTGCTCACCACACCACTGCTGGCATGGTATGATTCTGGTCCATGACAGAATGGTGCGAGGCAACATTTGTTTTAAGCGTGGGTGCCCCCGGGGTGACCAAGTCATTCCCTTCCAAGTGAATAACCAGCGTAACCAGTGGTTGACGATGTAGGCCCAATCTAAAAATCATTTCACATAATGCACCCCACTTCAACCCCCCTTTTTCTGCCCATTGAATCACAGCTTGACTTCTCGGAATGCCCAACTGTCTTGTGTAAGGTAATTTTTTCGCCCTCGTGTAGGCCTCCCTCACATGTGAATGACCCACAATCCATATCTGAGGGGATGTTGCAGCCATGCCTGTAAGACAGAACAGAAACATGTAAGTATTCTACCACTTTGAGCTTTAGTTATTACTTGTGCTGGGTTCCCCAGCGTCACTCCCCTATGTATAGTGCTGGGGCCTAATGTACCCCATATATGCTTTTGATGCCAATCTGCTGACCCCTTTTATCTGTTCTTCTTTTAAACCACACCTGGCTACCTCAGTGGGTGCTCCAATTCTGAATGAATATGTGTTGTATGAGGTAGGATTTACACCTGCCATCCATAAACACTTTCGTAGGACAGCTGTGAACTGCCACCTCGTGACAGCTTTCCCATCCCCATGTACAAATAAATGCCCCGGTCCTGTTGGACGTCCTGCCACATACTCCTTCATTGATGACCATGGGCAAATGTTCCCCTGTTGGGCCATAAACAGTGTTATAGTGGTGGGGGGGTCGCACTGGTTCATCTTTGATTTTCGCAGCTTAAGACACAGTCTTTCTTGCAAGATGGCGAAATCACTGAACTGGAGATTGGTGTTCTGACCTGATGAATTAGACTGCAGTACCAACTCGGACACCCAGAAGGCCAAGAAGAATGCACAACTGTATAGGGCCCTGAACAGCTTTGTTTCGTAGCCCGAGCTGCAAGTGACTGCCAGTGCTTTCAGGAGGCTGAACAGTTCGGCTAGTCCTATGGCCTGCCTTGTGTCCATCTTTTTCCCTACAAGTCTAGCCAAGCCTTGTACCGTTTTATTTGTAATGAAACTGTTGGTTGGGTTAGGGAAACCATCAGACTTATGAAGAAATGCAATGCCTGCCAGTTGGAGGAAAATAGCTGCCGGAGATCTTCCCAGGCTTTCTAAGTGGAGGACGTAGCTTTGAACTTGTCATTGGGTATTGAGCAGTTCCACACTTACCTCATGACCACAGAATTGCAGAAAAGACTCAAAGCTAGCTACATACTTCTTCCATGTTGCGGGGGCCACAGCAAGCTGTATCAGTAGCTGCAATCTTGGTTCTCAAGTCTCCAGACTGCTTCCAGTATCTGTGTGGGGAGCGGATCCGCTCACGGGGCTAGCAGCATGAAGTGCTCGAGCTGAAATCACGACAGGGCATCAGCTATAACATTTTCTTTTCCTGGAAAATGACATGCCTTGAAAGAGATGTTGTACCGTAGGCAGCATAACACAAAGACCCGCAGAACCTTCATCACCTCTTCAGAATGAGACGTCCGTGAGTTCAATATGTTTGCTACTGCCTTGTTGTCCGTGTGAAACAGCACTTTTTTATTCTGAATTTTGTGCCCCCACACCCTTATAGCTACCATGATAGGGAACAATTTGAGCAGGGTGATGTTTTTTGTGAGCCCCTTTGATACCCACTCTTGTGGCCAGTGCTCTGCAAACCATGCCCCTTGCCAGAATGCCCCAAAGCCAATACCATCTGAAGCATCGGTCACCATGTGCAGATCCAATAGTTGTTCTGCCAGTGTCTGCCAGATGGTGATACCATTAAAATCCTGTAGGAAGAATTCCCATACCTGCAGGTCAGCTTTTATGCCCTGCGTCAGTCTGATGAGGTGATATGGTTTTAGAGCCCCCCCAGTGGCTGATGCCATCCTCCTGAGGAATGGCATGCCTGGGCGGATTGCATGGCATGCAAAATTCAAGTGGCCTGTAACAGATTGCAGCTGTTGTAGGGTCACCTTCTTTGCTCTTCTCATCTCACCTAACAGTTTGCTCAAAAGTGACACCTTGTCTTGTGGTAGCCAAGAAATCATGGCCTCTGAGTCTATTTCTATGCCCAGGTAGGAGAGGCAGGTAATGGGGCCCTCCATTTTTTTCTCTTGCTAGCGGGACACCGAAATACCCCATGAGTGGGGTGAAACCCCTCAGCGTATTTGCACGTGTGGTTCTACCCTTGGGACCCACACATAAGAAATCATTGAGATAATGTACTATGTGTGTGTTCTGCATGTGCTTTTTGGTGGCCCACTCCAAGAAGGTTGAGAATGCTTCGAAGGCTGCGCAGCTTATGGAGCATCCCATGGGCATAGCCTTGTCCATGTACCATTGACCTCTAAATTTAAAACCCAGTAGATCCTGATCACTCAGATATACCGGTAACAGGTGGAAAGCTGATTTGATGTCACTTTTTGCAATCATTGCCCCGTGACCCAGGTCTTGTATGTGGCGCAGTGCCACATCAAAAGTTGCGTACTGCACTGTGCAATCCTCTGGGTTAATGAAGTCATTCACAGACGTACCTTTTGGGTAGGACAGATGATGAAACAACCTGTATTCCCCTTCTGCCTTCTTGGGGACCAGCCCCAATGGGGATACCCTGAGGTTGTGAATGGGGGGTAGTCGAATGGTCCCGCCACCCTGCCTGACTCTACTTCCTTGGCAATTTCCCTCTCTAGGATATTGGGGAGTAAGTTTACAGACTTGAGGTTGTGAGCTGTGGTTTCCACCCTTAGCCCCTTGTATGGTATCTTAAAACCATGCCTGAAGCCGTCATGTATATATTTTGCTATTGTTCTGTCTGGGTAGCAGTCGAGCCAGAGGTCCATCCGGTCTAACCGTACTGATGAATTAGCTAAACTTCCCAGACCCCTATCCTTTTTCACCACCTGTTACTTCGTTGCTTGGTTTCTTGGAGGATTGTTGGGTGCATTCTGAAACCTTGTGCTCCCCTCCGTACTGCTTGCAGATATGCCCGTATTTACAAAAGGAACGAAAACATTTCCCATTGTTGTAGTCGTAATATGCCCTCCTCCCTGCCCCCTTCCTCTATTCTCTATTGTACTCTCCCCCTGTTTATTTGGCAATAATGTGACCACTATCTGTGTAGGTTACCACATTGGGCCGGCCACACATCATATAGCAGACCCAGAGGTCTATGTGCATGTTTTCCCATTTGAGATTGGGTTGCCTAGATAATTTTAGATGAAATTGCTCGTCGTATTTTAACCACACATATCCATCAAAGGACAGATATGCAAATTTTATGGTATCCCTGTATTTAAGCAGAGCAATTAGCTTATCTTGGTGTTTCATCCCGTAAATGGACATAAATATGTCAAATGCTGCAGCCCAATTCGCAAATGTGAAAGGCACCATCGGCCACCGTGGCCTCTCTTGTTTATTATTTTTCTCATCATTCACTTCTGGGATCTCCCTGTGTAATAACGAGAACATATCTATAAATTCCCCATTCCAAATGTTTTCCCTCACAGCTTCAGATAAGTGGTCCCCCAATGGGTCTTCCACCCCGGCATATGCTCAACGCTCCGCTGCTGTTGTTCTTGCACTGGTTAAAATGTCACCCATTGTAGTATTGGGAGCAGTTCCCAATTGAGAGGCAACAGTTTCCCGCGCTTGTAAGCCTGACATCAAACTTTCTTTGTTGGCTGGAGGATTTTGTATTGTAGAAGGCCCAGCATCTGTCCATACCTGAACTGCTGCTCCTTGTGCATTACCCCCTCCTGCTGCAGCCCCTTGGGAAACAATGGACTGGGGAGGCTGAGCCAACAGTCCCTCGACCCCTGTGTTGATCTGCTGTCCACCCCCTAGGTGACCTGATGGGGCTTTCTCTACCCCTATCCTGGTGGATTCTGTAACCCTTTGTGCCATCCCCCCTTATCTGTATATTGGGGCTTGGTATCCTACCGTGGTGGACTCGGCCCACTGGCATGCCCTAAACTCACAGTTATCTATTGGCCCCAGTGCCTCACATCCCGCTAGACCCCAGGAGGTACCCTCGCCTGGCTCATTGGCTGGAAATGCCTGAGACCCTGTGTTGGGAGTGGCCATACCCCCCTGCTGGGTTGTTGGAAAACTGGGAGCGAAGGGGCCTCAAGGATTCATCACTGCCCAAGAGATGGGCATATTGCCTGGCCCCCCCATACATAAATGGCCACATGAAGGGGTTATGCTGCCATATTTGGTGGCCTGGCATCACCGGAACTAAATTGTCCCCTGGAGCCCCTTTCTGCCCTACCTGGCTGCTTACTTTTTTTCCCCCCGCTGATCTCCCTGTGTTTTTTCAAAATCTGTCTGCTGACAGTGCCCCCCCATCCTGTCTCCTATGCGCCTGGCCCTCTTCCGTTCCTGTTCTCTTACCTTTGTAGCCTTAACCATGTCTTCCAGGTTCTTTCTCCATTTTTTATACTTTGCCTCTTCTGTTACAAATTCCAGTGGCAGCCGCTCCCAGCTCTCACTGGTTTGGTCAACCTTGCTATCAGAATCAGACCACACCAATTCTACTGAGACATCACTGTCCTGATCTCTCTCATACTTACCGATCTGTGGCTGGACTATTGTTACCTCAGTGGGTTTTTCCATTTCTTCATTCACTGCCCTGTGTTGGACCACGGACGTGTTCTCCTCGACTCTGCTCCGTTTTTTTCTCCGTACACTTTCTGCGTGCCTCTGCCACTGGTTAAGTACGTCCGTGGAATCAACAAAGTCCAAGAGGGTAGCATCATTCAGAAAAAGAGATGTGCAAGAACAAGGGGACACAATTTGAAGATAGAGGGGGGGATGGCTCAGGGGCAATGTGAGGAAGTATTTTTCACAGAGAGGGTGGCCTTCCTGAGGAGGTTGTGGGGTCTAAAACTGTGGGAGAATTCAAGAATGCATGGGACAGACATAAGGCAATTTTTGTGGGTGGGGGTGGGAAGAAATAGACTGTTGGTTAAATAGGATCTGCAGCTTATCCTCTAGGTAGGGACATGGGCAGACTAGGTGGGCCAAGCGGTCCTTATCTGCTGTCAAAGTCTATGCTTCTATGTTGCACCTTACGCTTTCTCTGTCCGCCTTGCCCCTTTCTATTAACAGATTTTTTCTGCACCATGGATTCCAATAATCAGGCTGATGGCTGGCTACACCTGGGCTGACGTCCCTCCTCCTCAGCCGGTTCTTGAGGCCTGTGTTCTACTGTGGTGGGAGGGTCTGCCACTGGCAGCTGTTGCCCACCTGGATGGGCAACCAGTAATTCTGGTTCCAGCCTGGATATGGCTGCCAGCCAATCCAACCCCCAATGTCTTTTAGGTGTTGCAGGGCTACCATAATGCTTGGTCCTGCCATTGTGCCAGGGTAGCCTGTTCCACAGATTGTGCCTGGCTTCCTGGCCCAGAAGGGTCTTGACCGGAACCCTGTGCCGGTGTGGAAATTTGGGGGGCCTGGCTGTCCTGAACCTGACTATTCTGTGATTCAGTCATTTTAGCTATTGACTGTAAGGGGCAAAGTGGTGCTCAGCGAGATGATACCTATTAAGACAAAAACATTTATTATTCCTGCCCACTTCCACCTGCCCTCTACTAGTTAGCCATCTAACCGCCTGTTCCAGAACTACTCTCAAATGTACTGCTCTGTAACTTTACAGCCACAACCTTGATGTGAAAGGGAAGGAAGGGAAGTGAAAAAGGCCCTGGGTTTGGCATGCCCACACAGGGTCAAATTGGGGATGGTGCCCCCTGGCAGCAGACCAGAGGAGGTGGCGCCGTTAGGAACTGGCCAAGCACAGCAAAGAAGGAATTGCATAGCCAGAGAACCCCTTCTTATACTCGGAAAGTTTTGCAAGGAAAACTTTCCCTGAAATGGGGCCCAACTGGAGGGAATCCTTTTGGGACTTGCATGCAGGGAAGCAGGGGAGGTGGGAAAAAAAAATTAAGACCAAAGTTCAAACCATGATGGTGGTTCAAATTAAATTCAAGGTCCAGTTTTATACCAATTATACCCTTTCCCCCTCACTTTTTGGACCCATAACATGCAAAATCACCAACAGTCCCCCCATTATTCTATCCAACCCTGCTAATACTATATTCCCCTCTCCCGGCCCCCCTCCCCGCATGAAATAGTGGGTCACCATACATGCCTTTGCTGTTAGAATACCATAATGAGAGAAAACAAAACAGAAATTATAAAGGCCGGGACAACACAGAAACAGAAAACACCAGGGATGGAAAACTAGAAGGAAAACAGGCAAAGGCAGGATGGGGGGAGGGCTGGAAAAAAGGGGGGGCACAAAAGGAAACTCAGAAACAAGAAAATTAATCCATTAAAATTTAGACAATTATAACACTGGAGTCGAGGTTTAAGAAGAGAGTGAAAGTTGTTCTGGGTAGGGGGTTGCTGAGCATAATTCTCTGAGGAGGGAAAAACAAAGTATAATTTAAATTGGAAGCCCATACTGCTCTCCCAAAAAACTCTACTTTTATGGGATGTCTAGGCCTTCAAATGATAGAACACAGGAGAATTGAGATTTAAATGAGGCATGTAACATAAGAACAGGGTCCATTAAGAGTAGGAAGAGTGAAAGCCTGGGGACTTTCCATATGGAATTATAAACTGAGTGTCTCCTACTGAAAAACACAAGCAAGAAGCAAAAGCTTATCTTGATAAGCTGGTTTAATTTTTAGAGCAAAGAAAGAAGGCAAACAAATAGAATTAAGGAGCAGGGGAGTTCCAACTGGGACATGCTATTAAAACAGGGGGTAGTTGGAAAAGAAGACACAAAGACAGGGGGAGCAGATTGGTGGCAAGGGATAGAGAGGAACCCAACTCAGGAGCCGGGGAAAACATGGGCATGGGCGGAGGTGCCCCAAGGAAACAAAAGGGCCCATAGCCCAGCGAGCAAGGGGGGGGCAAACACTGAAACCAGAGGCTGGTGGGGTGGGCTTCGGAGGAGAGGGAAAAAAACAGGGCCTGCAGAAGTTGAAAAATTTGAATATATGAGAGAACTGGAGGGCGGGAAGGGCTTGGAAGAAGGGGGGGCAGGGCCAAAAGCAACCAGGAGGCACCGGGGATGGCGACAATGTGGGGGCACCACGTGGCCAGGCAGGTGCGGGGGGTCCTACGGCCCAGAATGGGCATGTAAAACTAGCTGGCCAGGTGAGCTGGGAAGTGAACAAAAAGTGAGGTGCAAAGTGGGGGGGGAAGAGAGAGGAGTCTGGAGAGAAAAGTAAGGGGAGAAAAGGGGGTGACCAGAGTGTGGATACATATGGCCAGGCCAGCACAGGGGAAGGGGGCCCATGGCCCAGAACAGGCAAGAGCACAAAGATACTGTGGCTGGGTGGGCTTGACCAGCAGGGGACCTATTTGATTTTGATCACCTAATGTGGAAAGATCGCACCCTGTCTGCTGGCCAAAAAGCCTGAGCTTGAAGGGGGAAGGAGGAGAAGGAGAAAACACTTAGCTGTCTGACAATGAAGCCTAAAGAATTGTAGCTCACATGCTGGAATCACCAAATGGGAAACGGGGAAACTAAGCCGGTGGGCAATAGGTGCAACTAGAGTAGGAGAGGTGCTGTAAGGCAGGATCAATGAAAACCTGAGGAGGAAACAGCAGGATAGAAAACAGCAAAACTTCATGGTGATGAGCGGTTCCAAGAGGGTGAAATCCCCCGGGACCACTCCTTAAAATGCCCTGCCATGCCTCTCCTTGCCGGAGCAATTGCGGCCAGTCCTCTCTGAGGAGCTCCTCCAATAGGGCCACTTACTTGGGGGGGCCGCCTCTTCCCTTGGATGGTGGGTGGCCCTCCTAGCCCCACCCTCTTGGGGGTCATCGGCAACTCCCCCGGTGAGAGGCTGGTGGGGCCATTCCATCCCTCAAGGTCGTCAATGCGCTCCTCCAGTTTGTTCAGGTTCTTTTTGAGTGCAATGACCTTGGGCTCTATTTTTTCTTGTCTTCGCTCCATGGAGCCTATGCGCGCTTCAGAGTCGAGCACTCGGTGAGACAGTTGCATAAGGGCAGGTTTTATTTCTGCCACATCGTTGATCAGTTTTAAAAGAGCTTCTTTGATTGTCAAGAGCTCTGAGTAAATCTGCAAAGAGGATATTTCGGGTGCATCAGGTCAGGGTGTAGAGCTACAGTGAGGGCGCTAGGCCTTTGACTCCTGCAGCACTTCTGTTTCGGGCTACAAATCAGAGCTTAAATGCGGCTTAGATGCTTCCATTTTTCAGTGAGCAGCACTCACAATTGTTGTAACCTTAGATGATTCTCTGAGGACGTTTTGTATTAGAAAAAGGTGTTTTTAGGTCAATAATTTGGCAGCAGATAGACGGAGCTCAGCAAGAACCATCTTACCTCATCACATGACCTCACATTGCAGATGTTCTATATTGGCTCCATCAATGGTGTGAGGTTTTGGACAAACACAAACCCATTATAGACTCTGAACAAAACTGGACTGGGGGTGGAAGATAGAGGTTAAACTCCTCAACACTGATTTATGGGATCTCTCACTAGCCTGACAGTTTTGTAATTGGGAGGGACAAAGGAATGCTTTTTTACACTGGCCAGCCTAAGTCTTGCTTTAAATGTGGTTCCCCTTCTCATTTTAGCAATGTATGCGACAGCACAAGATGTGGTCACTGCATGGAATATGGTCATATGACCGCTGATTGTAACAGTGCTTTCAAATGTAATTTATGTGAAGAAAGTGGCCACTCATTCACAAAATGCTCATGGGCATCATGCAATAGGGGTACAAGGATGTCGCAGGAAGACATTGTAACTAAAGCACAGCAACAGGGCTCAGCTAGGTCATTGGAAAAACACATGGAGGATATCAGGAAATAGGCCCAGTCCCACACCACTACAGACCATAGTGGAATGACGCAACAGGATGAGGAAGGCCATAGGTCCCCCTACTAGCCCAGATATAGGGAATAAGCAGATGCAAGAGGAAGTGAGACCTGAGAACACTGAAGATGGTAGAAAGAATGGCACACCAAGTGATACCCCAGAACATCCATCACACATTGTTCCTGAAACACCAGAAATGCACCAGGATAACTTTTCTCCCCTCAGAGTAGTGAGATTCACACACATCAAAATGGGATCACTAATAGTGCACACTCTTAATGTAAACAGCATAAAGAACCGCAGAAAATGACTCACCATTTTCTGAACTTTAAGAGATAGCTCTGCTGATATAATTTTTTTACAAGGCACTTGAAACACATTTTGACCTTACTCAAGCCACTCAGCGGTGGAACAAAGGACCAGCTTTGTGGTTGGTTGGCCCAGAAAGATGTGATGTTCTAGGCATACTTTTGTGCGGGGTACGCTTTTGAGTCACAAAAGTAATAGACCTGATCCCGGGTAAGGCATTGATTCTTGATGTCACATATTTTGATAGACGACTTAGATTAATCAACCTCTATGCCCCACAGACCAATGCAGTGTGAGTGGAACTATTGCAGTCCATGCAACCATATCTGCATATCTCCCATACAGTCATTTTGGGAGGTGACGTTAATTGTGGTTTGGACAAACAAGATGGAGTCCTGCAAATAAACAAACTGTTTTGCCACAGAAATTGTTTATCTTGCATAGTTCACCAAGCCACATTACAAGATACCTATCAAAAAGTGCATGCCACAGGGGTTTTTACTTTTTTTAAAGGGACCTAAAGACCAGGATAGACTTTATTTTTGTATCTGCCATGATTGATGTGATTTTGGCGAATGTAACTGTGACTGAGGTTTCAGATCACTGTAAACTAGAAGTAAGACTTAAGAGGGGACAACATATCGTTATATGTAACGGTACATGGAGAATGAATATACAAATTCTGTCAGAAGCAGACTTTTTGAATGAGTGGGTCCACTTTTGGACTGCACTGGACTCAGTTTTGTGCTTTTATGATACCACAATGGAATGGTGAGAAGAAACAAAAGAAGACTTGAGAGCTTTTAATACAGTTTACAGGGAAGAAGACACAATCTGATTATTTCAAGTAATTACACCTCCATTCCAAATTACAAAAAGAAATTTCTCAGGCGGAGCAATACTACCTGAATAATAATACAGTAATACTATCATTAATACAAGATATGAGACACTTACAGTATAATATGGAAAAATCTCTGCAGCAAGAAATGCAATTTGGAACACAACAGAATAAACAAACTTTTGATCCCTATAAAGATTGCCAGAAAAGGGTTCAGAATAGGACAACAGAAAACTTAACAACATCAAATGGTCATAACACGAGCTCAAAAGTGGAACTCTTGCAAACAGTTGATGAGTATGTCCAAAAAACACTTTTGGTGTAGCTAATCATTCTCACCCAGATATGTCCTTTTTTTCGAATTTACAAATTCCTGAGATATCTGACGTGGAAAAAGCAGATTTAATTAAGCCAATTACAGACCAGGAAGTCAAGGAAAGTATTGCAGCTTTACATAAAAATACAGCTCCAGTTCCAGATGGCCTGAGCACAGAACTCTATAAATCTTTTATAGAAACGTTATCTTCACCCTTAGCTAAGGTATTTAATGAATGTCTAACCAGTGGAGAGTTGACACGTTCTGTGTCAGGGGGGTTAATGATTTTTATTTTTAAAAAGGAAAATGAAGCTTTACTGCAAAACTGGAGACCATTGAGCCTCCTTAATACGGACTACAAAATATTAGCAAAGATTTTAGCACACGTTTGGCGAACATTGCGACTGATTTAATCAGTCCAATGCAAACCTGCGCAATAAAGAATAGGACTATAGAGGACAATCTATTGATTTTAAGGGAATTATTTTACAAAGGGCAAAATAAAGCTTTAAATGGTTTTCTCTTAAGTATAGACAAGGAAAAAGCTTGCGATATTGTCCCATGGATACCTATGGACTTTGTTGACTGCTTATAAAGTTCCTGACATTTTTATTAAATGGATCGTAAGTTTGTACAAAATGTCCTATTTTACCCCCTTAGTTAATGGCTGGTTTGCTGGTACTAATACGATAGAAAGGGGAGTCTGACAGGGATGACCCCTTAGTCCCCTTCTTTACATCTTTGGACTAGACCCCTTATTATGGAAGATCCTGTTAAATGTAAATATTCAGGGACTTGCTTTGACTCCTAATACCACCCCAGTCAAAGTACTGGTTTACGCTGACAAAATCTCTGTTTTGGAGAATGAAACCTCTGGAATAGCACTAAAACATGAACTAGAACATTATGCCACTTTCTCAGCAACTCGTATTAATTACAAAAAGACTGCTGGTCTACAATTAGGTGATTTAGGTGGAACGGGCCCACACAGGATAGGTAATATTGTACTCACTACTACAGATATCAAAATTTTGGGACTTATTTTTGGCAGATCAATTTTGGAACTTAAAAACTCTAAGTGTATTGTGATAGCAAAAAGTAAACTGCAAGCATGGCAGGATAAAAAAAAAAATAGCTAAATTAAAAAGGATTTTGTTAATTAAACCTTGTTAATACCAATTTTTGTACAGTATATGTAAGTCACATCTTTCCTCCTGCAAAGGAACTGGAAACCAAAATATACAGTATATTTTTAGAGGAGTTTGGGGAAGCAGGGTAAATCCTGTTAAAAGAAACAATACATATTTAACAAGGAAACAGAGCAGTTTGGGCATGACCAATCCCATTGCCTTTTATTACAGTTTTTTTTTCTATACACAAATGCGAAGGCTGCTTGCCAACAAGAGAAACCTGAGTGGAGTGAATGCTTCCTCAGCTAGTGTAGACAGACATGGACTGACTGGCAAAATAACAAGTTGATCAGAATAAGAAAACAGACAAATCAACCAGATTACATCACACATTTTCACTAAAGTGAAACAATGGAAGTTATTGTATACTTTATTAACAACCTGTACCAGAAAACAACTGTACAATGAGATCATGGCATATAGTTTTACTGAACCTGTGTCTTTTCCCTCCTCCCAATAGATAAACAAAACATGATGTAAAGATATTTGAACAATCCTAGAATCCCAGATTACACATGGGATATTTTGTGGATGAGTATCCTTGGGAGATTAGGTGTTAGGAATGCACATAAACACAAATTAATAGAGGAAAGGTACTGCCCCTGTCCAGTACATGATACTGAATTAGAAAAACAAGAACATTTATTTTTATCTTGTCCATATGCAATTCATTTTTGGGATAATCTAGCATTATGTTGGCAGACCACACTTTTTAGTGGTTTCACATAACAAAACTTGGTCTTGGGCCTCTCTGATACACGGCACAACAAAGAACACCTCAAAATCTTACAAGTGATGGTCATTTTTATAATGTACTATTTATGGCAATCTAGATGTGCCTGGCTCTTACAACAAAAATGTTTTCCATCAAGAAGTTATTCAGAACATTGGGGGATCACTGCAACATGTGTATAATCAAGAAAAGCAGCATCTAGCACTTATTGGAAAAATTGTTAAAATTATGTACAGATGTAATGAATAGAGACCCTATTGCTATTACATGGTTTATTAACTGAGGATTTCAAAATGTGTTAATGTAATTTTCAGACTAGTAACAGATGTTAATGATTTGAGCATTTGTATTTTCTTTGTTTCATTTGCTATTATAACTGTATGCATTTCCTACTCGATAAAAATTCCCCTACTGTTTTCGAGAAGTGCCATGGGATTTTCAACGTCCACCAGAACAGGAAGAAGGGACCTTGGTGTAATGTCTTATGTGAAGTGAAAGCAGCACCCCCTCATGCTGCACTACAGTGTCAGTATTGGGATTTAACCCATGTGCCAGGTGTGGGGGGAAAAAACACACAGCCTTCTGATCTTCTGACCTTAGAGGTGACTGTGCAAACTGCAGAGCCACTAACACTGATTATTATCACACATAAGACTTTCTGATGCGTAAAAGGAAAAATGCATCAGAAATAAAAGGTTACAACTGACTACTTCTTAATTTGCATTCTTTTCCTGTCTGCCTGTTTTGGCTTCACTAGCTCTTTAATGGGTTCACTCACCCATCTTGCTAGTCTCCCTTGGGGGTTCTTCCACTGAGTAATCATTTTGTTTCTTTGTAAAGACCGGGCTTTGACTTTTGAGGCACCTAATAAGAATGTTGGTCATAATGTGGCAAATACACGGAACAGTTATGCATCTCACAGACTACATTTATGGGCAGTTCTGCCAGAGAACATAGTTACTTTTTCTTGATGATCTTAAGAGCTTCTGTCTTAGCCAGACTGATTCTCTCCCCCCCCCCCCATACACAATTTATGGGACATCCAAGTCCTTGTCTCACTGTGCCAGGAAGGGCAGTTTTAAATGGTTTTAGATAAGGGGCTATTGGCAAGTACACATCCAGTCCAGAGAATGATAAGAGCGGAAAAGGGTCCTGAAGAGACAGACCTCTTATGACCACATCCTGGGGTGTGATAAGGGGAGAGTGTAGTAGGGGAATAAAACTCACAGCAGCACCTGACAGAAAGCCACACACCCCATGTCACAGCAGGGTTCAAGGAAAGGTGGTAGATGCTTAGGACAGCCTCCCAGCAGAGGTCATTAAGGCTAAAATGATTACAGGGTTCAAGAATGCATGGGATAGACACAAGAGGATCTTAGAAGTAAGGCAAGCGAGGGTGAAAACCAAAAACCAAGACTGAGTAGGGTCTGCAGTGGCACTATAGGTAGGAAAAATAGGGCAGGCTAGGTGAGCCAGGAGGTCCTTATCTGCTGACACCTCCCATGTCATGTTTCACACACCCACATCATTGCACATATGCCAGCCTTGGGGACCGGAAAAAAAATGGGGTGAAGATATGTGCACCAGTTGATTTTACTTACACAGAAACAGAGTAACAGATTGCAGATAACTATGACTTGTCCCAACAGCAGAGGTATTGGGCACTAAAATGGTCACTGGTTTTAAGAATGCATTGGATAGATGCCAGGGAATCTTTGAAGCAAGAGGTGGGTGTAAGCTGGAGTTCAAGTAGGGTCTCCGGAGGTACTGGAAGTAGAGAATTTAGGGCAGACTTGGTGTGCCACGTGGTCCTTATCTGCCAACAACTTCTATGTTTCTATCTTTCTATGTTTCTACCTAGTCTGCCTATTTTCCCTACCTATTTTGTTAGATCGCTAGTAATTTTTTCCACCCCACCCCCCAGAGTGTCTACCCTATTGCAGATCTTTTTGTTCTCTGCAAAAATGCATACCTTCTCTTCTAGCCCCTTTGCTATGTCGCTAATAAAGACATTAAAGAGGACTGGTCCAAGTACTGATCCTTGTGGCACCCCACTTGTCACCCTCCCTTCCTCGGAGTGAGTTCCATTTACAAGCACCCTCTATTGTCTATCCCCAACCAAATTTTTACTCAGTTTACCAACTTTGGACCCACTCCACAGGGAGCCCAGATTGTTTGAGTCTCCTATGTAGAACGGTGTTGAAGGCTTTACTGAAATCTAGGTAGGCCACAACCAGGGCTGCACCCTGATCTAAATCCCTGCTCACCTAGTCAAAGAAATCTATCAGATTTGTTTGACATGACCTCCCTGTTGTAAATTCATGCTGCCTTTGATCCTGTAAGCCACTGGATTCAAGATATTACAAAATCCTTTCCTTTAGTAGTGATTTTCCTCAGTGGTACTAAACGATGAACAGGACCTCTCCCCATGTTGATCCCCACTAGTTAGATAGTGGGGAGAGTGGAGGTTGGGGGCACCAGGATGCCTGAAGGCTGCAACTGGTGGCGGACGTGTCCAAACAGCTATATGGGGAAAACATGTTTTTTTTTTTTTTAATTCTGCTGATTATCATGATAATTTTTACCCAAATATTGTGATACTAAAAATCTGACATTGTGACATCCCTAGTCTCCAGCAAGTACTTACTGAGTACTTTGAGCCAGTCCTCATAAAATCTGCCCTGCTGGCCCTGAATCATTTTGGTCACTCTTCATTTCACTGTCTCTAGCCTATCTGTATATTTCCTGAGGTGAGGACTCAAGAACTGGGTGCAGTACTCCAGGTGCGAGCTCAGCTCTGTGAGCAGGCCAAGGCTGGAGGAAGATGTCACAGCATGCAGCTCCAGCCCTGGTCTGAGGAGGAACAGTGTAGTGTTCTACCATTCAGGTGACCCTTTACGAACATACAAAAATGCTAGCAGAAGCAGGCCTTACTGTCTATCGAATCTGCTCGATTGTGCAGCTAGCCCCTCAACTTGCAGCTATCCCATCTCTCTTCATCACAACCTCCCCTCACCCTGTCCCAACCCCTCTTAAAGCCACCCACTGCTCTACAGGATACTACCTCCTTGAACAGCATGCTGCACACTCTAGCAAACTAGATAGACTGAATGGCCTCTATCTGCTGGCAATTTCATATATTTATAAAAGGTGAGAACTCCAGAACTGGGCAAAGTACTCCAGGTGTGAGATCAGTTCAGTGAGCTGGCTGGATGGGCTGCATCTTGGAAGAAGGTGCTGTGGCATGCAGCGTGGGCCTAATCCTTTATTTATTTTTGTTTAGTTAGTTAGTTTTATTTACAGAGAAAGAACTAGCCAATTTTGCCTACTTTCAGCTTCGTCCGGGGTGGGGTGGGGAGGGATACAGATGGAGACCAAATGAAATTGAAGCAGACTAAGCTGTTGGTGGTTTTTATTTTTTGTTAATGAGGGAAATTTGACCAGTACACAGGGGAAATTCCCCAGCTCTTTTTTTTTTTTTTTTTATGAGAAGTGCCATGGGATCTTTAACGTCCAAATTAGCAATTGCCAGAACAGTAGATGGTACCTTGGTTTAAAGTCTCTTCCAAAAGATAGATGTATATTTTCTATTCCTTTAGCTCAATTTTTTATTTATTTTTTATTTAGTTTTTGTTGACCGGGTAAGTGCTCTAGACAAATCCTGCCTATTTTCAGGCATGACCTGGGAGAGGGGGATACAGATGAATCCCAACTGACCTTGAATCAGATTAAGCTGTTGGTGGTATTTTTAGTGAATGAGGGAAATTTGGCCAGGACACTGGGGAAATTCCCCTACTCTTTTCGATAAGTGCCATGTGATCTTTAACATCCACCTGAACTACCACCAATCCAGGCAGATGGGACCTCAGTTTAACATCTCATCTGAAAGATGGCACCTCAGAAGTGCAGCAACCCTCTCATGCTGCACTACAGTGTCAGTGCTGGGATATTAACCCAAGTGCCAGATGCAGGATCTGAACCCACAGCCCTCTGATCTCCCGGCCTCAGAGGCGTGTGCTACCTACTGAGCCACTGACACTGATCAATGGTAGAGTCCTAGTCATAGAAACATCAGGGATGGAAGTTAAATCTTGAGCCCCTGAATTTGGAACTCCCTTTCCTTACCCATTCGCTCTGCCCCTTACCTTTGATCTCTATCCTTTCTCTTCTCAATTTTATCTACCATTCCTCTAGCTGTTCCTGATCCACTTCTCAGCACCATGGTTCTCCCACTCTCTCCTCCCCACCTCCTTTTCTCCCCAGGCTATCCTCCAAGCCCCCTTTCCTGTCCCCCTACCCCTCTTACATAACCTTCAAACTCTCTCCCTCCTTCTACTCCCCCTAGCCTCTCTGCTTTCACCTCTCCTAAACCTTGCAACACATGAAGCAACATTCTTGTGTTACTCCCTCTTCTTCCTCTAACTCTAGTGCTGTTTCTCCTAGAAGTATCCTCTTGTGAATTACCTTCTACCTCTTCATCTCCCTTCCCTTTTCTCATATGTAAACCCACTTTCAGCCCCCCATCTTCCCCTTCCAGTTTAGCAAAAGCACTTTTCTTTATAATGTTCTGCGTCCACTGTTGCTATGTGATTAGGTTCTACTATATGGAGCAAGGGACTGTGGGTATCAGTGTACCATGATGCATTAAGGATTCCTGCACTATGGGCAAGTGCCATCCAATAGCTACAACCCTCTGCACATCAGGAAGGCTGATAGTTGCAAGATAGGGGGCACCTGTGTGCCACTTGGGCCTCCATGCTCTGGTGTTTTCCTTACTTTTTAATACATTATGATGGTGACTTGAAGATTAATAAGAACCACCGATTGACTAACAAGGCCCTTGTTAGTTGCTCAGTGTCCCTTATTAATTTCCAAGTCACCATCGTAATGTATTAAAAAGTGAGGAATAAATCAGTCTCACTCGTTTTCAATGGGTCTCACACCCACATTCTCTCTTGCCTCACATCACTACATGATTGAGTGGGTTGGGGGAGGTGTATAGCTGAATCAGAAAGTGGAAAGGATCAACCTTGTCAGGCCAAACTACGGTCTCTTATCACTTAAGGCTGAAAATAAAATGTTAAAAATTACACAGAGACTATTGCGGATCCAACTAACATGTCCCAAAAGTGGTACCTTAGGTCATAAAGTGCACTAAATCACTTAAACTAAATTACTTAAAAAAACAAAACAAAACTAAAACAGTCTAAAGACCAAATAATACATTGGCAGACCATGCCATTTATGGCAAAAGGTGTAAATGGGGACTACTTTTCCTTTCTACTGTACTAGATAAAGACATAAAGTGTTTTCTTTTCTTAATATTGGTAACTGTTTACACAGGGTACAAGAGCACACAGACACTTTAAAGCGTGAGTTATTGCCAGATAAAGAGCAGTTCCCAGTGATAAAGCCAGTGTAAGTGCATCATGCCTCATATCACACATGGGGTGAAGTTTAAGAGGGATGTAAGGAAGTACTGTTTTACAGAGTGGGTGGTGAAGCCATTGAACAGTCTGCCAGCTGACATGGTGAAAATCATTAGTGATTCAAAGCACAAGGACAGATTGAAGAGTACAGTGGCTGCTGCGGCACAATAACCACTGTGGAGGATGGTGAGTACTAGGACCCTGGAGGGACAGTATGTGTCAAGCTAATAGGGAACTCAACAAACTATATGACCGTTGGCCTTTCTCTGCCATCATTGTCTGTTTTGAACTTATTTTGTTTTTGTCCTATAGTGCAAAAGTCGGCACAATGACTGCAACATGATTGGAGAATTAATTTGGAACATAACCTGAGCAGAAGGAGATATCATTGCTTCTCTTTAGCAAAAGGTATGCGCATTTTACAATTGTGTACTAGCAGTGACTACATAAATAAGAATAAATGTACAGATCAGCATGGTACTAAAATAAGAGGGTCATATATGTATTTTCTAACATTTTATGCTTATTATGAACTTTATCGGGTAGTCTTCTAATCATATAACAATGTCAAAGCAGATGTAGGGGTTTGGAGACTAAGCATATTTCTGTCAAAGCAGTGTTCAGTTTAGTTGTTGTAAAAAAAAAAAAAAAAAAAAACATATATATATATATATATATTTTTGGTCCTTCCCTTCTTGACACTCAGCCATGTCATGCCTTTTGGCAGATAGAGGTCTGGCATGGCTTCACAAAGGGAAAGTCATGCCATATGAACCTAATTGAGTTCTTTGATTGGGTGACTCAGGTGGTCAGCCAGGGAAGGGCAGTGTACTTGGCCTATCTGGATTTTAGTAAGGCCTTCCACACCCTCCCCCACAGAAGGTTGGTAAGCAAGCTGGAAAGCTTAGGGGTGGGTGGGAAAATAACAAGATGGGTGGAGGCCTGGTTGACAGGCAGAACCCAGAGGGTGATGATAAATGGGGTGTACTCCAGGATGGGGGGGTGAAGAGTGGGGTACTCCAGGAGTCAGTCCTGGGACCTCTCCTTTTTTAACATTTCCATCAGCAATATTGCAGAGGGTCTGAGGGGGAGGGTGTGCCTCTTTGCTGACTAAACAGACATGCAATAGAGTGGATATTCCGTGGGGAGCAAAGGACATCAGACAGGACCTGAAGATGCATGAAGCATGGTCTGAGAAATGGCAACTGAAATTTAATGCCAAAACAAACTCTGTGATGCACATGGGAAGTAGGAACACACAAGCAAGATACACCCTAGAAGGGGAGGCAGTCAAAATAACTGAACAGGAAAGGGATCTGGGGATTATAGTCTCATCCAATCTTAAAATAGGAAACCAATGTAGCGGGGCAGTGGGAAAGGCCAATGGAATGTTGGCATGCATCGAAAGGGGCATTACTAGTAGAAAGAGGGAGGTATTGATGCCACTCTCCAAAGCCATGGTGAAGCCACATCTGGAGAATGGGGTCCAGTTCTGGAGACCACACCTCTGCAAAGACATAGATGGGATGGTGAGGGTTCAGAGAAGGTAAGCCAGGATGGTGTGGGGTATGCAAAGGAAGACATATGAGCAGAGGTGTAAGGAGCTGGATCTGTACATGCTGGAGACTCAAAGGGAAAGGGGAGACATGACTGAAACTTTTAAATATATGAAGGACTCAACAAGGTAAGGGAAGGATGTTTACTTAAGAAGAAGGAGCAAGCCATAACTATAGGCCTAGCCACAGACCGCAGTGAGGATGATGCAGAGGCGATGTGAGAGGGCGATTCTTCACAAACAGGGTGGCAGAGGCCTGGAACAGACTACCAGAAGAGATAGTGGCAGCTGATTCGGTGGAAGGATTCAAGCGGGCATGAGACAGACATATGGGGCTAAGTAGTGGTGGAGGGCGGGGGCCGGTAGAGGGGAGTAGGGGAAGGGAACAGGGCAGACTAGATGGGTCAATGTGGTTCTTTTCTTCCTTCAAGCATTTATGATTCAAAATGATGCAGTCTGTGCATATCTGGGTGTTTGCAGAATGGACATACTTCTTTGAAACAGTTTTTCAGTTCAGTTGTAATTGTAAAAACTTGAATTTGTCCTTTATCACTGTCTTCACACTGACCCATGTCACCCTTTTAGACACATTGAGGTCTGATGTGATGGATACCACCCATGAAGATTACATTTTTAACATTCTTCAAGCACATTTCAAAAGGTTTGACATCCTAGCATCTAGTTATAGCAGGACAAAATTGTTGTCACACTGTTACAAGAGGTAAGCACCAACATTTTGTTCTCTTAATATTAGCAACTTTGTTCACAGAAGCAGAATAAGACACTTTGAAATTGGATTATTGCCTGATAACAGCACTTCATGTGCTAAAAGGTACTCATGGAAGCACATCATGCCTTATGGGGCAAATCATTATCTGACAATAACACACATTTATTATTCCTTAACCTCGGCATTATGTTGATATATTAGGGTAATAAACCATAAGTGACAAGATAGGCTATCCAAATAAGTATATTTTTTGTCGCTGTATTGTGTATTTCATTTATATAAAATAAGAATACAAGTTATAAAATTTAAATCAGCTTTGTAAGTAACATGGCAGCTCAAATATAGAGTATGATGAATGGAGAACAGTTAGCAACAACGTTGCAGTCCCTTAAGAGAGGTTGTTATGCCAACCTAGTAAACCTCGAGGGTGAAGATAGAGAGGTTTACAACTGGCAGAGCAACCTTGACATGGGAACATAGTGCTGTTGATAAATGTTCCCAGTTCATTGGTCTTTATAGTGTATGGGTAGCATTTAAAACAGTGCCACATTTGCAAACCCATTTTGCCAATCACTCCATGCCTTTCTTCTGATGACAGACTGTGCCCCCCCACCATGTTCAAGCCCCATTCTCAAATAAGAACTATTGTGATCGTGTCCATGACCCCTCAATTTGAGTACCTGCAGGTTCATCCATACAATTATGTAGGTTGGTCTGTAGTTGCTTGTCATCAGCAATATTCTCCAAAACAGGCAGCTGCAAAATCCGGGAGACCCGCATGTGCAAATTCATTGATATTGTTATGGCATCGTCCTGATGTAGTCGAAGGAATACAACAACCTCTTGATGTCACAGCAATACCATAACAAGTATAGGAATTCATCAAATTCCACCCTTAATGAGCCTCTCCAACACATTGTAACAGCATTGCACCACACATTCACTTAACAGTAAAAGCCTAGTCCTAAGCAGTATTTTTACCCTTACTTATTAGGTTATAACTGTCATGTAACAACTCAGGCTATTCATTAGTAGTACATACATGCTGCTACAAGGCAGTACTTAACCATCATTCAGACTGCTGTGAAAACTGCTATCTTAGCATTCTAATTTGCATCTCATTTAAATTTTCCATGCTATTAGCAGGCTAACTTAAGGCTTCTGACTGTGAAGGACATTGTGATGGTCCATTACAATACAATTGACTGTTAAACATCACAAAAGCAGTTCAAATACTAATTTAAGGTTAATTTCATGCTAAGATACTGCTAAGGTTAACTGCTATGTTAAGGTTAAGTGAACGCTTACATTTTGATAAGAGATGGCAGCACAGGGGCAAAGATCAGGCAGGAGAGTGATGAGGAGCAAGTGCCCCGGAGTAGCTAATATGAATGATGATGAATGGCAGCAGATTTGGGTGGATGAAGATTGTGGAAGAAGGAGAGCACAAGTGGTGAAGATTGGGGATGGGGAAGAGAGAGGAACTGCCACAGAGTGGCTAATGTATAGGGACAATATAGGCATGTTGTTGGGCAGAGATTGGGGAGAGGAGGAATAGAGAACAGGTACTGCAGAGCAGATATGATGAATGGAGGCCTATTGTGGGGCACAGCTCGGGGAGGGGTAGTACAAATGCCAAAGAGCAGCTAATGTGTCGGGACAGTGTCAGAATGTTGGGTGGCCAGAAACTGGGAAAGAGAGTAATAAAGACTAAGTGCCGTAGAGCAGCGAATGGAATGACAGTGAATTGTGGAAGGTCTGGAGAGTAGCAGAGATCAGGAGAAGGATAGAGACCAAGTGCTGCAGAGCTACTAATGTGTAGAAACAGTGCAAACATTGTGCTGGTTGGGGGGTATCAGGGTGGGAAGGAACAGAGAGCAAGTGCCACAGAGCAGCAAATGTAAAAGATGATGAATGGTGGCAGGCTTGGGTGGCAGAGATCAGGGAGGACAAGAGACAATGTAGCAGAACAGTTGATGTAGGGACAATGCAGCATTTTGGGAGGGCAGATACTTGGGAGGGAAAGACTAGGGAGCAACTGTTGAAGAGTGGCTAATGTGAATGGCAGCATTTTGCACTTTGGGGGTAGGGATCTGGGTTGAAGAGGAGAGAAAGAGCAGCAGAGCTCCTAATGTATAGGGAAAATATCACCATGTTGTGGGGTCAGAGATCGGGAAGGGGATTAATATAAAGCAAGTGTTGCAGAGCATACACATAAAGGGCCACTCCTGCAGGTTAGGTGCTGGAAAGTGCCATAAACAACTCAAAAGCAAAAAAGACCCAGCATTCAGACACCAGTGTTTTCAAAACTTAGTTCTTTTGCACCAAGTTAGTTTCTTTGTTGAAAAGGCAAGCAGTAAACAGGAGAGCCTGTGTAGCTCAATGAGACCACCACAAATCACTAACATTTCACACTCTTGTTGAGTGCTTTGCAAGGTGTAGTGCACCCCCTAGTATATGTTTTTATACTTTACTGGATCTTACCCTGCCATTTTATAATTAAAAGCAATCTGAGTAATTCCTATTTATGTGTAAAATATGGTTTACACAGGATTTAAAAAAAATAAAAATAAAAAAAGGACTGCTCAACGGTAAAGAGTTTGGAACTCGGATCAATGGGCATTTGGAACTCAGACATTTCAGTTAGCCCCTACAGCCAGAACTGATCTTTATTTGTTTGTTTGTTTGTTTATTTAGGAAATCAGAATTACAACCCTTTGAGTCATAGACTCGTTTCCAAAGGCTCCACATCAGAATAAAACATAGACATTCATACAGTACATACGTAGAATAAATGTGGGTGAGCAATCATACAGAGTATAAGTACAATGAGCATGGGTTAATGCCTATACATTTGGTAGCTAAAACAGGGCAGAGCTACAGACATTTACCTAATGAGCAGTTAAAACCTATACCATTGGTAGCTAAACAAGGCATGATATGAGCTGGTAGTAAGCCACCTCAGGGAGGCCTTGACTTATACATAATACAATGCATTCATAGTCCAGTGCAGCTATATGGTAACTGAGGGAGTTGATGAGCCTGCAGGCTAGAAACAGTGAGGGCTTTCCACTGCCTTGCCAAGGCTGGATGCATGGCCTAGCAGCATGGTGCATGATCGACAGGTTACACTGGCATTGACGTGAGTAGAGTATATGGTACGTTAAGGCAGCTTAAAAGGACCTAGATTGGTGATTGATGAGACAGCCAAAGGGAGGGCATTGTACCAGGATGGAGCTTCCACCACAAACATGTCTGCTACCTTTACACTGTTTAAAAAAAAAAAAAAAAAAAAAAAAATTCAACTGGGCCCTAAAAATAAAACTACCTTAAATAAAAAATAAAATTAATTAAAAATGTTGTTTGCCTGATTATCACACTCTCCTTACATACATAAATAAATTAGAAACATTATGTATTGTTCAGTTTTCACTGCAACTGTTTCTTTGCTGACAGTGAAAAATCCCCATTCTATCTTTACCTGCTCATCGGGGAACTCCCTTCTTTTTGCCCTGTCAGTGAAATAATTGAATCTCTGGCTGTAACAAAGACCTTTGTTGTCGGTGTGTATAGAATGTTGGTAGGGAAACATTCTGCCAGTGGAACTGAGCATAATTTTGAACCCATGTATTCTGTGGTAAACATGCCATAAGGCACGGGGTCATAATGTTGCAATACATTATGCTGCATGCATATATTGCTCTGCTAAAACAGCGCAATATATGCCATGTGGCATAAGTCTTTTTTTTTTTTTTGGCAGGGGCTCCACCCACCGCACACTCCTTTACATGGGGGCTGCACCCCCAAACCCCCACAACTATTATAACTAACTCCGGGAGCAACACAAATAAAAATTTGAAAAAAAAAAGAAAATTTCCATGCATCTGGGACCGGGAATCAAACCTGGTCCCAAGCACATTGCTTCGTTTCCTTGCTGTCAGTGGCTCACTGCATCGAGCCACGGCAGCTGCTCAGCAGAACCCTGTCCTGGCATGGGTCTTATCCTCTGTCTGGGACAGTGAGAGGGTGCAGTACTGTGCACAGACCTATACACGGTATTGCACCCTCTCACTCATTTGTACTATCCTGCTGCATTTACGGTGTTTTGTCGAACACTATTAAGCGTATGATATATTGACCCAGTAGGCCATGATAAACATTCCATATCTTGAATGTGGAGAGAAACAGAGAGAAAAAAGAAACAGGAAGAAGAAAGTAGGCAATAATGCAATGACATCATCAATGACATCACTTGCAGTAGGCGGAAGGATTATTTTATCACAAATGCACACAAGTAAATCTATTGTTTCTACATATAAACATGTTTTCCCAATAGTAAAAATTATAAAATTGGCTCAATTTTTTTTTTTTTTTTTTTTTTTTTTTTTAAGCACAATAAGGCACTCAGGAATGTGTGTAAAACATATTTTACAGCACACCCAGTGGCTGAAGTCACTCGGCCTGCAGCCTGATGCCTTACTACATCCCTGGCCATGCTGTAAAATATGTTTTACAAACACACACCTTTGGTCCTTATTGCTTACTTATACAATCATATAAAACGTGAGAAATGCCTACAACAAACAATCTAATATGTTACAGCTGTTGATGTGCTGCTATCACATTCAAATTCAGTTAATTTTATTCAGACAAAATATTATATTCTTTTCTTTCAAATATCTTGTATTATTCTTCTGCTGCACAAAAATGCATTTGATTTTCACAACACAGCAGTACACATGCTTCAGCTTGTGTATCTTAAAACTTTTTAACAGAGGTAACACATTCTCAAACCTCTGAATGAACACCATACTGTTTGATGTCCTCTGATGGGAAGGGGACATATTTAAAGATACATGATTTTGCCTTTTTATGCTAAATAATCTCTCCACTTCTATAGCATTCTAAAAAGGGGAGGGGAAAATGGGAAGGAAGGGGGGTGATATCATACCATACCATACCATACATTTCAATCATACTTCTGTTTAAGAATACTATTATATTTAACATAGAAACATAGAGACATAGACTTTGACGGCAGATAAGGACCACTAGGCCCATCTAGTCTGCCCATTTCCCTACCTACAGGATAGGCCACAGATCCTAGTTAACCAACAGCCTATTTCTTCCTACCCCCACAAGAATTGCCTTATGTCTGTCCCATGCATTCTTGAATTCTCCCACAGTTTTAGACCCCACAACCTCCTCAGGAAGGCTGTTCCATGCATCCACTACCCTCTCTGTGAAATAATACTTCCTCACATTGCCCCTGAACCGCCCTCCTTCTATCTTTAAATTGTGTCCCCTTGTTCTTGCAAGTCTCTTTTTCTGAAAAATGCTACCCTCTTGAACTTTGTTGATTCCACTGAGATACTTAAAAGTTTCTATCATGTCCCCCCTCTCCCTTCTTTCCTCAAGGGTATACATATTAAGCTCCTTTAGTCTCTCCTCATACGGCTTCTCTTGCAGACCCTGCACCATTTTAGTTGCCCTCCTCTGGACTGCCTCTATCCTGTCTATGTCCTTGCGGAGATGGGGTCTCCAGAACTGGACACAGTACTCCAGATGGGGTCTCACCAACTGTCTGTACAGAGGGATAACAACTTCCTGTTTTCTGCTGCTGATGCCTCTCCCTATACATCCCAGTATACCCCAGCCCTCCCTACTGCCTTCTCATTGCTTGCTAACCTTAAGGTCATCTGATATGATAACCCCAGGTCCCTTTCCTTTTTGTTGTTACTCGTCCCCACCCATTGTGTATTCTTCCCTGGGTTCTTGTTTCCCAGGTGCATTATTGCACTTCTTTGCATTGAATCTAGCTGCCATACTTCTGACCATTCCTCCAACCTTGCCAAGTCCCTTTTCATCCTTTCCACGCCTCCTTGTGTATCAACCCTGTTGCAGATTTTTGTGTCATCTGAAAAGGCATACTTTTCCTTCCAGTCCCTCTGCAATGTCACTGATGAAGACATTAAAAGGACTGGACCCAATACTGAACCCTCGGTGCCCACTAGTAACCCCCTTTCTTCAGAATGGACTCCATTTACAATTACCTTCTGTGTCCTTTTGTCCAGCCAATGTTTACCAGGCTACCACCCTGGGTCCCACTCCCAGGCTGGTTAATTTGACTATTAATCTTTTGTGTGGGACTGTGTCAAATGCCTTGCTAAAGTCTAGGTAGGCCATGTCCACAGCCCCTCCCTGGTCTACTACTTTGGTCACCCAGTCAAAGAAATCTATTAGATTCGTCTGACATGACCTTCCCGCCGTGAACCCATGCTGCCTTGGGTCCTGTGCTCCACTGGCCTCTAGGTACTCGACTATTCTTTCCTTCAGAAGTGACTCCATCACTTTCCCTACCGCAGAGGTCAGACTGACAGGTCTGTAGTTTCCTGCCTCTGTCTTGGACCCACTTTTGTGAAGGGGAATCACATCTGCCTTCCTCCAGTCCTCAGGTACCACACCATCCTGCCATGATTTATTAAAAAGAGTAGCCAGTGATTTCACTAGTTCCTCCCTTAATTCTTTTAGAATTCTGGGCTGAATTCCATCAGGACCCATTGCTTTGTCCACCTTCAGTTTTAGGAGTTCTTGCAGAACCCTTTCTTCTGTGAAAGGACTGGGATCAACCCCCCTATCAAGAGTGCTTCTGTTAATTGGATTAGGCACTTCCCCCTCCTCTTTTGTGAATACTGAGCAGAAATATTCATTCAGTATTCCTGCTTTTTCACTATCCCCTCTGCCCACCCACTGTTCATTCTATTCAGCCTCACTATCCCTCCCTTTGTCTTTCTACGCTCGCTGATGTACCTATAAAAGGTTTTATCCCCCTTCTTAACTGAGTTGGCTATCTTTTCCTCAGTTTGGGCCTTTGCTATTCTGACTTCCCTCCCTGCTTCCTTCTGCCTTAACTGGTACAGCTTTCTGTCCTGCTCCTTCTGTGTTTCCTTATACTTCCGAATGCTATCTTTTCTTCCTGACTTTCACAGCCACCTCTTTTGAGAACCATAGTGGCTTTTTCTTTCGTTTGATTTGTTCATTTGCTTCACACAAGGCTTGTTGCCTCTGTGATGGCAGTTTTGATAATTCCCCATTGTTGCTCCACACCTCCTTCTAGCCTGTTTGCTAGTGCTTTTCTGAGGCACTCTCCCATCTTGCCAAAGTCAGCCCTCCTAAAGTCCAGTACCCTCACTTTTGTATGGCTTGACTCTGTAGCTGAGTTTAACGTGAACCACACTGTTTGATGGTCACTTGTCCCCAGATGGCAACCCACTTCTAGATCTGAGATCCTCTCACTGCCCCCATTTGAGAGTATGAGGTCTAAGATTGTTCCCTCATGAGTGGGTTCTGAAAATAGCTGTCTAATACCTGCCACCTGTAGGGCATCAAGAATGGCCCTGCTCTTGGATGTGGCTGCAGCAAATGTGCTCCAGTTAACATCTGGCATATTCAGGTCTCCCATCAACAGTATCTCCCCTTTCTCTGCCATTCTAAGAATGCCTTCTATCATATCCTTGTCCATTCCCTCCCCCTGACATGGGGGTCTGTACACAACCCCTGTACGGATTGTGGTGCCCTTTCCAGTCTCCAAGGTGACCCACAGTGCCTCCTCTCCTCCTTGTTTACTCTTTTGTTCAGTTGCTTTTATCCCTTCCTTTACATTTATCCCTTTCTTTACATAGAGAGCTACTCCTCCCCCTCTTCTCCCCTGCCTGTCTCTCCTGTAGATTATATACCCTGGTATGTTAACATTCCAGTCATGGTTCTCTGTGTACCATGTTTCTGTGACTGCTACGATATCCAGGCATCCCTCTTCCATTAAAGCCATCAGCTCAGGGAGCTTGTTGCCCAGACTATGGGCATTGGTACTCATTACCCTCCATTTCCTGATGGACTTACTCCCTTTTGCCCCATCCCTGTCCTTCTTGCCTTTGTCACTTTCTTCATTTACCCCTGCCCTTCTCTCTATCGACACCTCTATGTTGGTGTTTGCCACATTTACTACCGTGATTATTTGGGGGGGGCTAGGATTTTCCTGCTCCTTTCCAGTGCCTCCCCCCTTGGCTAGTTTAAAAGCTTGCCAATGAAGCATTTAAACCTATCACCTAGGATCCTGATTCCTCTCCCAGACAGATGCAGCCCATCATGCCAGTATAGGCTTGCATCACTCCAGGTGGACCCCCAGTCCCCAATGAAGCCAAATCCCTGAGCTCCACACCAGTTTTTCAACCACTAATTGAATCCCATGGTGTAGAACACTCTAGCCTCTCCTATGCCATAGATGGGTAGCACCTCCGAGAAGGTTACCGTGCGTGCTACTTGACTAAGGCCCTTCCCCAATTCCACAAACTCTTCCTGCACTTCTCTAATCCCTTTCTTAGCCAGGTCATTTGTCCCTAAGTGGACAATGACATCCAGCTCCCTCCCCTGTGCAGCTGCTCCGGCAATCCTGAGGATTCGCTTCCTGTCCCTGCAAGCCATGGTGCCAGGCAGGCACCTTACCTCCCTCTCTCCTTCCTCCCCCAGTTCTACCTTCCTAACAATGGAGTCCCCCACCAGGAGTTGTTTTCCTTCCCCTGCAGGGTCCTCTGCCACCCTCCTGTGGGTCTCTTTTGTGGAGGTTCCCAGCATCCTCCTTGGTCTCCACTGTGGGTGCCTCCATAGAGGAACCACACTTTGCCAGAATGGCATAGGAATTGTGGAGAGGTACAATGGGAGGGATGCGCCTCTGTTCCACCACCCTCACCCCCTGAGCCCACTGTGGTCCAACCGCTCCTCTTTCTTGGCAGCCTCTGAGGCAACGGCAGTGGCACTGGTGGTCCCTGGATGGAAGAGGAGGTCCCACAAATCCTGGCCAACTCGGCCTGGAGATGAGCAACCTCCTCCCTCAGCCCAGAGAGGTGCCTGCAGATGGGACAACACCGCATCCTCCAGAACATCTCCCAGAAGACTGCTGCTCCCCAGCCACTGCACTGCACCACTCCAATCATGTCTTATTTCTGGCCCCTTAACTGTTTGCAATCCTTACTCTTTCCTCTGTTTTTCTCTGTCTCCTTACTTTCTGCCTGTGTGCCCTTTAAGCTCCTGATTGTCCTGTTCTGAGACAAGAATATCCTATATTTCACAGTAGACATACTACTTGCTCAGAGGCAGACCTCCAGCAGCTAGAGGGGGCCGGAGAGCTACTCTTGCCCTTCTAGGATGCTGGGTCCTTGGTGGTTCTGCGATCACTCACTTCCTGCCCCTAAACAGGAAGTTCCTGTTGTCAGTCAAATTCTGTGCCTATAAAAATAGAACTAGCTTTGGGTGAAGGGGGTGGAGGGGAAGGAAGGAGGGCAATATAGTCCCAGCAGAGAAGTTCAGTCACACAGCAGTCCTTTCTCCTGGTGTCTTCTGCAAAGCTATAGCTATACCTCTTGTTCTTATTGTCTGTAACTGATAAATCTCTCGTCATTGGTTAAAATTAATACAGCAGTTTTGCCAGCTCAATCTGATCATTTACACCTGGCCACTGTATGGCCCCTAATGTATATATCCAAAATGCCTCTCTGTTAGCTAGTTTCACCTCTATATCACCTCCCCTAGCCTACAAAGTTACTTTTTCAATTCCTATGAATTTAGGACTATGGACTGTGCCATCTCTAGCATTATTTATGTGCATCATTAGTGCATATTTCTCATTTTTTTTTCAGGATGGCACACATGTGTTCCCCTATTCTTTCCTTTAATTTATGTTTCCTCCTCTCCACATAATAGCATTCTTAAAGATAAGTATGAATAAAATATGTAATCACCTCCCCCCTTCCTTCCTTCCCCTTTTCCCCTCCCCCTTTTTACAGTGATATAGAAGTGGAGAGATTATTTAGTATAAAAGGTAAAATCCTCTATCTTTAAATATGCCCCCTCCCCATTAGAGTACACCAAACAGTATGGTGTTCATTCAGAGGTTTAAGAACACATTACTTCTGATAAAAAAATGTTAAGATACACAAGCTGAAATAAGAGTACTGCTGTGTTGTGAAAATCAAATATGTTTTTGTGCTGCAGAAGAATAATATAAGACATCTGAAGGAAAAGATCATAATATTTTTTCTGAATAAAATGAACTGAATTTTAATGTGATATGCAACACATCAACAGCTGTAGCAGATTACATTGTCTGTTGTAGGCATTTCTCACATTTCATATAACTGTATAATTAAAACTAAAGTATAAAAACATACACTAGAGGGTGCACTATACCTTGACAAAGCACTCAACAAGAGTGTGAAATGTTCGTGCTTTGTGGTGGTCTCACAGGGCTACTGTTTATTGCTTGCCTTTTCTACAAAGAAATGAACTTTGTGGAAGGAACTAAGTTTTGAAAACACCATGGTGTCTGAGTACTGAGTCCTTTTTGCCTTCAAGTTGTGCAGAGCAGCTAATGCAAAATATAGTAAATGCCAGCTGTTTGAGGAGTCATGGGGGGAGGTCAATTGTTGCTCAGAAGAGGCCAGAAGGAAAGGAACCAGATTCATTTCAGTGCAGTGCCTGCTGAATACTGCTTTTGTTTTAAACCTAGTTTGGTGTGCTTTTTGAGGTGCTGTTATTTCTTTGCTGACTTTACTTGGGATTGTTTTGGGGCTGTTGAAAATTTGAAACATAGTTTGTTGTGCTTTTAGTGGTGCTGCACTGATTCTTTGTCTTTTTGCTTGTTTTTTGTTTTTATTTGGCTCACCACAACCCAACCCAGATAGATCGTCTTAGGGAGGCTGGTTCATACCACTGGCCTGGGGTGTCATACAGATGACCCACACTGATGAGTCCTGGTAAGACAAGGGTCTGTGTGATAACAGTGAATGCCTAAAGGCAATCACCGTTATCCCACAGAGTGCCAAAAAGATTTTCAGCACTTTGACAACCCCAGCACACAGGACAACAGTGCCAGGAGAGTGCTTTCTATGGGGGGGCTGTGCCTCCACCACACCCCCCCTCATGGGGGCTTCACCCCCTGCACTCCTACTTAAGGATTCTCAACTCCAGAGGGGTGCATGTCGGGGGTGAAAGCATTTAAAAAAAAAAGGTTCGGGCTGGGCACAATAAAATTGCACCAGTGCCTGGACCTGAACCTGGTACCTCACACACCCCAACGACTAACAAACCCCCAATGCCATGATGCAGCTCGGCCATCCACCGCAGTGCCACCTCCTACAGCCCCTCCACCCCTCCCAGCCCATGCTCACCATGCTTGCTCCACCCTGCGCATGTACACATACCCACATCCTGTCACTCAGTTGACTCACCCCCTCATCTGGTCACCCTACTCTCCCATTGCCATGAGGGATTGTGCCAGGAAGGAGTCACCATTATGGACGGCACCCTTCCTTATGTGCCCACCTCATGGGTTACAGTAGGACAAAACATGTCTGTGTCTGCTGTTGGCACCCTTTGCAGACTGTGTGTAGAGGCTTTTCAGCACCATGCATTTCTGCTTAAAGTTGAACAAGCATAATATTTTGTGGTGATTTGCATATATAGCCCATGATGCTTTGCATTATGGGTGTATGTGTGATTTTGTATTTGTTATTTCTTTGTTGTCTTTACTTGGAATTGTTTTGGGGCTGTTGAAAATTTGAAATCTAGTTTGGAATGAGGAGATTCAGTATCCTGGAGCTGTGATATGTGAAGATGGGACCTGCTACCAAAAGTATTCTCACAGTTAAACTGATACCAGTTTATTCATATGTTTTACAAACATATTCATTTGATTCTTTTATTATATCTGTTAAGCCTTTTTTTGAATGTTATAATGGCCACAATGCTTTAAGTTTAGTGTTCAAAACACAGGTAAGCAGATTAACACAGGTCCTTACCTAAATGGATCAATGAGAGTAGAAGCCTGTTTGAACATCTGTCTTGTTTTTTTCACCTCATATGAGATTACATTAATTCCTTGAGTTTTAAGTGCTAAACCATGGGTCTGCAAATGCAAATGGTATATGTTTTGCAACATCTCTGCCATTCACTGAGAAACAAAGTTCTATACAGCAGCACATATGAAAGTAATAAACAGTAGCATATGTGGAACTAAAAGCAGAGGTAAGATTTCAAGCGGCAATTAGGAGTTCTACAAGAAAAACCTCTACCTTTCATTTTCCAGCTATGGGATTGGGCAAGGACTTCAAAGGGGAAAGTAGAGAAAAAGGCGGAGAGTGGTGAAATTAGGAAGAAGATTCAGTAATTTGGAGCCTTAATAGATGAAAGAGGGGAAGGACCCTGAAAGCCCTCTCACAGCTCAGAGGGGTACCATTATGTTCACATAATTTGCTATCAAATATAAGAAAGGAGAAAAAAATAATGTGAACAAAGAGAGCAATACAGGGAAAAACAGTTAAACCAAAGATAACCACCCCTCCCCACAACCAACACCACCACTAGCATCACCACCTCCACCTTACCAGTGAAAGTACAGGAAGGTGGTTTGTGTGATGCCATTAGGTGGAAGACCTGATATTGCCCTAAGAAAGGCTGTGCAAAGAGCATAAGAAAGACAACCTAAATCACTCAGTTGATTTTCTGTGACAATGCATAAGATCCTGTCTTAATACTCATCATCTGTTCAAGCTACTCTGGCAAAGTGCAATGTGCTTTCTGGTTAAACCAACCAATATGAGAAATTTATGTCTGTTGTATTGGAGAAAATGGTACACCTAAAGAACAATGGTAAAAAAAGGTGACACACAGGTTAACCTGGAATTCATAAGACATGTTCTGGTACTAAAAATACACAAGCTCCTCAAAACAGCTATCAAAACATTGGTATCAGCTAGAAGAGGCTCTTGAGGGCATCATGCAGAGAAAGAGAATTAAAGAACACACTTATATTCATCCCATCCACATTACCACAGGAAATGGTGAAGAAAGTGAAGTTTCTTTTGAAGACTGTGCCACATCTCTGATACAAAGGTCTTCACTCCAGGAAAGAGACACCATAGAGACCAAAATTCTGCAAATGAAAGTATTTAATCCATGATGGAAAAATAACAGCTGTAATGATCAGGCAAACTCCAAGCCAGATTCCCCTGCTCTTTGACCGGTTAGGTCTTCATCAGTTTGCCTGATCATTATAGCTTTTGTTAGGTTTCCATCATGGATTGAAAACTTTTATCTGCAGAATTGTGATTTACATGGTGTCTCTTTCTTGGAGTGCAGCTCTTTGCATCAGTGGCATTCTGACTGGGCTGTCAAGCTTTGCTTTGCACCACACCTGTGCTCGGTTGCAGTACAAGTTATTTCCATATGCTTTTTAGTGCCATCTCTGCCTCACGAAAAGGCATTTTCAAAATGAACCAGCAAAACAAAGCCCAACCTTAATAATACCCTGCATAGACTTCATGAAGAATTTTGCCAATGGAACTCAAACACAAGTGGGAGAAGCAAATTTGGAAATCTCAGATGAAAACACATCAAACTTTCAAGGGAGCAGAAACTGGACCAATGCTTGTGTGAATATTACACTATTACACTGCTCATGCTGCAGGAATGGAACTGTACTGCTGATCTACAGTACATGTACATATATCAACAAACTGCAACTTCTTAAATGTTTACTAGGCTGTAGAACCCTACAATATGCTTGAAAGCCTCTTGTGAGAAATTCTTCAACATGGAATGTGTGGAGAAATCTTGTGAAAATGCAGCAAAGAAACAAAACCAAAAAAAAAACTCTTGAAGCATGCAAAAGAACAATTGAAATGACATTAGTTGGAGAATATTAGTAGTATGTGAAGTATTAACCCTTACTGTGCCATGAACTGATATATCAGTTCGGAATTCCTATATGTTCTAAATCTGTCAGCAGCCTAAGGGTTAATAGGGGGGAAAAAAAACAAAGCTGAAAAGTAACTTCTCAACAGTAGAACAGTTCTGTTACTGTTATTGAAGAGAAACTCTTGATTCTGGGCCACTGTCTGTATGTGGCAGTATGGCAGCATCATCCAGTTTCCAGAATTGATACAAATGCACTTAAAGGAGAAGTCCACCCAAAACTTGAAAAAAAATATATGTTGTGCAGAGTGTTTTAATTTGTATGTGAAGTTCTAGTGTTTCCTTCCCTCTGACTGGTAATAGGAGTTTTTCCTAAATTAGCCTACTAGCTTTTGGGTAGTTTTATGACCCCTGGAGATCTCCATATCAAACAGTTTAATTGTATTCCTTTGTCCCACACTGCACCTTGTTTCATGTGACAGTGATGTAGCAGAGACCATAAATTCAGCAGAAAGCAATGCTTTACAGTCAGTTCACAATAGTAGAGATGGCTATATTTTGAAATCTATAAAATTCAGCTTAGTGACTCTCCTCATCGTAAAGGTCTTACTGTCCTGAAAAACTTTGCTGTTGGTAATTTTTGTGCAGCTTGTAAAGCTTCCAAGATATTTAGTTTGTTTGGCATGTGTGTGCTGAATGTTGGGTCTGTCTTACATCATTGTCACATGAGACAAGATGCACTGTGGGAACAAGAAATACAATTAAGCTGTCAGGGATGAAGATCCCCAGGGTCGTAAAACTACCCTAAAACTAGCAAGCTAATTTAGGAAAAACTCCTACCAGTCAGAGGGAAGGAAACACTAGAACTTCACATAAAAATTAAAACACTCTGCACAACATATATTTTTTTCAAGTTTTGGGTGGACTTCTCCTTTAATGAATAGGTAGGAATGGTGCTGGACTTTGCTAAGAATTACACCTGCATATTCCTAGATGAAGTTTAGTAAGCCCATTGGCATCATGATCAAATCACAACTCATACTGTAGAAACCTACTACAGCTGTGACAAGGGTGATGGCACAGGGATGAAGTGGTTATTTTAATCTCCAGCTACCAAAAACATGTTCATGCCATTTGGCATTTTGTGCAAGTCTCTTTTTCTCCCCCTCAGAAATCTCCACTCTTGAGATATACTAAAAGAAGTGCATTTCACAGAGAGCTGCATGAGCCAGTGCAAGCAAAAATTGCATTTTATGACCTTTCATTGGCAAACGCAGTGCAGTACAAACTCAATGTTATGAACATGCTGGAGGATATAAAAATCATTCAGATTCATAAAAATGGATGTCCAATTAAAACACATTGAATTAATGGGTGTTAATTGACACAGAACACTATTTATGTTACCATATTGGTCCTTGTGACAAAAGATACAGGAAAAAAGAGATGCTCTGATACTTTTATTGGACCAACATAAATGTTACAAAAGAAACCTGTTTTCTTTTGTAACATCTATGTTACTCCAATAAAAGGTATCAAATCATGCCTTTTTTTCTGGATCTTGGTAGTTAATTGGGGACACTGTAATAATTCAGATAATCCAGAGTTTCATAAAATAGGGGTTCAGAAAATTAAGGTCTTACTGTATATGGATTCCAGATTGAGTGTGTCTTTTAGTTTCAGAATATGTAAAGGGCCCTTAAATGTTGAGAGTGTGATTGTAAAGTCTGTTTCTACACAGGTGGTAAAATCACAGAAGAGGATAATTACCATAGCAAAATACCTTTATAGCTACTGCAGGAATCACCATACCAGACAGCCTGCCACTGATGGGTACAGTCACTTCAGACATACTTTTGTATGCACTGGTGAAGATACAAGAGTGGATGTAATAACAGTACAGTACCCTGGACTCACAGATACAGAGTGTAAAGTTGATGTTGGCTGGCTTGTGGCAACCAGAAATGCTACAGTATATGTTTTTGAACTCCTTCCACAGTGCAACAATGAAGATGACCCATATCAAAACCTGAGGCATGTTGAAGCCTGGAAGATAAAGAGGCTAACAGCTTATGCTGCATTTCTGCCAACTGCAGCAGATGCCCCAGTTCTTTTGCTGGCCACTGTGCCATCTATCCTTGTGCCTAACACCACCCTGTCCAATTGTCTCTCCTGTGTTCCTGCTGACTCTGCAGCTTTGCATGTTGCTCAGGCTCCGGTGTACTCCCGTCCACAGCATCTCACATTAATCCTACTGACGCCCCAGCATCTCACATTAATCCTACTGACGCCCCAGCATCTCACATTGATCCTACTGACGCCCCAGCATCTCACATTGATCCTACTGACGCCCCAGCATCTCACATTGATCCTACTGACGCCCCAGCATCTCACATTGATCCTACTGACGCCCCAGCATCTCACATTGATCCTACTGACGCCCCAGCATCTCACATTAATCCTACTGACGCCCCAGCATCTCACATTAATCCTACTGACGCCCCAGCATCTCACACTGCTCCTGTTGACTCCAGTGCCTCCTATACTGATCCTGCTCCTGCTGACTCCACAGCACCCACCACTGCTGGCAAAACTTTGACATGTCCACTGCTTCACTTGACACAGCTTTGTCAATTATTTTCATGTGCCTCATGCATCTGCTGAATGCATGCCCCCAGTCTGATCATAAAAGGAAAATATCTGCTGCTCCATCATTCTCCAGCATGCCTACTATTCTTCTAGTAAGAATAAAAACATTTCTACATCCAGAACAAATACAAATTAGCAAGTAGTTGTGGCAGAGTCCATGCCTATGCTGGATTTTCTTTTTAAAGAAGGGTATTAGTACAGAGTGGATTTACCCCATCAAGCGTACCAGAGTAACAGTGACTGCATAAGTGATAAAGAGTTAACCTGCAAAGTAAAGCTGAAAAATAGAATATAGAAAATCCCTTCCTGTTCTGTTCTTTTTTAAGTGCTCTATCCCATCACTTTGGCTGGTTCCTGTGATGGTCAGTCACAAACAATAGACCCCATATTCGAAGATGGCCATGTGCTGCATACAGACAGGAGTGCTGCATGGAAAATTTCATACAGCTGACTTGGATACAATATTCAGACAGTTAGCATTCCCTGACTGGAGCACTGTAATGGTATGAATATGGGACTATGTCAGTGAGTGCAGTGACAATGTACTGCACTGACACAGGCCCTAACTAGATATGCTCACATCAGCCCAACAGAGATAGCACATCCCAAATAGGATAGTGCCAGAGCTCCTGTGAGCCATATTCAGCCCTAACATGCTAATGAGCCCATTGGGCATGCGTGGTACTAAGGGCCATTGGCATGCCCATTAGGATCTAATTAGCCTGATGCACAGTGCCACTGCACAGACGACATAGCTGCATTGTCAGAACTGTGTGTAGCCCACCTAATCACTGCCAAACACATATATCATAATATAAACCACTGTCGGGAGGTCTAAACCCCACTTTCAGGTTCTTGGCAATATTGGGAATGCAAGTAATCACAGACATGTTGCATAAGAGTAATAAACTTGTTTATTACTACCAAAAAGGATAAAATCACAGTTGCCTTAAGCAGTTCTTACCAATACGAACCGAAAGCCAGTGCTAAGAGTTCCCTATACCTCGAGGTTTCTTTGTGTCTCTTGGGATCTCCGAGGAACAAGACTAGTGTGTCACATTATATACCTATGATAATTACTATGGTTACTGTAAGATATAAACATTTCTAGTTACAGAGATGAGCCCTATTGGTTAAATTAGAGGAGGCTCCATGGTCCAAGATAACATTATACAATTTTGTAGTAGTCATCAATTTGTGAACAAAAGAGTTCTTATACAGAGTCTTGCATAACTCAGTGTAGTGGTACAAATCACCAAAAGGTGGCAATGCCGAATTGCATATCATAATTATTCCAAGGACACAGGTATCTTGGCATCTTACAAGTAAGAAATACACAGAAAATAAATAGAATATATGTATTAGCAAGCAAAGTGTATTACAATAATATGCGTACATATCCTGACATCTACTCTTGTACGGTAGATGCTCTAAGCCCTATATGTTAGTATAACATATGCTTAAGCACTGGCTGTCTACGGTGTACCTCTGAGGGTTCCAATTAGGGTGCAGGGACCTTATGTAACACCACCATGTATGTGATGAGCATCCCCCACCCCATCACTGCCAAAGACAAAAAGAGTGTAAGACAACCTCCTTGCGGTTGGACAGTGGCCCCTAATCACAGCCAGAAACCAAAATACCGTAACAGAATGTTTTTTATTTTATGAATGTAATTTGTTTTATGATGTTTTTATGATTGTCATTTTATTGTAATGCGCCTTGATTTTAGAAAGGCGCAAAAGAAATAAAGCTTATTGTTATTATATAGTAAAGCTAAATAGTGCATCATCATTTCTATCTCAATGTAAAATGAAGAGCAGGAATTCCATGTTTAGTAGCATACTGACAAGAGTGGTTTGTTGTACTGACATTTCTTTTTACAGTGCGTTTAATGTTCCAGAATTTAATAATAGTGACCCTGTCTCCCAATTGCCACCCCACCCGAATGTACAAAAGACCCCATCTTGTCCTTCCAGCTCAGGACCCCTCACCCATCCTGATCATTGCCTCTGTAAGACAGTAGAGATGGTAAACAACACAACCCTCTGCTCACAACCTTGGCCAGCCACCATCTAAATGATAGAGAGCCACCATGCATGTACTGTCATGTGTGATCACTCTCCATCATTCAGACAGTAGCTAGCTGAGGTGATGTGCAGAGGGGTGCACTGACCACTGTCTCTGCTGCTGTGCAATGGAATCAGTGAGGGGTGCAAAAGGTGTGTAGCGTGAACGGTCCTGGAAGGGGGTTCTGTTGCAAACCACTCTGCCACATAATTTACAAACCATGCCAATATGTTGCTTAATATGAAATTCCTGCTCTGCATTTACACAGAGATCAATAAGATGGATGCACTGTTTAGTGTTATTATGCAAACATTGAGTTGCATTACTCCTGTGTCTTGTTATAATAGGGTGACACTTACCACCTAGAGGGTGGTGACTTTTGTGTATATACTGTATATATTTGGAGGTGATGGGGTGTGAGCAGAAGTGAACTAGGCTAACAGCTCCTGCTGTCAGTCCACTGGCCAAATGGGGGGGGGGTGCACAAACAACTGTGCACATGGATAAGGGTAGGGTTTTGTCAGCATTTAAATAGCTATATGATGGCAGATGCTTAATGCGTCCAAAAGCAGTGACTATGCTGCTACACCCAGTATGTAGGGGGATCCCACATTTGCATGGTCACAGAGGTATATTATGTGCATTCACACTCACTAGTCTATGCCACACACAGGTAACCTTTGAAATTGACTTTGCCTTCTGGCACTATTCTAGGCTAGCACGGTGCTACTGTAACAGTTAGTGCTGTGCTAACCTTTTAAATATGGAGGCAAATGTACCTTCTCTATGGGCACCTCCTCTCTGCCCTCCCCCTTTTCTTCCCTTTGGCCCTCAAGGCCATTTTCCTTTACCTATCTTTCTGTGTTCCTTAGCACTGTGGCCTACATTGTGGCAAGTACAAAATAGTAGCTGTTAGTGAGCTTCTGTCTGAGCTCTACTTTAAAGTTTAAAACTGCAGTAGCAGAACATGCAGTGTTCAGCTGAAATTTCAGCTTGCAACAATATTAAAGAGGGCTTACTTTAAAATTATTATGCATTTGGCCATCTAGCAAATAGGGTTTGCTTCCTTGCTTGTAACCGCATTGCAAGTGGAGGAGAGCAGTTGAGAGGACAGTGGGACAGTGCCATATTTATAAATCATTGAAAGTCATGTTTTCTAGTACTTAACATTAATCAAATGCCGAAACTATCTAAAAAGAGCCTGTATAAAAAAAAAAAAAATACCAGAAACAGTACAGTCTAACACAAATCACATATGTATCTGTTTTAAAAAGCACCACAATTTCTGGGGAAGAAGATTTGAATATTACCTAAAATTGTGTGGAGCAAAAACTACATGGATTTGCTTTTCATTTGTCATACCAGCAGAAGTTTGCGCAAAGTGCAAGTTCATATTTCCTGAAGCCTGGCAATTCCTAAAACTACACAGAAACATGGAAACATAGAATTTACCGGTAGGTAAGGATTCCTTGGCCCACCTAGTCTGCCCATTTTTCCCTGCATAACTGCAGATCCCTCTTGATCTCTGTCCCATTTGCACACACCCTCCTTCCCTTTCCCTAAGAGTCCTTCTGCCTATCTCATGCATTTTTGAACACCACCACTGTTTTCGCCCCTGTCACTCCCACTGGAAGACTGTTTCAGGAATCTAACACTTTCTGTGAAGAAGTACTTTCTCAGATCTCTCCAGAATCTACCCCCCTCCAGCTTCTTATCATGCCCATTGTCTGTGAGCACCTTGTTTTTTTTTAGAAAAATACCTCCCTTCTGTACCTTATTTACCCTCGTAAGATATTTAAAGGTCTCTGTCATGTCCCTCTTCTCCCTCCTCTCTTCCAGGGTGTACATATGTATGCCCTTAAATCTCTTTATGTAGGGCTTCTGATGCAGACACTGCAATATTTTAGTAGCCCTTCTCTGGACTTCCTCCACACTGTATATGTCCTTCCAAATTTGTGGTATATAGAACTGGACACTGTAGTCTAGGTGGTGGTTTACTAGTGATCTTACAGAGGCAACTCCACCTCTTGTACTGATTATACTCCTCCATATGCACCCCTGTATCCCACTAGCCCTCCCAACTGCCTTGTTGCAGTGTCTGGCCACCTGTACATCATCCAGTATGGTTATCCCCAGGTTTCTTTTGTGCTTGGTGATTGTCAGTACCACTCCACCAATGTTATACTCTATCCCTGAGTTTCTGTACACCAGCTGCATTGGATTTATTACGAAAGACAGAAATTTAGGAGACAGAGTGTCGAGCCTGAGACTGAGTTCCTGAAACTTGGAATCCTGACACTTGGTACTTGCCTGTGGCAGAGGTTTTCATCATGTTTCAGGGGGCATCACCCCCACACCCCATTACTTTAAATAACAAACTCCACCACCAGCAATTAGCAAATGTCAGGATTCCAGGTTTTGCGATATCAGTCTTGGGCTCCTGACACTTGGTCTTCTGAAAGTCAGTCTTTTAGAATACTCCTAGTGCATTACTTTACTCTTTCTTACATTGAAACTCAGCTGCTATACCCTTGACTACCCATAGAGTTTTCTAAGGTCTGTGCTCATCTTTTCCACCCCGCTGGAGCATCCATGCTATTTCAGATTTTGTTGCCATCCACAAAGAGGCAGACCTTCCTTTCCAGTTCCTCTGCAATGCCACTTATCAAGACATTAAAGAAGACCAGTCCCTGTACTGATCCCTGAGACATCCCACTGGCCACACTCTGTTTCTCAGTGTGAAAACCATTTACCACCACCATTTTCCACCTATCCCCTAACTAATTTCTTATTCAATTTACCACCTTTGGTCCCACTCCTAAGCTACCCAGCTTGCTTACTGGCCTCCTGTGTGAAACGGTATTGAAAGCCTTACTGAAATCTAGTCAGGCCATGCCCATCGCTCTACACTGATCTAATTCCTTGGTAACCTAGTCAAAGCAATCTATTAGATTAATTTGACATAACCTTTCCCCCATGAATCCATGCTGCCTCGGGTCTTGTAACCCATTGGATTCATGAAATTTCTCAATCCTCTCATTCAGCAGTGACTCCCTTAACTTTCCCTCCAATGATGTCAGGCTGACTGGCCTGTAATTGCCAGCCTCTTTCCTGATACCCCTTTTGTGAAGTGGGACAACTTATGCTCTCCCTGAGCTTTCTTAATATTCTAGGATGCACCCCATCTGGCCCTTTTTCTTTGTCCACTTTCAGATTAGTGAGTCTTTTCAGGACACTCTCCTTTGAAAATAGACTAGTGTCCACCTCCATCCCTCAAATGCTCTCATTACTTTTTTGTGACCACTTCCCTTCTCTTACCACTGTGAACACTGAAAAAAGTATTTCTACAGTATGTCTGTCTTTTTCTGTTCCTCCTCTGCACAGTCCCCCTCATTCCCACTTTAACCTTATGATCCCACTCCTGGTTTTCCTTGTTTCATTTATATACCTGAAACTTGTCTTGTCCACCTTTGTCACTGCCTGGGCTATTCTCTCTTCATTTTGAGCCCTCATGGTTCTTTATGCCCTCCCTGCTTCCCATGATATAGCTCCCTATACTCCACCCTCTACATCCCTTTATATAGTAAGTAAGTAAAAACATTTTTATACAGGAAAACATGTCATTTAGGTTATACAACTCAGTTTTCAAGACAGTCCTGTTTGTACCTAAGTTACATAAACATATAATAAAATAATAAATGCCTAATAAAACTAAAATTACATATCATTTCACATATAACTATTCATAAAGTGTGACAGTCCTAAGTACAGTGACATTTGAATTGATTTAAATCCTTTATCTCCTGGACAAATAATACAAAAGATGGAGATATTCAGGCTGTATAAGGTAAAACATTCCAATGTCTGGCTCCCTGAAAAAAACAATGTTCTTTCTCCATGTTTGTTTCTAATATTAGGAAGAGAAATGTTATTTATGTGGACTGTTCTTTTAGTATCCATAGAATAATCCCTATCCCTATCAAACAATGTTTTATTTAATATAATGATCTGGATAAAATGCATGATATTTGTAAATTTTTTTTTGATGTCTGGTTCTTACATAATTAATGTGTAAAGACTGCCAATGCAATGAGGACAACATAGTACAGAGATGGGCTCTTATATTACATTGCAGTACATACCTGGCTATTTTATAGTGTATCTTATCTAATTTATTTATTAGTTGTTTATTTGCTCTATGGTATAAAAGCTCTCCATACATTAATGTTAGCATAATTAATTGTTCAGCTACTCTTTTCCAGTTGTTCCTGTTTAGGCATTTGGTTGTGTGGTGTAAAGCACCTGTTCTTTTATGTACTCTTCCTATGGTTGTATTTATGATTGCTAAAAGACATGTAGGCATCAAAAGTGATGCCAAGGTAACAGTATTTGTCAACCTGTTCCATATACTCTAATATCTTCTGAATGATACCCTTTACCTTTTCCATCACCTCTTTCAAGAATCATAGCAGTCTCTTTTTCCTCCTGCTTTTGCTCACTTGCTTGACATAGAGGTTTGCGGCCTTACCTATGGCCCTTTAAGCATTGCCACTGTTCCTCCACCCCACCCAAGTCATCGTCATCCCCCCTGCCATGTCATCCCTGAGGCATTCAACAGTCTATTTAAAAATCTGCCTTTGTGAAATCCAGGACCACACCATTGCGTGGTTTAATTCCACAGCTATCTCTATATTGAAATAAACTGTGTAGTGATCATTGTTCCCTATTTGGTCTCCTGCCTTGACATCCACAATACTGTCCCTCTTAATGAGTATCAGGTCCAGTATTGTGCCATTATGAGTCAGTTCACTGCCTAGTTTCCTGAGGAACACCCCCTGCAGGCAGTCCAGTATGTCCCTGTTTCTAACTGAAGCCACAGCTGTGAAGTTCCACTCTACATCCAGCTGACTGAAGTGCCCCACCAGCAGCAACTCCCACTTTTCTGACACCTTCATAGGTTTCATAGGTTTCATAGGGTATCAGAGCAAAAAAGACTGAGGTCCATATAGCTGGCTAAGAAAATTTAAATATAACAATTTGAGTTTTTGCGTAAATAGATATCTAATCTTGCCTTGAAAATATCCATTGAATCACTAGTTACCACCGTTAAGGGTAATTGATTCCAAACATTAGTGACTCTTATTGTAAACCAAGAGCTCCTTTTTTGTTTTACAACATTCTCCCTTAAGTTGCAAGGGGTGTGACTGAGTTTTATAAAGATTATTTCTTATACTTAGTCCCAGTTTATCCCATAAACCTTGCCAATAGCTTTCACCAGTACCTTATCTAACTCATCCCCCTGTGCTGGACACTTGCAGATCAGGTCAGTGGAAATAGTCTCCATTCCCTGTCTCTAGGGTGACCCACAATACCTCTGTTCCACCTGTATTTCCTGTATCTTTTACATTTATGCCTACTCTCACATAAAAGACCACACCTCATCCTTTCCTTCACACTATGCCCCCCCCCCCCCGAACAGAGTATAACCTGGTATGGTCATGCCCCAGTCATGGTTTTCAGTGGTGCATGACTTGGTAATTGCCACAATATTCAGGTCATCCTCAACCATGATGGCCTCCTTGTCCAAAATGTAATTTCATAAACTTCTACCATTCACATACATGGACTTCCAGATTTGTTTTACCACTCTGCTTGGTACCCCCTTCTCTCATTTTTGCCATCTTTCCTTACCCCTGTCTTGTTATAATTTTGCTCCTATCCCCCTTCATGTCTACCACCCTGCATCTCCTATTAATTTCCACCCTGGATGATTCCAGTCTCCTCGGGTTCTCCCTGCTAACTTAACCAAACTGACCTCCACATGGTCCTAGTAGTTCCCTCAGAGGCCTGATCAGCTATTCCTTCTTCATTTTATATTAAAATTAGGGCTCATAGGAGGAAGAGTCAGAGACATGCTCAAAAGCAGGGTTATGGGAGGACCCAGATTATAGTCTTTCCCTATGCACTTAATTAAATTTATTTTTGTGAACTAAAAGCTATGATACTGCTTGTTTTTGAATGTCATACTGCATATTCATTTTATTCTATCAGAATATCATCATTTTCAATGATAGGACTAGTTATAGTACATTTTGAATTTAAGGAGATACATGTATTTGCTGGTGGATCTCATGGTTTCTGGGAGGGGTATATACAATTTGTTTATTTATTTGCTTAATGGAACCAGCAAAGATGCAATACAGTAATGCTACAGTATAATGCAAAATGCTGTAGTAAATTTAATTGAACAGTGTACTGTAATCCAGTGGCAAGTAACCCCTTTGGTCATGCAGTATTTTGTGACATGTCACTTACTGCAAGTTACTGCATTGCATTATGCCTGGCTTCAGCATAACTCCTTAGTGGAATAATGGGAAATCAGATAATCAGTTCTATTGAAGTCCTTGAGATGAAAGGATGTGAGCACCATTCTCAGCTCAGGTGTGGAGATCTGCAGAGACCATGGTCAGAGTAAGTAAGCCTTTCAGATACTTACTGAAGCAAATCCAGGTTCAAATTTTCTGTGTTTTCAATTTAGCATTTACATGACCTTGCAGTTATATCTGACAACAAAGTTATCTCACCATCTTGCCTACTGTTGACTGTTGCTGTAAATTCAGAATCCTCACTATGTTTTTTTCATTTCATAATTGTTTTATTGAAATTAAGTTTGGTTACAAATTACAGACAGTAGTTCAACGAGAATTTCAGCACATGTCTAAAAGAATTTCTTAGATACATTTTTTTTCTAAAGTTAAAAAGATATTGTATAAGAGGTATAATCAAATACATAGATACATAAGTTTCATATTTCTAGTCATAATAGCATTCCAAAACTTTTAGGAAAGGGTTCCATATGTTATTGTATGTATCCATTCTTTCTTGAGCTAGGAAGCTGATTTTTGCATTAATGCTAATTTGCCATTATATTGAAGCCACTCTTGCATATTGGGAACATACAGGGCTTTCTAGGCTGAAGGAATTAGTCTTTTAAGTCCAAGGCAAGCAGAAATGATCCAATATTGGGCATTTTTTTAGGTAGAGCATTTAACTATGAGCAGTCCCCTAGTGAACATAAGTTAGATGAAAAGGTAAATGTCATTTTGTATATATTTTCTCATAACATTGAAATTTCTTCCTAGACAAGTCTTAATGCATGACCACAAAATATGGGAACAATATGCTTCTTCTGCATTACATCTCCAATATCTATCACTTTATTTAATGTCACTTTTTTCATTAATTTAGGCTTATGGTATTTGTAATGCAAAATCTTGTATTTGTTTAAATCTCCATTTGATTCCTTGTGAAGTCTTACAAGCATTCATCCACAATTTTTTCCATGTTTCCTGATCAATTGTAGTTTTAAGTTCTTTTTCATGCCTTTCTTTAGATTCTTCTGTGGGATCTTATTCTAGGCAGTTCAGGTTTTAATATATCCTACCTAATCCTTCTCTCTCTGACGATATGTATTTTTTTTACATCATTCTTTATCCAAGAAGGTATTCAATATTCCACTAATGACAAGGTTCAATTACATGTCTAACTTGAAGGTAGTGGCATAATGCCACCCTACTTAGGTGGAATTTTCCCCTAATTTCTCCGAATGATTTAAGGATTCCTGATGGATGGATGGATGATGTCACGTAGTCTAAATATATCCATATCTTTTTCCACTCATCCACATTTAGTATTTCTCCTTTGTAAGTGAACATTGGGTTTTCACAGCTACTGTATGTATTGGTTTCTAAGGAAATGCTTTCCATTTTTTCTTGATTTGCTTAAAGATATGTATAGTCTGTGGGATGGTGGGACATGATTCTAAATCTGTGGCAAATTTTAACATATAAGAAATCTCCTGGCATTTGTGGGCACATTAGTGCTTTTTCACATTCAGCCAATAAGGGAGATTTTATGCTGTTATTGGTCTCTAATAGGAGGTTTGCTTGTTGTGCTGAAAACATCCGGTGATGCATTTTAAAGTTGGGAAATACAGATCCTCCTTTATTCTTAGTTTGGATAAGTTTTGTAAAGCTTAAATGTGGTTGTATTTTATTCAAAGTAAAGTTCTAAATTGTCTTATGAATTTTTGAGAAACATTTGTTATGTATCATAACTGGTATTGCATTTAGTATGTAAAGACTTTTTGGTGTACAAAGCATTTTTTATAGAATTCATGTTTTCCCTTATTGATAAGTCTGAGGACTCCTAACTGCCTAACTTATTCATTTTTTTTTTTTTTTTTTAGATTTCTTTGTTGTTACCTCCTCAGCTGGGGGGTGGTCCTATGGTTCCCCTCTTCTTCAGGCATCCACTCAGCAGCTGCTCTGGACCAAGTCGGAGCTTGAACCCTTTTCACCCTGCCATCCCAGGTTGCATCACGGCAGGGATTTATCCAACACACTGTGGAAGACCTGGAGGCCAGGGGCTGAAGGGGAGATGACTTATGTGGGTCCATCATGGCACTGTCAAAGCTGACTGTCACTTGCGCTGGAGGATTGTTGCATTTTTCTTTTATCCCTCAGTCCCACTGTGGTGTGGGCATGCAATGGCATCAAGGTTGCTGCCGCGGATGCTCTTACATGCAACACACCTGACAAAAAGTACACCAGCCCAGCACATAATATTGATCAATAATGCAGTAGCCTCTGGCCACAACCAAGCCAGTGCCTCAGCGATCATCCCCACCCTCAGTCCCTATAAGAGGAGAGCAGTCCTTGGGATGCTCAATCCTCCTCTTCCTGGCTGACCTTTTGGGACCTGAGGCCACTCCTGACCCTGGGTCATTGGCATGGGAAGAGGTAAGGCACCAGCACCTCAGCCCTATACACCACCGGGCTGGCATGCCTATCTTATTTTTAAATTTAAGTACAGGAGTTATGTTTTCTTTAAATAAAGCAGATGGATTCTTTGTAATTTTTAGTATTAAAGATAGCAATCTCTCTGAAGAGAAGGGAAAACTGAGAATATATTTGAGCTGAGTTGTATTATTGCATTGAGCTTTATAGATTTTTGGTAAGATCCCAACTAGAGTTATTGATTATTTAACTTTGTTGTTTACTAATAAATAATTTATTCGGCTATATGAATTGTGGGAATTAGAGAACAAGGTAGAGGCCCTTCCATGAGGATTAAGTGTCCTCTATGAATCACACTGCTTGTGTTCGGTCATTAAGAGTGCCCATACTTCTGTATTGTTCTGTTTTGCTTTATTATTTTTTCCTGGAGTTTTTGCTTAAGAATGCATCTAATGCTACATGTGTTTAAATCTCCTCCAACAATTACATCTTCATATTTAAATGCTTTAAGTTCATTTAATAACAAATGCACTGGGCTTGGCTCCCTTTCATGAGGTTCACATGTATTACATAAGACTATCTTTTTTTTTCCTGTTTAGGGTGCCCTCTAGAATTATCCATCTGCCTTCAGTATCTTTTGAAGTGACACAGTAGGTAGGGAAAATGGGCAGACTGGGTGTGCTTAGTGGTTCTTATTTTCCATCAAATTCTATTTTTCTATGATTTAATTCTTTATACCATATATGGTAAATGGGAAATGTTTCCAAATTAATATGGAGACTCCACCTTTGTTGCTACTGTAGCTGCTATGATGTTCCTGCCAACCCATTCTTTACCATTGTTTTAGCTTCAATGTCTACAAAGTCCTATCAGAAAGACTAGGAGCCACCGGCGTACATTTTCTACAACAGAGGAGATGCAGGGGGGATATCTATTTTATTTATAGGATTCTAAAATCTCCACAATTATTGGAGCAATGTGGTCTTTCTTTATCAAAAAACAGAATAGTCCCTAGGCTCCATAATAAACAAATCAAGATTAAAAAAGCCAATACCAACCTTAGGCATAATTTCTTTATGCTACAAGCCACAATACTATGGAATACAGTACCCCAAGATTTAGTGGATTGTGAAAACTTTTAATACTTTTAAAAATAGATTACATGCATGGTTTATTACCAACCAAATCTTGCAAATTAGCCCACTCATATGTGGGGAAATTCTTGATGGGCTTCGGCCTTCTTTTTTTTCATCAAAACCTAGTAAAGTGTGTCTCTTACAGGAATGACATGTCTATTATCATATTGTTATGTTTTTGTAGTCCTCTAAATCTTTTGATAGGTGACCCTAAACCTTTACCATTTTATGAGCAAAGTTTGATTGTAGCTGCTGCTTTGTCTCTTAAATAATACAAAGTCTGCCAAAGTACTACAGCAGATATCCCCTGTTCTGTTTCTCCTCCCCAGCAACCTGTAGACAGGTAGGCAGGGGTTCACCTCGGGGGGGCTAGGCTGTGGTGCCACCTCTGGGAGAGGAACCACTGGAGCCATTCAGAGGATGTGGGGCACCTGGAGAGGATGGAGAGTAAACAGTTATAAAGAGTTGAAGTCAGCAGCTCCGCATCAATTTGGCCTTCTTTTTTAGATCAGCCAGCCACCCCACCCTCATAAAACCCTCATAAAAGCAGGTTAGAATCAGCCAGGGTAGTACTTGGAGCCTATTGACCAAATAGTGGTAACCACACTAGGGGGCAGAGAGGAAGTTATGTCGGTTTTCCCTCAGAGTGTTCTTTCCAGGTTCTTTGCCTCTTCTGAAGGGATAAAAGAGGCAGGTTAGCACAAAACTAAGCTGTTTCAGTCATGTAACATGATGACTTGGGGGTATTGCAGACTGATGGTAGTGGAAAAAGGGGGAGATGAGTTTAATTCTTTCAAATGGCTTGTCTTCCCCAGTCAGCACTAAGCCTGGAGGACTGGAAGACATGGACTCGTCAGGCTTGTCTGGGGGTGTGGCAATGCGAGACATGGGAGGTGACTCACCAGTTAGCCACATGACCTTCATATTCTTGGGGTTTGGGTACTATCCCAAGAGGTACATGATTTCCTTGACTTGCACAAAGGGATTCAACCCTTCACAGGAAATAGTGCTGGGGCCCAATGTGTTTGCTGAGATCTCATAGATGTACATGCCACTCCAATAGTGTAATAAAAGTGATTAAACAGAAGGCTGTGGCCATATTGCCAAGATGTCTGTATGTATGTCTGTCTGTCTGTGTGTGTACTTGTGTTCTTCAGGGGAATAGGTATGAGGACTACATTGCTCATGACTATATTCTAAGTATCTACATATTATCTCTTGTTAATATTGCATAGATTATTTTTTAATAATAAGTTTATTTATAAAGCACTGTTCAACATACCAAGGTGCTGAACACATTAAAAACATAACATCAAATATAAATCAGTGATACATATAAATAAAATCATACCATAATAACATCAAATATTAAAATCAATTAATAAAATGTGAAAGAAGATCTCAGCACAAAAATTAACTTAACCATCCAAGAAGGCCATTTGCCACAGATGAGTCTTCAAATTCTTCTTGAATTCCTCCACAGAGGTGCACTCCCGTAACCAGCGTGGTACAGAATTCCAAAGAGTGGGTGCAGCATAAGAAAATGCTCTGCTGCCAGAAGATTTTAAACTCACTCTTGGAATATCTAACAACCCCTCGTCGGCCGAGCAGAGCAATTGGCCAGGGTAGTAAGGCACCAGGAGTTCTTTCAGATAGGCCGGACCCTGATTATGAAGGGCTTTGAAAGTCAATAAAATGAATTTAAAGGTGATCCGCCACCGTATAGGAAGCCAGTGCAGTTTGCGCAGCACCAGGGTAATATGACAGGACCTGCTTGTCCCAGTCAGAACCCGGGCTGTAGCATTCTGCACCAGTTGTAGGCGATGGATTTCAACCCCAGAAAACCCAAAGTATAGGGCATTGCAGTAGTCCAAACACGAGGACACGAAGGCGTGGACCAACGTTGGCAAAGAGTCAGATGGAACAAGGTGCCTAACCCTAGTGATATTCCTAAGATGGTAAAAGGAAGTCCTGACAATGGCCGACACTTGAGACTGTAATGTCAGCCTGTCGTCTAGGACAATCCCAAGGCTACGCACCCGTTCAGAGGTCGGAAGTGACACACCGCCAAGAAAAATTCCAGAGGGTGTGCCATCACACAACCTCTCACTCTGACCACCCGGGTCAACAACCAGAACCTCTGTCTTCTCTGAGTTCAACTTTAACCAACTAGAATCCATCCAACCCTGGATTTCTTCTAAACAGTTGTTAAACACCATGAGAGCTCCATCCTGGTCAGGTGCAAAAGACAGGTATAGCTGGGTATCATCTGCATAGCAGTGAAACCTCAGCCCATATCGTCTTATAATGTCTCCGAGGGGCAGCATATACACTGTAAATAACATGGGTACCAGCACGGAACCCTGAGGCAACCCACACAACAAAGGAGTTGGGCCAGAGGAAAAGACTCTGGACCCAACTCTTTGTGATCTCCCAGTGAGAAATGAGGTGAACCATTGTAAAACAGTTCTCGACATTCCACAAATTTGCCTCAGATGTGCTATCAACACCAGGTGATCCACAGTGTCAAAAGCTGACGAGAGATCAAGGAGAACCAGAATGGAATGTCTCTTCTGATCTCTCACCCTCAGAAGATCATTAAGCACCTGAACCAGCGCAGTCTCGGTGCTATGTCTTTTATGAAGACCAGATTGGAAGGATTCATAGATATTATGGATTGTTAAATGGTCTTCCATTTGGGCTGCCACTACCTTCTCAATAACCTTCCCAATAAAGGGAAAGTTAGAGATAGGTCAGTAGTTTGAGAAACAGTCTGGGTCCAAGGTAGCTTTCTTCAAAAGTGGTGTCACCACCACCTCTTTCAGGGAACTAGGAAAATCACCTGACTCCAGGAAGCTCCAGACTATTTGCGCCAGGACTGGACCGATGCTATCAGTACAACCCAAAATTAGGGGAGTCAGTCCAGGATCCAAACTACAGCTTGTGGGACGCACACTGTGGATGATCCTCATAATATCCACAAACTTAGGTTGGCCAAAAGGAACTCCAAGAGAATTGAGGTACTGTGAACTCGCACTGTTCTACAACATCACCCTTAGAGATTGCTGGGCACAAGTTCACCCTGATGTCGGCAACTCTAGTTGCAAAGTAACGAGCGAGATCCTCGCACTCTAATTGTGAAAAGGCTTTTCAAACTTGCAGACAGGCTGGGTTGCACAGTCTGTCTACAGTCCGAAACAGCTGAGCCGGTCGATTCCAAACAACTGCAATCTCCCTGGACAGAAATTCTGCCTTCTTACGGGTGATTGCAGATTGATAGAATAATGTTCCTTCAATCTAAGGCGGTCGACCTCAAGGGCGGACTTGCACCAACAACGCTCTAACCTTCACCCCTGTCTCCACATCTCCTTCAATGTCCCATCAAACCAAGGGGACCTGGGGTGAAGGGATAAGGGGTGCTCACGAACAGGAGCAATAAGATCCAGGGCTGCCATAATGGCTACATTATAGGCCAACACCAGTGCCTCCAGATTACTGCTCACCAACACGGGGAATGATAGGTCAAGGATCGTCGCAAGGCTTTGGGAAGTAATATTCCGTAATGGGCAGTACCTGACCATCTCCACAGGGGAAGGCCTTCTCAGGGGGGGTGCAAAAATTGAACCTCACGGTGTAGTGGTCTGACCAGGTGACTGGTTCCACCCCAATGTCAGATGCATCAAACCATAAGAGGAAGACTAAGTCCAGGGAGTGCCCAGATTTGTGAGTAGCAGTGGAAATTACCTGTGTAAGGCCAAAGAAGACATTAATTGGAGGAAGTGATTGCCAAATTGTGAGAGTTCATTGTCGACCCAGGCGTTAAAGTCACCCAGAACCATCAATCTGGGCGACTCAAACGACATGTCGATGAGGAAGTCTGCTACTTCCTGTAAGAAGTATTTCCCATCTCCCAGTGGATGGTAGATAAGAAAGATTTTAATACCTGCACCCGCTACAACTGTGCACTCACAGGACTCAGCCTTACCCACTACTACATTTGTGAGGCCCAATTCAGTCTTGAATCAGACTGCAACCCCCCCTTCCCCTGCGGTCCAATCTCAGGCGGTGTATCACCGAGTACCCAGCCGGTATCATGGTCTCCACTATGGGGCCTGAATTTTCATCCAGCCAGGTCTCGGTGATGCAAGCCAAGTCAGCCGAACCAACAAGATCAGCAATAATGGTGGTCTTATTCTTGACGGACCTGGCATTGTATAACACCACCCAACTTGGACAAACCTCGGAGGCTGTCAGGCCTATCTGCCTATTAAATTCAGGAGTGCCCTTGGGTATGGGCACCAGACATGGCAAACCACAATCTGGGTTCCATTTCACCCCAGGGCACGTTCTGAACTTAATAACCCCAATAAGGTGGCCCCCTCATTCATCCTCTCCTTGTCTCACACCCCCACCCTCCTCACTCTCCTACGAACAATCCCCAATTGTTGTACTATTCAATAATGAAATTATACTAAGGATTACTCTAACAGAAATATAAATGAGATACATACATGCAGAATGCATGCCACATGCTTCATTGTGCAATGTTTGCATGTGATTAGCATAAACAAAGTGAACCTATGCATACCAGGTCCATAAAGCACATCTGGTTTGCATGTTGCAAGCTTTACATATGTGCAGCAGGTAATCTGATGCAAACATCTTCGAAAAATCACATCAGGTTTGCATGTTGCATGCTTAACATGGGTACAGCAGTTAAGCTGGTACAAATCTCATCTAAAAAACATATCAGTTTCTATTTCTCATACTACTGCTAGCAATTAGAGGCATTAAAATACCATTTTCATTGATTTCCCATTAGAATTAGGTAAACTCATTAATTCTGATCCTTTTGCTAATTGTTTAATGGCTTTTGATTTTTTTTGTCATTAAATTGCCGTTGATTTGTAAAGTATTGTTTTCTTACTGCATTAAATGCCTAGTATATACTGTAGTCAGCCAACATCCCCCATTGCTGATGTGCGAAGAAGGGCCTCTGTGTTGTGAAGCCTGACCTTTTTGTTTTGGACTATGCAAATCCCCTTAAGCATATTTAGTGCAACAGATGTGTTTTTACATGACTGTTATGGCTCAGTTACTTGCCCTTTGTCATTCTGTATGGAACATAAACACTATGGCCATTTTCAGAACTCTTTGTGTTGTGTAGAGTCTTGGAAGCACGCACCATACCTCACAGCTTGTCACTGAAATGAGGAACATGGACACTCAAAATGTGGGACAAGGGACACTAGCCCTCATGATGATTGGGACACATCGCGAAACATGGAGACACAGTACCTCAGAACACAGTGGAAACCATTGTATTTACTTGTACTGATGTTAGCCCCTGAGAATTAATTTCTACCATAAATCAGAGGTGCCATTTAGGTAGGGTGGAAGGGGGGCAATTGCCCCCCTCTGCATTTGTGCCTAGGTTGTTCTAATGGTGTGGCAAAAATAGCATTAAATTTGTATTTAATCTTTTGCACAATAAGTGACCCCCTGGCCTGTGATGTGCTCATGCTGCAGGTGCACTCCTGACTTAACTGTATCTATATTGTGTTGTCCACTCTCCACCTATTTTTTTTAACTTAATTTTTATTGAGTTTTATCTCATTAAAAAGACAGGAGATCATACAGTAACACATACAGTCTTTGTTTCCACTGATCAGTTACATATTCCTAATGAGTTTGAGGTTATGATTACATTCAGCTAACAACCTTAACATATCCATTCTATGTCTTACAGGTAGGGCAAGATGAAGGGTCTGCTTCCCTCTTGCAGGGACTGGCTGACAAGTCCTCCTTTGAAGTTCAACCAGAAGGCTGCTGGATGCAAGCAAACATTCCACTACCAGAGTTATCCTGACTGACATACTTGAGCTCTGTAGAATAAAGCTATTTTCCAAATAAACAGTTGCTGTGTACGTCTTGTGTTTCCCTCTGTATTCTCCTCTTACAATAGATACTTTCATTCCAACTATAAAAACACATTTTATAACAAGGTGATTTAATTTAAGTTAAAATAACTTAAAACCCTAACCTAGGGTTATTGCAGTAAGATAATTTAAGTATAAACTTAATAACAGTAGACAACTTGTGCCTAGAATTGGGTCTACTAGGTAAACTGTAAGAAAAGGGAGAGTCTCACACATCTGTGGAGGGCAGTGAGATTTCCTTGTCTATTTTATTAACAATTGCTCTACAATTGGAGTACCTCTTTTAATCTCCTTATATTCAAAGAGGGGTAGCTATCTAGAGTTGAATTGTTCTGTCCGGAGTCTTAGCTGGGCCATCAATGCCTCCATTACTGTAATGCTGGTTACGCTGAACCACCAAATAGAATATTAGAGGGTGTTTGGTAAAAGCTAATGCTGAGTAATTGACTTTAGATCAGCAGCTATCAGGATAAAAAGCAAATATTTCTGTGCCCTAGAACCCATCCCTGAAGGGGGAAGGCCTAATATCATGTGGGGAAATTCTGGTGTGTTTTTTCAATTGCCAAATTTCTCTGACAGCCAGTGTTATCTCCTTCCAGTAATTTCTGATTCCAGGACAACTCCAAAAAATATGAAAATGAGAACCTCTATCCCCACATCCTCTCCAACACTTATCAGTATGAGGGGTTGCATATTTGGAGGAGATCACTGGTGTAATGAAATACCTAGTAGAGATTTTCCACTTGAACTCTCTCCATATGGGGGAATTAGTAGTTTTATATATCCCTTGCCAAATTTGGGTCCATGCTTTTTCTGACAGTGGGATCTCATATTCTGCTTGCCATTTACTTTCTATAGATTGGATGTACAAAGTACCCACTCCCTCCTGTAGGGTTTGATATATATGAAATAAATCTCCTAGTGTCAGCAGCAAGACTTTTCTGGTATACATATGTTAATGGGGGAAGGGGGGCAGGTTCTTCCTGAATGGCAAAAATCCCTGCCGTACTGGTTATATAATGTTGGTACTGAAGGTACTTAAAGAAGTCCTTATGGTGGATTCATAATTCCTCTTGAAGCCTTGCAAATGCTTTAATAGCTTCCTCAGTTACCATCTGACATAAGTATCACTCTCCATCTATTAGTGGTGGAGGTGGTGGTGGTGGTGGTGGTGGTGCCATCATACATGATGTGGAGGAGCTCCAGCAAAGCAAGAACACATGAGTCACACAAGTGGGACACTGTTTGTTCTGCCACAGATTAGACAGGCTGCAAACTATAGCTTGGAGGAGTCGGTGAGCACTGAACTCTCAATAGCAGTGTTGTGGTTGCATATTTTTGTTGGTCTACTCTTAGTGAGTCTCTGTCTCACTTGGTGACTGAGAGGGCTTGTGGTGAGCTAGAAGCTAACTCGAGACTAGGCTACCTCCTTACTCTGCTAGGTTTACCTCACAACAAAAGCAGCGCAGGCACCACACTGCAGCACGCTAGGCCTTACAGCAGGAGTGACAGTGGTGTGGCAGCCTTCATAGGCCTTGATTAGTGCAGTGCAGTGCAGTAGCAGACATGGCAGCAGTCAATCAAGAAGTAAGCAACACAGGTTGGGTTGGTTTAGTTGGTGAGGTGACTTGGTCGCAGACCACATTGGAGACCTGGGATGGTAAATTCTGGCATCTAGCTTTGTGCAGAAGGACAGAGGATGAGTGGACTGGAAACTGGGCTGGTGGCACACTGGACTAGGCTGCAGGTTCTGGCCAAGTGGCATGGAAAGTAAAAGTAAATAGTTTTTTTATAAGGGGATTGTGGAAGGAGGAATGACTGAAATATTGATGTGTTTTTCAAATTTCTGCACCTTTGGGCAGCTTCAAAACCCTTATGGGATGGGTATTAAATGGGACGGAGTTGGGGAGAGAAATTGGACAAAGTTTTATTTTATTTTTTATAGGGGCGGGGGGTCAGAACTTCAGCCAGGGAAAAAAAAGTTAGTAACTGGGTGAGTTTAATCTTAAATCTGATGCAGTTGTCCAGGGTATAGACAGATGACTCTCTTACACATTTGAATTTTTCTTGATTTGTATATCACTTTTCAGTCACAACAAATAAGTTTTACCTTTTAGCTTAATTCCAGACACTGCAGCCTAACTAGCACCTGGCCTCTACTGGTTGTTGGCTCCCCCTGCTGAAATCTGAAATGGTGCCAGTGCCATAAAATCTAAATTTACAGGACATCCTCTGTGTGAGCAGTATGTTTTTAATGAGGGATGGATGAGGGTCAGAGCAGTTTTCAGGGGTAAAATGAGGGCTGTCCTTTGCATTCAGGGACAGTTGAGTGGTATGGTATGCACAGACTATTGTAGCCTCTCTATAATCAGGCTTATACCCCCCAGTGAAGCTGAACCCCACATCCCCACGCTCAGTCACATTATAACATAAGGCAAGGGAGAGCACAGAGGCGTGCCCCATTTAAATGAATGAGGGTATTTTTTATTACAATTTTATACATTATTAATGGAGAGTTGGAGATTAACAAAAGCTTCTGCTCAACTAACAAGGGCCTTGTTTGTAGAACAGTGGCCTTCATTATTCTCTAATTCACCATCACAAAGTATAAAATAGTAATAAAAAAATAACTCCATTCATTTCAAGAGGGTAAACCACAGCTCTCTGACCCATGGACAGCATCTCTTAAAGACTCCAATCTCTGGCTCCCTAGTACGCAGGTAAGAGACTCTCAACTTATATCTATACTTGGTGGGATGTCAGAAGTGTGGCAGCACCAGCTACAGTGTGTGTACTGTACATGGGGGGGAGGACTCGCCATGTTGGTAGGTGCCAAGTTGTTGCTAATTTTGTGTTTGCCCCTTAAAGTCTGTTTGCATTGAAGCTTTCAAGACTATGGAGAGAAAATAGCAAGGCGTACAGGCCAGACAGAATTTATTAAGTAGTTCTGTGGATAAGTGAGTGTATTGGGGTGGGAAGAACCACATGCGTTTCCATTGTTATGTGCGCTACGGTTCAGCTGTGCAGCCTTGATGAGAGTGGACAAGAAAACTAAAAAGTATATCAGTGGCAATAAGCATGCCACATGCATGCAGATGTATGCAGATTTGTATTGAAGTACAAGCGAGCCATATGTATGCAGGCATTATAGCTTAGTGATTAAAGGCACTGAACTGCAAAACAGTAGACCTGAAGACCTGGGTTTGAATCTCACCAATTCCCGCTTGCATACTGTGTGATCCAGAGCAAGTCAATTAAGATTTATGAGTTTGGTTATCAGTGACAACTTGCTTTTTGCACGCATGTCACATGTATGCAGTCTGTTCCAATTTAACATAAAAAAGCATGCTTCCACACCTGCTTGCTGCATGCATGATACATGCATGCAATCGGTTCCAACTTAACATTTAAATCATGCTTACAGCATTAATATTACATGGGTAGTTTTATATGCGCAGCATGAAAACATTTCAAATAATTTCTGTAAGGGTAGATATGTAAACTATCCGAGTAACTTTAACAAATGTGTCAGTACTATGCATGTTATATTAAGTTCTATTACTACATATACCAACTAATACAAACAGTTAAACTTGGGTAATTATTAAACAGTTTCAATGTACACATATCTGAAAGTTTCTCTAAACTATCCAATTAAATACATTTTAGAATAACTAATAGAATATATGACCAACTAATGATACTGAACATGTGAACTTATGAAATTGCCAGCAGATACTGGCCATTCAGTCTATCTAGTCTGCTCAATTGTGCAGCACTTCAGTCCATTGGACTGCAGCTGCTCCCTCCCTCATATGCCCTCCCCCATCTCCCATCCCCTCCCAAGTTGTACCATCTCCTTGAAGCTGTGCCACCCCCTCTTGAATCCCACAACACTCTGCAAGGATACAATTTCCTGTGGCACAGCGCTCCACCCTGCCACCACCCTTTCTGTGAAATGTGTGCCTCAATTCCCTCTTGAACCTGCCCCCTTCCACCTTCATAGAGTGTTCCCTGGTTTCCCTTCTGCCTTTCAGATTGAACATACACCTGGTGTCTACTTTGTTCAAACCCTTCAGGTACTTGATTGAATGTCTCAAACATATCCCCTTTCTCCATTCTTTCCTCCAGGGTATACATATTGAGCTCTCTCAGTCTCTCCTCATATGATATGTCTCCCAACCCCAGGCTCCTTTTTGTTGCCCTGTGCTGTACCCCCTTCAGTGGTGTGATGTCCCTTTTCAAGTAGGGGTGCCAGAACTGCACACAGTACTCCAGGTGTGGTCTCTCCAGGGACCAGTATGGGGCAAGATGACCTCCCCACTCCTAGAAGTAATCCCCCTTGCTATGCACCATAGCATCCTGTTTGCCTTCTCTGCTGCCTTCCTGCACTGAGTAAAGAGGTTCTTCTCCCAAATTAGCAGAACTCCCAGATCCTTATTCTCCTTGGATTTTGTTAACGGGCACCCTTCAGCTAGTAATTGTGTCCTGGGTTCTTGCCTCTTAAATGCATCACTTTGCACTTCTTGGCATTTAAACCAAGCCACCAAGTGTGAAACCATTCCTCCAGTTTTACCAAATCCTCCTGAAGTAATTTTGCTCCCCCCATCTACCTTGGCACAAATCTTTGTGTCATCTGTGAAGAGACTGATCTTGCTCTTAATCCCCACTGTAATGTCGGCTATGAAAATGTTAAACAGAACCGGTCCCAGCACTAAGCCCTGTGGTACACTACTTGTTACTGCCCTGGGTTCAGATGCCTCAACCCCCCTACTACATTCTGCTGTCTACCCTGCAGCCAGTTCTTGACCCATCTGACCAGTTTCCTCCCTGCTCCCAGACTCTTCAACTTGCAGGTCAGTCTACAGTGTGGCACCGAGTGAAAGGCCTTGCTGCAATCCAAATAGAGGACATCCACCATATGTCCACTGTCCAGTGCCCTTGTAACCCAGTTGTGAAAATCAACCAAGTTCATCTGGCAGAATCTGTCTGAAACAAACCTGTGCTGCCTGCTGTCTTGGAGATTGTTATCCTCAAGCAATTGCACCAGTCTTTCCTTGTGGATTGTCTCCATCAGTTTTCCAACAATTGCAGTAAGGCTTACAGGTCTGTAATTCCCTGGTTCGTCCTTGGGCCCACACTTATGGAGAGGTGCCACATGTGCTTCCCTCCAGTCCCTGGGCATGCACACTGAGTTCAGAGAGGTATTGAACAGGTCCAACAATGGCCCTGCCAGTATATCTGACAACCCCCTCAGCACCCTGGGGTGGAACCCATCTGAACCAGGTGCCTTGTCCACCTGGAGGGACTTTAGGCCCTTCCTCACCATTTCCTCCATGATTTCCCATCTGTGGTTGCTACTCACCCACCCTCTCCAACCTTGCCCCCCTTCTCAGGTATCGGCCTATTGGTGAAGACTGAACAGAAGTATTCATTAAGTACTTCTGCCTGCTCAGCCCCCTTTTCTACCCACCCACTTCCCCTCCTTATCCTAACAATTTGATCCTTGCTCTATCTCTTCTCTCTGATTTATCTGAAGAAATTATTTTCTCCTTCTCTGATCCCCTGCACTAACCTCCATTCCCTAGCTACCTTTGCTGCCCTTACCACTCTGCCCACTTCTCTGGATTTCTTCACATATTCTTCTCTGTCTTATGCCCTGTTGGATCTCTTGTAGATCCTAAATGCATTCCTCTTCTCCAAAATGTGTCTACTCATCCAACTTGTTTTCTTGGTCCTTGCTTTCATGCTCTGGCTCTTGACACAAGTTGTAGTGGCTTCAGCCAGTCCTGTCTTGATGACTGCCCATTTTTCTTCTGTGTCCATTTCTGGGCGGATGCTTGCCATATGACTTTCCAGTATGTGTCCCATCCTTCCACAATCCACCATTTTGAAGTCCAGGACCCTAGTTTTTGTAGTGGCTACTTCCCTACCCAGATTGATTTAGAACCACACTGTGTGGTGGTCACTGCTTGCTAGAGGTTCCTCCACCCTTACATCCCTGACCTGTTCACCATCTTCCAGTACCAGATCTAGTATATTCCCCTCCCTTATTGGTTCCATTACCCTCTTGGTAAGGAAGCCATCCTGGAATGCTTCCAGGAGAATCTGCTCCCTGGCACAAGTGGTTGCTGAAATGGTTCACTCCACCCCCGGTAGATTAAAATCCCCCACCACCACTGTGCTCCCTTTGCCACTATACCTCCTTATCTGCTCCCCCAGTTCCCTGATAATGTCCTCCTCCTGTGCCAGAGGTCTATAAATGACCTCAAGACAGATATTCATCCCTTTCTGGCTGTGTAGTTGCAGTCAGATTACTTCTGACCTGCCCTCCTCCCCTTCCTGCCTGTTACATCTGATCCATTACCTTACATAAATGGCAACCCCCCCAGGCTTCCCTTTATCTCTATCCCTCCAGAATCATTTGTACCCTGGGATGGTTAGGTTCCTGTCAAGGTGCCTGGTTGCCCACATCTCAGTAATGGCAGCTATGTACACCTCCCTCTCTTCCATCAATGCCTGCAACTCTGCCAACTTGTTCCCCAGGCTTCTAGCATTTAGTGAAACCATTATCCACACTGCTCCTATCCTTCCTGCTTATTTACCCTTCATTTCAACTCCTATTCCATCTGTGGTTGTATCTATCCTGGTGGTAGGGGGAGGTCCATGGGACCCCCTCTCCTGGTGATTCCCAGCTCCATGCCCCCCACCTAGTTTAAACGATACCTCTCATTGACGAAATCCTCCAGCTTCTGCTTCAACACCTGTGACCCTGCCCAGCTGAGGTGTAACCTATCCCCTGCATAAAGATCTGTGTTATCCCATGTACTACCCCAGTCCCACACCAATCCATACACCTTGGTCACACTCCATGACAATGTCAAACAGTTCAGTAGACAAAACTAATACAGTTCTATTGAACAATTGAGGTCTTACCAAAGTAGTCTGCTCTTCTAACTTCTATTCTCGTCTTTCGTCTTGACAGTTAATATTAGTTAACAATATTTTGTTGTTTCAAACACATTTTAATAGGAAAAATATAGTTATCTCTAATTGACACTGTACTTTTTTAATTGATCTGCTACTTGATTTTTATGTTTCAAGACAATTACTTCTGTTAACCATTTGGAAAATATAAATATGACCTTTATCTATATTCTACATGAACTTTTTTTTTCTTTAAACTATCATAGGATATGAATTATCCATGTCAAAAACAGCATAATGCACTCTTTAGATTTAAATCATTACTTTAGGTGTTAGAGTAGAAAAACAATTTATGCATCTGAAATGTTATATAAACACCACAACATTTTTAGATAAGTTAGAACTCTTGTGGAAGCTTTTCTTTTTCATTCCAGCATTCTCATGTCTCAAATGCTTTTCATTTGCTTCTGCATTTTTTTAAGGTTGACAGTTCACCTAATCCTCAAACATCTCCCTTATTTAGTTTAACGCAGCAGGAGCTTATTACTACATGTCATGCCTCCATTGTTCTGATATTCTGGTATTCTACCAGCCGATGTTAGTGACCACTGCCATTAGGACGATCACAATTCCACTATCCACATCAAAGTTCTCCAACAAAAGATCAAGACGTAACTTTGACCCTCTGGCCTATTTCAGCTACCTAAAAGACTCTATAAAATGGCAGAGTTTTTACCTAGCTAAATCAGTGAGTGATGCCTATAGTATCCTGCACGAAATTGTATCTGGTGCACTAGACGCCCATGCCCCCATAATCAAGTTAGAATAAAACTAGGACCTGCCGCTGGTTCTCACCAAACTTGAAGAAAGCACTACTAAAAAGAGACCTACTATGGAAAAAGGCCAGGAAGTCACATACAGAATCTGACTGGTGTACCTTCAGAGCAGCCAGGAATGCCTGCACAAAATGATTAGAGAAGCAAAGGCTACTTTTATCAAACCAGGCTCTCTGCATCTAATAACCCCACCAAGTTCTGGTCCACTATTAAGGAAGTCTCGGGCCACCCACCTAGTAGTGTGCTCCCATCCAAAATAACCATTGACAATGTCTCTGTCACTGATAAATCTGAAATCCTGCAAGCCTCAATAATCATTTTGCCACAGCTGACCTGGCTTTTGATAAAGGCCAATAAGCGGCTTCGAAACACAGCTCAAAGTCCAGTCCTAGAAGCAACCAATAATGGCAGTTCACCTTTTCATCAATCACCTTGAAAGAAGTTGAAGACCTGCTATTACAATTGGACATTAAGAAGAGCGCTGGAGCTGACTCAATTGATCCATACTTTTTGAAAATAGCCTATCATATACTTGCAGCACCAATAATGCATTTATTTAACCTGTTCCTAACTCAAGGCTCCCTTCCTGCAGAGTGGAAAACTGCTCATGTTATCCTGCTATACAAACCAGGGGACCCCGGCGACCTGAACAACCTATAGGCCAATCTCTACTGCCTATACTTTCAAAATATTGGAAAAATCTTGACACACAGCTAAGATCCTTCCTGGACAGCATAAAATTTCTTAATCCCATGCAGTCTGGATTTAGAACCAAACACAGCACCATCACTGCACTGGCCAAAGTTACTGACAACTGGCTTCGGATCTGGACAAAAAAATTTGTTTGTGCGGTTTTCTTAGATCTAAGCAAGGCCTTTGATACCGCCGACCATTGCCTCACTTCTTTCAGCACTAAACAGCTTAGGTTTGGACTCAATTTCACAGGCCTGGTTCCAGAATTACCCTCTCAGGTAGACAGCAACAAATAAAGGCAGAAGGAGAGCTCACCACTTAAATCTATAAAGAGAGGAGTCCCTCAGGGTTCTATATTGGGTCCACTGCTGTTCAACATCTATATTAACAATCTGAACTTAGGCATTACAGAGGCCAAAGTCCACTTATTAGCCGATGACACAGTGTTATACCTAAGCCGAGACACTTGAGCAGCATGTGCTGCAATTCAAATGAATTCAATATACTGCAATATCAACTCATTGATAAAAAACTTTTATTAAATGCAAAAAAAACCAAGGCAATGCTGCTTGCCCTTTCTAACATTGGGGCCATCTCTACAGCCTATAATAATGTTCCTCCTGTATCCACTCTACTTGGTGAAAATCTTGAGTTCGTGTCAAAATTTAAATACCTGGGCATATGGCTGGATAGCAAACTCTCATTTATAGTGCATACTGAAGAACTAATGAAAAAACTTAGGCAAAGGCTTGGCCTCTTCTTCAGAATTAAACACCTTCTTACTGAGTCAGCAAAAAGACAGCTTGTCAATTCTACATTTCTATCATTAATTGATTATGCTGACATTATATATGGCCAATGTCCTGCCTCCCATCTTACCAAATTGGATGTATTGTACCACAGAGCCCTAAGATTTATAACTGGACTTCCATCCTCCATGCACCACTGCGTTCTATATACTGCAGTAGGGTGGCCATTGCTTCAACTCAGAAGGCATAGAAATGCAGCCATTTGGACATTTCTCCTTCCAGCAAACTCCGGATTACATTACTGCTTGCCTTCCTGCAAGTCCACCTAGTAGCTATGGCACTAGAAGTCATTCACTAATCTCCTTAAAATTCCCAGGATTAACAACCACTTTGGTAGGGCTGCCATAAGTCATGCTTTGCCCACACTTTGGAGAGGATCCAAAGTTCCTTGAAATTCAGTACCCTTGTCAGTATTGCTATGTTCAGGCATCTTTTATGACATAACATTTACTGAACTTTGTAAATGTTACCACAGCTTCTAGTGGCTCTAAAAGTGGATGTGGTGTAATTCCACCCTCATTTGGATACCTACACTGTATATCCCTCCTAACTTATTAAGTAGCCAGTCCTTCCTGGCCTTCCAGAGCCCTGGCATACTACCAACCTTCCCTCATGACTCTTAATTAGATGCCTGTTGGTCTCTGGTTCCTACAACCTTGCAGAAACCGTATTTCTTTTTTCTAGGGGATGTAATGACTATGATCTGCCCTCCCCTGGCTGATACTAGTAGCCACGACTTCAATCATGTATAGAGAAGAATGTACTTTGTATAACTATTGCCTGACATTATTTTTCCTGTTCACCGCTAGTGCATTGGAATGTTTACAATGTACCTTACACATGTAAATATGTATTCCTGACATTATTTACCTGTTCCCAACTAGTGCAATGGAATGTTTATAATGTACCTTACACATGTAAGTCTGTATTCCTAATTTCTATTTTTTTGTGCATCATATGTATGTCTATCCTTTATGTCTAACTGCAGGTCCACCTTGCAAATGAGCTTGCTCAATGGTGATCGCCTGGATAAATAAAGATTTGATTGATTGATTGATTGTTAATTGAGTGTATACCAACATTTTTTTCACAAACACACACATTTAGGAGGCAAGTTTTCTTGGATAATAGATCCATTAAGGTGCACTTCCACTGTTTGATTTGTATGTATTTCCTCGTGAGGCAATTTTGGAGGTGACACAGAAAGGTTAGGAGCAGTCAGAAAAGGGAGGGGTAAAGGCTTAGTGATGATCAAACTTAAATCTTGATTATTTTTTTAAGCATATACATACAGCAGATCAATTGTACACATTGTATTTTGTTTCTCAGTTAATGTAATTTCTATGTCACTTTCAATATTTTATTCTGCATTTATAAAACTGGAAATCAGTTCAGTTTTGAGAGGGCTATATAAGCACTTCACTTTGCAGTTATCATCATATAAGAAACATCATTTAAGATTAGATCTGGATCCAAAAAGATGACCTATTCTTGAGATCTCTCAACAGTGCAAATCTGCATCTATTGGGCTACGTGGAAGTGCAAGGTTTCAAAAACATTATGCATTCTAAAACCATTCTGTTATCTCCATGTTTTGTACAACTGCAAGTCCCACTAGAGTTATTTCTTAAATAAACATTTCTCTGAGTTACCACCTCACTATTTACTTATGAGGGGTAAGAATAAATTCATTTGTGGTTATAAAGTCATGGTTGTGGTGGAGGGAGCTGGGGAGTTTAAAGCAAAGGTTATGGAAGGTACAGATGGTAAGGGAAGTTACACCCCTTTGAGTGATCTCAAAGTCTACAGTACTTCTCTTTAATCCAATTTTTGAAGCAGACATATAACCCCAGAACTAGTGCCCTGTAGATAATTTTCCATTACTTTTAGGTGACCTTTGGTAGCAGTATGACAAGCCTCTGGTAGGTAAAATAGAAATATTCAAATCAGTGAATTTCAAAGACCAAACCTGTATTGGCTTTATAGTACCAGCTTCTTTAAGTCAGTCAGAGTTCATTCACTCTGTCTTGGATCTTCCATTGCCTTAATGTTTTTTGAAATGCAGTTTGCTCCTGGGGAAGGAAATCTCCAACTCTGCTACTAAGTATTCTTCCTGTGAGAAGACACCTGGCACAGTATTTGCTTCCTGTGGAATTAGATCTTATCCTGTTGTGAGCCACACCCTTCTCATTAAATTTAAAAGGGGAGGGTATGTCATAAATCTTGTATCTTTCTCTGGTTGGATGCCGTCCCTTCCTCAAAATTATTGATTCTACAGTTGTGTGGTCTCTCAGTTTTTTTTTCAGTTCGCTTTTGGTAGGACTGCTTCAGGTTTATTTTCATCAAAGGGGTTTAGAATGTTCAAACTTAAACAATTTAACATTGTGGCATCTCCAGATCAGCTTTTTTTCTAAGGGACAGAGACAAGAGACACAGGAAGAAGTTTTAAGTACAAACAATGAACAAAAACAAACAAAAAAACTAATAGGGGCACAAACAATAAAAAAACACAAAAACCCTTTGGAGAGAAAGAAAAAGCTATAGTTCAAAAGGCACCATGGTGCTTGGCCAGGAACCAGGTGTGAATCATCAAGTAATTGGCAGTTGAACTGTCTATACCCCAGGAAAATGAGACTGTCATTTGTGCCCAGTATAAGACCTGACTATTTAGAAATGCAGTGGTCTATGCTTAGTTTAGATGAAGAACTGGGACCCATCATGGACTCTACACCACACATATCTTTCTGATGTAGTGCTAGCCTTAAAGACTACCAGATCAATAGCCACTTTGATGACACTGACATACAGCAATGTGAAACATCTAACACAATTGTTTTTTATGCTTGCAGAAAATGTAACATTTGCAGTTTTGCCAACACTGCCAACACATGTCCAATATTTAAAGATCTCAGATCTGGAGAGGGATATGCACTCAGAACTTATTCAGATTGCCAGACTGAGTATGTAGTGTATGCAGTATGGTGCCTTTGTGGACTAGTATATATGGAGAGAACTGTCCCCCACTGTTGTGCCACATCAAGGAGCATGAGTGCCATAATCACTAAAATCATGAACAATGCCCTGGGTGCATACTTTGGGGATGTTAGCAATTCCAGTACTTGAAGTTTTAGAGTTGGGCACTGAAATGGATTTGCCCATTGCCTAGGGGAGGTGACAAGTGAGAACTGTACTCTAGAAAGAAGCTGAATGAGTAATGTTGCTTAAAAATTGGCACCACAGTTGTTTGAATAAACAGCTCAGTTTCAAACCCTTTCTCTAACTTTAGATTGGTATGGTGACCTGGTTACTGTGGTATGAGTTTTTGGTTATAAACAAGTCCAAGAGGGGAGCATCTTTCCAAAAAAGGGACGTGCAAGAACAAGGATGCACAATTTGAAGATAGAGGGAAGGAAGGCTCAGGGGTGAAGAAGAATTTTTTTCACAGAGAGGGTAATGGATATATGAACCGCCTTCCTGAGGAGGTTGTGGGGTCAAAAACAGTGGGAGAATTCAAGAATGCACGGTACAGACATAAGGCAATTAAGGTGGGGGTAGGAGGAATTAGGCTGTTGGTTAACTAGAATCAGCGGCTTATCCAATAGGTAGAGGAAGGGGCAGACTAGATGGGCCAAGCGGTCCTTATCTGCCATCAAAGTCTATGTTTCAATGTTTCTATGTCGGTTAGCAAATCTAAGTATCCATCGATAGAATAATATGCTGCAGTCCGGAAGTGTTATTATTCTACAGTGACTAGCATTACACTCTTTGCTGTTCCCACTTACCAGCTATGCTGGGGCTCTTCTTCTCAGCTTATTGTTTCCCCCTCTCTTCTCTTTACCCTCCCCACACACCATGCCATTTCTTCCTTACTACTCTTTTTTTTTGCACCTTCACTCTAAGTCCCCTACCCTCCTCCCTTCACTGCCCAATCCCCCCAGCCCCAGCTCTCCTTTCTTCCTTTTTTCTTCTCTTCTTCTGTTCTTTCTCCTTGAATCATCACATAATGGTAAATCTGTCATGCAATTCTGATGTTTTTTCTGAATGGCTAGTTTTCTTCTCTGATCAAAATAATCATTTAAGAAGTCTATACCATTTGTTCAAATACACCTGTCTAGAAGTCAGTTTTGTACTCTGGGACTTTAGTGAGATCTTGACATTGTACTCTATGTATATACTTCATTTGTATTTTTCTAGTGTCCTTGTTTGAGTTTGAACTTTTAGATTGTGTGGTGTCATTTTCCCAGTAGTCACTCTTTGGATGCAATTAACCAATGAGCTCTGTACTTGACACTGTAGAGAGGTATTTGAAGAGTGTATGTTTAAGCTAGCTCCTCCCCTGATGATAACACGAATATTTAAGACTTACAAGTAAATACGTGTGTTGCCATTGGGTTGTGCATTTGAGAAAGAGTAATGTGATTGGGGCAGCCCAGGTTCCAGTTGTCTCATTGGCACAGCTAGTTAGTGCATTCAGAACAGTATTCCGGGTGGCCTGGGTTCAAGTCACAGCTGAGGCACTTACTTCTTTAGAAACATAGAAACATAGACTTTGACGGCAGATAAGGACCACTTGGCCCACCCAGTCTGCCTATTTCTCTACCTACTGGATAAGCTGCAGATTCTAGTTAACCAACAGCCTACTTCCTGCAACCCCCCACTATAATTGCCTTATGTCTGTCCCATGCATGTTTGAATTCCCCCACTGTTTTAGACCCCACAACCTCTCCAGGAAGGTGGTTCCATGTGTCCACCACTCTCTCCGTGAAAGAATTTCCTCCACATTACCCCGAGCCGTCCCCCAACTTTAAATTGTGCCCCCTTGTTCTTACACATCTCTTTTTCTGAAAGATGCTACCCTCCTGGACTTTGTTGATTCCCTTCAGGTACTTAAAAGTTTCTATCATGTCCCCCTGTCCCTCCTTTCATCAAGGGTATACATATTAAGCTCTCTCAGTCTCTCTTCATATGGTTTATGATGTAGAGGCTGCACCATTTCAGTTGCCCTCCTCTGGACTGCTTCCATCCTGTCTATGTCCTTGCGTAGATGAGGTCTCCAAAACTGCACACAGTACTCCAGATGGGGTCTCACCAACTGTTCCCTTTTCCTACTTGTGATGCCCCTCCCTATGCATCCCAGTATCCCCCTGGCTCTCCTTACTGACTTCTCACATTGCTTACCCACCTTTAGGTCATCTGATATAACTACACCCAGATCCCTTTCTATTATTGTTGTCGTTAGTACCTCCCTTGCTATTGTGTACTCTTCTCCTGGATTTTTATTTCCCAGATGCATTACTTTGCACTTCTTTGCATTGAATCTAAGTTGCCATATGTCTGACCATCCCTCCAACCTTGCCAAATCCCTTCTCATCCTTTCTACCTCCCCTTGTGTATCAACTCTGTTACATATCTTTGTGTCATCTGCAAAGAGGCATACCTTTCCTTCAGACCCTCTGCAATGTCACCTATAAAAGGCGTTAAAGAGGACTGGACCCAGTAGTGAGCCCTGAGGTACTCCACTAGTAACCCCTTTCTTCAGAATGTGTTCCATTCACTATTACCTTCTGTGCCCTGTTGTGCAGCCAGTTTGCTACCCAGGCTACCACCCTGGGACCCACTCCCAGGATGGCCAACTTGATTATTAATCTTTTGTGCTGGACTGTGTCAAATGCCTTGCTAAAGTCTAGGTAGGCCATATCCACAGCCCCTCCCTGGTGTATTACTTTGGTCACCCAGTCAAATAAATCGATTAGATTCATCTGACATGACCTTCCTGCTGTGAATCCATGCTGCTTTGGGTCCTGTGCCCCGCTGGCCTCTAGGTACTGAACAATTCTTTCTTTCAGAAGTGATTCCATCATTTTCCCTACCACTGAGGTCAAACTAACAGGTCTGTAGTTTCCTGCTTCTTCCTTGCTCCCACTTTTGTGAAGAGGAATCACATCTGCACTCCTCCAGTCCTCAGGTACCACCCCATCTTCCCATGATTTGTTAAAAAGTGTGGTTAGTGGTGTCACTAGGTCCTCCCTTAGCTCTTTTAGGATTCTAGGGTGAATCCCATCAGGTCTCATTGCTTTGTCCACCTTGAGTTTTAGGAGTTCTTTCAGTACTCTTTCTTCTGTAAATGAACTGGCATCAACCCCACTATCCAGAGTGCTTCTACTGTTTGGTTTAGGTAACTCCTCTTACTCTTTTGTGAATACTGAGCACAAGTATTCATTCAGTATCTCTGCCTTTTCACTGTCTCCCTCTGCCCACCTCCCCTCTCCTTTATTAATCTTCACTATGCCTCCCTTAACCTTTCTCTGCTCCCTAATGTACCTATAAAAGGTTTTATCCCCCTTCTTACCTGAGTTGGCTATCTTTTCCTCTGTTTGGGCATTTCCTTTTCTGACTGCCTTCCCCACTTCTTTCTGCTTTAATTGATGCAGTTCCCTGTCGTGCTCTGTCTGTGATTCCTTATACTTTTTGAATGCAGCCTTTTTCTCCTTAACCTTCCCTGACACCTCTTTTGAGAACCATAGTGTTTTTTTATTCCGCTTTGTATTCTTTGTTTCACACAAAGGCTTGTTGCCTCCATGATGGCAGTTTTTATTTTTCTTCATTGTTCTTTCATAGTTCTGTAGCTTTGATCTCTTCCCTTATGTAGAGAGCTACTCCACCTCCTCTTTTACCTTCCCTGTCCCTTCTGTAGATTGTGTACCTCTCAACTCTGTTTGTATATCTCCTCCCCCGATGAAGCTTCAATGGCAGGCAATATGTAGGGATGTTAGCCTTTCTTTAGCTTGCAGTTTTATTAGTATAGCTATTGGTGGTGTATGCACAACCCTTTTCCTTTTTTGTGTAACTGTTGTCCCTGGCCATAGTACCTTTACAGGCATTGATGTGTGCTCCTCTGCTTCCTTCCCTCACACAGTACTATGCTGTTGATGTTTCAAAACAGTTTTACACTGGATAACCACAGTGGATACAATGAAAATGTGGTAAATTTTGAAGTTGCTCTAACAGCTTGGGGGTGTATTCACTTTGGCATCAGAATAATTTTTCATGACCAATTCACTTCAGGGGAGATGTCAGTTTTTGAATACAGACAATCAAACTAAATCCAATTAATGCAAAGTACAAACGCTACTAAAAAGGTGGAATTAAATGGACTCCTTAACTTTTCAGCATACTGTACAAAACTCATACTTTCAAGGGTAAACAGGTGAATGCATTCCTATTTCATAAATGTCTCAAATTTTCAAATATGTGATACATTTTTCATCTGTAGTTGCAGTCAGTGCATAGGACCTAGAATGCAGTAAATTGATTCTTATCATTTATCATGCTAATCAAAAAAATAGGTGTTTTTAATTTAAGTATTTATTACTATTTTATGGTCTATGATTGATATGTGTATTTTTTATACATTGAATGAAAAATGTTCTGTAACTTAAATATTTCTTTCTAACAGGGACCAGATATTCAAAATGTAGCTTTGGCGATAAGGGGAAGTTGTCCACTCTAACATGGTTTTATGCCAAGTTTGTGGGTGGGGTCTATATTCAGACACCCCCATAACATAACAAAACACGTAAGCTCCTAAGCGCTATGTTATATCCGCACTCATGCAAATGAAAGGGTTGTCCGCTGCATATGGGCACTGTAGCAAATTCAGAAGTTTGCACAGGCAGTAAATACCACTTGAATGGGAACATGTTGCTGCCGTTGCAAACCCCTACTTAATGGGGCACAAGGCCCCAGCGGCAGGTAAAAGTACTGCAGCTGCCTGCCTCCCCACCTCCCCAATCCCCGGCCTGTGGAAGCAAGGATGTTCCTCATGTCTAGTGGCATCCACACCTTCTGAGCACATTTTGCTATAGTAGAAACACTTTCCTGATGTCTAGTGGCACCCCCACCCTCCAGTCACCCTTTGCTGTAAGTGTCTATGTGTTCCTTATTGTTCCGTGGCACCCTTCACCCATTGAGCACCTGTTCCTGTGTCACCCATTGCCCCAGTGGCTAGCAGTCCTCCAACCCCCCCCACACAAGCACACCACCCATCCACACCCCTCTTACTGCATTGTCTGGTGCCACACAGAGATCTGATATGGTGAAAGGCACAGCCCTTCTCTCACCACCTTGGGCTGCCACCATATGGCATGACAAGGAACACATGTACTGTGTACTGTATAGGGAGTGTGCATAGTAGGTGTGTTCCTTGTCATGCCATATGTCTGTCAGCTAAGGTGCTGATAGGATGGCTGTACTGGTTGCCATATCAGATCCTCCATGCAGTACAGGATATTGTAGTGGGGGGGTCTGGATGGGTGATGTGCTTGGTGCCATCGGTGGGGTGCTGGGACTAATAGCTACTAAGGTGTTGGGTGACACAGGGATGGGTGCTCAGCATGTGTGGAGTACCACTGGACACCAAGAAGCACATAACCACCTGTGGAGATGGGTGATCAAAGGGCAAGGGGTTCCACTAGACACCACGGACATCTTTAATAACATGGTGACAAACTATCCGAGTGTGGATGCTGCCACTAAACACCAAGAGATACCTCAATAATTATGCGGGTGGGTGTCAGAGGGTGGGGGGTGGCGCTAGATACCAGGGACAGCTTTCATAACATGGTGACAGCCGATTGGAGGATGGGGTGCCAGTAGACACCAGGGAGGTCACATACATTGTGGGATGGGCATTCCTTCAGAGTGGGGCTGCCCACCATCATACCTGCTGTGGTGGTCAGCCATGGGGGGTGCAAACATGTTGCCACTTTCCATGCAAATGAGTCCATATTGGGCATGCATATGGCCCTTTGTACCTTGCATGTCCACTGGGCTCATTTGCATGTTGTCGACTGAATATTGCACTGGGTGCTCCTGGAGCTATCATGTCTGGAAGGACAGCTCCGTGCACTTACCTATGGTCTACATACAGCCCAGATACATATCAGAGCAGTGTTACTCAACTTTGCACTGCCCCAACATGGCTCTGTCTGACTGAATATAACATCAACAGATTCAGGTGCAAGGGCAAGCGCAGTGAAAACCTATGCACTCCACTTTTCCCCATTACTGAATATTTGGCTCTAGGAATCAAATACTGGTGCCATACAGTTCTGAATCATCTCATGCCTTATACAGTTTGTTGTTCTGGAGATGAAATTTACAATACAGAACAAATTTCAAAGTGCAGTGTGGTCATGTTCTCCCTAGTGTACCAATGCCAAATTAGTTTTCTCTGCCGAACAGAGATCAGGGGCCAGTTATTCAGAACTTCGACCTGGGGCAAAAATAGCACAGCACGGTGTGCTAAATTAGCCAGGAACTATTTGCATGCTATATTCAAAGGAATCGCCCTGGGGCTAACTCAGCTGAATATAGCGTGCAAATTAGACAGTGCAAATAGGGCCATGAATGCAGTGCAAAAATAGCCCAGCAAATAAGACAGCTCTGAATAGAGCAACCATGCAGTGCAAACTACAAGAGCAGCCCAGTGCACACAGACATGGAGTAAGGCATAGATGAACTACTGTACATAGCCAGTGTGTGTGCTAGCAAAGAAGTGGATCCCAAAAACTGCAAACAGTGCAGGCCACACACTGCAGAACTGTGCTATGGAGTTGCGAGGATTGCCTGGGACTAACTTGATTGCACTGTGCTAACACATTAGCCGGGGGCAAAAGTTTGCTATATTCAAAACTACAATGCAAATGAGATGACTCACACAATCTGTGTGCAAACAGCCACATTAGCTTCCTTGAAGGAGTGGGAAGCCTCTCCCCTGCTAGATATGCCATTATCCTTGGGGACTTCAATCTGGATTGGCTTAGTGCTCAGGAACCTGACTACTCAAACCAACTCAAACTCCATAACCTAATCCAAATTATTACCATCCCTGCTAGGCACAACTCACGTATCCATAACCATACACTTCTTGATCGGGTGATCACCAATGTAGAGGAAAAGGTGCTCCTATCAGGGATACAATTGGTTGTCATTAGTGCTCACTCCCCCACCTACATGGTCTGGACCATGACGACCAAACCCCACTCCCCCAAAAATGCTATCCTTCTGCAGTTTCAACCACCCAGACATTACTACCTCCTTGATGATACTTGGATGACTAACTGGTCAACCTTATACACCATATCTGACCTGTGAGAGAGATTCTTCACCACCACACTACTCTGACTACAAAATCAGCATTTCTCCCTGACTACTCTTAGAGTCAGGGGAGGTTGCACTCATTGGGATAGTAAAGATCTCTTGGCCATGGTGGAGATGGATAAACTATGGTCAGCATATAAAAAAGCTCCCTCCTCTGCATGTTGGAATGATTACAGGTGCCTACAGAACTGATGTAAACAAACTGCCCTTGTCCAAAAGCACACCTTCTTTCAGGGCAAACAAAGGCACAGACTTGATGATCCACACCGTTTCTGGGGCGAGGTCAGTTCATTGCCTAATCCATGGACTCATAACCCTATCATTCATCTGGTCACCCTCTATGGCCAGCTGACTGACTCCATCGAAGTTGCTGAGGCTTTCAATAAAAAGTTGATAGACCTGTCTTCCCTCCTTAGCAAGCTACCACCCCTAATGACCCCTAGTGCTGAGCCTAATCCTGCTGTGCATACCCCTGCCTTAGCTCTTGAAAATCTATACCTTCCTCCTTTCTGCTTCCGGAACATTGACTCCAAGGATGCTGTGAAACTATTAAAGAGCCTACCTAGCTAGGGAAGCTGGGCAGTGATGGTCTTTTTCCTGCGATGCTCAAACTTATCTCCTCTGCTATCCAAAAACTACTCACCTACCTTTTTAACCTGGAATTGTCCACCTCCTCAGTGCCTTGCACTTGGAAGCATGTCAAGGTGGTCCATATTTTCAAATCTTGTGACCCACTATCCACAGACAACTATCGGCCCATATCCTTACTCCCCCACCTCAGTAAGCTCCTGGAAAAAGATTGTCCAATAACAGCTGTCTGACTACAATGACACTCAAAATCTAATATCCAGACAGCAGCACGGTTTCTGTAAGCATCACTCCACCACATCCTCCTTGGCCCTGTTTACTAATCGCATTCACTGGAACATGGAAATTGGGGGAGCAATGGGTGCTGTCTTTGCCGACATCTCAAAGCCTTTGATCTGGTCGACCACACCCTGCTGCTCTCCTCCATCCACAACCTTGGTTGCTCCTCTCGGACCACATAGTGGTTCCAATGTTACCTCTTAGATAGAACTCAGTCAGTATGCATAGGTTATAACACCTCCCCTGCCCTCCCAGTCACCACCGGTGTTCCTCGGGGCTCCATTATGGGCCCACTATTATTCTCCCTGTTTATAACCTCCCCCCTTCTGACTGTCTTACATGTGATGCTCTACATTACGTGGATGACCTTGTCCTCTTCTCCAGTGTCAAGGCCCTTGAGACCATATCCATGGTTTTATCCAGAAACTACACTTCTGCTCATACCTGGTTCCAGTCTCACTGCCTACTTGTCAATGTCAAAAAAACTAAATCCATGCTGTTTGGATACAAATCCTTCCTATCTGTGGTCACCAAGGCAGGGTTAGCTCTCTCAGTATGTATACCAGATGGTACTGTACTTGAAAATGTATTAACCTTCAAATATCTGGGTGTGATCCTGGACCGCTCCCTCTCCTTTGCTGATCATGTCACCTCCATCATCTGTTGTGTAAATCAGAAACTTGGCATGGCCTATCGAATAAAGCCATTCCTGACCAGGGAAGCCCACCTAGCTATTGCTCAAGACAACTAATTACCCATAATTTACTATTACTCCCCCATTTACTCACGTGCATCTTCGGCAGTGAATGTGCGCCTTTGCTCGACATACAACGACCTCTGTTGTTTTGCTCCCCTGGTGCCATACTCCACCCACCGCTGCCACCTCTACCAGACTCTGCTGTCTCCCACTTCACCATAGATTTGACTACTCGCTTGGCTGTATCCTGGACAGCACCATCAGACACATTGATGTCTCCCCATATGCATCTCTCCTGAAGACCAGAGCTCCCTTGAGATGCTTGCGTGCATCCTCATCCCCGGCCCCCGGAGATCCCAAATGTTTCCTTAGCAATGGATGGAAAGGCATTATTTGTTGCTGCTCCCATTCTATGGAACAGTCTCCCTGTGCCCGTCCACTCCCTGGACACCCACGCCACTTTCAATGTGTGGATCAAATCCTGGCTGCTTGATGAGGCCACGTGCCACTGCTCACCTGGCTAACCCCCTCTCCCCTCCCCATTGACCACAACGGCCTTCTCTCCTTGGTTGCATGGCCTCCACCAAGCACTCTTTTCACACTATCACTGTGTCCTGTCTTATCATCCTCAATACATGCACTTTCACTCCCACTCAACTGAGCCTTGGTGTGTTCTTATGTTATGCACTTGATTTACACTCATTACTTATCATGCTGTGAATAATGTACACTTAGTTTTTTCATCTAATTATCCTGATGAACTGATTTGTCTTAGTTTAATAAGCTTTTACAGCCTCTCCTTAGTTTGCTTTTCTCCTATTGTAATGTACACCATCCGCCAGTGATGTCTGTATATTCACTCAGCTGTACTCAATTTATTATATGTTTCTCCTTCTGTATTCCCACCTGCTGTGGCCCAGGACATGCCTGAAAATGGTCCCCTGTATCAGCAAACTTACCTGGTTACCAAAGACATTAATGAATCAATCAATAAATAAAAAATTATGGCCTGTTTGCATGCTCTCACATGTAGTTTGCCCAGTGTTTTTACATGGAGCACACTGCTCTACCTGTAAGTCCAACTTGAACCACAGGTTGGAAGCCACAGGCTGAGAGGTTCACACAGCACCATCAGTATGTCAGACCTGGGAAAACAGTTTTGCAGCTGCAGGCCTCCACTGTACACAGCAGCAGAGACTGCAAATCTTCAGTAAAAACAAGCATATTCCCTGGTAGCATACCTCTCAAGTGTCACTGATGTCCAGGGACGTCCCTGTTGTTGCCTCACATTGTTCCACTGTCCCTCATCAAAGCTGTGGATGTGTACAGAACAGTTAGGATGACAGGCACAAAAGAACACAAACAGGAAAATGACAGACATGTACATCCTCAGAAAATACAGTGCAGCACATATCCCTGTAGTCTAGTAGGTGTCCGAGGGAATATTACTGATATTGCAGATGTGTCCCTGCTATGGGGAATAAGTCCTTGATAGTTGGAAACATTCTCCGTGAGTCATGTGACAGAAGGTTGAGGGGTATGCCTGGTAGTCTAGTGCCGCCCCCTTCCTGTTCACCATAATATAATAGTTACATATCCCAGGTGTTCCCCTGGACCACTGCATCCCCAAGCAAAACAATGCAGTATATAATCATCCCTGGGTGTACCCCTGAACAGCCACATCCCTGACCCCAGGAAAGTAAGCATAATGATCCCTGGTATTCCCCTGGATGGCTGCATTCCTAATTGCAACAAAGATATTAATTAATTATCCCTGGTGTCCCCTTGGAGTGCCACAGCCCCGATAAAAATACAGCAATAAATGAATATCCCCAGTGATCCTGTGGATTGCTGCATCCCCTTTCTGCAGTTGTACACATGCCAATAATCACAGTTGTCCATGTGGCCCACTCCAGCCTCATAATCATCAGCCTCTCCTCATACATGGTGGTCCCCCCTGCAGTGCTAACTACCCCGCTCCCCCATCCTGTTATCCAGCCTGTGACTGTCTCAACTCACCACTCACCTCCGTGGCCAGTCACCAACTGAGCTCTGAATGAGCACATACTGAATACGTTCTCATTTCAGAGTTCAATTGGTGGCTGGCCATGGAAGTGAGAGGTGGGCTGAGCCAGTCAACTGGTCAGTAACAGGATGGGGGAGCAGGGTGGTCAGCAGTGTGGGGGGGGCTGGGGGAGCACTAGACTGCCAGGGAGTGCTCACTTGTAATATGGGGGATTATACAATGGCAGTAATAAATGTAGAAATATGATTGGCTGACTAGATGCTTTATCCTTGAGTAAATCTCAGCATAACTCATAGATAAAGCCCTGATCAGCCGCATCTGTCAAGAGATCACGCTGCCCCCTTAATTCAAAACTAAAATGCTGCGATCTTAATTACCCGCTAAACTGCATGCAAAATCATGAGTTTCAAATGTGCTATGAGTTCTAAAGTAATGGACCCCAGCAGTCCAAAAACCCAGTTCAAAAATCATAACCCCTCGCCTCTTTTTCTAAAATCCACGTAGTACAGTGGGGCATATCCAAATTTATTTTTAATTTATTTATTTATGAAGTCTAGGATTACAAATACCTTTATAGCCTTGGCTCTTTTACAAAGGTTCCACATCAGAGAAATACAAATTATGGGGAACATCAAGACAGACATTACAACAATGTGGACATTGCAAACAGAGTACAGATTAATACAATTCAAGGGTGGCATTGTAACAAGGCAGCCAGTGGCATTTGTCAGAGAAAACAGACAACAGATAAAAAGTGCCAGAGTCACAGGGATAGGGAAGGGGGTTGGAGAAGGAATGTAGGAAGGGTGGGGAGAGGGTGAAAAGTGCAGCATTGGGTATACCAAGATGTGACAGTAGAATCCAGTGAGGGGGGGACCACTAGAGCAGGAAGAGAAAGGTTAAGTTGGGCAGTCACAGGAGCTGTTGGTAGTGAGATAGTCCCGGAGCCTAGTTTTAAACATACCAATTGTTGGGGCAGAGGAGGTGGTGGGGCTGAGGCCATTGAACCAGAGTGGCACTCGATAAGCAAAAGAGCGCTGTCCTTGTGAAGTGTGACAGTGGGGAACTTTCAGTAGCTATAGTGTGATCTCCTAAGGCACCATTTGTTAATTCGGTGTTGTAACAGAGTTGATGTACCTCCTAAATGGAATACAGGCCTGACTGAGACCATGGCACTCTCCCCAGACAGTCCCGCATTCCCCACAACATTGTCACCTGCAAGCTCCTGTGATGCTCACTCCCTCCTGCTTCTAATCGCTCAGTGCTGGCACCTGTAACATTGGGCTCCCCTGCTGTGCCGTGGCGCGGCTACCTCCCTGGTCCCAGTATTGGGCTACCATGTGATCCCAGCCCATTAGTAAAATGGAATCATTTAAAAAAACAAAGCTGCTCACTCACTCTCCCTCAGCATAAACCCTTCACTTTCTCAATGTGGCAACAGCTCATCTCGACTGACATGCCACGTATGTTCTATGCTGATCTCTTGAAGTGGGGACAGATGTAGTTGTGTGTCCCCGAGTACACGACTCCCGTGCTCTCCAATTAAAAAAAAAACAGGTTCCAGCTCACTTGCAGAAATAATTGGTCACTCACTCTCCTCAGCAGTACAGTGTCAGTCTCTCAGCTAGCACCCCACGCATCTTGGCTGCTGCTCTCTGAGTATTGAAACAAACAAAAAAAAAAACACATGGTTGGAGCAAGGTAGGTTTGTGTGTGTGTGTGTATGTGTGTGTGCACGTGTGTCTGTGTACCTGCCTAGCAACAGGGAACTATTTTACATACAGGGGAAGGATATTACACACAAAATCAAGTAAACAACAGTTTTTTTTAAACAAAAAATACTTTAATCTTTTTTTTTTTGTTAAATACCCATTGTATAATCACAATAAACCACTCCAGGGTACGGGTTATGCTGGTATTTACTCATGCCTGGTGCAGATTTGGTCACTCGGCCTGCTTCCTCGTGACCAAACCACACCAGGCATGAGTAAATCCCAGCATAACCCACACCCTGTTGTGGTTTATTGCTTAATTGTGGCTGGGAAGGGGGGATGCCTACCAGGCCTTATTTTATAGGAGACTAGCCACAGATGCCTGTGATCGGGGCTTGGGGGAGCATGTGATTACCAGGTGGGGTGTGCTGTTCAGTGTACATGTGTCAGGGAACATTCTTGGGGGGGCAGTAGACTGCCTGTGTAGGGGGGCCTATTTCTTTTCATACATCTATGGGATTATGCTTTATGGGCCCCTAGACTACCAAGGTTGGGGGGGTTGTTAATTATACACCCTCTATGGGATCATGCTTGGGGTGGCACTAGACTATCAGGGTAGGGGGCCTCTGTATATTACAACATCTATGAGATCATGCTGGGGGAAGGTTAGGTGCTCCACTTGACAGTGTTAGCGTGACGTTATCAACTGCTTTTAGCATGCGGTAATATGCACCATGCTATGTGTCATGCTAACCCCTGTAGCACAGAGCTCCTCTTTTGACAGTGCCAGAGCACTGATATTCATGACTTCTCCCCTCCTTCAGTTCCCTGCATACATTACCTTTTAGCATTGATGCTATCACATTGTGCCAGTGCTAGTTGCCCTTTTGAATATCGCAGCTGGGCACAAATCCAGTGCTATTCCAGTGCAATGGGTTTGTGCCCAGTGCCAAGCTTTGAATATATTGACCTAGATGCCTTGGAGTCCTGCCTCAGACATGAGTGACTAAATGTTATTTTATTAAAATGAATGTGCTCAGTAGTTTATAGATATTAGTTAACCATATTTCTGTTGAATTTTAACCATATTTCTGTTGAGTTTCTTTTGAATAAATCTGTTTTTTCTTCAATACAGTCTGAATATATTGACCCCAAGGACTGTAACAATATTTTTTCCAGAAATGTATTAATCTGGTCTGCATAGTATATTTAATGTTTATCTGTCCTAATTGGGTCCTGATCAAAGAATTAGGTGTTCTTTTGGGTAACATTAACATTTGCTTATATAATAAATTTAATATTGAATCTAATAAAGTTAAGCGCTGTATTTCTCCATATTTCAACAGCATAGCATCCCTAGTTTGTGAGTTTAGGATTACTAGCTTTTAACACTGGTGTCACTGACATGCCTCAAAACATTTTATTAAATCTCTTTATTGCTCCTGCCATAATCCAGATTTTACTACTAACATGTTTAACATGTCTGCTCCATTTCATATTATAACTGAAAATCAGACCCAGGTATGGGAATTCCTAGACACATTTCAGTGGCTTGCTTGCTAGGAAGAATCAATTATATTTATTTATATTTATTTTTCCTCTCAAAGATCATAACTTTAGTTTTTTTGAGTATTAGGTATGGAATTTAATTTGGAGCACAGTGTGGCAAGAGTTTAAACATCTCTAAAATCTAGTCTGTTAGTTGTAATAATCAACTGATCATCGGCATATGCAAGGCAGGTATATGACATTTTAAGATCTTGGTACATGGTGTTCTGGTTTGCTTAATTCAAATAAGATTTAATTTCTATAAAAATCAAATATGGTTGGAGTGAGTACGCATTATTGTCATACTCCCAAATCGGGTTCTATTTTTCAGTTAAGTATCCACACTTGGTATACTTAAAGATCATATGTAATGGAATTTACAGAAATTAAACTGCTAGCATCATTAATTAAATATTGTTATAACAATGTCTGTCTGGTGTTTTATATGAAAATCTACCATTGCATACAAGTAGCCATTTACTGGGTGATCTGCTTCAGCCACTCTACTAGATGCTGAGATTTGCTGTTCCTTGTGGTAATCAAAATGTTTTTACTCTGGTGATGTAATTTTATTGTGCTATTCTTTGTTATGTATAAATAAGCAAAGGAGATTGCCACATTGCTGAGGTCTGTAAAGATTTTTTTTACTTGGTTCATGCCTTTTGTAAGAAATTGAAATACAGTCAGCGGTTTGATTTTGGTTTTGTTCTGTTCAGTACAGTGCAAGCCACTTATTAGGGATGTGGTTAAATGGAATGTTCAGTTAAATGGGCCACTTCCCTGGCTACCGATTTAATGGTCCATGTTAGCCAATGACATGTCCTATCGGTTAAGTGGGGCATGTAATCTGCTTAACTAGAACATTTTGTATGGTATAAAGTCAGCTCTGAGCACTGTAATCCTCTTTGTTTAGTATGTCTACCAAAAGAAATGAACTTACTCTCACTCAAAGAATCAGAGTAATAGAAGCCCTTCAACTTCCTAAGGCTTCTTTGTCATCTGTGACCAAGCAGTATAGGATTTCAAAAGCCAAGCCAGCAGACTCACCTTGAGCCGTGATGCCATTCTGGCTGAATGGCAGTCCAATGTAAACCAGGAGTGCAAGAGGTAGCGAGAGGATAAAGAAGGCAAGATGGAGTATGGACTGTTGCTGTAGTTCAACACTGCAGTTAGCAGAGGTTCTCAACTGTCTGGGCCTTTGCTTAAAAAGAAAGCAAACAAACTTGTGGCACAGCTTGGGCATGAGTGCTTGGAGTCGACAGATGGCTGGCTTTCATGATGATGGAAGCAGAGGAACAACATTGTATGTAGAAAGGAACAGGGTAAGTGCTCAGACAAGGACACTGAAGCTGCCACTGACTGGATAACAAGTGTGCTGCCCACAATTCTAAAAGATTATCGGCCTAGTGCAGTGTACAATGTCAATGAAATGGGACTCTATGACAGGGGCTACCCTGATCGTGAACATGTACTCAAAGAGATAGAGCTGCTGAGTGGAAAAAAGCAAAGTATAGAGTGTCACTGCTTATCTGTACCAATATGGATGGCACTGATAAATGTCCAGTGTTGCTAATCGGGAAAATTAAAAGGGTCAAGATGTCTCCCCAAAGATCTATCAACCTTACCTAGGTAACTGAAATTATGCACTAGTCAGCCCAGTGTTTTCTCCTTAGTAGGCTTTTACTTGACCTAGATTCAGGTTCAGCTGTCCTCTACTCCACATTAATGTGATCTTTTTACTGGGGCTAACAAATCCAACCCTATTAAGAATTAAAACAGAAATTATTCCTATTAAAACTTATTGTGAAGCAGACACTGACCAACATCAGTGAAGTTACCAACATTACAGTACTAGTAGCAATACAACGTCCTAAGAGGCATGGTAGACTGGCACCCCAAATTACATCAACAGCCTGAAGGCATGCCTCATTCAGCATCCAGCAACCTTGGAGAAAAGGACCACAGCAAAAAGGTGCTTAAAAAGTTTCAATTGTTTGACATTTGTTACTAAACCTGGAACACACATAGTTTTTATATAAATGTTTATTGAGTGATGCAGCCTGTTTTAGTTTTGAAAACCACTGCATATGATCTTTAATTTTCTGCCTTGTATTGGTGTAAAGACAATTTATTAGGACCAGTACATTTTGGTCAATCCCTAGTTCCCTTGAATTTATCCATAGCTGACTTCTTATACTGGAGTCACATGCTATAGAAAAAGCTACACAAGCTACAGAAAGCTTCTTTTTTAATTAAGTAAACTTATTAAGATTTACCAATATACAAATACAAACCATTAGCAAAATACATGACATAGTGAAGTAAACAACTTATTAAGAAATATCAATATACAAATATAAACCATTAGCAAAATAGATAACTTAGTGAAAAACAGTGAGAAAAATGCTACAGAAAGCTTCCGTTTCATGATATAATGCGTTTCTATTTAGTGAGATAACAAAAAGTTTTATGTAGTGGTTCCTATTTCTTTCCTAACACCTGCTTGAAATGGGAAAACATTTTTATTTTAATCCAGCTCAGGAATCTATTTAGTAGGATTTTTGCATATAGTTTAGCCATATTATCTAACAAGCTTTCTAGTCTATAATATGCAATATTGTCCCTATCCCCCTTTTTAAAGATAGGGACTATAAAACTGACCCTCCATGTAGATGGTGTAAAACCATACATAGTTGTTTTATTATAAAAATTATTTAATAAATCTGACCACCATTCGACATCCAGTCTGTAGAATTAAACAGGGATTTTATCTCGACCTGGGGATGTGTTATTCTTGAAGCTGGATATTACATCCTTAACTTCTTGTTGGGTGATTGATAAAAATGTTTATTCTGTTTAATCATTCTCTTGAACAGAAGAATTCAATGGATTAGAGAAAATGCTCCTGTAATAATCTATCCATTTATCTGGTGCAAAGTAGGAGTCTACTTGATTTTCATATTGATTGGTTCCCATGGCCACCATTTTCTGAACTGCTTCGTATTGTTTTTTTCTATCACTGTAATCATTTATTTATTTAGTTAGATATTAGATTTTCAGAATAACACCTTTTGAGCTCGTGTTTTTTTTCCAAAGGTTCCACATCAGTAGAGGTTACTATACATTTACGGTACATAGTCTGGCTCAAGGAAAGCCTCTTCAATGATACATTCAATAAGAAAAGGACACTAACAGTGGAGGCCTGGATAGAGCTTGGTCAGGTTCAGACAATAGTACAATTTAGGATAAATCCAGGTCAGCTTAACATTTTTGATGAAAAGGACAAGAACAGTGCTATCCCAAATAGAGCTTGGTCATTATCAGACAAAGGAGCTGTAATAGTTCTTTATGATAGGCCTTTTTTAATATTTACATGGGGCTTGTATTGCTTTTGAAGTTTATTTAATTTGAAAACATTCTAGTTGGATATTTTTGTTTATTTATTTATTTATTTTGTCTACTTTTTTGTGTATCATACACATTTTGCCAGTTTAATTTGATTTACAGTAGTTTACATGTCTTATTGAAACATATCTCATACTGGATCTTGCACATTCCTTTCCTTTTTTTTATATGACTCTTTAAAAGGTTTACAGCAATTAAAAAAATTAGAAATATAGCTTTCGGGTTCTGTTTCATCTTTACACATTTGATTTATTTTTTGTCTGCATTTATTGATTGATTGATTGATTGATTTACTGACTGATTTAAAAAGTTTCACAAGGAGAGGCATGCTGAGGTGAGAATAGCTCCTTTCCTGATGATCGGGGGGATGGGCAAATAACACTGATTATAAAATTGAATAAGTTCAGGTAGGAATAAGTTACATTCAGGCAATAACAGATACATGGTAACAGTTGGGAGCATGTTACATACAGTCTATTACACAGGACACAAGTGCTTTACAATACTAGGGATAGGGTATATAGACATTAGGAACAGTTGCAAGTGGGGGAGAAGTTGTGGAGAAGGGGACAGGAGAATGAAAAGTTAGGAACAGTTGCAAAGTGGAGAGATGGAGTTGTGGAAAAGGGAGGAAAGAGAATGGGGAGAGAGGGCATTTCTGATGGGTGGGGGAAGGGTATTCCTGAGTTTAGGGAAATGATAAGAGAAGACGGCCTGGTCAGCAGTAGTTGACCTGCCTGTAGGAGGAAGAGCAAAGGTACGATGCCTGGGGTTGCAAAGGGAGTTGGAGGATGATGGGAGGAAGACGGTATGCGTGAGATAAGAGTGGAGGGATCTGGAATGGTATTTGGATACAAAGGAGCACAACGAGCAAGGTGTGTGTCTTTAATAGAGGGTAAGGAGAGAGATTTATAGAGGTCACAGTGGTGAGTCCAGGATGGACAGTGGAGTGCAAAATGACAGAATGAGTGATAGAGGCTATCCAGCATATCTAGGGAGGACTTGGGAGTGGCACTGTAGACTATATTTACTAAGTCTGGCTACTCAAATAAAGCCAAGGACTAGAGCTATTGTTTCTCAAACCAAATTATCAGGGGTAATGCACTGTGTGGTGTCTGCAACGCATGGGCACATGACTGTGTGACCATTGTGGCCATGACAGCAGTGAATGCCGGTGCATGCCTGTCAATGGCAGCAGTCACATTCTCCTGTAACCGGTCCATCCCTGCCAGGATCAGAGCGGTGTTTCTGCTGCAACGCTCTTCTGCCCACTCCAGAGCCGTATGCAGTACATCCACCGATGTCACAAGCCACATCTGCTGCTGGACTGATGCTTGCAGTAGGTGGATGTGCACGTACAAGAGGTCATCTGCCTCCTTGGCATCCTTTCCCTCAAGGTGTGCACTGCCCTGATGCTGTGCACCCCTTGAGGGTGGGCACTGCGCACCAGAACCAGGTCTGGGCATGTCAACAGGCAGTGCACAGATGCCACCGCTGAACCTTGTACCCCCAATCCCATTGGCCGACCGCTGATGCTGCCCCTCCAGCTGCCGCTCCCCAGGGCTCAGTGGTGCCACTGCAGTGGCAGCAACAATCCCACTGTCCTGAACAAACACCAGTGCTGCCCCACTGGTGCTGACAGGCACAGGCTGGGACTGTGCTGACACACAGGTGTCCATGGCAGCACCACCCACAGCCATGGTCATGATGTTACCTGATGTGTGGCCATCCCGTGGCACACACGTGTCACTGCCCATGCTGTTGGTGACATCATCATCGGTGACAGACTCGGCACCGGCCCGTGTCACAGCATGCTGGCATCCGTGGATGCTGTCACACTGGGACATGGGCAGGGCTTCCTCCGCACCTGTTACAACAATATCAGTGTGGACAGCCAAGTGGGCCCACTGTCACACTGAGCCACGTATACCTGTGGAGGTGGATGGGCCTTCCTCCTCCATCTTCAGCTGACTGTCCTCAGTGAACAGGCCCACCACCGCTGACCCATGCAAATGCTCAGGATCTGTAAGGGAAAACAAAGTCGCATTACTGCATGTGACCTACCCTGCCCCCCATAGACAGACCATGACTTACCATGCAGTGATGGGCCACCACCCGTCTGGAAGCCACCACCCGGAACACCCTCAATGGCACTACACTGCATGCTTTCAGCAATCCTCTCCTCCTGTGGGGTCAGCTGTACCACCTCCGGCTGTCCCCCACCTGTCGCAGCTCATGCTGCCCTGATAGCAGCCACCTTCTCCTTTATGCTCCTTCTGTCTGTGCCCATCTCCTTCTTGCACTCCTGCATGGAGCGCTGGTGGCTGCCATGCAGGTTCACAGCACATGCCACCTCCCCCCATGCAGCAGCATGGGCTTGAGGTGTTCCTTGCCGTCTGCTGAGAAGCAGCTCCTGATCCAGATAGGCCTCAAACAGGGCTTCGGTCTCGGCCTTGGTGAAATTAGGCCTCCTCCTCCCACCACTGTGTTCCTCCTCTCCCACAACTTGCTCAGTCATTATTTAGCCTGTAAGAATTGCAGTTGTTACCTTGACTGTGCAGTTCCATGCATGTCCCTAAATCCACAGTCCACACTGCCACACAGCATGCAACTCACCAATAGACTACAGTAACTGACTATGGCCACTGCAGCCCAATGTCGCACTTTTATAGCACAACCCATGCAAATGTGGCAAGGCGCAACTTTAAGTGGATACAAATTGCAGTGCTGCGCCATTGCATGGCTGATTAGCTGTTTTGCATATGACGACTGAATATCACGCTGTTGCACTTTGTGCAATTGTGTTGAATGTGCTGAGCCAATGGCGCAGTTCTGTGACATGTGTAGTACACACCTCAATGCGCACGCCCAGGTTGCTGACACAGGCATCTGCCACGCTGCTGACGTACTGTGCACGGGAAGCAATGTAGGGCATGGCCACCATTGTGCCAGTGGCACTATTGTGATGTTCACCTACATGGTGCTGTGGCACTGGGCCATCATAGGTGCACTGGGGCAACAGCGCAGTAGGCCGCTACTGGCGGTAGCACACAGGCAGCCAATCACGCTACACGCATTGGGTTCCAATGGCGCTATGCGTGTCTGTGCACCAGAGACCCTTGACCCTGTGCCCGACCTTTGCCCCTAGGCACCAAGCTTCAGGCAGGGGTGCACTACTATCGTGCTGTTCAGTGGCAGCGCAATAGGGAATGGCAGTGCTGTACCATGCAGCATCTGCACGTGGGGAGCCACGCTGCAGAGCACCATATTTGTAGACCGAGCAGATAGAATGGCGCAAGGAGGGCTGCTCAGTGGACACAGTTGGAACTGGCCAACATAGTGGCCATAGTGGAGCCCCACCATGAGCCACTGTTTGGGGAGGCATCCCTGGACAGGTCCAGGAGCCAGGTGTGGGAGGAGGTGGCCACTGCATTGGAGGAGGCCACTGGATGCGGGAGAAGTGCAGATCAGTGCCACCATAGGTATGAGGACCTGCGGCAGAGGGAGCCGGAGCTGCTGGGGGGATGTGTCAGGAGGGGCACAGTGCCACGGCCAGGTAGGTGTTACATCAACACACTTTATCTTCCATATGGGTATCACAGCTGTATGTGTCCAGCACATGGGGAGGGACTGTCTGGGGTTGGCTGTGGTGGTGTTATCAGGGTGTGGGGTGGGTGGGTCTGGCTGGGTGGGAGGCACACACCTGGGGCCGGGGGGCTTTGCTATGGGATTGTACTGATGTTCCTCTCTTCATGTTTGCACCACAGGCCCAGAGGAATGGCACCTGGCCCTTGAGCTGTGGTGCAACAAGGAGGAGAGGTAGGCAAGGCGGGGCGAGGGTCCACAGCACCCAAGGGACAGACTCAATGATGGTTAGTGCCGTAACTCCATGATTACTATTGCATGCTGTGTAACAGGGTGGGCAGCGGGGCATGGCCACCATCCATTGACACCACTGCCATGCACCCAACTTGTTACAGTCAGCACTGTCCAGTGGCAATGCATGTCTGGGAGTGCATCAATAGTGGTCCATGTGTGCACTGGGTACATGGCTGTGCCACTGCCTTTGCACCACATAGCCATGTTACTAAATGGCCACGGTGGTGCTGTACGTCACTTGGCCGGTGGTTGTGTGCAGCGCTCTGCATGGCTTTATGCACCTGGGTGGGCAGGTCATGTGGACATGATCAATGTGGGTGGTCACACACCATCACAGAGGTATGTCCCACGGCCGTATGCCATGCACACTGGGTGGGCTGTATGAGGCTATTCATTCACACCTATTGACTGTGCTCCCTTGTCCTAGGTACATGCCAGCTGGAAGACATCAGAAAGGCACTGCGGGAGATCCTGCAGGTGGTGAGGGCATCACTAGACATCCTACGCAGGATTGATGAGACCGGGGTCCTGAGGAGGCACAGGCAGAGAAGGAGCCACAGCGGGAAGCAGCACTCACGTTAAGAGTCCCTCTGCCCCTGATATCCCCTACCCCACTGAACCCACCCTCACACCCCTCCTTTCCTGTCCCATTTGTCCACCCCTGCCCCTTACCCACCCCCACCTTGTTTATGGCCCTCTCCCCCACCTTGTATATATTGTTGTAAATAGTTACCTTTTATGAGTTGATTTAATACAGTTATTTTGACATGAATACTGCAGTGGTCTCTGATTTGCAGCGGGCTATAGGTGCTCAGCTGCAGTGGTGTGCATGGCGTCAGGGATGGTGCAGTCATGAGTATGTGTGTGAGTCCGTGTGGAGGTGACTATGTTGTGGGGGTAGCTATCAGTCAGTGTCTGTGGTGTGTGTGTTCTGTCCTGTGCACTGGATGACTGTGTGCAGTGGTCCATGGTGCGTGCTTTGTGTCCATGGTGCCCCATCAGCCCATCCATGGCCTGTGCAGCTGACACACATGCAAGTCTGTGACTTGCACTGTCTGCTGGCATGTCAGTGATGGCAGTCCATGCAGGGCAGCCACTGTACCCATCACACTGCTGGGTTGCCTCCTGTCACTGGTGTTGTGCATGTCTGCCTCGGGTGACACTGTGGCCTCCACAGTTGTTGAGCCACCTCCATGCTGTGGCTTGTGTGTGTTGCAGGGGATGTGCACCACTGTCTGTGACTTGTGCTCTGGGAAAATGTTGGTGGCGTACAGGTCCACAGTGCCTGCGTGGGGTGGCTGGCACTCCAGTGCCATGGAGGACTGTGGGTTGTGTGTACACAGTTTACATGGGCCCACACTGGGGGCTTGATTGCCCCACCACTGCGTCCCTGTGTGGTTGTGCCCTTGGGTATGGGCGGGTGTCTGTCCATGCACTGTGTGGCATCTGGTGCGGTGCATGCTTCCATGCACCACTGTGGGTGTCTGTGCCGGCTGTTGTGGCCAGTGCTGGGTCGGGGTGTGTCACTGGGAGACTGTGCAGGGTGCTGTACCACTGGGGGTGGTGTCCAGGGCATGCCCTGTCCCGTGTGGGGTACCTCATATGCCAACGCATGGTTGGTCTCTCAGCAGTACCTCAGGGGGGCTGTGCATGGTGGCACTGTGTATGCCATTGTTGCATCGCTGTGTGCTGCCACGCACTGATGGGTGCTCATGGTGGGGCTGCCTTGCATGGTTCTGTGGTACACAGGGTTGCAGTGTCACAGTGGGGATGGTGGCATGCATGGGGTTTCCTGCAGTGGTGGATGCTGCTCCTGGGCAGGGTGTCTAGGGGCCATGGTGCAGGGTGTGCTCTGCATTGGGAGGATGGTGTGGCATGGGGTGGTCAGCCCTCCCTTTGTGCCAGTCACAGCTTGCTGGGGGATGTGATGGGGCAACATGGCCCAGCTGTGGGTTGGTTGCTGGTCTCCATGGGCCAGTGGTTATTCCAGCCCTCCCCCAGTTGTGCAGTGTATGGGGTGTGGGGGGACGTTGTCTGTTCTGCTGTGTGTTCCTGTGCCCATCTGTGGCATGGGTGGTGGGCCCCTACCTCCCTGATTGTGCCATTGCATTGCCCAGCTGCTGGGGAGCATCCCTGGTTTCGTTATGGTGCCTCTGGACTGCTCAGCTGCATATCCTTTGTTGCGCTATGGTGCATCTGATCTGCTCAGATTCCACTCCCTATTTGCGCTATTTCACAGGTGGTGCAATATTCAGTCGTTGACTGTAGGCGCAGTTTGGCCGGCTCACTTTTTGAATATCGTGCCTCTTACGCATGGGCACAATGGACTTGCACTTGCTCCTGCTATTGCACACTTTTTGGGCGCAGTTTGAATATCTGGGCCTAAGCATTCTATATTGGAAAGACTTTACTTCAGTTCAAGATCTGAGTTTCAGAACATTTGAGAGGCACAGAAATGAGACATAAATAATGCACTGGGAGTTTATGTTATACAGCCGAGGCAAGGACATGTCTTTAGATTCCAAGATTTGGAAAAAGTGACATTTGGTATATGTGGGGGGGGAGTCGAGTCTTTTTTTTTTTACAATGGCAAAGTGCTTGGCAGTAGAAACCGAAAGCACACTGCCAACTGTAGACAGAACACATTTGTTTTTTGCAACCTTTTTAAAAATAATTTAGCAATATCATTCTAGCTCTCAATTGTTTAAAACTGTATATCTGTGCTGCATAGCCTTTTTAATTATTTTTATTATGATTTATTTCTGTACAGTGAATTGTATTTTGATAGAAACCAGGGAAAAGATGGCAAAGGGAAAACAGTTGTCCCTTCATGAAAAATAATCTTTTTGTGACTCATGACATGAAAAAAATAATCTTTATTCATATCACAAGTCATTAAAAAAGATTTATAATCTTAATAAAAACATAATATCAAGGCCATTTCTCCAACAGGTAACTGCAGAATACAGCTAAGGTGGTCCTGATAAGCAAGCTATATGTGTTGGTCACTTTCCAGAATGTCATCTTTGTTGTTTTACAAACCTGAATTTTTTGCAATAAAAATGGAAAACATGATGGCATCACTCAAAAAAGATTATTTCCCTCTAGCAAAAGGATCCTTCATGTGAAAACTTCATACAACTTTTTTGAAGTACCTATTGAACATGCTCAAAACCTGACATTTCTAAATTTAATAACTTTGGAACAAATTAATATTTTTTCACCAAACCACAGTAGGAAATCCTTCTGAACAAAGCCCTTTCTACCCTGAAAATTTCATGCAAAACTTCTGAACCATCTGGGTGCTAGGCAATGGCAAAACAACAGCAAAAAATAATGATTTGTTACTTTTTTTCACTATCTGCTTCTCTGAATCTGCACATCTGACTGGAATGAAACTGGGCAGGTCAGGAGATCTGCCCCCCAAAACCACACATATAAAAATTTGGTGAAACTCGATTGAATGGTTGTGAAGATATTAAAGTACATAAAATTGGGATTTAACATTAAAGTGCCTTCTCAAATATTAATATATTTATACAATAGGGTTGGAAGCAATATCAGTGTGATAACCTCAGTTATTTCCACTGGAGTGTGAAATCTGAAGATGACATCAGCAAAGTTAAAATATCTGACTGATATACATAATCTGCTGATGTCACTGCTTACTCACTAAGCCTGAATTCCAAATGGAACTGCTTCACAGAAAAAGTTTTTGTTTCTCTCTTCTACCTGCAACTTACTCAATTAGCATTGCAAAGGACAGTCACCTATATCACATAGTGTTTCTGAGACTCCCAGCCCATTACTATGCTGATCTCAGCTTCACTACAGCCTGCATTCTAAATGAAATTGCTTCACAAAAAAGTTTGTTTCTCATTGATACCTGCAACTTACTCAATTAGCATTGCAAAGGACACTCACCTGTGTCCCATAGTGTTTCTGATACTCCCAGCCTATTCAGAAAAACTCACACACACTCTGACCACACACAGAAAGAGCAAAACACACACAGAATCAGTAAACGAACACAAGAAAACATAATATTTCTGAAGCTCACACGCCTGTTGTATAAATAGCACACATGATGTGCAGATTGTGTGCTATGGAAAATATTCTCAATCCTGCAGTATGAGCTCTGAATACTCTCATTTATGTCTTTGGCACTCATGGGTATCCAGAGCTCACTCACTCTGCAGGAGTGAGAATATATTTCATATCACACTCCTGCCCATCATGTTTTATTTTTAGATACATTCACCAAAATATATACATATATACACACATATATGTGTAATACACACACACACACACACACACATATATATATATATATATATATATATATATACACATTTATATATATATAATGGGGGTGACAGCTATTCCTGTGGAATAAATGGAGATATTCTCACTGCAGTGAGATAAATGCTGATGGCATCAGTGGAGTCAGATATATTCCATCTATCCTTACTCTGCTGATGTCACCACTCACTCACTCACTCACTCACAAGCCTGCATTCTAAATGAAACTGCTTCATAAATGTACTCAATTAGCATTGCAAAACACACTCACCTGTGTCCCATAGAGTTTCTGATACTCCTAGCACATTACTGTTCTGATCTCAGCTTCAAAACAGCCTGAATTTTAAAGGAACTCCTAGTCCTTCACAAAGCAGTTTTAGCATTGCAAAACACACTCACCTGTGTGCCATTGTGTTTCTCATACTCCCAGTCAATTCAGAAAAAAACTCTCACACACTCACACCACACATAGAAAGAGCAGAAAATACACAGAAACAGAAAAATATTTGTAAACCTCACATTCCCATTGTATAAATAGCACACATGATGTATAGGTCATGGGATATGGAAACAGTTCTCAGTCCTGCAGAGTGAGCTGTGCATTCTCACTCGTGCATTCATCACTCATGAGAATACAGAGCTCACTCTGCAGGAGTGAGAATATTTTCAGATCTCACTCCTGTACATATATATATATATATATATATATATATATATATATATATATATATATATATATATATTTACACACACACACACACATATAAATATATATATATATATATATATATATATATATATATATATATATATATATAATATATATATTATGGTAGCAGTAGTGCTACCATAGTTAGGTTGAGGAGCCATTTCTATGTTAAACCCCAAAACTTTGCACCTTAATAACTTTGCAACTGTATGATGGATTTACCTGAAATTTGGAATTTATGATCAAGAACCATAGGCCTTGGGATCTGCCAAGTTTCGTACTGGTTGGATATATGGCTATGGAGTTATTAAGTGTGATCTGTGCGCGCGTTTACGCTTTTCTGGAATTCTGTGGTCGCGTCTACAGGTCGTACGGTTTGCGTGACTGGACCAAAATCTTCAGGGAACATGCAGCCAGGGTCACCAATGTGCCTTTCGAAGATTTCATGAAAAAATATTAAACGGTTCAAAAGTTATTCAAAAAACAGTTTCCCATTATAAGTCAATGGGAAAAGTTAACAAAAGTTCAACACTTTCTCAAATGCATTTTACTTTCGCAAATGGGCCTGTTACTTTCGCAAATCGGCCATTTTGTTTTCAGTTGGTGATCAGAAAAATGGTTGGCATTTAAATTTGGGACCCTCTAGCAACCTAATTTTTTTTGTATTCACCTAGTCGGGCCCTAAGGATGCTTGCCATGTCTTTATTTTGTGGTAAAACACCCCAGAAATATGTTTTTCAAATTTCTGGAAAAAGTACTTTCACAAATTACTTTCGTGCTCACGAAAGTGTCGCAAATTTTTGCAAATTGCGACAGCAATTTTCTAGTCTGTGGGAAAATGACAGCAATTCTTTGGCACTGCACTGCAAAATAACCGTTGGGAGTTTTGGGCTGAAATTTGGAGGGAACGCAGCCGACATATCACAGATGTGCCTTTTAGTATTGTATTGAAAAAGTATTATACGGCGGCAAAGTTATGGCACTCCCAAGTTGACAGTTTTTCCCATAGGATAACATTACGGCGCCCGAAGCATTACAGGAATCCTTTGGCACCCTGCTGCAAAATAACGGTTTGGTCTTTTTTCCTGAAATTTGGAGGGAAGACAGCCAACAGTACACAGATGTGCCTTTCAGTAGATTGGTGCAAAAATATCACATGGCGGCAAAGTTACAGCACTCCAAAATTGACATTTTTTCCCATAGGATAACATTACGGCGCCCGACATTTAACAGAAATCATTTGGAGCCCTGCTGCAAAATAACGGTTTGGTCTTTTTTCCTGAAATTTGGAGGGAAGACAGCCAACAGCCCACAGATGTGCCTTTCAGTAGTTTGGTGAAAAAACATTACAGGGAGGCAAAGTTATGGTGCTCCGAACTTTTCTTTTTTTCCCATAGGATAACATTACGGCATTCGCCACATTAGGCCCGTATCTCGAAACGGAAGCGAGATACGGACTTTTCGTCAGAAAATTTCTTAGCCCCTTGTTGGGGCTAAGATTTAAATTAGCCAGGACAGTTGTAAATAATATGACTTTTAAATTTTATTTCTACGTCGTACGATTCCTGAGATATAATGTATTTAGTATTCCAAGATCTCATTTTCTGCGCCGATACTCATTATTTTGCATACATTATCTGTACTCACTGTCTTTCTCAATGCAGGTTTTGGGGAAAACCAGCCTGTGCGCTTACATTACTGTTACTGTTGCCTTTTCCACTTGCGGATCTGTACCGTTTCACTTACCATTGACGCCTGCGCCACCATGTGCGTATCCTTTATGCTTTCATTTGCACTATGCTCTGTTATTTTTGCCATTTCTGTCTACAGTACTGTTTATCTTACTGTTTCACTTTACATCACCATGCCCATTGACATTTCTGTTTGCAGGCACCATGTTACTATGTGACAACACATCACATGGCAGACCATTCCCGTCTACGCCACCATGTGCATTACCCTTTCTGTTCTCATTCGTGCTTGTGTTACCATGTGCACCACTGTTAGCATTTCTGTTAGAGTTGCTGTCCCTGTTAGTATGCCACAACACATCATTCGGGCCCCGCGCTCCCGCCGCTGCATTACATTCACTATTTCTCGTTATCATTCTCAAAAAGAAGGGAAATTAGAGGCAAAAAACTCCATTTAATGCATTAGTTAGGGTTGTTCCACAGCGACAAAAGTGAGGAAATTCGCTGTTAGGGTTGAAAACCCCCCTTGGACCCCGACGCCCACCCCCCCAACCGGCATTGGGGTGCGCATTGGGATCATGGGTCCTAACTCTCACCTGTGTTAAGCAGTCTTGGAAGGAAAGAGCTCAGGTGAAGCTAGGTGCCTTGGCCAGCAAACCAAGTCTTCTACCTCCAAGATATCAACTAACCTGACCTTTTAACCCTTCTTTCTGTTGGAAATTACTGACAGTTTGCCAGCTCCACCCCTCACATACACACCTAATCCTTTGGAAGGGCTGTGGGAGGAAAGCAATTAGCTCCTTCAATGTGAGAAGGAGACTGAAACACCTCTGAGACAACTAACCTTTTCAACAAAAAAAAAAACAAGAATAAAATAAAACAGTGTCCAACAGTAATTTTGCTTAGCCCAATGATAAAAAAGTCACAAAAATGTAAGCTCCACCTGTAATAATTTCAGAGAAGATATACCCTGTAAGAAACACTTTGCTACAGAGAAAAATAAAGCAGTAACAGAAGATATACCTTGCAAAAGACAATTTGAATCAGAAGATTACAGCAGTAATCTGTTAACACACACCTGTAGGCACACCTTGTAATAATGCAGAAGAAGGTATACCAGCACCAACAATTTGAATCAGAGAAAAATAAAGCAATGAAATGTTAGCAACAAACAGTAGCAATCCCTGTGAGTAAAAAATAAAAACAACACCACACAGTAAATCTGCTTAGCCAAAAGAAGTCTTAATCCTTTTCCCTTGCTCTGGTAAGGTTCTCTACTCTGCCTTTCAAGCAGTCTTGGAAGGAAAGAGCTCAGGTGAAGCTAGGTGCCTTGGCCAGCAAAACCAAGTCTAACCAGTTTAAATGCTTTGTTATGAAATCTTTTATTGTTTTACCAAGAATTTGATTTTCCCTTCTGTTTAGGTGCATACCATTCTAGCTGCAATAGCTGTGATTATTCTCAAAGATTTCCCAATGCCTAAGAGATTCAATAGCACTCATCAGTGTCCACTTTTGTAACCATTCATTCACCTGTTTGATTTTCTTATTTGTGTTGTATTCATATCTGGGTTCTTGTAGAATTTCTCAAAGACAAACCTCTCTTCCAACCTGTCTTATACAACATGTGTGTGCCTCTTTTCATGAAGATAAAAGAGATATCTCACTGACCACATGTGAGATATCACTTTTTATCTTGGCCAGTTGGGTATGTCACAGAAGGTTTGGAACTAATTTAGAATGCTCAGCCTTATTATCAGTACTAACCGTATTCAAATGCAAATAACTTTAAAATAAAAAATGATAGCATTATAATGTGAGCACGAAAGTTGTTCAACACAAAAAGATCTACAAAATGAGTGGTGTTTCATTTATAGCTAACTTTTATTTTTTTTTATAATTAACAGAGCAGAAAATGTATTTTCTTTTCACTTATTCAGTAAACAAATGTGAATAACTTTAAAATGAAAAATGATAGCATGGTTCTTTGAGCACAAAATTTGTTCAGCACAAAAAGATCTATAAAATGAGTTGTGTTTCATTTACAGATACCTTTTAGTTTTTTATAATTAGCAAAAAACAGTACAAAATAAATGTTTTTTTTTCACTTTTTACAACAAACAAATGATAATAACTATAAAACTGAAAAAAGAGAGACCAAAACTTGCTGCATAAATTAAATATGACATGGGTGGCAGTAAGATAGTAGAAATATCTCCACTCACTGTCATTGAACTGTAGATATCTCACTCGTGGCTTCACCACTCATGGTAGATCAATAGTTCATTGGCAGCTTGTGGAGATATTTCTGCTATCTCGCTCTCACCTATGTTATTTTCCATATTTTGTTTGCCACATATCCCAATAAATTCTCTTTGTCTTTCTTCTATGCCTTTTTTATTTATGTTATTGGTACCAACGTGATTACTAATGGGTTGGTTCCTGAATCTTTAAGACTGTTTTGCAGCATGTTATGAATGTCAGTAATTTGTCCCCTCTGAAAGAACTACAGGTCCTGTTCTACTTGCCACTCCCACAGATGGTCCTATCTAGATATTTGACCATAGCATTTCCTAGTAAGTATACCTGTTTGGGTTTTGTGCTTTCTGCATTTTCCACAGTATTTGTATCTGAAAGGCTTTTATCAGCATTGTTTTGATCACATGTGCACAAAGTGATATTATTTGACTACCCCTCATTAGCAATATGTACTGGGGGACTTGCTTCTATAATTATTTCCATATCTGTAGTTCCCTCTTTGTCCATGGTTTCAATTTCAGGTGGTATTTGTGAATTGCATTTAGATTGAGTGGAGGTCATATAGGATTATAATCCTTTTGTTTATGTTCTTGTTCCCCAATAATACTATTAGTAGAGGATAAGTGAGGGGTGGAGTTCATGTTTTTAAGAGCACTGAACCTATTGTTCAGTGGGATATTGAAGTTCATAGTACTATGCCCCTTTTGCTTGTTTATTTAGTTTCAACAGTTACCTAGTAATTGGGTTCCATTATTTCCTCAAGGCTGCTGTCATCTCTATCCCATTTATTTATTTTTTACAAGTTATTGTTTTTTATGTTTGAATCTGTGTTGTTTTGCACTATTTCAAGGTCAATTTGCATGTCAAAAGTGTCACCAACAGGTTGATCTTTTTTTACTTTTCTGCTCTTTACTACTTAGCAGTATATTGTTGTATATTGTCTTGATATGGGTGGCCATATCTATTTGAGTTTGTTCAACATAAGTTAATTTAGTATGGAACAGCTTAATGAAGTGTTCCAGTATCTTGATATGAGCACATTTTTTGCAAAGATATTCATCAGTGGAGATATACACATCAGTCAGCCAATACATAGCACAGCCCCCACACTGTAATCCAATATCTCCCTATAAAGTTTTGATGATTTTAACCATTGTTTAGTCTCTTGTAAATTAAGAGGACAACTACTCTTTATGTAATATGTACAGAGTGAGACTACAGACAATAAACCCTGAGCTTTTTATTATGTTGTGTTGTGTTGCCCTTCTTCAGACCCACTTGGCTACCACAGCTACTAATATTCAGCATACAAGATATCTGATAAACCACTCAGTTATTTCTGCATGACTGGCACTCCTAATTAGTTTGATATTTTCCTGCAGGTACTTCTTGGTTAGTTCTCACTCTTTAATCTTGGGTTAGGGATTTATCTAACCTCTGGTGTTTGAACATTTACACCACAACACTCTTACTTAGAGGACAATATAGAGTGATTACAGTCAGAGGGACTGTTCACTACCTGTAAGTTAATTCAAACTCTTAGTGGTTTTTCAGTAATTACTCTGAAGCTTACCCAAAGGATATGATCTCAGTTAGGTTACCTTGTTATTATGCGTACTGCTGTGCCCTGGTCTCTGTTATCCACAGAGGACACAGCAGACACACGCAGATGTGCTTGTCTCTGAGCTTTGTGATGCTTGTGGCTATGCGTGCTTACCCAGCTTGCTTGGGGTGATTAATGAAATACCGGAGAGTTGAAAGTGATGTCCTGCTGGACTTCTGGTTCCACAACACACAAGTAAATGAGTTAAAACACATAAAACAATATAAAATCACCACATAGCTGTTTTTTTTAGCTTTGTGCCACTATATTGTGGATTGAAACCCTTATCACTGTCCACAGGGGCTAAAATAAACTGTACCAATGAAATGGAGAACACTACCCCTCCACAATCCCACACTGCTCCAGTCCTCCTAGAAGCCCTGTGATGGAGACCTTACTGTACTTTATGGTCTCCCTTGGTTACCAGGCAATGGCCTGTGTACTTACCCTCTCTCCAGAGGGACGCAATGTATTCCTACTAAGCTGTATTTAAGCAGTTTCAGCAGTCACTGTCTCTCCAAAGTGTATCATTGTGCAGTGAAAGTTTAACTTAGTGCAGGGATAGTAGGAGGCTGGATAAAGCCAGATAGCTGTAGGTAAGGTAGTAGGGGGCTTGATGTGTGGTAGCAGGTAATAATGGCAGCAGCATTTGACAATATAGTGCAGCATAGGAGGATTTATAGCAGCATTTCTGACAGTAGTATAATGGTGAAGGAGCATATGTAAGCGTGTAACAGCAGTATGAGGAGCAAATGAAGCAGTAGGCAGAATGTAGGGAAAATTAGAAGGCTCAGAAAAAAAAAAAAAAACTCAGAAACCACAGGACCATGGAATACAGTAGTGCAGCAAGCAAATATAGTACAAGCAGGGCAATAGAGGTATGATTCTGCTATGTCCCTGCCTAGGCAACTGCCTACAGTTTCAGTGAGAGACTCTGCCTACATTTGAGTGAGGCAGCTCACTGGGAACTAATGAGGATAAAGAGTAACATGCTGACAGAAACACTTACACTGACAGTAACTCTAATGAATTCTAAGCTTAACTAACACTAACTTTCACGAACTGATGCACGCTAATGCTAGCTCTGACTAATACAAAGTGTCTTACAGTAACTAATGAACATTATAGAATGACAAGGAAAGAATCCTGGTCTCTGATTGGTCAGTACCCATATTTACCAGTGATGTTATCTCAGTATAGCATCACTGTGTGAAATTCAGGCTCACAGCTCACTGCAGAACAGTGATAGAAATCCCTCCCTACCTGCTGAAGTCTCAGCAAAGCTGACAAGTTGTCACATGCCCCTCACAACCAAAACCAGTTACATATCTCAGGGAAAGACCCCCTCCTCACAGCCATCATGAAGTGGAGTCAGCTTAACAGTCCCTTTCTAACCACAGGTTAGAACCCCATCCTCTTCATGGTCCAGCAGACAAAAAGGCATTAAAAAAGTTTCTAAAATCACCACAGTGAGCGCCATGTGCTGGCACATCCCCCACTGTATGACCTGCCTCAGTTCACCACTACACAAACCTAGTACAGAAAATCCCACTGCCCTAAAACTGCACACAGTAATAAACAAACAAGAACCCCACAAAAACAGCATTTTTTTAAACTAGTGTAAACTAGCATTCTGACCATTCTCTTGCAGTCCACCATTTTAATGTGAGACACTTCCATCTTCCGCACTCATCACCGTCCCCACCATCCTTTCACAGTCCAGTGACAGACAAATAAAAACAACAACTTGCACTACAATTGACTTCATATACTGGCATTCTGCCCAGTGAAAAAATAAAGTGAAAGTCTACCCGCTGCAGCCTGCCTGAAAATCCTTCATGTGCTACACTTACCGAACAGGCAGGTTCACTATCTTGTTCTGTTTCTATGTATGGATTCTACCAGCCATGTAGCATAAGATGAAATGGGCTGTGGGTGTGGTGAACACAAAAAACATCCCAACATGTGTCTACATTGGGGGAGGGACACACAAGCAAGATAGAGAGAGAGAGACATGAGCAGTCACAGAAGCAGAGGCCTGTAGTAGTGGGCTGCCAAACACATTCAGTGATAGTACACAACACCATCACCTACTGGGCAAACACACAACAGGAATTTTTTTTTTCCTTTTTATGCTTCCATACATAAAAAATGAACCTAAAAACTATTTGTAAAATGTATTTTTTTGTGTGTAGTATGAGCCATTGTATAATAACAATAATGCACTCCAGGGTATGTGTTTCGTGCTTTGATAATGTCACTTTTTGTGTGTTGGATGCACTCGGCCTTCAGTCTCATGCCTAACCACCCAAGGCATGACGTTATTCCAACACGGCACACAGCCTGTCATGCATTATTGCTCAAATGACTAACACTACTAACATGAACCTAATAAGGGGACCACCAGGCTTCCACTTACTAATCAGCAGGGGTTAATGCCACTGCTGTCCAGTGAAGTCATTGTCCCTGCCTAGGTGTCCACCTACCATTTCAGTGAGAAACCTCTGCCTACATTTCAGTGGAGCCATAACCCTGCCTAGGCACCCACCTACTGATTCATAGAGAAGCCTCTCCCTACATTTTAGCACATCCCTACCTAGACCCCTGCCTACCGATTCAGTGAGAAGCCTCTGCTTACATTTCAGTGGAGTCATAGCCCTGACTAGGCACCAACCTACTGATTCAGTGAGAAGCCTCTACCTATATTTCAGTGGAGCCACATCTCTGTCTAGGCATTTGCCTACTGATTCAGCAGGGCAGAAGGCTGCTGCCTATGTTTCAGTGGGGCACAGCACATAAAAAAACTAAATGAGAATGAAGACTATCATGCAAGCATTAAAGCTAATACTAACAGTAATGTGAACTAAGACTAACTCACACTAACACTAACTAATACTAGCTAACTCATGCTAGCACTAACACTACTAACACTAACTAATGAACACTAAATAATAACACTACTAACATATAAGTGCTGAAGGTTTGATAAAGTATGTTTTTTGGGAGGTGTTTAGGTAGTAAGAGGATGTGATGCCAGTCAATGAGATTTAACATAATTAATTTTATAATTTATTTTATTTTATTTTTTTTACCAGAGAGAAAAATAAAAAAAAAACATGAGAAATTACAATAGTCACTTCCCAAAAAATCTTCATGCCAGTTTTCATAAAGCATAGATACTTTTTGTGGAGGTCAAAAAGACAACGTTGCATTTCAGTTCCTTGCTCCAAGTTTTTAAACATTCCTACTTTAAGTGTCTGTGAAAGTTCATCTTGGCAATAGTAAATCTAATTGGAGTATACCCAGAGAAACAAAATCAAACATCTTTATTTCACGTTGTGCTACGCTGATGACCTGGGTTAGGGAGCAGACTCTGGTCATTGGTGGTCAGCAGGGGAGGGAGAGGATGGAGCATCCCATGACAGCTCTCCTCTCCTCTCTCTGGGGTAGATAAAGGGGATTGTATCACTCTGTAGCAGTGCCTGGTAGAGGTTGGGGGTACTGAAGGAGTGGCTCACAACAGAGGGGCTGGAGTGTGGCAAACATTAGCACTAACGTCATTGCATGTCCAGTTTCAGCAGGGGAGTTAACCAGGTGGAAAATTGAAGGGTGCTCGTGGTGGCTGATGCCCGTGCACTGTGCCCCAGGACCTAGAGAGGTGAGCTCCCTAGTTGTTGGTTCCAGGTTCTTCCGTCGGGGAAGGGGACAATGTGTGTGTGTGTGCGTCAGCCTGTGTGGGGAGAGTGAGTTGCTGACCAGACCTAGGTCTTGGGGTGTGGGTGCCGGAGGCCAGATGACCTGCTAGCCCACTTCTCAGGAGGAGGAGGAATAATAGTATTGATATAAAAAAAAATCTTAATTTCACACCAGTCTTTTCATCACTCATTCAATCATGTAGCCATAGGGATCTACTGAGTGTTGTAAGCTGGATCCTCTTTGTCTTGATCCTCTGATCAAATCCCAAATCTGTGAGCAAAGCCACATTTTTTTTGTAAAATGTATGAGCTGCATCCGCATCAAGGAAAAAATAATATTTCTCTTGAAAGTTCACTTTTAGTTTAGCTGGTGACTGAAGGACTGCTTTTACCCCTGCCAGTAGAAATTCAGAGCTGATAGTTAGGAATCGCTTTCTCGAATGCTTTATGTTAGGTCAAAAATCAGGGTACAGATGTAATTTGTAGCCTTTGAATAGAAAGCATTTTCTATTTCTTGTGGCTTGCAGTAATTTATTTCTTTGTGAAACCGATGCAAAAGTGCATATCACATACCTGGGTCCAGGTTGTGAGTCCACTACTATAGAATCCTTTCTAACTTGCTGATGGAAAACAGATCTCAACAATATAAGCTGCTCGGCTAGAAAATTAAAGAAAGAATCTTTTCCACCTCATGTTTTAAATATGTGTTAGGAACTTGGGACGATAAGCAAATCAGCCTCAGATGTTCCATTAGAAGAGAGTCCTCTATTTTCTCAGGTTTTGCCATCATACTTAGTTGCTTATGAAGAGCTGCATTACAGCTCCCTTGACCATCAGGACCCTCTGCAATAATCTCATGGCATTCTCCTGTGGTGTCTTCACTCTCTCTTCTAATGTGGTCATCTTTTCTTCAATGTTTTGACAATGGCTAGAAATCTCTGCCAAAGTATTCTGCATTGCTTGAAATGCCATCTTTGTATCTCCCTGGAACTCCTACAGAAATGCTAGGATAGAAGCGAAGGTAGGCTTAGTCATTGCTTTTGCCTTTGCACCTGGGTCAGGCAAGGTAGTATTGGGGATGCCATAGTCCTGCTAAGCTGCGTGGAATCCCTTGTCCCCCGCTGTGGGGCTGGACTGGGGTAAAATATTTGTCAAGTAAGGTAGCTCTTCCTTCTGATTTTTTTTTAATCTTAATTCAACTTTGTGTGGCCATTGGACCAACAAGTGGGTTCTTTAAATGCTAAAATCAGCAGTTTCAAGCTTCCAAAACAGTGAAGCTCAGGAACTTGCATGTAGCCATGTTGAATCTCAGCAAAGCCCCCCATAGATTTAGCATACTTTAATCAAAGAGGTTTAGCAGATGAGTGGTATGGTTTTAGCATGAATAATTAATTGATATGATTGTCATGAATACCTTGAATGCCATTAAGGTACAGTTAGGTTGTTGCGCAGCAGTAAGTATTTCCAACTTATTAATGAAAGGTGTGAATTTCTTAAAAGCCATGAAGGCTGCCACGTTAATGTATTTGTGCATGGATAGCTGAAAAGCCATTTAAACAGATGAGCAGAACAAAATCATATAGCTTACATAAAAGCATGCTCCTGCTAATTGGAGCCATGATGCCCTACCATGACACCGCAGTCCCCTGCCATGGAAATAACAGGGAAGCCACATGCTGAGCACCATGAGACCAAATAGCAACTGTAATGTTGGCAGGGTAGGAACCCCCAAAAGCAGGGCCATTACTAGCAGGGTCATAGTTAAGGACAGAGCCATAGGATAGCAAGCTGCCAGAGTAATGTGAACAGGGAAGTAAATTAATGACTGAAAGGTTCAAAATAGTTAAATTCAGAAATATATTGCTAAAATGCCTGCAGCTGTAAGCCAAGATAGCTGACATTTGCAGTATAGCAATGCAGCAATTGTCTTAGTGGAGCTAGCACTGAGTGAACTAAGAACAGAGTTGTAGAACAGGCAGTGGTAGCTACAGTAGCTGAACAGTATGAGCTTAGTCCAGGTGCAAACAATTAAGGTGGAAGCACAAGAGACAGCAAAGAAACAGCAGTGGGAGCTGAAGTATACAATAACAATTGCAGGAAAATTGAGAATTGCTATGCAGGGAAGCAAAAAGCCTGAGCTGAAGCATACAGATTACAAAACAGTGAACTGAGGGTTTGCAAATTATGGTGAGTAACTAGGAGCATGAGAGCACAGGCACAGGATTAGCACAATAAATACAAAGGGCAACAGGATGCTAGGAACTGCTTATATAGCTCAGGAATTGGGTGTGGCTGGTTGCTCACCCCATTGAACTACGGACATAGCCTTTCAATAAAGGACCAGTGATCGTGTCTTCAGCGGCTCTACTGCTGGCTAATATGGCCACTATAGGTGATATAAGAACAAATCTCCTATTCAGGTCCTTAGAGTAACCTCTAGTCAGCCAACTTTGTGATTTTCTTATATAAATTAACAGCTTCATGCCGTATGAAAGAAAAAAAAATCAGTTTGCAAAAAAATAGGGCCAGATTTAAGTCCCTATAAGGCATCAAGCCCCTGGTACATCAATCATGTGGCACACATGGCTTGGGGCATTTTTCCGGCTGGCGATCGGAATTTTCACTCCTCTGTGCCAAGTACCACAAGTTAGGCCAGCCCCCCCATGGTCTAGCTTGTGAAATTTAGGGGACCATATTTATTGGTCTTAGGACAAATATTTGCTGCAAGCTGCTGTAATCTGAGGAAACTGTTGCAACTGCTCCCTGCAATAGAAAATCAGGTTCAGTCATGGCACAGATGTTCATTGCAGCTACGCCAAAGAAATGGGCGAGACACAGGGCTTGACACAAGTCCTGCATCTGCCTTTGAAAATCCAGCCCCAGGACTAAAGTTGTTTTTTTCCCCACAGTGTTATTTGCCAGCTGGACCTTTTTTCATCTTTAAAAACATAAAGGGCTGGATTCACAAAGCAAGCCAGAATTCCCGCAGCTGCAGTAAAAATGCCTGCAGCACTGCGGAAATGCACTTGCACGATGTATACACAAAGAAATCCAGCGCAGCTATGGATTTCCACAAAAAAGTGTCATAGGTGAGGTCATTCAGCAGCTGTGGAAATTGCACAAGTGCTGCACAGCTGCAACTGTGGATCCGCAGCTGGGGGAATAGCTGAGGAGCAACAACAAAAGAGACCCCAATTAGCTGGAGCAGCAGACTAACACAGTACTGGCATAGCATGTAGCTGTAAGCACTCATAGAGAGACCAGCAACCAGTTTGTCAGCTGGGGACCACCGTAGCACCACAGGTACCAGCACTACCATGGCACCACAGTGGCTGATTGTCACTGCTGGTTGTCCCTTCCTGTGGTGTTCCTGTTGCCAGCAGGGATAGCACTCACTGCAGGCTGGTCAGGCTCTACTGCCTTTGGGGCTTCATCATGGACTGCACTGGGTCTGGTGGTTGTTGTCTGTTGCCATATCATGGTGATGTGTGCTATTGTTGCTGTAACATCAGCCACTGCTATACCCAATGCGATGCTATTACCTGTGCCTCACCTCCACCATAATTGTTTTTCAATTGTCGGGGCACTACTGCAGTTTGCTGAGGGAGAGTCACACCTCACTCCAATGTGTGTAACATTTATACTGCAACTGCAGAAAAACACTGGCTGAGAATAGCCTTTGAGGGTCCGTGCCTTACTTATCTATGACCTTTTTTCCCCTCAGGGACTTCCGCAGCTGCACTTTGTTCCACAGTACATAGTGCTTTTTTCTGCAGCTGTGGAGGTTTTTGTGAATAGCACTCAGAGCAATCTCCCCTTTTTTTTCCATAGCTACAGCAGTTTGGGGGACTTAGGGAAGGTTTTGCATCTTCAGGAAGCTTTGTGAATCCAGCCCCAGCTCTTTTTTCTTTTAAGGTTGGGATAAAAAAAATCACATTCCCCAGCTTTCTGCTATGTGCTGGCATTCCTCCAGTGTTGGAACTGCACCAAAAAGGCAATTAAAATGGCCTATTTGTTATGTAAGAAATAAATTATGCTGCTACAGGATTAGTTGTCATATTTACCTACTTATTTTCAGTTACACACACATTAACATGGCTTCTAAATCTGCTGTCCTTATCAGTACTGCAAGATGGGCTCAGTGCTGACCCCAAAATTAAGTCAGAACCTTAGGGTCCCTTAAAGAAGGTAATGTCCTTTACACTTCTTTTACAGGAGCCCCGTAACTCCTCTAATTCCTTGAAGTTCACAAGTGGGTAAGATTATTCCTCAGAAGCCTTTCCTTCTTTGCTTTCTGAATCTGACAGATCTTCCATCTTGCTATATGTTTTTAGTTCACTCATTTTGCTTATACTACCATGACACTGCAGCTCATCTCATGTGCAGGAAGCAGCACCATTACATGACTTTTATTCAGGTACTACTAAGTAATGCCCCCCTAGCTCTCGTTACCTCACGTCAACCAGGTCCTTGCTTTTACCAGGCAGTCTGCTGGGCACAAGTGTGACAGCATATACTTCAGTCTGCCAACTACTATAGCACCAGTTGACAATCTTCGAAGCCAGTCTACTCTACCTGAGGCAACATCTCTAAAATCCATTCCATCTTGGTATTCCCCATATGAATAGTATGCCCATCTTTAACTATTTCAGAAGTTTAATCTTTGGCACCAGATTTCTCACAATGTTCACACAGCCAGCAGCATCTTTCAGGATTATACAACCAAAATTGCCCCCAAATGTCAAACTACCCATGTCTGGGCCTCCATGGAATTTCATTGAGGATCAGCTCTTTAGATACTCACTCATTCCCTGTGATCCCATTCACTCACTCTAGACTTAATGTTGATTTATACTAAATGATATTCAGACTCTAAGTTACCAGAGTCATTACCACTATCCTGGTGTCTCTACTAGGAGGCTGCCAGGTGGCTAGATGATGAGTTCTGCTGTTCTCATATTTTGGATCCACAGTAAGCGACTCAAAAGTGAAGCACTTGCCTCCTCAGGTGCCCTGGCAAGAGACTTGAGTCAAGGATGTCCTGTACCCTATTATCACTCTTCTATCCTGACATATACAGTGGTAATCACGTAAAAGTTCACCAGAAGCATGGTATGCCGAGCACAGTGCAAACACAGTATGCATTGAATAACATGTATACTGCTACAGTGCAATGAAGTGCAGTATGTGGTACCGGTATACTTTTGTGTGACTACTACTGTATCATGCCACCACCCAATTGGCATTCTAAACTGCAACAACTGGCTATCAGAGGCTCTACCAATTGGTAGGCTCCATGGTTTGGCATTTTAATAAATAATCTCTGTCCCCCAGCTAGGAGGAGAGGATTGGTGCATATTGCTATGCAAAGGCCTTTAGCTCCTGTTTAAGTTTCAGCTAAGCAAAACCTGTATTGTACAATAACATATGGAATAACTAAATGCTAAAGGTAACACTTCAATATTTGTGGGGAGCGGTATAATGAAAGAATGTGTTATTTCATTTGATTGGCAATTAAGGTACTTTTAAATTTAAACATAAAACATTTGTAAAGCAATTCTTCAAGGAGCTTTTGAATATCTAAATGCTGCCTAAAGATTTTGAGGATAACTATTGAGGAAAATCTTTTAAGTCATACATGAACAGAATGAATAAAGCTAAGAAACAAGAAAATTGTCAAAAATAGGAGTAACTAAAAATGTGTGAATTTTGTACTGCAATTAAAGTCATACATAAACAAAATGGTGAGCAAGTCATGTCTCATCTTATACTTTGTGCAAGGCCTACAGGACCTTGAAGAGAGAACATTAGGACAAATAAATGACTGTCACACTTTCATGTATAATGGAGAGGTGGAGGTTTCAAAATTAAGAAAGACAAAACCAAAAAGCTGCTCTCTGCGAAGGATTCTCACAGGACAATCTGCATTATGGTGGTTGTTTATTCAGAGTGCATTATAAAAAATTAAGACACGAAGTTCAAAACTCCCTGGTGCTTCAAACCTTTGTGGTTCTTCTTCAGAGACATTTGAATAAGACTGTTTCCCAGGGTTCCCTTTTTTCCCTTTCTTTTTTTAATACTATAGAGGTTTGAGCACTTCCTTTATAGATAAACTTTTCTTCAGAGACCCCCTGAAGAAGAACCATGGTGGTTGGAAGCACTGCAGAGGTTTGCTACATGTGTCTCAATTAATTGTAATACAAGCCAAATCAACCACCACCATAATTAGATTGGCCTATGAGTGACCATTTTGGAATGCAGCTTTTTGTTTCTGTCAGATATAAAGTTGACTCTTACGAAGGTACCAACAGTACTTGCACATTTTGTTTCTTTCTTTTAATTATTATTCCTGTTTATCTTCAGATGTCCCAGGACCCAGTGGAAACCTCCACAATCCACCACTGACCCATCTTGTGAACTTATGGGATAACCACCACTTACAGCCATGTAGTGTCATGTGGTGCCTGTAGAAGTTGCCACACAAGCTATGGCAGTTTCTTTAATTTTGCCCACTGGAAACTGCATATGATGAAACCATGTACATGATGCAACCATGCACATGCATTTGGGGATATACTGTGGTATTCTGAAACTCGGTATGCCATCACTTGGCATACCAAGTAAACTGGCTTGGAATGCAATTCCGCGAATCAATGACATGCCTGACATACGATTTTCAGGCATGTCACGAATTTAAGCGTCAAATGCGGGGGGCTTTACCTACTGCACCCCACACACTTACATAACTAAAATATCCAACTCCAAGAGGCAGCGGACCCTGGAGTAAAATGTTATTAGTTACGGGGTGCAGTGTTTAAAATGTGGTGACTGGATCAGAACCTGGGTCACATGCCGTATGCTGGCTAAGTTATCACTGGTATTCCCCTCCAGACTACCAGGACAGTTTGCCCAGCAAACCCATCCAGCCGTCCTTTGTAGCTATTCACATGGGGTAAGGAAGCATTCCGTCACATCCACTACCTTACCCCATCAGGAGTACTTGCATCAGGTGTAGTGATATTAGGTTATTGCCTGTGACCAGGGTACTGCATGTTGGTCTACAGGGTTTCCAGATACCATAAGTATACCACATTTTTTATGTTATGTCATGATGCCTCCCTCCACATCTGCTGGGCCAACTGTGCAGTTGTCCTGTCTCCGCTCGGTGGCAGGATAGTAGCAGGACTCAGTGTCTCTCCATTTTGAAGGAGGAAAGTTGTCCTCAGGATGCTTAATTCTCTCTCTGACCCAGCCGGATGCAGAGTGACCTTGGACTATATCCGAACCTGGGTCACTGGCATGGGTAGAGTTAAGAAGTCCAGATCCTTTGCTCTCCATGCCACTGGATTGGCTGACATTTTGTTTCCTACAGGGCAAGGTAAGTTCAGAGTCACATCCTGCTTCCCACAGGACCAGAAGTGCCCTGCACAAAGCACATTGTCACTATGCTTTCTCATAACTAAGCCAGTTCAGTCCAGAAGCTATGTTAATGCAGGGTAGAGTTGCTGCTGTGCAAAACTCAAACCTGCAACATATAGAAATTTGATATTAGGGTTGTCAAGCCTAAAGACCACCCCTTTCCCTATTCCCTACCCACATTTCCCAAGTCCAAGCTACAGGTCTAGGACCATGCATAAATGTTGTAGTACTTATAAAGGGCCAACAAATATTGGCAATTTGTAAGCAGCAACCCTAACCCTATCCCCGTTCCATCCTTTATCCCCTACTGGTCTGGCTTACTGCCATACAGTTCTGGTGTTTCATACACATCTTATATATTTTAGGTCTGCAATTAGAATACTTGCATTGTACAGCTGTAGAGTTTTGCATCTACTTATGATGTTGCTACTTTGCACACAATACTGTTAACAGTGCACAAAGTAGCAAACTTGTTGCAGATTTGTAAGTATTATACACATTAAACACATATAACTTTCTTTAGGATGCATACTTCAAACTACACAGAGCAAGTTGTATGTCTGAGGGATAAATACTATTTTTCACAGTGTCTTGTTGAGGCTGAATGAAACAAGTTACAAGTGGATGGTGCAAATCCTACCAGATAATATGTAAAACAAAACACCATAGTTAGAAGGATGTTATAATGGTCCACAAGGCCCTACACCAACAAACATACAACTGTGTGGTAATTTTTCAACTTAATGTTTGATCCTTGAAGACTCGCTTGAACCAGCACATCCTTGTAGCATGGAGCCAGATTTGTAGCTTGGCCTTGGGTCATGATGGTAGGGTATGGAGAGAGGTAGGAATAAGAGTTGTTATTTACAAATGTTGAATATATTGGCCCCGAAGGAGGCTCCACACCATTAATGCATGCTCCTATACTTATAGCATGGCCTTATGTAATGAGGGGAGGATATGGGGAGGGGATGGGTGTTATGCTTGAAAGTCAAATAGTAGTTCTGTGTAGCAGCAACTCTAATCTGAATTAGCATAGTTTCTCCAATGAATATAAAATGAATTTGACAAGGATGCTTCATAAAATTGCAGCAAACTGCAGCCTGCAACAAAGCTGCAGCACTAAACAAGTCATTACAATGACAGTTAATCCCTTTTGTCATGAAGTGTCACAGAGGAGGATATCCCAGAGAGTAGGGTGCTAGAAGGTCTTAGAGCCCTGAGGGTGAAAAGGCACCAGGACCAGACGGCATGCATCCAAGGGTGCTGAGAGAGATGGCAGAAATCCTGGCAAGACCACTGACAGACTTGTTTAACACCTCCCTGACAACTGGCTGCATGCTCAAGGACTGGAGGATGGCGCATGGGGTGCCCATCCATAAAAATGGGCCCAAGGATGAGCCAGAGAACTATAGGTCAGTCAGTGTCACCCCCATCATGGGGAAAATGATGGTGACTATCCTTAAGGATAGGCTTGAGCCTTTCTGGAGGAGAATGGACTTCAGGACTGCAGGCAACATTGATTTGTCTCTGACAGATCCTGCCAGACAAACCTGCTTGATTTCAATGACTGGATAACAAGGGCAATAGACAGGGGCCAGGCAGTGAATTTCCTGTACTTGGACTTCTGCAAGGCCTTCAATTCAGTGCCACATGGGAGGCTGGTTAGCAAACTGGAACACCTGGGGGTAGGGGGTAGGCTGGAGGAATGGGTCAGAAACTGGCTAAGGAATAAGCAACAGAGGTTGATGGTAAGGGGGATCTCTCATCCCCAAGAGTTGTAACAAGCAGGGTTCCACAGGGCTCAGTGCTGGGCAATTGTTATTTTGCATCTCTATTGTTGACATAGCAGATGGGGTCAGCAGTAAGATAAGCCTATTCACAGATGACACAAAGATCGGTGCAGTAGTGGACAGCACAGAGGGATGGCTAGGGCTTCAGGAGGTCCTGGATAAACTCAGAAACTGGTCAGACCCTTGGCAGTTGGGTTTTAACTTGAAAAGGTGCAACATTATGCACATAGGAGTAAGAAACCAAAAGTTCAGCTACGCAATGGGGGGGTACAGTTATCCACTACAGAAGAGGAGAAAGATCTTGGGGTGGTGATCACAGGGCAAATGAACCACTTGGTGCAGTGCAGGAGAGCAGTCACTAAGGCAAACAAGACATTGGGGTGTGTTGTCAGGGGAATCACCTCATGGAGGAGGAAGGTCATCTTACCTATGTGCAGGTCACTGGTCAGACCAAGCCTAGAGTACTGCATGCAGTTCTGGAGGCCTTATCTGAAAAGAGATGTAAAGTTACCGGAGGGGGTCCAGCACAGAGTCACCAGGATGATCATGGGAATGTAGGACAGACCCTATGAGGACAGACTGAGAGAGCTCAACATGTACTCCCTTGAGGATAGGAGGGATGGGGGGGATATGATTGAAATGTTGAAATACATGAGGGGCATAAACCATGCTAGTACAGAGGGAATTTTTAGATTTAAAGGGCCTGAGATTGGATGGGGGGAGGTTCAAGAGGGAGTTGAGAAGACACTACTTCACAGAAAGGGTGGTAGATGGGTGGAACGCACTACTGGATGAGGTGGTAATGTCAGGAACAGTGGGCATTTTTAAGAAGGGGTGGGACAGGGTCAGGGGAAGGTCACTACTGGATTGGGGGTGGGGCAGTTGCACAGTGGAACACTGATAGCTGCACAATCGAGCAGACTGAATAGACCCTAGGGCCTGTATCTGCTGGCAGTTTTCATATTTTCATATGTTCATAGAATACTGCATTGCATTCTGGCCAGCTCTACTGTGTTTTATAGTGGCACGGTAGTATCTCTTTATTAGGTTTTGCATTGTAGTTTTCTGTTTAAGCTACTGTAGGGTCTGCTATTGTGAAAAATTTTGGAGAAATCTGTTTGTCCAGTTTGAGATATACAGTGTTGAAGTTATATAATTTTTGCTCAGTTTTGAGACAAACCTTTGCAAACATATATAGAAAAAGCTACAGAGTTCAGTTAAGAAACTTGCAGGTTTGTTATATGTTATGGAGGAAAAGGACCTTCAGGTGGTTTGAGGGAACAAAGGTTATTCATTTTGAATTTATTAATCATCTATTATTCACACACATCAAGATCACCAAAAAATAGCTAAATACTATATTTCACTGAATAGAAACCACCCTTGAATAGAAACTGCCCTCAGATACTAGTTGCAACATATTGTAAATACTTTAACTAAAAGCTGCATCAAAAACAAATCATGTCTCCTAATCAGAGTTAAAGACGTCAGATAAAATATTATACTGTACTGTACTGTAGTTGGGACTTTCTTGACTTCCAATACTGTAATTGTGATGCACATTGGATATTTAACCTTTTTGTCTTAATTTGTCACGTTTATTTTAAAATGAAGTACAACAAAAGCAGTAAACTTGATCAAATACAGAAAGTGTTACATATTATAGTTAGCACTTAAAAGTTTGTTGTTTGCAACACAAGCTGCCCTTAAATAAAATCCATCCATGAATGCAAGCTGTAGGTAAAAACACAGCATTTAAATAGAAGCTGTAGCTTCTGTTTGATGAAATTCTGTAGTAATTAGATATCTTTCATTAATAATCTGCCATTTTTGGTACAGACAAATGCCATCAACCTTTGACAGTCATTATTCGCCACAAAAGAGAATGGTGAAGAGATCAATGGGCAGCATTTCAGCTGTCGAATTTACTGTGGTTCACAAACAATGGCATGATTTGGTGGCTATTTTGAGTGACACTCCAACATGCTTTGCAACACATTCTGGACCTTTCTTGGTGCTGGACTACCAAACAGTTGTCCCCATCATGGCAGTATTGTTGGTGGTAATTTTTGACTCCTCCTGGGGATTCACATTTGTTGTTGAAAGTAGTGACTTTGTGAGGGGGCCTGTAATGGTTTTAATCTTGTTCAGTGCCTTGGAGTGGTACTACTACTACTACTACTCCTACTCAACCAACTGCAGCTATACCCATCACTTGACAGTCCCAATGGATTCCTCCTCATTTCTGTATTCCTCCTCACCCACCACTCCCTCCACTTGGGGTACTTCCATGCAACTTCTGACTGCCTTGGCTAATAGTGCCTTGGCTAATGCTGATGAAGAGATACTCCCTCACCTGCTGGCTTCTCGTGTTCAGTCCAGCTTAAAAAGTGTCAGGGCCTCAGGTAAATGTTGCCCACCAGTGCATAGGTGACTAACTCTAGCTTGCCACAGTTGACATATAGGAACTGTTTCATCATCAGGGTCAAGTATATAGAAATCAAAAACTAGGGATCTCTGACCCCTTGGTTTGATATTGTGGGATGCAGATAGAGAAGGGGAAATGGTGATTTTTTTCTGAGTTCCTTGGGTATCACCCAACATTTTTGATTGTCAGATTTTTGGGATTGGTAAATACCAGCTGTTGGTCTGCAGAGAGATGAAGGTACTCAGCATGCCTTTTGAATGGATTGCTCATTGACATCTCTTTTTCTGTGTCCTTGGATAGATATTCAGATACTTCTCTGATTTCTGGATCTGCCCTCTGGACTGCATGGAGATCCAGAGGGACTATTGTGGTTTTCTTGTTGGCATCTATTATCTGTGTTTCACTGAGAGGTGGCATGATCCATACCCCCCCACCAAGCTCCATCATTTGCCAAGGTGTCAGCTTGATCATTTTGGCCATGGAAAGGTTTAGCCTTGGAATGGGCTTTTACCTTGTAATTGTTTAGTTAAAAAAAAAAAAAAACTGGTCAGCAAGACTGACAATGTAAATGAACAGATCCCTTTATTTGACAGAAGTACCCTCTGAAGAGGTAAAATCATGTGCTCTCCAAAATGGGAGAAATTCAGTAAGAGAACTGCACACCCATGATGAATCAAAAAAGATGATGGCTTCTTCAGTTCCTCATTGAACCACTTCCAGATTATGTGCCACTGCTGTAAGTTCTGCATACTGTGAAGATTAATTGGTACATTTTCTTGATACTTCAATGGTGTCTCCTGCTGTTGTTAGGACCAGGACCCCAAATCCTGAAATTTGTTCTCCCTCAAAAAATGAGGAGGAGGAGGAGGAGTCATTTGAACAGATGCAGCAAAATGCAGGGTCTTTTAAGAGCCCCCCTCTGTAGCTGGCAGGAATGGGCTTGGGTCTGGCAAGACAGGTGGTTATAGCCCATATTCATGCCATTCTCCTGCATACAGGAGAACATTTTCCAAAATGGATGGCATTTTGGCAGAAAGGACAGTATTGTTCCTATCTTGCAAGAGCAATGGCCAATGAGTAAGTCTGGTGTTAGACACGTTTCCGTCTTTAATTCTGTCATTCAAGAGGAAGTTAGTTAGGGTGTGGTTGGGGTGTAACACACTAGGGGAAATATCTATAATATAAATAAAGTACTTGACAGCCCAAAAGGTTGCCAGCAGGTTTCTCTCACACAAAGAGTATCTCTGGTCCACAGGGGAAAGATTTTGGGAGGCATAGGCAATGGGCCTAAGGGTTCCATTTGCCTTTTGTGCCAAGACAGCTGACATTTCTGCCTCTGAACTGGCAGTCTCCAAATGGAATGGAATATCTGGATTTGGTTTGACCAAAGCCGGCACTGAGGCCAATGATTCTTTTAAAGTAGTAACAGCAGCTGCATGTTCAGGTCCCAAATTCTAGGGGACATTCTTTTTCAGGACCTCATACAAGAGGGTGGCCTTTTGTGCAAAACCACAAATGAAGTCCCTGGAGCAGTTGACCATACCCAGGAAAATCTCAGAAGAGCCACACTTGTTGGTAGTGGCAAATCTTAGATGCCCTGAACCTTGTCCATGGTGTGGCTTCTGCTCTCATTGGTTATGTGAAAGCACAGAAAGGAAACTTCTGGTTGGCATACCTGCACTTTTGCAGGGTTGCATCTGAGGCCCTCCTCCTGCAGGATGCATAGGAGCTTATCCAGTAGCTTTAAATGATTGTCCAAAGTCTGAGTGGCTACCAAAAGGTCATCCACATACTGCAGTAGGAACTCTTGCATCGAAACATTTCTGATGGCCTCTCTCATGTGGATGTGGAAAAGTGAAGGTGAGTTGTGGAATTCCTGTGGGAAGCAGTTCCATGTGTATTGTCATCCCTCAAAGGTGAAAACAAATTTGTATTGGCTTTCAGGGGCGAGTGCCAAAAACCAAAATCCACTGGAGATATCCAAAGCACTGAACCACTTGTGTTCAGGTTTGAGAAGTTAGAGCACATCTCGGGCAGATGCCACAGTAGGTGCACAGCTGGGTGTGACTTGGTTAAGTCTTCTGTAATTGATGGTGAGTCTCAACTGTTGTTAAACTTTTTCAATAGCCAGATGGTAGAATTGAATATTGAAACACAGGGCCTGATGATGCATTGTTTCAGGATGGAGTCCATTGTTGCCCTCAGAGAGGGTATAGCCTCTGCTGGAAATGGGTATTGCCTTTGCCTGGGTGAGTCATCCCTTGCCACCTGAATTATGGTATTCATTCTTCCACTGTCATGTCTGTTTTTTGCAAAGGCTTTTAAGTGTCTTTCCAGAATGGGCTTGAGCTCAGATAAAAGCTCCTGGTTTTACAGCATGACTATGATGTCATAGTCTGCATTATTTGGTTTCACTGTGGCCACTACATAGGAATTGGATATGCATTGCAGTGAGCACTGGCCTGGCATTTGGAGTAATAGCCAGTTAGCCAGATTCACAACACATCTATTACGTGAGAGGAAGTCCACTCCTAAAATATTTTGGTGCTGATGTAACACCATTAAATCAAAATAATGTTTGATTTGCAGGATGCCAATTACCAGGGGTATTGGTTTGGACCTGTAAGTTGTTAATACAATCCCCTTGAAGGTTTGGGCAGAAGTGGGTCTCTCTATCGATCATGAAGATTGCTGTGGGTCATCCTGATGTAACAAAGAAAAGTCAGTGCTTGTGTCTAGAAATAATTCAGCTGATTGCCCCCATACAGCACTTCTACACATGGAAGGCCAGAATCATCAGTCATGATGGTAGTGACTATGCAGACCGGTCCTTCTTGGCTCAAATCACCCAAAGGGCTAATTTCTTGGAGTATTTGCTGCACTTCCGAGTATGGAGATTTCTGCATTTGAGGCCTCTCGCTCTCCCTGGGCAATTGTTCTGCTGGAGGAGAAGACAGAATTGCAGCTACATTCCATGTTGGCAGGGTCGCAGCTACCGATTGGATTTTTGCCATAAATTCCAGAAGCAGATTGTTTTTTTTTTTTCAGCTAAGTCTTTGTAAGAAGGGCCTGGCCTCTTTCCTTTGTATCCTCCTTTCTTATCTTTATCTTTGCTCTGATTTTGTTTGGGCTGGTACTTTTTATCATTTTTGCTGATGGTGTTGTACTCATCCCCCTTCTAATATGCTAATATGCCTTGTCCAACTGGTAGACCTTGGCCTTGCCTTCTAACACATACTGAGCAGACGGCTAGGTGCTGGGCTGCACCACAGCCACTTTGGCCTTCGAGGATATCAAATCCTGAATAAAAATTTGAAAGGCCCGTTTGACATTTCCAAAATTTGGCAGAAGTGGTTCCAGCCTTCTAATACCATCACTTCTACTTTTTCACACAGGCTCAGCTGAAAGTTTTCCAAAAACAAACTTTTGTACTCAATTGAATCTCAGTCAGAGTCTTCTCTGGCCATGATCTTGCCAGTTTGGTAGGCCAGCCACAGTCAGCTATCATACTGGGCTGGGAACTCCTTGGCGTACTGCTTGATTGATTGTGCCAGCATTACACCAATGAGGTTGGGGTTGTTTGCATGCAGAAGGGCTGAAGCTACTGTCTCAAATCTGGCCCAGTGGTCTGACCAAACTCCTTCAGGCAGTTTTGCCTAAAGCATCGGGTCAAAAGTTTGTCTCAGGACCTGCACTCTATGCTCAAGGAAAGACTAAGCATCTCACTGTGATTTTTAATTTTTCCAGATGACAACTCAAATTATCGGTGTGGACCATTTGACCCACCTTGTCTGTGATTGTTTGAATGGCCTGGATGGACTGCAGAGCATTTGTGGCACACCCATCCCAATCATTTGCAACTGTCTTGATGACAGCTTCGGCTATGGCTGTAGCCATGACCTGAGTGAGGGTTTGTTTCTCCACCTCTCTTTTCAGCATGTCAGAAATAGCTAGCTGAATGGTTGCTGACTGTACCTCTGAGATCCCAGCCTTTGTGACCACTAGATTGATCATCTGTTCTACCTTTTGTCTGTCCTTTTTATTCAGGGCAGTGACTGGTGGAGGCTGAGGCTTTCATCCATCAGAGTCCCATGGACCACCATCTTGGATTTCTCCACCATCACTGTCATCATCTTCTGATGACATCAGACTAATGGGTGGAGGATATGGCATTGCTAGTGCATGACCCTTCAGGATTGTTATGACTTGGCATAACTTCACCATCTTGGCTCTACATTGTGAGTGATTTGCTTTGCCTCTGTACTGTCCCTTAGCTACATGCTCTTGCAAAACTCTATACGTGGTGCTCACTTTGTGACTTTCCCTAATTTCCCTCTCCAAACCTTCCTGAAACCTTCCTATCTCCTCACACAACTCCTCATTCTCATTCCACAATGTATCATTCCTTCCAGTTATCAAATCATTCATCTGTAACACATGCTTTTTATCCTGCAAAATTTTCTCATAATCCTGTACAGTACCATGCAGTTCAATCTGAGCCTCGTTTTGGACCCTTTGAACTTCCTGTTCCAAACTTGTCCACAATTAGCCCATCTAACGGGTTTTAGACCCAACTCCTTTTTCAGAATCAGGACCACCACTTCTACTGCTTGTAAGGCAGCAAAGAGGGTGGCTACCATCAATCCCTTCTGATCATGGTTTTTAGCCATGGATCGGGTTTCCAAATACAGTGTCCACACATTCGGTATTGGATTCCCATGCAATTTTGCAACCAGCATGAAATCGCCCCAGTTCGCATGACAGGCTAGGAAATTGGATACATCAAGTATCAGCTCTGCACTGATGACCATGTTTGGAATGAGAGGTCCACTTTTACCTGTGCTAACCCAGAACAAAAAGCATATAGAGCCATGTTATGTCTCAAAATCAGGCAGTCATGTGACTGGGTTATGCAGAGTCTAACAGACCCATTTCCACTGTAGGACGAGGGGGCATAGGTTCTCTTGCCTTTCACAATCCCAGACCCATCCAGGCATGGAGACACCTGAGATTCATTCTGTATAAAGTTTCTCTAAACACCTTAGTTTGCTCTGATTCAGTTCTATCGAATCAGGTCCTGCCGTGTTCACCACTTTGTAAGCTTGTTAATAACAAGCTGAGTTCTGGCAGAATACTCTGATTTGATGGCAGACAATACACAGAGACAAGTGTTGCAGTCTACAAAGTTTATTATCCGGTACACATATAAAACAGCTAATCTAGACAGCTGGGAATTTGGCACCTCTCTGAACACCTGTGTGATCATGCAGAAAACTCAGTGAACAAAAAATTTACAAAATATTATATATGATAGATAAGAAAATCCATTACTTAAGTGATGTCTCATCTGTCGAGCCAAGCAATGCTCTCATTGGTGGATAAAGTGGGCATCCTGGCACCCAAAAGTATAACTTTTTACACGTACACAAAGCTAAGAATATTGCTGACAGGCAGCACTTTTTGGTAACAATAGAGCTTTTCAGAAAGTCATGCTAAGTGTGCATATTAGCCAATATCAGTAGGTTGTGCACTACGTCCACAAATAAAACTCTTCATCATAATGCTATGTTCCCTTATAATGTGAACTGAAGGCAGTCTCATGAAAGTTTCTAGATCATATAGGTCTTTGTAGGTCTATGACATTTTTTATTGAGGTGCCAAAGTGTAAAGCAATAAACAAGGCCAAGACAGGTATGCTGCCAGAAGCACGTCACACTCTAGTGCTTTTTCAAATTGATAATCATATAAACTGTTAAAATTAAGCAATACAATTTCCATGTATCATTAGACAGGGAAAGTCATTGATTCAGATATTTCCCATGAGGGTAGGTTAAAAACCCTAGGAAAATAATTTTCTTCCCAATCTCAAAGAACTGATTTCATTATAATCTTCCAGATTTGTACATGAAGCCATCTAATTCTTTTTCAAAGGACGGATATGTGTACAGCATCAATGAACATGTAAGAGCACTACCATTGCCCACAATGTTGCTAATATTTTTGTTGGTAACTGGAAAAAAAAGTTTTATGTTAGCAGCAATCTATTCATTTAGCACATCAAGCTCAGGCAATACTTTACAGATGATGTGGCTCTTATTTGCTCTGGAAAAAAAACAGATTTGACTAAGTTTTTTAGTACATAAAGTCAACAAACTTACATTTACAATCCACCCATAAATATAGTAAAAATGAAATCTACATTTTAGAAAGCTGTAGTCAAGGAGGGAATTGAACTTCGCAATAAGGTGTATAGAAAGGCTATACTGTAATGAGAAGCACTGTACTGTTGGGTGATAGCTGTCATCCACTCCATTTGATTTATAATATCACAAAGGGTCAATTTCTTAGGATTGGATGCATGTTTAGAGATTTTGAGCAACATAGCAGAGACATTGCTGATTGATCTCTGGATAGAAAATACAACAAAAATAAACTTGCTAAGACATGCTGTGCAACAAGACAAACAGAATGATGTTATTATAAGGGAAATAGGAACTGGGAATAAAAGCATCACCTACCCTAACTTTGTCACAGAATATAATACATCAGCCTACAAGATAGTAACCATCGTTAAAAACATTATTATCTAGTGCTCTCAAATTGAAACGCCTATCACAGCAATCCTCATGCATTTCCTGTCATATGGGTAGAACTATTAGAGACTCAGTTAATGCATTTTAAAACTAGAATCAAAGAACACATGGTTACCTAATGCAACAACTTGAAATCCCGAAAAATACTCTACCACTGAGTTGAGACAATACAGCTTCCTTATTTGGTGATCTGAATGGACACTTTTCAAATGCTTGTTTGGTCAAGCTAGCCTAGGGAAAAGGTTAAAAACTACCTCCTGGGTCCACTTTGATGACTTAACAATTTAGTTATTTGCCTTCCATTTGGGGGATCATGGATCCATTTCCTGAGCTTGCATTTTAAATTGGCAGAGTCAAGGTGATGGAACAGCATTCCCATGGATTCTCTCTTCTTCAAGGGGAAACTCATTTGCACTCCTTACAGAACAGCTGCCACCTGGTGTCTCAGGGGGATAGTTGAGCCATTCAATGAGGAATGATCTTAAGTTCCACCCCATCTGCCCACTAGAAAGGAACAAGGGAGTGTTAATGGAAACAATGGTAGGAAACAGAAAAGAGCAGGAAAGGAAGGTGAGGATAGGGTCATCGTAAACCAGCAAGCATTAGGAGAAATAGGTTCTGTAGGGAGAGTGAGGCAGATAGGAACCAGGGAACATGTAAGGGGAAAGGGGACAAGGTGTGAGTGTAGAGGGCAATCTGACTAAATGTCAGAAGCCTGAATAACAAGACCAGTGAACTACAGGCATAGAATCATAGAATAATAGAAGCTTGATGGCAGAAAAGGACCATACTGGCCCCTCTAGTCTGCCTTTTTTTCCCCCTACACATCCCCCTCCCTGCCAGCCTCCACCCACGCCCCCGATACTCATCCCCATATGCTTCTCCTATGCCCTCTTTAATTCTTCCATGGATTTAGCCACCATCACTGTGTCTGGTAGTCTGCTCCACGGCTCCACCACCATCTCCATGAAGAAACACCATCTCACATTGCCCCTGTAACTTTTTACTTTCAGTCTGAGGCTGTGCCCTCTAGTTTTGACCCCCTCCTTCCTCTTAAGTAAACCCTCTTCTCCCTCTTTATTGAGCCCCTTTACATATTTAAAAGTTTCAATCATTGTTTCCCCTTTCCATCCTTGCCTCGAGCGAGTACAGATCCAGCTCCTCATACCTCTGCTCATATGACTTTCCCTGCATACCCTGCAGCATCTTGGTTGCCCTTCTCTGAACCCTCTCAAACACACCTATATCCTTGCGGAAATGTGGCATCCAGAACTGAAGCCCATACTCTGGTGTGGCCTCACTATGGCTTTGTAAAGGGATATTATTACCTCCCTCTTTCTGCTAGTAATGCCCCTGCCAATGCATGATTAGACTTGGGATCCATCACGGAGATGTGAGTCACTGGTAAAAATGATTAAGGTCTGGCAGTTCCAAGGTTCACCTTATATAGGAGGAAAAGAAGCATTACAGATTACAGAGGATGGAACCATTAAGAAGGATGGGGCAGTGGATTTGATCTGGATACAGCTGACTACAGCTGCTGGAAAAAAGATGAGACTCGGGGGTTGGTGAACAGACTGTCAGAGCAAAATAAAGTGGGGGATACTGTATTGAGGAAATAAAACAGTAGGAGGTAGCAAAGGGAATTTAGTGTTAGTGAAGGGCCTGAACTTGCCACACATAAACTGGGGTACCTCAGCAGTTAAGAGCACCAGGAGACAAGCACTGTTGGACACGATGCAGGACTGCTTACTGGTGCAGATGGTCAGGGATCGCACATGAAAGAACACTGTTCTTGACTTGGTGCTTACCAACTCAGTGGGAGTGGGTGGTGTGGAAGTCAGGGAACCATTGAATTTAGGGATCATAATTCTGTGTTGCCTGAACTGTCAATGGGGAACACTGCCTCCCCCTTTGAGGGCAGTTGTTCTGGATCTCAGACCAGCAGAATTTTGCGAGATGTGGTAAATGAGCAGGGAACAGATCAGAGTGACCGAGTGCAGAGAAAGTGGGGAATGAACAAAGGGGCAGTTCTGTAGGCAACTGACTTTTGTGCAAGAAAGGTCACCAAATGAAATAAGCACATTAGGCTGATCTGGTTCTCAAAAAAGGTAAGTTAGGCTATAAGGTGGAAAACAAGTGACCTCATCAGGTACAAGATGAACAAGGGGAGGAAGAATGGGAGGCTTACCAGACCAGGCTAAAAGAGGTGAAGGTGGGGGTCAGGAGGGCAAAGCAGACACTGAGATAAGGATTGCCAAGATTGTGAAGGGAGAAGATAAATAATTCTTTATATACTGTTCATTCAGGAGATAAGGAAATAGGGTGGACAGATTAGATGAAAGTGGAGGGTAACTGAAGATGAGGAGTAGATTGCTAATGTCCTAAACAATTACTTCTGCTTGGTATTCATAGTTAAGGGTGACAGGCTTCTAAGGGACAGCGGGACCAAGACAGTCACTTACCAGGTACCACAAAAGGGGAGGATAGTGATCATGGCTGAATGTGTGATAAAAGAGCTGTTGACCCTTAAGGTGGATAAAGCACTGGGCCCTGATGACCTGCATACAATGATACTTAGAGAATTGTCTTCAGAGCTAGCAGAAACCATGACCCAGTTGTTTATTGGATTACTGGAGTCTGGAGTAGTGCCAGGGAATTGGAGATCTGCAGACAGTCCCACTCCACAAGTGGGCAGGCATGGAGGTTATAGGCAACTACCAGCCAGTCAGTCTTACCTCCTTAGGAAGTAAGCTTTTTGAAACATAGTAAAGGACAGATTTGTGGTCTACTTAGAAGACAAAAGGCTGCATGACAGCAAGTGGCAACTTATTGTGTCAGGGTGGTGATGCCAGGCCAACCTGATGCTGTCTTCCATCTCAGTCACAAGGGCAGTAGATATAGTACAAACATTAGTTTTCTTCTTTGACTTAGCAAAGCCTTCAGTTCAGTTCCACAGAGGAGGCTGCTGAAAAAGATGGAGGACTTAAGAGTACAGCAGAGTTTAGTCAGGTGGAAGGAGGAACTAGATGGCGGGAGGCAACAAAGAGTGGCAGTAAATGGGGTTAAATCTGTGGATGGGAACAATGGTGGGATACTGCAGGGATCAGCCATGCTACCTTCTTTATTCAATATGTTTATTAGGACATAGAGGAAGGTATCCAGGGCAAGATGTATAGAGGTGGTCAAATGCTCTGCTGCACTATCAAACCTTACTGAACCAGGCTGACAATGATTCAGCTCAAGCACATTGTCCTTCATGGCTTAACTCCCCTTATCAAGTTGGTGCAGTTCAGAACTGTAGATACAGTCAGAAGACATATTATCTGCCATTCCAGTGTCACTGAGGGTTGAGACACTGGACGCCTTACCTTGCACTACACTGGTGACCCAGGTTCAGGAACAACCTCGGGTCATCGGGGTGCCGGCCTGAGGTGGAGGAGGGAGGAGCATGATTGACTAAGCCTTCAGGCTGTTCTCCTCTACCGGGGGTGGCAGGGGTGGATTGTCGCCCCTCTCATATTCTTGTCCCCACTAGGTGGAAGTCCATTGGGGTAATGTAGGCTGGCAGGGGCAGCAGTATGGCTGGACAGAAGGGTCTGAGTTGGCTTCTGGTGTGCGTGCATGCCTCCACGCTCATGTACGGCCATGTGCCAGGGCCCTGAGAGGGATGAGTTAGGAAAAACCTACAAAAGCCTATAAAAAGCTGTATTAAAAAAAACAAGCATTTGTCAATGCCGAATGTTTGCTTGCAGGTATTTGCAGTGGTGTTTGGCATGTATGGTGCTTTACCCTAATGCCCTGTGCGATTGCTGGTATTTGCACAATAAATTGTCAGCATGACCTGTTTGTTAACCCCATTGTGCGCTACATAGGCGGAAACACGTTTTGGGCAGGATGTGAAAAATGACAGCTGTACTGCTCATGAGGAGGTGTGGTAAAATGGCAATGTTGAAAATCTGGAGTGCAAATATTGAAAATTCTGGCAACCGCATTTGTTACGGGTAGGAACCGCGCAACGACACTCTAAAACAGTCATTTTAGGAATTTTTTCACCAAATTTTCAGCACAGCCATTTAAGACCTCTGCTCATGATCAGTGTCACTGTGATTTTCTTAATGTGTCCCATACATTGAGTTTCATGATGATCCACTGCGCCCATTGTGTGCTACATGGGCAGAAACACATTTTGAGCAGGATGTGAAAAATGACAGCTGTACTGCTCATGAGGAGGTGTGGTAAAATGGCAATGTTGAAAATCTGGAGGTAAATATTGAAAATTAAACGATGAGCGCAGCGTAGAACTGCGCAACACACGCCGTAAACAGTCATTTTTAGGAATTTTTTTCACTAAATTTTTCAACATAGCCATTTTAAGACCTGTGCTCATGAACAGTGTCACTGTGATTTTCTTAATGTGTTCCATACATTGATTTCGACACTGACTGCAACCATTGTGCGCTACATGGCGGAAACATGTTTTGGGTGAGATGAAATGACAGCTGTACAACCTAAAGAAGGTGTGATAAAATGGCAATGTTGAAATCTGGTGCAAATATTGAAAATTTGCAAACTTATGACCTGCGTGGGAACTACTTGTAACACTGCACAAATAAAACAGTGTTTTGGAATTTTTGATTTTCAACATGGGGTTTTGGGACCCTTCTCATGAATGATGTCACTGTCATAGCGTTATTCGAGGCCAAAGGGTGATTTCATGCAGTGACTGCGGTGCCTGCGAAATCACCCTTTGGGCCTGAATAACACCATGACAGTCACATCATTCATGAGAAGGGGTCCCCAAAACCCCATGTTGAAAATTTGGTGCAAAAATTCCAAAAAATGACTGAGATATGCAATAAAGTTGAAACCCCCCTATCTAGCCCATTATACAGCTTACCTGCATTTCCTCAGTTCGCGGTCGCCTTTGAAGAGTGCAGACGTGTTCCCGGTCCACTGAAGATCGTCGCACCGGAGTCCGTCAGAGGCATGGGGTGAGGGTGGGAGGCTGGGTGCGCAGGGTGGGTGTGGGTTGTGGAGGGGCTATAAGACTTGCCGTGGGACTGTTTTATTTTACAGGAAAAAAAAATAACGACGTGGATGTTTGCCTTGCTGGGGTGGGCTCCCAGCATGGCAGAAGATGTGTGGGGGGGCTGAGGAGCCGACAGGGGATTGGGCACCGCCATCGGCAACCACACGGGAGGCCGAGGAGCCGACGGGGATTGGGCACTTCGCTGGCAAACAACAGCAAGGTTTGCCACGCTGGGGTGGCCCAGCATGGCACGTAAAGCTTTGGGGGGGCAGTGACAGACGGCGCGGGGAGGTAGCATGACGTGAGGGGCGGTGTTCAGTATGGCAGCGTGCTTTCTTTGAAACAGAGGAACACCGCTGTCACATTGAGCTGCTGCACCCATTGGTGCAGGACCACCACGCCTGCTCAAGTGAGCAGTGCATTGGGTGGAGAGGCACACCTCCAAGGTGCTTACTCCCAATACGCCTCGCGATGCGCAAGCCAACGAATAGCGACACATTATCAGTGGCTGTTTGATTGCTGCACTGTGTGGAGACTCTCTGCATGAGCACTAAGCATGCCAGCAGAGTCAGGAGGTGGGAAGAGAAGCAGTAACAGTATAGGAGGATATACTACGATATCATGACAGTTGAAATGTGAATACTCAAAATCCCAAGCCCGACATCCCAACTTGCCGATTGCCCGACAGACCACCATCCCGATGAATGAAAGTCCGACAATCACTTATGTTGTGTTTGTAGGTATAAGGGGGGGATCCACCCCCCGCAACCCCCTGAAATAATATAATCAACTCTGTGTTGTGGCAAGTTCGAGTGTCGGGCTTTCATTCATTGAGATGGCGCTCTGTCAGGCAATCAGTATGTCAGAATTTCAGGCTCGGGATTTTGAGCATCGAGATTTTGACTGTTGGCATTTTGAAAAACTCCTGTATAGGATTTGTACATGTACTATGGTTAGAAATGCGAGTGGGGACATGATTTGAAAAAGCAAGTGAGTTGCAGTGTCTAGCTACTCCTTTACTAATAAACAAAAAAGGCTAACTAATTAATAATAATAAAAAAAAATTGGAATGCAACTTACCAGTATACAGTTCAACAGCATGGGAGATGGGATGGGACTATTGTGACCAAAATAGCATAACACTGATGATCATTACCCTCTGGACAAAAGAGAGCCAATTATGAGTAAGGTAATGAGATTCACATCCATGCTAGCCTATAGTCAAGGCCCCTAGAATTCTGCAGCTATAGAATTTTGCACAGAACTTGCAGCCTACCACAGAACTTCTGCAGTGCAGCAGAATTCACTGTTCTTGGTGATTCTTTATTAATATTTCTGTTTACCCATAGAACCTGGTTCCCATCCCCTCGTCTCTTTTTATGTCTAAAACCCCTCTATGCTGAGAATGTGATGTTATCAGTGTTATAACATCATACTTGAGCTAATGAAATGGCTGCATTCTGCCACAGAAAATGAATAGTCACTTATCTACCACAGCTCCCACTGCCAGAGGCGGTGGCACAGCACATCAGGCACAGTGATATTTGTTCAACCTGCACTATAGCCTAATACAATTTTCATTCTTACGTTATTACACTAGGGCCAACTTAAACAAAATGTTGACAATAGCATAGACCTGTTAAGTCCATACCTTACTTTGTACAAACTTATTTTTGTCTTTAAGGTATAGAGATGCCATCTGAAATGAATAATTGGTAAAATGAATTAACCTGTCATTTTTAAGAAAAATAAAGCAATTATTCCCAGAAAAGTGAAATATAATAATGTGTAGACCTGTTGATAGAATAGATCTGTTAAATAAATAATTGCACTGTACAAATTTTTGCCAGAGTTATTGAATACATATTGTCATCAGTTGATAGAATCACCTAAAAGATATGGAGAAATGTTGTGTGCAGGGCCAGCTGTTGGGCCAGAGGGCAGCATGTTGTGTTCCTGTGTTGGCAACTCAGGTTCAGAGATGAGCTCTGGGAGTTGGCTTGGCAGCACAAGGACTGGGGGAACACACCACTGCTCTGAGCCTGGAAAGGTATGGCACGGTGTTCTGTCACAGGAGACACATTGTGATGGGCTGGAGAGCTTTATCTCACAATGGGTTCACATGCATGTCATGGACTGATGGTGTTATGTAGTGTGTCAAGGGAAGCGGGTTGGCATGAAAAATGTTTTCTGCAATATCTCCTCTGTTCTGTTTATTCCATTTCCAAAGAACCTGCATGAATGAGGATACAATTTAATGGACATTTAAAAAACAAACAAACAAACAAAAAATATATATATATATACACACACACACACACATATACACACACACATATTTACATGTATGTTACAGACTGCATATAAATACATAAGTGATACACAGTGGGGACCTCATGAGTGATGTAGACAGCACATACAATTATTTAAGTGATGCACAGTGGGGACGCCATGAATGGTGTAGACAGCATAAGTATAGAAATACCTTATTTATCACATAAGGGTCCCCTCTGTGTATTTCATGTATGCAGTAGGCTTGGACCTTAAGGGATAGAGATTTGTTTTTGCTTTTTTAGACATAAAATAGTTTGTATAAGTCTGTTATTTTTTGAACTAGTGCTATTGTGCTTTCCCCCATCCTGATTGCTATAACCATTGCCATGGATGGGAAGTCAGGATGACAAGCTGACACTGTGATGGGGTAGTTCATTAGTGCAGCAGAACTTCCACAGAAATAACAAACCACCACCACAGAAGTTCTTCGGCAAATGGTAATCTTGCCGCAGAACTTGGTCCTGATGTGCCACAGAAAAGTAGAGACCTTGCCTATAGTGTCTCACCTTACTAGTCAGCCACTCCAGTAATCCTGAGAGATGCTTATTTGGTCTATTATAGTGCTATGAGGAAGATGCATGTGATAGTGAAGAAAACAATCACATGAAAACCTTATACTGACTACGTAAAAAAATTAAATCAAATAAGAAAAGAGATATTTACATTGAGGTGTTTACTCACCCAACCCCTATATTACTTTCTCTTTTCATAACAAACAAAAAAAACAAGAAGTCATAACCTGGCCTATAGGTTGCTCATTTGGTGTTGCACTGCTGTAGTCAGTGCCATGAGGCAAATGGAATCATCAGCCTGCAACCGAATAAATGAACAAAAAAATAATAACTGTTTGATAGCTGCCACTACTAGAAGAACTACAATGCCATAGTGCCTTACTGATTTGGGGTGGGAGGTCATGCATGACAGTCCATGTTCCCCAGCTCCATGCCTGAACTACTAGGCCATAGTGCCTCACTGATTGGGGGGGGGGGTGTCATGTCTTAGACTCCGTGTTCCCTAGCACTGAATCTGTACTGCAAGGTAATAGTGCCTTACTGGTTTAGGAAGGAGGGTCATACCTGAGACTCCAAGTTCACTTGCTCTGTGCCTGAACTACTGGGCCATACTGCCTCACTGATTTGGGGGAGGAGGGAAAGAATGTCTTAAACTCTGTGTTCCATAGCTCAGCACCTGAACTAAAAGACCATTGGGCCTTACTGATTTGGGCAGGGCTCACATCTCATAGTCCACATTCTGAAGCTCTGTACTTGACTTACTAGGCCATAGTGCTTCACTGATTTTATAGGGGAGTTCCCATCTCACATTTTGTGTTCCCCAGGTCTGTGCCTGCACTACTAGGCCATACAGTGCTTCCTGATTTTGAGAGGGGGTCCACATTTCCCATTCTGTGTTCTCCAGCTCTGCACCTGAACTAGTATACCATAGTGCTTACTGCTTTGGATGGTTATCACATCCCAGACTCTGTATTTTCCAGCTAAATAACACTAATATCTCAAAAGGGTGGGAGGGACTGCATGGGCCCCATCACATCTCCTAATCATGCTGCTTGTCTCTCCCTAACAAGCATGTCATACCTAAGAAAGGTAAAAGGACACAAAAATATAGACACAAAACATTTTTTTAAACAACTTGAATTGTAATATTTTTATATGGCAAAGGGATCAAAAATAATAATTCAAATACATTTCTCATATTCAAACAGGATAAAAACAGGTCTAAAATTAATCGGAGTAAATCAGAACCTTTTTGAAATGAATCAGAGTTGTAATCAGAACCAGGTCACAGCTTCCCTAAAGATGTACCTCTTTGTTGATGATATGAAACTTTGTAGCAGGGTACACAGTAAGAAAGTGGAAAGGGGTCTTCAGGAGAACTACATGTAACATAGAAACATAGAAGCTGACGGTAGATAAGGACTACAAGGCCCATCCAGTTTTCCCATTTCTTTTTCCACCTTATAAATGTGCTATTGGCCTTTGCTCTGTCAATGGCCTATCTATTCATACTCATATGTATTGTTCCCTTATGCCTGTCTAATGCCTGTTTGAAACCCTTCACTGTATTCATATCCACCACTTCCTGAGGTAGGCTGTTCCATGCATCCACCACCAGAAGTTCCTCACATTACCCCTTAATCGTCATCCCTCTAATCTCATGATGTGTCCTCTTGTCCTACTATTTTTCTGTGGCTAATGAGCTGAAAGCAGAAATTCAACATCAAGAAGTGCAAGGTGATGCAGTTAAGGACATGGGGTCCATGTAGAGTACTGGATGGGAGGAGATAGGATGGGGAGTACATCAGAGGAGAGGGATCTGGGTGTCATCAGTAGTGACTCTCACAAGCAAACCATTCAGTGGAGTAGGGCCTCAGGAAGGCATCAAGGATGCTGGGGTGTATCTGGAAGGGTGTGATACCAGGAGAAGTTAATAAATACTGCCCTTATACAGGTATCCAGTGAGGCCTCATCTGTAATACTGTGCTAGTTCTGGAGCCTGCACCTGCGAAAGGACATATGCAGACTGAAGTTAGCACGGGGAAGGGTCACCAAAATGATCCAGGGCTGGCATGGCAGATCCTATGAAGAATGGTTGAAGGCCCTGAACATTTACTCAGTGGAGGCCAACTTTGAGAGGGGGGAACATGACAGAGACATAAGCTCCAAATGGGTATAAACTGGATAATTAGTGAAGACTTATTTGTTAGAAATAGGGATGCAGGCACAAGAGGGCACAATTAAAAGTTAGTTGGGGTGAGGAGTAAATTCAAGAGAGATGTGAGGAAGTATTACTTCACTGAGAGGGTGGTGGAGCCATGGAACAGACTGCAAGCAGAAGTGGTGGGGATTCAGATGTGGTGGAGCAGGTATCCTTAAAGAATTTAAACATGACTTGGACAGAGAAAGATGACTCATAGTCCTACTTAGGGGAATTAGGAGGGGGAGGATTGTTGTTTATTGAAGAGAGGGAGACAAAGGTTAGGGCAAAAGGAAGTATAATATTTGTAGCCTCAATTGACCATTGGACTAATTCTGCCATCAGCATATATGTTTCTATCTTTCTGGGCATGAGATGTGGGTGAATCTGCGATCCAGCTGGAGGGTGAGGGGATTTCTTTCATTTTCCTTGTCCATGGCAGGGTGAAGTGGTTGACCTGGGAACCAGCATGTACAGTATGTGAAGGGGATTTCTATTTGTGTCCTGCTTAAAGAGCCCATATGAAGGCATGCAGCACATCATGAGGCATTCCACAGAGGGAAAGGTAAGTGTGCGAGATCCCTCAAATTTTAGAAGGTCCATGAAAAGATCTTTCTTATGAGGTACTGTACTGGTCTTACTTGAAGGTATCAGCAGTCCAGATACATACATATTTAAGTCGTGTTAATTTAACCAAGAGAGCACCTGTTTTTAATAACTTGAAAGAAAAAATTTCACTGAAGGGCAAACTGTATATTTAAAAGTACAACTTGCCCCAGTCATAAATAATTAAAACAACTATTGCTGGATTTTTTGGAAATAGAACAACTGTAAATAGGATAATGTTCATTACCAATTATACCAAAATGGAGAGGGGCAATAGAAAGTTAAATACAGAGCAATAGGTAGAAGCAAAAATAATATACTGTAAATTGGGCACCTTTTTTATTTAAGGATGACTTATTAGTGATCAATGTTAGAGCATGATTTACTGTAATACCATTTGTTGAAAGAAAAACAAAATGTATTGTAAGAAATTGATTACTGAAAGGAAAATAGAAATGGAAACTCTGCAACAGGCATTGGGATCATTCTGTAATTATGCAATAAACAGGTGCTTGCATCATATGAGAATATACAATATGAGGAATATGAAATGCTTCTGTGAAGGCTTTTAAATATGTTGAAAAATCTGCAAATCTGGAATCTTAGTGACCTTTTGGATAGTGAGCATTAGGATGCAAACATTTTGCACTGAATTACAATTATCTAACAAACTGAATTATATTTTTACTGAAGTCAGTACATCTAATGCTTAATTTAAGAAAAAGCACATTATATTATTAAATCAAATGTTGTCTCCAGAATACCAAACCTACATAAAAATGTTATAGTACATGAAATCTGCATTTTTAAAGCATATTCTGTTTTAAGCTGTTCTGGGCAGCTTACTTGCCTCCCTTGGTGAGTCAATATCTGCATTTAAATGACATTTGCCTACAAATTAAGACACTGAAGAAGGCATGGGCATCATATTAATGCAATAGAAAACTGTTATTTTGTTTCTTTTGTACAGTCAGTAAATTAGGACTAAAAAAAGGATGGTTCATATTTCAAGAGTGCATCTGACATCCAATTAAAAATGCAATAAAATAAAGAACATTTGTCTAATGTCAGGAACTGGCTTTATTATGTTTAGTGTGGGTGGCTAGGTGATCAGAGGAGTGTGTCCTTTCATTTTCTTCAAAAGTTCTCTTTACTTGTGTAATATGTTATACAATTTTGAATACTACAGAATTTCCCCGTTCATTTTTTAGACAGAACAAATAAATGCCTTTGAGACTTTTCTGGCACATTGGAGTTTTCTTGACAGATGCTTAACTTGAAAATGCCCTCGTCTCAAGAGCGGTTTAAGGTTTTTCAGTGGTTCTGTCGTTAATAATCCTGCTCTGACTAAAATCAAGATTCTTGCTATGTTTTATGCTTGAAATGATAAAACAGAAAGAAATTAATAAAAAACAGATAGAATGACAAGTCTTCACTCAAGGTCACTGGCTGTTTAAACCACGTTATACTGCACATAGCTCAGACACTGTCTATACATGTCACTGGATCTTATGACACAGTTGAACATAAAATGGTCTTGACAGCAGAAAGGAGTCATAGCTGAATTCAGCAAGGACAGTGGTGACTAGAATAACAATCATCCTGATAAACTTTTGGTATTTAAGCTATTGTAGTTGACAAGAAACATGGAAATTACATACTGTATGGTATACAAATTAACTTCAAGTTTGTATATAAATCTTCTTGTAAACCAGGATTTTCTGTTACAAGTTAGTTGCTATAAATTTATGCAAGGCTGAGAATGACATGAAAGCAGCACTTCAGCATTTTAAATCATTCCTTTATTCTTATAAATCTGCCACAGAGTGGAGGACACCATAGGCGTTCACCCTTCCGTCCATCCATCTGCCAAACCATCAAAAGATGAGATATGCTTTGCTAAGCTACAACTTATCTTCAGTAGTCCAGTTCCCTTCACATTTCATAAATAATGAATATATCTATTTGATAGTAAAATTCAATGGCTGTGATCTGAGTCCTGGGAAATTAATCAAACATACTGTATGTAATTTATATTTTCAGACTTATTTCTTCCACAAGCCACCCAATTCCTTGCACTCTGTAGCTATACTAGAATGTTTCATTTAAAACCTAGGATCCAGTGCTCAGTTGCAAAGAGACAAGTGTTGTAAAGTGTAAATTGTGGGCGATAACGTGTGACCATATCACTGGGATACTTTATCCATTTGAGACACACAGCCACAGTGTGCACAAATGACCATGCATAGGGTCCCATGGAAGTTACAAATCTATTATGCTAGTGACGACAATGTGCTGATAGCAATAGATTATCATTTGCCCTGACAGGCTAGTGTAGTACACACAGATGCAAAGATTAAAATGAGGTCACAGAATGCTGGAAATGCATTACACAATTTGCATGGCCCTGAGCCATCACTACCCTCTCCTAGTGACCCATTGGCAAATTTGGTGTGACATTATCTGTCACTAGCATGCCATCATTTCAGAAAGTCAAGGCATTCTTACAGTACCAAACTGGTCTCCCAGCCCACATAAGTCCATAGCATAGTACCCAAAGAAAATTATTTTTGTTTGAATGTTTATCCTTCTTCAGTGTGTGCAGTAACCAAGACATTACAGGTGGAAATATTAAAACACTGCTGTTGGCAACAGTATTTATTAAATGTAGTCACTAATTATAAAACTAATATTAAACTGCAGCAAATTTAACATATTGTGAGAGGAATTGTATGCCAGGGATAGAATACACCTCAAAGTGGAGAGGAGGTAGATCTTGAAACTAAAACTTGCTGGATTCATAGTCAAGAGGTGGGGTTTAAACTTGTAAAGGGGGAGGGTTAAGTAAAAGAATAGCTCCACGAGGGCTGCTCTAGGGTCCAGGTCTAGGGCTTGAAAAGAGGGCAGGTGACTGCATTGCAAATCCATCTAGGACTGTGCAGGAAAGGGTGACTAGGGAGTGTGCAGGACCGAGATGACTGGAGAAGGGATTGAGGTCAGGGTGGAGGATGGTCCAGATCAATGCCAGGAGCATGAGCAATAAAATGGCCGAGCTCCAGGCAATGCCAGTTGATGGCTCAGTGGATGCGGCTGCAATTACTGAGACATGGGACACCCAGAAAAATGACTGGGACCTAAATTTGGAGGGATACAAAATATTCATAAAGGATAGAGGAGAGGGAAGAGGTGGGTGTAGTGCTGATAGTCAAAATGACATATTGGTTAGTGGAGTGGAAGATGCTGTAGGGGGGAGGTGGAGGTGATTTGGGTAACCCTGTAAATGAAGGGAGGTAAAAGATTGAAAATAGGGGTGGTGTACTGACCCTCCAACGATGGAAGAGGCCCTGGAGGACAAACCAGTTGAGAACATCAAGGGTCCCTGTGACCTTGGAAAGGGTAGAGTGGTGGTCAAGGGTCACATTAACATGCCGAAGGCAAACTGAGACACCATGACATCCTCTGTGGCCAGGGAACAGAGACTGATGGATGTGTTTCAGGATGCCTTCCTGGTCCAGCAGGTGGGGGAACATACTAGAGAGGGGCGGATACTGGACGTTGTTCTAGCAGACTGTGATCAGATAAAGGGTCTGGAGGTGTGCAGTCTGCTGGCAGGTGGTGACCATGACATGGTCTAGTTCCTGCTGTATCTTGGGGGAGGATAACTGCACTAATGCAATAGTAGCAGACTTCAGGGGAGTGGACTTTGTGGGCATGGGTAGGATTCTACGGGGGAGCTTTGACAAGATTAGGCTGGACATGGATGCTGGTAGCTTGTGGGAGACCATTAAGAAGGGGGTGCAAGAGGCTACTAGATCCTGTACTAAGGTAAGGCATAAGCATGGTAGAGCCAACATTCTGTGTTGGTGGACCAGGGAGGTGCAGGAGGCGGTGAGGGATAAAAAGGCTGCCTATGAATGTTTTAAGCACTCTAGGAGGGATAGGGAGAGGGGTGAGTATGAGTTGATGGCTAGGAGGGTCACCAGAGTGGTGGGGGAGCCAAGGTGAGGATGGAGCAAAACCTGGCTAGGGATATCCGTGTGGGGGGGGGAATGATTCTATAGATACATAGGAGAGAAGAGAAAAGGGAGGGCACAGATCAGAAGGATTAGGACTGGGAAGGGGTGGACTCAAGAGGCAGGGGAACAGGCAGAGATGCTAAATGAGCACTTTGCCTCAATATTTACAGAAGGAGGCAGGGGATCCCTCCAGCCCGACAGGAGGAAAGGAGAGCCAGCAGAGTTGAGAGGTCAGATGGAGTCTAGGGGACAGAAAGAGGCAGTTACAGGCCAGGCAAAGTCTACAAGGGGATGGGTGGTTGAATGAGAGGGGTTGGGTTGGGAGGCAGAAATCACAGTGGATAGGGTGAGGGAGGCCCTTTTGATGCTAGAAAAAGGCACCAGGGCCAGATGGGCTGCATCTGAGGGTTATGAAGGAACTGGTGGATGAGCTAGCAGCTCCTCTGGCTGCACTCTTTGACACCTCTCTGCAGACAGGATGGATGCCTCAAGACTGGAGTGTGGCTCATGTGGTACCTATCCACAAAGGGGGGTCTAGATAGGAGATGGAGAATTATAGGCCTATCAGCCTAATATCTTTGGTAGGCAAAGTAATGGAGGGCATTATCAAGGAGAGGCTCAGGAGGCAGTTGGAAAGGTTGGGGCACCTGGATGACAAACAGAACGGTTTTGTCCCGGTGAGATTGTGTCAGACCCACCTCATAGATTTTTATGACTGGGTGACGGGGGCCCTGGACCGACACAGGCCGGTGAATGTCCTGTGCCTGAACTTAAGTTAGGCATTTGATTCAGTACACCACAATGGGCTGCTAACAAAACTGGGAGGATGGGGGTGGGAGGGCAGTTGCTCAGATGGGTAGACAATTGGCTAACAGGGTGAATACAGAGAATAGTGGTTGGTGGGATAGTCTTCTACCCCAGGAACATCATTAGTGGGGTCCCCCAAGGTTCGGTATCGGGGCAACTCCTGTTCAATGCCTATGTCTCGGATATGTGGAGGGGGTTAGGAGTTGGATGAGTCTCTTTGTGGATGACTCAAAACTGGGAGCACTGGCAGAGAATGGATGAAGTGAGAGAGACAGTCCAGAGGGACCTGGATACCCTGGAGGGGTGGACAAGGAGGTGGGGATTGAGGTTTAATGCAGGGAAGTACAAAGTGCTGCATCTGGAGGTCAGAAACCCGGGCCATGTATACACCCTGGGGGGGGGTCACACTGCAAGCCACATCAAGTGAGAGGGATCTAGGGGTGGTGGTAAACATCAGAATGAATAACACTGAAAATTGCAGAAGAACTGTGGCAAAAGCAAACAGGATATTGGGCTGCATAGCCAGGGCGATTACATCCAGGAGGAGGGAGGTGATCCTCCCTCTGTTTAGTGCCTTTGTCAAGCCGCATCTTGAGTACTGTGTGTAGTTCCGGAGACCTCACCTCAAGAAGGACATAACATTTCTGGAAAGGGTCCAGAGGAGGGCAATCAGGATAATTCAGGGCATGAGAAGGAGGCCCTATGAGGAAAGGCTAGAACAGCTTGGGTTGCACTTGCTGAAGGAGAGGAGAGATGGGGGCACATGATAGGGGTCTTCAAATATGTAAAAGAAATAAACAAGGGTGGAGCCAAAGAGATGTTCAGACTAAAGAAGGGGGAAACAACCAGGGGACATGAGTGGAAGCTAGAGGGGGGAAATTACAGGGGGGACACAGGAGACATTACTTCACTGAGGTGGTGATGGAGACATGGAATGCACTCTGGTGGAGGAGGGAACAGTGGAGGGCTTCAAGAAGGGGTTGAACAGGTACAAGGGAAAACTGAAGCCAAAGATGCCACTCTCTGGGGCTGGGGGGGTGGAAAAGCGAGCACCCATTAGGAAGCTGGCTACCAAGCAGACACAACAGACCATCAGGCCTATTCTTGTGGCTTTTAGTATGTTAGTATGAATTACAGATCTACTGATGATAAACTATGCACAGGATTACATTACTGCTAAATATTTACATGATGACATATTTTTGAAGCCCAGCCACAAAATGTCCTGGTGGACTAACCATCAGCTGGAGCCATATTTTAAAATGTAACTGCCTGAATTAGCTTCTTTTAAATGAGATATACTACTTAAATCAGCTTCCTTTAAAAAAGATGCATTCACCAACCAGTTTACATGTAATTGGTGGGGATCCTGTTAACTGAGATAACCATACCTATCCCTAGCATTCAATAAGCTCAAAATTATCAGCACCCCTTGCTCATTCACAAACATTTAAATCAATTTTCTCATTAAGGCAGTAAGAACAGGGTTGGGGCTGTAAGAGGTAAGGCCATCAAAAAGTGGAGGGTGATGAGTACCAATGCCCGTAGTCTGTGTAACAAGCTCCCTGAACTAGAGGCCTTGATGGAAGAGGGTTGCCTGGATATGCTGACAGTCACAGAAACATGGTACACAGAGAACCCTGACTGGGATGTCAACATACCAGGATACACAATCTACAGGAGGGACAGGGAGGGTAAAAGAGGAGGAGGAGTAGCTTTCTATGTAAAGGAAGGGATCAAAGCAATAGAACTAAAGAGTAAACAGGGAACAGATGAGGCACTCTGGGTCACCCTGGAGACAGGAAATGGCACCACAATCCACATGGGGGTTGTATACTGACCCCTATTTCAGGGGAAGGGAATGGACAAGAAAATGATAGCAGGCATCCTTATAATGGCAGAAAAAGGGGAGATACTGTTGATGGGGGACCTGAATATGCCGGATGTTAACTGGAGCTCCTTTGCTGCAGGCACATCCAAGAGCAGGGTCATTCTTGATGCCCTACAAGGGGCATGCCTCATACAGTTAGTATTGGAACCCACTCAGCAGTGAGCAATATTAGACCTGGTACTCTCAAATGGGGACAGAGAAAGAATCTCAGATTTAGAGGTGGGTAGCCATCTGGGAACAAGTGACCAACAAACAGTGTGGTTCGTGATAAACACAGCCATACAATCAAGCCATACAAAAGCGAAAGTACTGGACTTTAAGAGGGCTGTCTGTGGAAAATGAGAGAGTGCCTCAGAAAAGCACTAGAAAGCAGGCAAGAAGGAGGGGTGGAGGAACAATGGGGAGTAATCAAAACAGCCATCACAGAGGCAACCAGCCTTTGTGTAAAGCAAATCAACAAAACACAATGAAGGAAAAAAACGCTATGGTTCTCAAAAGAGGTGGCAGGGAAGGTTAAGGAGAAAATGATAGCATTCAGGAAATATAAGGAAACACAGAAAGAGCAGTACAGAGAACTTTATCAGTTAAAGCAGAAAGGCAGGGAAGGCAGTCAGAATAGCAAAGGCCCAAACCAAGGAAAGGATAGCCAACTCTGTTAAGAAGGGGGATAAGACCTTTTATAAGAACATTAGGGAGCGAAGAAAGACCAAAGGAGGGATACTGAGGCTTAATAAAGGGGAGGGAATGTGGGCAGAGGGTGACAATGAAAAAGAAGGGATACTGAATGAATATTTCTGCTCACAAAGGAAGAAGAGGGGGAGGTACCTAAACCAAGCAAGAGAAACACTCTGAAGATGGGGATCGATATCAGTCCATTTACAGAAGAAAGGGTTCTGAAAGAACTAATAAAATTGAAGGTGGACAAAGCAATGGGGCCTGATGGGATTCACAGATACATAGATACATAGACAGTGTCGGCAGATAAGGGCCTATGGTCCACCCAGTCTGCCCATTTGAACTTGTAAGTTCAGTTTATGTTTTCCTAGAAATCTGTTGCCCCTTACCCCTGACTTCCAGAATTCCTTTATGCCTATCTCATGCATTTGTAAATCCCGTGATTGTTTCAGTCCCCACCACTTCCTCTGGCAGGGTGTTCCACTTGTCCACCATCCGTTCTGTGAAGAAATTCTTCCTCAAATTTCCTCTGAATCTTCCTCCCTCCAACTTCATCCCATGACCTCTAGTCCTGGAACATCTTTTTCACTTAAAAATGGTGTATTCCTGCATCCTGTTCCTCCCTGTAAGATACTTGTATGTTTCTATCATGTCCCCTCTCCCTCCTCTCCTCCAGGGAGTACATATTCAGTTCCTTCAACCTGTCCTCATAGGACTTGTGATGCAATCCATGTACCATCTTTGTTACCCTCCTCTTAACCTTCTCTACCCTTTCTATGTCTTTACATAGGTAAGGTCTCCATAACTGTACACTGTACTCCAGCTGGGGCCTCACTAGTGTCTTCTATAGTGGAATTATGACCTCCATTTGCCTGCTGGTGATGCCCCTGCCTATGCATCGCAGCCTCCAATTTGTTTTACCGGCTGCCTTGTCACACTGTTTCCCTACCTTGAGGTCATCAGAGATGATAACCCTAAGATCCCTTTCCTGCTTGGTGCATGCTATATCCTCACCCCCCCAACTGATAAATTGTGCCAGGGTTTTTGTGCCCCATATGCATTCCCTTGCACTTCTTTGCATTGAATTTCAACTGCCAAATCCCTGACCATTCTTCAAGTTTCTGCAGGTCCCTTCTCATTCTGTCTGCACCCTCTGGTGTGTCTGCTCTGTTACAGAGCTTAGTGTCATCATTGAACAGTGAAATTCTGCCTTCTAGGTCCTGCGCAATGTCACTGATGAAGATGTTGAATAGGACTGGTCCCAGCACTGATCCCTGTGGTACCCCACTGGTCACTCTTCCCTCTGTGGAGTGACAGCCATTTACCAACAACCTCTGTATCCTGCCACCCATCCAGTTAACTACCCACCACACTACTGTCCTGTTCAACATAGACTTTGATGGCAGATAAGGACCTCTTGGCCCACCTAGTCTGCCCATTTCCCTACGTACAGGATAAGCCGCCGATCCTAGTCAGCCAATAGCCTATTTCTTCCTACCCAGCAACTAGAATTGCCTTATGTCTTCCCATGTATTCTTGAATTCTCCCACAGTTTTACATAGATACATAGATACATAGACAATGTCGGCAGATAAGGGCCTATGGCCCACCTAGTCTGCCCATTTGAGCTTGTAAGTTCAGTTTGTTTTCCTAGAAGTCTGTTTCCCCTTACCCCTGCCCTCTAGAATTCCTTTATGTCTATCCCATGCATTCTTAAATACCATGATTGTTTCAGCCCCCACCACTTCCTCTGGCAGGGTGTTCCACTTGTCCACCACCCGTTCTGTGAAGAAATTCTTTCTCATGTTTCCTCTGAATCGTCCTCCCTCCAACTTCATCCCATGCCCTCTAGTCCTGAAACATCTTTTTCGCTTAAAAATAGTGTTTTCCTGCACCCTGTTCCTCCCTGTAAGATACTTGTATGTCTCTATCATATCCCCTCTCTCCCTCCTCTCCTCCAGGGAGTACATGTTCAGTTCCTTCAACCTGTCTTCATAGGACTTGTGATGCAACCCATGCACCATCTTTGTTGCCCTCCTCTGAACCTCTCTACCTGTCTATGTCCTTACGTAGGTATGGTCTCCAGAACTGTACACTGTACTCCAGGTGGGGCCTCACTAGTGTCTTGTATAGCAGAATTATGACCTCCCTTTTCCTGCTGGTGATGCCCTGCTCTACATCCCAGCATCCTATTTGCTTTACCTGATGCCTTGTCACACTGTATCCCTACCTTGAGGTCATCAGAGATGACAACCCCAAGATCCCTTTCCTGCTTGGTGCATGCTATATCCTCACCCCCAACTGATATATTGTGCCAGGGTTTTTGTGTCTCATATGCATTATCTTGCACTTTTTGCATTGAATTTCAACTGCCAAACCCTTGACCATTCTTCAGGTTTCTGCAGGTCCCTTCTCATTCTGTCTACACCCTCTGGTGTGTCTACTCTGTTACAGAGCTTTGTGTCATCAGCGAACAGTGAAATTCTGCCTTCTAGATCCTGTGCAATGTCACTGATGAAGATGTTGAATAGGACCGGTCCCAGCACTGATCCCTGTGGTACCCCACTGGTTACTCTTCCCTCTGTGGAGTGACAGCCATTTACCACCACCCTCTGTGTCCTGCCACCCAGCCAGTTACCTACTCACCACACTACTGTCCTGCCCACACCCATATTCCCCACAACCTCCTCAGGAAGGCTGTTCCATGCATCCACTACCCTCTCTGTGAAAAAATACTTCCTCACATTGCCCCTGAACCGATCCCCACCTCTATCTTTACATTGTGTCCCTTTTGTTCTTGCATGTCTCTTTTACTGAAAGATGCTACCTTCCTGGACTTTGTTGATTCCACTGAGGTACTTAAACATTTCTATCATGTACCCCTCTCCCTCCTTTCCTCAAGGGTATACATATTCAGCTCTTTTAGTTTCTCCTCGTACGGCTTCTCTTGTAGACCCTGCACCATTCTAATTGCCCTCCTCTGGACTGCCTCTAGCCTGCCTATGTTCTTGCGGATGTCCACACCCATATTGCTCAGTTTGTGTAATGGTCTTCTATGTGGCACAGTATCAAAGGCCTTGCTGAAGTCCAGATAGGCTATGTCCACTGCCCTCTCCTGATTCACCTCCTTAGTCACTCAGTCAAAATATTCTGGTCTGGTTGGTCTGACATGACCTCCGCATGATGAAACCATGCTGCTGTGGGTCCTGTAGTCCATTGACAGCCAGTTGTTCTACCAAACTCTCCTTCAGTAGTGCTTCCATGATCTTCCCCACTACCGAGGTGAGGCTGACTGGTCTGTAGTTCCCTACTTCCTCTTTATTCCCACTCTTGTATTAGGGATCTGCTATCCTCCAGTCTTTGAGTACCTCCCCTGTTTCCAATAATTGGCTAAACAGGATAGCCAGAGGCTCAGCCGCCACCTCTCTTAGTTCTTTAAGGACCCTGGGGTGCACCCCATCTGGTAAATTGTTATATTAACTCTTATTACTTCCAATTCCTTCAGGACCCTTTCTCGTCTAAAGGGACTTGTGTCCATTTCTGCACCATTCTCACCCCTTGTACTCCCTTCAGACACATTACCCTCCTCTTCCTCAGCAAAGACTGAGCTTAAATACCTGCTCAATATATCAGCTATACTGTTGTCATCCTCCAGATGGCCCCCATCCTCCCACTTCAGTCTCACTATCCCTCCCTTTGCCTTTATATTTTTACATATGTACCTGTAAAAGGTTTTGCCTCCTCTACCCACTGATTTTGCAATGTGTTCTTCTGTCTGAGCTTTGGCTTCCCTTACTGACCTCCCTGCTTCCCTTTGCTTCTCCTGGTACTTCTCCTATCCCCTTCTGCCTGTGTCTTTTTGTATTGCCTGAAAGCAATCTTTTTGGCTTTCACTTTTTTTGCTACCTGGTTGGAAAACCATAATGGTCTCGTCTTCATTTTCCTCTTGCTAACTGGCTTAATGCATAATTCTGTTGCTCTTGTAATCCCCGTTTTAAATACTGCCCACTGTTCCTCAACCCCTGATTCCTGCCAAAATTCCCCTTAATGTCTCTTTCAAGTATCTCCCCATTTTCCCAAAGTCTGCCCCCCCTAAAATGCAGGATACGTGTTTTTGTGTGATTTGGTTCTGCTCCTTCTGTGATTTCAACCCACAATGACTGGTGGTCACTGTTCCCCAGGTGATCCCCCAATGTTACCCCATCACACTGTACCTGTTTATGAGCACAAGGTCTAGTATTGCCTTCTGCTGAGTTGGTTCCATGACCAGTTGCTTGAGGAAGGCACCCTGAAGGGAGTCCAGGATAAATCTACTTCTAGTTTATGCTGTTACTGGGATGCTCCAGTCCATGTCTGGAATATTGAGGTTTCCAGCCGGTACCACCTCACCCTTGTATACCATCCTTTGAATGGCTAGAATCAGCTCCCTATCTGTTTCTTCCTCCTGGGATGGTGGTCTATAGACCACACCTGTGTGGATGGCTGGCCCCATTTTTCTTTCCAGATTAACCCACAGTATCTCTCCCCCATTTTGTTCCTCCTGGATCTCTGTGGCCTTTATGTCATTTTTCACATACAGTGCCACTCCTCCTCCCTTCCTACATGCCCTGTCTCTTCTGAATACGTTGTAGCCAGGAATTGTCATCTCCCAGTTGTGGTTATCATTATGCCAGGTTTCAGTGATGGCCACAATGTCAAGGTCTGACTGCACCATGACAGCCTCCAGATCTTCCATCTTGTTGCTAAGGCTCCTGGCATTTGCACAAATGGCTTTCCATGATTTGACATCTCTATACTGTTTAGCTGTTCTACTCCAGCCCCTTCCCTGGTTTCCCTTTATCCTTGGTTCTCCTTGCTGTCTGCCCTTCTGCTGAATTTTGCCCCTTTTCTGCCTATCCACCTCTTGGGCGCTAATCTCCATATTTTGCGCACTGCTTTGTAGAGATAGCCACTCCTCTGGTTGGATTCACCTGAGAATTCTAAAAGAACTAAGGGAAGAACTAGTGACACTACTGACTACTCTCTTTAATAAATCACGGGAGGATGGGGTCGTACCTGATGACTGGATGAGGGCAGATGTGATTCCTCTTCACAAAAGTGGGAGCAGGACAGAGGCAGGAAACTACAGACCATTTAGTTTGACCTCAGGGGTAGGGAAAATGATGGAATCACTTTTGAAGGAAAGAATTGTTGAGTACCTAGAGGCCAGTGGGGCACAGGACCCAAGGCAGCATGGATTCACAACTGGGAAGGACGTGTCAGATGAATCTAACATACTAACATACTAATTGCCAGCAGATTAGGCTTTATGGCCTATCAAGTCTGCTCAAACCTAATAGATTTATTTGACTGGGTGACCAAAGTAGTAGACCAGGAAGGGGCTGTGGACATGGCCTACATAGATTTTAGCAAGGCATTTAATACAGTCCCACACAAAAGATTAATACACAAGTTAGCCAGCCTGGGAGTGGGTCCCAAGGTGGTGGCCTGTATAAAAAAAATGGCTAGACAACAGGATGCAAAGGGTAGTAGTAAACGGAGAACACAGTGAAGAAAAGAGGGTTACTAGTGGGATACCGTAGGGTTCAGTACTGGGACCAGTCCTTTTTAATGTCTTAATAGGTGACATTGCAGAGGATCTTGAAGGAAAAGTATGTCTCTTTGCAGACGACACAGAGATCTGCAGCAGTGTCAATACTCAAGATGGAGTGGAAAGGATGAGAAGGGACTTGGCAAAGTTGGAGGAATGGTCAAATGAATGGAAGCTCTGATTCAATGCAAAGAAGTGCAAGGTAATGCACCTGGGAAACAAAAACCCAGGTGAAGAGTACACAATGGGGGGTGAGATACTGACAACGGTATAATTGGAAAGGAACATGGGAGTAATTATATCAGATGACCTAAAGGTGGGCAAGCAACGTGAGAAGGCAGTAAGGAAGGCTGGGAGGATACTGGGATGCACAGGGAGAGGCATCAATAGTAGAAAACAGGAAGTTGTTGTCCCTCTGTACAGACAGTTGGTGAGACCCCATCTGGAGTACTGTGTGCAGTTCTGGAGACCCCATCTCCGCACAGCCATAGACAGAGTGGAGGCTGTCCAGAGGAGGGCTACCAAAATGGTGCAGGGACTGCACCAGAAGACATACAAAGAAAGACTAAAGGAGCTTAATATGTATACCCTTAAGAAAAGAAGGGAGAGAGGGGACATGATAGAAACTTTCAAGTACCTCAAGGAAATCAACAAAGTCCAAGAGGGTAGCCTCTTTCAGAAAAAGAGATGTCCAAGAACAAGGGGGCACAGTTTGAAGATAGAGGGGGGACGACTCAGAGGTAATGTGAGGAAGTATTTTTTTCACAGAGAGGGTTGTGGATGTATGGACCAGCCTCACTGAGGAGGTTGGGGAGTCAAGAAAAGTGGGGGAATTCAAGAATGCACGGGACAGACATAAGGCAGTCCTAGTGGGGGGTAGGAGTAAGTAAGCTGTTGATTAACTAGGATCTGCATCTTATTTGTTAGGTAGGACAATGGGCAGACTAGGTGGGCCAAGCTGTCCTTATCTGCCATCAAATTCAATGTTTCTATGTTTCTATTAGGGGTGCTACTAATAGCCAACCAACTGGATATTGCTACCAAGATAAACATAACTTACGATTCTTTCTCATCAGAGACTACGGTCCTGTCCACAATGAGCATCTTTCCCTTATAATATTTGTAAAAACATTTCCAGCTTGCAGTGTTTGTATGTCCACATCATCCCAAACTGTTTTATAATGTGGCAGCATTGTGTCTGTATTGTGGTCACTGTGTATAACCATGCTTAAAATATCTTAAATAACTCTACCTCCACCTCCCTCATTTGGCTTACTAACTCCATACTCACCAGTATGGACCAGGGGCAGATCACGTCCATGATATTTGTCAACCGGCCTAAGGTCTTCGTCACAGTATTGCACTCCCTCCCACCGGACTATCCACTTCAGCCTCCTCCTGGTTCCACTCCTTCCTTGAAGGTGGGTCACAATCAGTCAAGACTGGTTCCTCCCTCTTCCCTCCTCTCCCCATCAATACTGGAGTCCCACAGGGTTCAGCACTCAGCCCAGTCCTATTTTCATGCTTCTTGAATGATATATCTGCTGTCTGCTCTTCAGCAGATATACACATGTATGTAGATGTTACGTTCCTTTACACTTCCGGAGCTTCCCAGTCAGCTGTGGATGCAAGACTACAGCAGGATTTCATCAAGGTTCATTGGTTCCACTCCAACCAACTCTTCCTAAATGCCAAAAAGACAGTTTCTATTATCTTAAGCACCACTCAGAGACTCTCTAGGCTCCACCCTCCCTCTATCTTCCACACCCTGGATGCAACAACTTTAGAGAGTGTCACCTCCTTTAGGTACCTAGGGGTCTGGCTAAACCAGAAACTAGACTTTCTGTACATGTGAATGCAGTCCAAAAGAAACTGCACCCAAAACTTGATGTTTTTTACAGAAACTGTGATTGCATTCCACTACAGCATGCTGCGCAATTCTGCAGAAAATGATCCTCCCCATGTTTGACCATGCTGATGTAGTCTATAGTGCTTTCCCCAAATCCAACCTTACCAGACTGGACACCCTTTTTCATTTCTTCTGTTGTTTCTTTCTATCCTGCCCTCCCAGACACATAACTGTAATCCGTACAAAGCCATCTCCCTCCCATCCCTTGAATCCAGATGACCAACCCACACCGCTAGCTTTATTGGCACATTCTGGTTTGTGACTCTACCCTCCTGCCTCACCACTACTCTCTCTGCACCCCCCTTTCCCATTACTCCCTCTGAAACAGCAATCACAAATCCCTGGCTCTTCCCCATAGGTCCACCACTGCCGGTCAATCCACCTTCTCATATCATTGTCCTAAACTGTGGAATGCCCTCCATCCAAAATGCTCCCTCACCTGTATCCCTTTCCTCCCTACTACATGACTACACTTCCCCAGCCTGCACCTGCAGCTAATTTACCCTCTTCATCCAAGCCCAGTTCCATTCCACCTCTTAAGCTAGCCTTGTGCCACTCCATATGTCAGTCACTCTTTTAGCCTAATTCTCACCACATGACAATTCAGACCACTCTACCTACCATGTGCCTTCCCCTCAACTCATCTACCTAAAAATATGTATCAATCTCTCATCAAGGTTGTCAGTCCCTTAGTACCTCTCCATACCCGCTACTACTTTCTGCATATAACCCCCCCTACACACACACACACACACACACACACACACACACACACACTCCATGACAAGCTCTATTCTAGTATCTTTTGTTCCTGGGACCTCCAAACCCATCTGTTCAATATTTTCACCATTACTACCAGCAAGGCTGTATTTTTGATGTATTGTTTTGTTATTATCTGTAACTGGATGTCTATCCACACCATGCTGCTCTGTTATTGTTATTATTAACTGTAACTGGGTGACTATCCATAATATGTTATTGGTATCCTATGGCTATTGTTAATTGTTGCTGCCCCACATTGAGATGGTATGCTTACAGTAAACTGCAACCAAATTCTTTTCTTGCATTGTTACTATCCTAATGCTGTTTCTTTTGCTACTGTTGTGAACTGTTATTTTTAATGCTGTATCTATTGTTATTGTTGAGTATAGTTATTCCATTCCCACCTCCCTCAGGACACATCTGCAAATGAGAAAGCCTGCTCATTATCCATTTCTGGTGAAACTTTTATATAAATAAATAAATAAAATAAATTTTAGCTGAGTTTTTGGTCTGCCATGTCATCAATCCCATGATGCATAGTGCTGTGTGTTGCTGTTGGGATTTTAATCCATAATGCATCTGAGTGTTGCTAGTGAAACATTAGTTTAAACATGCTGGCATCCACTGTGGATGTGCTATTGGTGTTACTGGTGGAAAAAACAGAATGCAATTTAGGGAACGGAGAGCACAAAGAATGTTTCAGATTTGCATGCAACTGTTAGAGGCGATGAGTTTGCTGCAAAATGTGAGTGCAGTGCAGTGTGTGAGCATGTAAGGGAAATAGCACTTGCTGAAGCAATATTGTGCTGTGAAACAGGATTGATGACTAGTGACTGGCAAATGTTCAAATGAGCAAGCAGATTTTCAAAATTTTACATTCTGATCCCTAACCATACTTATGCAGAGTGGATGCACCGCTGCCCAAGGCTGTCCCTATGGACATGTGTGTTACAATCACACTGTAGTGCTGACATCCAATACTGCATACTGAACTCTTGGGCATCTGATTGTGGTGGGCATATACACAGTATATATACTGGGATGTATAGGGAAAGGCATCACCAGCAGAAAACAGGAAGTTGTTATCCCCCTGTACAGACAGTTGGTGAGACCCCATCTGGAGTACTACGTCCAGTTCTGGAGACCCCATCTCCGCAAGGACATAGACAGGATGGAGGCAATTCAGAGGAAGGCAACTAAAATGGTGCAGGGTCTGCAAGAGAAGCCATACAAGGAGAGGCTAAATGAGCTTAATATGTATACCCTTGAGGAAAGAAGGGAGAGGGGGGACAGGATAGAAACATTTAAGTATCTCAGTGGAATCAACAAAGTCCAAGAGGGTAGCATCTTTCAGAAAAAGAGATGTGCAAGAACAAGGGGACACAATTTGAAGATAGAGGGGGACAGCTTGGGGCAATGTGAGGAAGCATTTTTCTTCACAGAAAGGGTTGTGGACTCATGGAACAGCATTCCTGAGGAGGTTGTGGGGTCTAAAACTGAGAGAGAATTCAAGAATTCATGGGACAGACATAAGGTAATTTTTGTGGGGGATAGGAAGAAATAAGCTGTTGGTTAAATAGGATCTGCAGCTTATCCTCTAGGTAGGGAAATGGGCAGACTAGGTGGGCAAGCGGTGCTTATCTGCCGTCAAAGTCTATGTAGAGAAAATTGTAATTGAGGTTTTGCTGGGCCATCAGACTTGTTCTGCTACCAATAGTGATCAAAATTCAAAATGTGCAGGAAATAGAGCAGAGTTTCAAAATGACTGGGGCTTCCCAAACTGTGACGATACGGTAGATTGGTCACATTTACTTATAATATCACCCTCTTGGAATAGACTGAATACTACAACCAGAAATCAAAATATTCAGTAATGATGCAGGCATTGGTTGACCACAAGTAACAATTTATTGTTATCAACAAAGGCTGGCGAGGCAAGGTGCATGATGCACATGTGCTGAAGAACAATGCTTTGTATTGATTCAGTTAGAGTGGCAAAGTGCTTCTAATAATGAACCATGACATTAGTGACACTAGTGTTCCAGTGGTTATACAGTACTTGGAGACCCATCCTCTCCCCTCCTCTCATGGCTTATGAAACCATGCCCAGCCTACACCGACCTAAAAAGTGCAACTTTACTTACAAAATGAGCAATGCCAGGAAGGTTGTTTAATGTGCATTTGGGTGTCTCAGGGAGTGGTGGCTGTGTCTGCTTGAAAAGATTGAATTCAGTACAGAGAGCATCCCCACTGTAATTTGAACATAATGTTCACTTCACAACCTAAGTGAAAATTATTCAGAACAATTTTTGGTCAGCTCGGTGTCGGACATAGAGAACGCAGCTTTTCAGCAACAGGACACTGACAGTTTTCCTGTAGTGGGCTTGCCAATAGCAGTCATGAATAGGCAGGCAGCATCCATACAGAATGTATTGGGTACACAACTTTGAGGCACAATAGTTCTTTGAAAGTTAACCCCAGACTTGTTCTATCTAATTAGAAAAACAGGGCTCAATTTTCAGAGCCCTGAGGATGCTGCAAGCCCCTGGTGTGCTGATTATTTATTTGGGCACATGAGCAAGCAGAGAGCAAACCATTTATTTATTTATTTATTTAGCTTTTCTTAACCAGGTAAGTACACTAGACAAAACATATGCCTATTTTCAGGTATGACCCAGGAGAGTACAGGAGTATAAAAGAACATACAGAGTACAAATTGAAGCAAGTGAGGCAGATACACTAAAGTCAAGAGAAACATAACATACATAGTGGGATAGCTCAGATTACAGCGGTGGACACTGTCAAATATGAACATGTAACAGCACAGAGTTTCTATAGCAATATGCCTAGCAAAAATATTCAGAATTTACACAATTTACACATTGCCACACCCAGGCGGGCAGGCATCAATGGCAGGGCCGGAGCCAAACACAAGAGATGATACCGAATATACACAATTTATACAGGGCCACACCCAGACAAGTACAGAAGATAATGTGCTTGAGTACAGTGCAGGAACCAGGGTACTCAGGGAGGTCTGAGACAATAGCATACTGAGGAGAACTTCAAGTGCTTCCACAGTGAGGTTCGTAGACACGCCTGGGAAGTGGCAGACCTGACCTGGACAGGAATGGAGTTCCATAATCTCAGAACCATAACCATTGCACTGCCCTATTGCACATATTTGAATATTGGGCCCCAAGTGTCCAGAACTGGAGTTATCCTAGAGAAATAGTGATAATCTTATTTATATATAACAGGATGTCTATCATAAAATGACTAGATTTTAGAACTGCATTGTTTTGTTTGCATTTTGGACATTGTAAACTGCTTTAGTGAAAGCAAGCTGAATCATGTTAAATGCATTTTTTTGGTAATCAGCAAAAAATACTGAACATTATTCCAGATGGTGCTACAGTGAAGCAGCCCCCTGAGAAATCCCTATATGAGGCAATACGTAGGGGTTCCAGTCTGGCATCTCTTGATATGTGGCAGATGAAATCCTGTCTCTGAGTTTGGTGTGTGCACTTTTTTTTTTTTGCATTCTTTAGTACAAGCGAAGTCCATGGGCTGGATTTTTACTGTGTGGTGCAGGGCTTAATCCAAGCCCTGCACCACAACACTTCAGTTCTGGCAGTGCACCAAACCCTGACCCTGCAACTGCACCCAATTTTACAGTCTTGGGCACAATTGTGACAGTTTTCAGGATTTATGACAACTTGCACCAAATATCTGGCACAGTCCCCATAAGAAAAGTCCCGCAGGACTGCAACAAGTTAGACCACAAAAAGTTCATCTAATTTGTGGCAGTTGCCACACAAGAATTAAAACTCTGTTTGATCACCGCAAGCCCCATGTGCTGCATCATTGCTGCACCTGAGGCTTGTGGTGATCTAAGTCATTTGAAAATTCTGCTCCATTTTTTTTCAGTCATTGGATCTTGAGTGAAGGAAACAATGGCCTGTTGACATTTCTTGTACCTTACACTAGCAGTGTGGTTTGTACTTGGCTGTTGATAGTAATCGCACAACTAAGCTGCTGAGAGGTAGATTGCAAACACTGTTGGAAATTAACTTGCTGCTGATTTGGGGAACCACTGGTAGAGCTGCTAGTAAATGGCCGAGTGTGGTGGTAAAACAAATTGTTCTGCTCACTGTACCTACCGGTGCAATTCACTTTTTTGCTACTACTGTGCATACACAAACAGTGGAAATGCACTGTGGGGTATACATCCATACTGCACTTTTGTACACTGGTGGGCAACTAACAATAAGCATGGTTCAGAAACACATTTGCACAGGAAAGACTGCAGTGCTTACGGCCAAACAGTTTTGAAAACTAGTTTCAAACAGTTACCAGTGGGGACACAAACCGTTATCAGCTTTTAAAACATTTTAAAGGACCTAAAAATATTTAAAAAGCACTAATAGGACAGAGCTTCTTGAAGAGTGAAGAAACTCTCACCTTAAGCAAATTTACTTCTCTACTAGATCTAATGTTAGTAGGTGGGTTAGCATTTTGATTGCCAGAGTATAACATTTTAAGATATCCCAAGAAGTGAATGATGATGACGTAAACATTAAGGCAGTTTACAAGAAAAAGAAACAGATCTTTCTACAAAATATATTCCTTTCGTCGACTCTAATATAGTTTTGTTCACCATGTGGGCAAATGCTAATAAAACCTAATACCAAATATGCTTTACTGGCAGGTGATTTTAATACCATTATGTAAATTAGCATTGATATAATTACCAAATCCTCACATGCAGTCTCATTGTTATTAATGACTTTCTGTCTTTTCAAACTTTAGTGGATGCTTGTTGTGCAGTATACCATTTGAAATCAGTATACATATAGATTCAAACAATACAACCATACTTACAGTACTTTACAGATTACACTATATTTTTGTAAATAAGGATCTGATCACCAACTTTATAGCTGCCTCAATCAATGGAATTTGTTTCTCTAACCATACTTTTGTTCCTTTTTAATTATATTCCCACACCAGATAAATAATTCACTAACAGTAGCAGTTTATTAACCAATTTTCTTTATAAAATATATTGTATTAAAAAATCATAACTTGAATATAATAGTTTTAATTACAGATTTAGATATAAAAATACTGGTATGTGCCTTTTAGGCAGTTATTGTGACATCAGAATGTTGTTGCAGACTGAAAAGAAAACCAGTAATAGCTCAATATGTATACCCTTAAGCAAAGCAGGGAGAGAGGTGATATGATAGAAACATTCAAACACCTTAAGGGCATTAACAATGTGAAAGAGTCCAACATGTTTAAATATAAGAAAAACAGCAGGACAAGAGGACACAGCATGAGAATAGAGGGAGGCCTATTAAGGGGGAATGTGAAGAAATTCTTTTTCACAGAAAGAGTGGTGGATGCATGGAACAGCCTACCTCAGGAAGTGGTGGCTATGAATACAGTGCAGGGCTTCAAACAGGCATAGGATAGGCATAAGGGAGCAATACAGACAAAGATGGATATATAGGTCATTGACAGTGTAAAGGTGTGTGGCACATTCATAAGGTAGAAAAAATGGCAAACTGGATGGGCCTTGCAGTCCTTATCTGCCGTCAGCCTCTATGTTTCTATGTAATAATATAGTTAACATAAAGAATTTAGTGTTGGGTAAGAGAATAAAGGATCTGCAGATCACTATATTCAGGGAAATACAATAGCTAATGATAAACTGGAATGGAAAATGCAATTAAAAATGAATCTTTATTGAGAAATTTGAAAAAGGATATATTCAGACTAAAAGATAAGTGATATCATTTTGCTAACAAAGGGGGAGGGGAAATTGTTTAACCAGAAAAGGCACACTAAACCAAAGCTTGTTTCCAGGTGAGACCTCAGAGCCCAAGGATGTTAAGTCATTTACTCAGGGTCACATAATATGTGAGTGGTGGCTGTGGGATTCAAACCCAGGTCTCCAGGTTTGCAGCTCAGTGCCCTAAACCACAATGCTATACTGACTCCTACAGGTCAGGAAGGGTGTTATCTTACTGCTTAAAGAAACAGAAAGAAGAAGAAGGTAGAAGACTTGGTTTGCTGGCCAAGGCACCTAGCTTCACCTGAGCTCTTTCCTTTAAGACTGCTTGAAAGGCAGAGTAGAGAAACTTACCAGAGCAAGGGAAAAGGATTAAGACTTATTTTGGCTAAGCAGATTTACTGTGTGGTGTTGTTTTTATTTTTTACTCACAGGGATTGCTACTGTTTGTTGCTAACATTTCATTGTTTTATTTTTTCTGTAGCAAAGTGTTTCTTACAGCGTATTATCGTCTCTGAAATTATTACAGGTGGTGCTTTACAGGTTTTACAGTTTTATCTAACATTAGGATAAGCTTTCAGGGTTACTGCATTTGTTGTTGACTGATTGTTTCTGCTCTTACCTCCTTGTTCTTTCATCCGTGGTTCTTCTTTTTCGTCTGGGAAAGGGCCCAGCCACCCACCCCCATCCCCAACCACCCCACACTACACTCCTTTTATAGGGTACCACAGTTGTGACATTTCCTGTGGCAGAGCAGGAAGGGGTGGATCAGTGGGGCCTCCACAAGGTGAGCTCATTTACAGGGGCACTAGTAATTTAACTTGTTATAACAAGTTAAACAAAACACAAACAAACCATTACTTGCATTTTTTCCTTTTTTTTCCTTCTAATTAGTCTGACTAGGTTATAAACCCAGCAACTTATCTGGAATGGATATCATTAACTGCAGGTACTGTGGAACAATTTCAGAAGGACAGTCTTACAGGATTTAGGACACTGTCCTACATGCTGGGCCTTTGGAGATCTTAGGATCAGCTCCGGGCAGCATGGGCAGAGATTGCACGCCTCAAATTTCATATTCAAGAGGAAATACATTATAAGAACCACCCGCCATTTCTCCAGCATCCAACAGAAAAACCTCGACCGCAGAGGGTAGTTGGTCCAGGAGGTTGGCAGGTGGTTAGGAGGGGCAAATCGGGTGCCCCATCACCCTCTGCTCTCCAACATATTACCTCCAATAACCATATAAACACTACAAACAGGTATCTGCCTCCATCTCTGAAATCAAACAAAGAGGCAGAAGACACTGCAGAGCAGGACACTGCAGCACAGGAGCTAGCACAACAAAACTCACCCAAATCAGGAACCAAAACAAAAAAAGCAAAAAGGAAATCCAAAAAACTTCTGATCATAGGAGACTCCATGATTCGGGGAGTTGATACCCATCTCCAGCCAGGAGTAATGGTCAGATGTCTCCCAGGTACATCAGCATGGAGAGACACTGACTGCATTGCTAAAATTGTTCACAAAGCAGGAGAAAACATTGATGTCCTAGTACACATAGGGACTAATGATCTCACCAGCTGGTCAGTTGTGGAGACCAAGGAACACCTGACCAGGCTGGGTGACAAACTATCATCTATTTCATCCGGCATCTCCTTCTCTGAGATCCTGCCAGTCTGGGAGAGGGGAGCAGATGGACGGAAGGTCAGAGAAGGGGAGATAGGGGAGCTAAACACGTGGCTCAAGGGCTGGTGCCAGGAAAAAGGACACAGATTTGTAGGGAACTGGCAACAGTTCTGGGAGCGAAAGTTCTTTAAATTGGATGGACTGCATCTGACTAAGGAGAGAGTCAGTGCATTGGGGCAGAAGTTTGATGTCTTTGCAGAATATTTAAACTAGCAAATGGGGAGAGGGGTGCAGCACCCCATACGTTGAATGGGAAGAACACCTCTCTCCCCTCAGCTAGTGGTCAAACAGGGATTCAGCATGTTTGCAGTTCATTTGCATCACCAAGTAAGAAAAAAGGTTTGTCTCCCCATGCGATGCACGGGGTAATGCCAAACCTCGCCCAATAACTAACACACCAAAATCTGGCCAATGGAAAATCTTGTACACAAATGCTCACAGCCTGGGCAATAAGATCCCAGACCTGCAGGCAATAATGTCAGAGGCTAAACTGGACATAGTAGCAATTAGTGAGACGTGGTTTACCAGTAACCACACTTGGTAGACTTCAGTACCTGGCTATGTATTGTTCAGAAGAGACTGAGGTGCAAAAAGGGGGGGAGGAGTGGCCCTGTATGTCAATGAAAATATCAAAGCTACAGAAATTCAGAACATACATAAGGAGCCAGAAGAACTGTGGGTCACCCTGGAAACAGGAAATGGGACAGCCATAAGAACTGGGGTTGTCTACAGGCCCCCAGACCAGGGGGAGGACATAGACACATTACTGTTAGAAGATATACAAAACATGACAGCTAAAGGGGAAGTTCTGATAATGGGAGACTTCAACATGCTGGATACAGATTGGTCAATACCAGCAGGAACATCTGCCAGAACTAGACACATAGTGGATTCCCTGCAGGGGGAGAGCCTCAAACAACTGGTACAGTAACCCACAAGAGACAGGGCTATCCTAGATCTAGTACTGACTAACAAGGAAGGGATCACAGATCTCCAGGTAGAAGGTCAACTGGGGGCCAGTGACCATCACATGGTATGGTTCAATTTGGCTACTACATCTAAATCATCCCATTCCAAGACAAAAATATGGCACTTCAGAGGAGCTGACTTTGATAAGATGGCCAACAGAGTTAAGCTAGCCCTGGCAAAAAGAAACACAGGTGAGGGGGTACAGGCAAAGTGGGCAAGCATTAAGGATGCAATACTTGAAGCAACATCCCATTGTGTTAGACAGAAAAGGAAGTGCAAAAGAAGAAGGAAACCACTTTGGTTCTCAAATACAGTAGCAGAAAAGGTCAGAGCCAAAAGGCTGGCTTTCAGGAAATATAAGGGAACACAGCGGGATGAAGATAGGGAGGCATACCAAACTGCCCTAAGGGAAGCAGGGAAGGCAGTAAGGCAGGCAAAGTCCCAAACTAAGGAAACACTAGCACGAACAGTAAAAGAAGGTGACAAGACTTTCTATAGATACATTAGTGAAAGGAGAAAGTCCAGAGGGGGTATTGCTAAGCTTAATGGAGAAAAGGGAGCATGTGAGGAGGAGGACCCTGTAAAGGCATCTATCCTAAATAGATACTTTTGCTCAGTATTTACTGAAGAGAAGGTAGGGCAGGGCCCACAGTTCAGCATCATGGACACAGGGGGGAGGGAGTTGAGCACTACTCCCTTCACAAAAGAAAGGGTCCTACAAGAGCTTGCTAAGCTCAGGGTGGACAAGGCAATGGGACCTGATGGCATACATCCCAGGGTACTTAAGGAGTTAAAGGTGGAACTAGCAGAGCCATTAGCAGAACTGTTTAGTGAGTCTCTGAGCACAGGAGAGGTCCCAGAAGACTGGAGAAGGGTTTATGTGATCCCGCCTCCACAAGAGTGGTAGCAGGGAGGAGGTGGGAACTACAGACCAGTCAGTCTTACCTCAGTAGTGGGCAAGATTATGGAGGCACTCCTTAAGGAAAGGATAGTACAACACCTGGAATCCATAGGGCACAGGATCCAAGACAGCATGGGTTTACAAAAGGAAGGTCCTGTCAAACTAATCTCATAGATTTCTTTGACTGGGTAACCAGAGTGGTGGACCAAGGGGGAGCAGTTGATGTCGCCTACCTTGACTTCAGCAAAGCTTAAGACACTGCTCCACATAGAAGATTGATAAATAAGCTGGGTAGGCTTGGGGTGGGTCAAAAGTTGGTCAACTGGGTGGCAAACTGGTTGATGGGCAGAAAACAGAGAGTGGTGGTAAATGGTATACAGTCAGAAGAGATGCAAGTCACAAGTGGGGTACCTCAGGGATCAGTTCTGGGGCCAGTCCTCTTCAACATCTTCATTAGTGACCTTGCAGATGGACTAGAGGGTAAGGCTTGTCTGTTTGCAGATGACACCAAGATCTGCAACAGAGTAGATGATCCAGATGGGGTGGGCAGAATGAGAAGAGTTCTGGATAAACTAGCAAAATGGTCAGAAGACTGGCAACTGGGATTTAATGCAAAGAAGTGCAAAATCATGCACATAGGGAAGAGAAACCCTGAAGCCACCTATAGGCTGGGAGGGGAGTTGCTAGCAGTCACAAAGGAAGAAAGAGACTTGGGCATCATCATCACTGATGACCTGAAATCATCCAAGCAGACCTCTAAAGCAGTAGGTAAGGCTTGGTGGGTGTTAGGGTGTATTAGTAGGGGTATCACAAGTCGTAAGAGGGAGGTAATAATCCCTCTTTACAAGACACTGGTTAGGCCCCATCTGGAGTACTGTGTGCAGTATTGGAGGCCACATCTTCACAAGGACATTAATCAAATTGAGGCAGTCCAGAGAAAGGCAACCAAAATGGTGCAGGGACTGCATCAGAAGACATATGAGGACAGATTAACGGAGCTCAATATGTATACCCTTGAGCAAAGGAGGGAGAGAGGTGATATGATCGAGGCATTCAAACACCTTAAGGGCATTAACAAGGTGAAAGAGTCTAACATGTTTAAATATAAGAAAAATAGCAGGACAAGAGGACACAGCATGAGATTAGAGGGGCCAATTAAGGGGGAATGTGAGGAAATTCTTTTTCACAGAAAGGGTGGTGGATGCATGGAATGGCTTACCACAAGAAGTGGTGGCTATGAATACAGTGCAGGGCTTCAAACAGGCATGGGATAGGCATAAGGGAGCAATACAAATGACTATGAATATATAGGCCACTGACAGAGCAAAGGCCGATGGCACATTTATAAGGTAAAAAATGAAATGGGCAGACTGGATGGGCCTTGCGTTCCTTATCTGCCTTCAACTTCTATGTTTCTATGTTTCTAAGTATGCAATACAAGCACTCATTTTAAAGACTTGACAGGCAAAACTGTAAGCATGGATATAGAAATTGCAAATGTATTTATATCCTACTTTGACAATATCTACAATGATTCAGAGTAACGTTCAGAAGAACAAATCAGTTTTTATTTAGATGGGTTATCATTACCAACTTTGTTTACCTCTGAACAACCATTTATTAAATTAAAGTTAGTCAAGGCCTATTTGTACCTTATTTCCCAGGTCATATCTGAGAACTGGCACATGGTGTGTCTAGTTTGTTTACCTGGGCAATGAAAGCTAATAAATAAAAGAAAAATGGACAGTCTTATTACAGAATTTTATTGTGTTTTTATGAAAGACATGATTTCTTGGTTCAACTAATTGATTGAGGCAATGGCTGACGGGACCCCATCCCAACTTCATTATCAGAAGCAACTATTATATTAACCCCCCAAAAAAATAATGCAAACTTCATCCAAAGAAGTAATGGCTTTTTGCCTCCCTTAATACAAATGAAAACATTTTGGAAAAAAATTGTTAGACAAATTAAACAGAAGACAGTGCTGCCCCTACCTTGCTTCTCAAACTGCCTACAATTCTTAAAATGTATTACCTGTCTTACTCACTATGTTCTCAATTCTTGACTTTCAAAAGGGTTTTCTTTGTTGCACTTTTCAGCTAAAACGTGACCAAGTCTAGCCATTAATCTCCACAGTGAACCATTTAGCTGGGTCCTGCTGTACTAGTATTTCATTTTTATCTCAAATATCTGAGTCAAAATCTCACTGCTTCTCTTTTTTTTTCTTATATGGATTGACCCTCATGCATCCAGTGTTAAGCATTATATCAAGAATGCCTTTCTCAGAGGCTTACATGTAGTCTGTGGGGAACCTGCCAGAAAGGGAGAACTACTGCTCCCCAATCATAAGTAATAGAGAGCAAGAAACAACAAGTCCTACCATGCTCAGTCACGAAGGTGTAATTGCAGTATGTTTCTTATGGGTTAACTCATGTTTATGGGATGCTTCAGGTGTGTGGCCAGTTTAAGCAAATTAAACACAATCCAAATTATTGGCAAATACGATTCAAGATCAGTAACCATTAGTTAACAATTTTTTTATCAAAATAAGGATCAAAATCTGATTAAAAAAGGTTTCATTAAGGTTAAAAATAGCATTAGCTGGTTGTGGATATCCAAAGGAGCATCTCTCACTACAAATCTTGAATTTGGAAAGTCTTCCCTAGCATTAGATGCAACCAAGAATTTTGTTCTTTTATCATGGAAATTTGTGTCTAAGGTTTTATAGAAGTGGGGATTTTCTTCTACATTATTGACCATCATTAATCATTTTCATAGTCATCCAATAGCAGTGATTAATTAATATAGGTCTCTACAATCAAAGAATGAAAAATGGTCAGGGGTAAGGATATTCATGCTCCACCATTTCATTTATATTTATTAAATGTATCATGGTTGATCAGCTTCCCTTTAAATCTAATGATTCTGTTGATGGCATTTTAGTTTTGTTGCCTGATCCTAAATGCTCCTTTACCTCCCTGATGTCAAAGATTGACAGGCTGTACCCTCCCTGGGGGTATCAATTGAAAAAAAAACATAGCTCTAGACTGCATCTTTAACATACAGAAGGAAGGAAACAAAACAATTGTTAAAAAGAAATTGAAGTAGAAAATTAGATTGAATATGCGGGTACACTTTAAACAACAATATACTGTAGATATTAATATGTCTATGAATATGAATTTAATACTGGAAACAATTCAACATCTATGTGAGGTATGGGAGAATGCATCTCTTTTACTTTGGGGTCATACAGATTCATTGAAAATGATTGTTTGTCTCACTTATTATATTTGTTTCATGCTTTCTTGTTTTCATTTTTTTGTTATACAGTATATATATATTTTTTTGTTATAGACTTTTTTATGCCCTCATCCTGCTATCAACTTGGGGATATAGCCTGAATATAGGCAGATACCCAGTTCAGGGAATTTACACTGTTATCCTGATGGCAGATTACATTTTAGTTTTGTTGACTTAACCTAAATGTTCCTTTATGGCCCTGATGTCAGTGGCTGATGGGTTGTAGCCTCCCTGGGAGTATCAATTTAACAAAAAAACATATCCATAGCTATATCTTTACCATACACAAGGGAAGAAACAAAACAATGGTAAGAAAGAAACAGAAGAAGAAAATTAAAATAAATAAGTGGGTACACTTTTCACAAACAATATAGACACTTCAGCATCTTTGAATAATAATTCAGTACAGAAGAAAATTAAACAATTTATGTGAGGGATAGGAGATTAAATATCTCTCACTTTGGGGTCATGCAGATTAATAGAAAATTATTTTATTGGCTCACTTACATGTATTTCATGCTCATTTGTTTTGGTTTTTTTGTTTTGTTTTTGTTATAGAGTATATATTTTTTGTTATAGAGATGTTTATGCCCTCTCCCTACTGACATCTTAAGGATACATCCAATGGCTAGGGATATACCCAGTTCAGGCAATTCACATTGTCATCCTGATGGTGGGGGGGGGGGGTCTTAACTTTCTTCCTTTCTCCCTTGGCAGGACAGTGTCACTAGTAGATGCACCAATCAAAATTTGACCAATGGCAGAAGCAAGCTCCCTGACCCATCCACAGGGGTCACTGAACTTGCAGAACATGCCACAAAACCATTCTGGTGGAGATGCACTGCCAAGCAGTAACTGTCTCAACCATGGCCTGGCCCACAATTTGACGTCCCAGGCTCATTTCTAAAGCTGGCTCATCAACACAGCAGTACAATGCACTGTGGCTGGGCCATCTGTATGGCATTAACTCACTCAGTTCAATCCCAGTATCAGGTTTGGACCAGATTCAAAAGTTGTTTTTCGTGGTTCTTGGGATGGGAGCATTACAGAGAATTTCCTGGCAAAAATTAACAGTTTCAAGAAAAGGTGATACCATGGGCTGCCCTGATTCAACAGCATATTATCAGGCCTACAAACTGAAGACGATGTTTACATGCAAAAGGCACTAGTAAGGAGAATATGGAGGGCAAGTAAGTTATCTTAATTTATTCCTACTTAGCATGATGTGCCCACAATTTTAAATATTGTGGGCACATCGTGTTTTTCTGTTAGCTCCAGCACTACCAATGGATATTAAAGTGGAGATCATAGCATAGCTATAGTATTAAGAAACTGTGAACACAGCTTGGAATGTTGGAAACCTCTGTGTTCCTAGGCTTCCAATTGCTTAGTTAGCATCACTTGTGCTGTAGTGAATAATAAAAATATATTACCACAGAACAGTACATACCATCAGGGATATCAGCTGCTTCTTTCAGAACATTTGCATATGAATAACTGAAAAGATCGGTGATGAGATTTCCCATCTGATCAAGATGCCTCATTACTATATCCTACCTCTGCTTCTGAATGTGGCAGTAAAAATCATCCTGAAAACTCTTCATAACATAAACTTTGTCTTCCCCTTTTTTATGCAAGAGAAAAAATAATCGAATAGTTCAACAGGACAACTGGAAAGATTGTTTAAAGACTGCAGGCTTGATTCTCAAAAGCTGAATATGTTTGTGACAAGCCCTGCATCAAACCCAGTGCTGCACCAAACACAATTACACACCTTGTGACTGATTCTCAAAGGTTGCACACATTTGTGACACTTTACCCCCGTAATGGTGCCTTGTGCCAATTATTTGGTACAGACCCCATAAAAAGGTCCCAACAAAAGCTGGTCTAGCTCACAGTATGTGGTGCACGGGATCAAAAATCCCGATTCCCAGCTAGGGAATGCCACATGCCCCTATTTTCCTTCTGTTCGGCGTACTTGTGGCATACAGCATTCCAACATCTTTGAGAACTGAGTCCTTTGCCTGCTAACAGTAGGCTGTAGGCTAACAGTAGGCCTAGCAATATAGCCAAGAGTTAGAGTAATGAGTTGCGAATGACTTTGGTACATCCAGAAGACCTGTTATTGATTCCAGCAACCTCCACTTGCATACTGCATGACTCTGAGCAAGTCTCTTAACCCTCAGTGCTCCCGGGTTGACCCTGAATACAGGCAGTTGCGCCTAGTGGGCCTTACCCTATTACCAAAGGAAAAAAAATGCACTGAATATATGCAATGTCAGTTCTTTGATGGCAACCAGTCAATACTTTATTTATTATTTGGAGACCGGATAGGCACAATGAACTTGGGCTCATTTCCAGCTGTGACCCTGGAGAGGGTATACAACAGGATGTGAAACAGCAACAACAAGATGTCAACAACAGATGCATGAACACAAGAAATACAACTGTAGTATAAGTATTACATTTTAGAGAAAAAAAAAAATGTAAAAAGGGTTACATGTACATAGGTTATGGGGTGGCCTGAATGACAGCTAAGGGAGCATGTCTCCAAAGTATGAATATACTGTATTTGTGCAAAACCACAGTGGCATAAAATTCAAACTGCAGAATACACAAGCTATGAAATAGAGTAATGCAAACATGGGTAAAATAGGTAAAATACCAGGCAGTGGTGTAGATAGGCCATAGTTTATTATAATGTGGTGTGAAGAGAAACACACCTGGCTGCAGGTGCATTCTTTTGAGAAGTATGTCAGTAACAGTGATTTGAGAGAATTTGAGGTGGAAAAGAGAAGGGTTGGGAGAAGTAGGTTATTCAACACTTTTGGAAGTTAGATAGATAAAGCAGATTGGCATGCTATAGATATAAATTGAAGGATATGAAAGAAATGAGAAGTGGAAGAAATAAAGGAGTAGAATGAGAGGATGCAAGAGCTAAGGAGAGAGGAGAGAAAAATGGGAATAGTGGTAAGCCAGTATTTGGCTATAAACGAGGAACAACATGAGAGATGACTGACCTCATGGGAGGGAAAAGAGATTCGCATTTAGAGATCATTGATGGGTGAGAGGGCACTCAGGCAAAACAGCAGAAGGAATGAAAAAGGTGGTCCAGTCTTTCATACGTAGTCTTTCGGCAGTGTTGCAGACTGTAACTGTTAAGTCAAACAGCAGCAAGATCATCTTAAGGATGATTTCTCTGTGGACTAGGAAAGGAATGCAGAATTTATTTTGGTACAGCACACTAAGCTAAGAGTGAAGTTGCTTGTGCATGACACCAAAGTGTGTGAACAAGCTGAGATTCTGATCCTGCCACACCCCTAAATACCTGAAAAGGAATACCTGTTTAAGTAGGTTGCCATACAGAGTTGTGAATACAGGTGTATGCAGGAGCCTTGCTAATTGCTATCTAATCCTCACCTTGGTGATTTTTGTTGACCTCACCATAGCGTTTGACTCAGTCTCCCATAGTCTCCTTCTGAATAAGCTTACAACTATAGGTCTCTTCCCCTCCTCCACAGACTGGTTCAGATCCTATCTCTCTGACAGGAGTCAATTCATTCAGCTACGGCAATCCATTTCTTCCACTCTCCCCATTCATGCAGGTGTCCCCCAAGGCTCTATTCCTGTACCCTGTCTTTTCTTTATCTTTGTAAATGATCTCTCCACCTCATGCTCACCAACATATGTACGCGTGTACTCTGATGACACCATCATATTTACATCAGGCCTTTCCCTCACCACAGACCAGTCTTCCCTGCAAGCAGCCTTTTTGAGTGCCCTCAACTTATTTGAAGCAAATCTCCTTAAATGTAACACTAAAGAGATGGTTGTCATAGTGTTCGGCTCTGCCCAGAGGTTGACTAAAATCTCATCACCTCCATCTTTATCCTCCCTAGATGGGACAAAGTTAGATATTGTAGAGTCATTCAAATACCTGGGGGGTCTGACTAGACACAAAGCTAGACTTCTCCCTGCACTTTGACTTCCTCCACTCCAAACTTCAGCCTAAACTGGGTGCCTTACAATGTATCAAGGATTGTCTCTCCCTTCCTATACATGAGGAGCTCATATCAAAACTAATCCTTCCCGTGTTTGACTATGTCAGCGCTGTCTACAGCTCGATTCTCCAGTCATCCCTTGCCAAACTAGATCCCCAGTTCAATGCTTTCTGTCTGTTTGCCTCATACCTCCCTTACCATACCTATCACTGAGCCCAATATGCTACCCTTGCCCTCCCCTCCCTTGCTGACTGTCGTCTCACACACTGTGTTGCTTTCATAGGCAAGTACTGGTTCCCAGCCCCCCATCTCTCCTCTGTCCTTTCTCCCACATGTACGTCAGGCTACTCCCTCAGAAAATTAGATTCCTGGACCTTCGATTTCCCACGACCCCACTCACAAGCAGGCAAGGCTGCTTTCTCCTTTATGCTCCCTGGTCTCTGGAATCATCTCCCCCACTCTATCTGCCTTGCACCCACTCTTACCATGCTGAAACATCAACTAAAGATTCTCCACTCCTCCTGTTACAACTGCTTCCCACCCAGCCCCACTTGATTTCCATTTTACTCCCTCATCTCCCTCCCTGTCTTTACTATTTCTCTTCCTCCAGGCACCTTATTCTCCTCTGCCTTTTCCTTTTCTACATCCTATTCTAGGGCCACTCTACTCTAATTCTCTTCTCCTTTCTCTAATCCCTCTACCTCTTGTACCCATCCTTTCTCCTTACAAAATCTTTACCCTGCATGTTGTAAAATTGTAATTGCTAAAGTAAAACTTCTCTAAAAATGTTACTCTAGTTTGCAAAATGACCTATATAAAATGGAACCACTGTTTACATTGATTCACATGTACATGTAATTTGAATAATGCTACCTCAACAATTGCAACTTAATGTATGTTTGTCAGCTCTGTAGTTTTTGTATTTGCTCAACTGTATCAATGAATGTCTGAACTGTTGTTTTATCTCGACCGTTGTAAACCCTCCTACCCTTTCCTCCAGGTCGCACCTGGAAATGATCCTCGGTTCAGTGTGCCTTTCCTGGTTACCAACATTTTAAATACATTAAATAAATAAATAAAATGCCAAACGTACAAGATACATTTTTTGGTATTCAGTGAGAGCTGGCTTAAATGAAACTGATGGAGATGGCCAAAGTCATTCTGGAGTGATGAGTCCAGCTAAAGGACCAAACCACCTTAAGGAACTAGGACTGTGTCATCTGCATACATATGTATGTACTGTAGGAAGAGACACAGGTGGAGGACAGGTCATTTATTTATTTATTGAAATGTTTCACCAGGAAGGCATACTGAGCAACACGTTGCTAGTCTCCTGGTGCAACCTCGGGCATAGGAGAACATGATGATACTAGACAGAGATTTGGTACACAGTATAGATATACAATTTGATTGCATTCAATAAAGTGAGCAGACTTTACAGAAGTAATGAAAGGGAGGAATGCTAACAGGTATGAACTACATGGATAAAATGCCATAGTCTTGAACTAGATATATACGATAGCACAAATATATTTGGCAAACATTTGATGTGACATAGATTTGTAGTTAGAAAATGACTGGATAGAATACAAGGAGGTTGAACTAAGGCAAGATTGTGAGGAGAGACACAGATAGAACAAAATGTGAAAGGTGTAACAGAAGTGCAAGGTTGGCTGTAAGTGCATTAGAGATTAGGGATTACCCAATAACTATGGCTAGGAAGGAGGGGGGAAGGTTGCTGGGTGGGAGGCATTTAGGCAGAGAGTAGGGGGGTGGAAAGGGGGGATTTGGAGGAGGGGAAGGCAAGGGGTGGAGGAAAAGGGTCTGCCAGGGCCTGACCCCCTCCAGAATGCTGGGGACCCTGCCTGCACCAGGTGGAGGTCAAGCATGAACAGGAGGGAAGCAGGTTGTAGTCAATGGGAATCTGAGCACATAAGGAAGGAAAAAAGGGGGATGAGAAGGTTCCACCTGGGCCTGGCCCCTCAAGTGTGCTGTGGACTCTGCCTGCACAAGGCAGAGGTAGAGCATGACAGGAGGGAAGAAGGTTGTAGGCAGCAGAGGTAGAACATGACAGGAGAGACATAGGCAGCAATGGGGAGTAGGATTCAGAAAGACCAAGAGAGAGGGAGGTAGGAGAGAAGAGGAGCCAAGACCCAGGCTGCCCTTTCAGGAAAGAATGGGGTGGAAGTAGTAGGCGAGGAAGGTGTTTGCCTAGGTTATGGACCCCTCCAGGATACAGAGAACCCTACCAGGGGGCCTAGGCCAAGCAACAGCGAGTGAGTAGTGAGCGTAAGGTGGTGTGCAGACGAGGGAATGGGGAAGGGAGTAAGGTGGAAAAAAAAGAGTGCTGATGGAGGATATAAGGGAGGGTTTTGCAGGAAAGAGGTGGGCGTGAAGCTGATGTAGTCTCATTGGGGAACAATTTAAGCAGAACTATAGAAGGAGCATCTAGCAGAAAGAAAGTTATGTAAGGCAGAGGCAAGGGAGTGGGAGGAGGAGGAGTGTCATATTTGAGGTGGGAGGGAGTTTCTGATTTTGGGGAAGTGATGGGAGGTGCCTGATTGGCCGATGAGGGTGGTATGAAGGGGGACTAGCAGGGTGCGAGTGTCAGAGGATCTGAGGGAGTGGGAGGAAGGCGGGGGGAGGGATAGAGCATAAGAGGTCAGAAGGAAGCACATCAAGCCAAAGTTTGGAAGTTTGCTTGGCACAGTGAGCCAGGCATCTATTAGCAAGTGGGGGAGAAGGACAGGGCATGGTAAAGGTCACAATGATGGGTCTGAGATGGGGCGTCAAGAACTAATTGGCAGAAAGAGCTGAAATGAGAGTTCAATCTGGTAAAGGAAGATATGGGAGTGGCACCATAGACTACATCACAGTAGTTAAAAATGGCAAAGATCATCTTCTGGACAAGTTCTCACTGGGCCATAGGAGGGATACAACTACGGTTCCCGTTAAGAGCTTCAAGCTTTGGGTGCATTTTTTTCAGAATGGTGTCAATGTGGCCAGAGAAGCTGAGATGTTGGTCCAGCCAAACCCCAAGGTATCTGAAAGAGGCAGTGTCCTCAAGGATTGTCCCATCAAGGGATGTGGATAGAGGACAAGGGGTGGATCCTAGACAGTCTCTGCCTAGTGCTGAAGATCATGGAGACTGTCTTTTTGCTGTTTAGGAACAGCTGATGTGAGGCAAACCAGAGTTGAACCTGGTGGAAGTCATGCTTAAGAGTAGTTGCTACATCAATGGTAATTTTGCCAGAGGTGAACAAGATGGTATCAATGACATACATATGGATAGAAAAGGAGGGGGAGCAGACTGAAGGAAGGTCATTTAGGAAGATGGAGAAAAGGATAGGACTGAGCACAGAGCCCTGTGGGACTCTTATGGAGATTGGGAGGGGTGGAGCGGTTGCATTCTGAATCCTGACTGATGGTGTTCTGCCTGTGAGGTAAGCTCTACACCAGGTAAGAGCAGGAGTAGACAAACCAGCAGCTGTAAGGGAGTTGAGAAGGAGAGCATGGGAGACTGTGTCAAAAGCCTTGGCGAGGTCAACAAAGATGGCAGAGGTGATGAAGTCATTGAACCATCCCGGTAAGGATAGAGTCAGTGAGCCTAAGGAGGGAGGTGGTAGTGGAGTGGTTCTTCCAAATACCAGATTGGAACAGTGTGAAGAAGGAGAAGTCAGCAAGAAAAGAGATCAGTTGAGAGAGGACCAGGTGTTCTTGGAGCTTAGCAAGGGTGGGGAGGAGGGAGATTGGGCGGTAGTTGGCAGGGAAGGAAGGATCACCACCCTTAGGGAGTGGGAGGACTACCATATATTTCAAGGGCATAGGGATGGAGGAGGACATGAAGGAGAGATTTAGAATTAGAGAGGGAGAGGGTAGGCAATAGCAGGAGCTGAGAGGTAGAGAAGTTTAGGGTCAAGGTCGTACAGAGAGGAGCCTTTATAGGAATTGAGAGAGAGGAGGGCTGTTATCATCTCCTCAGAGGAGACAGGAGAGAATGAGAAAGAGGGGTGGGTAATGGAGATTGAGTTGTAGGAGAGGTAGAATGAGTGGAGGAGAGACTTGGGGAGAGGAATTCTTGAAGGGTTGAGGCACAGGAGGTGTAGTAGGAGCTGAACTCTTGAGTCACTATGCATGGATCAGACTCTAGTGTGTTATTTATATTAAGCACAGGGGTTGGGGGATGTGGGGGGGGGGGAATTGTAAGTGGACCTCAGGGAGAAGGATTTAAGAAGCTGGAGAAAAGGTTTGGGCCTAGTATGGAGACTTGGGGCACACTAAAGGTGACGGGCAGTTGGGTGGATAGGACTTCACCAACTTGGACCATCTGAAACTGATCTGAGAGCAGAGAGAAAAACCACCCAAATGCAATGTCAGATATGCCCACAGCACATCACTTATCCTAGGTAATGTGGTGGGCCACAATATCAAAGGCTTTTGTGGGGTCTCTAAAAATTACCACAATGAACAAGCCCTGGTTCATGCCTTTCAGCACAAAGTCAGTGAACCAGAGGAAGGATTGGAAGGTGGAGCTGTCTTTGCAGAAGCCAGTCTGCAGGGAAGAGTTAAGAAGAGGAATCAAAATAGGTGGATACTTAGGAGAAAATTAGAGTTTCCCACACATTTGCCAGGGGAGGGTGGAGCAAGATGGTCTGGTAATTCCCAAGGGAAGAAGGGTACCCTCCTTTGAAGAAGGGAGCACTTTAGCCTGCTTCCCTGACTGGGGGATGGATATCAGTTGTTTCAAAGGTAATGAGGAATGAATTCCAATATATTTCAAATCTTTATTAGATTTCTCCACACACATCAGAGGGCAGTGTTTCATTGCTGAGTCACTTCCTCAGGCCCACAGTGTAGTGCTGTTAATAATTTCAATGCAGAACTATTATAATTAGATCCTTTGTCCTAATAAAGTGAAAACTATCATTATACAACAATGCTAACTCCTATCACAGATCACCTATTGTATCCCCTATATATTATTTTTAATTCAGATCTTCTCCAGTATCAAAAAACTGATCTCAATATTATTGAGTTCATGTAGTGCCCCACCCCTGAACATGACAGAGATATCATCACATAAATACATTTTTGTGGATTTTTTTTTAGTTAATTTCTTTCTCCTTGCCCCAGGTGCACACCTTCTTGTCAGACTCCCCAGCCCTGTCACACACTCTTGGATCACCTTCCACTGTCCTTGATGGCTTTCCCCTCAATGGCAAGGTGGCAGGGATCCCTCAACCCTCCAGAACGTATCCAGTGTGGCTGTTACTGCTATTCATGGGAGCAGGGCCTGTGGGGATTGGCTGTCATCATGCCACACCCAGGACACCCTTTTTCCTCTTTTCTCCCCTTAGGAGAGGAGGCATGCAATTATGCCCTATAGAGAGAGTGCGCACACATCTGCACGCACTCCTCCAAGCATCTGCCTCCTCATCACCCCCTTTTTAAGCATCAGTGTGCTGTCCCCAGCTACCACTAGGGGCCAGTCAACACCAACTGCTTGTGTCCCCCCTCTCCAGAGAAGGAGAGCAGTCCCATGGATGCTTGATTCTTCTCCTCCCCTGCCGACCCCCAGTGGCCCGTGCTCATTCCCAGACATGGGTCGCCATCATAGCATGAGGTCAGGCATCCAATGCCTCAGCCCTCAGTGCCACTGGGCCAGAAACATTTTTGTGTTTAGAAATCATCCCCTTTTCTAGTTCACATCCTAGATAATGCAGTGTATTTCTGTCAAATCTTGTTTGTTACTGATTTTTATTTCCATCTTGTGTCTGACTAGTTATAAATCATTCATTTAAAAGACCTGAAAATCCAATTATATAGTACTTATAAAAATTAACACAACTGTATTCATATCATCATAAGAATATGGTTAGCCTTCTTAAATGGATTAAATATGTGATAAACAGTTTCACCTCACTATTTTCAAAATCGTAAAATCTCTCTTTTTCTTTTGATTGAGATCAGTGACCCTCTAATATATCTTGCAAAGTTAAACATATTTTTATCAACTGACTATTTCCAAACACAGGATGTCATAGAACCAACAAGGGGGGAGGCCGTATTAGACCTAGTGCTATCAGATGGAGAGAATGTCTGGGATGTGGAAGTGAGGGATCACCTTAAATGTAATGACCACCACACTGTGTGGTTTTTCATCTACATGGGGAAGGAAGCAGCCATGTCTGAAACAAAGGTAGTGGACTTTAGGAAGGCAGACTTCAATAGGATGGGGAGCATAGTACATGAGCACCTGGCAAAGCTCAGACCAGAGTTGGGTATGGACCAGGAACTGACCATGATTAAGAAGGCAATAATTGAGGCCACTGGCACCTGTACAAGGGCCTATAAGAATAACTTCAAAATGAAGAAACCTAGTTGGTATAACAGGATGGTAGCTGAAAAGGTCAGGAAAAAGAGGACAGTCTTCCTGAAGTTCAAGCGTACCGCAAGGGAGGAGGACAGAGAGGCATATACTGTGAAATTGTGAGGGGCAGGCAGAGAGGTCAGGGTAGCCAAGGCTGAAAAAGAACTGAAACTGGCCCAGTAGACTGAGGAAGGGGAGAAGGACTTCTTCTGATATATCAAGGAAAGAAGAAGCACAAGGGATGGGATAGTTCAGATGAAGAAGGAGGGAGGATAGGCAGAAAAAGGGGAGTAGCAAGCTGAGGGATTAAGCAAGTACTTTTGCTCAGTCTTCACCAAGGAAGCAGTCAGGCCAGTGATACAGGGGAAGATTATGGGGATCCTTGGGGAGTATGGAGTATGGGGGAGATCGAGGTAGACAGAGTTTTAAGAGGGCTTAGGGAACTGCAGGTGGACAAGACACCTGGCCCATATGGGGTACAGCTCAGGGTCTTGAAGGAACTAGCGGTGGTATTGGCAGCGCCATTGACAGGCCTATTTAACACCTCACTGGAGATGGGGTGTGTACTGCAGGACTGTAGAACAGCTCATGTGGTACTCCTCCATGAAAAATGGACCCAGGGTTGAGCAAGATAACTACAAACCAGTTAACCTAACCTCCATAGTAGGTAAGTTAACGAAAGCTATTCTAAAGGAAAGGCTGGTGTCCTTCCTTAAAGACTATGGTATCCAGGATGACAGGCAGCATGGGTTTGTCAGGGGGATGTCTTGACAAACCAACATGATTAACCTCTTTGACTGGGTGATGAGGTCTTTGGATAGAGGGCAAGCCGTGGATGTACAGTACTGTACCTGGACTTCAGGAAGGCATTCGATTCAGTGCTGCATGACAGGCTAATCAACAAGCTGGGGGATCTGGGATTAGGGGAAAAAATGCTTGGGTGGGTCAGGGGCTGACTAAGGGGCAGGAACCAGAGTGCGGTGGTAAGGAGGGGACATTTCAAAACCTAGACCTGTAACCAGTGGGGCACCACAGGGCTCAGTACTCAGTCCTGTGCTGTTCAACATATTCATTGGTGACATTGCTGAAGGGGTTAGAAGCATGACTTGCCTTTTTGCAGATGATACTAAACTCTGTGGAAGGGTGGACACAGAGGAGGTGAGACAGGTGTTAAGGTAGGAACTGGTTAAGCTGGAGTAATGTCTGGCATCTGACAGCTGGGTTTTAATGATAAAAATGTAAAGTAATGTACATGGAAACCAAAAACCCCAAGGCCAGTTATTGGCTGGAGGGAATGCAGGTGACAGTGTCAGAGGAGGAAAGGGGCCTGAGAGTAATGGTTAGGGGTGATATGAAACACACAGCACAGTGACATAAGGCAGCAGCCAAGGCAACTAAAATGCTGTGATACATAGCCAGGGGAATCTTCTCTAAGAGGGAGGAAATTATTCTGCCCCTGTACAGGTCACTGGTGAGCCCACACCTGGAATACAGTGCTCAGTTCTAGTGCCCTTACCTGAAGAAGGATATCATACTACTGGAGGGGATCCAGCTGAGGGCAACCAAAATGACTAAGGGTATGGGGGACAGAGCATACAAGAGGAGGCTGAAGGATCTGAACATGTACTCCCTGAAGGACAGAAGGGGGGGGGTATGATTGAGACCTTCAAGTACCTTAATGGCATCAACAGGGTTGGAACAGAGGGCATCTTCAAATTAAGAAAAGAGGGTGCAGCTAGGTGGCATGTCCTGAAATTGGTGAGGGGTAGATTCAAGAGGGAACTAAGGAGACACTTTTTCACTGAAAGGTTGGTGAAGTGGTGGAATAAGCTGCCAGAGGAGGTGGTGGCAGCGAAGATGGTGGCCATTTTCAAGGGGGGGTTGAAAAGGGTGAAGAAGCAGATTAGACTAAACGGGACACTACTGGGAAGTGGATGGGAGGGAATGAGATGGTGGGGGTTGACTCCAGGAGGAGTTGTGGGGGGGGGACTACAGGGAAACAACTGAGCTGTGCACTTGAGCAGATTAAATAGACCATTACAGCCTGTTTCTACTCATAATTTTGTATGTTCATATTTTGGTGCTTCTTTTCATATTTAAATATTTTGTCCCTCACAAAAAGTGCTTTACCTTAAATCACTGTTTTCATATCATGAAATCTCTTGTTTTGTCTATTAATTTAGGTCAATGACACTCTAGTATATCCCAGAATAGTAAGCAGATTTTTGTTAGCAGTTTATTTCAATGTGACTTTTCTTGATTAAAATTATCCTTTCCCTCACCAAAAGTGCTTTACCTTAAATTGCCTTTGTCAATCAGTTTATTGGTTCCATTCATTTTTATGTAACCTTGCCTTTTTGGCTTGTTTTTTCTTTTTGTCTAATAAAATGAAAGGAAGCCTTTTTTTCAAAATTTAGTTATCTTTGCAGCTAAGAAAAGATTGCCACCTTCATGTTTAATTCTAAAATACAGGAGGATGTTTACCACTGTCCTTATAAGAAAGCTAATCAGTACATGAACTCCATGATATTGAGATCAGTTTCTTGATACTAGAGAATAATCTGAATAAAAAATAATATATAGGGGATATAACTGGTGATCTGTGATACGAATTAGGATTTTTGTATAATGATAGTTTTCACTTCATTTAGACAAAGGAAATTATGTCTATATGAATTTATTAGCAGCACAACACTGTGGGCCTGAGGAAGTGGCTGGGCCATGAAAGGTTGCCCTCTAATGTGTATGGAGAAATCTAATAAAGATTTGAAGATTTGAAAGGAGTTCATCCCTCATTACTTTTGACATTGCTTGGATAGTCGCAGTGTGAATGACCCTAGACCAAGACATTTTTACCTTTCCAGAGGAAGGACAATCTGAACCCACACTGAAGCAAAAGGATGGATACCAGTTGGCAAAGAAAGATTGAAAAGGGAGACAAGAGATCATCAAGGCTATATTGCTTAACAGAATTAAGAAAGAATAAGATAGTGAGGGTGGTCTTTGTGGGAACTGTGAAGAAAAAAGATTTCTTATTATGTAAAATAGATTAAATGTACTATCAATTTGCAAGATTCATAATAGAGTGCATATGGGATCCACCATTTTAAAGTTTATCAGGTTTTGAACTGGTTAATGCTGAAGAAAAAAAAATGCTATCTCTATGGCTGTCCTGGTGTCATAAACTTAAAAATTCAAAAGAGACTCATCCACTGTGACATTTGATGAAATAAGAAATATTGCGAGATAATAGGTACAGTTTGAGAGCTTATAGTTAAAATTGTCCATTATTTAGGACACATAATAGTTTTGAGGATGTGATACTACAAATAACTATTGCTAAGGCTTGAAATGCTATACCAAGTGGTATAAAATCTGTAAAACAGCTTCACAAATTTCAGAAGGACATTAGAAAACTTTTAAGTCATACAGGTGAATGTTGTTCATAATCTTCATATCGCTGACCCAATAAAAAACTGTGTGTCTATGTGATGAAACCTAAGTGTTAATGAATTATTGTATTTATAATAATTGTACAGGTATGTCCCTGTCCCGATGTGTAACCGTGTGTTGATGTGTCGAAACCTAAGCATTAATGAATTGTTGTATTTTATAATAATTGTACAGGTAGTTGTTGAAAATAGGGTTTTACCCTAACAAATTGAATCCTGTATAAAAATAAACATTTTATCATCATCATCATCATCCTGTAGGGGTTGAGGGTGGGTGCCAGAAGGGTATTTGGGGAGAAACATTCTGGCCAGAGCAGGAGAAGGAAGGACAGGAGAAAGTAGGGAGAGGGCACAGGGAGCTGACATTTTTTAAATGTGTTAGAAACCTCAGCTGGAGACCCACCCAGTGGTGCAGAGGGCTGAGGTGCTTAAAGCATCTTACCTCTCCTATGCCAGCAACCCAAGTTCAGGAATGAGCTTGCACCATCACAGGTCAGCCAGGAGGTAAGACTGGGAAAAGGATCGAGCAGCATCAGGCAACTCTCCTCTCCCTGATTGAGGAGGTTGGTCTTATTTATTTATTTAAAAGTTTTACCAGGAGGACACACTGAGCAGAGTACTACTCAATTCCCGGTGAGTCCTGGGGGAGAAGGACATAGGGAACAATTCATTTCTTCCTGGTGCTTTCTTGGCTGCCACCAAGTTGAGGCTCGGTGATAGTGCTGTGCAAATGGGGAGCTGTGTTCAGTCAGGTGGGTGGAACGGGACTGCCTGTTCTGGAGCCCATGTGCACCTTTGCATATATGCACAACTGAGTTTGCTGAAGCCCCAGGAAGTAGTAGGGAAGAAAAGCTGGAGGAAAAAGGAAGGGCACTGTGAGGCTGAATGACACCTGCTGACATGCTGACAACACTTCACCTGCCACATATACGGGCTAGACTGCGGTGAGGCATTGGATTATGTGCTTCATGGGGGATAGACCTCCTTCCCCTGACCCCACCACTGGGGGTAATCTGAGTGGGTATATCCTCTCCACTGGGGTCCTGGGGAGGCAGTGGATGTTAGGGGTAAGTGGAAGCCAGAATATGAGCCCTCCTATACTGTGCCCCCATCAGAGGATAAACACAGAATAGAAAGAAAAAAAAAAGCCTCAGCCGGATCAGAGGGCCTTGTTACTATGGACTGAGGTCATGAGGTTGTAACTAGTTACTGTTTATCTCATAGTTCCTTCTCATCTGAGGTCTTCACATCTATTATACAATTTTAAAATTCTACCTCCTGAAGTACAAAGCCTTGCACTTTGTGGCAATGAAGTTCAGCTGCAAATTCTTGGACCACTTATCCAATTTCCCCAGGTCCCTATCCAGTTCTTCTTTATTCTGTTTACTGACCCCCAAGACACATACCTTGGTGTCATCCACAAACAGACATATACTGCCCTGGATCCTGTCTCCAGTAGTGTAAATAGACACATTGAAAAACACTGGATGCAGGACTGATCTTTGTTGGACACCACTCATAACAACCCTGACATCAATGTATGCCCTTTTTTGTACCACTGTTTGAGTTCTTCCATCTAGCCAGCTCCAAACATAAGTAATGACTTTTTTTTCAACATGTAAGCCCTCCATTTTTTACTAATGGGCATAGAGTCAAAGGCCTTTCTAAAGTTCAGGTAAATGATGCCACATGCCTGGCCCTTATCCACTGCTGGTGACACAGAAATGAAGAAATCCATAGAGTTCATTTGACAGGAGCTCCCCTTTGCAAAGGCATGCTGCGCGCTGTCCAGGATCAGGACCATCCTGTCAATAAAAGCTTGGTGGGGCACATGCAATCCCAACTCCCATCTACAAATTGCTTTTTACTGAAGGAAGAGTTTTGAAAATATTGATTAATCCTTTAATTGTGTGCCCCCACCATGAAATTTTCCTGGCATGATGTCCTTGCTAGGAGTCCATGAGACTCTGTAAGCTGACCAGTTGCTCCTTGATTATATTCTCAAGAAGATTCATGAAAAAGAAAATCAAGCTAGCAACTCTTTTATTCACTGAGTCTCCCCATTCTCTACTCCTGTGCAGAGGGATGATGTACCCTCCAGTCCCAGAGGACTATGCACATTTCAATCATGTAGTAGAATAGGTGCACAGGGGTTCTGCCAGTCACTGTCCTAACTCTCTGAGCACAGATTGGTTCAAACTTTTTAGTCCCATGTACATAATCCTCAAAAAGAAAAGGAAGAAGCACTCAAGTTTAGGCATGGGCTACCTGCTGGTAGCTGGATCAGGTAGTGTAGGTATCATCTATTTCTGGCTGGGTAGGGTAGTCCATCTAATGTACTACCCTACCTGACATAACAGTACAATTCTCAGGTCAGATAGTTTGAGACAGGCAACAGATAATAAGGGCAGGACTTTAAAGTGGGCATTAAAAGTGCAGCCTGTTGGGTTCTTCATGGAGCTTACAGCAGAATAGGAGCACATGACACTGGCCTACCATCTGATTGGTCAGTGATGTATAAAGGGCTGTGCTCCATGTGCTGTGAGCCTGTGTGGTGCACATAGAGTGTGTGTATCTGGAAGCAGCTCTGTGGGTGCTCACTTTGTAACATAATCGCGATTCATGGCCATAATGACTTGCCTTTAAAAGTTGAAAACTTGAAATGTAAACCTTCTCTACGCACAAACTAGGACAGGAGCAAAGGAAAAGGATAAATAGTGGTAGACTGAAAAAATCTCAGGGGGAGGGTGATCAGCCTCACTTGAGGAGGTGGTGCATGGGAGAGAAGATATGGCAGCAACTCCGTATGTGCTTTCTCTGCAGCACAAATCGTGGCCTTAAAGATTTATCTTTAAAAGTTGAATTATTAAAACCTACACTACAAATGAACTAGGACAGGAACAAAGAAATATGGGAAATAGTGGGGGACTGAAATGATCTCAAGTTGAGGGGGGATCAGCTTCAGATGAGGAGGTGGTGCTGGGGAAAGAAGAGAGAAGGAGCAAGGTGTTACACTGTTTGTGAGGTGCCCCCAAGCCCAAGCCCTGTCATTTATTACCGTGACATAGTCTGCTACACTCTCTTTCTCTCTCTGCAGCATAGTAAAGTTATTTTACAGCTGTATTACACTGTTTGTTAGCTGCCCCTGAGGCCTGAGCCCTGCCATTTACTACTGTGACATAGCTACACTGCCTGTCTATGAAGCACAGTGAAAGCCTTTTACGGCTGTATTATACTATTTGTGAGTGAGGTGTCCTTGAGGCCCAAACCCTGTCATTTATTACTGTGACATAGCGATAAACACTGTCTGTCTCTGCAGCACAGTGAAATCCTTTAACAGTTGTCAGTATTACCCTGTTTGTTAGGTTCCTCTAAATCCCGAGTCCTGTCATTTTTTACTGTGACATAGTAAGCTACACTGTCTGTCTCTGCAGCATAGTGAAATCCTTTTGCAGCTGTCAGTATTACACTGTTTTTTAGGTGCCCCTAAGGCTCAAACCCTGTCATTTACTACTGTGACACAGTCAGCTACACTCTCTGTCTCTGTAGCATTTTGAAAGTCTTTTACAGCTATCAGTAGTGCTCTGTTTTTTAGGTGCCATTAAAACCAAAGCCCTGTAATTTATTACTGTGAGATTGTTAGCTACACTGTCTGTCTCTGCAGCACAGTAAAAAAACTTTTACAGCTTTATTACACTGTTTGTTAGGTGCCCCTGAGGCATGAGCCCTGTCATTTATTATTGTGACATTTTATTTTTATTTATTTATTAATTTTGTTAACCGGGTTTACCCTCTGAGCCCTGAAGGTCCCTTTTTCAGGGGCTACCCAGAAATTGTTACAGAGGAGGAGACACAAGAAACTGTAGATCACTTTGGAATACAGATCACAGAGTACAGCAATAATTGGATACAATTAAGTTAAAAAGCTGGAATACAGAGGTATCATTTCGATTACACTAACCTTCGGGTTACAGTCAGAGTTAATTGGAGAGTGGTTTGGTTGTAGTAGACTCTGTCAGACCTTTGGAAGGCCTAGGTATTAGTTCACAGTGGGGGGGGGAGGCAGAGGAGAGAAAGGAATGAGCATCAGAGAAATTATCCGCCAACACATGAGCAGTGACTAAGGTCCAAATGATAATCCTGCAGGCCCTTACAGAAAATCCCTAAAGAGTTAGCTTCCTGAAGGTGACTCGGGAGCTTATTCAATAGCACTGGGGCAGCACGGGCCAAGGATTTATCACCAACTGAGGTTCGGGCCCTGGGTTCCTCAAGGAGCCATTGCCCAGTGGAGAAGAGTGGCCAGCTAGTGTGTTCTTGAGTTATGAGTCCAGTTAGGCTGGCTGGGGGGAGGTCACAGAGGAGCTTATAGGTGTTGCAAAGTGGAGGGTACTGGAGTCTATTGGTGAAGGAGGGCCAGTTTAGCAAGGCAAGTGCTTCACAATGGTGGCTCCGTGGCTTGGCTTTTGTGGCAAAGCATGCAATTTTATCGTAGAGGGTTTGTAAGCTGCTGAGACTTTGCTTTGCTATTTCATGCAGGATTGGGGCAGCATAGGTAAGTGTAGGGAGGAGGAGGATGCTCCTGGCAATCACTACCCTGGTCTCTAGAATCATTTGGACACTAAGACAGTAGAGAAGGCCAAGTTTCTGGTGGATGTTTTAAGTTACGTGATCAACATGGTATTTTAGGGTGAGGTCTTGGTCCAGTACTAGGCCGAGATTTTGAAGGATTATACCACTTCTATGGTACAGCCTGTTGCTGTGGCTAAGGGGAGTAAGAGACTGCCATCCTGGCCTAGGGATCTAGGTCTGAACATGATAGCCTTTGTTTTTTTTGGGCATTTAGTAGTAAGCGGTTTTGTTACTAGCCAGGATTTGACCAAAGCAAAGTCAGTCTGAAGATGCCATCCCAGTTCATAAGTCTTTTTCATTGATCTATAGAGGACCGCATCATCAGCATACTGGACCACCAATCAGCTCCTGCAGTGGTTGCTGAGGTCATTGACAAACAGTGAGAACAAAAGGGGACTAATATAGAGCCTTTCAGGACCCCTGTAGTTATTGGGAGCCATTCAGAGAAGGAACCCCTCCACTTGACCTGCTGGAGACAGTCAGTCAGGTAGTTGCTGAGCCAGTTCTATGAGTGTTGATCAAGACCAGTTTTTATTAATTTTGCTATCAATAGGGTGTGGCGACTAAGTCAAAGGCCTTGGTCAGGTCTTTGAAGATGGCTCCAGTTGGGGAGCCTTTGTCTAGTGCCAAGAGGACATCTGTGGTGAATCTGATGAGAGCTGAGTCAGTGCCGTTTTTTTTTTTGGAAGCCATGCCGGTTGGGAGCCAATAGCTAGTTTGCTTCCAGGTAGTCTTGAAGTTGGCAGTAGACTAATCTCTCCTGGATTTTTGCCAGACTGCAGAGGAGGGAGATAGGCCAATAGTTTTCTATCAGCTTCCTGGGGCCACCCTTGTGGACTGGTACCATGGTAGCCTTCTTCCAGGCATTGGAAATGGCTCCCTCCCAAAGTGACCAATTTATGAGCCAGGTTATAGGCAGGGCAATTGCTGGGGCAGCAGTCTTGAGTAAACTTGGGTCCAGGCCATTGGGTCCTGCCGTCCCTGTTGGTTCGATGGAGCACAGGAGGGGAAGCACTTCTGAGGAATGTACCATCCTAAGGTGGAAGGGCAGGAAAGGGGGATCCTGGGCTTTGGTGATCACCCTATCCTGTTTTTTGGGAGGTAGGCTTGCTTGATAGGTGATGAGGTCAGTGAAAAATCTCTTAAGGGCACTGGCAGCCTCCACACCTTCAGTTAGAGTTTGACCATCACTTGCTATCTGGCCCTGGGGAGTTTTCTTTATGCCTTTGATCAGGTCATTTATGCAGGATCAGAAGGTCCTGGGGTTTGATAGGTTGGTCTGCTGTAGGTTTTTAATGTACTCCCAATTCGCCTTTTTAGTTGCAATCCTACATTGATTCCTCAGGGATCTATAGTCGGCAAGGTCACTAGAGAGGGATGAGTTCCTATGTTTTTCCAGGCCTTGTCTTGGCTTAACATTAGAGATTTTAACTCCCTTGTGATCCACCTGTAACACTGGTCTTTGGTGCATATTTTTCTTAGTGGGGCAAGGAGGTTGGCTGCCGAGGAGAATGTGTCCTGGAAAAACTCAGCGGCAGCATCCAGGCGGGGCAAGAGCTTAATTGGTGACCAGATAATCTGGCTCAGGTAGTTTTGGAAGGAGGCAGCTGAGAATTTCAAGAAAACTCTTGCTGTAATGAGTCTGGGGGGGGATCTTGTCAGGCTTGTTTTTCCAAATGCAGAAAGTTGGGGAGTGGTCGCTCAAGGCATCAGCCATCATGCCTGCTGCCCGAATATTGGCAGGATTGGTAGAAAGGATCCAGTCAAGGGTGGAGTGTTTCCCAGTTCTGGTATTATGCCTTGTGACCTCAGTTATGGCCTGTGCCAGGTGAGTGTCAAGGAGTACTGCTCTTAATGCTGGCTCACTTCCCACTTCCCAGTTCAGGTTGAAGTCCCCTAGTCCGCCAAAGCCTGCAGGGAGGTTTATGGAGGGTTATATATGTTTCCTATTGTTAAATGCTTTGCAAGGCCTAGGATGGCTGTTATGAATATTGATTCGCTGTCAATGGAATCAAATTTGATATGTAGGGCTGATGTGGTGTCCAGTGGGGATCTCATGTACATGAGGACCCCTCCATCTTTTTTTGTCTCTCGGTCTCTTCTAAAGATGTTGTAACCCAGTACATCCACCTCATGGGCAAGGATATGGGGCTTAAACCATGTTTCTGAGACTGCCAACACATCCGGGATATATTGGGCAACCCATGATTGAATTTCATGCATCTTCGGGAGAAGTCTGCAGACATTCATGTGTGCAATTTTTAGGCCCTTCTTGTAACCCCAGCTTGGGTCTGGGGGATCCTATGATGCTGTTAGGTACTTGCGGACCAGGGTTTGCTTTCATATCTCCTGAGCAGAGCAGCAGCTTTATGACAACCCAGCTGAGAGCTCTAAGCCTGCTGAAGTTGGTAGCTGTCAGCCATTTGCATCTAGAACTGACAAACATGTAGTAGCATGCACCCTTGTGAGTTAGTCCTTGCATTATGATCAGGGACTCTGGTGATGTGATTGTAAGGGCAATCATTGAGGTGTGGGAGGGGATAATGCAGCATACCCCAGAGTGGGCTTGGGTGTCAGCATGTATCCAATTGTGAGTCCACACAGGTAAGTGCCCCAATATATAAAATGACCAGGGTGAGGCTCCAGCGGGGTAGGGCAGAGCAGAGATTGACCTTATTTTGATGGATCTCCATCATCTTGGTGGGGGTCTAGTAGAGGTCATAGCAGTTAAGGGCTCGTTCCTTTTTAAACAGGGGCGAGTGAGTTCAGCTTTTCTGGGGGGGTTGTTGGCTATTTAAGATTTCTTGGCTGGGATACTGCGCTTATATTTACTTTTGGATTTGGAGCTGTGAGAACTGTTTTGGTGTCCTCAAGTGGCTGGAGAAGATAAGCTTCTGATGAGAAAATAGGCTGATAGGTTGTTGGCTATTTAAGATTTCTTGGCTGGGATACTGCACTTATATTTACTTTTGGATTTGGAGCTGTGTGAACTGTTTTGGTGTCCTCTAGTAGTTGGAGAAGATAAGCTGCTGATGAGAAAATAGGCTGATAGGTTTTTACGTCACATCACGTGACTCTGCACTGAAAAATAAGAGCAAGTGTTGACCAAGGGTGGTGGGGGGGCGGTGGGGCGGTGGGGCAGCCCATGTGAAGCATCAGCAGGGTGAACTGGGACACGCTCACACCTACTTTGGTCCTTTTTTCCATATCTGTGTGTCTCTGGGTGGGGGCAGGATCTTCTGCTGCTGAGGCATCTTGCTGTTGGGAGGGCACTTCGGTCCAGGCCCTCATGATCACCTGCGGAGGGAGAGCCAGGGGTGTTCTGCAGAGATTCAGAAGAAACATCGGAATTAATACAGGTACAAGGGGAGGGCAGTTCAACTAAGGGAAGGGGGTGGCAAGCCGGGAAGGGACTGTACTAAGTTCTTCCACAGCTAACAGAGCTAAAAGTAGCCATCTTGTTGATTATGTATTTTTTTGCTTTCTTCAAATCTGGCTTTGCAGGGGCTACAGTAAACAAGTTAAGTTCCACACAGCTGTAATCAGTGGGGATTTCAGTAAAAGATTACAGATTTTGACAATTTTGCAGCTCCTTCACTCAGCGTCTGCAAACTTGAGCTAAAAAGCTGGGTACTGCAGAGATCCATACAGCTCTAATCTGCCAGGATCTCAGTAGAAGTTATTGATTTTAACAGTCTTTTAACTCATTTTGGCCTAGATACACCTGTAGGTGGTGGCTGAAAGCATAGCCACTCAGGCCAATAACGCCTGTAGACGTACTCTTCTGACTTTCACTCAGGCCGAGAATGTCTGAGGAAGTCAGTAGTTTGTACCTAAATATTAGACAAACCAAATTGCTTAGAATTGATTGCATAACACCGTTAGAAAGGTCATTTTGTGCTGAACAATTTTGCTGCTGATACTTTGCATCTATCATGTATACTTTAGGAGTTATTCGCATTTGTTTAAGGTATGGTGAGCATGGCTGACATTTGTCTCTCAAGCCTCACCTAAGCACCTTGTATAAATCTGAAAAAAAAACACAGTTGTTTGGTGTTTCAGCTAGTATAAAATAAAAACTAAATGGATTACAATTGATTGCATAGCACCGTTAGAAAGGTAATTTTGTGCTAAACAATTTTGCTACTGATACTTTGTGTCTATCATGTATACTTTAGGAGTTATTAGCATTTGTTTAAGGTATGGTGTGCATGGCTGACATTTGTTTCTCAAGCCTCAACTAAGCACCTTGAAAAAAACCCCACAGTTGTTAGGTATTTCATCTTTTATAAAATAAAAACTAAATTGATTACAGTTGATTGCATAGCACCATTGGAAAGGTAATGTTGTGCTGAACAACCTTGCTGCTTGTACTTTATGTGTAGCACTTACGGTTTAAGAGATATTCACATTTGTTTGTGGGATGCTGTTTATGGCTTTATTTTGCGTAGGAAGGTCCAGGATGCAGTGCTAAGAGTATACAGGGCACAAATGGTGGAAGTCTCAAACACCTCTTGTGGTGTGAATGAGTTAATGCCTGAGATGCTAGAAATGCAATTAAAGAGGGACTCTAGTCAAAAGTGCTACATTGCAGAATTAGAATAAGCATACCCCCCAATAAATCTCATACAAAACATTAGTTTCTGTGTTACTTCATTTTAATATTATGGGCTATTTTGTAACCCTGCTTTCACTACCTGTTCAAAAAAGCCAGTTTCAGTGAAGAGGTGCTGATGATGTCATCTCCAGAACTCACATTTTAGCCCTCCCTGTCAGCAAGCTTATAGGATCTGTTTCTCCAAAGTTAAAATACCATTCTGCAATGGTTTTCACAAGTAAAACAGTCAACACCATTCTAAAATAGTGTTACAGAATCTGTGCATCTCAGGTTTTGTAACAAAGTTGATACATTTGTATTTTAATGCCTTTTTGGCCAAGGTTCTTTCTGGCTGAAGGCAGTATTGTACTGTTAAACTTCCCTAACATCATCTTCTTTTTTTTTTTTTTTTAAATGAGTATTTTAAACCAATGGGGATTTTTTTTCTGTTTTTCTCTGCATTATCTAGCTGTTATAAGTATTGTATTTTCTAAACAACTGCCATGAGTTGACATTGCACAGGATCTAGAAGGCAGAATTTCACTGTTCGCTGATGACACAAAGCTCTGTAACAGAGTAGACACACCAGAGGGTGTAGACAGAATGAGAAGGGACCTGCAGAAACTTGAAGAATGGTCAAGGGTTTGGCAGTTGAAATTCAATGCAAAGAAGTGCAAGATAATGCATATGGGGCACAAAAACCCTGGCACAATATATCAGTTGGGGGGTGAGGATATAGCATGCACCAAGCAGGAAAGGGATCTTGGGGTTGTCATCTCTGATGACCTCAAGGTAGGGAAACAGTGTGACAAGGCATCAGGTAAAGCAAATAGGATGCTGGGATGTATAGGCAGGGGCATCACCAGCAGGAAAAGGGAGGTCATAATTCCGCTATACAAGACACTAGTGAGGCCCCACCTGGAGTACAGTGTACAGTTCTGGAGACCATACCTAGGTAAGGACATAGACAGGGTAGAGAAGGTTCAGAGGAGGCAACAAAGATTGTGCATGGGTTGCATCACAAGTCCTATGAAGACAGGTTGAAGGAACTGAACATGTACTCCCTGGAGGAGAGGAGGGAGAGGGATATGATAGAGACATACAAGTATCTTACAGGGAGGAACAGGGTGCAGGAAAACACTATTTTTAAGCGAAAAAGATGTTCCAGGACTAGAGGGCATGGGATGAAGTTGGAGGGAGGATGATTCAGAGGAAACATGAGAAAAAATTTCTTCACAGAACGGGTGGTGGACAAGTGGAACACCCTGCCAGAGGAAGTGGTGGGAGCTGAAACAATCACGGGATTTAAGAATGCATGGGATAGACATAAAGGAATTCTAGAGGTCAGGGGTAAGGGGAAATAGACTTCTAGGAAAACAAACTGAACTTACAAGCTCAAATGGGCAGACTAGGTGGGCCATAGGCCCTTATCTGCCGACACTGTCTATGTATCTATGAGCTTCTGAAGAAGGACTGGTTGGTCCGAAAGCTAGAGCACTTTGTTCTTGTTGTTACATCTATGTTGGTCCATTAAAAGGTATCAAATCATTTGCTTCTGGATCTATTCTTGCAAGGACCAATACGGCAACTACTAAATCTTTTTTTGGAACGGTTCATTTCTCCAGAGTTGCAGGATGCTGAGTCAGCATGCCTCCAGGCTGCTGATACCATGTGAAGTGTTACTCTGCAGTGCCTGTTTGGAAGTTGTATTGCTAAAAGTGTTGCAATATTGGTAACTGCATTACTGCTTGTCAGTGTCTGCCTTACAATAAGTTTTATTAGGGGCCTTATATGTGTTATTTCTTACTAGGGGTGGAAAAACAATCATTGTAATTTGGAGTACAACACAGATGAGCCTGAATATAGCTCAAGTAACAGCCTGTCAATGAGAAAACAGTAAATGAGCTCTATTCAGCTAAGTATCCCACTCTTTCATACTTTGATGATGAATAAAATATTGATTGATTGATTGCTTGATTAAGCATTGAGCTGGCTACTGCATAGAAACTTTTAGTAAGGTTTCAAAACAGCACTGCCTCTCCCACCCCCTTTTACAGGGTGATGGAATAATTGGTTTAAAGTGCCATCCTAAGAAATCACCTCAATTGATTGATAGCTGTGAAGGATCACAGCCTTTCACCACATCAGATATATCCAGTCTGCAAATCTCACATTAGTGTACTGTGACTTATCATCCGGCAACCCAGCAGAAAAGGACCACGACAACAAAACACCAAAAACACAAATATGAATTTGTCAACTTTGTTACAAAACCTGAAACAAACATAGGTTTTAAAGCAATGTTTATTGAATTGAATTTCCTATTTTACTGGAGAAAACCATTTGCACATATTTGTTAAACTTTGGAGAAGCAGGTCCTGTCAGCTTGCTGACAGGGGGGCTAGACTGTGAGTTTAGGAGATGACATCATCATCACCTCTTCATTGAAACTGGCTTTTTTGAACAGGCAGATAATTTAAGGTTGTAAAATGATTTGTAACTTTTAAACAAAGTAACCTTGGGATCTCAATGTTGGCATGAGGGTGACTGGGGCTATGTTGATCCATATTCTGAATGTATTAATGGCAGTAATTTTTGACCATAGTCCCGCTTTAAATTTCAGAGATGCTAGAAATGTAGCTGTTAAATGGGGTTACGATTTACTTTTAAAAACAAGTCAGGCAGGTTCAGTCCAGGCAAAGTTGAAGTGGTCTTGTCTGTCTAGCTGTAGCAATTCAGTGGCGCAGCTCCTATCAGGTCAGGAAGATCAAATTTGAAAAAAAGGCACCAAAGAGTTCACTTTTCCTAACTGGGACACACTCAAGCCTGCTGCAGTCCAGTTTTCCATACCTGTGTGTCTCTGGGCAGGAGGTGGGTTCTCCTGCTGCTGAGGCATCTTGCTCTTGGAAGGGCACTTTGGTCCAGGCCCTCACGACCATCCACAAAGGGGGGAACCGGGGGAATTCTGTATGTCTCTGGGCAGTACAGTGACATAGTCAGTTATACTGTCTGTCTTTGCAGCTTAGTGAAAACCTTTTACAACTGTAGTATTACATGGTTTGTTAGGTCCCTCCGATGCCCGAGACCTGTCATTTATTACTATGACATAGTCAGATACATAGTCCGTCTCTGCAGCATAGTGAAATCCTTTTATGGCTGTATTATACTGTTTGTTAGGTGTTCCTGTGGCCCAAACCCTGTCATTATTACTGTAACGTAGCCAGCTACATTGTCTGTCTCTGCAGCATACTGAAATCTTTTTATGACTGTATTACATTGCTTGTTAGGAGCCCCTGAGGCCTGAGCCCTGTAGTTTATTACTGTGACATTGTCAGCTACTTTTCCAGGCTGTCTCTGCAGCATAGTGAAAACCTTTTATGGCCAAATTACATTATTTGTGAGGTGTCCCTGAGGCCCAAGCCCTGTCATTTATTACTGTGATGTTGTCAGCTACACACTGCCTCTCTCTGAAACATAAAGCCTTTTACAGTTGTATTATACTATTTCTGATCCTTATGGACCAGGGTAGAAATAACCTCCTGGAGCCTTGTACTAATTGTTTCAGTAAATAATCTGAAGTCATAATTGATAAGTGATATTAGATGGTAATTGGCATATTTAGATGGATCCTTCCCAGGCTTAGGAAATATCATTATGACTGCTTCATCCCAAGAACTCGGTAAGGTCCCAACAAATGTGCTACAGTATATTATAGAGACTGGTCAATAACGGCGACAGATCTTCAGCAAATGTTTTATAAAACTGGAATAAAGGCCCTAGAGATTTCCTCATTTTTAAAGATTTGATGGAAGGTTTTTTTTCTTAGCATGAATGTGACTTTTTGTGATGGTTAGCATCTGATATGATTATATGCTTTGTAAAACCCTTGAAAATGAATAAACTTTTGTTTAAAAAAAAAGAGCATCAGCCATGATGGCAAACCGACAAATTTTGGAACATCAATAGTGATGAGACATTCAAAGGCAAAACACCCAGTTCAGTGTGAGGTAGGGCAAGAGGAAGTGATTGGTATGGGCAGTAGAGGAGGCCATGAGGATGACCATGCTGACAATGAACTGGAAGCAGTAAGCGACATTAAATCACTTGATGTACCCTTGCAGTCTTCCCAGACATAGATTGTTTTCTGACACCATCAAGTACTGAAAAATGCAAAGTAGTACTCAAGTGAAAAAGGCACATAAAATACTTTCCTCACAAAATTAAAAATATCTCATGCAAGGAGATCAGAATTTACCGGTCAGCATCCAACATGCCAACTGTTAAATAGATCCTTTCCAAAGCAGTTGGGTGATTGTCAACTCCCTTTTGCTTTTTTTGCCCAGAAAGATTTCCTCAAGTTCATGAACCAGATTGAGCCACAGTACACAATTCCCTGTCAAACATATTTCTAAAAAATGCTGTTTCATGGTTGTATGACTTGGTGTGTGCTGAAGTCTATAAGCTGTTAAAACTCTCTGAGGTGAAGCAGGATCACAAAACTATGGATATATGGATCAGCAACCAAACAATTTGACTAGATGGCTGTTACAAATTATTGAACAAGTTTTCAGTCAGAAAGTAATACTCCCCCCACTACCATAAAAAGTAGGAAACAGGCTGAATTATGTGTCACCACTTTTGAAGAAAAACACACTGCTGTGAATATTTTGTAAGAGCTGGAAAAACAAGTCCAGAAATGGCTTACTTCGTATTCCTTATCTCAAGGGTTCACAGTGTCAAATAATAGTGCCAATATAGTCAAAGCTGTTACAGATGGCAACTACCAACACATACCTCGGTTTGCACATTGTTAAAATGTTATCATCCATAATTTCTTAATTGGAGTGACGTACTGCCAGATTTGGTAACTTAACATTGCTAACACATCTGTCTCTCAGAAGTTTAAACTGTCCCTGTGACATAAATCCAGCCATTCTGCCATGGTTACAGATGGTTCATGTTCAAGCAGGCATGTTTGACATTTTTCTGACAATATTGGCACCATTATTTTGAATTCACTTACTTTTTTTTAATTTTGTTTACATTTTGTTTACATTTTCTCATCAAATGTGTTCCACATGTCACATACCATTGCAGTTCTGCTCTATATGAGCACTACACAAATTCTGGAAGGACTGCTGCTAATAACTTACAGGCCTTACATCACAGCTGTTACTGCAGTTTATTTCATTGGCATCACTTTCTCTCAGTTTTACTGTAATTCTTTTTAGACACATACTACTGACTCAATGTGCCATCACTCCTTCCTCCATGCCAGCTGCATGTGTCACACTACTCATAGATTTGCCAATCATCAGTTTAATATGTTTGATGCCCACCGTGGGTATAATTTTTGGAAACAGCAACAGCTCAGAGCAGCTGTGCCTCTCATGCCTACCTCCTCAGTGCCCACTATGGGTATAATATTTGGGAACAGCAGCAGGCTCATTTAGAGCAGCTGCATCTCTCCCATCTGCCTCATCAATGCCCACCATGGGTATAATTTTTTGAAACAGCAGCAGGCTCACTCACAGCAGATGTGCCTCTCATATCTGCCTCAGCAATGCCCGCCATGGATAACATTTTTGGAAACAGCAGCTGGCTCCATCAGAGCAGCTGCACCTCTTGTACCTGCCTCAGCAATGCCCGCCATGAGTATAATTTTTGGAAACAGCAGCTGGCTCCATCAGAGCAGCTGCACCTCTTGTACTTGCCTCAGCAATGCCTGCCATGAGTATAATTTTTGGAAACAGCAGCTGACTCAATCAGAGCAGCCATGCCTCTTTTACCTGCCTCAGCAATGACTGCCATGAGTATAACTTTTTGGAAATAGCAACAGGCTCACTCAGAGTATCTGCACCTCTTGTATCTGCCTCAGCAATGTCTGCCATGAATATAAGTTTTGGAGACAGCAGCTGATGCAATCAGAGAAGCTGTGCCTCTCATACCTGCCTCAGCAAAGCCCACCATGGGTATAATTTTTGGAAACCTAACAAACAGTGCAATACAGCCATAAAATGTATTGTTTCACTAACTGCTATAGAGTGAGGTAATGTAGCTGACTGTGTCACAGTAATAAATGACGGGGCTTGGGGCACCTAACAAACAGTGTAAAAGTATACAGCCTACAGTCAAAAATAGTCTTTCACATTTTTATTATCGTCAAGGCACGGTAAAAGGGTGAAAGAACCCATCCTGAACCAACTATCCATTTTTCATTATGGTATTTTTAGGGTAATTTTGTATAGTTTAGAGGTACCCACACGTAGTATTTTAGGTCAGGTATTTTACTACCCGTCCATGCCTACTCTAGTCCCTTAAGGTGCAATAGGTAAAGTAACACTAGATATGCTGGCCACACAAATAAACCAAAAAAATGTGCACAGACTAGCAGTATGATTGTAATTATATAAATGTTTTAAATGAATCATAAACTAACGAGATGCTACCAATTTAGTCAAGTATTTGTTTGTTACCTGGGTAGGTACACTGGTCCCAGGGACTGTTTTCAGGCATGACCTGTGCCAGTAAGATGGTACACATCAGCATGGATACAGCACAATAACATGGAGTAGAGACATAATATACAAAAACATAGAAAGTTTAGCCAGGCAATGAATGGTTACACAGAGATACAGAACAAATGAGCATAGATATAAAAGTGATAAATAAGGCAAAACAAACAAATGTTTTTACAGGTCATAAATAAACATTGCAGTACAGTTATATTACAGTTATAACAACACAGGGGTAAGACCATCCCAGTGAAACAGGTACTAGCAAATACTGTTTGGTGGGGGATCCACTTAGTATACTATAGCTTTCAAGAGATTCAAAGAGACAAAAACAGAAGCTGACATGGAAAACTACAAAGTCAAACTTAAAGACACTGATAAGGCTGTCAAGTTGGTCAAAGCCCAACAGAAGAAAAATAATAAAGGAAGTAAAGAAGGGTGAAAAAATATTTTATAGACACATTAGAGAGAAAAGAAAAACAAAAGGAGGCATCATCAGGCTTGCAACCAAGGATGGACATCACACAGAGAAGGACCTCGACAAAGCTGATATACTAAAACAATTTTTACTGCTCAGTCATCACAAAAGAAGGCCAAGGAGATGGCCTCAAGTTGCAGAAGGAAGGAAGTAAGGCAGACCCACCAAGGACCCTTCACAAGAGACAATGTTCTGAAAAAACTGCTTAACTTAAATACAAATAAAGCAATGGGACAGGATGGAATCCACCCTAGGATTCTGAAAGAACATGTAGAGGAATTTACAGCCCCACTGTCAGAACTATTCACACAGTCCTTAGAGAGCAAACAACTGCCTAAGAACTGGAGGATGGCCACGGTGGTGCTTTTGCACAAAAGTGGTAACAGAGAGGAGGCCGGAGACTACTGTCCAGTCAGTCTGACCTCAGTGGTGAGGAAGCTTATGGAATCTCTACTTAAAGAAACAGTAGTGAAATACTTAACAGAAATTGGGCAGCCAGACATGAAACAGCACGGGTTCACAGCAGGGAGGTCGTGTCAGATGAAAATGATTAAATTCTTTGACTGGGTCTCCTGAATAGTAGACCAGGGAGAGGCAGAAGATATAATATATCTAGATTTCAGCGAAGCTTTTAACTCTGTCCCCCACAGGGGATTGGCAAACAAGCTGGAACAAATAGGTGTAGGGCATAAGATGATCAGGTGGGTTCAGAACTGGCACACAGAGTCTTAGTTAATGGAACTGTGTTTAGGGAGGGGAAAGTAATCAGTGGGGTACCTCAGGGGTCGGCTCTGGGACTGGTCCTCTTCAATGTGTTCATCAGTGACATACCTGATGGCCTACAAAGGAAGGGATGCCTTTTTGCAGATGACACAAAGCTCTATGACAGGATAGACACAATGGAGGGGATATAGGTGATGGAAGCAGATCTAAGATGCTTGGAAGCATGGTCTAGAAACTGGTAGTTGAATTTCAAAGCCAAAAAGTGCAAAGTCATGCACCTGGGAAAAAGAAACCCAAACAAACCATACACACTAGATGGAGACCAACTGACAGGAACAAAACTTGAGCTTGACCTCGGAGTATGATTTCCAATGACTTAAAAGTGGGCAGGCAATATGGAAAGGCAGCACAAAAACAAGAATCATCCTCAGGTGTATAGGCAGGGGCATTTCAAGTAGGAAGCAGAAGGTGATAATGCCTCTGTACAGGACCTTTGTGAGGCTACATCTTGACTATTGCATGCAGTTCTGGAGGCCACATCTTAAAAAGGACAAAGACTGCCTAGAGGCAGTACAGTGGAGAGCTACTAAAATGTTACAGGGCTTGAATCATGAGCAATATGCATCTAGACTGGATCAGCTGCAGATGTTCTCCCTTGAGTACAGGAGGAATAGGGGGATATGATAGAAACCTTTAAATACAAGTAAGGATAAATCAGGTGCAAATGGAAAACCTATTCCATGAAAATAAGACGGCACATATAAGGGTTCAGAGCATGCACCTAACAGGAAGCAGGTTCAAATCCAACATTATAAAGTTCTTCTTCACAGAGCAGGTGGCGGGACCTTGTAATAACCTTCATCCAGTGGTTGTGGAGACTAAGACAGTCACTGCATTCAAATTAGCTTGGGACAAGTGCTGTGGTAACCTTGGGAAAAGAATAAATTAGGGTGGTAGGTAAATTGGGCAGACTAGATAGAGATTGTGGTCCTCTTCTGCCATTACATTCTTATACCCATTCAATCAGAAAAAGTCCATGAATAGAGAAGGAATCATGGGTTTCCTTCATCTGGGACACTGGCAAACAAAGTTCACTAGGAGGGTGTTTGTAATTGAGTTTTGAAAAGATAGGCCATGTTAAAGTGGTGATGGTGAAATAGCAAACCATTCTGAAACCTGAGCTATTGGAAGATCCTTTCTCCCATACAGGTGGCCAGCTGGGGGTATTCGAGAATAAGGTGTGAGGAGGATGACCTAAGGCTGTGAGTGCCAGCCTTGGGATAAAAGAATGCAGATAGATGGGAGTTAGCCCTTATCATGAGAGACTTATCAACAAGAAGCCCAAAAGGAAGTCATAGCAGGCATGAGGGGAGAGCCAGCCCAGATATAGGGAGCAGTGGAGAGTGCTGAAAAGTGTTAAAAGTATAAATCTGCAGATACAGATATTACCGTAGCTGAAGATTAGCCTGGAAATGTTGCAACTAGAGGATTGGGTGAAAATAGGTGAGCAATAATCCAGGAGGAGAAGTGTACCCTTGGCAATGAATAGGCATATCATTGGTGTCAGGAAGGTCCTTAACTGTAGCAGATACCTAAGTTTTGTTAATGTGCTATACCATTGTTCCTATATGGCCAGAGAAGCTTAGGGAAAACACCCCTATCTATCACCTCCCAAATGCGGCTTTATCAGTGGGAGATGCTTGCCGGTACATGGCTCTATACATATGTTACAACATTCTAAGAGCAATATCCGACTTTAATCAATATATATATTTTAAAGTAAATCACGATGTAAAGTGAAGAGTAAAAGTACCAAAAGATATACAAATTATATAGTAATGTCTACCAATATTACAAACAATCTAAATATATTAAATATTAACATGCATATGTTAAGGAAAACACATATAAAGTTCTGCTGGGAGTTTGTTCCTGACATCTACCACCCTTTCCGTGAAGAAGTAGTTCCTGGCATCTCCTCTGAGTCTCACCTCTTCCAGCTTCAAATCATGCCACCTTATCCCAGAGCATCTCTTTCTATATAAAATGCAGCCCATCTGTACCTTATTACCCTCAATGTATTTGAATGTTTCTACCATGTCTCTTCTTTCCTCTACAGAGTACATATTTAATTCCTTGAGTCTTTCCTTGTAGGGCTTCTGATACAGGCCATGCACCATTTTGTTTGCCCTCCTTTGTATGGCCTCCACCCAGTCTATGTCCTGTCTGAGATGGGGCCTCCTGAACTAGACACAGCATTCCAGGTGTAGCCTTACCAACGATCTATACAGGGTTAACACCACCTCTTTTTTTCTGGTGGTAATACCCCTCCCTATGCTCTCCAGCATTTTAGAAACCTTTACTACTGCTTTATCACACTGCTTTGCTACCTTCAGATCATCAGCTATAATGACCCCGAGGTCCCTTTACTGCTTTCTTGATGTTACCTTGTCCCCCTCAATTGGTACATTACCCATGGGTTCCTATGTCTCATGTGTATAACTTTGCACTTTTTGGCATTAAAGCCTATTTGCCTTAACCTCGACTAGTTTTCCAGCATTTCCAGATCCTCCTTCATGTTTTCAACTCCCCCCCCCCAGTGTGTTCACTCTGCTACCATGTCACTAATGAAGACATTGAAAAGGATCAGTACCAGAGCTGACCCCTTTGGCACCCCACTGGTTATTGTGCTTCCTTCCAAGTGAACCCCATTTATTAGCACCCTCTGGCTTCTATTGGTAAATGGGGTTCACTCAGAAGAAGACACCGTAACCAGCAGGATTACTAGATGGATTATTACATGAAGTTCTACCTAACCACCTGTGAACATTGATCAATAAATGGGCACAACCACTCTGCCACCATCCCTGGTATACACACAACCTTCATGCCTTTATATGCCTCCTTCTTCCCTCCCCAGTATATTCCTTTTATTACTGACTTCCTCTTGATTACAACCTTGCTCCACTTCCCAGTCCCTCCTTCCCTCACTAGCCTACCTAACTCCCATCTAAGATGTCTCAGTTTTGCGAACATGTGATTCAGATTCCTGCACATGGGGCAACCATCTACCTCCCACAAATTTCCCAAGACCACTGCAGCCCAACACCCCCTATAAATTGCTTGTTTGCTTTTAGGGCTCCCATCTGGCTAAATAAGCTCCCATTCAGAGTAAACAATATAAAAAGCTTCTCTACCTTTAATCATGCACTGAAGCAATCCCTACTCAACGCTGGAACCTGTGAATGCAGACTTGCATAAGGCACTTATACCCATCAGTAAGGCACTCGCCATCCACATAAGCAGGGCCACTGGGAAATTGTGGAATTTTTTAGCAGATTTTGTGTGGAATTTGCGGGACTCTTTTTCCCACAAATTTTGCGGTGATTTTGCAGGACTTTGTATGTATTTTTGTGGTGATTCTGTGAGCTGCTGGGCATACATTTTCCTTTGTGAGGTACAAGTATGGGGTTTTCAATTTCAATTGCTTTATGATGCATATCAAAGTCAGGTATCAAAAAGGTATAGATTTTTGTAAAACAAAAAGACACAGACACACACAAAAGTACAAGTTTTTATTAAAACACCCACGACTGATTAAAAAACAATATACATTATAATAGTAGCATCATTATCAAAGCAGTACCACCACCACCACCTCTAATAATTCAAACAATAAACATTATTAGCATTCTACAGTTAAAGTATAGTACCACCACCACCACCACCCCAGATTGTCAAGAAAGGATTTTTACATCATAGAATGAGCAGCAATGGTTATCCAACAAAGATCTTTAAAATGTCTTATTGTACTTCAACATAAGAAGTAGTCTAGTGTTGTCATCTGTCAAACTTCGCCGATTGTCTTTTAAAAGGTCTGTGCACAGCGAAAATGTCCATTCAATGTCTGCTGTGCTTAAGGGAAGCCAGATACAGTATACCTTTTTGCCACAGCAGCAAGATGTGGAAGTGTATCCCTTTGTGCTTCCCACCACTCAGCAATATTAAAATAGTCACTGCGTACTGACTGGACGAAAGTTCTGTACCCATGACATTCAAAGTTTGAAACACCAGCCAGGGATGGTAGCTCCTGGGTGCGTTTTACTTTTTCCTTGTCCAGTGCTGGCAGCTGCTTTGGGTCAAAGATTCGGGCAGCTTTGAATGTGATGATTGAGGGATGAAATTTTAAAATTTTGTCCAGTTTCTCTCTTCTGTCCAACATAACCTTCTGAAAAAGGTTCACACAGTTTTGATTTTCATGTAACTGATAGCGGAACAACATTTCTACTGTGTTTGGTCTGTATTCAGTTTCCCCTGTGGTGGCACAGAAGTCCAGAAACATCTCACATTTTGCACTCTTAGAAATATGGAGTGTCCCTGTGGCTGGCTGCTTGACTGCAATTGTAGAATAAGATTGACAAGTTCAGAAGAGTGTTCCACAACAAAAGTGACTTGTGTTACCAGCTCTGCTGCTTTGCCTTTCAATAAGCACTTCAGGTGCTTCAAGGTTGCTGCATCAGATTGTAGCATTTCAATAAATTCTGTTAACACGGGCAAATATTCTGCCAAATACTGAACAGCATTAACCCAGGAGTACCACTAAGTTACCACTGCATATACTGGCATCTTGGGTACAGTGCCCTGCTTGGATTCCATGAAGGCAAAGTACTGATGCCTACGCATTGGGCTCTGGCAAAATATTTTTTTAACAAGGGAAACAGCAGCGTTTAATTAGTCCAGTGTGTCCGCCCATATTTCCAAGGCCAAATTGAGGAAGTGGGCAATGCAAGTGACATGCACTGCATTTGGTAGGACACAGGACAGCACAGTTTCAAAATTCTTGTGCATATAACTTGCACTGTCCATGACAATGGCAAAGACTTTATTGAAGTTTACCCTATTGGTGTTTAGCACTTTTAGTAGAGCTTGGGATACTGTGGTGTTGTTCACATGATGTAAAAACCCAACACCAATTAGGAATGGCTGCTTCCCAACATTAAGCAATGGTTGGGCCAAAACAGCCAACACGCTACACCCACAGGCATCTGTTGTCTCATCCAGAAAAATGAAGACATCTTGATCCTCCACCGCCTCTATCAGGAACTGTTAGTGATCAGGCCGAAGTTCTTGGAGGTACGTGCTCCAAAGCTGTGCTGGTCCCAGAAGACTACCACCTTGTTTTGTGTGCTTCTTTAAGAACTCTTGAAAGCCAGAAGCCTTCTCCAGTGGTATGTCTGCACAGGTCAAACAGCGGACAAAGTCCAGATCAAATTACTTCCGTTCAATGGAAGATTCCATTGCTCGACTGAAACACGAAGTCAGCGACTGCTGTCGTAGAGGTGTGCCTAAAAAAACAAACAAAAAAAAAAGATATAATATGTTACAGGGAAAAATAAACTGTGCCTGGAAAACAAAACAAAAGCAAACAAGATGTAATATTTTACAGGGAAAAATCAAACTGTAGGCCAGTCCAGTGTCATGGAGGGCCAAGGAGCTGTGAGCTTTACCTGCTGCCACACTGGCAACCTGTCTGAGAACAACATCAGGTCAACGGGAAGGGGAGAGGATAAAGTGTCCAATTGGCTGCTCTCCTCTCCCGAGTGGGGGTGGGAATCTGCTGTCTTGCTTTTAGAGGCTAGGGGCTAGTTTTGAACTCTAACAGCAAGGAAGGGGGATGCAGGAACAAGGCACATGTGCACTGGGGTTTGGGGAGAAATTGGGTTCCATGGTGCCTGACAGAGATGAGATGGACTTGGGAGTCAGGGACAGAGCAAATACCAGTCACCCAAAGGGAAAAACAAACCAAATGTGTAAAAAATAAAATAACTGCAAACATCTGTGCGACTAGTATTTACTTTGCATGTTTTTCTTTGCAGCTTCTTTTCTTGCTAGATGTTTCTGCGACTTCATGTGCATGTCAACTGTATGCTTCCGCATGAAGTTGAGTGTGTGGGTACAAGCACGACAAAACAGCAATTCTCCATCCTCATAAAGATCTTCCGGATATAACTTAACCCGATCCTGGGCACACACAAGATAAGAGACATGATGGTCCTTGGCCTCTTCGCGAGAAAGAGGGAAGTGCTTTGGTGGCAGTGTAGACATGGTGTAATTTAACTAAACCAAAATTAAACCAAAAAAAAAGGAATTGAACAAGAACATCAGTGCATAGAGGGAGGAGAGCTTTCCTTGGGATGCTTGATCCTCCAATATCACACCACTAGTTTGCATCCCACAATGTTCTAAGCTGGGCAGATTGGTTTCAAAACCTCAGCTAATGGAGATGCCTTGTCATGGTGCTGAGCTTGCCCATAGACTTGCTAGCATCCATGGAACAAAAGACTCCAGAAATTCAGTTTTCTTGCTACCTTTCATACTGGCCAGGCACACCCCTCTACAGCAGCGAGTCAAGGACACACCACAGGAGCGAGCGACGGACACTGGCGACTGCTGGACATGGTTATAAAAAATGTTTCTGTGCAATTCTGGTTGCCCGTCCCACCCTACTCCCTCACCAAAGGTCTGAACAATTTCTTCACCATGTGTGCCAGTCTGTCAGGCCCATCCCTCCACTCTATCTCTGAGGAACCATAGCAGCAATCAAGGACACATCACAGGAGGGAGGGATGGACCCAGGTGACTGCCATACATGATGTAAAACAATTGTTATGTGCCAGTCTGGTCACCCGCCCCACCCTGCTCCCTCACCATTGGCCAGAACAATTTTTTTTGCCATGTGTGCCAGTCCACCAGGCCCACCCTCCACTCCATCTCTGAGGAACCATAGAAGCAATCAAGGACACACCATGGAAGGAAGGGATGGACCCAAGTGACTGCCATACATGATGAAAAAAATAATTTTGTGCCAATCTGGTCACCCGCCCCACACTGCTTGCTCACCAGAGGCCAGAACAATTCTTATTTGCCATGTGTGCCAGTACACCAGACCCACCCCTCCACTCCATCTCCAAGGAACCACAGTAATTATCAGTGACACACCATGGGAGGGAGGGACAGACCCAGGCGACCACCATACATGATGGAAAAAAATTGTTCTTTGCCACTCCGGTTGCCCTCCCTACCCTGCTCACTCACCAGTGGCCAGAACAATTTTTTTTGCCATGTGTGCCAGTCTGCCAGGGCCAGCCTTCCACTCCATCTCCAAGGAACCACAGCAGTGATCAAGGACATGTCACAGGAGGGAGGGCCAGACCCAGGCGACTACCATACATGATGGAAAAAAATTGTTCTGTGCCACTGTGGTCACCTGCCCCACCCTGCTCACTCACCAGAGGCCAGAACAATTTTTGTTCCCATGTGTGCCAGTCCACCAGGCCCACCCTTCCATTCTCCATTTGACAACTTTTTTTTATAGCCCCCTACATAGAAATAAATAAAACAAGTTATAATAGCTGGCCCCTGCTAGACTCCCTCCCTGCCTCCCAACATGCCACCCTCATCAGGAGAAACATTTTTTCTCATAAAATTGCATATAAACCTACCTGTTTATCAGCACAGAACTGGCACAAGAAAAGAGCTGCAGCAAGTGATTCATCTCTTTTTGGGGTAATTGCAGCAGTGGGTTCTTCAGATGAGCCTCTGATTCTTCTCCTCCTCAGCTCTCCATGTCCTTGTATTCTACAGCTCCCGGTCACTCTCACTCGACTCACAATGCTCACTCACCTTCAGCTCCTGCTCTGGCTCTGTAGCCCCCCTCACCTGTCCACATACATTTAACTTGATTTGGCGGACCTGAGGGGGGCCTGAACAAATGGAAAAGATCAGGGATTTGATTGGCCCCAGATAGTGTGACGCACTGCACTGATGGTGTCACTAGTGTGTCACATGCCAGGACAACAAATCAGGCAGAAAGATCGGGCAGGAGAGGAAAGAGCATACAGCATGGCATGGGATAGCTGGGGAGTCGGGGACACATCAGGAGGGATACCATATGGGGCAGCAGCAGAATACAAGGAGCTACCACCTGCAGATCATGTTTAGTGGCTAGTAGTAAGTGACTATGACTGTAAGAGTTGGTGGGCTCGTGTTGGGCACAAAATAGTAGGATTGTGGCAGGAATTAATGTTTTGCGGAGAGTGGGAGCTTGCTTTGGGCACAGTTTGTGGCAGGGAATGCAGGAATAAATGAATAAAGTTCTGTTTCATGGAAATTTGCGGAAAGCATGATTTTTTTTGCGAGGGGGTCAGAAAATCATGCTTTCCACCAAATAATCACAGCCGCGATTTTCCAGTGACCCTGCACATAAGTACTCCATTGTGTGAACTCAGACTTCCCAACTTCCCCATTAGGATTTTAATCAACTGCAGATTAGCTCTTACTCTCACCTTGTTCCTCCCAGCCCCTATCTCTGCATGCGTGAACTCCTTTAATTAATTCAGTCCCATCCCTGTGACTCTCAACTTGCTCCTACCCCCTCATTTTCTCTCCCCCTCACTATTGTCTCATCACTCAATCCTGCCCATACTTCATACTTACCTCCACTTTACTTCACCTATAACCAGTTGCTTTCCTAACTCCAATTTTTCCAGCTCATCTCCAGCACTGTGCCTTTTGATCCCCCACTCCCACACCCCTCCTCCCTTTACCTGCAACTATTTTGAAGAATTTAGGACCTGAAACTTGTGATAATGCCTGTTCCCAAAGCCGCTGGTTATACCTCTTAAACTTGTTAATTGCAACTGCTTGTAATCAACTGCAAAGCTACTGTCTTGTCCAGCTAGTATTCCTATGTTAGATACCTGTATTTCTGTCTATGTGAATTGTACCATTGTAAGTGTTGTAACTGTTGTATTGTCTCTTGATGTGGAACCTTTGTAAAAGAGCTCATTGCTCAAAGGTTAATTCCGAAGTGTTAAATATATTAAAAATAAATAAAACTCACCACCCTACTCCTCTCCTCCTGCAACCTGAGCATGTTTCCTCCCCCCACATGCTACTTACAGTATGTTCAGTCAGGTGTCTTTGTTTTATTATATTGTAACTTCTCCCCTTCTGTACTTAACAGTCACCTACTACAACACTCTTTGTGGGGGTTACCCCAGATATGGTGCATTTACAGCCCATTATTTCTTTTGCCGGCCTACCCTAGATAGTATTAATTTGCTTCTGTAGACCTGCCCCAGAAAGGGATTAAGTAAGTTTTCAACCCTATCCTTCCACTGTAGGCTTACAACAGATAGGAGGTGCTGTACTCTCAATTTATCCTGCTACTACAGGTCCACCCAAAAGCCACTGCAGTCCTACTAGCTATGATTCTGATCAGCTCAAGTACTTTTGCTCCCACCATTGTTTGTGTCAGCACAATTCTAAATTACATCTCCTTACTGGCCGACTATGCGCTTGTCCAGAAAATGGTCCTCTACATTTTTGACTATGGTGATACAGTATAAAGTGCTGCCCGAAAGTCCTCCCTGGCCAGTCTGAACATTCTCTTCAACTCATTCTGTCATTTCACTCTGTGACCTCTACAAGTCCCTCTCCTTCCTGTCTCTTTCTGACAGGGGCCTTACCCACTTTTCCAGCTTTGTTTCCAAATACAGGTTTGGGGTCCTCGCTACTTACCTCATCACTACTCTCCCTTCCCCCTGAAGCCTCCTACTCCCTTCATAATTTCAGACATTGGACCTTCACTCTCCTTCATAGGATTACCACTGCAGGCCAAGTCGCCTTCTTATACCATTTCCCTAATATCTGGAATGCCCTGCCCCAGTCAATCCAAACTGCCCTCACACCCTCTACCCCCCTTTCCACAACTTCATATCCCCTCCTGCAATTGCCCATAATTATCATCACTGAGCACTTTGGTTGCACTTGCTGTTTTGACCTGTGTATCACTGGTTTGATTGTAGTTGACATAACTGATGTTTTAGAGAATACCTGTTCTGTTCTGCAGCTTTTGCCTTATGCCTCATCACGAACTGACATGTACTCATCTTATTGCACATGCCCTCTTCTTCAGTTTTTGTCTTATGCCTTATCATGAATTGACAACTTATTACACATGCCAACTGGTCTTGACCTGTTCTTGACATGCTGTGCATGTCTTCCTGTACTGTTGATGTTTGACTTATGCCTATTCTGGCCTGACCAGTATCTGATATAGTGAAATACGTTGGAATATGACTTTCTGTTACTGCTTGTTACTGTTCTCTTACTACTGTATGCACTTTAATATCTAAATGTAAACTACTGTATGTACTACTTGTCTCACCCTCCTCCCCTTCCCTCAGGATGCATCTGGAAATGAACAATTACTGCCCAGTATGTTTTACTGGTGAAACCGTTAAATATATAAATAAATAAATTAACAAATGTTACTCTTTTTTGGGCCCTGTTATTTTACAATAAATAACGTGTACTATACACACTCAATTATTTTTATTTTTTGTAACTCATAATTAATGCAGCTTTCATTTCACATTACAAAACCTATATTAATGTGTATTATTTTAAAAATTAAGACACTACACCATTTTGTAAATTGAACTACTTTATACTGTTTACAATTTGTATGCGTTAAGCTCACTTTTTTTAATTACAGAGTAAGATGTTTTGATGCTACATGTTTCTCTCCCATCAATTAAATACTATATTCAATTACATATACAGATTTAACTTAGATAAGGCAGCTTAGGGTGGCACACTAGGGGTGCAGAATTTCCTGCTGTCTGCCACCCCTCATGGATGCCAACAGTGTGTGCCCTTAAGCTATGGCCCTAAAGGATCACTAAGCCAAAGCCTAGATATAGTATTCATAGATCCCACCCTTACACAGCAGCAAGTTCTCATCTGCAGTTTGGGGCAAGGGAGGAGAGATACCTTGCAACCAGGAAGACTGCCAGTTGACAGCAGTTGTCAGAGACCATTTGTTTATGGAAGCTTGATGTTAACTCCTACATGGATTCCTGAGCCTGATCGACTCCAATTCTGTGCAACTCACAAACAGCAGATTTTGAAACCACTAGTTTGAATACTGTGGCAGATTTTAAAAGTCACTCTTTGCAGCCTAAGCCATGCCTTCACACAGCAGCAAGCTCCTGATTGGAACTGTGGGCAAGGGGGGAGAGATGGAGCTTCCCACAGACCAGCAGCAGAAGCCAAGTGATCCTAGGTGCATTCAGTAATTTTTTATACACAGGGTGTGATGGAGTTGACAAGGGATCTAATCATCCTAGACCTAGTTATAATGAATAGTAACCACATAAAAAGCATCAGGGTCATGTAGCTCTTGGAAGGGGGTGACCACCAGTCTGTGTGGTTTCAGGGGGAAATGGGACATGCAGCAAGGAACATGAAAACACTTGTTCTTGACTTCAAAAAGGTGGATTTTTCTTGCATGGGGACAATGCTAGAGGAAAGATGGAAGGAACTTAGGGAGGACAGGTGGGTGGATAGGTGGGCTGTGATTAAGGTGCGGGGGTCCAAGCAGTCAAAACAACTTGTCTTAAGCAAAAGGATACAGGAAGCAAGAGGAGGAAGCCACTGTAGTTTACAATGGAGGTAGGAAGAGAAGTGAGAAAGAGAAAATGTCTGCTTACAGGAAATAAAAGAAATCCCAGAAGGAACACAACAACAAAGCATATGCAAGGCACATAAAATAAACTTGTATAGTGGTAAGTCCTGCCAAGGAGGAGACAGAACTAAGAATCACTGAAGGAGTCAAAGTGGGTGATATAACCGTCTCCTAATACATCCAGGAGAAATGAACAACAAAGAAGGAAATAGTGAAGCTGAGAAGGGGATAGACTAGGTGGAGGAGCACAGGGAGAAGGAGGAGGTAGTGAAGGAATACTTGTGCTCAGTATTCACAAAGGAGAAGGGTGGACTACTACCACAGGGGAAAATAGGGATGGATAAAAGCAGTGAAAATGGGGAAGGGGGCAATAATAAATTACAGAATCCTTAAAAGGCTCAAGGTCCTAAAAGTAGATAAGTTTTCAGGACCAGATAGCATGTATCCAAGGGTGCTGAGAGAGCTGATGGCAGGTTCTTGCAGTGCCCCTGGCTGGCTTGCTCAACTGCTTGCTGGACACAGCTGGTTCTGTGGGACTGAAGGACAGCCAATGTGGTGCCCCCATTAGTGGACTAAGGGTCAAACCAGAGAATTAAAGACCAGCTCCTTGACATAAATTGTTAACAAGCTTATAGAAACAATTCTAAAAGAAAGGTTAGTTGAGTACCTTGAGATAATCGGTCTGGAATATAGCAAACAACATGAGTTAATGGGAGGGAGGTCATGCAAAGAAGTGGTGGACATACAGTATTATACCTGGACTTTAGCAATGCCTTTGACGCAGTCCCCCACAAAATATTGATAACAAAACTGGCAGATACTGGGACAGGGGAGAAACTAACCAGATGGGTAGCAAACTGGAAAGTGAGTGGAATGCTGTAGGTAGTTATGTGGGAGGTGCACTTCATGATGAGAGAAGTTACTAGAGGAGTTCCACAGGGATTAGTGCTTGGTCTGGTCCTATTCAGAGTGTTCATAAATGGCACCGGGGACAACATTTCAGGCAAGATATGTATTTTTCCAGATGATACCATGATCTGCGGGAAGGTGGACACAAAGGTGAGTATAAGGGATCTGAGAGAGTACTTAGCAATGTTGAAGAAGTTGTCTAGAATCTAACAATTGGGGTACAATGCTAAAAAAGTTGAAGTTGACGCAAATAGGGTGGAAGAACCCAAGTACTAAGTATAGACATGGAGCAGTGAAGATCACAGTCTTGAATGAGGAAAATTACCTTGAAATAACAATTACAAGTAACCTGAAACCATCAATGCAATGAATTAAAAGCAGTGGATAAGGCAAACAGAATACTGGTTTGCATATCAATGAGGGAAGCAGGAGGAAAGAGGTTGATCTGCCCTATACAGGTCCATGATGTGTCCCCATCTGGATTAATGTGTGCAGCACTGGAGCCCCACCTTGAGAAAGACATAAATCAGATGAAGGTGATGCAGAGGAGGGCTACCAAGATGGTTCAGGGGCAACTGGATATCCCATATGAACAGAGACTGGTGAACCTGAGCATGTACTTACTGGGGGAAAAATGGAGGGGGTATGACTGAGATGATCAAATACCCAAAATGTATCATCAAGGTGGACATAAGGGAATTTTCTTTGCAGAACTGCAAACAGAAACACAAGAAGGCACAACCACAAATTAGAAGTGGGTGGTACAGGAAGGCAGTCAGACAATCCTTCTTTATTGCAAGAGAAATAGCAAGCTTGACTGCACTGCCAGAGGGGGTGGTAAATCACAGTTCAGTTGTAAAATTTAAAAGTGGGTGGGATAGATTCATGGAAGGTTAGGGTGAAGATGGGGGTGGCAAACAACATATAGCATACACGCATGAACTCCACATCAAGCAGTCTCAATAGATCATTATGCCTTATTCTACTGGTCATTCATATGCAAGGCCCCGTGTTTTCCATGATTCTGAGGCCGTGGAAGTTGCAGCAGAATTTAATGTAAACCGCAGAAAACCCACAGAATATTATTTGGTGGTTTGTATGAACTATGAAATACTATTCTGTGCTTTACACAAACTGCAGAAAAATATTCTGTAGTTTACATAAATTGTGGAAAATTATTCCGTGGTTTACGTGAGCTGTGGAAAATTATTCCACAGTTTATAGTGAAGAGACAGTATTTAGCTGGCCCACCAGAACTATGGTACTGCTACGGCTTGTGACCCTAATGACCTGGGTTTGGGAACATGCCTGAGAAGTTGGAAGGCTGTCCTGAGGCAGGAGGATCGAGCTTTCTATGGACTGCTTTTCTCCTCCAGAAGAGAGGGTGGGGAAGTCACCAGAGTTTGGGTAACCTCTTGTGGTAACCTGGGGTGTGACAGCTGGGACTGACTATATTTGGTAGGTGTGTCAGACATTCAGTGTGCCACCCCAATGTCATTGCATAACACGCCTCCCAAGGAGGAAACAGAAAATGTAGGTTCTGCTGCAATACAATGACATTTGCCCACAAGTTGCAGACCCCATGCCACCGAGTTCTTGCTCCCAATCTACCATTCAGTCTCCATCAGTGGAAGGGCCCCCATCCAGTGGCCCTACTTCTGGGGGCAAATTGGGGGGGATTGGGTGTGAGGTAAGCCCAGGGGTGTATGGCATGGTTGAGCATTTGTAGATTGGACCAACAGGGGCCAGCAGATGAGGACATAAAGTGTAACGAATGGGAAAAACAATAAAGAGTCAGTATAAATTGTAAGTAAAACAAATCTGCAGTTTACATTGACTCTGACCAAGAAAAAGTATTCCATAGGTTATATAAACTGTGGCTATTCCATGGATCACATAAACCCTTGAAAACTATTTTGTGGTTTATTTTAGGCTCTACAGAATGTTTTTTGGGAGTTCTGTGGAATTTAAAAACATTTTTTTTTACTTTCTCATACTAAGCACTCATGAGTTAATTGAGTTAATTGACAGTTTTCTATGGTTTGTAGGTCCCAGTCCTAAAACTAACATTTTCCCCTACCTAGGTACTGGGGGAAGGGGGGGTTGCTGACTGCTACTGATGCTCCCAACTGCTGCTGCAGAACTTCTGCAAAAATAGAAAACTAATGCCACAGAATTTCTGTGGCAACATGGGTGAGTTGCCTCAGAATTTAGACCCAAATTGCTGCAGAAAAATTGGGGCCTTGTTCATAAGTTAGTAAGTTTTTGGTTGGTCAACACCTTTCATCGGCCCATCCCTTATCCCAAAGGGGACCTTCTAAGCAGATCCCACACTCAAAAAGGATATAACCTAAGAAGGGACATCAGCCTCCAGGTCATAAGGTATGGCTTCAGGGCTATATGATGTGTACTTCTCCCATGTTAGAAGGCCCATCATATGAAGGCCACACCTAAAGTGACTATTGCTTCACCAGCCCCCATAAGGTACATGGTTGCATGAGCCTCCTATCCTGCCAGCCTCAAGGGGAACTGTCTGCAGACAAATGAGGTTACCCCCTTTGTACACTTCTTGTAAGACTACCATGGAACCACAGAGTGAACAGCACTCACCATCTACAGAGCATCTCATGCAAGCAATTCTCTAAACCTAAACCTAAACCTCTTTGTTGATCTGCTGAAAACCTATTAAACCCTGAGTCAGAAAAATGTACACCATCCCAAGCATATAAATGAAGTATAGCAGTGACTATTTCACTGTGTCTTACAACAGCCCATCCAACTGGGTCCATAAAGAACCACATTGCCATGTTGGTCAACCTGTAGGCCTTCTCAATTTCCCTGGGATTCTTTGCATGCTGCTGTTACCTCCTTTGGATTACTTGAGACCAGACTATGCCACCCATGGCCAGGCTTCCCTGAGCAGCCACAGATCATCTTTAATGTAAGGCAGCAACACCAGTGACTTCACCACTCCAAGGTCATTACTTTCCAGGTGAACCACAAACAATCAAGGTTCCCTCCTCCTGAGCTTAGTCACCAGAACATTTTAAAACTTTTCTGCTAAAAATTATAAATACTGACTTTACATTGCCACTCTACAAGATTACATATATACCAAAGGAAACAGAAGAAAGTCTTTCCCTGATGGTTAAAATTCTATTAGGTACTGCAATGAATGACTGTATACATGTGTTAGACAGTGTGAGTATCATTCGGCCAATCATGGAATCAGAGCTTGTGCTATTGGTAATGGACCAATTTTACATTCTTGAAGTAATACATTATAAATCAGAGGAACCCAAGAAAACTGAGATACATACAAAGGAAATAGTTACAATGAAAGATCTGTTCCGGGAACTTTACAAAACAAAAGGAAAAGAAAAACACAATAATACATTCTCCATATCTGGCTTAAAACAGCTACATAAGGAAAACAGAAAACAATTTTATGGACAAACTGGCTGATACACTGAATATACTTCTAAACATACAGGTCTGCACCCATGAAATAAAAGAAGCAACACGCAGGGAAACTGATGGACAAATCACTCTGTGGATAAGCAAAGGAAGTATGTTAGAGTTATTATATATTAAACAGAAAATCCTGGATGAATTGGGTATTTGCATATGTACGGAAGATGAAATAAAAAATAATAATCAGGGATGCTCCATTGCATATGAAGGTATATTGTGGTAAGCAATGATAGAAACAGCAAACAAATATGAGGTGCTATCTAATTTGAAAAAGTGACAACTTGCAGAAAGGCAGGGAAGAAGGCCACAGAGAAGTTCAGACAGTCTCGAGTCAACTCATGATGGTGAAATGGCTAAAGTTAAATTGCTTAAAGGTAAAGAAGTCACCGTACTATCCTGGAACCCATCAAAGCTCCAGAATAGGTTAGGAGATCCAGAAGTAGAAAGATACATATGTACCTTTGACTTTATATGCATAAAAGAAACTTGGATATCTGGAGAAGTGTTTTTGGATTGATACAGGCCATACTTCAAGAAAGCAGAAAAGTAAACAAAATATGGTAGGAACATGGGGGGGGGGCGCTAACTACGTTTTGCAGGTTAAATAACAAAATGCTGGAGTTCATACTGAAGTTCATACTGGATTAATAAGAAAATCAGAAGGCATAGCCCATAAAGATTTTCCCCACAATTCAGTGGTAGTGGCAGATGCCACCAACTTCTTCTAGATACTTGTCCAGTCTCTGCTTAAAACAATCTAAACTTTCTGCCTCCACCACCTCCATTCCATGTCCTTGTTTTTTGACACTTAAAACACCCTTTCCTTAACTCAGTCCTGCTTAGTTCTTCACTCAATTGCCTATCATGCCTTCTCAAATGATAGGTCCTTTCCTTATATGCCAGTCCCAACTCTGCTCTAATACTCTGATCCTTCAGAGATTTATATAATAGTAATAGATCCCCCCTTGCCCTTCTACTCTCCAAAGATCACAAACCCAATAATTCCAATCTAGTCTCATATGAGTCTTTCTCACAACCTGAAGTCAACCTTGTAAGGGATCCCTGTGGTCTTTCCATTAATTTAATATCCCTCATCAATAAAGGACCTGCAACTGTAGAGCAATAATCCAATATAGGCCTCACCAGATGTTTATACAATGGCATCAAAACCTCTCTACTCCTTGATTGAAAACCTCTCCTAATACAACCAACAATATGCCTTGCTTTGTTAGATGATTGTCTACTATTTACTTCATTTCTTAAATAATTTTGGACATAGATAGCCAGATCTTTCTCACATTCTGATACCCTAAGCTTCAGATCTTGCATATAGTATCTCTGATTTATATTATGTCTACCGAAATGCATGATGGTACATTTATCTTTATCAAACGTCATTCTGTTTTTTTTTTCCCAGCCGATAATATATAACAAATCCTGGCCAAAAATGAGTCTCTCATCAAACATATTTACCACTGCTCCAACCTTAACATCGTCTGCAAATTAAATTAGTCTATTATTAATAATTTCAGATAGCTTATAAATATGCAAAACAGTAGTGGGCCCAAAAATGACCCCTGGGGAACTCCACTCCATACACTATTTAAAGCAGACAAATACGCTTGAATCTTTACTTGTTGTAATCTATTACTTAGCCATTGTTCTACCCATCTAACAATGTTCTCACTGATTTCCATATTTATAAGTTTTTCTATTATTTCATAATGTGGAACTGTGTCAAATGCTCGACTAAAATCGAGCATTACAACATCAGAGATACTTCCCTCATCAATACATTTGCTGACAAACTCATAAAAGGTCAATAGATTTGTTTCACATGACCTATTTGGCATGAAACCATGCTGGTTCTGGTCCAGAATTCCCTTCCTTAACATACTTTCGTAAATAGCATCACTCAAAGCTCCTTTAATAATCTTTACCACCACTGATGTCAAACTAACAGTACGATAATTCCCTGCATCACTCCTTATTCCCCTCTTATATATTGTCACAATATGTACCAACCTCCACTCTTCAGGCACCTCACCATCACTTAAAGATTTTTGACCCGGTATAGTAATAATAGGTATCATTACATCACTCAATTCCTTAACAAAATATAGGTGGATACCATCTGGTCTGGCCACCCCATTCCGCTTTAATCTCCCTACTCTTTTTGATACCCTCTCTAAAGTTATAATATTTGGGGGATCCAAATTACAGTTTCCCATATTATGCCTTTCAATATTAACTTCATTCTTTCTAAACACTGCTCCAAAACTTCTACTGAATTCATTGGCCATAACTATAGGTTCAGAGGTCATGACTCCATTTGTACTTAAAGGTCCAACTGTCCCCCTAATACCCTTTGTGCTATTTACATATGCAAAAAAAACTGTTTTTATCTTTAACAGCTAATCTAAATTCAAAGCCTTTCTTAGCATTTCTTATTTCTTTCTTTAATTTATTTAATGCTTTCCTATAGTTCTGTTTAGATCTTTCTAATCCATTAGTTTTCATTTAATTAAACATTATTTTCTTTTTCCTACACATTCTTAATATTTTCTTATTCAGCCACGGTGGCTTCTTACCCTTGTGATTATAAACCTTTCTACAAGGGATGTAGGTTTTTTTCAACTTATTGAATATGTTCAAGAAATAATTCCAAGATTCTTCCATATTTAAACCTTCAAACTCTTGTTCCCAATTGATACCTACTAATTCCTGTCTTATGGCTATATAATTTCCGTTTTTGTATAAATACTGTACTGTATTTCCCTTTGCTGGTTTAGATGCCCAATCTATTGTAAACATAATAGACTTATGATCACTGTTGCCTAACTGAGGTAAAATACTAACATTCTTTATTACATCAGGGATGTTAGTCAATAAAACATCTAGGATATTATTGCCTCTAGTGGCCTCTTTTATACATTGTTTAATGCCACCTGAACTCAGCTCCTCATGGACTATACATCCTAAATGATTAGATGAAAAAGTTTCCAGCACACAAAAAAATCCATAAGTGGAACGTCAAAAATCAATTACTGTGACTCACGAACATTTTCCAATTCGTTTTATTCACTTCACAATAGTTTCCAATTCCCATAAAACGTTTAACATGTTTCGGATGCAAGATCCTTTATCAAAGACACATATAAAAACTACCACCACAAATTCCTTAGTTATAAAGACACTTAATTAGTCATGTGACTACAACACCTGTATATAATCAAAGAACAAAAAACATTCCAACACTTAATATAAAGGGAAAATTTCCCTCCTTTATAAAATGCATCTATTAAAACAGCATTATCCATATTAATTATACATATACATATCTACTACATGCCATAAGTTTATAAGCATATCTCAAAAATGAATACAGAAAACATATAAGCTTTTTGAAAGAGGCCATATCTTTTATTGGAAACAAAAAGAAATAAAAAGCATATTAAAAACAAATAGAAATGTGACTTTTGAATATAATACAGAGAATAGTGATTCAGAAGGTGATGGACTTAATCAAGACTATTTTTTTCAAGAAGGCAGTCACAGTATGGATCCACAGCCACCAATAGGATATGTTAATTACAATTTATCCAAGTACAGTCCACAAACACCGCGCAGAAGCTTGAGATTACAAACAAGAACTCGAGATTTCGATGCAGAACGCTGGAAACTTTTTCATCTATGAGTTCTAAGTAAGTTTCTGAAGCACCTTTGTCCCAGTGCGCACTCAACTTGGATAGATCCTAAATGATTACCAGATTGCTTTTTTCCCCACTCAATGTTAGGCATGTTCAAATCCCCCATGAGGATAATGTTAGTTATCCCGGCCTGATTTACAATGTCTTTAATATATGCCTCAGTTTCTTCCATACCAACATCAGGAGCCCTATAAAAGACAGATACTCTACATTTTTTTCCCTTTATCCCCAACAATTTAATACTAACATTTTCAATTTTCGGGTAATCACATTGTTCTAATTCCCTAACCTCTATTCCTTCTGTAACAAAAAGAGCCATACCACCACCTCTTCTCCCCTCTCTGTTTCTTTTAAACATTCTATAGCCTGGAATATATTGTAACCACTCACTTTCATTATCCCACCATGTTTCTACTATTCCTATCAAATCCAAACACTCATTTGTGATTAGAACCTCCAGCTCTGCCATACTTGATATATTTGAACTTCTGGCATTGTAAAACATGGCCTTTATTTCGGATAACCTATTATTTTCTTTTTTTTACCACAGGACCATTTTGAACCCCATCATTTCCCCTCATCCCCTTCATTTTTAGTTTAAACAATTCTCTATTACCTGACGTAATCTCATTCCCAAAATTCTACTTCCTCTAAAATTCAGATGCAACCCATCTTTACAATACAAATCATTTTTTCCATCAAAAGTTCCATAATGTTTAATAAATTGAAAGTTCCTATCTTTGGACCATTTACACAGCCACTTATTTGTCAGTGCAATCCTTTTTTCCTTGTAAAAATTAGCCCTGGGTTCAGGAAGTATCTCTGAAATCACTATTTCACAACCTTTCTCTTCTAATTTCTCCACTAACTTACTGTAATCCTTCTGCATCTCAGGCAGAGTTTTTCTCATAATATCATTTATACCCACATGAATCACTGCCAATGGATGTTCTCCAGCCCCTTTAAATATATTGTCAGCCATGTTATACAAATCCATAGCCCCTGAACCTGAGAAACTACTGACCATTCTATTTGCTTTGTCATGTTTACAAATATACTGATCAGTATACTTAATGATGGAATCACCAATAACTATAACCTGGCTTGAACTGACCACCCCTCCCTCCTCCATCTGATCACTATTTTCATTTCCACCATCTACCATTATAGTAGATTGGTTTATTTCCCCTAACACATCAAATCTATTTGTTATTGTTATTCCTTCTGTTATATTAGCAACAAAATCATTTCTATTATCTTTTTCAGTCTAAACCTGCCCTACAACCTCAGTATTACAATTAATAGTTACCTCCTTTTCCTTCCTTAGCTCTGTTGGAACTGGTTTAAAAGGACTTTGACCCCTATGTTTTCTTTTAGCTTTCTTATTCTCATAAAGATTACCAGAATTTAGTTAATTTTCAACAAATCTTGATTTCCTTTTCCCATATTCATTTTCTTTTTTATAATTTAAACTTTATTAGTACATTTCCTTTAGTAAAGGGCAGTTACAGCAGATCAAGGTATGACATACCACATGCACAGTAGGAACTGCCCAGCCCACCCCACCCACCCTTACAGCAGCAACAAGACTATATCACCCCAAGGTGCAGTAAATATTTCTATTAGACATATGAGTGAGACTGAGGTGTGGTGAAATCATCAGTGAGACAATGAGAATAAGGAGTAGACAGGATCCCATATTTTACTATAAGCAGCTAATCTATTATGAAGACTTGCAATTGCCCTCTCCATTCGGAGATTAGCAATGATTTCATACAACCACTCCTGGAAAGATGGGGTGGATTGGTCCTTCCAATGATGTAGAATGAGTTTTTTAATGGAGAGAGCAACCATGGAGATATGGAATTTCCTGATTCTAACTCTAACCAGGGACATGTCTCCTAGGAGGCAAATCTCAGGAATAAAATACTCCTGAAGGCCCAGTAGGGGATTGAGAGACATCTTAATTGAATTCCATAGAGGGAAAACTTTGGACCAGGACCAGAACATATGAAGGAGCATTTCTTCTTCTTGCAAGCACTTAATACATGTACTAGAATTGGAGAAACCCCAATTCTTTAGTTTAACAGGTGTGCAATACATATTATGTAGCATATGGTATTGTATGAGATGCAATCTATCTTGGGAAATGTACTTATGACAGGATCTCCATAGGGATTGCCAATCCAACTGATGTTGAGGGAGGAGTGAGTTCCAGAATCTAGTAGGTCCAAAGGAGTCCCCATATTTTTTATAATACAACACCCTGTATAACTTAGATACAATATCTGGAGATCCAGACAATAGGGACATTTCAGGTATCAAGGCTGATACCTTCTGAGAAGGGGGAGTATTCTCCAGGACTAATGTGAGTAGGTGTCTTAACTGCATGACCTTAAAGTGAGGTGAGACTGGAATGAGAAACTTTTCAATAATTCCACCTGGGGACAGCCAGTGCCCTTCCCCATCTACCAGGGAAAGCAATTTTCCATCACCTAATTGAGGCAACCATTTGCAGGGAATCTGCTTTCTGTTAATAGTAAAAGATGCACAAGTTCATAATGTGGAAAATTATTCAATTGCCATAAACAGCACCTATGTGGAAAATCAAAGTCTTCTAACTAAGCCCATACTAGAAGTTGAAAATCTGACTACTCCATTAGAAATAAATGAACCATCTGATCCAAGACAGGTTATAGTATTGAGTGATTCTATAATAAAATATATTGATGGTTATATTTGTAGAAAGGACAAACAGAACAGAATGTGTTCCAGCTTCAGGGGAGCTTGGATTAAAGATATTGAGAGAGTAGTCCCTAAAATCATTGAAGATGCAGGTATAAACCCTTTAGTAGTAATTCATGTGGGTACAAATGATTTAAATAAGTTTACAACTGACGACATTAAAGACAGTTATATATCTCTGGTTAATACCCTAAGATTATTAAAAACAGAAATATGACTCTCCGAAATTCTGCCCATACCATGAGCTTCTGCAAAGATTGAAAATAAGACAAAAGAAATTAATGAATGGTTGAGGAAATGGGCTTTAAATAATAACATAACATGTATTACCCATTGGGAAAGATTTAATGGGGATGATAGTCTTTTTAGCTGTGATGGCCTACACCTTAGTAAAAAGGGTAGTCATGTACTTGGAAAAGATCTTCTGACAGTAATTGAACAATGTTTAAACTAAATATAGGGGGCAAAATGGGAATGATATAGTACAGTCCTTATCATTAAGTGAAGAACTTATATTTTTTATGTGTAACGCCAGAAGTCTAAATAGTGTCAAATTAACAGAATCAGTTGGGAGAATTAAACAAGGACACTTAGATGTAATAGCAATAACAGAGACCTGGTGTAATGAAGCTTCTCAGTGGTTTAATGCCATCCCAGGTTACAATCTATATTATAAAAATAGAAGTGATAGAAATGGTGGAGGGATATGTGTATATATATACATATACATATATATATATATATCTATATATATATATATATATACAGTGGCGTGAAAAAGTATTTGCCCCCTTCCTGATTTTCTCTATTATTGCATATTTGTCACACTGGATGTTTTCAGGTCTTTAGAGAAAATGTAATATTAGATAAAGGGAACCTGAGTGAACAATAACACTTGTTTTTTTTTAATTTCACTTATTTAATGAAAAAGTTAACTAACACCAACTGGTACCTGTGAAAAAGTACCGCTCCTTACACTTAATAACTGGTTATGCCACATTTAGCTGCAATGCCTGCAACCAAACACTTCCTATAATTCAATATCAGTCTTTCACATCGCTGTGGAGGAATATTAACCCACTCTTCCTGTCAGAACTGCTTTAATTCAGTAACATTTGATAGGTTTTCGAGCATGAACTGCTCGTTTCAGGTCCTGCCACAGCATCTCTATTGGGTTTAAGTCTGGACTTTGACTAGGCCACTCCAAAACTTTAATTTTACTTCTTTTAGCCATTCTGATGTGGACTTGCTTTTGTGTTTTGGATCATTGTCTTGCTGCATGACCTAACTACGCTTCAGCTTCAGCTGACGGAAGGATGACTGGACATTCTCCTTAAGAATTTTCTGGTACAGAGCAGAATTCATGGTTCCTTTAATTATGGCAAGTCATCCAGGTCCTTAGGCAGCAAAGCATCCCCACCATCACACTACCACCACCATGTTTGACTGTTGGTATGGTGTTCTTACTGTGGAATGCTGTGTTTGCTTTACGAGACATTATGGGATCCATGTTGTCCAAAAGTTCCACTTTGGACTCATCTGTCCATAGAACATTTTCCCAAAAGGCTTGTGGATCATCCAGGTGCTTCTTGGCAAATGAGAGATGAGCATTTATGTTCTTCTTGGTTAGCAGTGGTTTCCTGCCTTTACTACTCACATGAAGCCCATTTTTGCCCAGTCTCTTTCTGATTGTGGAGTCATGAACACTGACCTTAGCTGAGGCAAGAGAAGCCTGCAGTTCTTTGAATGTTGTTTTAGGATCCTTTGAGACTTCTTGGATGATTTTACTCGCGCCCTTGGAGTAATTTTGGCAGGCCGCCTCCTGGGAAGGTTCACTACTGTTCCAAGTGTTCTCCATTTGAGATTATGGCTCTCACTGTGGTTCGATGGAGTCCCAGAGCCTTAGAAATAGCTTTGTAACCCTTTCCAGACTGATAGAGGGCAACAATTTTTTCTGATCTTTTCAGGAACTTCCTTTGATCATGGCATAATGTGCTTGTTGAATCTTTGTGCTCAGCAGCGTGACTCTGATGGTAAGGGCCAAAATAAGTGAGGTTTATATTGAGCAGGGCTGGCTGTAATCAAGCCTGGCTGTGTTCAATCAGCTGACTCTAATTATCCCTTTAATTGGGTTGATTTAACTAGGGGCAATTACTTTTCACACAGTGCCAGTTGGTGTTGGTTAACTTTTTCATTAAATAAATGAAATAAGTAAAAAAAAAGTGTTATTTGTTCACTCAGGTTCCCTTTATCTAATATTATATTTTGTCTAAAGACCTGAAAACATCCAGTGTGACAAATATGCAATAATAGAGAAAATCAGGAAGGGGCAAATACTTTTCACGCCACTGTATATATATATATATATATATATATAGATATATATATATGAAATACACTTATATCAAAAGAAATGTCTATATTCAAAGAAAATGAGGTAGACATTGAAAGTTGTTGTATAGAGTTAGAATATTTAAGGAAAAAACTTATTCTAATAAATATATACCGTACCCCCAATGCAGATACAGATTATGATTCCGCATTGTTCCATTTAATAACGGAGTATTCTGAAACTTCAGATGTTATTATTATGGGAGATTTGAACTTACCCAGTATCAATTGGCATAAATTTACAGCTTCTACTAAAATAGAACAAAACTTTTTGAGTACCTTTATAAACCTTGGTCTGGAACAAATGGTCATGGAACCAACCCGAGATAGTAATATTTTGGATTTGACCTTAACAAATGTTTCTGATAGTTTTAATACTATTAAAGTAGTAGAACCACTGGGATCTAGTGACCATAATGCAGTTATATTCTCAATAAAACAATTTAAAAACAATATTAAGAAGAATAAATATTGTTATAACTATTACAAGTGGAATTATAGGGAAATTAATGCCAATTTGTCTAAAATAAATTGGAATCTAGAATATAAAAATAAAAATGTAGATGAATGTTGGCAGTTTGTTAAAGGAACAATACATGATTTGGAACAAATACATATTCCTAAAATTAAAATAAATAATCATAAAGGAAAAATCCCAGTTTGGTTAACAGCAAATATACAAAAACAGATTAAAATAAAAGAGAAAGCTTATAAAAAATTTAAATTGGACCCTAGCACAGAAAAAAGGGAGAACTATAAAAGAGAGCTGCATATCACTAAATCCCTAATTAAGAAAGAAAGGAAACGGGTTGAATATAAATTATCTACTTCTGAGTATAATCCCAAGGCCTTTTATGCATATATAAATAAAAACAAGAATTCTAACTTGCCAATATCGACTATTGTTGATGATGAGATTGAACTAAATAATGGATTAGATATAAATAATACATTTAATAAATACTTTGGGTCTGTGTTCCTAAGTAAAGATCATGTGAATGAAATAGTTCCTCCTTATACCAGTAGATATGAGGAAATATCAATAAGGGAAATAAAAGATGCAGTTAGAGTTATAAAGGAAACATCGTCATCTGGACCAGATAGTATTAATACTTTTTTTAAAAAACAAGTCATAGACGCACTTTTATGCCCTTTATACTTGATATTTAATAAATCATATATGAGTGGAGAGGTTCCTGAGGATTGGAGACTAGCCACTGTGGTGCCAGTGTATAAGAAAAGTAATAGAGGCATAGAGGATAATTATAGACCAATTAGTCTGACGTCCATCTTGTGTAAAGTTTTGGAAAGAATATTAAAACAAAAAATGGAACATGAGTTTATATTGAAAGGTACAGTGGCGTGAAAAAGTATTTGCCCCCTTCCTGATTTTCTCTATTATTGCATATTTGTCACACTGGATGTTTTCAGGTCTTTAGACAAAATATAATATTAGATAAAGGGAACCTGAGTGAACAAATAACACTTTTTTTTTTTACTTATTTCATTTATTTAATGAAAAAAGTTAACCAACACCAACTGGCACTGTGTGAAAAAGTAATTGCCCCCTAGTTAAATCAACCCAATTAAAGGGATAATTAGAGTCAGTGATTGAACACAGCCAGGCTTGATTACAGCCAGCCCTGCTCAATATAAACCTCACTTATTTTGGCCCTTACCATCAGAGTCACGTTGCCAGCACAAAGATTCAACAAGCACATTATGCCATGATCAAAGGAAGTTCCTGAAAAGATCAGAAAAAAATTGTTGCCCTCTATCAGTCTGGAAAGGGTTACAAAGCTATTTCTAAGGCTCTGGGACTCCATCGAACCACAGTGAGAGCCATAATTCCAAATGGAGAACACTTGAACAGTAGTGAACCTTCCCAGGAGTGGGCGGCCTGCCAAAATTACTCCAAGGGCGCAGTGTAAAATCATCCAAGAAGTCTCAAAGGATCCTAAAACAACATTCAAAGAACTGCAGGCTTCTCTTGCCTCAGCTAAGGTCAGTGTTCATGACTCCACAATCAGAAAGAGACTGGGCAAAAATGGGCTTCATGTGAGAGTAGCAAGGCGGAAACCACTGCTAACCAAGAAGAACATAAATGCTCATCTCTCATTTGCCAAGAAGCACCTGGATGATCCACAAGCCTTTGGGAAAATGTTCTATGGACAGATGAGTCCAAAGTGGAACTTTTGGACAACATGGATCCCATAATGTCTCGCAAAAGCAAACACAGCATTCCACAGTAAGAACACCATACCAACAGTCAAACATGGTGGTGGTAGTGTGATGGTGTGGGATGCTTTGCTGCCTAAGGACCTGGATGACTTGCCATAATTAAAGGAACCATGAATTCTGCTCTGTACCAGAAAATTCTTAAGGAGAATGTCCAGTCATCCTTCCGTCAGCTGAAGCTGAAGCGTAGTTGGGTCATGCAGCAAGACAATGATCCAAAACACAAAAGCAAGTCCACATCAGAATGGCTAAAAAGAAGTAAAATTAAAGTTTTGGAGTGGCCTAGTCAAAGTCCAGACTTAAACCCAATAGAGATGCTGTGGCAGGACCTGAAAAGAGCAGTTCATGCTCGAAACCTATCAAATGTTACTGAATTAAAGCAGTTCTGCGAGGAAGAGTGGTTAATATTCCTCCACAGCGATGTGAAAGACTGATATTGAATTATAGGAAGTGTTTGGTTGCAGGCATTGCAGCTAAATGTGGCATAACCAGTTATTAAGTGTAAGGGGCAATTACTTTTTCACACAGTGCCAGTTGGTGTTGGTTAACTTTTTTTCATTAAATAAGTGAAATTAAAAAAAAAACAAGTGTTATTTGTTCACTCAGGTTCCCTTTATCTAATATTACATTTTCTCTAAAGACCTGAAAACATCCAGTGTGACAAATATGCAATAATAGAGAAAATCAGGAAGGGGGCAAATACTTTTTCACGCCACTGTATAATAGATAATACACAGCATGGATTTAGAATAGGTAGATCATGCATGACAAATCTGGTTACCTTTTATGAGAGTATTAGTCTTAGTCTGGACAGAGGAGTCCCAGTTGACATTGTCTTTCTTGATTTTGGAAAGGCATTTGACAAAGTGTCACATAATTTATTAATATCAAAATTAGTAAAGTTGGAAATTAACAGATATACTGTTAAATGGATTGAGACCTGGTTGAGGATAGATCCCAGTGTGTGAGATAGGAGACTCAGTCTCTGCTTGTATTCCAGTTACAGAGTGGAGTGCCTCAGGGTTTGGTCTTGGGCCCTGTTCTTTTTGGCTTATTTGTTGGAGATCTACAATCTGGGGTATCTTGTCAGTTAAGCAATTTTGCTGATGATACTAAAATCTCTTCAGAAGTGGATACTGAAATAAAAATTAATCTCTTTAAAAAGGATCTATTGATTATTGAAAACTGGGCTAAAGAGAATGGTATGTGTTTTAATACAGAGAAGTGCGCGGTTATGCATCTGGGAAAGAGGAACCCTATGGCCAATTATACAATATATGGGAATAAAATAAAGACAGTAAGCTATGAACAAGATTTGAGAATAACTGTAAATAATAAATTTGATTGTAGTAATCAATGTAATAAGGTCATTCAAACAGGGAACCATATTATTAATGCAATAAAAAAAGCTTTTATAACACGAAATAAGGAATGTATTATTAAACTATACACAACATATGTTAGACCCCACACAGATTATGCAGTATCCTTTTGGGCACCATATTTAGAAAAAGATAAAAAAAAATGGTGGAGAGTCTTCAGAGGAGAATGACTAAATTAATACCAGAAATAAAATATTAATCATATTTAGATAGGATGAAAGCATTAGGATTGTATGATTTACAGACTAGACGGGACAGAGGAGATTTGTTGTTACTATTTAATAATTTGAATGATGAATGCTTAATGAAATCATGTGGACTAACATACTTAGATAAAGTATATGGATTGAGATGTAACAATAGGCAAATAAAAATAACTAAGGCATTCACCAGTAAGAAGAAATATTATTTTACCATGAGAGCTGAGGTTCTTTGGAATTCCTTGCCTCAGCATATAGTGACTCAGACTTCCTGTATCCAGTTTAAATCTAAATTGGATATGTATCTTCTGGGTAGTTAAATTAAATATTCCCCACTTGTGTGGGAAAGTGGTCTCGATGGGCTTAGTGCCTGCTTCCACTTTGTAAATACCGAGTAATACCGAGAGTAATGGGGAGTTCCAGATAGACTGAGCTAAATCAGTCTGAGGAGAATAATGGAGGAATAAACATAACTGTGCATAAACTCTTGAAGAGATATCTACTGTGGTACAGTCAGCCATCTTTACATGAGACAGTTTGAGGTAAAATAGAGTTAAGGGATCCAGGCATTTAGCTTTGATTGTATCTAACTCAATCTTAAGCCATACTGGTTGTACCACTTCAGGTCCTGGGGATATCCATCTTACACATTTTGCTAGATGACTGGCCCAGTAATATAATGCCATATGGAGAATCCTCAGCTCCCCCTCAAGTTTTGGGGCAGCTAGTTTGTAATGGGTCAAACAAGGACGTTTATCAGCCCAAATAAATCTTGTAAATATACCGTGCAGTTTCTTAAACCAGTGTATAGGAATAAAAGAATTGAGAAGGGATAAGGGCTAGAAGATTCTAGGAAATACATTCATTTTAGTTATGTTAATCCTGCCCCATAATGATATAGGAAGCTTAGACCTTCTGTCAAGGTTGTGAATAACAACCTGTGAGAAAGAGTCCATGTTATCCTTAACCCATGTTGAGGGGTTATGGGCTAACTTGATGCCCAAGTACCTAAATGCTCTAGGAGTCCAACCTAAGCCTAGGGGACTGATATCATCCTTAAATACCTTGTAGTTTAATGGGAAAAATAAAGATTTACTAGCATTCAACTTGTAGTTGGATAGCTTACTAAATCTGGCTATTTCATTCAGTAAGGGTGGTATTGATGAAACCGGATGAGAGAGATGTATCAACAAATCATCCGCATATGCAGTGAGTTTAATTTCATGACGCCCGACCTGGATACCTCGTATAGAGATATTTTGGAGGATGTTTTGAATGAGGGGTTTCAAATATAAGTTAAACAACAGAGGCGATAGGGGGAAACCCTGCCTAGTACCTGAATCAAGTGGGAAGGAATTAGAGAAGACCCCATTAACTGAGATTCTTGCTGTAGTGGATTTATATAATGCAGCAACCCCGGATATGAATACAGGAGGGAATTTGAAGGTACTCAATACCTTAAACAAAAAACTCCAATTTGCCCGGTCGAACGCCTTCTCAGAATCCAAAGAAACCATGCCTGCAGGGAACTCAGCATCTCTGGTAGCTGAGAAGATGTGGGATAATGTACGCAAATGGTCTGCCGATGAGCGCCCCTTCATAAATCCTACCTGATTCATACCTATTAACTCAGGGAGTACCACAGATAACCTGTTAGCTAAAATCTTTGAGAGAATTGTAATATCTTGATTTAGGAGGGATATAGGCCTATAGCTCTGGACGAGCTCTGGGTCCTTGTCTGGCTTGGGAAGAAGCACTATCAAGGCTTCAAAGAGATGACAGTCAACCTCTGTCCCGGACAGAATATGCTGAAATAATCTATTAAGTATTGGTAATAGAAGTTCTCAAAACGTCTTATAGAAAAGGGAAGAAAATCCATCAGGCCCAGGAGTTTTATCTGAAGGTAAACCATTAATAACCTCAGCAATTTCTTCCTGAGTTATAGAAGAGACAAGAGAGTCTTTGTAATGTGCTGTGAGGGAGGACAGGTGAGAGCCCATCAGATACTTCTCCACGCTTACAGGGCTGGGGGTGTGCTCCATGTCCCCATACAGAATTTTATAGTATGCTGCGAATTCTTGAACTATCTCGATAGGTGATGTTTTCAGACATCCGTCTACAAATGCCCTGATAAAAGGCATGAATCTCACAGATTCTTGTTGCTTAATACGGAGCGCCAATAGGCACCCTGCCTTCTCACCTTGATCGGTGTAACTAGCTTTAGTGCATATGATAGCTAACTCTGCCTCTTCCCAGAGTAATTATAAATATTTATCTCTCAACACTAGGAGCGTTGTCTTATCTTCTTCTGGAGAATTAACCAAGACATTGACTTCAAGAACCCAAATTTGGGATAACAACGATAATAATTCCCTTTCCCTAGCTCTTTACCTAGCCACCGTGATGCTAATAAGAACCCCTCTAATGTAGGCCTTAAAACCCCCCCATATAATATCCAGTTTTGCACTATTTAAAGGGTTGGACAGAAAAAAGGCCTCAATGTGCTTCCTTATGGTTTTGCAATATTTAGAGTCTTTAAGCAATTGGTCATTAAGTTTCCATCTTGTTTCTCTCTTTGAAACATCCTGAATTGTCAGTTCACACAACACAAATGAGTGATTGGAGACAGGACCAGGCTGGATCGACGAGGTCCTAACCCCAGGCAGGAGATTCCGAGAAATGAAAATGTAATCAATGCGGGACTGCTGGTCGTGTGCTAATGACCTATATGTGAACTCCTTGTAGTCTGGATTTAGGACACGCCAGACATCACAGAGCCTGCACTGATCCAGTAGGTCTCTAAAAGCCCTCTGACCTGGGGAGAGCCCCACCTATCCACCACCTGACCTGTTAAGGTTTGAGTCTACGACTTGATTAAAGTCACCCCCCAGGATAATCCTTATGGGAAGGAAAGGCAGGATTACATTTATAAGTCTCATAAAAAAGCCAGGATCATCTGCATTAGGACCATATATGCTGCCCAATAACAGTGGTATTGACCAGAGAGTACCTGTAACTAAAACAAACCTACCCTCAGGGTCCCTAATAACTTGAGTTGAAACAAAGGGAATGCCCCTGTTAATGATAAGCATGACCCCACAGCTATTTGAGGAGCCTTGCACCTCATACACTGTCCCACTTGTTGTCTCCTCACTTGTGAGGCTTCCGTTTCTAATAAGTGCAATTCCTGTAGAAAAGTCATCTGAGTATGTAATAGGCTTAAATGTTTGAGAACCTGATACTGCTTAGATTTTTTCCTGATCCCCTTAACGTTCCACATTGCAAAAGTCACCTCCTTGGCCATCTACTAAAGACTACTAAGTATAATAAATTTGGCCCTGCACTATGGGCATATAAAACAGGTAATCTAACCCTTCCCATTGCTGCTGTAAGGCCCTCTCACCACCCCAACCCCCCCACAAAAAACCCAAGTTTAAACCCCCGATATACCCCAACCCCCCAACAAAAACACACAGCACTCACCCCCTCCCAACTCCCCAATCTGTCACAAGCAATGCTTAGCACAGCACTGGATCGTATCCTCCCCTCCCACCCCCGAACCTATCCCCTGCTAATGATCACCCTCATATCTCTAAATATAAAGCAGTTAATGAAATGCATTAATGAGTCCTTAATGTCAAAGGAGTGGTCTTGGACTTCCAGAGCCTGTGGACATATATTAGTGAGTCCACTAGATATCGAGAAAGAAAATGAAACCGGATATCACAAATGTGAATATGGCAGGTTACCACTAGGCTCCAAAATGAGAGTTGAAAAATGCTTGTCCCCCATGGGGAACTATATCGAGAACCAGAGCTAGAGGAAAAACTAGTACGGAGGGCTAACCCCATTATCAAGTTGAGAACATGAAAAAATGAGAGACCGGATAAAAACTGAAATGAGATCCTGAAGTGGGAAAACATTAGGAGTGATTACCCAGGGGTTACCGACCCCTAGTTCCAAACCCCACCCCTGCAAAGCCAGGGCAGGATAGCAATTGAGAGAAATCCCTCTTGAGTAAAAATCACCAGACCTATGTTACTTGGGTGAACCACGCCCTCTTGTGGTTGTAACCTAATCCGACCGACCTGCCAAAAGCACCCTGAAAGCCCGAAACCACTCAAAGATCTGCAATTATAACGTGTAAAAACTGATCGGGGGGCATTAACCAAAAGCTTTCCCCCATATGCTCCCCCTAAAAGTTAAATATGTAACATTATCTGGGATGCAGTCCCAAGTAAGCCATCACCAGGCCCCCCAAAGGATTCTCCCTGAAACACAGTTAACATCAACAAGCCAGGGCCTGAAAATAGTAAGAGTCAGGCCGTATACCAGTAGCCCAGTTCCATTTGAAAGCTTAAACTCGACTAAATTCCATCCTTAGAAGGAACTTTCTCCATGAAGGAAGTGAGTAATAGTTCACTCAGCAGTTCCCGGTGAATCCCGGAGATCAAGAGGCCCTTTCAAGTCGTCCGGAACAAATCTGGCAATGCCGATTTAAGGCTTAGTAGGGCAGCTTCAGGATCCTCAAAACTGAGCCAAGATCCATTTACTAAGACTTGTAACTTCGCTGGGTACCCCATCCTGAACTTTAATCCCACCGCTATGATCTTAGATACAATCGGGTGGAAGGCTTTTCGTTTCAATTGGACTGAACCAGGGATGTCTTGAGCAAGTCTCAGCTTCGCCTTTTCCCATCTGACTTCCTGCAGGGCTTTGACTTTCTGTAAGAAATGCTGCTTTTCTAGGTAGTTCAGAAAGCGGCAAATGATGGGATGAGGAGGGGCATCAGGTGGGGGTTTTGGTCACAAGGACCAATGAGCCCATTCTATCATATATGTTGGGCCAAAGGGAGAGGGACCAGTGACCCTTTCTACCAGCTTCTGGACAAAGACTACCGTATTCTGTTCTTCCTCCCCTTCTGGAAGCCCGAGTATTACCACATTATTTCTTTGGCTATGGCCTTCCAAATCTTCGAGTTTAGCTTCTAGGTGAGCTAGCTTTTGTTTCGTTAGTAGGAATTCAGGATCCAGACTTTCCAATTTTCTCTCGATCAAAACTATTCTGGCAGTATTATCCGAGACTGTAATAGAGACATCTTCCAATTTTCTGGAGAGGGATTTCAAATCAGTTGTCATATCTTTCATCTCTTCCCAGAATGGTTTAAATTCCTCCAAGAACCTGTTAAGAGTTAAGGGTTCTTGATCCCCAGCTTGACACGAAAGATCCGGATTGTCTGGGCCACTCGAGGCTCGGGATTTCTTTGAGGCCATCTCAGGAGTGGCAGGGGGGTATGTTTCTGTGGGGCTTTCTTCATATAAGCCTCTATTTACTGCGCAGATACCCGAAACAGGAGCACAAGCTATTTAGACACAAAGAAAACTCGTAAGCAGAGGAAATAATTGACTTTAAACTTTGTTGAAAGACGAATTTATATTTGGGAGGCAGTAGCTTAGTGGAGGAGCTTCTACTCAGCACTCTGCATCACGTGATCCTCCCACATTCATTTTGTAAACCTACTTTTCTCTTAGCCACCTCATTTACATTTAAACTGGAAATTATCTGAATCTTTTCTGTTAACATCCCCCGGCTCCTTTCTAATTTCTTTAACCTTTCAGTAACCATTCCCAAATTCTTATGTAATTCTTTATTTTGCTCACATTTTCCACATTCATAGCTACTATTGTCAGTCACCAGCTCTACAATTTTATACATTCTACATTCCTTACATCCAATCAGCAAGTCTCCCTTTGTTGTCAAAATTGAAGTCACAAAACTAGATATCCTCACCTCTTCTGTTGTCATTTTATGCTCAAAACTGCTTAAGATTCAGAGAAAACTATACAGAATCTTCTGCTCACTGTCACTGCTCCATGCTAACATGCAAACACGTGCTAGACGTGCGTGTCTCCGTGCATCTCAGCACACCGAGATGCACCGCACATGCTTGTGCACAAGCGTCTGTTTACATTCCTGTTGGACCCGGAAGCTGCCCAGATCTCTCCCTCTGAAAACAATTATGTGCCTGTGTTTCAATAATAACACCAGCCCCCTAAAAGTTAGCAGCACAGCTTTCCTTGCAGCCTGAATACAGTATACTAGCCCTCAGTTAGGGCATATTGAGGGACTCTGTAAAAGAAGAGTAAAGAAATGTTCATGTGCACCAAACACTCAAGTGGCAACTTCAGAGATCAAATCCACCCTGTCCCATCGCTTTTGGTGGTCTCTCAGTCCAGGAGTTTGATCTAAATGAAGACAAAAGAACTACATAATAACAGTAAAAGTATATTTATTGTTCAAATTACAGGGTTGGGCCGGAATACATTTTTCTGATCAGCATACATACCCCACCTGATAATTTCAAATTAAGGAATGGCTGCAAAATCTGGCAACAACTTTGGAAGATATATTCAAACAAAGCACACGAATAGCAATACAATTATTGCAGGAGATCTAAATACCAGGATGACAACTTGCAAGTTACATCAGAGGATATTATAAATGCGATGACACAAATGGATATAAAAGAGCTCAAATGGGGATAGGAAAACATGGGATTTCATATCAAATAATAGAGGCATACATATACATAAGGCTATGAGAGGAAACAATTAGTATTATTAAGTAGAAGAATCACAGGAGATGTACAGGGGAGAATATATATACTGTACCTGGGGGAAATGGATCATTCATGATAGATTATGTGTGGGTAGATATCAATATAATTCCAAGCTGTTTTAGCAGGAAGATAATAACCACTCTAGAAAGTCAACATTCAGCATTGGAACTGATAATCAAAATTAAGGGGTGCCATACTGCAGTATAGGAATTAAAAATGGCTCCATAGAAATAAAGAAAAAAAAATATAGCGTGGCAAATGATAGATGGGGGGGACTATTACAGACTATGGAAGAAAGATGCATGTTTGAAAATCTGGATAACTTAATTAAGTGAACAGCTATCAGGACGCTAATTGCAGGATATAATGTCATTATGGGAAAAATAAGGAATATCATTAGTGTAGCATGATTTGTTAAGAAAAAAGAAGGACATGCCTGGTACAATAAAGAGTGTAGAGATGCTAAAAAAAAGCTTAATATGCATTTAAGAATCCTAAAGGATAACCCCAATGAAGATGACAATAAAATAATTAATAAACTATGAAAAGAGTATGTCAGCATTAAAAAACAAATAGATAGAAGCCTTTACAACAGTTATGGACTGACCAGGAAAGGGTGGTACAATCTAAAAATGCAAAGAAATACTGGAATATAGTAAATAAGGGCACAAATAATTATATTGATGGAATAGATACATACATAGAACCCGATGTGTGGGTACAACATTGTAAGAATCTATTTTTTTTAAATGATCAGGGATACCAGAATAAAATAAAGAAAGCTAAGCTTGTAGCAACAGATCTATCAATATTTAGTCCCATTATTCGAAAAGAAATAGAACAATTTCTAACCTCATTAAAAAACACAATGCCCCTAACCCCAATGGGGTCCCCCAGATGCCATTTATTGTACAGCTTCTCAATGGATTCAATTGTTTGAAGTCTTATTGATCTTGATTTGGAAGCAGAAAATAATCCTGGAAAGTTGGAAATTGAATATTTTAGTTCCCTTATTTAAAAAAGGTGACAAGAACAAACCTGAGTGCTACAGACCAATCAGCCTAATCGACTGTACAGAAAAATTATTCACAAGAATAATTAACAACAGATTAGCTGTATGGGTGGAAGAAAAGCAAATCATAGATGAGGCTCAAGCTGGCTTTAAAGCTGGCCAATCGTCATTTGATCAGTGTTTCACTTTACCACACCTTATATTTAAATGTAATAGGGTAAAAAAAAAAACAATTGTCCCGGATTCCCCCCTTTTCCCTCACAAAAACACAGAGACCATTGCTTGTTGTTGTGCTCAGATTGGCAATTAATTTATTTAAATTCATAAATCCATAATTCATTTTCCATTTCTTTATTGTCATATTTCCATAATTTTCATTTATTTCCATCCATATATCACTCTCTGATTATCCATCCCCCAGGCGAAAACCTGGGTGCCTTCTTCTTCTCCTTTTCTGTTAGGTAACGGTGAAAACTAAGACTGCTTTCTCCTTCATCTTCTTCTTCCTCTTGTGTTACTCCTTTTTTCTTCCCCCCTCTTGTCCTCCCCCACCTTTTTCCCCTCTGCCATCCACCTTGGCAGTTCATAGCCTTATTATTATTATCTGCCCCCCAACTCCTTGGCAGACTTCAAGGATTTCTGCCTGCCATCCACCTTTGCCAGTCCATAACCATATTATCCCCTGCCATCCACCTTTGGCAGTCTATAACCATATTATCCCCTGCCATCCACCTTTGGCAGTCCATAACCATATTATCTCCTGCCATCCACCTTTGGCATTCCATACCTTATTATCATCCTCTGCCATTCACCTTTGGCAGTCCACAGTCCTAGCGGACGCGTCTGTCCTCCACCACGACAGACTCACATACAACCCCAAATTGACTGTCTTTCATCTTACCTTTTCTAATAGGGTGGGTGGGAGGATCAAAACTCCAGAAAAAGTGGCAGAGGCTCCCTTGTGCTGTCCCTTATGTACCTCCCTTCCCCCTTCCCCTTCCTGCTGCCTGGCCATTGTTCTGGCTCTTGGCTCCTCCCCTTACCTATCCCTTCCCCTTCTGAGCACAACCATTCCTTACAGGAGGGAAGGGGTACACCAGGAAAACATGGTCTGCCCTTAAAGGGCAAACTCCATTGTCCCGGATTCCCCCCTTTTCCCTCACAAAAACAGAGACCATTGCTTGTTGTGCTCAGATTGGCAATTAATTTATTTAAATTCATAAATCCATAATTCATTTTCCATTTCCTTATTGTCATATTTCCATAATTTTCATTTATTTCCATCCATATATCACTCTCTGATTATCCATCCCCCAGACGAAAACCTAGGTGCCTTCTTCTTCTCCTTTTCTGTTAGGTAACGGTGAAAACCAAGACTGCTTTCTCCTTCATCTTCTTCTTCCTCTTGTGTTACTCCTTTTTACTTCCCCCTTCCCATCCTCCCTCCCTATTTCCCCACTAGCGAGTCTCCAGCTTGCGTTGGATGACTAGCTTCCCCCAACTTAGGGTATCCCTATCCCATACCTCTGATATGAAAAATTTCCTTCCCCCTTTTTTTTTCTTTTTGTCCGTCTTCTCCAGTCTTCTATGAAACCCATTGTTTCTGCATTGAACATATCTATTGCTATATCTGACAGGTGTACTCTGTCTGACCTGTAGAAGTCATCCACCCACTCTTCGACTTCACACAGTATCACCTGTCCTCCCATCTGCCTTATCAGTGTCCCCACTCATCTATTCATCTTTCTCCTGGCCCTCTCCACCACCCTGTGGCTGTGTTCCTGCCTCCATACCCTTCGTGGTATTATATCCGACCAGGCAAGGCATACTTGAGGCCACCACTGTCTTATTGCCACTAAGTCCCTCTTAATCTGTAAATATGTGAGCAACCATGGTCTGCCTGCCAGGTCGTTGCCCCCTAGGTATATAATGATTAGGTTTGGACTGGGCTGATGTCCCTTGAGCTCTTTCAAAGTGGGGAGAAGCTGTACCCATCTCATCCCCCGTAGGCCGTGCCATACCAACCTACACTGCCTTGCATCCTGGTATAAGTGCTTCCCCCCAGCTTTTGTCTCTGCTCTCTTACCAGCCTAGTAAATATAGGAATGGCCACAGATCCAGACTTCTGTGCTCCTCCCTCTACCTATGGGGTGCAAAAAGAAAATTAGTTAATTTACATATACTCTCCATGTCCTCCCTGCCTTATCCCCCCGCCTTATTATTATATATATGTTTATATTCCCCTCTTTTTTTCTTATATCAGTGCTCTGATGTATCTTTTATAACTGGCTGACCGCCAGCGACCTTTTTCCAAGATGATCTTCACGGGTTCACCCATTGCCGCGCCCACTGTGAGGCTGCCCCAATCCTTAGGAACTGGGATGAGTAATTAGCTGGGTTCTCACCCAAAGACTCCATTGCCTTTTTCAACACTGCTGTAATTTGATAGCCAGTGACCCTTTTTCCATCCGCATGCATGAACAGCTTCCCTGTCCTGGTTACCTGCCCTGCTGCCAAAACCCACAGGGCCTGCACTGGGCATACTGCAATCTCTGATCGCCCTCTTAGTGTTATCATGCACCCTTGCCCTTTTTGGTCAGTCTTAGACCATCTTAGCTTGATCCATATTTCCCTTGTCCCCCAACTCACATCCTCCCATTCCACACCACCTTCCTTGTCATTTTTCCCATGGCCTACCACCTCACTCTCTCATAGCCCCTGCAAACATTATCACATAAATCGTGTGAAATAGCTGGGCCTCCCCCTTTGATTTTCATATTGCCGGGAGCACCTATAGGCCTCCTATTGTCCCCAGTCCCTCTTTTCAACCTGCCCCAGCCCTGCATCATCCTTCTGATGAACATTGCCTTTGTTTGGTCCTTCCATCCTTTCAGGCTGCAGATCACATTGACCCCTACCAGATAAACCCCCATTGTGGCATGAGTCATCCCTTTCTGCCATTGTTCCACCGTGAACATTCCCAACTGTTCTTCAGATACTGGCCCACTTACCTCCATCTGGTGTTCTGCCCTGAATTTTTGAAAACTCGTCAGGCCCCATCGTAGGCCTTCAGAGTCCGGGGCACCCATGAGCTATGAAACAACAGTTCTGCTCCTTCCTGCCAACGTCCCAGATGTTCGCTGGTATGGGCATTTTTTTGTTCTTCCACTGCTGGTGCCAGCTTCTGGAAACAGTCCAGCTGCAGATGGGAAAGGCTTTCAGCCAGGGTATTGTGTACCCCTTTTATATGTTTTGCTCTGAAAGACATGTTCAGCTGCAAAGCCCTTAAGACTAACTGTCGTACTACCTGCATGACTATGTTTGACCTGGCTTTCTTATTGTTCAGTACCTCAACCACCGCTCTATTGTCACACCAAAATGTCACCTTCCGATCCCATAATTCCTCCCCCCAAACCAGAGTGCATGCCCATATGGACATGATCTCCAGTAGTGTTGTATCTTTTACTTTTCCGTCCCTCACCCAACTGGCTGGCCATGGTTCCACAAACCACCTGCCCCTCAGGTAACCCCCCATGCCCAGTCCCCCAGCTGCGTCCATGTAGAGGTCCAGGTCTGTGTTGTACAGCCACTCCTCCTGCCAAAACGAACACCCATTATAGTCCTTCAAGAATTCCTCCCATATGCTAAAATCCTCCCTGACGCTGCGAGTCAGATTAACACAGTGATGTGGTTTTGTGACCCCCGCCGTTGCCCTGGCCAACCTCCTTGTGAATGCCCTTCCTGGTCCAATGGCCCTGCATGCAAAATTCAGGTGCCCCAGTACCTGCTGAACTAACTTTAGTTGAACCCTTTTCTTGCCGGCATGTACCCCGATTAGCTCCTTTGACCTCTTTAATTTTTGTCTGGTAACCTAAATACTTCTCTCGTGGCATCAATCTCTATCCCGAGGAATTCCATAACTTTGCTGGGCCCCTCTGTTTTTTCTGGTGCCAGTAGGACTCCTAATTCCCGGCACAATTCCCTAAACTTACCCAGCATCCTCTGTGTCTCCTTTTTGCCTTTTCCAATAAGGAGAAAATCATCCAGGTAATGGATGATTGACTTATAACCTCTTGGAATATCCACTGCAAACTTGTGCTGAATGCCTCAAATGTTGCACATGCTGTGAAGCTCCCCATTGGCATTGATTTGTCGAAATAATACCGCCCTTCACTTTTAAAACCCAAGAGATCCCAGTCTTCCCTCCTAACTGGAAGCAATCTGAAGGCGGACTCAATGTCTGTTTTTGCCATCCATGCATCCTCTGTGGCCCGGATTATCTGGACTGCGTCTTCAAGTGTCGCATAAGTTACCCTACTATGATCCTCCCTAATATAGTCATTCACCAATTCTCCTTCTGGGTAAGACAAATGGTGTATCACCCGGTATTCCCATTCCTGTTTCTTTGGTACCAAACCCAAGATCGATATCCGCATGTTTTCCAAAGGGGGGTCATCAAATGGACCCTCCACCCTACCTGCTGCTTTTTCTTTCTCAATCTTCTGCCTTAACATTTCCTCTTTTCCCTTTACAGACCCCAGGTTGCTCGCCTCCATTGCCTGCCTGGGTTCTTTAGACTGCAATGAAAACCCTGTGTCAAAACCACATAAAATCATATCCAGCACGCTCGTGTCTGGGTATCTGTCCAGGCGAACTGTCAATGCCTCTATGTTGATGGGGCTTCTGGCCATCCCAAATTGTCCCTTGTTGTGCCACCTTGAACCCTTACTTCCTGCCTGTCCATCTTCCTTTGCTTCAATGTTTTTGATCCCCCCACTCCCATTCCCCCTGCCCCTCCCTCTGTTGTTCCATGTTTGCCCTCAAAACCCCTGGCCATCCTGAAAAAACTATTGGCCTGATCCTTGCCCCCATGCCCTTGTGCTCCTTGTATACCTGTTGTTCTGCACTTGCTAGCCGAGTGCCCCCCCCCCCACATTTTGCACAGGCCTGCCGAAAGCATTACTGAGGCCACGAGTAGAAAGCCCTGTTATATACCCAGCAACATCTCTGTGGTGTAGCACCTTTTCTACCCCACCCTCCCTCGGGTGTGGACTGATCTGTTACATAATCCGTCAATAAATCTATTTGCTTGGTGTCCCATCTTACATCCCCAAATGTCACCATTCTCTGCCGAAAATATTTGTTGTAGTATATCCATCCCACCCCCCGCCTTTTGCTTTCGCTCTCCGTATTATCAATGAATAAGTAATGAGCGGGATACCCAGCTCCGGCCTCCTTTCCAGAGTTATGGCTGAAAAGATTGCAAAACCTAAGAACCACCCATCCCAGGTCTTCCCTTTCGTGAATTTGTCTTCCTCTTTCTTTCCTAATAGCACTATGGCAGCCGCCATCTCACTCTTACCTATGCTTTCTGCCTCTTTGTATTTGGCTGCTGCCTCCCAGCTTACCAAAGCAAATATATCCACATATTCCCCCTCCATATTTTTTCTTTTGTGGCAATGGGCACATGTTCTCCTATTCTCATCCCCAGTGCCCCCCACCTCTCTTGTACCTTGTCCCTCTCTTTCTTCTCCATTTTCCATATCTCCTGGCACCTCTTTTCTTGCCTTAATCTCTGCCAGAGCTGATTCCATCTGCCCCAGCCCACCCGTCCCCAGTGCTGCCACTGACCTATATACTCATTTATACTATCTCCTACTGCATTGGATGCATTACCTGTGACCTTATCCTGTCTGGGGTGTCTGTAGGCCTCCAAAGATTCCCTTGCTTCTTCCTGTGGGTGAGGTGAAGGTGGAGAGTGAGCTACCGGGATCTGTGGGTCGGACTTCTTGCTCCTAGTTTTAGGTCCCGGTTCCACCGGGGGAGATTCCCTTTGATTTGGGGTGGGTGCTGGTGCCAGTGGGTCACCTGGCTGTGTGGGTATCGGCTCAGCTGCCTTGGCAGGCCCTGCTGCCCTCGGCGCTACTCTAGTGGGACTGTGTCGCCCCCCACCTGACCTCTTCCCTTTTCCACCTTTTTCCGCGTCAGCTTTTGTCTTTCTCCCGGGCTTCCCCGGGTCCACCCCCTCCACCAGTTCCCACATTTTGTTTGCTTTTTCAGCCAGTTTGATTATAGCCTTGTAAGCCTCTTCCTTCGATGGCCTGCTCTTCTTGGGTGCCATATCCGTTCTGTTCTGTGCTCTGTGAAAACAACTGCAGAAAATGAAAACATGGTTATTCGTGCCTCAATGCCTCTCTATACGTTTCTCTCCTGTCTGTCCCTTCCCCTCATGCCACGCCAATTTGGACCCGCGCATGAAAGGGGGCCCCCTTATCCCACCTGGCAGGTTGTTTTTTCCTAGCCCGGGTTCCACCGTCCGTGCCGACCCTTACCAAGTGAGGTGCACCCTGCCCTTTAAAACCACTTTACCTGGGAGTACAGGAAAGCTAAGTGACATGCTCAGGGTCATACAGTATGGAAATGGGAGCTGTGGAATTCAAAAACCTGGGTCTGTCTACCGGATGTCACCGGGTTGCAGCTTAGAGCCTCAACCCCTGTGCTACCTGGCATCGGCACCCAGCACCTGGCCTCGTGGTGCCATGCCTTATCCGCCCTCATTTGTCCCAGGGCCCCTTCCCTCCCCCTTTATCCATTTACTATTTGTTTATACTTTCTCATATATATCTTTTATTGTAACCCCTCCCTCTTTTTTTTTTTTTTTTGGTGCTTCGTATGCAGCAGAGATGTAACGCAAGGTACGTCTTGTTGTGGGTTGCTTGTCCAAACATCCTGACTCTAAAATTTAGCAAGGTGAGAAACCATCTTTACTGCCGCCAAAATGCATCGTCCATATTGAAAACATGGGCCCTGTGTCACAGAGCCCGCTCCCCCACAAGCTCTTGTTCACCCCTCACTGTATGCCCTCTTTTTTTTTTTTTTTGGTCGGCCCCGAATAAAGTACCATCCAGATTCCCATTACTCCCTCTGTCTCCTTATAAATTTACCCCTGTTGTATTAAATTTGCCACCTACTAATATGGTAATGCCTTTAATAGTGCTTGCATGCTTAACTAAGTCTCTAAAAGCATTAAGGTCTCCTCTATGGGCGATGTCCTGGGTTGAAGGACAATGTGAATCAATAAAATACAGCGATAAGCTTTTCCATCTGAACTTCCAAACACAGCAAGTCATGACTGAATAGGGCCCTGTGTGAGATGGCCTCCATCACTACTCCCCACTTGGCATGTGACGTCACGCCACATGGTCGTCACTCCACGATCACCCCACGGCCCTTCAGGGCCCCTTTTAGCCAGCCACCATGGGTTCTCCCTCCACACACCAGCAAAACCAAAACCTGCACTGTGGTCTTACCCACTGCCTGAGTCACATGCTTTCACGATCCTCCTGTACTCTCGGACCATAGGTCTCCTGCTCCTTTCCTTCCTTACCAGAATCCCATATCCACGCCTCTTGAAATTAAAAAAAAAAAACACCAGGCCCAACGGCAGCCTCTGGGCCTTCCTCGCCCATACCAGGTGGTGTACAAATGCCTACCTGGCCTCAGGAATACCCCTGCATGGCATGCTGCCCATGCACCTCCCATTCGTCCTTGCCAGTGCCTTCACAAAAACACCTCATGGGAACACGCCCTTCTTCTCCACATGACGCTAAGCAAACAATAGGCTCCCTCATGCTCCCAACCACCTGTGACACCACGCCAAACAGGTCTCTCCCTCAAAAGCTAGTCCCTGGCCTTCCCAGGCACCTCTTCATATTAGCCACACACTCTCCATTGGGCCTAAAGGCAGCAAACATGCTAACGAGAGGGGTTCCTGTTCCTTGCCAAACAATGCCATGCGGCATGCCCACCCATGTGGCCCCCAGTCCTGGCTCTGACTCCTTCCTTCGTGGCCATTCCTGGGTCTGCTAATCCCCAATAACCAGCATTTTTCCTTCTTTCTTTTTTTTAAAAACAATTGCAAACTACCCTCCAAAAACTTATTCTACCACTCTGTGCTGCTCAAAACAACTCTCCCCTGACACTTCCTTCTTGCAAAGGAGTTTCCATCCGAACCTGTTTCACCCTGTCTGCTAGCAGTTCACTTCTTTCCACTAAATGCTACACATTTCTTTTTTCTGTCTCCATTGTCTTCTCTTTTTTTAAACTAACCTCGCATATCTGAACTAATCAATTGTTGCCTCCTTACCTCTTTCTGCTGTGAACAAACCTCAAAATTAATGCCAAATGTGACGTGCAGCTGATTGAATCAAAACTCCAGCAGAATGGCTGAGACCCCCTTGTGCTGTCCCTTATGTGCCTCCTTCCCCCCTCCCTTCCCTTCCTGCTGCCTGGCCATTGTTCTGGCTCTTGGCTCCTCCCCTTTCTTATCCCCCCCCTTCTGAGCACAACCATTCCTTACAGGAGGGAAGGGGCACACCTGGACAACATGGTCTACCCCGACAGGGCAAACTCCATTATACTGTGTATTCATTGACCTGAAAACAGCTTTTGACAGAGTGAACTACAACAAGCTTTGGGAAAAATTGGAGGGTCTAGGAATAGACAAATCGATTCTGGAAATTATCAAACATCTTTATCAGAACAACTACACCAGTGTTAGATATAACAACAATGGTAATTTAAGTAAGTGGTTCGAATCTAACATAGGGGTCAAACAGGGCTGTACACTTTTGCCCACTTTGTTTAATCTATTTTTCTAGACTATATTAAGTACTATGTATGCACCAGAACATCACATGCCTAGAATAGGGAATAGAGCCTGACCATATTTGGCTTATGCCGATGATGTGGCATTAATCTCCACTAGTTACATAGGAATAAAAAGAATGTTAGGAAAATTTATTGCAGAATTCAACAAGGCAGATTTAATACTCAGTTCTGATAAAACCAAGGTAATGTTTTTTGGGGGAACAAGAAAGCATATAAATACATAGTTAATTAACAAAGCCTGTAGGTTGTAAAATAATTCTGTTATTTAGCACTTGTCCTAACTCAAGATAGTATATGGAATAGACATCTCAAAGAAGCAGAAAGTAAGGGAAATAAATTCATTCTAATTTTGAACTCGTTTTCTTACAATTATGGAGGGAAATCATGAAAAGGAAACGTACTGTAAGAATTATGAATGTAAAGATCAGTAGCCAGCTCCTCTATGGGGCAGAAATATGGGGCTCAGCTGATAAAATCTAAATGGAAATAATGTTAAATAAGTACTACAAAAAATTTTAGGCCTCTCAAATAGTGTTGCCTTGTCTATGGTAAAGACAGAACTGGGACAACTCCCAACTGAATGTAAGATTAAGAAAGACAAACAATATACTGGCTAAAGGTCTATAGGATGAAAGCCACACAACCACCAAGATTATGTTTTGAGGAGGCTATTGCATACACAAAACAAAATATAGTGTTTCCTTGTATGCTAACAGTCGAGGAAATCATATGACCTTTTGGTCTGCTGGAAAGTATCCCAGACAGCCTTAGACTCCCATTTCAACAAATTAAGCTAAACATCAGAGAAAGAACTAAGGATGTCTACATACAAAAAATATCTGTTCCTCTGTGAACAATATAAGGCATGTAAGTGGATGTCAAAAAACAAAAGAATACATAGAGTGGAAAAATACTGTATCTGGAAATTGTAGTTAACCCAGATCATAGGAAGTTATTGATAAGATGCATAGAAACATAGAAACAGAATCTGATGGCAAATAAGTACCGCTTGGCCCACCTAGTCTTCCTTTTCCATACCTAATGGATAAGCTGCAGATCCTAGTTAACCAAAAGCCTACTTCCTCCTACCCTCACTAGAATTGCCTTATGTGCATCCCTTGCACTCTTGAATTCCCCCACTGTTTTTGACTCCACAACCTCCTCAGGAAGGATGTTCCATGCATCCACAACCCTCTCTGTGAAAAAATACTTCCTCACATTACTTCTGAGTTGTCCCCCTGCTAACTTCAAATTGTGTCCCCTTGTTCTTGTACATCTCTTTTTTCTGAAAGGTGCTACCCTCTTTGAGTTTGTTGATTCCCTTGAGGTACTTGAAAGTTTCTATCATGTTCCCTGTCTCCCTCCTTGCCTCGAGGCAATGCATATAAAGCTCCTTTAGTCTCTCTTTGTATGTCTTCTGGTGCAGAACCTGCACCATTGTGGTTGCCCTCCTATGGACAGCCTCCACCCTGTCAATGTCTTTGCCAAGATGGGGTCTCCAGAACTACATGCAGTACTCCAGATGGGGTCTCACTAACTGTCTGCACAAATGGATAACAACTTCTTGTTTTCTACTGGTATGCCTCCCCCTATTCTTCCCAGTATCCGCCAAGCCCTCCTTACTGCCTTCTCACATCGCTTGCCCACCTTTAGGTCATCTGATATAACTACCCCCAGGTCCCTTTCCATTTTTGTAGTTGTCAGTATTTCACCCCCCAATGTGTACTCTTTCCCTGGGTTTTTGTTTTCCATGTGCATTACTTTGCAATTCTTTGCATTGAATCTAAGCTGCCACACATCTGACCATTCTTCCAACCTTGCCAAGTCCCTTCTCATCCTTTCCACCCCACCTTGTGTATCAACCCTGTTGCAGATCTTTGTGTCATCTGCAAAGAGACATATTTTTCCTTCCAGTCCCTCCACAATGTCACTTCTAAAGACATAAAAAAGGACTGGACCAACTACTGAACCCTGCAGTACCCCACTAGTAACCCCTCCTTCTTCACAGTGAACACCATTTAATATTACCATATGTGTCCTGATGTCTAGCCAATGTTTTACCCAGGCCAGTACCGTGGGACCCACTCCCAGTCTGTCTAATTTGTTTATTAATCTTTTGTGTGGGACTGTGTCCAATGCCTTGCTACAGTCTAGGTAGGCCATGTCCACAACCCCTCCCTGGTCTACTACTTTGGTCACCCAGTCAAAAAAATTGATTAGATTCATATGACATGACCTTTCCTATGCGAATCCATGCTACCTTGGGTCCTGTGCCACACTGGCCTCTAGGTACTCAACAATTCTTTCTTTCAGAAATGATTCCATTATTTTCTCTACAGCTGAGGTCACACTGACAGGTCTGTAGTTTCCTGCCTCTGTCTTGCTCCTACTTTTGTGAAGGGGACTCACGTCTGCCCTTCTCCAGTTCTTAGGTACCACACCACCCTCCCATGATTTGTTAAAAAGGGTAGTCAGTGGTGTTACGAGTTCGCCCCTTATTTCTTTTAGAATTCCAGGGTGAATCCCATCAGGCCTCATTGCTTTGTCCACCATCAGTTTTAGGAGTTCTTTCAGAACCCTTTCCTCTGTGAAAGGACTGATATTGACCCCCCTATTCAGAGTGCTTCTATTTACTGGATTAGGTACCACCTCCTCCTCTTCTTTTGTGAATACTGAGCAGAAGTATTCATTCAGTATCCCTGCTTTTTCACTGTCCCTCTCTGCCCACCCACCCTCCTCTTTATTCACCCTCAGTATCCCTCCTTTTGTCTTTCTTCACTCCCTAATGTACCTATGAAAGGTTTTATCCCCCTTCTTAACCAAGTTGGCTATCTTTTCCTTTGTTTAGACCTTTGTTATTCTGACTGCCTTCCCTGCTTCCTTCTGCTTTAACTAGTACAGTTCTTTGGCCTTCTGTTTCTGTGTTTCCTTATACTTCTTGAATGCTGTCTTTTTCTCCCTAACCTTCCCTGCCACTTCTTTTGAGAACAATAGTGTTTTTTCTTTCATTTTGATCTGCTCATTTGCTTTACACAAAGGCTTGTTGTCTCAGTGATGGCAGTTTTGATGTTTCCCCATTGTTGCTCCACCCCTCCTTTTTGCCTGTTTGCTAGTGCTTTTCTGAGGTACTCTTCCATTTTGACAAAAATCAGCCCTCCTGAAGTCTAGTACCTTTACTTTTGTATGGCTTGACTATACAGCAGAATTTATTGTGAACCACACTGTTTGGTGGTCACTTGCTCCCAGATGGCTACCCACTTCTAGATCCAAGATCCTTTCTCTGTCCCCATTTGAGAGTACCTGGTCTAAGATTGCTCCCTCCTGAGTGGGTTCTAACACTAGCTGTCTGAGGCATGTCCCCTGTAGGACATCAAGAATAGCTCTGCTCTTGGATATGGCTGTAGCAAATTTGCTCCAATTAACATCTGGCATATTCGGGTCCCCCATCAACAATATCTGCCCTTTCTGTGCCATCCTAAGGATGCCTTCTATCATTTCCTTGTCCATTTTTCCCCCCTGAGATGGGGGTCTGTATACAACCCCTGTGCAGTTTGTGGTGCCATTTCTAGTGTCCAGGATGACCCACAGGGCCTCCTCTCCTCCCTGTTTACCCTTTAGTTCCACTGCTTTGATCCCTTCCCTTACATTGAGAGCTACTCCTCGTGCTCTTCTACCCTCCCTGTCCCTCTTGTAGAGTGTGTACCCTGGTATGTTGACATCCCAGTCATGGTTTTCTGTGTACCATGTTTCTGTGACTGCCACAATATCCAGGCATCCCTCTTCCATCAAGGCCACCAGTTCAGGGAGCTTGTTATCTAAACTACAGGCATTGGTATTCATCAGCCTCCATGTTTTGATTGCCTTACCTCTTTTTGCCCCATCCCTGTCCTTACTGCCTTTGTCTTTTTCTCCATTTACCTCTGCCCTTCTCCCTATTGACTTCTCTATTTTGGTGCTTACCTCACTAACAACCATGATTTTTTTTTTGGGGGGGGGCTAGGTTTTCACTTCTCCTTTCCAATGTCTCCCCCTTGGCTAGTTTAAATGTTTGCCAATAAAGCATTTAAACCTATCACCTAGTATCCTGTATTCCCTTCCTCGACAGATGCAGACTGTCGCTCCAGTATAGGCCTTTGCCACTCCAGGTGGACCCACAGTCGCCAATGAAGCCAAGACCCTGAGCTCTGCACCAGTGTTTCAACCACTGATTGAAACCCATGATGTGGCACCCCCTAGCCTCACCCATGTAATAGACAGGCAGCACCTCTAAGAAGGTTACTGTGTATGCTATTTGTCAAAGGCCCCTCCCCAACTCCACAAACTCCTCCTGCACTGCTCTGATCCCTTTCCCAGCCAGGTCACTTGTCTCTAGGTGAACAATGACATCCAGCTCCCTTCCTCATGCAGCTGCTCTTGTGATCCTGAGTATTCACTCCCTGTGCCTCCAAGCCATGGCACCAGGCAGGCACTGTACCTCCCTCTCCCCTCCCTCCCTCAGTTCTACCCTCCTAACAAAGAAGTCCCCTGCCTGGAGTTGTTTCCTTCCCCTGTGAGGTCCCATGCCACCCTCTTATGGGAATTCTCTGTGGAGGTTCCCAGCATCCTCCTTGGTCTCCACTGCAGGTGCCTCCAACTTGTTTACTGTCTCAGTAGTTTTCCTATAGTGGTTGCAGCAAGACAAATCCTCTTCACCATTTCTAAATTTGAATCAGTATTTCAATGCAAACACTCCTTTAATTGACTCACCTAGCAATCTGATCCCTAATCCAAGAATAATTTAGTGTGCCTCAGTTCCAGGACTTGCATTTTTATCAGAGATCAGGTAAACTGTTTTAATAGTCATCTGTTGTTTTTGCATTCTGGAATGGAACATGTATCTCTCATACATTTAATGTTTTTATATTAGTTCAGCGCAATTCAAATTTCAATATAATGACATCATAAGGGCCCTTAGCTTTAGAAGAACATATGAGTGAGAAATAATGCAACAATCATAAAACAGTAAAGAATAATGCATGGGCAGGCATACACAACCTGGCTGTGTTTCCATCAAAGGTTCTGATAACACAATAACAACCTTGAGAGTGAAGCTTGAGAGGTCATAGATATTACCTAAACTATCAGACAGAAAAACAGCCAAGCTGAGCATGGTTACCCATGTGCTATTTTGTATAGTATATGGTTTGAAGCTCAAAATATATAAAACAAAATCTTGTTTTTTTTTTTTTTTCCAAGAAATTGCTTGCTATTTTTTTGTCTTAGAAAGTGCAGAAACCCACTTTCTCAAGCTGCTCAGAACCTGCAGTACATAGGTGAGGGTAAGTTTATTTTAAAATAATGAAACAAGAGAAGAGTTTGTGTTAGGAGAATGTATGGGTCCTGTGTGTGTGGAGAAACTGAATGTAAAAGAACAAGTAGCATGAGTTTCTATTTTAATAAAACAAGTGATTGTACCACACGTATCGTAGTGTTATATGGCTTTTGAACTATTATACAAAAATGTTTTAGTTAAGATGGAAATCCATACAGAGTAAGTGTAACTATATACTATAAAGTAATCCTCTATGAATCTCCCTTCACTTCTGCCACAAGTGTGCTAATATACAGTGCAAACCTTTTTTTATAAAAGGATCATCATATTTCTTCAAAGTTTCTTGTAAGTTTAGTTCTGGAGAGACCTTTAATTTTCGTTTTTTTCTGTGATGCACTACTTGATAACAGCCACTACAAATGAACTTATTGGATAGCATAACCACCTCTCACCACTTTTGAAAGGGAAGCTAATGGCTAGAATTTGAAAGGTCCTGACATGGCCTAGAGACCAAGTAAATGTGTATGACTCCCGGGTACAGTGAACAAATCTCTGTACATGCAAAAATGCTATTTTCAGCATTTTATGTGCATGGGTGGCATTTTCTTTTCTCCACAGCTGTGCAAAAATGCTATGCCTGATATGGATTAGCATTTTTCCATACCTGTGTGAAACAAATATATGCAAGTTGCCATCAATTATGTAAAAAGCTGGAAAAAATGGCAACCATTTTGAAAATTGCATGCTACAGAAATAATTGTGGTGGAACCGTACCTTTGCATAACTTTTGTTCTGTACATGTGCAATTTTTTCACTTTTGAAAGTCTGGCCTCTGGTATGCTCTTTTGCTCTATTTCTGAGTTCACTGCTTATACTGTACATATTACTGTGTAATATGCTATACTGTAGTATCAATAATCATAAAACCTTTTTAGAGATTTTTCTATTTTTTTATTTATTACAGTGGACACATTGCCTAGCCTTTCGAAAATATTGGATATCAATTTCTGCTGAAAACTTTTAACAATTGTAATTTAATTATAACATTTTATCCACATTCTACTGAGTTCATCTTCAGTAGTACCTCCCTGCCATTGGCAGCATGTGGCCCACCAGCCTACATGTTCACCTTCAACAAACTGTCTCCAGTCTAGCCTTTAAATATTGTCACAAAACATACTAATTATATTTTGATGATTTCACAGACATATCTTGCAAATGCATGCAAAGATGTCAGAGTTATCTAAAAGGGAATTAAGAATTGTATACAATGGCCCAGATATTCAAAAGGGTTGCGCCATGCGCAACAGGGTTGCGCATGCGCAAGTCCAAATTGCGCCATTCTGCGATATTCAGCAGGAGGCAGTTACGCCACTGGCAACAGGTTGTGCAAGAGAGCAATGCAAATGAATGCATGCTCAACAGGAGGGGGAGGATCCATGCATAACCTGCAACCCCGATATTCAGTCGGGTTGCGCAGAGTTATGCATCGCAACCAACCTGCGCCCGCACAAGCTTGAGCCAAAAAAGAGCAGTTGAGGGCCACCCACAGGTGAGCTGCTGCATTGCAGGCGCAACACAGCAGCTGCAATCCTGGCTGGCCCCAACTTGGTCCCTGTAGCCCCCCCACCAGCCCGATCGTGGGCAGTACAGGTACATGAACCCCCACACATCTCCACAGCCCGATCGCGGGCAGAACACGTACATGTCCCCCACATCTCCCACAGCCTGATCACGGGCAGAACCTGCATGAACCCCCAGTGCCCGATCGTGGGCAGAATGTAACCCTCCCCCAACCGAATAACTCCCTGGTGGTCCAGTGGACGTAAAGCCCGATCGCGGGCAGAATGTCACACCAACTCCCCAAACATCTCCCTGGTGTCTAGTGTCCCCCCACCCACCCACGAAGCCCCTCCACCCGCTCCCCCCGCGGCGGTGGCGACAGCATCCACCCACCTGCCGCCCCACCGCCCGCCGATTGACTGTCCAGTAGGGCTGCATACCCATTGGTGCAGAGCTACAGCCAATGGGCATGCAGCCCATACCGTACATGACAGTCCAGATTTGTAGAATGATCATTCACAGATCTGGACTGTCATACTGTTAGAGCTGCATCCTGGCTGACTCAACCTGTCGGCGCTCTACCGGACTGATCGGTCGGCAGGTGGCGGCGGGTGGGTGGGATGCTACGCCCACCGGCTGCGGGGGCGGGGTGGAGAGGCTTCGTGGGTGGGTGGGGGACACTAGACTCAGGGAGATGTTTGGGGGTTGTGCTGTGACATTCTGCCCACGATCGGGCTTTACGGTCCACTGGACCACCAGGGAGTTATTCGGTTGGAGGCAGGGTTACATTCTGCCCTTGCGATCGGGCACTGGGGGTTCATACAGGTTCTGCCCACGATCGGGCTGTGGAGAATGTGGGCGGGGACATGTACGTGTTCTGCCGGCGATCGGGCTGTAGGAGATGTGGGGACATGACGTGTTCTGCCCAGTGATCGGGCTGTGGGAGATGTGTGGGGGGACATGTACGTGTTCTGCCCGCGATCGGGCTGTGGGAGATGTGTGGGGGGTGTCATGTAACTGTGATGCCCGCGATCGGGCTGCATTGTGCATCGGTCCCCGACGGCTGCTGCCTGGCAGGGTGGCCAGGAGCAAGTCCTCAGGGATCGGCGCACCTACATGCAAATGGCATGCAAATGGGGCCATAAATAGATGCAAATGGCCCCCCCTGTGCCTTGCATAAATTATGGCCCCATTTGCATGTCACCTTTTGAATATCGGAAATTTGAGCATGGCGCAATGGTACTTGCGCCACCGCAAGTTTAATGCTTAACTCTGGCAACTTGATGGAAGCAAGTTCCACTGCGCATAGCGCAGTGTTAGAGTCATTCAAAGGAGTTGTCAACAGCGCCAACCCTTTGAATATCACCCGACCACCCCTGCGCAACTATTTTGAGCAGCACAGGGGCTTGCGCCTCAGACTGGCGCAGTTTGAATATCTGGTCCAATATGTTTAAAATACTTCAACAACATATTTTCAAAACAAAAGTCATGCCATTGTTACCTATTCTGAATCTGTGTTAACTAAAAATCTGAAAAGTTGAAAAATGTGTTTGTGTGTGTGCATGTGTGTGTGCATGTGTACATGTGTGTGCGCATGAGTGTGTGTGTGTGTGAGTTCAGTTCAAAATATTGATATACTGAAAGTAAAAAGGGTTGAGCAATGAAGTATGATCAACTTGGTTGACTTGAATAATCTCTGAAACAATGGCAAAGAGTCTAGGGGCCCAATTCCAAGACAGCTATGCCAGGCGTAAACACAGTATACCAGTCCCAATGGCACAATCACAAGTTACTTGTGACACATGTGATTCCAAAAGATCACTTACGCCGCAAACCGCAACCACTATGCCAAACACAAGTTATGATGCAGTTATGCCAAAGAAGGCTAGGGCTACTGCGTAATGTGGCTTGCAACATGCATTACACACCAGGACAATGAAACTGCTATTCCAGAACAGGTGGAGTAAGTAAATACACCAGATGAAGCCAACATAACTTAGTCCAAATAATAGCTGGTCTACCAGACTGCAGGGCTATATAACACCCCACACACACACACACACATAGCCAGACAGCATACAGCAGTGTAGTGAGACACACAGCAATGTCAGCAATTGAAGCCATACTGGGAATTATGATAGCAGAGCACCGTGAGTGCAGGCATGCCAGACGCAGAGGCAGGACCCAGGTGACCGAGCCACAGTGCCCACCAATGGTACCAAGGCCACCGGTGCACAGAGTAAGATGCCCTTGCAAGACCTCCGAGGACCTAACTGAGCAGCAGTGCCTAGCACACTATAGGCTCAGCAAGAGCTGCAATAGTGAGCTATGCAAGGACCTGGGTGGTGACCTATGCAGCACCAGCAACAGGGGCCACCCACTGCCAATGGAGGTGTGTGCGAGTGCAGCTCTGTGCTTCCTCACCACCCGCACTTTCCAAACACCCACAGGGGACACAGTGGGCATCTCCCAGCTGACGGTGTCCAAACTCCTGAGGAGGTTCCTTGCGGCCCTCATACGGTGCACACCTCAACATATCAGCTTTCTGTGGGATGACCAACAGCAGTGCCAGATGAAGCAGGTGTTCTATAATGTGGAACAGTTTACCCATGTCCTAGGTGCGATCGACTGTAGCTGTCATCAGAGGGGAAGAAGTGGACACTATGCTAGGAGTGTGGTGCCAGTTTGTGCTGCTCCCATGATGGAGAGGGCTAAGACATGAGCAGATAGATCAGTGGAGATACAGAGACCAGGGTTCTGTTCCCAGCCTCCCTATTGTTGTATTTTCCATTTTCCCCCCAACCATGTTGTCCTTGAGTTCTACCCCCATGGAACAGATTATGTTAATTTAGGGGGGCAAATCACCCCTCAGCAGAGGGGGGGTTGCAGTGTGTGTTACCCCCACAAAAACTCAAATGTCTTTTCTTTGTGAGCCATATTACCAGTCAGTGTGTTTCTGGACTGCTACCTTTGACTTTGTTGTTGTGGTAGCTGTTTTGGTCAGGTGCTGTTATTGACAGCGTGATTTTTGACCACGTTGTTGTTGTTTTAGCTTTCTTAACCTAGTGATGAGAATGCAGTAGTGTTCAATCTAAGCAGTAGGACAATGAATCAACAAGAAATGTCTGATCTTCGCAAAGAAATCCAACCATCCTGAGGTTCTTGACACATTAGAACCTCTCGAACTTCACTCTCAAGGCTCCTATGTGTCCAGAGCCTCTCAATGGTATTACTCCCTGGTAATGCACACAAACCTATCCACTACTCTATTTTCAATACATCTATGTATTTTGATAATGTAATACTTTGCAGTATGTACATATAAGATCTATATACTTCAATATGGCATGAAGATGGACTCTTGAGCTTAGAGATAGGATTTTATTTATTTATTTATTTAGCTTTTGTTGACCGGGTAAGTGCACTAGACAAATCCTGCCTATTTTCAGGCACGACCCGGGGGAGGGGATACAGATGAATGCCAACTGACCTTGAACCAGATTAAGCTGTTGGTGGTATTTTTAGTGAATGAGGGAAATTTGGCCAGGACACCGGGGAAATTCCCCTACTCTTTTCGATAAGTGCCATGGGATCTTTAACATCTACCTGAACTACCACCAATCCAGGCAGATGGGACCTTGGTTTAACGTCTCATCCGAAAGATGGCACCTCAGAAATGCAGCACCCCTCTCATGCTGCATTACAGTGTCAGTACTGGGATATTAACCCAAGTGCCAGATGTGGGAACTGAACCCACAGCCCTCTGATCTCCCGGCCTCAGAGGCGAGTGTGCTACCTACTGATCCACTGACACTGCAGATTAAAAGAGTGGTGTTGAACACATTCCACCGATTAGTACTCTTTTAAACTGGCAAAATGAGTTTTCTATGACAACTATTTTAGATTTGAAGGACAATACTACAGGCAAAAGAAGGGTACTACAATGGGCAGTACAATGGCACTGATATATGCACATTTATATAAGGATCTTTATGAAATGCAGCTTATATTAAACTCCATGTGCAATCCTTTCTTTAAACAAACTTCATGCTACAAGAGATACACAGATGATTTGTTGATTCTATGGCAAAGCAAAATGGCTGAATTTGGATTCTTCTATGAATACTTAAATTCACTGATGGAATATGTGAACATCACAATAGTGTCAAGTGAACAATCAGTTCCTTTTCTGGAATTACTAATAAATACAAGACGGAGAAAATTAGAACATACACAGTACAGAGAAGAAACTGACAGGAATACACTACTGCATGCTAATAGCTACAATCTAGAGATTTGCAAAAGTTGCTTTTTCTGCATTAGTGGGACATCTACAAAATTCTGCAGTCTTTGCCAAAGTTTCTGAACTTCCACCTGTGGTGGAGTTGAAAATGTTTGAAAGTTTTTGGTGAAATTTTGTCTTGTTCCACTCACCTATTGGCAGAAGAAAAAAAAGTTACCTGCTGACTAGTGCCATCCACCCAGACCTACCTGAAATAAAAATAAAAAATCCCTGGCGGCTAGAAGTCCCTCCCCCACCTGATCACCCACCTGACCAGTCCAGGACATCATACCCTGGTGTACAGTGTAACCCCACCATCCTGATCCCCTGCTTCATTGTAAAAAGAAAATTCTCCCTGGTGGTCTAGTGAACCTCCATCCTGCATCCTCAGTCCATGAATTAAAATGTTATTTCTTGGTGGTGTAGTGCACCTTACCCCTGCAGGCAGTGTCCCACCACCCCACTCCCCCATCTCAAACCTGAGCTGGTGACTGGCATAGCCCTCCTCTTTCCTTCATGGCCAGCAGCCCACTGAGCTGTCAATGAATGAATGTGTGCTTGTGCAAGCATGCCCTCATTCATTTACAGCTCTGTGGGCTGCAGGCCATGGCAGAGAGAGGAGGGCAGTGTCGGTCGCCCACTTATGTTTTGGATGGGACAGAGTGGGGTGGTGGGACATTACCTGCAGGGGTGGGGGTGGGCAGGGGTGCACTATACCAACAGGGAATATACAATGTGAATTCATGGACTAGGGATTAGTAATGGGAAGAAGGGTTCACTAGACAACCAGGGAGACATTTTTTTCTTCTACTATACGGCAAGGGATTGGGATGGGGAAGTTGCAGTAGACAACAGGCCATGATGTCCTGGACTGGTCAGGTGGGTGATCGGTGGATGGAGGAACCACTAGCAACCATGGAATTAAATTTATAATACATTGGTGGTGATCAGCAACTGGTGAGGAGTGCACCTTAGCACAGCCAGTGATTGGGTGGGAGGGGAGACCGCTAGCCACAAGGGATTCCAAGGATTTTATTTTTAAATATGTGGCAGGTGATCAGGTGGGGGTGGGACCACTAGCCACTGGGGAATTAAATTTGTAATTGATCGGTGGTGATCAGAAACTGTCGGGGAGGACACTATAGACAACTTCATGCAGTCTGTAATTGGGTGGGGAGAAGGAACACTAGCCACCAAGGAATTACTTTGTAAATTTTGTATTAAACATTATATCCAACATCAGGCAGCAATGCTGGGCAGATTGAATTTCCATAAAAGTTGGAAAATGTATTTACGAACTTTCACTGAAGCAAAAGTTTGATTTTTGCTCCAATTCTGCCAGTGAATGTTTTTTTTTTCCACAGCTCTACTACCATCCCAAACATCTGAAGGACAGTGTTTTATATTCCCAGATGTGACAAGTTGATTGAAACTTTCACGATGAGCATGAAAAAAAAGGAATGTGGCTAAGATGGCAGAGAGTTGTCTCCAGAGGATATTGGAAAAATGCAGTGTAACAGGCTATGTCTAGGGTTGGAGAGAACCAAGGAATATAGGAACCAGAGATTCTAATGATGGTGCTAAATGTATGGTGCTAGCACTTTAATTTTCAGAATTTACAGAACCTATAAACAGGATAGTAAATTCTTACTGGAACATCCTAGGATCACTAGACATAGCAGAATTTAAGAAAAGGCTGATTGTAGCATTTAAGAAAGTCAGTACTCTTATAGGACAGATTGGTACCTTCAGAACAGAATGGCCCCTAAACTCCTAGAGGACAGCTGCTGTTAGGGTCATTGGAGGCAGAAATGAATCCATGTGTAAGATGTAGCCATTGTGGCAACCCTTCCAGAAGGAAACAGATCATATATCCAAATAGGAACAAGAAGTTCCTGATTACGTCTCTTCTCAACTGTGATTTTGATCATGTTTACATCTTAACTTGCCCATGTTCAAGGTTCTATGTGGGCTAAACTACAAGACCCTTGAAGTTCAGAATTAGTGAGCATAAAAGCACAAACTGTACAGAACATGAGACCTCCCCTGAAGCACATCATTTTGCCAAAGCAAGCCATTCCGCAATGTCTTTACATTTTTGGGCAATTGAAAAAGTAGATTCCCCAGTTAGAGGGGGAGATTGAAATAAAGGACTGGGAAAAAGAAATCTACTGGATCAAGACATTCAACACTATAGGTGACAGATGGAGAACAAAGGATGATAAAAACTGGTCTGTATCTTGATAACATTTGGCACTACTAATCCTCTCTCTGTGATGAGCTACCCTCCTCATAACTCTGATCTGATGTCTAAAAAAATGTTAAACTGTTTATACTTAAAACTGTTGTTTAAAATCCCCCATGCACTGATGCAAACTATATGATAACCAAAAACAGAAAAACCTTTATGGATGAAGAAAATTAAACATACATGTTCCTTGTGAGAGACATCTATACAAAAAAAAAAAATAATCTTGACTATTACCAAACTCATATAAATTTTAGGTGGGACTATGTGATATATAAAACTTTATGGTCTGATTACATATTTTTACTAAATTAGAATATGATTAAAACTTATATCTTAATATGCATGTAATGGCCTTCTGGAGGAGGTTGTGGAGTCAAAAACAGTGATTGAATTCAAGCATGCATGGGACAGTCATAAGGCAATTCTAGGGGGTGGGGTAGAAAGAAGTAGGATGCTGGTTAACTAGGATCTGCAGCTTATCCATTAGGTAGGGAAATGGGAAGACTGGGTGGGCCAAGCGATCCTTATCTGCCATCAAATTCTAAGTTTCTATGTTTTCTATGTTTCCAAGCAAAGTCACAAAGTTTGCACTGCTCACCCAGTCAAAAGTTAAGGGGTGCACTTTACCAGGATATCTCATAGAAAAAAGCAATTTCTGAACACAGAAAGTGGTCAGCATTCCAAACATACTCACAGTACTAATTTATTTTGTATGCAAACACAGTTCATCACAGCATTCAAGCAGCATAAGGTAAATAACAGAAGCAGTAATCTGTACCCCACTTAGACTACTTGAGTAATTGTGCCACTACATTTTGCTTGAGTGGCTAGCATTCAGAGGAGTTGGGACTAGAGCTGGACAAACATTGTAAATTCTGCTTTTGTGGAACTTTCACAAAAGGTCATAAATTTTTCAACATTTTTGGAACTTCTACCACTGGTGAGATCAGAGTATTCCAAATGTGTTTGCTGGATTTTCGACCGGTTCTGCACAAATAGTTTTGGGCTGAACTTTGCAATAATACACATGAACTACTGAATGACAGTTCTGAATATTTTTTTCTGAAGTTTAATGGATTATTCCACAATACATGTAAGTATTCTGCAGTTCAGTGTTCAGTTTTGTGGAATTTCTTTCTGCAGTATAATTCATTAATGAAGGTGAAATGATAAAAAACACTCTGTTGGGGAGATGAGGATATTTAAGGTAGTGATGGGTATATATCTTAGTTTGACATGTCATTTCTTGTATTTATAATGACTATTTTTCTTTTTAAATGTTGTACCTTAAACTGCAGTTTGTGATAGTTGCCTCAATTGGCAGCTGTACCACATTCAGTACGTGGCATTAATGATATTGCCACCTCTCTAACAGTCACTCAAGTGCTAGAGGTCTTGTGTACATAGATTCACTTTGACTATGTAGGTAATTGTGTTTTAATTTCAAGTACTGTCAGCAATTCAGTCAAATCATTTTTTGCAAAGAACTGACTACGTTTGCATAAGAATAATTGTTCATGTCAGCAAAATGTAATGTTTTACATCAATATTTCAGTTCTGGATTTTCCAATCTCATGTTGCTTACTGAAACAGAAAATTGCAGATTGAACGAATTTGTTTGTATTGCTTTTTTTTATTAAAAGAATAACAAACTCATGCATGTTTATTATTGTACTCAATATAGTCCACCATTGCTGTTTATACATATGAATCCCAGCTGATGTGTCTTTAAAGTGATGTGAATGATTTCAGCTTCATTTGTTTCTGTGCGGCAGCATGCAATGACCAACCCAACGACACATGCGCTATGATTTTCCCTATGCAATAACTTGCATTTGTCCATGTCTCTACATTGTTTACTAACATACAACATGCATAACATATGAATTTCATATGCGTACTATGCCTCAGTAAGTGAAAACTCAACTTGTTTATAAAATGTCAGATCACAGGCTAATGATCTGTAAATGATGGATTTTTAGAGCTGTCAATCAACAAATTTATTTAGCTTTGTGGGCATATCAGACAATACTGGATAACTGTGTTAGTGACTGTCACAATAAATCTGACTCAGTCAGTCTGACACATTGTTAGAATGAGTATCCAAATAATTATAACTAGATCAGTATCCTACAGCACTGATACTGAGACTGAAAAAGAGAAAAAAAAAACTGAGAACACTCACAATTATTTAAACTATAAGTTCTACAGGTTTAGTTCTAAGTAATACACATTGGCCCGGATATTCAAACTGCGCCATTCTGAGGTGCAAGCCCTTGCACTGCTCAAAATAGTTGCGCAGGGGTGTGGCCGGGGCGATATTCAAAGGAGTTGCGCTATTGAGCAACTCCTTTGAATATCACCCCCCAGCCACAGCCACTGTGCATGATGCAGTGGAACTTGCACCACCGCAAGTTGTCAGAGTTGAGCATTAAACTTGCGGTGGAGCAAGTACCATTGCGCCATGCGCAAATTTCCGATATTCAAAAGGTGACATGCAAATGGGGCCATAATTCATGCAAGGCGCAGGGGGGTCCATTTGCATCTGATTATGGCCCCATTTGCATTCCATTAGCATGTAGGTGCGCCGATCCCCGAGGACTTGTGCCTGGCAACCCTGCCAGGCAGCAGCCATCGGGGACCGACGCACCCTGCAGCCTGATCACGGGCACAATGTGAAAACAACCCACCCGCCCACACATCTCCCAGCTGCCCGATCACAGGCAACCCCCAAACATCTCCTGGTGTCCCTAGTGTCCCCCACCCCCACCCACCCATGAAGCCCCCACCACCCCGCTCCCCTGGCGGCTGGCGTGGCAGCATCCCCACCTGCCACCTGCTGACTGACTGTCGGTGAGGAGCTGCATGCCCATTGGTGCAGAGCTGAGGCCAATGGGCATGCAGCCATACCAACATGACAGTCAGATTTGTGAATGGGTTCATTCACAAATCTGGACTGTCATGTGCGGTATGGAGCTGCATGCCCGTGGCTCTAGCTCTGCACCTATGGGTGTGCAATAGCAGTGAGTCAGTCAGCGGCGGCGGGTGGCAGGCGGTGGATGCTGCCGCCCACCGGCGCCGGGGGAGCGGGGTGGTGGGGCTTCGTGGGTGGGTGGGGTGGGGGACACTAGACACCAGGGTGATGTTTGGGGGTTGTCACTGGACATTCTGCCCAGCGATTGGGTATTACGGTCCACTGGACCGCCAGGGAGATATTCGGGTTGGGGGTCTTTACATTCTGCCCGCAATCGGGCACTGGGGGGTTTCACTTTCTGCCCGTGATCGGGCATCGGAGATGTTTGGGCGGGAGGGTTGTTTTACGTTCTGCCCGCGATCGGGCATTGGGAGATGTTTTGGCGGGGAAGGTGGGTTGTTTTACGTTCTGCCCATGATCGGGCTGGTGGGGGGGCACAGGGACTGAGTTGGGGGCCAGCCACAGGTGGCAGCTGCTGTGTTGTGCCCTGCAATACAGCAGCTCACCTGTGGGTGGCCCTCAACTTGATCCTTTTTTGGCTCAAAGTTGTGCAGACGCAGGTTGGGGGTTGCGCCTGCACAACTCTGCACAACCCAACTGAATATCGGGTTGCGCAGTTTATGCATGGTTCCTCCCCCTCCTGTTGAGCATGCATTCATTTGCATTGCGCTGTTGCTCAACCTGTTTTCAGTGGCGCAACTGCCTCCTGCTGAATATCACAGAATGGCGCAATGTAGGACTTGCGCATGGGCAAACCTGTTGCGCATGGCTCAACCCTTTTGAATATCTGGGCCATAATCACCAAAATGCATACAATCACATTATTGCAGTTATGCTGAAAATGATCATAATTATATGAAGCAGTTAGTGACAATTTATGAAAAAATTATGTGAGAGATCTGTCAAATTCCTACTGAGTGAAAATTTCTAGGGTGCATCCCATTCCTGTCAGAAATTAGAATATTTACAGAGTGGTATACTGTATGTTAATGTACAGTATTTCAGCTTGCTGATCACTAGAAAAGCAATGCCATTCAGGTGTACATTGAAAATACTAAATCTTTACTAAAGACACAAAACACAAAAAAAGACTGCACACTGTGTCAGCACCAAAAGGAGCTAACAAACTGCACAAGTTCAGTCACTGTCTGTGAGAATAAGTACTGAGAAATCTACATCTCACAACCACATTTTCAAATAAAAAATTTACTGTAGAACATGAAATTTTCGCTCTAAAATATTTTTACTACATTCATGGAAAGGAAGCTTCCCATAAAAATATCTTTACAGAGAAAATTTTGCTAATTGAATGTGTAAATTTTCTAAAAATACCACAAGCAGAAGACCTCCAGTTCTCCAGCTTGGCTAGTTTAGCTTTTCCTGACCTCATTTACTCCTCCAGGAGATCCCTCAGTACGTAGCAGAACATCGGCGTACTGGGTCATAATGTTGCATGCTTAATAGCGTACAACATTAAAGCTAACCTGTAATAACCTGTTATGTCTGTCCCATGCATGGGACAGACATAAAGCAATTGTAGTGGGGTATGGCAGGAAGTAGGCTGTTGGTTAACTAGAATCTGCAGCTTATCCAGTAGGTAGGGAAATGGTCAGACTGGGTGGGCCAAGTGGTCCTTATCTGCTATCAAAGTCTATGTTTCTATGTTTCTTAATAGCGCTGTCTAGGACAATGAATGGTACAATACCACGTATACTGCTGTATGCTGTATTGCACCATTCACACACTCCCAGGAAGAGGATAAGACCTCTGATGGGAGTGGGTTCCACCGAGCAGCTGCTGTAGCTCACTGGACAGAGCCACAGCAGCAGGAACCCAGGCCCAGTGTCTGGGACTGGGTTTGATCCTGGTCCTAGAAATGTTATTTTTTTACAGACTTTGTGCATTCCCTGAGTTGGACCCCGCTGGAGTTAAAGACCTTTAGTAGGGGGGATCTTGGGGTACAGTCCCCCCCCCACAATAGGGGGTGTGGGTGCAGATCCCCCCACCGAAAAAATAAAAAAGAGTTATGTTACATGGCATAAATTGCACTGTATTGGCAGTGCGATTTAGCCATGCGGTATAATGTCTTGCGACATTATGACCCCTTGCCGTACATCATTTGCTAAATCATGCTTTGATCATCCTTATGCTAAAACAAAAACAGTAAAGGAAGATGTTGAATTGGGAAAAATAATAAATTACACTCAATGCACTGGACTCTGCTAAAGTCTTTGTCCCCTGTATTTCTACATGGGTATGCCAAATAAAATTAATCTGTATTAGACTAAGATACAGTAAGGATCACAAAGAAAAATAGCAAGACAGCAATGTTCTTCGGTCCTTGCATGGACTCTGTACTATATAGGAAAGTAAAAATCTGATTATCTGGACTGCCACTCATTTGATCTGAATATTCTTTTACAGCTAAATTAGGTTGTGAATTATCCTATCTGCAGCAGTTTCAGGTTAAGAGAAATCCTGTTCAAATAAATTAAAATATGTCTACCTGTCTCTCTCTGTCTCTCTGTCTCTCTCTCTCTCTCTCTCTCTTGCTCTGTTTATTCGCCCTGATTTTCCTACTTCTCTCATGGATGAGTATGTTGCATTTTAGTTCATGACTATATCCTCTGTTGTTGATACCTCAAGTAACTTTATACCAGGCATTGATATTTAAATTCACCTGTGCTGTTCTTTGGCACCTGATAGCCCCAGACTCCACAGGAAAAACTTTGAAAAAAATATTTCAGACATATCCCTGCTTATCTTTGACTTATCTTATGTATTTAGCGTCACAGTTTTATAATACTATGTATACTGACATGAAGGCAGCACCACTGCCCAACAGACTTTATCTGTTCTGACTGCTTGTCTACAACAGTCCTCATAATCCTCTGTGTAAGACAGCATAGCTATTTCTACAGTTACAGACTCTGATATCATACACAGACAATTATGATATCAGGTGTGGACAAGCAGCCAGAGCAAATTAAGTCTAGGGGACCGCGATCTCATTTTGTAAGAATGTGCATAGCTATAAAGAAAAGAGGAAGCCTGATATGGAAATACAATCATTTTGAGATGAAAATCCATGGTGAAAAAAGGGACAGAGGAGATCAGTTTCTGGGAGTAAAATTAGAAGTCTAACACTTTTCCAGGAGCAAAATTTGGAAAGATTGCTCTGGTAGATAATAAAGCAAACTAATTAGTTCAAGAATGAAACATGTTGAATCAGGAAAGTATCCACAGACCCCTGTCATATATGTACAATCTTAATGGGCTCCCCCGGTAAACAATTGTTTAGTTTCCAGCTCTGGCTGACATTAAGTTTTCGCAAAGTTCCTCCCATGACTTCATGGGTTCTTTAATGCTTAAACTATTACATTGTTGCACCTGGGTTATGCCCCCTATCATCCCACATTCACCTTACACTGTACTCCTGGTCTAGTATACTGTGATACTGCTATTGTGCACTAACATGTAGATTTTGGCACCCATTGTATAAGCATGAGTGCCAGGAATGTGTTTTGCTGCTAATATATGCTAATGTTTACATCGGTTATAGGATTTTAATATATGGATATGCAATTTAATACTACACTAAAGCATACAAAAAAATCCCAGTAATAGTACCGGACAGCAAGTAGTAATACTATCGTCACCAGTGATAACAGCACAGTTCAAAAGTGATAATAGTGTTGTTCAGAGCCTGTAATACTATTGTTCGGTGCTATGAACGATACTATTATCACTGAAAGTGGAAAGCACAAGCGTAGCAGTCTTTGATGCCTGGCCATGTTAGGAGTGCCAATCAAACAGTGTGGGCCATCATTGGCCACTTTCCTTCTGTGGGCGGGTGGAACATTTTTAAAAACATGGCGGCATCTCTTGGTTAGCAAGAACGTATTCTGTCTTCCGTTGTTTTGCGGTCCCCCAACACGGACATGGCTCTTTGATCTTTTGTGCTGCACAGAACCTAACAACAGGTGCAACTAAAACGAAAAATAAAACATTTTCTCTTAGTCTGCTTAGCGAGCGGGAGGGCAAGTGAGTGAGTGGGGGATGGGGGCACAAAGTAACGACAGAAGAGTGAGACAATGTGGCTGTCAGCGATGACCAAACATTTTCTGCACCTGCCAACTGTCCCTCAGCAAAACACAAAAACTGGATCCATATATTAAAAAAAATAATGGACAGGTTAGTGTCCATAACCGGTGATCCCATCTCGAGGTTCTGGACACAGGAACCTCTTGAGCTTCGCTCATGTGGTTCCTATGTGTCCAGAACATCTCGATGGTATTATTCACTGGTAATGGACACTAACCTGCCCATTATTCTCTTTATATCATGCATGATTATTATACCTCACTATAATGCATTATGTTTGTCTTTTACATATATTCCATACATAATCTACCTAATCACTGATAAGATGACTCTTATGGATCATCAGTGATTATTGTACACACTTACATTCTCATATAATCATATGTAGTGTGTGTTTTACACTTAGGCAAATATGCCACACATAACAATGGCCAGTCAGCACTTTCCTTTTTGTCTAAGCTGACAGAGAAGAATCCTTTGTTTTGTCTTGCATTTAGGCAAGTAATGTCGCATGTAGTTTGGGCCTGTCAGCATCTTCTTTATCTAAACTTCATGCTGACAGGAGCATATTCTTTATCTCACATCATACTCATTAGTAATTCTGTCTCCTAAGTTATTATTCAATGGATAATGTCTTACACAACTTTGTTTACAATCTAGAACCAACACATTTTGTCTCTCATACCTGTAGCTATGAGATAATCTCTGTTGCTATGATGTTATCTGTTGCATATAACCTTGTGTAACCCAGCCCTTCACAGAGACCCTGGATATTCTGGAGATTTTATCCGTTCTTCAGGAGACTGGTAAGAAACTCATCTCCCTAGTGCTTGGCATAAGTATTGTAATAAATTATCATTATTACTCCTGCCTGTGTAGTTGTTTCTTTGGCAGACACTGTCGACAAACAAGAATCTGATTATTTACTCCAGAGCTGGCATCTGGACAACAGTATGAGTAACTATGTGTTGTTAATGTATTTACTTCAAAAATTAATTAAAATAAGTTAACAGCGAAATAAAACATCATGAAGACTGATAGTTATAGCACATTCTTATTAACATTATCAACATTGGTATTAACAGGCATTGAAATAAATAAATGTTAAAAACACCATAGGTGGCTTTTTCATTTTTATTTACATGCACCACGTTCATCTGCTGCACCAATTTGTGTAGCTCCAAACTGTCACCAAGAGATGAGTGATCAATTATTTGTCCATGAAAGAGGAGACATTCAGGTTGCTGGTAGAGCTCCCTCTCATTCACTGCAGACCCAGCCTCCTTGACAGACATGTGGTGGGCCAGGCATGCTCTGGCATGGTGAGAAATGCCCAATGGGTCCTGACACTGTCTGCCTGGCAAGACCTGTTGGCTGCAAGGAGGAGGTGGTGGAGGCTGGTGAAGGTGGTTGATGGAGATGGGGTTCATGATGTGACAGAAGTGATCACCTTACTGGGAAAAGGGCATGAGGCTGTTAAGGGGACAGGAAGTATGGGTGCTGAAATTCCAAGGTGCCTGACTGGGTGAGAGTAAGCAACAGACTATACAGGTGCTGGCTGACCCCTGAGATATGGAAGATTTGTTGTTCCAGTTACTCATCTTATCATTTTGATCCTGCAAAGGAAAGAGAAGCTAGATGAGATCTGTAATGGCAACTTCATTCTCATCAGTGGGTTATTTTCTCCAGGAATTCCTGGATAGAAAACGATAGGATGTCATTGCCTAATATTGCATATAGATGTTGACACACACATCCATATACAGTATAAAAAAAAAACTCAGTTTAATGTATCAGTTAGGTTGTACCACAGCGACAAAAGTGAGGAAATTGATGTTAGGGTTCCTACCCTTGCACTATTTCACCCCACCTCACTGTCAAGCATTGGAGTCATCAGCCCTAACTATCATCCCATCCCATGTGCAAACAATCTGAGGTGGTGCAGTATAGGAGAATGGGGTGAGAGTTAGGACCGATGACCCCAACGCACACCCTGATGCCTGTTGGTGGGGGTGGGGTGGGGTGTAAGGTGGGTGGGAACCCTAACATTGAATTTCCTCACTTTTGTCACTGTGGAACAGCCCTAACTGATGGATTAAACTGAGTTTTTTGCCATGAATTTCCCTTCTTTTTGAGAATGTGCACTATAAATAGTGAAGTAACGGCAACACAAATGCAAGTAAAACACTAACGCACATGGAGATGCAAATGTAAATGATAACACAAACTGTAATACAAACACAAGCAAAAATGTTAATGAAAACAGAAACGCAAGTGGAAGCACATATGGAAATGCAAACCATAATGCACACAGTCACAGTAATGTAATTGGAAATGCAGACAGTTGCGGTAACAGCAACAATGACACCAAAGGAAACACAAATAGAAACGCAAATGCAAATGGAAGTGTGTACTCAAATGCAACTGGAAATGCACACGGTGACATAAAAGGAAACACAAACAAAAACAGTAATGGAAATGCAAATGTTAGCAGTTATGCAAACGCAAGTGCAAGTGAAAATGCAAAGGGTAAAGCACATGGTGGTGTAGATGGGAACAACAATGCAATCAGAAACACAACTGTAAGTGCATACTGAAATGCAAATGGTAATATGCATGGTCACAGTACCATAATTAGAAACGCAGACAGTTACGGTAACAGCAATGATGACACCAAAGGCAACACAAACAGAAACGCAAATGCAAATGGAAATGCACACGGTGATGCAAAAGGAAATGCAAACAACAACAGTAATGGAAATGCAAATGTTAACAGTTACACAAATGCAAGCGCAAATGAAAATGCAAAGGATAAAGCACACGGTGGCGTAGGACAGAAATGGTAATGCAAATGGAAATGCAAGCGCGTATTGAAATGCAAATGGTAACATGCATGGTCATGGTACTGCAATAGGAAATGCAAATGGTAACAGCAACGATGATGCGAAACGAAACACAAATGCAAATGGAAGCACGTACACAAATGCAAATGGTAATGCACATGGTGATGCAAAATGAAACGCAAACAGAAACAGTAATGGAAACACAAATGTTAACTAACACAAGGGTAAACGAAAATGGAAAGGGTAACGCACATGGTGGCATAGATGGGAATGGTAACACAAATGGAAACAGAGATGCAAGCGCATATGGAAGTGTGACTGGTAATGCTCACGGTCATGGTACCACAATAGGAAACAGAAATGCTAACGGTAACAGCAACGATGACGCCAAAGGAAACGCAAATGGAAGAACGTATGTAAATGCAAATGGTAATGCACATGGTGATGCAAAACAAAATGCAAACAGAAACAGTAATGGAAACACAAAAGGTAACAGTAACACAAATGTAAGTGCAAACAAAAAGGCAAAGGGTACTGCACATGGTGGCGTAGATGGGAACTCTAGTGCAAACAGTTATGGAAACACAAGTGGGAATGCTAACTGTGACAGTAACAAAAGTGCACACCCTATTTTTCATCAACAGCTGTATAGAGAAACACAGTGAATACAAAGAATGTATGCATAATAATGGGTCTCAGAGCAGAAAATGAGCACTTGGAATACTAAATTGCTTATATCTCAGGAACCGAATGACGTAGAAAAAAGTTAGAATTTCCTATAAATTATGACTTTCCTGGCTAACTTTGCACTTAGCCCCCTAGTAGGAGACTAAGCATTTTTTTCTGATGAAAAGTCCATATCTCAAAGCATTTCCAAGATATGGGCCCCAAAAGGCACTACAGACGCCACAATGTTAGTCTATGGGAAAATGCATGAACTTTGGAGTACCATAACTTTCCATCTGTGCAATATTTTGGCATCAAACCATGAAACAAGGCACATCTTTGGGATGTTGGCTTTCTTCCCTCCAAATTTCACCCTAAAAGACCAGATCATTGTTTTGCAGCAGGGTGGCAAAGAATTCCTGATATTACATAGATACATAGATACATAGACAGTGTCGGCAGATAAGGGCCTATGGCCCACCCCGTCTGCCCATTTGAGCTTGTAAGTTCAGTTTGTTTTCCTAGAAGTCTGTTGCCCCTTACCCCTGACCTCCAGAATTCCTTTATGTCTATCCCATGCATTCTTAAATCCCGTGATTGTTTCAGCCTCCACCACTTCCTCTGGCAGGGTGTTCCACTTATCCACCACCCGTTCTGTGAAGAAATTCTTTCTCATGTTTCCTCTGAATAGTCCTCACTCCAACTTCATCCCATGCCCTCTAGTCCTGAAACATCTTTTTCACTTAAAAATAGTGTTTTCCTGCACCCTGTTCCTCCCTGTAAGATACTTGTATGTCTCTGTCATATCCTCTCTCTCCCTCCTCTCCTCCAGGGAGTATATGTTCAGTTCCTTCAACATTGTCTTCATAGGACTTGTGATGTAATCCATGCACCATCTTTGTTGCCCTCCTCTGAACCTTCTCTACCCTGTCTATGTCCTTACGTAGGTATGGTCTCCAGAACTGTTTGGGGCATAGTGTTGCAAAATAGTGTCGCAAATCACAACACTTTCGCAAATGAAATCACAAAAGTATCATGAGTGCAACACTACTTTGTGACACTACTTTTTACAAAAATTTCAAAAACATATTTCTGGGGTGTTCAACCCCTATAAAATACATGGCTAGCATCCTCAGGGTCCGACTAGGTGAACACAAAAATAATTGCATCCCTAGATGGTCCCGAATTTAAATGCCAAGCATTTCTGTGACCACTAACTGAAAAAAAAATGGCTGACTCGTGACACAACAGGGGTCATTTGAGAAACTAAAAACTGCATTTGCAACATTGTTGAACTTTTCTCATTGACTATAATGGGAAATTTGTTTTTTGAATAACTTTTGAACCATTTACAACTTTTTCACAAAATCTTCAAAAGTCACATCAGGGACACTGGCCGCATGTTTACTGAAGTTTTTGGACTGATTGTACAAACTGTGCGACTGGTAGGCATGAGCAAAGAATGCACAAAAAAGTGTAAATGCGCTACAGAATGTCGCTTTATAACTTTTCAACCGTATATCTGACTGTTACAAAACTTGTCAGATACAGGAATCTGTGGTACTGCTCCATTGCTGCCAAATTTTAGGCAAATCCATCATACAGTGGCAAAGTTATTAAGATGCAAAATTTCACACTTTAACCTTAAATGCGCTACTCAACCCTAACTATACTGGCACTATTGTGCCACTACTATATATATATATATATATATATATATATATATATATATATATATATATATATATATATATTTATTCATAGCAAAAACTACGTTTAATGCATCAGTTAGGGTTGTTCCACAGCGACAAAGTGAGAAATTCGCTGTTAGGGTTGAAAACCCTAACTCCGAATTCACCCCCAGCACCACACACACACAGACACACACACACATTCAAGTATGGGGGAGGACCAAGTCAACACAACCAATGACAGACATCCAGCAGCAGCTGACAGAAATAATAAACAATTGTCTAAATGTACTACGAGACATCCCCACCCACCTGACCAGGTACTGCATGCTCAGTGGAGATCAACAGCAAAACTAAGGCCATGTACACCAAATGTACACATCCCTGATTGCAGCTGCAACGTACCACACTTAGTAGTTGCATGGCCTTACCTACCGATGCCCCACACCACACCACAACTGGTACTGTGCCGTTATTCAACATAAATGCTGAAGGTGCATGATGACAGTTGTAGAAAGGTTTTAACACTAGTGAGTATACATTAATTAAGAGAAGCACATAAATTAACTACAAGACACTAGCATGCTCAAGATAAAAGTAGTGATACATTTAGTAGGTGATTTACATAGTAGTACATTTACTGCAATGGTTTACTCAACATAAGGAGGTTGATGTAAACGTATGGAAAAGCATTGCCTGTTCAACGCTGTGAAATTCGTACTGCCAGTATCACATGCATTCTTACTGATGAAGGTGTACTGCTGATGTACATACATAGACCTTCAGTGTGTTTCAATACTAAAGATGCAGTAAGTATTCTTTGTAAGAAGCATTGTAATTGCATTGATCAGGCCAAGCAACTTCTAAATATCATAGCACTACTGAGCCAACAATGATGTACCTGTATCGGAGACATATATAGGATAGATTTTCCTGTAGGGACTTTCTGAGTATGTTGTACCTGATTAAGACAATCTCATTGCATCTGTGATGACTAACTTATTCAAATAGTAATACATTTACTATTGTTGCAATGAGTGATCTATGCCACTTATGGACACAGTGTAATTTTTTTTAACAGTTGTTTCATACTAAGGCTGTATGACTACTGTTTGGGTTGCCACACTTCTGTCACTGATGCTATCAAAGTGATAACTATGTTAATTGTGGTACAACAGGAATCAAGTAGGTATGGTGTAGATATAAACAGAATGTCTTTTAGTATTGATTTCACTCACAATGGGGTAAGTGTACTAGGACAACAGGGTTATCCTCTATCACTGACTCTGTCAGTTATAAGCACACTAGGGTTTTGATGACTGTAATGATCAAGTTACACTGTTCATCTTCATGAGTTCATATTCACAGCCATTCTCCAGTAACTAGACAGTGTATGGTGTAACTGGGTGGGACACTGTGTTGCAAAGCTGCTACAGTGCCTAGCACAGGAGAGTATCTACTCAAAGACAATTAGCAATAAGGGCATGACCAACAGTTATGTTAAATGGTCTGTTAATCACCCTGTAGTGGTTTGATGTTGAATGAGGCATAGCCGAGTGCCACATGTCACTAGACAGTGATAAACTGACCATTAACATAATACCTGGGAGTGGCTTATTGCTATCATAATAAAACTGTTTTTTAAACAACATTAAACCATGTTCATCATATGGTTAGGCTCTACATGTATGTTAATAAAAACTAAATATAAGGCTGTTACAATGTTTACAGTCAATTAGAAAGTTGCATTTCTCAAACCCTTGTTATAATCAGAGATATTATTTCTGTACAACTCCTTGGTTTTGCTGAACTCTATTGCTCAGGTGGCCCACCACATGTGGTGTGGTCTGGTGTGGGCATCGGTAGGTAAGGCCATGCAACTGCTAAGGTGGTACTGTGTGCAGCTGCAATCAGGATGTGTACGCTTGGTGTACATGGCCTCAGTTTTGCTGTTGATCTCCACTGAGCATGCAGTACCTGGTCAGGTGGGTGGGGATGTCTCGTAGTACATTTAGACAATTGTTTGTTATTTCTGTCACCTGCTGCTGGATGTCTGTCATTGGTTGTGTTGACTTGGTCCTCCCCCATACTTGAATGTGTGTGTGTGTGTGTGTGTGTGTGGTGCTGGGGTGAATTCGGAGTTAGGGTTTTCAACCCTAACAGCGAATTTCCTCACTTTTGTCACTGTGGAACAACCCTAACTGATGCATTAAACGTAGTTTTTTGCTATGAATTTCCCTTCTTTTTGAGAATGAGAAGTCAAACTACTAAATAGAAACTAATCACTACAACCGTGCAATCCCATCACATCATTTACTGTATCAATACAATGGTGGTACTACTCGCCCTTTGCCTGCCACGATCTCATCATGTAATTTGGTGCATGTATACTATGCTGGCAGTATATGTACATCAGTCCATACAGTACCATCATGTAATTTGTCATATAGATGTAGTGCTGCAGGGCACAGGCTCTTCAAGATATACACTATCAACAGATCATTACCTGCACGGATGCACTGCTACTACTGCATACCCTTCTGGCCTTCCACTTACATCACATCATTAGGTGTATCATTGCACTGTTCACAGAGCACATACTGTACGCACCACACCAGCAGGAAATAATTACCATTATGTGTACAGTAGTGGTACTGCACAGGCTTGCCATGCTGTCAATACACCATTTGATTTCATGTATAACACAAATGGTAAGTCTTACCAAAAAAACAGAACTCACATTTACACCCACAGTAATGAAATGTAACACAAATCAATACTGTGATTGTCAAATGACCACATAATTTTTTGTTTGGGTATCTATCTACTTATGCATTACTATTACTGCTTGTGATTACATGTGTTTAGGGTTGCAATGACACATGAAAAACTATGTTTGCCTCCTCTTTAACATTCTGCCATTTAGCAGTAACTGCTACTACTGTAATAACACATAGAATCTGTTGCCATGTTTTCCTGATACACAGTTCAAGATCTCCATATTTTTTCATCTTGAACTTCACTTGCTTAAGTTTTAAGATACTGCCCAAACAACTATCTACATGTCACGAAACCTTTCTGAAAACAAGTTGATAATAAATAGTCTATATTTCACAATAAAGACTTGTTCAACTCTGATGTGTGCCTCAGCTTGCACTGCACAATAAATGTAACTATTTTTAAATGTGACAACGATTGGTCTACAATTCTGTTGACGCTGACATTATGGCCTTCTAGCATTCTATTATGCCACAATGTTTGCCCAAGTGTTAATCTACTTACGTACTTACTAATTCACCATTAACATAATGTGTCGTGGTCATGTATTTTTATAATTATCTTAACATGTTTAAAAACATGATAAATATTGACCAGCATATTGCTTAATTGTACAGCTATGTGAACTTAAAGATTGGTATAAAGCTGTAAGTTTTCACTGAACTATACAATCTGAGCTTCAACACCTTTCTTTTAACATCTCTTAAAACAATAGCTTGTCATACCTGTTCCATAGATACTACCCATAAAGCAAAAATGAAACTGAGCCAATTTCTTTTGTTAAGAAAATATTGTATTTTTTCAAATTAAACAAATCATGTCAAATATTAAACATTTAAAAAAAAATATAAATCTGTCTTTCATAGAAAAATAAATAGTTGTACCAGAAAAATAAAAATACAAAAAATGTAGGAGTCTTCAAAGTGTTGTAACAACAAACGAAAAAAAAATATTCAGCATTCTGAATAAATAAAATAAAACTTAATAATTATTTATACTCTGTAAAACTATTTACAAAACACAGTGTCCAATCTGAAGAGAGGTGTAGTGCTGCTCGAGGCAGTCCAGGGTGAAAGTTGGACAGTATGTGGAGGCGCAACGAAAGTGGAAGCTGTTGAGGCATCAGCGAGGGGGAGATACCTCTGAAGCTGTGGAGGCTATCACTCTGTCTCAGTAACAGTTGGTGTGGGCGGTGCAGGTGAAGGTGTGGTAGTTGTTACACTGCTACCTGCTGCTGTGTCCACAGGCTCCAACAGTAACTTAATAGTTGCCTGCTGTGCTGCGAAGAGGGACAACAATTTTTCTTGTCCCTCCCGCAGCGCAGCAGTTTCTGCTTTGATGCTGTCTATTTTGTTTTCAAGCCTGCGGACACAGCAGCAGTGCACAGTGCATGTATCTTGATGCTCTTGTTCTGTAAAGACACAAAAGAAAATCCATTAATATGCAGTTGAAAATATTTAGCTTTCTCTCTAGAGTTTCATGTAATAATGATATGTTCTTTGCCTGCATATTTTTTAAGTAGACATACTGGGCTGGATATTCAAACTGCGCCATTCAAAGGCGCAACCTCATGCGCTGTGCAAAATAGATGCGCGGGGTGTGTCTGTGCAATATTCAAGGTGGCACTATTGAGCAACTCCTTTGAATATCGATCCCCAGCCATAGCCACTGTTCATGGTGCAGTGGAACTGCATGCAGCTTAGGTGACAGAGTGGAGCAGTCAGCTTGCGGTGTCGCAAGTACCATTGCGCCATGTGCAAATTCACGATATTCAAAAGCTGACATGCAAATGGGGCCATTATACATGCATGACACAGGGGGGCCATTTGCATGTCATTATAGCCCCATTTGCATGCCATTAGCATGTAGGTGCACCGATCCCCGAGGACTTGCGCCTAGCGCCCTGCCAGGCAGCAGCCCTCGGGGACCGACGCACCCTGCAGCCTGATCGCGGGCATAATGTCCTCCCCCGCAGCCCGATTGTGGGCATAGTGTCCCACAGCCTGATCGTGAGGCATAGTGTCCCCCAATCCATGCCCAATCGCGGGCAGTAAGTATCCCCCATCCCAGGGACTGAGCTAGGGACCACCCACAGGTGGCACCTGCTGTGTTGTGCCCTGCAATACAGCAGCTCACCTGTGGGTGGCCCTCGACTTAAGGCAATTTTTTTGGCTCAAAGTTGTGCAGGCGCAGGTTGGGGGTTGAGCCTGCACAACTCTGCGCAGTCTGGCTGAATATCGGGCTGCGCAGTTTATGCATGGTTCCTCCCCCTCCGGTTGTGCATGCATTCATTTGCATTGCGCTGTTGCTCAGCCGGTTTTCTGTGGCGCAACTGCCTCCTGCTGAATATCGCAGAATGGCGCAAGTATGGACTTACGCCTGCGCAAACGTGTTGCGCATGGCGCAACCCTTTTGAATGGCTGGCCCACTGTTTATAACACACAAGTTCTTAATATTAGATGTGTGTTGTATACACTGCCACTGTAATGTCAGTCAGCACCTATTAGTAAATGTTCTGTACAATAATTTTTGTCACATAGCAACAAGTTACAATAACTTTCAGGCTGTATCTATCTACAACAAACATAAAAAAATGTCTTCTACTGATCGTAAACATGATATCTTACAAGTAATGTTTACGATAAAAAAAATCAGACTTATTACTTGTGTCGCCAAGTCTTTCAATAAGGCATGATCTGTATACATATTAAGTAACACAATATGCAAACAATCAATACAATTAAACATGCTTGTTTTTCTTCATAAGATTACATATTACAATAAAAAGCAACACTAAATGTTCTAACTACTACTTAGAATTATATACAGATGCTCAGCTATTGAAAACAGTTGTGTATGATGCAACAGAGTTGATGCACCGAGCTTCAATATTTAAATTGGGAAAGTGAACCTGCACAAATCGCAATGCACTGGGAAGCATCAGTAAGTTATGCACCCACACAAGGGGCGTCATGTGTATGCATAAACTGTACAGCCTGACATTCAGCGAAACTGTGCAAAGTAACTCACGTGCAACCCCTACCTTTACCTGCAGAAAGTAACACAAAAATAGAGGCACAAGTCAAGGCGACCTACAGGTCAGGCATCACATTTCAAGGTGCAATACAGCAGCTTCCACCTGTGGGTGGCCTCCACTTGTTCCTTGCTACACCTGGTGACACCCCCATTCCCCAATCACAGGCTTAAGTGTCCCCTCCAGTACCCAATCGCATACATAATATAAAAGTACCCCCACCCCTCCAAATAACCCTATAGTAGTCATAATATTAAAGGTGCCCCCCACCACCCAAGTAGCCCACTTTCAGGCATATTGCAAACATCCTCCACCTCTCGAGTAGTCCAACTGTGGGCAGCATGCTCCCCCCCATGTGCACAATACCTGGTCACATAGTGGGCTACCACCCTTACCACCCATGCAGCACCATCACCTTGCCCCACCCCATCAGACACCAGGCAGCAGACCACACCACCTGCTGCTATGCCACATCAGTGACTGAAACCTCAGTAGGGCTTCATGTCCATTCATTCACAGCATGAGCCCATGGGTATGGAGTCCATACTGCATATGCAGTCCAGATATGTGAATAAATATATAAATTCATTCATTCACATATCTGCATTACCTTATACAGTATGAGCTGCATGCCTATTAGCTGAGGGTCTGAACCAATGGGCATGCTGCCCTACTGAGCTCTCAGTCAGTGGGCAGCAGGATGCCGCACATGTGCTGCTGCCATACACCAGCTAATGGAGGGGAGCGCGGTTGTACAGTTCCATAGCCAACAGTGGTGGGGGGCACTAGATCAACAGGATTTCTGGAGATAGGTGAGGGGAGGATGGCGCCCACAATCACGCTACTTGGGGGGCTGGGAGACCTTTACAATATGCCCTCGATCGGACTACTCGAGTGGTGGGGGTACCTTTACATTCTGGCCGTGATCATCCTACTGGTGGGGGCGGCTGGTGGTAACTTTTACATTATATCCAGAATTGGTCTGCTGGGCAGGGGCAAAATACTGTGCTGGCCACGACCAGGCTCTGGGAGGGATAATACGAATGTGTTTCATGTGTTTCATGTGGCAATTTACAGCATGAAACCACACAAGACATGCTGTGGATAACTCTCTTTGTCCCTGAAACCAAAAGTGTCAAATTTCGACAGCTATTCACTTATGCTGAATGTAGTCATGCCTGTGGAAGGTGTGGAGGCAGATGCACTCAGTCCATATGTCTAAGGAGTTCATCTCAATATCTGTTGCTTATGTTGCACAGATTTGACCACAACGGGCTCACAGTTGATACTCCTATCACAGATTACACAGCTAGTAGAATAGTCTTCAACCAATCAGTGTTTGACACTCACAGAATAATCTATCACCATGGTCAATCCATGCATTCTGGCCATTACACCTCATTACTAAGGTGCAGACTGGATGGTTAGAGTGTGACGATTCTACAACGACTTTTAAACAGAGACTGCCACGTTACTTGAAAAATGCATATCTTCTAATATTGAAGAATTATGACAACCTTCATATTTCAGAAGAATAGGACAAAACATGTTGCATTTTAAAATTACTACTTTGTCCCAAAAAACATTCATGCCTCATTACAATGTTGTATTATGTACGACTCTAAATAAACAATACAGTTTCAACAAGATGGTATTCTAATACAGACATTACATACACTGTAACATGTTAGATCTTGTGTGGATCAGTGACTACATGAAAATTGTTGTAGTGGCTTCAATCGGCCCCAACAATATTCACAGTCACTAGAGAAAACATGATTACATGTCTATCAAAGATTGTACATCTGAAAACTGAGGACTTACTACTCTCCTCCTCTGTACATCTCTTTAAAAATCCATGTATCAACTCATATATAACAACAAATTGATATGACTTATAAGCTCTTACTCTTTGCAAACAAAGAGAACTTCTCAGTTATTATCGTAGATAACTGAGCTACCCTTATAACATTCAGCAACATTCCACTCTGGCACAAGTTGTCTCATCAACACTTCAATTTGTCTAGTGACTCTTGACATATAGAGAACATCATTCGATCACCATGCAACAGTTTAGAACTATCACGCTTTCATGCATAATACTAGTATTGTACATATGTAAAAACAACTACCTTTATTGATAATGCAAGAAGCTGAATTACACAACTGTAAATAAGAACCAATTGCTGAATCTCATTTACTGACTCTTACATGTGTTTAAAATTATGTGTACATAATATAAAAATTTGTATTCAGGTGTACCTTGTTAATAGCTAGTTTGATACTTGTACTAAAAATAGTAGTGTACCACTAAAGTACAAGTGAATGTTTAACATATTATTCAACACTATAGTAACAATATTTAATTAACCATAAGTTTGTTAAAAAATGCATTCCATGACAGTTTAAGTATTTACAAGTTAAGAATTTACATAGAAGCCAATGTAAGAATTGATAATATGTCATTTGTTCATGTAAAAATATTATATTTTTTTTACTTGTCACATAAGTAATTCTACCATATGTAAAAAATATTGGCAATTGTAAATCAGGCACTGTTGCTGATCACAACAAACTACATACCTGTTCCTGACAATATTTATGATCGCCTCAATTGAGGGGTCGGGTGGGAATTTTCCATTTGTGCCTAGTCAGTGACATATAATTAATAATATCAATCAAATGTACAAAACTTACATTTGTGTAAATTGTACAACTTAGACAGTCAGCATATGGTTTTTCGCCCACCCCAGGAACATCCACATTAGCAGTCACACAATTACAACAAAACACTTGTCTATCATGTGTAATCACACTTCACAACCTACTACATTGTCTTATTAACATAACACACAAGTACTGCACTACACATAATTACAACATACAACCATTTTTAAAAAGTTGCATTTTTACAAAATCCATTCACATTCAATAGTAAATATATAATGAGCGCCACAGCTTCAGCCTGACTATTAGAATTCCAGGTCAAATGTCAGAAACTACTTCCTCACATAAAGAGTAGTGAGTACTGAAACATAACTAGAAACACACAACACCTGATTAGTTTCCTATTATATCACACACTTACTCCAATCCATATTATACAGTTAGTATTATTCTTACACATTTACATATTTGACAAGCAATGATTGCACACATACAAAGATTGTATTGTGAGACTACTTCTGTTAACTAAATTTCACTCTTGATTGGACCTTTTCTCCATTTCACAAATTGGCAATAAATTTTTGAAAACCATAACCACCAGTGTCGACTCCTTACTTTAAATACCATTATGACATAAAACTAAGTGTCTATGACTTAAGCATACAAATCAATGTTTACTAATACTGCTACAACTATACCTCCATCAATTTGTTTGGTACCTATGACATACAGTCAGTATCACAGGATATGCAACGATGTGGCACATTGCATGTCATATTTGACAGAATTCCTAACAGTGTAAAAAACTCAGCAATGTACTTACTTTTCTTGTGCCTATGCAGTCATTATTACTATACCAAGGTGCCACACGTCAGCACCCAACAGGTCACAGCTGTGACTATACATGTACCATTCAGTCACTACTATGTGTACTTCACAGTCTGACAAAATGACGTTTCTCATTGGCTGCAAACATCCTACAACCTTATGTTAATGTTTTATTACCATACATGAAGAGGTTGACTATATACTGAACAAGGTTTAAAACTGTTTAAAACATGTTTCATTATTATAGCAATAAGTCACTCCCAAGAATTGTGTTAATGGTCAGTCAATCACCCTATAGAGACATGTGCCACTCAGCCACACCTCATGCACAGCACACCCTGTGTGTGTCTGTGTGTGTGTGGTGCTGGGTGAGGTGAACTCGGAGTTATGGTTTCCAACCCTAACAGCGAATTTCCTCACTTTTGTCACTGTGGAACAACCCTAATTAATGCATTAAACTGAGTTTTTTAACTCTAATTTCCCTTCTTTTTCAGAATGATAAAAAGAAATAGTGAATGTGATGCAGCGGCGGGAGCGCGGGGCCCTTTGTGCCCCATGATCCCGCCACATGATGTCTTGTGGCATACTAACAGGGACAGCAATGCAAACAGAAATGCTAACAGTGGCACACATGGTAACACAAGCACGAATGAGAACAGAAAGGGTAACACACATGGTGGCGTAGACGGGAATGGTCTGCCATGTGATGTGTTGTCACATAGTAACATGGTGCCTGCAAACACAAATGTCAATGGGCATGCTGATGTAAAGTGAAACAGAAAGATAAACAGTACTGTACACGGAAATGGCAAAAAAGTAACAGAAACGCAAGCACAAATGAAAACGCAAAGGATGACACGTGCTGGCATTGGGGTGTGCATTGGGATCATCAGCCCTAACTCTCACCCCATGACATGTATAAAGCAGCAGAAGTATAATACAATGGGGTGACAGTTAGGACCCACGATCCCAATGCACACCCCAATGCTGGTTGGGGGGGGTGAGTGGGGTGGTTCAAGTGGGGTTTTCAACCCTAACAGCAAATTTTCTCACTTTTGTCACTGTGGAACAACACTAACTAATGCATTAAATGGAGTTTTTTGCCTCTAATTTCTCTTATCTTTGAGAATGATAACGAGAAATAGTGAATGTATTGCAGCGGGCCCCGCGCTCCCCCCACATGATGTGTTGCGGCATACTAACAGGGACAGCAATGCAAACAGAAATGCTAACAGTGCCGCACATGGTAACACAAGTGCGAATGAGAACAGAAAGGGTAACGCACATGGTGGCGTAGACGGGAATGGTCTGCCACGTGATGTGTTGTCACATAGTAACATGGTGCCTGCAAACAGAAATGTCAATGGTCATGGTGACACAAAGTGAAACAGAAAGAGAAACAGTACTGTAGACAGAAATGGCTAAAAAGTAACAGAAACGCAAGCGCAAATGAAAACGCAAACGATAACGCACATGGTGGCGTAGACATCAATCGTAAGTGAAACGGGTACAGAACCACAAGCGGAAAGGGCAACAGTAACAGTGATGTAAGCGCACAGGCTGGTTTTCCCCAAAACCTGCATAGAGAAAGACAGTGAGTACAAATAATGTATGCATAATAATGAGTATCGACGCAGAAAATGAGATCTTGGAATACTAAATACATTATATCTCAGGAACCGTATGACGTAGAAAAAAAATTAAAAAGTCATATTATTTACAACTGTCCTGGCTAATTTGTATCTTAGCCCCCAGAAATTTTCAGATGAAAAGTTCGTATTTTACACCGTTTTCGAGATACGGGCCCTGAAAGGCACGGCGAATGCCGTAATGTTATCCTATGGGAAAAAAGGAAAAGTTTGGAGCACAATAACTTGCCTCCTATAATGTTTTTTCACCAAACCACTGAAAGGCACATCTGTGGGCTGTTGGCTGTCTTCCTCCAAATTTCAGGAAAAAGACCAAACCGCTATTTTGCAGCAGGGTGCCAAAGGATTTCTGCAATGCGCTACGCCAGAATGTTATTCTATGGGAAAACCATCAACTTTGAGTGCCACAACTTTGCTGCCATGTAATATTTTATCAAACAACACTGAAAGGCACATCTGTGAGATGTCTTCTGCGTTCCTCAAATTTCAGCCTAAAACTCCCAACCGTTCTTTGCAGCGGAGTGCCAAAGAATTACTGTTATTTTGGCTTATATCGCAAAGTAGTAACAGATTTCAAAAAGCTTTCACAAAAATTGTGACACTTTCGCTTGTTCGACACTACTTTGCGACACTACTTTTTCCAGAAATTTGAAAAACATATTTCTGGGGTATTTTACCACTAAATAAAGACATGGCTAGCATCCTCAGGGCCCAACTAGGTGAATACAAAAAGAATTAGATTGCTAGAGGGTCTCAATTTTAAATGCCAACCATTTTTCTCATCACCAACTGAAAACAAGATGGCGGATTTGCGACACTAACAGGGCCATTTGCGACACTAAAAAGTGCATTTGCGACACTGTCGAACTTTTTGTTAACTTTTCCCATTGACTTATAATGGTAAACTGTTTTTTGAATAACTTTTGAACCGTTTAATAGTTTTTCACGAAATCTTCAAAAGGCACATCGGGGACCCCAGCCACATGCTCCCTGAAGATTTTGGACTGGTCGCGCAAACTATACGACCTGTAGGCGCGACCGTAGAATTCCAGAAAAGCGTAAATGTGCGCACCGATCATGCTTAATAACTCTGCAGCCGTATATCTGAGCAGTACAAAACTTGGCAGATCCCAAGGCCTATGGTTCTTAATTGTGTATTCCAAATTTCAGGCAAATCTGTTAAATGGTTGCAAAGTTATTAAGGTGCAAAATTTTGGGTTTAACATAGAAATGGCTCCTCAACCCTAACTATGGTAGCACTACCGTACTACCATAATATATATATATATATAGAGAGAGAGAGAGAGAGAGAGATCACAAGTGATAATTTAGAATGATTCCACATCAAATACAAAGTCACAAAAACTCATTACACGTACAATAAGCAGTACATATATACTATTTATATAATAGACCAAAACTTCCAATCAATGAATTCACTTATTTCCACTCCCTATATATAATGCAACACATTTTTAAACCACCCTGGAAAGGTTGGTCTTGCATATTCCATTCAAGACATAAAAATTAAAAGCCAGTGTGATGGGACTTAAAAAAAGTCTGATAGTTACCACCCATGCCCTTTAATCTGAAAAATAAAATGACAAATGAAAAATCAAGCATTCTGATTCATTAAGCACATCCTAATACAGTACTCATATATTATGCACAACTGCAGTATGATAATTTACAGCCTCATCAAACAAAACAGTCACCACATTTTACAAGCAAGATAACTCAAGCCAGGTTGTGCAACTATTGTGGATAAAAATGCACCTTTTCAAGTGGCTTAATTTAATGTCATTTGAGGTATGTTTTTGTTGCGCACAAGCATGCCTGTGATATTGTTTACTTGTGGTTGGTTGGTTTTGAGAAACAACCCTTTCTATGTTATTCATAGGTCTGTTGCAATCTGCAGCATTCCTCTTGCTTGACAAGTCCCAAGTCCACTCAGTCATGTTCTTCACACTGACTCCTTTTGGCAGGCTCAACAGTGATAGCGTGATTATGTGCGGAGGGAGGTGGAGTTTATCCAGTGGATCCAGCATTGTGGAAGGGAAAAAACTGAAATCCACCTGATGAAATGAAAAGTGACAATCAAAATAATGGGGGGAGTGGAAAATCAAGAACAAAGCTCACTGAACTGCAGAATGAAATGCAGATTAATGAATTAAACATCAAGAAAACATTCTTCTGAACTGACCACTGACAGTGAGCAGTTCTGTGGAATTGTTTCCGACAGTTTAATTCAATAATATGCAATTCATACATTTATTTGGCCGTTCCAAGTTGGAATTTCTGCAAAAGTTGCCAAAGTGCATTCTGAAGTTTTGCAAAAGTGAAATTGCAATTTTTGACAAAATTCTGCTGTCAGAAGTTTAATTTCACACAGCCCTAGTTGGGACCCACAGTTCAGGAAAGCAGTCTAAATAAGAGTTTAATGTCAGCTCTCCAATGACAGCTGCAAATTTACATGTAGTGAAAAATATTGTAGGAATATCTCTATTTCATTTAAAATACTAGTTACATGTCACCACAAATAAGTAACAGTCCTATCTCTGTGCTGACACAGTAACCTAATGGTCACTAAGCAACAATTTCAAAGCTTAGAGTTAATATTAAGAAACCTGCTCTTTCCTTTCTGAAGAAGATCTAGGTGTAGTTTGAAAGCTTAAAGTTTGTTTTTTGTAAAATTCTGTTGGTCCAATAAAAGGTATTAAGTCACCTATTTTGTGCATCTTAAAAATCAGAGTGTAAGCCATTTCCTTGATTGTACTGGTCACCGGGAAACAATTTAAAATGCAAAATGTAACAATTTAAAAAGGAGAGTGTAAGCCATTTCCATGATCATAATGGTTACTAGGCAACAATTTAACAGGCAGACTGCAAGCCAATGTGTCTGCTGAAATCATTTTGATGTAAAAAATCACAAAACAGATTGTTGATACTAGTTGGTGAGAGTATGAGGTTAACAATAGTTGTCAGTTGTTGGCAACAAAAGTATAAATAATAACATTATAGGAAAATTACTGATTCATTTCGAATACATGTCATGTATTAAAACAACCAGCTACATTTCTATTCTTTTTTGAAATAGTGACATAATGGTAACTAGGCAACAACTGAAAAAAATGTGGAAGACATTTTTTAATCTGATTCATTCTAAAACAGAAATTAGGAAAGATTCTTGGTCATAGTTAATAAACAGCTTTGTTAGGAATATAAAGAAATAAAAATGTCTTCTCCAAAAGGGATCCAAACAGTAGAAAACAATCAACACAGCAGCAACATTCTCGGCTATGTGGCAACAGATTTATGCAGCTGTTTTCAGAAAATTACAAGGAAACAGATGAAAGCAATGCTTTCAATTGGACTGAATCTATAAAGAAAAAAATAACAATCAAAGCATTGAACAGCATGTGTCTTCTATGGCAGACAATTAAATAAGGTTTTTAAACATTTTTATTTTATATTGTGATCTTAATTCATGTAAACAAGACCAGGAATCAGAGATATTAAATTAATATGCTTGCAGAATCATAGTGTATGTGAAAAGCTATTTTAAATGTAATACACTCCACTAGTCCATATGACAAGTGAAGAAGTTTACTTAGGGTAAAATGGGAAACTGACACAAGCTGTAAGCACCTAAGCTGTGGAGTACAGTTGTCAAGCAACTACATGCTTCATTCCACCTGTGACACCTGGACATACTGACATCTGTAGGATGTTGTTTTCCATTGCCTTCAAATAGGATTTCTTGCTTGGTTACTTGGTTATGTGAACAAAAGGGGACCGCAGCGCATCGAGATTATCCTCCACACATGTGGAACATTTAAACCTGTGGTTACTTCAATTCGTATCTTTGATGTCATTTTAGTTCAATAGCCATTTATCTAGTTTGTTTTTGAAAGTACCAATATTAATGCAATCTGTAATATCTTGATGCAGAGTATCCCATACCCTGGGTGCCCGAACTGTGAAAACATGTTGCCTTTTATTTGTTTTTGTTCTGTTTACCACAAGCTGTTTATTGTGGCACATAGCCACAATTCTCCTAGTGGAGAATGAGATACCACACAGTTCCATTATGTCAGGTGTTTGAATTATCTTAAAAAGTTAGAGAAGGTCACCTCTTAATCTGCTTGCTTTAAATGAGTATAACCCAGTGAGCTTTAATCTTTCATCATATTCTAGGTGGGTGAAATATGATACAAGTTGTGTTGCCCTATGCTGAATTTGTTCAATTCTCATTATGTCAGAGATTAAGTAGGGACTCCAGAAGGGTGACCCATAGTCAGTGTAAGGCCTAACATGAGATCTACACAATGTCATGATGCATTCTTTTGATTTTGAGATAAAAGTATTATTAATTCTATGAAGAAGGGCATTAGCTTGATTAGCTATTTTGTTACAGTGATCTGAAGATGACAATTTGTTATTAACTAATATTCATGGATGTTTTTCTGTACTCGATTTTCTTATAATAATATTGTTTAAGAAGTATGTTTGTTTAGGATTATTTTTACCAAAATGTAGTATTGTACATTTTGATACATTAAAGAACATGTTATTGGTTATAGCCCAATGTTCGATGGTAGCTAGGTCAGTTTTTAGAAACATCTTATTAGTCTCACTGTCAACAGAACCACAACCAATTTAGTGTCATCTGTGAATTTTGAGATTGTATTATTAGAAGAGATAGTCATATCATGGATGAAAATATTAAAAAGTGTAGGTCCCAGTATGAAGCCTTGAGGGATGCCACTTGTTACCTTTCCTAGGTCTGAAAGTTCGCTGTTGACCCTAACTCTCTGGGATCTGTTATTTAACCAACTGTGAACCCATGATACTAAAGAAGTTGAACATCCAAAATTGATAGGTTTAGTCACTAATATGTTATGTGATACTTTGTTGAACGCTTTACTATAATCTAGTAAGATAATGTCAACAAGGATATTAAAATCAAGGGCCCAGATATTCAAAAGGGTTGCACCATGTGCAATAGGGTTGCGCCAGTGCAAGTCCGAAAATGCGCCATTCTGTGATATTCAGTGGGAGGCAGTTGCACCCCCCAAATCATGCTGAGCAATAGCGTAATGATAATGAATGAATGCACAACTGAAGGGGGAGGAACAATGCATAAATGGTGCAGTGCGATATTCAACAACATGTGCCATTCGCAATAGGGGAGCAAGCGGAAGTTGCGTGATAGCAGAAATGAGCCAAAATAAAAAGGAACAAGGGAGAGGCACAAGAACACTACAGGGAAGGCACATGTTGCTGAACTATAGCCAGCCACACAGGCAACACACACACGCACACACACAGGGCAGGACAGAGAAAGGGCACCTGGAACTCACAGGCTCAGGGAATGTGTGGGGAGCCACAGCTGCAGTGCAGAAGGGGGAAGTGCCACACAGCACTGAGGCCAGCACAGTTAAGTGTTCCCGGTGCAGGGGAAGTAGCAGCCAGGACAGCGGGTGGAACACAGAAACAGCTGCCGGGGGAGTGTACACAAGCCAGGGACATGGCCAGTGCCACTATCCAGATGGAGGTAGTAATGAGGGGGGTGAGAAGGCGAGCAGTGGGGGTGTGGCCGTGGAAGGGCCCATCAGCGGTATGCCCTCAACAGGCAGTACCGAGCCTGCACCAGCTTCGAGCTGTACAGTGATACTGAGATTGTGGGCCGGTACTGCCTAAATCAGACAATTCTGAGGTGGCTCTGTGAGCTGTGCAGTGATGTGATGCAGGCACCCGCACAACAGAGCCATGCTCTGTCACTGGAGACTAAAGTGACAGCTTGGATGTGCTTGCTCACCATGGGTACCTTCCAGGGACCAACAGGGGACACCACAGGCATAACCCAGCCAGTCGCGTCATGCCACCTCACCCATTTCCTCAGTGCACTGCTGCCACATGCTGTGGAGTACATCCATTTCCCCAGCTCAACGGTGGAGTGCACAGCAAACATACAGGAGTTCCACTGGGTAGCATGTATGCCTGGCATGATAGGGGCAATAGACTGCACCCATGTGGCCATCCACACACCACTGGGCCCCGAGGGGGCTGCATACATTAATTGCAAGGGCTATGCTAGCATTAACTGCCAGGTGGTGTGCAATGCCAGGGGGCACATAATCAATGTCTGTGCCATGCACCCTGGGGGAGCACATGATGTCTTCATCTGGCACCAGTCAGCACTGTGCCACAGATTCAAGTGTGGGGACATCCCCACTGGCCACTTAGTGGGTGAGTATGCAAAACACATGGACAGACTTAGGGCTTGGGAGGTGCATGGTCAGAGGTGGCATGGTTAGTGGCCTACATGGCCTGGGGCAGGGCGATGCTGATCACCAAACTAACCTCTACCCTCTACACACAGGTGGCAGTGGATACCCACTCTGTCCCTGGCTTCTCACACCATACTGGCGGCCCGCGACCCCATCGCAGCAATGCTACAATGAGGCACATGCCACCAAACATAATGTCAATGAGTGGGTGTTCGGTATGCTGAAGGCACATTTGCATTTCCTGGACACCTCCAGCAGTGCCCTACAGTACAGCTCCTCAAAGGCCTGCTGGCTATTCCTGGCATGTTGCATCCTGCACAGCATGGCCAATGAATGTGGGATAGCCATACAGGTCAAAGAGAGGGACAGCAATGGGGACAATGAGGATGCTGGTGACAATGGTGATGGGCAGCCCCCCCTTGGGCGATGGGACCCCCAACTGCTCTGGCTGGCACAGCTGCACTTGGCACCATCACGGAGGAGCACTTCAGCCAACCCATGTAAGTCATGGGGCCATGTGCAACCACCAGTGGCAAAGGCACAAACCACAAACACACATAGACACACACCAGGGGTGCATGCCATCAAGGGAAGTGGCCAGGCATGGAACCACACACACTGCCAGGGATGGGTGAGGTCTAACATGGCACACAGACAGACACACACACACACACACACACACACACACAAAACTCACCAGACATGCACAAAAGGTAGGAGGCACGCCGACCCAGAATGCCACCCCTAGCTACGCACATGTCCACAGACCACCACGCCCACTGTCTGTCATTGTGCATGTGTCAGACACTGGGCACCATTGCACATTGGTGTACAGCACAATGCAGGCATCATCATGCACACACAACTGCAGACAGCAGCTGGGGAGTTTGCAGATGGACTGTGTGTGTGCATTCAGGGCTGGGTACCCACCCATGCATTGCCCTCTAAATGACCCAAATGCACACAGGGCAGCATTAGACAGTAGCCATGCTGGGAGACAGGTCAGTCACACACCACAGTGCCCCAACCACCATGGATGCATGGGTGGCCCTGTTGAGACCCACCAGCAGTGACAGGCTGACCACTGGCCTCATGGGGTGGCGCCAATGGTCCCCCAGGTGTTCCACCGTGTGAACATGACTGTGCTCAAGCAGGGGTCTGCAGCATACCGAACATGCCTGTGCCAGGCATGCTCGGGATGCCCACAGCTGAACCCAGTATCGACAAGGATGGTGTCGCACTACACTGGGAACGGGGGTTGGACATTGCACTGTGCGGTGTCTGCGATGCATGGCAATAACTGTGTGCTCCCTGTGGCCGTGGCAGCTTTGATTGTCTGTGTCAGCCTGTCAATGGCAGCGGTCACATCTTCCCGCATCCAGTCCATCTCTGCCAGGAGCAGAGTGGTTTCTCTGCTGTGACGCTCCTCTGCCTGGTGCAGAGCTGCACTCAATGCATCCACTGCCATCACAAGCTGCATCTGCTGATTGACTAATGCTTGCAGTATGCGGGTGTGCTCATCCAAGAGGTCATCTGCCTGATTGGCATGCTGTCCTTCAGGGTGTGCACAGCCCTGATGCTCATCACCCCTTGAGGGTGGCCGCTGCACACCAGGGCCAAGCCTGGGCATGTCTACAGGTGGTCCACTGACACTGCCCCCTGACACTGTACCCTCAAGCCCATTGGGTGAATGTTGATGCTGCCCCTCCAGCTGCCGCTCCCCAGGGCTCAATGGTGCCGCTGCAGTGGCTGCAACAGTCCCACTGTCCTGTACACACACAAGTGCTGCCTCACTGGTGCTGACAGGCACAGGCTGGGACTGTGATGACATGCAGGCCTCCACAGATGCACCCACAGCCATTGCCGCAATGTTACCTCCTGTGTGGCCATCCTGTGGCACACATGTGTCACTGCCCATGACGTTAGCGACATCATCATCGGTGATGGACCCAGCACCAGCCTGAATCCCAGCATGCTGGCATCCATGGGCACTGGCACGCTGGGACATAGGCAGGGCCTCCTCCTCACCTGCTCCAACAACATCAGTCTGGATGTCCAGGTGAGCCCACTGTTGCCCTGAGCCTTATATCCCTGTGGAGGTGGATGGGCCCTCCTCCATCTCCATCTGACTGGCCTCACTGGAGAAGCCCACCACTGCTGACCCATGCAGATGCTCAGGAGCTGTAAGGGAAAACAAAGTCGCGTTACTGCATGTGACCTACCCTGTCCACCCCCAATAGACAGACCATGACCAACCATGCAGTGATGAGCTACCACCTGTCTGGAATCCACCACCCAGAACACCCTCAATGGCACAATGCTGCATGCTGCCAGCAACCGTCCCCACTTTTGGGGTCAGGCGTAGCATCTCCGGCTGTCCCCCACCTGTCGCAGACTGTGCTGCCCTGATGGCAGCCACCTTCTCCTTAATCCTCCTCCTGTCTGTGCCTTCTTCTTCTTGCACTCCTGCATGGAGCACTGGTGGCTGCCATGCAGGTTTACAGCACACGCCCCCTCCTCCCATGCAGCAGCAGCACAGGCCTGTGGTGTTCCCTGGCATCTACTGAGAAGTGGCTTCTGGTCTAAATAGGCCTCAAACAAAGCATCCATCTCGGCCTTCATGAAATTTGGCCTCCTCCTTCTCCCACGACTCTGTTCCTCTTCCTCCACAACTTGCTGGGTCATGATTCATCCTGTGAGAATGACAGGTGTTACCTGTGACTGTGCAGTCCCATGCATGTCCCAAAATACACAGTCCACACTTCCAAACAGCTTGCAACTCGCCAATAGACTGCAGTAACTGACTATGGCCAGTGCAGCCCAATGTTGTACTTTTATAGTGCAACCCATGCAAATGAGGTGAGGCTCATCTTTAAGTGGATGCAAATACAGCGACTGTGCCATTGAATGACTGATTATCTGATTTGCATATGACAGCTGAATATCATGCTGTTGCACTTTGCACAATTGTGTTGAACGTGCTGAGCCAAGGGTGCAGTTCTGTGAAATGCGCAGTACACACCTAACTGCCCGGGTTGATGAATCAGGCGCCTGCCATGCTGCTGATGTGCTGTGTGCGGGAAGCAATGCAGGGCACAGCCATCATTGTGCCAGTGGTGCTACAGTGCTGTTCACCTATATGGTGCTGTGGCACTGGGGCATCGTAGGCACACTGGGGCAACAGCTCGGTAGGCCACTGCAGGTGGTGGCACACAGGCACCCAATCGCACTAGACACATTGGGTTCCAATTGTGCTGTGGAAGTCCATGCACCAGAGACCCTTGACCCTGTGCCCAACCTTTGCCCCCTAGGCACCATGCTTCAGGCATGGGTGCACCACTATCGCACTGTTTGGTGACAGGGCGATAGGGAATGGCAGCGCTGTACCGCTCAACATCTGTATGTGGCAGAACCACGCTGCAGAGCACCATTTTGACTTAACTGAGCAGTAGAGATGGCACAGAGGAGAGCGGTACAGTGGAGCCAAGTGGAGCTGGCAAACTTGGTTGCCATTGTGGAGCCACATGTTGGCCCACTATTTGGTGAGGCACCCCTGGACAGGGCCAGGAGTCAGGTGTGGTAGGAGGTGGCCGACACCCAGGAGGAGGCCACCAGTATGTGGTGGATGGCAGAGCAGTGCCACCACAGATATGGGGATCTGAGGTGGAGGGACCCGGATCTGCTTGCCCGCCTGTGGGCACATGCCAGGTGGGGCACAGTGCCACGGCCAGGTAGAGGCAACATCCATACACTTTTATCTTCCATATGGGGATCATGGTTGCATGTGTCAGGCACATGGGGGGCCATCCATTGTTGGCCATGGTGGTGGTGTATCAGGGTGGGGTGGGTGGGTCTGGCTGTGTGTGATTGCACACACATGGGGTGGGAGGACTTTGCTACAGGATTGTACTGATGTTCCTCTCTCCATGTTTGCACCTTAGGCCCAGATGAGCGCAGGCTGGTGAGGGAGAAGAGGCACCGCCAGGAGGACCATCAGGCCGTGAGGGGCGAAGGTCCGCAGAGGCACAGGGACCAGCCTGATGATGGTGAGTGCCTTACATCCATGATTTCTATTGAATGCTGTGCAACAGGGCAGGCAGCGGGGCATGGTCACCAGCCATTGACAACACTGCCATGCATGCAACTTTTTACAGTCAGCACTGTACAGTGGCACTGCATGTCTGGGAGTATGTCAGTGGTGGTCCATGCATGCACCAGGCACATGGCTGTGCCAATGCCTTCACACCACATAGCCAAGTCGCTGTACGGCCACGGTGGTGCTGTGCAGGACATCAGCAGTGGGTGTGTGCAGTGGTCCACATGGCTGTGGCTGCCTGGGTAGGCAGGTCTTGTGGACACGGTCACTGTGGGTGGTTGCACACCATCACAGGGGCATGGCACATGGCTGTATGCCATGTACAATTGGTTTTCTGCAGGGGACTGGACAGTCACACATATTGACTCTGCTCCCTTATCCTAGGTGGACAACACTGGATGGCTCTGTAATGGGCCATACAAGAAATACTGCAGCTGACACGGGCATCCCTGGCAGCACTGGGGAGGTCGGAGTGACATGGGGTCTGTAGGAGAAGAACCCGCAGGCACCACAGAAGTGCAGATCAGGGAAGGGAATAGGCCCTCCATGACCCCCTGACACCCATACCCCTTAGACCCACCCTCACACGCCTTCTTCCCTCTCCCATTTCTACAGCCCTGCCCCATGCCCACCCCCACCTGGTTTGTGGCCCTTCCCCCTCACCCTTGTATATATTTGTAGATATGTTTCATAGTTCTTATATTTTAATACATACATTTTGTTATAACAACTGTGGTGGTCTCTGATTTGCAGCAGGCTACAGGTGCTCAGCTGCAGTGGTATGCATTGTGTCAGGGGTGATGCATACATAGGCTTGTGTGTGTGTGTGTGTGTGTGTGTGTGCAGAGCTGAACCGCCTATGGTGTGGGCAGGGGGATCAGTCACTGTCTGTGGTTTGTGTGTTGTACTCTGTTCACTGGATGCCTGCGTGCAGTGGTCCATGGGACCTGCACTGAGTGCATGGCACCCCTCTCAGACCATCCATGACCTGTGCAGCTGACACCCTTGCATGTCTGTGATATGCATGGTCTGCTGGCATGTCAGTGGTGGCTGCTGTGGCCAGTGCTGGGACGGGATGTGTCCTTGGGAGGGTGTGCAGGGTGCTGTACCGCTGGAGGTGGGGTCTTGGGCATGCCCTGTTGCATGTGGGGTACCTCGTGTGCTGACACATGGTCGGTCTCTCAGCTGTACCTCGGGGGGATATGCAGGATGGCACTGTGTATGCATCTCTTGCATCACTGTCTGCTGCCGCCCACTGCAGGGTGTTCATGGTGGGGCTGCCTTGCATGGCTCCCTGGTGCACAGGGTTACATTGTCACAGTGGGGGTGGTGGCATGCATGGGGTGTTCTGCACTTTTGGGTGCTACTCCTGGACAGGGTGTATGGGGATCATGGTGCAGGGTATGCTCTGCATTTGTGGGATGGTGTGGTAGGAGGTGGTCGGCCATTATTGTGTGCCAGTCACAGCTTGTCAGGGGGTGTGATGGGGCACCATGGCCCGGCTATGGGTTGGTTGCTGGTCTCCATGGGCTGGTGGTTATTCCAGCCCTCCCCCGGTTGTGCAGTGCATGGGGTGTGGGGGGACGATGTCTGTTCTGCTGTGTGTTCCTCTGTCCATCTGTGGCATGGGTGGTGGGCCCCTGCATCCCTGGTTGTGCTGTTGCATTGCTGCCTTGCTGCTGGGGGGCATCCCTGGTTGCGTTATGGTGCATCTGGATTGCTCAGCTGAACATCACTTGTTGCGCTATGGCGCATCAGATATGCTCAGCTTCACCTCCCTAGTTGCGCTATGGCACAGGTGGCGCGATATTCAGTCATTGGCCATAGGCACATCTTGGCCTGCGCAGTTTTTGAATATCATGCTTCTTGCGCGTGGGCACAGTGGACTTGCGCTTGCTCCTGCTGTTGTGCACTTTTTGGGCGCAGTTTGAATATCCGGGCCCCGGTGTTTACTTATACTGTTGTAAAAGGAAATCAGATTAGTTGTGCAGGAATAACCTTTTTTAAACCCGTGTTGTGTTTTATCTACAATATTTAATGATTCCATTTCTGCTTCAATTAGTAATTTAATCTTCTTTTCCATTAATTTACAGGGTATTGAGGTAAGACTGATAGGCCGATAATTTTCAGTTTTAGAATGAGAACCTTGTTTGAATATGGGAGTGACAATTGCAGTCAACCAATAAGAGGGGATCCTAGATTCCTGAAAGGATTGGTTAAAAATAATGGCAAGTTGGGGGGGGGACAATAGCATCAACTGTCCCTAGTAAAAATCTAGGGTGAATGTTGTCGGGCCCAGGACTTGTTGTTTTTTTTCAAGGAATTGAGAAAATCCTTGGTTTCGTGCATTGAAAAATTGTAATCAATTGAATTTGATATATAGGATTTTGACTCAGTATGGGTATCTTGTTCGAATACTGAACAGAAGTAATTATTAAGTTTGTTAACTGTCTCAGTATCAGAGGTAATGATAATATCATTTTTTGTTAGTGGGCCCACTGTTCTAGTATTCCCCTTTTTTCCATTTAAATAGGCAAAAAGAGTTTTATGTGAGTCATTGGTGTGTGCAATATGGTATTCAAGGTCCCGTTTAGCTAAGGTGATTAGTTTCTTCAAGTCTTTAACTGCCATCCTATATTTCTGTAATAAATCCCGTTTCTGACTTATACGACAAGTCTTTAAGTGTGAAAATATTTTTTTTTTTGACAGCAGTTTGTTTCTTAATAGAATGATTATACCATGCAGGAATTTTACCATTTTTATTATATTTACTTCTTTCAGGATTATATGATTTTTCTAGTTCATGAATTTTTAGTTTAAAGGTTGTCCAAGAATCTTCGATATTAAGGGAAGAAAATATTTTATCCCATGGTAGGATCCTGAGGTGTTCATTAATCTGTATGAAATCTGCCTTATCATATTGTTTAATCATACATATATTGGTGGAGGGATGGTAATTTAATGGTAGTGTAAAGTGTATTAACTTATGGCCACTATTACCTAATGGTTCGGAGATGTTTAAATTGGTTATAAGAGAATCCATATTAGTTATAACTAAATCAAGTATGTTTTCTCCACGAGTTGGATCCTTCACTAGTTGGGTAAGGCCTAGATCAATTATTGTTGTTAGTAACTGTAAGTCATGCTGGTTTAACCCAGTTAATGTGTCCCAGTTAATCAATGGAAGATTAAAGTAGCTTAAAATAAGGACTGTGCCTTTACTGGCGAGCTGGGATATTTCTGAAGTCATCAGTTTAGTGTAAGAAATATCAACAGATGGTGAGCGATAGCAAGTGCCAACCAAGATCTGAGGAAGGCTTATAGGCTGAAGAGACACCCAAATAGTTTCCGTTTGTATTTTAATGGGGGATTCAAAGGAGGGAATGGTATTACTAATATACAGACTAACATCTCCCCCTTTTTTATTATTTATTCTATTTTTGAAATAATGTTTAAAACCAGGGATTTCCATTGTTCACTGTTTGTCAGAGTTATCCCATGTTTCTGTTATAGCTATAAGTCATAGATTAAAAGAATAGGATTTTTGTTTCTAATTCAGCAACTTTGATTGTGTTAAGGGAATGGGCATTAAGTGATAAAGCATTCAACTAGAGGGAATTCAATTGATGGGAATTAGGTTTAAGAGATTTAGATGTTAACCCAGTTTCCCCCCACAAAATTAGTTTAAATAATTGTTTATATATGCTGAAATCTGATGTCCCAGAAGTGTATTCCCTCTTCTGCTGAGGTGTAGTCCATCCCAGCAGGAGAGGGATAAGTTGTTACAGAATTCCTCCCAATGAGTAAGGCAGATAATGTTCTGTCTATGACACCATATTTGGATCCAGTCATTTAAGGCTTTGATTTTAGCTGTAGTTTGATATGAAGCTCTGGGGACTGGTAGTATCTCCAATATACAGACACTACATCCCCTTTCTTCTAGAATATTACATAAAGATACATAATCCCTTTTAAGTTGGAGAAGTGATGTCCTGCTAATATTGTTTGTCCCCACATTAATAACCACTAGGGGATCAGCTGCTGTAAGAGTTGTTTTCAACATTGATGTTATATATGAGACTGTCACCCCTCTGAAGCTTAAGCAACTTCAATTTTCTTCACCTGGAGTACAAATGGTAGAGTCTATGTATTTTGTTAAAGAGTTTCCTAGTATAAATGCTTGTTTTTTAATTGTGTTGGTTTATGAGGACTGTCCACTCTGGTCTGTGATGAGGGGGGTGGAGGGACCTAGTTTTGGGTTCTGCTGGAAGTGATTCTGGTGGTTAGATAACAACTGGGTTTTAACACTCAAATTGGAAGTAGCTTTGGGAGATTTGGTGTCAACTGGTAAGTTACCTAAATTTTGACTGTGGGTAATGACTTCATCTAGTGGTAAATTTTCAAAAGAATTGTGTAGTGGTAATGGAGGAATGTCATTTAGAAATGGGGCTGCTCTATGTGTGGTTCTGGATTGTGGAACCATGGACCAAGCAGATTCTTCTGGCAGTCGATAAGTTTGTACAATACTATTACGGGTAAGAGGGCTGGATGTACCAGCAAGGTCTGTATCATAAGAAGGAATGACTTGTGTGTCTAAAGGGAGTTTACAAGAGGTAGGTAGCATCATCATAAGTTGTTATGGTTGAGTTTGCCTCTAAAAGGAGAGACATATGGTCAATGCATTGTTCTAAGGCTTCAGTATCAGAGTTTATAACTGGTTTGGTTTGAAGACTGGTTATTACCTCTTGTAGGGAGTCAACCAGCCTACATTTGTCACATATGTAGTTAGGTGTTTGTTTGCCCTTAATGTACATTTGACAGGAACAACAAAGTTTATTGGCTTTCTTCATCTTGCTGTGTGAAGGGGCAGGCAAAGGCACAGACATGCACTTACTGTGTTAGTTTACTTAACTGCCTTATGCCATTCTCTTAAGACCCGGTACCGGTTTCCCTGGTGGACATGGTAGACACAGGCTAAGACATGTGTGTCTCTGTGCGCATCTCTGCGCGTGGCTTTGTGCATGCTCACCCCGCTTGCTAGTGCAGGTCTTAAGAAGTGCCAACCCAGAATTGAATAGGTGCGCAACTTCTGGTTGTGCTCTTGTTCTGTTGTAACAAATAAAACACAAATTCAGCCTATCAGGCTGTCCCAGTATGTTTAACGGTTTGTGCAGGTTTAAAGCACTTAAAAGTGCTGAGACACAGTGTATAGCAATATCAGCAAGGAATCAATACTGTGATGGTCAATATATGACCTCCAGTATCCCACAATGCTGTAGCCAGACATCAGGAAGCTCTTGTTTAACAGGGATGGTACCCTTATACAACAGCTTCAGGACAAATAAGGCAAATAAGGCAAACACAGTTATATTGAATGCAGTCAATACTGTTGCATAAAACACCTCTCTCCAGAGGTACGCTTGCTCCTAGCAGAGACTCTAACAAGTCAATGAGGTCCCAGCACCTCTGAGCTGTGCTACTTAAAGCAGGGATACAGTGAGCACACAGCACCTTTTTTTTTTGTTAGTTGCCAAGTGAAAGAGCTTTATCCATCTCATGGTTAGTTGCCCTAATGGTAAATGCACCATTAAACTGATATAAATGCTTCAAAACTAATGCTGAGTTATTGACTGCACTTGGATGTTGATGTGGGATTTTGTTTTATGCAGGAAGAAAACATAAAACAACTGAAAATTCAAATAAATTATGTAATGAGATAAGGTATGTGTTGAATGATTACATTTTAAAAGACTGAATAACAAATATAAAAATAACTAGAATGCTCAGGTCATATAGTGCTGTACTAGGTATTTTAATAGGTTAGAAAAACATTGCTGGAGAATTCAGAGCTAGAAACATAAGTCTGCAATTCAAAAGGACTGTGAACAAATAGGATATGGCAGAGAATAGCCAGAGTACAATTTGTGGTTCCAGACATTTTAATCAATTACAACCCATTGCTTGAGAAGCCAGATTTAGAAATGTGTTTCTGTTATTTAAAATCTTATTCTTCAAATGGTGAATGTGAGTAACAGTTATCTGAGATAATGAAATAGTTATATACCATTGTGAAGTCACGTTTTATGACCTATGGAATCGTATAGACTGGAGAGCATAGGAGTGCATTGTCTTACATACTAGATAAGATTCAGTTGGGGTGATATTCATAATTAAATATAAAGAAAGAGTGATATGGTATATTTTCAAGAATACTACAAATGTGAAAAATAAGAATAATTAATATAAATAGAGTATTTTACAATGTAGAATGGGGTAACTCACTGTTACATTTCTTATAATCTGTATCTTTTGTGCTAAAAATAATTTATAAACATATAAACACAATATTCAGAGCTGTCCAAACCTTCTGGGTGTCACAGGAAGCACATAAAATTACCAATATATTTAGACTATCTGCATTTAAGATATTTTGACAACATTACATGTTTACATATAGACTATCATCTCTAAAGAAGCCCATGTGGGAGAAATATTGAGCTCTTATTTGAGGATCACTCATTAAATAAAACTGATGAATAAAAATCACACAAAGAAATATGGATTGTTATGTGGCTGGTTTCTAGACTTTATAAAAACAAAAACAAACAAACAAATAAAAAAAACAATAACCCAGAAATATCATGGCGCATTGACAGGGATGACATTCTGGCAGTTCAAGTACCACAAGTGCTGTATCCAGCGTATTTTACTACATTATGGCTAGAAACATAGTCATTTAAGTCAAAGCCTGTTGTCAAGTAACGTAATTAAACTATTTAATACACTTCCAGTGTACTGAATACATAATAATACATGTGTTGGTGTGTATAACTAGATAGTTGCACTCTCTCAATGTGTATGATTCTACTTAAATCCCTTGAGGGAAGCTTGAGAGGTTTATAAAAGTATCAAATTGTGAGGGTGTGCAAAAATATCTTGGTTACACATACCAGCCCATGTTTTGTTTTCTAATACTGTGATTACTGGGTAGCATTGAATTGTGTGACTAGGCCACATTGTCTTGAAATGCCCACATGACTGATGGGTCCTGATCACACATTCTGATTTAATGCATATTTATAACACAGGCATGTGTGTTTTGAAAATGCTAATTAGTAATTATTTTACATGAATACACATCAGTGTAGTAAAATTCATGTTTATTATGCTAATAATGTTAAAAGCTATTTTCAGTATATCAATATGCGTCAATATAGTGAAACTACAGGTATATTAAACTGGCTCTATGTTTTCATTTAGAAATGTGTTTCTGTCCCTAACAGTTCAAACGTTAACCACTTTTAGGGGAAAAATGAACTAACTTTTGAACTGTAAAAGCTTAAAAATGGATTTCTTGTTGCAAATAAAATCTTAGAGACAGGTTAATATAATTACAAAATGGTGGCCAATTTCATAGTTGGTTATTGCCACCTCTATAACTGCATTCCAACTACTCAGTAGTGTAGTTCTGTAATCATAGGGCAGGAACAGATTTCTGCATTACAGATTTTATCAACTGTGACATTACTAATTTCTTGCACGTAAGTATGGTTGCATCAATACTGGATACATATAACTTATCCAGATAGAGGTACACAACACTTTATATAAAATGAGCAGCTGGATTAGAACATATTAGAGTTATTCCATCAAAAAATAAAGAAATAAAAATTATTTCTTGCAGTTTTTGTCCTAGTTGAATGCCCCTTTAGCATTTTACAAAGCATATTATGTCAAATAACTATTTCTCATCTACTAGTAGCATTAATACTATATTTTAAAAAACACTGGCAAATCATTGTAAAATCTTAGTAGCACTTGTTCAGTCATGTTATGTAACATCTTCTTTTTTAGTTTTACTGTTTCTTCACTTCAGTTTAATTTAACATACTTTCTGCTAATTATTCCTCAAAGTATTATGCAACACTAAGTATGAAACATGATATACAGTATAACAGTACATGTAATTGTACTGTATCTAATACTGTCAGACCTTTTGTACTTAAGGCAGGTTGAATGCCTAGCTCTTTATGTCTAGGTTATTTTATAAAAGGTGTTTCTGGAGAAAAGATAGCATTCACCCCCTGCAGAGGAATAAACAGTCACAAGCGATGTCCAAGTAGAAAACGTAAGCTCTTTTATTCACCGTATCAGTGCAGCAAAGTGAAGAAATACAAACAGGAATGGATAGGCAGTGCCTCTGCACTGCCCGCTTATGTTTCATCCCATTTATTGGGGCTTCTTCAGAGTCTCTGAAGAAGCCCCAACAATGGGTGAAAAATGAGATGGCAATACAGAGGCACTGCCTATTCTGTTTGTATTGCTTCACTTTGCAGCACTGATATGGTGAATACAAGTGCTTATATTTACTACTTGGACATTGCTTGTGCCTGTTTATTCCTCTGCAGGGACAGCACATTGAGAGAGGCACCACCACCTCAAGTGATCACCTGCTACTTCTTATTTTATAAATGGGCCAAACCTTAGATTTGCAAGGGATCAAAACCTACTTTTAACAGTAGTTTTTTAATTGGGGTAATACAGTCACACTATGTCAACACACATTTATCGTTGGTCACTTCCACTAGCACAGCTACATTCTGGAAAAAAAGTTTTGCATTAGAGATGCTATGAATTGTGATATTACAAATGTGGTGCATTTATTTGCATGAGTGTGGTTGCTGCTGTGTTGGATAAACACAACTTCTCAAGATGGAGGTAGACAATAATTAATATAGTATGCATCAGAAGAAATTAGTAGTATTCCATCAAGGAGAACAATAATCATTTTTCTAATTCTTTTTTCCTAAGAACTCCTCCCTATTAGCCTCCACCAGCATACTGTGCCAAAAAATATTGCATCTACTAGTAATGCTTAAAAAAGATAAAAAAAACTATTAGTGTGTTCATTGTTAAATCATAGTAGTATTAGTGATACATACATATATACACAGAATCTGACTGCAGATAAGGCCCACCAGGCCCACCTAGTCTGTCCATTTTCCCTAACTGTTGCAAAAAACAAAGACTCTACTTGAGCTCTGGCTTTGTTCTCCTACTTATTGCTAGGGTAACCTTATGCAAATCCCACACATTACTGAATTTCCCTACATAATTTGCCCCCACCACCTCTGCTGGGAGGCTGTTCAATGCATCCACCACATTTTCTGTGAAGAAATACTTCTAGTGGTGGGCGAAAGCTGCTAATTCCACTTTTGCGGAACTTATGCGAAACTTCAGAAATTTTACAAAAATATTCAGAACTTCTGCCATTTGCAAAATTGGTATGTTCCACGGATTTTCACCAGGTTCCACAGACTTTTTTGCTGAACTGCAGAATACTTTAAACTGCCGAATTTATTCCATCTGAAGTTTAATGTATGATTTCATTTCCTAACTCGTAATAAAAAAACACCCTGGTGTGTGTTTAGTCTCCCCCCTCACCCACCGATCACAGACCACATGTGAACAAAGGAAATCCCTGGTGTCTAGTGCCCCCCCCCACACCCATCAATCATGGGTCCCACCCATGTAAAAAAAATCTCAAATCCCTGGTGTCTAGTGGGCCTCTGCACCGGCCAATCACAGGTCCCATCCAAGTAAAAAAAAAAAAAAATCCAATCCCTGGTGTCTACTGACCCCCACCCTGCTGATCATGGGTCCCATCTAAAAGAAAATGTGATCCCTGGTGTCTAGCACCCCCCCACACACTCTTCAATTCTGGGAGTCATTAAAAAAAAGAAAAACCTCCACTCCTGAGTCCCTGGTGTCTAGTGGTCCCCCCACCCACCAGTTGTGGCCTCCCCAAAAAGTCATAGTTTCCTGCCATCTAGCAGACCCTCCTCCCTATCCAGGATCCCCTTAACAAAAAAAAAAGCCAGTCCATTCATTTTTCAGTCAGTACCATATTATTCCCTGTTTTCTAGTGGCCCGCCTTCCCATCTCTGATCCCTTTAACAAAAATGTAATCAAAATTCCCTGGTGTCTAGTGGACCCCCCCCCAGCCCCCCAACCAGACAGTTAGTCCCCCATCACCCTGCTCACTGACACCCTGACCCCAAGTGGGTCACCGGTGCAGACCTCCTCTCTCCTCCATGGCCAGTGGCCCATTGAACTGTTAATAAATGATCACATGCTTCTAGACACCAGGGAATTGGGATTATGTTTTTTACAGGGGATCAGGAATAGGGAGGGAGTCCACAACACTCCAAGAATAATATGGTATGGACAGAAAAATGGATGGTCTGCTTTTTTTTTAAGGGATCCTGGATAGGAGAGCAGGTCCCTAGACCTGTAGGGGAATAATGACTTTTTGGGGGCATGATCTGTGGGGTGGGGAGACCACAAGACACCAGGGATTGGATTTTTTACATAGCCCTGCAATCAGCACTTTGGGAGGTCCACTAGACACCCGGATCAGATTTCTTTTACATGGACTCCACGATGTCGGTGGGTGGGGACCCACTAGACACCAGGGATTGGAGTTGCTTTTTTACATGGATGGGACCCTTGATTGGTGGGTGTGTGGGAGAGCACTTGACACCAGGGATTGGATTTTTTTTTAAATATGGGACCCACAATCAGCGGGTGGGGTGGGCACTAGGCACCAGGGAGATCTGAGTTTTTTTGTTTGTTTGTTTTTCTTAATATGGGACCTGCAATCGGTGGGTGAGTGGAAGGGATCAATGTATTAAACTGCAGGAAAAGGCCTCATAGCTGACCACTGACATTGAACAGTTCTGCAGATTTTTTTTTGCCACAGTTTAATACATTACCCACAGCCGGCACATTTATTCCGCCCTTTTAAGGAGGAATTTCCATGAAAGCTACGAAAACAATTCCTAAACATTCATCAAGGTGAACGTTGCACTTTCATGGAAGTTCCACTAGTGGAATTTTTTTCAGACACCTCTAAATACTTTCTCACATTTCCCCTTAGTCTACCCACTTCCAGCTTCATGTCATGACCCCTTGCTCTAGAACATCTCTTTTGCTGAAAGATGCTACCCTCATGTGCCTTATTTATGCCCTTGAGATATTTGAAGGTCTGTATAATATCCTCCTCTCTCTCCTCCAGGGTGTACAAATTGAGGACATCCAGTCTCTCCTCGTATGACTTTTGGTGTAGACTCTGCACCAGTTTTGTTGCTCTTCTTTGAACTGCCTCCACTCTGTCTATGCCTTTATGTATTGTATACGTGGCCTCCAGAACAGGACACATTACTCCAAATGAGGTCTCACTTATGATTTATATATAGGCATCACAACCTGTTTTCTTCTGCTGGTGATACCTATCCATATGCACCCCAGTACCCCACTGACTTTCCCCACAACCTTGGTACATTGCCTGGCCACCTTTTGATCATCTGATATGATTACTTCCAGATCCCTCTCCTGTTTGGTTGTTGTCAGTATTTCTCCCCCTATCATGTAAACCTCCCCTGGGTTCCTGTGCCCCAAATGCATTATTTTGCACTTTTTTATATTGAATCTTAGCTGCCACACTCTTGACTATTCCTCAAGTTTACCTAGGTCCCTCCTCATTTTTTCCATCTCTCCCAGAGTGTCTACCCTATTGCAGATCCTAATATTGTCTGCAAATAGGCATACCTTTCCTTACAGACCCTCTGCAGTGTCACTTATGAAGACATTGAATAGGACTGGGCCCAGAACTGACCCTTGTGGCACTCCACTGGTTACCCTCCTTTCCTCAGTATGAGTTCCATTTAATACCACCATCTGTGTTCTATCCTTCAACCAGTTTCTAACCCGGCTTACTACCTTGGGGCCCATTCCCAGGCTGCCTAACTTGCTTACAAGCCTTTTATGGGGAACGGTATCAAAGCCCTTGCTGAAATCCAGGTAGGTCACATCCACCGCTCCCCCAATCCACTTCCATGGTAACCCAGTCAAAGAAGTCTATCAGATTTATTTGACATGACCTTCCTGCTGTGAATCCATGCTGCCTTGAATCCTGTGCTCCTCTGGATTCAAGGTGTTCCACAATCCTTTCTTTTAGCAGTGATTCCTTTATTTTCCCAAGCACTGAGGTCAGGCTGACTGGTCTATAGTTTCCAGCCTCCTCTCTGTTCTCACTTTTGTGTAGAGGGTCAACATCAGCTCCCCTCCAGTCCTCTGGAACCACTCCTGTTTCCAGCAATGTATTGAACATGGCTGCCAGTGGTGCTGCCAGCGACTCCTTAATCTCCTTTAATATTACATATTAACATACTAACATACTAGATACCATCAGAGTAGGCCTTATGGTCTATTGAGTCTGCTCATGATTCAGAACCCTGGGAGTGTACCAAAGCCATCCTTCTGTCTCTTTTCCCTGTTTTTCCATCCCACTGTCTCAGCTCCCCTGGGGCAACCGACCGCTATTTCCTCTCTTGCCTATACCTGTCCCATTATCTCTTGAAACCTTCCACTGTAGAAGCCAGTAACAGCTCCCCAGGCATTGCATTCCATGGTTTCATCACTCTCTCAGTAAAATAGCTCTTCCTCCTTTCCCCTGTCATCTTTCTACCTTAGAGCTTCCAACTATCTCCTCTGGTTATTCCACCCTCCTTCCGCCTAAAAATCCCATCTCAATTTACCCTATTGATTCCCTTGAGGTACTTGAAGACCTCAGTAATATTCCCTGATCCCTCCTCTCCTCCACCGAGAACAGGTTGAGCTCCTCTAGCCTCTCCTCATACGTCAGCTCCTCCAGACCACGGATCATTTTGGTTGCTTTCCTCTGAACCCTTTCCAGGAGCTGGATGACCCTCCTTAAGTGCTGCATCCAGTACTGTAAACAGTACTCAAGGTGTGGTCTAACCAGGCCATTGTACAGCGGCAAAATCACTTCCCTGCTCCTTGAGGTTATCCCCCTTGCAATGCATCCCAGCATCCTTTTACCTTGACTGCAGCCCTCCTGCACTGCTTTGAATTATTCATGCTGCCATCCACCAGGACTACCAGGTCTTTCTCCCACGCCATGGCCTCCAACTCATCCCTTCCCGGGGTGTACCCATGTTTGGAGTTACCCCACCCAAGATGTAACACCTTGCACTTGGATGAGTTAAAATGTCATTTCCAGGTGCAAGCCCACCTATTGAGAGTATCCAGGTCCTCTTGCAGGACCAACCTACCCTTCTCCCCCTCCTCCACTGCCCCAGCTTAGAGTCATCTGCAAAGAGACTCATTTCATAGCCGATATCTTCCCTGATACAGGAGATATAGGCATTAAGCTCAGAGGTAATGTGAGGAAGTATTTTTTTCATGGAGAGGGTTGTGGATGCATGGAATGGCCCTCCTCTGGAGGTTGTGGAGTCAAAAACAGTGGGGGAATTCAAGAATGCATGGGACAGACATAAGGCAATTCTAGTGGTTGGGAATAGGAGTAGGCTGTTGGTTAACTTGGATCTGCAGTTTATCCATTAGGTAGGGAAATGGGCAGACTGGGTGGGGCAAGTGGTCCTTATCTGCCATCAAATTCTATGTTTCTATGTTTCTATTAAACAAGAGCAGCCCCAGAATTGAGCCCTTTGGAACCCCACTATCGACCTTCCCTAGGAGATGAGACCTCCCTGCCTACCACTGCCCTCTGAGTGCACCCAGCAAGCCAGTTAACTATCCATCTGACCATCAATGGTCCTGCCCCCACACCCCTCAATTTCTCCAGTAGGCCATTGTGAGGGACTGAGTCAAATGCCTTGCTGAAGTCCAAGAACAGTGCATCCACTGGCCTCCCCTGTCGAGTTCCGATGTTACCCATTCATAGAACTCCACAAGGTTAGTTTGACACGATCTACCCTGCACAAACCCATGCTGATGACTATCCAGATATCCCATCTCCTCCAAGAACCCCCCCAATCATTCCTTGAGTATATTTTCCATCAGCTTCCCCACCACTGACATCAAACTGATGTGTCTATAGTTTCCTGGCACCTCCCTCGATCCCCCTTTATGGATGGGCACAACATGTGCCATCCTTCAATCCCTAGGCGCTCACCCAGTCTCTAGCGACATGTTAAAGAGATCCTTCAGAGGAGCAACCAGAACATCTGCCAACTCCCACAGAACTCTGGGATGTATGTCATCCAGCCCTGGAGATTTGTCCTTTTTAAGGGATTTAAGGGCTTCCCACAGCCAGCTGATGAGGATAGCATCATCGGCCCCACCCCTTTAACAGAACCATCCTGATGCAATACCCCTGGGATATCTCTCCCAACATCCTGTTCTTTATCAGGTGCTCCAGCATTCCTGCTTGCTGCCGCATTCAGCTCCTTTAGCTCCCACTTTGTAAGTTTCCCAGCCCCTTCCCTAGTGAACACCAAGGCAAAGTAATCATTCAGTACCTCCACCTCTTCCATAGCAGGTTCAACACGCCCCCATCTGTCCTCAATCTGTTGAGCTGGCCCTTGATCTTTCTCCACTCCCCAATATACCCAAAGAACCACTTTTCCCCACCCTGATTCCCCTAGGCAAGCCATTGCTTCTTACTGGCTTTTGCTCCCCTCACCACTCTGGTGACTTGCCTGGCTGCAAGATGGTAATTTTCACTATCCCTCCCCCCTCTCATTTTTTTTTATCTGCTGTTGTCAACCCTCTTCTCCCTTACTGCCTCCTGAACTTCCCTGGACCACCAGCACAGTTTACGAGACCTCACCCTCTTGCACAGGTCCTGATGACCTCCAGTAGTCCCCATTTTATGACCTCCCAGCTACCTTCTACATCCGTCCTTGGTGTAATTTCCCTCAAATGCTCCTTGAGAATCTCACCCATGCCCCTAAAGTCTGCCCTTCTAAAATCAACAGTCATTGTCCTGGAACTCTACCCCTCACCCACCATCAAATTTGGCCTAAACCAGACCGTGTCATGGTTGCTTCCTGCCAGGGGATCCTCCACCACAAGGTCCTGTACCAGCTCCCCGTCCACAACAACCAAGTCCAGGACATGACCCTCCCTTATTGGCTCCAACACCTGCTGAGTGAAGAACATGTCCTGAAAGCCATCCAGTAGCCTCTGCTCCTTGGTTACCGTGGACATCATAGTTCCCCAGTCAGTAGCTGGCATATTTAGGTCCCCCATCAACACCACTCCTTCCTGTTCTGCTCTACACTGGCCCTTAATGCTATCCAACCGATAATCCTCCAGATTCCTCGTCTGCCCTGGGGGCCTATATACCACTCCCATCTTGATCTTCCCTCCTGCGGGGGTTCACAAAGTGACCCATAAGGCCTCCACATTTCCCTCTGCTTCCTCCACCCTAATAATCATTATGCCATTTCTAATGAACATAGCTACTCCTCCCCCTCTTCCCTCCTTCCTCTATTTCCTAAGCATTGTGTACCCACTCACATTAAGTTCCCATCCATGGTGAGGGGTGGCCCAGGTTTGCTACATCTACCACTCTTTCAACCAGCATGGCCTGGAACTTGTTCCCCAGGCTCCTGGCATTTGTTGACACCACCCCCAACCCTTATCCCTACCCCCCTTTACTGTGCCCACCCTGATCCTTTTATACATCCTTCCTCCGTCCTCCTCAGTGGCACCTTTCTCCCCTAGCCATTAGTCCGACCCCCACAGGGGCTGAAGGCCAGGCTGACCCGTGAACTGTATGGTCAGATTAGCCCCCCTGTTTTCCCCTCCCACCTTTACAAGTTTAAACCCCACCTAACCTGAATGAAATCTGCCATCCCTTGTTTTAGGACTTGCTTCCCTATCAGATTTAGGTGAAGCCTATCCCTGGCATACAGTCCCTTATCATCCCAAACTCCCCCCCAAGTCCCCAACACCCCATTTCCCCATTCTTTCCCCCACTGCCTGAGCCAGTCATTTACCTCTGTGATCTTTATTTTGTTCTCCATAGTGGCGCTTGGTACTGGCAATATTTCAGAGAGGAAACTTTGCATCCATTATCCTGGCAAACTCTGGCCAGTTTCCAGAATCTTGCCTGGATTTCCAGTACAGTATTTCCCTCTATAACATTTGTCCCCATATGCACCAGGAATTCCAATGATCCTCTACAGTCTTTTTCCAGCTCATATTCCATGAACTTTGCCTAAGCATCGTCAGACCAGAGATACCCACTACCTTAGCTCGACTGGATTTTCCCTCTCCCTGCCCTTCCCAGTGAAATTCCCTAATCATGGAGTCCCCCAGCAGGAGTACCTTAGTGTCCCCCTCAATCTTTTGTTTACTTCTTTTTTGGACTCCTGAACCAACCCCCCCCCACCCGTTTCCCTCTTTCTCTTTCCCCTGAGTGTCTTCCAGCTTCCCCATGAGAGAACCCTTTATCTCCCTCCCCTTCTTGCCACACTTTTTATGCTCAAGTTCCTCAGATCCCCCCTGTTTAGGCTTCTCCTTGTTCCCTATCTCATCCTCACCTATCGCATTGACCACGGTCATATCCTCATTAGTCTCCCCATCCTTCTCTGCAATTTCACCCCATGTGCTCCCCTGCAGATCCCCCCTTACCTGGAGACCCCTCTCTGGTACAGAGCCTCCCCTTTGAAGAGTGCCCCATTCTTTGACTCTATTTCTCCTCTTTTCCTTCCAATCATGCCCTCAGCCCCCACACCTGCTATCTGATTTCCAACCTCTCCCTACTTGACCTTTAATTTGCCCCTTCCCCGCTAGATTGATTTCTTGAATTTCCTGTCCCATTTCCTATCCCCCTCTGATTTCTCAATTCTCTTCCTCCAGTCTCATTTATATCCCCCTCATCTTCACCCACCTCTTCCTCTCCTTCCAAGTTGCTTAATGGCTCAAATTTATTGTAACACTCAATGCCAAAAGTCAAAAAGAAAGAACTGTTGCACCAGGGAATAGGTGTGCCAGGTTAGGTCAAATTAGTCACAGAACAAGACATTGAAAACAGCGAGGTAACCCAGACTCACACAGTTAGTGTTTACAAACACTCACCACACGTAGAAGGCAAAGGTTCTCCTCTTGCAGAAATTCAAAACACTCCACCAGTGGCAGTATCAAAAGTTCATTTTGTTTGTAAATCCACAAAGATAGAAAATGAAATATGTGAATAAAACAGCCCGAGCCTGTTCCTCCCGCTTCCTGCATACAGCTCGAATCACAAGTCAATTACCAGGCTGCGACACCTGACATGTTTCACTCTGAATGAGCTTTTTCAAAGGTGATGAGCTATCCTAATTAGACCCCTTAAATACACAGCAACATTACAGAAACAGTATAATACATGCTTATATACAATTCACCATCTAAATCCCACACAATATGATAAGGACAATTGCAATAATAAAAGTTTAGTCCCACTTGAACACATAATGCAAAAAACATGTTCAAGTCCCGCTTCCCAACTTCCCACTGACTGCCCCTCTAGGCTGCCCTTTGCCAGCCCCACCTGTATTGTCACCCTCCCTCCCTTTTGATTTGGACAGTTCTCTCTACTGCTTTCCTCACTGGTATCTGCACCCCTTGCCACAAGTCCACGATCCATATGTTCTCTGTGGCTGTTTGATAAAACATGTCCTGGTCTCACACTCTCACTTCCCCCCTACCTCCAACAGCCCCTCCCAGACACTTCCATTGCTCCCCCTAACACCTCTAGTTGTATCTTCGCCAGTTTACATAGAAACATAGAAACACAGAATTTACGGCAGATAAGGACCGCTTGGCCCACCTAGTCGGCCCATTTCCCTACCTACTGCAGATCCTAGTTAACCAACAGCCTACTTCTTCCTACCCCCACCCCCTAGAATGGCCTTATGACTGTCCCATGCATGCTTGAATTCCACCACTGTTTTTGACTCCACAACCTCCTCCGGAAGGCGTTCCATGCATCCACAACCTCTGTGAAAAATACTCTTAAATTACTTCTGATCTGCTACCCTCTATCTTCAAATTGCACCTTGTTCTTGCACACCTCTTTTTTGAAAGATGCTACCCTCTTGGACTTTGTTCATTTCCTTGAGGTACTTGAAAGTTTCTATCATGTCCCCCCTCTCCCTCCTTTCCTCGAAGCTATACATATTAAGCTCCTTAAGTCTCTCTTCATATGTCTTCCGGTGCAGACCCCGCACCATTTTAGTTGCCCTCCTCTGGACAGCTTCCATCCTGTCTACTGTATGTCTTTGCAGAGATTGGGTCTCCAGAACTACACGCAGTACTCCAGATGGGGTCTGACCAACTGTCTGTACAGAGGGATAATAACTACCTCTCCCCTGATCTGCAGTAACTTCCTGCAGAGTGGGCATCCTCCCTCCCTCCAGGCCCAATTTAGTATTATTGCTGCCACACCGCCAGTGCATCCTACAACTTTTCCAAAGATGCCTGCCCTGCTGGCTGGAGGCCACCCACATGGTCCTTCACCATACATATTTGGACGTTCCCCCCAGCCAGATCTCTTCACCCTGGACTACTACCAAGCACCTTTCTCCAAGTAGCCATACTGTGGTGGTGTAAGAACAGAGTTACAGCCCCTTACAGTTCTAACAGTTACAACACAGCCCTAGAAACCGGCTCCTAATCTAGGTAAAAATAATTTAGTAGTTCTAGCACTTCAAACAGTTTAAACACCACCCAAGAACCAGCTCCTAATCTAGGCAAAATAATTTAGCAGAGCTAAACATTCCTAACAGTTCTAACAGTTAAACACAGTCCTATAGCCAGCTCCTAATCAAGGTAACTATATTAGAAGAACTTCACAGTTTTGGCAGCTTAAAACACAGCCCCAGATCCAGCTCCTAACCAAGATGAAATTAATTTTGCAGAGCGTCAGCCTCTAGTATTACAATCCATGGGAAATTACAAAGCTCCAGCCCCTCACCATTTCAGCAATAAACCAAGACAGTGATTTCCCTCCCAGTTCACTGCTCCCCCATATTACCCCCATCCAATCAGTGACCTACCTCCCACCAGGCCACACCTCCTCTGCACATTTAATAGAGGTTAGGCCAGTGTGGGTGGGCAGGAGATATTTGTCCACCACTGCACTTATCTGCAATATCTCTAAGAGTACAGTACCAGCCTTGAAAGTGGCTCCATGCCTCCTGATTGGGCACCACCTGTATCAGTCCCTCTGGGTTCTGTTTCTTCTTGGCAGATTCAGCTCAGTCCTCCAGCTACCCATCAGTGGACCTTGCTGCCTCCTCTCCAGGCCAAATCTTCTTTCTGCCACCGATGTGACCTGCGCACTCTCCCAAATCTCAACTCTCCCCCAAGCTCCTTCCTGCCACCGATGGAGCCAGCGCAGTCTCCTGACTCTCCCCTAAGCTGCGTTTTGTGGTAGCAGCTGGGCTTGCTCCTCTAAAGCCCAGCCATGAGTCTTGAAAGTGGCTCCCTGTCTCCTGATTGGGCGCCACCTGTATCAGTCCCTTCAGGTTTTGTTTCCTATCGGCAGCTTCAGTGCAGTCCTCCGGCTCCCCCTCAGCGGCCTTCACTGCCTTCTCTCCAGGCCATATCTCCTTTCTGCCACTGATGCAGCCTGCACACCCTCCTGACTCTCCTAACTCTCCCCCAAGCTCCTTCCTGCCTCCAATGCGGCCAGTGCACTCTCACGAGTCTCCCCCAAGCTGTGTTTTCTAGGACGTATCCTGTCTGGTCCAAATGCTTTGTCCACTTTCAGTTTTGTAAGTTACTTTAGAACTCTCTCCTCCATAAATGGAGTGGTGTCCACATCCCTGACCTTATTGCTCCTGTCACTTAATTGTGGCCCCTCAACTTCCCCCTCTTCTGTGAACACTGAACAAAAATATTTGTTCAGGACTGATGCCTTTTCCAAGTTCCCTTCCACACTTTCCCTGTCTTTCCCTTTAAGCCTTATGATCCCACCCCTTGTCTTCCTCCTTTCACTAATGTAGCTATAAAACATTGTGTTACCTTTCTTTACTGTATGGGCTATTTTTTCCTCCATTTGCACCTTTGTGCTCCTGCTGCCCTCCCTGCCTCCCTCTATTTGTCCAGATGCACTGCTCTGTCCTCCTCCTTCTATGTTTCCTTGTACTTCCTAAAAGCAAACTTTTTGCTCTTATCTTCCCAGCCTTCCCTTGAGAACCACAGTGGTTTTCATTTTCTCTTACCTCTGTTCACTTGTCTAACACAAAGGTTTGTTGCCTCAACTATGGATCCTTTCATATGGGCTCACTGTTCCGCAACCCTCACCCCCGTCATCCCTCCCTGCTAGGGCCTTCCTGAGACATATCCCCAACTTTGCAAAGTCTATCCTTCTGAAGTCCAGAAACCTCACTTTCATGTGGATCAACTCTGCCACTGCACCTATTGTGAACAACACTGCAATGGTCAACGGACCCCAGGTGTCCCCCACCATGACAATTGCAATTCTGTCCTTGTTGGTGAGTACCATGTTCAAAATCACACCCTCACCGGTGGACTCTAGCACTAGCTGCCTGAGGCAAGCCCCTTATGGGGCATCCAGCATGCCCCTGCTCTGGGCTGGGTCTGCAGCTGGAGTGCTTCAACTGATATCTGGCAGATTAAAGTCGCCTACTAGCAGATCTTCCCCTTTAGCCACCATTTTAAGGATGGTTTCCACCAAAAGCTTGTTCATCTCTTCCACTTGTGCTGGATTTCTGTAGATCACTCCTGTGTGAATAGCGGTGCCATTTTTATACAGTATATTATTGCCTACCTTTAGTTTTACTGCTCATCATTTTAATTTACATACATTTGTCTGTTGTTTTCTTGAAGACAATATATATAAAAATACATGTTATGTACAGAACTTAGTTCTGGAAGATGTTTAGCGCAGGTTGAATGCCTAGTCCTCCATATACAGCATGAAAGATACTACTTACAGTAAATGCAATTCTGATTCAAACCTACATAAATCTGAAAGTGTTTGTAGTAAACTTCTAAACAGTTTTAGAAAATGACAACGGCACAGTATACAGTTTGTGCAAGTTGGTAAAATATACTTTAGCTAGTACTAATGTTTTTTATTACATATTGCCATTTTTAAACAAGTGTTAGTAAGTCCAGAAGTCAACATCATTCAATTATGTGAAAAATCAAAATAATGTAAGCTTTAAACGTTTGGCAGCACAATACTAATCTTTTCCATTTGATGTACATATGAAGTACTATGCTTTATAATTAACCACAACCCTGGCTCTTGTTTATAAAATGTGCCATGTGGTAGAAATAAAAATTATATGCATACTGCTGTATTCAGCAGGTAATAACAGTCCATGGGACAGATATTCAAAATTTTGCACTGGGCACAAACCATTTGTGCAGGGTTAGCACCAGCTTAGTGCAGGTCCTCAATATTCAAAAGGTCAAATAACACATGCAAACTGCATTAGCACTGGGCAAAATTATAATGTATGCAAGAGACAAACTGAGGGGGCATGTACATGAATACTGGCACAATGCTGTATTCATTGAATAGCACCGCACAAAGTGCTTTTGCATGACTTAGTGCAACACATTGAGTGGTACAAATTACTCCCTAGGAAAAGGTAGTCTTAACTCTGGGAAACCAGCCTTGCCTGACGTTGTGGCTTTGCACAGCTTTGCACGATTTTGCATGACCTGAACCAGTAAGTATGACACATAGAAATAAGCCAGACAGGAAACATGCTGCTCATGGATGGCATTCCTATGATGCCATCATCTGCCACCAGTCCCAGCCATGCCAGGCAGTAAGTGATGACCGGCTCCCAGTGGACACCATGGCAGTGTGGCCATACAGCACACACCTGCAGACCACACTTTGCTGGACATCAACAGATGCCAGCACACACAGGCAACACTGTGGGCATGAAGGGTGTTGAAGGGAGAGTGCAAAAGTGGCAAGGCTGCACCACAGACTGGGTGTGGCCACAAGGCTGGGACAAGCCACATAGTGCAAATGGGCCAGTGTTGGGACTACCCCAACACCAGTGTGCCTGTCTGATGGCATGTGCCCCCCCAGCCACATACCGCACATCTGTACAGACACAACAGCACACACAGCCAGCCATGTATATGTCACTGTGAGCATCCCATGCCAGTGGTACAGTGTCTGTGGGCACACAACAGCATAACTGTAATGTCCACTATCAGTAAACAGCTGCAAGTTGGGCCTGTCACTATGTACAGTGCAGTAGTCATCACTGCCCTACACACCATAGGCATTACTGTGTCCCTCACACTACTGGCCCCCTTGGTACTGTAGTGTCTGCTGTGTACTGTAGCATGAACTACAGTTTGACAATTGCATGCAGCATCACCACCTGTGTCTGTGCTGTGTAGTCCCCTGGGGCACAGTAGTCTATGCTGTACTGTACAAAAAATCACCATGCACTGCCAGCCTAACCCACAGGTGGAGCTGTGCAGACCCAGCCAGCACCTGTACTTCCAGACTAAGCTACAGGTGGAGCTGTGGGACCCTGCAATAGCGTTGGGCAAACTGCATGCAAATCAGGTCATAATGAGATGCTAATCTGATTGCTTGCCCACAGACTACCTAAGTAGGCTCATTTGCATGTCACTTTTGCATATAGCAAAGTTTTGCCACGGCAAACTTGAAAGCACCAGGCAAATAGTTTAGCTCCACGCTAAACCTGTGCAAATGTGTTTGCGCCACACAAACATTTCAGAAACAATGTACAGTTCTGGACAACGTAATTTCACATGTGCTGTTGCTTGCAACTTTACTGTCTCCACTCCTTTGCTAGCACACACATTGGTCACAGAGTTCACCACTCTCTTTCTTCACATCGCTGTGAACTGGGGGTCTGAATCCAGGATGAATGTCGCAACTCGCAGGCATATGAAAGTTGTGACATTTGCCACTATGCCAGGGACACTGAACCATATTCTAAGAGCGGCAGGGTCCCAGCACTTATGACATGTGACTTGTGACATGTGTAGGCTAATGCCACTGGCATGACATAATAGCCCCGCATGTCACCAGCTACAGCCCACTGCAGACTTCCCCCTCGGAGCCCCCCACCCTGGAACACCACAGCACACACCAGGGGGCATGGGGGGGCTGGACAGGTGGCACAGGATTCCAAGGGAGCACAGTGGAGGATGGACACCCAGAGGTCCCCAACATTTAGGGGCGGGGGGCATGGTCATGTTTGTGGGGGCACAGGGAGCACAGCAGGACCTTTGCCAGGGTACTGCAGAGTGGGCATCCATCAGATGGCACTGACGGATGACTCTTAGAGCATCTCTGTGATATTCCAAATTTGCTCCACCAGTGCGGCTCCTGGAATTGCGGTAGTGGGTTATGGCAGCCACCCTTCTGGAATAGGACACAGTTGCTACCGTAACCCACCCTTGCGCCATGTCATTGCAGGTTGCGGCATAGTGGGTGGTGTATCCCATGGTTGGCATAGCCCACAGCCGACATGGTGCAAGTTGCCTTTTGGAATAGGGAATGGCATAACGCATGTCGCAAGTTGCAAGTTATGCCATGGGGTTTGGCATAACTCGCCTTGCGCTGGCATATGTTGTCTTGGAATTGGACCCTGGGATACTGTTGTGGTTTGCACCTCCTGGTTGCTATATTCAGAGCTGTCTTATTCTCGGGCTATTTTTCCACTGAACTCCCAGCCCAGTTTGCCCAGCTTCCTTAGCATGCTATATTCAGCAGGTTTAGCACCGAGACTATCACTTTTAAATATAAAGGGCTATTGGTTCTGGGCTAATTTAGCATGCTGGACAGTGCTAATTGTGCTCCGGGGCAAAGTTTTGAATATCTGGCTCCAATCTCTAACAGCTTCAATTGTCTTCTTGTTTTAAATGGAATCCAATCTGTGTACAACATTTACATATATCTCAAAAGCCTATGCATAACATTTTGTTTGTAAATCAACTAGCATGGTATATAATCTCTCCAAAGGTTCACATCTGAACATTTTCTTTGCCAAGTGTTAACTCAGGTTTGCTTGGGTGACCATTGTGTATCAAAGTTAAGCTATAGAAAGCTTGGACATTAAGTAATGAATAATGATTTCCTAAAGACAATTAAGGAAAGAGTAGGCACACAGTATATGATATTGAAATTATAAGCCATACAAAAATACTGCAAACACATAATTGCATACAGTATTTAGCTATCTTTCTAACCAACAAAAGATGACAATTGCTTTTTATGGCTGTGTGTGTGGAGCTCAGCAGATGTACTGTTGTCATTCAGTTGAGGAGCACTGTGGAAGCACGTGATCGGACCACTGTCTGGTGTGCTTCCACAGTGCTCTGGCATAATTCTGCTCTTAGTTATTTAGCAGCCTCTTAGCAGATCAAGAATACAGGCACATGAGTGGCAAATGGTGATGGGGGATTAGGAGAAAATGAGAAATCTTTATTTTACAGAGTGAGTGGTTAAGCCAAGGAACAACTGACCATCTGATGTGGTGGGTGCCAAAACCATTAATGATTTCAAGCACAGTTGGAAGAGTGCAAAGGGCTTAGAAGTTACTCTGAGCAGGTGCAGGAAAATAAAGAGCATGCAGGTGGATTGTATAGGTTAAAACCCTGTATATGCAGCATACACAAAATGACTCAGGAATATGATAGCAATTTATGGGCAGACTGCCTTTTTCTGCCATCATTGCTTACTGTATGTTGCTATAATAACAAGACTGCAATATGTGTGGATTTGTTATGTGCAAATGATGTACCAAACTTTAAACCCCCCAGGTCTCTGAGCCAGTTGCAGTTGTGGTTTAATATATTAAATCAAATTTGCTGGTCAAGGAAGTGGATTTTTGCCAGATATTACAGTCTAACAGTGAGGAAAATGATAAAAAAGGAAAGTAAGAAAGCAGAAAAGTTTTAAAATGATTTACAGTAAAGTACAGGCTCATTTGGCCAGCATGTGGATGAGGGTGTACTGGATATTATACCATGGACTCCAAACCAAAGCCAAAATCCTGCACTGTGATTGGCTGGCTGGCACCTTTCTGCCATGGTAAATCCTACGATATACCCATGGCAAAGGTGCCAGTCAGCCCCATCTCTAAAATTCATCCGGCCTGCGAAATTCAAACCAGAGAACCGCCATATTGAATTTCTCACTGACTGGCAGTCTCCAACTCCCATCACCTCCCACTCAGCAAAGCACACACTGTAAAAAGTACAAACCAGCCCCTCGCTCCTTCCACATTCCACGGCGACCAGTCTTTCATTAAAGTAAAATAAAAAAACTACCTGCCACATGTAAGTTGCCCACAGCTAACCATCCCAGGCTACTCATTTGTACCCAACGGGAGGGCAGAGCTGATTTACATATTTATAAGCCCCCTCCCATCTTGCTAGTGTTGCAGCACAAACACTAAATGGACCTTGTGTGGCTGTTTAGACTGTCAGGGAATGGACCAACTGTTGCTGTCAGAAGTCTGTCAGTTAAGTGGTGGTACGAGGAATCAGAAACTGCTTAAAATACACTGCTGTTACGTTACCTTTCCCTCTGTCTCTCGGAACCCGTTTCTCCTGTCTGTATCCCTGTTTCTAAGGACAACCAAAATTGTGACAGCTGTGTGTTTTAATGAAAGAGTGTATTCCAGCTTCAGAAATTTCAATCACTAAGCAGTTAAAAGCTATTTTTTTTACTTCACTCTTCCACTACCTCAGCTTGGGTTATCCTCAATATTCTGCCTTTCCAGCAAGGATTTATATTGTGGGGCAGAAGAATACGGTAAAAAAAATATCTTAAACTGCAGAAAAACCTGTGTTTTTCCCTTACTTTTTTAACATAAAAAATACATGGGACTTGGTATAATCGTAATAAACCCATCGAGGGAGTGGGTTATGAGGGGATTTATCATGTCTGGAGAGGATTTTACAGCTCAGCCTGTGGCCTTGTGGCAAAACCATGCTAGCCGTGGTAAATTCCCCATACCCACACCCTCTCATGGTTTATTGCGTAATCGTTTATGTCTGAAATTAGCAACACACTAATATCACCCCTACAAAAAAAATGATTAAGAAATGTGATTAAAACAAACTTCACAAGACATGGCTGAACTTTTTATGTTATTAATCACCTAATAACCAGGTGAGGTGAGCAGTCTTATTTTTGATGCGTGCCATTTATGCCACGTACCTATTAGCAGTGTGCATGAGCTAGCGCAAATTCCAAGTGGGGTCATATTCAGATGACTGTATGCTCTGGCTAGTGCACACTGCCTGTATAAACATGATAGGCTATGTTAATGCTGTGCTCAGTGGACTATGAGTGGTGGTAACATAGCCAGGAAAATGACTCTCAGAAGCAAATGGAGATAGCATGTCCTAAAGGAGACATAAACTTAGTTTAGGAAACTGGGGAGGGGTCTCAAGCAAGTAGCTACTTCTGTCACTTTCTCAGAAGTACTACCTGTGAGAGGCAAGGGAGAGCATAGGAGTGCATGCACCAGGAACTTTAACTCATGGTTGAAGAACTGGTGCTGTGAGGAAGGGTTTGGATTCATTGGTGACTAGGGACCCACCTGGAGGGATGGAGGTTTGTTCAAGCCTGACGGCCTGCATCCATCCTGGAGGGGAATCCAAGCACTCAATGATAAGTTTAAATGCTACATTGACAAGAATTTAAACTAGCAAAGGGGTGGCAGGCCAGCAAGGACAGTACCTACTTGCTCACCCCACAGCTAGTAGTGGAACCAGTGAACCAGAGGAGTGGCTATCTCTGCAAAGCAGTGTGCAAAGATGGAGATTAGTGTCCAAAAGGTGGATAAGCAGAAAGGGCAAAATTCAGCAGAAGGGCAAACAGCAAGGAGAACCAGGGATAAATGACAACCAAGGAAGGGGCTGGAGTAGAACAGTGAAGCAGTCTAGGAGGTCAAATCATGGAAAGCCATGTGTGCAAATGCCAGGAGCCTTAGCAACAAGATGGAAGATCTGAGGCTGTCATGGTACAGTCAGACCTTGACATTGTGGCCATCACTGAAACCTGGTGTAATGATAACCATGACTGGGAGATGGCCATACCTGGCTACAACATATTCAGAAGAGACAGAGCAGGCAGGAAGGGAGGAGGAGTGGCACTGTATGTGAAAAATGACATAAGGGCCACACAGATCCAGGAGGAACAAAATGGGGGAGAGATACTGTGGGTTAAGCTGGAAAGGAAAATGGGGCCAGCCATCCGCACAGGTGTGGTATATAGACCACCAGCCCAGGAGGAAGAAACAGATAGGGAGCTGATGCTAGCCATCCAAAGGATGGCAGACAAGGGTGAGGTAGTACTGGTTGGAGACTTCAATATACCAGACGTGGACTGGAGCATCCCAGCAGCAGCATCAACTAGGAGCAGATTTATCCTGGACTCCCTTCAGGGTGCCTTCCTCAAGCAACTGGTCATGGAACCAACTTGGCAGAAGGCAATACTGGACCTTGTGCTCACAAACAGGGACAGTGTGATGGGGTAACAGTGGGGAAGCACCTGGGTAACAGTGACCACCAGTCATTGTGGTTTGAAATCACAGAAAGAGCAGAACCAAACCACACAAAACACGTATCCTGGATTTTAGGGGCAGACTTTGGGAAAATGGGAGATACTTGAAAGAGGCATTAAGGGAATGGGACAGGAATCAGGGTTGAGGAACAGTGGGCAGTATTTAAAATGAGGATTATAAGAACAACAGAATTATGCATTAAGTAGGTTAGCAAGAGGAAAAGGAAGAGGAGACCATTATGGTTTTCAAAGAGGTAGCAAAGAAAGTGAAAGCCAAAAGATTGCATTCAGGCAATACAAAAGACACAGGCAGAAGGGATAGGGAGAAGTACCAGGAGAAACAAGGGAGGCAGGAAGTCAGTAAGGGAAGCCAAAGCTCAGACAGAAGAACACATTGCAAAATCAGTGGGTAAAGGGGACAAAACCTTTTACAGGTACATAAGTGAAAAAAGAAAGACAAAGGGAGGGATAGTGAGACTGAAGGGGGAGGTTGTGAGCCGCATGGAGGATGACAATAATAAAGCTGACATATTGAACAGGTGTTTCTGCTCAGTCTTTACTAAGGAAGAGGGGGGTAATGGGTCTGAAGGGAGTACAAGGGGTGAGAATGGTGCAGAAATGGACACAAGTCCCTTTTACGAGAAAGGGTCCTGAAGGAACTGGAAGTAATAAGAGCTGATAAAGCAATGGGGCCAAATGGGGTGCACCCAGGGTCCTTAAAGAACTAAGAGAGGTGGTGGCTGAACCTCTGGATATCCTGTTCAGCCAATCACTGGAAACAGGGAGGTACCCAAAGACTGGAGGACAGCAGATGTAGTCCCCTTATACAAAAGTGGGAACAAAGAGGAAGCAGGGAACTACAGACCAGTCAGCCTCACCTCGGTAGGGAAAGATCATGGAAGCACTACTGAAGGAGAGATTGGTGGAACATCTGGTTGTCAATGGACTACAGGACCCAAGGCAGCATGGTTTCACCAGGGGGTCATGTCAGACCAACCTCATTGAATTTTTGACTGGGTGACTAGGGAGGTGGATCAGGGAGGGCAGTGGACATGGCCTATCTGGACTTCAGCAAGGCCTTTGACACTGTGCCACATAGAAGACTATTACAAAACTGGGAATATGGGTGTGGGCAGGACAGTACTGTGGTGGGTAGGTAACTGGCTGGGTGGCAGGACACAGAGGGTGGTGGTAAATGGCTGTCACTCCACAGAGGAAGAGTAACCAGTGGGGTACCACAGGGATCATTGCTGGGACCGGTCCTATTCAACATCTTCATCAGTGACATTGCACAGGATCTAGAAGGCAGAATTTCACTGTTCGCTGATGACACAAAGCTCTGTAACAGAGTAGACACACCAGAGGGTGTAGACAGAATGAGAAGGACCTGCAGAAACTTGAAGAATGGTCAAGGGTTTGGCAGTTGAAATTCAATGCAAAAGAGTGCAAGATAATGCATATGGGGCACAAAAACCCTGGCACAATATATCAGTTGGGGGTGAGGATATAGCATGCACCAAGCAGGAAAGGGATCTTGGGGTTGTCATCTCTGATGACCTCAAGGTAGAGGAAACAGTGTGACAAGGCATGAGGTAAAGCAAATAGGATGCTGGGATGTATAGGCAGGGGCATCACCAGCAGGAAAGGGAGGTCATAATTCCGCTATACAAGACACTAGTGAGGCCCACCTGGAGTACAGTGTACAGTTCTGAGACCATACCTACGTAAGGACATAGACAGGGGTAGAGAGGTTCAGAGGAGGGCAACAAAGATGGTGCATGGGTTTGCATCACAAGTCCTATGAAGACAGGTTGAAGGAACTGAACATGTACTCCCTGGAGGAGAGAGGAGGAGAGGGATATGATAGAGACATACAAGTATCTTACAGGGAGGAACAGGGTGCATGAAACACTATTTTTAAGCGAAAAGATGTTTCAGGACTAGAGGGCATGGGATGAAGTTGGAAGGAGGACGATTCAGAGGAAACATGAGAAAGAATTTCTTCACAGAACGGGTGGTGGACAAGTGGAACTCCCTGCCAGAGGAAGTGGTGGGGGCTGAAACAATCACGGGATTTAAGAATGCATGGGATAGACATAAAGAAATTCTAGAGGGCAGGGGTAAGGGGAAACAGACTTCTAGGAAAACAAACTGAACTTACAAGCTCAAATGGGCAGACTAGGTGGGCCATAGGCCCTTATCTGCCGACACTGTCTGTGTATCTATGTATCTATGTAAACTTTGCTCCTGTGGTCATATTCAGTGGTTGGCATGCTGATGAATATAGATGGCATGACAGGCACTAAAGGTCCATTTCCATGCCATTTTATGACCCTCAGCAAACTTGCACACTAAATTTGAAAGCCCAGTCCCCATACTGCTTAAAGCAAGAGTGGGGGACCACGAGCAGACCTGCATCAGTGGAATGAAGAGGGCATGTCATCAGTACAGAAATAACAGATCTTTCAGGTATTCACAGTCTAGTTCATGTAGGGCACTGAAGTTCTGCAAGATTTTGAAGGTGATGTGTTACTAAATAGGCAACCGATGCAGAACATGTAAGACTGTCCTGATAAGGTTGCTTTGAGAAGTCCCCACTGCTAACTAGACCACAATGTTCTATACCAGCTGCTGCTGATGCATCAAACCTCCTGATAATCTCAAGTACAGAGCATTACAGTAGTCCAGTCCAGATTTGATAAGAGTGTGGACTATCATCATATGATCAGCAAGCACCAGATGTGATTTGATCCAGACAAAGTTATGGGGTTTATAAAAGTCATTCTGGGCAGATGCTGACCCCTGATGTTCTAGTATAAGCTTGCTGTCCAGAATAACCACCAGCATCTATTGCAAATTGCTGAAGAATGGTCTTGCCATCCTAAGCCAGACACCCACAATCCAAATAGTAACACGGGGCAGATGGGCATACTCAAACTTCCCCAGAGAAGCTGTATGAAGGCTGAAAATAGATACTAAAGAAACATATTAATTTTACAACCAGGTACAGTTCCTTGCTGCAGAATAACTAAGAATTGCCTCAACATTTTACAGCATGCTGTTGCTTTTTCTAGGGAGAAGGGAGAATGTTAGTGCTGTTCAGAATGTGGAATTCCACTAGCGGAATTAGCAGAGAAAGACCATTTTGCCAGTGAGATTTCCTGCTCTTCATTCTGTGGAATTCCACCTGCTTTGATCCATGGAATTATATTCTGTGGAACATTATAACATGGAAAATCCTCCAAAACCAGTTCTGCAGAATATATTGAAGTCTGTGGAATTTAATTCCATGGTAATGGAGTGAAGAACCCACCCTGCGCTTTTCCACAGATGAATTCTGTTGTTCCACATCTAATAAAATTTAACAGAATGCTCATGAAGTTTCATGAAATGCCACAAAATTCCATTTTGTCAAATCTGAAAATTCTGCACAGCACTAGAGAATGTGGTAAACTGCTGGAGAATTTTTTTTATGTTGGCTCGCACTTGCGCAGCCAACATATTGCGGTAGTAGCAGATTTGGAGGCACGGCCACTATTGGGTGAATGCAGGGCACGCATCAGAAGGTGCGTCCCTCATTACCCAATCAGGCAGCAGGAGGCAATGACCTCATGCATGCCTACTATGGCCATCACAACAAAGAAAAGGTCCGCTGCAATGAGAGTGAAGCTCTCATGCAGCGTGACCATTACTCACCTCCCTTGGTGCAGGCAACATGGCAGCAGTGACTGCCGCCGCTGCTGCCTGTCACAATGCCAACGGGGGAGCCCACTCCTCTTCAGCATAATGCTTCCCCTCCCCTTTTGTTGATTGCCGAGGGGGGTGCCCAATCCACCTCGGCATCATGCATTCTCCCCCCTATTTGTTATGTGCTGATGGGGGTGCCCAATCCCTCATCAGCTAAACACCCCCCAACCCACAAACACTGAGGTGGCATGCTGGAATCCCACCCCAGCAAGCCAAAGCCCACCTGAAAGGTGGAAACTGTCCAGCGACGTTTTTTTTTTTTTAAACCCTGTAAACCAAAATGCTCCTCTATGGTCTCCCTGCCCCCTCCCGCAACCTGCACCAACCCACTCATCCTACACTCCCACCCCCCACCCCATGCTTACCTCCAGAGTCCAGTGCGACAATCTTCGGTGGACCAGGAACTTGTCTGCACTCTTCAAAGCCGACCATGAACTTACGAAATGCCGGTAAGCTGTATAATGGAATGAATAGGGTTTTTTCAACTTTGATGCATATCTCAGGCATTTTTTTTAATTTTGGCACCAAATTTTCAACATGGGGGTTTTGGGACCTTCCGCATGAATTCTGTCACTGTCATTGCGTTATTCATCCCAGAAAGGTGATTTTGCAGTCACTGCATGGAATCACCTTTAGGGAACTATTAATGACATGACAGTGCTAGTGTTCATGAGGTGGGCTTTCAAAAAGCCTATGTTGCAAATTTGGTAGAAAAAATACAAAAAATGACTGCTTTACGAGCATGCATTGCACAGTTGCTACGTACGCTCGTAACTTTGTGAATTTGCAATATTTTCATGCCAGATTTTTAACATTGCCATTTTTACACACCTCCTTGTGTACAGTACAGCTGTCATTTTCATATCCTGGCCGAAATGTGTTTTTGCACGTCCGGTGCAGAATAGCGTGGTCGCTGTGGGAGACCAACGTTTGGGACAGATTACAAAAATGACAGTGACACTGTTCATGAGCAGAGGTCCTAAAATGCCTATGCTGAAAATTTGGTGATGATACTCCATAAAATGACCGAGTTACGATCGCGCGTTGTACAGTTTGCACGCTTGTAAGTTTGCAAATTTATAATATTTTCACTCCAGATTTTCAACATTGCTATTGTTCTGCATCTCCTTATGAACAGTACAGCTGTCATTTTTCACATCCTGGCCAAAATGTATTTTCACAGTTCCAGCGCAGAATAGCATGGTCGCTGTGGGAAATCTGTGTTAGAGATACTTTATGAAAATGACAGTGACACTGTTCATCAGCAGAGGTCCTAAAATGCCTATGTTGAAAATTTGGTGATGAAAGTCCATAAAATTAGTGTTTTCTGAGTGTGCATTGTGCAGTTTGCATACACGCTCGTAAACACCCCAATGCCTGTCGCTCTCTACAGAGAGAGGTTGGGGTTGGCACCACTTCAACACTTCACTGCCATTCCTATTATGCATCTCTACCTCTGCTATTACCAAAGCTGATGCCAGCGAGACAACATTCTGCATTGACAAACGCTTGTTTCATTCTGCAGCAATGATTCCAGAATTAGATTATTTCTTTTTAGAGTGGGTCAACTTTAAAATTATTATTTTTTTATAACTCTTTTTCCTTCCGGTCATCACTGACTGGATCCCTATCAGTCGACTCCTGTCTGAGACCCTCCTAATCTGTGGAACAAGTCCTCTGACCCTCCCATGAATGCCCCTGTCTTGTGCCCCTTCCCAGGTTGGGGCCACCTTCTGCTCATCTGCACTCCAGTTCAATTATCTAGTAGCCTTGCAGGTGGAGGTGAAGGTCAGAGAAAGGTGGGACCCAGAAGGGCAGGATCTGGTGGTGGTCATGTTGGCTGAGGAGTGACATCTTTCTTGCAGCCAATGGGGCTTTTCTGTTTTCTTGTGAGACCCCCCCCCCATGATGGGAGTGAAGGTACAAAGATGTCATGGGGAATGCACCCAACAGACATCTGCCACATCACACCATCCCTGTACTTGAGGGCTGTTAGCTCAATACCACCTGGCCACCACCGGGAGGTATACTATGTCTGGAACCCTCCACCATCCCTCCTCAGAGAAGGCGAGCAGTCCATCAGATGCTGTAACTTTTTGTCCCTGGCCAACCCTCTGACACCTCGGCCTCACTTCTGAACCCAGATCATCTGCAAGCAGTAGTGCTACCATTACACTGGCAGGCCAGTACAACTTTAATATTGTTGCTTAGATATTAAAGGTAGTGTAGACAATGACCATGCTGAGCGGATGTGGGTAAGAAGAGTTCTGGTTGAATATTTGGTGTTTCTTCATAAGAAAGCAGATCAGAACTTGGCAAAGCCCCCTGAAAAGGTACAGTGTATTATCATAAAGGATGTTTTTCAATGCATCAGATGGTGTACTTAATATATTTCAATCTAGATATACAAGCCTAGCAGGTTGATGAGTTCTGGTGCTGGTGCCAAACAATGAGCAACATCGTCAAGGACCAACAACAGTGCTCATTTGTCAGCAGTAGAGACACCACATGCAGTCATATATGTCCTACGTACTACTCTCCATACAACTCTTGATGAAAAGGTGGAGGATTTTAAAAGCAGAAAAGTCCTGATGGGATCCCAGTTTGGAACTCTACAATTGGAGTCCAAATCAGCAACTACTTTAACAGCAGACAAGGCTTTCATTAAAGGCTGGATGAAGAAATGCACTCTGGAACAGACAAGATCAGTTTGAAAAACACTGTGAGCTTCTCATGTGAGGGTGAATTGGTTCTCCCTGATGTATGAGAGGGAGATAACCAAAACATGTAAAAAAAAAAATAGGATTCCTGATGTGCTGTCATTGCTCTAGTTACATAGATACATAGACAGTGTCGGCAGATAAGGTCCTATGGCCCACCCAGTCTGCCCATTTGAGCTTGTAAGTTCAGTTTATGTTTTCCAAGAAGTCTGTTGCCCTTTACCCCTGACCTCCAGAATTCCTTTATGTCTATCCCATGCATTCTTAAATCCCGTGATTGTTTCAGCCCCCACCACTTCCTCTGGCAGGGTGTTCCACTTGTCCACCACCCGTTCTGTGAAGAAATTCTTCCTCACGTTTCCTCTGAATTGTCCTCCCTCCAACTTCATCCCATGCCCTCTAGTCCTGGAACATCTTTTTCGCTTAAAAATAGTGTATTCCTGCACCCTGTTCCTCCCTGTAAGATACTTGTATGTCTCTATCATATCCCCCCTCTCTCCCACCTCTCCTCCAGGGAGTACATGTTCAGTTCCTTCAACCTGTCCTCATAGGACTTGTGATGCAAATAGTTGATCCAAATATTTTGAGAATATTGCATTACACTTAGGAGTGCAGAAAGCAAGACAGGCAAAACTCTACTCTTCTTCCTAGAAACCATGGAAAAGTGGAATATGGTGCTGCAGATGGCAAAACAGTATGGTAGTCTCAGATATGAAGAAGTCGGGGTTCTTTGTTCCCAACATCTGAGCTGTATTATATGCCAGAGAATTAATGGCTGTGATAGTGTCAGGACTCGTTGTGGACATGGGTAATTTATTACCTACTGTTGCATATTCTCCTAAAACTACACTATAAAGGTAAGATCGTTTTTCTTCTCCAAATTAGTAAATGCTTGGATGTTGGAGGAGATGATCTTTCTAGAAAATAATATATCTCCAGAGTAGAATTCCCACACTATAATAAACAGTGATCATTCCATAGATACTGTTATTCTGTTTATAGGACATGTGCTAATTACGTTAAATGGTTAACACTGTATTTCGTGAGGGCTAAGTGGGTTAATATCTTATTTGACCTTGTGTGGGGGGGGGGGACAAACTGTGTTTTGGCAACTTTAATTACTGTACTACTCCCAAAAGCTTTTTCGTCTGTGTGTTTCTTTTTGTTTTTTTTTATTTCCCACTAAACAGGGTGGAGGTCTTTCCACTTTCTCTCAAGAATCTATTGAGATACTGCTGGTTTTCCCCACAACAAGTGCCTTTGACTGGAGTAATCTGAGATGAAACCAGTTACAGCTGTCTTAATATCAGCAGATCAGCTTATTTACCAATTGCTAATCTAGTCTGACATTTCATAATTGTGAATCGACTCTCAGTTTAATACCTTAGAAATTGCTAGTTCTACATGTTTAAGACCAAATACACAACAGGATGAACACCCACCAATGCATATGTTAGTGGTGTGCAGAGGTTCCACTCCACACATGCACTGACCAACATATATTCACAGCCTTAGCTGCATACCCCTCATACCCCATCCTGTGCCACTGTAGCACATATGCATGCCAATAGCTTGGGAGTGGGCATGGGGTGGGGTAAGCAAATGCCCAATAATGGACACAGTCTCCATCATGTGGAGGGCCAACAGAGGGAACAGATGTTTTGGAGGGCAAGGCCCTGCTATTGCATCTGTGTACCCTATTTGCACAGCTGCAGACAGTGCCTGAAGGCCTAATCAGCTTCACCTCCACCGTGCCTAGCCCTCTGTGCAGGTAGGTAGGGAGGGTGGGTGTCATTCCAGCACAGCCTGGCTGTTGCAAACTGCAACCAGTGACCTCCACATGGATATAGCAGTTCTTGCAGCGCTGCCATATCCCTTGGACCCCATCCACATCTAGAATGGGGACTCTACTGCAGTGCTGACCTGGACATCCAATTGGATTCCAATTGTCCTTCACAGTTCCAACCCCTGGGGCACCCCTGTGCCCACATAAAGCTCTACTGCCATGAACAGCAACAGGCAGGGAATGTTGATGGCTTCTGATTCAGACAGGCATTGCATTGTGGAGTAACTTGGGTGGGATATTTACAAATCGTGCATATCACTGGCTGCCCTGTGGATCTAGTCCTAAATCTGAAGTTTAAAATGGATGTTTGAATACCCTCCTATTAACTATATTCTGGGAGGCAGTATAACCAAGTAGTTAGAGCACACATCTGTAAACCTGGAAACCTAACAAACCTACATTTGAATCCAACAACTGCCATGACGCTGAATTACAATATTATCTTCTACTATATTATTCCTGATAGAAACTAGTAATTTGTTTTAGAAACTAGTGATTTGTTTTGTTTTACCTGAATCTGAAATAACATATGTACTACAAAAATATAATTGCTAGGCACAAAATAAGAGAAAACAATATTATGATATTCAGCTGGGTCTATGGAGTGCAACACAGGTTGTGATGGTAGGTAGAAGCTGAGAATTGCAGGGGACTATATGTAATTTAGTGAGAAAGATACAGAGAGAAAGACAGAGACAGCGAGAGAGAGAGGACGTGATTCACAAAGCCCCCCCCCCCCCCGGTACTTGGTGCAAACAGCAGCTTGCACTGATCTTCAGTGCAAAAGGGACCCTGCACCTGTTTCACTGTCGGGAGGGGTCCTGGCATCAAACTTATACATCTTATGGCAACTGCTGCCGAGGGTCAAAGTCAAGGTGTACAGGACTGGTTTGCTGCAAGCTGTGAGGTGGACAGGTAACATTGGTGCCCATTGATGGAAACCTGTCTGGAGGCTGGAAGGGTCATGTGGGACTGGGCAGGGGATGAGGAGGGCAGGTGAGGTACAGATAGGTGGAGGGGGGTGACAACAGATCCCCAATTAGGACATTGCACAGCTGCTGCCATGCCCATGCTGTCTGTGGGGGGAGCCAAATGCCTGCCACCATTAGGAAGACCATGTGGGCACATAGCTGCCACAGTGACATACAGCCGGCCACTCCACTGCTGCACTGCATATGTCCAGACCCTGTGAGAGAAAGGGGTACCATGGGTTATGGAGGCTCCTGGGTGGTGCAGAGCCTGTTAGCCCAGCTTCAGGCTGGTCTAACTGTTGCAGACTGGGCACTCTGTGGGAAGGGGGGCTTTGTGGATTCTATTAAAGGGGATGCCACAGCGCCATCTTGGCACATGCCCCCTTCCACCATGGTAAACTGGTGTATCCAGAAGAAGGACAGCACAGGCCCAGCTGGCAAGGGTGGTCCCATCACTGGCACAGGCAGTGCTGCTGAAATTGGAATGTTGCAAGGTGTTGCACAGTGAGCCCATTGCATCATATTTCTTTGACACTAGCAACTTGTGTAATTCCAGTGCTTTCTGAATTAAGCTTTTTTAAGTAAATTAATTTAGGATATAATGAGGTAACAGCAACTGGCTATGAATAGCACCTTAGTCAGAGTGTCATCTGCTACCTGTATAGAACCCTGTGGAAATCTAACTCGTCAATAGACAACTGGAGCTTTTAATAATACATTTGGTCAACCATGAACCTAGAATGATCAGACTGTAGCAGATAATTACATACAATGGATTATTGGTTAAAGTGGCTTGTTTATGTTATTTACATGACTGGCCATGCAGTGATAGAATGAGAGATGTTGGGCACGATTCACAAAGCCTCTCATTGACTGACGCACACTGCATCAATCAGCAGCTTACTTTGATCCCCAGTGTGCCAGGGACCCTTCACATGATTTGCTGTCAGGAGGGGTCCTGGCACAAACCTCCCATAGCTTGTGGGAGTGTCTGCTGAGTGTCAAAGTCAAGGTGAGTGGGAGAGGTTTGCTGCAAGCTGTGGGGCAGTCTGGTGAAATTAGCGCCCACTGATGGAGACCCACCTGGAGGCTGGCAGGGTTGTGAGGGACAGGAAAGGGGATGAGGAGACAGGTAGGATACAGATGGGTGGAGGGGGTGACCCTTGATGTGGACTTTGCATGGTCTCTGCTGTGCTTGTGATGTCTAATGGTGGGGGGGGCAGCTGCATGCCTGGCACCATGGGGGACTCTGCAAGCATGTACCCATTGCAGTGGCATACTACCAGCTGCTCCACTGCCACTCCACACCTGTCTTGTACTTATCTGGGCATGGGGCACCATGGGCAATGGCTCTGGGGGTGATGTACAGTCCATTTTACCAGTTCTGGACTGGTCTAATTGTAACAGACTGTGCATCCTGTGTGTGTGGGGGGTGGGTGAATCCCATCGAAGGGGATGCTGCAGAGTCACCCTAGCACATGCCCCTTTCTACCATATCACACTAGTTCAGCAGTCGTAAGGACAGCAAAAGTCCAATTGGAGCAGGCAGCATTGCTGCATGTGGAATGACATAAAGGCAGCATGCAGTGAGCACCTTGCTTCATATTTCTTTGATCCAAGCACCTTGCATCATTCCCAGTGCTTTCAGAATCGGGCCCAGAGTCTTTGGGCCAGATCTGATGAGAGAAGACAGACTGTGATGTCAAGGAAGGCAGGATGGCATTCTGACATGCAGTAGCTTCTGATAGAAGCTAAAGTAAGGAATGGCAGGGATGGAATTTGTTTGCATATACAGTAGTTCCTTTCATACACACTGTACCACAAGCTTAATTAGCAGTCATGCTCACAGTATTCAGCCATTAGGCAAGCAAAAGGACAGCAAGTAAGATACAGAAAGGTAAATGGATCCCCTACCGGGTTAAGTCAGCTAATAAATTATAGCACATGAAAAACAGCTGAGACACCTAAGCGCATGGCTGTAATAATGCATGGTGCATCTCAGCACATGCAAGAACAGCACGGTGGGAGGAGGCAGAATAGCAAATTATAGAACAGTGTGAGGGGGGTGTGCCACATGAGTGCACTGTCATATAGCGCACGCAATAATGCTCCATGTTAGAGAGAACAGACCTAAATAGCTCAAACTGAAACAGCTCCCTTCCACTGTAGCTTCCTACCCCAGTATCTTCTTTCTGGGGGGGCCCCCTGTGCACGAGTGACCCCAACAGCCTTAAGGAGAGGAGGCAGTGCAGTGGCCAGCAACACCCATGGCATAGCGGGTGTGCACACACCACCAAACACCACTGACCACTGTCAGCCAAAGGTTCAGGACCCACACCTGCTGTATCCCACCACTGCACAAACACAGCACTGCCGAAACACCACAGCTGATCGCAGGACCGACTAGACCCACCGACCACATGCCACAGGATGCAAGCACCAGTGCACCACCATCTGCTGGCTCATGGATACCCACTGTCGGCTGACGACAATGCTACCCCACTGTAGCCTCCGGTCCATGGGAGGGCCTGCAAGGTAAGCCATTTTTTTTATGTACAAGCCCTGCCGACACCATTGAAGAGCCCACAAAGTGCCACCGGGAGGGTGTGTGCCCAACAGACAGTGGCGGCAGCAGTAATCACCTGTCCATATGCTCACCCCCCAGCCCCACAACACAGCAGTATCAGGGTGACATGGAGCAGGACACGGAGACAGGCAGGGACTGCTGCATACTGGGATGGTGGTGAGGGGGGTACAGAATGTGGTTCGGGTAGGGGGTATCACAGCAGGTACAGCTGATGCACACCAGTGTGTGCATGTCGGGGAAGGGGGCTCCATGCAACAGGGTGGGGGCCGGGAACATCTGTACACTGGAGGATGGGAAGTGTGTGTGGTGGGGTAAACAGACAACATGCAGATGCAGGCCCCCCATGAACGGACAGTTGATGAGAACAGGGGACAGGCCAAGCACCAGGCCGGGGCCTGTACAAACACATGTAGCAGTGACAAAGGGTATGGCTCCCTGTAGCGGACAGGGCATGTGCAACAGGACCATGCATGCCTGCCCACCTGGTTGCACGCAGTCTCTGGGCCACAGCCATGGTGTGGGCCCACACCACATGTTGGCTTGCCAGGGACATGACGCAGTGGGCCACACATGCTGTGCTAGGGCTATGAGAGTTTGGGATGCCAAAACAGAGGACTCTGAGTCCCTCACCTGCCGAGCCCTGGTGCCTGATCCTGAGTACATCCCCACAGCTCATGCACATGAAGGTACTGAGTAGGAGAGAGTAAACACACATATATATGGGAAGACAGATGGTACCGGTTGAATCTTGTGCAGCTGGAATAGACGACATGTCCCAGTACCAGGTACTCTACACTGTGCAGACCATATTGGGGGGGACTGGGGCCTCTGTGGCCCCTTTAGTAGTGCTACAGCCACACCTGTTGCCCTGTTGTGCAGGTCCTGCCCATACAATCAACAAGCAACAAGCTAGGCCAAGGGTATGTAGCTTCCCCTCATTGTGGCCTGCCTGCTCATCCCAGTGCCACAGTGCACACACATATCAGCACCACATGTGAGTGTCTCAGCCAGGGGGTGGGTTCCAACTCACCACAAGTGCAGCAACTCTGCCCCAGCCCAGTCCCCCATTTAAGGCAGACCACACTGTGGGGCAGGCATTCAGTCTGTGTTAACAGCCTGTGCTGTGAACATGCTGCTGGTGTACATCCAGTCTCAGAAGGGAGTAGCCCTGCTGCACTATACTGGGTATCTCTACCGTTGAGAGCATGTGCACATCTACTGTACATATTGGAAGTATGTGGAGTATGACAAGGCACTATGCCCTGCATGGGTGCATACATTGGGAGAGAAGGTGGTACATGACACCGCCAACCATAATCATGTAACAGATGCCACCAATATCACTGCCTGAGAGGTGCTAGTGATGGTGAAGGACTGTGCTCAATGTACCAATGAAACGAGCAGTGCAGTGCACTGGTGGCAGCCTGCATGTCCTGCGTGCCATCAGACATTATGGGGAGACTGCCCATCATGCCCCTCATAAAGTATGCATGTGCCAGGGCCAGGACCATGGCTCACAGGCCACCTGCACAGCCTACAGCCCTGAAGTACCTGGTGATACTGCCCGAACACACCACCCTGGAGTCAGGGGCCACCTTCCTCCAATATGACAGTGGCCCTGGGGAACACAGGCTTCTTGTATTTGCTATTCAGCCAATGCTTGCATGCTCTGAGGGTTGTTCCACTGTCCTGGCCGATGGGCATTCCCTGTCACACCACCACTCTTCCATCAAATGTATACAGTCCATAGGCTGCTGGAGGGTACAACATTTCTAGCCATGTACCTGATCATGAGCACCAGGACCACGGCTATATACATGGCAGCATTCCAGAGGCTGAAATCCCTGAGCCTGGGCCTTGAATCTACAACGGTACTCACAGACTATGAACTTTCTGCCATGAGGGGCTTTGGCATGGTCTTTCCTGGGTGCCAGCTGCAGGGGTGCTTTTTCTACCTGGCCCAGGCAGTCTGGTGCTGGTACCAGCAAACTGAGGGTTTTGTAACATTCTACACAGAGGACCCAGATTTCACCCTTCATGCCAGGATGTTGGTGGTGCTTGCCTTTGTCCCAATGGCTGATGTGACCATTGCTTTTGATGCTGTACAAGACCTGGACTATGTCAAGTCCAATGGGGACATGCTTGCTAAGCTTATCGACTACTTTGAGGATACCTGAGTGGGTAAGCCTGTGGGCCGTACAGTGTGATGGAGGCCTCTGTTTTCCATGGACATCTGGAATGTCTACGAGGCTGCACGGGATGGCACACCACGTACCACGAATGCCGTGGAGGCATGGCACAGGGGATTTGGGGCATGGCTCGGAGCATGCTATCTCAACATCTGGCACTTCATCAGGGTGCTGCGGGCAGAGCAGCAGCTCACAGATGTTAAGCTGGTGCAGCTCACAGCAGGGAACACCATGCTGATAGCGAAGAGGCGTTACAAGGATTCTGGCAGATGTATTGCAGGCATTGTGGCTGCCTATGCCGAGCGTACCAAGGTGGACTGCCTGAAGGGCATTGCATTCAACTTGTCCTTACAGGTCTAATGTGACTCACTGGGGTTGACCATCTGTTGGGGTGATGGATGTGTGGGGGGGTTATTGAGTGGGAGTGTTGTTATGTGGGAATTGTTGTTGTGGGGTGTTTGTTTGTTTATTCGCTTAACAGGTAAGCACACTGGAAAACTAGTTCCTTTTACAGGTGCAACCCACATAAAAAACATACATGTACAATACAAAAAACATACATATACAGTACAAATATATCAGACCAAAAGATGTCTTTGTTACAAGAAAAAATATATAATCATAAAAAACATTTACAATTAGATTGTAACTCATTTGCAAACACTTTAGCAGAATGCAACTGTCTTATATCACAAGTGTTGTGTGAGGGTGTTGTGTGGGGGGTTGTTGTGGGTGGTTGTTGTAGGCGGGGGTTGCTGTTTGATGTAGGTTGTTGTGAGGTGGGGGTTGTTTGTGGGGGGTTCCTGTGTGGGGATGTTGTGGGGGTTGTTGTGTGTCACTGTGACCTTTGCACATTGTATTTGTCTGATCTGCACCAATAAACACTTTTTGCACTCATGTCTGTTGTCCAGCCTCTTTCTTTCTGGTCACACTGTGTGGGCCTGCTTGCACTGTTTCCATTTTCAACATCCTGACTGTTAGCTGTTCTGCATTAGCTATTTATGCGTTAACTGTTTTTGCAGTCTACATTATGACCCAGTTCCATTTATAGTGCAGTACAATAGAATACAAATGAGCTAGTTCCAGATGGATGCACAACTACAAGTCACTAACTCTACTGGAAAGTTTATGACAACAGGACAAGTAACTATTTAGTAGCTACGGGATGATACTCAGAAGTGTTAAATATTTCCCCTTTTTTGAAAAAAAAATAGGCACTTTGTAGAAATGAAAAGAGGGAGGTGCTAGTATTTCATAGAGTTTACTACATATTGGTGGGGTGGGTAATGAAGAAGTTTCATGCGGAACTAGAATGGAATTCATGTGGATCTCGAGGCTGCTTAATCAGCAAATTTTGGAAAATGGGAATGATAGTGGTCAAAATTTTGACACGCTTTTTTATTCTATTTTAGATTGATCCTTATCTCCTGACTTGTATGACACCTTTCTTTCCACAGTCTGAGTCTCCTTTAGTATTTTTTTCACATTTGAAATAGTAAAACTAGCACTCCTTTTAATACAGCTTGGACCAGATTTTCATCAGTATTTTTAACTGTTCTTGTACATCAATTTTTTTAAATCACTTCTGTCATGACTAAAATGAATTATTATGCAGCAGGTAGTGCTCCTCAATCTTATGGAACAACAGGTGTTCATATTGATTGCAAATACTGATGAAAGCTTGTCTAAGCCTTGTTAAAAGGAATGCTTCTTCTATCATTTCAGCTGTTAAAAAGTACTAAAAAGTACTAAAGCAAAGTCAAATTGTGAAAAGAATGTTATCATACATACCAGGAGACAAGTTGCAATCTAAAATAGAATGCAATAGTATAGGTCAAAATTTTCACCACAATCATGCACTGTTGCTTTAAGCAATTTGTTGAAGGGATGCTGGCAGGGTATTCAATCTGCCAGGCCTGACAAACAGCAACTCTGTCTGCTGAAACTTTTTCAAAATATGGATAATATCTAGATAGCTACTTTGGTTTCCCTAAAAGAGCAACTGATGCCAAAAAGAAAACTTTGAAAACATAATAATTAATTACAGTTCAGCCTGCATTCAATATGTATCCTATATTTTTCTCTTCCTTATAACTCATTACTGATTAAATTTGCATGAGTACATGATTGCTATCCCTTAGATTTCCCTTAGTATTTATCTGCCTCTGTAGCTTACTCCTTACTTCAAGTAATAATGCTGTGTTGTGACATCAAAATCTGTTGCCACGGGAGCAACTGTGATGTCATAAGCAGTGCATTATGACTTCAGGTAGGGAGAAAACAACTGGAATAGATGAACTCTTCTGCAGCAAAGATCCTGTTTTCATGCAAATGACCTTAGTAATAAATAAGGGAGAGGAAGAATACAAAACTAATGTGAAATACAAACTGCAATTGGTCTAAATTTTGTTTTGTTAAAGTTCTCCTGAAGACATCAGCTGCTTTTTAAATGAGATGATTAGGGGTGGGGGTGAAGAGGGATGCAAGGTATGAGAAGACTTAAGAGCATATCCTCTGTTTTGTAACTACTAATTTCTTTTGAAAGGAGACCCATGAAAATGAGTTTTGGCTCAGTTATGTACTTACATGCATTTTCATATGAATAAGCCTATTACCACTACTTCTACTATTACTTATAAAGGTGTGTGTAACAGGGCCCAAACAGCTGTGTTGGCTATACAATAGGTAGTGGTGGGCCTATGAGTCTCTCAAAGGTGAACCTGAACAGCTTGTTGTAAGGAACATGCAACCTACTCTATGTATGCAGTGTGCCTCTTGGAGCTGTGCAGTACACAGCATCTCAAAAAATGGTAGGGACAATCTCAGAACTTATTTGGTTGTCAGAAATAACCTGACCCAGGGCCACTCAATGGCTCACTGGAAGCGCGTCATGCTTCCATACCTGTGACCCATGTTTGGAAGTGTGCCTGGATCTGCAGGGTTCAGGAAGCCTGGCTGGGGAGTTCACCCAAAGGAATCACAAGCCAGCTGGGGGAGGGAGATGGCCAGGCTACAGGGCAGTAGTGGCCCCTAACACTGAGCTTTCTCTTTCTTGAGAAGTGGCACATGCTCAGAGCATGCTGTTGTGTCCAAGGCTGACAGAGGCTACACTGGCCTGCTGGGGTGGAGGGAGGGACCAAAAATAAATGGCAGAAAATTGGAAAATTGCATGTGCTGTGACTTGTATGTGTGACAACGCCCACTGTTCTTGGGCTTCAGGCTGTGCAGATCCCCACTGGCTATGATGGCGGAGAGAACAGCAGTCAGGGATGGGGATCCACAGTGGACATGGACAAAAGAGCAGGTGGTGGTCTCAGCTAAAAAGCTGTATAGAAGAAAAAAAAAGGAAATAACCTGATCATGTATTATTTCTGTTACTCTACCGATGGGCAGTCAAACTAAATTCCACACTCAAAACCAATCTTAATGTGAAACTACCACACTTAGGCAGAAACTTTAAAGATGCTCCCACACACACACACACACACACACACACACACACTGTAAAGTGGAGAGTACATGAGTACCTGTATTGAAAACATATCCAACACTACCACAAGTGACACAGGACCAAAACATTTCTGCTTCTTCCAAGTATCTTAGTGTGGAAGAGTGGTTAAAATCTAAATTTTGTGAAATCAAATCTGAGAAAGTACATTAATTCACACTTAACTGTGCATCTAGACATCTACACATTACTGTACAACCAATGACCTTGACAGTCTGGAGTACAAAATAAATAAACTTGCCCAAAAGCTTCAGCTTGTAGTAAATATGCTTAAAAATGTGCTTACCTTGCAAAATTTGAACTTCACATGCATACCATAACCTCAACTGATATGGTCATGATCCTAAGGCAGTTCTGTTGCTTGGTGCAAGGCAGTCATGGACAACAATGCTTGGTTGGCTCCTTCATCAACTTAAGAGCTGAACTGACAGATACATAAACAGTGTCACTCTGAATTGTAACATAAATATTGTCAGTGAACCCGAGTTTTCTTTGGCAAATGACATATTTGTGGCAGTTCTGAATGCGCTTTGGCAAACTGGAAGTCATTTCAAAGGCTAACATGCTTGTGTCATCTACGCTGATCTGAAAGCCATTTATACTTTTGCTGTCCTGTCTCCTGATACAGTGAGTGGGATGGTCCATCAACTTTGTTTTGAGGTGCAGCTCAGCTTAGCCTGGTATGGCCAAAATGGAGTGAAAGAGCTCAAATAGAGATCATTTGAATCAAACTTGATGAATTCAGGTATGGATATATGATACTTGTCTTTAGTGACAAGACTAAAATAAGGAGAACTTCATTAAACAAAAAAAAAAACACACTTGTGAAGCTTAATTTTTTCCAGATAATGTCAGCCAAATAATCCACTCTGCACAATAAAACAAAAAGTGCATTTCAAAATGCCCAGATGAAGCACTGGCATTTTACACCTCCTTAAAAAAATGACCCAATTTGCACTTGACCAGCAGGAATTGTGGTACAGCAAGCAACAAATGGGGATCAATTATTTGTTAGAAAATGGGTAAAAGAAGTCCAGCTCTGTGATTGGACAAAAGCCCTGGTAGAGCATACATCTAGGTGGCAGCAGAGCCCAGAATAAAATGAGTGCCATAGCCAGCTGCCCTATAACGACATATCAGTCAGCCTACCTGTCAAAATGGTAGTTTTGTCAATGGCTTCTGTAACCCACAAAAATCAGCTTGAGAATGTTTACAATGTCAGACAACATACCTGTCAACTTTAAGCTGCTTTGAGAATCAGCAGCTCTCACAGCTCCTCAGACAAGACAAAACTGCAGTTCCTCAGATGCCACCTTCAAAAAAGAAATGGTGACAAGATCTTGTCAGCAACAACATTGAGAGGCACGTAAGTTTAACCCACAAACAACTGGATGCAATAGAAGTAGACAGGGATGAAAGAAATACCCATAAAAATGCCATTTGTGTAGGGGTTTTTATTGATTGGGCTATAAAAAAAAACTTTATAGTTACCCTCCATGAAGAAACACTGGAAAATTTGAGACAGCTACTCCAGCAGTTCTATGCTGAAGTGAGAACTACCACCAGAGAAGAATACTCTGTATCGGGGCTTTGCATGATCCGAGAGGGCTAGAATAGATACTTAAACAGCCGCTTGATTGCGCAGTCGCTCAATATAATCTTGAACCCCCCAATTCAGAAGTGTCAATAATTCTTTTTCAGCATTTTAAATAAGTTCAGAAAAGGAAATAAAGATAATATCACCCATCACCATGCCTTAGATAAAGACCTCCTGAAGTTTTGTGCATCAACCGCTGTTGATCCTGCCACTGCCCCTGACCTAGTGAAGTCCCTCTGGCTCGAAATCCAACTACACATGGCCCTTTTGGGGCTGTGAGGGCTTAAGAGAGCTGATGCTACAATCATTTGAAATTAAAGTGGATGAAAACAGAAGCAAGTACATAAGCCTAGCACACAACGCTCATTCCAAAAATCACAGCAATCCATTAGAAATAAGCAAGGAGAATACCAGAGGCTGCATATCAGAAGATTCACAAAACCCTAACTGACCTGTCAAACTCTTTGAGAAATACATCAGTAAAATACCAGCTGATGCAACAGCATTTTATTTACACCCAAAAAGGCTCCCACAAGCATTTAGGATCCACAAGACATATGGTATTCAAATGGACCTACAGTATGGGGAAAAACTACATGAGGTCTCTTATGGGAAAACTTAAGTTAAGAAGCAGAACTAAGTAAATAAAATAATGTTGTTCTCCATCACCCAGAAGAGGCATCGTACATAACCCTCAACATCACTGATGTGGCTGGTACCCAGCTGGAGCTAGTATAACACTTTAAATACTTAGGGATTACAATGGGCAACACCATGTCTTACTCACAGCACATTGATAATACTGCAAAGGCAGTCAATAGGCACATTGGTATGCTTCATAGACACAAGCTAAGTCTCTCCCCTGAGGCTCTTAATCTGGCCATCCATAGTTTCGTGATCTTGATTATTGGCTATGTACTAGTAATCTATGGTTCAGCAATGACCACAGCCCTCCACCGTATCATAGTAGCATTAAACAAAGCATGCCACTTGTCTAACAGTTCACCAAGGCTAACACACACTTATGATTTGTATGTACAGGCAAACTGACTAGTTCAAGGGCAGACTTAGGTACCAAACCTGTCTATTTGCCAAAAAGATTAGGCAAGGCCTGTTTCCCACTGGTGTTCAGAAGCTCCTCACCCCCTATGAACATAGCCACTGTACCAGGAGCACTGACAGTTGGATTCCAAAGTTCCTCACCGTTGCACCTCTCTAGGTCAAAGGGCTTTTGCCCACTGTGTTCCTTACTGGCTGAACTCCCTGCCTCAGAACATCTCCTCTGAAACTTTATTAGGCCCCTTTAAACAAAAGCTTAGGAAACATATTGTTTCAAAGGCCTGCTGTGACTGCTCTCTCTAACGCTGAATGGTTCTCAATAGCTGTTTTCCTACTTTCTCTACCCCTAGGGCATCCATCTTATGACCCACTACCTAGCAGAACTCTGCCTGATTCCCTGTAGATAATTTGAACCTTCCAGAAACTCTCTTGGAATCCTTCACCTCCTCCAACTTAAACCCCACCTGTTCCTCCATAATCATGGTATTTCTCCCCCCAACCCCTATCTCCTCACTAGTCCACCCATTACCACACCCTCCTAACTTCTCTCCCTACTTGACAGTCACTGTGACTATTTCTCAGATAGTCTCACTCCTGTGACCCTCTATTGACAAGGCCCCTTGAGCAGAAATATCTCTTCACCGTGCACACATACCTGTTCACTCCCCTGACCCTCTATTGACGAGGCCCTGAGCTGAAGTATCTCTCACTCTGCACACATACCCCTTACTTTTCACCCTGTCCATTCCTTGAAATATTGGCATATACCATACATTGCCTGCACTGTTATTATTCTTTCTATTTTTCTGTTGTTCTATAATGTATAGAAGTGTATGTCTAGTCTTTTAATTACTTGTTTACTTGTAAAATCAACTGTTGTCACTGTTATTGTTTTATCCAATGTGGAACCTATTGTAATGAGCTTGTTCTCAAAGGTGTTAATCTGAGATCACAATATATAAAAAAAAAATTATGTTACACAAACCATAGCATAAGAGCTACCTCCATAAAAATCCTCTACAATGCAGGACTGCGATCAAGGGAGATCATAACGGTCACGGGGCACAGATGTGAGTTTAGCTTTGGAAGTTATTGGTCAGCATCCACAGAAGACAAAAACGAAATGGAGCAACCTTCTAGGAATGCAACCCAAACTAGCTAAAGAAGAAGTGAAAACAGAAGAAATAAAGCAAGGTGCATAAGGGAGGTAGGGGAGGAAGGCAGAACAGAGGCCCTATGAATGTTGTTTCAGGACTCGAGAGGCAGGACAGTGAGGATGGGGTGGTGTACAGGCCACCTGCCCAAGGAGATGATATGGACAGGGAATTAGCAGAACAAATCAGGAGGGTCTGTAGAAAATGGAACACAGTGTTATTGAGGGACTTTAACATACTGTGGGTGGAGTGAAGCACCACAATCACTCTAAGTGCCAAGGAGCAGGTCATATTAGAGGCATTTCAGGACAGCTTCCTGGTGCAGCTATGTCGGAAGCCAACTAGATTGGACAGGACTCTAGATCTGGTTCTATCTAATGAGGAGGCTGTAAGGTATCTGGAGGTGGAGGACCCCCCCCTCCCCGGCTGGGAGTGACCACAACATGGTATGGTTCACGCTCAACATGGGCAGGGAATCAGGAGGTACCAGTATCAGAGTAATTGACTTTAAGGGGGCGGACTTTAAAAAGATGGGGGAAATTCTGGTCAAGCATCTGATGAGAATTCAACTGCACATGAATGCCAGTCAAAAATGGAATATTATTAGGAAAGGGCTGGTGGAGGCTACTGGGACATGTAAAAGAACAAGGAGTCAGAAGGAAAGGCCAAAAAAACCCAGTTGGCTGACGCAAGAGGTCATGGAAGGTGTGAAGTCCAAAAACAAGACATTTCGGATGCTCAAGAAATCAGGAAGGGGGGATAGCAGGGAGGTGTATATGAAGAAGTCCAGGGAGGTTACCAGGCTGGTCAGAACGGCCAACGTTTCCAGAGAACTGAGATTGGCACAGGACATTAATAGCAGAGAAAAGGACTTCTTCAGATATACTGACGAAATATGGAAAAACAAGGATCAGATTGTGAGGATTTGGAAAGATGGGGTCTGGGTGGAGAATGGGGAGGACCAGGCAGAGGCACCTAATGATTACTTCTGCTCTGTGTTTACGAAGGAGAGTGGGGGCCGATACCACCTGGGAGAGGAGGAGTGGACAGTGAGGGGGTGACAGATATAGGGATTACAGAGGATAGGGTACTGAAAGGATTAAGGGCTCTGAGGGGGGATAAGGCACTGAGTCCAGATGGCATTCACTCTAGGGTACTCAAGGAACTAGCGGAGATCTTGGCAGGACCACTGGCTGACCTGTTCAATACCTCCTTAGACACAGAATGCATTCCACATGATTGAAGGATGGCCTATGTGGTACCCATTCACAAAAGTGGACCTAAGGATGAACCAGGCAACTACAGACCAGTGAGCCTCACACCAATCATGGAAAAACTCATAGAGATGATCCTAAAGGAGAGGCTGGTGATCTTTTTGGAGAACAATGTGCTCCAGTATGGTCAGCAGCATGGCTTCATCTCATGTCCTGCCAGACAATCCTGACTGAGTACTGCAACTGGGCGACAAGGGAACTGGAAAAAGGCCATGCGGTGTATGTCCTGTATTTGGATTTTAGCAAGGCCTTTGATTCCATGCTGCATGAGAGATTGGAGGAGAAGCTCTCTCTGCCCTCCTGCCCTGAAGTCTGTCCAGGACTGCCCTGATCAGGCATTGCTGCTATGGCTGTGGCTCTGGCATTCCTACTGGCGGGCCACAGTCACCATCTCTGCCCACCTGCCCTGAAGTCTGTCCAAAACTGCCTTGATTGGGCATCACTGCTGTGAGTGTGGCTCCGGCATTCCTACCAGCTGGCCACAGTTACCATCTCTGCCCACCTGCTCTGAAGTTTGTACAGGACTGTCTTGATCTGGCATCGCTGCTATGGCTGTGGTTCTGGTGTTCCTACCAGCTGGCCACAGTCACAGTCTCTGCCCACCTGCCCCAAAATCTGTCCAGGACTGCCCTGATTGGGCATCACTGCTGTGGCTGTGGCTCTGGTGTTCCTACTCGCCAGCAACAGTCACCATCTCTGTTCAACCTGCCCCAAAGTCTGTCCAGGACTGCCCTGATTGGGCATTGCTGTTACGACTGTGGCTCCGGCATTCCTATCAGCCAGCCACAGTCACCATCTCTGCCCACCTGCCCCGAAGTCTGTTCAGGTAACTGCTTCAGCTGGGTGCTCAGATCCTAAACTGTTCAATTGATTGGTGTGCTCTGGCAGAAGATGGCCCTTCATTGGACACTAAAACCATGTCTCTGCTGACTGATTGGACTGACTTCTCTCCTTCTATCTGACTCTGCTTTCAGCTGTAACTACTGCCTCTATTTTTTTTTTGAATTTCCCTTCTCAGCCCAGTAGTTCAGTTAGCAACTGTTGTAGAACAAAATATTTAATATCTTAAATTCTTAGCTCAATCAATAATTTTAGCAATTGTTATAGATCGAATTTACTGTTTGTTTTAGAGTGATTACAATTTATTTAAAGCTATGGTCTGCCAAATAATTTTGCACTAAATTACTAATTATTGTTAGAGTGTTTACAGCCCATTCATACTAAAGTCTGCCAGGAAAATCTCTGTTCCTCCTGGACTCACCTTATCTACCTACCTTGCTGTCATTTTCTGTCTCTGGTGCCTCATGCCATATCTAACTGCCAAGCTGCTACTCCTGTCCTTGGCTCCTCTCGGCCACAGCCCCAACCCCCTCATTCACTTTTTCAACCTGGTCTTAGTTCTGCTACTTCTGTCCTTGGTTCCTCTATCCCCAAGCCCCCCTCCCCCTTTTCACTTGTTTTTCAACCTGTTCTTAATGCTGGAAACACAAATGACTCCATCCTTGATCTCTCTCCTCCTCTTCTTGCTGATGCCCAATTTTATCACCTGCTTTAGCCATCCTTTGTCTCCCTCTATCTCTCCAACCTTCTATTGAAGTATTCTAGCTATCTTGTGTGCTCTCTGTCTTTCTGCAAGCCCCCCAATTTAGCCACTCCTTGTCCTTTGCTGATCTTAACTAAGACTAATACCATACCCTCTCCCTGTTTTTCTTCCAGGACTGCCCTGACTGGGCATCACTGCTATTGCTGTGGCTCCAGCGTTCACCATCTCTGCCCACCTGCTCAGTAGTCTGTCCAAGTAACTGCTTCAGCTGGGTGCTCAGATCCTAAGCTGCACAATTGATTGGTGCACTCTGGCAGAAGATGGCCCTTCACTGGACACTAAAATTGTATCTCTGCTGCTGATTGGACTGACTTCTTTCCTTCTATCTAACTTTGCTTTCAGCTGTAACTACTGCCTCTATTATTTTTTTTTAATTTGCATTCTCAGCCCAGTAGTTCAACTTAGCAACTGTTGCAGTACACAATATTTAATATCTTTAATTCTTAGCTCAATCAGTAATTTTAGCAAATGTTCTAGATCGAATTTTCCCATTAGCAAGTTATACTGTACTGCCACTAGAGGGACACATCCTGTATCTAAAGTGATCCCTGCCTGTTGTTCATATGGATTCCTCTCCTTTGCTCTATGTAAGCATATGTTAAATAAAGGCAATTAGAGCTAGCAACCCTTGCCTTGCTCCACCCATCTTTTTTTCTTTTTTCTTACCCTTACTTGCAGAATTGCTGCTCTTACTGTATATAGAGATCATATTGTTACACATATCATGCCCTGCAACATGAAACTCTTTCTCTCCTCTCTCCCCCTTTCTCTTCTCTTCTCCTAGTACTTTCCTAACCCCTCTGATTGGTGTCTATTTGCAAATGCCAAATAATTCACCTTCTACACCCTCCTATCTCCAATCCCCTACTTACATCCTCACTGTCACTCCCTCTCCACCCTTTAAACTATGGTCATATTCTCTCTGTAGCCCTCGTGCTTCATTACTAACTGTCCCACCCTTCTTTGCTGCTCTTCATCTCCTGCTCTTCTTCTCTCATGCGCACTACCCTGCCAGTTTCACTGGTTCCTCAACAACTAACTCTAAATGCCCCAAGCTTCACTTTCTCATCTTAGCTCTACTCTTCATCTCCTGTGGAGATATCCACCCCAACCCTGGTCTGTCTGCATCTCATGCCCTGAATGCTCCATTATCTACCATGGCCCCTTCTATTGCTCCTACTGTCCTCCCAAAGGGTTTCAAGATCCTTCATTTAAATATATGTAGTTTGTTGCAAAAAATCAACCTTCTACAAACCATGGTGGCCACTCTAAAACCCAACATACTGATCCTCACAGAAACTTGGCTAAATAGCATGATCCCGGATCTCTTGGTCTCCATTCCTAGCTACTCCCTCCTGAGACAAGACCGAGCAGGTAGAGGTGGTGGTGTCGCCACGTACATTCTTACCTCTCTCCAATATGCTATTATTTATTCATCCACTAGTCTAGTATCCCACAATGGACTAGCTATTTATTTAACTCTGCCCTTCACCCTCACCATCTTTATAACTGGCATTTACTGTTGCCCAAATGTCCAGCACTCTATTGCCCTCGACCTCATAACCTCCATCGCAGCCCTTTCTCACTCTGGTGAATGATACATCTTAGGTGATTTTAACTTAAACTGGCTGTCTCCCAAGACATCCAAAATATGCAATGATCTTGGAGCCCTGAATCTCTCACTATTGATCTCAGAACCTACCAGCCCTAACCATCAGACACAAAATCGCTCCCTGAGCAACTGGGCTCTTACCATCCACTCCCACAGAGTAACATAGAAACATAGAACATAGAAACATAGAAGTTGATGGCAGATAAGGACTGCAAGGCCCATCCAGTCTGCCCATTTCTTTTTCTACCTTATAAATGTGCCATTGGCCTTTGCTTTGTCAATGGCCTATCTATTCATACTCATCTGTATTGCTCCCTTATGCCTATCCCATGCCTGTTTGAAGCCATGCACTGTATTCATATCCACCACTTCCTGAGGTAGGCCGTTCCATGAATCCACCACCTTTTCTGTGAAAAAGAACTTCCTCACATTACCCCTTAATCAGCCTCCCTCTAATCTCATGCTGTGTCCTCTTGTCCTGCTATTTTTCTTATATTGAAACATGTTAGACTCTTTCACCTTGTTAATGCCCTTAAGGTGTTTGAATGTTTCGATCATATCACCTCTCTCCCTCCTTTGCTCTAGGGTATACATATTGAGCTCCATTAATCTGTCCTCATATGTTTTCTGATGCAGTCCCTGCACCATTTTGGTTGCCCTTCTCTGGACTGCCCCAATTTGGTTAATATCATTGTGAAGGTGTGGCCTCCAGTACTGCATGCAGTACTCCAGATGGGGCCCAACCAGTGTCTTGTAAAGATGGATTATTACCTCCCTCTCCTGACTTGTGATACCACTACTAATACACCCTAACATCCCCTTGCCTTACCTACTGCTTCAGTGGACTGCTTGGATGATTTCAGGTCATCGGTGATGATGACCCCCAAGTCTCTTTCTTCCCTTGTGACTGCCAGAAACTTCCTTCCCAGCCAATAGGTGACGTCAGGATTTCTCTTCCCTATGTGCATGATCTTGCACTTCTTTGCATTAAACCCCAGTTGCCACTCTTCTGACCATTTTGCTAGTTTATCCAGATCTCTTCTCATTCTGCCCACCCATCTGGATCATCTACTCTGTTGCAGATCTTGGAGTCATCTGCAAACAGACAAACCTTACCCTCCAGTCCATCTGCAATGTCACTGATGAAGATATTGAAGAGGACTGGCCCCAGGACTGATCCCTGAGGTACCCCACTTGTGACTTGCATCTCTTCTGACTGTACACCATTTATCACCACTCTCTGTTTTCTGCCTGTCAACAGTTTGCCACCCAGTTGACCAACTTCTGACCCACCCTGAGCCTACCCAGCTTATTAGTCAATTTTCTATGTGGAACAGTATTGAAAGCTTTGCTGAAGTCAAGGTAGGTGACATCAACTGCTACCCCTTGGTCCACCACTCTGGTTACCAAGTCAAAGAAATCTATGAGATTAGTTTGACAGGACCAATTAGCTCTGGCATCCTCCCAGATGCTTTCAGTGACCACAACCCAATGTTCGTTATCAGGAAAATCCACAGACCAAAATCTCTGCATAAAACCTAGCAACTTCACTCCTTCAAATACCTAGACCTTAGACCTCTCCTGCACAACCTATCTCTCTCTGACTGGTCTCCCTTAGTCTCCTCCCCCTCAACTGATAAAGCTCTAGCTTACTTCAAAGAAATATTCCTTGCAAACTGGAACACCTTTGCCCCTCTCAAATAAACCAGGGTAAGGGGTAACCACCTACCGTGGATTACTCCAGAACTCTTAGCCTCTCTTAGGGCCAGAGATCATTCCTGGAAGCATCACAAATCCACCCAGCTTCCTAGAAACCTCACGGACAACCATAAGCTCCGAAACACCTGTACCAGGGCAACACAGCTAGCCAAGTCTGATTACTTCAAAAATGCTTTCCTTATTTACATAAATTCCCCTTCCAAGTTCTGGAAGGTGGTTCATGCCCTCTTCACCCCTCAGTCCAAACCCCCTTCCCCAGTGCTAGAGGTAAATGGCAATCTTGTAGCTGACTCACATGCCGTAGCTGCAAAATTTAACTCCTATTATACCTCCTGTGCAACCAAACTGCTGAAGTCTCTCCCTAATTACCCCTCCCTCCTCCCCCCTCAAATGTCACAGCTACCCCTTTATACTCCCCTGAAAAAGTTCCACTTCCTATTTCCCCACACCCCTCCTTCTCATTCTCTTTAGTCTCGCCCACAGATACTCTAAATGTCCTCCTCGTTATCAACCACCAAAAAATGATCTCCACCAGATGACCTTGACCCTAAATTCCTCTCTCTCTCTCTCTCTCTCAGTCCCAGCCATTGCCTTCCCCCTCTCCTTAATCTTAAATCTCTCCTTCTCAACCTCTAATGTCCCTACCACTTGTAAGAATGCATTGGTCCTCCCCTACCTAAAGGTGGAGACCCCTCATCCCCTGGCAACTATCACCCCATCTTGCTACCCCCTATCCTAGCCAAACTACAAGAACATCTAGTCCTGTTTCAACTCACCTTCTTTCTATCTGATACCTCCTTCTTCACCCCATTCCAATCTGGCTTCAGGAAAAAACACTCTACCACTACCCCCTTACTTTGGCTCACTAATGGCATCCTCTCCAGGATGGACAATGGCCAAATCACCTCAGCCATATTTGTTGACCTTGCCAAGGCTTTTGACACTGTTTCTCACTCCCTTCTCCTTGGTTCTCTCTCATCTGCTGGTCTAACCCCTTGTGCCACTAACTGGTTTAAGGCCTACCTTACTGGTAGAACCCAATCAGTTAAGATCGCAGATGTCATCTCGCCACCCTTCCCAATCTGCACTGGCATCCCTCAGGACTCCGTGCTTGATCCCCTTCTATTCTCCATCTTCCTTAACTACCTGCCATCTGTCTGCTCTCCATCCTCCATCATACACATGTATGCTGATGATACTGTCCTGTCTGCATCTGGCTCATGCCCAGCTGAGGTTACATCCAGCTTGCAGCACGACTTCAACAAGGTTCAGCTCTGGTTTGCAAACCATCAATTATTCCTCAATGCCAAGAAGACAGTCTCCATGACCTTTGACACGAGGCAGAGACTCTCTAGGCTTCCCTCCCATCCCACTTTCCACACTCTTAATGGGACATTACTTGAGGACACCTCGTCCTTCAGATACCTTGGGGATTTGTTAGACCAACACCTCAACTTCTCTGGACACATTGATGCCATCCAGAAAAAATTGCATCCCTTGCATGGTGCCTTGTTCAGGAACCGCAGCTGCATCCCTCCTGTGGCTAGGCATCGGCTTGTCCAAAAGATGACCCTTCCTATTTTTGACTACTGCAACATAGCCTATGGTACTGCTTCTAAGTCCTCCTGGACCAGATTAGACACTCTTTTCAACTCCTTCTGCTGCTTTGCCCTTGGTATTCCCTCTCACACCCACCACTGTGACCTCTATCAAGACCTTCCATCCTCTCTCTTACAAATAGACTCCACTCACAGTGTGCTAAATTCACTGCTAAACACTGGCTGTGTGAACTCCCTTCCTACCTCTCCCCCTGATTTATAATACCCCATCCTGCTTCCCACTCCCTCAGATCTACCAACTCTCACATGCTAACTGTCTCCTGCTGCAACACCCTCTCCGGCCAGTCTTGGTACTCTCACCATTTCCCTAAAATATGGAACTCTCTACCTTTCCAAATCTGATACTCCTCCTCCATCTATTCCATCAACACTGCTCTCTCCAACTATGTCGCACCTAACTGTTCCTGTCATGACCCACCTTAATTTCCTTCATCTTGCTCCTTACAGTTCGTCCCCCTTCAGAATTTAGCCAATGCCTCTATCGACTCTACCTGCTCTACTGACCCTAGCCCATCCTAGGTGTTAGTTCTCATACCTTTCTCCCTTCCTCTACTCTCTCTCCCTTTTTCCTAGCCTTTACACACCTCTTTCACGGTTCTCAGCATCTTGAAGGGGTTTTATAGTGCCTAGGCTTGCCACATTTTTTCCTCCATCTACCTATTCTTGGCCTTCCAGGTCCCCTTGCAGGGTCCCCAGCTTCCTGGAGGGTTCCTTGGATCAGGCCTCATCCTCTCCCAGGCATCATTTCTCATTCCCTCCCTCTCACTCATCCCCTCCCAGGTGTTATTTCTCATTCCGTCCCTCTCACTATCTCTCTCTAGTTACAATGCCCAACCACAGGAGGGTTTACAATCGTCTGAACTTCCCTGCATCCTTGCAAGGTTCATTTCACCCTGAAGGGTTTTCTTTCTGGATCAGGCCTTATTTCCCCTCCTAGGTGTTAATCACACTTACTTCCTCTCTCTCTTCCCCTCTAATCCCTACTCCAGTCACCTGTCCCCTTGCAGGGTTCCTCGCATCCTGTAGGGGTCTCTTTGGAACATGACTCTGCACTATCTGTCATCTCATCCTCTCTCTCTCTCCTTCACTCCTTATTTCACGATAGCACATGTTCATTTATTACCATTGCACTTATTAATTGTTCTCACAAATTACATATGTATGTAACCCTGTTTGTAACAACTGCCTTAATTACTTGTATACTATGTTGACCTTTGTTACTTGAATGTAAAATGTCTCATCCCTATTGTACCCCCCAAAGTCACACTGGGAGATGAGCAACCTGTTGCTCAGTGTACCTTACTGGTGAAACATTTAAAATAAATAATAAAATAAGGGTAGGAAAAAATGGTTAAGTGGATCACCAGTTGGCTGAAGGGAAGGTTGCAAAGGGTGGTGGTGGGGGGAACTCACATCGTCAAGGGTTGTGATGATCGGGATACCACAGGGATCTGTATTGGGACCAGTGTTGTTTGGGATATTCATAGCGGATATCTCCCATGGGTCCAGAGTAAGATCAGTCTCTTCCCAGATAACACAAAGATGGGAGCTGTGGTAGATGACATAGAGGGGTGAAGGGGGCTGCAGGATGACCTAACCAAACCACAGGAGTGGTTGGAGACATGGCAGTTGGTGTTTAATGCCAAAATGTGCAAGGCTCTGCACTTAGGGCCTAATAATCAGGGGAGGAGCTATCAGCTGGAGGGGATACAGCTGGAACACACTGAGGAGGAAAAGGATCTAGGGGTGCTTATAATGGGGATTATGAATGACTCAGCACAGTGCATGAAGGCAGCAGCAAAATCCAACAGGATGCTGGGGTGTATAGCGAGGTTAATCTCCTTCAGCTCCTGCTACACAGGTCGCTGGTCAGGCCGCACCTGGAATACTGCATGCAGTACTGGCAGCCATTCCTGAAGAAGTACATCAGATTGTTGGAGGGTGTACAGCAGAAGGTGACACAGATGATCCAGGGATTGGAGGGATACTCCTATGAGGAAATGCTGGGTAAGCTGAACATGTATTCCCTGGAGGAGTGGTAGGATAAAGGAGACATTATCGAAACCTTTAAATACTTAAAAGGGATAAACAAGACTAGCACAGAAGGGATTTTCCAGATTAGAAGGGGGAGGGTCACGAGGAGGCACCAGCTGAGATTGGAGGGAAGAAGATTCAGAAGGGAAGTCAGGAGGCATTATTACACATAGTGGGTGGTGGATAAGTGGAAGGCTCTGCCAGAGGAAGTGGTAGCCTCTAACATGGTAGGCAGTTTTAAGAGGGATTGAACAGAGTCAGGGGTAATTATGAAAAGGAGGGTGGGTGGGGTCGCTGCAAACTGTGGTGCTAGCTGCTCAATCAAGTAGACTCAATAGACCATGAGGCCTGTTTCTATTGGCATTTTCATATGTTCATAAAGCCTGAATACACTCCCTGCTGCAGCTCTTCACTGCCACCAGCAGGTTCCTCAAATTCTCCATTCAGTCTGATGAATTGCACATTCACAGCACCTGTCAACTTCATAGGATTCACAAAGTAGTAGGCCACAGTTTATTTTTTTCTGGCCAAACCCATACTTACTGTGCAATGTGTGGTTTTAAAAGTGTTTAATTATTTTACCCACCATGTCCCAAAAAGGGAGTTTTTTATTTATCTCCCCATGCCATACAGTTAAAGAATTTTATTAATGAACCACTATTTATTGAAGTTATTCATACATTGTCTGTGTCTGTCTCTTTCTTGCTAAAGATTATCCATTTTTTAAATGCAGTACTACCCTCCAGGGTGCACAGTATTGTGCTATACTGGACCGCCCAGGGCTAAGAGGCCCTCTGCCTGCAGTGTTGGGCCTCATCATGCTCCTGGGGTGGCCTGGTATAACATAATACTGCCCATCCTGGATGCTATTATTGCTTACTGGAAGATGGTGCCCAAAATTTCAAAGAATGCAGATCTGACCTCTTTGTACAAGAATTACTCTGTTTGGAGCACAGATGTTCACTTTTTCATTTAAGCTGCATTGGCATTAAGAAAAATAATGACAGCAGCTAGACATCCTTGTGAAAGCAAGGGATTAAATGCACTCAGTATGTGACCTCAGGCCTTTTAATGCACCCAGGGAATGGATTAAATCTCCAAAAATCCATGCCCTGAAGTTGGTTATTCGTTAATTATATAATGGGTAGTAAAACTCCTACATCCTGATTGATAAAGACTTTCTTCTAGTTGTGGCATTTGGAATCTACAACTAATAACTGAAAAAAAGTCCCGGCCAACCAGGACACATAATTGCAAAACATCATTTTGTTAATATTTAAATTTTAACTGAAAACAACCACTGTTGTTTTCTATGCTAATATAAAATATGTATGATGTGATGTGATGTGATGTGATGTGATGTGATGTGATGTGATGTGATGTGATGTGATGTGATGTGTTAGATGCAATGTGATGTGATGCAACGTGACGTGATGCGATATTGACAAGGTAGCACCACTGTAGTAAGGGATGAACAGGGGTTTCTATGTTAAACTTCAAGCTTTGAAGTTGAATAACTTTGCAACCATTCAACAGAGTTGCACAAAAGTTTTCATGCGTTGTCGGGGGGGGGGGGCTCAGGGGATCTTGATGTGCCAGGTTTTGTTCTGGTCAGATGTGCAGATTCTGAGATACAGATGGTGAAAAAAAGTGAAAAAATCTAGGTCTTTTTGCTTTATTTTTGTCATTTCCCAGAGCCCATATGATTTGGAATTTTGGTCTGACATTTTCTTAGTAGAAAGGGCTAGGCCCACTGTGTTGCCTTTCACTGGCTGGTGAAAAAATACTAATCCTTTGCAAACTTTTTTTTCTGAAATTTTGGTCCTGAGCATGCACACTGTGGTCTTTTGGATGGCTGCTTGGAACAAAAAAAGAATTTGGTCTATACAAAAAATGATCCTTTTTTTTTGTATGGGGTAATCCTTTTTCATGAGGAATAAATCTCTTTTTGTATGGCTGCCATCTTGTTTTAGTTTGTTTTTTTAATTTTAAAACTCACAAAAATGACATCCTGGACACACACCAACACATGTATCTTGTTAATTGGAGCCCCATTAGGTGAATTATGCACTTAGTTTTTTTTTTTTTTAAATGACCCAGAAATGTCTTTTGTTATACATTTGAAAATCTTTTTTTTTTTGTGATTTGATTTCTTTTTTTTCCTACGGCCATACAAAAGAGAAGTTGGGCCATATGAAAAAGGATTCAATCATTTAAAAAAAGAATCAGAAAAAAATCCAAATTCTTTTTTCATATGAAGTGATCCTTTTTTGTATGGATTTTTCTTCTTATGGAAAAGGATGATCTAATATGTAAAAAAGATTTTAGACTTGTTTTTTTTTTTCCTGATTCTTTTTTTTTTTGTATGAAGGAATCCTTTTTCATATGGGTTCTTCATTCTTAAGAAAAAGGATCCCTCCATATGAAAAAGGGTTTTTTCTACTTAGTTTATTCCCACATTTGAATTTCAACAAGCAATAACTGCCTCACTATTTGCAGCTAAGGGACAATCTATATATCAAAACAAAGGCCTTAATGAGTACTACAAGAATAACATAAAATAAACTCCCTAACAACAATTTAGGGGCCATATAAAAAACTTCAGACATCAAAGTTCCCATAGGATAACACTGGAAGTTTAAAAAAGCCATACAGCCAAGCAAATAAATTGCTATTTTGGCAGAAATGGAAGAAAAGGTCCCAGGGAGCCCTACACTCTCACAGCCAAATGAGGATACGACTATATTATCTCAAAAAGTAAGTAAATTCATTGCAAAAACAAAACAGTGTTAATGCACCAGTTAGGATTAAAGCAACAAAAGTAGGGAAATGTGCTATTAGAGTTTCCAACCCTACCACCTCACCACCACCCAGCAGGCATCCACAGAAAAAACAATTACAGTTTCACGTCTCCCGCATCTTCAAAAACCAGTCATGGGGTATAACTTGGGTCTGTCAACCCTAATGTTCAGCTCATTTTCATAGACTCTACACATCTCAGCTTATTTACTGATGCAATGGGGTGAGCACTAGGGTTGACAACCCCAAGGTAGACCCCACGCTGAATTTGCGAAGATACTGGAGAGATGAAACCATAATGTTTTTTTCCTGTTGCTGCCAGCAAGGTGGATGTGGATGTTAGGCTTGAGGACCCTAACACCACATTTCCCTAGTTTTGTTGCTTTAACACTAACTGGTGCATTAATTAATTTTTTTTTTTTGCATTATATATGCATGAGCTGCAGTACTTACAAACACAGAGTAGGCAATCAGGAAGACAGTTTTACTGAAAACTCTGTTTCCTTTTGTAGACTCACACAACATTTCTGTGGAATTCTGATCAGTTTCACTTTAGGTTCAATACTATGCTCCCCACCATGCCATCAATAAAAATACCAAGAATATACATAGCACTACACAGTAGTAGCAAAACCAGGGTAGCACCTTCTGGTGCCAGTCATTCATATAAAGAGCAATGTAATCAAATATTTTCATATGCTTTCAATTTGTCAGGACATTTGAATGTTTTGTTTAAATTTCCACAAAAAGTAGTATAAGTGTGGTAAGACTATCCAGAACATTGGTTGTACTAGGTGTACTGCACTCCCATGGGATAAAAAGCACAATGCCATAACTACACCCCTGGGTGTGCCATAAACCTAGTATAACCAGCACCATGTTGTGTCTTGTCACTTATTCACTCATCCACAGAGGCAGGAACAACTGTCTCATAATATGCATTCTAATCTGAAAGTGAGGAAGTTCCTGCCACACAGAAACCACCTATCCAGGGGGGTGGCCACTATCACTACATGTGCTTTTTTGCATTAAAAACTGAACAGAAAACACATCTGAGCAGTAATGTGATTTGTATATTTTTAGTAGGTGAGTTGAGATCCAGCTATACATTTGATACTGAAGTGAGAGGACATACTTAAGAACAATACTGGCACTGATGGAGAGGGAGGCATCAAGTTTTGGGTTTTGTACATGGGAGAAAATGACCATGGACTTTGTCTTTTGGGTATTAAACATTAGGTTGCTCTAATTGGATCCTGCTATCATTGCCTGGTCTTCCAGCAGCTGATTCTCTAAACTGGTATATGTGGGAGTACTGTGGAAAAGATTTATGTTGTCAGTATATAGTCTGTGCATATCTTGCTTTGGACACGTGCTGTGGGTTGGTTATTAGTAAACACAGAGGAAAGCAAGGAGATCTAGAACACAACAGTATGGCATGCACTACACTGTGGGCTTAAGCTCAGAAAGGGAAGTAACAAAAGTAGCATTCTGTGTGTGTCCCACAAGGTTTACTTACAAGTCACAATATCATAATATGTGCTAAGAAGGATTTCTCTTATGGTATATGAGTTTCATCTAGTGCAGTCTGAGTGTAAGCACGACAAAGTAAAGTTAAGTAGTTCTGTCTGCAAACATTGTGTAAGACGATGCTTTTATACAATATGAGACTTCTCCCACACTACATATAAACTTATTATACTATAGTTAGCATGTTTTTAATGTAATCTGAAAAAGATGTTCTCAACATACACTGAGAATAGTTTTTTTCATAATGTTTAAAATAGCTTTGTAATCAAAACCGTGCACTCACTATGCTATAGATAACTAAAGCTGGAACTCAACTACAGTCTCTGCTGTTTCTAGCATAAATGTGTGACCACAATTTCAATTTAAAATGTATTCAGTGAAATGTTTAACCCTTGTGGTGCCACAGACTGATATATCAGTCCAGAATTCCTATACTTTCTAAATCTGTCGGGAGCCTATGGGTTAAAAAAAGTGCAAATTGTGGTATTGTAAAAATAAAATAAAATAAAGTGTTAAGAAGTCACTGCTTCACACTCCTTGTTGCTGTTGTAACATCATTAAAGCACTCCAGCTTAGCTCTTATGCCAAATGATGCCACAACATCAATCATGTTTGTGAATCAGCTTGCCCTTAGCGCTTTGGTGTTAATTTATATATATATATATATAATACAAAATCGCTCATGCCCCCACAATGCAAAGCATCATGGGCTGCATATGCAAATCACCACAGAATGTTACTCTAGTCCAACTTTAAGCAGAATTGCATGGTGCCAAAAGGCCTCTCACACAGTTTGCAAAGGGTGCTAACAGAAGACATAGACACATGTTTTGTCCTACTAGGACTCATCAGTATGCCTCGTCTGTTTGACATCCTAGTGGCATGGACCAGCTACCCCTAAGGCAGTGTGCCTGGGATATATTGTGGTGAACCCATTAAAATAAAAAACAATTTAAAAGACAAAGAACCTCTGTGCATAAACACTGAGGCAAGGGTTACCCCAAAGGGCATTTGGCTGGGAAGCCAAGTTTCAAGAAAATACAAAATCGCACATGCCCCCACAATGCAAAGCATCATGGGCTGCATATGCAAATCACCACAGAATGTTACTCTAGTCCAACTTTAAGCAGAATTGCATGGTGCCAAAAGGCCTCTCACACAGTTTGCAAAGGGCATGTGCGATTTTGTATTTTCTTGAAACTTGGCTTCCCAGCCAAATGCCCTTTGGGGTAACCCTTGCCTCAGTGTTTATGCACAGAGGTTCTTTGTCTTTTAAATTGTTTTTTATTTTAATGGGTTCACCACAATATATCCCAGGGACACTGCCTTAGGGGTAGCTGGTCCACCCCACTGGGGTGTCAAACAGACGAGGCATATTGACGAGTCCTGGTAGGACCCTTTGCAAACTGTGTGAGAGGCCTTTTGGCACCATGCAATTCTGCTTAAAGTTGGACTAGAGTAACATTCTGTGGTGATTTGCATATGCAGCCCATGATGCTTTGCATTGTGGGGGCATGTGCGATTTTGTATTTTCTTGAAACTTGGCTTCCCAGCCAAATGCCCTTTGGGGTAACCCTTGTCTCAGTGTTTATGCACAGAGGTTCTTTGTCTTTTAAATTGTTTTTTATTTTAATGGGTTCACCAATATATCCCAGGCACACTGCCTTAGGGGTAGCTGGTCCATGCCACTGGGGTGTCAAACAGACGAGGCATACTGATGAGTCCTGGTAGGACAAAACATGTGTCTATGTCTTCTGTTAGCATCCTTTGCAAAGTGTGTGAGAGGCCTTTTGGCACCATGCAATTCTGCTTAAAGTTGGACTAGAGTAACATTCTGTGGTGATTTGCATATGCAGCCTATGATGCTTTGCATTGTGGGGGCATGTGCAATTTTGTATTTTCTTGAAACTTGGTTTCCCAGCCAAATGCCCTTTGGGGTAACCCTTGCCTCAGTGTTTATGCACAGAGGTTCTTTGTCATATATATATATATATATATATATATATATATATATTGCTCAAGTTGGCTAGAGTGATTTCAAATATGTTTTCTGTTCAGTTTTCTATGGAAAAAAAGCACATGTAGTGATAGTGGTCCTCCTCCTTGTAAAGTTGTGCATGTCACTTTTATATTCTCTGCACGGGACAACAACTGTTGGCAGGATAAAAGCCCTGCGCTTCTGTTCACAGATGTCTGAAATCATGTACAGTATCTATAATGCAGTGTGAACACAGTCTTCCCAGTTCCCTGTGGAGGAAAAAGGTGATCAGTCAGGTTAAAAGATTTAGTCAGAGCAATTAAAGTTGGCTCAGTGATGTGCTCTTTCTCTGCAGTCTCATGGTTCTTAATAATCTTACCAAACAGTGAAAAGTGTTGTGATGAGGGCATATTGAAAGTCAAACTCTGAGGATCAAAGCTGAAGGGGAGAATAATGGGGGATGATTGGGTCAGCGAGAAGGAAGTGCAAGTTGAAAGAGATAATAAAGGGTGGTGACCAGGTGGGGGAAATTGACCAATCATTTTTAAAAATGAAGAGAGATGGTGATGTGGTTTAACTTCTAGTAATACTAGTAGGGATACGCAGCAGAATTTTGGGCATGCTCATCTTTGAAAATGTGGAGTTCACTTTTTTTATATTTGCTTGTGCAAATGGGCAAACCAAACAAAATGGGATGATTGGGATGCTGTGGCACTGAAGGGGCTGGGAAACTGGGTACTGTCTGTAGCCAATGCAGCTAAGATGGCAGGAGGTTTGCAAGTGCACACCCAGTCCTGATCAGGCTGCTATTGATGTTGCTGAGCTGGCTGATGTGTGGAAATTTCTAGTATATGAAAAGCTGCAGCCACACCAATCACAGCGCAGCTGCATCCTTTCATAGTGCCTCACCAGCAAGCATCATCCCCCTTCTATCTTCCCCCACTAGCTGCTCTTTGAAAACAAATCCTACCCACTGGGCTACATCTCACCCAACCCCCAAACACTTCCGCCTGTGCCCATTCCTTCAAAAATCCCACCCACTGCCAAACATCCTGTCCACCTTCTGACCACTTCCCCTGGTGCCTACCCACCTGAAAACAAATCTCACCCACTGCCATACATATTAACCTCCTCCTGACTATTCCTGCTGGTGCCCACTCTTTCAAGCAAATACCATTGACTGTCTACCTACCTACCACTTCCCCTGATGGCGACTACTATAAAAAAATACCATCCACTGCCATACATCCCACCCACCTTCTGACCACTTCTTCAAGTGCCTATTCACCTGGAAACAAATTGCACCCACTACCATACCTCTCACCCACCACCCAACTGCTTCCTTTGCTGCCGTCTTAACTGAAAATACATTTCCATCCCCTGCCATACATTCCAACCACCTCCTGCCCACTTCCCTTTGTGAAAACCATCCCTAATAGTATTTTTTTTACAACCCTGAAAACAGGTCTTCAACGAGTTCAGTCCCCTCCCTTCAGTCCAACCCCCAACCCCAACCCCCTCTCAGCACCAATCACCCTACAACCCCTTGTACCCCTCAGCTAACTAACCTACAAACTCTTCCTCTGATGACTAGCGTGTCCTGCTGCTCTTGAGCAAGACCACAACTGACTGAAAATAAGATAAGTTTAGTTAATGGCTTTTGAATGTGTTTTCAATTTTTGCTCATACCTTCATCATTTCTTTTACATTTTTCGCCAATATTTTTAACATGGCCTCTTTTGCTGTCCTACCTTGTGCACCAAGTAGGAGAATTTTTTTAGATCCCTTCCACAAAGTGTGTTTTTGCTGTTGTTCTGTGAAGCCACTATTTAGGTGGAATTTAAACATTTTCACTTGTCTTGATCATAAGGTGTGGTCAGGAAAATATTATTTTGAAAATATAGGGTCAAAATCTATAAAAAGGTAAGAAGAAACATTGATTTTTGTTTCAATCTTTTCTCATACCTTTGTGATTTTTGCAGATTTTTTAACATAGCCCTTTTGTTGAGAACAGACAGAACACCAGGAGGAAGGAGCTACTGGTATAACTAAAACTTCTCTACTGGGACTATATTGCCCTCATTACCTCCCCTCCACCCCCTACCCTAAACCAGTTTTACTTTTATAGGCACAGGATTTAACTGACAACAGCAACTTCCTGTTAGGGAGCAGGAAGTGAGTGATCACAGAGCCACCAAAGACTCACCATCCTAGAAGGGCAAGAGTAGCTCTCCATCCCCTCCTAGTTGCTGAAGGTCTGACTCTGAGCAAGTAAAGAGACTACTGAGAAATATAGGAACTTCTTGTCTTAGAACAGGAAGATCAGGAGCTAAAAGGACACAGAAGCAGTAAGTAAGTAGGGGAAGAAAAAAAGAAAACACAGAAAAGAAAATAAACAAACAGAGGAAAGAGTAAATATTCCAACGAACAGTTAGGGGGCCAGAAAAAAAGACATGATGGGAGTGGTACAGTGCAGTGTCTGTGGAGCAACAGTCTTCTGGGAGATGTTCTGGAGGATGCAGTGTTGTCCCATCTGCAGGCACCTCTCTGGGCTGAGGGAGGAGGTTGCTCATCTCCAGGCTGAGTTGGCTAGGATTTGTGGGACCTCCTCTCCCACCAAGGGACCACCAGGGTCACTGCCATTGCCTCAGAGGTTGCCAAGAAAGAGGAGCGGTTTGATCACAGTGGGCTCAGGGAGGGTAAGGGTGGTGGAACAGAGGCACATCCCTCCAGTTGTACCTCTCCACAATTTCTGTGCCATTCTGGAAAAGTGTGGTTCCTCAATGGAGGCACCCACAGTGGAGATGAAGGAGGATGCTGGGAACCTACACAAAGGAGACCCACAGGAGGGTGGCATGGTACCCCACAGGAAAAGGAAACAACTCCTGGTGGGGGACTCCATTGTTAGGAAGGTAGAACTGGGGAGGAAAAGGAGAGGGAAGCAAGGTGCCTGCCTGGGCAATGGCTTGGAGGGACAGGGAGCGAATCCTCAGGATCATAGGAGCAGCTGCACAGAGGAGGGAGCTGGATGTCATTGTCCATCTAGGAACAAATGACCTGGCTAAGAAAGGGATCAGAGCAGTGCAAGAATTGTTTGTGGAGATGGGGAGGGGCCTTAAACACGTAGCAGACATGGTAACCTTCTCAGAGGTGCTGCCTGTCTATGGCATGGATGAGGCTAGGGTGCTCCACACCATGGTATTCAATCAGTGGTTGAAAAACTGGTACAGAGCTCAGGGATTTGGTTTCATTGGGGACTGGGGGTCCACCTGGATGGATGCAGGCCTATACTGGCATGATGTTCTGCATCTGTCCAGGAGAGGAACCAGGATCCTAGGTGATAGGTTTAAATGCTTCATTGGCAAGCATTTAAACTAGCCAAGGTGGGCCATGGAAAGGAGCAGGGAAATCCTAGCCACCCCCCAAAAAATCAGGGTACTAGGTGAGGTAGACACCAACATAGAGATGTCAATAGGGAGAAGCCCAGGGGTAAATGGAGAAAGTGACAAATGCAGAAAGGACAGGGATGGGGCAAAAAGGGGTAAGGCCATCAAGAAATGGAGGGTAATAAGTACCAATACCCATAGTCTAGGCAGCAGACTATTATTGTTGTGTGCTTTTCTGCAACTTGCCTATGTTTACTTGCTATTTGAAATTCCTGCTATGTGTGCTGCATGTATCTCACCTGTACTGTTCCCCACTGTCTTGCTTCACAAATATATTGTCTCCCCTCCCTGTGACGAGGTGCTTTTGTAAATGAGTCTTTGACGCAAAGGTTTGTAAATCCGATAAATGAATTAAATAAAAAAAAAAAAAAACAAGCTCCCTGAACTGGTGGCCTTGATGGAAGAGGGATGCCTGGATATTGTAGCAGTCACATAAACATGGTACACAGAGAACCATGACTGGGATGTTAACATACCAGGGTACACAACCTACAGGAGAGACAGGGAGGGCAGAAGGGGGTGAGTAGCTCTCTATGTAAGGGAAGGGATAAAAACAACTGAACAAAAGAGTAAACAGGGAGGAGAGGAGGCACTGTGAGTCACCTTAGAGACTGTAAATGGCACCACAATCTGCACAGGGGTTGTATACAGACCCCCATGTCAGGGGGAGGAAATGGACAAGGATATGACAGAAGGCATGCTTAGGATGGCAGAGAAAGGGGAGATACTGTTGATGGGGGACCTTAATATGCCAGATGTTAACTGGAGCACCTTTGCTGCAGCCACATCCAAAAGCAGGGCCGTTCTTGATGCCCTTCAGGTGACATGCCTCAGCTAATTTTGGACTCTACTCATGAGAGAGCAATCTTAGACCTTGTACTCTCAAATAGGGACAGTGAGAGGATCTCAGATCTAGAAGTGGGTAGCCATTTGGGAACAAGTGACCACCAAACAGTGTGGTTCACAATAAATTCAGATACAGAGTCAAGCAATACAAAAGTGAGGGTTCCAGACTTCAGGAGGGCTGACTTTGGCAAGGTGGGAGAGTGCCTTAGAAAAGCACTAGCAAACAGGCTAGAAGGAGGGGTGAAGCAACAATGGGGAAATATCAAAACTGCCATCACAGAGGAAACAAGCCTTTGTGTGAAGCAAATAAATCAAAACAAAAGAAAAAGCCACTATGGTTCTCAAAAGAAGTGGTGGTGAAGGTTAGGGAGAAAAAGATAGCATTTAGGAAGTATAAGGAAACACAGAAGGAGCAGGACAGAGAACTGTACCAGTTAAGGCAGAAAGAAGCAGGGAGGGTAGTCAGAATAGCAAAGGCACAAACTGAGGAAAAGATAGCCAACTCGGTTAAGAAGGGGGATAAAACCTTTCATAGGCATATCAGGGAGCGTAGAAAGACAAAGGGAGGGATAGTGAGGCTGAATAGAATGGATGGTGGGCAGAGACTGACAGTGAAAAAGCAGGGATACTGAATGAATACTTCTGTTCAGTATTCAGAAAAGAGGAAGTGGGGGAGGTGCCTAATCCAATTAAGATAAGCACTCTGGAGAGGGGGTTCAATCCCAGTCCTTTCACAGAAGAAAGAGTTCTGAAAGAACTCCTAAAACTGAAGGTGGACAAAGCAATGGGGCCAGATGGAATTCACCATAGAATTCTAAAAGAATTAAGCAGAGAACTAGTGACACCACTGACTACCCTTTATAACAAATCATGGGAGGATGGTGTCATACCTGAGGACTGGAAGAAGGCTGATGTGATTCCCCTTCACAAAAGTGGGAGCAAGACAGAGGCAGGAAACTACAGACCTGTCAGTTTGACCTCTGTGGTAGGAAAAGTGTTTGAATCACTTCTGAAGGAAATAATTTTTGAGTACCTAGAGGCCAGTGGGGCACAGAACCAAAGGCAGCATGGGTTCACAGAGGGGAGGTCATGTCAGATGAATCTAATTGATTTCTTTGACTGGGTGACCAAAGTAGTAGACCAGGGAGGGGCTGTGGACATGGCCTACCTAGACTTTAGCAAGGCATTTGACACAGTCCCACACAAAAGATTAGTAGTCAAATTAACCAGCCTTGGAGTGGGTCCCAGAGTGGTAGCCTGGGTAAAACATTGGCTGAACAACAGGACACAGAAGGTAACTGTAAATGGAGTCCACTCTGAAGAAAGAGGGGTTACTAGTGGGGTACCGCAGGGTTCAATACTGAGTCCAATCTGTATTAATGTCTTTATAAGTGACATTGCAGAGGGACTGGAAGGAAAAGTATGCCTCTTTGCAGATGACACAAAGATCTGCAACAGGGTTAATACACAAGGAGGCATGGAAAGAATGAGAAGGGACTTGGCAAGGTTGGAGAAAAGGTCAGAAGTATGGTAGCTTGGATTAAATGCAAAGAAGTGCAAAGTAATGCACCTGGGAAACCACAACCCAGGGGAAGATTACACAATGGGGGTAGCAACAACAACAAAAATGGAAAGGGACCTGGGGGTAATCATATCAGATGACCTTAAGGTTGGCAAGCAATGTGAGAAGGTGGTAGGGAGGGCTGGGGGGATACTGGGATACATAGGGAGAGGCATCACCAGCAGAAAATAGAAAGTTGTTATCCCCCGTACAGACAGTTGGTGAGACCCCATCTGGAGTACTGTGTCCAGTTCTGGAGACCGCATCTCCACAAGGACATAGACAGGATGGAGGAAGTTCAGAGGAGGGCAACTAAAATGGTGCAGGGTCTGCAAGAGAAGCCATACGAGGAGAGGCCAAAGGAGATTAATATGTATACCCTTGAGAAAAGAAGAGAGAGAGGGGGACATGATAGAAATGTTTAAGTACCTCAGTGGAATCAACAAAGTCCAAGAGGGTAGTGCCTTTCAGAAAAAGAGATGTGCAAGAACAAGGGGACACAATTTGAAGATAGAAGGGAGACAGCTCAGGGGCAATGTGAGGAAGTATTTTTTCACAGAGAGGGTGGTGGACACATGGAACAGCCTTCCTGAGGAGGTTGTGGGGTCTAAAACTGATGGCCGAATTCAAGAATGCATGGGACAGATATAAGGCAATTTTTGTGGGGGGTAGGAAGAAAAAGGCTGTTGGTTAAATAGGATCTGCAGCTTATCCTCTAGGTAGGAAAATGGTCAGACTAGGTGTGCCAAGCGGTCCTTATATGCCTTCAAAGTCTATGTTTCTGTGTTTCCCTACCTCAAGAATGTGGCAGGTATCATTTTTCAAATCCCCTCTAAAACATGTTTTCACACTCATACCAGAAAATCACCTTTTGATGGGGTTTAAAAAAATTCTTCCTGTCCTAATCTTGAGATGGGATCATAAAAAGAGTATGTTGAAATGTTTTGGTCAAGATGTCAAGAAAACCACAAAGTTATGAAAAAACAGAATTATTCAAATATTTGCTCATAGCACTGTTATTTTTGCAAATGTTGGCCCTAAATGTTCAATGCAGACCTAGTGTTGCCTTACTACATAAATGTGATGGATGCCATTTTTCAAATCCCTTCCTGTATGTCTTTTTGCACTTGTTCTGCAAGTCACCTTTCAGATGTGACTGAAAAGGACACTGTCAACCTGTTTTTCATCATATTATTTCTAATTGAAACCCCACATTTTATGATTGCTTACCTTCTCTAACATTCACTGATGTTGCTGTTTGTTTTGCTTGTCTCCTTGTTTAGTAGAACTGAAATGCATGGCAATGGATACGTATAAATAACCTTATTTTGTTTACAGTCCTGGATCTGTTCTTACTGCATGCTTCCTGAGCATTAGAAACACACCCAGACAGTGCAGTCACTCATAAGGCAGTAGCCTGCTAAACTTCCACTGCATCATGAGGAGCTAGACTGTGTTGTGGGTGTTCCCAAGTCCAGGAAAGATGTATTTTGAGTTGATCAAGGAATATAAACAAACCTGTTTTGGTGTGGTAACACCAGTATGTTGGGCAGTCTGTTTTTCACTTTTTTTAAAGAAAAAAAAAAGAGTCAGAATTAAACTACCAGCTACATCAGCAATCTGAATTTTGGCAATCATAAAATGTGTTTTGTAAACTTGGAACACTTTGAGACCTAAGGGGGTTGACAGTGTCTCTTTAAAGCATTCCGCTTACCTTGATAATAAAATGAGGTCATAAAAAGACTCTGGGTCAGGTATTCAAAACTTTGTCCAGGGGCTAAATTAGAACTGCCCAGCGGGCAAACTTAGCCCAGAGCACAGAGCAAGCTATATTGAAAAGGAAATAGCCCGGTGCTAATCCTGCTGAATATTGCAGTCTAAGGAAGCCGGGCAAACTGGTCTGGGAGTGCAGGGCAAAAATAGCCCTGGAATAAGACAGCACTGAATAAAGCAACTAGGAAGTGTAACCCACAACAACACAGTGCACAGCAATGTGAGGACAGGTACAGACGAACTACATGGCCAATGTGTGCACCAGCAAATGCATGGACTCAGTACAGCTGCAGGAAGCAGCAGATGTGAAAGAACAGTGATCAAAACTGTATATTATTCCCTGTACCGTTAGCGCCGCGCGCTAACACATTAGCGTGGCATTAGCGTGGAGCTAAGCAGTTAGCCCGGTGCAAACAAGTTTGCCTGGAGCTAAAATGTGCCATATTCAAAAATGCCATGCAAATGAGCCTACTTAGTTAGTCTCTGGGCAAACAACCAGATTAGTATCTCATTATGCCCTGATTTGCATGCAGTTTGCCCAGCGTTACTGCAGGGTCCCACAGAGCCACCTGTAGGTCAGTCTGGAAGTACGGGGCTGACCAGGTCCAACCACAGCTCCACCTGTAGGTCAGTCTGGCAGTGCACCATGATAGCTGCAGGCTACATGTAAACAGTGCAGCATAGCATAGCATATTGTACCCCAGGGGACAAGATAGCATAGGCACAGGTGGTGGTGGTGCTGCATGCAACTGTCACACTGTAGGGCATGCTACAGTGCACAGCAGACACTACAGTAGCAAGGGGGGCCAGTAGTGTGAGGGACACAGCACTGCCTATGGTGTGTAGGGCAGTGATGATGGCTGCACTGTACACAGTGACAGGCCCAAACTGCAGGCGTTTACTGACAGTGGACACTACTGTTACACTGTTATGTGACCCACAGATGCTGTACCTGTGGCATGGGATGCTCACAGTGACATGTACATTTCTGGCTTTGTGTTCTGTGGCAGTTGTACAGCTGTGCGATATGTGGCCGGGGGGGGCATATATTATCCAAAAGGCACACTAGTGTTGGGGTATTCCCAATACTGGCCCATGTGCACTGCATGATGTGTAGCAGCCTTGTGGCCACACTTGGTCTGTGGCACAGCCTCGCCACCCATACATGCTCCTCTCAACATCTTCCATGCCCACAGTGCTGCAAGTGTGTGCTGGCATCTGTTCGTGTCCGCAGATGTGTGGTCCGCAGGTGTGTGCTGTATGGCCACACTGCCATGCTGTCCACTGGCAGCAGGGTCACCACTTACTGCCTGGCATGGCTGGGACTGGTGGCAGATGATGGCATCATTGTGATGCCATCGGTTAGCAGCATGCATCCTCTATGTTTGGCTTTATCTATGTGTCATATTTATTTGTTAGGGTCATGCAAAACCCGCGCTAAAACAGCGCAAACACCGGCATAAAACCAAAGTCTGTGCAAAGCTGATTGCCCAGGGTTAGACAAGCTTTTCCTGGGTAATTTACTACACTACTCGCTAAATCATCGCCGCTAAGTCGCGCAAACCACTTTGTAGCACGGTGCTAGTCGCTGAACATAGCATTGCACCTGTATTCATGTCAGTTTGCCCCTTGCATATATTATAGTTTTGCCCGGCGCTAATGCAGTTTGCCCATGCTATTTGGCCTTTTGAATATAGCAGACCTGCGCTAATCCCGCACTAAACCTGCGCAAATGTTTTTTGCCCAGCGCAAAGTTTTGAATATCTGGCCCGATATCAGAAATTTGGGGTCAAAATACTGAAGCGTACTAATAGTGAGATATTGTTTTTAAGCTGGCCTGTCCTGGGTAAATGAGGTGTAAAAATAGGTAAAGCATGGCCCCCACAGAAAATGAGTTATTGCTTCTCCACTGAGCAATCCTGGGAAAATGCAGTCTATAAATGTGTAAAAGTGGGACACTATTAAAAATGAGACATTGCAACTCATCTGATCGTTCTTTGCTAAATGTACTGAAAATGAAATATTCCCTCTCATATGGTCAGTCTTGGGTAAATACTGTATATAGTAACATGTATATCAGCCAGACACCGTTTTATCAGCCAGACACTGTTACAGTAGAACCCTCACAGAAAAATGTTCATCTATGCTGGTCTATGCTTGGAAAAAGTACATTGTAAACATTTGATACTACTAAAATGAGAAACTTCCTCTCAGCTGGCTACCCTGAGTAAATACATTGAAAAAATGGGTAAATACTTAGCCCCCAGTGAAAAGGAGATATTGCATCACAACTGCACTATCCTGGATAAATACAGCATAGAAACGGGTCAAAGCAGGATATTACTGAAACTGAAATATTGCATCTGAACTGTACTATCCTGGGTAAATACAATGCAACAGTGTGTCAAAGCAGGATGCCATTAGATATGAGACACTGCGTCTGAGTTGGGCTATTCGGTTAACAAATAAATAAAAAAAAATAAGCAGTAAGGAATGTCTGATGGTTATGTTAATGTCCTGTTAATCACATCCTGGGGGTGTAATATGGCATAAGGCAAAGCTGAGTGTCACACCCCTAGGGTGTGATTAACTGTCATTTCACATATCCCCAGACATAACCATATTGCTTAAAAGGGAGATTTTGAAAATAAATAAGCATATTATGTTTTTTTATTCTTTTATTTTTTTGTCAGAAAGGAATGGAGGAGTGTGGATGTGATTCCCCTTCACAAAAGTGGGAGCAAAGTAGAGGCAGGAAACTACATACCTCTTAGTTTCACCTCAGTGGAAGGGAAAATGATGGAACTGATTCTGAAAGAAAGAATTGTTGAGTAGCTAGATGCCAGCAGGGTACAGGACTCAAGGCAGCATGGATTTACAGTGGGAAGGTCGTCAGATGAATCTAATAGAGTTCTTTGACTGGGTGACCGAAGTAGTAGACCAAGGAGGAACTGTGGACATGGCCTACCTGGACTTTAGCAAGGCATTTAACACAGTCCCTCACACAAAATTAATAAACAAGTTAGACAGCCTGAGAATGGGTCCCAGGGTGGTAGCCTGGGTAACAAATTTGCTGGACAACAGGACACAGAGGATAATAATAAATGGAGTCGCTCAGAAGAAAGGGGGGTTACTAGCAGGGTACTGCAGGGTTCAGTACAGGGACTGGTTCTTTTTAATATCATTATAAGTGACATTTCAGAGACCCTGGAAGGAAACGTATGCCTCTTTGCAGACAACACAAAGGTCTGCAATAGGGTTAATACACAAGAAGGGGGTGGAAAGTATGAGAAGGATCTTGGCAAGGTTGGAGGAATGGTCAAAAGTATGGCAGCTTAAATTCAATGCAAAGAAGTGCAAAGTAATGCACCTGGGAAACAAAAACCCAGGAGAAGAGTACACAATGGTGGGTGGGGGTGGGGAACTAACAACAACAAAAATGGAAAGTGACCTGGGGGTAGTCATATCAGATGACCTAAAGGTAAGCAAGCAATGTGAGAAGGCAATAAGGAGGGCTGGGGGTATAATGGGATGTATAAGGAGAGGCATCACAGTAGAAAGCAAAAAGTTGCTACCCCTCTGAACAGGCAGTTGGTCAGACCACATCTGGAGTTCTGAATGCAGTTCTGGAGACCCCATCTCAGCAAGGACATAGACAGAATGAAAGCAGTCCAGAGAAGGGCAACTAAAATGGTCCAGTGTCTGCACCAGAAGCCATACGAAAAGAGACTAAAGGAGCTTAATATGTATACCCTCAAGGAAAGGGGGGGGGGGCATGATAGAAACTTTCAAGTACCTCATGGGAATCAACAAAGCCCAAGAGGGGAGCATCTTTCACAAAAAAAAATGTACAAGAACAAGGAGGCACAATTTGAAGACAGAGGGAGGACAGCTCAGGGGCAACTTGAAGAAGTATGTTTTTCATGGAGAGGGTGGTGGATGCATGGAACAGTCTTCCTGAGGAGATTGTGGGGTCAAAAACAGTGGAGGAATTCAAGAATGCATGGGACACACATAAGGCAATTCTGGTGGGGGTTAGGAAAAAGTAGGCTGTTGGTTAACTAGGATCTGCAGCGTATCCAATAGGTAGGTGGACAGACTGGGTGAGCCACGCTGTCCTTATCTGCCATCAAAGTCTATGTAGAATTTTGTCAAATAATCCTTTTTAACATTCGGTGCAAGCTGTGTGGTGGGTGAGCACTGGAGTATTAGAAAATTCAGACATGGCCTAACATGTGCCTCTTTAGGATCCTATGGATTGCAGTACCAGCCAACATGCTGATGTTAGGTGTGTCAAGTTTTCACAGCTGCCTTCAGTTTGCAAAACTCATGGCAAACAAACTTTCAATGGGCAGAGTGTGCAGTGCTGAAGTTTAAAAAAAAACCAGTTGAGCAATAATTTTTTAACATCTTACAGGTTCTTAGTAATCATAGAAAGGCTTTTGAGTCAGTAGCGCTAGCCATTAATGACTCGTTATTATACAAAGGATCCTCATATTTGGTTACTTATTAAGTAACTGACCAGAGCTATTTTAAAAGAGTCTATACTTTGAGCATTAAGTACTTTCCCTGGTAGACTATTCCATGTATTCACCACTCTCTGATTAATCCATGACACCCTCCTTGATGTTTTATATAGTTCTCCCCTGACTTGGTAATGATGGCTCCTCATTTCTCTAGTAATTCAATAATCACTCAGTGAAGGAGGGTGCTGTCCCCACACAGTGCAAACAAGCCCACGTGGTCCCGATCCACAAGGGTGGCCGCCGTGAGTCTATTGACAACTACAGACCAATCTCCCTACTCTGCATCCTGTCTGAAATCCAAGAAAAACTGATCCACGGGCAACTACGCAACTACTCAGAGGCCCATAAAATCCTGTCAACCTCCCAGCATGGCTTCAGGACTGGACATGGGACAGACACAGCTCTGACCAAATTTGAAACAGATGTAGTCCAAGACCTAGACAAGGGTACTCCTACTGGTGCGGTCTTCATAGACCTTTCCAAGGCTTTTGACTTGGTCCACCACAACCTCCTGCTTACTAAGCTAAGCAATACAGGCCTAGACTGTCACGCCCTGAAGTGGTTCGAGAGTTCCTTGACTGGCCACACACGGAGGGTAAAGTGGAAGGACACCATTTCCAGGCCACTTCCACTAAAAGAGGGGGTGCCCCAAGGGTCAATACTAGACCCCCTCCTCTTCTCCCTGTTCACCAATGAACTATCGGATCACTGCGGCGGAAGCTCCATCATTCAGTACGTGGATGATGCAGTCATCTACCGGTCCACTGCTAATCTGAGAGGCATTAGTCCCTTTCTCCAAGATGACCTCCATTCACTGGAGCACTGGTTCACCGAGAACAGAATGGTCCTCAACACATCCAAAACTAAGGCAATGCTGTTAGGCCCCAGATCCCTTGGTCAGGACAGAACACAGCACCTTCATCTCACCACTGCATCTGGCAATAGCCTTGAAGTAGTGCCCACCCTGAAATACCTCGGCCTTACCCTGGACCAGGGCTTCACCCTGAGGAACCATGTGGACTCAGTCACTAAAACCCTACACGGGAAACTGGGAACCCTCTACCGCCTGAAAGACCAGCTCATACCCAAAGCCAGGATGTCAATCGCCACCAGCATCCTCCTCCCGACCCTCACATATGCTGCCCCAGATGTGGAAGGGCTGGGAAAGCAGGAGAGGAACAAACTTCAGGTACTTTACAACAAGGTGGCTCATTTCGCCTCCCAGGCTAACCATAGGGATCACCACTGTGACTCCCTATCCTTCCTAAACTGGCCCTCACTGGAAGCATGCCTCCAATACCCCCTGCTCTGTCTAGCCTACAAGCTAGTCAGCTTGATCCCTCCCCCTAGTCTCTCTGGCCTCGTTGCTCTGAAGGCCAACCACCGACACCTCCGCACAACTGGCCGTAATCTCCCTGACGTCCCCAGCATTAGAACTAAGGTGGGCAGTATGTCATTTGCCCTCACTGCTCCCACACTGTGAAACCAGCTCCCCCCTGGGGTGCAGGAAGCCCCCACCATCAAAAATGTCCACACTAGGCTTAAGGCCCACCTATCGGTCTCTAGTTCCTGCCATTGCATTGGCCCCGACAGGAACCCGGAGATAAATGACTTACCAGATCCAATTCCTCCACCACTGGTTAAACTCTATGCCAAACTGTTAATATTCGAACAATGTTACCACTACTGATGATCCTATTTATTCCTCCAGGACTGCTATGCTTCAATACTGTTCACCATAACTGTACTGGTGAAATTACTGCAAACTGAACTAACGCTGTACTTGTCTCTCCTGCTATGTAATGCAAACTGAACCACTGCTGTATTTGTCTCTCGTGCTACGTAATATCCCGGTTCGCCCCTGAAAAAGGGACCTCCGGGGCCCAGCGGGTTTACCCGGTCACTAAAATTTAATTAATAAATAAGTAAATAAATAAATGCTTTACTACATAAACCTAAGCATTCCCAAAGGTCTTCATTTCTAAATACCTTATATGTCAGACACAAATTTCCCCTAAGCCTTCTATATTCCAGGGGATAGAGGGCCAGTTTATGGAGTCATTCACCATATGAAAGTTGCGATAACTCATTGATCCATTTTGTTGCTCTTCTCTGCACCCCCTCTAACAGATCAATGTTGGCCACTTTATAAGTTGCTCAGAATTGGGCACAGTACTCTAAGCGGTGCCTTAAGAAAGAACCATTCAAGTGCAAAATAACCTGCCTGCCCCCCCTTACGACATGTCTTAAGCCAGCAGTAAGACACGATGAGGTGTGGGTTATGGCCTGATAAGAGCACACTCGAGGTGCGTTATGAGGCACGAGGCGCTTGCTCCAAGTGCCTTTTGCACCTGGGGAGTGCTCATATTAGGCCATAACCCACACCTCGGAGTTTGTTATTGAGCTTATAAAATGGGCAAAAATGTTTTAGCTGAAACAGGTAGGTAGTATTGAAGTAATTTATTTTCCAAGTATTTTTTTTTTGCAATGGTGACATAAAATAGTTTATTTTTCTATGTATTCTTATGAATTTTGTCAATATGTTAAAGTACTTCAAAATTACTACTGTAAGGTAAAACAGAGCAAACAATGTATTTTAAGTACAATTCTTATAAATTACTGATGTATTTTAACTAGAATTCTTATAAATTACTATTTTTTGTTTTTAAGAGAAATACTGGTTTTGTAAACTGTAACAGTAAATGAATAAGGACATTTTTGAATTATTAAAACATTGTCACGTTGCAACAGTGAGTTAAAATTGATGCAGTTTGCTTAGAAATGCATTTAAAATAATTTGTAACAGGCTTAGGGCAAGATATTCAAAGTGTAGCGCAGGGCACAAATCCGTTGCACTGAACTAGCGCAGAATTTGTCCCCGACTGCCATATTTAAAAGGACATTTAGTGCCAGCACTAGGAGTTAGTGCCAATGCTAAACTATAATGTATGCAAGTGAAGGACTGAGGGGAGGGGCCCTGAATGTCGGCGCACCGGCATTTTCAAAGGTATAGTGCCGAGCTACAGGCATTATCACAACCTGTAGCGTGGCGCTGAATACCACTGAGAAAAGGTTGGCGGTAACGTGGCAACAGTGCCCCCCAAGCATGTATGCCGACCCCCTTTAAAATATATATACATAATGCCTGGTAGTCTAGTGGTCCCCCAACCCCCACGCACATATCCCGATCCCCGTTCACATATAAAGATTAACTTTTCCCTGTTAGTCTAGTCATCCCCAAGCACGTATCCCAACCCCCTTTAAAATATATATACATATTCCCTGGTAGTCTAGTGGTCCCCCCACCTCCATGCAAGTATCCTGACTCCATTCACATATAAAATTAACATTTTTCCTGGTAGTCTAGTAGTCCCCCACCCCCAATCACGTATCCCGACCCCTGTTCACATATAAAGATTAACATTTTCCCTGATAGTCTAGTGGTCCCCCCACCCCCAGGCACGTATCCCGAACCCCGTTCACATATAAAAATGTAATATTTCCCTGGTAGTCTAGTGGTTCCCCCACCACGATGCACGTATCCCGACCCCTTTGCACATCTCTATCAAACCCTTTCTTTCCCTGGTAGTCTAGCGGTGCCCCCCACGAGGCAGTAACACCCCGCTGATGCCAAAACAGTCCAAGAACAGAGCCGGTGACTGGCTCAGCCCTCCTCTCACCACCACGGCCGGCCTCTGACTGAGGTAGGAAGGAGCACTCCTGGAGCACTGGAGCACTCCTTCATACTCTCCAGTCACTTGACTTGACATGAATGAAAGGACTGAGCCGACCACGGCTCTGTTCTCAGGCTTCTTTTGGCATCGTGAGAGTATTCCTCTGGGTGAGGGGACTGCTGAACACCAAAAAAAGTTTACAATGATACCAAACAGTGTCGTTCTGAGAAAATATTAAGTTTAATAACAAAAGGGAGTCAGAGATATAATGAAGTGAAACTCACTGGTCTCAGGGAAATGTTCCACTATGAGACAGTCGAGACAGTTGTGAAGTGGGAGGACTCACTACCGAAAATGTTATATGTGAGCGAGGTCAGGATATGTGCGATGATGGAGGGTTTCCTGAGATACTCAGGAAAAAGACTATTGATTTCATTTCAGTGGGTTGGGGCCCTGCTTGGGGGAACCACTGGAACATGAGGGGTTTCAGTGTGTTTTGAGGCTACTGAGGGTCGGGGATCATGCTGGCCTGACTGACTCTAGCCTACCAGGGTGTCGCAGGCACACACTGGAACAGGGACCATGACAGCAGAAAAGGACTGCCTGGCCCAACCAGTCTGTGCTGTTTCCTATCTACTGGATGTGCTGCATATCCTAGTGATCCTACAGCCTATGGCTTCCTGCCCCCACCAGGTTTGCCTTATGACTGTCCCATGCATTGCTTCCCCCCACTGTGTTTCACCCACTACTGCGGTGGGGTACATATGTTGTTGGGATAGGCAACTTCCAGGTCATGTATGGCCATGGGCAGTTTGTCTGTTTAGCTATCGATCTGTATATGTATGTGTGTGTATATATATATATATATATGCACATACATATATACAGGTCCTACTTGCACAGCTGCATGGGTTTGTTGTATGCACTGATTGTGCCCGCAGGCACACAGTTCCTGCTGCTTCCAGCTTGTACTTCCATTCTGACCAACAGGGGATGCTGTGGGCATGCCTTGGCCTGCAGCATCCAGCCTGTACTTCCATTCCGACCAAAAGGTGGAGCTGTGTGCACCATGCAGTAGCACCAGGCAAACTGCATGGCACTGTATGCTAAGCAGCACATAATGAGATGCAAATGTGCCTGTTTGCCCACGGATTACCTAAGTCAGCTCATTTCCATGGGAGCTTTGAATATAGCTCCCGTTTGCATCAGGCTAATGTGTTAGCACTGTGCAATCAGGTTAGCGCCAGGCAAACCTCACTTCAGCATAGCACACTAAGCACAGTTCTGCAGTGTGTGGCTTACATTGTTGTTTGCAGCCATACCTTTCAACTGTCCCCGATTTTCAGGGACATCCCTGATTTTATTTCAAACCTTTACTCTGTCCCTCCTACAAATTGTGTTTCCATGACCAAACAGTGGGGTTTGTAGGCATAACATAATGTCAGACATTAATGTTACCAATGTGTTCTTCCTTAGAAAATGCATTTTACACTACACCACTTATTCTATCAGTGTTCTGAGTGGATATCACCAATTGTTAAGGTGTGTCCCTGATTTTTTTACGTCTTGTCCCTGATTTATGAGGCAGGAGGTTGAGAGGTGTGTTCGCAGTAGATGGGAGACAGCTCTGTGCAATCACACACAATGTTCTCCACCTGCAACACTGGCTTGCTACAGAGTAATGAGCTGCAGTTGCAGTTTGCACTTCCTGTTGCTATATTCAGTGCTGTCTTATTCCCGGGCTATATTTGCCCTGCACTACCAGACCAGTTTGCTCGGCTTCTTTAGACTGCTACATTCAGCAGGATTAACACCAGGCTATTTCCTTTTGAATACAGCTTGCTTTGTGCTCCGGGCTATGTTTGCCCACTGGGCAGTGCTAATTTAGCCCCGGGAAAAGTTTTGAATATCTGGCCCTAAGTATTTTATTCATTAGGAATCAGCTGAAATGCTTAGAAAATAAAGAAACTAAGAAACATGCTTTTTTTTATTCTGAACAGTTCTTCAAATTTTACTCAGAATGAACTTATCTGCTGAAGTTTATAAATTCAGCTCACTCCATGTAGCAGTTGGTTACGTTGAAAGGTAAATTTGTAGTTTCTTTACTTAAGTTTTTGATGAGGGTCAGGTTTTCTCGACTGTCTTTTAGGTTATGACTTCCTGTTGCTGATGTGACCTCTTGCTCACAAGATGTACTTGTGGATGGGAGCTGCGGGTCAGTGTTTGCACAGGAAGTGATCAGTTGACTTCCTGAAGGCATGGAAGCTGCATTTTCTTGTTTTTCTGGTGGTTTATCCAGCAAAAGTTATGCTGCTCCATCATTTCCAATTATCTTCAGTTGTTGCCTAGTATGAGTTTTACTCATTTTTGTGGCCGGTCACCACCATTATTTCTTGGGCTGCAAGCACAGCTTCTGATAACAATTGTATGGCAGTGTCCCTTACTCTATGGTTTGTGTATCTCCGGGAAAGTCCTGCTGCTGTGCTGATTTTTGGCATGAGGCTAGAGAGGTAATTTATGCCTAGGGGTTCTCGGCTGTACCAGGTTTCTGCCTTTTCATATTCTGTTGCTGGAATTCTATGTGGGTAGCAGTAGAAAGTGGGAGGCTCGGGAGGCAATTGGGAGAGGTACTTCTTGAATGAGGCTACCGAGAACAGAGGATTTTCTTTAACAGTGTATATGAAGCCCCGGTGCTGCTGTTTCTGGGGATCTACTTTTTTGTGTGGTTTTTCGTGAATTCATTAAATGTTAGCATTATATATTCTGTACCATCAGTTGAGATTTTTATTTCAAAGTTGTCTGCTTTTAACTGATGGAGGCCTTCTTGACCTCTCCGGGCCATACTTAGTTGGATGTACAGCCAAACTTTATATAGCAGTCCTGTTGGAGTTTCTGGAGACAGTATGGGTGAGGTTTTGAGTATCGCTAGTTCTGGCTTTGATATGGCCGGGTGGTGCTCCGATTTGTCATTGCCCTTTCTCCTGTAGCGCCTACATACGGCTATAAAAATGTTATTTGCTGCCTGCAGATTTGAATCTGTGTGTAGATTTAAGTTCTGATTCAGTTCTGGGCTGTTTATGAATTGATTTAGGCCAGCATGTAGAGATAACAGGCTCACTAGGCTGTACTCTGAACAATCTGTCTGACGCACCTCGTCATGGAATTTTCATAGTGTTTGGCAAAGTTCTTCTGGTGTTATTGTTTTTAAATCTACAGATAACTGCTGAGCAGAATACCGGTTTGAAAATACAGATTTAGCCATTGCTGTATTTTTTTGGGTGTTCTGTTCATCTTTTCCTTTTTCTAATTGATTTAGCTCTTCTGTGGATAACTGAGGAAACATTTCACTTGTACCTGACGTGTGTTTTCTTTTTTTAGGTACTGTTCCAGTCTGCTGGTTTCCCTCGGTGGTGTCACCTAGTTTGGTGAGTATTTCAGTCATTTTCAAGGAGAAATTTACTTCAGGTACGTCAGACATTTTCTGTGGCTTTTTGTTTTACTATGCGCTACTGGTAGCTATGCGAGAGGCGCTTTGCTGTGACAGCTCTGCGACTGTGTGAGAAGTCTGTCACAGTGGACCGCTCAGCTGTTTCCTGCTGTCAAATAGGTAGTGTGATTGGTATGGGATACCGCTTGTGTTGTGAGGCAGGGTATGCTTATAAAGTGCTGGTTGTCAATATATGGCTAAATAAGGACACGACTGGAGAGGGTGATTTAGCCAATAGAAATGCATGAATTATTTTGTCCGTTTTATAATATACAAGATAATATTTGGTTGCCACATCTGACTACGTTTCTTGTATGAGTACTAAATAACAGATTATTGGTGATAGAAATATCAATATTTTTTTTCTTTAACAGAAGACTGAAGTTTGATATAGTTTAAATAATATTTAGCTTCTCTATTTCTGTTTCCAAAGTGCATCACTCTACATTTATCAATGTTAGAATTTAACTTATGGTCCTTAGCCCCAAATTCTATGTGATATAAACCACTCTGGAGACCACACATGGCAGATTGATTTTCTACTATACCCTGCTAGTGTAGTATCATTGCCAGATTTGCATAAACAAAAAAGGGTGCATGTCTACCTGGTGGAAAGGAGTGCATTAAATAGGGAAGACCTGAGTACTGACCCCTGGGGTATCCCACTGTTCATCTCACCCCATTCTAAGCAATGACCTCTAATAATGACCATTTGTTTCCTGATATATAGCCAGTCCCAAATTAATTTGATGATAATTTGGTTAACCCGTAACTTGATCAACATCCCCATCAGTCCCTTTTGTGGCACCATGTCAAATGCCTTGGCATAATTCAGGAAGATGACATCCACTGGTAAACCTTGGTCCAGAACCCTACTAATTGGTTCACAAAATAAAAGAGTTTAGTTTGGCAGGACCAATTTGCTTTAAAGCTGTGTTGTGACATGTCCTCCAACCCATACTTTTCTATTTGATTGTCTATCAATGTTTTATCAATTCTTTCATCAATTCACCAGTTATGGATGTGGGGCAGATGCGTCTATAGTTATTTACCTCTTGCTTTGACCCTTTCTGAAAAATTGGGGTTATGTTAGCCAGTTCCATTCGGTAATCACATTGATCTGTCTTATTGATCTATTGAACAACAAGCTAACGGGACCAGCCGTTTTGTTTGATAATTCCCCTAAACAATCTCATGTAAATACCATCTGGACACTGTGCTTTGTGGATTTTTAGTTTATGCAACTTAGTTTTGACATCTTCTTCAATGATGTTGATATTCATTTCCTCCCCATTCTCTAAATTGTCTAATAATGATATATATACTCCATTTTCTTGTTACACACACTCAGAAAGTATTTTTCTTTGGTCTCTGCTGTTAACGCTTCATCAGTTATTTGTTTTTCTTCAACACAGAGGGGTCCTGTATTAGGTTGCCTACCTTTTTTATTATTTATATAACTGAAAAAATGTTTCTTGTTATCATTTGGTTTTGCTGCTAATCTCAGTTCTTCTTTTTTGGCATGCTTTATTAGGTATTTAGTCTTTTTGGCTTTATTTTTATAAGATAATAGGTTGACATCAGAGGGGTTATTTTTGTGTTTTTGTATGCCCTTTGGTTTTTTTTTCTAACCCCCCCCTTTTAAATGTATTGTTGAAACACAGTGGTAGTCAACCATTTTTATTAAATGTTATTCTTTCTGGTACATACATAGTTATACAATGTTCAATATGGTGTTTAATCCTACTCCAGGTTTCTTCTAGGGGTAAGTTATTTAAATCATCCCTCCAATTCCGTCTCTGGATGTAGGGTTTCATATCATCATATTTAGCCAAGTTATAGCACTTGATTTTAGTCAGACCTTTATGTATAGTATAGAACAACTACTTTTAAGTTTGATGTGTACCATATTATGGTCACTCAGACCTAAGGGCTCCCTAACAGCACATGTCAAAATTTCATTTTTGACAGTGTTTACAACTATATCCAAAATGTTGGAACCTCTGGTACAATGCTTAATATATTGGACCATATTGTTAGCTAGTACAGAATTTAATAATGTTTTCTCTTGTACACTGATCTATTCCTTTGCTTCCCAGTTAATGTGTGGGAGGTTAAAATCCCCTATTATTAGGGTTCTTGGGTCTGTACCAACTTTGTACAAAATGTCCATAAAGTTATTAAACACATCAAGACTTTGGCTTGGCGGCCTATAGCATATTCCCAGGTAGTGATGTGGTGAAGTAAAACTTTGCCAGTAAAATTTGCATGAAGTGCCAAAACTTTGCATTTCACAGAGCTTCATGAAGCTTCCCCAGACCTGGGAAACTTCTACTTCATCTGAGTTGTGAAGTTTTTGCCACGAGGTGCAAACTGCACACAATTCACAAATTAATCCATGGATTGAATGTTGCCAACATCACCCATCCCTACTCCTATGGTGATCTTTTGACTTTTGGGCATACAAACTTTGATCCACATTGTTTCTATTTTTTCACTATCAGCATATTTGATCTCAGTTTCAGTGGCCTGAATGCCATTTTTGATATATACTGCTACACCCCACCCCACGTTTGCTGCTTCGATCATTATGGAAAAACTAGTATCCCTGTATTGGTTTATCCCAGTTACTGGTCCCCACCATGTCTTTGTCACATGGCAGAAATGTATTTTTTCCAGTGTAATAATATATGTAACTCATCTCTCTTTTTAGCTAGGCTTCTGACATTAAGTAGCAGCATATTCATGTGGTCACATGTTTATACTTGTCCTGGATTTTAATACTCCTCATGTAATGACAGGGTTGGAGGGTTTGCTGAACCTAATGTCACCACATGTTGGTAAAGGTCCCCCTTGCCCCTTAAATGTTAGTTTTTTTATAACTTCCTTTTCTGTATTTAATTTTAATGTCAAACTACAATAACAAGCACAAAAGTAAACAAAATGCAACCAATACAACAACCAGAATTCTTCAATAAACACAAAAAACAAAATTAATAGGTCCAGCCCAGGGGCACTGAGGGCTAAGGCACTTGTATCTCACCTGTCACTATGCCAGTGACCCATGTTCGGGAACGAGCACGGACCACCAGGGGTTGGCAAGGGAGGAGAAGGATTGAGCATCTGATGGACTGCTATCCTTCTCTGGGAAGGGATTCTCCTGTGGTCAATGCTTGTTCCCCTCCATGGGAGGCTGGGGGAAAGGGCATCTTACTACAAGCTGGGAAGGAGTCAGGCCAGATGCCTGGAGGAAGCACGTTAAGACACATGCGTGCTCCCTTCCACTGGCATCACTGCATGGCCCCAGCTATCCAGGAGGGGGGTTTCCTGTGGTCGGCGCTTGTTCCCCCCCAGGTGAGGCTGGGGGGCAGGGCACCTTACCACAAGATGGGGAGGAGTCGGGCCAGATGCCTGGAGGGAGCACATTCAGAGACATGCATGCTCCCATCTGCTGGCATCACTGCATGGCCCCAACTCCTGGGGAGAACAGGAGGAAAAAAGCACTGTCATGCATAATGGTGGAGGGTGCCTTGCAGGCTCCACTCCCGGCTAGCCACGGCGCTGGCCCACTAAATCTGGACTTCAGTGGGGGGTTGGGGACCCCCACTGACCCTGTTGGAGGGGCAAGCCCTGGGGTTCTGGTCAGCATCGGCTGGTAGATGCTGGGGGATAGGGCTGGGGGTGCCCTTCTGAGGACAAGCTGGCAGTGAAGGAGAGAAAATACTAACTGAAAAAAAATTAAATGGGGAGAGTACAAAAGGGCAAAAAAGATGACAATAGCAGGAGGAATATGTACCCTCCTCACCACCTCCACCCCCATCTAAAAGCATACAAAGGGAGCTGTAGAGTGGTCATCCTAGATTTTAAATCAAATGTTGCAGTAATAACAATAACCAACCATATATCCTTACAATTGTCTATTCACTTCAGAGTAAATATCTAAATAATACCCATGTATTGATGTTTTAAAAATATTCCCCAAGAGTCAGCTTCCTTTTCTGTTTAGGTGTAGGTCATCCCAGCTGAACTGGTCTTTTCTGTTAGTAAACTTTTCCCAAGTTTTTATACTCAAAGTTTTCTCCGGTTCAGTACAATATCCTCTTGGGCAACCAAGATTGGAATCCCCTAAGATGTCTCCCTACCTTGGAGGAGGCAGTTGACTTCTTCAACAGAGCTATCTTGAGGGTAGCGGACCTCCTTGCCCCAAATAAGACCTTTCGGGTAAAAGGCCACTGTTACAAGTGGATTACCCCACCCATAAAGGCCCTTATGAAGAGCCGAGACAAAGCCTGGAAAAAGTTTAAGGGCTCCTCACTCCCGGCAGACTGGGTAACTTACAGAGCACTCAGAAACCAATGTAAACAGGCCATCAAGAAAGCTAAAAAGGTGTACCTCAACCACCTCCAGAAAACAAACCTAGGAAATACTAGGACGTTCTGGTCCAATATCAATGAACTGATAAAGGGGAACAAAAAGACTGGCACAGGCCCTATCAAGGCTAATGGGCAGGTACTGCATGATGAGGCACTAATTGCTGAAACCATCAATAACTTCTTTACAAACCCGGACAAGCATAAGGCTGAGTCTGTGGTGCCCAACTACCAGTCTGTTCCTCTGGATCCCCCAATCCTTCACTGCCCACTCTTCCACTTGTGGCTGGCAAAAGTAAATGAGGTCTCGGCTATCCAAAAAACCCTGAAAACAAGAGGCTCAGGAGGCCCGGATGAAATTAAAGCTAGACTGCTTAAAGAAGGTGCCCCGGTATTTGCTAGACCGCTCACCTGGTTCATCAACAGGTCCTTACTAGAAGGATATGTCCCAGGGCTGTGGAAGCAGGCTCATGTGGTCCCAATGCACAAGGGCGGGCCTGTGGAACCTATGGAGAACTATAGGCCTATCTCACTGCTGTGTACCATGACAAAAATACTGGATAAAATAGTATATACCCAACTTAGGGAATACCTTGAGACACACATGGTGATGTCCCCGTCACAACACAGCTTTAGAGCCAAACATGGGACTGATACAGCCTTAACAAAATTCTCTACTGATGTACTTAGAGAAATAGACTCTGGAACCAACATAGGGGCAGTTTTTGTGGACCTCTCCAAGGCCTTCGACCTTGTGGATCACAGACTTCTACTCCACAAACTCCTCCACATAGGCCTGGATACCCATACCCTTAAATGGGTGGAAAGCTACCTTTCAGGTCACACCCAAAGAGTCAGGTGGCAAGATAAACTTTCCAAACCACAATTCCTAAAGGAGGGTGTCCCACAAGGGTCGATACTAGGGCCCCTAATGTTCTCACTATTTATTAATGAAATGCACAGTCACTGTGGGAACAGCAAGGTAATCCAATATGCGGATGATGCTGTTATTTACAAAGCTTCTGACAACCTGGACGACCTAGGCCCATCCCTCCAAAAGGATATCCGTGTCATGGAGGAACGGCTCACCATGAACAAAATGGTCCTAAATACCAATAAGACCAAAGCCATGTTGTTTGGCCCTAAAACCCTCAGACTAGACCGATCACAATCACTCCAAATTACGTCCCTGGAGGGCAACAAACTGGAAGTAGTCTCCTCAACAAAGTACCTTGGCCTTACCCTTGACCAAGGTCTCACTTTCAAGCAACACATAGACCAAGTTACCAAAGTAATCCATATCAAACTCGGATTACTCTATCGGCTCAAGGAACAACTGACCCCTGAAGCTAGGACTGCAATAGCTTCTAGTGTCTTACTCCCCATGCTAACATATGCTGCCCCGGCCCTTCAGGGAGTCGCTAAACTGGAATATGGTAGACTACAGACACTATACCATAAGGCAGTCCGCTTTGCCTCCTCATCCCACTCAAGGAGCCACCACTGTAAGGCCCTAGCGAGGCTCAATTGGCCATCCTTTGAAGCTCGGCTCAGGTACCCTGTACTCTGTCTGGCAAAAAAACTAATCAACCCAATGCCTCCCCCGAGCCTCGATGGACTCCTCACAGGAAAAAGAAATGTGTGTAACCTCAGGTCCTCTGGCCAAATGCTACTAGAGGTCCCTAAGGTCAGGACCAAGGCAGGTTGTAAATCCTTCGCACATGCTGCCCCCCTCCCTTTGGAACAACCTTCCTTTGGAGGTGTGTGAAACCCCATCGGAACCATGTTTCCACACAAGACTCAAGACCTACCTGCTGTCAATGAGTAATTGCCTATGCTACGGTACCTAATTCTACAATAATGACCTGCATCAGCTTTCTCTACCATACTTAATCTCTACCCACTGAACAGTTAGCACTTACCCCGCCTCACGTTCATAGAAAATATCCTATGTATCTTAGAGGTATATTACCTAATGAACTCACTGTACTGTCTCATTAATTGTAGGTCTCTGTAGCATGAACAAATGCACAATAGGATAAGTAGTTAGACATGACCCATAGATAAGAAAGCTATGCCTCATGGATCTGAAAGCTGTTGCTTACTGTAAACCCTCAGCCTGTATATTGTACCATTGTCTTCTATTTCATGTACTGTTACTTCCCGGGTAGCCCCTGAAAAAGGGACCTCCGGGGCTCAGTGGGCCTACCCGGTCATCAAAATTCAATAAATAAATAAATAAGTAAAATACACCTTATCCCCTTTATATAAGCACCACCTGCATAAGTTGTTATTAATTTGTTTGATTTTCTTATTCCACATATAAAAGGCCCTTGGGATTGGTAAAATTGCAGAGAGAATCAAATCACAATGTTTGTCCTTTAACAAGTTGTAACAGTTTTTGTAGTCTTCAATAATTTTATTTTCTGACTTTTTCCCTATGTCATTAGTCCCTGCATGTACCAGTACTAAGGTTTTTGTAGATCTATTCTTTAGAATTTTTAGGCATCATGACTTTGATGTCCCTATTTCCTGCACCAGAGAAACTGTTACTAATGGTGCTTTCTTTGTTACCATGTGTTGTAATTTTATTGGTGAACTTGGCAAGATCAAGTTTTTTTTGGTAGTAGCATTATTATCAACCTCCATTTTGTGACCGTTTACTGTCTCCTTATTTATAGTCTGGATAGGACTGTTAACAGTTTCAACGTAAATGAGATCATGTTCCTGAGTTCTAATATGAGGACTACTTGCTAATTGGCTAGCATTACCCTATTACATTAGTTGGCTGTTTAGTAAACAAACATTTAAGGTACCCTCTAATAATTCGACTTCATTATTTGTACTCAGATTAATTAGTGGTTTGCTATCATTTAGTGGTCCTTTCTCTTGATTACCCTTATTCACCTCTATATTTGGTTCTGTACCTTTCACTTTAGCCATTAAGCCCTGAGCTCCACACATTTTGGTTCTCATGAATACTACTTAACAGACACCCCTAGGTTGCACCGTCCTGGGTTTCAGTGTAGTACATGGATTAACTGATTGCACATTAGTCAGTGATTTAGCATTGTGCTTATCGGTTTTCTCATTCATATCCACCACCTTCCCACTTGCAATATCTAAATGTTCCTGTGACTGTTCCTCCAGATTCTCAATCAGGTTCAATAAGGGGGTGTAACTATTTTGTAAAGGTGGTTCTAAAGTTATTGCTCTTCTACCCCTCTTGTTTATTTTATGAGATCCAGCTGAATACCATTTATTCCCATCCTCATGCTTCCATTGTCCTTGGGTGGAATTTCCTTGATTATTTCAACGGTGGAATCCAAATTTCCTTTTATTGTCCCTGATATTTAATTTTTGAGATATTTTATTTGTAGTTTGAGTCCTGCCACTTTGCTTCTTAATTCTTTCAACTCGCAACATTGTCCACAACTAACCCTCAAAACTTGATATTGTATTGATGTTAAATTTATCACGATTCACATATAATACATTTAATACCCACTCCCCTACTAATCAATAGTACTATATTATGATCAATCTCTTATCTGTAAAAAAAAATAAACTCAAAACACAGATTAAACCTGTACCTTAAAATGGACAAACTTTCCTGGTGACCTGGCTGAACTGGTGGACATGGGTAGACAAGCTTACTTCTGCCAGGGTTGCCTCACTAGGGCAAGTGTTTACATAGCCACCCAACTGGAAGTGCCTTTCCAGTTCACTTCTTGCCCTTGGTGAGTTTAACACTTTGGAGGCTACACAAGTAATTTGTCCTTAAAAGGACAAAATAAAGGTGCCAGAGTTACCAAAGGGGCCACTCAAGCTGCAGTGAGGCAACAGCAGTCATGTACCTTTACCCCTTACTATGGGAGGTCAAAAGTCATGATCAAATTAAAAACTCCTCTTTCCCACCAGAATCAGGTCCCAGTACGTCTCTCAGAGGTGATCTTTCACACAAATGGTAATGCACCTCCCATTCAGCTCCCTGAGGGTTGCAGTGTGTAGTACCTGCTCTACACTTGCTAGGGCAAGTGTTTAAATAGCCACCCAATTGGACATGCCTTTCTGGTTCACTTCCTGACCTTGGTGAGTTTAAAAGTTAAAAACTTTGCAGGCTACAGAAGTAATTTGTCCTTAAAAGGGCAAAATAAACATGCCAGAGTTACCAAAAGGGCCTTTCAAACTGTAGCGAGGCTACAGCAGCTAGGTACCTTTACCCCAAACTACAGGAGGTCAAAGGTCATAATCAAATTAAAAACTCGATCCCACCAGAATCAGGTCCAAGTACCTCTCTCAGAGGTGATTATTAGCACAAATGGTAATGCACCCTACATTCAGCTCCCTGAGGGCTGCAGTGTATAGTAGTGTGTCTGCTGATAAGCACTTGGAACATTCTTACTAGACAACTTGATGACCTTAGATGGGTCAATTACTCTCAATCTCTTATTAGTGGACTAGAAATCAAACCCCTAATTATGCGAATCATGGTCACCACATGAAGGATACAAGATTACACCATTTAAGACTTTATTATGGAGTAGTGGTACTTGATTAATTACTGTGTATCATCCTGCTTAGGATTGTTATCAGTTAATAACGTATAGATTTTTTTTATTCTTATTCGATTGAAAGTAATCACTTGCAACAACCATTTGCTCTTTGTACCTTGAACTCACACAGGTCAGAGATTTACTCCAAACATTCAAGTGAATAGGATACCTACCTTTCTATGAAAGTAATCTCTACTGGTATCATTAGTGAAAAGCTCCTAGATGGCTTGTGATGTGGCTATGATTTCTCTGTGGTTCAACTTGGATTTTGCCAGGATAAGCCCCCGCCTATAAGCTTTGTGGTTCCAACCATTGGAGTGTACCTAGTGGGATTTGTTGTACTTTCACAACCATAGGAGTACGCCTAGTGGGATTTGTTGGACTTGTTTTGAACACTGGACTACCAGGAATATTCAAATCAGCTACAGGATAGGCAATCAGGGGACCATGCACACATGTTAATGAGCCCATAATGGGTCTACAAATGGCCCATAGGGCCTTGCAGGCCAAACAAGCTTCTAGAAGCACACTATTTGATGGCAGATAAGGACTGTTTGGCCCACCCAGTCTGCCTAGTGCCCATTTTTCTCTGCCTATACCATCATAGCAGACCCTTCTTGATCACTGTCTCCTCTCCTTGCTTTCCACTAAGATTCCCTTATGCCTATCCCATGCATTCTTGAATCTCACTACTATTTTCATACCCATCACCTCTGCTGGAAGTCTGCTCCATGTATTCACCAATTTTGCAGTGAAGTATCCCCTTCCAGTTTCATTGCCTGTCCCTTTTTCTCATGTATCTTTTCTCTAAATAATACTTCCTTTGTTTACCTTTCTACCCATGTGAGTATGTATAGGTCTCTATCATATCCTTCCTCTCCTTGCTCTCTTCTATGGTGTACATAATGAGATTTTTCAGTATTTTATCGCTTTTTGATGCAGACCCTGCACCATTTTATTTGCCTTCCTGTAAACAGCCTTTAGTCTATCTCCATCCTCTCTCAGATGTGTTCTCCAGAACTAGACACTGTTCTCCAGTTGGGGTCTCACCAGCGATCTATACATTGGCAACACCACCTCCTTCCTTCTGCTGGCGATACATCTCACTACGTACCCCAACATTCCACTAGTCCTATCAACTGCCTTTTTGCACTGCCTTGCCACCTTGAGGTAATCAGATATGAATACTTCTAGGTCCCTTCCTAGTTTGGTAACCATCGGTACCTTTTCTGCCATTTTGTTCTTCGCCTCTGTGATCCTGTGGCCTAAGTGCATGATGTTGTCTTTTCTCACATTGAAATCCAGCTGCCTCACCCTTGAATAATCCTCAAAATTTCTCAGGTCTCTGCACATTCTTTCCATCCACTCCAAAGTGTCCAACCTATTGCAGATTTTGGTGTAGTCTGCAAAGAGGTAGGCCTTACCTTACAGCTCATCTGCAATGTCACTCATAAAGACATTAAAGAGGACTGGTCCCAGTAATGAGCCCTGAGGAACCCTGCTGGTCATGCTCCCTTCCCTGGAGTGAAATCCATTTACCACCACCTTCTGTCTCCTATCCCTTAACCAATTTCTTATACAGTTTGCCATCTTGGTACCCACCGTTAAGTTGCCCAATTTTGCTATGAGTCTAAATAGGGCACATCCACCACGTAACTTTAATCTATATCCCTGGTCACCCAGTCAAAGAACAGACTTGTCAAACATACCCCCCCCCAATGAATCCATGTTTCCTCAGGTCTAGGAACCCACTGGATTCAAGATACTCCACAGTCCTTTCCTATAGCAGTGGCTCCATTAACTTCCCCATCACCAATTTCAGACTGACTGGCTTATGGCTGCAAGCCTCCTCCCTGCTGCCACTTTTGTGAAGTGGTACTTAATTTGCCCTTCCCATCCCTCCAGAACCACTCTTGTTTCCAATGAGTTATAAAAAGGACTGTCTGAGGTCCAACCATTATCTCCCTGAGCTCCATCAATATCCTTGGATGTACCCAGTCTGGACCCACAACTTTGTCCACTTCTAGGTTTGTGAGTCCCAGAAGGACTCTCTCCTCTGTAAAACAACCTGTTCATACCTCTGTCACTCCCTCCAGTGCTCCTGACTGGAACAGCCCTCCACACCATGCCATGACCAGCCACCAACTGATCTAATCATGAATTCATACTGTACATAGTATGAGCCCATTGGTGAGAGCCAATGGGCTCATCGCCATGTACAATGATTGATGATCGAATCAGATCAGCAGCCTGACCATGGTAGGGTGTGGAAGGCTGTGCTAGTTGCTGGCACAGGTGGTGTGGGGGGGGGGGATGCAGGAAGGGAATCATGCCTACAGGGGTTAGGGGTCGCTACACTATTGAATATATATGGCAGGTAATTCTAATTCAACCAGGGATCCTGGATCACATATGGGGTAGGGGGACCTTACGTTATGGAAAGGATACAGAGAGGGATTATTGATTGAATGAGGGTTGGGGTACTGGAGTGAGGAAACACTACACTATGAAAATGGGGTTTTGAGCTGCTTATGATACTTGGTCTGGGATTGGACAGGGAGGGGGTGCCCTACGCTATGGAGCAGAGTGTAATACATTTATTTTGACAAGGTCAGTGATTGGGCGGAGAGCGAGGCACCCTACACTATGGAACAGGGGGTTTACTATTATTTCATGGGCATCGGGGAACAGGGCTGAGGGGTTGCCACTGGGCTATGGGGACTGGCAGGCTGCTGTGCTCCTGTGTGCACTACTGCAGCCTGCCTGTGGGTGGGCAGAAGTTAGGCATGCTTTTTCCATGCCTAACTTTGTGCCGCTCATCTCTTGCACTTGGTCAGCCCATCTGTTTTGAATATCCAATTTTGTGGGATATTTATGGGCATGCCCCCTCAACTTTGGCCACATACATTATCTTTGGGTCATGGCTCATCTTGATTTGGGCAGCCCATGTCCCTTCTTTAAATATGGGGTTTTGGAGCAATTTTTGTGATGGGCAGTTCATCTCCTTTTTTTTTCAGAAATGCACCACCCATCTCTTTTGAAAATGTGGGCCATGTAAGTTAAATGCACTGTTGTGTGCATAATACTTTTGTGCCATTTATCTACAACTTTTCTGTTTTCTTGCCTTAATAGGGTGATAAAAAAGATTTCCCCAAGTCTCCCACAAAAGTTAGCTCTGCAACTTTAAAATTATCAGAAAGAATCAGAGAAGCTAGTTAGGATTTTAGCACATTTACTCGATGACAGATGTGGCTTTGAAGGTGCTAGTGAGGAGATGGTATGTCAGGGTCATAACTGAAACCTAATGATTAACAGATAAGGCTTGCAAATTCCCAATTAGCCTGACAGGAGTTTATGAATATCTATAAAAGCTGCTGCAGCTGCACAGACTGATAACAAAGCATGTCTGAAGTGTTATAAAATACACATGAGAAAAACTCACGTTGTACAGTATGTCAGCAGAGATTTGAGGCTGGAATATAAAAGCAACAAAATTACACTCCCCAAGATTAATCCATACACTTTAGAGGGTATTCATGTGTTATTCTTTCTTTTCATCAAAAAACTTTTGGAAATTACAATGTTCGGTTATAGTAATTACAATAACTGCAAACACATACTTTATATTGCACCCTTTACTGTATGTAGACATGAATTCAGGGAAAACAGCCAAACCTTAATAAAGATAGTTGATTTAAAGAGCACCTTTTCTGGTGCTCCCCAAAACCATTTGTGCACCCTTACTTGGCCCCAAATCCACTGCTGCCTCAGAATTTTCTGATGCTGTTGTTTTGTAAGGGAAGTGATCATAATTTGGCTCTGTGACATCAAACCACCAATGCCTTTTACTTCCAGTGCTGAGGGTCACCCTTGCACTAGCACATTATGTGATGCAGTAATATGGTGAGTGCAGGCTGCACTTCATAAAGTACTATAGGTAAATGTTTTAAAGACCCTTGTTAGTTGAGCAGGGGCCTTGATTTTTCTGAATCAGAACCTAACAGTATTAAAAATTAAACACTTTAAAGCATGTCCCTATAGGACTCTATGAATTAGGCAGCAGTGAACTTGGGGCTAGGTAAGGGTGCGTGAATGCTTTTGAGGGGCAGTTGACAAAAGACCATGAAAGGTGTTCTGTAAATAGTATCGTGATCATACACAACGGCAATTCTGACCACTTTGTTGTTATGTTCTACATTTGCACCTACTCTGTCATAAAGACAGGCCCTCTTCACAGTCACTTACACAGTACTGTACAGTATGTGGTTCAAAGTGGATGACTTTTGTGTCACTCTACTACCTTGCACCCCATTGCACTATGCACAAAGCAGTCACAAGAGCCCTGCACTAGTGCATGTGTCAGTGTTCTAATACAGAGGGGCAGGAGCCCACTGTAACAAGGCTAATGGTATGTACAGAGGCACTCTGCCATACATAGTGTTTCTCTGGTAACCTCAGCCTCCTTCCTGAGCCCATAGGCAGAAGAAATGATAAACGCAGTTCTTCAAGGGGTTGCGCCCATGTAAGCAAGAAAGTTTGTTCCAGTGGAGTCAAATGGAGAGGCAGCATGCAACATTGCCAACCCCACATCTACATGGCCAGGGATGGGACATCTACTGGACACTGAAGATTAACTTTGGACATTCAGAACAGATTGGGGACCACTGAACCATCAACACAGACTGGCCATGGTCCACATTAATAAGACTTAACCCAGTCCACAAGCAGGTCTTCAGGAACAGGGCACAGGGTGAAGGGATGACATTGGCTGTATCACCAAATTCATAGGGAATGGACCATGGCATAGCATCATGTAACTGGAGCCACACCATGGGTTGACCCCCAAGGTCACTGTATTTTATGAATGGTAGGGAAGGCACAGCCTGCTTTATGTGCTACTAATATTATCTGGAACTGCATATGCATAAGAATGTGAAGCTCTGTTGTCACAGAAGATGTTTTGCCCACTGCAGACAGCAGATTTCCTTTGTGGCAAAGGTGTTGCTAGCATGAGATATTATTTGTGGTCTGTGCCGCAAAGCTGTTGGCAAGGATTCTGGGGCCACCTAGGCCCTCAGAAACTATAAAAACAAATGTTGGTGTTCTATGGTACAAAATAACAAATTTCTGCTACTTTTCCCTTATATTTCCCCACCTCTGTTCTCCTATTTTGTGTCTTTTTTTTTCCTTGTCAGGTAAAGATTTCATATCTTAGACTGAAATTCATAGAATGAATACCCTTCTCATTCGATATGAGCAAATTTGGGTAACAGGATTTTGAGAAGGGTCATGGGGGGGCAGTCTCCCTGACCTTTATCAAAATATGGGTTCATATCTGAAGAAAGTATGGTACACCAAGGGAAATATACCAAAAACATGCTGAGAATAAGGCTCACTGACATTGTTTCACTGTGAGGCTGCCTCCATTGAACCATTGCCATGTTTAGTAATTGAATATTAATTTTTTTATTCTACACTTCACTGTTGCCACTTCTTGTGCTAAATAAATGCTGTTCTAATACCATTTTACTCCTCACACTTGTTCTCTGAACTTCAGAGATCAAATATGAAACTTCCCTGGCCTTTTAAGCTGCTCTTCAACTAGTCAAGCAGTAGTCCAGGTAGATGGCAATAACAGTCTGAGTAGTATTTATTACTATAAAACAGTCTCAATTTCTTTTTCCCACATGTCTATACTTATTGTAGCTCTCTCTCACATACGCACTGACTAAGCAGTGTTTAGTTCACCAAAATGTACCTCTATATTTCACATCCCAGTATCATGTACACTCACTGACCACTTAGATAGCTGAGGTACAGGAGGGCGGGTCGCACCTGGGAGAAAACAGAGTCACAGTTCAAATAAACATACACAGAAGAAAAGGAGAAAACCAGCACCTGTAAAGTGCAATCCCCTCAGTTATTTGATTTTACTCACAGTTCACGTAGTTCTCAGAAGGAACTGCTGTCCGGACCAGTATGTCAGAATATTCAATTTCTTTACTGATCCATTAAAATCACCATGAACAACACTCAAAGAACACCAATGAATAGCAGCAATCCAATAATACATATTTAGATTCCAAAGGCTCCTCCACCAGCTATAGTACCCCATCCCCAACATGTTTCACTCAAAATAAGCTTTCATTGGGATCGCTGTTATTCAGTAGTGTTCTTTGAATGTTGTTCACCGTGATTTTAATGGATCAATAAAGAAATTCGATATTCTGACATACTGGTCTGGACAGCAGTTCCTTCTGAGAACTATGTGAACTGTGAGTAAAATCAGATAACTGAAGGGAATGAGCTTTACAGGTGCCGGTTTTCTCCTTTTCCTCCACTTAGATCGCTCCAGTCCTTGTTGTACACAAGACATTTTCTCATTGTGTTCACACCCAAGACTGGACATGCTAGTCTGCACACTTCACACATATATGCATTGTGGGATAGTTTTGTAATCCATGCTGGCTTAATAGTCACACGATGCTGCCATACTAAACTTCACCATGACATTCCATCATGTGACTATTAAGACAGCATGGACTGAAAACTATCCAGCAGTGCACTTGTGTGTAATGCTTAAAGGAGCCATTAGTTGACAAGTAGTAAGCAGTGATCCCACTCCAAAAATTTTAATCATGAGCAGGCAGCTGATGCTTTGATTCAGATTTTAAAATCAGGTTCATAAGTTCAGCCATGTAGACAATGTCACAGTGATGACAAGAAAGCTATAAGCCCCCACTCTCTGTGGAACCAGCAGGTCTCAGCAACGCAAACCATAGGCTTGGCATAAAAAAGCAAAACAAGGGTAAATCCAATGGATTAGCTAATCTGCACTCTGCCAAATAAAGCTGCACCACTACTGCTGACTTTTATTTCTTTTCTTTTTAAAACAGAGAAAAAATATGCCTAGGACAGTTGCAGTTTTTTCAAAGAATCATGCCAGTGCAAAATCAACAATTCACAGTGCAAATGATATTCAGAATGAATTTATTTGCAAAATGTTATTGCGCAAAAAAGTTTTTTTTTTCAACCTTGTTTCTTACTATGTCCCGAATTTTGGTAGAAAGCTGTTGAATGACACATTGATTCATCCATTTCTTCTAGCTCAATTGCCTAAGTCCAAGTTCAGTTGCTTCTGGTATTTATTTCATTTAGAGTGCTTCTATGAGGCTGCTAGGTTGACATAAAAAAGCTGTTGGTAGAAAATTCCTCTTACATTTTGCTGCTGTCAGCCAAGACATAAAACCATCTCCTCACCAGAGGTAGCTGCTATAGCGAACTTGCCTATGTTTCGGAGTGACGATCACTCCATCATCACAGCTGGCTGGGCTAAGCATATTATTTTAATGTTGATAGTGATACCCCAAAGAAAAATGTATGTTTTTACTTCTTTACCCTGATGTATGAAATCTTTCTTTGTCGTTGTGGGGTGGGAAGCGTGGACTTGCAAAGGGAGACATGATTTGTTTACACTCAGTCAGCAATAACCCCCCTCACAAAGCCAGTCACTCTCACAGACATACCAGTCTGAGGGGCTTACACTCAAGGCTAGGCCACCAACAGTGGTATGGCAACACCCCTAATTATCCCAGTCCCAAACTTGTCCACCAGGGAATGGGATCATTACATTAAATACAAGCCAGCCAGGCATAACAGTGCTCTGCTCAGGCCAAGCAGCTGCATGAGTCACCTTGCCTCACCATCTGTGTGTCTGTCCTCTTGAACTGGGCTGCAGGCATTCACTTCAGCAGCAAGCTGGATGAGCATGACAGGCAGGTCCAGTCTCCCTATTCAGTTCCTTATCATCGAGTCACTGATGAACAGAAATGCAGCCACAGGCATTCATGGCAGACAAGGCAGACAATAGTGCTAAGCAGTAGGACTAGCCAGAACCAGGGAAGTTGGTTAAGGAAAAACTGGTTAAGGAAAAAAATGGTGGCATGGGCTTGGCATGACAGCAGGGGTGACACTACTGCTGCTGAACAACAGCAAAATCATGTAGTTGAGGAAATAGACTTACCTTCCAACCCTGCCCTGCTTTCTACTGATAGGATCCGTTGAGAGAGTGGAGGTGGTTCTGTTTGTACAGCATACATCATTTACAAAGAACCAAGGGAAAAAAGGGGAGTACTTTAAGGTGCAAACTGCTTTCACAGGAAATTGTACATTAAAAAAAATAACTTAGCCATACAATTCAGGGTCCAAGACAAAATCTTCTGGGCCCAAGCTCCAGAGGACCAGTGCTAGCTACTGCCCTGCTTTGCATATGGCTGTTTGGCAGTACAGGAAATCACTTGCATTCCTGAATATAACCCCACCCCCCAATTCAACTGTGTATGGAACATCAGGATTGTAAGCCTTTCCTGCATGGTCCCATAGGGTATAGTGATTGAGTATCGAAAGGAGCATTAGCTAGCTTGCAAGTCAGGAGCTGTGCAATGCAGAGTGGTCAGAACTAGTTCTAAAAGGAACAGAAATCTTTTACACACCATGGAGGTTTAAGTTCTAATTCAAATTGAGAGCATATTGGATTCTATGTTTGAAAGGTTCCATGTTCCGAAGAAATTTCTGTTGTTGTTGATACATCTCAAAAACAGGAAATGCCAATTTGAGGTAAGATCGGAAGAACATGGTAATATAAGGAGGAGCTCAAAAACAAGTATCACAAGACTAACCAGCCACACAAATCAACAAAATCTGGTCAGAGCCGATACAGTGGTGGAGAGCTTTTGGGATGCCTTTACCCATTATTTCTAAAGAGTTTGCACAATGTAGATCTGTGGAGAGGCAGTTTCAATGCCGTCTTCCTTTTACACATTTTTACAATGTGTTTTCCTCGAACATGCCTGCTGATTACTATATATTTAGCCTGGATAGTTCACAGAAGAAATGGTATCTTATTTTTGGTGGGGCTCTACATCTACACAATATTATGGTGCATTGTGTAAAGTCAGAATGCACTGAAAATAATATTTTACATCTAGGGGGACATATTAAGTGCTGGACAGATGCATGAGCAGAATGATGCGTTGGGCAAAGAGGGTGCGCCGGTCAACACTGATACACTATTTAAAGAGAATGCATCACCGGTACAGAGTGTGCAAATAGTGAAGCCCACCAGGATAAAGTGCAGCACTGCAGGATTCTGCAGTAGACTTACTCTAGCAAACAATGCAATTTCAATTGGAGTTAATCCCTTTTGTCATGCAGTAAACCTGTGACACTGTGCTTCATCATGGCGGGTTTCATTGTACCTGTTGAAAATGAGACCCTGGATGGAAGTCACAGTGCAGGCGGCCACCAAATCAAGTACATCCAGGGAGACCCAGACTAAATACCTTTCAGGGGCAATGTGTGGCACATACTGGTATGTGCCACAGCCCCCATGGGCAATATTCAGCCCAAAAATGCAAATGAATTAATAGAGCGCTCAAGGTGAAAAGGTGCCTTATGCATGCTCATTACCAGCCCATTTGCGTGTTGCCATGGGGATGAATGCACTGGAGCAGCTCTCTCTCCCAAGTTCCAATCCCAGTTGCTCCCATTTGGGACAGGCCCTGAAGTCTCTAGTGGTAAAGTGGCACTCTCCACCTGTTCCACCAGCCCCAGTCATATGGGAGTCCAGGCTCTATCATTTCCATACTGTAGGGACCCTGATGCCATCACTGACTAAAACTGAATACACCTACTATCCATGTCCATAGTGTAGTGGGCCCCACTTCTCCTCAACAGTGTACAGACACCCCCCCTCCCTGCCTCCCAGTCCATCCCATTGTGACGACTAGCTCTGTGATGGGATTGTAACACTGTATCGGCAGGTGGTGGAGCACTAAGAGTAGCATGCTGGAATGTGTTATATATAAGTACGAGCTGTGTGCAGGTAATAACACCCAGTGGACATACACCTCAGGCACTCGCATGGGGATCCATCATCCCGGTGCCATTGCACTGTTCAGTGTGGATGATGGCTGATGCTGTACCCACTCAACCAGGTCCCAAAACAGGCATGTTACAGCCATCCTCCCATTCATTTGTACAATTGGGGATCTGTGGATGAACTATCCATACCTGAAGAGTACACTGCAAATGGCATTACAGGATACCACACCCCATGGCACCCGGAACACCTCGGCATTCTGGAGGGTGACATGTTACACAGGGGGATGGGGGAGAGTGTGGACTTGTAGCAGGAAGATACAGTATTGGCAAGGCATGCATTAGAGGTATGTAAATTCCCTCTTATGGTCTGCCAGGGACCTACACATGGATGCATACACTGTGGGTCCATAGCTTGTGTGGTGCCCCAATGCACAGTACAGCCAAATGGGTCATTCCATAGTGCAGGTCCCCAGCCCAGGTTCAGTGCAGTCAATAATTGGCCATGTCAGGATGTGGAGGGCAGTGCTAGTCTTTACAAAAGGTCAGGTATGAGAGAGTGAGGGTGTCTGTGTACAGGGGCAGTGGATGGGGGTCCTCTACTCTATGGATATGGACCATGGTTTCCTCTGGTGCAATCAAGTCTGGGGGGCCCTACACTATGTAGCTCTTCAGGGATGTAGATGGATAGATTGAGGATGGAAATGGGGCACCTCTAGTCCACCAGGGCTGCCAAGCTGCTGTTCACCTGGGTGCACATCTGCAGCCCACCTGTGGGTGGTTGGTCAGATTAGATCAGTTATTCATGGCCTAACTGTGGGCCGTGGTGCGCTGAACTGTGAAGTAATCATTAGTACTGAATATGCTGCACCATGGCATATGCATGGGAATGCTCCTTGACTTGCACAGCATACCATTTGTGTGTGCCCTGTGCCCATTCCCTTATGGCCAGTACATCCTGCACATTTGAATATCACACTGCTGCACACTGTTGGAGTTGCATGGTACATCTCCCTTTTCTGCCAGAATGTACTGTGCAGCTCCTTTGAATATGGGGGCCCTGGGCTAGGTACCTTGAATAAATTCATTATAAAAATGGTAAAATTGTGACCTCACTGAAAACAAGTTATTGCATCTAATCTGGGAAAGCCTGAGTAAATACAGTGCAAAAATGTGCAAATGAAGATCCTTATGACAATGAGATGTAGCCTCTCCCCTGCCCTATTCAGGATACAAAATATAGGATAAAAAAAATTCAGTGCTCCCAGATCCAAATAACCATTTCCCTGTAAGAAGCCTTCATTTTTACTGTGTGTTCCCCACAGTGGCAGAATCAAATCCCTCTAGATTTTTCCATAAGCCACTGGTTCCTTATTTATGACTTTGTTCTTTATTTATTATATCAGCAGTCTTTTATCAGGAAAATGGCTCTGTATTACATGTCAAGATGGCCTTGGAATGATTTGGATCAATATGGTATGCATAAGGCAAAATGGGGGGACTATATGAAATAACAAATATCACACTCATTATTTCATTAACTATACTCAAAATTCATAATCATAAGTCAGATAATCTTTCAAAAGGAGTTAGTAATGCCTGCAAACAAATGTATTGCAAATAGAGACATGTATATGTGTGTGTGTTATATATATATATATATATATATATATATATAGAAGAGAGAGAGAGAGAGAGAGAGAGAGAGAGAGATGGGGAGAGATACAAATGCTATTTTGCATCTTATAGTTGTTAGTTTTCAGACAAATTCTCATAGACTTTTTCTGGAATCTTGAATGAGTTATGTAAATGTTATTTTCTTCAAGGCCCTGATCCAGCAACTCAGTAAATACACACTCAGTACATCATATTACAAACTGACAAAAAGCAGTCTTCTGTTTCCAGTTGTTTGATCAGGAATTTTGTAAATGGTGTAGTTATATACCAGGATCTTGCAAGTTACTCATGAAGATCTCTGACATTTCAGGAATAACATCAAGCCTACATGAAACTTCCAAAAAATATATAAATAATATAGAAAAACATAAAGGGAACTGACAAGTTCCAATGTGCAGATCGGTTTGGCCATTGGCCCTTATCTGCTGACGGTGTTTATATGTCTATGTATCTATGTATCTAAACAATAATTTTCCTCCTAATAAATTGCATGATCTCCTTCATTCTCAAAAATAGCACATTATCTATCAAGTCAATATCTCTCCCATCTTGGCATCAAACAAGATCTTGGCTTCTAGAAAGTGCTGAACTGCCTAAAGTGTATTGTAATTAATTGAAAAAACATCTACATGTCTGTTATGTACAGTACTGTGTCTTTTGATACAGGTTGTATATTGCATTTGCTATGTTCGTATTTATATACATATTCTGTGTAACTATTTATTTTATACATCTGGACCCCCATTGAAAATGTGCCTCAGTTGAATTAAGCTATCTGAATTTTCAGAATAAAATGTTTACCACTGCTACTACCATATGTCGTGAGAGATCAAAGCAAGTTAACACATACCCTGACTACATAACCAGACCTAAAATTTATTTATAGAAATTATGCAAGATTACATTACTAATACAGTAAATTAAATTATTACTGTTCAGATCTTCTTACTGTTTAGATTGCTCATTCCAACCACAAACAATAGATTTACGCTCCACAGCCTAGAGTTGGAGGTCCAGAACACAAGAAAAACTCAACTGTTGTCTTCTACAATTTTCTTTCTCAGTTGTTTTGACTTTTTATAACTCTATATGAGAATATAATGGATCAGCTAATTATACAGATACATTTCTCAATCATGGTTTGTCAGCAGATAATTCATTAGATGAGGTCTCCCGTGCCAGGAATTTGACTGTTTCTCCACCCCTCCCCAACACACACACACACACACACACACACACACACACACACACACACTTACTATAAGATAGATCGGTAGCTCTTACCTGTTATGCTTGGGAAGGAAGTGCAGCCCAATTTGCTGGGAAAGGGTATCATTTCTGAGGTATGAATCTTTCCTGAAAGATATTCATGCCCAACTGAAGTTAATAGGAAAAAAATGTTTAAATGCTAGACATTTAAATGTGGCATCTGTTACATTTTGAAGGGAGTAAACAAGTCTCCAGTTTAAGAGGCAACCAAGATTTAACAAGCTGTTTCAGTTTCCTAATGGCCATCTGATAAGCAGCTTGGAGTTATGCCTCCAACATTCTAAACAGGAAGAAGGAATTATTTTATTTTAGTTGCCATAGTGAATTGTGGATGTGTAAGGATACATTGAAAAGTCCAAAAAATGTGTTCCACGATATTCCATTTTCAAGCTACTGATAGCAAGATGGATGTAGGCACTGCCTACAACCATAAAAAGACTTATTTCCAAGTGCATGAATTGGACTTTCTTCACTGCAGAGCTTTCTGCATGCTGGAAACATCTCCTTCTGTATGCTCTCAGCAAAATGTGAGCAGAACAAAACACATAGAAAAATTACTGTTTTCTTTTTTTTTAATAAAAGAAAGTAAACTTCCAGGTAGCATTCAAGAGGCTCTTAAAATCATTCTGCCAAAGGAAGGTAAAGATCTAAGGTTATGCTTGTTGTACCACCCCCCAGTTTTACTTAACTCGGTTTATAAAATGTACACCAAAATTCCAGCATCAAGATTAGAAAACATACTTCCATCAATCATGCATAATGATCAAACTGGCTGTGTTACAGGGGGGAAAGGTTTTAACAACATCAGAAATGCATTAAATATACTGTCTATGGAGGATCAACAGGATGCACTACTTTTTTTCTTTAGACAGATAAAATGTTTTTGACAGGGTGGGATAGGCCCATTTAATTCAAATACTGGAAGAAGCAGACTTGGGCCCTAATTTTAGAAAGTGGATTAAAATAATGTACAACAGCCCAGGCAAGAGTATTAACAAAACAAAAAACTCACAATGTTTTAGGCTAGAAAGGACACAAGGCAAGGATGTCCTCTATCTCTGTTTTTGATTTGCTCTAGCCCATAGAGTCACTTGTCACTTTAATTACAAATCATAAAGAGGCCCTACTGGCCAGGTGACATAGAAACATAGAAACTTAGACTTTGATAAGGACCGCTTGGCCCACCTAGTCTGCCCATTTTCCTACCAACAGGATAAGCTGCAGCTCCTATTTAACCAACAAGCTATTTCTTCCTACCACCCAAAAAAATGACCTTATGTCTGCCCCATGCATTCTTGAATTTTCCCACAGTTTTAGACCCCACAACCTCCTCAGGAAGGCTGTTCCATGCATCCACCACCCTCTCTGTGAAAAAATACTTCCTCACATTGCCCTTGAGCCGTCCTCCCTCTGTCTTCAAATTGTGTCCCCTTGTTCTTGCACATCTCTGTTTCTGAAAGATGCTACCCTTTTGGACTTTGTTGATTCCACTGAGGTACTTAAAAGTTTCTATCATGTCTCCCCTCTCCCTCTTTTCCTCAAGGGTATACATATTAAGCTCCTTTAGTCTCTCCTCGTATGGCTTCTCTTGCAGACCCTGCACCATTGTATTTGCCCTCCTCTGGACTGCCTCCATCCTGTCTATGTCTTTGCAGAGATGGAGTCTCCAGAAATGGATGCAGTACTCCAGATGGGGTCTCACCAACTGTCTGTACAGGGGGATAACAACTTCCTGTTTTCTGCTGGTGATGCCTTTCTCTATACATTCCAGTATCCCCCAGCCTCCCTACTGCCTTCTCACATTGCTTGCCAACCTTAAGGTCATCTGATATGATTACCCCCACGTCCCTTTCCATTTTTGTTGTTGTTACTACCTTTCTCCCCCATTGTGTAATATTCCCTTGGGATTTTGTTTCCCAGGTGTATTATTTTGCACTTCTTTGCATTGAATCCAAGCTGCCATACTTCTGACCATTCCTCCAACCTTGCCAAGTCCGTTCTCATCCTTTCCACGCCTCCTTGTGTATCAACCCTGTTGCAGATCTTTCTGTCATCTGCAAGGGCATACTTTCCTCTGCAATGTCACTTATAAAGACATTAAAAAGGACTGGACCCAGTACTGAATCCTGCGGTACTCCACTAGTAACCCCTCTTTCTTCAGAGTGGACTCCATTTACAATTACCTTCTGTGTTCTGTTGTCCAGCCAATGTTTTACCCAGGCAACCACCCTGGGACCAGCTCCCAGGCTGGTTAATGTGACTATTAATCTTTTGTGTGGGACTGTGTCAAATGCCTTGTTAAAGTCTGGGCAGGCCATGTCCACAGCCCCTCCCTGGTATACTACTCTTGTCACCCAGTCAAAGAAATCAATTAGATTCCTCTGACATGACCTTCCCACTGTGAACCCATGCTGCCTTGGGTCCTGTGCCCCACTGACCTCTAGGTACTCAGAAATTCTTTCCTTCTGAAGTGATTCCATCACTTTTCCTACCACAGAGGTCAAACTGACAGGTCTGTAGTTTCCTGCCTCTGTCTTGCTCCCACTTTTGTGAAAGAGAATCACATCTCCCTTCCTCCAGTCCTCAGGTACCAAACCATCCTCCCATGATTTGTTAAAAAAGAGTAGTTAGTGGTGTCACTAATTCTCTCCTCAATTCCTTTAGAAGACTGGGGTGACTTCCATCAGGACCCATTGCTTTTTCCACTTTCAGTTTTAGGAGTTCTTTCAGAATGCTTTCTTCTGTGAAAGGACTGGGATCAACCCCCCCCCCCATCCAGAGTGCTTCTGTTAATTGGATTAGGCACCTCCCCCTTCTCCTCTTTTGTGAATATTGAGCAGAAGTATTCATTCAGTATCCCTACTTTTTCACACTGTCCCTCTCTGCCCACCCACTGTTCATTCTATTCAGCCTGACTATCCCTCCCTTTGTCTTTCTATGCTCCCTGATATACCTGTAAAAGCTTTTAGCCCCCTTCTTAACCGAGTTGGCTATCTTTTCCTCAGATTGGGCCTTTGCAAGTCTGTCTACCCTTCCTGCTTCTTTCTGCCTTAACTGGTACAGTTCTCTGTCCTGCTTCTTCTGTGTTTCCTTATACTTCCTAAAGTGACAGTGAGGATTGAGGTACTGGATGCCACACCTCATGCCATGCTGGCAACATGGGTTCAGGAATAACCTTGGGTCATCGGGGTGCCGGAATTGGGGGGGAGCAGAGCAGGACTGAGCAGCCTAATAGCAGCTTTCCTCTCCTGGGTGGATGTCACCCCCCCCATAGTTCCGCTGCCACTAGATGGAGGTCCAGTGGAAGCACAGGTGGGAGGGGGTGGCAAGTCGGAACGTGGCATGCATGTGCCTCCACATATGCACGTCCATGCCCGGGGAAAGGGATGAATGAAAATGGGGAAAAACTCTGGATAAAAACATTATAGGAAAAAAAAAGAAATCATAAAGAGGTAGAAAGGTTTCAGATAGTAAACATACATCTTAAAATTTTTCAGTATGCTAACAAAATTTAACTTAACTTAAATGAGTCAAGTAAATCAATTGATATAATCATAAAGGCAATAAGTGAATTTGATTTAAAATCAGGGGTACAAAATCAACTGGAGTAAATCTGAGGCTGTCCTTATTAGCCCAGTAGGGAACCTGGTACATTTCCAGACTTGCCCTTTAAGTTTGAAAGGCAAACTATGAAGTATTTAGGGATATAATTAGCATACACAAAAAAGCTTTAGTAGAGTTGAACTTTAATCCATTATTACAAAAAAATAGAAAAATGTTAGATAGTTGGAAGAAACTTCTAATGACACTGACAGGTAGAGTACAGGGTATTAAAATGAGTATATTACCAAAGATTTTGTACACTTTACAAGGATATACTATGATTTTCTGAAATGCGTCAGCCCAACGCTCCGTATCCCGACACCGGACCCCAAACACAGTTGCCGACATCAGGATTTTACCCCCTGTAAGTGATTCAGGGGGCTTCACCCCCTGCACCCCTCACGTGGGGGACTCTTCCCCCACACACCCAGTACTTAAGGATTCTCACTCCACTGGGGGTAAAATCCCAATATCGGGCAATAATGCTTCGGGTGCCTGGGATCGTGATACAGAGCTTCGAGCTGATGCATTTTGGCAAACCAAATGGATCTCCTTTACAATTACTCCCTAGTACCATAAATAGAATGGGATAAAACATTTTTTAGGTACTGTATATAAGCAAAAAGAGGAAAAGCAAGGCAAGGATTATAAAACATAAAGGGTAAAGAGTGGACTGTGTGATGGAAGACCAGAAGAAAGCTGATATGTTGAACAAGTACTTTTACTTAATATGTACAAAGGAAGAGGTAGGGGATGGGCCACAGATAGGGGGGAAAGGGCAATAAAGGAAGGGAGCTAGACACTAGCCCTTTTACAGAGTAGAGAGTCCTTAAGGAGCTACCACAACTGAAAGTGGATAAAGCAATGGAGCCAGACAGGATGCACCCCAGGATACTGAGGGAACTTAAAGAGGAGCAGACTACACCTCTGACAGCCCTGTTTAACCTATCACTGGATAAGGTGGAAGTCCCAGGGGACTGGAGGAGGGTGAATGTGATCCCACTTCACAAAAGTGGGAATATGGAGGAAACAGGAAACTACAGACCTGTAAGCCTGACTTTGGTGGTGGGCAAAGTTATGAAAATACTGCTAAAAGAAAGGATTGGGAAACACCTTGAGACCAGTGGATTACAGTATCTGAGTCAGGATGGGTTCACAGAAGAGTAATCTTACCAAACAAACCTGATGGATTTCTTTGAGTGGGTATCCAAGGAAGTTTATGGGGTGGAGTGGTGGATGTGGCCTACCTGGGTTTAAGTAAAGCCTTCAACACCATTCCATACAGGATACTGGTAAGCAAGCTGGGCAGCCTGGGAGTGGGACCAAAGGAAGTAATTTGGGTACATAGTTGGCTAAATAACAGGAGTCGGAGGGTAGTCACACATGGGGTTCACTCAGAAGAAAGCAAGGTAACCAGTGGGGTGCCACAGCGGTCAGTACTAGGACCAGTTCTCTTCAATGTTTTTGTTTGTGACATTGCAGAGGGGCTTTAAGAGAAGGTATGCCTGTTTGCAGATAACACAAAAATCTGCAACAGAGTGGGCACACTGGGGGTGGGGGAGTTGAAAAAATTAGGGAAGATCTGAAATTGCTAGAAGACTGGCCAAAAGCTTGGCAACTAGGCTTCAATGCCAAAAAATGCAAAATTATGCAGATAGGGCACAAAAAACAAAGGGCAACATATCAAATGGAGGAGAAGTGATGACAACCACAAAACAGGAAAGGGACTTGGGGGTCATCATATCAGATGACCTGAAGGTAGGTAGCAAATCAGTGTTATAAGGCAGTGGGGAAGGCTAACAGAATGCTGGGGTGTATAGGGAGGGGTATCATAAGCAGAAAGTGGGAATTACTGTTACTCCTGTATAGACTAATGGTGAGGCTCCACCTTGAGTACTGTGTCCAATACTGGAGGCCTCATCTCCAGAAAGACATGGATCATGTGGACGCAGTCCAGAGGAGAGCAACTAAAATGGTGCATGGTCTGCTTCAGAAGCCCTATGAGGAAAGGGTCAGGGAGTTAAATATGAACTCTCTAGAGAAAAGGGGAAAGGGGAGACATGATAGAAATGTTCAAATATCTCAAGTGTATAAATTGGATACAGGAGGGAGGTATTTTTCATACAAAGAGGTGCTCAAGGACAAGTAGTCATCATATGAGGCTGAAGGGGGGAGGCTCAGAGGGAATGTGAAAAAATACTTCTTCATAGAAAGGGTGGTGGTTGTCTGGAACAGACTCCCACCAGAGGTGATGGGCATTAAAACAATGACAGGATTCACATGAGATAGACACAAGGGGACCTTAGTACCAGGGATGGGAGAGGAGGATAAAAGCTGGAGATTGAGTAGGGTGTGTGTTAGCACATTATGTATGGAATTTTAGGGCAGACTGGGAGGGCTAAGACATTTTTTTCTGCTGACAGCTTCTATGCTTCTATGTAAAACTAGAGACTATTGTTAGGAAATGTGTTATTGAAAGAAAAAAAGCTAGGTTTAAATATGAATAAATTAAAAGCTACATATACACGAGCTGAATTAAAACTCACAGATTTCTGGAAATACTATCAAGCTGGTATACTAAACCAATTAAGGGAATACATAGGGAAAAGAGACCAGATGGTGGGTTAATTACGAAATACAACAGACAAAATATGAGCAACCTTGTCAACAACTATTTGCAAATATACAAAAACTGACAGCAAAGATAAAAAATTGTCTGACTAACATTATATAGGAAACATGGAAAAACTATGACAAGAAAAAAAACACAAAAGAAAACTTGAGAATTCACATAGACTCATCATTACTGTATATCTAAATGATGATCATCTCCCATGCATAGGCATAGGGATATTAGGCAGCTAAATGACTTATATGATGGAGAGGCATGTATGTCTTTCAAACAAATTAAACAACTACATAATATTAGCTCCAAAGATTTGTTATCTTCTTATAGATAACAGCATACTTCACTAAGAAATTGGGGATAGGACTTAAAAAGTCTGAAAAGACTTCAGTTAAAACAATTTTAGCTGATGAGAAACAAAGACTAAGACTAATCTCTGAAACTTATAATCTTTTAATGGTAACTGAACCCCACCCCAAACAAAGGTTAAGAAACAAATAGGAATTCAAATTGAAGATTAAAATATTGGATGAAAAAAATGGAGCAGAATCGTAAGGGAAATAAAACCGACAGAAAATATTAAATTAAACCAAATACAGTTCAATATTTTCATAGACTTTATTATACTCTGTGTTTATTAAATAAGATGAATAATACAATCTGTCCATGGTGCAACAGATGTGGTTCATGCAAGGGACACAGGAACATGTGATTGAATCGCGTAAAGATATTACTACACTCTGGAACCAGGTGTTTCAATTCATTAAACAAGATACCAGGGATAAACATTAGATTGGAAACAAAAATGTGTTTTTTAGGCATGAGTTCTATACAAAATTTTTCATCTGATTACCTGAAGAAAAAAAATTAGATATTGCACTAATTGATGTAAGAAAGTGTATAGCCAGCTTCTGGAAAAATAGGGTCCCACCCATAGATTACCTCTGGAGAAATCTCTTTCAAAACTGTATGGCTCTAGAAAGCTTCCAATATATAAGTCATGGCCATATTAACATTTATAACAAAATAAGGGCCCCAGTGCAGCGTATAATAGATCAGAGTAAGAATTGAATTCAGAATCTTTTCAGTCAACACAGTGTTAGTTTTAGATACAGGTAGGGAGGGGGTTAGGGAGGTTGTGATCTATCACACCATAGTGCAATACAAGTAGTGTTGTACGAAAATGAAATATTTTGCCTGGTGAAATATTTCACGTAATTTCGTAATTACGTGAAATTTTTCGCCTATGCAAAATGAAAGTTCACCTGTTTTCTTGATTTCATGTAATGGTGAAATTTCGCTTAACATGGCTTGACAAAATATTTCACCTATGCAAAGTGAAATTTTACTTGGCTTCACGATTTTCCGTAAATGCCGAAATTTCATCTAAATGCATTGGTCTGCCAATTTCGCCCATTGATGCTCCAAAATTTAGCCTTAAGGTGTAATTTTGCAGGTGTAACTTTTGATTTCATTGGCGAAATTTTGGTCCAAAGGTGAACTCTGCAATGCATTGTGGGTAAATTGGTCAAAAGTCACATGTAGCTTGTTTACAGAACATTCTGCTGCATGCTGAGTTCGAGAGCAGACTGTTGTGGTGCATCAGAGCTAATAAAGCTTTTGAAAACATAGCTAAAACTTGTTTTTGAGAGCTAATTGCTGCAAAATATAAAGTTTTTTCCTAGTGCTACTGTGCTGCTAGGGCACATTTTATAAGTTTGTGAATTATTTGTATAATGCGTAGTTTAAATTAGGTTTTACTTTTCTCTCTGTCTTTGAAACAGTTGTGTGGGATAGGGTAGGAGTGTAAAGCAGTGCAGGCTATTTCTAACCAAGCAGATCAGTATTTACTCACAATTATGAGTTATTTAGTTAGTGTTATTTCTTATTAATTTTGTTATATCTTGCCATTTGTTTTTCTCTGAAAAGTTTCTCCATCCTGTTTGAGAGAGGTTCTGCCACTGTTAGCTATATTATTCCACTTTTAGCTGTGAATTGATTGTGAATTCTAAAGTTTTAAACACACTGAGCTGATCCTTTGTTTTATTTGTTTTGTGGTTAGCTCTGTTTGCTGGAGTGTTAACTTGTGTTACTAAAACTGTGAAAATCAACAATTGTATTAAGTACTTCTACTTGATCACTTGAACTTGTCCATTTATAGTTGCACTGCATTGTTGAATTGTTCCCCTGTATGTTATTGCTGGAGCTTGACTCTGCACACTGCGTGATGTTGCTGTTTTAGTTAACTTACGTTACACTTTCTCTGTTATAGCATTGTTTGCGTAACACCTAACGCGTACATTATAGAACAGTATCAATTAAAATAGTCATTTTTAAGAGATTTCTTGGTGATCTCTCCAATCCAGACCAGTACCATATTGTGTGGTTCTACTTGTCTTTGTTGCAGTTTTGTGTTTGTCTGTGCCTGTATATAAAACAAATATTGTGGTGCTGAGTAATAACACATTACAGTACTTTATTTGTCCAGAGACACAGGTGATCTGTATTTAAACTTGACCATTTGTGACCTTTTTCCTTGTGTGTGTTTCTTTAATTCCTTCCTGTTTGGTGAAAAAAAAAAGTAACCTTTTGGTTTTTTACTAGAATAGGCTGCCTACCATATATGGTATTGGCTGTACTCTAAGTGCTGGTACCTGTCCTGATTGTGTTTGGACTTTAAGTAGGCGTGGGTGAAAGTTGTGAATTCCACTTCCGTGGAACTTCCATGAAATTTCGGAAATATTGCAGAAATAGTGGAATTTTTGCCATTGGCAAAAGTAGGATTATCCACAGATTTTCACTGAGTTCTGCAGACTTTTTTTCTGAACTGGAGAAAAATGCATATAAACTGTGGGATTTATTCTTTCCACAGTTTAATTAACTGTCAGTGAATGAGCACCTGCTTGTACAACCATGTGGTTGTTCACTGTCAATTCAGAGGGCCACTAGTAGTGGAAGAGAGATGAGTGCTGCACTGGTGGCCCGCTCAGAGGCAGGGTGGGAAGGGGAGTTGGGTGGTGGCAGATTAACTGTCAGGGTGGTGCTTGTGGGGGTCTAATAGACATCATGGAATTGAGATTATTTTTTTTTTTACAAAGGATCTGGGATGGGGAGGTCCACTAGACACCAGGGATTACTGGGACTAGAGGAGGATGAGTTGGTGGACTGCTGGCTGCTTATTTGTGGACTAAGTAATCCAGGATAGGGAGGGGCTCTGTTAGACATCAGGGAAATAAAATGTTTTGAGAGCCATGATCGGTGAGTGGGGGGCAGTAGAAACCATAAGGGTCCAAGGAAGAGATTGGAGGTCTTTACTGGGACCCTTGATCAGTGGGGGGTGGATTCTTGAGTTAAACTACAGTTTAGAAAAGCCTCAGAAATGATCACTAGCAGTGATCCTTTCTGCAAATTTTTTTTCCGCAGTTCAATAAATTATTCCGCAGTTTTTCATATTTATTTTGCAGTTTTAAGGCAGAATTTCTGCAAAAGTTCCAAAAAAGATTAAAGAACTTTAGTGGAAGTGAAATTCGCACTTTTTCCAAAATTCCTCCTGCAGAAATTAATTTTCACACATCCCTACTTGTAAGAAAGCCAGTACTGTAAGTGTGAGATGTCATCATGCACATGTGATGTGTTAGTCACACAGTTAGTAGTAATACATCCTTTCTTCAAATACTCCCAGAGAAAGGCAAAACTTTAAAGCAGCAGTCAGCAAAAATGCCTTCTAAGAAGTGACCAATTACAGGGGGGAAACATGGAAAGGGGGATGAGGGAGCTAAGAAGTCTGCTAAAAAAAGTACAATTTCAGTTCCAGTTCTCCATATCAGTGAAAGCACATGTATGTCTGCAACAGTGTCTTCTGATGTGGGCCCTGGTGGTGCGGCAGGAACCAGCAAAGGAATTGGTGGCCGAACTGGGTCATGTATACCTGTGTCTTACTTTTTTAAAGCTCATGCCTCTAGCCATGCTAGTGGGGGATGCTGACAGTGAGAAGAAGGGACGTACTGACACAGGCACAGAAACAGTGGTCCAGGACTTGAAGGAGGGTGATAAGTCTGTCAGTGTGACTGTCCATGTTCCTGCAGGAGTTGGTGATGATAGTGTTCAACAAGAGTCTGATAGTCCTGAGATAAGGATAGTCAGCGCCCTGAGATGGTTGCAGAGAAAGAAAAAGGTGCTGTCCTCCAAGAAGACAGTGATCGGGGGAGGAGGAGGATGATGACAAGGACATCATCATTATTGGTGGTGATGATGATGATTGGGATGATCTCATATGGGAGCCTGAGTTAAAAAAAAGTCAAGGGTGATGTAGGCCATTTACATGTACAGCCCATGGGTCAATCTGAGACTGTCTCCAAGCCTATAAGCACACCTCCAAGCAGTCAGGTAACCCCTCCCAATGTAGTTTTACTGAAGTGATGACAGCAGCCCAAAAAACACATGCTTCCACACCTGTTTCTGAACTACCCCAGTCCCAGAAGCATCTGAAGTCCAGAGGTCAAAAGTCCCTAGTTTGGGACTTTCATGTGCTAGATCCTGCTGATAAGACCACTGCAATATGTCAACTTTCTCAAGCCCGTGTTAGTCAGGGGGAAAAGGGAAGCCACATAGGCACCGGGAGGGCCAACATGCCTACCTGAAAAACAAGCACCCGCTGAGATGGCAGCAACACCAGAAGGATACCAGAGCTGTTTGTAGCAAGTTACATGGAGAAAAGCAAGAGCAGGAGGAGGAAGGGCAGAGTGGGTCAGTGGTACAGGAGGAGGGTGAGTAATCCTTTGATCTCTCAAGTAGTGGGCATTGCAGTGGAGGTGCGAGTCCCAGTCCCATGAGTCTGAAAAGTACACCACCACACCCACAAGCAACCAAAATAACTGGTTTCATGCAGCCTACACAGCCCCAAGAGTCAAGTGTTACCCCTAAAAGAAAATCATTGCTGCCACAAGTACAGCGTTCTGGTTGGACAGCCCCAAATATGCAGCCCACTCTGAAGACCAGCTTTAAGCAGCAGACAAAGTACCCCCCCCCAATCATGCTGCTGCACGAGAGTTAAATGCTGCCACTGCTGAAATGCTGGCCATCGATCTGTTGCCATTCTCATTCATAGAGAATGCTGGTTTCCACAGATTGATGTCCCGTGCCTGTCCCAAATGGCAAGTTCTATTGCGAACCTATTTTAGTAAGCATGCCATGCCAGAGCTGAACAGTAGAGTTGCTGATTACATCAGACATGCGTTGAAGCATAGTGCATCACACTATATCCATCTTAGCATGGATATGTGGACCAGTGGATAAACAGCGGCAAGTTCATATATGTGCATAACAGCACACTGGGCACACTTGCCTGGTGTGGTACTTGATTTTGTTCCTGGCAAAACATGTGTGAATCAAAATTGTGGTGGTAGTAACACACACCTGGTATTCGGCAGCATGCAACCCTGAGTATAACAAGTGTCACAGGTTCTCACACGGCTGCAAAAATGTTTAATGTTCTGCTGGAGAGACTGATAGGTGGCGACACTCACACATACAGTCACTCATAGCAGGATTCATCAGAAGTGGTAATGGCTCCAATATAGTGAAGTGCATTAGCAATGGTGTTTTTTTCAGAGTGCCCTGCCTGGCACACTGCCTTAATCTTATTGTTCAGCAGTTTCTCAACCATGCAGACATTAAGGAAACAGTTACTGTTGCCTTTCACATCTGTGCCCACTTTGCCCATTCTGCAAAGGCCCGTGACCATCTACGTGAGCTATAGCACAATATCTGTCTGCCTCAGCACCAGATGATGCTTGATGTTGTCACCAGGTATAACTCCAAACTGTACATGCTTAACTAGCTGTATGAACAGTGTAAGGCTGTGTCAGAATACCTGCTGCTGCACACCACCCGTGACAGTGCTGGAGTGTCCATCGCTCTAACAACAGAGCAGTGGCACCAAATTGATGGGCTAATACACATTCTCTGTCCATTCAAGCATATTACACAGGCAGTGAGTGGGGAAACTGCTTGTGTAAGTCAGTCCATACCCCTCATACATGTTCTGAGGCATACACTAGTGAATGTATGACACCAGACAGAGACAAGTGGGGATCATGGCAGTTGTGATCTAATAGAGCACATGCTCCATGTGCTGGACACAAATACCAATGTATCTGGCATTTTGCAGTCAGCTGACTTTGCGATCGCACCCATGCTGGATCCATGCTACATGCGTGGCCTGCCCTCTATAACTGAAGGAGGGCATCAGCGAGTACAGCAGTTGACAGAGAACCTCACTAGATTGGTACATGCTGCACAAATACAAAATGCACACACTGCATCACAAACAGGTGTTGCTACCACCACCACCAGCAGCTCACAGGCAACCTAATCAGAGAAAATGGACAAGGCAGAGCAGAAAACAGCAAACAATCCCATTGGGGATGTTCTCTTACAGGTGGGAGTGGAAGATATTGAAGAAAAGGAGGAGGAGGAGGAGACAGATGAGGCAGCTGGACTCCGGGCAGCAGAACGAATGGTGGAAGCCTGCATGGAGGACCCAAAGCACCTTGCCATTAATGATGAGCCACTGCTGTACTGGAGTAGTAAAATGACTGAATGGACAGCACTAACATCGGTTGCTGTGAAATACCTGAGCTGTCCACCATCCAGTGTCACTGTGGAATGAGTGTTTAGTGTGACTGGGGCAATTGTAAGTGACCGTAGGACCAATTTGTCACCCAAGAATGCGTCCATGCTAACATTCACCAAAATGAATGAAAGGCACATTCCACACAACACAGTGATGTCAGTGGTGTTGCCACAGGAACTGTGTCTCAGTGACAAGGATGATAACAATCCCTCAACTAAGGCATCCACTGGCAGCGAGGTGGATGAGGCAGCAATATTGAGTGAATTCCCACCTGATGAGAACTCCAGTCTTGAAGACTGTGAGGGTTGCTTCTTGGATGATGTGGAGTTGGAAGTTGAAAAAGGCTGAGTTTACTCCAGGGGCCCCCTCCCAACAACAACTTTCAACTCAGTATGGTGGCTGGGGTGTGTATTTTATATCGTATTTTTAGCTATGTACCACTGGATTGGTTATGGAAATATGTTGTTACGTGCTGCAGTGTGTATAAGTTTCATTTGATCACCCTTTGCCATAACCCAATGATTGGTCACCTCACCACCAGTCCCCCAAGCCCATATAAAGCAGCAGCAATGTAATTACCAGAATTGTAAAGATTTTGCAATTGCATGATTACAGTTATAATGTTTTTCTTCTGAAAATATCTTATTTTTCATGATGACTATATCAACCCCATCTTACAGTAAGATATGTTGTCTGGATGTCCTTAGAAGTGCTCATGATTGCAAATTCCACTCTGCCCCACTGCCCCCTCTCATAACCTGATCTGACCTGACACAGCCATGCACTCCATGTGACTGAAAAAAATGTTTCTGCACTTAGTATCAGTGATATGTACAAGAACCCTGGCTCCTAGACAAGTACAAGTAGCATATGAATGTAACATGCTAATTCAACAGTTAACATCACCAGCTGAACACATTTTGAGAAATAGTGAATGGTGTCCATCTTTAATGATGCGAGTCATTAATTACAAAAATAATCATGAAGAGGCTTAACAACTTACAACATCAAATCCCCCCAAAAAGGTTACTTATGCTACAGTACAAGGTTAAGGTACACTGAAATCGCAATGGTTCCTCCAGGGGGGGCAGGGTGTCCTGCTTTCCTCACTTTGGCATGGATTCAAAATGTTCATCATTACTGCAGCTATGCAATCTCCATTGATTAGACAAGACATTGACCCACTCCACCTAATTATTTACTAAACACCGTCTCAACCATCTGTTTTCGCATATAGTTCCTCACTGTATGTGGGTGGCAGTGGTGATTACTCATTAACGGTAATGGTATGGACACCAGTCCAGTGGCCAGCATCACAGTTCAAGCAAAACCCCTGTCTTCTACAGACACAACATAGCTTCTGCAGGGCCTGGATTGATCATGTAGTCATCAAGATATGACATATGATGAAACCTCAAAAGAGGAAAATGACCTAAGCAACACCAAAGATAAGACAATAATGTTGGATACTCGTCAATCTGCACACCTGGTTTTACCTAACAAGTTGGAAGAAGAAGCAGAGAAAAAAATGTATACTTAGCATACCCCTTGATGTCATTAAACTGTGGACATTCCCCACAGGAACATGCTGTATGATGCACATGATTCCAGACCAAGGTTCATGATGAAGCTCAATAGCACTAGCAGGCATTCCTCTTCCCCTATCAGCACCGTGTACCTTGAAATATGAAAAAAATAAGAATAAATTTTCAGGATTGTTAAAAATCCCCCCCCACACCTCCTGTGACTTTCCACTAACCACCCCCACCACAGAAGACCATAAAAAATGAAGAAACACCTCAAGGACTATGAAAGTGGACCATCACACAATTAACTAAACCCCCAGATCTTGTTAAGCAGCCAGCAGCAGCAGCAGGATGGAATGAGACTTAACTTCATCAGAATTCCTGATGTTAACAAAAGCAAAAAATAACACACTTACTATCAAGCTCAGACCATCAGATGGCAGTAACAGACATACCACTCTGGTATGAAAATTCCAATACTTACCGTCTGTGTTGGGAAATTGGGAAATTTGATGCATTCAAAGATCCATAGATCTCCCTCCCTCCCGGCCTGTCATGATGATGTCATCCACAGCACACTAAAAAATAATGTAAGAGCAGCACAAGCATATTAGGACTCAAGATGTCATAATATCAACCCACCAAAACCCTTACCTTGCACAGCAAAACAAATGAAGACAGATACTTACATGTTCAGCAGCAGCAGCAGTATGAACTGTGTGAAGGTAGTCCACCCACCACCAGGAATCAACCATCCAGAGCAGTAGTTCTTGTGGCAACTTGAAAAGTAGTAGTCAGAGTCAGAGACAGCAGCAGGCAGCAAGTGACAGTGCCCCAAAATGTCATTGAATCCCCACCGCCAGGCAAGCTACCACTTGAAGATAGAGGGGGGATGGCTCAGACATAATGTGAGGAAGTATTTCTCCACAGAGAGGGTTGTAGATGCATGGAACAGCCTTCCTGAGGAGGTCATAGAGTCAAAATCAGTGGGGGAATTCAAGAAATGAGACAGACATGAGGCAATTCTAGTGGGGGGGTAGGAGGAAGTAGGCTGTTGGTTAACTAGTATCCGCAGCTTATCCGTTAGGTAGGCAAATGGGCAGACTAAGTGGGCCAAGTGGGCCTTATCTGCCATCCAATTCTATGTTTCTATGTTTACCACAGAGTCAGTGAGTCAACACAGCTAGACAATCAGTACAGCAGCATAGGGATAGGGAAATGATAATTGTACATTTCTAACTCAATCAATTGAAACAGCAGCAGCAGCAGCAGGAGGAAAGAATTGCAAGTAGCAGCAGCATTTTGCAGGAGGAATTCATTTTCCCTGCATGGGTTGGCACCCCTTTTCAGGTCCCTGAGGTGGTGGCACACCATAAAACATCAGAACTGATTGCACATTTCAGTCTCAATTTGATGTAACATTTTTTGGTAAACATTTTTGGCTTGTAGGCCCTGTTCAGCACCAGCAGCAGTGAGTTTCAGGCAGAAATATTTGGTAAACAGGCCCTAAAACAGCTATTTAATGTCTGGGTGATGGGGGGGCACCCTAAAACATCATGGCTGAGACCAGATTTCCATCTCAATTTAATGTACCATTTTTTCTGCAATGTTTCTGGACATTTACTGCCTGTGCTGCACTGGCAGAAAGAAGAAGTGGCTGAAAAACAATTTTAAACAGTGGACCAAAGACCATTGTTTGGATCGGGTGGTGGTTTGGGCACATTAAAACATCATAGCAAAGACCGGATTTCTGTCTCAATTTAATCTACCATTTTTTAAGAAACATTTTTGGAAATTTACTGCCTGTGCTACACTGGCAGAAACAAGATGTGGCTGGAAAAACATTGTAAACAGTGGCCAAAACAGCATTTTAATGTCTGGTTGCTTGTGGGGCACCATAAAACATGAGGACTGATAGCAGATTTCAGTTTCAATTTGATGTAGCATTTTTTGGTAAACATTTCTGGACTTGAAGGCCCTGTTTGGCACCAGCAGCAGTGAGTTTCAGGAAGAAATATTTGGTAAACAGGCCCTAAAACAGCTATTTAATGTCTGGGTGATGGGGGGGGGCACCCTAAAACATCATGGCTGAGACCAGATTTCCATCTCAATTTAATGTACCATTTTCCTGCAACATTTCTGGACATTTACTGCCTGTGCTGCACTTGCAGAAACAAGATGTGGCTGAAAAAAATTGTAAACAGTGGTCCAAAGACTATCTTTTGGTCTGGGTGGTGAGGTGGGTGCCATAAAACATCATGGCTGAGACCAGATTTCTGTCTCAGTGTAATCTACCATTTTTCCTGCAACATATCTGAACATTTACTGCCAGTGCTGCAATCACAGAAACACGATGTGGCCAAAAAACAATTGTAAACAGTGGCCAAAACAGCATTTTAATGTCTGAGTGCATGCGGTCACCCTAAAACATCAGGACTGATTCCACATTTCAGTCTCAATTTGATGTAACATTTTTTCCTGTAACATTTGTGGACTTGTAGGCCCTGTTTGGCATCAGCAGCAGTGAGTTTCAGGCAGAAATATTTAGCAAACAGGCCCAAAAACAGTGATTTAATGTCTGGGTGGTGGTGGGTGGCGCACCTTAAAACATCATGGCTGAGACCATATTTCTGTCTCAATTTAATCTACCATTCTTCCTGCAACTTTTCTGGACATTTACTGCCTGTGTTGCACTGGCAGAAACAAGATGGGGACTAAAGACAATTGTAAACAGTGGACCAAAGACCATCATTTGGTCAGGGTGGGGGTTTGGGCACCATAAAACATCATGGCTGGGACAAGGATTTCTGTCTGAATTTAATGTATCATTTTTGGGAAACATTTCTGGACTTGCAGGCCCTGTTTGGCATGATCAGTGCTGCCTGAGATTCTGGCTGAAATACTTTGCAAACAGGTCCAAAAACAGCTATTCAATGTGTGGGTGGTGGTGGTGGTAGTGCTGGGGGGTGGGGGTGCATAATTCACATCATCACTCAGACCATATTTCAGTCTGAATTTTATCAGACTTTTCTCCTGTCATATTTCTCCTTTTACTATTCCTGTTCTAGTCTGCAAAAAGTAATATGGCGGTAAGTGGTTGTGTTAAACTGTGGCCAAAGTGCATGTTTTGGACCCAGTTGCTCACTGGAGCTGTGAACGTGTGGTGGTGATGGTTGTGGTGAGGCACTAATAAAACATTATCATGATGGCTGGAGGAAGGAAGGGACACAGAGTTAACATTTCTGAAGGTGGCAAGGTCAGGGAGACGCGTGTTCAGCATAAAAAAATTAATGTTCAACTTCGCAATAATAGTGCTTATTTATTTAATTCTATGACTGTTGTATATGTATTCAGACTGATGCTGCACACAGCCAATTGCCAACCTGCCACCAGCCCTTAGCACACACACACACATCAGACAACAACATCGCATAGCTTTGGGAAAAATGTTTGTTCAGACAAACAAATTATAATACTTGACATTTGTGGATAGGAGGAAATAAATAAAGAAGTAGTAACATAAAACAAGCAAGAAGGTACACAGTTTATGGGCATAGTACTTGGGCAGACATGAATGGTCAGACTCAGGGTAAGGGTATGAGACAGAGAGGAAATGGAGAGAGAATATACATTGCATAAAACATAACATGTAAGATAGAAAACCACAGGACAAGGAAAATAACCAAGAGGATATATAATTGAAGAGAGAGGACAGAAAACATTTTTTTGTGTTTTTTTTACTTTTTTTATTTTGGGTGTTTTTCATATTTTTAGGGGGTGAAGAGGAAAAAAGAGTAAGACTTGAGAAAGAAAAAGGACAGAAAACAAATTGGCACATACATATCACAGCAGTTTATCACTTAAGTTTCACCAGTGCCACTTAGGCCGACAACACCACCACCACCCCATGATGCAGCTCTGCCAGGAGGTCCAGTACCTTCTTTTGGTCCTCTCTTATTTTATCCAGTTCTCCCTTGATCTCCTGGTAGAACTGGTCCACCTTCTGCCAGAGATCTTGCACCTCAATGTGTACTGCCACTACTTTTTGGATTGCTGACTCAAGGTCCTCCATCCTGATGTTACCTGGTGGTCCTGGTGGAGGAGCTGTTGCAGGCTGTGATACCAAACCAGGTAAAGCACGCCTGCACCGGTGGGTGTGGGGTGTCTCATCACTCATTCTGCTGCGGCTTCTGTGGCACCCCCAGGATGCTGGATGCCCTGATGCTCAGACCCATCACTGCCTCCTGCTGTTGCAGCTTCTTGCAGCTTGGATTGCCACTCTGCAGCGTGGTGGTACCGTAGGTGGCTCCTTTGTCCACCCATCCCAAAGAGGGACCTTTGTTTTCCACGCCGCACATCTTTGCCACAAAGGTTGCAAATAACAATACTGTCATCTCCAACCTTTGTGGAAAAAAACAGCCAAACTAGAGATGGAGAGACCTTGGGGGGGGGGGCTTATCCACCAACCTCTTTGTTGCGTCTGTGGCGGCCTCCTCTTCTGAGACCTGCTGCTCTTGCTGAGGGGGGTGGGCAAAGGCTGCACATGTTCCTGAGGGGATGCAAGGCTCCTGCAGCTCTTGCTGTCCTGGGGGCACATGTTGATGGGGTGGGCCAAGGTTCTCCGGGGGGGGCTGCTGCTGCTGGGGGGGCCATGGGCACATCTTTCTCTTGGGGGGGTGCTTGGAAAATGCCCACCTGTTAAGACGGACCACAGATCCTCCTACTGCTGGTGGTGCACTAAGACTCTTCCTCTCTAACATAAAGAATATTTTTCTTTACTATGAAAGTAAAGAAAAAAAAAGAAAGAAAGATACAGGAAGGGGGCTGGGGTACGGGGAGTCAAGCACACATTCACACACACACATACACTATAAAAAAGATAGATAAATATAACAATACATAAAAAATACTAACAGAAAATATTAACTTTTTAAACTAATGGGGAACAGATCACAAAAAGCAAACACACACACAAACACTATTTTTTATAAATAAAACTTTTTACTGTCCTGCTAGTCTCTAGTCCTACTCTTTTTACTCTCCTACTTCCTTCTACTAGGCTGAAACAGCTCTGAAGGAAATACATTTAGTCTGGCTTCCTGCCTAAGTGCAGTCACCCATGTAACCAGCAGTCAGCTAGAGAGAAAGTCATGTGATAAGCTTTTTCCCCCCAATTTCACTTGATTCTTACATGTAGTGAAATGTGCAGGTGAAAGACAAAATTGACAGTGAAATTTTGTCGAAATTTAGAGGCAAAATTTCACCATAAGGGCACAATCATGCAAAATTTTTCATACGGAGAAATTGGCGATTTCATCTGAATTTTTCAGTGAAACTGAATTTTGCTGCATCTCTAAATACAAGGTCATTTTGACCTATGTCCCCCATTGAGTTAGGACATAGGATATTTAGGATCCCAACAAGCTGTAATAGTATAATTTCTGAACCCAAAATGAAAAAAAAAATTATAATAATAGAGGGAAATGACTGCTTGTCTTAGCAGAAGTTATATAGGATATGCAGTTTCCTTTGGTCTGAAGGGACCAAGCACTATATGCTGTTCACTTGTATAAAGAGAGAAAATTTCATCTGAACAAAATACTGACAAGACCCTTGCCCCCTGAGGAAGACCACACAGGGAGGGCCCGCCTGTGAAGAAACTAAATGATAATGGAAATAAGACTTTTTGATTTGTGTGGCTGGTTTGTCTGGGACACTGTTTTTTGGGAATCTAGAGCATGTCCAAAGTACCTGCACTCCTGCAAACAATTTCAGCATACAATACACGCACAATGACTTTTCAGCAAGTTTAGCTTTTTATTCAAGTGTTCTTTGGTGAGTGTATACAGACCTCTCCACCGCCACAATGCCCTGCGCTTCTGGAAGGTATCCCTTGGTCAGAGGGCATGGATTCGAGGGGCAAAACAGCTAGTTTAAATACACATAAGTTCCTCCTCTTTTAAAACAGGTGACAGAAATGTGCTCACATTACCTTAATTAAAGATACAAAGAGAATACAAGAAGGATATAATATGTAAACAGCATTACATCCATACATGGTTTACCAAAAACACTTAATTCTAAATGCACAATTACTTACATAATTTAATGAGCTAATGCCAAAAGACCATGTAAATATATATATTAAATATGAAACTCTGGGTAAGAGAAAAGCCGTCTTGTCTGCGATCTTTGCCAAAATCCTAGTGATCAGCAGTGTGCCAAAATAGCTACTGGGTTCTTTTGAGAACCATAATCCAGGAGTAAACCGAAGTATGGAAAGAAACATAAAGTATTTAGCTATTAGTACAGCTTTATATATAAACCAACAACTACAAGTATTATGTAAAGTGTATAACTATTATTTCCAAATTAATTCATCTATATACTTCTGAGACAATTATCAAATTTGATCTAATACCTGTATAGTTATAACAAAATCTCAAATTGTATAACAAATCATTCTATTATTTCCCCAATATTATTTTAATTTTTCAGCATGTTTTGCAAAATAAGGGGAACCATCAATAGCCATTATTCTAACACCCAAGTGGTAAACAAGGAACAACCATTCTTCACTATCCCCAATATTATTTTATTTTTACAGCAAACTAAGGGGAACCATCAAAGGGCATTATTTTAACATCCAAGTGGTAAATGAGTCAATTCTACTTTTTATCATTCACATAAACTATATGACCAAGCAATTACCTCAAATCAATAATACAAAATGGTCACATGGTCAGCACACAGTTTTTCTATCTCCCTACTCCTCCGTTAGTAGGTTATACTACTTCACCACTAGAGGCTCTCTGCTGTCCCTCCACTCTTCCTAAATAGAGTTTGGTGGTGCTCTATCTTTTGCTGCCCCCTGTGTATCCTGTCCTTCTTCCCCCTGCCCGTGATATTGTCTTTCTGTTTGTTTTCTTGCTGCTGTTCTGCTGTCATTCTTCTCGCCCCTGGGATTAGAACCCAGAACTTCTACAAGGTATTCAGCCCCTTCAAAGGCAGGCACACTATCTGCAGAGCTATTAGGGATGACATATGTTCCATCCTCTCACTTTGGCTATGACCTATCTGACACTCTGTGTTACTTTTGCCTTTGGGTGCCAGAAACTATTACCCCAGTTTGCCATTAGCTTTTTTTAGTATCCTACAACTAGGGCCATCAGCTAAATCCTATAGTTATAATCCTAAAGGAGTATTCCTCATTTCTATGGATGCAGGCTACCTTAAGTGATCAGTAGAGGTCATCTTGGCTTCCCTCCAACTTCATTATTTCAAGAAATGGCATCTATTGGTCATTCACCATGGGGAAGGTAGGTCGCTTGACTACTACCCTTTCCTGCCTTTTTGTCTTTTACACTGATGACTACTTCATTGCCTTCTCCCTGATGCACTCTCCTCAGCACAATGAGTACCCACTGCCACGGCAAGTGTCCACTGAGACTACTTGCAGGTTTCTCATTATCCCGTGCCTCCCCATATTAGATCTTGCTTTCCTAGGGAGGTGGCTCCTCAAAAGTCTATTTGAAGCTATGCCACTGGACTGCTTTAACCTGAAGCAGCTCATTTTCCCAGTCTGGACTTTCCTACCCCTCCTCATCCTCCTTACTCAGGCAGAAGAGATATTGAGCTCAACCCAGGCCCTACTTGCTACTCATTCACATCCCCCCCCAACAGCTCAACGCCAATCACCCAAAGGGCTGAAAATTGCCCGCATAAATGCCCGACGTCTACTCCCTAAGTTTGATGAACTTGAGGTGTGGGTTACTCAACACACCCAAAACATATTAGACATTTTGGGGTACTGGCTAGAGCCTAGCATCAAACAACATGAGGTAGCACTGCAAGGCTATAACTGCTTCAGGAAGGATCAGCTTGGAAAATGGGGCAGAGGTGTCTTCATGTATTTTTGGGCTGGCTTAGATGCCACTGAACTCCCCACTCCAGCCCTGGGACTCCCATTGGTGAATCACTGTTTTTCGCCCTCACCCTGGGTTCCATCAAGAAATTCATGGTGGGTTGCATTTATCTGACCCCCCAATGAGGCCTCTACCAGCCTCCCCCCTTTCATAACCTCCCTTGCCAGTCTCCTTCGTCAAGATCTCATACACTGCTGTGACTTTGACGTGGACTGGCTGAACCTCGGCACTGACAAACTATGTGTCATTCTTGCCGATTGTAACCTTGCTCAACTTGTCACTGACCCCACAAGAATAAACACAAAATCGGGCAAACACACTTTACTTGAGTGAATGGTCATCAACTGTGCCTCCTAGGTGAAATCCTTGGGTGTTCTTTCTGACTGCATTAGTGATTACTCCCCTACCTTCTGTATATGGTGAAATAACTTCCCCAACTCCCCACCCAAGGTCACCGTGGTCCGGAATAAGTATATACTTTATGCCAGGGCCTTTTTCGCCTAAATCTCGGATGTCAACCGGGAGCCTATGAACATTCTTCCAGATAGCAACCAGGCCCTAAACTTTTTTGACTACCTTTCCCAATATAATTGACCATCACAACCCCCTCCCCCGAAGAGGTACAGATCTAAAGGGCTGAAAGCCCTCTGGCTCTGAAAGGAGTTAAGGAAGCTCATAACCCCATGACATCAGGCTTGGAAAACTTTCAAATGCAGCAGACTACCCCCTGACTGGAAAACATGTAATCACCTCAGGAACAAGTGTATAAATTCACTTCAGAAAGCCAAGCACACACACTTCAGGTCTTTCCAAATTGAGCACCTCTGAAACCCCAAAGAATATAGCAGGCGAGTGAATGCCCTTATTAAAGGCAAGTCCTTTGAGAATCCTAGCTCCCTCATTGTCCAAGACACTGTGCTCTCTGTCCCCCCAACCATAGTAGATGGATTTAATGAGTTCTTTACTGACCTGCATAGTTATGCAACATACTTTACCAATCCACCTGCCCCACCTCCTCCCCACCCTCTCAGGTGGATACTGTTGCTTGCCCAGCCTTCCACCTTAAACTTGCCACTCAAAGAGGTATGATGGCTTCTTGCTAGCCTAAAAGGACATAGCTCCCCAGGTCATGACACCCTCAAACCCAGGTTTCTCAAGTTAGGAGCTACAGCCCTTGCCCATCCAGTTCACGACCTGTTTAACTGGTCCTTCATCTCAGGGTCCATCCCTGATAAATGGAATATAGCTGTGGTCATTCCCTTTCATAAGTGCAGACCAAACACAGATGTTGAGAATTATAGACCCATTTCTATCCTCTGTCCTCAGGCTAAAACCCAGGAGCAAATACTCTACGACCACCTAATAGCTTGGCAGAAGACACCAGGAGAAAGGACTGCTGTATGACTGGACTTCTCTACTGGGACTAAAGAAGAAGAACTTTTGTACTTGGACCTTTAATTTAGGGTAAAAAAAGCGAACTAACAAACAAAACAAAAAAAAAGTGTGTGTTTGTCTGAGTTAACTGAACTGAATGGGTATCTGAACAGTTATCTAGGTGTAAATCTCAGGTGATTGAAAGGACTTAATAGCTGTGAGGTTTAAATTACTTGTAGAAAGATCTAGTAAGTAGGGGGAGTGGCTTAGCTAGAAGGAAGCTACATTTAAAGACTTCCTTAGAAAGATTCTGCTAATAGCTTGGCAGAAGACACCAGGAGAAAGGACTGCTGTGTGACTGGACTTCTCTACTGGGACTAAAGAAGAAGAACTTTTGTACTTGGACCTTTAATTTAGGATAAAAAAAAACTAACAAACAAAACAACAAAAAAGTGTGTGTTTGTCTGAGTTAACTGAACTGAATGGGTATCTAAACAGCTATCTATGTGTAAATCTCAGGTGATTGAAAGGACTTAATAGCTGTGAGGTTTAAATTACTTGTAGAAAGATCTAGTAAGTAGTGGAAGGGGCTTAGCTAGAAGGAAGCTACATTTAAAGACTGCCTTAGAAAGATTCTGCTAATAGCTTGGCAGAAGACACCAGGAGAAAGGACTGCTGTGTGACTGGACTTCTCTACTGGGACTAAAGAAGAAGAACTTTTGTACTTGGACCTTTAATTTAGGGTAAAAACTAACAAAACACAAAAAAGTGTGTGTTTGTCTGAGTTAACTGAACTGAATGGGTATCTGAACAGTTATCTATTTGTAAATCTCAGGTGATTGAAAGGACTTAATAGCTGTGAGGTTTAAATTACTTGTAGAAAAATCTAGTTAGTGGGGGGGTGGCTTAGCTAGAAGGAAACTACATTTAAAGATTGCCTTATAAAGATTCTGCTAATAGTTTGGCAGAAGACACCAGGAGAAAGGACTGCTGTGTGACTGGACTTCTCTACTGGGACTATATTGCCCTCCTTCCCTCCCCTCCACCCCCCCACCCAAAGCTAGTTCTATTTTTATAGGCACAGGATTTGACTGACATTAGGAACTTCCTGTTTGGGAGCAGGAAGTGAGTGATCACAGAACCACCAAAGACCCACCATCCTAGAAGGGCAAGAGTAGCTCTCCAGCCCCCTCTAGCTGCTGGAGGTCTGCCTTTGAGCAAGTAAGTGGTCTACTGAGAAATATAGGATATTCTTGTCTCAGAACAGGACAATCATGAGCTTAAAGGGCACACAGGCAGAAAGTAAGGAGAGAGAGAGAGAAAAAAAAACAGAGGAAAGAGTAAGGATTGCAAACAGTTAAGGGGCCAGAAATAAGACATGATTGGAGTGGTGCAGTGCAGTGGCTGTGGAGCAGCAGTCTTCTGAGAGACGTTCTGGAGGATGCGGTGTTGTCCCTTCTGCAGGCACCTCTCTGGGCGGAGGGAGGAGGTTGCTCATCTCAAAGCTGAGTTGTCCAGGATTTGTGGGACCTCCTCTTCCATCCAGGGACCAACAGTGCCACTGCCGTTGCCTCAGAGGTTGCCAAGAAAGAGGAGCGGTTGGACCACAGTGGGCTCAGGGAGTTTGAGGGTGGTGAAACAGAGGTGCATCCCTCCAATTGTACCTCTCCACAATTCCTATGCCATTCTGGCAAAGTGTGGTTCCTTTATGGAGGCACCCGCAGTGGAGACCAAGGAGGATGCTGGGAACCTCCACAAAGGAGACCCACAGGAGGGTGGCAGGGGACCCTGCAGGGGAAGGAAACAACTCCTGGTGGGGGACTCCATTGTTAGGAAGGTAGAACTGGGGGAGGAAGGTTAGAGGGAGGTAAGGTGTCTGCCTGGTGCCATGGCTTGGAGGGACAGGGAGCGAATCCTCAGGATTGCTGGAGCAGGTGCACAGGGGAGGGAGCTGCATGTCATTGTCCACCTAGGGACAAATGACCTGGCTAAGAAAGGGCTTAGAGAAGTGCAGGAAGAGTTTGTGGAATTGGGGAGGGGCCTTAGTCAAGTATCACTTATGGTAACCTTCTCGGAGGTGCTGCTCATCTATGGCATAGGAGAGGCTAGGGTGTTCCACACCATGGGATTCAATCAGTGGTTGAAAAACTGGTGTGGAGCTCAGGGATTTGGCTTCATTGGGGACTGGGGGTCCACCTGGAGTGATGCAAGCCTATACTGGCATGTTGGGCTGCATCTGTCCGGGAGGGGAACCAGGATCCTAGGTGATGGGTTTAAATGCGCCATTGGCAAGCATTTAAACTAGCCAAGGGGGAGGCACTGTGAAAGGAGCAGGGAAACTTAGCCCCCAAATAATCACAGTAGTAAGTGGGCAAACACCAACATAGAGGTGTCGATAGGGAGAAGGGCTGGGGTAAATGGAGAAAGTGACAAAGGCAAGAAGGACAGGGATGGGGCAAAGAGGAGTAAGGCCATCAGGAAATGGAGGCAATGAGTACCAATGCCTGTAGTCTGGGCAACAAGCTTCCTGAGCTGGTGGCCTTGATGGAAGAGGGATGCCTGGATATCGTAGCAGTCACAGAAACATGGTACACAGAGAACCATGACTGGGATGTTAACATACCAGGGTACATAACCTACAGGAGAGAGACAGGTAGGGAGAAGAGGGGAGGAGTAGCTCTCTGTAAAGGAAGGATAAAAGCAACTGAACAAAGAGTAAACAGGGAGGTGAGGAGGCACTGTGGGTCACCTTGGAGACTGGAAAGGGCACCACAATCCGCACAGGGGTTGTGTACAGACCCCCATGTAAGGGGGAGGGAATGGACAAGGATATGATAGAAGGCATTCTTAGAATGGCAGAGAAAGAGGGATCACGTGATGCTGCTGTGAGATTAGCTGCTCTGGAGACCTGCTCCTGCTTCGTTCCTCCTATAAACATCCAAAATATGTGATACTGAGCATTGGTGTTAATTTCAAAGAAGGGCTTCATCGCGGCTCACCGTGTGCAGCATATTTGGGGTTCCAGGAATCTCTTTTGCCTACCTGTAAGCAAGCGCCGAGCTAAAGAAATCTGGGGCCTAGCTGAGGCATGGAAGCTGAAATGCTCAGGCGCCGCCACCACCCCCATAAACCCCCGGAGAAAGGATCGGAAAGATCCAAAGGCCAGACCGAGGCTCTGTTAAACCTCTCATTCCACGGCATCTCAATCGCTCGACCCGCTATCGGAACAGAAATTCCTCGAGGAAATGCAGCTCTTCAAGTCTGCCTTGCAGGACATAACTTAGAGAAATCAAATCACTCAGAAGTGATTTGGCTGATACTGAATCGAGCTATTTCAGATCTCTCAGCTCGCACAGCTTCATTGGAAAATTGGAAAAATAAGATGGACCTGGAGGTGGTTTCTTTGAGGCAAAGACTGCACTAAAGCTGAATCCAAGTAGAGACTTGAGGCCGTAGTAGGAGGAACAACATCGTTATTTTTGTCTTGCTGAGGAAGCAGAAGGAACAGCTCCCATTTTATTTGTCAGAAGCTCTGACAAGATTTCTGGTCCCTCCCAACAACCCTCATACATAACAGAGAGGGCTCACCGTCATTGTGACCTAAGCCCACAGTGGAAAGCCTCCGAGACCAGTTATCATCAAGCTACTAAATTACCTGGATAAATCTTATATTCTGAACAGGTTAGAAACTGCAGCAGATTACTTGGGAGGGCCAACAGCTTCGCTTGACTCAAGATATTCCTGCCACAGTGAGACAACGCCGAGCGGAGTACCACCCCATAGTGTCAAACTTAATCGCCAAGTATTAAGTATAAAGTCCAATACCCTTCCAGACTGATGGTTATGCAAGCAGATCTGTGGCACCCTTTGACAATGCGCAGTTGGCACTCGCCACTGCATCAGATGTACCCTGACCTGTTCCATTCTCGCTGAAGGGCCATGAGGCTACTTAATAATTCACCGCCTCAAGTGATGATGTGCTTTAGCAAGGCTGACCACTGTGGGACCTGTATTTTAGCGGATGCCTTGAATTTGCCACTTAATAAATCACTACAATTATAACTGACAAATTGATAAGAAACCTCTGACCTCCTGGTATTAATTAAAAGCGCCACATGAGGGCACTAGAACTCCATGTGTAAGAAAGAGAGCATCTGCAGCTGCTCCAATTGGACCCTTCTTCATTCTTGTCAGGCTGGAAACTGAGCCCCCCTTTTTTTTTTTTTTGCTATTCTGGAAGCTCCTGTTGCACTGATTGGAAGACGCTTTACAGATGAGAGTGTGCTGAGTACTGGGGATTACTGTGTGATCTGAAGATGTCTTACATATGGACTCCTGTGACTATGATGGTGCAGGAGGGCTTGGATCCCTTCTCCCCCCTTCCTCCCCCCCCTTTTTTTTTTTTTATTATTTTAGAAGCTCCTGTTGAAATGATTTGAGGACGTTTTGCATATGGACTTATATGAATACCTGCGATTAATGTGGTGCAGAGGGGCTTAGACTCCTCCTTTTTTTGATGTCTAATAGATGGATGTAAATAATACTATATCATGTCTCTGATTTAGGGGGCCGGGGTGGGAAGTGGGAATCTCTGGATAGTCTGGCAGTCTACTCAGTGCATCACAATCTGGCATAGGGTGGGTCTTCTACTCACTGAGTTGTTGGGAATAAGAACTTGTAGTTTATCACTGATAATACTTCTCGTTTTCAAAGGGCGGATAATGTTGGCCCATAATCTTGTTTCTTGTATCTGGTATAATGTCTACTCCAATATGGGTAGAGGGATTAAATGGGGAGGGGCAATATAGGGAAAGGAACATATAGTTTATTAAGCGAGCATGGGAATGGGGGGTGGGGTTGAGAGTGAATAAATGGGGTAGGGTGGTTGGGAAAGGAGATTCGTGAATAAAAGGGATGTTGTTGTAGGGAGGGTGAAGGATTTGGGGTTCGCCACTAAGTCAATATGGAATAGTGCACTGAAATGACTCCTTCTTGAGGAAGAGTCAGATGATATGGGGCCTTATTGATACGTTTAATCATGACAAGTGTGTTAAAGTTTTGTTCTTGGAATGTTAAAGTTGCTCAATCCCTACCAAAGGGCCAAGATATTGCTGCATCTTCATAAACTTAACACAGATGTAGCTTTTATTCAAGAGACACATCTACCTGGCTCACAAATCAATAATTTAAGGAGAACATGGGTGGACATGTGCTTGGCACTGGGTTAGACTCTCGAGAAATGGAGTTTATGATTACACTGCACGTCAGATACCTTTTCGCCTGTTGCAACTCATGAGAGGTGACTACAAGTAGATATATACTTTTGAGAGCAATATTAGCCATACTGAAATGGTAATAGGATCCTTTACAGACCACTTAGTGATGACCCCACTTCTTCTCAAGTCTCATGTCCAATCTGGCATCATGGTTTAAGCTCCTATCTTACTGTGGAGACTGAACTTGGTTCTGTGTAACAGCCTTGATAGATCAAACAAGGCATGCCCTCACACCCCAGCTCAGTTGGCTCTCAGAGATCTTATGAATACTCTGGGTCTTGTGGATCCATGGAGGACCCTTTTCCTTCCTCTGGACTACTCTCATTTCACTCCTCCCAATAACACATTCTCAAGAATTGACTTTTTGTTGGGGATTGAGCACCTTAAGGGTCAGAGTTGTGTCTATCTTTTCAAAGTGATCTCTGACCACCACCCAACTACTTTGCAATGGTCTATACCCTCCCTACTAACCAATTTAAGGTCTGGAGATTTAATCCCCAATTACTTAGATCCCAGAAGATAGTCGATCTCTTACAAAGGTACATTACAAATTTTCAGGAGTCTAACACCGGGTCCATGCGGAAGTTAGATGTGCTCTGGGGGGCTATGAAATGCTCGTTAAGAGGAGAGATTATCCGGTTGGCCACCATTAGGAAAAAGAAAATTTTATCAGAATCTTCCTCACTCTTACAACAGATTAGGCTCTGGAGCAAACTCTATCTCCCAGTCACACCTATGGAATCTGAAAGGCTGAAGCCTTCAATTCCAACACAATACTCTTCTTGGCAATAAAGTGGAATATCTCCATTTAAAACAAAAGCCACTTACTTGATCAAGGGACAAGGTGGAAACTACTACCCTAAGGCTCAGGTCGCAGTGACGGATAGGATGGTAGTTACCATACAGGAACCGATGGGCAGGTACCATACTACTCCTGAAGAGATAGCTCTATGCTTCAAAACATATTATCAGTCTTTATATTCCTGCCCTTCAATCCTCTAAGAATATCACACTGGACTGTTTCTAGAGGATATAGATCTTCCAAGTTTATCCCAGCACCAAATAGCCCTTCTACAAGCTCCCCTCAGTATAAGCGAAGTACATGAGGCTATTGAAGCTCTCCCTGTGGATAAAGCCCCTGGCCCGGATGGCTACACATCCAATTTTTATAAGGTATTCAAATCTCAGCTGAGTACTGTCCTGCTTGATATATATAACTATATGTTCCATCATGGTCTCTCAGATCTCAGCCTCACCGAGGCCACTATTGTTGTGCTCCCCAAGCCAGACAAATACCCTACTTTAGTATCAAGCTATCATCCAATTTCATTAATAAATGTGGATGAAGATTCTTGCCAAAACTTGGCTATAGGTTAGCCAAGGTCTGGCTTTCCTTAATAAGCCCGAGCAGGTTGGTTTTGTGAAGGCGCTCTCATCGAACACTTACATAAAATTTTTCATCTCATCTCGCAGCAAGGGACTCTCATACTCTGGCAGGTCTAGTTTCCTTGATGCGAAAAGCCTTTGACCGTGTCTCATGGGACTATTTGTTCGAATTATTACCCAGATATAGAATTCCTTACAGTTTATAAAGGGATCAAATTCTTTACTCCCACCCTACTGCTAGGGTACTATGTAATGGGGTAATATCACAATCCTTCCCTCTCCAGCGAGGAACGAGGCAAGGCTGCCCCCTGTCTCCCTACTTGTTTAACTTATTTTTAGAGCCACTCATCAGGAAGATTAATCACTCCGCATCAGTATCTGGCATTCCGATCCAGCGATTTTAATATAAGTTATCAGTATATGTCGATGACATCATGCTTCATGTCACAAATCCAAGTACGTCTATACCAGCTACCCTCAACATTATCAAAGAGTTTGGGGAACTCTCCAACTATAAATTAAATGTAGCCAAAATGGAAGTAATGCCTCTAAACAGTTGGACTTTAAAGGCAGACTTGGAGCACCTCGGTTCACCTGGGTAAGGGATAAAATAAATTATCTAGGCATATTTCTGTCACAATCCATAAGCAAAATGCAACAATATAACTTGGACCAGTTACTTATAAGCATTAAACGGACCTTAATCATTGGGTATCGCTTCCATTTCTCTGGGGACGATCAGCATTATAAAATGAACGTCCTGCCTCGCTTATTGTACCCTCCAGATGCTGAATTTATTCCTTCCCATTCATGGTTTCGCTAGGTGCATAGCATTATCTCTAAATTCATTTGGAGAAATAAATCGCCTCGAGAGCAATTACTAAATTGTAGAGGGCCAAAGAGCATGGTGGATTGCAAGTCCCTAATATCTACCTCTATTACTTGGCCATTAATTGTGCCACAGTCTCGATGGTTAAAACCCACAAAGGACCCCCACTATGGTTACAAATAGAACAGTCAATATGCAGTGCTGCAGGAATCGATATTAAGAGCCTCCCTTACATTACAACTAATAAGATTTCCCAAATTGTGTGAACCCACACCAATCACGATCTTGATACGGATACATGATCAGTTGAACAAACCTTCGGGCTTTTCACCATCAAAGGACGTGTCCCAACCTTTTCAAAACCCTAATTTTAAAATAGGGGTAAGTTTGTCACTGCTTCATTTTGGCCGTCGAATGTGAAATCACGGTGGCTGACCTAACCCGAAAATGGAATCACTTGCCTTCTCAGCTTTTAGCACAAAATACAAATTACCTGCTTCTTTTTGTTTTAAGTACCTTCAAATATCCCACGTCCTAATACAGACATTTTGGTAGTGGCCTCTGAGTCGGTCTATGTCCAGTCCTATACTTAGCTCACTTACCAGAAGACTTCATCTCACCTTGTCACCTTCTACTATAAGGCACTTCAAATAAGTAATAGTGAACAAGAAGGTGTACAACATTACACGTGGATAGGTCCCTCCTCCGCCTCCCAAGTACCTTGTCAATGGCAACAAATCTGGAAAAGGCTGTATAAGGATATCAGGTGGGATCGGTATAGGCTGCTTCAATTTTATGTGCTGTATGACCTATACTTTCCACCCCTGTAAAACTTAATAAGATGGGGCATCATACATCGAACTTTGTACTAGATATGGTTCAAAGAGGTACACTCCTTCATATCCTCTGGGAATGTGACAAAGTTACTCCATTTTGGGCTGCCATCAGGTCTAAACTGGATCCTATACTTGGGCTCCAAAATGCTTTTAGTCTGGAAATCTGCATCTTGGGTGACTCAGGCGAAACTCTAGTAGGTAATCAGAGGAAACATATGACACTGATATCTCTCTGCGCTAAGAAAATCATATTGCGCCACTGGTTAGACCAGCAAACCCCTTCGTATGTAGAATGGCATAAAGAAATACTATTTGCTTTGCAAGCGGAATACTTTATTGCCAATATGTCCAAGCGCAGTAAAAAATATCAGAGAGAATGGGCACCTCTACACGCCCTGTTATCCACTTAGGAGAGCCTTGTTTTGGATCTGGTCTTGATACAGCCTGGAGATGGTTATTGACTTAGTCCCTCTAACTCTTCCTTATTGAGTAATGTGACTATTCCCTACATCGTCTAGGAAAGGCATTATTCTTTTATATATTGTAGTGGCAAATGGGGGTGGGGGTGGGAATATAAGGTCTTACTAGTTCTGTGGTTATACTCTACCATGCTATTGGAATCAGATACTCTTGTTAGGTAGGTCAAGTTTATTGAAATTACTCGGTCTAGTTACAAAAGTGAGCAGATGTTTACAACACAGCCTGTGTACCAATGTAGATGTACAATATCCTGACACATATCACTGGCTGTTTGTTTAAGTATCTGAACAAGAGATCTGTGTATTGTACAAAAAATCTACAGTACTTTGTAATACTACAATAAAGCAAACTATTTTAAAAAAAAAATGGCAGAGAAAGGGGAGATACTGTTGATGGGAGACCTGAATATGCCAAATGTTAACTGGAGCACATTTGCTGCAGCCACATCCAAGAGCAGGGCCATTCTTGATGCCCTACTGGTGGTAGGCCTCAGACAGCTAGTTTTGGAACCCACTCGTGAGGGAGCAATCTTAGACCTCATACTCTCAAACAGGGGCAGTGAGAGGATCTCAGATCTAGAAGTGGGTTGCCATCTGGGGACAAGTGACCATCAAACAGTGTGGTTCACGTTAAACTCAGCTACAGAGTCAAGACATACAAAAGTGAGGGTACTGGACTTTAGGAGGCCTGACTTTGGCAAGATGGGAGAGTGCCTCAGAAAAGCACTAGCAAACAGGCTAGAAGGAGGTGTGGAGCAACAATGGGGACTGATCAAAACTGCCATCACAGAGGCAACAATCCTTTGTGTGAAGCAAATAAACAAATCAAAATGAAAGAAAAAGCCACTATGGTTCTCAAAAGAGGTGGCTGTGAAAGTCAGGAAGAAAAAGATAGCATTCCGGAAGTATAAGGAAAAACAGAAGGAGCAGGCCAGAGAGCTGTACCAGTTAAGGCAGAAGGAAGCAGGGAGGGAAGTCAGAATAGCAAAGGCCCAAACTGAGGAAAAGATAGCCAACTCAGTTAAGAAGGGGGATAAAACCTTTTATAGGTACATCAGGGAGCGTAGAAAGGCAAAGGGAGGGATAGTGAGGCTGAACAGAAAGAATGGTGGGTGGGCAGGGGACAGTGAAAAAGCAGGGATACTGAATGAATATTTCTGCTCAGTATTCACAAAAGAGGAGGAAGTTCCTAATCCAATTAACAGAAGCTCTCTTGATGGGGGCAATCCAGTCCTTTCACAGAAGAAAGGTTTCTGCTAGAACTCCTAAAACTGAAGGTGGACAAAGCAATGGCTCCTGATGGAATTCACCCCAGAATTCTAAAAGAATTAATGGAGGAACTAGTGAAACCACTGGCTACTCTTTTTAATAAATCATGGGAGGATGATATGGTACCCGAGGACTGGAGGAAGGCGGATGTGATTCCCCTTCACAAAAGTGGGAGCAAGACAGAGGCAGGAAACTACAGACCTGTCAGTCTGACCTCTGTGGTAGGGAAAGAGATGGAGTCATTTCTGAAGGAAAGAATAGTTGACTACCTAGAGGCCAGTGGAGCACACGACCCAAGGCAGCAAGGGTTCTCAGCTGGAAGGTTATGTCAGATGAATTTAATAGATTTCTTTGACTGGGTGACCAAAGTAGTAGACCAGGGAAGGGGCCGTGGACATGGCCTACCTAGACTTTAGCAAGGCGTTTGACACAGTCCCACACAAAAGATTAATAGTCAAATTAACCAGTCTGGGAGTGGGTCCCAGGGTGGTAGCCTGGGTAAAACATTGGCTGTACAACAGGACACAGAAGGTAATTGTAAATGGAGTCCACTTCAAGAAAGAGGGTTACTAGTGAAATTAGGGTTCAGTATTGGTCCAGTCCTTTAATGTCTTCATAAGTGACATTGCAGAGGGACTGAAGGAAAGTTTGCCTCTTTGCAGATGACACAAGATCTGCAACAGGCTGATACACAGGAGCGTGGAAAGGATGAGAAGGGACTTGGCAAGGTTGGAGGAATGGTCGAAGTATGACAGCTAGGTTCAATGCAAAGAAGTGCAAAATAATGCACTTGGGAAACAAGAACCAGGGAAGAATACACAATGGTGGGAGGTAGTAACAACAACAAAAAGGAAAGGGATCTGGGGGTAATCATATCAGATGACCTTAAGGTTAGCAAGCAATGTGAGAAGGCAGTAGGGAGGGCTTGGAGTATACTGGGATATATAGGGAGAGGCAACAGCAGCAGAAAACAGGAAGTTGTTATCCCTCTGTACAGACAGTTGGTGAGACCCCATCTGGAGTACTGTGTCCAGTTCTGGAGACCTCATCTCTTCATGGACATAGACAGGATAGAGGAAGTCCAGAGGAGGGCAACTAAAATGGTGCAGGGTCTGCAAGAGAAGCTGTATGAGGAGAGACTAAAGGAGCTTAATATGTATACCCTTGAGGAAAGAAGGGAGAGGGGGGACATGATAGAAACTTTTAAGTACCTCAATGGAATCAACAAAGTCCAAGAGGGTAGCATATTTCAGAAAAAGAGACGTGCAAGAACAAGGGGACACAATTTAAAGATAAAGGAGGGCAGTTCAGGGGCAATGTGAGGAAGTATTGTTTCACAGAGAGGGTGGTGGATGCATGGAACAGCCTTCCTGAGGAGGTTGTGGGGTCTAAAACTGTGGGAGAATTCAAGAATGCATGGGACAGACATAAGGCAATTCTTGTGGGGGGTAGGAAGAAATAGGCTGTTGGTTAACTAGGATCTGTGGCATATCCTGTAGGTAGGTAGGGAAATGGGCAGACTAGATGGGCCAAGCGGTCCTTATCTGCCGTCAAAGTCTATGTTTCTATGTTTCACCTACAGGACTACCTGGACCTCCACCACCTTCTCTCACTATTCCAGCACGGGTTCAGGGAAAAAACACAGTACTCTCACAGCCTTAATAAAAGTTTCTCACCAACTGTTCCATGCTATGGACTAAAGCTTTGCCACCGGTGCTATCTTCATGGATTTCATGAAGGTGTTTGATTTGGCCAACCACAATCTTGTGCTATGGAAGTTACAGTACCTTGACCTTGATTCAAGTGCTTTAACTTAGCTTCAAAATTACCTTACAGGCTGCACTCAGATGGTCAAGTGGTCTGGGTCTGTCTTGGACCTTGAGACCAATAACCCACAGTGTGCCCCAAGGCTCCATCTTGGACCCATTACTATTCTCCCTATTTATTAATGAACTACCAAATGCCTGTGGCGGGGCCACTTTGCTCCTTTATGTGGATGATGCCATTGTCTACCGAGCCTCTTCAGATGTCGACTGGCTCAATGGCATGCTCGCCTCAGACTTCCAATCTCTTGAGGGCTTGTTCTGTGAAAACCAACTAGTCCTCAACACTAAAAAAAACAAATGTATGCTGTTCTCCAATCCCTCCTCGACCCCTCATCCACAAGCCTCTCTTGCGATACTCTCCCATAAAGGTGGTGCCCTTGAATCTGTCCAATCTTTTAAATATCTGGCCATCACCTTAGACACCTCTCTTTCCCTGCACACCCATGTCACCTTCCTAACTAAAGCACTAAACCAGAAGCTGGGCCTGCTATACTGCCTTCGTCCCCTCCTCTCTTCAGCTTCTTGTCATAAGATCGCCCCACCCCTTACATGTTCACCCCCTTACTACTCACTACCAACATAACCATTCTCTTTCACCTCCAACAGGCTTATAATAGGCTGTGAAAATTTACCTATGGGGTCATTTCCCTGGTCTAGTGTTCAAACTGGTCCACCATTACACTCCCCCCAAGTTGGTCAACTTATCCAGCTATAGCACCCCCCGCATGCTGTAAGATCTGCCTTCCTTCCCATTCTTGTTATGCCCAGACCCAGGTTAACAGTGAGCAGGACATCATTTGCCTTCAAAGCAGTGTCCTGCTGGAACTCCTTACCACATTCTACTTTGTCATGCTCCTCCCTCTCTCAATTTCAGTCCTCCCTATTACTCTGCCTCTCTGGCTTTTCACTATGTTCCTGCTTCAGATGACTGTAGTCTAAATATCACGTAGTGGTATTCACACTGTCCTAGCTTCACATGTATATGTATATGTATATGTATATGTATATGTATATGTATATGTATATGTATATGTATATGTATCATGTAAATGTATCTGTAAATGATGTAATTGCAATTTGTAAATGATGTAAATGTTATCATTGTACCTGCCTTATCATTGTCATTGTACTGCTTCTCCCGGTCGCCCCTGAAAAAGGGACTGTATTGTCTCAGTGGGCTCACCCGGTTACCAAAATTCAAATGAATAAATACATAAATTGTCAGCAGATGGGGACCATATGATCCATCTTGCCTGCCCATGGTTTTCTACCTCCCTCAATTTGCTGCCTGCTTGAGTATCCTGCAATGTCTGTCCCATGCCCACTTGAATTCCTCCAACGTCTTTGCTCCCACCATTCCATCCAGCAGGCTATTCCATGGTTTGACCACACACTGTATGAAGAAGAACTTCCTCATATTACTTCTGAACCTCCCTCCCTCCCTTAAGGTGAAGGTCATGCCCTCTTTTCCTGTTATAGTCTTTTAGAGGTACTGCACCTGCACCTTGTCGATATCCTTTAGGTATTTAAAAGTCTCTATCATATCTCCCCAATTCCAGTGCTGCTGTAGGGAGTATAAGTTGAGTTCATCCAGTCTTGCCTCATACAGTTTCAGATGGAAGCTCTACACCATTGTTGTTGACCTCCTCTCTTTGCCATCTCCAACCTATCTTCCTCTTGAGGTGTGGTGTCCACAACTGGATGCAATACACCAGGTGAGGCCTCACCAAGGACCGATTCAGAGACATGATCACTTCTTGCCTCCTGCTTGTGATGCCCCTTCCTATGCATCATAGGTTTCCACTAGCCTTCAGTGCTGCCTTCTCACATTGCTTGCTGACCTTCAGGTCATCTGAAATGATAATCCCCAGATCACGCTCCTCCTTTGTAGCCACCAGATGCTTCCATCCCATCGATATCAAGTACTGGCACCACTCCGAGATCATTATAATAATTTGTATTTGTTGTTTAAAAAATGAGACACCATCAACAAACAAACAACTGACTGGATGACCCTCTACCGGGTTCACACATACTGGTACATCACCAGGAGGTGCTGAGCCAATAGGAATACAGTACATAAATACAGAGGTCTTAAAGGTGTATTGCCACATACCCATAGCTTTGTGTAAAGTGCAAAAATAATCATTAAAGTGCAGTGTTAAAGTGCTAATATGTGCAAACTTAACAAAACATCTCCTTATAAGTTAATGTCAATGTTAACTTAGAAAGTTGCTTCATATTAATTAATCATTCCAAAGATACAGCATTATATTCAGTCACATTACTTCTTTTTGCAAAAAACTGACCTAAAAACATTATCACATTAATAATTTTGTGTTGTCACAGTGTACAGTAAAACAGAATTGTGAATTGCACCAATATTCATATTACAGACTATTGAAAACATCAACATTGCTATAATAAAAGGAGAAATTAGCAAACCCAAATGAGCTGAATGTGTCAGTCCTCATTTGTCCCTGCTTCTCAAAACTTGCTATAATTATTCAGGTGCTTAGGTACCATGGCATAAAGATGAAGAAGAAATGTGACTTTGAATATAATGCTGCAACTTGGGAATGGTTAATTAATATGGGATAATTAATTAGGAGGCAGTATAGCACAGTGGTCTAAGGCTCTGAGCTGCAAATCTGGTGACATCCAGCAGACCAGACCTGGGTTTGAATCCCTCAGCTTCCACTTGCATACTGTGTGACCCTGAGCAAGTCACTTAACCTCCTTGTGCTCCCAGGTCACTCCTGTAAAAAAGCTTTCAGCTTAGTGTGCTATACCTGATTAAACAACTAAATAAATTAAAAAAATATGGAGCAACTTTCTAAGTTACCATTGACTTTAACTTATAGGGAGAAGTTTTGTTTTGTTTGCACATATTAGCAATTTTACATTGCATTTTAATGATAATTTTTGCACTTTACCAAAGTTATGGGTATGTGGCAACACATCTTTAAGGCCTCTGTATTTAGGTACTGTGTTCCTATTGGCTAAGCACCTCCTGATGACACACTAGTATGTGTGAAACCGGTAGAGGGTCAGCCGGTCGCATGTTTCTTTGTTGATGGCATCTAATTTTTAAACAATAAAAAACGAATAATTATAGTGACCTCAGTGTAGTGCCGGTACTGTACTTTCATACATGTTCTCTCTGTTTCAAGCACACTCCTGTCGGATGGAGCAGTTTTTTGAATTTGGTGCCTAACTTTTGTATTACATGTTTACTGGAGGCCGTTTAATTTGGATGTGTATTGCTGCATTAACGGAGATGCTAGGAAACGAAAATTACATCACGGACAGTCAAGAAACTTCTGATAAGTTCTGTGGCTTCAACACCAAGACAGCTTTTTACTTATGATGGTATTGCAGACTTTTTTTTTTCATTTGACTGCTCTGCGATTTCAAATTTGAACTGAACAGTTGAGAAGATATTTGATCATAATAAAGTGAATGTGAGAAGGGCCACACTGCAGTAAGGTTTGTAAATTTCTGTAATTTCTCTTATTGACTGCCATGTTTGTTAGAAAAAAATTAAATTCTATTCAGTTATTTCCTCAACAGCATTTGGGGATATAAATCTGGGTGCAACTTCCATATTATCTTCTACAAGACTCTTCACAGAAGCAGGTGAACAAGATTAATTTGTCACTACTGGGAAGAAGGAGCAACAGCAGGAACACAGCTGAAAGGAACAGCACAATAGAGGTACCCTCCAATATAAGAAACTGCTTTTATTGCACTTGAAAGAGCAATTATTAGAGGAAGGAGACATTATTGGGGAAAAATCACTCTAGAGGCCTACTTAAAAGTGGGTCGATCTCCCAGGGGACTAAGGGTAATCAAGAATTCAGGGTATGGATGGGAGCGGGAAGTGTTTATAAAAGACTGGCGAAATTCACAATAAATAGGGACTGATGACCTTATGCATATGATTATTAGGGATTATGAGGCCCAACAAATAGAGGTAAAAAAAGATATGTAAACTAAGGAAAGAATTGTTTTACAATACAGCGAGGACCCCGAGTTTGCAGCATTTGAGAAAAGGTTAAAAGACAATGTACAGCAAGCCGATAACAAAATTAGAAAAGAAAAGCTGTTTAAATTTGAAAGAGATAGGAAGAACTATCAATTAAACAGAGTATTTGATTAGAAAAGAAATCAGAGGGTAATCCGAAAAAATCAAGACAACAACATCAAAGTAAAAATAGGGGCTATCATCAGTCTTGTGACCAAACTACAAATCAAGCTCCCAAGTCCGTCATTAGAACCAGAAATAATTCCCTTAATATACTTCGAACAGTGGAGCCTTATTTTCATGAGGTCCTGGGCCCATATCCCCCTCCAGGGCAGAGGAATGTAACTTTCCAGACTCCAGAGTATCCAACCAATCAGGGCAGAGGACAAGAACTTTGGACACTCCAGGAGTTCAGAGACACACGAGGAGAGGAGGTCAGAAACATAGGAAAAATAGTGCAGGACAGGAGACACCCCTAAACAACACAGAGGATATAGTGATTAACATTTCAGATACAGTCCTTACGGAATCCCAACAAATAATTCTACAAAAGGGACTCAGCATTGTACCAACTCAGGACATAAACACCCCTTTGACCTATACTTTGATCTACATAGATTCACCAGAGATCTGAACCTCAGTATATGTTTTATAAGAAAAGACATGTCATGGCAATATATCTGGTACACCCACCCCCACCTCCACCCCAGCTTAGAACATTCAATTCAATTCAATTCAATTTTATTTATAAAGCGCCTTTCAAAACCAAGGCGCTGTACAACATTAAAATTTATAAATTACAAATTTAAAATCAACCAGAGCTAAAAACACAGGAAAAACCATTAAATCTACATTAAGCAAGATGTTATAAATCACTTATAAAACAACAATTCAGTTTAAAAATGCTAACATGGACATAGTGAGGGATGGTGAAGTAAGACATTTTCGTTCTCCATTTTCATACGTGCCACCTAAGAATGAGGCTGTGAAAATCTTTGGAAGAGCTTGTGAAAGTGATTTTAGATCTATCATAACAGATAGAACACCAGCCAGATATATCAATATGAGATCTGAAGAGGCTGTAGCACTTAGAGACCTTGAGAAAATAAGAACTTGATTATTAAGCCAGTGGACAAAAGGGTTCTATTGTGATAATGTCTGAGCAACAATACACCAGTGAGATCCTCAGACAGCTTAGTAATAATCATTTCTATCTGAAGTTATAATGTGATCCAGTGCAGAAGTACAACAATTAAATGGATATGTTTTTAAATGAATCTATGCTGGAAGGGATTATCATGAGCCAGAAATTGGGATATTTAACTGTAGACTATCCAATTAGAATGAGTATGTATATCCTACTGAAAATCCACAAGGATAGAAAAAAGTCACTCAGGGTGCCCTATAGTGGCAGGGATTGGTTCCTTAATAGAAACACTATCCATGTATGTGGATGCACATATGAAGAACAATGTTACTAACCTCAATTCTTACATTAAGGACACCACACAAATGTTGGAGATACTGGGAGACATGGAAATTCAACAAGAATGGTACTTGGTGTCATTGAATATTATATCCTTATACACCAATATACCTCATAAAGGAGGTTTGGAGGCCTTGGATTTTTGGCTCTGATTGGATTCTGGTATTTAGAGCAGAAAAAAGGTTTTTGTTTGACAAAAAACAGCTTCATGTTTCAGGGAGAGCATTTCCTTCAGTTCAAGGGGACAGCCATGGGCGCCACTTTTGCACCCAACTATGCCAACCTGTACCTGGGTCTATGGGAAACAACAACTGTCTACTATGACCAGAACAACCATTTTTTCAGTAAGATTTATATCTGGCATCACTTTATTAACAACATATTCCTGGTGTGGAAAGGTACGCTGGAGGAATTGAATGATTTTGTGCAGTACTTAGAAAAAAAGCAATGACAATCTTAGATTTTCCATACAAAGCAGTTTGAAATCTGTTTCATTTCTTGATCTATGGATCACTAAAGAAGCAGATGTTACACTGAATACAACTTTATTTAGGAAAGAAACCAATCAAAATTCATTACTGCAATCCTCCAGCTGCCATCCTAGACACATGGGGAAAAACATACCCAAAGTCAGATGCTAAGAGCAAGAAGGAATTGCTCCACTGATTCTGATTATTTGATCCAGGGTACTGATATGTGTGCATGCTTTGTCAGCAGCAGTTACAACAATAATCTAGCAAAGGGGGCATTTGAAGAGGTACTGTGCACACCCAGAGAAAGTCTGTTACAGGAAAGACCTCCTAGAGATTCAGATGGCAGAATGCATTTTGTCATGAGTTACACCAGACAGTCTGCTAGGGTATGTGACATCATAAATATGAACTGGAATATCTTAAAAAATGAACCATTGCTGGCAAAGCATGTCGCTAATCAACCCCAGATGGTTTACCACAGGGGTAGAAACCTCAGGGATAAACTAGTCTACAGTTAGCACCCCCAAATTACAGTAGAAACAACTGGAAGTGGTAATTGGTTGCCCCTCCCACATGGTAACTTTCCTTGTGGAAATTGTAAATTCTCCACACACATATTAAGAACTGTCACATTCAGTACATGTAATTGTTTAAAGATGTATAAGATGCATGACTTCTTCAATTGCATAACAGAGCAAGCAATTTACTTAGCAACATGCGAATGTGAGGCCTTTTACGTGGGCCAGACTTCAAGGCCTTTTAAAGACAGAACTGGGGAACACTTAAGAGCCATTACGAGGGGGGGGAACCCAAAAATGCACTTGCAAATCACATGAAAATCTATAGAGGTGGCACATACAAATTTAAATTCTGTGCCACTGAAACGGTGAGACTGGGACCCCTAGGAGGGGATCTGAAAAATAAGTTGACCTATTGGGAATCCTTTTGGATCTACACTCTGGGGGCAATGGCACCCCCAGGCCTAAATGAAAGAACAGAGCATATAGCCTGTATTCAGAAATGGAAAAAAAGAATTTCTAGGCTGTTTTGGTTAGTCAAACTATTCTAACATGAAGAGTAATGGATGAAAGGTGTTCCCTTATAGTAGTATGCTGTCCTACTGTGTTTTACTTGTTGCTTCAATTTCCTAATGAGGCCTTTTTTTTGCATTGTTTTACAGGTAAAGACTATTTTATGCCATGGTACCTTAAGCACCTAGATAATTATAGCATGTTTTGAGACACAGGAACAAATGTGAACTGACACTTGCTAATATGTGCAAACAAAATAAAACTTCTCCCTATAAGTTAATGTCAATGGTAACTTAGAAAGTTGATCCATATTAATTAATCATTCCAAGGTTGCAGCATTATATTCAAAGTCACATTTCTTCTTCATCTTTATGCCACGGTACCTAAGCACCTGGATAATTATAGCAAGTCTTGAGAAGTAGGGACAAATGAGGACTGACACATTCAGCTCATTTGGGTTTGCAATGTTCTCCTTTTATTATAGCAATTTTTATGTTTTCAATAGTTTATAATATGAATATTGGTGCAATTCATGATTCTGTTTCACTGTACACTGTGACAACACAGAATTATTTATATGGTAATGTTTTTTGGTCAGTTTTTTTTAAAAAGAAGTAATGTGACTTTAAATATAATTCTGCAACTTTGGAATGATTAATTAATATGAAGCAACTTTCTAAGTTAACATTGACATTAACTTACAGAGAGATGTTCTGTTTTGTTTACACATATTAGCACTTTAACATTGCACTTTAATGATAATTTTTGCACTTTGCACAAAGGTATGGGTTTGTGGCAATACACCTTTAAGATCTCTGTATTTATGTACTGTGTTCCTATTGGCTCATCACCTCCTGATGACCCACTGGGACGTGCATAACCGGCAGACGGTCAGCCGGTCAGTTTGTTTGTTGATGGCGTCTCAGTTTTAAACAGTAAAATTAATTATTATGGTGACCTCAGAGTAATAGTTGTTTTCATAAATGCTCTTTCTGTTTCAAGTACATTCCTGTTGACTGGAGCTGTTTTTTGTAGTTGGCATCCCATCCCATTGAGTACACATTCCCTGTATTATGTTTTCCTAGATGCATGACCTTGCATTTTTTGCACTGAATCTCACTTGCCAGTTCCTCGACCACTCCTCCAGATTTTGGAGATCAGATGCTATGCTTTGATGCCCCTCTGGTGTGTCAGCCCTGTTGCAGATTTTGGTGTCATCCGCAAACAGGCACATTTTTCCTTTCAGTCTGTCAGCAATGCTGCTGATGAATACGTTGAAAAGGATCGACCCCAGAATTTAGCCCTGTGACACACCACTAGTTATGCTACCCTCTTCTGACATTGTGCCATTCATTAATATACTCAGTGTTCCCCATTCAACCAGTTTCTAACCCAGCATGTTATTTTATGCCCAACTCCCATGTTCTCTAGTTCATTGACAAATCTCCTATACGGGACAGAGTCAAAGGCCTTACTGAAGTCCAGGCAAAACACATCTATGCCCCCCCCCATCTGCTGCTCTGGTGACCCAATCAAAAAAATCTACCAGGTTTGTCTGGCAGTACCTCCCTGCCATGAAACCATCTTGCTTTGTGTCAAGCTGAGTACTCTTCTCTAAAAAAGCTACTATCCTTTCCTTAAACATGGACTCCATCAATATTCCTATGTCTGAGGTGAGAGTAGCTGGTAGGTAGTTTCCTGGTTCCTCCTTGTTGCTGCTCTTGTAGAGCAGCACCACCATTGCCCTTTTCGAATCCTCAGGAACCTCCCTGCTCATTAATGACTTAATGAAGAGCATCAATAGGGGATCTGCTAGTTCCCTTCCAAGTTCATTCAGTATTCTTGGGTGTATCCCATCTGGCCCAATTACTTTCTCCACCTTTAACTTGTTGAGTTCCCCCAGGACTCTTTCCTCTGGGAAGGGACTCATGTCTATTTCTTCAATTGGACAATCCTTTTTACATAGAATCAGTCCATTGCCATCTGCTGCATGTGTAAAGACTGAGCAGAATTCACCAGCCTGGTGATGCTAAAGGTTGAGGCACTGGATGCTACACCTCGTGCCATACTGGTGACCCGGGTTTGGGAACGGACCTGGGTTGTCGGGGGTCGGAAGGGGAGGAGAAGGATTGAGCATTAGTAGGACTGCTCTCCTTCTCTTGGGATGGGTGTGTGCAGCTGTCAGTGCACTGGCAGCCCCTTGCAGAGGCTGGGGGTGATGCAGTGCACAGGCAGTAAGGGGTGACATGCTGGGGCAGATGCCAGGAAGGAGTGCATGTGGAAGCACGTGCGCTACTGTCCATTCGTGTCACTGCACGCCGCACACATCAGGGGAAAACCAGAACAGGGAAATAGGCACCAGTCATGGTGGCATGATGGCCTTCTCTGTGGAGAATGTACTCAGCTCTGAGGGGAGCATGGCAACATTGGATTAAGTCTGGGTGGACGAGCACAGAGGGGGCTCTTCACCTCCACATCACGGAGGGCAAGCCATGGGGGTGAAGCCACAGGACCTGAATGGGAGCATGGAGATCCTCAGGATGGTGGCCAGAGACCTTGGAGGATGTCATGAGAGAAGGTAAGCCAGACTGGTAGCCAGGGGAGAAAAATCACCCCTGAAAAAAAAAGACTGAGCAGTACCCCCTTAGTGCCCCTGCCTTTTCTCTGTCTTCCTCCATGTGCTGCCCATCCTTTTTTGTAATTCTTACAATTCCTTCCCTGGTCTTCCTTTTTTCCTGTATGTACCTGTAGAAGATTGTGTCACCCTTCTTAACTCCCTGAGCTCTCCTTATCTCTGTTTGGGCCTTTTCACTTCTTATTACTTTCCCTGCCTCTTTTAGTTTTTCTTTATACTCCATTTTGTCACCCCCATTCCTTGGCTCCTTGTACTTTCTGAAGGCTTTACACGTTTCCTTCACTTTGGCCATTACTGAGTCATGATGCACTGAAAACCATGACTAGAACACAGCCATACCAGGCTCTACTCAGTTTAGAAAACACAGGGTGGGAAGAAAGGTTGGAGTAGTGCTGCCTTATGCAATGGAAAATATATAATTGATGGAGAAACAGGGAATCCAGAAAGGAGTGTAGATGTGGTGGGTCATCTGGGAGATGAAAAATTGAATCAGTATTCACACTAGCATGATCTTCAGACCTCCAACTCAGGGGAATGATTTAGATAAGGTACTGGTAGAATCCATTTTGACAATCGCAGAAAATGGGGAGGTGCTGCTGGTGAAGGACATCAATAGACTGGAGTCTCCAAACTGCAGTTTCAGCTAGAAGCAGGGTTATCCTGGATGCCCTGCAGGGGGCATTCTTCATATAACTTGCCAGGAATCCCACTCATGATGGGGTAATACTGGACCTGGTGCTCAAAAATGGGGACAGTACTGCAGACCTCAAGGTTGGAGACCACCTTAGGACCAGTGATCATTGAACAGTGTGATTCAACATATTCATTGAAATGTACAGTTTTGTCATCATGTAAGGATCCCTTCTGTGCTGCTGTTGTTACTGACACAGTTTCTTTTGCACTCAATAAAGATAATGTTTGTAGTGAATTTCAGTTTTGATACTGTTTGTCCCCTATGAGGGTGCTGTGCTTGTGTTTATCCTGTTACTAACTGACTGTTTACATATGGAGAATCCTGAAGGTGATCTGTTCATCCTTTACTTGATTCCTGTACATGGGAGGCTGGAACATGTGTCAAAACTCTATTAGAAGACATTGAAGAACCAGCTGCTACAGTATATCTGCATAGCAATGCAATGTTAGTGAAACAGTTAACATGCAGCTTTTATTCAATCTGTGGGTCAGATGTCCCATTTTAAACTTTTGGAGAGCTGAGTCACCAGTAAAGGACCACAGTAAACCTCCTCATACAAGAGAACTGTATTTGTGTAGTTTGATAGAGCAGCACTGGATGCACTAATTGGCAGCAAGTGAGTCTGCAGGAACCCCTGCAAGTGAATTGGGTCACACATGATCTACAACTTGTGAGAAGCCTTGCTGTCAGTCATAACAGAAGCAGTTTCTTGCACAGTAGAATGAGATACAACTAGGTGTATCAAAACAAATGATAAAATTAATCCAATCAACATAAACTAAATACAGACAGAAGTTGAGACCAGAGTTAAAAAAAAAAGAATCGGTGTTATAACAGTACAGGATCATCTTTACTTTCAGTATTACTGTACACTAAAGAACTTTTTACAGAAACTGCTACAGTGCAGGAAAGCTGCTCTAGGCATCTGTATGGTGCAAAAAAACATCAGAACTGTGGCAAAAAATACAGTACCACACTCAAAATAACAAAAATTGGCTATACCCAAAACCAAGAAGAATACCTTACACATAACATTCCATAATTTATTATTCGAAAAAGAGAATAAAAACTCATGAACAAACACATGGTGAGTGCTGACAGTCAGAAGCAGCTTTATATGTTTCACTCAAAGGGCTTCATCAAAAGCCACGGTTACATTAAATAAACTCTAGCTAGAGACGATATCACTGTGATGAGCTTCCAAATGACCAGAGTTACATGTGTGCATAGAAATTATTGAATGCCCAGGTGTAACCTGACCATATTTTGGAGGTGTTGCACCAAATTTTCAATGTGGCCTTTTTGGGACCCTTCTTCATGAAGGGTGCCAGTGTCATTTTGTTCACTTGTCCCGAAAAGTGATTTTGCAGAGAGACCATGCCATTCTGTGCCACAGGTGTGAAAACATGTTTTGGGCAGAATGTGAAAAATGACAGCTGAACTGTTAAAAAGGAGTATGTGCAAAAATTTAAATGTTGAAAATCTGGAGTGAAAATATTCAAAATTGGTGAAGTTAGGAGCGTGCGTAGAAACTGCAAAATGCATGCTTGTAACATAGACATTTTTTGGAATTGTTTCACCAAATTTGCAACATGGGCTTTCTGGGACTTCAACTCATGAACAGTGGCACTGTCATTTCGTTAATCGGTCCTAAAAGGTGATTCAGTGCAGTGACCGCAAATCACCTTTCAGGACATAAGTAATGAAAAGACAGTGTCGCTCTTCATCAGGTGGGGTTCCAAGATCCCCATGTTAAAAATTTTGGCCCATAATTCTAAAAAATAGCTGACATATCAACATAAGTTGAGAACCCCATTGAATGCTATTATAGCACGTTTAACTTTGATTCTTCAGTTTGCAGTTCAGCAATGAAGATTGCAGACATGTCCTGATCCAGAGAAGATGACAGCACTGACCTCTGAAGGTAAGTATGGGGTAAGGGGGGTACGGGGAGGTGAGTGCTTGGTGGGAGGGTGTGGATGGGCAGAGAGAGTGGGGTGATGATGAGGGCCTGTTTTATTTTTTACAGGTAAAAAAACATTTTGGGGGAAGGTTTTCTTTATTTACAGGAAAAAAAGCATACATTTGGGCACACTGGGGTGGGATCCCAGTGTGTAACATGAGTTTAGGGGTTGGGTTCATGATGTCAACATGGGGATTGGGCACCCTGATGTCGACAGATGGGGAAAAAGAAAAAAGGAACATTTGGGCACACTGGGGTGGGCTCCCAGTGTGACACATGAGTTGGGGGACACATAATGCAGATACAGGGATTGGGCAACCCGATGTCGGTGTGGGGAAAATAAATAAATACATTTGGGCAAACTGGGGTGGGATCTCGTTGTGCCACATGACTTGGGGGGCTACATAATGCTGACACAGGGATTGGGGACCCCAATGTCAGTGCGGGGATGGGGAACATAGAGGACAGCAGCAGTGGAAGGGTTTTCTTTCCTGCCAGTGCTGGTGGAGGTGATGTGACTGCACATTTGCAGCACTCATGCATGTGTAGTTGCAGTGAATGGCATTTTTTGACAACATTTTTGGGCAAGCTGAATAACAACATTTGATTGCAAATGTCTTGGTTATGTAGGGGTAGCATTAGGAGGCATTAATACACACTCAATGGTGGTGTAAATGCTGTCTCATGTTATTTGGTCATAACCACATAGGCATCTTGTCTGTTAATCTATTAAAGCACGTGTCTGTTCTTGTCAACCACTGCCCACAACGGCATACACAGTTCATGCAGTGAGCATCTCACATGCTTGTACAGGATGTGGATGTATGCACCCAAGACACTGAGATGGCAGCAGAAGTGATACAGTTGATGAAACATGATGATGGTTGCCTGTTGTGGTATGTTTACGATGTTGTATGTTATTTCTGTTGCCTTATGGTGTCTTTCTGTGATTGGTTGTCTTACCTTGTACCATCCCCCCAGTTGTGTGTCTGTGTGTATGTGGGGTGATGTGCGTGAAAAAGTTGGAGTTAGGGTTGAATTTCCTCGCTGTTGTCGTTGTAGTAACAACCGTAACTTTTGCTAAGAATTTCCTTCCTTTTTTGACATTGTAATAAAGTTAACAAATACAGAACGGCCAAACTATTATTTTTCCCAGTGAGAAGATAAAACATCTATAATGGCATTGTACCATACCCCACATGTGTGCCAATGGCTAAACATGCAAATCTTAGTTTGGCCACTCAAAGTATGCCTTCTGGACACATCTATATGCACTTACAGTCTCAGTATATTGATTTACGCATATTTTCAAAGGTGAATCATATAACATTCATATGCAGTTTTAAGAAATGCCACAGACACAGAAAATAGGTTGAGAAATTGTTTAATTAATCATTCAGCTTCAATTCTGTTGTAAACAAGGCCAAATTGCAGAACTCACTCAGTCGTACACAACTGATGTGAAAATTGCATCACAGAAGTATTATAAAAAGGCAGACAAAAGTCATACGAGACTGAGGAAGTCAATATCCTTGGGGTGGGCAAAAACCAAATGTGTTAAACTATTAAAAAAGCTATAGACACCAAAACAGCAGATGATATTTTAATACTATGTACATCTGGAAACATTCCTCACCTGACCCTTCAATAAAGGTGATCAGAACATCATCAAGAACATTCCTTAGATTAATAATGAGTAGAGTGTGTGATTCACAATACTAGTCTGGAAACAACAACAAATTAATAACTCAGTACACATAATAAAGAATTAATAGTCATATCATTTTAACAGTACTAAGACAAAGATTAAATTCAACATTTGAAATTATTTATAGGTAACACTGTTGCATATTAAATCTTAAGAAAATGCAAGTAATAAAATAGTGAGAATTCAGATAGTAATAAAACTGTTAGCTAGTAACCAAGTGTTTAAAAAATTAAGATTTTGGTAAAACAACTAAATACATAAGAGTCATAAACTGCCTATATTAAAACTAAATGACTGTTAATCTATAATTTCATATAGCAGAAAACCACAGTTGTCTACAATACTATGAAACCTTACAAATTCTTATAAACTTTAATATTACAGTTGTCACTCTAAAAATAGAGTTCTACGACTTTACATATAAACAGTAAGTATTGCTGTATACATTTATATCTTTACAGTCTACTGTTCCCAGAAGTAGGCAAAATTAGCAGAAAGCATACCACTTAAAGTGGATAGTATTCAGGTACCAGTGAGACATGTGAACGTCACAGAGAATGTTAAGCATTTTTCCTACTGTTGTGATAAATCATTGCACAACAGTATGTGTGCGAAGACATAGACAGCTAAAGTGACAGCCTTGTTGCACAATGTCTCATCTTGCATCACAAGGCAGATTTTAGACACATACATAGTGCAGTATGACCACACACCATTGGTAAACAGAAAGTGTAGCCACATTTGTGAATGTCTTGAAAGTGAACAGGATAGCCATCGAATGGCCTCACAACCATAAAAATATATTCCTTGTGATATGGTGTAGCAATGGAGAAATAAACAGATCAGTACAACACAATTGCATGGTCCTGCAATATCGATGTACAGGTAATATGAGTGCTCCACAGTGAAAGCAATAGTTGTCTGAAATGTGACCAAGCAGATAGCCCACACCGATTAAGGCCTGCTTAGGCTGCATTGATGCTAAGATCACAACAACATAAACTTTAACTGTTGGCATCATAAATACCTGCATCTACATACTCAATGTCTGTAAATTTTCATAAACATATATGAAAGTAACTGCACATATCCACCAAAGGTTGCATATAGCAGTCTATTGATTGCAACACTGTATGAAACAGAGCTTAAGAATATTAACATGCACTATTCTTCAGCCACATTAAGCTCATTGTAATTCTTAAGAACCAGGACATAAGCATCTTTTAGGTTCCAAGGCAATCTCTGTTTAAAAGAGCTCATGTAGTCACTGCACTCCATCCAGCCATTACTGTGCTTCAGTCATGTAACATAATGGCCTGAATGGACAGATAGTTCATGGTAGAATATAATAGCCTGAGTATGAAATCATACTCCCATGAATTGTACTCTTCTAGCTACAAAATCTGTGATCAGTGTGTCAACTAGTAGTCCATGTGCATCAAACCTTTGCAAGACTAAAAGGAGATACTGAGAAGTTGTATGGACTGAACATACACTCCTTCACACCGGCTACACCTCCAGCCACACTCTGCATTCCTGAACAGTTGTCTGAATTTAACAGAATGAGCCTGTGGAACATTCAGTGAAATGTTTGTGAATGATGACAAGACAAGCAACTGTACTTTGTGACATAAGTAACAGTTAAGTACTGCCACATTGGAATATTATCTGATCCCAAGCTGTTTATCATTGCTAAAATAAACTCTGTCACATCTTGTTGAATGTTGCTGGAGAATGCTTGATGCCCTTGATATCCACACAAGACAATACATAAGGGTGTCAGAATCTGTATCCTATTGTCATGCTTATCACTGTCATTGATAACCTTCTTTAGTGACTGAGACAGTGGTGTATCACAAGAAGATTTGATAGTGCTCACAAAGTGAGACATATGGAGAAATGCTTGAACTGCAGAGTTAGCATAACAGTTAACTTCAGTGCTATAGTCAAAAGTGGGAACAACAACCATGCCAAGCAGCTTCTTACGTGGTTCGGAGGTACTTTGTTGTTGACATTTAGAAGCACTCTTTGAGATGTCTACATGCAATATTGGTCTGTCTGTCTGGTACCTCTTCTTAATGCCACAAGCTGTCACTGTAGCATCACACTGTGACCCATGCATAGGTAGTGGTATGAGAGGCAATTGCGGCTGGTACAAAGTACACAGTCTGTTGTACTCAGCAACACAGAGGGCCGGATATTCAAAAGGGTTGTGCAATGTGCAATAGGGTTGCACCAGCGCAAGTCAGAAAATGCGCCATTCTGCGATATTCAGCAGGAGGTAGTTGCACCACTGAAAACATGCTGAGCAACAGCGCAATGATAATGAAGGCATGCACAACCGAAGGGGGGTGGAACCATGCATAAAGTGCGCAGTGGGCTGTTCAAAGACTTGCGCAAAGCACAACAGTGGAGCAGACGGATGTTGTGCCATAGCGGAAATGAGCCAAAATAAAAAGGAGCAAGGAAGAGGTGCAAGAACGCTACAGGGAAGCCACATGAGGCAGGGAGAGAGACAGAGAAATAGAGAGAAAGAGAGCAGGCCAGGGAAACCAAAACACAGAATAGGGGCAAGGGAAGGTGTGTGGGGACACAGAGTGTAGAGGCCAGTAGGTGTACCTGGTGCAGTGGAGGTAGCAATCAGGACAGCGGGGGGAACAAAGCAACAACAGCTGGGGGGGGACACAAGCCTGGGACATGGACAGTGCCACCTTCCACATGGAAGCTGTAATGAGGGGGGTGAGAAGGCATGCTGCAGGGGGACGTGGCCATGGAATGGCCTGTCGGCAGTATGCCCCCAACTGGCAGTACTGAGCCCACACCAGCTTTGAGCTGTACACAGATGTTGAGATTGTGGGCCCGGTACCACCTGAACAGGGCACTACTGAGGCGGCTCTGTGAGCTGTGCAGTGATGTGATGCAGGCACCCACACGACGGAGTCATGCTCTGTCAGTGGAGACAAAGGTAACAGCCTGCATGTGCATGCTCACCACGGGTACCTTCCAGAGACCAACAGGGGACACCACAGGCATAACACAGTCGGCCACGTCACACATCCTCACCCAGTTCCTCAGCGCACTGCTGCCACATGCTGCAGAGTACATCCATTTCCCCAGCACTGCAGCGGAGTGCACAGCAAACATACAGGAGTTCCACAGGGTAGCACATATGCCTGGCGTGCTAGGGGCAATAGACTGCACCCATGTGGCCATTCGCATGCCACCTGGCCCCGATAGGGCCACCTACATGAATCGGAAGGGATATGCCAGTGTCAACTGCCAGGTGGTGTGTGATGCCAGTGGGTGCATCATCAATGTCTGTGCCATGCACCCTGGGGGAGCACATGATTCCTTCATCTGGTACCAGTCGGCACTGTGCCATCGATTCAAGAGTGGGGACATCCCCACAGGTCATCTAGTGGGTGAGTATGCATGTAGGACTGACAAATCGTGGGCAAGGGGGGGTAAGCCAGAGGTGCCATGGGTGTGGCCCGCAGGGTTTGGGGCAGTCTGAGCCTGAACAAGACACTAACCTCCACTATCTCCACACAGGAGACAGTGGATACCCACTCCGTCCCTGGCTGCTCACACTCTACCAGTGGCCAATGACCCCATCGCAGCAACGCTTCAATGAGGCACACACCACCACAAGCATCATCATTGAGTGGGTGTTTGGGATGCTGAAGGCACGTTTCCATTGTCTGGACACCTCTGGCAGTGCTCTACAGTATAGCCCCTAAAAGGCCTGTGGGATATTCCTGGCCTGTTGTATCCTGCATAACATGGCCAGAGACTGTGGGATAGCCATACAGGTCAAAGAGTCGGACAGCGATGGGGACGATGTTGACACCAGTTATGATGGGGATGGGCAGCCCCCCTTGGCCGACGGGACCCCTGACTGATCCGGCTGGCCCAGCTGCACTGGGACATCATCACAGAAGAGCACTTCAGCCAACACAGGTAAGTCATTGGGCCATGTGCAACCACCAGTGGCTAGGGCACAACCCACATACACACATGGAAACACAGCAGGGGTGCATGCTGGCAAGGGATGTGGCAGGGCACAGAAGCACACACATACAACCAGGGAGGGGTGAACAGTAACACGCCACATGGATGGACACACACACACGCACACACAATAGGCACAAAGTGCACAGGGGTCAGATGCAAAACAGAGCCGGAACACAAACACTAGCAACACACATGTCCACAGGCCACCACGTCCACTGACTGTCTATGTGCGTGTGTCACATGCTGGTCACCATCGCACTTTGGTGTACAGCACAAAGCAGGCATCATCATGCACATGTACCTGTGGACAGCAGTCGGGAGGGTGTGCAGGTGGACCGTATGTCTGCGTGTAGGGCTGGGCACCCACCGGTGCACTGCCCACCAAAACACACAATGCATACAGGGCAGCACCAGACAGCGCCCACTCTGGGAGACAGGTTAGTCTTGCGGCACAGTGCCACGTCTGCCTCAGATGCATGGGTTGCCCTGCCGAGACCCAGCAGCACTGGCAGGCTGACCACAGGCCTCATGGGATTGCACCGATGGTCCGCCAGGGGTTCCACTGTGCAAATGCGACTGTGCCCGCAAAGGGGTCTGCAGCACACCGAACATACCTGCACCAGGAGTGCTCGGGATGCCCACAGCTGAACCCGGCATCGACAGGGTGGGTGTAGCACGAAGCCGGAAATGGGGAGTGGATAGCGAACTGCGCGGTGTGAGTGACACATGGGCACCTGACTGTGTGCCCATTGTGGCCATGACAGCTACCAACGCCTGTGTTTGCCTGTCAATGGCAGCGGTCACATCCTCCAGCAACTGGACAATCTGTGACAGGATCCTATCGGTGTCCCTGCTGTGTTGCTCCTCGACCCGCTCCAGAGCCACACACAGTGCCTCCACGGATGTTGCAAGCTGCATCTGCTGCTGTACTGATGCCTGCAGTAGGTGGGTGTGCTCGTCAAAGAGGTCGTCTGCCACCTCAGCATCCTGTCCCTCAGGGAATGGAAGGGCCTGATGTTTAGCACCCCTTGAGGGTGGACGCTGCTCACCAGAACCAGGTATGAGCAAGTCCACAGGTGGTGCACAGATGCCACCGCTGAACTCTGAACCCCCAGTCCCGGTGGGTGACTGCTGCCCCTCCGCTTGCTGTGCCCAAGGGATTGGTTGTTCCACCGCTGTGGCCGCAACAGTGCCACTGACCTGACCAGCCACCGGTGCTGCCTCACCAGTGCAGACAGGCACAGCCTGGGACTGTGCTGACATGCTGGCACACACGTCGGAACCAGCCAAGTCCATGGGCGTGAGCTGGCCTGCTGTGTGTCCATTCCATGACACACACATGTCACTGCCCATAACGGTCATTGCATCATCAATGGTGTAGGTCTGTGCCACAGCCACAGCCACAGCATGCTGGCATCCTTGGATGCCAGACCACTGAGACACAGGAAGGGCCTCCCCCACACCTGTCTCAACAACATCAGTGTTGACAGCCAGGCGGACCCACTGTTGCAATGCTCACCGGCTACCTGCAGAGGTGGATGGTCCCTCCTCCAACTCCAGATGACTGTCCGCAGTGGACAGGCCCTCCACCGCTGACCCCTGCAGACATGCAGGATCTGTAACAGAAAGTAAGGACATGTTAGTGCATGTGATCTACCCCCCCAACAGACTATGACGTACCATGCAGTGATGGGCTACCACCTGTCTGGAAGCCACCTCCTGGAATGCCCTCAATGGCACTGCGCTGCATGCTTGCAGTGAGCCTGTCCTCTGCCAGAGTCAGAAGTACCACCTCTGGCTGGCCCCCGCCTGTTGCAGCATGTGCCACCCTGATGGCATCCACCTTCCTCTTCACCCTCCTCCTGTCGGTACCCATCTTCTTCTTACACTCCTGCACAGAGCATTGGTGGTTGCCGTGCAGGTTGACGGCACGTGCCACCCCCTACCATGCAGCAGCAAGGGCCTGAGGGGTGCCCCGCCGTCCACTGAGCAGTGGCTCCTGATCGAGGTAGGCCTCAAAGAGTGCCTCCGTCTCAGTCTTGGTGAAATTGGACCTCCTCTTCCACCCACCATCGTTGTCCTCCTCACCCAGTCCTTGCTCGGTCATTATTCAGCCTGTATGGGTGACAGTGGTTACCTGTGACTGTGCAGTACAAAGCAAGTCCCTGATACCACAGTCCACAACACTATACAGAATGCAACTCACCAATAAACTGCAATAACCGAATATGGCCACTGCAGAACAGTGTCGCAATTTTATAGTGCAATCCATGCGAATTAGGTGTGGAGCAACTTTAGTGAGATGCAAATCACGCTGCTGCACCATTGCATGGCTTATCGGATGATTTGCGTATGATGGCTGAATATCGCGCTTTTGCGCTTTGCGCAATTGTGTTGAACGTGCTGAGCCAATGGGGTAGTTCTATGGCCTGTGGAGTACACCGCACTGCACATGCCCAGGTAGCTTACGCAGGCATCTGCCATGCTGATGACGTGCTGTGTGCGGTAGGCAATTCAGAGCACGGCCACCTTTGTGCCAGTGGTGCTATGGCTAGGGTCACTACATGGCACTGTGGCACAACTTTGCAATAGTTCGCTGTGGTGATGGCACACAGGCAACCAATAGTGCTAGACGCATAGATGTCTGATGGCACTGTGTGTGGCCTTGCGCCAGAGACCCATGACCCTGTGCCCGACCTTTGCCCCCTTGGCACTATATATCTGGCATGGCTGCACCTCTATCATGCTGTTCGGTGACAGCGCGATAGGGAATGGCGGCGCTGTACCGACAGTGCGATAGGAAATGGAGGTGCTGTACCGCGCAGCACTTCCACATGGGGGTGCCGCGCTGCAGAGTGCCATATTGCTTACTATAGCATTAGAGATGGCATGAAGGAGAGCCCCTCAGTGGAGTGCCCTTGAGCTGGCCAACCTTGTGGCCATTGTGGAGCCACACTATGGCCCACTGTTTGGTGAGGAGCCACTGGACAGGGCCAGGACCCAGGTCTGGCAAGAGGTGGCCACTAACCTGGAGGCTGCCACTGGCCACAGAAGAACGGCCGAACAGTGCAGGCACCAGTATGGGAACCTTAGACGGAGGGAGCCGGAGCTACTTGCACGTCTGCGGTCACGTGCCAGGAGGGGCATGGTGCCTCATCCAGGTGGGTGATACGTCTACACACTTGTATGGTCCATATGGGTAACACTGTCTTATGTGTCCAGCACATAGGGGAGGGATAGTCTATGGTTGGCTGTGGCGGTGTTTACAGGGTATGAGGTGGGTGGGTCTGGCGGGTGGGTGGGCACACACATTGGGGCAGGGGGAATATGCTTTGGGTTTGTACTGATGTGTTTCTCTCCTGTTGTCTCCCACAGGCATGGCTGAGAGGAGGAGGATGTTGGAGTGGCAGCAGAGGGTGGAGGATGCTGCACAGGGGCATGTCGGGGACCAACCCCAACGCCATCAACATCCCGATGAGGGTGAGTGCCATGACACCATGATTGCTATTGCATGCTGTGTGACAGGGTGGGAAGCAGGGCATGGCCACCATCCATGGACACCACTGCCATGCACAAGACATGTGACAGTCAGCACTGTCCAGTTGCACTGCATGTCTGGGAGTGCATCAATGGTGGTCCATGCGTGCACTGGGCACATGGCTGTGGCACTGCCTGCCCACCGCATAGCCACGTTACTGTATGGCCTTGGTTATGCTGTGCTGGACATGGGCAGTGGATGTGTGCAGTGGTACACATGGCTGTTGCTGCCTGGTTGGGCATGTCTTGTGGACACTGTCACTGTGGGTGGGTGAACACCATCACAGGAGAGTGGCACATGGCTGTATGCCATGCATAATGGGTGAGCTGCAGGGGGATGGGCAGTCACACCCATTGACTCTGATTCCTTGTCCTTGGTGTGCAGATACTCCTGCGAATACAGCAGGCCATCCAGGAGCTTCTGTGGGTGGCACAAGAGTCCCTCTCCATCCTAAGGGATCTACAGCAGCATGGGGTGAGGAGGAGGAGGCGGCCCAGGCAACAGCCCCAGGCAGCAGAGGACCAGGCTGGCCGCTAGTGACTGCAAGACCTGCATACAACTTCCCCCCTTTGACCGACCCTCACACCCTGCCCTCCCTCTCCCATATGTTTACCCCTGCCCCTTACCCACCCCCACCTTGTTCCTGTCCCTCCACCCCATGTTTGTACATAGTTGTATATAGTTGATGTTGTTATGTTTTTGAAAACAGATATTTTTATATGAATACTGTGGTGGTCTTTGATTTGCAGCTGGCTATAGGTGCTCAGTTGCAGTGGTGTGCATGGCGTCTGGGGTGGTTCAGTCATTGGTATGTGTGTGTGTGTGTGCGTGGGGAAGTGTCTCTGGTGTGGGAGTGGCTATCAGTCAGTATCTGTGGTGTGTGTGTTGTTGCCTGTGCATTGCATTACTGTGTGCAGTGGTCCATGGTGCCTGCTCTGTGTCCATTGTGCCCCTGTCAACCCATCCTTGGCCTGTGCAGCTGACACCCTTGCATGTCTGTGGCCTGCGAGGTCTGCTGCCTTTTCAGTGGTGGCTGTCCCTGCAGGTCATCCACTGTGACCGTCACAATGCTGAGTTGCCTCCTGTCAATGGTGTGGTGCATGTTTGCCTCGGGTGACACTGTGGCCTCCGCAGTTGCTATCCCACCTCCATGCTGTGGCTTGTGTGTGTTGCAGAGGCTGTGCACCACTGTCTGTGACTTGTGCTCCAGGCATATGCTGGTGGTGTACAGGGCCACAGTTCATGCACAGGGTGAGTGTCACCCCTGTGCCATGAAGGACTGCAGGCTGTGTGTGCACAGTTTTCATGGGCCCACACTGGGGGCTTGGTTGCCACACTACTGTGTCCCTGTGTTAGTGTCCCCGTAGGTATGGGTGTGTGTTTGCCCCTGCACTGTGTTGCATCCGGTGTGCTGCATTCTTTCACGCACCACTGTGGGTGTCTGTGCTGGCTGCTGTGGCTTGTGGTGGGTCAGGCTGTGACACTGTCTATTGTGCAGGGTGCTGTATCAATGGCGGTGGTGTCAGTGGCATGCCCTTTCCCATGTGGGGTACCTCTTTTGCTGACACATGTTCGGTCTCTCAGATGTGCCTCTGGGGGATTGTGCGTGTTGGCACTGTGTCTGCTGTTGTTGCATTGCCCTGTGCTGCCACCCACTGCTGGGTGCTCATGGTGGGTCTGGCTTGTATGGTTCTGTGGTACATGAGGTTGCAGTGTGACAGTGGGGGTGGTGGTATGCATGGGGATTCCTGCAGTGGTGGTCACTGCTCATGGGAGGGTGTCTTGGGGTCATGGTGCAGGGTGTTCTGTGCACAGGGGGGACTGCTCTGCCATGGGGTGGTCCGCCCTCCTTGTGTGGCAGTCTCAGCTTGCCGGTGGGTGTGATGGGGCACCATGGCCCAGCTCTGCTTTGTTTGCTTGTCCCCATGGGCCGGTAGATATTCCAGCCATCCCCCAGTTGTGCTGTGCTTGGGGTGTGGGGGTGCATTGTCAGTTCTGCAGTGTGTTCCTGTGCCCATCTGTGGCATGGGTGGTGGGCCCCTACCTACCTGCCTGGTTGTGCAGTTACATTGCTTTGCTGCTGGGGGGCTCCCTGCTTGCACTATGGTGCCTCTGGGCTGCTCAGCTTTGCAGCCCTTGTTGCGCAATAGCACATCATATCTGCTCAGCTTCCCCTTCCTAGTTGCGCTATGGCGCAAGTTGTGCGATATTCAGATGTTGGCTGTTGGCACAATTTGGCTTGCTCCTTTTTTGAATATCCCATCTATTGCGCATGGGCACAATAGACTTGTGCTTGATTCCACCATTGCGCACTTTTTGGGTGCAGTTTGAATATCCAGCCCATTGTCTGTCAGCACTTACCTTGTGTGGTGCCATACTGATGATATGCAACCCAGGCCAAGTATGTACCTGTGAAAGTGCAACATAGCTCATATCATCTTTGAAGATACCAGTGCCTATGTTGACCATTGCTGAGTCCAAACTGAGGCCTTGCAATGTGTTGATGGACACAGCATATGCAACACAGACAGGAAACTGTTTCCTCATCATATATATGTCTTTCATGAGCTGAAATTTGACAATAGTCCTAGAAATGGGTAACCACTGCTCAATGTTGTTGAACTTCATCACAAGTGTATTTATGATTGTCTTTTGGACATTGAACTGAAAGTCAACTATATGTCCGATTGCACCATAGACCATGCCATGTTCTACATCAAGGTTACGACGTAGCATGATACGTGCATTCATGCACACAGTTGGAACTGCTTCTAACCCTGCTGTCTGAGACACATCTGACTTTAGCTCAGACAACAGTTCAGTCGGCTTTGCTGCTAGATTCCAGCTCAAGACTGCACCATCAACAGTGTCAACAGCATGCAGAGTAATGATCTCTTGACCCTGTCTCTGCAACATTTTGCTGTTGAATTCGCACACTGCTTCAATTGTGGCATAAGACACATGATTCGAGCAGATTCTGAGTACACACTAGTAAATTCATCACACGCTGCTGTGAGGGAATTGCACTCAGTGCTGATACATTGTGTTCTCAACAGAGAAACATTCTGGTCTGATAATGAGCCAATTTGAGCCTGATCCAAAAGTATCTTGTACTTAAGATCACGGCTCTGTCGCATATCATCATACTGCTCAATGTAAGTAAACAGCTCTCAAAGATTTATGCCTCCAATGCACCAAATGTTTTTTTTTCTTTCTTCACATTCAGTGCTGTGAACGCATTCTCTGCATTCACAGGTGCAAGTTGTAGGAGGTCACCAAACACAGCAGCACTCTTACCACCAAATGGCTGACCATCATCATTCCCAAGTATCTCTTGGAGACAGAGATGTATACATGCAAGCATGACATTCAATACCATACTAATCTCATCAGTGATGAGTAGTATCATCTTTTCAAACATTGGCCACAGCTCAGATGCCATCTCACAGGAATGTTCACGGTACTCTCCTGTTTTGCTGTGCTTTACAGGTAACATGAATAACCTGTGTAGAATCACACCACCAATGTTGTACACTGCCAAACCTGTTGGAGCAGTGACAGCCACAGACATCACTTCTCCTATATGACTCCTTATCTCTGCTGAGATAGCTTCGATAACAAAATTCTTCCCTGTCCTGGCAGAACCACTGACAAAGAGTAGCAGAGGCTCATTCTTTGTACGTGTGCATTGTTTCCTCTCGTGAAGGATACCATGTCTGACCAATTCACTGACAGCATCATAGGCAGCATATTGCTGCATATTTAGCTTGGATCCTCTGCAACATGAGAAGAATGCTGCATAGCACTTTTGACTTCACTCATGAGAACCACAGGATCATCCACTGGCAGAGAAGCACTTAGAGTACCCACTCACTCAGGATCCATATTTTCTTGAGAATTTCCTGAAGTATCTTCCTCAAGCTGGTTCTTAGCTTGTTTTATCTACTCTTTCTGTAGTTTTAGCCTACTAATGTATTTTTTAGACTGCTGACTCGTAAAGGTTTCATACGTAAGGTAGAACTGTTCTTCATATGTGTCACAGTCTCCTTTCAACGTACTCTCATCCCTCCATTGCTTAAACAGAAACAGTATAGCAAAGTAGTAATGTTCCTTGTTTTCAGTGGTAGAGAGTCTCAATTTGCAATGGTAAATGAGCCATGCCTTCTTCCTTTTAACAAGGCACTCATCAAGGCCTCTGTCTTTGTAGATGTCTCGAGTCTCATTAAGTGAAACATCAGTCTTGTAGTTATACCACTGAGCAACATAGTACAGTCACATACCAGCCATTGTATCCGCTCAATTTGGGTACTATGTGTCAATCAGGTTATTCTTCAAACTACTTTTTGATGAGAAGCAGTTTGCAGCCAGTTCTTAAATCTCCTCAGGAGACTTCAAAACACACTTTCATTTCTCTTTGTGGTTGACATTAAGAAACTGTACAGCATCAGACGTGCCATACAAGTGTGTCCTAATCAAGCAATCACTGGCTTCATATGCTCTGCACGCCCTGTGAGACAGTGTCTTCAATCCCAAAGACCAGAGTTGTGAACTCAATGATTGGTTAGATGGTGCTATGTATTCCCAAAACTCAAGCAAGCTTTTCTGCTCATGTTCTATGATGTACGATGTAATGTACCACACAAGAGACAGAGAGTTATCTGCAACAAACTGCAGATACATGTTTCCCTGCCACATCAGGAGAAGAACAGGATTGTAATCATTGATGAAGACCTCATTCTCCTGTCTGGGTAACTCATAGACCCTCTTTGTGGGCTGTCTTGAAATGATGATGCATGGCTGAAAACAAGTCATTCATACATCCTTGCTGGCAGACATGTCTCGGGAAGCCAAATCAACACCAAATCAATCAGTACCACTGATTGTGAATCTTCACAGGTCAGTGACAGTACTTCCCACAAAGATGTTGCTGCAATTTATGTACCAGTTTTAATAGTGTTGGGCTTTCATACTTATCAGGGATGTGGCAAGTCACATAACGTTGAATGAACTTCAGCACTTCAGCTGACTCATTCTCACTAATACGAGGAGCATCTTTTATCCACAACAGCATATGAATGTGTGGTGCCTGATATTTCATCCTCCAAAAGTAGTGTTCAACTAACCCAAGAGGAGGATTCTCCTTAGACAAAATATTTCATGAAAGCGATGGTGAAAATGCCATGACACTGAAACTGGATCAAGTGAGCACATCTTACCAAGTATCACTGATGATATGCCATTGACATCAGAGTTGGCCCACCTCAAGAAGTCAACCAACTCATCCCAACAGTACTCTGTATAGCTCAGAGTTAGAAACCAAGTAGCTGCACCATACTCACGCAGCATGGTCATAGCCACTGAGTGCCTACGATACCAGTATTATTTTGTACCATGAAGATTTGACAACAGAGATGTTAAGTTCACCTGTAGTGTTTCATCCTTTTCTGCCAAGCAGTGCAGAAACCCAGCTGCTGTTATACCTTCCAATGGGGTAGTCAATCGAAATGTATGTGCAATGGATGCAGAGAGCACACTAAGCTCACTGTCCTGCAACAGGTGGAACAAGTACAGTCGTGGCCAAAAATATTGGCACCCTTGCAGTTTTTTCTAATAATGCAACATTCCTTCCAGAAAATTGTTGAAATTAAAAAATATTTTGGTATCCACATATGTATTTCTTTGGTTTGCAGTGGAATAAAACACAAAAAGCTGAAACATTTTGTAAGTCTTAGCTTTTTCCACACAGAAATCCTTAAATGGCCCAGACAAAATTATTGGCATCTTTTAGAAGTAGTTAGAAATAATTAGATTTCAAGCAGGTGATTCTCCTTCACTTTGGAATTGAACTCACCTGTGGTGAGTTGCAGGTGACTGCAGTATAAAAATCACTCATTCAACCAGTTTGAATAGAAAAAAGGACTCATTCTCCTGTTTTGTGTCACTGTGTGTACCGCAATGAGCATGGAGAAAAGAAAGACAGCCAGAGAATTGTCTGAGGAAGTCAGACAGAAGATTGTAGCCAAGCATGGACAATCTCAAGGCTACAAATCAATCTCCAGAGACCTTGATGTTCCTGTTTCCACTGTACGTAATGTTATCAGGATGTTTAAGGCCCATATCACTGTAGCCAACCTCCCTGGACGTGGCTGCAAGAGAAAACTTGATCGAAGATTGCAGTGCAGGATTGTTTGAATGGTGGAGAAAGCACCTCGATCAACTGCCAAACAGATTCAAGCTGACCTTCAGACACACAGTACGACAGTTTCAACTCACACCATCCATTGCCAACTCAATGAAAGGGGTTATATGGTAGGAGGCCCAGGAGGACCCCACTGCTGAGAGAGAGACATAAGAAAGCCAGACTGGGGATTGCCAAAACACACCTGAACAAGCCAAAATCCTTCTGGGAGGATGTCCTGTGGACAGATGAGACCAAATTAGAGCTTTTTGGTAAAGCACATCATCTCTATGTTTACAGAAAACAAAATGAAGCCTTCAAAGAGAAGAACACCTTCCCTACAGTCAAACACGGAGGAGGATTCAGTGATGTTTTGGGGTTGCTGCGCTGCCTCTGGTATTGGGTGCCTTAAACGTGTGCATGGCATCATGAAATCTGGAGATTACCTGGCCATTTTGGAGTACAATGTTGAACTCAGTGTCAGAAAGCTGGGTCTTTGTTGAAGGTCATGGGTCTTCCAGCAGGACAATGACTCCAAACACACTTCAAAAAGCACCCAGGAATGGTTCAAGACAAGACGCTGGACTGTTCTGAAGTGGCCAGCAATGAGTCCAGATCTAAATCCCTTTGAAAACCTGAGGAGAGATCTGAAAACAGCAGTTGGGAGAAGGCACCCTTCAAATCTGGGAGAACTGGAGCAATTTGCACAAGAAGAGTGGGCAAACTGCCAGTAGGGAGGTGCAGGAAGCTCATCCATGGCTATAGGAAGCGGTTGATTGCAGTTATTTTGACCAAAGGCTGTGCTACCAAATATTAAGTCTATGGTATCATTAATTTTGTCAATGCCATTTCTTTTCATTTTCTGATTTAAAAGGATATATTACATTCTGAATCAAAAACAAAGGTTCTGTAACATTAACAGAGAAATAAAGAATTGTGGAGACCAAATACTGTACTGTTGTTAATTTTCAACTCATGTTTAGAGGAAATTGTGAGTTCTTTGAAAAAGTGCAAGGGCGCCAATATTTTTGGCCACGACTGTATTATATGTTCCTATGGAATTTGCAATAATTCTTCAAGACTCTTGATGTTTGGTATTCAACACCTAGAACACAAACCTCATGCTGATCCAGACATCCTCCAGTTCCTTTTGGGAACAAATCCAGAAAGCAACGAGTTTCAAGTTGTTTCTTCCATATGCTGACAGGGCTACCTTCAACCTGCGTCATCTGATACAGGTCAATGTTATCACCAATGTGATCTCTACCATGAAAAGGGTGAATTGTGTACTGGTCATACACACCTTCATGAGTCACCATATCAGCCTTCTCAGTCATTGGTTTTGCAGCATCTACCAGTCCAAATGGACCACTCACATCTGACAGTTCATGAATGTCAAGGTCAACATAGAAAGCATTATTGCACTTCAGATATTGCAGAGCACTTTTTACTTTCTGAACATTGACAACATCCTGCCAAATCACCTTGGACTTTGTAGGTACACCATACACTAGTATCACCATACTGTTTTCTTTTGAGATTGTCTGCACATCCTCTTTCAGAGGAAGAGGTAAATGCATCACTGCCCCTGCAAGAGACTTCACAAGTTCTTTGTGGAGAACCTTGCAACTCTTAGTATTTAGTCACAGAATCATCTGAAATGGTTTGATGGTCTGTATCAATATCCTCTCAAACATATACAATGCAGCAATCTCACTTTGTGTCTCATCTGCCACCATATTGTTTAAAACAGATCTTGGTGTCAGAGTGTCACTTTTGGCCTTTGGCAAACAGTACTGACACATTATCACCACTGGTTCCATGTCAAAGTCACTCTTCACCAGTAAATAAGCCAACAATCGTACCCAGATATCTTTGAAAGATTTACTCCTATCCAGATCAACTGTTACAGACTGCAAGTTATAAAGTAATCTGTGACATGAGACACAAACAGAGTCAAATTTAACTCTCTTAGCCATCTCAAAGTTGGCAATTTGTTTTCCAAATGTTTTCAGTATCTCAGATTCTGAGAGACTGACACTACACGATATAGTTGCTGAAGTGTTGTCACAGACTGTGTCATGATGTTTACTGGTATGCCAAACATCCTGTATCACAAGTTTTGCAGCTTCCATATCTCCTGTTGACAATGACTCATCAAGCTGTTTGTATAGTGAAACAGCTTTTTTGACCTGGTATATTTTACGAACAAAGCTGAGCATGGCAGGATTGTGCACAGCTATCATGCGCATGTGATGAAACACAGTGTTGCAGCACCACTGTCTAAGCAAGCTAAAGAATATCCCAACAATGCTTTATGCTTGCAAATTTCACAGAGATTAATCATATGTAATAAATTGCATCTCTATTTGTTCTTACTTGCAAGAATGCTCATCGCAGAATGTGCAATAGCATCAAATGATGATTGCCTCAGATTACAACTGTCATCACATGTCCATGATACTACTGTTCTGTTCATTGCACCAATTTCTGAGCTAGTCTCATCATCTGAGACAGTTGTTACATCTGTCTGTGTCAGATTCAACACATTACAAGCCTTACTGGCCTTGTCAACAGAGAAAACAAGTCCCTTAGAAACTGGTTTGTATGACTTCTCCCAAAAGAAAGCCTCTGAGTATTCTTTATGTAGCCATATACTTTGAAAGACATCACAAATGTTGTCTCTGTTCAGGCCCTAAACATTCTGTAGTCTGTCATGAATGGACTGCACTGTACCAGTGAAACGTTCAATCTCATTCATCATTTTTCTCTACAAATGTGAAAGAAGAGCAAGTGCCATATTTACAAATCTATGAACTCTTAGTAGCCTCATCAAAGGCAATTTACTCATTATTCTTTTGCCTTGATGTTTCATAATGGTAGAAATAAACCAATCAACCTTAGCTTTAGAAAGTAGACATTGGAAACATTTCAACTTGCTAAGATGGCTACAACTACTAGAGCTTCCTTTTTGTTTACGTCTTGCAATACAAGCTTTGTAAGCCTGTCTACGCCTGACACGGTCTGGCATAACAACTTTGTATCTAGTAACAAGCGTTGCACATTTGTCTGTCTCAAAGAAACAGAGTCAGACATGTTATTATTATCATGCAACCTTTTTCTGGTAATACACTTCCTTCTCTCCTTAACTTTCTTAGTAATATGTTTTCTGCCATCTATGCTTTTCATTGATTTAACATAGACATCATACTTAGCCCTTCTATGTTTACTTTGCTGTCTATGCTTAGTTGGCATTTTTCTGAGCAGAAAATTCACAGTTCTCAGTCAATGTTACAATACAGGATCACACACCTAGAAAAAAAAAGAAATAAACTATATTAGTTATCTGTCACCATAAAGATTTGACAATAAGCACAGCAGAGAAATGTCATTTTAATAATGTTTCACTCTACCCCTAAGATAAAGCAATAACATATATAATCTCTTCATTTTTGTCAATGTATGCAAAACTAAAACAGTTTTTTTACCTGCATGGCTGAATAATGTTATCGTACTCAGAAAATGTTAGTGGTAAAGCTTTTGAACAACATGAGCAATTCCTATCGATGTATGTTACAATGCTGCAGTAAAAAAAAAGTGTTAGTGAGAAATGTTTCCACCCAGATGAACAATTAAGCAATAATGACTGAAGAGCCGGTCATTTCCTAGAGATTAACAACCAGCTGGGGGGAAGGGTGGACCGAGGCACAGCTGAGGGCCACCCCTACCCAGCCTTCGATAATCGTGAGGAAATAACTGGCTCTGAGGTTATTATCATGATTTTAAGTCTAATCACAATAATGACATCTTTTTTTGTGGCGGCAATGGGAGCATGTTCAGTGGGAATTGCAGAGTGGGTGCCATGCCAGACACTTCTTAGAGATTTCTGACCAGTGCAGCAACCAATCATGGATGGCGCTTCCATCGTGAATAATTAATTAGATGTATAATGTCTATTCAAATATGTTAAGCTGCTGCATTCCAAAATATTATTGCAACAGTTTCAAGTTTTATAAGAGCATCCACATCAAGCACATAACATTGCTTTGTTCACAAAACAAATCAGTAACACAATTTGCAAGCTACATACATGGCCATAACTGACATACATCATGTAAATGTGATCACAAAAATGTTGTAGAAAAACATGTCCAGCCACATGAGTCACTCCTCTAGAAAGACATCATGTTACCATAATCATAACTTACTAACATACTAAAATGCCAGCAGAATAGGCCTAATGGTTTTTCGTGCCTGCTCGTTTGGTCAGCCCCCACCCTGGGTGCTGACCTTGCTGCCCCCCTCGCCTTCTCTGGCTTCTCCCTTCCCAGTTCCGGATATTTTTGCTGCATTGGATTTTGCTTCCAGAACCCTTCCCTGTACCTGTCCCACCCCCTCTTAAACCCCTCCACCATCTCTGCCTCCACCAGCCCCCTAGGCAGCGCATTCCATGGCTCCACCACCTCTCAATGAAGTAGCACCTCCTCCTTTCTCCCATGAATCTTCCTCCTCCAGCTTCCACCCATGGCCTCTAGTGGCCCTCTCCTTCTTCCTTCAAAGCACCTGGCTGTTTCCTCCCCTATTTACCCTCTTCATGTACCTGAAGACCTCCTATCATGTCCCCCAGTCCCTTCTCTCTTCCAATGTGTACATATTTAGCTCTTTGAGCCTCTCCTCAGGTCCTGTCCCCAAGCCCCAAATCATTTTGTTGCCCTCCTCTGGACCCTCTCCAGGTGTTTAATGTCCCTCTTTAAGTGTGGTCTCCAAAACTGCATGCAGTACTCAAGATACGGCCTCACCAAGCAGTTATACAGAGGGAGTATCACTTCCCTCCTTCTGGAGGTGATCCCCCTAGCGATGCATCCCAGCATCCTGTTGGCCTTGGCTGCTGCCCTCCTACAAGTCTCCGAGTTGTTCCATCTTGACATCCACCACCACCCCGGGTCCCTCTCAGCCATCAAGACTTGTAGCATTTCCCCCCCAGGGTGTACACTTGGCCCGGGTTTCTGGCCCCCAGGTGAAGTACCTTGCATTTCCCTGCATTGAACCTCAGCTTCCAATTTCTAGACCATCTTTCCAGGGCCTCCAGGTGCCCCTGTAGGGCCACCCTCCCCTTCTCCCCATCCACCACCACCCCAAGTTTTGAGTCATCCACAAAGAGACTCATCTCACTCCTGATTCCTGTCCTTATGTCAGAGACGTAGGCGTTGAACAGGAGGGGGCCCAAGGACTGTTCCCCGTGGGACCCCACTAATGACCCTCCTTGGGGATGAGACTATCCCACCAACTATGACCCTCTGGGTCCGGTTCTGGAGCCAATTGCCTATTCATCTGATTATCTGGTTCCCCACCCCCATTTCTCCCAGCTTATCCAACAGGCCCACATGAGGAACAGAGTCAAATTCCTTGCTGAAGTCCAGAAAGAGGACGTCCACTGGTCTACCCAGGTCCAAGGCACTCGTCACCCAGTCATAGAACTCCACAAGGTTTGTCTGACATGATTTCCCCGGGACGAATCCATGCTGTCTATCGTCCAGGCACCCTGACTTTTCCAGGTCCCCCCCAGCCTCTCCTTGACAATGCCCTCCATCATTTTGCCCACCACCGATGTCAGGCTGACAGGCCTGTAGTTCTCTGCCACCTCCCTTGATCCCTCCTTGTGGATAGGCACTATATGTGCCACCTTCCAGTCCTGGGGCACCCACCCTGTCCTCAGAGAGATGGTGAAAAGCTCCACCAGGGGTTTCGCTAGGACATCCGCAAGTTCCTTCAGCACTCTGGGATGTAATTTATCCGGCCCCGGTGCTTTCTCCATCTTAAGTGAACTGAGGGCTTCCCTCACTCTCTCTGCTGTGATTTCCACTTCTAGTACCTCTTCGTCCTGCTTAGCCCTCCCCCCTCCTGCCAGTGATGCCTCTCCCTCTCCCCAGACCTGCCGATTGGTAAGGGTCCCCCCTCCTCAGTATCTCTGTCTCCTCCCATGTATGATGGAGCACCCCCATTTTCCTTGGTGAAAACTGAGGTGAAGTACTCATTTAGTACCTCAGCTTGCTCCCCCGGGTCTTGTGCCCATCTCTCCCCTGATTTAATCCTGCTAATCTGCCCCTTCACCCTTCATTTTTCCCCAATGTATCTAAAGAACCCCTTGTTCCCTCTCCTAATTTCCCTGGCCAGGTTCTGCTCCTTCCTTGCCTTAGCCACCCTCACCACCCTAGTGGCCCTTCTAGCCATCAGCTCATACTCCCTTCGATCCCTTTCACTCCTTGAGCACTTGAATTGCCTATAGGCTGCCTTCTTTCTCCGCACCACCTCCTGGACCTCCCTGGTCCACCAGCAGGGTTTTCAGGCCCTACCGCATTTTCGTCTTACTCTGGTACAGGTGCAGGTAGCATCCTGCACCCCTGTCCTGATTATTTCCTACCTACTGTCAGCATCCATGTCTGACCCAATCACATCCACATGCTCCTTAAGAATCCTTCCCATTTCCTTAAAATCCGCCCCCTGAAGTCAGTTACCTCCGTCTTTGTGCAGCCTTCTACCCCTCCGAGGTCCAGGCAGTACCAGACCATGGCATGGTCACTCCCTGCCAATGGGTCCCTTACCTCCAGGCCCCCAATCTGGTCACTGTCTGCCAGGATCACATCCAGTACCCACGCCTCCCTGGTCGGCTCCCCCACCTGCTGAGTTAGGAACGCGTCTTGAAGGACATCCAACAACCTCTGTTCCCTGGTCACAGAGGTTGTCATAGTCTCCCAGTCTGTTCATTTAGCAGGACTACCTTCCACCCTTTCCCTATACTTACATTTCCGCTGCTCATGTTCCCATGGGGATTCTGTTTTCCGCTGGTCTGCACTTTACCAGTCGGCCTTTTCCTGCAATCCTCCAGCTCCCCGGGGGGAGGGTGGAGACAGAGTCCCTCCTTTATCTGCACCCCCTTGACAGCCTTTTCTCCCATCCCTCCCCCCTTCACAAGTTTAAACCCCACTTTTCACCAATGAACCCCTCTATTTTCAACTTAAGGATTCCCCTCCCCTCCAAATTGAGATGGAGTCTATCTCTAGCATACAGCTCCTTATCCTCCCAGGTCTCCCCCCAATCCCCCATCAACCCATACCCTCTGGCCTCACACCACTCCCTGAGCCACTGGTTTATCTCCCTAATCTTCCTTTTGTGTTCCCCACTAGCTCTTGGCACTGGCAGGATTTCTAAGAAGGAAACTGTGCATCCTATGTCATGACAGACCCTGGCAAGCTCCCTGAATCTTGCCTGTATCTCTACCTCGCTATTTCCCTCAATGTCATTTGTACCCAGGTGGACCAGTATGTCCGGGGAACCCCCACAATCCTTTGTCAGCTGATATACCTTGTGCTTAGCCCTGTGCACCATTAGTCCAGGGAAGCATTTTGTTCTAACTGGCCAGGCTTCTCCCTCCCTATCCCATTTGATACCCCTGATCATAGAATCCCCCAACAGGAGCACTCTGACCACTCCTTTTCCTCCATTTCCCCCCCTTCCATGTCCCTCATCCTTTCTACTGGCCCCTCCACCCAGCCGGCTCTTTGTTCCTCCACCTATCTGGGTGTCACATGCCATCCCCTCCTTATTTACCCTGGCCACCCCTTCCCCTTCAATCCTATGCCTCTCCTCCTCCTGAGTATCCTTCTGTACCTTGCTAACTCCCCCCTCACTGCTCGTGACTGGTCCTTCTCCCCCATCTGCTAAACTAGCCTGGCTCATCCTCCCTTCTTTCCTGTCTCCATTTAGTCCCTCCTTGCTTGTCCTGCTCCCCTGGCCTAAACCCTCAGCTCCCTTTACTGAATCCTCCTTGTACTTCTGGTCCTTCTCCTTTACCTTCCTCCCAACTGGTCCTTCTCCTTGAGCTTTCCTCCCTCTTCCCCGCCCCTCCTGCTCTGATTCACTGCTCCCCATTTTCTGCATTCCAGGTTCCCCCTGTTCTTCCTGCTATCCTGCCCCTGCCTCCTGCCCCCCACTTCCTTTCCATCTCTAACCACCCCTGTCATGGCTACATCACCCCCCTCCTCCTCGAGCAGAGGAAGAGAATTGAAGCGGTTACTGAGTGTAAGGTCTGATCCACCTCCCCGGCTTGCTTCCTTCTGTCCAGCCCTGGCCATCTGCCTACTTCCCTGAGAATGTTGTCCCTCCTTTGTGAGGGTCCCCAGTTTCCTGCCTGCTTCCTTGGTAGTGCCCTTTTGGACCCCCTCTGCCAGGGTCCCTATGTGCCCCCTGAGTATTCTCCTGCACTCCTTTCCCTATGCCCCTTCCCCCAGTGCTTGGTGCAGCCCTGTGGGAGATCTCCTGCCCCCTTCCCCAACCATACCTCCCCCCTTCTCCCAGTTGTCTCCTAATCCCTGCAACCTCCTTCCTAAGCTGTGCCAGCTGGTAGCACACTGGGCAACCACCGAACTTTCAAGCCAAGTCCAGTATCATGGCTGCTCCACACCCTGTGCACCCCACCACCCTCCCAAAGATGCCGGCCCTAATGATGTGTGGTTCCATCCCCTTCCAAGTAGGTTTCCTTGGGTGAGCCACCAGGTTCTCCCCCTAGTCCATGATACACCTCTACTGCCGAATCAGATCACCCACTAATCTTAGATACAGTCTCACAGTACACCAGTAACCCTGTTACTAGGTGCAGCACAACACAGTAAACTTATAAGGGAAATGAACAACTCCCTAAGCTCCTCTGTCCCAGCCTTTAAATCCAACCCCCAGTGGCTAGAACTACATGAGCTGCACCTGCAGCCTTTTCCTCCAATTGCAGGGCAGGTGTTCCCCTATAAATTAGCAGAACTCTGGGGAGGGAGGGTTGGGGGAGGGTGGGTCTTGGGCAGACACCCGACTCGAGAGAGAGTGTATCAGCCCTGTGTCTCCCCACTTAGCCCAGCAGCCAAAGAACCAGGCCCAAGCAAATCCCACCAAATAGGTTTTAAATCAGAAGAAATAGGCCTCCACCAGCGCAGCCTGTTACACAGTGAAACATCCAACAAATGAGCCCACTTACAGCCACCAAACCAGTTTTCAAACTTCCAACATCCCCCAAAACAATACCCTGCTAGTTCCTTAGAAGAAAGAAAGAAAAGAAATAACCTTCTACCAAGTAAAATCCACAAGAAACCCTGTAAAAACAACAAGAAGCAGCTACTGTCCTGGAACACAACTGATCCTGTCACCTTCCAGTTCCTTCAACTTGTTAGTGCAAATGTTTTGTAGTCCTATAGAGCAGTCTTACTGGAAAACATGTCACCATGACAAAAAAAAGACATTTTAGCAAATGTTTTCTGAACTATACAGTATATCAGTGTTATATTGATAAACAGTATGTTGCTGTGATCAAAAAATGTTTGTGCGAATGTTTTCGAGCTACATGGTCAATTCCCATTGAAATGCATTAAGGTATCAAAAAATGTTTGAGCTAATGTTTTCAGGCTTCCCATAATAAACAATAGAGATATGACCATGATCAAAAAAATGTTGTCACACAAACATTTTTTGGTCGAGCTTTACTGACCTTTCTCCTTTGTTTCCCATTATGCTTTGCAACTAGGAAGTGCTAGAAATAGGTGTCTAGAAACACTAGCGACCACAAAATGGTGCAAAAATGGCACATTTAAGCAGTACAAATGTAATATGCTGATAAAAGCACACACATGCATTATATTAATTTCTATAATACTGTAAATGAGACAAGTTGTCACACTTGCTCCACTAAGAGCAGCCATGTTTGTTTGTTTTCTGGAAAAAAACACCCATATAGAACCACTCAACAACCACCTCCCTTCTCGGGCTTAGTGACTCCATCCTTTCAGGGATGTATGATGGCCTGATCACCTCAGCCATCTTTGTCGACCTAGCTAAAGCTTTCAACACTGTTTCAAATCCCCTGCTTCTTGATTCACTCTTCACAGCTGGCCTTGCTCCGTCAGCCACCAACTAGTTTAAATCCTACCTCATTGGCAGGACCCAGTCAGTGAGAATCCTTTATTCCTTCTCTCCTCCACTCCCCATCAACACTGGTGTCCCTCAGGACTCAGTGCTTGGTCCTCTACTCTTCTCCATTTTCCTTAATGATCTTCACACAGCCTGCTCATCTCTTCTATCCACATGTACACTGACGATACTGTTTTGTAAAGTTCCAGCAAAAACCCTGCTGCTGTGCAAACCAGCTTATAGCATGACTTCAACCAAGTTCAGCTTTGGTTTACTTCTCACCAGCTTTTCCTAAATGCCAAGGAGACAATCTCAATGACCTTTGGCACCAGTCAGAGAATCTCTAGGCTCCTGGCCCTATTCACCTTCCACACCCTTGATGGGACCATCTTGGAGGACACCTCCTCATTTCGATATCTGGGAGTTTGGCTAGATCAGCACCTCAACTTCTCTGTGCATATCGATGCTATCCTGAAGGAACTGCACCCCAAGCTTGGTGCTCTGTACAGGAATCATAGTTGCATCCTGCTGACTGTGAGGCATGGAATTGTTCAGAAGATGATACTCCCTATCTTTGACTATTGTGACATAGTCTATGGTACTGCTCCCAAATCTTCCCTGACCAAGTTGGACACTCTGTTTAACTCCTTCTGCCACTTTGCTATCAACTCCCATTCCCACTCCCACCACTGTGAACTCTATTGCTCTCTAACCTTCCTTCCACTATCTCACAGACACATCTATCACTATGCCAAACTAACTTCCAAATTCTGATTCAGGGGCTCCCATCCTATCTCTCACACTCTCTCTACACTCCACCTCCCCCCACCCACTCTCTCAGGTCAAATGATGCCTGCACCTTGATGGTCCCTCACCACTCCACCCTCATCAGTCAGACTGGTTTTGCCCATCGTTTCCCTAAAATCTGTAATTCCTTCCCCCCTGAAAAATGTCACTCCTCCTCCAACTACTCCCTTACCTCTGCCTAACCCACAATTACCTTTCCCTCAGGTGTTCTTGCTTTAACCCACCTTAATACCTATCCCCAGTTTCTGCCTTCCTACCATGACCCCCCCCCCCAGCAGGGTTCTCAACATCCTGCAGGGGGAATCAGGAAATGGCTATCCCTTCTCCTCATATTCAGTTCTTGCCTCTTCTCCTCTCTTCTCCTCCTGCCCTTCTGGGTACCAGTGTGTGCAGCCTAACCCCATCCTTTTTATGCCAATAGCACTTGTGTACTACCTCGAGCCTGCTCCTGGAACACTCATGCACTGTAAATGGTTCTATTGCACTATTACTGTTTTGTACATTCATATATTCTTTTGTATGATTTTGGACATGTAATTCACCCAATGTTCCACTACTGTTTATTGTACCATACTTTGTGTTCCAACTGTCGCACAATCGTACAATGTTGTATTGTTTGTACTACCCACATACTATTGTAACTAACCAATCTTCACAACCCTATGTAATCCCTCCTCCCAGGTTGCATCATGAGTCAAGCAACTTGTTGTTCAGTGTGCCCTCCTGGTGAAACATTTCAATAAATAAAATATAGCAAATCTAACAAATCAAAATCTGCTGAGACATGATTGACAGCCCACAACAGCAAATGATAGGATGGCACTAATTTATGCAAAACACATATTTTTTATGCTAAAATATAACACAGGAAACAGATTAAGGCACCCAATGAAACTGCAGTAAAAGCCAAGAAGAAACAGGAAATTCTACCATTTCTTGAAAAACAGCATCAAGACCCACAAGAGACAGTAAGTGTATCATTTTAAAATTTATAAGAAATCTCAGCTCCCAGATACATTTAACTCTTGAAAATAGTTTTATTTTGACAGTAAGATCTTTTTGCGAGAATTACTGTAAGTTTCTAAAAGTCAAGAGTTTGATTTTAGAATACATTTTAACAGTTTAAGACAGACCCTGAAACAATACTCACCACCACACATGTCAGTTCAAAAGGGACTCCCACATTGGAAGGATGTGTGTATCAAGGTGGCTCCAGCAAATCTAAATGCATCTAGTGATGTGTTCTTTCAAAGCTTCCAATCAGAGAGGGATAAATTTCCACCAGAACAAAGACTATGTTTAGTCTGCATCACAGCAAATAGGAAAAACAAACTCAGCCACAGAAGTAGTGTCAGTTTCTTATTGGTACCATGCAGCAGGCAACAGCCAATTCATATTTACTATTGTAATGTTGCTATATCTCTGAGGAAGAAAAAACAGTTTAATAAATTACCTGGCAGAACTGTTCAGATGACACTAGCCAGCAGCAGACTCAAACTGTCTAACTTGAGCTCTTTGTCGCTCTGTTTTTAAAGAAACTTAGATCATGGCAGAAAACTCCAGAATCATGGTATAGATGGTAGGCAGCAGTTTAATTTACCAGGCTGGTGAATATGCCAAGATAAGTCACTTTGGCAGTGACTTGAATCTACCAAACTGTAAGGTTTACTGGTTTGGCAAAGGAGGCATGAGATGGGAGCAGCTCAAGCCCACCATTCAACACCTATTAAGCAACCATTCAGAGGCAGACATACTGCTGATCCATCTTGGAGGAGATAATTTGGGTGACTATAGTTGGATAAATTCAGTTTCTGAAACTAAATTGGACCTAACTTCACTTACAGAGATGATACCCACCTGTAAAATCGTACATTCACATATTAGTGAGCAGATGGTCTGATGTGCAGATCAGCATATGCATCACCTTAACAGAGCAAGGAAAAACGTTAACATTCATATCTCTGTATTTCTGCATAATCTGGGAATGTGCACAGCTCGTCATCCTGAAATTAAGTATTTTAAAGATTGACTGTATCTAAAAGATGGTGTATACTTGTCAGACACTGGCAATTGTTTATTTTTAGGAGACCTCTGACATGGCATCCTCTCCATGATCTGATAGACAGTGTGTCCATGAAACTGCAAAAAACAGCACAAAAGGTTCTTTTAAGAACCAGCTTTTCCTGTCAGAAAATAGAGCAACAAATACACAGAAAAACATAAAAAACTAAATAGTTAACTATTTCACAAAGCAATAATGCACAAGACGGTGCATGGTGAAGTACTGCCACATTGTATTTTAATTTTCTCAGTACAACTCCAGTACAAATATTCACCAATCACATAGGTTACTGAAGGTGGGCAAGTGGGTGAGGGGGAGATGTCTAACAATGTTTCATAAAGACACATCCCATGTATAGCAGCACAGCAGCCCCCTCACCAGGCACCAAACAAAATCAGTATTCTTACTCTCCACGACACATCATTCGTACTGTTAAATTTAACATTATCTCAAAACATGGAAACATTTGGTACATAGGTCTTGCTGTGGATATCTGGTAATATATCAGACATCATTTTCACTGCCGTTTGGTGTGTGAGAATGCCTCTCGATGTTAACCCGGCATAAGCAAATGGTATATCAGTTCACTATAATGTGCAGAGGCCTGCAGTGACTGTAGAAACAATCATTTCCTAGACAGTAATGACTGGCAAAGGGATAAAGGTTGGTACAGAGTGCAGCCAAGTGCCACCCTCACCTACCTAGTCATTAATCATGAAAAAATAACTGGTTATGCTGTGCATATTGCATTTATAATCATTATTGCAATAACTATCTCTTCTTCCTCTCCCAGCAGTGGAAGCATGACCAGTAGGAAGCGTAGAGCAGGTGTCACTTCACTCACTTATTTACACTTTCTAGCCAGAGCAGCATCCAATAACTGACAGAGCTAACATTAAAATCAGTTGATTAGAGTTGAAATGTGCAGCACTAGCCAGAAATGCAGTCCACAGGTACGTATCAACAGATTTAAAAGATCACACAGATGCTGCAGCATAGTAGCAATAGTGAAAGAAAAAAACAACCACCAACCACACAATGTCAAACCTTAAAAGATATAGCTGTATGCATTTTCTACAGTCTTCAATTTAAATCATTCATAAAATCCCCACAAAAATATTACTGTATGATACCATCCAGTGTTACACAACATCATGCTATGCATGCTTATTTCAGTTATGTCTTCCATGTTTCACAAATTTACAGTTGCATATCTGTTAAAAAGTAAATGATACAGTAACCCTTTCTTTCCTACTTCTACTTCTACTTTTCTTTCAGATATGCCAAAATATTGGACACAAGATCAGCAGTCTCTGCTACTGGAGGATATCACTAAAATATGTGACCCAAAGGTGATAATGAGGGATACAAACATGCCACAAGAGAAGACTCGGAAAGGGGTCTCAAAGTATCTATGCCATGAGAAGACAATGGAGAAAAAAATGGAGGAACTGCAGGGGGAATTGGAAACTACTCAGGCAAAAATTCTATAAAATGAAAGATGAGGGGTAGGTCCCAGAAAAGGACCGGGTCTGGTATGACCAGGCATGCCAGCTGTGGCTCCAGGCTGGAAAGCTGCAGTACAGTTCGGTGAAAGAGTGCTGGATTGTAAGGACATTCTTTGCTAAGATAAATCCATGAGAACAGATAGTCACCGTATACAATTTAATAAAAACAAGAAATTGTTGCCCTGGGGTGCTAACTGTTAAAACAGCTCAGTTCTGTTCTCATTTTCTGTATTCCATAATAATCGTATTTTATGAAAAAAATTTCATCAGATGTACTCAGAATATTTCAAAAATGCAAACGATCTGTTCCTCACAAGTTTTTGCGTTTTCAAGTTTACATATCTAATCATAAAAGACATATAGCAATGTATTTAGCAAACAAATGTTGTGTTGCACATATCCAGTAGCACTTCTAACGTTTTAAGTGCATCAAATATGATGTATGAGTAGATATGTATACACACAGTTCTGTGGGACACCACCATTGTGATTTTTCATAACCAGTAAAGCTAAACTGTACACGGCAAATCAACAAACATTAACCACCAAAGAAACAGTCCTGGACACACAGTTGATAAACCACTTATTCTCATATTGTCTTCTATGGAATGATCTTAACATGCTGTTTTCTGAGGTATGCTGCATTACAACTGAAGCAATTTAATGAATCTGTAAGCATGTGTAAGTTTTCACAGTAACAACTGTAATGGTATTGTTATACTTCCTAGAAATCAATAGTTAATTCAAGAAAAGAGAACGAATACTTTCTCCATATTGCACATAACTAACATTATCTGTCACAGCTAGTAGTCACCACAAAATCTCAGATTTCACAGACAGTAAAGTAGTACACAGTATTACCAGTGATCTGTTTCTTTACTTTCTATATCATAATTGTAAAGTAATAGGAACTGATGTGATTACCATTCTTAAAATTGTGTTTTTTATTTTCAACAGCCCCTGGAACCACAGCTGAGCAAGTAACATCTGCCCCAGACCCGGTCCCTGAAGAGGAGGGGACAGAATCAGAAAGTGCTGATGAAGATATCATCATCAACACAGAATATGAGTATCACCATGTACACCAAAAACATCACTGTCAAGCACACAGAGACTCAATATATGTTGATATAATAACATACCATTTGTACATGAAAGCAGACGATTTGTCCCCGGACAAAATGTCGCGGACATAATAGAGCGGATAAAAAGGCGAATGGTCAAAATACTGTTGCATTGAAAAGTCACGTCTCACATATAGTTGCGGACTAAATGTCACCCATCAGAAATTATGGGTGCAATCACTTTTGGAGAGTATGTAATAGAAATTATGTGTACAATCACTTCAGGAGTGTATGTAATAGAAATTACGGGTAAAATAGCTCACAGCTCGTATGTCGTTTTGTGAATCACAGGTGCAATCGCTTTTGGAGTGTATGTAAAGAGGGTATTTTTGGGTTTGAATTGTAGAACCATTTTAATAGAGATTTGTAGAACTGTTTTAATTTGTTAACATTTGTATTTGGACTGTGCTAAGTTAGTACTACAGTGTCCTGATAAAGAGCTGTAACTACTTCTTCCTAAAGCACTTAGTCATTACTGATTCCTATCGTGTGAGACAGTCAAACCTTGCTCTCCTGTGTGCTCTCTTCTAATCACTCTTTCCTTGCCATTTCTCTCTCTGCTACCTCACTGTGCCTTAAGGATACTCCTGCCCTCATCTCCCCTTCCCCCAAACCTGCTAAAAGCTGTTCTCCTTATGGCTACCTCAGCCGAAGTCTTGCCTTCCCCCAAAACCTGCTAAAATCCTTTTCTTCCTTTGTTCTCTCAGGGAGCCTGGTGCCACTTTCCTACGGCCTCCCTCCTTGTCTGTCTGCCTTTCCCCTCCTACTTCTCTTGCTCACTGCCACACTCTTTTGTTTTCACTGACTGCACCCCCCCCAATTCCCCAACTAGCCACTGTTCGTGGCCTGATATTTTAACCCTCTCCCTCTCCCTTTCTATTCTCTCCCTGGGTAGCTTCTGCCCTTGATTGGGGAAGAATAAAACATTTAAATTGCACTTGAACTATTTATCCATTTTTATAGATTATTAACCTTAAAACAGCATCGCTATTTTAGACAACATAAAGGGCAATACGTCGCCGCTTTACATCTCGGCAACATTTTCGGCGACGTTTAATCTGGCAGTGAAATGCCCATGCGACATTTAAACCACAAGCATTTGTCCGCAGTATTACAGTCGGTGACTAATCGTCCTAGTGCCTTTGTACATAGTGTTTGCAAGCCATAATACCCAACACAGATGCCACAATCGGGGTATACCATGCCTTCCAGTGGCATTATGAGTCTCATAACTGCAGGCAGATGACCTTATAGCCCCTATAAGTTGTGTTATATCCCAACACCTCTTCCCTTCAAAGAATTATTCTAGTTAGAAAACATACATATTTTACATTTTCCTCACCAACTCTAAAATTAAAAAATATATTTTAGTAATCACTGGAACTGAAATTGAAGTCTCTTGTTGTTAAAGTGGTCTGTCTGTGCTTTTCCATTACCTATTGCTTCCCCCCAACACACACACACACACACACACATATACATCACAGAGCCATTGTGTTATACTAACCCACCCCCCACCACCACTACCATCTCCACTACTACCTCCTCCAGGAAAAGTTATTTTAAAGTTCACCGAAATGAGAAAGTGTTTCTTTAAATAGAGTTGGCAGACAGTGTCTGCATGGATGGCAGGGCTGGATGTGAACCATTGTGCTTACTTTGTGATACTCTGCTGCTTCCCCATCCCTGTGTAACAGTGTTGTCTTTTATAATTAACAATATCTAACACGGTCTGTCTTGTGCTGCAGAAAGGTCATAGCTCAGGTGCTTGGACACAAAACCACAAGAGAAGTGTGTCCAGTGCCTAATACAGTATATTATTCCAGTATGGGACACACTTTTCAGAGCATTATTGGTATTATACAATGGCTTGTTGTTTAAAAAAAAGAAGAAATAGTTTAAAAAAATATTGTTAGCCCACTTTTAGTGATGCAGTATATCTGTTTCTGAAGAGAATAAGTGGTCACACTTATTTTAAGTTGCAACAAATCAACTCAGTTATGTTATACTGAGATATTATCACTGACTGAGGCATGCACTTTAAAATCAGACTGCAGGAAATTTTCTTGCTACTGTATTATTTTCTTTTCATGTTTACTGTACTATGTTCCAGATGGTACTTCTATTGTAAGCAGAACCAACTAAGTTAAATTGGAAGTTGCACATTTAAGGAAGTGACACAAGACACCCACCTTTTTTAAAATTGCTGTATTGTGCCACAGCCAAAAGCAGTTATCTGCATGTCCAACTTCACCATGAGATTGCAGTATACAGTGACACGACTATCAGGTGGAGTGCACTGTAACCCAGTGTCAGCAGAGTTCACACAAAAAGGACATTTTTTTTGCCTTTACTTTTTTAACAGCAGATACAAGTCAAGTTATGTTGTAAGGTTTTGGTAACTTTTGAATAGGGGGCCCAAGTACAGCCACCACTGTTCATATCACTCAACAATAAAGAAAATAATAGCACAGTACACTTGATAGGTAGTTCAAACAATTACCAGTACACTGCAAGTAAGAAATGTTATGTCATTTCTCATAACATAATACATACCAATATATTTGGTTTTCTACTGAACCACTGGAGGCCAAGGCAGAACATGTATTAAAACAAGAAGAAGAAGAAGAGCCGTAAACATCTGATCGTATGTTTTTTTATGTTAAAAGAAAACATATCTGAAAACAAAAGAACTAAATACAGAACACTAACCAGCAGTACTGTAGGCACTCATAATATTTTTTTAGCTGGGTGATGAATAAGCATGGACTGCAAATACTTAGAAGACTTTGTATCACTGAATAAACACAGGCACAACATGTTGTGAAATACAACCTCCCTACACTTTAACTAGTAAATACACAGTGACACAATAGCCACACAATATAGTTTCTGTTGATCCACCTCAGTAATGTGTTTGCTTAAGTGCCATATAACAATATGTTTAGTAATAATGCCTAACAGGGTATATTTCATGCTGGGATAACATCGAGCACCAGGATTTTCTGTACAAGGCCAGAGGCTGAGTGCATCCAGAAACTGAAGCGTAATCTTATCCCAGCACGACACACAGCATGAATACATTATTAATATTGAACAATACCTTGTCACTACAATGCATACAAAAATGTTTTGTGCAATGCTTCTTGTCAGTGTTCAAAAGTATGACTCTTTCACAAGAGAACATGCAAATGATGATAGAACAACAAATGAGTCAATAGGTGTAATGCAATGACTCAGGAGGTTAACATTAAGGCAGAGACTATACTCGTGATATCGTACTAAGATAACATCACAGGTCCAGTCCCAGACTGAAGAACCAGACCCCAAAATTTTGTTTTTTTATGTTGTGTGATATACAAATATTTGTAAATGGTGTATGGTCAAGTGTAGTTGTGAATTGATAACATACACTGTAAAAACTAGTTCTGCTGTAATAGCAATGTAGTTAGTAACACAGAACAAATGTTAATTCAGTTTTAATAGTAATAACATTTATTTGATTAAGCGCCTTTCAGTTTTCAAAGCGCTGTACAATATACATAAAAACAAAGCACGAGTGCAGATACAAACAATATAACATCAAAATAATACCAAAAATGCCTTCCCACATAAAAAAGTCTTAACTGCCTGATTGAAACTCCCCACCGTCCTGCACTTTCGAAGCTGACGGGGCACAGAATTCCAAAGGGTAGGAGCCGCAAACCCAAAGGTACTTGCACCAAATGACTTTAGATTAACCCTTGGAATCTCCAGCAACCCCTCATCAGATGAGTGGAGCTGTCACAAAGCGGTGTACAGAATCAAGAGCTCTTTCAAATGATCAGGACCTAATCCATGTAGGGCTTTGTAAGTCAACAGACCTACTTTAAAGGTGACCCACCACTGTATTGGCAGCCAGTGCAGAGCATGCAGCACAGGGATAATATGAGATCTTCTGGATGCCCCAGTCAATAAATGTGCTGCCGCATTCTGCACTTGCTGTAAGCGGTGGATATCAACCCCAGAAAGCCCTAGATACAGGGAGTTGCAATAATCAAGGTATGATGTCACAAAGGTATGGACCAAAACAGGCAGGTCACTGGATGGAACAAGGTGCCTAATCCTGGCAATGTTCCTAAGATGGTAAAAGGCCAGCTTGATGACTGCTGACACCTGGTGACAAAGAGTCAGGCCATCATGAAGCACCACACCCAGGTTATGCACCCGATCAGAGGTGAGAATCTGGGCCTCCCCCAGGACTAAACCAGAGGGGAGCCTAGTCCTCAACCCCTCTACCCTATGACCTGAGACCACAACCAGAACCTCAATCTTTCCTGGGTTCAACTTTAGACCACTGGAATTCATCCATTCTTGGATTTCTGCAAGGCAGCTGTTCAGTACCGAGATAGCACTAACCTGGTCAGGAGCAAAAGACAGGTAGAGCTGGGTATCATCAGCATAGCAATGAAACCTCAGCTCATACCATCTTACAATATCTCTGAGGGGTAGCATATATACTGTAAATAACATGGGGGACAGCACTGAACCCTGAGATACCCTGCAAGGCAGAGAGAAAGCCCTGGATGAAAACAAACCCGAGACCACTCTCTGCGTTCTCCCAGTGAGGAAAGATGAAAACCATCCGAGGACTGTACCCGACAGCCCACAGATGAACCTCAAGCATTCAAGCAGAACCCCATGATCCACAGTATCAAAAGCTGATGATAGATCCAGGAGAACCAAGTTAGAATGGTGTCTCTGATCTCTCGCCATCAGGAAATCATTGAGCACCTGAATCAGAGCAGTCTCAGTACCAAAAAGTGAGGATTCATCATCAACCCAGGCATTGAAGTCACCCAGAACCATCAGTCTGGGCGACTCCAAGGCCATGTAGGCAGTGAAGTCTGCTATTTCCTGAAGGAATAGCTTCTTATCACCTGGTGGATGGTAGATGAGGGCGATCCTGCACCCCACACCAGCTGCCAAGGTACACTCAAATGACCTGGCCTCATCAACTGGTATACCAGTTAGTCCCAATTCGGTCTTGAAACAGACCACAACTCCCCACCCCCGCGCGGTCCAATCTCGGGCAATGTACAGCTGAGTACCCGGTGGGAATAGCCGTCTCAAAAAAGGGGTCGCATTCCCATCCAACCGGGTCTCAGTAATGCACATCATAATACAAGCAGCCCCAGCAGCAGTGATCATAGGTTGTGCCATTTCAAGTTTTGTGTACAACAGCTGGGCAGTAAGTAGAACAGCAGTGAAATGTCAATCACAGACAAGAAAGCTTGTTTCTCAAAAACTTAATGAGTCACTCTCACTGACCATACACTATTAACAATACCATATGTCATTACAAAAAAATAACTTGACTATTCTTCCCCCTTGTCTGTTACATAATGGCACACTTCCCTCTCAAGCTTCAGCCTTGAGGTCATGTGTTACCATCAAAAAGAGTTGAAGAAGAGTAGCCTTGTTGTGTCATAGATGGCATACACTTTCAAATACAACTACTATATGTAACAGTACTGAAAGGAAATGTTAAAAACACAAAGTTAAGAGACATGGAACTCAGCACACCCTTCTCTTTTTCTCTAACTGATCTGCTGTCATCCCACACCCAAGCACTACTGTATGTCAGCACCTGGACAGTCTGATTAAGGTGCAACAGGAAACAAATCAAAATATAAAAGCTTTCATTGAATTGGCAAAGAAAAACAATGAGCAGCAATTGCAGATGCATAACAAATTGGACATAATTAAAAAAAAAACATCAATTTAAACACTCTGCAAATAACTTACCTGACTCAGACTGTCCAGGTGCTGAAAGCAACTATGGAGAAGCAAACACCAGCCAAAACGACTAAAGCAGATGACACAGCAGAAAGCTCTGGTCTCTAGTGAAGAACAGATCTGTCCCCTCCTCTTCGACTGTTTGGCACCTTCCCTCCATCTCAGGAGTAGTTTCCACTTCCTCCTGCATCCTCCAACTTTTCAACCCCCTTCCAATCCTCCTCATACCATCCAGTAGCAGATGCAGCTACTATACCAGTATAAAAAAAGATAACATATATCTTGTATTTAGTTCTTTTGTTGTTTTACTAAAATCACATTGGTAAATATTTATAAATAAATATTATTTTCTTGGCAAAACAACCATATTTTTGTTACTATATTTTTATATAAATATAAAAGTGATATGTGTATAGAAATCAATAAAGATAACACTTTTTTTTGTTAGCACCAGTAATAAATAAAAATGTAATATGTATAACTGTGTTCTTTCTTATTAGAAAAACTATCATATCACAAGCCTGTGTATATCTATTAAGCACAATAGCGTACTGATACAACATTTGCTTATGCCGGGGTACCATCTGGAGGCATTAACACACACAAAAGGGCAGTAAAAATGCTGTGTGATATATCCAGTCATAACCACAGAAGTGGGCCCCATGCTCCTATCAACATATCAATTTGTACTGAAACAGACACATCTCTTTAAAGAGACACATCTCTTTAAATAGACAAACTTTCCTCAAAGCAAATATACAGAAGTGGAGGTGTACATAGTGAACTGATTCATCATTTGTTTATGCCGGGGTCACATCAGCAGGCATTAACACCCACAAAAGTGCGGCGAAAATTCTGCCTGATATTATCCATTCATAAACACTTAAGTGGCAGCATGGGACCCTTTGGGCCCCTTGCTCCCACCAATGTATTGATTTGTATAGAAACAGGCACATCTCTTTGAACTGAGAAACTCTCCCCAAAGCAAAAACACATAAGTGGAAGCATGGAACCCTTTGGGTCACACACTCCCACTAAGCTGGCCATGTGTACATAATAATATAATGTCACAGCAGGCCTACTGACATAATAATGAACTGATACACCATTTGCTTATGCCAGGGTAACATCAGGAGGCATTAACATACACTAAAGGCCAGTGAAAATGTTGTCTGATCTTATCCGTTCATAACCACACAGGAGGGAGCATGGGACCCTTTAGGCCCCATACTCCCACCAACGTATCAATTTGTACAGAAAGAGACACATCTCTTTGAACTGAGAAACTCTCCCCAAAGCAAATATACATAAGTGGGAGCGTGGGACCCTTTGTCTTCCATGCTCCCACCCAGCTGGCCAGATGTACCTGATAAGATAATGTTGCAGCAGGCCTCTGGACATAATAGTGAACTGATACATCATTTGCTTATGCCGGGGTAACATCAAGAGGCATTAAAGGGGTAAAGGGAAAGGGGTAACAGACTTCTTGGAAAACAAACTGAACTTACAAGCAAAAATACATAAGTGGGGCTCTGTGGGTCCCATGCTCCCACCAAGCTGACCATGTGTACAAAATAATATAATATCACAGCAGGCCTCTGGACATAATAGTGAACTGTTACACCATTTGCTTATGCCGGGGTAACTTCAGGAGGCATTAACACACTCTAAAGGGCAGTGAAAATGCTGTCTGAAATTATCCATTCATAACCACATGCTCCCACCAACATATCAGTTTGTACAGAAACAGACACCTCTCTTTGAGCCGAGAAACTATGGATCCATATAGCAGTCCTTTAAAGCAAAAAACCCTTGTAACAGTAATTTGCCGCTATCTCGGGAACTGTAGCAGGTAGAATAAAAAATTTAAATGTGCTTGAAATGATGACAGTGAGTAGGTTTCACAACACAAGGTCAGCCGAATCCATATCTTGCATTGTTTCTGAGATACAGCCACCATAAAGCACTGTGACCATTAACACTGAGGGCATAATAGTGGCCTATGCACATCAAAATGAGCAACTGCAACACTAATTCACAAATATCTCAGGAACTGTACAACCTAGAAAAAAAAATCACATTTCATGGTTTTCATGGCTTTCCAACCTACTTCTGCACTTAGAATTTTTGCAACAAAAAGTCTGTACCTCAAACCGTTTTCAAGATACAGGCCCAGAAAGGCATCACGGTTGCTGCAATGTCATCCTATGGGAACATTTCTGAACTTCGGAATGCTGTAACTATGGGCCTGTTCAATGTTTCCGTACCAAACCACTTAAAGGCATATCTGTGGGACTAAGGGTTGGCAACCTGAAAAGTTCAGGCCAATAGTGCAATCCACATTGCCACAATGAAGGGACAAAAAAAAGCTCTATGGGGAAATTTCTAAATTTGGAATGGTGTAACTATGGGCCTCTTGAATCTTTCTGTACCAAATCACTGAAAGTCACATCCATGGCATTAGGGCTTCCTACCGTGAAAATGTCAGGCAAATAGGACAATCTACCTTGCCACAATCAAGTGACAAAAAAAAAAGCAACACATAGCAAAATTCTCGTATCTCTATAATAGGAATGTCAGCATGCACAAACATTTTTTATTGTGGTTATATTTAGAGTTAGCATGATTGTTTGTGTGACAACATAAATGTTTTGCGTGATCAAAAAATGGAGAAAATTTAAAAAACTTATTTCCAGACTAGCTGGTGAAAAACTAATGCACCCACCATGTTCCTTGGGACCCGATTAGGTAAACACAATGGTTTGTATTTGTAAAGAGCAGTATTTTTTGAATTATAGTGATTTTTCTCTCTCGTTAACTGAAAACAAGATGGCAGCAGCACAACAACATTTTGGGGCAAGCTCGACAACAAAATTTGATCACGAATGTTTTTGCAGTGCATGTATACATTTTTAGAAAGACTGTAATGGGACATGAAAAAATGGCATAACTTTTGAATGGAGCCATTTTTTTCACCAAGTCTTTAAAAGGCACCAGTGCAACCCAGGATACACTTAGACAACCCAATTTAAACCCACTCAAATGCATTCTTCAGTGCATAATGAGTGGACAAAGAATTCACAACATAGGGGAAAATTCACTTTTTCAGTGCACCACGGGTCTGCAACTGCACATCTGACTGAAATGAAAATTTTTAGATCCAGAGATCTATGGTACATCTTTCCACATTCCACGTTTCAGGCACATCGGAGAAATGGTTCAAAAGTTATTAAAGTGCAAAATTTGAGACTTAATACAGAAATGGCCATGTAACCCTAACTATAGTGGCACTACTGTGCCAGTATAAGATATATATATAAAACAGTGGCACGGAAGTGCCACTATAGTTAGGGTTGAGTACCCCATTTAAGGTTAAAGTCTGAAATTTAGCAGGTTAATAACTTTGCCACTGTATGATGGATTTGCCTGCAATTCAGCAGGCATGGACCACTGCCATAGATCTCTGGATCTGCCAAGTTTCCTAATGGTTGAATATACAGTTGCGGAGCTATGTAGCACCATAGAATGTGGTAATTATGCTTTTTTGTGCATTCTTTGCTGGTGCCTACTGGTCGTACGGTTTGTGCGATTGGTCTGAAACCTTCAGGGAACATGCATCCGGGGTCCATGATGTGCCTTTAAAAGATTTCAAGACAAAATATTAAACAGTTCAAAGGTCATTTAAATAACAAGTTTCCCATTATAGTCAATGGGAAAAGTTAAAATATTCGAAAGTGTTGCAAATGCAGTTTTTAGTGTCACAAATGACCCGTGTAGTTTTGCAAATCTGCCATTTTGTTTTCAGTTACTGGTCACAGAAATTGTTGGCATTTAAATTTGGGACCCTCTAGGGACACAATTCTCTTTGTGTTCTCCTAATTGAACTCTGAGGATGCTAGCCATGTCTTTTTGGGGGGGTTAAACACCCCAGAAATATGTTTTTAATTTTTTTGTAAACTGTAGTGCTGCAAAATAGTGTCTCACTTGCGACACTTTCGTGATTTGTTTTGTGAAAGTGTTGCAAATCATGACACTACTTTGTGAAACTATAGTCAAAATAACAGGAATTCTTTGCCACCCTGGTGCAAAAGAACAGTTTGATCTTTTGGGCTGAAATCTGGAGGGCAGAAAGCCAACATCCCACAGATGTGCCTTTTGGTGGTTTGGTGACAAAATATTAGAGGGCTGCAAAGTTACAGTACTCCAAAGTTGACAAGTTTTCCCATAGACTAACATTATGGTGTCCACCGCTTCTTTTGGGGCCCGTATCTCAGAAACGCTTCAAGATACGGACTTTTTGTAGGAAAAATGCTTATTCCCCCTGTTTCTTTTGGCATTATCATTGGTGTTACCTTCAGTGTTTGTATTTTCCATTGCATTACCTTGAATATGTGCATAACGATTTGCGTTTGCGTATGTGGCTGTGTTTCTATTTTCATTAACTTTTGTCCATGCATTTCTATTACTGTTTGTGTTACCATTTACGCTTGCGTCTCCATGTGCCTTGCGTTTGCGTTACCATTACTTCACTATTTATACTGCACATTCTCAAAAAGAAGGGAAATTCATGGCAAAAAACTCAGTTTAATGCATCAATTAGGGTTGTTCCACAGCGACAAAAGCGAGGAAGTTTGTTGTTAGGGTTCCCACCCCTTGAACCCCATGCCTACCCCACCCCAACCAACAGGCATCAGGTGTGCGTTGGGGTCACCTGTCCTAACTCTCATCCCATTCTCCTGTACTGCACCACCTCAGCTTGTTTACACATGAGATGGGGTGAGAGGACTAGCCCTACCCCAATGCACACCCTGATGCCTTTGGTAAGCGGGTATGAGCGTAAGGGTGGGAACTCAATTTGAATTTCCTCACTTTTGTTGCTGGGAACAACCTAACTAATGCATTAAACAGAGTTTTTTGCCATGAATACATATATATATATATATATATATATAGTGGCATGGTTGTGCCACTATAGTTAGAGTTGAGTACCCCATTTAAGGTTAAATCTGAAATTTGGCAGCTTGATAACTTTGTAACCGTATGACGGACATGCCTGAAATTTGGAATGCACGGTCTGGTGCCATAGATCTCTGGCCATGCTAAGTTCTGTTACTATCGGGTGTATGGTTTCAGAGCTACAGATCACAAAATAACGCATAAATCACAGGTTTTTGAGTGTTTCTTTGCTCACTCCTACAGGTTGCACTGTTTGCATGATCGGTCCGAAACCTTCAGGGAACATGCAGCCAGGGTCCCCAATATGCCTTTCGAAGATATCATGAAAAATTATTAAATGGTTAAAAAGTTATTAAAAAACACTGTTCCCATTATAGTCTATCGGAAAAGTTAACAAAATATTCAAAAGTGTTACAAATGCAGTTTTTACTGTCACAAATGACCCTTTTACATTCATGATTCAGCCATTTTTTTCAGTTGGTGTTCAGAGAAATGCTTGGTGTTTAAATTTAGGACTCTATAGGAACACAATTCTTGTTGTGTTCACCTAGTCGAGCCCAGAGGATGCCAGCCATATCTTCTTTTGGGGGGTAAAACACCCCAGAAACGTTTTTTAATTTTTTTTAAAAAGTAGTGTCGTAAACTACTTTCGAATATGCAACACTTTTGTGATTTTATTTGTCAAAGTGTATTGATTTGTGAAAGTACTTTGCAATACTATGCCCAAAACAATAGGAAATCTTTGCCATGGTTTGGTCTTTTGGGCTGAAATTTGAAGGGAAGAAAGCCAAGATCCCACAGATGTGCCTTTTGTGGTTTGGTGACAAAATATTAGAGGGCTGCAAAGTTACAGCACTCTGTAGTTGACACTTTTTCCCATAGGATACCATTACGCTGTCCGCCACGCCTTTCGGAGCCCGTATCTAGAAAACAGTTTGAGATACGGACTTTTCATCAGAAAAATGCTAAGTCCCCCAGTAGGGGACAAAGTACAAAACTAGTCTGGAAAGTCATAAATAATATGAGATTTTAATTTTTTTCTACGTTGTATGGCTCCTGAGATATAAGCAGTTTAGTATTCTAAGTGCTCATTTTCTGCTCCTAGGGCCATTATTACACATACATTCTTTGTATTCAGTGTGCTTCTGATTGCACCTTTTTGGGGAAACATTTTGTGCGTTTGTGGTACTGTGACCATTAGTGTTTCTGCTTATGTTTTCATTACCATTTGCATTTCTGTTTACATCACCGTGTGTGTTACCCTTTGCGTTTGCACTTTCATTTGCATTACTGTTACTGTTTGCGTTTCCGTTGTCGTTTTTGTTAGTGTTTACTTTTGTGTCACCTTGTGCGTTACCAATTGTATTTGCATTTGCACTTGCATTTGAGTTTCTGGTTGCATTACTGTTTCCTTTGGTGTCATTGTTGGTGTTACCATTACTGTTTGTGTTTCCAGTTGCATTAACCTTACAGTTTGCCTGTTTGTTATCATTTGCGTTTGTATTTCCATTGACATTAGCATTTGTGTTTTCAGTAGCATTTCCATTGTGGATTGCATTACTGTTTCCTTCTGCATCGCTGTTGCCATTACTGTTTGCATTTCTGTTTGTGTTTCTGTTACCGTTTGCATTTTTGTTACCATTTTCATTACCGTTTGCATTTTCATTGCTGTTAGTGTTTGCATTACCATTTGCGTAACCACTTGTGTTTGCATTTACATTTGCACTTGCATTTGTCTTACCATTTGCATTCTCGATTCTGTTTGCTTCACCATGTGTATTACTGTTTGCATTTGCATTACTGTTAGCATTATTATTTTCTTTTACCTCACTGTTGCCATTACCATTTGCATTTACGTTACCATTTCTGTTTTTGCATTTTCGTTTGCATTAACACTTGCATTTCCATGCATGTCTGTGACATTTGTAATACTTGCTCTACTATGGTACTTCTGCACATTTACCAATTTTCATTTGACATCTGCATATGTTTTTTGCAAAATGAAGCACCCAAAAATGTGTTTTTCGCCATTCGTGCGAAGTCTTATGCTCATGCTGCTCTGCAACTGATGAAAAGATTTGGATAAGATTTGGTATGCATGGAGTGGAATAATGCATCTATTTATTTACTAATTTATATTTCACTAGTACACATGGTTTTTGCATAGTGCAGTACAAAACATTCTGTTTTTGCAATTTTTCTGCACTATCTTGTGCAATGCATAGTGCAGCCACTGTAAAGTGGATTGGTCTGACACTTGGCGCAACGAAAGCCCTTTCATCAAGGAACATGCCAGTTTTTGTTTGGTGTAAAAATGTTGTTCTGTTCCACAGTTATAAGCATTTGAAGTTGCCCCCTTCACAGTCAGAGATTTTTCGCCCACTAGTTCTGTCATTTTACTGCATTTTCAGCCACAATTTCCATCATTTTGTGGTGGAAGACTTCCTAAAGGTGCAGAAACATAACAATTGAATATCTCTGGAACGTTTTGGTCTTTTCACATGAAATTTGGAGGGTGTTGAGTGGATGTCCTGGAGATGTGAATTATGCTATATACATGTTGGGAAACTAATTTGCTGCTAAGATACTGTGTGACACCCTTATTGTTTTGCACATAGCATTATGCATGGTGCTAGTGGCTTTAAATTTATAGCGTAGGTAGCCCTAGTGGTATGGAGGTGCCTTTTAGTGGTTTGGTTCACATTAGCCTTTGTGCCATTATCTCAGAAACAAAGCAGGATACAGACTTTTTGCTACTGTTGGCTCACATCGCCTTTCTGCCGTTATCTCGGAAACTAAGCGAGATAGACTTTTTGCTACTGTTTGATCACATTGCCTTTGTACAGTTATCTCAGAAATGAAGCGAGATACAGACTTTTTGGTAATGTTGTCTCAGATCACCTTTGAGTCGTTATGTCGGAAACAAAGCGAGATACAGTCTTTTTGCTACTGTTGGATCACATCGCCTTTGTACATTTGTCTTAGAAATGAAGCAAGATACAGACTTTTCGCTACTGTAGACTCACATCGCCTTTGTGCAGTTATCTTGAAAATGAAGTGAGATACAGAGTTTTCACAACTTTTGGATCACATTGCCTTTGTGCCATTATCTTGGAAACAAAGTGAGTTACAGACTTTTCGCTACTGTTGCTTTACATCAGCTTGCTGTTACTGTTTCCGTTTGCGTTTACCTTTGCGTTTCCCTCACCGTTTGCATTACAGTTTGCATTTCTGCTTCCATTTCCATTACCATTTCTGTTTCTATTTATGTTTTGTCATTTTTACTATGACTGTTGGCATTTGTAGTTACATTTACCATTACCATTAATGTTGCCTTTCGTATTTTCATTTGTGTCACGTTACCGTTACCTTTTGTGTTTGCAATACCATTTGCATTATCACTTGTGTTTGCATTTCTGTTTGCATTACCATAACAGTTAGAGCCTGCATTTGCATTCACATTTCTGTTGCTGTTACACTTACCATTAGCATTTGCATTTCACTCACTGTTACCATTACTGTTAGCGTTAGCATTACTGTTATGGTTATTACACAACATGGGCAGCATGGTGGTAGCCATGCCCCACACTCCCACCACCACATTCCAGTCACTATTTATATAGAAAATTCTCAAAAAAAGGGGAAATTCATTACAAAAAACTCAGTTTAATGCATCAGTTAGGGTTGTTCCACAGCAATAAAAGTGAGGAAATCTGGTGTTAGGTTTGCCACCCTTGCATCCCACACCAATCCCGCACCCACCAACAGGCATCGGGGTGTGTGTTAGGGTCATTGGTCCTAACTCTCACCCCATTCTCCTATGCTGCACCACCTCAGCTTATTTACAGATGGAATGGGGTAAGAGTTAGGGGCGACAACCCCAATGCACACCCCGATGCCTGTTATTGGGAACATAGTGGGTGTGGGGTGCAAGGGGTGGCAACCCTAACACTGCATTTTCTCACTTTTATCACTGTGGAACAACCCTAACTGATGCATTAAATAGAGTTTTTGCCATGAATATATATATATATATATATATATATATATATATAGATAGATACATATACTGTATTGTATGTTGCAAAAACTTTGTTTATGCTCTAGTTAGGGTCAAAGTGACAAAGGTTGGGAAATGAGGCATTAGGGTTTCCAACCCTAACATCTCATCCCCCGAAAACCAGGCAGGAAAGCAGGTGTGGGGTTTGCCTTTGGCTTCCCAAGTCTAACACTCATCCCTGTCCATCTGTAAATAAGGTCAGATGTGTAGACTTTATGAAAATGGGGTGAGCATTAAGCTTGAGAAGCCCAAGGCACACCTCAGACCAGCTTTCCTGCCTGGTTTGGGAGGGTGGGGTGTTAGGGTTGGAAACCCTAACACCATATTTCCCATCTTTTGTTGCTTTGACCCTAACTGGAGCATTAACAACATTTTTTGCAACGTATTTCCTTACTTTTTGAAATAATATAATATCCTTATTTTACTGATGGAGCAGAGGGTCCTTCAGACCCTGAGCTCCCATCCCTCTGTAGATGTGTATACGTATGTATCTCCCACCCATCTATAGTTTTTGAGATAAGATATTAATATGTTTATTTGCCTGTGGGAGTGCAGGGACCTTTGAATGCTGCACCTCTATCCCTCTATAGATGCATATATGTATGTAGCTGTGGAAGTGTCCTGTGCTTCCATTTATAGGACAACAATAACTAAATTGTCAGCATAACCATCTTATTACTCCACCGTATGTACCCAGTATAGAACATTTTTGAATCCCTGTCAAAATATAATTCTGTGCAACGGCAATGCCATTCCGTGCAACACATGTGAAAACACATTTTAGGCAGGATTTGAAAAATTACAGCTATGACATACATAAGGTGGGGTAATAAGAAGTCTATGTTGAAAATTTGGGGTCAACATAGTTCAGATTTCCACAGTTATGAGCTTGAGTACCGAAAGTGCAATGAATGGTCATAAGTTTGGCATTTTTTCATATTTTGACCCCAAATATTCATCATAGCCTTCTTATGACCACACCTCATGAACAATGGCAGAAAATGTTTTCCAAATTCCAAATCCCCATAATAAGGTGAAATTGCCAAGCAACTGCAAAATTACCTTTTGGGCGGGTGTTGTGTAATGACAGTCATATTGTTCATGAGGTGGTGTCCCCAAAAGAGTATGTTGAAAATGTTATGGTCAAAATGTAAAAACATTACTTTCTGAAGACTTCCTATGCTGCTTTTGTTGCACCAGCAAGTGCCTTTTTATTTCTTATATAATAAAGGCATGACCTTGTGGTTTTCTAAACAACTTTAAACCGCATCAACAGGTTTTATAAGTCTAAGAATTTACACTTTCAAGTTTAAAAAAAAATTTGAATTGGTTTTACATCCTATCATATTAAATATAACTAAGACTTCTTTAACTGGCTTTCAATTAGTCCCTGTTAAGAAAGCTGCACAATAGGCTGTTTCACTTTCTAGACCTAATTGGTAAGGGGACAAGTAAATGTGCATTCTATTATTCCACAGTCAGACCAAATGATGCTTCATATAGGATTTGTTTTCTGGAAAAGAAGACACTGGGAAACAAAACCATTTTTTAGTTTCTTAGTGTCCTAATCAGTAAAACAGAAAATAAGCAAAAAGAAAGCAAACCAGCTGTGGAACCTTTCAGTCATAGAGACTGGATCAAAACATTCCAGGATCTGTTGATAGTGAAAATGTCTAAATTTTATAGAAGGTTTTATACTTACAGAAAAAGAAAGATAAGAACACTGACACAGTGATCTTTAAAACCACTTAATTGCTGGCGAATTTCTACCAGATAGAGATGTTACCTTTGGTCCTCTCAGCCCTGATGTATCTATTATTATTGTATTCACTGTTGCATGGCATTTATCAGATTGAGACCATTCTGTATTATTCCCCTCTGAGATCTAACCCTGCATTATACATTTTGCGTAATTAACTCTTAAAATCTAGTAAAACACCACTGCAAGGAAAAAGCATTAGGGTGGGCATGAATACATTATCACAGTGGATTCTCAGCTTATTAATTTTATTATTGAAGATCTAGATGTCAAGTTTAACTAAATGCAACTTTTTTTTCCTTTTTTTTTTTGGATAGTCGTTTGTGCATTTTGTGTATCATTTATTTATTGTTTGGCGTATGATATAGCACAGCCATACATATATGTTTATCAAATATAAGTACAAGGAAATAGAAGAGCATCTGTTTTATTATGGGAATGCACTTAAATACCATAATCCTGAACAAGATTTTAATTTAATTACAGAAAGCCTCTAACACCAGAGCACTTTCATTAATTTATTCTAATCTAAATGAGCTGCATCTAGAAATACTTTTTTAAGTGCTGCCCCTTATAACCTCTAATGGCCAGACATTAACAAAGTCTTTACCCAAAATAGAATTCCTAAGACAGATTTTAAAAGCCACAGTCAACTTAACTGAAAGTTCCCAAAAGAGATGTCAAAGTTCATAATGTCACACGTCCAAAACAGTTTAATAACACAACATGTTAGTTACGATTGATGATAAAGTGACATTTTAGTTACAAATGAGTGACAGCTTTATAAAGGAAAACTGTTCTTTATGGAAATATAGAACCACCTAAATTGTCATGTTTGTATAGCTGCTGTACGTCTATATCTGGGGGCATGTGTGCATGTATATGTGTATTTAGGCAGCCTTGAATAATTGTGTTGTTGGGTGTGCACATACCCCACATCTCCATATCCTAAAATATTGGAAGGATGTTTTCTTTCTATAAAATCATATTTTGTTTAATGATAAATTGTATTTAGATTGACAGTTGGCAGTTGCTTTTGTATCAGCAAAACTATAAAATTCACTTTGAGCGGACTAACCTCAGACCTCAAATGTCCCGAAACTAGTTAACTTATTGTGCTTTCCATCCTCATCATTATGGTCTTACAGATGTAGAGATGCTCCAAAATTTTATTTTGCCAGCAAAATCCAGGCAAAATCATGAATTTCACCCTATGAAACATTTTGTAGAATTAAGTACTTATGGCAAAATGTTGCCGTCAATTTCGTCAGTCAATTTTGCCAGTAAATTTTGCATTGCGGTACTATTAAGTGAAATTAGGAGAAAAAAGCTTGTCATATGACTTACTCTCTGCAGGTCACATGTGTGACTGCACTCAGGCAGGAAGACACTGATTCTGCTTCCTTTTGCTAGTGTGTGCAGACAGAGAGGTAGTAGTCTGAGAGAACTAGTAGGTAGCAGGAAAAAAAAACTTTATAAGTTTGTTTTTCCAAATTCTTTACTTTAAAAATAGTTAGTCTTTCCTTGTTAGAACATTTTCTCTGGGCTTGTATGTTTATGTCTTTAAGTTTGTAGTGACTTAGTGTGTGTGTGTGTGTGTGTGTGTCTTTCTTTCTTGTTTTAATTTTTTTTAGTTTTCTGCTAAGAAAACTTATCTTTGAGAGAATATGGATGGGAAAGATAAGGCAAGGGGGACTGGACAGACAGCAGCTAAAAGTGTTCACTATAACAGGCTAGCATTTCAGTTGGAAAAACAGGGCCCCCAGCAGAAACATGTGGCCCCCCACTTTCCAGCACCAGGATCCCGTTCACCTGTGCAAGCAGCAGGAGCATGAGGGCCCCACCCCCAGCAGCAGGGCCAATTTCCCCCAGCAGAGACATGTGGCCTCTGCCCCCAGCTGTAGGAGCCCATTGCCTCCTCCAAACAGCAGGAAGATGTGCTCCCCACAACCCCCAGCAGAAGCAGTATGTTGTGACCCCGGGACATCAGTGGGCAGACCCCCCCACCAGCCAAGAATGTCATCATCAGTGTGGTCCTTCTTCAACACAAATGCTGCAGATGACAGTGTTGCCATCTGCAACCTTTGTGGCCAGAGTGTTCAGCGGAGGAAGAAAGGGGAACACCTTAGCACTGGTGGCCAAAGGAGCCATCTGCAGTAGCAGCACCCTGCAGAGTGGCTCCAAAAGCAGCAAGAGGTGTCAGCAGCAGGAAGCAGCACTAGTAGTGGGGTGAACATACAGAAGGAGAAGGGGGCCAGCTGGAGGAAGGAGGTCAGCTTCAGCCTATGGGGCACTGTACCAGTTCCAAGACACAGCAGCAGGAGGGGCAGGAGCATCACCCTACAGCTGCTGGTACTGCCATCATGCTGATCTTGCATTGTCTGCAGCAGCCCCAGGTCAGGTCAGCATCAGCAATGAAGACCTGGTGGTCGTATGCAGTGAGATGGTGGCCATGCGCAGTGAGGTGAGAGGTCATAGGCAGGAGTTTAACCAGTTCCACCAGGAGGCCAGGGGGGACATGAGAAAAATAATGGAGGACCAACATAAAGTTTTGGAACTCCTGACAGAGCTGCATCGTGGCCATGGGGGTGGTGGTGGCAGTTCAGAATCTGGGCCTGGTGCAGTGTAAGTTGCAGCACTCAGTGAGGCAGCAGCCAATTTATTTTTCTTTTCTTGTTCCTCTCCTGTGTTACTTGCACTCTTCTCATCTCCACCCCTAAAAATAATAAAAAAATTAAAAAAAACACACCCAAAAAACTTTTCTGTCCTCTTCCATATCCTCTTGATTATTTTTCTTAGTTGTCTTATATTCATATATCTTTGTCCAGCAGTTTTGTGTGTTATGTTATGCTCCCTTTGGCATTCAGTCCTTTTCCTTGTTCATTAATTTAGTTTTCCTCTCTCATATGAGTACTCTTACCCTAACCCTGCATGTTCCCCTGTCATGTGTTATTGTCATTGAACCCATAAACACCGTATCTTTCTTTTTGTTTTGTGTTACACCTTCTTTCTATATTTCCTCCTCCTATCCACAAATATCAAGTATTGTTCCTATGAATAAAAATGTTTTCCCAAAGCTATGTGATCTTGTGGCAGTTATAGTTGTGTGCAGCAACAGTCCAAAGACGTTCACAACAATCACAGACACATAAGCAATTTTATTGCGAAGTTAAACATAAATATGATTTTTGTGCTTAACACGTGTCCCCTGTGCTCTCATGACAAGAGAAGACAGAACCAATTATTGTGGCAATTTTATAAGATAGCCAAAAAAGGCTAGTAAGAGGGTCCACAGGGAGGAAAATAATTTCTCCTGCAAAATGCTGTTGCTAGTCTGCTAGTTGCCCTAGCTGCCTTCTGCTGCTGGTTTCATGAATTGAATGAGAATTGTACACTTAACATTTGCCAATGCTGTCTTGTTTTGCTGTGGTGATGCTGTGGTTGTAACTTGTACTGTGTGTAGGGATTACAATAATGAGATTTAGGAGTACTTTAGCTTGCTGCCTTCCTGCTGCTCTCAGTGTTCTCTGACTGGCTGCCATGAGAGGTGATGTTTTGGCTTCATGTTGAATCTTGATGCATCACCATCTTCATCATCATCATACACACACGCATATATGCTGCTGCTGCACACATACATATTTCTATGTATTTTTTAGTACTGTGCAAGAGAAGGGCGTGGGTGGATTGGTATTGTGGCATCTTGAGTTAAAATATGTTTTTTCTGCTTCTCCATATTTTCCAGCTTGAGGATTACATAAATAATGATGCTGCCAATCAAGCAAGCTCTAATAGGGATGTTGGAATGCACCACATTTCACAACACCGAAGGTAGGTAATTCATTTCTCACTGTGATGGGGCCTGGGGTAACTTACTGCAGTAAAGATGTTTGAGTTTGACAGTAATTGGATTGTGTTTGCTTTTCTCAACATTCAGGACCTTTCTGGTGTTGTCTTAAGTTCCACTCCTGCTGATCAAGAAGATGTGAGCGCTTCAACCCTGAAGGAAGTATTTCTTCATTTGTATTGGGGTCATGGGTGGGGGGGTTCTAACAATTCTCAAAATGTGTTCTTTTTATCTTATTTCCAGATACACAATACTTTTAGGGGATTCAGGATGCCTGCTGCTGCAGCACTGCATGGATGTGCTCTGCTGCATGTTCCATCTGGGGGCAAATTTTGCAGTTTACATTCTCACACCTAGTAAGGTAAGTACAATTGTTTTTTGCTGCTTGTAATTTACTAAATTAAGACCAGGTATGCAGATGGACTAGTATTCATCATGTTTGCTGTCATTGTTCCTGTTTAGGCAATTTTCCTCTGGTGATTTTTTCATCCCATGTCTGTGCGAAGATAACATCCAGGCCCTGAAGGAACTGGTGTGTGGAAGACAGGGCTGGTTGCTTGAATCATAATGTAGGCCACTCTTCTCATTAATAACGAAACAATACATCCAGGGAGGAGGTATATGTGGAACTGGTTGGTGGAGATGGTGTTTAGTAATTATTGGTGGAGGGGCTCATTGTCTATTGGCATGTGAGGTAGCAGAGCTGGAGTAATTAGAAATATTTAACTGCCAAACAGCAGCAGGTGCAAAGACCTCCCTCCATAGGTGATCAGCACTGTCTCTGTACAAGAACTATCACAGTACTTAATGTAATTTTCCCTTTTGGGGGAATCTGGATGTTGTTAGGCCTTTCTTTTATGAATATTTTGTAATTAATGACTCACATCATTAATGATGGTTGCCATTCACCATTTTGCAAAATATTTTCAACTCATGTTACCTGTTGAATGAACATGTTACATTCATACTCTGCTTGTACTAGGAGGGTTCTTCAACATGTCACAGATAGTAACTGACAGAAAATAGTTATTTTTCAGACGGTGTGCATGGGCCTGGCGGCAGGTGTCAGAAGGGGGGGGCTGCCTGGGTATGGCATGTGCCAGCATGGGCATGCTTAAAGTCTTCAAGACATCATATCTTAATTCAAGATGGGGTTAGTCTAAATAAAAAGTAAATTGTGTATCTTGATATTTTTGGCAGAGGAGAATTATTACTGTAATAATGCAAAATGTTTGTAGTTATGTTAACTTGACTGCTGCTTTAATATAGGGCATGAACTAAACAATGGTTTAGGTCAAGGGTGATCAAATTAAACTGATTAACAGCAGATAACACAGCCATCATGAATCCAATGATGTATGTCCAAAAAGATATTTTTACACTATACTGAGCTTAAATTGGTTTTAGCGGGGGGGTTCCTACTAATAACTTCAGCTTTGCTCCACTTCCACTGTCACATTCTCCAAGAAGGAGTCCTCGCCGTCTTCAGGACTGGAGTTGTCACCAAGTGGAAATTCCCTCAGCATTGCTGCTTCATCCACCTCACTGCTGGTGGAAGCCTTAACAGAGGTGACATCTTCATTGTCATCATCATCACCGAGACACAGTTCATGCGGCAACACCATTGACATCACTGTGTTATGTGGAATGTGCCCTTTGTTCGTTTTGATGAATGTTAGCATGGACACATTCCTGGTTGACAGACTGGTCCTCCGGTCACATACAGTTTCCCCAGCCAAACTAAACACTGGTTCCACAACGACACTGGATGGTGGGCAGCTCAGTTATTTAAAAGCAACTGATGTTACTGCTGGCCAAACAGTCACTTTGCTACTCCTTTTACTGCAGTCACTCATCATTAATAGCAAGGAGCTTTGTTTCTCCATGTAGGCCTCCACCATTCATTGTACTGCCCAGAATCCAGCTGCCTCATCTGTCTCCTCCTCCTTTTCTTCCATATCTTCCACTCCCATCTGATAGAGAACATCCCAAATGGGATTAATTGCCGTTTTCTGCTGTACCTTGCCTATTTTGTCAGATTGTGTTGCCGGTGAGCTGCTGCTGGTGGTGGTGGTAACAACACCTGTTTTCTGTGCAGTGCGTGTCTTATGGGCCTTTTTCATCTGTATATCACAAATCTGTCTAATGAGGTTCTTGGTCAACATTTGCAGTCATTGATGACCTCCTTCAAATATAGATTGCAGGCCATGTTTGTAGTAAGGATCAAGCATGGTAGCGATAGCAAATTCATCCAACTGCAGAATGCTGGAAATATGGATATTGCTGTCCAGCACGTGGATCATGTGATCCATTAGATCACAACTACCATGATCCCCACTTGCCTCCATCTTCTGTTGGACATTCACCAGTGTCTGTCTCAGCACATGAATGAGGGGTATGGATTGACTTATACAAGCAGTGTCCCCACTCACTGCCTGTGTAGCATGCTTGAATGAATGGAGAATGCATATTAACCTATCCATTTGGTGCCACTGCTCTGTTGTTAGAGCGATGGACATTCCAGCACTGTCCCAGGTCATGTGCACCAACAGGTATTCTGAAACAGCCTTATACTGTTCATACAGCTGGTAAATCATGTAGAACATGGAGTTCTACCTGGTCACAACATCAAGCTTCATATGATGCTGAGGCAGATGGTTATTGCACTGCAGCTCAAGTAGATGGTCACAGGCCTTTGCAGAATGGGTGAAGTGCACACAGATGCAATGGGCAACACTCATGGTTTCCTTAATTTCTGCATGGTTTAGAAACTGCTGCACAACAAGATTAAGGCAGTGTGCCAGGCAGGGCACCCTGAAAAAAAAACACCATTGCTAATGCACTTCACTACATTGGAGCCATTATGACTTGTGATAAGTCCTGCTGTAAGTCACTGTGTGTATAGCCACTCATCAATCTTGTCCAGCAGAACATTAAGCATTTTCTCACCCATGTGAGAACCAGTAACACTTTGCATACTCAGGGTGGCATGCTGCCTAATTCCGGGGGTGTTGCTACCACCACAATTTTCTTCTGTCAGGTTTTGATAGGCACAACATCAACTACCACCCCAGGTACCTGTGCCCAGTGTGTTTTTATGCATAGATACAAGCTTGCCACTGTTTGTCCACTGGTCCACATATCAATCCTAAGATGGATATATTCTGATGCAAAATGCTTCTTTGCATGACTTATGGAATCAGCAACTCTACTGTACAGCTCTGGCATGGCATGCTTAGAGAAATAGGTTTGTGATTGAACCTGGCTTTTGGGACAGGCAAGGGCCATCAAACTGCAGAACCCAGTATTCTCCAAGAATGAGGATGGCAGCAGATTGATGAACAGCATCTCAGCGGTGGCAGCATTTAACTTGTGTGCATCAGCATGATTGGGGGGGTACTTTCAGTGCCATTTAAGGATGGCCTTCAGTGTGGGCTGCATCTTTGGGGCTGTTCAACCAGAATGCAGTACTTGTGTCACCAATGTTGTTTTTTTAGGCATAACAGTTGACTCTTGTGGATGTGCAGACTGCAAGAAACCAGTTATGTTGGTTGATTTGGGGTGTGGTGGTGTACTTTTCTGAGTCAAGGGACTGGGTGTGGCACCTCCACCGCTATGCCTACTACTCAAGAGAGCAAAGGATTGCTCATCCTCCTCCTCCGACAACCCACTCTGCCTTCCCATCTCCTGCTGTATGTCACTGCTCTCAGTTACATTTAACTTGCCAAGTGAGATCCCACCAACAGCTCTGGCATCCTTCTGGTGTTGCTGCCAGTGCAGTGAGTGCTTGTTGTTCAGGTGGGTGTGTTGGCCACTGGAGCCTATGTGGCTTCACTTTTGTCCCCTGACTAACATATGCTTGACACCGTTGACATGTTACTGTGGTCTCATCAACTGATCAAGCATGTAAAAGTCCCAAACTAGGGACTTTTGACCTCTGAACTTAACATGCTGCTGCGACTGGGATAGGTGAGAAACAGGCATTGAAGTTTGTGTTTTTTGGGCAGCTTTCAACACTTCCAAAAGACTACTTTTGGGAGGGGGGGTGACTTGACTGCTTGGAGGCTTGCTGAAAGGGTTGCTGACAGCCTGATCCACAGGCTATGCATGTAAATGGATTATATTTATTTATTTCATTTTTGTTGACCGGGTAAGTGCACTAGACAATATCTTGCCTATTTTCAGGCATGACCTGGGGGAAAGGGGGATAGAGATGAATTCCAACTGATCTTGAACCAGATTAAGCTATTGGTAGCATATCACCCTTGACCTTTTTTTTACCTCTGGCTCCCTTAGGGGATCATCCCACACCTCATCATCATCAGCACCAATGCTGCTGATGTCCTTGTCTTCCTCCTCCTCCCTATCACTGTCTTCTTGCACAGCAACTTTTTCTTTCTCCACAACCATCTTCTTGGGGGGCTGAGTATCCACAACTGCAGGATTATCAGGTTCTGGTTGAACACTGTCACCACCACCAACTCCAGCAGGAACAAAGACAGTCACACTGGCAGACTTATCACCATCCTCCTGGACCACTGTTCCTGTACTGGTGCCAGCATCTCCCTTCTTCTCACTTTCATCCCCCACCAGAATAGATGCAACAGTTTTGGTCATAAAAAAGTGATACACACTTATACCAGTACTTCAAACAACTCCTTTGTTGTACATGCCATGCTACCAGAGCCCACAGAAGACACTGATATAGACATATGTGTTCTTTGGGGAAGTGGAACTGAAGTAGTACTCTCCTCAACAGACTTCTTTGCTGCTTCATCCCCCCAACACATTTCCCTGTACTGGACCATCTCCTGGCAGGCATTTTTATATGCTTGTTCAAAGCTTTGCCTTTCTCTGGGAATATATCAAGAAAGGATGTATTACTAAGTGACTGTGTAATTTGTGAATAACACCTTACACCTACAGTACTTCCTTCCAAGTCCAAACATGATCAGAACAGCAGTGGCACTCTGTACAACTAAAACTGTATATGGTAGCCTGTTCTAGTAAAAAAAAACCACAGGTTACTTTTTTCTTTCCCGTAACAGGAATTAAGTACAGTAACACGAAGAAAAAGGGCACAGGTAACCAACTTTAAATAAAACAATGACAAATAACACCTCCCCCAACATGGATGGGCAGTGTCTGAAAAAATTGTGAAGTAGTTCTTAACACAATGACAGTTTCTTGGGTGAGTAATGGCCTGGGATGGGTATTGAACAACTGTATAATAACTGGGTAGGTACGAATAGGGTTAAGCAAAACTGAACTGAAAAACAGCACAGAACACCTCACAAAAATGCCACAGATCAGCTGTGTCTGGACAACTGAATAACTCTAATGTAAGGTAAGGTAAGGTAAAATGTATTTTTTAAGCACCTTGTGTATGGTTAGTACTTACTACTACAATTTTTTGTTATCTAAGAGGACAGAGGTGACAATATAAAATTAACAAACAAAGGCACCCACAACAATCTGGAGTCTGATGAGCCCAGCAATCTCTTGACAACTATTATATTATTATGTAATTTTTTATAATGCACGGGTCAGTTAGTAAACAATGCTGTAACAGGAAAAGGATGAGCAAATAAAACTGAAACAGGAACACAACAATGCTGAGGCAAGCTCCAACAACAAAATACATGGAAGCAATTCACCAAAGCAGTGAAACTGTATATGGGCAAGTGGTCAATAAAAAATACTTTCAATAGAAGAAAATATAGAACTGTCACTTTTCACAGTTTAAGTGACAAAAGTTAACCGCAAACAGAACTAACCACAAACCAAAAAAAAAAAACAATAAGGGATCTGCACTGTGTGTTCAAAACTTTAGAATTCACAATTAAAGCAGAAACTTGGTATATAACACAGGGTAACAGGAGTGCGAACTCTCAGAAGGAGTAACTTTTCAGAGACAGTGAAAAAAAAAATACTTGTCACAATATAAGAAAAAACTCCAATCAAAATATGAAGGCTTAAAAGAAATAACAGTAAATCACTCACAATTTGTGAGAAATCTGTTTGTAAAAGGTTAGAAACTAGCCTGCAGTGCTTTTACACACCTACTCTCACCACTCAACTCCTTCACACACACAGACAAAACTCAAAACTAATTATACTACATATTATGCAAAAATTCACAAAATTAGAAAATGTTCCCTAGCAGCACTAGGGACAAACTGTATATTTGGGAGCAATTAGCTCTCAAAAACAAGTTTTAAAGATGTTTTAAAATGGTTTATTGGCTGTGATGCACCACAACAGACTGCTCTCTGACTCAACAGGCAATAGACTGTGCTGAAAACAGCCTGCAAGTGATATTTGACTTGTATACCCACAATGCATTGCAAATTTCTCCTTTGGAGCATAATTTCACCAGTGAAATCAAAAGTAATATCAGTGAAATTTTTGCCACAAGGTGAAATTTAAACATGGATTGGTGAAATTGCTCTTTAAATCCATAGTATGCAAAATTTCACAATTATGTGAAATAGAAAACCCAGGTGAAACCAAATTTCACCTGGGCAAAAAATTTCACAAAATTGAGAAATTATACATAATTTTAGCATTTTGCACAACACTATACAGATGTTTGTTTGTTAAAACTTTGTTTTTATACAGGAACAAATGACTAGTGCCAAAAGAACACTGTTTACAATCAAGTCCTGTTAAATAGATTCATAGAAATACACAACAAACTTACATACAACAATAATAAACATATTAAATAACATTAACAAAAACATGCACATACATTTTGCAAATGTTCAAACAATTTATCTTTAAAACTGGACAGGCTAGCTATATTTTTTTTTAGTGTTTAGGTAATTTATTCCAAGAAAAGGCAAATTTATTTTGCTACTTCAGTTCCCCTATTTAACTACAATATTTAAATTGTGGGATCCTGTTCTCTGAATTCCTTGTACTAAAGCTTTGATTATCTGAAGATTGAAACATAACATACTTAGCCAAAGGATGAGTGCTATTCGCATATATGATCTTATGACAATTAATTAACCATACATAATTTCTTTGAGCATCAGGATGCAACCAATTCAATTGATTATCTAACATGCAATGTTGCATTTTATATTCACCTTTAGCAATAAATTTACCCAATCTGTAAACTGGTTGATTACCTTTTTTCAATACTCTCTGTGAGGAGTTCATGTAAATCAATGCTCCATATTCAAGTACCGACATTAGCATTTGTTTAATGAGTTTCTCTCTAGCTAATTTAAACAGAGCTACTGTTAATCCTCTGAGGGCACCCAATCTTTGATTAACTTTTTTGACCTGGATATCAACATGGTTTTCAAAAGTCAAACGAGAATCTATGTACAATCCCAAGTATCTATAACCTTTTACTTCCTTAATTTGTATACCATTAGATAAGAGGATGTGTAACTGTGGCTCAGTATTCAACTTATGCCCCAAGAAAAACTTCATACACTGGGTTTTCTTCACATTAAGTAAGAGACCAGAGTCACCCATCCACTGCTCCAATTGAATTAAATCTCTCTGTAACTGTTGTTCCATAATTCCTACATTCTGTGCCGAGACCATTAAGATTGTATCATCAACATATAATCTGATATCTCCATATTTTATTGTTTGCACCAGGTTATTAACATAAACATTAAACATCAATGGGCCTAGTTTCAACCCCTGAGGAACACCGCAATTTATTTCCTCAAGACTCGACACAATGAGTTACCATTAATGACACAGTGCCTCTGATTCGCGAAATATCATGCCATCCATGTTAATGGTCCTTCATCCACCCCAACCAACCAAAGTCTTTCTAATAATTTTCTATGCTGAACTAAAGTGAAAGCTTTACTGAAGTCCACAAACACCGTCCTAGTGCTATTTCCTGATCCAGTGATGTTACTACCTGGTTATGAAAATCCAGTAGGGCGTTGTTCATGGATTTTCCGTTTCTAAACCCATGTTGTTTATCTGTAAGAATTGCATTTGATTTAATATAATGACTAATTTGAAAATGGACAATACGTTCTAAAATGTTTGATAATATAGGAAGTATCGTTATTGGTCGATAATTAGATGGTACAGTACTATCTCCTCTTTTATAAATCGGTATTACTTTACCCATTTTCCACACATCAGGGATTATTGAACTAGTAAGGTTCCAGTTTAGAAAATAGGTAATTATAGGTGCTGAAATATCAGCACCTACCTTGAGAAATCTTGCCTCAATTCCATCTAAACCTCCTTCCTTACTTACATTTACATTTTGGAGCTGTATTTGTACTTTATTTATGCTCAAAGAGCTAAAACTAAACGTAACTGTTTGCTGTCTCTACTGTTTAGCTGTTAAGTCAGCAATCAATTCCATTACGGATATATCTACTATATGCTCTATTGATAAGGGAATATTCAAATCAGGTAATTTGAGAAAATAAGAATTTAATGTAGTTGCGATTATTGCTGGATCTTCAATTATACATCCCTCCTGTAACAGACTGTTCACCTTTATACTTTTATAACAATATTTTAAGTCAGAAATATATTTCCAGAACATTTTCTGGTCTTTTACCTTTTCTGACCTAGTCAAATGAAATTTACTTTTTGCAATCCTAATGTTCTTTTTACATTTATTTTGCCATATTTTAAAGCTTTCCCAATCCTCTAACTTTTTTTTCCTAGCTTTTCGCCATACTCTATTTCTAATTCTAATTTCCTTTTTTTAATTTATCTGTTATCCATGGATATTCCCTAATTTACCTCCTTCTTTGTACTTTGGGAGCATGTTACATAGAACATAGAAGTTGGCGGCAGATAAGGACCACAAGGCCCATCCAGTCTGCCATTTCTTTTTCTACCTTATAAATGTGCCATCGGCCTTTGCTCTGTCAGTGGCCTATCTATTCATAGTCATTTGTATTGCTCCCTTATGCCTATCCCATACCTGTTTGAAGCCCTGCACTTCTTGTGGTAAGCCATTCCATTCCATGTGTATGTATCATAGTTAATAGTTAATTGTTAATTTCCTGTACAGCCAAGTTGATATCAGGAATCAAAAATAATCTACTCTAATTAAAATTTCTAAGTGTATCTCTAAATTTGTTCTCGTTAAACCTTCTATAATTTCTCTCTCTCCCAGTAGGTATTCTCTTGTTGAACAAATAAAACCTGATTCTTTATTTTACATAGTATAGGGTTATGAACACCAAGATTTATAGGCAGAGCATCCCAATACTCAATATCCAAATCCTGAGAAACAAACAAAACATCCAAAATTGTTCCTTGATTGCAATAAAAAGTGGTTCTGGTTGTTTTTTCAATGATCTGTTTCAAACCCAAACACTCAAAATCCTTCCTTAGCCTAATGCCTCTAGCCTGCTTCCAGTCAGCATTAAAATCCCCTGTAAAAACAGCCTTTTTATATTTTACTTTATCCATAAGGAAATGTGTAAGGGTATCAACATACTTAAGTGTTGTGTTGGGGGAGCATAAAACACCCACACAATCAATTTAATATTGAGCAATTCAATCATTAAGCAATCTATTCCTTCATAACTATCAGTTAGTAGCACCTGATAAGGGCCAAGATTGTCTATTAAATATATCATCACTCCTCTACCCCTCTTTATCCTATCTGTTCTCTCTAATCTGTAGCCTTTTAAATTAATCTCATCATTATCAATTCCCAAGTAAAGCCATGTTTCTAATACTGCAATCATGTCATATTTCTTATCCGATACCCAAACTCTAAACTCATCAATTTTGCATACAATGCTTCTTACATTCTCATGGAATAAAGAAATACTTCCCACATTCTTAGGACATGGATTAACTTCAATGTCCCCACTCTGCATCAGCAAACATGTACAAACTAAGCTTCCAAAACCTAAATTATTTATTTTACCTATATGTTCTATAGGACTCACCTGTCTAGTGAACCTATGTTTTTTATTTGTAAAGTGGTTTCTCCTTGTGTTAAACTTATTTTTGTCTAGGTAGAAAATCCCTCCCAAAGTTACAAACCCCAAACCTTTACTAACACTATTACATTCTTTTGTGTTCACTGTAATATTCACTTCACAAACTCCCCACAGCAACCAACCCCCAACAAACAAATATAAACACTTTTCCATACTTTTCTACCTATGTGCAAATTATACTTCAATCAAATTTCTTGCCCCAAGTGGTTCTCTCGACACTCACAATGCTCATGCTATGCTCGCACTTGTGAGCAGAGTGCCTTTTAAATGGCTTAGTCTCCACCTTTAAAATGACCTCACAAGACACTCCCTGAACCCTCCTACGTGCAGTGCAGATTGTAATGCAGACTTAGATGGTTAAATAAACAACAGTCTCTCACACTGTGTTGATTCTATTAGTCACAATGCAGGGTAATCTTCTCAGGCAGTCAACAGCAATGTAAATTCAGCGTTAAAGTGCAGAAGTTGCAGCTTGCGAGCAGCATGGCTTTTTAAATGGCTCAGTCCTCACCTTCAAAATGACCGCACAAGACACTCACACAAGTCATAAAAGCAGATGTCTGTGGTATTTCCTTATTGGTATGGTGGGGCAAGTGGCAGTTAAAAAGCAAGGCAACATAACTGTAGGCAACAATCAGGACTTAGAAGCTATTATTAGATGTATGATCTGCCAGCTTCAACCTACAGCACTAAACCTTACACTCTGCTTCTTAAACCCATTTTAGACTTGTAAAATCATAATCTGTTTTATGAAACAGCTGAACTGTATATGGTATATCATCAGCAAACCATTATTGGCTAAAAATATCAGTACTGATAAAAAGTAAAACAAAGTTTGATTTCAGGAAACTACAATTTTAATCTGTAGCCTTTTACTAGAGTATTGTAATGACTAATTTCTAAAACATAATATAATTGTTGAAGATTTTGCCAAAGATTTGACAATTCAGTGGAAACACTGTCCCTCCCTCCATCTCTATAGATAATCTCTGTTCCTTTAGGTGATACAAAGGTATAGAATGAGTGCATACATTCTGGGCATAGTCCACACATACTGAAAACAAGGTTTGTATCGGTGTCTTTTTATCCACACAAAGTTAAAAGAAGCACTGATGGGGCTGGCCCATCAGCACAGTAGTTGAATTTCCACTCACAATGCTGGCCACCCGGGTTCATGAATGGACCTGGGTCATTGGAGAGCCAGCCAGGGGGAGTTGGATTGAGCATCCCATGAACTGCTCTCTTTCTCCAGGGGAAGGGTGTGGGGTGTCACTGGTGCACCGGGGACCCCTGGTGGAGGCCAGGGGTTCCACAACAGATGGTGCCAGCAAGGATTGAAGGGGGCAAGGTGGACACTGGTGTCATTGCATATTCCAGCCCCCCCATATACAGGGGAAAAAAATAGCCTGTCTACTGCCTCTATGAATCCCACCCCTTGGCTGCAATCGGCTCCCCCAGGCTGACTCCCTCCCTATCCCATCATTCATGGCACCTTGGGCCAGGTGTCACAACTCCACCCTGGGGGGGCAATCCAGGGGGGTCCAGGAGGGTGGGTAATTTGGGGGAGCAGCAGCCGAGGGGGTCCATGACCAGGCAGATGCTTGGCAGTAGGATGGGCTCATAAAGAATAAACAGCAAAAAAATAAAAAAAGCACTGATGAAGGATATCATAGAAAACAAAATGGGTATTATATTGTTGTAGTGTACTTCATATATTGTTTTCTTCAGTTAAAACTGACGTCTCTAATTGGTAAGGGATGCCATATATCGTGAGCAGGGGTCTCCTGTGTAACATTTCTACAGCTGTCTCTTAAAACTTGATACTTATTCAAGTCACCTTAAATGAGATGGGAAATTATTTACTGATGTTTTTAACTTTTAAATAAATCAGCAGCAACCAACAATGGGCTTTGTGTGTCTTTTCTTGTGAATGTTTAAAATGGATAAACCATCATCGGCCTGACAGATTTTTTGTTTTATCAGGAGTCAGCGTATGTCAAGTTTTGAATTGCTCATGTCACTGACTCCTGATTCAGCATGCATATAGTGAGCTTGTTGTTCTTGTAAACAGTTTCTGACAGCAAATGCCAACTGCGCAGATACTGATGCCACACTTTTCCTGATCTATGTAAAGGACAGACAACTAAAAAAAAAAAAAAGCATCATTGTCGGTGACTGATGACTAAGCCCCCTTCTGCTAGTGTATTTACAAATTTCTGCAAAGACATTATCACACAGACTTGAAACTTACATTACCCCCAACCACAAGTGTCAGTCCACACCCTACCCTCTTGTCTGCTAGTGTAACTACCCTTGTGGGTAACTTAGCTTACCTCTGATCCCTTTCATGCTTCCAAGCAGCACCATCAGCCTCTGCGGACATCATTCATTTTCCAGTTGAAAGTTGCCTGTCTTCACTCCACCAGTCCTCTCCTGAACTGCATCAGGGCTGGGGAGCACAAAAAAAGTCCATAGGCATCTCAGTTTACCCATTTCACATGAGGTGTGAGCCATTCTCCCGGACCCTCACAAACTTAGAATACTGAGGCTGGAAAACTAAACATCATGCCCACTTTTCTTGGTGGCCAGAAAAATTGCATATTTTCTCTCTTGCCCAGAGACTTTCAAACAGTGGGGAAAGGAACATGCACCACCATTTCTTCTACTGTTTCAGTGCAACATGGACATGCTGCCAATCAAGAATGTTATACTCTTGTCGCAGATGCTGTGCAGCAGGGCGAGGAGCACAACAAACAAGTGGGGCAAACTTTCTCCTGGCACTACTGAGCACCTGCATACTTCCCCTGTGTTCCTGGCCCTGAATACGACAGAGGCTGATGGTGCTGCTGGGATACATGAAATGTACCAAAGGTAAGCAAAGCTTCCAACCAAGCAAGATGGTATGGTGTGCACCAATAGAACACCAGGGAGAAAAAGTAAGGTTTTATACTTAAAAATAACTGTTTGTAATAACAACTCTGCAGAAATTTATAAAGTCATCAGCTGAGGACAAGGGAGGGAGAGGGCCAGTTATCAGTCACCTATAATTATGTCTTTTTTTAAGTCAATCATCCTTTACAGAAGTCAGGAAGAGTGTGGCATCAGCATCTGTACAGTTTGCAGCATTTTCTATCAGAAACTGTTTACAAGAGCAGCGCGCACACTTTCTGCATGATGAATTGAGATTCAGTGATGTCAGCAATTCAAAACCTGACACGTGATGACTCCTGATACCAAAAAAAAAAATCTGTCACTCTGATGGTAGTTTTAGCAATATAAGCAGCATATAAAATATTCATTTTAAACATTCCCAGTAAAAAGACACATGCAGGCCATTGTTGGGTATTGCTACTTTATTTAACAGTTAAACATAACAGTGAATCATTTCCTATCACAAAATGTTCTCTAATAAGCAATAATTGCACAGCATCAAAATAGTTCCCAGAACAAATTCTTACGTGTGACAGAAACATCCTTTGTACCACATATTCCCCACACTGTTGCTGATTTTTATTTTATTTTATGGTTGGGAAAACAATAACCAGGTTGTTGGATGGACTCCTTCCTAAAGGACTGATGGGAATTGAAAAGTCTTAACTCAAATGGGGGAAATGGTAGAAGGAAAGTAAACTATCTTAAGCGTTGAACAGCTAGTTACCCTCCATATTATCTCCTTGTGATCACCTCAACAAATAGCAAATTATCAATAAACAGCTCCATACATATCAAAGTTTCTCTGACACATCTCAGAGCTTTTTTAGTTAGGGGGACACTGATGGGGGGTGAGGGGTGCCACTAGACACCAAGGCAAGGGTGCCCACAGGTCACTGTGCAGCAGGAGGCACAAGTTCAGCTGCAGCTGCTGAAGTCAAGAAATTCCTGCTGTCCTCATACAGAGAATGTGGGGGAAGTGATCCTCTTGCTAAGTTGGGCACCCTGGATTTTGGGTGCCCAAAGTATTTCTGGCCCTAATCTTGAAAAACAAACACCAGAATCGATATGTAAATTGACAACATTTTATGTATTTTCCACACATATTAGTCTGTGGGGAAAAAAAGATGGTGGCTTATGAAAAAGGATTTTTCTCTCACGTGAAAGGATTTTAATCTCATGAAAAAGGATTTTAGTCTCACAAAAAAGGAATTGGCCTCGTGAGACAGAATCCTTTTTCGCAAGATTAAATCATTTTCCTGAATTTTCTTCCTCTATCCCGAAAAGTGATATTCTCTTTAAAAATTATGGGAAAAGAAAAATGTAATAACTTTGCAACAGATTAGTATTTTTTCATAAAACATACACGTCTGTTCTGTTAACCAAGCTGTTTCTACCGTAAAAAATCCCACCAAAATTCAACACTGTCTGGACACAAGGTGATGAGGAAAAAACTGTAAGAAATGGTGACTTTTCGACTTCTTGCAGTATCTGGATCTCAAAATCCATACATCTGACCACAGTGAACCTTGCCACATGAAGAGATCAACCACACGGGACAGCTCATACCAAATTTTGAGCAAATCCATTGATCAGTTGCAAAGGTATTAAACTGCAAAATTTGAGGCTTAATATAAAACATGCTACTCAGCCCTAATTATAGGGGAGTGACTGTGCCCATATATACTGTATATACTGTATATATATATATATATATATATATATATGTGTATATATATATATATATATATATATATATATATATACACACACACACACACACACACACACACACACACTCCACTTATACCACCCACGGGTATACTGGGAAATTGGCTTTAGCGGGCAGGTTTCCATTTCCAAAAATCAGTGCCATTGAATGCAATGTTAAAAATATCCATATAACTTCTATTGTCTGCCATCTACCTTGGGCAGTCTGAGACAGAAAAGTGGCACCTTAAGTGAGTGCCAATTAATAGGTGCTCAGTGTTTTGACTCTAAGTTGCACCATACTATTCCAAAGCAATTACAGTTGATAGTTTTCTGCTTAAAACCTGCTGTTCAGTGTGCTTGCAGCTTATTTACAGTTCATTTACACAAGTCTCAGTACTATCACAACATCTGAATTTCTCAGCATGGCTCCAAAGAGAAAGGCAATGGCTGCAATTGACAAAATGTGAGTGCAGTAGTGTAAAAAAACTGCAGACCAGCTGACAATCACAGACTTCTTCCACTGTGATAAGTAAGACAAATCCCAGAAGGGGCTGTAATTGCTTAGATTGCTGTGTACTGTGAGCAGGGAACCGTAACTTGATGTTTCTATGGGGAAACAGGTTAAAGTTCACCATGCCATTTGCTGTAAAGTTTGTTGTACCATTTGCTGTGCCATTTTGCTGTGCCATTTATTAAAAAGTTACAAGCATGTTCATTAATTAAAAGTTTGAATCACATTGTTTTCATTAAATTATTCAGTCAGTCACTACACTGACCACTCAATATAATGGGCAGTATGCAACTGTACAAATGTGCCTGCTATAAGCAGGTTGGACTATATATATATATATATATATATATATACTGTGGGCCAGATATTCAAAAGGGTTGTTGCCAGCGCAAGTCCGAAATTGTGCCATAGTGCGATATTCAGCAGGAGGCAGTTGCACCACAGAAAACATGCTGAGCAACAGCACAATGCAAATATGAAGGTATGCGCAACGAAGGGTGGAACCATGCATAAAGTGCGCATCGATATTCAAAACTACGCATGTGCAACAGTGGATCAGGCGGAAGTTGCGCCACGGATGAAATGAGCCAAAATAAAAAGGCTCAAGGAAGAGGCGCAAGAATGCGACAGGGAATTCACATGAGGCAGGCAGACAGAGCAGGCCACAGCAGGAAACAGTGCAGGCCAGGGAGTACACAGGAAAGAATAGGGGCAAGTGAAGGTGTGTGGAGCCACAGAGTGCAGAGGCCAGTAGGTGTACCCAGTGCAGTGGAGGTAGCAGTCAGGACAGCGGGGGTAACAGATCAACAACAGCTGAGGGGGGGGACACAAGCTAGGGAGATGGACAGTGCCTGCTTCCACATGGAAGCTGTAATGAGGGGGGTGAGAAGGCATGCTGCAGGGGGACGTGGCCGTGGAAGGGTCCATCGGCGGTACGCCCCCAATGGGCAGTACCGTGCCCACATCAGTTTTGAGCTGTATTCAGATGTAGAGATTGTGGGCTGGTACCAGGGCAATACTGAGGCGGCTCTGTGAGCTGTGCAGTAATGTGATGCAGGCACCCTCACGACGGAGTCACGCTCTGTCAGTGGAGACAAAGGTGACAGCCTGCATGTGCTTGCTCGCCACGGGTACCTTCCAGAGGCCAACAGGGGACACCACAGGCATAACACAGTCAGCCACATCATGCATCCTCACCCAATTCCTCAGCGCACTGCTGCCACATGCTGCGGAGTACATCCATTTCCCCAGCACCGTGGCAGAGCGTACAGCAAACATACAGGAGTTCCACAGGGTAGCACATATGCCTGGTGTGCTAGGGGCAATAGACTGCACCCATGTGGCCATTCGCACACCACCTGGCCCCGGTGGGGCTGCCTATCATAATCGGAAGGGGTTTTCCAGTGTCAACTGCCCGGTGGTGTGTGATGCTAGTGGGTGCATCATCAATGTCTGTGTCACGCACCCTGGCGGAGCACACAATTCATTCATATGGTACCAATCAGCACTGTGCCATCGATTCGAGAGTGGGGACATCCCCACAGGACATCTAGTGGGTGAGTATGCATGTAGGATTGGCAAAGCGGGGGCAAGGGTGGGTAAGCCACAGGTGCCATGGGAGTGGCATACAGGGTTAGGGGCAATATGAGCCTGAATACGACACTAACCTCCACTATCTCCACACAGGTGACAGTGGATACTCACTCCATCCCTGGCTGCTCACACCCTACCGGTGGCCCACAACCCCATCGCAGCAACGCTTCAATGAGGCACACACCACCACACGCAACATCATCGAGTGGGTGTTTGGGATGCTGAAGGCACGCTTCTGATGCCTAGACACCTCCGGTGGTGCCCTACAGTACAGCCCCTCAAAGGCCTGTGGGATATTCCTGGCCTGTTGATCCTGCACAACATGGCCAAAGACTGTAGATAGCTGTACAGGTCGAGGAGGGGGATAGCGATGGGGACGCTGGTGATGCTGGTGATGATGGGGATGAGCAGCCCCCCCCTTGGATGGCGTGACCTTCGACTGATCCAGCTGGCCCAGCTTCACCGGGACACCATCACAGAGGAATACTTCGCACAACACAGGTAAGTCATGGGGCCATGTACAACCAACACTGGCTAGGGCACAACCCACATACACAAAGGGAAACACACCAGGGGTGCATGACGGTGAGGGAAGTGGCAGGGTACAGAAGCACAAACACACAACCAGGGAGAGGTGAACAGTAACACGTCACATGGACAGACACACACACACACACCAGGCACAAACTGCACAGGAGTCAGGTGCACAGCAGAGCAGGAATAGACATGAGAAACGCACATGTCCACAGGCCACCACCACTACCTGTACTGTCCATGTACGTGTGTCAGATGCTGGGCACCCTTGCACTTTGGTGTACAGTGCAATGCAGGCATCATCATGCACACGCACCTGTGGACAGCAGTCGGGAGGGTGTGCAGGTGGTCCGTGAGTCCACGTGTAGGGCAGGGCACCCATTGGTGCACTGCCCACCAAAACACACATTGCACACAGGGCAGCACCAGACAGGGCCCGCACTGGGAGACAGCTCAGTCATGTGGCACAGTGCCACAGCCACCTCGGATGCATGGGCGGCCCCACCAAGACCCAGCAGCACTGGCAGGCTGAGCATGGGCCACATGGGGTGGCACCGATGGACCACCAGGACTCCCACTGCGTGAACACAACCTTGTCCACACAGGGGTCTGCAGCATACCAAACATACCTGCACCAGGGGAACTCAGGATGCCCACAGCTGAACCCAGTGTCGACAGGGTGGGTGTCGCACAATGCCGGGAATGGGGAGTGGATAGCATACTGCAAGGTGTGAGTGGCACAGGGGCATCTGACTGTGTGCCCAATGTGGCCACGGCACTGACCACTGCCTGTGTCAGCCTGTCGATGGCAGCGGTCACATCCACCCGCATATGGTCAATCAGGGACAGGATCCTCTCAGTGTCCCTGCTGTGTCGCTCCTCGACATGCTCCAGGGCCACACACAGTGCCTCCACGGATGTTGCAACCCACATCTGCTGCTGTACTGATGCCTGCAGCAGGCGGGTGTGCTCTTCAAAAGAGGTCATCTGCCACATCGGCAACCTGTCCCTCAGGGTCTGGAAGGGCCTGATGTACAGCACCCCTTGAGGGTGGGCGCTGCTCACCAGAACCAGATATGGGCATGTCCACAGGCAGTGCACCTACATCACCGCTGAGCCCTGTACCCCCAGTCCCAGTGGGTGACTGCTGCTGCTGCTGCCCCTCCACCTGCTGTGCCCACGGGATCAGTGGTTCCCCTGCTGTGGCGGCAACAGTGCCAGTGACCTGCACAGCCACTGGTGCTGCCCCACCCGGTGCTGACAGGCACAGCCTGGGACTGTGCTGACATGCTGGCACACAAGTCGGAACCAGCTAGATCCATGGGCGTGAGCTGGCCTGCTGTGTGTCCATTCTGTGACACACACATGTCAATGCCCATAGTGGTAAGTGCATCATCGATGGTGCAGGTCTGTGCCACAGCCACAGCCTCAGTGTGCTGGCATGCTTGCATGCCAGACCACTGGGACAGAGGAAGGGCACTCCCCACACCTGTCTCAACATCAGTGAAGGTAGATGGGCATGCACACTGCCACAGTGCATGCCGGCAATCTGCGGAGGTGGATGGTCCCTCCTCCAACTCCAGGTGGCTGTCCACAGTGGACAGGCCCTCCACTGCTGACCCCTACAGACACACAGGATCTGTAACAGAAAGGAAAGACACGTTAGTGCATGTGAACTACCTTCCCCCCCACCATGACATACCATACAGTGATGGGCTACCACCTGTCTGGAAGCCACCTCCAGGTACGCCCTCAATGGCGCTGTGCTGCATGCTTGCAGTGAGCATGTCCTCTGATGGGGTCAGCTGCACCACCTCCGGCTGTCCACCGCCTGTAGCAGCATGTGCCGCCCTGGTGGCTGCAACCTTCTCCTTCACCCTCCTCCTGTCGGTCCCCATCTTCTTTTTACACTCCTGCACAGAGCGCTGGTGGCTGCCATACAGGTTGACGGCACATGCCACCCCCTCCCATGCAGCAGCACGGGCCTGAGGGGTGCCCCGTCATCCACTGAGAAGTGGCTCCTCAGCCAGGTAGGCCTCAAACAGTGCCTCTGTCTCCACCTTCGTAAAGTTGGGCCTCCTCTTCCCCCACCATCATCCTCCTCTCACCCAGTCCTCGCTCGGTCATTTCACAGCCTGTATGGGTGAGGTGGTCACCTGTGACTGTGCAGTACACAGCAATTCTCTGGATATGGTCCAGAACAGCACAATGTATGCAACTCACCTATCAGCTGCAGTAACCGAATATGGCCACTGCAGATCAGTGTACATTTATAGCACAATGCATGCAAATTAGGACTGAGCAGCAACTTTAATGATATACCGTCGCACTGCTCGCCATTGAATGGCTGATCGGATGATTTGCATATGGCGAACACGAATATCGTGCTGTTGCGCTTTGTGCGATATGGTTGAGCCGGCTGGGCCAATGGCGCAGTCCTGTGACTGCGTAGTACACCGCACTGCGCATGCCCAGGTAGCTTACGCAGGCTTCTGCCATGCTGATGATGTACTGTGCACGATCGGCAATTCAGGACATGGCCACCATTGTGCCAGTGGCACTACAGCGATGGTCACCACATGGCGCTGTGGCACAACTGTGCAATAGTCCACTGTAGCAATGGCACGCAGGTGACCAATTGCGCTGGATGTGTAGACATCCGATGGTGCTGTGCTTGGCCTTGTGCCAGAGACCCATGACCCTGTGCCCGACCTTTGCCCCCTTGGTGCTGTACGTATGGCATGTCTGCAGCTCTATTGCGCTGTTCGGTAACACTGTGATAGGGACTGGCAGCACTATACGAACAGCGTGATAGGGACTAACAGAGTTGTATTGCGCAACATTTCCATGTGGGGTTGCCATGCTGCAGAGCACCATATTGCCTACTATATACATGCTGGACTGGTATCGACCCCCCTATTCAGAGTGTTTCTCTTGTTTGGTTTAGGTACCCCCCCCTCCACTTCTGTTTTAAATACTTAGCAGAAATATTTGTTCAGTATCCCTGCTTTTTCACTGTCACCCCCTGCTCACATTCCTTCCCCTTTATTAAGTCTCTATATCCCTTCCTTGGTCATTCTTCGCTCCCTAATGTACCTATAAAAGGTTTTGTCCCCCTTCTTAACAGAGGTGGCTATCTTTTCCTCAGTTTGTGCCTTTGCTATTCTGACTGCCTTCCCTGTCTCCTTCTGCATTAACTGATAAAGTTCTTTGTCCTGCTCCTTCTGTGTTTTCTTATATTTCCTGAATGCTATCCTTTTCTCCTTAACCTTCCCTTCCACCTCTTTTGTGAACCATAGTGATCTTTTCCTTGATTTTGTTTTGTTGATTTGCTTCACACAAAGGCTTGATGCCTCTGTGATGGCTGTTTTGATTATTCCCCATTGTTCTTCCACCCTTCCTTCTTACTCATTTGTTAGTGCTTTTCTGAAGCACTCTCTCATTTTCCAAAAGTCAGCCTTCCTAAAGTCCAATACTCTTGTTTTTGTATGGCTTGACTCTATGGCTGTGTTTATTGTGAACCACACTCTTTGGTGGTCACTTGTTCCCAGATGGCTACCCACTTCTAAATCTGAGATCCTTTCTCCTTCCCCATTTGAGAGTACCAGGTCTAAGATTGCTCCCTCCCAACTGGGTTCCAACACAAGCTGTCTGAGGCATGCCCATTGTAGGGCATCAAGAATGACCCTGCTCTTAGACGTGCCTGCAGCAAAGGTACTCTAGTTAACATCTGGCATATTCAGGTCCCCATCAACAATATCTCCCCTTTTTCTGACATTTTAAGTATGCCTTCTATCATTTCCTTGTCCATTTCTTCCCCTTCAGATGGGAGTCTGTACACAACCCCCATGTGGATTGTGGTGCCATTGCCTGTCTCCAGAGTGACCCATTGTGACTCATCAATTTCCTGTTTACTCTTTAGTTCTGTTGCTTTAATCCCTTCTCTTATATAGAGAGCTACTCCTCCTCCTCTTTTACCCACCCTGTCCCTCCTGTAGATTGTGTGTCCTGGTATGTTGACATCCCAGTCATGGTTCTCTGTGTACCATATTTCAGTGACTGCACACAATATCCAGGCATCCCTTTTTCATCAAGGCCACTAGTTCAGAGAGCTTGTTACACAGACTGTGGGCATTGTTACTCATCACCTTCCATTTTTGTATGACCCTACCCCTTTTAGCCCCATCCCTGCACTTACTGCCTTTTTTCTGCATTTACCCCATCCTGCTCCCTACTGATTTCTCTTCCTTGGTGTTTACCTCTCTAACTACTGTGTTTTGTGGGGGGTGGCCGGGCTTTCCCTGTTCCTTTTCAGTGCATCCCCCCTTGGCTAGTTTAAATGCTTGCCAATGAAACATTTAAACCTATCACCTAGGATGCTGGTTCCCCCTGGACAGATGCAGACCATCACATCAGTATAGGCCTGCATCCCTCCAGGTGGCTCCCCAGTCCCCAGTAAAACCAAAACCCTGAGCTCCACACCAGTTTTTCAACCATTCATTGAATCCTATTGTGTGGAATACCCTAGCATCATCCTTGTCATTGACAGGCAGCACCTCCAAGAAGGGTACCATGCATGCTACTTGTCTAAGGCCCCTTCCCAACTCTACAAACTCCTCATACACCTCATCTCACTCCTCTGATCTCATTCACAGCCAGGTCATTTGTCCCTAGGTGGACAATGACATCCAGTTCCCTCCCTCATGCAGCTGCTCCTGCAATCCTGAAGATTCACTTCCTGTCCCTATGAGCCATGGTGCCAGGCAGGCACATTACCTTCCTATCCCCCTTTCTCACCCACTTCTAGTCCCTTAATGATCGAGTCCCCCACCAGGAGTTGTTTCCTTTCCCTGTGGGGTCTTGTGCCACCCTCCTGTGGGTCTCCTTTGTGGAGGTCCCCAGCACCCCAGCACTCTCCTTGGTCTCCACTGCAGATGTCTCCATAGAGGAACCACTCTTTGCCAGAACAGCATATGAATTGTGGAGAGGTACAACTATCTATCTATCTCACAGATATTCTACAACAGGGCATGCAGTTGTGATCTGAAACACGCAAGCCTTGGTGTGCACTGTGTGGCACAATACTGAAAGTCGAGTACGTTCAACCACCAAGGTGTGTGTACATCATTGCATGACCACACACCCTGTAAGAAATTATCTGTCTTATAAAATGGCCAAATTTGTTTTGGCATATGAAAAATGGAAAGAGTGCAGGATTGCAGTCATTGTGGGATAATGCACAGTCATAAGGTTTTTTACATCCAATCAGGAGAGAGCATTTTACTGATTTTTCTCCCCATTTTATAAATATATGTATATGTATCTTCATTGCAGAAAACTACATTAATGCAGACAATAGGGTTAAAGAATGCAAAGCACCCAAAGTAAGGAAATGAGAAAAATAGGTTTTGTGTCTCCACAGTCTTGATAAATCAGTGCTGTGGTGTTCCTTGGGGTTGTCAACCTTAATGCCAACCCCTCTTCCCATCCCATAGTCTCCTGTCTGAAGTACAAGCTACTGCTCCAAGCCAGTGCCTCATAGTGATATGTTCCTTTGAAGTAGCCAAGTATGGTTTACCACATGGTGCCAACAAAACTAGCCGTACCTTTCTTCATGCAAGGCCCTGTGGGCTCTGCATGAAAAAAGAGATAACATATGACCTTATTTGCTCATGGGATGGGGATATTAGGGTTGACAACCCCAGGAACACACCGGCATTGATTCTCCAAGACTCTGGAGACCAAAAACCATAATGTTTTTTCATTTCCCTACTTGGTGTGCTTTGCATTCTCCAAGCCTAATGTCCTCATTAATGGGTGGGGTTTTTCTGCAATGAATTTCCCTTCCTTTTTGATAGTGGAATCATATCCTCATTATGAAATAAACTAAGTAGTGAAGATATTTTTAGCCCTGCTTCACCAACCAACTAACAAGTGACTGTGTCTTAATAGTTGTAGTTGAACCTTTATACTGTACTATTAATAAAACATTTCGTACCTGGGTCCTGGGGATTGTGAGGTGGGACTTGTTCTTCTTGATGGAGCATTTATTCATAAGTGTAGAATAAGCATAGCAATGGGGTCACAAAGGTTCTGCAGCTCTTTAGTAACTAGCTGGGACAAACAATGTACTCTAAATATAAAACAATACTTATCTGATACACATGGCCAATGTCCTCCACAGCAGTGACCTGGGTTTGGGAACAAACTTGGGTCACTCATGGTGGCTGTCATGGGGATATAGACAGGATTCAGCATCCATGGGTCCACTCTTCTGTTGGGTGGAATGCATTGCTCTGCTCACTGACTGCCACCGAGGCATGATAAAGCCACAAATTTTGTATGCCCTGCAAAATTGACAGGGTGATGGACTGGCAAAGTTTCTTGCAGACAAGGAGGGTGGATGTCCATCCTCCTTCTATCCTTATCATGGAGGAATTGGGGCTGTCACTAAAATGATCTGTCCTTCCCAAGCCTGGGACCAGTGCTGCATGCTCCATGGCCTTTATCCCTGCATTGGGTCTTCAGCCATCTCACTGGTCTCGCACCTGAACTCAGGTCACTGGTCCAGGAAGGCAACATGTTCCCAATTGGGCCAAGGGCCATCCTTGCAAGCAATGTCACTTCATAGTTTTTTTGTAACATTTTGATCCCAAATTTTCAAAATAGTCTTCATACGACTACTCCTTCTCAACATGACTGATGTGATTTATAAAATATTGGAAGAAATGTAATTTCATGCCCCAAGTGTGGAATCCCATTTTGGCCAGGACATGAAAAATGACAACTGTCAGGTTTAAGAGGTGATGTGAAAAAAATAGATGTGTTGAAAATTTGTGGTTAAAATATTGAAAATTACCAAAGTTATAAGCATGTGTAGAAAAATTAGAACATATCAAAATAACTTTTTTATTTTTTTATTTAATGACCCTACCTTTTCAAGATGATTTTCTTATGACTCCACCTCATAAACCCAGCAGGTGGCAATTTTCAAATCTCAGTGTAAAAGTCATTTAGCACCACAAGTGTGAAAACACCTTTTAGCCAGGATATGAAAAATGACAGTTGTCATGTTCATGAGGTGGTTGGAAAAAATGGCCATGTTGAAAATGTGGGGGCAAAATGTTGGCAATTACCAAGTTATGAGTGAGCATCAAAATATTTCAATGTACCTTTTTAACATTTTTTTAAATTTTCACCTCAGATTTTCAACATAATCTTCTTATGACCTGTCTCATGAAAGCAGGAGATGAAAATTTTGAAATCCTGGTCAAAAGGTGATTTTTTGCAGTGACCGCAAAATTACTTTTTTGGTCTGCATTTGAATAATTTCACCACACGTGTTCATAAAGTGGGATACAAAAATGGTTATGTTGAAAATTTGGGAAAAATGAAAAAAAATGACCAACTTAAAGATAAAAGTTCAAAACACATTAAAATACATTATACGGCACTTACCTGTGTCCTCAGTTCCCAGTCCAGTATTGAATAGTGAAGGCAAGAGGATTAAGGTGTTGGTCCTCTGCTTATTAAATATAGGGTAAGAGGGTGTGAGATGGTGGGTGCTGAATGGGAGGGTTGTGGTCAGGTGGGGGTGATGATGGTAGCACACAACGAGGGACCATTTTCTTCATTTCAGGGATTAAAAAAAGAAAAGATGTCATGGAAGGGTTTTCTTTATTTTAGATTCTGTACCTCTAACACTGGGGATTGTTCACCTCACAATCAGCATGATGCCTGGGGATAATGGGTTGGGTACCCCATTATACCAGACTGCTGGAAGGGAATGGTGGTTGGAGTACACCGATACCATGTACTGGGTATTTCGTTGTTGGTAGATAAACATGATAGGGGGTGCAAGGTTGAAAATTAAGTGGAATGGGGGAGAGAAGAACTGGCACCCTGGGTGGGCAACCCAGTGTTCATATACATAAAAATAAATCAGGCATATAGCTGTCACTGGGGACTAAGCACCCCAATGTCCCATTAAAATATATGAGGCTGCTCAAGCAGCAAATGCCAGCTGCTGCTCCTCCTAGCCAATAACAAACTCATGCACAGCACATTCAGTAGGAATGGGGATATACACTGATATGTAGTCCCATTTCTGCTGACAACATATACAATGGTATATGCAGATAGGGAGCCTTCCCTGCCACCTGATAAACGAGAGCATTTTTTGTAATACAACCATGCAACTTCATATGGTTGTAAAAATGTAGTTATCTTCAGAATTTGATTTTTAAACTGTGTATGCTCAGAAATGGAAGTTTTTCTTACATATTTTAAAAATGACTTACATTTGGGAGATACAAGCAATATAAGTGAGTACCGTGGGTTAAGCACCATCACATCTGCAATTTTCCAGTTTTAAATCCTCCTAGTCTTTTACTAATAGGTGAGCAAACAAGGTCTTAATTTGTGCAGTTTTTGTGTTTGTGTCACTCTGTAACTTTGCCCTCAAGAACTGATTGCCATGAAATGTTCAGGATACAGAGATCCTGGCACCATCATTGTGCATACCAAATCTTAGTGAAATTGATTGAATGGGGCAAAGTTATACAGGAAAAAATTGGGGTTTAAAATTAAAGTGCTTACTCAATGGTAACATATAGGCACAATATATATTCATTGCAAAAAACTGCATTAATGTACTAGTTTGGGTTCAACATAAGCAACAAAAATAGATAAATGTTGTTAGAGCTTGAAACCATATGCTGCCCACTACTCCAAGAAGCAAAAGGACAAGCCATTGCAAGGAACCATAGACAGTCATCATCAGGTAAGACAAACAACATACAGCTGTTTCCAGATGACACAAATGCAGTAGCACTGATGTGTTAGCTTTATTGATTTGTATCTGCGGCATGCACACTACAGGACATGCACACTACAAGATGTACACATTCACTTGTCACTGCAGATAGAAATGCAGGATACTCAAATCACAATACTGCTTCTTTGTACACAGGCCCCATCAGCAACAAATATAAATCTATGATACCCAAATTACTAAAGTTTTTTTTTTTGTCTGCAGAGGTGCAGACCCGTAAGGGGCCAACATTTCTGTTACCTCAGGTACTTATGCACACTGCAAGACATACACACACTTGACAGGCTTGTGCTTCTGTAGCTGCAGGCATAAGACATACACGCCAACCTCTGGCTGCAGAAGAGCAGGCAGATTCAAAATCCATAATACAAAATTTACTGCAGAACTTCTGTCTGCAGAAGCACAGGCCCACGAGGAACTTGCACATCTTCAGCCGGAAGTGTAAGAAGTACACACCTATTTCTGGCTACAGAAGGGCAGTCCCCTGTGGGGCTTGTGATGATGCAACAGAAGTGCTGTTGCAATGTAGGTATCATGGTTTCAGCAGCATATCTAGAAATTGCTCAAGGAGGTAGTAGGTTTTCAATTAAGTAGCTGCATACCATGCAGAAACTGATCATACTGTCTAGCAAGGTACCTTGCACAGCATGTATGAGTACTTCTGTCTGCAGAGATGCAGGTCCTATGGGATCTTCAGTCTGCAGAACACGCTGCTTGACATACACATGCAGGTGTAGCATTCATAACCACATACTCCTGTGGAGCCTGTGCTTATGCAGCTATAGTCACAAATCCACAAAGCTAGCACATTAGTGCCACTGCATTTGTGTCCTCCAGAAATAATTGTATGTTATTTGTTGTAGCTGATGGTGGTTATCTGTGGTTGCTTGCGTGGGCTTGTTCTTTTGCTGCTGGGTGGGTAGGCATTAAGGGTTGGAAACCCTCATATCATGTTTCTCTACTTTTGTTGATATAAGTTGAACCCTAAGTGCTACATTAATGAAGTTTTTTCTGCAATGATTTTCCTTTCTTTAAAGATAGTGAAATTGCATCTTCATTCACTCAGGTCCCCTCAGGACCAGTATGAACAGATTCATCTGGCTGTGGAGTGCCCTAAACATCCATTTGACTACATATGTATACATGCATGGCCCTCCAGGCCCTATGCTATATGAGGAGTCCATCTAGCTGTGAATGTGTAGGGCCCAGATGCAGATGTTGCAGAGCACTCTGTATCCTCTGCTGAGTGAGGAGTCTGTTTGGCTGTGGAAGAGGCCGTGCTCTCAGTGCTGCTACAGATGAAGAAAATCAGGGCCCTTCAGGCCCCTGCACCAAATGTGTAGTTAATCAGGTAGAAGAAGTGCAAAACAAATTCCATTGTTCACTCATATCCTGGTCATTTTACAATAGTCTACTCTAGATTTTCAACATAGCCTTCTTATGGCCACACCTTATGAACAATGGCAAAACAAACTTTTAAGTCCCACCTGAAAGGTGAATTTATACAACAACCAATTATTACCTTTCAGGACAGATATGAAAAATTTCACTACACATGTTCATGAGGTGGGGTCCCAAAAAGGCCATGTTGAAAATTTGGTATACAAAAATTCAAAAATGAGAATGTTATGAATACATACAGATGTAGTTTAAACAGTTGATCATAGTAGGCAAACTTTACTTTAATCCCACTTAATACCATATATAGAACATTTCTGTTATATAGCTTTTTTTACCATACAATAATATCACATTTTAACATGTACTTAAGTGAGTATTGAATCCAAAGGTATTGCTTTTCATTATGACTGTATTCACATAACATACACAGTCATTCAGATTTTAAGTAAATGGAACTTTCTGCTTGAAGGATTCTTATCTTATTCTGTTGACATTTGACCTTGGAAGACTTCTCAGCTGCAAGCAAACTGGTGAAATCCGGTTCCACTAATTTAAGCTTCAGTTAAATTTTAAATGAGTATTTTAAACCAATGTTAATTATTTCTTTTTTTTATGTATGATCTGGGTGTTAGTATGTGATTTTCTAAATAACTGCCACAAGTTTATGAGGAAGGATTTGATTGGTCCAAAAGCTTAGGCACGTTGTCCTTTTTGTAACATCAATGTTGGTCCAATAAAAGGTATCAAACCATTTGCTTCTGGATCTGTTCAAAAGTTATGAATAAAAATTCAAACCCCATTGCAATACATTAAACTGGACTTACCTTATTGTCTCATATCACAGTCACTGGTTCAAGTAAAAAGGTGTGTTTCCAACCAGAGAGTGAATATACCTTATGACACATGTTCAGGTGAGTGAGGGTGTATGGGGGTGTGGGGAGGTGGGTGCTGAGTGGGGGTCTGGGTGGGCAGATCACATATGTGCCATTTTATTTTTTTCAGGGTTCACTGAAAACAAAAAAGATCAACAAGGGATGATTTTCATTATTTCAGGGGGACATGAGCTGGCACTGAGGATTGGGATCTCCAGTGTCAGGATGATCTTTGAAGGCACTAGCAGTGGGCACCCTGCTGCCACCAGATATATTAAGTGAAGGGAGTGGATGACCTGGAAGGGAGGGGAACAAGAGAAATGGTATTATGGGTGAGCACCCTGGTCCACCTAATACTATAAGAAAAAAATTGGGAAGGGGTGACAGATGATCTGGAGGGTTGGAGAAAGAAGGAAGCAGTACCAGTAGAGGGCACCAGAGTCCACTTTAGAAATATTTTTTTTAAAATAGATAGATTAGCTAGAAAGAAAGAAAGAAAGAAAGAAAGAAAGAAAGAAAGAAAGAAAGAGACAAATCAGGGTACTGGTGGCTCATTGCTCCAACTGAACCCAGCAGCATGACTCCAGCTCCAGCTTCTCAATTCAAGAAAGTCACACTCATGGACAGTTCTTTCCTGAGATCTCATGAAAGAACAATATTTCTTTCACATGACCTCATGAAAGAAGTGTGAAAAAAATTAAGTCACGCCCTCTTATTTTGTGATCCAAGATTCCTCTTTTGTGAGTTCTTTCATGACTCTCAAAAGAAGAAGTTCGGCTCATGAAAGAACTATAAAAAAAAGTATGTCTCTCCCACTTCTTTTGTGAGCTGATTTCTTTCATGAGTTCATTTGCGACTCACAAAAAAAGGAAGTTGTCTCATGAAAGAACAATTAGACAAAGTTAGTCCCACCCTCTTCTTTCATAAGCAGAAATTCTTCTTTCATGCGACTCATGAAAGAAGAGGCTTGGTTGATAAAAAAAATAATTAGACCCCCCTCACTAAGCCTTCCACCTAGGATTTTAGGGATGTCCCAAAACCATATTTTGGGAAAAAAATAGAAGAATCTTGCTTAATGAGCCCCATTTAAATAGATTAATGTGTTTATGTTTCTCCAGGGCATACATTTTATGGGTTTTAATTTTTCATTTTTGTTCAAAAAATTAATAATAAGATAGTTACCATACAAAGTATTTTTTTTTAATAACAGAAGAAAAATGTTGGCCCATGAAAGATGATTCTTCTTTGTGAGCCAGAAATTCCTTTTCATATCATACATATACATGAAAGACACTACTGAGCATGTTCAGAATTGAAATTTCAAATCCTTATGACTCAGGAACGGATTCATCCAAACCAAAAAAGGCACCTTTCTAGGGCAATCTCCATCTACCCTGAACATTTCAGAACAAAATTCCAAACCATCTGGGTTCTAGGTGTGAGTAAAATAAAATAAAGCATTTGTCAATGCCGAACATTCACTGTTGGTATTGCTGTTGTACATGCCTCCCATATTTTTCTGTATATATTCCTCTGCCTTGCATTTTAAGACATCACTCTCAACACAAATATCTTATGCCATTCCTGTACTGGTTCACTTCTTTAGAAAAACAAGCATTTGTCAATGCTGAATGTTTCTTGCTGGTATTGACATTGGTAGTGCAGGAGTTAGAGAGATGATTATTGGGAATGGCAGTGAAGTATTGAAGTAATGCCAGCCCCCACCCTGCAGAGACTGACAGGCATTGGGGGTGTGCCTTTGGGTAATCAGCCACAACACATGCCATTCCACCTCACTCCACCCTGCAGACACCGACTGGTGAAGCAGTGTGCCTTGAGGACTTCAGCACTTATGCTCACCCCATTCCATAAGGAAATAAGCTGAGATGGTGCAGTATAGGAGATTGGGGTGAACGTTAGGGCCAAAGACCCCATGGCATACCTCAATGCCTATCAGTGGTTGCAGGGTGAGGGTGGGAGTGGAATGGGGTGAGTATTACAGCCAAAGACAACATGTCACACCCCTGATGCCTGTCAGTCTGTATAGAGTGGGCATTATGGTTGGAACCCGTAATACCCCAGGTGTTTGTTGATATTTTTGCTGCAGATTTTCAGCATGGGCTTTTTGGGACCTCACCTCATGAACAGTGGCAGTATGATTTTATTACTGAATTCAAAAAGGTGATTTTGCACAGTGAGTGTGCCATTTAGTGCCACAGGTGTGAAAACACATTTTGGGCAGGATGTGAAAAATGACAGATGTACTGTTCATGAGGAGGTGTGAAGAAATGGCAACACTGAAAAACTGGAGTGAAAATATGAAAAAGTTGCAAAGTTACAAGTGTACGTAGAATCTGTGGAATGCATGCTAATAACACAGTCATTTTTTTGGAATGTTTTCGCCAAAGTTTCAACATGGCCTTTTTGGGACCTCCCCTCATGAACAGAGGCATTGGGATTTCATTAGTCTGTCCTATAAGTAGATTTTGCACAGCAACCATGCCATTCTGTGCCACAGGTGCAAAAAACAATTTTGGGAAGGATGCAAAACATGACAACTGCACTGTTCACAAGGGGGTGTGATAAACATGGCAATGTTGGAAATTTGGAGTGAAAATATTAAAAATTGATGAAGTTATGAGTATGTGTAGAAACTGCACAACAGACTCGAAAAGCAGTCATTTTTATCTTTTTTTTTTCCAGATTTAAAAAAAAAAGATCTCCTGGGACTGTTTTCTTTTCTACTGGTAAAATATTTAATAACACAGATTTTGGTACACTGGGATGGGCTCCCTGTGTGCCAGAGTACTGGGGTGTGATCAATGCCAGCCCCGGGGATTGGGCACCACAAGGCCGGCTGAGAATATAGGGATGTGGGGGGTGGAGCATCTAACACAGGGAATGGGCATCCCGGTGTCAGAAACATCAGAGATAGTTTTGTGGTACACTGGGGTGGGCACCCAGTGTGCCACATTAAAGGAGGAGGGGAGATACATACTGACATTGGATTGAGCACCCCAATGTCGGCAGGTGGGGAGTGTTCCACTAGTGTGATCATGCTTACAGTGAAAGTGCTTTCGGGCACTGTATACTCCCAACCCTTAGAGAGTTTAGGCTGTGGCCTACTCCGCACAGGTGGGAGAAGAGCAAAAGGAGTCAACAGGAAGTGGAGGAGATGGGGAGGAAAACGTCTCCTCCCACCTTCCAGAAAGGGACCAGTTGGGTGATGGGGTTGGAGATGTCAGCCAGGCTGATCTGGATGAAAACAGCTGTTTGCTGCGCAGTGACCTGTAGATGAAAAGAAACAGCCACCACATGATCCGTGTGGCTTTTTCTTTTCATGTGCAGACATATTCAGGCAAAACAGCATCACAATCAGGCTGGCTGATGATTGGTGTGATACTGTTGAGTCCCTTGCAGAGCATTCTGCATTGTAGAGACAGTGTCACACCCCTCAAAAGTCACTATCCCAAGAAGTTCACCACACATGCATGGATTTCAAAATAGCAGAAAGTCCAATTTTTCCACTTTTTTCACTATCCATATCTTAGAACCCAGACATTCGGCCATCACAAAACTTGTCAAATCAAGAGACCTTGCCCCCCCCCCCCCCGACCACACATGCAAAATGTTTTGCACTTTGTTTGAACAGGGGCAAAGCTATTAAGGTACGTTAGGGGGTTAGCATTAAACACACTTCTCAACCCTAATTATAGTAGTGCAGTAGCACCACTAAAGTTACAACTGAGTTTGCTGTTTAATGTTAAACCCCCAAGTTTTCACTTTAATAGCTTCACCCCAATTGCACAAAAGTCTGTTTGCACAGTCTGGTGGCAAAGCCCCTTGACGTTCCAAGTTTTGTTCCAGACAGATCTGTGGATTCCGAGATCTGTATAGTGCATTTTTAGAAAAATTAGGGAGGGTTTTTTATTTGCATTTTGGTTTTTTGTCATCACCTAGCACCCAGTTGTTTTGGGAATTTTGGTCCAAAATATTTAGGGTAGAAGGGACTTTCCCCAGAATGGTGCCTTTTGTTGGTTTTGTGGAAAAATTTGAATCCATTTCCAAGTTATGCATACAGTGAATACTGGATGGACAACCATGCAGAACCAGTATGTTCTGCTACAGAGAGGCTCTGATTCCCTCTGACCTCAAGAGCAAAGCTCGAGAGGTCCCAGGTAATCAGAGCACTGAGATGGCAGAACACACTGGTTCCACACTGGGTTGCCCATACAGTATTCTTTATTGTGTATGGTGTCCGAAAATATAGTTTAAATGCTTCTATTTTATATATGAATATGGTTTTGCTGTTTCATTTTAGTCTGTGTAGCTAGCTGCTTGCTAGGGTCACTGGTCATTGCTAGGTAACCAGACCAGCCTACATCACTAGCACATATTCCAATTGGCTATTAGTTTAATTATGGAGGGTCTTTCAAAACAATAACATGGTAGCTGTATTCTCACTTAAGTAAGAAACTTAATTAATAGAAAAAATATCTAATTGATCCTGCTGGCTTATCTGTTGCTTAGTCAACTTATCTTTATTTGTTTATTTATCAGTCAAGTCAACTTATCTGGCTGATTCTTCCAATTTGGTGTTTGCATTCGAGGTGTCGTTGACGATGAAACAGATTATCAGGTTGATCCTGTGGTTATCGGTAAGTGCAGTGTGTGTGTCTACATGAAGCTTTTGAATCAGAATGCTGTTCTGCATGTACGGGCTGAACAGCATTCTTAGAACTTTTTTATCTATGCCAATTAGCTTTTCAGCTTAGATACAAAACGCACAAAAAACAAACAAGCACAACATTCCACCATACACTGTATATATATATATATATATATATATATTTTTTTTTTTATTTATGCAATGGGGTGGAGGTAAATCTCTGCTGTTAATTAGAAGGCTGTAGCTCCTCCCCCATCTCCTTTTTAAATCTCCAGCCAACACACACTCTGGTTAGAAAGATTCACACTAGCATTCTGTGTGGTTAGGGCTGGATTTTTCCTCTGCTCTGGTGCCCCCTCCATTGTCCCTTTCTTGATCCCTGTTCCCCCTTCCCCATCCCTCTTCCTCTCTCCTCTTTGCCCTCACTCCCGTGTCCCTGGTTGTTCCTGCCTCTTCCCCAGCTTGTTCCTACCTTGCCTTCTTTTTGGGGAGGTTTCCTTCTCTGCCAGCTTCGTCTGCCAGTACCATGCTGTGTCATCTGCAGTGTAGTTTGCACTCCTCCTAGCCGCTCCATGGTCCTCCGTTCCCCTTAGGCCGCTTAAGACCTGCACATACACTTCCTAGGACAGCTCAGCTTTGTCATCTGCTGCCTGAATGCTGCCACCATGCCGTGCTTCCCCGCTTGAACTACTCAATATCAGAGAAACTTGTAGATACAGCACAAACTTCCCTGAGGAGATACTCAAATATGCTACTAAATGTACCATTCCAGCTGAGTTCTGTCACAGTATTACAATATATGGGTATCAATGTACCATGAATGATTTCCCTAACTGATGGGGAACATTTCCATGTGTTGTTTGCAATGTGTAAACATGACTGAGAAAGATGGTGCTATAGCAGCAGAAGCCTTACTCCACCAGCCCCTGCAACACTCTTCCCTAACATCTTTCTTTTCCAGCGCCAGGACCGGATACCATTTCACCCATACTAGTGAGGAGCCCTTTTAGATTGCCTGATGATTTACATGGCCTTAATGCGAAGGTGCAGGAACCATTGGCTTTGTATCTTACTGCTGCGGTGTAGAAGGCATTGACTCATATAGTGCATTTGTCCTGACTATTTCCTGCCATTGATTTGTTATTTTGTACATATATGTAATGTGCCATATCTGCACTCAAGCTATGGATCATGAAGTGGACTTTAGCTGGAGTTGAAAAATTCTACTACATGTTCATTTTATTCAAGGATCACAGCTGACGATTCAGTGCTAATAGCTGATATTATATTCAGCTCTCCTACCTAGATATACAAGTACTCGAAAAAGGTGGCCGCTTAAACTGTAGGTTTTTTCCATCCATATCCGAATCAAAACATCACCACAATAGTTTTCTAGTTCAACATCTCTGAAGCTCATGAAGCTCAGCACATCCCTCCATCCAGCACAGATCTATTCTGCAGTCCTTGTGGTCTGGTCTATTAGATCACCAGTGTGAAATGCTTCCCAGAGGCATGCTCTCCCATATTGCACATGGACAGCAGCACTGCCTGGCTGCCTTGCCCCCTTGTCATAGTGCTGCTTTTTCATTTCTGTTTTTTTTTTTCATTTTTGTTCATGTCCCTCTATTGCTCTTTGTTGCAGGCCTGCTTGCAGGTCTGCCTATCCCTGCTTACTGACCTTGTGCAGGTTCAACTATGGCTATCAGGATCACTGACATATCCCGCTTTACTGACTGCCTACCCTGCCTCACTGACCTTCAACATGATCAACCCCAGATTTATGCCATCATTGCTCATCTGCTCCCTGCCATCTTCCCTTTGCTAGATCTCTGCTCCCCCCACAGTCAGTTCCTCATCAATCTGGGGCATGCCAGCCATACCAGTCTGGCACAAGGTCCCAAGATCCCCTGCAACTGACAGCCTCACTCAAGTAATCAAGTAAAAATCAGTTCTAAGGTAACGAAAGGATTTGTCTCTCTATTACAGTGCCTCTTTAATTACTGGAGGCCAGTTTTCTCACTCGCTGCTCCTACCTCAGGCCTCTGCTACATTCAACGCTCCCAGCTTCTCCTTGTCATTGCTCCCTACTTCCCCCTTTGGCTTGCCTTCCACTATCTTCTGGGATTCTTCAAGTCCTCAGATTGCTGCTGCCAGTGTCATCAGTTTACCTGTTCTCTTTGTGACTCCTCCAGCCTGGTATTCCCAGGATTCCCCTTTTCGGTGATAGCCCTGGGTTTCCTTTATGTTCTTATCCTCCGTCAGCCTGTCGTGTATAATGGGATTGATCTCCTGTCCGACCTGACAGCAGTATGGTACTGTCTCGTTCCCTTCCAGCTTTGCACCTGTTCAGTCTACCAGAGACCAATACGCCAGCTAGCCTTTATTCCTGCCCTGGTTTTTGCTCTCTGCTTGTGTAACAGATCATTATCTACACCTTATCATTCATGGATTACACAGTTTGTTGCATCCCAGTTCTTTCTTCCCTGATTAAGCCCGACTACCATGGAATCTCAATCGCTACATGACCTGCAGTATTTCCTCCAGTCATGTTTCATGGCTATCCCGTACTACCCATTAATTCTGGGGTCCCCAGCCCTTTCCTGCGAGCAATCGATTCCATACATATCACAATTCCCCTGCTCTGCAATGTACCCATCAGTTCAATGGATCTCTACAGTGCCTGATTTTTCAAGGGATACACCACTATACTCCATGGCTATCAACTGCTCCTCTGTCAGCCAGGATATCTCTTCATGTTTCAGACATTCTTCCTGCAGTTCTAGGATTGTTCATCCATATGTCATAAGACCATTGCTTCCTTGGATTCATTCTACATATTCCATCCTCCAGTCATCTTTATTTGACAGTGGATCAGCTTATGTGACAACTATAGTTCCCCATTTTCTGGCTGGATCTACATGGAGTTTTACCTCTCTTGCTTTCTCAGGCTGACCTATGTGGCGGTCCAGCTTTTCTTGCTAGCCAACTTGGAGGTCTAGCTTGATATTCCCTATTTCTGCAATCTTTAGGTTGACCTACATGGAGGCCAGCTGGTCCTGCTAGCCTACAGGGAGGCCTAGCTCGATATTCCTTATCTCTACAATTTCTTAGGCTGACCTGTGTGGAGGTTCAACTGGTCTGCTAGCCTATGTGGAGACTAGCCGACTCACATTTATACTCTTCTTCAGGCTGACCTCTGTTGAGGCTTATCTGGGCCTGCTACCCTACATGGAGGCCTAGCTCAATTCTTATTCACCACTCATATCTGGCTGACTAACATGGATGTCCAGCCGTTATTGCTAGCCCACGTGGAGGCAAGTATCATTCTAAAGATGCCTTCATCTCAAGGAGTTGTGGCTACTGCTCTTCCGAGCATGCATTTATTGTTAGCAGCTGCCTGCCAGATCCTCTCAGCTGAGGATTCTACTTCTGTTTCATATTCAAAGATTACAAGGAAGTCAGTCATCTTCTGCCCCTCCTAAAGTCCTACCCGTCCGCTTATCATCCCAGTCCCCTGAAATGACCTTCTCATCAAACTCCAGGATTATCCTTTTTCTTACTTCAGCCACTCCTAGATGTGATTCACTCCCTGCTCCCACCAATGGACAGATCATGCTTTATGAAATATAATCAACCTACACACCTGTGGATTTGGACAAGGATTTGCTCACTGGAAAGGTTACTGGCTTCTTCATGGACACTTCTCATCTGTTCTTCAGCTAAAAAGTTCCACTACCAGTCACCTCAAGATCTGCTCTTCAAGCCAGTCTCAAGAGGTGGATTTTTCAAGGGTGTGTTCTTTTAGTTTCTACGGGTTACTTTCCTTTTTTATGCCCAGAGGATAGGTAGGTCAGTAGCCGTGGGTTCTCAGAGATTTCCCCCCAAGGTTTTTTTTTCCTTTCCTGCATTCTATGAGCCACACTCTCCGGAGTTGGAGAAGGTACTCATCTAACTATTACTTTTCTTTCTGGGCCTTCCATTCCACCTTCAACTAAACATCTGGCCTAAGGTGGGATACAGAGAGAGGCCAAATATCAAGTTTCTACCAGCTATTATAGGTTATCTATTCAAGTATCTAAGCACCAATCATGTCCCTCCAGTTCCTGTCTACTATAACCACTTTCTTGTCCATATCCAATGCTAAGGTACTGAAGCACTAACCATACCAGCCAGCTTCCTCATCCTGCAATCACAGTCCTGTGTTATGGTCTAGCCCTTTTGTTCTAAGCACCAGTCATACCTTGCAGTCCTAAGTACATTAAGCACTGAGCTATGTACTGCACATAGAATTGATGTTATCATGTGATAAACGGCTGATGATATGTCTACTATGTGTATAAATGTGAAATCTCACATTTATACACATAGCAAATATGTCATCAGGCATTTATACACTTAGTAGTCATGTCATCATTTAGCCACAAACCCCAGTTGCCTGCAGACTACTGGCATTACTTTTACACTATCACTTTCACCTGAAATCCAAGCAGCAAATAAACATTGGTTTACATTCTGGCCCCCCACATTCCCACCCGGCCTGACAGGCACTCCCCACCCCCCGCAAGCCAGGTCACCTCTGCTCAGGAACCACTGAATACATCAAACAATCCCAGCATGAGCAGCTTCCTTTACCTTTCTGTTCAATAAGAAATCTTTCACCAGCTGCTACTTTTTCTCGGCTGACAGAAACACACTCTTCTCCTCTGCTTTTTTACCACTTAGTTCTGTCAATCTGAATACTGTTCCTCTGAACTAAAGCCACTCCCCAACTCACTGCAGCCATTACACATCTCCCTAACTCATAGGCCAAAAATAAAACACCTGACCGCCAGACCAAACGATGTTCCCTACAGCACCTTGCTCCTTCCCTTCCTCATGCTTTGCGAGTCCAACATTTTCTTTTGAATTTTTTGAGAGCTCACATAGCTCCACTAATCACAAGAAACGCTCTCCTGATGACATAAGATCCTAACGTTGGGTCCATGTCAATGGCCATAGCAGCGGGACTCAGGAACATGCAATAACTCCAGGGCACAAAATTAGCCTTTGAAAGTTAAAATAAAAAAGTTTATTTTCAAAATGAGTACAACACAGTTAAAACAACACACAAGCTTAGACCCTATTGCATGAATGGCATGAATGAAATATGCAATGGGGAGCTGTGTAATACATCATTTATCTGCACTTGGGCAGTTTGATCTCGGGCACATTACTCACATACACAGTTTGCGGGACAAAGTCTCTAACATGCCAAGTTTTGTTCAGTTAGATGTGCAGATTCTGAAATCCTTATAGTCCATTCTTAGGAAATACTGGGGGTTTTGCTGTTTTTGGTTTTTTTTTAACTGCTTAGCACCAAGACAGTTTGTAATTTTGGTCTGAAATTTTCAATGTAGAAAGGACTTGCCCCAGAAGAGTGCCTTTCATTGGTTTGTTGAAAAAATATTAATCCATTCACAAGTTATTCATATTTGAAATTTTGGTCCTGAGTATGTTCAGTAGGATCTTGTGGATAGAGATTTGATACCCTACTGAGCATGCTCAAAGCCAAAATTTAAAATCTTTTAACTTGAGAACTGCTTAATATTTTTCACCCGACCAGCAAAAGGCACCATTCTGTGGCATGCTCTTTCTACGTTGAAAATTTTGTACCAAAATTCCAAACCATCTGTGTGTATGTGTAATAGATTACCCACTCTTAGGAGTGCAGTCACACTCTGATATACATATGCCTTGGTGTGTGTTGTACACACAAGGCTGCAGGTTGAGTGTGTCAGCCACCCAAGTCGTGCATATATCAGAGCACAACCACACACAGTAGAGTGTATTATCTGTCTTATAAAATGATAAAATCATTTTTTAGGAGGGTAAAAGTGCAGGTATGTGGTCACGCTCTGATATACACATGGTCATGTGATGGGATCCAACAAATCAGCAGACACAATTTTTCCTACCCATTTTATAAAAAAAATATATATATAAATATATATACAGTATACATATCTTATAGTGGTGCATCAGTGCCACTATAGTTAGGGTTTAGTAGGCTGCCTAGTGTTAAATCCCTATCTTTGTACTCTATTAGCTCCATTCCTGTTCAACGGATTTGCCCAAAATTTTGCATGCATGGCCGGGGGGGCAAAGTCTCTTGATGTGCCAAGTTTCATATGATCAAATGTGCCAATTCTGAGATCCATATAGTGCATTTTTAGGAAAAATAGGGTGGGTTGGCTGATTTTTGTGTCATCACCTAGCACCCATGCAATTTGGAAATTTGGTCTGTAATTTTCTGGGTAGAATGGGATTGCCCCAGAATCATGCTTTTCACTGGATTGGTGAATAAAACAGTAATCTTTTCTAAAGTTATAATTATTTGAAATTTCAGGTCTGAGCATGTTCAGTAGGATCTTTTGGATAGATGTTTGATACCCTTATTTTTAGATCATGGGCAATCATGGTTGCAAGCTGCAAAAACATAATATTTATTTTATCAGAATATTTTTTTCCTTCATTTAACTAATGAAAAAAATGGATTTAGTTCTTTGAATTAGTCTCTCTTAATTGTACATGTTTTGCAGGCATTTGTGTATGTTTATCAGTCATGAGCAATTTTGACCATGACTCATGTACAAACCCCGAATGGAATTATCATGGAGAATTATCAAGGACATAGTATGGATGAAAATGGATGTCCACGCACAGCCATATTTGTTGGTGAAAACATGGGCAACTGGAAAGCAGGAATGGCACCTGTTTCAGATACAGTGAAAAACAGTATATAGATTTGTGAAATGCGAATTTGATTTCTTTACAGAGGAGGCTAAGTCAGTAACTAAGCCATAAGAATGTCTATTTATTGGTTCTTATTAATCCATTTTAAAATAAGTTTATGACCCTAGGGAAAATAAAAATATTTTTGTGAGGTTATTGATCTCTTCTCAGTAATTTTGATTTATTGGGCTTTAGCATTTCGTGCTATAGCCTTGCTCTGCTGCATTACTGCATTTAGGTCAGATATGGAGAATAGCAGGTGTGCAGTCAAATATTATTTTCTGTATACCATAAATAATGGGGCATTCAGTACTAAGGACTGAGTACTGAGTATTGTTCTCCATGCAGTGCTATTTGGGGAGGTTACATGGGAATTTAAATAAATAAATTTAACTTTTTCCTCCTCAGGAGGTCAAGGCTAGTTTCTTGGCCACGCCCCCCCATCTCCAATTGTTTCATAGCTTCCACCATTGCCCTCATTCTCCCAGGCTAAAGATTATTTTTTTTTCTTTGTTAAAAATGGGCTGTCTCTAGGTACTGTGTCAGGACCAGACTCCATCCTTTTAATGACCTCCACTCTTACCCAACCATAGACCCCCTAATTGCCTTATTTAAATGATGCCTTTACTCCTGTTCCCCACCCATGGTTTGAGGAGGAAGCAATATAGCTTAAATTTGGCTAGCCAGTCAGCCCTCCTTCCCAAAGCCACAGGACTAAATCCCACTACTGCTGCTGACTCTCAGCTTGGCTGGGAGTAACCTCTGAAACTTATCTCTCTGCGTTCTCTCTGCAATCTCTGGGTTCCTAAAGGGCACCAGTAAGAGCTGTGGGCCTGAAATCCAGGTGTAAATCACACTAATGCCACTTTCTTACAGTGTTACTCTACCCACCATGATAACGACACTCTCTCCCCCTCTCTCTCCTGGATAGTAAAGTACTGAGGGTTCTTCTGCCCTTACTAATTAATTACAACTGTCACAGATGTGAGAACAATAAGATGAAGAGAGGAGCATATGGCAGCTGCATCAGATGAGAAGGCAATGTTGGAGAACTTTGTGAGGACAAGAGAGCAAAGTACTTTAGTCCGGGTTCCCCTTCACAAGAAAATAAATCCGCTGAAGCATAATATGTAACATCAGGTAGTGATTTCTATGCCTGAATAAAGGCAGAAGAGTGCCCGTAAGAGGATGATCCTGACAGAAGCTGAAATGGAACTCAGTGAAGGTGCTGAGATCTGACTCTGGCCACTGGCAAAGCAGGTCTGAAGGGGTCTGTAGGAGCCTGGTTTCTCTTCAGCAGTTTGGCACCTGGACTTCACGACACCACACTTTTTATAGGGAACACACAATGAGCACAATGAGCACTGTGCTTATCTCAATAGTGTACCATTTGCTGTTCTCTTTCACAGTGGAAGGATGAGGCTGCTGATAGGGGCTCTGTTTATGTGAAAAACAGTTACCTTTTCTCAGAAATACATGGGAATCATCAGAGAATCATGCATTAACATTCCAATTAGCTAATTTAGTACATTCATGTGTATTTTCTTGTAGGCAGGCAACAACCTAGTAAAACTGTGATACAGATGAGAGGAGAGAGAGCACAGTATGAGCCTGCACTGGACACTACAAGTCATGCCACAGGATCAGGCATAGTTAGTGAATACAGAGTAGCAGACTGGGAAAAATGCATTAGTGATTTGTGAAAGCATTACAGTATTTTAAATCTACTGTTTATTGAGCGTTGGTGGTAGAAGGCAGAGACATCCATTATTTATTTATTTTTTAAATAGACTAGGCACCAAAAATATTAAAGCCTGGTTGGTTGAGTGGCATCTTTACCCATGGGTAATTCCCTATATATCCCACAGGTAAAGATCCGGCTGACCAGCTCAAGTTTTACAGTAGGCATGTTCACAGCACCTACAAAACTTTTAGAATCCAAATTGCTGCCATGTTTTAGATCAGAAAACCTCCCCTGAAACTACCTGCTAGTAAAACAAAAGAATCATTTTTATTTTGTTTAAAAAAATCAATCTGTATCTTTCATTACTTATAAGTGATGCTGTCTGTCTCACAGCAGTGTACTCTTAAAGATGTTCCCTGGTGTTTCAAATTCCCATTTTTCTGATGCTCTTGAAAAAGTTTTCAGGTTGTTTTCTGGCACAAGTACATTCTTAAATATATGGAAGCATTTTTAGAATAATGATATATCCTATTATGTCATGTCCAGCTAAGAATATATATACAGGATAGCAGCAAGGGAATTACCTCCTAGAATTGCAGCAGTTGTTAGCATTCAAGGCGCTTTATTTATATATCTGTCTGTCTTAGCTTATACTGTTTATTTTATGTTAAAGTTCTTGCCATTCTGCACATATTTTTAAAGTGGCCAACAATATAGCCTGGAGGTTAGAGTAATGAGCTGTGAATATGCTAGCAGTATAATCTAGAGTTAGAGTAATGAGCTGTGAATGAGCTTGGTACATCCAGCAGACCTGAGTTTGATTCCCACAACCTCAGCTTGCATACTGTGTGACTCTGAGCAAGTCACTTAACCACCCCACTGCTCCTGGGCTGACCCTGTAAACAGGTATTCATGCCTAGTGGGCCTTACCCGGTTACCAAAGAAAAAAAAAATAAAAAAAAAATTGTGTGACTAGCATTCTTGTAAGTTTATTTTTTATTGGGATGTTTCACTTATTTTTGTCCTGTGCCAGCCACCTCTGAAACTGCTACTTTAAAAGCAGATATAACCAAAAGAAGCATGGCAACCCCTATATTTCTTTCTGTTTCTATATTCATAACTATGTCCTACATTTATGAAAAATGTTTTATGAAAATGACATGGGTTTGAAATGGTTTTATGTATATAAAAACATACAAATATTTCCTTTTGGGGGGGAATATCGGTTCAAGAGGGTGTCATAGTAGTGGTAATTTACTCTTTATTTTTGCTTTTGTGGAAAATGAAGCAAGCAACATGACAAATGATGCGTCTTTGTTTCACATTTTCTTTTACACTCATGTTAATATGTAAAATAATGATATTATAACCACATAAAATAATTTGACCCATTCTGAATTTTTTCCATAAAAAATAATTAAGTCTTACCAATGTAACTTAAAAACAAGCATGGCAACCCATATATTGTGTTGTTGATTTTAAATATTTAGATCACCATCATGTACTGGGCAAAAAATTATGACAGTGACATGGGGTTGCTGAAACACCAGGGAACGTCCTTAAATGCCTCTGTGCTGAACACCAGTCTAGGTCTTCAATGCTACTCCTCCCTAATGATTGGCACCTGCAACTTCTAGTTACTCAGTCTCCTCCTAAACAAAACATCTGGTGGTGTTCCCTTCAGTCTTCGCTCTCACAGCCCATTTTCTGGTTAAGCTCTCCATTATGCTACCAGCACCCACAACAATGCTTTCTTTACCTTGACCCATTGTGCTGTCCCACATTTGTAAACCACACTGCTCACTCTCCCATTCCCTACCCACTCTCTGTTCTGAAAGCTACTAAACTGCTATTCTCAATCTATTTCCTTTCCATCCCTTGACACACATGCTCTCTCTGTCTCTCTCTCCCTGTCTCCCTCTCCCTCTCTCTCTCTCTCTCTGTCCCTCTCTCTGTCTCTCTCTCTCTGTCTCTGTCTCTCTCTCTCTCTCTCGCTGTCTCTCTCACCTTAATAAGCTCAAACACTTTCAAATCAATAAAAACTATAACTGTGTGTGTGGGGGGGCAGCATGAGACAGCACAAACTAATCCTTGGTGTTCTTGCCCTGGCTGCTGGGGGGGATTATTTAACCTAGGGTGGAAGGATATTTTAAAAAAAAATCAATAAAAATATATATGTGCTACATTCTTTTTTTTTTTTGTTCATTGTTTGATCACAATAATTCACTCCAGCATGTGGGTTATGCTGGGATTTATCCACTTCTGGTATGGTATAGTCACTCAGGCTCTGACCTAGTCACCAGACAACACCATCATCAGTAAATCCCAACATAACCCCCAGCCTGTCATGGATTATTGCTTAAATTTATTTTTTTATGCCCACTGTAGCAAGAGCAGGACAGGGAGTTTAGTAGACAAGAAAAGGTGCAGTTGTAGTTTGAAGGATTTAGTTGACAAATAATGTGTCTTCTTGTTTTGCAGGCTATAGGGAACTGAAATCCAGCATCATATTTTTTTGCTTGTATGAAAACTAAGAGAAGTGGGCTGCTCTGCTGCTGACAGTGTTTCATTGAGGATGAGGAAGACTCAAGAGAGTGCCAGTGGACAGCTGAATGGGTGGGTGTGCCCATCTATTGTCAGTGTAGAAACAATGAGGGAAGAAAATGGAGGAGAAAGGGATGCAGTGTGGAGGACAGAAGAAGGTAATAGTTCCTCCATGCCAGCTCTATTAAGTACCAGTTCAGTAAGCAGTGGTAGTTCTAGAGAAGAAGTCAGAACAGGGACTGGGAATCACAGTGCTAGGGCAGTGGCCCCACAAGACAGCACTAGGGATGGACATGTGGTAGTTCATCCAAACAAACCATGGTTTATGAATCCCCAGAAGTCAACTGGTTCCACATCAACTGCAAGCAGTAGCTTTCCCAGCCTGTCCCTGTCATCCACTGCATCTGGTGATGAAATCACCCTGGGCAAACCAGAGGCACACAGGTCTCCCACAGTTCATCCTTCAAGCACCTTGAGGTTCCCAACCCATGGGGACCTAAGGAATTCATCCCATCCCAAACTGCAAAAACAATCCCTCCTTTTGCTGTATATAAACAACACAACACCAGCTATAAATGCCAGTCACACTAGCACAAACACAGTCACCACTATGTTATGCTTTGACTTTTAACTATACACCTTAAGAAACTACATGATGCATCAGCCCTCAATTCAGGCAGCAGTAGTAGGATCACCAATTCTGCAGCTCAGTCATGATGTCAGGAAGATGACAATACATCTGGGTCTGGAACTGTTGCTATTTCTACCTTGTCACCTAAGGTAAAGGGGAACTGTTTATAAAAGCAAGTCAGTAGTACCCCCACTACGGCTGTATAGAATGATCAAATTCTGATGGAATGGAATTCCATGGAATTGCATAAAATTCTGCAGAATTCTGCCAGCAGCAGAATTCTAACATTTTGCACGCAAAATGGTTTTCGCAGATTAATAATCTGCAGTTTATATGAACTGTGGAAATGTTATCCACAATCTGTGGCAATATATTTTGTGGTAGATAGAAACATAGAATTTGTCAGCAGATAAGGACTGCTTGGCCCATCTAGTCTGCCCATTTTTCCTACCTACCTACTGCAACACTGCAGACCCTACTTGATCTTCAGATTTATCTCCCCCTTTCCCTACCATTAAGGATTCTTCATGCCTATCCCATGCCTTCTTGAATCCCGTTAACATATTTGCCCCCACCACCTCCACTGGGAGGCTGTTCCAGGCATTACTTCCATTTCTGTGAAGAAGTACTTCCTAACATCTCCCCTGAGTCTACCCCCTTCAAGCTTCATAGCATGACCCTTTGTTGTTGAGCATCTTGTTTTCAGAAAAATGCTTCCCTTTTTAACCTTATTTATACCCTTGAGGTATTTGAAAGTTTCTATCATATCCCCCCTCCTGTCTTTCCTTCAAGCAGTACATATTAAGGTCCTTCAGTCTCTCCTTATAGGGTTTCTAATGCACAGCCTGCACCATTTTAGTTGCCCTCCTCAGGACTGCCTCTGTTCTGTCTATGTCCTTCTGGAGAAGTGGGGCTAGATTTTCAAAGGGCAAAGAATGACGTAAGGTGTTTGTGCCAGAAAAGAAGGATGCAAAGAGCAAGCTGGGTCAAAACTTGCATCAGTTCTGATCTTCTAATGCTACAGAATTAAATGTGTTAAAGTGGCTTGTGTGAGGCTTGCATCAAAAAATGGGTGTGTCATGTTGCAATGTGGCTTGTATCAAAAAAATAATACACCATCCCATTTTTGGGGATTTTCAAAGCTGTAAGTTGTCATCAGTGTACCAAAGATGCATGCTACTCTTAGACCAGCCAGAAGTGATCTAACTAACACTGAAGCATATCAACATGAGGGTAGATTATGTTGTGGGCTGGTCATAGAGCCAATATTCCCTTGCAGGATTAGTTGACAGTGTTTTGGGGCCATAACATATAGTTCTCTTGGCCATTTTGACCAAGGTAATTTTTAACTCAGTTTACCTCATTTTTGCTCCATGTACCATTTCTTGATTTAAATTTACTTCACTATTTTGACTCAAATTGTTTCATTTTTTTGATTTAACTTGCATCATTGTTAAACTCAGATTTGTATAACTTTTCTCTGTGCTTGTGGTTTTTGACTCAATTTGCTTCATTTTTTGACTTAATCTGCTTCTTGTTTTTGGCTCAACTTGTATCATTTTCACTCTGCATCATATTTTTGACTCAACCTGTGGTCATTTTTGCTCCATCTCACTCCATACATCATATTCTTGCCTCAGCTTTACCTCATTCTCAGTTTGTATCTTTCTCACCCCATTCATTATATGTTTGATGCAGTTGACCATTTGCTTCATTTTTGGGTACTTAACACAGAGAATGTGTTTCTTGCAAAATTGGGCACACAGCGTTTGGCACACCTGGACTAGATGCAAGGAGGATGTTTGATGCACTTTGCGTTATTCTGTGGGTCCTTTGAAAATCCAGCCCGTGGTCTTCAGAACTGGACACAGTACTCTAGGTGAGGACTCACCAGTGATATACAGTGGTAACACAACCTCTCTCTTTCTGCTGCTGATATCCCTCCCTATGCACTCTAGTATCCCACTATCTCTCTCTACTGCTTTGTCACACTGTCTGGCCACCTTTAGGTCATCCAATATGATTATACCCTGGTCTCTTTCCTCTTTGATGGTTGTTAGCATCATTCCCTCCATTTTGTACTCTGCCCCTTGGTTTTTGTGCCCTATGTGCATGATTTTGCACTTCTTTGCATTGAAATGTAGCTGCCACACCCTTGACCACTCCTCTAATTTTCTTAGATTACCATTAATTTTTTCCTTCCCTCTGCATGTCCACACTGTCTCAGATTTTAGTGTCATCTGCAAAAAGGCAGACCTTCCCATCCAGTCTCTCTGCAATGTCAAAAATAAAGACATTACAGGGGAACATTCCCATTACTGATCCCTGTGACACCCCATTGATCACACTCCCTTCCTTGGAGTGAACTCCGTTTACCACCACCCTCTGTCTCTAGGACCCTAACCAATTCCTTACCCAGTTTACAACTTTGGACCCACCCCTAGGTTGCCAAGCTTGTTTATGAGTCTCCTATGTGGAAAAGTGTTGAAAGCCTTATTGAAATCAAGGTAGACCAAATCCACTGCTCCACCCTGATCTAATTCCCTGGTCAACAAGTCAAAGAAGTCTATCAGATTTGATTGACATCACTTCCCCACACTGAATCCATGTTGCCTTTGATCTTGTAAGCCACTGGATTCAAGATATTTCACAATCCTTTCCTTCTGTAGTGATTCCATTAATTTCCCTACCACCAAAGTTAGCCTGTCTGGCCTGTATTTGCCAGCCTTCTCCTCGCTACCACCTTTGTGAAGTGGGATTACATCTGCCCTCCTCTAGTCCTCCGGACCGCATCTGTCTCCAGTGTGTGGTTGAACAGGGCTATCAGAGGTGCAGGCAGCACCTCCCTGAGCTCCCTCAATATTTTTGGATGTACCCCATCTGGCCCAGTTGTCTTGCCCACTTTCAGATTTGTGAGTTCATTCACGACTCTCTCCTCTGCCAGTGGATTAGTGCCAGTCTAAATTCCTTTGATGCTCTTGGCACTTATCTGTGGTACCTGTCCTTACCCTTCCTCTCTGAACACTGAAGAAAAGTGTTTGTTCAGGATGTCTGCTGTTTCCTGATCCCCCTCCATGCACTCCCTCCTTCCTTGTTCAGGATGTCTGCTGTTTCCTGATCCCCCTCCATGCACTCTCCCCTTCCCTCCTAAGCCTTACTATCCTTCCCCTGGTCTTTCTCTTTTTGCTTACATACCTGAAAAATACCTTGTTCCCTTTTTCTACTTTCTTGGCTATTTTCTCCTCTGTTCATGCCTCTGTGCTCCTAACTGCTTTCTTGACTCTCTCTGTTTCTCCTGATACACCTCCCTATCCTTCTTGCTTTGTGTCCCCTTATACCTTCTGAATGTTAACATGTTTGCCACTATGTTCCTAGTCGCCTCTTTTGAGAACAACAGTAGTCACTTTTTCCTCTTTCTTTTACTTACTTGTCTGACACAGAGGTGTGTTGCCTTGTCTATCTCGTCTTTTAGTTTTGCCCACTGTTCCACCATTCCACCCAAGTCCTCCCCCCACCAGAGCATCCCTGAGGCATTCTCCCATCTTTTTAAAATTTGCCCTCCTGATGTCCAGGACCTTCACCTTTGTTTGGTTCGATTCTGCCACTGTACATATAATGAACCACACAGTATGGTGATCAGTGGTCCCAAGGTGGCCACCCACTGTAATGTCTGCAATACTGAAACACTGGTGAGTACAAGGTACAGTTCTGCCTCCTTACGAGTGGGCTCCTTTACTTGTTGCCTGCTGGGAGTCCAGAATGTCCCTGCTTCTAGCTGAAGCTGCAGCTAGGGTACTCCAATCTACATCCAACAGATTGAAGTCCTCCACCAGCAGCACTTCCCCTTGTTTGCTGTCTTTTGGATTGCTTCCACCAGAATCTTATCCAACTCCCCCTCCTGTGCTGGAGATCTGTAGATCACACCAATGTGAATAGTGGCTTCTTTCTCCATTTTCATGGTGATCCACAGTACCACCACCCTCCCAGTATTCCACATATCTCAGTTGCTTTTATGCTATACCTCACATAGTCACTCCTTCCCCCTTTCTTTCCCACCCTCTCCTTCCTGAAGAGATTATAGCCTGGTATGGCTATATTCCAGTCATGGTTCTCATTGCACCATGACTCAGTAATGTCAAAAATGCCAAGGTCAGCCTCTACCATGATGGCCTCTAAGTCTAGGATCTTTTTTTCCAGACTTCGAGCATTTGCACACATGGTCTTCCAGATTCTGCAGCCAGCTTTCTTGCTAACTCCACTTTTCCCTTTTGCCTTCTATCCTTACCCCCTCTGTTTTCATTACCATCTCTCTTCATTACTACCATTTTGTTTTTTGTCGCATACCTGTGGGGATTTCTCTTCCTTAGGATTCTTCCTATTGACTACTTCAGCTTGTGGGGGAGGGGTGACAGATTATGACTCCCTATTCCTTTATGTAACTCCCCTCAGCTAACTTAAATGCTTGCCAATGTAACATTTCAACCATTCACCGAGACTGTGGTTCCCCTCCTTGATGGATGCAGGCTATCTCCCCTTTATAGGCCCTTATCCCTCCAGGTGGGAACCCAGTCCCAATGCAGTCGAACCCCTCCTCTCTGCACCACTCCTTCAACCATGAGTTGAAACTCCTGGTATTGAGTATTCTATCATCCCCCTGTTGTAGACAGGCAGCACTTCAGAAAAGGCCACTAAGCATGCTACCTGACTGAGATTTCTCCCCAACTTTCTAAACTCCTCCAGCACTATCTTAGTCTTGTTCCTAGACAAGTCATTAGTCCATAGGTGGACAATGATATCCAGCTCTCCCTCCCATCCTGCTAACCTAGCAGTCCTCAGGATCTGCTTCCCATCCCTCTGAGAAGTGGCATTGGTACGTGCCTAACCTCCATCTCCCCATCCCTTCCTGTCCTGAGATCTGTCCTCCTCACAGTGGAGTCCCCCATAAGGAGCTGCTTCTTCCTTCTCTGAAATTCTCTTCTACTATCCTTGGGGCCTCCACTATGGAGGACACCCACATCCTTCCTGGTCACTACTGTGGGTGCACCCTTGGGACAGTCCTGTCCAGCCAGATCAGCACAAGAATTGTGTAGTGGTACCATATGGGGAATGTGCCTCTGACCCACCACCCTCACCCTTCCAGAGTCCACCATAATCCAGCCATTCATCTTCCTTGGCATCCTTGAGGTAGTGGTGGCAGACTTGGTGGTCCCTAAGTAGGGGAGGAGGCCCCCTGGATCCAAGCCAACTCGACTTGGAGTCTGGCAACCTCCTCCCTCAGCCCAGAAAAGTGCCTGCACATGGGGCAGTATCACAGTCTCTAGAATGTCTCCTTGAATACTGCCACCCTACAGCCACTGCACTGCAACACTCCTAGCATAATTTCTTACTCTATCTCCCATAGATACACCTGTTCCCTTTTCCCTGCTAGGGTTTATCTTATTACCCTACTCAGCTAGTAGTACTCTGTATTATTAGTACACCTTCCTTTATCCCCTTCTGCTTTATCAGCATTTATGCCTCCTCTAGCCTTGCTTCTGGTTAGTGTCTCCCCTTGTCCTTTTTTTAAACTCTTTTGTACCATACACTAAATAAGGCTTTTCACCTATGCCCAATTTTAGACTACCCTTTATTTAAACTATTTTGTACCCTTACACTTGATAGGGCTGTTCATCTGTCCCAAATTGTAGACTACCCCTGACTTATAAACCTACAAACATATGAAATTTGCCAGCAGATAAAGGCCTAGTGGTCTATCAAGTCTACTCGAATGTGCAGCTAACACTCCTTATTCTGCATCTGCCCCTCTCTTCTACCCTTCTCCTCCATTGACCCTCCCCCTTGTCCTGTTTCATCCCTTTTTTGAAGCAGTCCATTGTTCTACTTGATACCACTTCTGCAGGTAATGCATTCCACTCAGCTGCCACCCTCTCTGTAAAAAAGCATCTCCTCATCTCCCTCCTGAACCTTCCTCCTTCCAGTCTCATATTATGGACCTTGGTGTCCTCCCTCCCTCCCTCCCCGCCCTTACTTTGAACATTCTTTCTGTACCTGTCTTGTTTATTCCTTTCATGTACTTAAAGGTTTCAATCATGTCCCGCCGTCCTCCTCTCCTCCAGCGAGTACATGTTCAACTCCCTCAGCCTCCTCTCATATGATAGGTCCCCCAGTCCCTTGATCATCTTTGTCACTCTGTGCTGCATCTTCTCCAGTAACTTAATGTCCCTCTTTAGATACGGGCACCAGTACTGCATGCAGTACTCCAGGTTTGGTCTAACTAAAGACCTATACAGTGGCAGAATCACCTCCTCCCTCTTTGAGGCTATACCCCTTGCAATGCAACCCAGCATTTTGTTGGCCTTTGCAGCTGCCTTCCTACATTGTGCCAAGTTGTTCATTGAACCTGTAATGAGTACCCCTAGATCCTTCTCTTCCTGTCTGGGCTAGCTGCACTCCCCCCAGCTGGTAACTCCTCCTTGGGTTCTTCATCTCAAAATACAGCACCTTGCACTTTTTGGCATTATATTCCAGTTGCCAGGTGTCTGACCAGGTTTCAAGCTTTGCCAGATCATTCTGCAACCCCTGAGATCCCACTAGGTCATCTGTCACTGCTCTCATCTTGGTATTATCAGCAAACAGACTGATCTTGCTCTTGATGTCCAATGATATGTCTGCAATAAATATCCCAAACAACACTGGTCCCAACACTGAGCCCTGTGGAACACTGCTCATCACTACCCTTGGGTGTGAGAGCTCCCTACCCACCACCACCCTCTGTTTCCATCCCTGAAGCCAGTTCCCTACCCATCTCACCAGCTTTTCACCAACCCCGTGCCTTCTAACTTACTTCCCAGCCTCCCATGCAGCACAGAGATGAATGCCTTACTGAAGTCCAAATACAGGACATCCACTGCATGGCCCCTGTTCAGTTGCCAAGTTACCCAGTCATAGAAATCAACCAGGTTGGTTTGGCAGGATCTGACATGTGTGAAGCCATGCTGTTTGCTGCCTTGGAGTCCTTTGGCCTCTAGGAGGGCCACCAGCCTCTCCTTCAGGATAGTCTCCATCAGTTTACCCATGGTGGATGTGAGGGTCACTGGGCTGTAGTGCCCCGGTTCATCCTTGGGGCCACTCTCGTGTAGGAGACACCACATGAGCTATCCTCCAGTCCTGAGGTACACACCCTGAGTGTAGTCAGGCATTAAATAGGTCTGCCAAAGGTCTCATGAGGACCTCTGCCAGCTCCTTCAGTACACTTGGGTGGATGCCATCTTGGCCTGGCACCTTGTCCACAATCAGTGCCTTCAAACCCTCCCAAACTCTGCCCTCCATGATTTCCCCATCTGTCACCCCCTCCCCCCATTTCTGTCACTCCTCCCCCTTGGGTATCACCCCCCCATCTCCTTAGTAAATACCAAGCAGAAGTAATCATTTAGGGCTTCTGCCTTATTGCACCCTGCTTCCACCCAACTCCCCTCCTTCCTAATCCTTACTATGTGGTCCTTACAGCTCCTTTTCTCCCTGATGTACCTAAAGAAATCCTTCTCTCCCTTCTTAATGCCTTGTGCCAGCCTGAACTCTATAGATGCCTTGGCTCCCCTTACTGCCCATTTCACATCCTTCAATTCCGCCAGGTACTCCTCCCTGTCCTCCCCCCTTCCTGCTTTCTTGTACCTCCTAAAGGCAGCTCTTTTTCTCCTTACCTTTTCCATGACCTCCTTGCTCAACCAGCTCAGTTTCTTAGCCCTAGCTTTCTTGCTACCCTGCCTCTTTCTTCGCTGCCTACTGATATTGGACACTTGTTCCACTTCTTTCCTGGTCTGCTTACTCTCTGCTGGAGTGCAGAGTGTACAGCCACTGGCTGTCTTATTGGGCTGACTCTGGTAGACAGAGTACAACATCCTTTGTGCATTGATCCTTCATGGGGGGGGGCTCAGCACAGGGGTCTGCTTGATGGCCTAGTCCTTAAGAAATCCCCTGATGTTTCCTAGTTACTAGGTAGTTCCCTGGATTGGCTGCCAGTCAAGGACAGAAAAATTGCTCTCTGGCTAAATGCTAACTACCATGTGGTCTGTGGAAAATTATTCATCAGTTTGCACTGAAATGCTTTTCAAAATTCTGGAGAATTTAAAAAGAAATTCTGAAGGCCATTTCAAAATTGAAACAGCCTTTCTACATCAACTCCAACAGTGGAATTCCATATTCTACTCAGCCATAATCAGCACCACCAACATAACGGCTTATAGTGGAGGAGCCGTATCAGTGAGGAGGTTATGGAATTGGAAGGTTTTGGAGCAGGTAGGGGCATACAGTGAGGTGGTAGAAATGGGCTAATCAGAAATACAGGATGGTGATGTGGCAAAAAGGCAGTGGAAATCTGAAGAATCTTGCAAGACTAAGATGAGGTGCATGCTGACGGGAAAGAACAAGAGGAGGAGCAGCATGTAGAAGAGGCAGGAGTGGAGGAGGCGGGAGAAGAAGTGGATGAAACACGTGCTGGAGAGGAAGATGAAGCATAAGTAGATGAAAGTGTGCTCTCAGATACACCACCAAGTTGTGATGATAACTGTGATATGGAGGCATTACAACTCCATTTGCATATGTCTATTTGCCAATACCCCCTGTAAAAATAAAGATCCAACATGTGATCTGGAAATTGGACAAATCTTATACAGAATTCATGAGTTATTCCTCACACATTTTTGGTTTCCATCACAAACATGACTGCCACCTTTACTCTTTTATAAAAACTTTCAACTGGACACTAAAAGTAAAACGTTACAAAATATATAAATAATTGGATGTTCTTTTGACTCATTATCCCTTTCTTATACACATAAGCTAAAAATAAAGCAATGCTATTCAGATTTTTTTTTCAGCGTTTCTCTGATTACCCTGAAAATCACCCTCATAGCCTAACCAGCTTGACAGAGCAATCTCAACAGCTAACCCTGCCCCAGATGAAATTGAACATCTGGCTCTATATGAGACGTTCGTTTATTTTTATGTGTGTATGCCAGTGAAATTTTGTAGAATGTTGAATTCATGCACTCCATGTTAACTTTCCATGGTTCTGAAGGGGGTGAGCATTCTGTTACATGAATACTGCTGAATATTTAAATCATATGTTCCATGGTTAGCAAACAAAGCTTCTACTGAATGTGTAAAGACAAATGACTTGACAGGTAGAAACCATCTGAGGAGAGATTATTTACATGGTGAGCAATATTTTATTTTATCTTTTGTATGTTATTTTTAATTTTTTTATTTGCCCAACCCATTTACTAAGGGCAACAAGACCCTTCAGGGTGTAGGGTATTTGTGAATACCCACACTTCCTGGAGTTGTATGTCCCCCTGCCTTCAGTGTTAGCATTATCACACCCCTGGGCTTGTGAGTATCCACCAATCCCCCATACCCTCTCAGGTCTTATTGCTTACTTGAGTTATATTGCTTAGAAATCATGACTTGTGAGTCAGTAGGGGACTTCCTATGAATAACCTTATTTGGGGGACTGGGAATTGGATGAGGATGTGGGGTCAATTAGAACACATTTTTTTTATTGATATGTTTTATTTAAGTTATTTAAATAAATGTTGGAGTATAAGTGATGGGATTGGATGGCAGGATATAGCTAGGAAGGAGGGGGTGGTAGGGGATGAAAAAGAGGCTTGCAAGGGGGAACTGGATGGCTCAGTGGATTGGCAGTGGATTAAGAAGCAATTCACCTCTAGGTCATGGCTTCAAGTCCAGCACAGATTGACATTGACTGAAAATCATTATCAGCTGAGGTCTGTTTGGTGGCCCAGGTGAAATGAGTTGCAGTTGTCTCAATCTAGTTCCAGACCAGCATGAAGGTATCCACACTACAAACCACCAACCAAATTGGCACGAATTGGAACTCTTGTTAGCAGTCTCATATTAGAGGCCAATGACTGAATGTGCATGGAGTCTGAATTACCCTCTCACCTATGTGGTCATCACTTCATGGCAGGATTGAGGCATATTGTCAGGGCAGTGTGGGGCAGCATGCACTGTGATCACCTGTGCTGTACCTGTAATGTGGATAAATAGAGGGCTTCAGGTTCCAGTGCTGTCGATCCAGCACCTTTCACGAACACTGAAAAAATTCACACACAGAAAAAAAAAATCATAAAAGAGAGGCTAGGCCTGGCACCCTGGGAAGGGATAGGGTTGAGAATAGTAAAGAGCATGTTATTATCATTCTTTCATGGACTGCATAGGCACCTACAACTACTAAATGGGGATTGCTGCATATACTGTAAGGTAGAAATGTTTCACCTTAGGTTTATGCTAGTGCTTCCTTTTCTTATGCACTCAACATCCCAGCATACACTGGGTAGGAAAAATGGGCAGACTAGATGGCCTGGCGATCCTTATCTGCTGTAATATTCTATGTTTCTATGTTAGGATTCCCATGTGATTATTCATTGCTCTGCCATACAGTGGAGATATTGAGTCATGTACATACAGAGATCAAAACCTACTGTATGGCCAGCCCAGTGGCAATGAGGGTTGAGGCGCTGGACGCCACACCTCACGTCATACCGGCGACCTGTGTTCAGGAATGAGCCAGTGCCATCTGGATCTGGCAGGGGAGAGAGAGGATTGAGCATCCAGAGGACTGCTCTCCTCTCTCTGGGGAGGAATCCAGGGCTGCTTGGCATCCTGGCAACCCTGGTGGAAATTGGGGGTAATGCAGGTACACCAGCCAAAAGGAGGGATGAGAGTGCGGCAGACATCAGCAAGGAAATCATGTGTGGACAACATTGCACACCGCACTTCTGAGGGGGACCAGAAAAAAGTAGAAAAATCCCCTATCTCACTTGTGGAGATAAAGGGGACGCCAGGGACACAGCCCACATCCCGACTGCTGGCCCGTCGTCTAGAGGACTCCAAGACCGACCCAATACACACCAGGTAATATCTCTCTCATTTCAGACAGGACATCGCGGGATGATGGGCCTGCCCCTGGGGGGTAATCCAGGGAGCTAGATCTGCCTGCTGGTCAGGGGAGTCTCTCCACTAACAAGGGTTCAGGCAAGGGAGTAGAGGCTGTGGTTGAGTGCATACCCCGGAAGGATGCTCAGGCAGGAAGAAGTATAAATAGAGTGAGAAACCAAAACAAAACAAAAAAAGTACTGTATGTTGCATTTAATAGTCCATATTTGCTGGCTATTGGTGATTAAGGCTGCACCAATGCATTGCAAGGTAAACATTCCCTAAATCAACCTGTACCTCACATTTTTATTCAGTTATAGGCCTGCTACTAGATCAGTTTTTTACAGAAAATAAGAACACTGCAAAGACCAGAAATATTTTTAAGACCAAAATTGACACTTTATGGATGGATATCTGTACCTGTTTTGCATGAATGTGTTTCAGCAATCTCCTTGTTAACTATCTTTTTGTAGTGTTTGTGTATGGTGCTTTGGTAATTGTATAGTTATTTATATGTATTGTCTTGTATAATGAATGTGATACTGTGTTATATAGGTGACCTTTTAAAGCTCAGGACAACTTTGTTAAACAGGTCCTTTGGTCCTAAAAGTTTTCATCCTTTTGAAAAATAAAGTTTTTTTTCCTTTCTATCTAACAGGACTCAGACCACTGTTATAGAAATAATGGGACACTCACCAGTAACTGCAGTGCAACAATATTTTTTTTTTAGTCCATTAAGGTGAAGCATGCAACACACAAGCCAGTGAGCATCAACATATGTGTTCACCATTGCTAAACTAGAACATTGAGGGCCAGATATTCAAATAATTGCACCTAATGCAAAACCATAACGCTGGAATAGTGCTGGATTTGCACAAGGCTGCAATATTCAAAAGCCCTATTAGCACCGGTACTGTGTGCTAGCAACAGCGCTAATAGATTAATAGTATGCAGAGGTGGGGTTAAGAGAGTGCCCATGAATGCCAGCAGCGTGGCATATTCAAAGGTCTAGCACCATGCTACAGGCAGTAGCACAATCTGTAGCCTAGCATTAGATACCACCAAACAAAAACTGATGGTGATGCAGCAGTGCCCCCCATGATTCCTGACCCCCATAGCCCCCTAAATCAAAGAAGGACCTGGTGGTCTAGTGGTCCCCCCACCCTCCTGCACAAATCACGACCCATTCTAAAATCATATTAATTTCCCTGGTAGTCTAGTGGTCCCCCCACCTGGCAGTGATGCCTCCGCTTAGCTCAGGAACAATTTACGAACAGAGCCAGACACCAGTTCAGTCCTCCTCTTACCACCACGGCCGGCCGCCATCTGAGGCAGTCGGCAGCCAGCCATGGTGGTGAGAGGAGGGCTGAGCCAGTCGCCAGCTCTGTTCGTAAATTGTTCCTGGGCTAAGCAGTGGCGTCAGGCATGTCTTTTAATTTCCTTGTTGGTTTCTACTGCCTGGAACAGTTTGTAAAGGTGGGCCCCTATTTGTTCTTAGGATAAAGAACCTTCAGAATGAGCTGCCACCACCCTGCCCTCTGCCTCTTATTTTAATGGACTATGGAATCAGAACCCCAAATCTGCTATGGGAGAATTCCCCTGTTGAGCCCTACAGTTGAGGTCTGGTACTGGCAGTGCATTCCTGGTGGGGGCAGAAATCACAAGGACATACAAAACTCTTAGGGAACCGGGACTAGAGCCATAGGGGAATGTTGAATGTACAGTGCTGCTTGATCATTTTCTAATTGAAATATGTAGCAGTTTTCATGTCCACGATTGCAATTCCCAATATACTCAAATGATCATTCAGCTTATCAACTTGCATAAATAAACCAATCTCCGCGCCGGGGGGGCATCACTGCTGGGTGGGGGAACCACTAGACTGCCAGGGAAACTAATATTATTTTATTCAGAATGGGTCACAATTCCTGCAGTGATGTGGTGGGACCACTAGACTACAAAGGAAATTAATATGATTTTAGAACTGGTGGCGATTCATGCAGGGGGGTGAGGGGACCACTAGACTACCAGGGAAACTAACGTTATTTTTTCAGAACAGGTCATGATTAATGCAGGGGGTGGGCGGGACCACTAGACTACCAGGGAAACTAATGTTATTTTATTCAGAGCGAATTGGATTTGTGCAAGGGGGTGGGGAGACCACTGGACTACCAGGGATTAATATGATTCTATTCAGAAAGGGTTGGGATTCATGCAGGGGGGTGGGGGACCACTAGACTACCAGGGACATTACTTTTCATTCAACTGTGAATGGGTCAGGACTGAACCAACTGTGCCTGGCAGTACATAGTTCCTGCTGCCTCCAGTCTGTACTTCTATTCTGACCAACAGGGGATGCTGTGGGTATGCCTTGGCCTGCAGCGTCCAGCCTGTACTTCCATTCCAACCAAAGGGGGGATCTTTGTGCTCCATGCAGTAGCACTGGGCAAACTGCTTGGTAATGTATGCTAAGCAGCAGTTAATGAGATGCAAATATACCTGTTTGCCCACGGATTACCTAAGTAGGCTCATTTGCATGGAAGCTTTGAATATAGCTACTGTTTGGCCCGGGCTAACCAGTTTGCACCAGGCTAATGTGTTAGCACTGTGCAAATAGGTTAGCCCAGGGCAACCCTCACTTCAGCATAACACAGTTCTGCAGTGTGGGACTTACATTGTTGTTTGCAGTCATACCCCCCTAATTTTCAGGGACGTCTCTGATTTTACCTCAAAATCTCACTCTGTCCCTCCTAAACATTGTGTTTCCATGATCAAATAGTGGGGGTTGTAAGTATAAAATAATGTCAAACATTACTGTTACTGACATGTTCTTCCTTAGAAAATGCATTTACGCTACACCACTTATTCTACTAGCTTCCTGAGTGGATATCATCAATCTGTGAGGTATGTCCCTGATTTTAAACCTTTGTCCCTGTTTGTTTTAAGCATTGTCCCTGATTTATGAGGCAGGGAGTTGAGAGGTGTATTTGCAGTAGCTGTGAGGCATCTCTGTGCAATCACTCACAATGTTCTCCACCTGCAGCACTGGCTTGCTACAGAGTCTAATGAGCTGCAGTTGCAGTTTGCACTTCCATGTTGCTATATTCAGTGCTGTCTTATTCCCGGGTTATTTTTGCACTGCACTCCCAGAACGGTTTGTCTGGCTTCCTTCGACTGCTATATTCAGCAGGATTAGCACCGGGCTATTTCTTTTTCAATATAGCTTGCTTTGTGCTCTGAGCTAAATTTGCCCTCTGGGCAGCGCTAATTTAGCCCCGGGGCAAAGTGTTGAATATCTGGCCCCTACTGTTTTGCTCACTTGATTGGACTTTTTCAGAGGTGGTGCTCATGGGAATAATATTGGTCCAACTGCAGTCCTCTGTTTTCTTTGGATATTTTCTGTGAGGCTCAACAACAGTACCTCATGAGCACTATTCTGTGAAGTACCAGATTTTACTCAGTGTGCTCTTGTTTACTTGAACTGTAAAACAAACAAAACAATTAAAGAGGGACTCCGGTCAAAACTTCTGACATCAATAAATTCAGAATTTGGATCCACATATCCCCACTCAGCCTCACATCAAAAATGAGATGTCTAAGTTACTTTGTTTGAAAGTTACAAGTCATTTTATAACCCTAACTTCACTGTCTGTTCAAAAAAGCCTGTTTCAGCCTAGTCCTCCCCACAAGTTACCTTATACAACTTATTTCTCCCATGTTGCATAAAACTGTAATGGTAATAAACATCTGAAAAAGGAAAACTGACACTGGGTTGGTCAGTGCATGCAGTTCCCTAATGTGCAGATGCAAGGTACTGTACTGTACTTCAGAATGTGATGGGGTGGGGCTGGAATTCAGGGGCAAACATGGTTTTAGAATGACAAAGTTGTGTGCAATTTTTAGAATAATGCAGGTATGAGATTCTGAAATGTCACCAGGTTCTAAATGTAGAATTCAGCAATGACACAATCTCAGAAAGTAGCTGGGACACATAATTTTGGGATGTGGCAGGGATGCTAAAATTCATAATGTGGTGGTTCTAGAAGCAAATGATTTGATAGCTTTTAATGGACCAACATAGATGTAACAACAAGAACAAAGTGCTCTAGCTTTTGGACCAACCAGTCCTTCTTCAGAAGCTCATGGCAGTTGTTTAGAAAATACAATGCTTACAACAGCTAGATAATGCAGAGAAAAACAGAAAAAAATCTCCATTGGTTTAAAATACTAATTAAAAAAAAAAAAACCAGAAGATGATGTCAGAGAAGTTTCACAGTACCATACTGCCTTCAGCCAGAAGGAACCCTGGGTCAAACGTGCTTGGTGGGACACACATACAAAGAATCCTACTGCATATAAATTTAATTGACCTAAGATAACACTGCTGAAGCAGATAACTCCTAAATCAAGCTATGAGTGTCACAGTTAGTATAAGGATGTGATTACTGAAAGGCAACCCCCACCCAGATTAAAGACAAACTAAGATTGTTATAGGGCTCATGAAGTTTCAATATCTGCATTATAGACAAGAATTTACCAGTAAAGTTGTCTTAAAAACATCAGTGCACACTGTGTGATGTGTAAAACCTAGCTGGACCTGTCACCCAGCTGTACTCTCAAGTTAGATATAAGGCCCAAGACATTTCAAAAACCTCAGGACTATATAAATGATAATTTAAATATAAATTGATAATAATAGTGTCAAACAAAAAACTCTAGTCAAGGAACCTCAAGGAATTAAGACCATATAACCTGATATGTACTGACATCAATATACACTGAGAATGTAACAACTTGATGTATCACAAGTGTCTAAGGAATCTGAAAAAGAGATAAAAATGTAATTTCTCTCCTCCTCTTCATGCAAACAATACACCCAACCCACCCCACATCACCATAATGTGGGTGGGGGAGATACATAGCTTTAAGGAGATGTTCTCTCTCTCTCTGTCTCTCTGTCTCTCTGTCTCTTTCCCCCCCTCTCTCTCACACACACACACACACACACACACACACACACACACAGTCTCTCCTAGTGAACCTATATTCACTTCAGTCACTGCAATTGTTCCCAAAGGAATTCAACTTCATGAAATCCTGATTAAAAGGGCTTATGTCTCCTAATACCTACAGAGCAAAAATGTGACACTATTTAACCATACTACTATCTGCATAGTAACATTTCCAAGGAAACTGGATAGAACTACCATGAAATAAACCTGCCACCCTCCCCAGGATAAGGTAACTAGAAGTAAATATAAAGTATGTGTGTAAGACCAGAGGTCTAACATAACTACATATCCACAAATTACTACAATATTAGTCTAATGTAAAAAGATCTGTGCAGGACCCCATGCAAATGAGATCACGCACCCCAATATGTACAGAGTTACAAAAATTATATGTGACAGTATATGATAACACTCCTGTATGTACAGTAGCAGGCTAGGTAATCTGAATATGGTGCAATGGAATCAATCCCACCCCAGGCAAAGATAAAAAGTAAGGATGAATTAATATTCATTATGTGTGTGAAGTAAGAATAGTAACACATTATAACTCCATATATCTAAATAGAGACTTACCTCAATGTGACAGCAAGCCCCACATCTGTTATATCACATACCTCACAACACATACCCACACACATACATACACACACACACACCCACATCCCACACATGCTGAAGTCCTATAATATGCCAGTCTGAAGAAGAAAAGGTCTGTGGATGTTAGTGTCTGTAGTGTCCCATAAAACCAAGATCAACATTCATCCCATCTGCTACCATATTGAGATGTAAATAAGTTTAATCTCAAAAGCTAGTCTCTGTTGTGTGTTTTTGAGATTTCCTTTTAAGACCATTACTGACATATCTGAGATTGAGTGGTCAGGCTGGGAGAAGTGGTGCCCCACTGGTTTTTCAGTCTTCTTTGCTGTAATAGTATGTCTGTGCGAGTTCATCCTAGTGTGGAGCTGTAGGCGTGTCTCTCCAACATAACCTGTTTGTGGACATCTCTTGCACTGAATGAAATAAACAACATGTCGTGACATGCATGTATAACTTCCATGCACCTGGAATTGTCTGTTTTGTGATGTAACCACGCAGTCTGAGGTAGAAATGAGCCCACAAGTCTTACAGGGGCGTTGATTGCAGGGTCGTGTGCCATTGTGTGACATGGTATTCTGTTCCGATGAAAGTTTGCTCCTAATAATTAGGCTGGATAAATTTGGTGGTTGTTTAAAAGATAGTAGTGGGAGTTCCTTAAAAATACAATTAAGGGTTTCATCCTCGCTAAATATTGGGTGGAGATCTTTAATATTCTTATGCAGATGTTCAAGGTCTGGACGATATGTGACTACCAAGGGCATTCTGTCCGTAGCTGTCTTTTCTTTATATTGAAGTAGTTGTTGTCTTGGTACGTGCGTTGCCCGTTCTGTTATCCCGTCGATTTCCCTGGAAGAGTGTCCCTGCTCAATAAAGGTGTTTTTCAACATAGCCAAATGTGTATCTCTGTCATCCTCATTTGAACAAATACGGTGACATCGGAGTCCTTGACTGTATATGACAGATTTTTTTGCATGGTTTGGGTGATTACTTTTCTTGTGCAGGTATCTCTGTCTGTCTTTTGGCTTCCTGTAAATACATGTATGTAAGGTTCCATCCTTAATGGTGACTGTGGTGTCCAGAAAGTTAACCTTCGTGGTAGAATACTCCAGGGTTAGCTTTATGGTAAGGTGGAGATTATTAAGTTTGTGATGAAAATCTTTGAGTGCATCTGTGCCCTCCGTCCAGATGATAAACAAATCATCAATGTAATGGAAATAAGCTTGTGGTTTGTGGGGATACTGCCTTAAAAAATCCTCCTTCAAGTCAGCCATAAAGAGATTAGCATACTGTGGAGCCATTTTGGTGCCCATTGCTGTTCCCATAGTTTGAACATAATGTTTACCATTGAAGTTGAAGTTGTTATGTGTCAAAATGAATTCCATAAGTTCCCCCACCATTCCAGGGTTGATGTTTTGTTCTGGCCCTTTCTCATGTATGTATTTAAGGCATGCTGTAATGCCATCTGTGTGTGGAATATTAGTGTAGAGGGATGTTACATCCACTGTCACTAAAATGGTATCAGGTGGTAAATCCTTATAACCAGAAAGTACACGCAAAAAGTGTGTAGTGTCCTGGATATAACTGTCTCATTCCATAACCAACAGTTTCAAAATGGTCTCTACAAACCCTGAGATCCCCTCAGTCAAGGTACCACTACCAGAGACTATGGGTCTCCCTGGATTGCCAGGTTTATGTATTTTAGGCAGCATGTAGAATGTCTCTGGCCTGGGTTCATCAAGGATGAGGTGAGTTAGTTTCTCTCGGACATGGTCTGGAAAAGTTTTAATTAAGCCACTTAGTTCATCTTTATATCTTGTAGTGGGGTCACTCTCTAGTTCTCTGTGGTATGTAAGATCTGTTAGCTGTCTATTAGCTTCATTAATATAATCTTCTCTGTTTAAAATCACCACTGCAGAGCCTTTATCAGCTTTTTTGATGACCATGTTGTGGTTTGATTTCAGTGTCCCTATAGCTCTCCGTTCCAGTGGAGAAAGGTTATAATGGGTCTGTTTTTGCCTAGTAAGGATCTGACCACTGACTTGTTAGCGGGAACAATTAATGTAATTGTCTAGTTTTTTGTTACACCCACTTGAGGGGGTAAATTCAGATTCCTTTTTCTTATCCATTACATTATTGCTGTATGCACTGTCTTCACTACCAGTGATTTCTTCCCTGCCATAAAAGAATTCTTTAAGTCTCAATCTATGGAAGTACTCCTCCAGTTCACCACAAAACTGTATGTTATCCAGTGGTTTTGTTGGGCAGAAAGTGAGGCCCTTTGAAAGTACATTTAGTTCTCCAGTAGTCAGTGTGTGGTTGGACAAATTAACAACTGAAAGGTGCCCATCAGTATTGTGTTGTTCAGTGACTCCATTATGTTCTTCATGGTTGTTAGGAAGTATGGTATGTTGAAGGGTATCCAATTTCCTATTTTTCATAAGCATGGCTTTTCTTAAGTTCCTTTGGTATAATTAATGTGTATCTCTCGCAAGATGTCCTGAATAGGTTCCCCAGACATTCTTTCCAGAGTGCTAACAATTTCAGAAAACTCTTTGTTGAGAACAACTTTTTTGGCATATGACATGTGAATCCTGTGATTTCTCAGTTTCTCAGAGGTCCTATGACAAAGTTGTTCTGCATATGTAGAATTGTTTGTATTTCTTAATGGATTCCAAATAGTAAGACCTTTAGGGATCATGTTTCTCCTCTTGCACTGGGTTAGAAAATAGATGTCACTGTCTAGCTGTGCCAGTTTCTTCTTGATGTTATGTAACTGCCATATTCTATGGTGAATTCCAGTATCTTCCATGTTGAAATCTAGATTTAGTAGTTGCCATATTGGTCCTTGCAAGGATAGATCCAGAAGCAAATGATTTGATACCTTTCAATGGACCAACATAGATGTAACAACAAGAACAAAGTGCTCTAGCTTTCGGACCAACCAGTCCTTCTTCAGAAGCTCATGGCAGTTGTTTAGAAAATGCAATGCTTACAACAGCTAGATAATGCAGAGAAAAACAGAAAAAAATCTCCATTGGTTTAAAATACTAATTAAAAAAAAAACAGAAGATAATGTCAGAGAAGTTTCACAGTACCATACTGCCTTCAGCCAGAAGGAACCCTGGGTCAAACATGCTTGGTGGAACACACATACAAAGAATCCTACTGCATATAAATTTAATTGACCTAAGATAACACTGCTGAAGCAGAGAACTCCTAAATCAAGCTATGAGTGTCACAGTCAGTATAAGGATGTGATTACTGAAAGGCAACCCCCACCCAGATTAAAGACAAACTAAGATTGTTATAGGGCTCATGAAGTTTCAATGTCTGCATTATAGACAAGAATTTACCAGTAAAGTTGTCTTAAAAACATCAGTGCACACTGTGTGATGTGTAAAACCTAGCTGGACCTGTCACCCGGCTGTAATCTCAAGTTAGATATAATGCCCAAGAAATTTCAAAAACCCCAGGACTATATAAATGATAATTTAAATATAAATTGATAATATTAGTGTCAAACAAAAAACTCTAGTCGATAATTTTGAAATGCAGTGGACACATAGTTGCGGTAAGTGGCAGGGATATGTAATTTGTAATATGTCATGGAAGCATAAATTTGTCATGTGGTGGTGATGAACAATTTATAAAAGGTGGTTAGGATGCTTGCTTTCAATTGTTGTGATAATATGCAATTGCACAATGTGGTATGGGCGCAGACTCTCCGAATGGGATGGTGACGCAGTTTCCGAATGTTGTAATCACAGGCAGTATCGGAAAGAGGCAGGGATTTGTAATTTTAGAATGTGATTTGGACATGCAATATCAGAATATGGTGGGGACATACAATTTTGAAATATGCTGGGGATGCACATTTTCAGAATGTGACAATGGCAGGCGGTTTTGGAATGTGGAAGTTTACACACATTTTCGGAATGCGGCAGTGAGGTACAATTTTAGACTGTGGTGGTGACACACAATTATAGAATTTGGCAGTGATGCCCAATTTTGGAATGTGGCAGGAAGGTACAATTTTAAAATGTAGTGCAGACACAAAATTTCAGAATGTGCCAGTGATGCACAATTTCAAAATGTTGCAGTGACACACCATTTCAAAATGTGCCAGTGAGGCCCAATTTTGGAATGTGGCAGTGATGCACAGAATTTGTTCGGTATGTGCAGTTTTAGAATTTGTTGGGGATGCGCAATTTTGGGAATGTGGTAGGAATGTGCAATTTTGAAATGTGGCAGGGATGTGTAATTTTAAAATGTGGCTGGGACTCACAATGTTGGAATGAGGTGAGGATGTGATGCACAATTTTGAAATGTGGTGGTTGAGTACGGTTCTGGAATGTGGCAGGGACAAGCAGTTTCAGAATAAATGGTGAGTCCTGTCACATTCCAACAGTGTGCATCCCCACTGTATTCTGACATTGTCAGTCCCTGCAAAATTACTGTTGCATTCTTAGACTGAGGGCCCATTTTTAAAAAGTAGTTAGATCACTGCAAGGGACTTGCTGCAGAGAGTATGACGAAAGTGACAACTTGCATCTAACTTTGCAGCAAGCACTATTTTGTTGGTTGCCTACCACAAAAGCCCTGCTACATGTCCTTTCACTGAATCATGGAGTTAGACCATCTCTTCCATTTTACTTGCTTCTTGGGGACCCATTTTACGGGAGCTGTGCCAAACCTTTGGTGCAAGCTGCTGTAATGAGAAATTGTGCAACTGCGCCAGCCTTTGTAAAATTAGATATGTTGCATCCAAGGGCTTTGGCACAGCTACATCAAACACTACAGCTGACTTAGGGTTTGGCACAAGCCCTGCATCAATCTTGTAAACTTGGGCCCTGAGTGTTCAACCACATTTTGAGACAGCACATCCGTGCCACATTCCAAGATTGCATTTTCTCCCCAACACATTTTAAAGTTGTGTACCACTTTGATAGTCTATATCTTGGTTCAGCGCTGCATTCCAAAACTACTTCCTGAAGTGTTCTAAAGTACAATACCAATCAGCTGAGAATTCTGGAAATGCAAGCACTGCAGCCAATTCTATGCCATTTTTTTTGTTTGTTTGTTTTGTTTTTGTTTAAATGTTTTCTACAGCTACAGTTTCTTAAACTTTGGTGAAATAGTTCCTATAAGCTTGCTAACAGGGAGAAATAGACTGTGAGTTCAGGTTATGACATCATCAGTGGCTCTTCAGTGAAACTGGCTTGTTTGATCAGACACTAAATCAGGGTTACAAATTAGCTCACATTTTACAATGAAATGATGTAGAAACCTACTTTTTGGTATGAGATTTATTGGGGCAATGCTTATTCTGATTCTGCAGTGTAGCACTTTTGGCTGGACTCCCTCTTTAAAAGGATATTTATTTCAATGAGCCAGGCCCTAGGAATTCCACAAATTTCCCACAGGACTTGCATTTTATATTGTATGGCCCAGATATTCAAAAGGGTTGTGCATGGCGCAACAGTGTTGAGCCATGCGCAACCCACTGATGCACCCCAGCATGATATTCAAAAGGGAAAAGTGCACGGCACAAATCCCGATGCACCGGAGTGCATCAGCAGTGTATGCAGGCATAACCTGCACAGCCCGATATTCAGCCCAGGATGTGCAGAGCGCATGCATAACCCCCTACCCGCGCCAGCACAAAGTTAAGCCAAAAAAAAAAGAACTACTGTAGCCACCCACGGTGATCTGCCACGTACAGGAGCACAACATGGCAGCTACCACTTGTGGGGTGGCCACCGGTTCGGTTGCACCTGGCGGTGCCCCATGCCCCATCATGGGCATTTGTACAAAAAAAGAACATGTCCTATATCTGGTGGTCCTGTGGACTTCCTAATCGCTATATCGGGGGCATCTGTCAAAAGTAGAAAAAGACTTCCAATATCCATGGTGGTCCAGTGGACCACTATGTGCCCGATCGCGGGCATTTGTAAAAACAAAATTCCAATATCCCTGGTGGTGTAGTGGTACCCCCCCGCCCACAGAGCCCCACAGCCTCGCTCCCCCCCATCAGCAGGTGGGTGGCAGCACCCCACCCGCCTGCCTCCCCACTGCCCACCAACTGACACCTCTGTAGGGCTGCACACCCATTGGTTCACAGCGTGAGCCAAAGGGTGTGCAGCCCCTACCGTACTACACATTTCAGATATGTGAATGACCGGGGGGAGTGAGGTGGTGGAGCTCTGTGAGGGGGGTGGTGGGGTACCACTAGACCACCAGGGATATTGGAATTTTGTTTTTACAAATGCCCGCGATCGGGCACATAGTGGTCCAGTGGACCACCATGGATATTGGAAGTCTTTTCTACTTTTGGACAGATGCCCACGATTGGGCGGATAGCGGTCCACTGGACCACCAGGGATATAGGATGGATATTTCCATCTTTTATAGAGATGCCCATGATCGTGCTGCAGGGGGCGTCAGTCCCTGATGGCTGCTGCCTGTCAGGGCGCTAGGCGCAAGTCGTTGAGGATTGGTGCACCTGCATGCAAATGGGGCCATAATGACATGCAAATTGCCCCATGTGTGCCTTGCATACATTATGGCCCCATTTGCATGTTAAGGTTTGAATATTGCGTTGCTGTGCATGGTGCAATGGAACTTGCACTAGCGCATCCCCATGCTCCATTCTGGCCACTTGCGCTGGTGCAGTGCCACTGCACCATGCAAATTGGGGGTGGCCAGGATGCGATATTCAAAGCTGCTGAGCCATGGCACAGCTCCGTTGAATATTGCCCAGTCAACACCCCTGCACAGCCAAGTTGTGCTGCTCCCAGGCTTGCGCCACAGCCTGGTGCAGTTTGAATATCTGGGCCAAAATGTATAGTGCTACAGAGTTCATTGTTCTTTGCAGTCATTAATTCAAAATAGTTTTTCCATATTGCTTTGCTCCATCTCCTACTGGTTTATTTTGAAGCCATTCCTCTGTGCTTAGCATGTTATTCCATCAATGATTTTACATCTTATTTCAGCCAGTTGCATGACTTTATTCTGCCACAGAAATGAACAATTCATGCATCAGGAATGAACAAATACTGCCACAGAAGTCTACCAGCCCTGCCACTGAAATCAGGACTCATCTGCCACAGAGAACTAGGCGTGTGCTGTATAATGTACAGTAGAATTTATGTTTGTTATCAAAGATTTTAAAATGCTTTTCAGAAGTATAATGCTTCACTCTGTTATTCTCATTTGTAGTTATAGACTGGAATTAGAGTGAAATGTTAGTATTGTTATGTCCTGAAGAGGTTTCCACATGTTTTTTTTTCTCCTTCTGAACCTTATCCCACCATCATCCCCATATCCATGTCACTGTCCCATCTCTTGTTTTTATGGGTTAACCAACATATATTCAGAGCCAGATTTTGTCAGATGGCCTGCCACAGTTTCCAGTGAACAAGGCAACTGTGAATGAATGCTTTCAGAAAGGACAGCGCCATCACAGCACCTGTGTTCTGGGCTACCTGGCAGGGTAGCGACCAGATACAGGGGTAGGCAAGTACAGAGACAGGATGACGTTATATATACATGTGCCCAGGAGGGGGGGCATGCCGCACATCAAGCAGAAGAGGAGGGAGGTTATGGGGGTGTAGTGCTGCAGTTGGTTGCTGAACTGGCTTTGTGGCATCATGGGAATGTGGCAGGCAGGTTTTGGGAGGGTGCCAGGTTCAGTTTTGGGTGCAATTATTTTTTTGCTTTGGTCGGGGGTTTAATTTTTTTAAGTTTTACACCCCGACATGCACCCCTCTGGAGTTGAGAATCCTTAAGTATCCTTAAGTAGGGGGGGTTGGGTGCAAAGCCCTCACATGGGGAGTGGGGGGGTGCAGCTTCCCACATAACATAGAAAACCAGTCTCTGGTTTTCTAGTCACTGCGAGTGTACATCACAATAATTCATTTTCAGTGACGTACACTCACCCAAATGGTGATCGCTATTCCACAGTTGATGTTATGACATAGAACTGCATGCCACAAGGGGTTGTATAGTGCCTATGAGAGATGCTGAGCAAGCCGAGGCCTTTTCCTCAGGTTTTTGTCCCCAGTGGTGTCAGTGTGCATCACAAAGAACACAAGTGGATATTGACACACTTGTGAGCTATAGTACTTCAGTGGACTCCAGGTGCCACATCTGCTGGTCTTACTAGAGCTGCCTTCTGGCTTCACCAGGTGGCAGGCATGGTGGGACTCAGGACCACACCTCACCAAGGGAGGAGAGCTGTCATTGTAACATTCAATCCTCCCTCATCTGGCCAGCTCCCAGGTGACTCTGGTTCATTCTCAAACTGAGACATCCAGTGTTGCAGGGGATAAGGTGGCCAGTGCCTCAGTCCACAATGCCACTGGGCCAGCATGAAGAGGTTTTAACTGGAAGTCATATTTTAGGAGTAAACCAACATCACCTATGTTTGTTTACTTAATGTCATCAATGGACTAAACAAATGGAATGTAGTAAATATCAGTTCTTGAAGTGCTGTATGTCTAGTCTGCAGCTAGATAAGAAAAACTGCAGTCTGTATTAAAGTGACTAAGAAGTAATAATAATAATTAAAGTTTCAGTTTTCTGAATGTAGTTCTAATTTATGAAAATAATATAGTAGACATGATTGTAAGAATAGACTACGGCTTTGGTATCGTTATAAAAATATATAGAAATGAGTGCTTTTTGTGACATAAAAATGGTTTGCCAAGCACATAGACTTGAAGGTTAGCAGGAGTTACTCTGTGAGTCATGCTGGGGACCACTTGTACTGCTGATAAAGCTTTTTGGGGTCAGCCATCACATTGGCAAGGGAATAGAATGTAATGACTGACAGTTTTTACAATAACATGAGACTGGCAGAAAAGCCGCGCAAAGACTGCATCTTGACAGAAACTATTTGACCAGATTCCAGAAGGTTACCAACAGTAATTGCAGAGCCAGGCTGGTGTCCCAGTGGACCAAAGGCATTTGGAGTAGTACAGCCTGTGCATTTACCCCTTGGAAAAAAAAATACAGAAGTTCAGTAGCCTGTATTTCTGACACTATTTGGAATGATTAGGGATGTATCTTTTAATAAAACTATTACTTCTTTAATATCAAGCTCACAGTTCTCCCTCATCATTTCTTCACATTTTCTATGATAATTTTTAATTGTAGTACATTTTAGTTCCTACTAAACATTAACAATATTTGGCAGCTGAACTTTACAGTAAGCATTATATCTAGTTGTATACCACTATTCACAGAACAGGCTGTCATACATATGAATTGTGCATAGCTGACCTAAACTACCACACACCATGACACCACTCTGCAAGTCTTGCTCATGGCAGCATTCATTTAACACAGCTGACCCCAGGAGGATAGGGAATGTCTGGGAGAGAGATGCATATGGCATACAGCATTTCCAGTAGGGAGACTGGGTCAGCCATCTAATGGATCCTTTGCTACAGTTGCAGCAACTGACAGTCAGATTTTTCCTGAAATTTCTGTGAAATCAAGGAGAAAGTTGGGCTACCCATACAAGAAGGCTGTAAAAGACCTTGATAAAGTGTGAGGTAGTGATGCAAAAGGTTAGGTGTCTGTAGTGGGGTGCTGCTCCCTAGTTTTTTATGCTAAATAAAACTGTTAAATGCTCCAATGCTGCGGAGATTTTCTGTGGTTTTCTTGTATGGGTAGCCTGACTTTCTCCTTGGTTCTAGTTTGTCTATGTTGTGGCACTGTCTGTGGGTTCTGAACCATCATTCCGCTGTTTAAAATGTCTGCAATGTCTCTGACAAATTCCCTGCCTGCAGTATTACAGTAGGGTCACTGGAGACAATATCTTAAGAAATACTACACAAAGTTTGTACGTACAGTACAGTCTCTGACAATTTCTATTGCTGCAACTGTAAGCATTTTAAGTGGAATCTAGGATATTCCCATGAAGGTACTGTAAGACTGTTGTATCCCTTTGAAGACAGATATTTAATTATTAAATAAGGAACATGTGGCATTCCATCCCAACCCCAACCCAGTCTTAGGAAGTGGGCTAGGGAATTATGTTTTTTTGGGAGCAAACCAGTGCTTAAAATGCTCTGGGAGGTCATGGCAGGGATGTGGAAAGTCTTTATGGCACTGCCTTTCAAGCATATATCTTTGTATTGCACAATATTTGTCATAACTGCCATGCCTTGGACAAGGATCTCACCCTTGCTTGCTTCCCACCCAGCCATCCTCATGGCCCAGTTGTTGGATTGTGATCAATTAAGTTGCATACTGTATGATGTTCACAGAGGCAAAGGAGTTTGTGAATGTCTCAGATACCTCCACATATGTGGATAGGGGATTCTGCACTACATGGTAGCACTACATACCTGTGTTGGGGCAAATAGGGCTTTGTGAATGTGGCCTTTATTACAATACAAGGCATGTTGTGGCCATAGAGGTAGACATCATATATTTGTCAGATGCAAAAGAAGTGTATTGCACTAGTTGCCAACCATTCTGCATCAGAACATTCCAGAAATTAGACATGTCCTCCCCATATAAACACCGTGTAGGTTACTCTATGATTTGTTCACTGGTTCATCAAAAACCTAAGTATGTTTTAAAATGCATTTGCAATGTAGATTTGGTTGTTTACACACTCTCTCTCTCTCTCTCTCTCTCTCTCTTCACTTTCTCTAGGCTAGGATCTGCTAACCTTTTGAAATACCACATAGCTTAGTCATTTAAGCAAATGAACCCACTTGAATAGAGTTCCACTCCTAGGGGTGACACTGGGACACAGACCCCTTAGATTAGAAGTTAATTTTTAAAGTGTGGGTGAATATAGGAAGGAAAAAAAATCTTCTGAAGCATGCTTGCAGGATTCTCATTACATAGTGCACAGATGTGGAAGGCCACATTATCTGCTTATTCCCCAAAACATGGGAATAGTTCTAAATCCACTGGTTCAGCAGACAACAAAATGTATGTAAAATGCATATGCAATGTAGGTAGAATGCTGGAAAGTAAGGTTAATAATTTTATTTCTAATTCATAGGAAATTATTTTCACTACAAATGTCTATTTTCAGAAATAGCCTTATCATACAAGCAGGACCTTAAAAATAAAATGTAAGCCTCAAACACAAACTGAAGTCTAGAAAAAGACATATCTAAGATTAAGGAAAAGCATAAATGAAATAATGGCACAATAATAATAATAATATATTAGCTTCAGTCTGTACTTAAAGGTGACAAAATAGTTTAGTTATGATTTGTCTCTGGGAAGAGAGTTTCATATTTTATTTACATGATGCAAAATGGATCACTGATCATAGCCAGTTTTCTTAAATGGCTATGTAAGGAAAAATAAGATAGCAATAATTGCACTGTGTTTGTATAGTATCTGGCAAAGAAATTAATCGAAGAATTTGTGGAGGTAAGCTTTGAAAATTGACCTTTCTTCCTAAAATGTCAATTGACTATGATATCACAGGTGAAGAGATATCAATCCAGAAAACAATTATTTGAAGGCTTATGCAGGATTGACCTAGATGCTCACTTTCTCTGTCTCCAGGATAGTAACTCCCATTATTTTAAGGTACCACAGAGCTGGATCATGGTAACAAAGGAAAACTCTTGAGGAGGGTTCCTCCCCTAGATTTGCTGCAGGGAAAACATACCCTAAGACTAAAGGTACCTTGATAAGGACTGGATGAATTACCATCAGGAGAGCAGACATGGCTTACTGAATAGACAAAGCCAATATTATGACCCAACTTTCAGAAGGTTTAAGAGGGATGTGAGGAATTTTTATTTCATGGAAAGGGTGGTAGAACCATGGAACAGTCTGCCAGCGGAGGTGGTGGGCACCAAGACTATAACTGGTTTCAAGCATGGCTGGGACAGAGGGAATGGTTTGGTGGTTGTTCAGGTCAGTAGCAGTTAGGAGGGGAGTGGGTGCACTGGAAGGGATAAAATCCCATACTGACACTAGGTCCCATGGCAGGTAGAGATCTCCGAGAAGAATAGATGGATCTTTTGTCTTTTTCTGCTGTCATTGTCAATGTTACTATGTTTGTGTATTAAGCTTTATATTATGCATTAGTTCCATTCCCTATCCTTTTCCTTTAATTTCATGTTCTCCTTTCTTGCACCACAACACAGAACAGTGGAATCCTATAGTCAGGTTTCCCTGATAGCATTTTTACTGGGAACCCTACAGTATTTACACAGTATATTACATCATATTTAGTGGTGTTCTGAAGTTTGAATTTACTGGCAAAATTCTGGTGAAGTCACCAAATTCACCTCCACAGATCATTCTGAGAAGTTTTTCTATTTACTAGAAAATCCACAATTTGTATCTTCACCTTGCAATTTCACCTGTAACTTCCCATTTGAGGTACACACATGTGAAGTTGGGTCAAAATGACTTCCACCAACTACTCCAGTTTTTTTTAAGTGCAAAATAAAACTGTCTCTGGTGTACTGAGCCCCCCGACTACTAGACACCAGGGAAAGTCTGTTCTTCATATCGGGCCAGCAATTGGCAGGGGGACCACTAGATAACAGGGACAGTCTATTAATGATATTGGGCCTGCAATCTATAGTGGGGGGCACTTTTCCTGGTGTCTAGTGGTCACCCCCAGCTGATCGCTGGCCCAATATAATAAGACTTTCCCTGGTGTCTAGTGGCCCCTTGCTGATTGCTGGCTTGATATAAAGAATAGATTTTCCCTGGTGTCTAGTGGCCCCCTTCCGCACCAATCAATGGCCTAATATCATATATTAACTTACCTTGTGTCTAGTGGCCCCCTGCTGATCCCTGGCCTGATATAGAGAAAAGAGTCTCTCTGGTGTCTAGCGCCACCCCCTCCCCCCACCAATCACCAGCTCAATATCATATATAGACTTTCCCTGACGGTCCAGCGGTCCTCTCTCTCTATCCCTGATCTACCTCTAAACTACAATGTATATTTCTCCCTGGTGTATAGTAGACCCCCCCACCCCAGCAGGTAGTGCACTGCCACCCCACTCCCTCCCATCACACCCCTGAGCTGGCAGCCAACACAGATGTCCGCTCTCCACCATGGCCAGCCACTGACTGAGATATCAATGAACATGTACTTGTACAAGTACATGCTCATTAACAGCTCAGTCATAAGCTAACCATTGTGGAGAGCAGAGGGCTGTCACAGTTACTGGCTCTGGGATGGGATGGGGGAGTAGAGTGATGGGGCACTACCTTCAGGGAAGGGGTGGTGGTGGGTCCACTAGATACCAGGAAAGGATGCCTTATATGGGCATATTAGGATATGGAGTGGGGGGACCGCTAGACCACCAGGGAAAGTCTATATATGCTATCAGGCCAGTGATCAGTGGGAAGGGGACACTGGACTCCAGGGAAAGTTTTTTCATTATATTCTGCCAGCAATCAGCAGGGGCAACCACTAGACACCAGGGAAAGTCTATTCTCTATATCATGCTGGTGACTGGTGGGGGGGGCATCACTAGACACCAGGCAACATCCATGTATGATATCAGTCTGGCGATTGGGGGGGGGGTATCACTACACACCAGGGGAAGTCTATATATGATATTGGTCCAATGATCTGCAGGGGGACCACTGGACACCAAGGAAAGTCTATATATTATATTGGGTCAGTGATCAGCATGGGGTAGACTATTACACAACAGGGACAGTCTATTCTCTATATCTGGCCAGCAATCAGTGGTGGAGGACCACCAGACACCAGGGAATGAAAGTTGCAAACTTCGCCACTGTGCCAATGCCAAACTTTGCCGGTGGAGTTGCCAACTTCACATTTCATGGAGTTATCAATTATCCATGAATTTGGACTTCGCATGGCAGATTAACTTCATGAAATGAGGCAAATTTGCAAATTAATCCATGGAGCAAAGTTTCCCAATTTCACACATCACTAATCTTACTAACATTACCTTACTTCATTTAGTTTACCTCTGGCAATATGCTGGGTTTCTTATATTTACTAATACCCTACACATAATGTATACATTTATATACAGTTCACTTTATGTCATTAAATTCACAGTACCTACTACTGCTACAGTGAAACTATGTATTTTCTATTACAGCATTTTGCAATAGTACTGTAGTAAAGATCCTTATAACAGGGGTGAAGAGTCTCTTGCTGACTACCATCCCATGCTACTGCCACAGTGTGATATCCATAATATATGGCCCTTCAGCTAAGGGACTACAGTGGAGAACCATTTGGAAACAACCTAAATACTGCAGAAATAGTCCTTCAAAAATCCAAGCTCAGACCCCCTAACTGGAGGAATACATCAGCAGTAGTAGCTACAACCAGTTAGCTAACACAGTACATTTGTAATTAAGTTCAGACCAAAGTTATCTCTGCTTCCCATTGGAGTATCACAAGCACAAGTCAACCACCAATAGATGTCAGGAAAGGAGCATGTAAGTCAAGAAACTAGCAGGTAGAGAAATGATATATAGAGTATGGGGGGGACGTTATACTAACTCATTTTTCTTGCCTACCCAAACCTTATTCGGTCACATTGACAAGAATGAATGGAATGCTGATCTGGCCATACATGCAGAACAATGTTCCATTCCTTCAGAATGGAAAGCTCGAGCAGTACCTTAAAGGCAGCAGTAAAAAACTGCCATGGGTCTGTAACTTTCAAAATGTGTCATCGGGACCGTCACACAGTTGAGTAAACCAGCTGGCAGCTGCAGGATCAACCAGATATGGCAAAATAAGCAGGTTCAACCAGATATGTTTACAAATAACTTGCTAAAATACATTCTGGGCATCCACTGCCCCTCTTTAAGCGAGTCATACATTCGCCATGTTTTTTTTAAAGACTTCCCAAACCTACCTGACAACCAATGACAGTATGCACTGGATATTCTGGGATGGCTGGGCCCTAGCAACTTGCAACGCATCCTAGAAACAGACCCTAACCCTCCAAATAGGGGACAGATGAAAATAAGCAGTTGACTGTCTATATTTTAAAAAAATTTGCTTTACAATTACAGAGGGTGGGACCATACACTATAAAAAATACTGAATGGGCAACCCTATGCCCAACCAGTGTGTTCTGCCACCTCATGGTCTGATTCCACAGGACCTCTTGAGCTTTGCTTTTGAGATCACAGGGAATCAGACTCCTCTGTTGCAGAACACACTGGTTCTGCATGGTTGCCCATCCAGTACTTTCTATATCCACGCACACATGGGCAGACTGAGTTATACTCCAGTGGCCTGAATGGCCTGATCTGCTTCTCTTGTATCATAGCAACTTACGAATGAAAGAATGAATTAATGAATGAAAGAACAAATGAATGAATCAATTAATTAATGAATAAATGAAATGTTTACTCACAACTTTAGTAATTTTCAGTTTTTCTCCCAAAATTTTTTGCATGGCCATTTGTTCAAACCAACTCATGAATCTGACAGCTTTCATTTTTTAAACTCTGCTCAAAATGTGTTTTCACACTTGTAGTGCAAGATGATGTTTCAGCCAATATTTCAGAAATGACATGTCAAGTTCAGAAGGGGGGCCATAAAAAACTATGTTGAATATTTGGGGTTAAAATGTCAAAAAAATGTTATGAAGAAAACATTGTGTGCAGGGCTGGCCACTGGCCCAGCTGGTAGCATGTTGTGTTCCCCTGCCAGTGACTCGAGTTCAGGGATGAGCTCCAAGAGGCAGCTTAGCAGCATGAAGATTGGGGCCGGTGCTCTCACACACCACTGCTCTTAGCCTGGAAAAGGACTGTGCAATGTTCTGCCACACAGAAGACACCTTGCCGCAGGTAGGGGAGCCTTCTTTCAGAAAGGGTTGATGTGCATGTCATAGCCTGACAGGGCATTTGGAGAAGAGAGATGACAAGGAAAAATGGGTGAAATATCTCCACTCTCACATCATCTTATTTTCACTAGTGGAACACTAGTGAAACACCCAGGTCACTCCTGTAAAAAAACTTTCAACTTAGTGTGTTACTCCTGGTTAAACAACTAAAAAAAATAAATAAATTAGTCTTGCTATTGTATAGTGATTCACCTAATATTCACTGTTTTTTTTTATTTTCACACTAATATGAAACCAACAAAAACAAGCATTTGTCAATGCCAAGTCTTGCTTGCTGTCATTAGCAGTGGAAGTGCAATAGTTAGACAGATGCAGTGTAGGAATGGCAGTGAAGTACTGAACTGATGCCAACTCCACCCCCACCCTACAGAGATGGACAGGCATTGGGGTGTGTCTTTGGGTCATCGTCCATAACGATGATGACATTTCACCTCACCCTACCCTGCAGACACAAGTGTTGAGGTGTGCTTTGAAGTGTTCAGGTTTTTCACTCACCTCATTCCATAAGGAAATACACTGAAATGGGTGCAGTATAGGAGAATGGGGTGAACTCTGGGGCCAAAGGGTCCAAGGTGCACCTCGATGCCTGCCACTGGCTGCAGATTGGGGGGTTGAATGGCATGAGCATTAGTGTCGACAATCCCAAGTCACACCCCTGACGCCTGTCAGTCCCTACATGGTAGGGCATTATGGTCAAAAACCCTAACACCCTGGGCGTTTCTAGGTATTTTTACTCCAAATTTTCAACATGAGTTTTTTATGATCCCACCACATGAACAGTGGCATTATCAGTTTGTTAGACGAAAGGTGATTTTGCACAGCGACTGAGCCATTTGGCACCACAGGTGCGAAAACACATTTCGAACAGGATGTGAAAAATGACAGCTGTACTCTTCATGAGGAGGTGTAAAAAATGGCAATGTTGAAAGTCTGAAATGAAAATATAAAAAAACTGGTGACGTCATGAATGTGCCTAAAAACTGCGCAACGCACACCCGTAATGTAATTAGTTTTGGGATATTTTACAGCAGATTTTCAACATAGACATTTTGGGACCTCCGCTCATGAACAGTGTCACTGTGATTTTCTTAATCTGTCCCGAACACTGACAAAATCGGAGAAGAGGAGGGGACCCAGGATTGAACCTTGAGGGACCCCCACAGAGACAGGCAGTGTGGGGGAGCAGGTTTGGCCTATGCATATGAATTGTGAGCGGTCAGTCAGGTAGTTGGTGAACCAGTTGGTGACTTCTTGTGAGCAGCCTAGGAGGCTAAGCTTGGAGGTGAGGAGGGCATGGTTAACCATGTTGAAAGCCTTCGAGAGGTCAACAAAGACAGCCCCTGTGGCTTTACCTTTATCCATGTTGGTGAGGATGTGGTCTGTCAGAAGGGCAAGGGCAGTGGCTGTGGAATGGTTCTTACAAAAACCATGCTGTTGGTTGCATAGGAGGCTGTGCCTGTCAATGTATTCAGCGAATTGGTTGTGTACAGCTCTCTCGAGTAATTTACTAAGATGAGGGAGGATGGATATTGGGTGATAGTTATTGGTGGATTTGGGGTCCCCTGATTTAAGAATGGGGATTACCTTGGCTATTTTCCAGGGTTCAGGCATGGAGGATGTGGAAAGGGCAAGGTTAAAGACGTGTGTTAGTGGTTTAGCTATGGCCGAAGAGACCAGTTTGAGGAATGCTGGGGATAGGCCATCCACACCTGGGGATCCATGGTTAGGCAGGCTTTTGAGTAGCCTAACTGTGTCACATAAGGAGAGGGCCTTGAAGTAGAAAAGGGACATTTGCAGTTGACTGTCGGAGGTGCTTTTCAGTGAATCAGTTAAGGTGGATGGGCATAGCTGTTGGACTGTAGGGAGTTTGTTCAGATACATAGATAGGTTGGTGAACTTACTTTTGAAGACATTGGCCACTTCAAGAGGGTCAGTGAGCAGTCCATCATGGGAGCTGAGTGTGGTGCAGCTTTGCTGGAGTGGGGGTTTAGTAGAGTGTTTATCGAATCCCAGAATTTTCTGGTGTCTCGAAGGTTGGTCCTTTGTAGGTTGTGGAAGTGGGTCAGTTTAGTTGATTTTACTTGTTGTTTATATTTGTTCCTCAGATGCCTATATGCCTCCCAGAGGGCAGGAGAGGGGGTTGATTTGAATGTAGACCAGGCACGGTCTCTGTCCTTCATAAGGGTTAGTAGGTCACTGGAGACCCAGAGTGTGCTCCCACCCCTGACCTGTCTGGTGGTGACAGTGAAAAAGCTGTCTTGGAGGGATAAGTGTCTTAGAAACACAACAGGAAACAGGTGATTGTGTTTTGCAGTCCTGGGTGAGCTTGCACTGAGAAAGAGAAACTGCTTTGTAAAGGAGTTTCCTTTAGAATTCAGGTTGTTTTGAAGCTGAGATTAGCACAGTAATGGGCTAGGAGTGTTAGAAAACTATGGGACACAGGTAAGTGTGTTTTGCAATGCTAACTGAGTAAATTGCAGGCTTCAGTGAGAAACAGAAACTAATTTCTGAAGCACTTTCATTTAGAATGCTAGCTTTAGTGAGTAAGTGAGTGAGTGAGTGAGTGAGTGAGTGAGTGAGTGGTGACATCAGCAGAGTATGGATAAATGGAATATATTTCACTCCACTGATGTCATCAGCTTTTATCTCACTGGAGTGAGGATATCTCCATTTATTCCACTGGAATAGCTCTCACCCCCATTGTATAAATATAGATATATAAAATATAGATATATAAAAAGGATACGCATGTGTTATACAGCTATGGTAGTGCTTGTATATCAGGTTTTTTTTAATGCCATTTCAAATGCTTTTAACTCAGCCTTCTTAGACCTTAGGAATGCCAGAGTTGGCAGGAATCATCTCAGTCCTAGTATCTGCGTATGTTGCAAGTGTTATACACATCTCTTTGTTCTAGATCTATAAAGTGTTGCATTCAAGTGTTGTGCCTGTTTTTGAAAATACATTTTTGCTCAAGGATTGAGAAAACCTGCAAGTAGTTAAGTTATGAAACTTAGAGGTTTGTTAGATGTTATGAAGGAATATGTCCTTTTTGTGGTTTGGTGACAAAATGATAATTCATTTTGTGTTTATTAACGATATTGGTTCACACATGCTCGGTTCCCTTCAAAAATAGCTAAAAAAAATCTTCAGAGACAGGTTTTGAAACATACAGGTTTGCTAAATGTTATGGAGCAGTAGCGCTTTTGGTGGGTTGGTGAAGAAATGTTAATTCATTTTAAATTTATTAATGATTTACTGTTTGCACATGCTCCGTTCACTGAAAAATATAGCTAAATGCTGCATTTCATAAAATAGAAGCACCCTCTAATAAAAGTCACCCTCAAAAACAAGTGGCAGTATCTGATCAGGGTTGAAGTAATGATGGATAAAAAACTGTCGGTGGGAGTCTGATCATTTCTGTAAATAGAATCGCTATCGTTTTTTTTTAAACAGCTTGTCTTAGTTGATGTTTCTCTTACTTATTTTAGTTTGAAGAATACCAATAACAAATAGAATAATAGATACATAAGTATCTATTACTGCCTTGAAATAGATACTTAGGTATTTGTTATTTTTTTAATATATTGGTCAGATTTTATTTTGCAAGTGGCAGTCGGCCGTCATTGTGAAGACTCCATCCTGGCCAACCACTGCACTGTCTTGCTCTTCTCAATCATCACAGTGTTTTGGTCCTGTAAACCCCTCCCACCATCTCTCTTCCTCTGCACTTCTCTCGGTCTTGAGTGCAAATGCTTTGTTGGTTTTTTTAAAGGCAGTCCTACCTTTTCACTGGTGAAAGAATGCAGGATCAGCCAGATAATTCCATTTGGACAGATTAGAAGGAAAACAAATTGGGGAAGACTCGACTCAACATAATCTCTCAATAAGCGAGGGACGTCTGCCATGTTTTTCAGAACGTATTGCCCGCCCACAAAGAGAAAGTTGCCAATCGTGAACCGTGATTCTTTGATTGACAATGTAATCACATGTGGTAGGAGACTTCTTGCACTTGCACTCTACAGTTTTATTGATAATAGTATCATTCAGAGCTCTGAATGATAGTATTACAGGCTCTGAATGACACTATTATCACTTAAGAACAGTAGCATTATCACTTTTGGGAGTACTGTATTATGGGGAAATTTTTGTACGCTTTAGTGCGGTATTATTTTGGAAACCCATATATCAAAATAAAGTTGTTCAGGTCTTTGATGTGAAATATTTTATTTTTAGCAATTAAAAATTTGATTTTGCACAAGCCACCTTAGAATACAAGCGTAAAAATATAAAATTTTAATAAAAGATATGCAGATTAGTATTTAGGCATCTTCTTTTCTATAAAGATGTTTATCCTCCTAAGCTAGAGCAGACTGGCTTCCCTCAGATCTGTCCCCACTGCCCAACTGGCAACCACCTCCCTCATTCTCCCCAGCCAGCCATATTCCCACCTTATTGTCTCCTGTGGTAGGGCCAGAAGGGGGAGACCATCATTCCTCTGGAGAACCTCATCTGGATTCTGCCTACATGCATCCCAGCTGTGGCACATGTGAGGGGTGGCTGCTGAGCGTCATGTATTCCTGGCCTGCAGTCCATTTTCCTTCACTTTTTCTTCCTTCCCCAAAGCTGTAGCATGCATTTTGGTGTGAGTTTTTGAGGCACTAATGCATCTCAGAGTGCTGCAGTTCCCTCCCATCATGCCATTGCAGACCCATATTACCACCAGGCCTCCACCTAATGGCAGTCTTGCAGCAGAGCCAACAAGCCCTCCCTGCTTGGGAGAGGAGAGCAACCCAATGGCCAGTCACTCCTATCCACCAGGTCAACCTCCAGCAATATGAGACAGCTTCTTATCAAGGGTCACCAACATGGTGGGCAGTAGCTCTACTGCTACACCACTGGGATGGCATTTATTTGGATATATTTTATTAATAAACAAAAAGTTTGCACTAGAATCCCTCACAAACCAGCTCTGATTTCTCATTATGAAGAATAACAGAAGGTAATCACTCAGTAAAAGGCAAATTTTCTGTGAAGAGAGATTGTTGCTTAGAGGAAATGACTAGCTCATCCCTTTTGGATTGAAGACAGGCTTCTTCATCCTGCTTGCCTGGAACCCATAAGAGAAGGTGCACCTGCAAAATGTGAGGAGTTTGTTCAGTTCTTCTCAGATAGGGTGTCTTCCTTCCATAAGAGCTGGAATTACTCCAATTGAGCATTGTGAGCCCAGTAGTGGACAGCTTGAGGGCCAGGAATGCATCCAGTATACCTGGGTGGAGTTTTGGTCTGTGATAGTAGAGGAGGTTTGCCGGGTGGTCTCGGAGCTGCAGTCAACATTTTATAATCTGGATCTGGGCCCAACATGACTTCTAGTGAGTTGTGCCAGGCATTTGGGCCTGGTGTTCACCAAGGTTGTCTGGTGTTCTTTGTTAGAGGGGTTGTTTCCAGTTGAGATGACATACTCACTGGTAAAACCCCCATCTAAACCCCTTCTAAAAAAAACATCTTTGGACCTGGATATCTTGGCGAACTACCATACAGTCTATAACCTTTCCTTTCTAGGGAAGGTTGTGGAGAAAGTTGTAGTGCTGCACCATGAGGAGCACCTAGCATCCTTTGACATCTTCAAGCCTCTGCAGTCTGGTTTTAGAGTGAGGCACAGCAAGGAGATGGCACCAGACAGTGTGCACAATAACCTGCTGTGGGAAAGAGATAAGAGAACAGTCTGTTCTTGTCCTCTTTAATCTCTCTTTTACATTTCATACTATGAACCATGGTTTACTTCTGGACTGACTTAAGGAGTATGTGGGACTCACTGGCACTGTTATTCACTGGTTGAGTCCAACCACCGGGGTAGAACCCAGAGGGCAGTGTTAGAAACTTTTTCCTCGCACCAGGTGGTTCTGTCCTGTGGCATACCCCAGGGTTCAGTCCTGTCACCAGTGCCGTTAATAGTCTATATGCTTCCCCTGGTTAAGGTTATGAGATGTTATGGGCTTGGGTTTCACTGCTATGCAGATGATACCCAGCTCTATATGTCTTTTACTCCTGGGATGCAAGGTGCTGTCGATATGTGTAAGAAGTGCCTGGCAAAGATCCAGAACTGGATGGCATCAAGCAGGCTGAGACTCAGCCTTTAGAAAACTGAAGTTTTAGTGATTCAGCTGAGCCATGGGGGGTGGGAGATTTGCAGCTGGTGCAAGAGAGACTGGACTTTGGCTTGGTGACTCTGGCTTGATAGCTGCCTATAGGGTGAAGAATCTGGGTGAAGAATCATACTGGATGAAGGCCTGACAATGGAGGCCCAGGTGTCTGTCGCAGTCCAGAATGGCTCTTTTTTTATTCAAATTTTATTAAAGTTTCCAATACAGAGAATGAATCATAACAGTATAGATCATGAACCCCATACATCAGATACAAAGTACAGGATGATTCGCTCTCCTCTGACCCCCCTCCCACTCTGCCCACCATCCACCCCGAACAACCCAGCGCCTCTTTACACATTTAGCACGGAACCTATGGATATGGCCTAGTGATGCTTAGACCCGTAATGCATAGAGAGTTTGTAGTGGGCCCCAAATCCTATCAAATTTCTTAATTTTGTTGTATAGACTGGCAATAGTCCTTTCTGTTCTGAGGTTCGCAAGTAACTCCTGAAGCCATTCAACATATGTTGGTACCTCCGTATCTTTCCAGTGTCTTAACACCACTTTTTTAACAGACATCGACATCAAGGCTATGTAGTGCTTCCTGTTCACCACCAACATGGAGGAGAAATCCCCAAGAAGACATATTTCGGGGGTGAACAAGTCTGAGAGCCCTAAAAGAGGGTCAGCACGCTGTTTAATCATAGTCCAGAGTGGGACAACTTTAGAACAGCTCCATAAAATATGAAGAAGGTCTCCTTCTTGGGACTGACATCTTGTGCAAAGAGGAGAGGACACCAAACCCAGTCTGGCAAGTCTATGCGGAGAATAATAAATGTTGTGCAAAATTTTGAATTGCATTAATCTAAGTCTGTCCTGCTTGAGGAACTTATGGCAACTTTGCCAGGAGAGGCCAATTCAGATCTCTGCCCTGGAAGAGAGAGCCCAAAGGTGACGGGAGCATTGTTATCAGGATAGACCCAGGCAAATAGGAGCACTGTATATTTTAGACAGTATGAACTCACAACTCGTTAAGGTAGCTTGAATCTGATAAGGGCAACCGGGGGGAGTCGAACCCATTACCTTAACTAGGAGATGACGAAGCTGGAAAATCTTGAAGATTCTTATGTGAGGTATCATAAACTTGTGCATAATGTCAGCTGAGGACCACCATTGACTGTTGGGTGTTATAAACTCATCTAGACGGCAATCTCCTATCTGAGGGAGCTAACTGGCTGGGAGAGGCTTACCATCTAGTAGATAATTAGGGTTACCTATTACGGGTTGAAATAAATCCTTGAGATGCTTATATCTCAGAAATGTGCACAATTGAGTATGAACCCTGATTGAAACAGCTATAGGGGAACTACATAGAGATTCAGGTAGGGAACTAACCTTGGTGTATAACAGCGCAGCAGGGCAAAGGCCGTGTTTTTTTATGGAAGCAGACTCGACAGCTAACCAGGTCGGGGGGTAAGCGGCTGCCGTGGACAATTGATCCGCGGTCAGCCATCTGAGATACTTGTTGGCCTGGCTGGCCCAATAGTATAGCCCAATATGGGGAAGCCTTAATCCTCCTTTAGCTTTTGGGACAGCTAATTTATGGAATGCCATCCTAGCCTTCTTATCACCCCATATGAAAGTAGAGATCATACTGTGCACTTTTTTGACCCAGGACAGGGGGAGCCATATGTTTAGCATGTTGAGGGGGTAGAACAAATGAAGGAATACATTCATTTTGATTAGATTAATTCTGCCCCAAAGAGAAAGGGGAAGTAGGGTCCACCTGCGAAGGTCTAGGTCTATTTTATGCACCAGTGTGTCAATATTTAGTTGTCTGAGCCAAGCTGCATTCCGAGTTAAAAGGAGCCCCAGGTATTTAATACAGTCAGACTTCCAAGTGAGCCCGAACGCAATAATGTCCTGTTTGTATACCCGATGATTAAGAGGAAAAACTACAGTCTTTCCTACATTAAGTTTATAGGTTGAAACCTTGCTGAAGTCATCTATTAACTTCAAAATAGTGGGAATAGATGTGAGTGGGTGGGTTACTTGCAGCAGAAGATCATCTGCGTAGGCCGCAACTTTAACCACCTGCTCACCTAGAAAAATATCCGAAATGCCCTGGGTGCCTGATAACCTCCTAATAAGAGGCTCTAAGTAAATGTTAAAGAGAAGGGGAGATAGGGGGCACCCCATCTGGTCCCCACATGCAGTTTAAAGGGACTAGAGACAACCCCATTACATGAGATTCTGGCAGAGGAGAACTTGTATAACAAGCTAACCCAATTCTGGAATTTCATGGGGAAACCGAAAACTTCCATCATAACAAACAAATAGTCCCAGTGGACTCTGTCAAACGCCTTCTCAGCATCCAATGAAATCAGGACCATTAGATGAGAAGCATCCTTGTATGCCAGGAAGACATGAGACAGGGTCCTCAGATGATCAACCGATGATCTCCCTTTCATAAAACCAACCTGTTCTGCCCCTATTAGAAAGGGAAGTACTGCCTTCAGATGGTCGGCTAATAACCTTGCCAGAATTTTAATATCATGGTTGAGAAGGGAGATCGGCCTATAACTTGAGACCTGGTCGGACGGTCTGTGTGGCTTGGGCAACAGAATAATCAATGCCTCAAAAAGGGAGGGATCAGATATTTGACTGGAAAGGATAGCCTGAAAAAGTGGTAACAGAATGGGAATCAATTGATTAGAAAAAACTTTGTAAAAGTTGGAGGTGAACCCATCAGGGCCCAGAGATTTGTCAGGTAGAAGAGATTTAATTACCCTTTCAATCTCGCCCTCAGAGATAGGAGACTCCAAAATTTTCTGCTGGGATTGTGTAAGAGATGGCAATTATAAATCACTCAGATCTTCATAAAGTCTGTCCTTAGATGGGGGGTTGGCCATGGGGCCATATAAATCCTTCAAATAATTTGTGAACTCCTCCGCTATCTCCGAGGGTAAGACCCTAAGGGAGTTGTCTTTGGGGGAGTGGACTGCAGGAATGAATCTGGCGGATTCCTGTTGTTTAATACGCAATGCTAACATTCTGCCCGCCTTCTCACCCTGATCGGTACATACAGCTTTTGTTTTCAAAATTGCAAATTCGACTTGCTTCGATAACATAGCTAGGTAGGTTTCTCTCAATTTCATTAAATCTTGTTTAAATGTCTCTGAGGAAGATGGAGAGAGAGCAGTCTCCATACCCCTAATCTGAGAGAGAAGATCAGAAATCCGAGATGTCCTCTCTCTTTTCCTTTTCAATGTTAGGCCTATTATAATCCCCCTTAAATATGCTTTACAAGCACCCCATACCATATCAGGCTTCCCTATGGAGTTAGAATTGGTAGCAGTAAACTGCTCTATTTGGGATATTATATATTGAACCGTCTTCGACTCCTTCAAAATTTGGTTATTCAACTTCCATCTGCTCCCTTTATTTGGCAAGGAAGCTAGGGCTATTAGGCAGGTGACCACAGAGTAATTTGACGGGGGCCCTAAGAAAATACTAGAGCTTATAACCTCTGGTAAAAGAGTTTGAGAAATGAGGATATAATCAATCCTCGAGGAAGCTGCATGCACTGGGGAAACAAAAGTGTACTCCCTTGTATTGGGATGTAATACATGCCAGATATCACAAAGACCTACAGAGTCCATCAGATCACTAAAAGCCCTTTGTGCTGGAGCGAGACCTTGATGGGATTGACCTGATCTGTCTAGAGCCTGATCAAAAACGAGATTAAAGTCAACCCCTATGACCATGGGGGTATCCAAAAATGGAGTTAAGGCTTCTATTATCTGAACAAAAAACTAGGGGAGTCTACATTAGGGCCATAGATAGCACCCAAGACAATGTCCAGGGTATGCAGTCTGCCTTTTACAAATAGGAATCTGCCCAAAGGATCAGATATAACTTGGAGAGGTTTGAACAGAACCGACCTATGCAGAAGGATCATGACCCCTCTACTATGGGTCATGCCCTCCGCTGCAAACATCTGCCCAATCCGTTGCCATCTCATTTTGTCAACCTCCCTCTTAAGCAGGTGCGTCTCCTGCAAAAACATAATTTCTGCTTTCAGATGGTTTAAATGTTTCAGAATTTTATATTGCTTAATTTTATGCCTCACCCCTTTAACATTCCAACTACTAAATTGAATATTTCTAGCCATCACTCGTTTTGCCAGTCAGAAATCTTCCGAAGCACAGCATATGTCTATATTTCACATCAGTACTACTCCAAACATGGTATGCGCTGGGTTGTTCTAACCTCCCCCCAACCCTGCCAGTACTGAGTCCTTTCCCCCGACCGCCACCCTGAAACCGCCCCCACCCAAAACAACTCTACAAACCCTAACTCCCCTCCTCCCACACCCACCCCGCTTTGCATGGTCATATGAAACGGCTGTCTGAAAAGTCCCTCTCCTCCAACCTCCCTCACCGTGAACCAGGAAACAAGAACAAGAATACCCCTTTATAACCAGAACACTCCATAGAGAATAACATATCCCCAATTCCTACTGCTTAACATCACCCCTTAATAATACAGGGGAATTAGCTGCACGAGCCCCTTAGAGAAAGTAATCTTCCCTGCTGAAACCCCACGAGCCATGCATCGACATGGTCCATGGAGCATGAAGTGTGTAAAACACTTGCATCATATGCGGAAATAATAATCTTAGATGCTCTCTTGCAGCACAGCCCGCGAGCAACGGGCATAAACAGCCAACAGTGAGCAGGCCATTACTGTCTTCTTTGAAATAGGGAAAAGTCTGTGAGCTCCAGGGTCACTGTCCAGACTGCATTGCTTGGACCAGAAGCAGTGACTACCTCATTCTTATAGGGAAAATTTGAAAAAAAAAGTGGGAGTCCTCCAAAACAACACTCTATCAGGGTTATAAAAGAGGGGCAGACAAACGCCCAATTAAGGTGTACAGGAACCCTGATATCTCCACCTGTCTGCAATTGCGGAATCCCCGTCTGGTATTCAGGCTAACCATATTTAATGCCTAGTGGCATCAGGGAGTGAAAGGAGGGGAAGCCAAGAAAAGACCAGACCTTACTAACAGGAACAGGAAGAGCCCGAAATTGCAGACAGGGTCTCATTATAAGCTCCGAGAGAGCTGAGCATTGCCCCCCCCATTGCCATAGAATCAGGACATCACCCCTAAGGAAATGAGTTGCCAATTCTGTCAGAGTGAGATTTGACTTGAACACAATGACCCCGCTCAGATATCCATTATTTAGGACCAGAGGGAAAACTCAAGAGCCCGTTAACCCTCAGCTTGAACCCAAAGACGAGGCTGGCTTAGCCAGAGCCAAAACAAGAGAGTCAACAAAATATTAGACAGTGCTTGGAGTGAGAACCGGATCGGGAGCAAAATGTCCATTTTTATATCAGAAAGGAGACCATTCATGAGAGTTGCAGCGTAGAGTAAGATAACCAGATATACAGTTTGCCACCAACATAGCCCCAGAGAGTTTATTGAGAATTGTAAATCTGCAGCAGCTAGACAACACCACCAATGGAGAATTCAGCATAGCACACTGCACCAGGTCGATTCTCATGCAGGCTTAAATAGGTCAGGAAGTGCTTCTTTGAACCCTGCCGTTGCCAACTCCACTTCCTCGTAGGTCACCCAGGAGCCGTTCAGGCAAACTTGAAGCCTTGCAGGAAAGCCCATACGAAACTTGATTCCCACGGCAATCAGCTTGAGGATCAATTTGTGAAACGTGGCTCATTTCTGACGCACAGATAAAGGCAGATCTTGCACCACCCTCAGCTTTTTACCTTCCCATTGCAAATCTTGTACTTCCTTAACTTTGTGTAAGAAATGCTGTTGCTCCTGGAAATTTAAAAAGCGAAATATGAATGACCTGGGGGGGGCTCCAACCAGGGGAGGGGGGCGTAGTGCACGATGAGTTCTTTCTATGATATAGTTTGCTCCAAAGGGGGAAGGGCCTGCCACCTTCTCCATGAACTTCTTAATGAACTTGATGGGGTCTGCACCCTAGTCACCTTCGGGCAAACCTATAATAACTGCATTGATGAGGCAACTGCGCCCCCTCCAGATCTTCCACTTTATTCTCCATCTTCACTAGCCTTTGCCTCAAGGCCACTAACTCCAGTTCGGTTTTGTCCTGTTTCCTTTCAACAGAGCGTATACAAGCTTCATTATCAGCTGTTTTCTTGGAGAGCTCCTCCAGGGTGCTAGAGATGCCTTTTATTTCTCCTGCCATATTCTGCATTTCAGCCTTAAAAGGCTGAAACTCCTCTAAAAACCTCGAGAGGTTAAGGGAATCCACATCAGGGCTCTCAGTAGTGACAGGCAGTGAGGATTGCAAGGCAGAGGCCATGGCTTTTTTAGAGGCCTTCTCGGGTGTAGCAAGAGGCGTCTGTTTGGAAGTGATTTTCCACATCTCCTCGTCCATCAACTTCTTATAACGGGGGCACGAACGTTTAAGAAGGTGACAATCAAGCAGTCTGCGCTAAATAATGCCGTAAAACAGGATTTTAAAGAGATGTAACAGGCAGAAGGTCAGAGCAAACAGAGAGGCGTCCTACACAGCACACCACATCACGTGACTCCCAGAATGACTTTTTTTCATCTTCAGAATATGCACCAGATCAGATCCCTTATCCCACCCCTGGGTCTGGTCACACTAATTCATGCATTTGTGACCTCCAGGTTAGGGTACCATAATGTTCTGTACCTTGGGGTTAGTGAGGGTAAACTGTGATGCCTGCAGCTGCTGCAGAACTCAGCCACCCAGGTAATGATGGGCTTTCCAAAATCATGTCATACTTCTCTGGTACTGCAAGATTTGGACTGGCTGCTGGTGAAGTGGCATATCTCATTTAAGGTAGGTTTATTAGCTTAAAAAGTCCTACATGGACTGGGCCCAGACTATCTGGCTGAGCTTCTGCACCCACACATCCCTGTCCGCCCACTCCGATCGATCGGGAAGGGCCTCCAGGTAGTTCCTAGGGCTAGGCAAAAGACCTTGGGGGGCTTGGGCTTTTGAGGTAGCAGGCCCGACTCTCTGGTATTCTCTGTCCAGAACTTTGAGAGATGCCCCCTTGACTGAGGCTTTTAAGAGAGGTCTTAAAATTTACTTGTTTCAAATAGCATTTGGGTATATTCGGTGACACCTTTTTCTCAGCACATTGAAAATTATCAGTTAGTTTCATTATGTTGTTTTAGCTAAAATTCAGGTAGTTATTTATTGTTTTATTTGGGTTTGATATGGTTACTTGTTTGTTGGTTTTCATTGTGTTTCATTGTAATAGCACTCTGAGCCTGCAGGGAAAGGCCCCTATATAAATAAAGACTACTACTACTAACTGTATTACCTTTGCAATGTAGTTACTGTACATGCAACAGGCGTGTAACTACAGTGTAGTTACCCCGGTTGCATGTAATAAATGATTACCTCACCTGCAGTTACATTGAAACTGACACTTAAAATAAAGTGAGACCCCTGTGCTGGTCTATTGTTGGTAAATGCTGTGTAAAAATGGGCTCCACGATGCCGGTTCGACAATTTCATTGTTGACTGATGTTACAGTGATGGATTTATGCCGACCACAATTACGGTCGGCATAAGACCATTCACTACAAAATTTGTTTTCTTTGGCTCTGCCCCAAGCACCCCCCGGAACTAAACTAATCAACTCTGAGTCTGACTTGATTCAGGGAGGGAGTGCAAGACCCCGAGAAAGCAGTGCCGGGTCCCACAGTGACAGTACAGTGACCTGTCGATGTTGTCGCTGTACTGTCATTCACAGTGCAGGTTTCACTGTGTGATCAGCATATGGTAAAAATGGGTAAACGCAGGATCCTATTCTAAATAAGATGATGCTTCACAGCTTGGCTATCCTGGATATATAAACTGTAAAATGTGCTGAAGCAGGACCACATTAAAAATAAAATAAAAAAGCTCTGCTGGGTCATCCTGGGTAAATACATTGTTGAATGGAGTAAATGCACAATACATTGCAGCCAGATCTACAGTAAGGTGAGACCATACCTGGAAAACTATGCAAATTCTAGAAATCACACCTGTAGATGGACATGGACCACCTGCACTCTATCTAAGGGGGAACCACAAAAATGGTACCTGAGAAGTTGGGAAAACTGTATCAGAAGATGATAGCATGCCTCAACATTTACACAGTAGTGGCCAGAAGGGAAAGGCGGGACTTGTTAGAGATATATAAAATCACACATGCCCACACAATGCAAAGCATCATGGGCTGCATATGCAAATCACCACAGAATGTTATGCTGGTTCAACTTTAAGCAGAATTGCATGGTGCCAAAAAGCCTCTCACACAGTTTGCAAAGGATGCTAACAGAATATATATATATGCATATGTGTGTGTATATATATATATATATATATATATTTGTGGGGTATTAACAGAGTAGCCTGTGGTGAACTGTATCCAATGAAAGAGGGCAATGTGTTGATGAGACACAAGTAAAATTTTTGAGGAAAAGGTTTAAAGGGGATACAAGGACATATTTTCTTTATGAAAATGGCGGTCTATGAGTGGAACAGACTGCCTAATGAGATGTCACACTCAAAGTCTGTAACTAGGTTCAAACGCAAATGAAACATACATAAACAAAATAGTAAAAGCAATGGGAAAAGGGAATGGTGTTTTCTGGGGAAGGAATCAAAAAACCATTAGGGCTATTGATCAATTACTGGCCCAGTGTAGGTCAGGTATGGCTTCAGGTAGGCATGCAGGTAGAGCAGATAGTCACTGGGTCTTTTTCTGATGCAAATTTAACGTATCAGTCTCACCAGAGCTGAGATATCCTGGGTAAATACAGTCTGAAAATGTGGAAAAACATAGCCCTACAGAAACTGAGATATTGTATCTCATTTGGGTTATCCACAGCATAGTAAACAAAGTTAAAAATAGATAGAAGTAGAACCCCACTTATAATACAATATTGCATTTCTGTTTGGCTATCCACAGTAAATACTTTTGTGCATGTTTAATGATAGGAGTACTGTTTGAATTGTGTCTACCTGTATGTATATTTGTCACTTTCTCTTGCCTGTCTTTCATTGTTTACCATTCTCCAGGTCACACCTCAAAATTAACCCTGGCTCAGTGTGCCTTTCCCAGAAACAAATTTAAAGAAAAATGATAAATGCATGCCCACACTAGAAAGGTGTTGCATCGCAGCTCAGTGATCATGAGTTAACATATACCTGTTGTTTGTTTAATGCATAAAATCAGGATCCCACTGAAAGTGAGATGTCACATCTCAGATGAGCTGTTCAGAGAACATACAATCCAGAAATGTCCAAATACAGGACTCTACAGAAAATTAGAGTTTGCATTGTAAAATTCTAGTTAAAAATGGTATTAGAGGGCTTAAGGACATTTAAAGTGGATCTGTCTGTGGGCTTTGATATGTTACATCCCATGCGCTTAAGGAAATAGGGAGTTCCTAGCTGAACTACTAGCTGAGCTATTCAGCAGCTCAGTGGAAACAGGGACAGCACACAGGGACCGAAGAATGGCAAACTTTCTTATGAACATGAGCAGGAGCAGGGAAGTTTTGAGGAACTACACACCTGTTAGCCTAATGTCGATTGTGGGTAAACTGCTTGAGATCACAATACATTTCCTGGAGGCAAATGGACTGCAGAACAAAAGACCTCATGGGAAATGGGATGTGGTTTATGTCAAACAAAACTGATCGCTTTCTTTGTTTGGATGACAAAGACAGTGAACAAGGGATAGGCAGTAGACATACTCAACTGTACTGTGACATTAGTAAAGCCTTTGATTATGCCCCATAAGGATGGTAGGTAAGCTACAGAACCTAGGAATAGAGGTCAAAATTGCTAGGTGATGAGAAATTGGATACATAACAGGATCCAGAGAGTGGAAATAAATGAGGAGTTCTAGAAACTCGTGGTTACCATGTAATGACACATGTATCATTATGGGACTGTCCTCTTTGACATCTTTATCTTTGACACTAGGGTGCTGTGGGGATTCATAGAAACATAGAAGTTGACGGCAGATAAGGACCGCAAGGCCCATCCAGTCTGCCCATTTCTTTTTCTGCCTTATAAATGTGCCATCAGCCTTTGATCTGTCAGTGGCCTATTTATTCATACTCATCTGTATTGCTCGATTATGCCTATCCCATGCCTGTTTGAAGCCCTGCACTGTATTCATAGCCACCACTTCATGAGGTAGGCCGTTTCATGCATCCATCACCCTTTCTGTGAAAAATAATTTCCTCACAATCCCCCTTAATCGGCCTCCCTCTAATCTCATGCTGTGTCCTCTTGTCCTGCTATGTTTCTTATATTTAAACATGTTAGACTCTTTCACCTTGTTAATGCCCTTAAGGTGTTTGAATGTCTCGATCATATCACCTCTCTCCCTCCTTTGCTCAAGGATATACATATTGAGCTCCGTTAATCTGTCCTCATATGTCTTCTGATGCAGTCCCTGCACCATTTTTGTTGCCCTTCTGGACTGTCTCAATTTGGTTAATGTCCTTGTGAAGGTGTGGCCTCCAGTACTGCATGCAGTGCCCAGATGGGGCCTAACAAGTGTCTTGTAAAGAGGGATTATTACCTCCCTCTTACGACTTGTGATACCCCTACTAATACACCCTAACATCCCCCTTGCCTTACCTACTGCTTTAGAGGTCTGCTTGGATGATTTCAGATAATCGGTGATGATGATGCCCAAGTCTCTTTCTTCCTTTGTGACTGCCACCAACTCCCCTCCCAGCCTATAGGTGGCTTCAGGGTTTCTCTTCCATATGTGTATGATCCTGCACTTCTTTGCATTAAATCCCAGTTGCCACTCTTCTGACCATTTTGCTAGTTTATCCAGATCTCTTCTCATTCTGCCCACCCCATCTGGATCATCTACTCTGTTGCAGACCTAGGTGTCATCTGCAAACAGACAAACCTTACCCTCTAGTCCATCTGCAATGTCACTAATGAAGATATTGAAGAGGACTGCCCCAGGACTGATCCCTGAGGTTCCCCACTTGTGACTTGCTTCTGTTCTGACTGTATACCATTTACCACCACTCTCTGTTTTCTGCCCGTCAACCAGTTTACCACCCAGTTGACCAACTTCTGACCCATCCTGAGCCTACCCACCTTACTTAACAATCTTCTATGTGGAACAGTGTTGAAAGCTTTGCTGAAGTCAAGGTAGACGACATCAACTGCTCCCCCTTGGTCCACCACTCTGGTTCCCAGTCAAAGAAATCAATGAGATTAGTTTGACAGGACCTTCCTTTTGTAAACCCATGCTGTCTTGGATCCTGTGCCCCTATAAATTCCAGGTGTTGCACTATCCCTTCCTTAAGGAGTGCCTCCATAATCTTGCCCACTACTGAGGTAAGACTGACTGGTCTGCAGTTCCTTGCCTCCTCCCTGATACCACTCTTGTGGAGCGGGATCACATGAGCCCTTCTCCAGTCTTCTAGGACCTCGCCTGTGCTCAGAGACTCACTAAACAGTTCTGCTAATGGCTCTGCTAGTTCCACCCTTAGCTCATTAAGTACCCTGGGATGTATGCCATCAGGTCCCATTGCCTTGTCCACCCTGAGCTTAGCGAGCTTTTGTAGGACCCTTTCTTTTGTGAAGGGAGTAATGCTCATCTCCCTCCCCCCCCCGTGTCCATGGTGCTGAGCTGTAGGCCCTGCCCTACCTTCTCTTCAGTAAATACTGAGCAAAAGTATTATGAAACCAAACATACAGTACAAAATCAATTACACAATTCAATGATGTACTTCACCCTTAAACCCAATAATCCTCCACCCCCCACAACCCCCCCCTTACTCCACCAGAGCACAAGCACACTGTTCCACAAAAAATGAAAGAAAAAGAAGGGGCCTTCACCTGAGCACCTAATAAGAGGGCAAAATAACCAACCCAGTAATTTTCAGCTGCAAGAACATTCAAAGGGCTAAAAGAGCCCCCAGCAATCCCGATACTTTTCAAGTCTGTCTTGTCATGAGGCAGTATGCTTCTCAGTGGCTAAAGCTTGTAAAATTTCTTGATGCCATTCTCTATACAATGGTACAACATCATCCAACCAATGGTGTATGGATTCCAATTTTGGCAGTAATCAAAGTCAGGGACATATAGGCCTTATGAGGTCCAATGATCTCTTTCAGATAATACCTGACAAGACAGATTTTTAGGAGTGAAAAATGAGTGTAACCCCAAAAAGTTATTGCAGGAGGTACAAATAGCAGTCTAGAGATAGGGCAGCCTTCGCACAGTCCCAAAGAATGTGCGTAAGCGAACCCTCACCCTGTCCACAGCAAGAACAGTCTACCAAGGCTTTCATGCCCATTCTGTGTAGTCTTTGGGGGGTATAATACATATAATGTAAAGTATGAAATTGAGTTAGGTGGTATCTATCTTGTTTAATGAGTTTGTAAACTCTGTTCCAGAGTGTTTGCCAAGTTTATGGTCAAGTGTAACTGCAGCATTTGTTGCCAATAATAACATACACCAATGAAACCATCAGTATCTTTAAGCTGGAATAACATATAAAACTTGGAAATAGAATGGGGTTGCTCTGCTATTGAAAAACACTCCAACAAGGTTGAAAAGTGCTGAGTAGGCTGGGGGGGCCAGGCCCAAAAAACTGTTGAGCATTGTGTAAAGTTAGTAATGTTTGAAGAGATGATATACTGAGATGGAAAATTGCTGTTGAACCCTAGCAGCTGGACACAACTTACCCCCCCTCAATTAAGGCATCTAGCAAAATGTTTTGAGGCTGTGGACAGGAATTGGTTGGAATAGGGTGATTAGCTATTCAGAAATTAGGATTCTCTAATATAGGTTGAGATAAATCCTTGCTCTGATCAGGTCATAAATATGAACATAGTTGCTTTAGGGCCTTAAGAGACCACATCAAAGGAGTGCGATGAAGCTGTGGAGGCAAAGAGGAGGGTTTGAGATTTATCAAACTGCCCAGCTGGAGACGCTACTTTGTGCACAGCCGCACCTCTAAGGTAAGCCAGAGGGGATGGTAAACCAAATTCATGGGGGTAACTGGAAAGTGTCTCCAATGGAAAAATGTAGTGGAATGCAGGGCAAGACAATAAAGAAAAAATTAGGCTAACATAAACTACCATTCTCCTTGGGGAGGATTAACTTAAAACAGGCTCAGTGGGCAGCTTTTTGCTTCCAAAAGAAATCCGTAATCAGGGCTTGAAGGTGGCCAAATCATAGTTTAGGCAGAAATAAACCAAGCACACCCATGTGGTAGAGAATGTGAGGTAAAATATTCATTTTGATAACATTAACCGTATCCCAGAGAGATAAGGGAATGGCCATCCATCTCTGCAGGTCTTCTTTGACAACCTGCAACAAGGGAGTTATATTCTGTTGCAGTAGTAGAGAGATAGAGAGAGAGACAGAGAGGAGAGAGAGAGAGGGAGACCTGTATACCTAAGTAAGTGATGGCTTTGGGCTCCCAACACAATCACAGGTTGAGAATCTGTTGTTTGGAAAAATAAGAGTCCAAGGGTAAGACCTTGGTTTTGACCAGGTTGAACTTGTAATCTGCCAAAGCTGAGAAGTGCTGAATCTCCCTTAATAGCACCAGGATTGAGATCTAAGGGGATTCAACATGTAAAAGGAGGTTGTCTGCATACGCAGACATTTTGTAAGTAATATTACCCACCGAAATCTCCCAGACCTCCAGATTAGATTGAATTCAGTACAAGAGAAGTTCTAGATATAAATTAAACAAGAAGGGGGACAGAGGGAACCCCTGTCTTGTACCATGTTGGAGCTCCATGGGGTGGACAAGACTCCATTACCCTTATTTTTGCTGTGGGATTATAATACAGTATCTTAACCCACTTACAAAAATTAGACGAGAATCCAAATTTCTTATGGGTAGCAAAAAGAAAAGACAAAGAGACCCTGTTGAAGATTTTTTCCACATCCAGGGAGATCAGAGCTGTAGGAGTCTTGCTCTACCCGGATGTGGAAACAAGTTGCATAAACTTCCTAACATGGTCACTGGCATGATGGCCCACCATAAAGCTGACATGCATAGGAGATATTAACCCATCCCATACCTGAGGAAGCCGGTTGGTAAGTATCTTAGATAATATTTTCAAGTTTCAGCTGAGCAAGGAGATAGGACCGTAGCTGCCAGGGAGCAGTGCATTTTTTCCCCAGCTTGAGAATGAGGGAGATCCAGGCATGAGTAAAGGATGACTCAGTAACATCTGAAAACAACAAAAAATTAAATAGGTGGGTTAGAAAAGGGGCTAGGATGTCAATACAGGCTGTATAAAAACTGTTAAGAAAACCATCCGGCCCAGGTGCTTTATCTTTTGGGAGGCACTCAATGACCTGGCAGACTTCCAGTTGAGTTATAGGAGCTTTGAAAAAGGTCTTGTTGATGATTCAATAAAAAAGGGAGAGGGAGCTGGTTTAAGTAGGCCTCAATCTCATCCAGGAGACTCAAGGAAGTGGGCTCTTGACTATAGAAGGAACAGTAGTAGACATGAAAAGCTTCTGCGATGTCTTATGGGTGGGTGGGAATCTCACCCCCAGATGTAGGCTGGAGACTGAGTATGACTCTTAGAGATTCTACTTGCTGAAAGTGGAGAGCTAAGAGTTTCCTGGCCCATACTCCAGATTCAAGATAATGAATCCTGGTGTGTTGCAGAGCCAAGTCCACTTTATCCACCAGTAGACCAAAATATTGGGCTGTAAGAGAATTCAGCCAGGACCAGGTGTCAGCATCAGGCCTGGAAGTGGAAGAATGTTCAATTGTGTGGATCAGATCAAGAAGGTTGTCAAGCAATTGAGTTCTGCATTTTTTAGCCCAGGTTGCCAGTCTGATGCATTCACCTTGTACTGCATATTTGCGGCAGCACACAAGACATCCAAGACCGGAACTAAAACTTCATTGTCCTGGAGAAAATTTTTTAAGGTTTGGATAGCTGCAAGGGAGTCTGAGTCCTTAAGGGGTTAAGGATTAAGGCACCAGGTCTTATCATGGTCCTCCAGCCCATGGATGGCGTAATCCATCAATACAGGCGAATGATCAGAAATAACCGTGGGCTGGATTGAGCTCTCCAAAAGACTGGGAAGGCATTCTTTGCTGACCAAAAAAAAATCAATTTAGAAATGAGAAGAGTGAGCAATGGAATAAAAAGTATATTGGAGCACAGTTGGGTATAATGTGTGCCATGGGTCCACCAACCCCACTGTATCCTTAAATTCTCATAAGCCCTGTTTTCCTGGGGAATGGCCCTTCCTGCAGAAGCCAGAACAATCCAGGTCCATATGGAAGACCATGTTTCAATCTCCCCCCAGGAAAACATAAGATGAACAAAGGGTTCCAATTGCAGCATCAGATCAGAAAGAAAAATTGGGAGAATCAATCTTAGGGCAATATACAGATCCTGATAAAACTTGTGTGAGGCCAAGTCAAACATGAAGTAGCAGAAATCGTCCCTCTGGGTCCCATCATTCCTGTAACATGCTGAAGAGGGTGTGTCTATCTATCAAAATAGCAATGCCGCTCTTCTTTTTGCTATACCCTGTCCCAAAAATGTGTCCCATCTATTCCTTCTGAAGGAGGGAGATCTCATCCCAACACAAATGGGTCTCTTGGAGAAAAGCCACCCCCAGTTGGAATTGTTTAAGGTGTTTCAAAACCATGGCCCTCTTATGCTTATCTTGTGCCCCTTTAATATTCCAGGAAATTAATCTGAAGAACACACTCATGCTTACTATAAATCACAAAATTACCCATGAGGTATGCCCCACCTTGTAGCCCAAAACATCCCAAAATAGATTGTGCTCTGGTCCCACACTGTCACCCCAGACCTCCCTCCCCCAAATGCCCTATAAACAAGACATCTAGGGTCAACTGGTTAATACCCGAAGTAAATCCCAAAAATAAGACAATAAAACTCCCTCCCAAAACCCCAAAACATAGACCTCCCCTCTCCCTCCCTACCCCAGACTCCCATCCCAACAAAAACAACATATATGAAGCACCCTTTCCTGGTCCAAATGACAGCACTCTAAGGATTCTGCAGACCATGACGTGATCAAGGGACCCCAATAGACCTTCCCACAATATGATAATATCCCAAACATAACTAATATAAACTTCGGGCTGTCCACCCCCCCCCAAGACCAGACAAAGTATATATAAAACCCCATCACAAAAGGCAAGTCATGACTGTAATATATAAAAAAAGACAGTTCACAGTTCAAAATGGCTATAACAACAATTAGAACAGAAGTTAAACTTTATAATTGAAGAAGAACTCCAAACACTAGTAGCTAAAGAACAAGAGCACATAAGAAAGACTAGCATAATAATGAACCCTCCGCATCCCTTAAAATGCTCAAAAAAAAAAAAAGAGGAAAGCTGCAAAAAACAATAATCCTTATTGGCTAGATTCCAATAAATCCACTCCCCGGTAGGTCACCAATGAAGCACATAAAAACAGGACTCCTTCTATAACACAGAAGCCAAAAGAAAAACCATGCACAGGTTCCAATATAGGAGTAAACCAGAAAAATCCTCTTGAAGTATTCAGTTCAAGTCTTTTAAAAGTATAAGTAGATCACTAAGCCGGCAAGGTGAGAAAATAAACAGGAATCTTCCCAAGTGTCCTGCCTTAACTTGAACTTGAACAGCATCATAAATAAAACTGAAGAAAGTCTGCCTTTTGGGGAATAGGCTTCTAGAAAGAACACATGGCAAGAACAGCAGCTCCATAGTCTGACAATTTAGAATGACAACTGTGGGAGAATTACCAACCCAAAAAACAAAGAATCTTATAAAATCCTATGAGACAGAACAATCCGGTGATGAGGTCCTTGTAATTTTGAGCTGTGGCCAACAGGAGAATTAAGGTTATACCCCGCATTGAAAAGTTCACACCGAAACAATAATCAGTATAGTAATGAGTCACTTTGGCATGGCCAAATGAAGTCTACAAAACACATCAAGCAGCAGCAAGTGCCATGCCAATGAAAGTATTACTCTGATTCAAATAAAGAAAGAAAATTGTAGTCCAGAAGTGCAAAATAACAATTAGTGCAAGGGGAGCTTACAGTCTCATAAATGCCAGATCCAAAAAGGCAGACAAAGCAGCTCCATCAAATCATAACCTCCCAGCAGCCAGGGACAAACATGAACGTAGCAATAGATCGTAGACTGGCCTGCGCAGTCTCACTTGAAAGCTCCAAAACTAATCTCCATATGCAGCACTGTTAACGTATTTCTCCAACAGAACAGGAAAATCAGGAGAAAGTCAGGGGGCCAAAGCCCGAGCCATACTGCAACAAAAAAGATCTCAAGGAGCTTTAAACTGGTCAGGTAGAAGGATAGATAATTCTCAGTGCACCTGATCCGCTGAGTCAAAATTGCGCTGGGTCCCATGAATGGTAGTTTGAAAACATGTGGAACAGAGCATTCTAAACTTAATACTGGCAGCAATCAGTTTTGAAACAGTGGAATGGTAATCTGCCCTCCTTTGCCACATAGCCACTGGTAAATCTTACATAATCCATAGTTTAGAGTTCTCCCAAAAGATGGACTGGAGCTCTCGAAGCTTAGATAACACATGTTGATGGTCTAAAACATTAAGAAATTTAAATTTGAAAGGATGTGGGGTCTCTGATGCTTGGGCCATAGCCCTGAGTTCCCTCTGGGCCCTTTCAATAACATAGGTTGGGCAATTCGGGGAGGATCCCACTCATTTTTCACACAATTTTTGTGCAAAAAGGACTGGATTGGGACATTCCTCTTACTCCGGCAGCACCAACATCACTAGGTTGTTGCGCCAACTTCATCCCTCCAAGTTCTCTAACCTGACTTCTAACTTAGAAATCTTAGGGCACATATTAGTAAGTTCCGAATCCAACTTGCTACAGTATGCCAGGTATCGAGAGAGGTTACCTGAACCACTGTATCCCCAACCCTCTGAGTTGGAGATTCAGTGGCAAGGTGTAAAGCTTTGAGTTCCCTTGCTAAAATCTGGATGGAGTCCTTAAGTAGGGAAAATTCATCCAGAAATCACTCCTCTGATAACACGGTAGGTGGAAAGGTTGATTTGACCAACAGAGGAGCTTGGGCCTTTGAGCACTTGGATCCTTTCTCCTTCTCTGGTGTCACTGGTGGGGTATGGCATGGTGGGGCAGATCACATATCAGCATCCATGCTATGGTGAGAAAACAACACCAAAGGCAGCAGAGATGGTAAGAAAATTGCCAAAATACTGCAAGGAGGCAGAAATCGAGCAAAACACACTAAGATTTATAAAAATAAGAAATAAGGGCTGGAGAGGTCATGGGAAGCAGCTTCCCCTGTCAGCACATCACGTGACTCCTCGGGAGCAATAAATCCTAACACTTAGTATAGAATAGAGGAGGTACTACGTTACTGGAAAGAACTACAGAAGAAAAGAGCTTGGGAGAAATAATTTTAGAGTCTGAAGGCATCAACACATTGCATTATGGCAGTGGATAGGGCAAATATGTTGTTGAGGTGCATAGGGAGCCAGTGATCACCAGCAGGAGAAAGGAGGTGGCAATATCGCTGTATATGCAATGCAAGGCAAAAGCAAGGTAAATTTTTTGTATAAAACACCCCATCTCCGAGGCTCATAAGTTTGTCGTCACCTAAATTCCGTGTACTGTTTTGGAGTCTGCATCTAAAGAAGGACAGAGTGCAGGCTGTGCAGATAATGGTAACCAATATTCCCCAGGGACAGCAGTAAAGGATGTATAAGGAGTGGTTGAATGATCTGATCATGTACATGCTTATGTGTTGAGAGGGGGGAGCTCAAATGAGGGTGGGGCAGATACAAGACCTCAGTAAAGTCCACACCAGAACGAATGTGTCAAGGAGGACAGTAAAGCATATCTAGGGCTCTCTCATTCAAAATTAGTTACATTAGTTATGAATGGACAGACATGATGTGCCAATAAGCCTTTTTCTGTGGACAGATACTATGTTTCTGTGTCTATGTTAAAGCTTCTATGTATATGTTAAAGCAGGACCCAAATGAAAATTAGATATTGCAGTTCAAATCGGCTATCCTGGGTAAATGCAGTACAACTGTAAGTAAAAATAAAACCCCTATAAAACTGCCATTTGGCATTTTGACTGATTTATGTTGTGTAAATGTTATATAAATTGGTAAATGCAAAATCCTTGTGAAATGAGAGGTTGCATTTCACCTGGGCTGAGCTATTGTATCATGGGAAAATGTACCTCAAAAGCTGGTAAAATCTGGACTCCACTGAAAATAAGATATAATACATCTCACTTGGGCAGGGCACTCTTTGGTAAATGTAATACAAGAATATTTTTTTTTTTAATTATTTTAGTTTTTGTTGACCGGATAAGTGTAATAGACAAATTCTGCCTATTTAAAGGCACAACCTCAGGGAGGGGGATACAGATGAATGCCAATTGACCTTGATCCAGATTAAGCTGTTGGTAGAATTTTTAGTGAATGGGGGGAAATTTGGCAAGGATACCTGGGAAATTCCCCTACTGTTTTGGTAGGGGGTGCTGTTGTGGAGTATCAGTGTTGAGAACAGATGGAGGAATGCAGGAGACAAGGCAGGTTGTGGCTGAGCTACCAGTCGAGGTAGAGAAAGGACCTGCGTGTGAAGAAAAATCATTGGAAGATGGGTAGCAGTAAGAACTGGTTCCCATGTCAGAAAATTTGGAGAATGGAATCTTGGAAATTGAGGATGCAGAAAATGGAATGGAAGTCAGTGAGGTAATTCTCACTACCTCTGACCAGGAAAATGACATGGTGATGGCCCAACTGAGGCTAATTTTGGAGGAGAAACATCTCATTGTGCAGTGCATCCTTGCACGATGATGACAGGAAGATGGAAGAGCAAAGGAACGATCCTGCTAAGAGAGAACATGGAACCAGGAGGCAGCAAGAGAGGCCCGGGAGGAAGAGGGGCTCCAAAAAAGGAAGGAAACAAGCCAACCCCAATTGTGGGAGCACTGGGAATGTCGGCGAGTCAGGCAGTAGTGCGAGCATTTGAATTGCCTGCTGAGGACAGCATTTCAGGAGAATGGTCTCCTGGATCTGTGTTGCAAGGGGCAGGATGTAAGCAAAGCCCTGATGGAAGATGACAACCGGAGTCAGACTGGATTGATTTTATCCAGAGCGGTAAGACTTTACAGGCAATTGTGCAAAATTTAAATAATGAAAGAAACCATGAGAATAACAGCACAGGAGAGCTGTATTACTTGGGGGGAAAACAAGCAGAATAAAATGGAAAGTGTGGATGGAGGATCTATAAACAAAATGGTTTCCCAGGAGAAGGGGATAATTCCCAATGTGCGTAGAAAGGGGGGGAGGACAGAAATGAACATGGGGGAACCCTGTCAGTGCAATGGGGAAATGCCCAGTACTAGCATGGAAAACATTTCAGTACAGGAAGAAGGAAACATGGTCCTAAATTTAAGCAGAACATATTCAGACACTCTGCAAAACAAGGATGCTGGAAAAAAAGGTCAGGAGAATGCAGGGGTTGCGGACCCCCCTCCCCACCCCGTACAAGAGGAAGAGCTAGGCCCTCCAGGTCATCAAGTTATATTGACCCTACTCCCAGGAGATTTACAGTTCGTCTAAGATATAGAGGCAGGCTGGAAATATTTCCAGACAGGGTATATGTGGGTAGGACACTTCTAAAAGAAGCAATGAGATTAATAGCATCTGAAATATGTGCCCTAATACATATTTCAGGTGAAGATGTCTTTGACATAAGTTTCAGGTCCATGAGGGGGTTGGAAACATAAAAACATAGAAATATAGAAGTTGGCGGCAGATAAGGACAGTAAGGCCCATCCAGTCTGCCATTTTTTCTACCTTATGAATGTGCCATAGGCCTTTACTCTGTCAATGGCTTATCAATTCATACTCCTCTGTATTTCTCCCTGATACCTATCCCATACCTATTTGAAGCCCTGCACTGTATTCATATCCACTGCTTCCTGAGGAAGGCCATTCCATGCACCCACCATGCTTTCTCTGAAAAAGAACTTCCTCATATTACCCCTTAATCGGCCTCCCTCTAATCTCATGCTGTGACCTCTTGTCCTGCTATTTTCTTATATTGAAACATGTTAGACTCTTTCACCTTGTTAATGCCCTTAAGATGTTTGAATGTTTCGGTCATATCGCCTCTCTCCCTCCTTTGCTGTAGGATATACAGTACATGTTGAGCTCAGTTAATCTGTCCTCATATGTTTTCTGATGCAGTCCCGGCACCATTTTGGTTACCCTTCCCTGGACTGCCTCCATTTGTTAATGTCCTTGTGCAGGTGCAGCCTCCAGTACTGCATACAGTGCTCCAGATGGGGCCTAACCAGTATCTTGTTAAGAGGGATTTTTACCTCCCTCTCACAACTTGTGATTCCCCTACTAATACACCCCAACATCCGTCTTGCCTTATCTACTGCTTTAGTGGTCTACTTGGATGATTTCAGGTCATCTGCGATGACGATGCCCAAGTCTCTTCCTTCCCTTGTGTTCGCCAGCAACTCCCCTCCCAACCTATAGGTGGCTTCAGGGTTTCTCTTCCCTATGTGCATGATCTTGCACTTCTTTGCATTAAACCCCAGCTGCCACTCTTCTGACCATTTTGCCAGTTTATCCATATCTCTTCTCATTCTGCCCACCCTATCTGGATCATCTACTCTGTTACAGATCTTGGTGTCATCTGCAAACAGACAAATCTTACCCTCCAGTCCATCTGCAATATCACTGATGAAGATATTGAAGGGGACTGGCCTCGGGACTGATCCCTGAGGTACCCCATTTGTGACTTGCATCTCTTCTGACTGTATACCATTTACCACCACTCTCTGTTTTCTGTCCACCAACCAGTTTGCCACCCAGTTGACCAACTTCTCACCCACCCTGAGCCTACCCAGCTTATTAATCAATCTTCTATGTGGAACAGTATCGAAAGCTTTGCTGAAGTCAAAGTACGTGACATCAGCTGCAACCCTTTGGCCACCACTCTGGTTACCCAGTCAAAGAAATCTATGAGATTAGTTTGACAGGACCTTCCTGTTGTAAACCCTTGCTGTCTTAAATCCTGTGCTCTTATGGATTCCAGGTGTTGCACTCTCCCTTCCTCAAGGAGTGCTTCCATAATCTTGCCCACTACTGAGGTAAGACTGACTGGTCTGTAGTTCCCTGCCTCCTCCCTACTACCACTCTTGTGGAGTGGGATCACATGAGCCCTTTCCCAATCTTCTGGAGTCTCTGTACTCAGAGACTCACTATACAGTTTTGATAATGGCTCTGCTAGTTCCACCCTTAGCTCCTTTAGTACCCTGGGATGTATGCCATCAGGTCCCATTGCCTTGTCCACCCTGAGCTTAGTGAGCTCTTGTTGGCCCCTTTCTTTTGTGAAGGGACTTGTGCACTTATCCCTCCCCCCTGTGTGCATGGTGCTGAGCTGTGGGCCCTGCCCTACCTTCTCCTCAGTAAATACTGAGCATAAGTATCTATTTAGGACAGATGCTTTTCCTTGGTCATCCTCCACACACTCCTCCTTATTCCCTTTGATCTTAGCAATACCCCCTCTGGACTTTCTCCTCTCACTGATGTATCCATAGAAAGTTTTGTTCTCTTCTTTTACTATTCCTGCTAGTGTTTCCTCAGTTTGGGCCTTTGCCTGCCTTACTGCCTTCCCTGCTTCCCTTAGGGAAGTTTGGTATGCCTCCCTATCTTTGTCCCGCTGCATTCCCTTATATTTCCTGAAGGCCAATCTTTTGGCTCTGACCATTTCTGCTACTGTTTTTGAGAACCAAAGTAGTTTCCTCCATTTTTTTGTTCTTGCTTTTCTCCCTAACACAGTGAGTTGTTGCTTCAAGTATTGCATCCTTGATGCTTGCCCACTTTGCCTGTACCCCCTCACCTGTCTTTCTTCTTGTCAGGGCTGCCTTAACTCTGTTGGCCATCATATCAAAGTCAGCTCCTCTGAAGTCCCATATTTTTGCCTTGGAATGGGATGATTTACTTCTAGTGGCCAAATAAAACCATACCATGTAATGGTCAGTGACTCCCAGGTCACCTTCTGTCTGGAGATCTGTGATCCTTTCCCCATTAGTCAGTACTAGATCTAGGATAGCCCTATCTCTTGTGGGTTGTTGTACCAGTTGTATGAGGTCTTTCCCATGCAGAGAATCCATTATGTGTCTAGTTCTGGTGGATGTTCCTGCTGGCATTGATCAATCTGTATCTGGCATGTTGAAGTCTCCCATTGTCAGAACCTCCCCTTTTGCTATCATAGAAACATAGAATTTGATGGCAGATAAGGATCTCTTGGCCCACCTAGTCTGCCCATTCCCCTACCTGATGGATAAACTGCAGATTCTAGTTAATCAACAGCTTACTTCCTCCTATCCCCCACTAGAATTGCTTTATGCCTGTCCCATGCATTCTTGAATTCTCCCACTGTTCCTGACTCCACAACTTCCTCAGGAAGGCTGTTCCATGCATCCACAACCCTCTCTGAGACAACATGCTTTCTAACATTACCTCTGAGCCATCCCCCTTCTATCTTCAAATTGTGCCCCTTTGTTCTTGCACATCTCTTCTTCTGAAAGATGCTACCCTCTTGTACTTTGTTAATTCCCTTAAGATACTTGAAAGTTTCTATCATGTCCCCCTCTCCCTCCTTTCTTCAAAGGTATACATATTAAGCTGCTTTAGTCTCTCCGGTTATGTCTTCTAGTGCAGACCCTGCACCATTTTGGTTGCCCTCCTCTGAACTGCCTCCACTCTGTCTATGTCTTTGCGGAGATGTGGTCTCCAGAATTGCATGCAGTACTCCAGATGGGGTCTCACTAACAGTCTGTACAGAGGGATGACAACTTCCTGTTTTCTACTGTTGATGCCTCTCCCTATGCATCCCAGTATCCCCCAGCCCTCCTTACTGCCTTCTCACATTGCTTGCCCACCTTTAGGTCATCTGATATAATTACTCCTAGGTCTCTCTCGATTTTTGTTGTTGTTATTAACTCATCCCCCATTGCTCTTCCCCTGGGTTTTTGTTTCCCAGATGCATTACCTTGCACTTCTTTGCATTGAATCTGAGCTGCCACATATTTGACCATTCCTCCAACCTTGCCAAGTCCCTTTTCATCCTTTCCACCCCACCTGTATATCTTGTATATCTTCTAACAGTAATGTGTCTATGTCCTCCCTCTGGTCTGGAGGCCTGTTGACAACCCCAGTTCATATGGCTGTCCCATTTCCTTTTTCCAGGGAAACCCACAATTCTTCTGGCTCCATATGTGTATTCTGAATTTCTGTAGCTTTGATATTTTCACTGACATTAAGGGCCACCCCCCCCCCTTTTTTGCACCTCTGTGTATTCTGAACAGTACATAGCTGGGTGCTGAAGTCTCCCAAGTGTGGTTACTGGTGAACCATGTCTCACTAATGGCTACTATGTCCATTTTGTCCTATGTCATTGTTGCCTGCAGGTCCTGGATCTTGTTTCCCAGACTTCAGGCATTTGTGTACATTATTTTCCATTGGCCAGATTTCAGTGCGTTAGTTGTTGGGCAAGATTCGGTGTTTCCCCTGGCAACATATGGGAAGCTGGATCCTTTTCCTTACCTGGTGATGCAAATGAACTACAAACATACTGAACTCTTGTTTGATCACTAGCTGAGGGGGATGGGTGTTCTTCCCATTCGACGTATCGTGTGCTGCACTCCTCTCCCCATTTGCTAGTTTAAATATTTTGCAAAGACATCAAACTTCTGCCCCAATGCACTGACTTCCTCCTTAGTCAGATGCAGTCCATCAAATTTAAAGAACTTTCGCTCCCAAAACTGTTGCAAGTTACCTACAATATGTGTGTTCTTTTTCCTGGCATCAACCCTTGATCCACATGTTTAGCTCCACTATCTCCCCTTCTCTGACCTTCTGTCCATCTGCCCCCTCATTCAGACCAGCAGGATCTCAGAGAGATGCCGGACAAAGTGGATGACAGTTTGTTTCCCAGCCTGGTCAGGTGTTCCTTGGTCTCCACAGCTCACCATCTGGTAAGATCGTTAGTCCTTATGTGTACCAGGAAGTTGATGTTTTCTCCTGCTTCCTGCACAATTTTAGCAATGTGGTCAGTGTCACTCCATGCTGAAATACCTGGGAGGTAGGTATCAACTCCCCGAATCATGGAGTCTCCTATGATCAGAAGTATTCTGGATTTCCTTTTTGCTTTTTTTGTTTTGGTCCCTGTTTTGTACAAGTTTTGTAGCACTGGCTCCTGTTCAGCAGTGTCCTCTGCCCCTTTGTTTGATTTGGGAGGTAAAGGTAGATAACTGTTTGCAGTTTTTATATGGTTTGTGGAGGTGATATGTTGGGGAGCATTGAGTGATGGGACACCTGATTTGCCCCTTCTAACCACCTGCCAGCCTCCTGGACCAACAACCCTTTATGGTCGAGGTGCTTCAGTTTGATGTTGGGGAAATGGAAGGTAGTTCTTATAATATATTTCCTCCTGAATATGCGATTTGAGGCACACAATCTCTGCCTATGCTGCCTGGATCTGAGCCCTTAGATCTCCAATGGTCCACCATGTTGGACAGTGTACTAAATCCTGTTTAACTGCCCTTTTGAAAAGTGTCCCACAGTACCTACAGTTAATAATATCCATTCCAGTTCAGTTGTCAATTTTATAACCTTGTCTGAGTAATTAGTAGGAGGAAAATGAAAGCAAAAGTTAGATTTTTTTGTTGTTGTTTGTTTTTGTGTAACTTGTTATAACAAGTTACATTCTTGTTCCCCTGTAAGTAAGGTCACTATGTAGATACCCCTCTGATCCTCCCCTTCCAGCTTTGCTACAGAAAATATCATGACTGCGCTACTCTATAAAAGGAGTGTAGCATGGGGTGATTGGAGATGGGGGTGGGTGGCTTGGCCATTCCCTTGCTGAAAAAGAAGAACCACGGATGAAAGAAACAAAGAGGTAAGAACAGAAATAATCAAGCAACAACAAATGCAGTAGGCCTGAAAGCTTAGCCTAGTGATAGATTAAACTGTAAAACCTGTAAGCACCACCTGTAATAATTTCACAGAAGATATACCCTGCAAAAAACACTTTGCTACAGAGAAAAATAAAGTGGTAACATAAGATATACCTTGTGAAAAGCAGTTTGAATCAGAGAAGATTACAGCAGTAATCTGTAAGCACAAAACAGTAACAAACCTATAGGCACACCCTGTAATAATGCAACAGAAAGTATACCCAGCAACAGCAATTTGAATCAGAGAAGATTACAGCAGTAAAATATAAGCAAAAACAGTAACAAATCCTGTGAGCACAAAAGAAAATAGTAACACACAGTAAATCTGCCTAGCAAAAAGATGACTTAATCTTTTTCCTTGCTCTGATAATGTTGTTCTTACTCTGATCATACAAGCAAACCTAGAAGAAAAGAGTTTGGTTGAAGCTAGGTGCCTTTGCCAGAAAACTTAGTCTACCAGAAAGATTCTGGTCTAAGTATAATCAGCTGAAAACTTCTCCCATCTGGACCCCCTTTGTAGCTATCCCTATGACTAAGACCATTATTAAAATAATAATGGTGATGTTCTGTAATGAATGTGCTCATGTGGGGAATATAATTCAGTAGTTAAACCAAAAATGTGTGGTACTAGGCCATCCAGAAGCTATTATTGATAGAATATTCGTGGACTGGAGGGTGGCATTTTAAAGTAAAACTGCATCACTCAGATGAGGGACTAGCTCACATCACTATCAGTTTCTTCTTGGGAAGGGATAGAGGGGTTGTTTGTTTACCCAGAGCAGCTAAAGGCCTGCTACAGGTGCAGGTCAAGGTCCCAATTGTCTAATGTGTGTGACGTAATGAGATGTGGCCTCTGTGGGGAAATAGGCCATAGTAACACACACTGCAAGAATCATGTTCAAATGCAACTTATGTGAAAAATATGGGCACTTATATAAGAACTGCTCATGGGCTGCACGCAATAATGCAAGGAGCATGAATCCCAATGAATTGATTAGAAAAGCATAGCAAGCAGGCACAGCCAGAGAGTCGACTGCCCCACCTGAGGCAGAGGAAAGATCTGGGAGTGGAGAGCCTACTACCCAAGAACCACCTGGACAAGGGCCAGAATCAGTCTTAGTACAGGAAGGAAATACTGGAGAAGCAAGAACAGAGTCCTTGGTTGGGATAATGGCCAAGGCAGAAGAAAGAGGTGATGTACAGGGTTAGGAAAGAGAGAGTGAGTTGGAAATGGGAAAAGAGACGGAACAAAGTGAGGTAGACGATATGCTTCCCCTCCCATCCCCTTCCCCCCATGACACTAGAAAGTAACCCAGGGAGCGAAAGAAGGAAGAGCTTAAGGATTAAACAGAGTACAATGCAGGATTTTATAACAGCTAAACCCTTTGAAATCTTACGGTCTCACAAAGTGAGAGAATTAAACATGGGGGATCAAGACTCTGATGCTTCATCGGTACACTCAGTACAATAAATCCCAGAACCGAAAGAGGCTAAGAGAGGAGAAGGGGGGAAGAAGAACAAATAGAGGAGAAAATAGTTAGAACAGTATGTTAATTTTCAGCAATGTGGAAAAGGGTTTTTGTAAATTATGGCTTTGTTTTCTTTGGCGTCTACAAATATGTGCAGTATATTAAATGGAAAGAAAAGTGAAGCGGTATGGGCAGAGTTAAGAAATGTGGCATGTGAAGTAGTCTTTGTACAAGAGACCTGGTTGAATTCAAGGCAGACGGTGGCCCAGGCTCAGAGAAGGTGGGTTTGGGGCCACTATACTGGTCTTTTGGGCCTGACAGAGGAGATGGGGTAGGCATTTTATTTTCACGTATGGGGTTTAAGCTGCAGAAACTGGTTGATATTCTACCCAGAAGAGTGTTATTGGTAGATGGCATATGGCATAGTCAGCTTACTAGATTTGTGGTGGCCTATGCATCTCAAATTAAGGCTTATAGGGTTCAGCTATTTGAGGCTATCCAACCTTATTTAAGAACATCTAGAAATGTTTAGTTATGGGCAATTTTAATTGTACTTTATATATACAGTAAAGGAAAAATATGGGCAAGAAAGTATACTGTGACACTATTGCTTTGAAAAAGTGTGTTGAAACAGCAGAACTAAATAATGTTTTGGAGGAAGCAGTACCTCCCGTAAAACTTACATTTGTTAAAGGAAAACTGTTCTCTAAAATAGAATATGTATTTATTTCCAAGAGAATAGATATTATCAAAACTTGTGTGGTACCTTTAGCCTTTTCAGACCACTTATTGATTAAAGTTACTGTCTGCACAGAGACAGGAGTAGAACAGCCGAGGTCAAAATGGAAAATGAATACAACCAGCTTGGAAGAGGCAGAGGCCAAGATAGGTTTAGTATCCTTATTTGTGGATATGGCTTTAGTGGTGGTGGTATACAAGGATGTTTTGCTCTGGTGGTTGGATACGAAGAAAGCGTTTGCAAATGGATGTAAGATTCTGGGAAAAAAGGGCAAGAAACAATGTTTTCCAATATTTAGGTTTAAGAAATTAACTTTTCAAATGAAGAATCTACAGTATGATAGATCAGCTTCCCTAATTTCAGAATTGAACTTAAGAACACAAAAAATGTCATTTTCAGACCCTTGCGAACCTTGTAAGGAGAAGAAAAACACAGTAGCAGCCACAGACACTGCCAGCTATTTCCTGAAATTTCTGTGATATTTCCAGAAATATCTCCAGTTTTCTGCATTTCCACAGTCGGGGCAGCAGAGAAAAAAATCTTCAGAAATTTCGTGAAATATTTGGAAATAGCTGGCAATGTCTGTAGCTACTACTGCAAATCTAGAATTATTAATCTTGGAGATGAGGCACAGGAAGTCATTAATACTTTGAAAGGTATCAGGAAGATTGTGGAACAACACCTAAATGATACAATGGAGGGACAAGATCCTGGGGAGGAGAAGATCGAAACATTTTTAGAGGGCCTTAACATTCCTAAAATTCAGGAAAATAGGCAGGGGAATTTTAGAAGGGATATCACTGAGGAAGAAGTAGAGGAGGTCATAAAGGAACTGAAACTAGGGATAGTTACAGGGGTGGATGGGCTCTCTAATAAATTCTACAACACATTTCCTGGAATATTAGCTGCATTTTGGTGTGGGTGTTTAACTTTATATTTTAAAATAATTCTGTTCCAGTGGGTTTTCAAAAGGTTTGGTCATCTTCCTATTTAAATCAGGAGATAAAGTAGAATTAAATAACTGAAGGCCTATTAGTATACTAAATTCTGACTTCAAAATACTAACCCAAATTTTGCAAAAGAGATTGAGGGGGGTAGCATTTGAATTAATTCGTCTAGAACAGTCATGTGCTATCCCAGGAAGAAATATTCAGGGAAATTTGGCCATAATAAGGAATATTATTGAATATACAAATAGAAATGGGAAAAATGAAAGCTTGATATCCCTTGACCAAAGTGAGGCCTTCGATCAAGTTAATCACAAATACTTGTTTAAAGTCTTAAACATTATGGTATTCTTTTTAAATTTAGAAAATGGATAAAGTTGGTATACCAAAATGCTTCAGTAACTGTGGAAACGGGATGGGGGTTGGGGGAGGAAAGTCAATCTTTATTAAATCTGGGGTAAGGCAGGGATGCCCATTAAGTCCACTTTCATACATTTTTGCAATTGATCCGTTAACAAGGGCAATTAGTCGGCAAGATAGAATTTTAGAGATTAAAGGGGGACAAGAGTGAGACATAATAAAGGTATCTGCTTATGCAGATGACATGTATTTTTCTTTGATCTAATGAAGAAATGCCACATCTCATGGAGATTATGGGAAAATATTCTAAAGTATCTGGAGTGGTGTTGAATGTAAATAAAATTTGGGACTTTAGACTGGGGAAAACAGACATAACAGAAGAGAAAAGCCAAGGAATAAAATTATCAGCTAAGGGAATAACAGTTCTGGGTATCCTGTTTAATAAAGAGGTTATGAATAAGACCAACTGGGAAAATGCATTGGCAGATGGAGAGAAAGTTGCAAGATGGAAATCATGAAAGATGTCCAAATTAAAGAGGGTGTTTGTTATTAAGCAGTTTCTTCTTCCATGCTTCCTTTATGTGGTGGCAGTTTTCCCTTTACCCTTGGGAATGGAAACAAGAATATTGGGCCTATTTTTTGAACTGGTTTGGGGGAGTAGGTTGAACCCAATTAATAGAGATGTTACTTATTTAGACCAGAAGAAGGTGGGGGGGAGGGGTCTAGGAATGATCAATCCAGTTATATTCTCTCATACCCTATTCTGGTATAAACATGTAACCAAAGTATTACAGCTTAATTTAGGGATGGAATGAAAGTGGGGGAAAAATGTATTGGAAAAATGCAGGATGCGGCAGAAATCAATACTAGCCAAAATTCATCTGAGTTACAAGCAACTATTGACAACATAGTCACATGGTCCAAGCAATCTAAACTAACACTAAACCAAGACAAATGCTATATTATGCATTTGGGAAAAAGAAACCCTAGAGTACCTTACAAACTAGGAAATACTGTTCTGAAAACAATAGATGAGGAAAGGGATTTGGGTATTATAGTGTCCAGTGGTATGTCTTTTACACCACACTGCCAAAAGATAGCTCAGAAGGGAAATATAATTCTTAACTGCATATTTAGATACATAGTGGCAATAAGTAGAGCTGTCATGTCGCCATTGTATACATCCCTGGTTAGACCAATCATGCAATACGGTGCCCAGGTTTGGACACCATACAAAAAGCAAGATATTTCACTGTTTGAGAGAGTGCAGAAGACAGCTACCAGTTCAATACAGAATATGGCAGGTAAAAACTACAACACTCATTTGTCCGAGCTGAATATATACTCCTTGGAGGCAAGGAGAAAAAGGGGTGACAAGTGCTTGGTACACAGGGCATTCAATAATGAGGCATGGACGCTCTCTGGGACATCACCAGTCTTGAAAGTAATACGAGTACATACAACACAAGGTCCAACCCAATGCAGTTAACACCACCACAAAGAGAGATGGTGTGTAGCACATGGTGGTTCAACCAAAGAGTGGTACACAACTGGAACAGGCTACCATTGGAGGTTGTGGCTAGTCCCTCAACCACAGTTTTTAAACTTAGATGGGACGCATACATAAATAAGATTAGAGCTTAGAAATTCAGATGGCGTGCATGTAGGACGCAAGTGCATTAGCTCAGTATCAATCCTATGAATCCTATGAATCCTAATTGGACAGAAGAATTTCCTCAGGGCAGTAGGAGAGGGGAAATTCCAGGATATTATAGAGACACGATAAGTAAACTGCAAAAATGGAAAGTTACTAAAACACAAGTGACACAGACTACCAGGAACAGAATGTGTAATAAAATATTAGGAGAAAGAGGGATATTAGAACCTGAGATAAAAGGAGCAACCCTGACAGAAAATAAATATGTGTGTAAAATGTTGAACAACCCAAGAATTCCTAATAAAATGTGGGATGTTCAGTGGTTAATGGTTAACGGAAGAACAGGGGTAAGAGGAAACCACAAGCACAAAGCTTTGGAGGAAAGAAATTGTTTATATCTAGGGTGCGGGGCAGATGTTGAAATGCAAGAACATTTTCTATCACAATGTGAATACACTGTAGAAAAGTGGGAGTTAATAACAAGACAAGTGACAGATGCCTGGGCTGAAAAACATAAGCTATAGAAATTTAGTTTTAAGAATTTTTCCAGAATTATTGGCTAAATATCATTGTTCTACTGTACAAATTTTATTTGCTGTATTGAAATATTATTTGTGGCAGAGTCATTGCCAGTTGTTACTACAACAACAAGAAATGTTGTATGATGGTCTTTGTAGAATGTGTGAACAAGCATTATGGGAGGTATATAGTCAGGATTGTAGAAAACATCCTAGAAACAAGGTAACAATGTGGTGGAAGGTTTTGGTGTATTTTATGAAATATGCATAAAAGTAGGATTGATAAGTAGGACAGTATATCTATTAAAGCAAAGTATATGGTGGAAAGGGAGGATGTATAAAAAGGAAGGTGAGGAGGTGATGGAGGGATACAGGGGGTTGGTGCTATTGTAAGGCAAACCGAAGTGTAGCTAATGTATTTATTTGTATGTGTATTAGTTGATATGTTTGTTTCTGTGAATGAAATATGAAATTTAAATAATGTATTTCTTTTGTTGTGTATGTGTGAACATGTTTTGCTGTGTTTTTTTAATAAAAACTCCCCTACTCTGTAAGCAGGTGGTGCTGATGGTCGACTGACAGAGAATGGAGGAGTCACTCGAGTTGGAGAAGAGCAAGGGGCAGGCTGGTGAACTGAGTGCAGTTACCATTGGCGCCCCGATGAAAGATGAAGAATAATTTTGTTCAGTGAAATCAGATGAATCGCAGGATGCCTCAGATGCAGAGTCTTATGGGTTCTGAAATGGAAGTGGAAGAAGGGGAAACCTCTGTACGGAAGAGCAGGACATCGGAGAGGCAACGGAATGTATGGAACAGAAAATAGAAGCAAAGAGATGTTTGGTGCACCAGATCCTGGAGGAGGACGAACAGAAATATGAAAAAAGGAAGGAAGCACCAAGACAAGGAGTAAGGAAAATGGAACAACAGTCGGAGGTTCTGAGCAGTGAAGAGAGCTGCTGAGCGAATGCTGGTACCAACGCCTCAGAAGACAGCACTGGTGTTAATATAGATGGGGAAGAGATGAATGCAGGAAAATCTGTTCAAGAAGAGGTGGTGGCTGCATTTGGCATCCAAAATCACGCAGACAAGGGAGAGTCTACGTGGTCACCAGAAATGCCTCTGGGAGAAGCAGGCTAGAAACGTACCGAATCTGGGTCTTGGATTTCAGACCTGGAATGAATATCTTTCAAGACTCAAGCTGAAGGGAATGAGGTTTTGCTGGATGGAAGCCAGGTAATTGTGGGGCTAAACCAAAAGGGGGATAGTGGCAAGGCCAATAATGATTGTTCTCTCAAAATAAATCAGGGGTCAGTGAAATAGAAGGGCCTGAATTATCTGAAGTAATTTCAGAACAGGTTAATTTGGAAAAAACAGGGGGCAGGGGAGCAGCCATTTCAGGGGCTATAAGTAAAGTCCACTGAACTCTCTCTGCTACAGACATCTCTGCAGTAGATCAAACAGAGGCAGGTCCTAGTATAAGTCATACTGCAGTACCAAGAACTTTTTCTGAAGTAGTTAGTACTAATTGATCTGGGTCAAGGCAAAGATCCTCTGCAAGAGCAAGAAAAAGGTTCTCTCTCCCCCCACCACAAGGACAAACAAGGTTTCCAGACTTTTCTGAACATTTAGAGTCTACTCCTAGGCAAAGCACAGTATGTTTATGCTACAAAGGGGACATGGAGGTTATGCCAGACAGGCTGATTGTAGGCAAGACTCTTCTGAAGGATTTACTGAGATTTATGGCCTCAGAAATATACACCCTTATTCACATTATGGGCAAGGATATTTTTGATATAAGCTTTCACGCTATGAAAGGCTTAGAGTGGTTTTGGAATAAATATAATCAGATACATACAGATATAGACACTATCAACAGATAAGGGCCTATGGCCCACCCAGTCTGCCCATTTAAGCTTGTAAGTTCACTTTATGTTTCCCTAGAAGTCTGTTGCCCCTTACCCCTGACCTCCAGAATTCCCTTATGCCTATCTCATGCATTCTTACATCCTGCGATTGTTTCAGCCTCCACCATTTCCTCTGACAGGGTGTTCCACTTGTCCACCACCCTTTCTGTGAAGAAATTCTTCTTCATGTTTCCTCTGAATCTCCCTCCCTCCAACTTCATCCCATGTCCTCTAGTCCTGGAAAATCTTTTTTGCAGGCAAATAGTGTATTTCTGCACCCTGTTCCTTCCTGTAAGATACTTGTTTGTCTCTATCATATCCCCTCTCTCCCTCCTCTCCTCCAGGGAGTACACAGTCAAGTCCTTCAGCCTGTCCTCATAGAACTTGTGATGCAATCCCTGTGTCATCTTTGTTTCCCTCATCTGAACCTTCTCTACCCTGTCTATGTCCTTACATTGGTAAGGTCTCCAGAACTATACACTGTACTCCAGGTGGGGCCTCATTAAAAAAAAAAAACCTGCACCATGGCTGCCTACTCCCACTTGGGCTCCGCAATTCAGCCTAGCTCATACAGCCATCCATGTCCTTCCCCTGGCTCACCTTTGCGCTACACGCTCATTGCCATGGGCCTTGTCAGTGGCCCTTTGTCCTGGTATATCCCTCTTCCCTATATCAGTGCTGTCCCGGCCACATTCCCTATCCCACGCCCGCCACCCTGCCCCTATTTTTTTCTTACCACCCCCTCTCCTGCCCTCCTGGGCCCACGAGAACAAGTAGATCTCCTATATATCTTTTGATCTTGTGTGTGTCACCAGTTTGTCTATGTCATGCCTGTATTGACCATCTCCAAACGGAACCATGTCCATGTTGACTTGTACTCGAGCACGTTTTATTGTTAAAGTTGTATTGAACTTTTGTTCCTTATATGTTTATAACTGTGCATCATTACATTGTTAGGATTGTATCTGCTTTTTTGTCACCTTGTGTAACAGGTCCATCTTGTAAATGAGCTTGCTCAATGATGTTCGCCTGTATAAATAAAGACTTTGATTGATTGATTGATTGATTAGTGTCTTGTATAGTGGAATTATGACCTCCTTTTTCCTGCTGGTGATGCCCTGCCCATGCATCTCAGCATCCTATTTGCTTTACCTGCTGCCTTGTCATACTGTTTTCCTACCTTGAGGTCATCAGAGATGATAATCCCAAGGTCCCTTTCATGTTAGGTGCATGCTATATCCTCACCCCACAACTGATATGTTGTTCCAGGGTTTTTGTGCCTCATATGCATTGTCTTGCACTTCTTTGCATTGAATTTCAACTGCCAAACCCTTGACCATTATTTAAGCTTCATCAGGTCCCTCGTCATTCTGTCTACACCCTCTGGCAAGTCCTCTCTGTTACAGAGCTTCATGTCATCAACGAACAGGGAATTTCTGCCTTCTAGGTCTTGTGCAATATCACTGATGAAGACATTGAATAGGACTGGTTCCAGCATTGATCCCTGTGGTACCCCACTGGTCACTCTTCCCTCTGTGGAGTGACAGCAATTTACCGCCACCCTCTGTGTCCTGCCACCCAGCCAAATACTGTCTACTACTGTCCTGCCCATTCCTATATTCCTCAGTTTGTTTAATAGCCTTCTACAGTATGTGGCACAGTGTCAAAGGCCTTGCTGAAGTCCAGATAGGCCATGTCCACTGCCCTCCCCTTATCCACCTCCTTTGTCACCCAGTCAAAAATGTAATAAGTTTGGTCTGGCATGATCCCCCAGTGAAACCATGCTGCCTTGAGTCCTGTAGTCCATTGGCAACCAGATGTTCCATCAATCTCTCCTTCAGTAATGCTTTCATGATCTTCCCCACTACCGAGGTCAGGCTGACTGGTCTGTAGTTCCCCGCTTCCTCTTTGTTCCCGTTTTTGTAAAAGGGGACTACATCTGCTGTCTTCCAGTCTTTGGGTACCTCCCCTGTTTCCAGTGATTGGTTAAACAGGATTGCAGGAGGTTCAGCCACCACCTCTCTAAGTTTCTTTAGGACCCTGGGGTGCACCCCATCTGCCACCAGTACTTTATTGACTCTTATTCCTTCCAGTTCCTTTGGACCTTAAAGGGACTTGAGTCCATTTCTGTGCCATTCATTCCGCTTGTACTGCCTTCAGGCCCATTACCCTCCTCTTCCTCAGTAAAGACTGAGCAGGAATATCTTTTCAGTATTTCAGCTTTACTATTGTCATTGTCCATGTGGCCCCCCCTCCCCCTTCAGTCTCACTATCCCTCCCTTTGCCTTTCTTTTTTCATTTATATACCTGTAAAAGGTTTTGTCCCCTCTACCCACTGATTTTGCGATGCGCTTTTCTGTCTGAACTTTGGCTTCCCTTACTGACCTCTTTGCCTCCCTTTGATTCTCCTGGTACTTCTCCCTATGCCCATCTGCCTGTATCTTTTTGTATTGCCTGAATGTGATCTTTTGGGGTTTCACTTTCTCTGCTACCTCCTTGGAAAACCATAATGGCCTCCTCTTCCTTTTCCGCTTATTAAACTGCTTAATATATAATTCTGTTGCTCTTGTAATCCCTGTTTTAAATATTGACCACTGTTCCTCAACCCCTAATTCCCTCCCCATTCCCATTACTGCCTCTTTCAATGCCCTCCTAAAATCCAGGATATGTGTTTTTCTGCAGTTTGATTCTGCTTCTTCTGTGTTTTCAAACCATAGTGACCTGTGGTCACTATTCCCTAGGTGCTCCCCCACTGTTACCTCCATCACACTGTCCCTATTTATTAGCACTACATCCAGTATTGCCTTCTGCCAAGTTGGTTCCATGACCAGTTGCTTGAGGAAGGCACCTTGAAGGGAGTCCAGGATAAATCTGCTCCTGGTTGATGCTGCTGGGAGGTTCCAGTCCATGTCTGGAATATTGACGTCTCCAGCCAGCACCATCTCACCCTTATCTGCCATCCTTTGGATGGCTAGCATGAGCTCCCTATCTGTTTCTTCCTCCTGGGCTGGGGATCTGTAGACCACCCCTGTACAGATAGCTGACCCCATTTTCCTATCCAGCTTAACCAACAGTATCTCTCCCCCAATTTGTTCCTCCTGGATCTATGGCCTTTATGCCATCTTTCACATAAAGTGCCACTCTTCCTCCCTTCCTGCCTGACCTGTCTCTTCTGAATATGTTGTAGCCAGGTATGGCCATCTACCAGTCATGGTTATCATTACACCAGGTCTCTGTGATGGCCACAATGTCCAGGTTTGACTGCAGCATGGCAACCTCCAGTTCCTCTATCTTGTTGCTAAGGGTCCTGGCATTGACACACATGGCTTTCCATGATGTGAACTCCCTGGACTGTTTAGCTGTTCTACTCCAGACCCTCCCTGGTTGTCGTTTAACCCTGGTTCTCCATGCTACCTGCCCTTCTGTTGAATTTTGCTCCCTTTCTTCCTAGCCACCCATTGGGTGCTGATATCCATCATTTGCACACTGCTTTGTAGAGATATCCACTCCTCCTGTTCACTGGTTCAACTCTTATCTGTGTGGGTTGGGCAGTTAGGTGCCCTCCTTGCTGGCCTGCTGCCCCTCCTTGGATAGTTTAAATGCTTGTCCATGTAGCATTTAAACTTATCATTGAGTGATTGGATTCCCCTCCATGAAGGATGCAGGCCATCAGGATTGAACAAGCCCCCATACTTCGAGGTGGGTCCCCAGTCACCAATGAATCCAAACCCTTCCTCACTGCCCAGTTCTTCAACCATGAGTTAAAGTTCCTGGTGTGTATGCCCCTATGCTCTCCGATGCCTCTCATAGGTAGTATTTCCAAGAAGGTGACAGAAGTAGCTACTTGTTTGAGACCCCTCCCCAATTTCCTAAACTATTTCTGAACTTTCTTAGGCTTTCCATTTGCCAGGTCATTAGTACCTAGGTGCATAATGACATCCAGCTCACCCTCCTGTCTTGCCTTCCTGGTGATCCCCAAGATCTTTCTCCCACCCCTCCATGCTATGAAACCTGGTAGGCACCTCACCTCCCTGTTCCCTCTTTCTTGGCATCTTTTGAGGCAGTGGTGTTGGACTGGACTGAATGAAATCCTCCCCCCTCTGTGGTCCCCATTTGTGGGGATCCCATGGATCAAACCTACTATCAAAAACTGTTATGCTCTGTAATGAAAATGTACATGTGGGTGACATAGAACATTGCCTAAATCATAAAATCTGAGGTGTTGAGTGCTCCAGAGCCTATCCTGGACTCAGAATACCTCTAGACTGGAGGATGGAGGTTTAAGGTCAAGCTGTACCATACTGAAGAAGGATTTTTTTCATATTCCAAATAGTTTTTTTTTTTTTTTGCAAATCACTTTATTTTATTAACATTTTTATACAATAAACAACCAAATAACAACTACTAAAAACCAACTAAGACAGAAATAAAAGGGGATAAAAAGAAGCCCCCACCCCCTCTCTAAACACAAAAACCCAGCCCCTCCACCACCCCTTATCCCATCAGCTGCCTGCATCTTAAACAAGATTATTAGAGAAAATGGAAGGAGTCATTGACTGTGATCCTTGACTAAGAATGGAAAATCCACCTCTAGGGGAAGGGGTGTACTGGCATACATACAGTTTGGCAAGAAGCAGGTAAGCCGAGAAAGATAAATAAAAGTGGGAATGAGCACATACTGATAATAAGCCCATACAGACCAAAAGTTAGGATTATAATAGATGATTTAAAAAGCCGACATTACTTATTGATTGTGGTTCTATATCTCATAATACCGAGCTAATAACCATACTTTAATTTCAGTTTATCAGTCAAGTTACCCCAACACTTTGTGAACTTGGCTAAAGCATTGTAGTAGTTAATACTGATTTCTCCAGATTTAGAGCATTCAAAACTCTTCCCACCACTCTTTACAAGAAGGAGTCCAATTGCCTTGCCAATCGGCTGAAAGTTAATATTTTGTCACCGACGCCACCAAGGCAATTTGGCATTTTTGGGATCTTAATAAAGTGTGGGGTATTTCCTGACACAGATTTCCATGCTGAAAAAGGGGAATAAATCACAATACGGTAGTATCCAACCTTTAACATCTTGCCAGAATTTGGCTATCTTAGGGCACACCCAAAACTTATGCAAGGTAGTAGCCAACTGATCACCACAGTCAGAACAATTCGGGGAATCATGTTTCTTTAGTCTGTATAGCTTAGCCGGTGAAAAATATAAATTATGAAGTAACTTAAATTGGATCTCCCGCAGTCTATCTTGCTTGACGCATGAATGTAAATCTCTCCATATTCCCTCCCAAGTTTCCTCAGACCATCCCAAACCCAAATTGGTTTCCCAATATGGGGGAATAGGAGATCTTTTGCTGCCCAATTCTGAAATAATGTACTTATATATTCTGGAAACTGACTTGTCCAACCCTGCCTTCCCATTCAAGATCCTAATTAAATGACCAGCTGCCTCTGAAACAGTCCCTTTGTGCACAAAAGAACCTATGCTTTTATAAATCTGAAAACACCGCAAAAGGTCAAATGGTTGAACCTTGAGCTTGTCCACCAATTCAGGTAGAGGGGAAAAAAGGGTGCCCGAAAAGAATAACAAAATACGAGGTTCCCCAGGGTAATTCTGTACAAACCTAGTTATAGGTCTATTTCCCACTAAGTTGGGATTCCTTAAAATAGGTTGGAACAGGTCATACAAATGAGAAATATGCAGATTTGAAAACAGCTGATGCATTGCCCTCACATTCCATCCCAGGGGGGTATTCCTTAAACGCCTAGGTATTTTGGACCACGGCAGATATAAACAGGATTCTAAATCTATGTTCTCCAGTTTCATGACCTTACTATCCAAGACCAATCCATACGATAAAAATCATTTTGTCTTGACCAAAGTGCAAAATTAGCTGCATGTATGGCTAGATAATACGAATAAAAGTCTGGGATCTGTAAGCCACCCACTCTGTAAGGCAACGTCAGCTTAGCATAAGATCTGCAAGGGGGTTTGCCCCTCCATAAGAAGTCAGAATAGGATTTGTGGAGTTGGTCAAAAAAGGCTTTGGGCAAATATATATTAAGGTTTCTCAAAGGATAAAGGATTTTTGGCAAAACCATCATCTTAATTATATTAACTCTGCCCGAGAGCGTCAAGGGGAGATTTTTCCACCTCTGCAAGTCTTCCCCAATCTCTCCTATTAAAGGTTTGAAGTTTGCTGGGTAATTTCTCCAAACCTAGATATCTGAATGCCCAAATAGGATAAAGAATCTGACTGCCATTGCAAACCTAGTGTAATATACCATGCCTTATGCAAATGTGGCTATAATGAATAAACTAATGTTTTACTTCTATTGAGCTTGTAACCAGCAAAATCGCTGAATTTCAAATTATCGACAGTAATCCGAGGGAGTGAAGTGTGCTATTCCTAATGTGGCAGCAAATCATCCGCAAAGGCAGAAGTTTTAAATTCCCTGTTACCTAGGCATATACCCTGAACTAAGGGATCACTTTGAATGGCCTTTATCAGGGGTTCCAAATATAGGTTAAATAAATATGGTGACAAGGGGCAACCCTGGCGAGTACCTCTCGAAAGAGGGAACGCGCTTGAAATTAAATTATTACACTGAACCCTTGCTGACGGGTTCTTATACAATATACGAACATAATGAATAAATTCTTTAAGGAAGCCAAATTTAGTCAATGTTGTAAACATGAGCTCCACTCTACCTGTCAAATGCCTTCTCTAGCGTCTAATGACGCAAGAGAGGCTTCAACATCGGGTCCTCCTACCGCTGAGATCAAGTAAAACAATTTTCTAAAATGATCTGCAGAGGATCGGCCTGCGACAAAACCAGCTTGTTCCGGCTCAGCAACACATTCCATATAGCTTTTAGCCGACACAAAATCTTTATATATCTTAATATCCACGCTTAACAAAGAAATAGGTCTGTAGTTATTTGCTGAGTCTGGAGTGTTACCTGGCTTAGGTAGCAAAATGATCCTTGCCCCAAACAGAGAACTCTCTCACTCCATAACCATGCCAGTAAGTATAGAGCTGATAAAGGAGGGGATCAACTCACTCTAAACGATTTATAGAATAGTGGGTATAGCCATCCGGTCCAGGGCTTTGTCTAGTTTTAATGAGTCAATTGCACTAGCAATTTCTTCATATGTAAAGGGGCTACTAGGAGTTGCTTTGACTCTAAGGGTACCTGTGGGAAAGATATCCTATCTCAAAAGGCTCTCATATTAGCCTCGCTTGGGCTGATTGTATTGACTCGAATACAAGTCCTTATAGTAGTTATAAAATATCTCCAAAATACCCTTAGGATCCACGATTGCTTATTCGAAGTAGGATGTTTCAGAGCAGCTACCCACTTTTCCTCTGACCTTTTTTTTAACTGCCACGCCAGCAAATTACCCGACTTACTTCCTCTGCCTGTATATGCTGCTTTCGACTTGGAGGCCATTTTGTCTATTTTATCCTTTAGGGTATTTTCATACCAACTTCGTAAGCTAACTAGTTCATGCTCTTGTTCCTGAATCCTGTTTGACTCATCAATGGCCTCTAACAGTGATAATTTTTTTTTAAACAGTTGTTAAGTAAATGTCTAGTTTTAGCTTTTACCGATGCCATTCTTAATAATTCCTCCATGTCACTTTTAAGGCAGCCCAAACACATCTACCATACTGAGTGATCCCAATTCTCCCTTATTGTATTCACAAAAGGTTTGAAAACGAGACAAAGTTTGGGAGTCTCTCAGTAGGCTGTTGTTTAAGGACCATGGTAAGATCTGGCTGGAATGGAAAGAGGAGAAAGTCTTAATTTAATTAAGGAGTGGTCAGAAATCACCCTAGGCAAAAATGCTATCCCGTCCACCTCAGCCAGATGATTTTTCTAATTAAAAATAATCTATCCTGGAGAAGGACCTGTGTGTTGGAGAAAAAAAGTGAACTCCTTCACAGCTGGGTTACGAATTCTCCAGGGTCCCTCAGACCCATGACACCTTTGAACTCTAATAAGGCCCTGTGAGCTGGAGAAGGTCTCAAGGCCTGCCACCTGAGCGGTCTATACTGGTGGATTGAACTAGGTTCCAGTCTCCCCAAGGATAATAAAAAATCCTTGAGGGGTGCTAGAATATTGTTTAGATGTGTAAAAAAGAGGTGTTTCAATATTGGGTCCGTATATTGATCCCAAAACTGTGTCTATCCCCTAATTTGCCTATAACTACTACAAATCTTCCTTCCGGTCGGAAATAACATCGGATGAAACAAATGGAACACCCTTTGCTATTAAAACTACTACCCCTCGAGTGCTCGAGAACCCTGCACCAAATACTGGCTAACCCACTTCCTTTGAAATAGTGGAGCCGGTCAGAAGTCACATGGGTTTCCTGCAGGAAAATTCATATCGGATCCAGTAGCCAAATGAAATAATATTACATTTCTTTTCCGAGTATCCTCTCACATTCCATGAAAAATGTTTAGCTAACCAGCCAACTTGGAGACCCATTATCTTAATGCAAGATGCTGGCAGCTGATATCCCCCACCAGGAACCCCCATAAAAACTCCTCCCCTCCATCTCTATTAACAAAAAAAGAAAAATTCTCATGGCCTACCAACTGAGTAGGCCCCCTGGCCCTAAGCCCACTCCTCCATCTAGGGTCCATAGCACGCCAGTAGGGCTGGGTCCCCCCGAGTCCCACCCATAACGAAGAACAAAAACCTACAAAACATATGAACAGTTCTAGATCCCCAAATCTAATTCCATTGCCAAGCAATTTTATATACACTATCTGCTGTGGCTCTGAGGGAGTTATCTAAACAAAATAAGTGAAACGTAGAGCTCAAATCATACCTAATATAAATTAATGTCCCCCTTAATTTTATGGAGTACTCTAATTCCAAAATAAACTATTGATTGAACATCATTACCAACTGGTAGAATCCTTAACATAGTTCAGATTCTAACTTAACAGTTAAGTTGCCTTCCTGAAAAAAAAAAAAAAAAAGAGGAAAAGGGAATAACCAGAGGCTCTGTATATACTAAAGCAGTCCTTATGCACCGAACTTCTCGGGCCTCATGCACAATACTAAATTAAAGCTTTCAGATCCCCATTACAGAACCCTTGACACTATACCAATAAGTAAAGGTACTTAGTTAGGAGAGACTTCTCTCACTCAAACGTTCAACGGTTAACTCCATGAATGACGCAAATCATTAAGTCTGATTGTCCAAAACCGCAAAAAAAATTAAAAAAAAATAAAGAGCCATAACTAAAAGGGACCAGTCCAGAAGTCTAAGTACATGTCCACATTCAGTTCATGCCAGATAACTGAGATGAGTGATAGTCCACTAATTCTTGACAGACTCTTTGCAGAATGCTGCAAAAAAAAAAAAAAATTATATTGTCTTCACCCCTTTTTAAACAGATCTGGCAGGGAAACAGACAGAGACTGCAGCGCTTCTTCCGCAGATTCATATCTTTTAGTCTTCTCTTTTAAGAAAACTTCTAATTTGGCAGGATATAGCATCTGATGGCGAATACCTGCGGCCCAAAGCTTAGAAGTAATTGGCCTGAAGCTCGCTCTGGCCTGACACACCTTCTACGTCAAGTCTGGGACCAGCCATAATTTCTTGCCTTCCCATTGGAATACTGCTAGTTTCCGAGATTCCCACAGGATAAATTCGCGGTCTAGGTAATTCAGCAACTTAAAAATCATTGGTCTTGGTGGCTGAGATGCTAGAGGCTTGGCTCTTGACGCGATGGGCCCTCTCTATTACATATTCAGGGCTATTGGGAGGACCCACTGATTTATTTAATAGCTTCTGCATAAATAAAATAGCATTGGGGCCCCTTCCCCTCTGGAAGCCCTAAGAGCACTAGATTGTTTTGTCTGCTCCTCTCCTTCAAGGTCGTCTAAACGATACCTAGTTTGAAATTGCTCTCTACTTTCAGTGGCTGCTAGCCCAATTTCTTTGCTTCTCTCTAGTGAAGAGACTCTAGCTTCTGCATCTGTAATTCGCCTTGCTAATTGTGTAAGCGTGGGTTTAAACTCAGCCACATCTTCCACTAGCTTAAATAAAGCTTCTTTTATGGTGGCTAAATCATCATATATTTTGCCCGGCTGGATTTCCTCATGTGGCGTCATTGGAGAGTCGCTCCTACGGGGCCGTTTCGCTTCCGATTCTTGATCGGAACTTTCCATCCTCTCTTTCGTTGCTCTGGTTCCAAATGCCGCGGTTTAACTACGGAGCGCTTCACCGACACTTGCGCCGCTGATTTAGGCTGATTTGGGGTCTAAAACTTTATTTTTTGGACTCGATGGAGCAGAGACCCAAAACTGCATGTCTAGCCCTCACGATGCATCACGTGACCTCCCCTCCAAATAGTTTTTTATAGGCTGTGACAGAGGGATATGCTTCAACCCAGGGCAGCCTAAAGTATGCTACCAGTGTGGTGCAAAAACTCACCTATCCAATGTATGTGATGTTATGAGATGTGGTTTATGTGGGGAATGTGGGCACATCAGTTCTCAGTGCCACAATCATGTGAGATGCAATCTATATGAGGACTATGGGCATATGTTTCATAATTGCCCGTGGGCAGCAAGAAATCATTCTAGAAGTGTGAATCCTGATGATTTAATCAGGGAAGCCCAGCAAACATAGGCACAGAATAGACAGACCATGTTTGGGTCAGAACCAGGTCAAGACACTGCTGGAGATCTAAATCCAGATTCTCAGTCCCATACTCTGGTAGAGGGACCAGAACTTGAACAACATGCCTCAGAGAGAGGTTTACCTGTGGAGGCAGAGCCAAGTGCGGTGCCACAAACACCTTCTCTCAAGCTGAGGGAAACATGGATCAAGCATCTGCCATAGAAATTTCAATGGATTTAGATCCAACCAAGGATATATCAGTGTCTCCACCTTCACCCGAAATAGAGATGGAAAAAATGTCCCCCTCCCCCATTCCCCTGGTAGGACCTGACACTATAGGAAGACAACACAGTTTATGTAGTCATAAACAGTGTCAACCTAATGTAGTCACTGAAAATCTTTTTGAAGTTTTAAACACTCAGGAGGAAGATGAAGTGGTTTCAGGAGGCCATGGTTCTGATGTTTCTTTACCTGCATCATCTCAAGGTGTAAGAAAAAAGAAGGAAAAGAAGTTAAAGAAAAAGAAGGAAAAAAAAGGAAAACATTTGATGCAATATATCTGTTTTTTTCCTTCTCCCTGTTATATAAATTGTGTTATTTTCTATAGCTTCTGCAAATGTGTTGAGCATTCTAAATAACAGAAGAAGGGATGCTGTCTTCTGTTTGTTAAAAGATCTTGCTTGTGAGGTCATTTTCTTGCAGGAGGCCTGGTTTTATTCATATCAGGATATTGCACAAGTGAAGACAGCTTGGATTGGACCATCATATTGGTCCTTTGGTCAAGACAGAGCTGACGGGGTGGGTATCTTGTTTAAAGGAGGAGGCTTTAAATTTCAGAAAATAGGGGATATACAGCCAGGGAGGAGATTACTTGTAGATGGACTATAATATACACAATACAGTTATTTTTTGGTAGTATATGGGCCACAGACCAAGGCTGAAAGAGTTCAGCTATGGGAACAAATTCAGCCCTTTTTAGCAACAGTTCAGAATGTGTTTATGTGAGGGTATTTTATTTGTATGCTTGATATAGAAACACATAGACTACAAAACAAAAATATTTATTTTGACTCTTATGCTTTGAAACAGTGTATAGAGACTGCTGAATTTATTGACAGCTTTCATACTTTTTCACCTCCTATTAGATATACTTATGTTAGTGGGCCATTGCATACAAAAACTGATTATTGTTTTGTATAGCAGAGAATTCAGGTAGTTAAAACTAGTGTTCTATCTCTGGAATTTTCTGATCATTTACTGGTTCAAATGACTGTTAGCACAGAAGCAGGGGTTATTCAGCTCACTATTAGGTGGAAAATGAATTATTCTGCGTTACTTGAAAAGATAGTATAGTCAGGATTATTGCCTTTTTTATTGCCAGAGCCTCAGTATTACCTGTATATGAGAATGTGTATTGAAGGTGGATAGAAGTTTGTAGATGGACACAAGAGTTTGGAAGAGTTAAAGCAAGGGAGCAGTTTTTCAAATACTTAGGCCTATGAAACAAGTTGTACAGCCCTTTAACTGAATCTTATACCTCAAATAAAGACTTAACAGTCCAGATCACTGGAATAGAAAATGAGATGAAAAAGGTTCAATATGATAGGGCAGCCTCTTTACAGTATGAGTAATGTATTGGTACAAATAAGATACCCTTTTCTGATCCCTGTCAGGCTTGTAAGGAAAGGAAAGGAAAAAAAGGCCAAGGTTCACAAGTCTCTATAATGATAAAGGTGAAAGAGAGGTTCAGATAACTGAGATTAGGGACATTGTTGAAAAACATTTAAGGTCTTTTTTCAGAGACCATTTATATCTCTGAACAGGATATAGCAGAGTACCTAAAAGATGTCCCAGGAGATTTTTTAAAATATGTTGACACTACAATTATGTCAGCACTGATAAGTGAACAGGAGGTATTAGAGACTATTGATACTTTAAAAACTGGTATTGCAGTGGGTGTGGATGGCATACCCAATGGATTTTATAAAATTCTATCTACTATAATGGCAGCTTTTTTTGACTAGGGTTTTTAATTTTCTCTTTGAAAATAATTACATACCTGCAGAATTTACTCTGGCTCTAGTGAGTTTTATTTTCATAAATCTGGGGATACTTCTGACACTGGGAATTGGAGGCCAATTAGCCTTCTGAATTCAGATATTAAAATGTTGGCACATACTCTACAAAAAAGATTACAAGTATTTGCATCTGATTTAACACACTCAGTACATACCTGTTCTGTTTCTAGGAGGAACATATAGGAGAATCTATCAATTTTAGAGGAGGTAACTGAATTTTGCAAAACAACACAAGATGTTTGATGTCTATTATCATTTGACCAATGTAAGGCATTAGATAAAGTTAACCTTGCCTTTCTATTCCATAGTTTGAGTCATTATGGGATACCAAAAAAATGTTATTAAGTGGATTTAAATCATCTATGAAAATGTGGTAATCACTCCAGAAATAGCTGGGAGGGGAGGGAACTATATTTACATGTGTAAAGGGGTAAGGTAGGGGTGCCCTTTAAGCCCCTTGATTTATGTCTTTTACATAGACCCTTTTGTTAGGAAAATAACAATGAACAAATGGATTCAAGGAATAACTGGGGTAAGTCAAGGTGTTATGATTAAAATGTTGGCATATATGGATGATTTATGTTGCTTTTTTAAAAATAAATATAGGCTGGATCGTTTTATGGCTGAAACTATAGCCTTTTCTAGAGTGTCTGGGTCTCATCTGAATCATGATAAAAGGAGGGGTTTGTCGTTGGGCCCATCAACAATGGCCTGGTCACATGTATATCAAATTACTATGGATCCTCTTAAAATTCTTGGTGTTTATTTTGACCCTGGAGAAATGGATAAACTAAAATGGGAAAAAACTTTACAGATAATTTTAGGCCAAAGTAATGAAATGGAAAGGTTGGAAAACGTCTAAATTAAAATGAGTGTTTATAATTAAGCAATTTTTATTACCAATTTTTCTATATATCGCAGCTGTTTTTCTATTGCCAATTAGTCTTAAAACTAAATTATATTCTTTTTTTTAATTTTGGGGAGGTAGGTTGAACCCTATTAAATGGGAGGTCAGTGATCTACTGATAATAAAGGTGGGGGTAACAATATTAAGCCAGTGTTTTTTTTTTCCCACATCCTCTTTATTTATTTATTTATTTTTATTTTAGTCTTTGGTAACTGGGTAAGGCCCACTAGGCACAAGTGCCTGTTTTCAGGGGCGACCTGGGAGCACTGGGCAATTAAGTGACTTGCTCAGAGTCACACAGTATGCAAGTGGAGGCTGTGAGAATCAGATTCAGGTATGGTCTGCTGGCTGTTTCAAGCTCCTTCACACCTCATTCTTCTAACCTCTAGGCTATACTGCCACTACTACTACCTCTTTTGCATGAAGAATTTGACTAGACTCTCCCACCCACAGCAATCAATGACTTCTATATAGAGCCGGAATTCATTATAGGTAGTCTTTACTAAATGGATAGATTTAATACCGAAGGTAACTAGGGCTTCTAGGATATCAGTGTATTATATTAGTATGATTCAAAAACTGCATAAGTGGAAGGTTACAAAACACATGTTTTTTCAGGGTAATAGAAAGATGTGTATAAATAAATTTTGGATCATTTAGGCCCTCTAGAACCAGAGTTTAAGAATTGTACCCTTCAAACTATAACTTTGTTTATAAGATTTTAACTAATAAAAGGGTTCAAAAAAGTATGGGATGTACAATGGCTGTGTATGCATGGGAGATTGAGGGTCAAAGGTAATAATAAACATAAGGCAGAGGAGGAAAGGAATTGTTTATATCCAGGGTGTAACCTATTATTAGAAACTCAGAAGCATTTTTTATTTCAGTGTTCTTATGCATCAGGGTCATAACCTTTTTTGGCAACTAAATGGCAGTTAGAATGGCTTACTCAGCTGATATATGATGCTCTGGTTTTGGGGAATTTTCCATCTTTGCTTTATAGATTTCACAGAGGAACACTGATAGTATTTTTTGCATGCTTGAAATATTACCTTTGTCAGAGTAGATGTCAATTTTTGACTCAACAAAAACAAATGTCATATGCTACATTTAGTAATGTTTGTGAAAATGCATTATTAGATATATGTTCAAAGGACAAACAATTGCACCCTAGAGCTAAAATAATGATTTGGTGAAGAGGTTTGAATTTTTTCCAAAAATATGCATAACTAATAGAATAAGTAAAGGTAAGGGAGGAGTTTAAGGGCACCTGATTTATTTATTGAGTATTGGATTACAACACCTTTGAGCAACACAACTCATTTGCAAAGGTTCCAGGTTAGTAGTACAAAAACAAAACAAGGTAAGCAATAGATAAGTAAATAGCAGACATCAAGAATATACTTAAAAAAATTAATACATCAAAAGCAATCAAAGTAGCACTAAATGTTGCTCAATATAACAGTAGAGTGGGCTAGAGGAGAGGGCAGGCTGGGAGGCCTTGTCAAAATCTAGGAGACAAAGTAATGGGGTGTAAGGTGGGGGATGGGAGAAACAAGAGGGAGTAGGAGATGAGTTGCACAGGAGGTGGAGAGGGAAGGAGCAAAGTTGCAAATGAGGTAATAGGGATAGAGAGATGAGAGGATTGGGAAGGAGAAAGGAGGGAAATGGGGTGAGTGCAGAGAGAAGGGAAGTGTGCTGGTGAAGTGAGGGTGTGGAAGACAAATTAATAGTATAAGGAGAAGAGGTGGTGTTTAGTTAGGAGAGGGGGAAGCCTAGCAGGCCTTGTCGAAAACCCAAAAGAGAAAGAAAGAAATATGGGTGGGAGAGATGTAAGAGAGAGAGAAACATAGGGAGAAGGAGAGGAAGAAGTTGCAAAAGAGGTGGTGTGAGATAAGAGAATGGGTGGAGGGTGGAAGAGGGAAGGTGAGGAGGAGCAAGGGAAGAACTTGAAGATGTGTGAGCAGAGAAGAAGCAGGGGTGAGGGATGGAGGGGATTTGATTTATATGATATGATTATGTATATAACTTAGTTTTTTTTAACTAGGATTTGATGGAATATGAATTGTGTAAGTATTTCTTAGGATTATTATTGTGGTATTATCTACTTGAATATATTACTTTATATGATTTGTATTTTGGTACATTTGGTTTCTGTTTTTCTGAATAAAACTTCCCTACTCTTTTCGAGAAGTGACATGAGATCTTTAACATCCACCTGAACTACCACCAGAACAGGTAGATGGGACCTCGGTTTAATGTCTTATCTGAAAGATGGCACCTCAGGAGTGCAGCACCCCCCTCATGCTGCAGTACAGTGTCAGTATTGGGATTTAACCCAAGTGCCTGGGGGGATAGAATCCACAGCCTTCTGATCTCCCAGCCTCAGAGGCTAGTGTGGTACCTACTGAGCCACTGACACTGTTAGTGTAAATGGTGAAAGTCACTCAGCTACCACAGTGGTAATGTAGCTGCTTGCTATCTGGATAACCAATGCTCATTCTCCAAACCTGAAATGTCTAGCGCTGACTTGTGAGGTAGGGTTCTGTACTGAGGAGGGAGAGAACCTCCTTCTGCTGCATAACTGCACACTAGTGGCCTGGTGGGGGGGAATGTGCCAAAAGACAAGGAACACGTGGTCCCTTTTCAGTGGCCTTACATCGGCCCACACCTGCTACCCTGGAGAGTGATGAAAAGGTGTCACATGCTCAAAGAAGATCATGCTGGGGAGTTACAAATGTAGGATAAGTCTCACCCACCATTGTGATCATCTTGATAGGTACTCCATAAGTATTATCCTCAGGATCACACCCTGTACACCCTGGAGAAGGAAAAAGGAGAGCTTATATGGGCTGAAATACACCAGAAGCCCCAGAGAGTGAAGATGTCCCACCACACACCACAGTAGGGCAGCACTAGCTCTTTCTGCAGCTCACAGGCTCATCTTACCAGCACTCGACTATTCAATGTGGATTTACCTCTAGAAGTGGAGAAGTGGGGAGATCTATTCATAGGGGACAAGCTGTGGGTTGCGGTCAGGAATCTGTAGAAGCTGTTGAGCAGAGGATGGTGGAGAATTGGCCACCAGACAGAATCATACAGCAGGTAGAAGGACTTTAGCTGGTGGAAGGAGGACCTGCAATCGGGTGAGGACCAACAGTGGACTTAACAGAAAGTATAAAGAAAGGAGGAAAGGACCACATTGGAAATGAGATGTTGCATCTCACCTGAGCTATCTTCAATGAATGCACTGTAAAAATTAATAAAATCCATTTCCCACTAAAATCAAAATGAGATATTGCATTGTTGTATCCTGTGTAGATACATTATAAAAAGGATAACTGCATAACAGCACTGAAAATGAGTTGCTGTACTACATCTCAGCTTCACAGGGCTATTATTGATAATTATAGTGTAAAATGGGTAAAAGGAGGAGATGTCTGAGATATTGCAGTTCTGCTGGGTTACCATGTGTAGTTACAGTGTAAAAATGGGTAAAGACAAAACTCCACTGAAAATGAGATATGACATTTTGTATGATAAAATTATGTTCATATCAAAATATAAACAAGGATGAACTCAATTGAGCTGAGGCTTATTTACAATGAGGTCCACATCATTGTGTTACAAAATAGCACAGCACTGAAACTCAATAAATCATTTGCAAAGAACAATAAGCAATACAATTTAGCACAATAAGTAAGGAAAGAATTATAGAGAATGAAAAAACAATTGCAAGTAATCTAAATAGAAGCAATAAGATGTCTGACAACAGGTAAGACGTTTTTTCGCTATGTCATCATGCCATATTTTTATCTCATCCCACCTAATCTTGCTGAAGGCTGGTCTCAAGGTACAGTATATGGAATGACATTTGGCTTAGCTACTATCAAAAATTGGTGTGTAAAATGACAAAAGCAGGACCCAAGTAAAGACAAGATGAGACAATTGAATTGTGTTATACTGTACATTATACTGTAGCAATACTTAGAAGCAGGACCACACTAAAATATAATGCATCTTACCTTGGATGGGCTGTCAAGAGTAAATATGAAAACAGGAAATAGTTGAGCCCCACTACTATCTAGACTTTACATCTCTGCTGTGCTACCCAGGGTAAACACAGTGTGTAGATGAGTGAAAGCATGACTGGACAGAAAATGAAATGTTGGTGCTTAGCTGGGTTATCCTAGGTTATAAAATCATAACAGTAAGCAAAAGCAGGACCTCACTGAAAATGGCATAGAGGACCACATATCACCAGAACCATGGGTAAATACTTTATAAACTTTGTGCTACCAGGACACCACTATATGAGATGTTGCATCTGGGCAGGACTATCATACATAAATGCATTTTTTTTTTAAATTGGAAAAAACAAGAACTCACTAAAAACAAGGCAATTCAGAGTAGTCATTGTTGGCTGTTTCCAGCTCTTGTTTTGATGTTTTGTCGACACAATGATTCAGGGCTCTGTTTTTTTTATTGTTTTTAGCATCCTGGAAGCCCTGCTACAGGATACACATGAAGGAATGCTCGAAATTATGGTTGAAGTAAAATCAGAAGCAAAAGGATACCTGTATTTCTACCTTAAACTGTTCTCTTCTGTATTTTGCTGCCCCATGTAAATGTCTGGGAGGTGTGGGAAATGTCTGTAAAAATTAGTCTGAACTATATTTCTAGAAAACTTGAAAGACATTTGTCATATTAAAAAGCCTGTGGTGCCTTTATAGATGACACAAACCTGAGCAAGAGTAAAGCATTTTGGCAAGATGAATATATCAGTATAGTACAGATGGTTCAGAGCATAGAGTCAGACAGCACCTTGCATCACAGGAGTAGAAAGCACAGCATAAACAACAGGTCCACTTGCAAAGCAACCAAGAGTTTGGAGTGACTGCTTCCCACTAATACTGTACACAATAACTTAAAAAAATGAGGATAGCAAAATAACATAAAACACAAGTTTATTACAGCACCAGCACCTGCAGGAGAAATGGATTAGCAGACGTTTTCAAATCCATTCACCCTCAGATACTGCAGGTGCCCGTGAAGGCAGGGTACAAGCTAATGCCAAGCTGTTATTTAGGCAAGCCCTTTCTGTGCAAGCAGCAGGGCATACTCTTTAGTTGCAGTTAACAAGACCTGGCCAGGCATAGCTCACTTCATCACCAGACCTGCAGGTCACACAGCCCATTCACCTGCACTCGAGGTTGGTGCCCTCTTCCACCTACTACTTGGGTTTTAGTAAGACACAATGGGAAGTTGCTTATGGCAGTCCCTCGATACCCAGTGTTGAAATGTAGCAGGCCTTATGATGTTGTCATGGGTTGGCCCATGTTGGTGTACTTAATTGAATACACAGGCCTTGATTCTGTAAGAGGGCTTAGAATGGCGCAAGCTGTGAAAAACAGCAGCTTGCATTGAAGCCCAGTGCACCTGGGACCCTTCACCAGATTTTGGTACAGGATGGGTCTTGGTGCCTAAGTCCCCACACTTGCAGCAACCTCTCCCATGTGAAAAACACATGGGACACAGGAGGTGTTTGCCGCAGGCTCTGTGCGGCAAAGGATAGCGATCCCCCATCCTCGATCCCCTTGTAAAATACATAAAACCCCTTCCTGGTGGTCTATTACCCCTCTCCCTGATATCGCCCATAATCATAAGTAATAATAAACCCCTTCTTGGTGGTCTAGTCCCCCCCCCAATCACTGATTTTGCCATAATAATATTTAATAATAACCCCCTTCCTGGTGGTCTAGTGGCCCCTCTCCCCAATCCCCGATGTTGCTCGTAATCATCATTATTACAAAACCCCTTTCTGGTGGTCTACTGGCCTCCCTCCCCAATCCCTGATGTTGCCAGTAATCATAATTATTACAAAACCCCTTCTTGGTGGTCTACCCCCAACTCCCCAATGTCACTGTAATCATAACTAATGAAAAAGCCTTCCCTAGTGACCTGGGACCCCCATCACTCCCAGTGGTGGTGCCCACCACCGCCCACCCATCCCTCAAGCACAGCTCAGACCGACTGGCACAGCCAACCTTCACCTTCAATACCAGACGCCAACTAACTGTTACTGAGCATGTACTGCATAGTGTAGGCAATCACTGATTGACAGTCAGTCAATGAGCATGTACATTATTCAGTACACGCTCAATGACAGTTCAATTGGTGTCTGGCCATGGAGGTGAGAGGTTGGCTGTGCAGGTCTCCGGCTGTGTTTTGGGATGTGGGAGCTGGTGGTGGGCACTGCCTGCTGGGGTGGGGGATGGTGGTCCAACAGGGAAGGGGGCTATTATTAATTATCATTATGGCCACACCTGGGATTGGGGAGGGGGGCACTAGACCACCAGGAAGGGGGTTTCTAATAATTATGATTACGGGCGACATCAGAGATCGGGGGGGCACTAGATCACCAGGAAGGGGTTTATTATTAATTATGATTATGGGTGACATCAGAATTGGGGAGGGAGGCACTAGATCACCAGGAAGGGGTTCATTATTAAATTATGATTATGTGCAACATCAGGGCTGGGAAAGGGGACCATGGCACATCACTGCAAACAGGCCAAGTCTTCCAGGTAAGTGAAGAGTGGCAGAGAGGTATCTCGGGGGAGAGAAGGCCAGAATCAGGAAAACTGAGCACCTTTATTGGGTGCAGTCACAGCTTCTATTCTTTAGTAGATGTTGCCTCAGTTGGTTTTTGAAAGGGCCCAATCTTGGTACGTTGGTAAGTTCTGTTCTGAGGTTATTAAAAGCTTAAAAGATGTCAGCCAAATAGAGTTTTTCAGTTTGTTCCTGCAAGTATTGATCCAACAGAAATTGTTCACCCAAACTAATCTACCACTGCACATTAGGAGTCCTGTGGGGTTGGGTTCACACAGCAACAATCTTAACTCTGCAAAAATAGGGATTACACTTTAATGGTACAGAGATCAAGCAATATGCACGAGATCACACAATGAGTGCATACAGTAGCTATAGTAGGGATTGAACCTGTGATCTCCTTTTTGACTAGTGCATACCACCTCTGCAGAGTGCCTCAGTAGTGGTGTGTGCATGCAGCATGTACAGATGCCACTTACAGAGCATATTGTGTGCAAGTGCCTTGAAATTGTCTGTAAGTAGTTAAAGCATGTAGTCAGCATTCATTATTTTAGAGAGTGTAAGCAAGTATTCTGAGTATATTTTTTGCTTTCGGTAAAGCTCTACTAATTGTATACTTTACTGTACATGATTCCACCTCTCATTTGCATCTGCTGTATCCATAACTTTGCTAGTAGGAAGAAACAGCATTTTCCCACAAATTACAGGTTTCTGATATAACCTTTACCTTTTAGGCTGCCTACTCAGACTACTTTAAGTATTCTTCCTTTGTACTAACTCTGTTGTTTTCCAAACAAAAACTACTATTTATCAAATTTTCATAGATTCCCAACTGAAAAAAAAAAACAACTTCAAATAACATGTTAGTCTAATTGGAAGTCAAGGCCTGTAGTTCAATGAACAAGCAGCCAGCCACTCACACTTCCTGAGCTATACAAGCAGTTCCTCTCAGCCTCATTGTAAAACACTTTTTCTTTGCAGCCAGAGGCTCAGTTGGTTTGTCTTCTGTGCTGGCTGGGGCCTACACCCCCGCTGTTTTTCTGTGTCTCTGCTGGATTTTGGTGTTTGTTTTCCTGCTTCTAGTTTGTATCTTTCCTCTGGCTGTGTACTTCCCTGTGTTTTGTGTCTCTTGTTTTTGGGCCTTGTTCCCTGTTTTCTGTTTTGCTGTTTTTTTTGTTTTTTTTTTGGGGCTTTGTTTCTAAGCTCCTAGCATACTTCTACTCAGAGCTCATGCTACTGCTTTCAGTTACCTACAACTGCAGCCACTGCTACTGTTTACTCCATTTACTATTGTACCCAGTGCTTGTGATTTTACACTGTGCTTACCATGCTCAAACTACTGCAATACAACTGCAATCATTATCTGTGTGTTTCAGCCCAACCATAGCTGCTCCATGTTGCATACTCAATTCTTTTCACCTGACACAGTTTATTCTGAACCTAGCTGTGTTGCTCATTCCCGATCTCATTCTACTTGCAGCTTCATTGCACTTCCTGGCTACACCTGTTTTCAGAGCATTGTCTACATGATTTATTGCAGTTACAACTCTGAGGTCAGCCAACTAAGCTCCTGCTGAGGCTGTTAATATAGCTTTATTATTAAATCTTGCCTTGCCGCTGAAAAATCCTCAGAATATTTGTCACCTTGATTTGGCTATTCATGTCTGGCTGGCTTGCCCCAATTTAGTGCTGTTTCATTGCTATACAGTATGTTATGCAGACCTCTGTACAGGTCCACCTATCACTACTACTGCTTATTGACTTATGTACAGGTCCACGCTTGCTTATGCAGATCTTGTCTTCATGCCTACTGCCATCCCCTCGGCTTCTGCCTCTGGGATTCTGCTGCACTCACTTCTGCATTCGACCTTGCAAGGTCTCAGCACTCAATGTTCATTTCAATCTCAGCATGCTGTGCTCATTCAGCTCACCAGCTTTTCAGCTGTCAATCAATTCTGGGTCATGCCAACCATTCTATTTCTAGTGCAGGGTTCCTGCAGCTGGCGGTCTCACTCTGCATTTAGTCTACATCTTGAGCATGTCTAACTTAGGGTGGGATCCTTCTCACCTGGCCCATAGCTGGGAATGTCCTCGCCCCAGGCTTGGCTTTAGATGCCTGCTACATGACAGCAGTTCCTGATGTAACATTTAAGACTAGTGGTGAAGGGTGGAAAAAGTTACCTCCTTTGGCTCTAGTGTTCCACTATAATGGTTAGCCATTGACTTTAATGGTTTCTCTAGCAAAGCACCTTCACTGCATTCTCCTTACGACTGCCTCTGGTTCACCTGGTTTGAGTTTAGGGCAGACAGGCCAGGTGAGTGCCTCAGCAGTTGTTGCTCTCCTTCTGCGCCTTGGGTGCATGTATTGTTGCAGAGTTTTTTTGCAACCTTCCACAGCATTCCCTCTAGAGGGTTTGAGTGAGAGCCTTTCTCCAAATTGGAATATTTTCCACCTCTTTTTAATTGGGTTTTCCAAATTGCAGCTGCAGAGCCGTCACTAAATAAACTATCCCAAGCCTGGAGGGAAGGTGACCTAGGCCTTGAATCCCTAGAAATGTCCTCCTCATAGGTTTTTTTTTCTTTCCTCCGTTGCCTCAGGTCATAACTGTTAGTTAGCATAGTAGTGTCCCATAGTTCTTTAGGTAGGTTCTCCTATTGGATGGAGGTGGAGGTTGTCCTGCCATTCCCTTTCTCCTTAGAGAATCCCTAATTCTTAATGCAAACTATTAGTATCATGCTACACAAACCTGGGCATTTCATTATGTTATTAAACTGAGCATCTCATTATGTTATCAAACTGTCTATGCTTCTCTATTACTACACCAAAATTACTGCTACTAAATCACAGTTACTGCTTGCTCATATGCTTCATATTGCCTCATTCTTTTGGGGTATGTTTGCTCTATATTTCTTGTGGAGATTCCTAAGGTACCTTTAGCCATGGGAATCATTCTGTGGTACCTCTAGGGGTGGAACCCTGTCTGAGGGTTCCTTGCCTTTCATACCCCTACAGGGTGGTAATTCCTCTTGAATAGAACGTGTGAACGGCCAAAACCAAACTAACACAGTTGCACAAGCATAACACTATACTGGCTGCGTATGACATTGAATTGGAAGGCTAGGCCTGTAGTTCAATGAACAAGCAGCCAGCCACTCCCACTTCCTGAGCTATATAAGCAGTCCCTCTCAGCTTCATTGTGAAGCACTTTTTCTTTGCCCCACCATCCTCTGTCCTCCTTCAGCAGCAGCATTTCTCTCCTTAGGGGGATTCCTTAGGTACCTTTAGCCACGGGAATCATCCCATGGCACCTCTAAGGGTGTAACCCTCTCTGAGGGTTCCTTGCCTTTTGTACCCCTACAGGGTGGTAATTCCTCTGGAATAGAATGTGTGAATGGCCAAAACCAAACTAACACAGTTGCACACGCATAACACTATACTGGCCGCGAAGGACATTGAATTAATAGTTAATAAAGATTACATGTACTTGCATCATTTAAGTAGGATGAACAAGCCCAGAAATAATTAAGAATCAGCATATGAAATAATTGATGCCTATGAATAAATGCTACAGGATCATAGTACATTAATGTTCACACAACATTAGTTTTTGATCTGAGAACTATTTACAAAGCATGTATCTATAGTATTCACAAATGCTAATATCACTGGCTGGCAAATCACTAATAAACATGAAATGCCACTTTTATTTCAAGTAACAATTATATAATCTTTAATGTGTTTATAAGTGGTAAACTACATAGGAATTTTTGACTTTGCTCTTAAAGAGCAGCTCTGCTCTTCCGCAAATACTTTCATAAAAATAATATTTCAGCTATTATAATTTACCACAGAATAATTTAGAAAATTTCTGTTTTATGTTCTAGTCCTCATAATACTTCCTGGACACTCATCTAAGAAGTCAGTTAAAAAAAAGCATTTTGCTGTCCCCAACTGCACTCATATTGGATTTGTTTATGACATCTTAGTGATTCCCGCAGCAAAAAAATGGGATGCCAAAATGACATTGACATTTCATTTAATCTAGTAACCGCATGTGCCCTGCTCATCTCATGATAAACACTTTTTACCTAGCATGCTTCTTGTCTATTGCTGAATGCTTATTTCCTCTCTACTGTTATCCAGTGACTCCCATTTTCAGGGAAATGCTGTTATAACATGTATTTCCATAGTAACTAATAAAATAGAATGATTAAAATCAGTCCTGGATTTATTGGAATGTGAAGGTCCTAAATTTATATTGAGCATCTGTAAATCCCAAAAGAGTCTGCTGAATTTAGCTTACCATCAACACACACAAAGCAGCCATCTGTTGGCATCCTTTGCAAACTGTGTGAGAGGCCTTTTGGCACCATGCATTTCTGCTTAAAGTTGAACCAGCATGATATTCTGTGGTGATTTGCATATGCAGCCTATGATGCTTTGCATTGTGGGGACATGTGTGATTTTGTATTCATTCCTAGGAATTATTCTTGAACATCATAATCAAAGCTCTTATTTTTTGATCTGATTAAGAATGGACAGTCTGTGAAAATTGTTCCGTTTCAAGGGCTCAAAACACAACTGCAAATTGGTGCCACAAAGTGGTCACAAGGACCACATTATGGCACTGGTCTGCATTGTGCCCCTTTGTGCTGTACACAATGGGGTCACAAGTCTTTCCCTGCTCTGTTACACAGGTCAGTGTTACAGAAGCAGTACAAAGAAAGAAGATTGGAAGGTGGTTTTAATGAGGGCGCCAGGATGTATGGAGGAACTGTTAGAAGCACAGTGGTACCCCAGTACCCTTATCCCTCATCATAAGGCTCAGTGACCCCAGGACCAGAAGAACTGTTAGATGCAGTTTAAGAAATATTTGTCTAGTGAGCAGAAATGTCTGTTCCTACAGAGGGAAGATTTAGGCAATGCCTTCCACTGCCACTCAGTAAACACAAATGTAGAAACATAAAATCTGATGTCAGATAAAGACTGCCTGGCCTACCCAGTTTGCTGATTTTTCTCTGCCTATAGTGCCACAGCAGACCCTACTTGATCTCTGGCTCTCCAACCCCCCTTGCTTTCCACTAAGATTCCCTTATGTCTGTGCCATGCATATTTGAATCCTACCACTGATTTTTCCCCCCAACACCCCTACTGGAAGACTCTTGCAGACATCTGCCACTATTTACAATGAAGAAGTACTTCCTCTCATCTCTATTTAATTTACTCACTTCCAGCATCAGTGTATGTCCCCTTGTTCTTGTGCATCCTTTTCTCTGAAAAATACTCCCTTCTTGTACAGAGTTTACCCCTATCAGGTATTTATATGTCTCTATCATACACCCCCTCTGCCTCCTCTCTTCCAGGGTCTATATACTGAGGTCCTTTAGTCTCTACTTGTGAGGCTTTTGATGCAGACTCTACACCATTTTAGTTGCCCACCTCTGGACAGCCTCCGCTTTGTCTATGTCCTTCCTGAGATGTGGTCTCCAGAACTGGTCACATTACTCCAGGTAGGGTCCCACCAGCAATCTATAGTGGTAACACAACCTCCCACTTTCTGCTGGAGAGATCTATCGCTATGCACCCCCAAAATCCTGCTGGCCCTATCAACTACCTTGTCACACTGCTTGACCACATTGAGGTCATCAGATATGATTAATCCCAGGTCCCATTCCTGTTTGGTGACCTTCAATACCTCATCTCCTATTTTGAACTCTGCTTCTGGGTCTCTGTGCCATAAGTGAATGAATTTTCACTTTTTCACATTGAAACCCAGCTGCCATGGCCTTGACCACTCTTTGAATCTGCTCAGATCTATGAACATTCTTTCCAACTCCCCTGGAGTGTCCACCCTTGGTGTCGTCTGCAAAGAAGCAGACCTTATCTTCCAGCTCATCTGCAATGTCACTTATTAAGACAATAAAAAGGACTGGTCCCCGCACTGAGTCCAGAGGCACCCTGCTGGTCACCCTCCATTCATTGGAGTGCACTCCATTTATAACCACCCTCTGTCACCTATCCCTTAACCAATTTCTAACCCAGTTGCCAGTTACTTTATGAGTCTCCTACATGAAACGGTGTGATAGCCTTACTGAAATTTAGGTAGGCCACATCCAGTGCACCACCCTGATCTATTTCACTGGTCACTCAGTCAAGGAAATCTATCACATTTGCCTGACATGATCTCTCCCCAGTGAATCCGTACTGCCCTGGGCCTTGAAACACAATAAATTCCAGATACTCCACAATCCTTTCCTTTAGCAGTGTCTTCATTAACTTCTTCACCACCAGTGTCAGGTTGTCTGGCTTGTAGTTGCCAGACTCCTCCCTACTACCACTTTTGTGAAGTGGGACTACATCTGCTTTCCTTCAGTCCTCCAGAACCACTCCTGTTTCCAGTGAGTTACTAAAGAGGACTATCAAAGTTGCAGCTATCTCAGTACCCTTGGATGTACCCCATCTGGCACCATATCTTTGTCCACTTTCAGATTTGTGAGTCCCTAGAGGACACTCTCCTCTGTAAAGGGCCTAGTGTATACCCTCCACAGCTTTTGTTGCTTTTATGTGAACCATCCCCTTCCCTTTCTTCTGTGAAGACTGAAGAAAAGTATTTGTTCAGGATAACTGTCTTTTTCTGATCCTCATCTGCAGAGTACCCCTTGCCTTCTCATCCTCACAACTCTTCCCCTAGCCTTCCTATATCTTTTCCTCTTTCATTACCTCTGAGCTATTTTTCCCTCCATGTGTGCCTTTGTGCTACTTACTGCTTTCCCAGCTTCCCTCTGCCTCTCTTGATACACCCTTCTGTCCTCTTCGCTTTTTGTCTCTTTATACAGGACTTCCTGAATTCTACCCTTTTAGCCTTTACTTTTTCAGCCACTTCCTTTGAGTATTATAGCTGTCACATTTCCTCTTATTTTTGCTCACTTTCTTTGCACTGAGGTTTGTTGCCTTCACTATGCCCTCTGTTACCTTCAACACTGTTCCTACACCACACCTAGGTCACCACCCCCCATTAGGACATTTCTGAGGTAACTACTCAGTCTTTTTTTTAAATCTGCCCTCCTCAAGTACAAGCCCCTCATCTTTCTATGGTTTGCTTCTGCTGGTGTCCTTATGTGTAAACCACACTGTACACTAATCACTGGTCTCCAGATGGCATCCCACCTTGACATCTGCAATACTTTCCCTGTTAGTGAGCTCCCTGTCTAGTGTTGCCTAATCATGAGTGGGCTTCCTGGCTAGTTGGCAGAGAAAAGCACCCTGCAGGGAGTCCTGAATGCTCCCACTTCTAGCTAAAGCTGTAGCTGGGATGTTCCATTCTATATCTAGCAGCTTGAAATCTTCCACCGGCAGCATTTCCCCTTTTTCAGTCGTTATGCCAATGACTTCCACCATTGCCTTATCTAACTTCTCCCTGTATTGAAGGCCTCTAGATCATGCCAATGTGAATTGTGGCTCAGTTTTCCTTCTCCATGGTGATTCACAGGACCACCAACCCCTCTGTTCCCCCCAGATTCCTTGTATTGCCATCACTTTGATACCCTCTCTTACATATAACACTACCCCTCCTCCCTTCCTTCCCACCCTACCTTTCCTAAAATGAGTATAGCCTGGTATGGCCATGTCCTGAGCATGCTTTCCTGTGTGTGCACCATGGCTCAGTAATGACCACAATATCCAAGTCTGCATCTGCCATTATGGCACCAAGGTCCAGAATTTTATTTACTTGACTTGCATTTGCATACATAATTTTCCACAGTTCATTAGCATTCTGCCTGTGCCCCCCCTTTTTCCTATTGCACTGCCGCCTTTCCTCCTCTCTTTTTTACAGATCTTGTTCCCATTCCATCCCATCTCCTTCCCTTTTAACCAATATGTTTTTTTCTTTATTTTGCACCTGGGTGATTTGTCTCTTTTCAAGTATACCCTTCTCTTTGTTTCATTTCATTGGAGGGCAGATTATGCTTCCCTGATTTCTCCCTCTACCCCCTCAGCTAGTTTAAATGTTCATTATAGGTAACACTTGAACTGTCCATTGCAGACCGCAATCCCCTTACTAGACGTATGCAAGTCATCACCTCTATATAGGACCTTATCCCTCCAGGTTGGTCGCTATTCCTCAGTGTAGCCAACCTCCTCCTCTCTACACCATACTTTCAACCATAAGTTGAAGCTCCTGGTGTAGAGAACCCTATCCTCCTCCTTCCTGTTATGGTCAGGCAGCACATCAGCGGAAGTCAGAGTGCACTATCTGCGTAGGACCCCTCCACAGTTACCTTGAAGCTCTCTGCACAATCCCAGCTCCATCCCTAACCAGGTTGTTCATCCCCAGATTGACAATGACATCCATCTCCCCCTCCTGCCCCCCCCACCCTAGTGATCCTTGGGATCTGCTCATCATCCTTTCATGCTGTGGCACCAGGTAGGCACCTCACCTCCCTTCTTAGCTCACTTCCTGCTCCTAAATCTACCCCCTTAATAATCGAGTCCCCCATCAGAAGTTGCTTTTTCCTCTGCTGAGATTCTCTACCCCCCACTTTGGACCCTCCTCCTACAGAGGACCCCACATCCTCAATGACCACTACGACAGGTGCTTCTTCCAAGCTGTCCCATCCTGCCTGAGCAGCACATGAGTGATGTAATGGCACTGGCTGAGGAATGTGCTCCCAACTGGCCACCCCACCCTCCAGGAGCCCTCTCAGTCCAGCTGGTCTTCCTGCTTGGCATCCTCTGGTGCAACAGTGGTTGATTTAGTTGCCTCTGGGTGGGGAAAGAGGTCCTCAATTCCTAGCCAACTTCACCTAAAGTCTAGTGACCTCCTCCCTCAGCCCAGACAGGTTAATGCAGATGGGGAAGCACCTAAATTTCCAGAAGGTCTCTCTGAAAACCACAGCTCCACAACCACTGCACTTCACCATTCCCAACTTTTCCAGTTCTACATTCACTATACTAACTGGAAATAACTTGGTACCCTTACCCTAGATAGGTTTTTTTTGCTATTCCCTTTTTTCTACTTAACCCTTTCATATCCAGACCCTAGATAGATGGAGTGTTTTTAAGTTTTCTCCATTTGGCTTATTGTACCCTCTTTTAATCCTTACCCTAGCTAGGGTGTTACCTGTATTTGCATACCACAGTTGATGTTTATTTCCCCCTTTGACTTAACCTTTATCCTTATGTACTATTACTTTAAATAGGGTGTTTGCACCCTTCACTCAAAACCGCTGTTACCCCTTTATATTTCTCTGTACTCTTCTACTCTGATAGCAACAAGTATACAGGTACTGTACTTTACTTCACCTCAGTGGACTAGTAGCGTTCCCTGAGTGCCTTCTGTCAAATAAGGAGCCTATAGATACCTAAGATGCCAATCGTCTTCCACTCCTGCTCTGTTCCACTCACACACTGGGACACAGACATAAATGTGATGCATTAGGAGAGGATACTTTTATAGCCCCAATGAAGTCTTCCTAGCTGATGATTGGTTTGTGGAATCATGTCACATCTGCTGCCATATTCCTGGTTCTGGTCTGACCCCCAACTTGCTTTCTGTGCTGAAAAAGAAATTGAATTTACAGGTTAGTGCCAAAAACACAGAGTATCAGTTGAATTCCTTTGATAAAGCTCTCTGGGGCTGGCACTGGCTCCATGTTGAATGTGTGCTAAACCTCCATACACGGGGAACTTATATTTCCTCCAGCAGCTTCCTGATGTATCTGAATATGGAATCATGTGACCACAGCTGCTGTCTTCCTGGTTACTGTCTGACCCCTGATCTGTTTTCTGTACCGAAAAAAGAAAAACATTGCTCACCATAGTAATGTTGTTTCTTCTAAAGGACTCTTGCTGTATTTTGACTATATACAGTTAGCCCCACCTCTTGAACTGCTCTGGAGAGTAAAGGGTTAACTCTATGCCAAGGCATAGAATGTTGAGCTCGAGCTCAGTTTTCAAACCTCTGTCTGTGGTACTCTGAAGTGTAATCATCAGATTCTTCTGAGCACTAAACTAACTAACTCAATGTTTAGAAATTGTTTCCAAAAGTTTTGTGCCAAAAGGCACTAAACAGATTTTTAGGGTCAAAAAGACTCGAGTCAAGAACCCCAAAAAGAATATAAGCAGGTAGTGAAACAACCAAAACATTAATCATAAAAACTAGAAAAACCCTTAATAAGATAAAGACATGCCAAGTACACCTCTGGGGTGCAGCACTGTGCCTGCCAGTCCACATCCCAAAACTACTAGGTTCCAGGAGGGGAGGCAGGGAGGGAGGTCAGAATGCAGCAAGACTCCATTAGAAGAAACAGCATTACTATGGTGAGTAATTTTTTCTTTAAAAAACATGAAGTCTTGCTGTATTCTGACTATATGCAGACTATCAAGCAGTACCCCTTGGAGGAGGGCATCACAGAACCTATTTTGGGAACATGCTCTGCAGCACAGCTGTGCCAAACCTAGCATCACTTCTAGACTGAATGTCCAGAGAGTAATGCTTGGTAAATGTGTGAACAGTTTTCCAGGTGGCTGCTTTACAGATTTCTACTAAAGGTATATCTCTAGCTGCTGTGACCAAAGCAGCTGTATCTCTGGTAGAATGAGCCCTCAGGCCTGAGGGAGGCTCCTTCCCAAGCTCTGAATAGCAGAACTGGATACAGGAGACATTCCACCTGGCAATAGTTCTCTTGGTGGTAGGTTCACCCTTTCCCACTTCTCCATAATGAGAAACAACTGAGAACAGTCATTCCTATGGGCCTTAGTGTGTTCCACATAGTAACTAAGAGCCCTCTTTACATCAAGACTGTGCAACCTTCTGTCCCTCAAGGAAGAATTGTCAGTGAAAAATATAGGCAATGACGTAGACTGATTGAAATGAAAGTCTGATACCACATTGGGAAGAAACTTTCTGTCAGTTCAAAGGACCATCTTATCCCTCTGAAATGAAATTAAGTCAGGTTTCACTGTGAGCGGGCGAAGGTCTCTTTGTGGACTAATTGGTAGTGTGACACAGTTGCAGTTGTAAATTAATGAAATTTATTCAGTTCTATCTCAAAATTTCTTTATAGCAGGACAAATATAACATCAGCAGACTGGTACAACAACAAAATAAAATAATCAGAATGGCAAATTAACTTTATCCCATGGCTTTTACACGGCTTGAAAGGTGTTCTTCTCCTAACACCTGCTGGAGCACTTCACAGAGCTCCCTGGAGTTTACCTCCAGACCCAGGAGCACAATCTAAAATAACTATCTTAAATGACAGTCCTTTTATACAGGGAAATGATCATGTGTTCTCCCTAACTCCACCCACATCATTAATGCTAAAATAAAACTTCTTATTTAAACATAATTATTTTGTTTTAACTATCTAACTAAACAGTTTATAATTCACATACATATATATATACACATATTCAGTCTATTTTATTTCAATTCCTGGCTCTTTTACAAACAGCTCTGACCATCAGGCACCGCCCTCAACAAGAAACAGCATAAAACAAAGGAACAAGGGGCTGGTCAGCACTATAGCCGTCCTGGAAGGGAGTGGTGCAAGGAGAGGCAGAAGCAGAAGCTGAAAAGCCAAAGACACACAAACAGGTGCCCTTTCTGTAAGTGAGAACTATACCACACAATTTATATATTTATTCTCTGAGGTGTACAGTTCCCCATATAGTTCCATAACCTGCTTACTTAAACACAACTGCCAGGCTGTTACCAACATGTGCCTTAACTGGTTGTTTCAAACAGGGAGCTTTGAGCATGAAGTAATTCAAACTAACCAGCCTTTTACAAATGGGTTTACAGCCCACTACAAGTACCTTGTCCCTAGTTTTTATTTTATCAAAAGATAGGAGAGGACATGTGTATAAATTAACATTACACTGACCTTCTGCCAGGGGAAGTTAAATGTGCAATAAGCACATGTTGCATTGCAATACTTTTACTGCTGTTAATATTTACAACTACTGGAGAAGGAATGACTTCCAAATAATACCGTCCCTTAAAGACTGAAACTTAAACAGAACAGTGACTTAAATGACTTTATTTTATTTCCCCTCACTTGCAACCCATTCTTCCTCTTAGTCAAGCAGCGCCTGTATTCTGGTGTGCTACCAAACACCTCTAAAAAGAAGGACTAAAAGTGTTCTTTCAACCCAAGTAGAAACAGATTGCTGGTGCTGCTCATTTAAGCTCCAAATTAACTCGATTACCACGTGAAGAATCCCAACTACCTTTACACAAGGGATTCAGTTCTCCCTCTCTTTAACTGAATTACCTGGGTGGGGGGAAGAATTTATTAAATGACTCACTCTTACTTCTGTCCTCCCCTTTGCTTTATTTTTTTTTCTACCTTGCTAGTCTCCACTACACTATCTTTTAACTTAGCCTCAACTTCTAAAGCTTACATTTATATATTTAATTTCTGATTTTACATAGTTATAGTATTGAAAGGCTTTAAGTAAAGCACCAAGCACAAAAGTTCCAGGGCCCCTAATCCATCACAGAGTCACTCTGTGACATTCGCTGATAAAGCCTGTAATTCACTGATTCTCCTGGCAGAGGTAATGGCTACCAGGAATACAGTTTTCCAAGTCAAGTATTTCAGCTCAGCTGAAGATAGAGGTTCAAAAGGTGGCTGCATAAGCTGTGCAATACAGATATTCAGGTCCCAGGAAGGGATAGGCTCCTGAAATGGAGGATTAACATGTACCAGACCCTTGAAAAATGTCTTGATGACTGGATGAGATGCTAGGGAAGAGCCCTTACCAGAAGAAAGGAAGGCAGAAACTGCTGCCAAATGTACATTGAAAGTAGCAGGCTGGACACCTAAACTGTTAAGATGCACCAAATAGTCCAAAGTAGTGGCAATATCAGCCTGCTCTGGCTAGATCTGCCTCTGGGAACACCAAAACCCAAATCTTTTCCATTTGGAGTTGTAAATCTTTCTAGTGGCAGGTTTCCTGCTAACCTTTAAAATGTCCAAGATTGATTGAGAAAGATGCAGGCTTGCATATTCTAGCTCTTCAAGAGCCAGGTTTGAGCCTGAGAGTCTGAAGATTAGGATAAAGAATTCTCCCCTGTGAGGAGGTGAGGAGATTGAACTGTCTGGGAAGACACAGAGGCATTGTCACTGACAGTGACAGGAGAAGGGGGTACCAAGGCTGCCTGGCCCTGTCTGGAGCCTCTAGGATCACCTTGCAGGGCTGAGACCTGATCTTGATCAGGACCCTGAATATCAGAGGAAAAGGATGAAATGCATAAAGAAACCTGCTTGTCCAACTCAACAAGAGAGCATCCTAAGGGACAGGGCCCAGAAGACATGGTCTGCAGCAAAAGAGAGGAAGTTGGTTATTGTCTGGGGCTGCAAAGAGATCTATCTCTGGAGTGCCCCATCTGTTGAAAATAAGCTGAAGAACTAGAGGGTTCAGGGTCCATTCATGGTGACCCTGAGAAATCCTGCTGAGAGCATATGCTAGAACATTGTCCTTCCCTGGGAGGTGAACAGCCATCAGGGAAGCCTGAAGGAAATAAGCTAGAGACCATATTTTCATGGCCTCTGTGCACGAGGCTGAGGACTGAGTACCTCCCTGCTTGTTGATGTACCACATGGTTGTGGTATTGTCTGTCCTGATCTGCACCACTTTCCCCTGAACAGCAGTTGAGAATGTCTGAAGTGCTAAAAAGACAGCTGTCAGTTCAAAAAGATTTATGTGAAGAAGAGATTCCTGGTGAGACCAGGTTCCCTGAACTGTAAGCTGATCTAGGTGAGCCGCCCGCCCCAGTAAAGAGGCATCTGTGGTGAGAATCACTGAAGGAACCTGGCTGATAAAGGGGACACCTTGTTGAAGATTGTACTCCTCCAGCCACCACTGGAGGGCCTGAACTAGAGTTTGAGACACTGTAACCAACTTGGAGAGAGGGTCTTTTTTCTGAGACCAATAAGATCTGAGATGAAACTGAATATCCCTCATCTGAAACCTTGCTCCCTGGACCACTGCTGTGGATGCTGCCATGTGACCCAGCGACTGTAGAAAGTGTCAGGCTGGACAAGAAACTAGAGGATGAAAAGAGGAAGCCAGAGAGGCAAGGGACTGAACCCTTGAGAGAGGGAGAAATGCCATTGCCTGAATAGTGTCTAGGTCCACACCTATGAAGGTGAGGAGCTGGGCTGGTTCCAGAACAAACTTTTCTAGGTTCAGAATGAAACACAAGGAGTCTAGAAGTTTTTGAGTGACCTCTAAGGCTGACTTGACTTGGTCTGAGGACTGGCCTACAAGGAGCCAGTCATCCAGGTATTGGGGTCAGAAGGATACCCTGTCTCCTGAGGAATGCCACCACTTCTGTGAGACACTTGGTGAACACCCTTGGAGCAGATGTTAGGTCGAAAGGCATAGCTCTGAATTGGTAATGTCCTGAGGGCAACTCAAACCTGAGGTACTTTCTGTGGGAATGTCTGCTAGGTATGTGGAAGTAGGCATCCTTGAGATCCAGAGAGGCTAGCCAGTCTCCTGGACTCAGAGAGGGAAGAATTACTCCCTGAGTCACCATCTTGAGTTTTGGTTTTGTTAAGTGTTTGTTCAGGTACCTTAAATCTAGGATGGGTCCCTACTCCCCTGTCTTTTTTGGGGTAAGGAAGTATCTGGCGTATAGTCCTTTTCCCTGTGACAATGAGGTACCTTCTCTACTGCTTGCAGAAGAGAGGATACTTCCGCCTCTAAGGCCTTTGTCTCCAAGGGATAGGGAGGACTGAAGGACCTCGCTCTCATTTTTGGGAACCTTTTAATACTGAGAGCAAGTTTCTGGCTCACTACTTCCAGGACCCATTTGTCTGAAGTAATGGACTCCCAGGCCTGGAAGTAGTGAGCCAACCTGCCCCCTACTAGAACTGAGGAGGCGAGCATTACCGACATCTCAGGGTGTCTGTTTGGCAGTGGGCTTAGACTGCATGGATGATGGGGTTCTGGTCATCCCACCCCTGCCTCTTCCCCTAAAGAACCCCCTCTGCTGGAAAGAAGAGGAGGAGGAGACCAGAGCTTGGTAGAAAGGCCTGTGAAAAGGCTTGCCCCTGCCAGCCCTTAATTGCTGCTTCTGAGGAGTGGCCTGCTTTTCCTTGGCCGCAGCACTCCTATAGGTGGTTCTATATTTATCCATCTTTTTCATGTAGTTCTCTGTTTGCTCTCCAAACAAAGAATTACCAGTTTCAGGGAAATCCATGGCCTTAGTCTGGGTATCCTGTGAAAGACTGGTACATCTAAGCCAAGCAAACCTCCTCATGGAGATAGATGTAGACATGACTCTAGAAAGCACATAATTTAAGTCCATAGCAGCATGAAATTGCACTTTGGATGCCTCTATACCATCTACAGCTACTTGCTCCAGCTCCTTGGCTAGCTGGGGAGGGCCATTCCTAGCCAGCTCCAGAACAGTATCCCAAATAAACTTCTGGTACCTGGCTGTATATGCCATGTAATTTGATTGCCTGAGCCCCAAAGAGCATGCCAAGTGTTGTTTCTTAGCTATGGCATCCACTTTCCTGGAATCTTTATCCGGGGGTGAGATGCCAGGGGAATACTAGCTTTGACACAGGCTGAAGCTTGCACTAACCCAACATGGCTGCAATGTGCTGAAAGGAATTCCATGCCAGGGCCTGATAAAGCATACCTCCTGTCCATTCTTTTATCCACAGGAGGAATGGATGTGGGAAATTGCATGATTTTTTTGTGTATGTTTCCACAGGGATTTGTGCAAAGGGATAGACACTCTCTTTGACTCTGGAACATCCATAATTTCCACATAATTAGGCTCCTCCTGATCCTGATCAGCCTTTTCCATAGGAAGCTGAAAAGTCTCAGCCACCTTGTTGTAAAACAAGAAGTGGGAGGGGTACTCAGAAAGCCTGGGAGGGAAAAACATTGGAAGGTCTGTCTGGGAAGATGTCAGGCTCTACTGGCTCATCTAAGCCTTCAAACTCTCCTTCTTCATCCACTTCTTCCTCGTCCTCCCAATCGTTCTGATAGTATGCCTCCGGATCAATATCTGAGGCAAAAACTTCCGACTGAACCGGTCTCCTTTGAACCGATGTCAGTTCAGTCGAAACTGGGCAAAGTGATTGCACTATAGAGACCTAACATACTAACATACTAAAATGCCAGCAGAATAGGCCTAACGGTCTCTCGAGTCTGCTCGATTTTCAGCACCGGCACTGAGGGTCGATTTTGGTGTCCCCCTCTCCCTCTTGGGTTATACTGTCCCCAGTCCCAGATGTTCCACCTGTACTGGGCCTAGTCAGATTTACTCTCCCCCCGTACCTGCCCCATCCCCATTTAAACCCATCCACAGTCTCTACCTCTACCAGCTCCCTGGGCAGTGAATTCCGTGGCTCCACCACCCTTTCAGTGAAATAACATTTCCTCCTCTCCCCTCTGAGCCTGCCCAATTCCAGCTTACACCCATGACCTCTCGATGCCCCACCCTCCTTCCTTTGGAGCACCCTGACTGGGCCTCCTTTATTAATCCCTTTCATGTACTTAAAGACCTCTATCATGTCCCCCCCATCCCTCCTCTTCTCCAGGGTGTACATGTCGAGCTCCTTGAGCCTCTCCTCATAGGTCCTCTCCCCCTTGTCTCCCTGTTCACCCCTTGGGTTTCCCCTCATTCCATACCCCTCCTCATCCCTTCATCTGGGTTCTCCCCCCAACCAGCTCCTTGCGCCTCCCACAATCTGGGTGTCAAAGGTAGCCGCTTCACTATTGTCCCTGGTCACCTCCTCTACCCATGTCCTGGCCTTCTTTATCCCCCCACCTGAGTATCTTTCTCTGTATCTCTTTCCCCACTCCTTTCTAATCCACCCATCCTATCCATTTGCCTAGTTGGCTTTCTGCATGCTGTCACCCCATTTACATCCTGCACCTTCCTGCTTGTCATGCTCCCCAGTTCCATACCATTAGCCTCCTCCTTGTTCCCCGATCCTCCTTTTTCTTCTCCCCCTACTCCTCTTCCCCCATCCTGTCTAGGACCTCCTCTATTGCACCCTTTCCTCTTGCCCCATTCCCCCTTTCTATCCATCCCTGCCCCAGCTTCATCATCAGCAGCAGCATCATTATCATTCTCCTCCCCCTTACCATCCCCTCTTCTACCAATGGGCGTAGAGGGTTAAAACAATTTGTGAGCCTTAGCCCATCTCCCAGTGCCCTCCTGACCCTACCACCCCTCTCGGTTTCCTTTGGACACCCCCAGTCTCTTGTCTACTGCTGTGGAAATTTCCATCTTTTGGGCCCCACCTGACAGGTTCCCTAGAGCCACCTGTGTACCCCCTTACCTCCTCCCCTAGTGTGAGCACCTCTCTTCACTCCTCCCCCAGCTTGGGAGGCCCCAGCACCTAGTGCTTCCATGTAGGTGACTGCTTGCCTCCTACCTCTCCAATCCTCCCCCCCCAGCGCCCCCAGCTGTCTTCGTATCCCCTCTACCTCCTCCTTACACTGTGCCATCTGGTAGCACAGTGGGCATCCCCCAAACTTCCAAGCCCAGTCCAGTATCATGGCTGCACCACACCCTGTGCACCCAACCACCCACTCAAAGATACCTGGTCTAGTGATATGCGGTATCTTCCCCATCATCACAGCATTCTTTTCTAGGGCAAATTACCAACTCAGTGATTCTACAGTTTCTCAAGCTACCAGTATCTATTCCAAGGCAATCCCCCAATAAAGCATGCAGACTTTTAAACTTGCAAAGCTTGAGTGGCTGAACTTTTCCCCACCTAACTATTAGCCTTAAGAGTTTGCTTATAGGGGAAGTTTGCAACTCCCTAAGCTCCTCCCTCCCAGCCTTTAAGATCAACCCCTAGTGGCTCTTCCGTATTTTATAAGTTCTTAAGGAGTTAGGCCAAATTTAAAACACACGCTTTCTCCATTTCCTCAGCGGTCGGAACATGAGGTGTTGGATCCAAACTGGCTGATTTTCTCTTTCTCATTGATGGAACCAACTCTACAGAGTTGTCTCTCCTTTTGACCAAAGAGGTATCGCCCAGGTCAGTAGGCACCTCTTCAGGTTTGGTTGCAACTGAACCAGGCTGGCCATCTGAGTCAACTGACTTTTTGGCTTCCCTTTCCTTCAGCCTACTCAAATGTTTTTCAAGAGTGTCCTTGGGGAAGTTCTTACAAATTTGGAAGTCTACCTTGAGGTGGTCAAACCCCAGACAATACACACATGTGAGATGGGGCTCAGCCTTAGGAAAGGCCTCCCCACACTCGGTACAGTGCCGAAACCCAGTGGGACCGGTTTTCTTTTTGGGTTTTTCAGACATGCTGAATACAAGAAAAAGCTACCCTTGTCAGCGTTAAGCCAGGTAACTAAAACTTACCACTTCCAACTGTGTCACGGGTCAGGTAAAAAAATCCCACCAAAATCTGGATTTTTTAAGGAACTGATAAGTACCGGAAAACCACAAATATTTATACACAAAATCAGAAAAAACAACAGATTTTGGTTCTGAACTGGACCGACCGGAAAAGAACCGAAGACAGAACAATTTCTAACAATTTCAGCAAAAGTACCACTACGTACTACTACCACTTACTGTTACCATGACAGAGGTAAGAATACCGATAAAATAAGAACTGTGGTTGAAAAAAATGACCGATTAGAACTATTACCAAACCGAAGCACAGGAGGGATCTCCAGAGCAACTTCACAGTTAGGCAGAGTAAGAAATCTGATGGTTGTACTTCAGAGAACCACAGACAGATGTTTTAAAACTGAGCTCAAGCTCAATGTTCTATGCCTTGGCATAGAGTTAACCCTTTACTCTCCAGAGCATTTCAAGTGCTGGAGCTAACTGCATATGGCCAGAATACCGCAAGACTTCATGTTGTTTGAAGATCAGTTTACATTTTAGTTGCAAAAACTCACAATATCAGTTGAATCCCTTTTTTAAAGCCCCCTGATGCCGGTGCTGGCTCCCTGGAGTGGACATAATGGAAACAGGGCTAGGGAGGGGGATCATCTGGACACCAGGGAATGGATTACTTACATTTAAACTATTCATATCTACTAGTGTACCATGTATGTTCATCAAGACAAAGGATAATTCAGCACAAACATGCCCAAGTTGCATGCACAAAGGTGGGGGACAGCTATGATGGTAGTGGCTAGTGCCTGGAGAACAGTCCATGGCATGCCACCATGCACTTGGTGTCTTGCTGTGATCTGACCCATGTGGCTGTCACAGTCCACCATTTTAGTGGTTACATCACCTATGTGTAATCTTTAACATCTGGATTAGCAACATGCATAATGAGACCATGTGGCACTGTTGCTGGAGGGCACTCCCCCCCCCAGTAGAAAGTGCAAAACCTATGTGTATATGGCAATTTCCAGGGATGAATGGGGAGCCTCAGTGCCCACTCAAATCCTGCTACCCTTGATGATGACCATATGGCTTCTCAGCTGCTTATCTGGGTGGCCAATGGTGAATTAATGACCACAGATGCATTTCATGTGGGTGTATCAAGTTTCACTTACTTAATATTCACACTGATATTTCTAGAAGATCATATATTTTGGGTGTCATAGATAATTCTTTCTTATAGATTTGGGACAGTATATAGAATCATGCGGCTAACGGTGTGCGTATCTTTTTATCTAGGTTGTAGCATTTCTGTGTTTTCTGATTAACATGTTGAATAATTAAAGTATGTTAACCCCACTCTACTGCCCGTTCACTCAGCAACTGGCTGTGGCACCCACTCCCTCCCCAAGCCCCCCCAAAAAATACACCTTTCCTCAATTAACTCAGCACCCCTGCCCCGGCAGCCACCCAACTCAAATGATACAAGAAAGAAAAATCAAATTGACTCAGCTGAACCAGAAGGATGGTGACCGTCACAGACACTCCTCACACTGCCTCAGCCATCTGCTTTCTGACTGAATGGGAGCATGTTCTAAGTGTGTGCTTCCATTGCTTCAGGGGACAACTACCTGATCTGTTGAGAGGGTGAATGGGGTGGGTGCTGAGTGTGTGAAGCAGAGGGGTAATCTTTTTTGCTGGGCTGGTGGTGATTAGGGTGAGTACAAGTTTCAGAGTGGTTGGCCAGAGAGGTGTAGTTAATATTTATTTTAATTAAGTTTTTATTGACCAGAAAAGGAGGGCAAGATACTGTAATACTGCTTATTTGCAGTCTTGGGGGGGGGGAGCAGTGGTACAGATGTGAGTCAACTGGCATTGAACCAGAAAAAGCTGCTAGTAGTATTTTCAGTGAATGAGAGAAATTTGGCCAGTTCCTTTACTTTACTAATTCATCATGTTAATCTTTCATAGGGCAGGCAGGAAGGAGAAAGGAGGGTGAAGTGGGTGCTGATCAGGAGATAGAATTCAGGGACCCACGATACAGTAGTTGAGTCTGGGTTGGGAAAAAGAGTGGTCATTTTTGTGCCATAATCATACAAGGTGACATTTCATGGATTCTCCACCAGGAGAAGAGCTATGCAAATGACTCTTTATGGCTGATGTACCATTTCACATAGCCTTAAAGACATAGACTTACAAACATATAAACATAAACCTTGTTGGTAGAAAAGAACTGGAGTCCCATCAAGTTTGCCCATTTTAATGCCTATTTCAACACCTCTGACACTGTTTGGTCACTGGCATCCTTCCTGCTTCTCTATCCTTTACCAAATTTGCCCTTGTACCTATCCCGTGCATGCTTGAAGCTCCCCACAGTCTTTGCCTCCACTACCTCTTCTGAAAGGCTATACCAGTCATCCACCACCTTTCCTTGAAGAATTATTTCCACACATTGCTCCTAAATGTCCTCCCATTGGTTTCAGTGCATGTCTCTGTGTTCTATTAACTTCCTTCTTCTGAAAGAGACACCCTACCTGCACATTGTTCACCCATGTGTGGTACTTGTAGGTCTTAATCATGTACCCTCTCACTCTCCTCTCCTCCAGGGAGCATATGTTGAGATCCCACCAGCCTTTTTTCATAATGGCTTTTCATGAATCCCTCACACCATTTTGGTTGCCCTCCTGTGTACCGCTTCAACCCTGTCAAAGTTCTTGTGGAGGTGCAGCCTCCAGAACTATACACACTTCTTCAAGTGTGGTTCACTAGTGAGCAATAAAGTGGCAGCACAACCTGCCTCCTCCTGCTAGAAATCCCCCAACCAATGCACCCTAGCATACCACTAGCCTTTTATACTGCCTTGTCACACTGGCCAGCTTCCCTGATGTCATCAGATATGATGACCCTGACGTGTGTTTCTTGCTTAGTGACAGAAAGTACCTCTCCCCCCATCATATACTCAGCTCTTGGGTTTATCAGCCTCAGGTACATGACTTTGCACTTTTTGGTACTGAAACCCAGCTGGCACACCTTAGACTACTCCTCTAGTTTACCTGGATTATTTTGCATTCTCTCCACTCCTTCCTGAGTGTTCATCTTGTTGAAGATTTTTGTATAATCCGCGGAGACACACTTTCTACTCTTGCTCCTCAGCAGTGTCAATTATGAAGACTTTGAAGAGGGCCAGTCCCTGCACTAATACCTATGATGCCCCACTAGTCAATCTCTCATTCCCTAAATGTCTGCAATTTAGCACCACCCTTTTCCTCCTATTCTTCAATCAGTCTGATACCCAGATTAACACTTTCTCCCACACCCCTAGGCTGCTTAGTTTCTAAACTAGCCTCCTGTGCAGCACAGTTTTGGAGGCCTTACTGAAGTCCAGATTGGTCACATCACCATTCTCCCCTGATCCACCTGCCTAGTAACCCAGTCAAAGAGGTTCCTACACGTAGTGATGCAAGCACATGCAGTGTGGGAAAGCTGTACACAGTCAAAAGACCACAGGTAATGAAAGCACCCAGCAACCTTACCACAGACACAGAGGGTGCAACAAAATGTAGTGTGGGCTGATGCAGGCGGCTCTGCCCCCACACACCCCATCTCATGTGGCTGCTCCACCTGCACTCCCCCATTAATATAATCACCTCCATGCCCGGGCACATTGGGGAGCAGGAGGCAGAGTGATATCTGGGCATATCGGGGAGTGGGAGGCAGAGTGATGCACTCAACACACAATGCCCACAAGTCCTGTGTGCCCACTTGAAGTGCACCCACATTATGGCACCCTTGTTCCCACACCCTTGTTCCCATGCCCTTTTAACAGTATACTGTCAAAGAAATCTATGAGATTTGTTTGACATGCCTTCATCCCATGAAGCCATGCTGCTGGTGGTCCTGCAGCCCATTAGCCTGCAGGTACTCCAAGAGCCTCTCCTTCATTAGGGTCTCCATTAATTGTCTCACCACTGATGTGAGACTGATTGGCCTGTAGTTGGTAGTATCCTCCCTACTACCGCTTTTGTGTGGAGGGACAGCTTCAGCTCTCCTCCAGTCCTTTGGAACTACCCCTATCTCCAATGAGTTGCTGAATTGTGTTACAAGAAGGGCTACCAGACTCTCTTTATGGAAAATAGGCTTGTGCCCCTTCCCCCTCTCCCTGGTGCATGCTGTTACATGCTGCCCCCCCACTGTGAAGACTGAGCAGAAGTAATTTAAAATGTCAGTGTTTTCTTGATCTATCTCTGCACAATAAGCCTGCTATCTTCTTTCTCACTATACCTCCACTTGTATTCCTCTGTTCACTGACATACCTGAAGAAATTCGTGTCTGCTTTTTTGACTTACTTAGCCACCCATTTCTCTGTTTGTGCTTTAACTACCCTCACCCTCCTACCGAGCTCACTTTGCTTTTCTAGATAAAGTTTGCTGTTTTATTCTGTGTGGTTCTCCTTGTACTTCCTAAATGCTGTTTTTCTTCTCCTTCACTACCTTTGCCTAGTAAATTTGGCATTTAGCTATAAGTAACACTATGTGAAGGGCCATGGGAAGTAGTGGAACTTTACACAGTGCTGCACATAGTGAAGTTTAAGGACTGTGCCTGCATCAATCTGATATTGGGTGTCAACCCCCTCCCACACTCAGTCCTATTTCTAGCACCCCAGGTGTTCATTGGTTCTCCCCCTCCTACCCATTCCAATAATCACTGGCATCCAGTGGTACCCCCTTTCACACCCTGCCTTACACCAAGTATCCCTAGCATCCATTGGTTCCACCCTCCCACACCCTGTCACATTCAAATTAATTATTTTTTATTTACAGTGTGCTGTGCATATATTTGAAGTATAATTTAGAAGTGAGTCTTTCTCACATCTAAATTAAATTCTTGTACCTCTGGGGAGGGATGGGGTCTGTTCCACTTTACCTAGGAAAAATGGTGGTGGTACAGGCTGGAACAAGGACATTGTGGGGGGACAGAGACACCGACAGGCTTGGGCAGATGTTGACACCGTGCATCACTTAGCCTCATCCAACATCTCTAAGTGGTGGGGTGAAAACAGGAACAACACCAACAATAAAAGTATGATAGCTGCTGCCCTGCTTGAAGACCCAGCATCTGCTGACCCTGGCAGCCTACCTGTATTAAAGGGATCTAAATTCACAGTGGGTACATGGTTCACCCTCACCATCCTCCACTGTGGGGAGTGGATACTAAAGGTGACTGCTGGGAGGTAAGCAAGCCCTGGGAGAAAGAGGGGTGATGGGTTTGGGACAGGAGTGGTGGACCTGAGGTAAGGACTGGGAGAATTTTCTGACCCAACAGGTAAACATGTAAGTAAAAAAATAAAGTGTGGCTGAGGGTAGTAGAAGAAGCCAAAGAACAAGGATGGAAAACATTGTTTTTGTTGACTAATAATCGTCATAACAGTAGTTTCAGTTTTGTTCCTTATTTCTTCAGCTGACAGGCTTTTACAAATAGAAAAAAGAAATACAATATAAAACTCCATATGCAATTTCTTCAAAAAAGCATGAGAGAGATAAAGAAAGCTAGTGAGAGTGAGAGAAAGAGAGAGGGTTTGAAAACCATTAGCTAATGCTTATTACATGATAGAATGTAAACCCAGTGCAAGGGTGTGGGTCTGGGTACTTGCATTCTCTAATGCATTTTTGTATGAGTTTTCTCCATTTTTCAAGTCAAACTACCTCTGGCTGGAAGCTGCAATACTGAACATAGGATTTGCAAGAAAGCGAGTTGTGCTCACAACAGAGGGAGGTGAACCTTACAATTGTCTTTGGTTTGTAGCAGATATTCTGCAGGTGAAGGCTACTTCTAACTGAAAGGTGAAATAAGGAACTTAGAATTATCAGGAAAAGACAGTCTTTCAAGCAACAGAGGGAGGTGGATCTAGCTTTACGTTTGTTACAATTCTTAAGATTTTCAGTGCAGGAAGAGTTTAAAGCACAGCTGACTTATTTTGGGGCTGACTGCTTTCAGAGCACAAACCACCAAGCTGTTTTGGGGCTGGGGAGGTTTACCTGTGTCTGACTTGGATGTCTGGATTTTTCTATGTTTGATTAGCAGGGTATTTTCTCTGTCAAATTGTTGTATATGGTATCCTGCTAACAGGAAGGCACTCATCGCAGCACTGGGTCAGAGCTCTTAGATGATTGTTTTGTGATGGCATAGGGAGGAGAAGAAGCACTGTGGGTAAATTTGGAGACCGGCAATGGCACCACAATCCGCTCAGGGGTTGTATACAGACCCCCTTCTCAGGGGGAGGAAATGGACAAGGAAATGATAGAAAGTATACTTAGAATGGCAGAAGAAGGGGAGATATTGCTGATGGGTGATCTGAATATGCCAGATGTTAACTGGAGTGCAGTTGCAGCAGCCACTTCGAAGAGTGGGGTTATTCTAGATGCCCAACAGGGGCATGCCTTAGACAACTAGTATTGGAGCCCACTCAAGAGGGAGCAATCTTAGACCTGGTTCTCTCAAATGGAGATGAACAGAGGATCACAGATGTAGAAGTGGGTAGCCATCTGGGAACTAGCGACCATCGAACAGTATGGTTCACAATAAACACAGCAATAGAGTCAAGCCATACAAAGGCAAAAGTACTGGACTTTAGGAGGGCTGACTTTGCCAAAATGGGTGAGTGCCTAAGGAATGCACTAGCAAACGGGCAGGAAGGAGGGGTGGAAGAAGAATGAGGAATAATAAAAACTGCCATCACGGAGGTAACAAGCCTTTGTGTGAAGCAAATAAACAAAACGAAATGAGGTAAGAAACCACTATGGTTCTCAAAGGAAGTGGCAGTGAAGGTTCAAGAGAAAAAGAAAGCATTCAGGAAGTACAAGGAATCACAGAAGGAGCAGGACAGAGAACTGTATCAGTTAAAGCAAAAGGAAGCTGGGAAGGCAGTCAGAACAGCAAAGTCCCAAACCGAGGAAAAGATAGCCAACTCAGTTAAGAAGGGGGATAAAACCTTTTATAGGTACATCAGAGAGCAAAGGAAGACCAAGGGAGGGATAGTGAGGCTTAATAAAGGAGAGGGAGGGTGGGCAAGAGGGTGACTGTGAAAAGGCAGAGATACTAAACAAATATTTTTGCTCAGTATTTACAAAGGAAGAGGGGGAGGTACCTAAAACAAACAGTAGAAACACTCTGGATACAGAAGTTAATACCAGCCCATTTACAGAAGAAAGGGTTCTGAAAGAACTCTTAAAACTGAAGGTGGACAAAGCAATGGTGCCTGATGGGATTCATCCCAGAATTCTAAAAGAACTAAGGGTAGAACTAGTGACACCACTGACTACCCTCTTTAACAAATCATGGGAGGATGGGGTAGTACCCGAGGATTGGAGGAGGGCAGATGTGATTCCCCTTCACAAAAGTGGGAGCAAGGCGGAAGCAGGAATCTATAGACATGTTAGTTTAACCTCAGTGGTAGGGAAAATGATGGAATCACTTCTGAAGGAAAGAATTGTCGAGTATCTAGAGGCTAGAGGGGCACAGGATCCAAGGCAGCATGGATTCACAGTGGGAAGGTTATGCCAGACAAATCTGAAAGATTTCTTTGACTGGGTGACCAAAGTAGTAGATCAGGGAGGGGCTGTGGACATGGCCTACCTAGACTTTAGCAAGGCATTTCACACAGTCCCACACAAAAGATTAATATACAAATTAGCCAGCCTGGGAGTGGGTCCCAAGATGACAGCCTGGGTAAAGAATTGGCTGGAGAATAGGACACAGAGAGTAATAGTAAATGGAGTCCACTCTGAAGAAAGGGGGGTAACTAGTGGGGTACCACAGGGTTCAGTATTAGGACCGGTCCTCTTCAATGTCTTTATGAGTGACATTGCAGAGGGACTGAAAGGAAAAGTATGTCTCTTTGCAGATGACACAAAGATCTGCAACAGAGTTGATGCACAAGGTGGGGTGGAAAGGATGAGAAGGGACTTGCCAAGGTTAGAGGAATGGTCAAATGTATGGCAGCTTAGATTCAATGCTAAGAAGTGCAAGGTAATGCACCTGGGAAACAAAAACCCAGGGAAAGAGTACACAATGGGGGGTGAGATACTAACAACAACAAAAATGGAAAGGGACCTGGGGGTCATATCAGATGACCTAAAGGTGGGCAAGCAATGTGAGAGGGCAGCAAGGAGGGCTGGGGGATACTGGGATGATAGGGAGAGGCATCACCAGTAGAAAACAGGAAGTTATTATCCCTCTGTACAGACAGCTGGTGAGACCCCATCTGGAGTACTGTGTGCAGTTCTGGAGACCCAATCTCCGCAAAGACACAGACAAGATGGAAGCTGTCCAGAGGAGGGCAACTAAAATGGTGCAGGGTCTGCACCAGAAGACATATGAAGAGAGACTTAAGTAGCTTAATATGTATAGCCTCGAGGAAAGGAGGGAGAGGGGGGACATGATAGAAACTTTCAAGTACCTCAAGGGAATCAACAAAGTCAAAGAGCATAGCATCTTTCAAAAAAAGAGGTGTGCAAGAACAAGGGGGCACAATTTGAAGATGGGGGGGCGGCTCTGAGGTAACTTAAGGAAGTATTTTTTCACAGAGAGGGTTGTCGATGCATGGAACGGCCTTCTGGAGGAGGTTGTGGAGTCAAAAACAGTGGTGGAATTCAAGCATGCATGGGACAGTCATAAGGCAATTCTAGGGGGTGGGGGTAGGAAGAAGTAGGCTGCTGGTTAACTAGGATCTGCAGCTTATCCATTGGGTAGGGAAATGGGCAGACTGGGTGGGCCAAGCGGTCCTTATCTGCTGTCAAATTCAAATTCTATGTAAAGAATAGAGTTAAAACTATCTCTCCCCTTCTATTGCTCAAAAAGAAGACTAAGTACTGTATACAGTATACAGAAAAATAAAATTCATAAAAATCAGGGATATCATAATAATGTGCATACATATTACAGATGTGCAAGTCAGAGAAGTTTGCTTCAACAGAACTTTGCAAAGTTGTCCAATTTCACGACATTCAAAGTGCCGACTCTGCAACATTTTTTGCCAGGGAAGTGGCACTTTTTTTCTGCATGGTGACCAACCTTTGCTTGTGAAGTTGCAGCTTTGAGGAAAAAGGTGCCACTTCACCTGAAAAACTTTGCAGAGTTAGTGACGTCAAAGTTGATGATATCAATAGGAACTTTGCAAAGCTTTGTGAAGTGCAAGTTTTGGAACTTCTCAGCAACTTCTCTGACAATGTTTGATTTCACTGCATCTTGAATAGTTATTCATTTTTGTAATGATAAAGTTACAGGAACAAAGTTTTATTTTTTTATTTTTTTTTCAGAAGGATAACTCCTTCCATGAACAGAGCCAACTGTCTGACTACATCATGATCCTTGGGGTTAAGCATAAAAACATAGAATGTTCCTGCAGAAACAGACTGTTGGCTCATCCTGTCTACCCAGATGTTCTCAGTCCAATCTGTCTTTGCAGAAGCTACTTTGTTTTAGACATCCCTCCCTACTTATTTATTAATATTCTTTATGCTTCTCCCATGTATTCTTGAAATCCCCACTGTTTTTGCCTTTACCACTTCTCTACAACATCAGATCATGCTCAGCAATTAGTGCATATAATTTATTGGATAAAATATTCTTATAGGAAACATTAAAAGCTACCTTTTTAGATACAAATATTTTTGATTTGTAATATATAAAACTAATCTATGGGTCTTAACCCAAGCCAAAGTGAATCCTAAACTTTCCAGTTTAATATGTTCTATAAATACTGTAAGGTGTGTCAAAGACTCAGATTTTGAGATTTTGAATCATACATAAAATATTCTGGACTATAATAAATACGGCAATGAATGTTGTCTTAGCATGAAATAAAGCCTTAGTCACAAATGTTGGTGTGTGATTCACCCATTACGGCACAATACAATTTATTCATTTGTGGTTCCAAATTTGAGATAACGTCCCCTAAACTTCTGAGGACCAAAGAATAGCAAGTGGAATTTATGCATTGAAAGCCATAAGAGGATGTCTTTACAGAATTGTTTCCATAAATCCTGTTAAACCTAATGAAGTCCAACAATGCTTGTACAGATTTTCTTCAGAAATAGCAGAATAATGTGTTTAGGAAAGATTTCTGTTCAAGGTATCGATCAAACACAAGAAATTATGTGCGACAAACATGTTTTCTATATTAATATACCAGCACCATTTAGAAGTTCCTCTTCCAAATTCCATTATGGTAGATTTCTTGAGTAAGATAAAGAAGCTGGGCTATTAAAAGAGTTTGCCTGTTATGAGGTAGACCAAGTTGTCCTGGTGACACCATCCAATGGCTTACTCACAGAAGTAAGCAGTAAGTGGTTGGGGGAGAGGAAGGGAGGTGCCAACAGGGGAAGTGAGCCACGAGGTGACATCATGAAAGGGGAGAGAGCAAGGCAAGGGAGGGTGAGAAAGGGATAGGGCAAGGGCAAGAGGGGAAGGGACAGGATTAAGGGGTTTTAAGGGGCTGCACAGAGGCATTCAGATTCTTTTGCTGCTAGTCTTTAGATTTTTGAAGGGAGCAGCATGTCAAATTGGCTAATTTAAAAAAAAAAAGGATTTTACAGCAGAAGTGGCGGGAATTGTAGGTTTCAGAGAAAAGCCAAGATTTAGTTATGGATAAAGCATATTTAGTGGTACAGAAGTTTTTTCCAAGGGTGAATGTGGGTTTATGGTGCTCACTTTACTGGGGACAAGCCTCAAGGAGATCTGGGCGAGAAAGAGGAACTGATAGGATAAGGTAAGCGATAGGCATTTAAGCCTATAGGGAAAAAAAGAGAGACATTTCCTTTTGCTGCAAGTTGAAGTAAATGCCAATAAAGCAAGGTGAGTATCCAAGGAGCCCCTGGGGAAAAGAAATCCATTTCATTTCTTTGCCAGTTAGGTAGATGCTGATAAAAGTTGGGGGAGGATACAAAGAACCCAGATGGTGCAGGCCACTGCCAGCTAAGCTGCCCAACTGGGGTGATGTTTGCTTGGGCATGAGCCCATGTGTGGGGCTTGTGGGCATCCATCTGCTCCAGCAGCATTACAGGCTGGGAGGTAGTTCAGGGATGACTGGTTTGAGGTGGACAAGAAGCCAGAAGAGGAGGTAGAAGTTTTGATGCAGGGAAGACCCAAAGGAAGTAGGCACTTTGCCATGTCACCTCGTCTCTCTTGGAAAATGCAAAACACAAAAAAAAGAAGAGGGTGGGGGTTCTGGGCAATGTGGAGCCAGAAACAGAAACAAAGGGCACAGGTGAGTGAAAGGGCCCGGTAGACTGACTGGGACTAGATGTGGGCCACGTTGTGGATGGCATCTGATGTCATCACCACATGGCAGGCAGGCTTGCTTCTATGAGGTTCACAGTGGCTCCTTGTTGGTTGGCCACTCTCCTCCTTGTTTTTCATTTCAGTGAAATGAAGGGTTTAAAAGGTTTCTCACTGATGATGGAGGCTAAATAAAGGAAGGGGACACTGTGTAGAGAAGGGTCCAAGGGCTCCAGTCACATGGATAGGCCGCGAACGGGCCATGCGAGGGACAGCGTCATCACCGAGAGATAAGCTAGGCCACAACCAGAGCTTGGCCTCCCTTTTCTCTAGCCAGTGAAGAGAATGGAATTTGGTGGGGATAGCTAGAACAGAAATGGACATTTTGTCATGGGGGTAGGGAGCAGGACAGAGGACCTTATGAAAGAATATATAAATTGAAAAAATGTAAGAAATATAATAATGAACATCTGGGATTCTCCTTGTACTGTGTGGATAGCAGTGGATAGGTTAGGACATTGGTTCCAGGGTGGACCAGTGAGGAAATGTCTGTGAAGGTGTAAGGCAGCAGGCCACAAGCAGTTCTTACCATGAGGTGGCAGGGATACCTATGGGGGGTTGTGATCCGGCACCATATTTTGGGGGATTTGCAGGGACCCGAACATCTGTTTGTAGGATGCAGGAGAACACAGCTGCTGGGTGGGGGTGCAGTTACTCATAGCAGTGTGAGGCTGAGTGTGAGAATAAAGAGACACCAGAACCTGAGCACAACAAGGCAACCTTTTAGACAAGGGCAAGTGAGGGGGTTATAGGCTCATTTGCAGGTGATGAAAGGGGGCAGCTATAACACAGGGCTATTGTCAAAAGCCGAATTTATCAGTAGAAATAGAATGTAGGGACTGAATAATATTTCCAAATACCATGAATAGTAGGGTTTGAGATACACAGAGATTCTGGCTACATTCACAAGGGAAGATGAGGGGTGCATGGTGTGGGGGAGGCATATACTGTATATATATATATATATATATATATGTATTAAAAAACCAGAGAGAGAGAGATAATAATAACGATATTATGGAATAAAGTGTTAACGGTTCTTCTTTCTTTCAGTTTTTCCTGGGTTTCTTTAGGGACTGTTGCTAGACATGGCGCAGAGGAAGAGCAAGCCTACCGGAGAAGACACCTATAGAACCATACTAGAGTTAGCGGACAAGGCAAACAAAGTGTGGGAATTGGCTGAGGGTATGGAGCCCAGGAAGACAGAAGAAATGTATAAGGCTGAGAGAGGCAGGGGGGTAAAAGGAAAATGATCCCTGACTAGGCCAGCTAGTCTAGAGAGGCCACCTCTGGCACTGGATGGACCTGCCTGGCCTACCAACCTGGTTCAACCACACCTGAGTACACCCATTGTGCCTCTGCCTCAGTCCGAGCTTCTCCCTTTGCCAGCACCAGATCCCACCCCAGTGTTTCCTCCACTGCCTAGTCCACTACCCACTCTAGCCCCAGCTGAACCTTAGCCACCAGAGCAACTACCAGCGAGGCCAATAGCCCAGGGCCCAGTAGAGCTGCCTAGGCCAGGGACAGCACCTACAGCGGCAACGGCCCCACAAACAGGTAATGGAGTTGTGACTGTCAGGGTCAGCATAAAGGAGTTTGTGGAACAGATGATTAGTTCATTCAGGGCAGGGGGGTTGGAGCAGCTGGAAAAAGCTCTGTTCCATATTAAGGTAGGACAGATCATGCCGGGGGCAGAAAAGAAACCTACAGAAGGACCGGGTTTGGGGATGGGGACAAGAGAAATTGGATCCCAGGATAGGTGAACAGGGGTGCCATTATAGCGGGATCAGTCACTCCCACACACATTTCAGGCCATTGTTGTATTTTTTTTTTTTGTTTTTCAGACCCTTGCTCCACCCCCAAAGCTCATCTGACCAATTGTTGTCCCCCCTTGAAAGCTGAAATGGCCCCCTGTAGGTGAACATATCCCAATGGCCACAAAAGAAAAGATATGGAATGAGGAATATGTTGATATCTTTGCACTGGTCAGTACAGAAGTGGTGACCAAATATGATGAGAAAGAGAGCATATGTAAGAGCAAGATGGTGGCAGCGGTAGTCCTGTTAGGGAAAAAAGAAGAGGATAAGTTTACCAAAAGGAAGACATGGGATGTGTGGTTTTTTAGGTTTTGCCACTTACTCAGTGAGAGTCATGGAAAAAAAAACAGAGTTGGCGATACCCCTCATCACACATCCCCTGATCGTACGGAGAGCAAAAGGTAGGGGAGGTTTCAGGTGGCTGTACTATGACAAATTTTTCAGGCAATGGATGGTGACCTATGGAGATGTCAGGTGGGATACGAAACAGCTCGATTTGTCAGCAGATTATGTTGCAGATCAGACAACCCCAGAGGGAGAAGGGAGCAGGAAGGCTACCCTAATAAAAATGTTGTTGGGGTTATAATAGAGCATTTTGCTCTTGGCCACAATGCAGATTCCAGCACGCTTGTTAGAAGTGCGGAGGTAGCCATCCAGCTTCCAAATGTCGGATGAATTGGAAACAGCGAGTGCAATCCGGAGGGGCATCAGGTTTGGCCATTCAGTCCTTTTGGGGTGGGGCACAGGTGTACAGGGGCCAAACATGGGGCAGAGGGTCCAGAGGGAGGGGTTACAGTGGGAGGGGAGGACAGTGCTACTGGGGGGACAGGGATGGCAGGGCACTAAGGGGGGGTGCATGGAAATGGGAACACAGCAGGGGGAGGCAGAGCGAGTTAGGAGGAGACCATAAGGAGTACAGAGTTAAAGGACAGTTTCCCAGGAGCTAGGACCCCCATCAAGGTGAAAGCTTTTGAGAGATGGCTAACAACCTACCCTGATGAAAAAGCAGCAGAACGAATCATAGATGGGTTTAAGAAGGGCTTTAGTTTGCAATTTTAAGGCCCTGGAAGGGGGGGTAAAGAAGCAAAAAACATGGGCCCAGTAAAAGGTAAAGAGGATATTTTAAGGAAAAAGATTGAAAAAGAGAAGAACACTGGGAGGACAGAGGGACCATTCATAGACCCTCCCTTACACAGTCTGATGGTGTCCCCATTGGGTTTGGTCCCCAAGAAGCAACTGGGAGAGTACAGGGTCATCCATCATCTATCTTCCCCAGAGGGGGATTCAGTCAATGATTATATTGATGAAAAGGACAGCAGGGTGTCTTATGCCACACTAGAAGAAGGGGTACAGATTATCAGAGCCAACCCAGAGGCATGGCTGGCCAAGACGGAGTCAGCATTTAGATTACTGCCGGTACAGCCAGATGACTAGGACCTGTTAGGTTTTAAGATGGACAGGCAGTATTACTTTGACAAAGCCATGCCTATGGGGTGCTTTATGGCCTGTGCCACTTTTGAGTTATTCAGCACATGCCTTCAGTGGATTTTTCAGCAAAAGACAGGGTACGGGGTGGTTATACACCATCTGGATGACTTTCTACTCATAGGAAATGGGAACCAGGAAGCAGAATGCATGATCTCCTGTTTTCAAGATTTGTGTCTAGAATTAGGGGGGTGCTGCTGGCTCCAGACAAAATGGAGGGACCCAGCAGAACGATAGAGTTTTTGTGGATAGAGATTGACACCTAAGCACATATGTTCCATTTGCAGGTGCAGCAGTTGTTGGGGTACCTCAGTTTTGCCTGCAGGGCCACTGGCCCTAGGCGGGCACTTACCAGATGCCTGACTGGGGTAACTAGAGGTGCTACCAGACCACACCACTGGGTCGGCATTACAAGGGGGCATGAGAGACGACTTATGGGTATGGGACAAATTTATACAGAACTTCAATGGGAGGTCCTTTGGACAAGATGACTGGGTTTACAACACAGACCTAGAGTTTTACACAGATGCGGCAGGTGGTCTGGGCATGGGGGGATATTTCTGGGGAAAATGGTTCTCTGAGCCATGGCCAGATGAGTGGAAAAAGGGAGGTATGACAGGGACATCATGCTGTTGGAGATCATGCCGATTTGGGTTTGCACCTTATTATGGGGCAAAGAGCTCCATAATCAAAAAGTGACCTTCTGGTGTAACAACAGAGGGGTAGTGGACGTACTCAGCAATAGAGGGGCAACATCAGAGTCAGTACTGAGGGTGTTACATCAGTTAGTGCTGAGGGTTTACAGCTGAACATGCCTTTTAGGGCTAGGCACATTGATGGGGTATGGAACACCTTAGCTGACAGCCTTTCCCATCTGCAGCTGGATCAGTTCCGGGCCATTGCCCTGAAGGCAGAAGGACAAAAAAAACACCTATTCCACTGAACATTTGGGACATTAGAAGGAAGGAGCTGAATTGCTGTTTCACAACTCCTGGGTGCCCAGGACCTTGAGGGCACATGAAGGGGCCTGGCGGGAATTCCAAGCATTCAGGGAGTTGCACCTCATGGAGGTAAATGGGCTGGTCACAGAAGAGTAGATAAGAAAGTTCATAGTTTATCAGTGGGAATGGGGTCTAGTGCATGCCACAATGGGAGTTCATTTGGCAGTGATCAGCATAGTATGCAGCTTAAAAGATTGGCCTGACCCAACTAAGAGCATGTTCATTAGATGAATGTTACAAGGCTGGGGACGCCTAAAGTGCAGGGCAATGGACAGCAGGCACCCTGTTTCAGGTCAATTGTTGGGCAGGCTGGTGAGTATCTTACCCACGATATGTAAAACGGGATGAGGCCACTTTATTCTAAGCCATATATTTGGTGATGTTTTTTGGCTCCCAGAGGGTGAGCGAAGTGGTGGGGCATGGGAAGAGAGAGGACATCGGAGGTTTAGAGTGGGATGATGTAATGTGGAGGACAACACAGATTCACATATTACTCAAGAGGTCCAAGATGGACCAAGAGGATAAAGGATGTTTGGTGACTCTGGGGCCACACAACAATCCAATCCATCTGGGAACAAGTGACCACCAAACAGGGTGGGTCACAATAAATTCAGCTGTAGAGTCAAGCCATATAAAAGTGAGGGTACTGGACTTCAGGAGGTCTGATTTTGCCAAACTGGGAGAGTACCTCAGAAATGCACTGGCAAACAGGCAAGAAGGAGGGGTGGAGCAACAATGGGGAAACATAAAAACTGCCATCACAGAGGCAACAAGCCTTCCTGTGAAGCAAATAAACAAATCAAAATGAAAGAGAAAACACTACGGTTCTCAAAAGAGGTGGCAGAGAAAGTTAGGGAGAAAAAGATAGCATTCAGGAAGTATAAGGAAGCACAGATGGAGCAGGACAGAGGACTACCAGTTAAAGCAGAAGAAAGCGGGGAAGGCAGTCAGAATATCAAAATAGCAAAGGCCCAAACCAAGGGAAAGATAGCCAACTCAGTTAAGAAGGGGGATAAAACCTTTTATAGGTACATTAGGGAGTGAAGAAAGACAAAGGGAGGGATACTGAGGCTGAATAAAGAGGAGGGTGGGAGGGCAGAGAGGGACAATGAAAAAGCAAGGATACTGAATGAATACGTCTGCTCAGTATTCACAAAGGAAGAGGAGGGGAAGATACCCAATCCAGTCAATAGAAGCACTATGGATGGGGGGGTTGATATCAGTCCTTTCACAGAAGAAAGGGTTCTGAAGGAACTCCTAAAACTGAAGGTGGACAAAGCAATGGGTCCTGATGCAATTCACCCCAGAATTCTAAAAGAACTAATTGGAGAATTAGTAACACCATTGACTACCCTTTTTAACAAATCATGGGAGGATGGTGTGGTACCTGAGGACTGGAGGAGGGCAGATGTGATTCCCCTTCACAAAAGTGGGAGCAAGACAGAGGCAGGAAACTACAGTCCTGTCAGTTTGACCTCAGTGGTAGGGAAAATGATGGAGTCGCTTCTGAAGGAAAGAATTGTTAAATACCTAGATGCCAGTGGGGCACAGGACCCAAGGCAGCATGGATTCACAGTGGAAAGTTAATGTCAGATGAATCTAATCGATTTCTTTGACTAGGTGACCAAAGTAGTAGACCAGGGAGGGGCTGTGGACATGGCCTACCTAGACTTTAGCAAGGCATTTGACACAGTCCCGCACAAAAGATTAATAAACAAATTAGCTAGACTGGGAGTGGGTCCCAGTGTGGTAGCCTGGGTAAAGAATTGGCTGGACAACAGGATGCAGAGGGTAATAGTAAACTGAGTCCACAGTGAAGAATGGGGGGTTACTAGTGGGGACCGCAGGGTCCATTACTGGGTCCGGTCCTTTTTAATGTCTTTGTAAGTGACATTGCAGAGGGACTGGAAGGAAAAGTATGTCTCTTTGCAGATGACACAAAGATCTGCCACAGGGTTGATACACAAGGTGGTGTGGAAACGATGAGAAGGGACTTGGCAAGGTTGGAGGAATGGTCAAATGTATGGCAGCTTAGATTCAAAGCAAAGAAGTGCAAAGTAATGCACCTGGGAAACAAAACCCAGGTGAAGAGTACACTATGGGGGTGAGATACTGACAACAGCAAAAATGGAAAGGGACCTGGGGGTAGTTATATCAGATGACCTAAAGGTAGGCAAGCAATGTGAGAAGACAGTAAAGAGGGCTGGGGGGGTGTACTGGGATGCATAGGGAGAGGCATCACCAGTAGAAAACAGGAAGTTGTTATCCCTCTTTACAGATGGTTGGTGAGACCCCATCTGGAGTACTGTGTGCAGTTCTGGAGACCGCATCTCTGCAAAGACATAGACAGGGTGGAGGCTGACTGGAGGACGGCAACCAAAATGATGCAGGGTCTGTACCAGAAGACATACGAAGAGAGACTAAAGGAGCTTATTATGTATACCCATGAGGAAAGGAGGGAGAGGGAGGACATGATAGAAACTTTTAAGTACCTCAAGGGAATCAACAAAGTCCAAGAGGGTAGCATCTTTCAGAAAAAGAGGTGTACAAGAATAAGGGGGCACAACTTGAAGATGGGGGGCTTAGAGGTAATGTGAGGAAGTTTTTTTTCCTGGAAAGGGTTGTGGATGAATAGAACAGCCTTCCTGAGGAGATTGTGGAGTCAAAAACAGTGGGGGAATTCAAGAATGCATGGGACAGACATAAGGCAATTCTAGTGGGGGGTAGGAGGAAGCAGGCTGTTGGTTAACTAGGCTCTGCAGCTTACCCATTAGGTAGGGAAATGGTCAGACTAGGTGGGCCAAGCGGTCCTTATCTGTCATCAAATTCTGTGTTTCTATGTTTCAGTAGTATGCCCTGTCCAAACGTTGTGGGCTTGCGCCACAACGAGATACAAAAAGCAGGGTTAATTATTTACTCATAGAGATGGGAAAGAAGTCACAAGTTATCAAATCATAGCCATCCTTAAAAAAGGCATGGAGTTTTGGGGCAAGGATCTGACAAATCAGAATTGGAGTGGCGTCAGAGGCCGCCACAGAAGGGGGTCCATAGGGCAGGTACAGGAGATCGGACGTTGGAAGTCTGAATGTTATAAGAGTTATATACGATCCCTGAATGATTAAGTTATTAACCAATTTTCTTTTGTCTTACAGGTTAAGCGTTTTTAAAAAAAAGTTTACTTTAAGGTAGATGAGATAGGGAAGGTGGGGGCAGTGGGTAGGGCATGGGAGGGGGAGGAATTTCCTCGAGAGACAGAACTCTGCTCATTTATCATTTTTTCTCCTTACTAGGACACAGCCAGCTTACAGAAATATGGATATGTGGGCACTCCTATATTTACTGGGCAGAGAGGAGAACTGAAAGAAAAGCAGGGAGCAAACAGCTGTATCAGGATGTCAGACAATGTAGGCTGTCATGGAAAAGAATTCAGGGGATGATTGGGCACAACTATTACCCACCCCCCAGGAGATGAGGGACAGATGCCCCATGCCAGATATGATCATTGTACATTTTGGGGGAAATTACAGTGGGTCCAGGCCCTGACTGGATATTTACTTGGAAATAAAACATGATCTTGAAAAAAATTAAGCTATAGTGGCTCGTGGTAGCATTGGTGTGGTCTGACATGATACCAAGAAGGGTATGGCAGAACAAGCACAGCCATGTAGCTATTGAGAGAGCCAGAAAGAAAATGGATAGGAGGGTAGGCACGCTGTTCTGGGCCATGGGTGGGCAGGTCATCTGAAGGGAAGTGAAAGAAAAAATAGATGAATTTCTGGTTCCTTTGTTGCTTTGACTTGCATCACAGAGACCTGCCTGAGCCATGATGCTGCTTTATTCTAGATGTGGATGTTTCAGTTGGACTCTTTATGATACAATGCCAATGAGGGATCACAGAAAGGGAGCCATCTGTTTTAGATCCTGATTGAACTTCCCTACTCATCCAGTGAAAGAAGCCTCGTCATTTGAATGTACGGCAGTGCGTGGGGGTCCATGTGAAGTTTCTAGACTCCTTCTTGTATACCAGCTTCTGTGGCATGGGGTGAATTTTCTACAAGAAACTGTGGACTTCTTTGTCGACTTTGGAAGTTCACAGGTGGTTGATTCTTAGTGACTTAAACACCTGGGTCGATGATGAACTCTTGTACTTTGAACAGAGTTTTCTTCAAGTGATAGAATCTCTGGGTCTTGCACAAGCAGTTACTTCTGCAACATATATACTGTATGCAGCCACTCCTCTAGCTTTTTAAAAAAAGAAAACAGTGCCCCAACGCGGGCCCAAGTTTTCCCCTGTCTGTCCACAGTGCCAGAGACAAAGTGTGACAGTCATCTACTATGTTGCCATCTGTACCAGACAGCCCAGAAATTCTTTCAGGGTGGGAACTTTGACGGTGCACCACCTTCACAGTATGAGGCTTTAGCTTCAATGCTGGCTACCTGCAACCAGTCTATATGATTTGTGGGAAGACGTACTTTATGAGTTCCAGATGAGAGCCTAGCAAAAAGATTTCTCGGAAATCTGGGATAGGGCATTGTAGGATCCTGCCCAGGACATTCCTTGTTTGCCCCCAAAGTGTTAAAACTCCATGTATGACCAAAGGATATACAGGAGATCCCCTTCTGGTCTACCACATCTACAGCAATTATTATTGGGAAGAAGGTGAACAGTATGTAATACTATTGGTATGTGTACCACCTGTGGAGCACCATGTCATACAATAACCTGCTATGTGTATCCCTGACCAATGTATTTGTCACTTTTCAGCGCTTGCTCCAATCAGCTGCTGATATGGGCTAACCCAAGGAAACAACCCAGCAGCCCAGGCCTGGGTAGTTTGGTCTGGTGTCTGATACCTGATGGCAGCATATATGTTACCAGTGATATCAATAGGGAGTGGGGGTGCTCCACAGATTCCCATGACACTTCACTTAACTTCTGTGTGAGGAATAAGACAGTGTGCTCTGCAGTTGCAAGTATTCCAGGAATTTAGTTTTTTGAAGACCATACCTGCAGTGCAAGTTCTGAAATGTGTGCATTGTCTTCTGCTGGGGGACTAGTGGATCCTTTAGGGTGTTTATACTCTTAGAACTCCACAGCAGCCATGAGAGTGATTTCCCTTCAACCTATATCACTGGGTTGTACTATAATGGGATATGTTCAAGTGGAATGGTAGAGAGCAGAATGTTGCCCCTCTGTAGAAAACAGACAGACTGCTGGGGAGCCTTCACCCCCCCAAAAGGGTGGTTTCAATCTCTTTCCATAGGGAAGAGGAGTGGTTCTTGTTACAGAATCACTGAACAGGTTGCACCGCTCTGAAGGCCAAGTAGTACCCTTTGAATCAGGGTAGTCCACAGCTCCCTTTTCACCAGTGGATTCTAAGTTTCCTGTTGCTTTAACAGCGCCTCCCACCCTCCCACAAGAAATGCCCAGCCCTTTGATGCATACGGTCAAACTAGCTGTTTGGGATGTGTGTAGGAATGTGCGAGATAAGATGGAACTGCTGCAGGGCTATAACCATCTTTTATGCCTCTATTTTTCCTGCCATAAACAGATGGATCAGTTTTTAACACTGTTTTTATTTTAGTTATTTATTTATTGAAATCTTCGGAGATTACCTTTGAGTACAAATGCTCATTTACAAAGATTCCACAGCAAATACATAGTCACAAAAAACATTACAAGTGCAATAAGCAGCTCCATTAAATGCAGCCAAGTCAGGCTCAAAGCACCTAAAGCAGAACATTCAGTTTAAAAAAAATCAATACAGATCGTTGTATAAAAAATGATAAGTTATGTACACTGAGACACCAAATAAAACTGTTTAATGATTATAATTGCATTGAACTGCAAAGGCAGACCACAAAGACCTCTTAAACTGATTAAACATGGGGAAATTCAGCAGTTTACAAGGCAATTCATTGAACCAGTTAGCAGTCCTGACAGCAAATGACCACATCTGCAACTGAGTATGCCAGAAAGGAGACTTAAGGGCATTCCTGGCGATGTTTCTGGTGCTGTATTGGTTGGAGACAATGCAGAAGCAATTTATTAAAATAGGGGGTGTTAGGTCCAAGAGTGCCCTTTTAACTAACAAACAGATGTGGAGTTTTATGCTGTTGGATGAAAGTAGCCAGTTAATAAATTAATTTATTTATTTAAAAGTTTTACCAAGAAGGCATGCTGAGCAGAGTATTGCTTGATTCCAGATGCATCCTGGGGAAAAGGGTAAAGGAGAGTGTATGTATAATACAAAGTGCAAATCACATACAGGTACATACAATCAGATCAGTACAGTACATAACAGAATATTAGGCCCATATACCAAGCTAGTACAAATTCAGTTTATGCCCAGCAACAGTTAATATTCAGCAACCTGTGGGGATAAGGAGCACTGCCATTAGTAGGAACTGGCTTAGCTACATGTGCAGATAGTAGGGAAATGGGCTTTGAGCAGTGTTTTGAGGTGCTGTGGGGGGGGTGTGTGACGAATGTCCTCTGGAAGGGAGTTCCACAGTTTTGGCATTTGATATTTAAAAGCTGCTTGGCCTGCGGCAAAGGACATGAGTGGAAAGAGACAATTGTCAGGAATTGTGATACCTGTGTGAGTAGGCTGCATGGGTTGGAGTAGCCAGCTCAGCAGCAAGGTGTGGGTGGGGGGCAGGGACTGATCCCAGAACTTGGATGTAGTCTTTGCACAATGTGATTGTCTCCAGTCTTGGAGGGAAGGTAGGCTAAGCAACAGGTAGAGGTCACAGTGATGGGTGGTAGGTGGACATTCAAGGAGAAAATGACAGAAAGAGTGGAACAGAGGGTCCAGTCTGGCTAGGGTGAACTTGGGAGCAGCACTGTAGACTATGTCACTGTGGTCAAAGATGGGTAGGATCATTTTCTGGACAATTGCCCGCTGAGCCGGCAGTGTGATACATTCACAGTTTCACTATAAAACACCCAGTCTGGGGTGCAGCTTTTTATGAATGGCATCAATGTGTGCAGAAAAGTTGAGGTGCTGGTCAAGCCAGACCCAAAGATATCTAAAGGAGGTGCAAACCTCCAGAGAGTTCCCATTCAGTGTGTGGAAAGTGGGTGTGGAGGGGAGCCTAGAGAGTCTCTGCCTGGTGCCAGAGGTCAAGGAGACGGTTTTCTTGACATTGATAAACAGTTGATTTCTGTGGAACCAGAGCTGAACATCCCTGAAGTCCTGTTGAATCTGGACTCCACCTCAGTTGTGGTAGGGCCTGATGTACAGTGTGCAGAACTGTGTCATCCACATACATGTGACTGGATGTGCATGGGCAGGCTGAGTGTAGATGATTAAGGAAGATGGAGAACAAGAGCGGGCCAAGGACTGACCCTTGGGGTACACCAGTGGAGTCTTGCAGAGGGGCAGAGGAGGTATTACCAATCCTAATGGATTGGAACCTACCTACAAAGTAGGAGCAGAACCAGCTGGTGGCCTCACTGGTGATCCTGGCTTGAGTGAGCTTAGTCAGGAGGAACGGGTGGGAGACAGTATCGGATGCCTTTGCCAAATCTATAAAAATGGCTGAGCTGATCAGACCCGAGGCCATGCCAATAAGGATTGAGTATGTAAACCTCAGGAGGGAAGTTGTGGTGGAGTGTGACTTCCTAAAACCAGACTGGTAAGGTGAGAAAAATAAGTGGGAGTCAAGGAAGGAGGAGGAGACTAGGGAAAGAACAAGGTGTTCCTAGAGTTTAGTAAGAATGGGGAGGAGAGAAATCAGGCAATAGTTACCGGGGGAGGAGGGGTCACCACCTTTGGGGAAGGGTATTACTGTGGCATGCTTCCAGTCAGTTGGGATAGAAGCAAGCGTGAAGGAGAGGTTAAGAAGAGAGGTCAGGGGAATGGCAATGGCAGGTGCTGACAGGTAGAGCATTTTAGCATCACGCCCAGAGGGGCATTTTCCCTTGGTAGGGTTCAAGGCAAGCAGGGCTTTGAGTACTTCCAGCAGTGTAACTTCTCTAAAGGAGAAGGTGGCATTTGCAGTGGGGGCTTGGGCATGGGGACGAGGGGGGTAGGCATTGCCAGTGGAGGCGGAAGCATGGCTAGGATAGCTGAGGTGCAATTAGTGAAAAAGGAGTTGAATTCTGAGGCTACCACAAGAGGTTTCATGACTGTGGTGCCACCAGTACTAATGGTAGGGAAGAGAGGTTGGGAAGGGAGGGAAAAAAGAGACCTCACCCCTTTCCAGAATTTAGCTGGGTGATTTATATTTTTTTGGAAAGGGGTTTTGAAGTAGTTTGCTTTAGCCCGACATATTTGTTTCGTGCATACGTTACGTTGGTAGTGGTACTTTTGGTGGTCTGCTGGAGAACCTGTGATTTTGAAAGATTTCCACACCCTGTCCCTGGCTCTAAGTTGAGCCAAGATATCAGCAGAGATCCAGGACAGATGCGCTCCCCTCACCCGAGCCCTTCTGAATGCAGCATGTCTGTCCCAGATAGTGATGAACTTGTCTTTGAAGTATTCAAAAGCGGAGTCAATAGAGGTAGCAGTGGTGATAAAAGACCAGTGGGTATTTATCAAGTCATTTTGTAACGATGCAATGCCCAGGGATTTATAGGATCTGGTCAGGAGGGTTTTGGGGAAGGGGGACTTTAGTCTAAATATTTTCTGCACCGAGAAGATCATGTGATGATCACTCAAGGAGTCAGGTAATAGGTCTGCTGTAAGTATATGGTGTGGGCGAGAGGTAAAGTCCCAATCCAGGAGAGTATGATTTTGAGATTTAGTGTTCAAGTGTGTGGACCCAGTTATCAGTTGAGTGAGGTTTAGAGCAGCCACTTGGTTACAAACGTTCCTGCGTGTCTTGGAGAGCCAGTTTATGTTAAAGTCGACGAGGATATGTAGTTCACCCTCCATGGAGTGAGATTTGAGAGCACAGAGGTGGTCAATGATAGTAGGCGATGGGGAGTCACGGGGGGGCAGTAAAAACAGCTATATATATGGGGGAGAGAAAGTTTGGACTAACGGCGTTGATGTACTGAGTGACAGAGCAAGCCCAAAAGGGATAAACTGAAGGGATGATTTAATGTGCATGACTATTCCGCCACCCCTTTTGTTGCCGGGGCAGTTCTGGCGAATGATGGTATAGCCAGGTATAAGGATTTCTGCATCTAGGTTGTGTGGTTTTAGCCAGATCTTTGATATGACCACTATGCCAGGGTTTAGTGATATGACAGGTGGTTGCAGTAGGGTTATTTTGGACAATAGGCTACAGATATTTAGGTGGGCAACTATTAGTCCCCGTGGGAGTTTGGGAAGAGGGGATTGGGTTGTGTCAGGGGGTGGGTTCTGGATAAGGCCTGGGATAGGGTTAGAATGGGGTTTGATTTTATATCCTCAGCTAGTAATAACAGCAGTGTGAGCCATATTTTAGCTTTTGATAGATCCAACAGGAGCTTCCTATGGTCAGCAGGTGGCAGGGAGGTCCTCAAGGGGGTGGGCAAGACATATACTTTCAGAGCAAGCAGACCTATATGGAAAGATGGTGGAAGGATAGAGGGTCCAGTCACACAAATGGGGGGGGGTGGCATACCTTCCGTGGTGGTGTCTGGGTAGCTAAAAAGAGGGCAGTATGACAGCATAGCAGGGTATAAGGAGATAGGGGGAGCAACAAAAGGCACTAGGGTAATTTTTAATAAAATTCTAAGTGGAACCATGATTTCAGAGCTTGGTGAGATATGACTCTGTATGGGCACCTAATGGAGATTGGAGATAAGCTGCAAATGGTAGAACTCACTGATTGTTTTTTATCATGTGATGTATCCAAGCACAGTCCACCAAGGGTGGTGGTGGAGGCAGTGGGGCAGCTGACACGAAGCATCAGTGGGACTCTCCTCATGGTATATATGCACTCAGTTTGGGGATCCTTGATGAGATTCGTACCTGCTTGCGGTGGGGTCCTAAAGCAGTGCGGGGGAGGGCTACTTCCAAGAGCCCTCACAATCACCTCAGGAGCTGGAGAAAGAAAGATTGAGGTGAGGTTATATACAGGCTTTGGTGGAGGAGGAGCTATTGCTGAGAGGGCAGAGGGCAGGCTACATATGTAGTTAAATCAGTTCTAACAGCAGCTTAAATACTCTTTGCAGTAATGAGTATGTAATGGTGACAACTATGAGGTGATCTGCACCAAGTACAAAGTAGCGCACCTTATTACAAATCAACGATATTTTGTTTAGCACAATGTCACAGTCAGCAGTGTAGACAGGGAGCCCACAATCCAGAAGTGCAGAATGGAGCTAGCCACTAAGACACCTAGCATCCCATGTGAGATTGTTCTTGTTGTGGTACAAGGCACCCAATCTTCTGTTAACATAGCTCCCACATCATCAACAAGGTATGCAAATGGGAAGGTGTCATTCAGAGTTATTCCAAGGTATTAGAAGGTCTCTACCTGTTCAAGGTTTTTACCTTGTCCATTTTGAATGATGAAGGGTGGAACTTTCCTCTTCTGTTAAAGGCAAGAGAAGAGCCTGGTCTTTGTTTTTGTTTTTTTTGTAATTGATGACCAGTTTGTTGTTGGAGAACCAGCTTTCCAGTAATCTAAACTTAATTTGGAAAGTGTCACTAGGACTGACAAGGTCAGAATTTTTGGAATAGATGATGGCATCATTGGCATAGAGGAGTACACTGGCTGTCTGACAAGCATTGGGTGGTTGATTCATGAAGCGGCCAAAAAGGAGCATCCACAAGATGGAGTCCTAGGGACACCAATAGATATTCTCCCAATGTCGGACAAAGATTTATCAATCTTCACCTGCTGGGAATGATTGATGAGATAGCTGTGGAACCAGTCAGCTGTGTTCTGTATTCTTTCCACTACTGTGACCTGTAACAATGGGCCAAGGTCACTGTTAAAAAGATTCCCTATCAGCAGAGTGATCTTCAGTCCCAGAAAGGTGATATGAACCAGCACCCACCTCAGACCAAAGGTCTGGAAGGCTTGTTGGGTGCAGTAATTGCTACGAGGAAATACCTCCATTTTCCCTTAGTTGATGCCCAGGTCTGGAGATTTGGCAAACTCCTGCAGTAAGCTCTTTAGCAGTTGAATGCTATTGTGGGCATGGTTGAGAAGCACCAGCAGGTCATCCACATATTGTACAGCAGTCCATATATTAGGAGTTATCAGCTTTAATCACCATGATGTCCTGAGCTTAGCTAATTTCTGTCACCAGTGGCTCTATGGCCAGGATGAATAGAAGTGGGGATAGGGGGCATCCCTGTCTTGTCCCAAGGACAAGTTGAAAGGGAGGGGGACAGGGTACCATTCATGAGGAACTGACCTTTTGGGACTGAGTACATGATGTGTATGCTGTTTAGGAAGCTGCTTCTGAATTCCAAGTGTGTGAGGACTTTGTAGGGGTATCCTCACTCCACAGAGTCAAAAGCTTTTTTTTTAAATCAATGGCAATCACTGTCTGTGGAGAGGGAGTTTGGTGAGCCATCTGGGTAAGATTTACTAGGGTCCTGATGTTTTCTGAACTGAGACACCTACAAACAAAAGCCACCTGGGAAGGATGCACCAGAAGATGAATGAGAGGTTCTACGCGGTTAACCAGGACTTTCACCTAGATTACTCAATCCACTATAATCAGTGAGAATGGGTGATAGCTAACAGGGAAAGTTGGATCCTTGCCCTTTTTGGTAACACCATAATGGTGACTGTGGCCTTCGATGTGCGAAAGGAGCCTGTAGTTCTGAGTTCTGCAAATAGTCTTTACAGTATCGGACAAACCAGGGGAGAGAGGAGCTGATAAGTCTCTGTTGGTAGGCCAACTTCCCCCAGAGATTTGTGGGAATTAAGGCTTTTCAATGCTGATTTGATTTCAGTGATGGTGGAGGAGAATAGCCAGCTCTGCTTTCTTGGTAGTCTAGTAGCTTATCTCCAAGCATAGATTCAGGATCTCCCTGTGGAGCTGGGGGCTAGCATCAGCAGATGGGGTTGCTTTAAATGTCTCTTCTTTCTGGTAGTGTAGGCTCCAGCAGTGCCAGCTTTTTTGTTCGTCACCCAGTTCCTGTATGACACATAGCCAATGGTCTGACACTGCAGTGTAGCCTTAATGGCCTCCCACATAGTGGTCACAGAGTTGTCCCCCATGTCATTAAAGGAACAGTAATCTTCTGCCTCTTGGCCATGATTGAAATTGGGGGTCCTGGAGCAGAATAAGTTCAAGCCTCAAACTGGGTGATTTCCTAGTAGCCACACCCATTAGGAGGACAAGTTGTACTGGGCCATGGTATGATAAAACTAATGGGTTAATGTTGACTACTGCTACCACTGGGGTAAGCTGCTGTAAAGTTGGCCATATATCTAGGTGGCTGTACATCCTGCAGACTGCCGAGTAGCAGACATAGTTGTGGACCCTAGGGTTGTGAAGTTGTCATCTCAAACAGTACCTGGTCCTTAAAGCCACATTTTGACAGCTTGGACAGCCTTAATGTGGTGTTCCTACCTCTCTTGGCTGCAGTCCATGGCTGGGTTCAGAGTAAGGTTAAAATCCCCCCTATCAAGATAGGGGCTTGGGAGTCATTAAAGAATGTCTCTTTGCCAGGTCTGGGGAATCAGTATTGGGAGCATACTGGTTCCCCACCACTTTTTGGTCTACAAGAGTATCATCAAGCAAGGACCCAATAGCCATCTGGATCAACTAGCTGTTTGGGAAGCTTCCAGTGAAGACTGTAGTGCACCAGAATAGATACCCCTCTGTTTTTGCCACAGCAGCACTGTGGATATCAATACCCACACAATCTTTGTCTAATTTCTGGGCGTCCAGATCAGCCAGTTTCATTTCTTGTAGGAGGACCAGCATCGATCATAAAAGCACAGATGCATCAGTAGCTGCGTTTGCTTCACCAGACAGTTAAGCCCCACAACATTCCAACTACGACAATGGACAACAGTCATGCTGGGTGGAAAGCCTGGGGCAGAACCAGCTGAAGCTGGAGGGAGCAGAGACCCAGCACTCTATGATGTGAAGGGCCAGACCCAGTTCTCCCTCCCATGCAGTGAAGCAACCAGTGGGCAAATACCTTAGAATGAGTCGAAGTGAAGATGTGCTATGGAGAGGGCATTGCCCCCAGGACCTTGACACTAGAAGCTTTGGACCTAGACACCACCAAATAGGACAGAGTACATTTGCTTTTTCAAACTGATAACTTGTACTAAATATAACCATAAACACATAAGAAATCGAAACAAATGTGAATCATCAGGGAATGAGCTACACTCAAAATATTAGTCCCTAGCCACCTGATATTCCTGGGGAGAAACAGAGCAGTTTCAGCAAACAGTGCTGTGTAAGAAACTGGTGGTTAATGCCTGGGGAAGCAAAGGAGGAAAAGAGTGTTAATGGGGTGGTCCCCACCCCATTCCCACTGAGTCTGGAAGGGAAAGCAAGTGTACATAATAAATGCTGAATTTTACTAGATTTAAATATTTACTATATTTAAATTCTGCAGGGGTCCATGCCAGAGCCAGGAACTACTGACATCTGTGATAGAAGATCTTCATAGCTATGAGACATCTATCCATGTAAAAGATACAATCCTCATATGAAAAGAGGAGGAGGGAGGAATAGGTTGTTCCTGATCCTTGTTTGTGAGATGCACCCCCAAATTGTGATTAATTCCTGGTAGGGTCAGAGAACTGTAGGGAGGGGGACCTGGTGCAGCACTCCCCTAAGCTAGTAGTAAATATTGCCCTGGACTTCACAAGGTTAGGCCATCATTTGGCATAGAAAGCATTATTCTATCAGTGAACAACTGGGATCAGGCTGGGAACACCCTGAGATTTGATGTAATGAAGGCTGACCACCAGGCTGGTTGTTAATTCACCTCATGATATGTTGCAGTTGTGATCCCATGCTTCCCTGTCCTCCCATCACAAAGGGGGGAGCGGTGAGTAGGGTGTCTCATTTTAGAGGGTGGCCTTACTTGCAGTATTCTGCTACAGTAGTCCCATAGGGGTCAGTACCAGTCTACCGCAGCCAGGGCCACCGACTTCGGGTCTACTGGCATGGGGTATAAGGACAAGTGGTGTATAGGTTCAACCAAACAGATACACTGACTCTCATGAAGTTTCCTCTGCTACATTCCTATGGAACCAATAGGACAATCAGTTGGACCACAGGAGGAGTTGTACCAGGGAGGGTGAGGAGGAGGAGGAGGGGTAGGAGAGATAGAACATAATAACTGTAGGGGACAAGGGGAAAAAGCACACCAGGAGAATATTGAGAACAGAGGCCACTCCAACTCAAAGGACCTTATATGCCTTGAATAGCATACCTGATTAGAGGGAGGAACTGTCTGAGTCACTTTGGTTGAATCCCAACAAATTAAATGGGCTTAAATGATCAGGACGGCATATGGAACCCCGCAATAATTAGATGATCTGTGGATGGGGGCATCTTCTTCAGCCCCAGCTACAGTAGCATCACTACCCTATCTTGGGTTCCCATGGCATATTGCATAGAATAACCTGACAAATACAGAGCAAATATCAGGTATACAGTGCAGTACAATATTTAGACCCTCATATGGTATTCTGATGCTTTGTGATATGTCTGCCATGAGCTGGCAGGAAACCAAAAGGCTCTGCACCCTTAACTGAGAGTCCAGTCTGTCTGACAATGCTTAGCTATGCAGAACTCCCCAGTCTGTGACCAAAAGTGAAGGGCTTCAAGAGAGGGTGGGACAGACACAGAAAGTGGATGTATAAGATGATGGCCTGGCCCAGGGGGGTGGGGATGGATGATAGGGGTTTCTGGAACACAAGGGCGAGAGGGCCTCGGCACCCAACTAGGGATCTGAGGTTTGAGCAGACTCGATAGACCATAAGGCCTAATCTGCTGGCAATTAGTATGTTAGTATGTAAAAGAGCACAAAGCAGAAAAGCCCATGTCTAAGTTCCAAATGTAATAGGTCTTCAGTATGTGGAGTGAATTAGGCCATGGGGGGGGGTTGCAGTTGCACCCTCTGGGAGTGTAATGCCAAGCTCCATTTGAATACCAACATTAAGATTGAAATTCATTTAAATGATGTGGGCCAGTATCAGTATCCCCCTTCTGGCCACCCCTTCCCCACTGACCCACTACCCAGTTACTCACACAAAGTCTAGTCTAGTACTGCTTGTGTCCTTGCTGATCAGGGAGGTGCAGTCAAAGTGCCATTCTATTCTTTTACTGCAGCTGGGGGCTGCCACATTGGTAGAATTTGCAGAACTGGAGGAGCTTGAAGACTGGATTGGTGCCATAGCCACCACAATTGCGGCCTGAGAAGCAGATGTTGGAGGGGCTCCTGAAGAAGAGTCAACAGGCTGCTCCGCAGCTGCTTGTGCAGGACATGGCATGCAGATAGTCTGATTAGGCAGAGGAGAGGCAGTCCAGAAGGGAGCAAAGCAGATATGAACAAGTATCTTGGTTGCTTCCTCCTCCCCTTCTGCCAAGCCCAAGTTGTTGCTGTGGCTCCGTGACTGATACTGATGTTGTGAGATATCCTTTTTCCTGCCCCTGTACTGAATGCACTGTTTTGGTTTAGGTGTCAGGAGCCAGGCCTTGTCATCAAGGAGCAGTCTTGGGTGTCTGAGGGATGCTCAATAGTGGCCATCTGAGCAGAGTGGTTATCTCCTTTGGGAGAGTTACTGTGCAGCAGGAAATGAGATGTTTGAGCCACAGGCCAATGTTGAATGATATATTGCATGGCTATCTCAGGGGTGCTGAACATGAGGGGTATTCCATTATGCATGATCTGCTGAAGGGCAGGATAACAGAGGGTGAAATGGACTCTAGTTTAATTGAGGGCTTGTCTAACTTCAGTGTAGACCCTTCACTTTGTAGTAAGGTCTCTCATGTAGTCTTGTAATACCATGATGTTGTGGTCCTGACAATTCATATTGCCTAGCTCTATCACCCATCAGAGTATGTAATCCGCAAAAAAAAAAAAAGGATACGATAGGTCTAGCTTTCTTGCCCTGTGCTGGTGGTGAGGGTAGAGACTAGTGGGTCCTTTCAATCTCAATCCTTGATCCCTATGAGTTTTAAGGCAGCCAGGAAAGCATGACTCAGAATACCAATCATGCCCTGTAGCTCCACTTTCTCTGAGAAACCGACAAATCTTAAATTTCATTGGCCCTGGTTCTCGAGGTTAACAAACTTCTCAATTAAAGAGTGAATTTTGCTCTCCTGTTCCCAGAGCCTGGTTTGCATCTCCTGGTTAGAGATGCAGCAAAGTTTAACTCCATGGGTGAAGTTTTGATGAAGTCGCCAAGTTTGCCTCCACAGAGTTGTTCGTAATGTTGCCCAAGTACATTCGAAATTCGCCTTAGCAACTTCACCTGTAACTTCATTTTTGCACTTGCCAAGGTGAAGTTAACCAAAAAACACCCAGCAGAATCACATTACAGAGTTTCTGCAAGTTACATGGGACTCAAGTAGGCAGGATGTGAGTGAGTTGCTTTCATTATCTCCAAGTGGTTAATAGATACAGACATAGCAGTTCTGCTGTAGGCCTGTACCACACAACCTGACTGAGGAAAACCTTTTAATAGATAGTTTATCAGTTTCTCATTCATTATTTTGACTTATCTGTCCTTTCTGCACATTGTTTTAGAGCTTACTCTTTGTGTTTTGCAGTTTTTCTATTTGTTTTAAATTTAATTTTGTGTTTCTGTACTCTGTACTTCTTTTTTTTTGAGTGAATATGTCGGAGGAGCAACAAGCAGTTTGTGCTGGACCTAGTGGGCACCAGGGGCACAGTATGCATCAGGTGGGTTCATGGTAGCATCCACCTCAATCAAGATGAATTTCAACCAGGGAGGAAGGTACCTGGTGAATTGCAGTAGCAGCAGCAATGGCAGGCAGAGCAGCAGCAGCAGTGGAGGGCAGAGCAGCAGCAGCAATGACAGGCAGAGCAGCAGCAGCAGGCAGAGCAAGTGGAGCAGCAGAAGCAACAGCAGCATGTGCCAGACTGAGGCATCTGGCCATATGCCTAATACAACCACCACCACCAGCAGATCCAACAGTGAGCATCCCACAGTAACACCAGGGTCACCTCCACCGTATCCAATGATGTCCAGAGTGTGGGAGTTCTTCATGTGTCACCCCAAGGACACAAGTATTGTGATGTGCAAACTATTTGGAAGACAGGTGTGGTGGGGAAAAAGGGTACCCATTTAGGCTCCAGTGGGCAGCAAACCCACCTAAGTGTCCACCATGCAAAGGAATGGCAGACCAGGCTGCAGCTTGAACAGAAGGCTGTTGAGGGGATGTTGGATAGGATGAGGGGACAAGGCATGCTATAAGTAGGATGCATGCAGGTAGTGCATGGACACAGCACAGCAGGGGCAGGGCACAGCAAGTGGCAGCACCGGAAGCTCCATTGGCCCCAGCAGCCCATCCACCACTGCTACCAACAGCACCCCATGCAATAGTCATGCAGGTGGATCTGGCTGTTCAGTGGGAAGAAACTGCTGAATTACACCATGAGGTCAGTGAACTACATCAGGATGTGAAAACCATCCTTGAGACAGTCACTGAAAACCAGGAGACGCTCCTGGGGCTGGTTGAGGAGCTTTGTGGATGTGCCAGTGGCAGTCCCCATTAATGTTTTATTTATTTATTTATTTATTCAGTCTTGGATTACAAAATGTTTTTCCTGTTTTTTTTCCCTGTCTGTTAGCACTAATTTTATGTCTGTCAAAATGTATTGCCCCACCAAAAAATGTAAAAAAAACTAACACAAATGTTTGCTATCCTCTTGTCTGCCTTGTCTAATTTCTAATGCTCCTTTCTTCAGTTTTGTAGTTGTTCCAGCCTCCCCTCAAAAATACAAGTACCAAAAAAAATTAACAAAAGTGAAAAGACCTCCCACCCCCCAAAAAAATCATTTCTATCTCAGGGAAACTGGGCAGGCCACTAGATAATGCTGACAAATTTCTTCTGGTCTGTCTGCAATTAGCACAACAGACAGGTGCTCACTCTTGATGGGTGGCCAGTCCGAAACATAAAATCTGGCTCCAAACAGACAAAGTGGCACTCAAACCCAATTAAAGATACTGCAACACTGAATGCAAGTAAAATCATTTATTATACTTTGGCAAAATAGTTGTGGGTCTACAGCAAAAGAATTGCTTCTCCAAACCACCCAGCATTTCAGATCCTCTCGAGTCCTCTTCAGGAGTCTGGTGAAAACAAGAGTAGGAGACTTTTAAATACACAAACATACATATTCATGAGGTGAAGTAACATAGATGGAAATTAAATATGAAACTAAGAAAGGAAACAAGCTTAATTATTTATATACTTCTATGTTTCTACTTTATTGAATTGCATGTAAAAAATGGTGTAGATAAAAATGCTGCCAATGTTTTCACTGTCACAAATTTTAGCAAGGCATTTGACACAGTCCCACACAAAAGATTAATATACAAGTTAGCCAGCCTGGGAGTGGGTCCCAAGATGACAGCCTGGGTAAAGAATTGGCTGGAGAATAGGACACAGAGAGTAATAGTAAATGGAGTCCACTCAGAAGAAAGGAGGGTTACTAGCGGGGTGCCGCAGGGTTCAGTATTAGGACCTGTCCTCTTCAATGTTTTTATAAGCGACATTGCAGAAGAACTGGAAGGAAAAGTATGTCTCTTTGCAGATGACACTAAGATCTGCAACAGAGTTGATTCACAGGGTGGTGGGAAAGGATGAGAAGGGACTTGGCAAGGTTAGAGGAATGGTCAAATGTATGGCAGCTTAGATTCAATGCTAAGAAGTGCAAGGTAATGCACCTGGGAAACAAAAACCCAGGGGAAGAGTACACAATGGGGGGTGAGATACTAACAACAACAAAAATGGAAAGGGACCTGGGGGTAGTCATATCAGATGACCTAAAGGTGGGCAAGCAATGTGAGAAGGCAGCAAGGAGGGCTGGGGGGATACTGGGATGCATAGGGAGAGGCATCACCAGTAGAAAACAGGAAGTTATTATCCCTCTGTACAGACAGCTGGTGAGACCCCATCTGGAGTACTGTGTGCAGTTCTGGAGACCCAATCTCCTCAAAGACATAGACAGAATGGAAGCTGTCCAGAGGAGGGCAACTAAAATGGTGCAGGGTCTGCACCGGATGACATATGAAGAGAGACTTAAGGAGCTTAATATGTATAGCCTCGAGGAAAGGAGGGAGAGGGGGGACATGATAGAAACTTTCAAGTACCTCAAGGGAATCAACAAAGTCCAAGAGGGTAGCATCTTTCAAAAAAAGAGGTGTGCAAGAACAAGAGGGCACAATTTGAAGATAGAGGGGGGCTCAGAGGTAATTTAAGGAAGTATTTTTTCACAGAGAGGGTTGTGGATGCATGGAATGGCCTTCCGGAGGAGGATGTGGAGTCAAAATCAGTGGTGGAATTCAAGCATGCATGGGATAGTCATAAGGCAATTCTGGGGGGTGGGGGTAGGAAGAAGTAGGCTGCTGGTTAACTAGGATCTGCAGCTTATCCAGTAGGTAGGGAAATGGGCAGACTGGGTGGGCCAAGCGGTCCATATCTGCCGTCAAATTCTATGTTTCTATGTTTCTATGTTATGTTTCTATATCCCTGTTTTAATCAATTATTTTAATCAAATTTAAATATTTTTAAAGATAGCTGCCATCAGTGCTAATCTATGATTCCAGAATTAGACAGATTAAACACAGGCCAAAGGAAGATGTCAAACTCTGGACTGAAGCTTTGAAGTTCTGGCAAGGCACTGTAATCAATGAACCCTTAAGGATTAAATTCCATCCATTATTAAAGGCTTTTTTTTTTTTTCAAATCAAGGCAACCTGAATCCAGATGAAAGATAAACACCCAGTAAATTAAAAGTTGACCTAAAAAAGAAGGAAGGGATGATTAGTGAAGATATTTGCATTTCTTAGGAGTAATATACATACTTTCAGAATCCTGAGGACCTCAACTTACAATACAAGAACTGGGTTACAGCCACTGTTCCTTTTTTTTTCAAAAATGGTTTTAAATCCCATTTGTCATTTAAGCCAAAGGGTTTGACACTCTCCAGTTTGAAAATCTACATGCTCTCTTTCTGCAGTAGACTATTGAGTCTTTCTCCTCTTCCTTGTCTGGGTGAGGTACCCACTCAATGCCCATGAATTTCAAATCATCAGGTTTTGATTGATGATGCAAATAAAAATGTACACCCACTACAGTATCCTGTTTGTTGTTGATAATAGAATGTACTTGTTCTCGTATCTGCTGTTTTAAAGGGTGCACAGTTTTACCCACATAGACCAACTTGCAACTACATCACAGCACATACACTAAATAAGGAGTATAACATGTGATTAACTTTTTTATTTCAGTTCTCACATTTGGAATTTAGGATGTTGAATGTGCTTATTCATTATTGCATACTTGCAGATGTTACATCTTAAGAACTTATAAAAACTGGTGGATCTCAGAAGTAGCCATGCAGTTCTATCATTTCTTAAAATGGGCATCTCACTATCTACTAACTTATCTTTTAGATTACTAGCTCTGCTGAAAGTGACTCAGAACATTTGAACAGTTTTGGTGTATAATGATGCCAATTCTGCCTGCTTTTGTGTTTTCTCTGTCACAAAAGTACACAGCTGTATCTGTGGTGCGGTATTTTGTTTCTCTTGCAGCAATACATTTCTTGATATTTTAGCAACCCTGTATTTGGCTTAAGCTCTGAGCTGTAACCTCTTTCACTGAATCTTTCTATTAGCTCGCTGGTCTGCTGTTCAAATGCAGCATCTGAGGTACAATTTCTTCTAAATCATAGGAGTTGACTATAAGGAATAGAGTCATTTAGACTACGGAGTGGGAACTGGAGGCAAACAATTCAGAATTTGTAGCTGAGGGTTTACGGAAACACCTAGTATCAACAACAGTGTTTGTTTCTTTCACTGATAAAGTGAAATCTATGAAGTTCAGACTTTTTTCATTTGCAATGTACGTAAATTTCAAATTTTGGTTTTTGTCATTCAGCCAGTTCATAAAGAGTGGCACAGTCTGGATGTCACCCTGCCAAATGCACAGTGCATAGATTTCTTTGACTGGGTGACCAAAGTAGTAGACCAGGGAGTGGCTGTGGACATGGCTTACCTAGATTTTAGCAAGGCATTTGATACAGTCCCACACAAAAGATTAATACACAAGTTAGCCAGCCTTGGAGTGGGTCCCAAGGTGGTAGCCTGGATAAAAAATTGGCTAGACAACAGGACGCAAAGGGTAGTAGTAAATGGAGTCCACAGTGAAGAAAGGAGGGTTACTAGCAGGGTACCGCAGGGTTCAGTACTGGGACCGGTCCTTTTTAATGTCTTTATAAGTGACATTGCAGAGGAACTGGAAGGAAAAGTATGTCTCTTTGCAGATGACACAAAGATCTGCAACAGGGTTGATACACCAGATGGAGTGAAAAGGATGAGAAGGGACTTGGCAAAGTTGGAGGAAAGGTCAAATGTATGGCAGCTCAGATTCAATGCAAAGAAGTGCAAGGTAATGCACCTGGGAAACAAAAACCCAGAGCAAGAGTACACAATGGGAGATGAGATACTGACAACAGTAAAAATGGAAAGGGACCTGGGGGTAATTATATCAGATGACTTAAAGGTGGGCAAGCAATGTGAGAAGGCAGTCAGGAAGGCTGGGGAGATATTGGGATGCATAGGGAGAGGCATCAATAGTAGAAAACAGGAAGTTGTTATCCCTCTGTACAGACAGTTGGTGAGACTCCATCTGGAGTACTGTGTGCAGTTCTGGAGACCCCATCTCTGCAAAGACATAGACAGAGTGGAGGCTGTCCAGAGGAGGGCAACCAAAATGGTGCAGGGTCTGCACCAGAAGACATACGAAGAAAGACTAAAGGAGCTTAATATGTATACCCTTGAGGAAAGGAGGGAGAGAGGAGACATGATAGAAACTTTCAAGTACCTCAAGGGAATCAACAAAGTCCAAGAGGGTGGCATCCTTCAGAAAAAGAGATGTGCAAGAACAAGGGGTCACAATTTGAAGATAGAGGGGGGACGGCTCAGAGGTAATGTGAGGAAGTATTTTTTCACAGAGAGGGTTGTGGATGCATGGAACAGCCTCCCTGAGGAGGTCATGGAGTCAAGAACAGTGGGGGAATTCAAGAATGCATGGGAAAGACATAAGGCAGTCCTAGTGGGGGGTAGGAGGAAGTAAGTTATTGGTTAATTAGGATCTGCAGCTTATCTGTTACAGTGGCGTGAAAAAGTATTTGCCCCCTTCCTGATTTTCTCTATTATTGCATATTTGTCACACTGGATGTTTTCAGGTCTTTAGAGAAAATGTAATATTAGATAAAGGGAACCTGAGTGAACAAATAACACTTGTTTTTTTTTTTTTATTTCACTTATTTAATGAAAAAAAGTTAACCAACACCAACTGGCACTGTGTGAAAAAGTAATTGCCCCCTTACACTTAATAACCGGTTATGCCACATTCAGCTGCAATGACTGCAACCAAACACTTCCTATAATTCAATATCAGTCTTTCACATCGCTGTGGAGGAATTTTAACCCACTCTTCTTCGCAGAGCTGCTTTAATTCAGTAACATTTGATAGGTTTTCGAGCATGACCTGCTCGTTTCAGGTCCTGCCACAGCATCTCTATTGGGTTTAAGTCTGGACTTTGACTAGGCCACTCCAAAACTTTAATTTTACTTCTTTTTAGCCATTCTGATGTGGACTTGCTTTTGTGTTTTGGATCATTGTCTTGCTGCATGACCCAACTACGCTTCAGCTTCAGCTGGTGGAAGGATGACCGGACATTCTCCTTAAGAATTTCTGGTACAGAGCAGAATTCATGGTTCCTTTAATTATGGCAAGTCATCCAGGTCCTTAGGCAGCAAAGCATCCCACACCATCACACTACCACCACCATGTTTGACTGTTGGTATGGTGTTCTTACTGTGGAATGCTGTGTTTGCTTTTCATGAGACATTATGGGATCCATGTCATCCAAAAGTTCCACTTTGGACTCATCTGTCCATAGAACATTTTCCCAAAAGGCTTGTGGATCATCCAGGTGCTTTTGGCAAATGAGAGACGAACATTTATGTTCTTCTTGGTTAGCAGTGGTTTCCGCTCTGTACTCCTCACATGAAGCCCATTTTTGCCCAGTCTCTTTCTGATTGTGTGTCGTGAACACTGACCTTAGCTGAGGCAAGAGAAGCCTGCAGTTCTTTGGATGTTGTTTTAGGATCCTTTGAGACTTGCCGAATGATTTTACGCTGCGCCCTTGGAGTAATTTTGGCAGGCCGCCCACTCCTGGGAAGATTCACTACTGTTCCAAGTGTTCTCCATTTGGAGATTATGGCTCTCACTGTGGTTCGATGGAGTCCCAGAGCCTTAGAAATAGCTTTGTAACCTTTTCCAGACTGATAGAGGGCAACAAATTTTTTTCTGATCTTTTCAGGAACTTCCTTTGATCATGGCATAATGTGCTTGTTGAATCTTTGTGCTGGCAATGTGACTCTGATGGTAAGGGTCAAATAAGTGAGATTTATATTGAGCAGGGCTGGCTGTAATCAAGCCTGGCTGTGTTCAATCAGCTGACTCTAATTATCCCTTTAATTGGGTTGATTTAACTAGGGGGCAATTACTTTTTCACACAGTGCCCGTTGGTGTTGGTTAACTTTTTTCATTAAATAAATGAAATAAGTAAAAAAAAAAGTGTTATTTGTTCACTCAGGTTCCCTTTATCTAATATTATATTTTGTCTAAAGACCTGAAAACATCCAGTGTGACAAATATGCAATAATAGAGAAAATCAGGAAGGGGGCAAATACTTTTTCACGCCACTGTAGGTAGAAAAATGAGCAGACTAGGTGGGCCAAGCGGTCCTTATCTGCCATTAAATTCTATGTTTCTAGGTTCTATCATCGATAAAGCAATATCAGTATTTTATATTTTTAATAAAAGGATTGAGAACAGGATTGAAAATAATGGTGTGTTCCAAGAAGCCTAGAACAAAATAACATAACTGGGTGCCTTGGCAGCACCCATGGCTCTGTCACATGTTTGCAAGTAAAACTGGTCTTCAAAATGAAAAAGGTTATGATGTAATAGAAGTTCGACCACCTGCAAAATGTATTCCCTAGGTATCTCTTCAGTGAGCAAAATTTTGTCAACAAAAAACTTAATGGCTGATATGCCTTGATCATGTTGGATCGAGGTATAGCGAGCCTTGACATCTATTCCTGCCCATCTGAGACCTTTTTCCCAAGTCAGATTTTGTAATTCCCTTAGGAGATTTTTGGTATCCTTTATATATGAATCCAATGTGAGTACATTGAACTACTAAAAGAAATCAATAAAGTTGCCTAAGTTCTGTGTCTTGCTTCTTGAACCTGATACTATAGGTCTTCTTGGTCAATTATTTCTATCCTTAAGAATTTTTGGAAGGATGTAGAATCCTTGTATGACTGGGTATTTGCTCTGAAAATATTTGTACTCTTCCTTTGTAATGTCAGCTTTTTCAAGGAACAAGGATAGTAAATTATGAAGTTCTTTCCTGTAGGCAGGGGTGGGGTCAAAATTAAGTTTACGGTAATTCTTTTCATTTTGTAATAGTGACAAAGTTAAGTTCCTATAGTGATCTTTATTTAAGATAACTGTTTCCACCTTTGTTAGTCGGTTTTATAATGACTGACATTGTTGGATAAATCTTTCAAAGATCTACATTCTTTTTTAGTCATACTGTAATATCGGGGGGCTGCATTGTCATCTAAAATTTCCTTAACCTGCTGGCAGACAACTTTCTCAAAAGTAGCAATCACACTGTTATATATCTTAGCACAAAAGTCTGATTTGGTTTTAAATCCTAGTAATTATTAACATGTGTATGTGATTGCTTGCTGTGAGCATATATTACCATAACCACCTAGACAATGGGAGGCCGAGAGGTAAATGGAGTCTATGTTTTCCTGTAGCAGTGACTCCAATGTGTCCAAATAAGGTAATAAATTGTCAAATGGGACATTTGCAGTATTATTCATGATAGCTGAAGCAGACTTCATTGGCATCTAGTGTTGAAGATGTATTCATATCTTCCATCTCAAGGTTGGTAGATATAGATCCAAAATCCAACTGCAATCTGTCTCTTGTAGTCTGTATGTCCAGGGCCTGTGGAACAGTCATGTTTTTCAACAAGAAATCTAAATCTTCATTATGTAAAACTGCGTACAATCTCTACAGTTGATGGGTGTCCCATATTGGAAGTTGCTGGGAAATTAATGTTGTTATTGAGACTATTCTGTGAAAAATAGTGTTAATCTCAGTTTATTGAAAAATTAGTTAAGGTCCACAAATATTTGCAAGTCATTTACTATAGGGGTTGGAATGAAACTTAGACCTCTCTGTAATAGAGAATGTTAGGGATTAAATATCTCACAATCAGAGTAATTTATGATTTGTAATTGATGTCCTTCTTTTTTCCTCTCAAAAAATGTTCTGTGCTTCTTACTGCCACCCCATTCCCCCTCATTGTTTTTCAAGGTCCTTTCTGTTTTGTTTTGTTTTTCTGAGCCTGGACTTTCTAAAGGATCTGCTGTTTTGTTGGTGTTTTTGCTTGTTTTTTCACCTGTAGCTTGATTTCCTCAGCTTAAGCTTCTGTTTTTTTGTGAAGCTGCAAAACGGACATGAGAATGCCCTCTACTGTTTGATCTGGTCATGGCCCAATTTGTTTTGTTCCTTATTTAATAATCCATTTAGTCTATTAATAGCTTTTTTGCTTTATGGTCAATGATTGTAACTTCATACTTGGTCAGTTTATACTGAAGTTGTGTGTCTAACTCTTTGTACTGTGGATTTTGAATAAAGCCCAGTACGTTTTCTTTGGCTGTTCTGAGGTCTTTAGATAAGTCCTTATATTTCTGAGTGTCATTTTGTTCAGCAATTGTATGAAACTTTTCAAGCATTCATAAGCGGATTTTACTCAATCATCCTTGAATGGGAAGTCCTTAATCCCACTGGATGGTAGAACTGTTACCTGAAGCCCTCGGGTGCTTGCTGTCTAATCAGGTGCTCTTCTAGAGTTGAATTATTATATGAAATATTGATTTCTTCAAACAGTAGCTTCTCTAACTCATTAAGGCAGCCTTAATGATATTAGTGGTTTCAGTTTGTACCTAAACTCCCTGATGTCAGGCTCTCACTCTCCTCCTTTGATTCACAAGGTCGTGGGTGTCCTCCCAATTGTACCATCTTTGTTGTTCTGTATTAGCAGTGCCGTCAGATTGGCTCATGTGTAAGAAACAGAAAATACAAGTACAGGGAAATTGAGCTACAAAATAGTAGTAGAACTGTTGCTGTTAGTAAGTGTCTATAATGTCACTCCTGTGACGCTTGCTGTCAGCAGTTCAATCAGCTCCTGAAACCGACAAATTCCTCCTAGTTTTTCTACAATCAGCACAACAGTACGGTGTTCACTCCTAACGGGTGGCCAGCCTGAAACATAAAATCCATCTCCAAACAGACAAAGTGGTACTCAAACTCAACTAAAGATACTGCAACAGTGAATGCAAGTAAAATCATTTATTCCACTTTAGAAGAATAGTTGTGGGACGACAGTGAAAGAACTGCTCCTCAAAACCACCCAGTGTTTTGACTCCTCATGAGTCTTCTTCAAAGGTATGGAAAAATGGGAGTGGGAGACTTTTAAATATGTAAACATACGTATTCGTGAGGTGAATTAACATAAACTAAATTAACATACATGAAACTAATAAAGCAAACAAAAGTAAACACTTATATACATCTATGTTTCTATATTAGTGAATTGCATTTATCACATTTTAAAGACAAAAATGCTGCCAATGTTTTCACTGTTAAAAGCCACATCCTTTTTTTTTGCAAATTACTATATTTTATTGAACAAAAACATATACAGGATATACAACACATAGACTAGGTTACATACATTACTTAATTCTAAGACAAACCCCAAACCAAAGCTAAATTAATGCCCCTGTACTACCTTCCCCCCTCCCTGTCCCCCCCACAGCTATCCAACCATTGCAATACTAATCCATTACATTGATTACAGACCTTAGAAGCAATATAACTTAATTCTGGCCTACAAATACAGGGTGAGAAGGACAAAAGCAAAATATGGTAAAAGGGGTATAATACAAGTTTGAACAGATGTATAATTAAAAATAACTAAACCCAAAGGATGGACATATGATAGTAAGAAGCAGGGGCTTATACAGCAATTAACGAGTTACTAGTTTCTAAATATGAAAAGAAATGTAGAAATAAGAGAAGGAAAAGGAAAAGAAAGAGGAGAGGGGGCCAAGGAAAAGAGAAGGAAACCGGAAGAAGTGGTGTAGTAGATAACCTCCTCTAGAAACCAAATTTTCCTTTGAGATGTTGAAAAAGTCGCCCCCAGTATTCATAAAATTTAGCTGATGCCTTACACAACTTAAAGGCTAACCTTTCCACATAGAATGCATTCAAGAATTCTTCCCACCATTCCCTATATGTAGGGGTCCAATCATCTCGCCAATGGCGTAGAATTAACAACTTAGTAACTGATGAAATCAATGCCAACTGATATTTTTGTACTTTACTTGGGACGAAGCGCACATCCCAATATACAAGTTTCTAAGTTAAAAAGCTGAGAGGTCAGTGCACGGACCCGTCCAGAGTCTAACCGAAGCCAAAATTTCTGAATCTTTGGGCAAAACCAAAATTTGTGGATAGAGTTGCTAATGGGGTCATTGCAGTCTTTGCATACAGGGGAAACCAGACCACCAACCTGATGCAATCTTGCTGGAGACAGGTATAAGTTATGTAGTAATTTAAACTGAATATCTCTTAACCTATCTTGTTTAATGAAGAGATAAGTATCCTTCCAAATTTTTCCCCACACCATTTCCGACCAGTCCAAAGCCAAATTAATTACCCAATATAAAGGGACCTGAGAGGAAGTGGAATCTCCCCTTTCTAAAATGAACTTATAAATTTTTGAAATCCTCTTGCCTGACAAGCTAAGATCTCTTAGTTCATTGAAGAAAACTCCTGCCTTGTCAGAGCACTGACCCTTACCCAGAAAAGCCTTAATACTACTACTATGGATTTGTAATATTTTTAGCACAGAATGGGTACTAGCCCCAAATTTTAGGATCAGTGACGACGGTGGCAACAACGAGTCCCCAGAAAAAAAATTGGCTATACGTATTTTAGAGAAGGAGGAAGAGAAAAAACTTACAATGGGACGGTTACCAATTAAAATATTGGGGTTTCTCAATAAGGGTTGAGATAGATCAAATCTTTGGGGTATTTTTAACCTTGCACAGAGTTGGTGCATAGCTCTAATATCCCACCCTAAGGGGGGTATCTCTAGCTATTTTAGGAACCTTAGCCCATGAGGTATATAAAAGGGATTCCAAATCCAGATTGAGCTTCTTGGAAAAAGCTCAGTCGAGTACAAGACCCGGTGGGGATACTCTTAGGTCACAGGCCCATAGAGCAGCTCTTGCAGCATGTATCGCTAAATAGTACGTGTAAAAATCCAGTAGCTGTAAGCCACCTTTCATACTCGCACGACACAATTTATTATAGGCTCTGCGTGGGGGGCCACCCCCCCACAAAAAGTCCGAACATAACTTATTTAAAGGTTTAAAAAAAGACTTAGGTAGGTAAATATTTAAACTTGAGAGGGGATAATAAAGTTTAGGTAGAATTACCATTTTAATTGTGTTGACTCTGCCTGAGAGGGATAAGGGGGAGCTTTGACCATCTATCTAGGTTATCCTTAACAGATTTTAGTACTGGTTTGAGATTTAAACTAACCAAGTCCTCCAAGTTCCTAGAAACACGGATGCCCAAGTACAGTAAAGCCTCGGTTTGCCATTGCAGCCCCAAGGAGAGACACCAATTCTTAGAGACTTAATGAAAGTGGATATACCATAGTCTTGGATAGATTTGGTTATAACCAGAAAATTCACTAAAGTTTGCAATAAGCTTTAGTACTTGTGGAAGCGAAATAGCCGTATTTTGGAGATGTAATAATAAATCGTCTGCAAAGGCCGATAATTTGAATTCTGGATCACCAATTTTAATCCCTTGAATTCTTGGATCCGAGTTAATGGCTCTTATTAGGGGTTCAATATATAGATTGAATAAGTAGGGGGATAAAGGACACCCTTGGAGGGTTCCTCTCCTTAAGGGGAAAGCTTCTGAAATTAAATTATTGCACTGAATTCTAGCTGATGGGCATTCGTACAAAATTCTGACCATATGGATAAATCGTTCTGGAATACCAAATTTAGTGAGGGTATCAAACATAAATGACCACTCAACTCGGTTGAAAGCTTTCTCTGCGTCTAGAGAGACCAGGGATGCTTCCATACCCGGGCTCTCCGCCGCAGAGATTAAATAAAACAACTTTCTGAAATGGTCGGCTGAGGAACGATCCTCCACGAAGCCAGCTTGTTCTGGGCTTAACAAATCAACCCATACCCTTTTAAGTCTAGAAGCCAAAATCTTAGCAAAGATTTTAACATCCAGATTCAGCAGGGATATTGGCCTATAATTGCTTACTGAATCTGGGGGTTTACCTGGCTTAGGAAGGAAAATAATCCTGGCCTCAAACAGGGATTTATCTTTAATCCCCTGATCAGCCCAGAAAAGGTAAAGCTGTCTCAACAGTGGAACAATATGTTGTTTATAGGATTTATAAAAAAGAGGTGTGAAACCATCCGGGCCTGGTGCTTTTTCCAGTTTAAGGGAATCAATTGCTTGCCCTATTTCTTCATCGGAAATAGGGGCAGTTAAACTCCGGCCTGGTACTTCCGATAGACAGGGAAGGGAAATACTTGCCATAAACTCCTCCATCTTTACCTTGCTTTGTAGAGAAGGCGGTTGACTCGAATATAACTTTTTATAAAATTCAACGAAACCCTCCAGTATGCCCTCCGGGGCAGTAATTAAATTATTAGAAATTGGGTGCCTCAAAGCTGCAACCCATCTAGCAGAAGCTTTCTGCTTTAATTGCCAAGCCAGCAATTTCCCAGCCTTATTACCTTGGCCTACATAGAGAGCCCGAATTTTAGCTGCAGAGGAAACCACCCTCTCCCGTAGGGTATTAGCGTACCACGCCCTTAGAGTCATTAGCTCTTGCTCCTGGCTCTCTGACCTTGTGTACTCATGGATACCTTCTAATGCCCTGATTTTTTCCAGACAGCTATCCAAACACGGTGCTTCCTTAGCCTTGCGTTTAGATGCTAATCGTAGTAACTCCCCCCTCCATACCACTTTAAGTGCCACCCAGGTGTGATCCACAGCCTCGATGGAACCCCAGTTAGTTTCGATTGAGGCGGTCAAAAAAACTCTAAAACGTGACAGTGTACCAGAGTCCTTTAATAAATTATTATTTAAAGACCAGGAATATGACTTCAAAGGACTAGATAATAGTAACCAGTGCATTTTTATCGGGGGAATGATCAGAAATAACTCTAGGTAAAATGGACACTTCCAAAATTCCAATTAAGCAATTTTTGCTTATCAAAAAATAGTCAATTCTCGAGAATGATCTATGGACCGGAGAAAAAAAGGTATACTCTCTAGAGGATGGATTAAATAGCCTCCATGGATCTACTAGACCCAGGGAAGAAATAAACTCCCCTAAGGCACTTTGAGCTGAAGAATGCTGCGTCCCTCTATTCCAGGAACGATCCATCTGGTTGGATTGGGCTAAATTCCAATCACCCCCCAAAATAATTGGAACCTCTTTAAAAGAAGCCAGTGTCAGTGCCAACTGAACAAAAAAAGTCAGCGACTCCTGATTAGGTCCGTACACTGATCCCAGCACCAAACTGACTCCATTAAGTTTGCCAAGGACAAATATATACCTGCCATTCGGATCGGAAATTACTTCCGAGTGAATAAACGGAACTCCCCGCGCAATTAATATGGCCACTCCTCGACTACTAGAGGAAAAGCCAGCTCCATAAACTTGGCCGACCCATTTTTTTTTTAAGTGGGATAGACGATCTGGAAGAACATGAGTTTCTTGCAAAAACACCACTGCAGGGTTGTAGTGGGCCAAATGGTTTAATACAATACATTTTTTGTAGTTATCCTTCCCCCCTTTAATATTCCATGAAAGAATATTCAGCCCATTAGCCATAAGTAAGTCCTGGTCTTCCACTAAAGATATGGATAGCTGTCCCCCGCTAACTAAAACCCTTACCCAATCAAGAAAGAAAAAACTACTAATCCCCTTATCTATATAAAAAGAAAACATGAACCCACCAAAAGAGTCCCTCAAACTAACTTCCCAGGCCCGTAGCCCACTCCACTGCCAACGATTCATGGTGCACTATAGAGGTAGGGCCCCCTCCCCCAATCAGATAGGGTAAAAAAGTAAATTTATTAAGATAAGTCTGCGCCTACCTGTAACATCTATAAAAGAAAGCAGGCATTATATAAAATAGATTGCTATATGGTTAAAGCTGAGGAGAGATAGATTGTCTACAAGACTAAAGAGAACCGGAGAAAGCATTCGTCCCAGAGAGACTGAAGGGAAAGCAGCCAAAATACCGTAGCATCACTTAGCAGCAAAAAACCAAGCTGCCTATACTAAGTTTATGGTTTATAAAACATTAACCATAACTCTAACAACCTTCATGCCAATGCTCCTATAAAGTAATAGCTCCAGTGTTTAGCCCCACTTCGAGCATCATCTCCCACCACCAGCTAAACTTAATAAAGCTCCTAGTAATTAGGGTTACAAAACTTATGGTACTGGTAGTACATTATAAAAACTTAACATTTGTGAGATAATGGCTCCCTCTTGTGGTTATCATCTTAAACTACCTCTCCATAAACACTCGTGAGGTAAAGTCAATATTGAAATCAGAGGCCAAAATAATACAGGGAGTAACAGCAACTGTCCTCAGTAAGCGTCCATATGTCCATACAGGGAACATGAAAATAAGACTGGATCCTATTATAATCGGCCTCACTTTAAACCTGTTAGTCCACGAAAATTTATTCAAAAAAATAAATACAACTCCCTGAACATTGCCCTTTTTAACAGCCTATATTTGACACCATTAAAACAAATATTCAGGCCTTTATTTTTTAGCAAACAGTTCTGGAAACCAAGCCTCTAAAGAAATTAAGGCTTCCTCAGCTGATTCGTGGCACTTGGTCCCCTCCTTTGCAGAGACTTCCAATTTTGCCGGTATAGCATGCGATGGCGGATCCCCGCTGCCCAAAGCTTGGAAATAATAGGGCGAAAAGCTGATCGAGCCTGCCGCATTTTCCATGTAAGATCTGGGACCAAATGAAGCTTCTTGCCCTCCCACTGGAAAGCAGACAATTTCCTTATTTCCTTCAGGATATGTTCACGATCCAAATAATTTAACAACTTAAAATAATTGGTCTCGTGGGTCTGAAGGTGGAGGTTTTGCTCTCAATGCTCGGTGGCCCTTTCTATAATATACTCTGGTCCATTGGGCGAGGGACCGCTGATTTTTTCAACAGCTTCTGTAGAAAACAGGATGGTGTTCGGCCCTTTCACCCTCGGGAGGCCTAGGAGGACCAGGTTGTTATGCCTGCTCCTTCCCTCTAAGTCGTCGAGGCGATCTTCCAATTTCTCAGGCTCCGTTTACATTCCTTGGTTGTAGGCCTGCTTTCTCAGGCTCGCTCGATGGACGAAATCCTGGCTTTAGTCTCACACCCGACGGGTTAGCTGAGTTAATCATTGCTTAAATTGCCACATCTTCGGAAGTTGTTTAAACAGAACATCTTTTATCGTTGTCAGGTCCTCATAAATTTTAGTGGGAGTAATGCTTTCAGGCTCGTTAGCTGGCACGAGCTCCTGCCGTCAGCTTGGCCTCAAGCTCTAAATCAGGCGCTTGCATTCTAAATCGTCGATCAGCACAATAAATCTTCTTATGATATCCCAGGATAGTAGGCAGGCAAAATAGCTGAATAGGAGACGTTAATCACTGCGTTATAAAGCAGAATCACTCTGTTGGAGAGGGAGACCCTAAAAGCTGCTGCTACTCCTCCATGCGCGTCACGTGATCCCCCTAAAAGCCACATCCTTATTTTAATCAATTATTTTAATCTAATTTAAATCTTTTTAAAGATATCTGTCATCAGCACTAATCTATGTACAGTATGGAACTTACTCTGTAGGGAGTTCTTGACTACGATGCCTTGCCAGAATTTAAAAGTTTCAGTCCAGAGCTCAACATCTTCCTTTAGTCTGTCTTTAATCTGTCTAAACCTGCATAACAAACCAGGAGGAATTTATCAGTTTCAGGAGTCAAGTGATCTGCCTTCAGCAAGCATCACAGGAGCAATGTTACAGACCTTTACAAACAGCCACAGTTCTACTGCTGCTTTGTAGCTCAGGTTCCCTCTACTTGGATTTTCCATTTCAACATGATCCAGTCTGAAGGCGCTGCTAATGCAGAGCAACAAAGATGCTACAATTGGGAGGACACTGACGACATTGTGAATGAAAAGAGGAGAGTGCAAGCCATACTTCAGGGAGTTGAGAGACAAACTGAAACCACAGGTTCAAGAAGCATGACACAGAACATAGGCAAATTTATAGATTTCTTTTTGCAGTTTAGTGTACTCAAAATGAATTCATATATAAAGGATACCAAAGAGCTCCTAAGGAAATTACAAAATCTGACTTGGGAAGAATGTTTCAGATGGGTAGGAATAGATGTCAAGGCTCTCTATACCTCGATCCAACATAATCAAGGCTTATCAGCCATAAAGTTTTTAGCTGACAAAATTTTGCTCACTGAAGAGATACCTTGGGAATTCATTTTGCAGGCACTCAAATTTCTACTAAGACATAATTATTTGAACGTAGAAGACCAGTTTTACTTGCAAACATGTGACAGAGCCGTGGAACCCAGTTATGCTATTTTTTTCTAGACTTCTTGGAAAACGCAATTATTTTCAGTCCTTTTATTAAAAATTTAAAACATTGGTATCACTTTATCTATGAAGTAACATGCATTTGACAGAGTGGCATCCAGGCTGTGCCACTCTTTATGAATTGGCTGAATGACAGCAACCTAAATTTAAAGTTGACATATGTTACAAGTGAAAAAAGTCTGAACTTCTTACATGGAAACATAGAAACATAGAATTTGATGGCAGATAAGGACCGCTTGGCCCACCCAGTCTGCCCATTTCCCTACCTGATGGATAAGCTGCAGATCCTAGTTAACCAGCAGCCTACTTCTTCCTACCCCAACCCCCTAGAATTGCCTTAATTGTCCCATGCATGCTTGAATTCCACCACTGTTTTTGACTCCACAACCTCCTCTGGAAGGCTGTTCCATGCATCTGCAACCCTCTCTGTGAAAAAATACTTCTTTAAATTACCTCTGAGCTGCCCCCCTTCTATCTTCAAATTGTGCCCCCTTGTTCTTGCACACCTCTTTTTTTGAAAGATGCTACCCTCTTGGACTTTGTTGATTCCCTTGAGGTACTTGAAAGTTTCTATCATGTCCCCCCTCTCCCTCCTTTCCTTGAGGCTATACATATTAAGCTCCTTAAGTCTCACTTCATATGTCTCCTGGTGCAGACCCTGCACCATTTTAGTTGCCCTCCTCTGGACGGCTTCCATCCTGTCTATGTCTTTGCGGAGACTGGGTCTCCAGAACTGCACTCAGTACTCCAGATGTGGTCTCACCAGCTGTCTGTACAGAGGGATAATAACTTTTGTTTTCTGCTGGTGATGCTTCTCCCTATGCATCCCAGTATCCCCCCAGCCCTCCTTGCTGCCCTCTCACATTGCTTGCCCACCTTTAGGTCATCTGATATGACTACCCCCAGGTCCCTTTCCATTTTTGTTGTTGTTAGTATCTCACCCCCATTGTGTACTCTTCCCCTGGGTTTTTGTTTACCAGGTGCATTACCTTGCACTTCTTAGCATTGAATCTAAGCTGCCATACATTTGACCATTCCTCTAACCTTGCCAAGTCCCTTCTCATCCTTTCCACCCCACCTTGTGCATCAACTCTGTTGCAGATCTTTGTGTCATCTGCAAAGAGACATACTTTTCCTTCCAGTCCCTCTGCAATGTCGCTTATAAAGACATTGAAGAGGACTGGTCCTAATACTGAACCCTGTGGTACCCCACTGCTAACCCCTTTTTTCAGAGTGGACTCCATTTACTATAACTCTGTGTCCTATTCTCTAGCCATTCTTTACCCAGGCTGTCATCTGGGACCCACTCCCAGGCTGGCTAACTTGTATATTAATCTTTGTGTGGGACTGTGTGAAATGCCTTGCTAAAGTCTAGGTAGGCCATGTCCACAGCCCCTCCCTGATCTACTACTTTGGTCACCCAGTCAAAGAAATCTATCAGATTTGTCTGGCATGACCTTCCCGCTGTGAATCCATGCTGCCTTGGGTCCTGTGCCCCTCTGGCCTCTAGATACGCAACAATTCTTTCCTTCAGAAGTGATTCCATCATTTTCCCTACCACTGAGGTTAAACTAACAGGTCTGTAGTTTCCTGCTTCTGCCTTGCTCCCACTTTTGTGAAGAGGAATCACATCTGCCCTCCTCCAGTCCTCAGGTACCATCCCATCCTCCCATGATTTGTTAAAGAGGGTAGTCAGTGGTGTCACTAGTTCTATCCTTAGTTCTTTTAGAATTCTGGGATGAATCCCATCAGACCCCATTGCTTTGTCCACTTCAGTTTTAAGAGCTCATTCAGAACTCTTTCTTCTGTAAATGGGCTGGTATCAACTTCTGTATCCAGAGTGTTTCTACTGTTTGTTTTAGGTACCTCCCTTCCTTTGTAAATACTGAGCAAAATGTTTGGTTAGTATCTCTGCCTTTCACAGTCACCCTCTGCCACCCTCCTCCCCTTTAAAGCCTCACCATCCCTCCTTGGTCTTTCTTTTTGCTCCCTGATGTACCTATAAAGGTTTTATCCCCCTTCTTAACTGAGTTGGCTATCTTTTCCCTCAGTTTGGGCCTTTGCTGTCTGACTGCCTTTCCAGCTTCCTTTTGCTTTAACTGATACAGTTCTCTGTCCTGTTCCTTCTGTGATTCCTTGTACTTCCTGAATGCTTTCTTTTCTTGAACCTTCACTGCCACTTCCTTTGAGAACCATAGTGGTTTCACCTCATTTCATTTTGTTTATTTGCTTTACACAAAGGCTTGTTACCTCTGTGATGGCAGTTTTATTATTCCCATTGTTCTTCCACCCCTCCTTCCTGCCCATTTGCTAGTGCATTCCTTAGGCACTCACCCATTTTGGCAAAGTCAGCCCTCCTAAAATCCAGTACCTTTGTCTTTGTATGGCTTGACTCTATTGCTGTGTTTATTGTGAACTACTGTTCGATGGTCGCTAGTTCCTCAGATGGCTACCCACTTCTACATCTGTGATCCTCTTCATCTCCATTTGAGAGAACCAGGTCTAAGATTGCTCCTCTTGAGTGGGCTCCAATACTAGTTGTCAAGCCATGCCCCTGTAGGGCATCTAGAATAACCCCACCTTAGAAGTGGCTGCTGCAACTGCACTCCAGTTAACATCTGGCATATTCAGATCACCCATCAGCAATATCTCCTTTTATCTGCCATTCTAAGTATACTTTCTATCATTTCCTTGTCCATTTCCTCCCTGAGAGGGGGTCATGTATACACCCTGTGCGGATTGTGGTGCCATTGCCTGCCTCCAAATTGACCCACAGTGCTTCTTCTCCTCCCTGTTTACCCTTTTGTTCTGTTGCTTTGATTTCTTCTCTATGTAGAGAGCTACTCCTCCTCCTCTTTTACCCTCCCTGTCCCTCCTGTAGATAGAGTATCCTGGTATGTTTACGTCCCAGTCATGGTTCTGTGTGTATCATGTTTCTGTGACTGCCACAATATCCAGATCTTCCTCCTCCATCAAGGCCACTAATTCAGAAAGTTTGTTACCCAGACTACGGGCATTGGTACTCATTGCTCTCCATTTTTTGATGGCTTTACCTTCTGTAGCAGCAACCTCCACTGACCTTTCTACCTTGGTCTTGTTCTCATTTGGTACCCTGTTTTGTAGGGAGAGGCTGGGATTTTCCTTCTGCTTATCAGTGCCTCCCCCCTTGACTAGTTTAAAGGCTTGCCAATGAAGCATTTAAACCGATTGCCCAAAAGACTTGTTCCCTTCCTGGACAGATGCAGACCATCCTGCCGGTATAGGCTGGTGTCCCTCCAGGTGGAACCCCTCAGCCCCAGTGAAGCCAAACCCCTGTGCTCCACACCATTTTTAACCATTTGTTAAACTGCATGGTGCAAAGTACCTCGCCTCACTCATGCCACTGACAGGCAGCACCTCTGAGAAGGATGCTGTGTGTGCTACTTGTCTTAAGCCCTCCCCAACTCTGCAAAGTCCTTTTGCACTGCTCTAATCTCATGATGAGCCAAGTCATTTGTCCCTAGGTGGACAATGATGTGTCCAGCTCAGACTCTGCAACTGTTCTCGTGATCCTAAGGATGTGCTTCCTGTCCCTCCAAGCCATGGCACCAGGCAGGCACCTTACTTCAGTTTCCCTGCTCCCCAGTTCTATCCCCCATAATTGAGTCCCCACCAGGAGCTGCGTTTTCCCTGTGGTGCCCTCTGCCTCCTTCCTGAGGGCCTCCATTGTGACAGTTGTCTGCACCTCCCTTAGTCTCCTCTAGTGGTGCATCCATAGGGAACTATGCTCCCCAGAATGGTGTATGGATTGTGGAGTGTAACAACTGACTGGGTGTGCTCTGTTCCACCACCCTTACCCTCTCTGAGCCTACTGTGGTCCAACTGCTGTGCTTTCTTCGCAACCTCTGAGGTAGTGGTGGCGGCTGTGGTGCTCCCTGGATGGGGGAGTTTCCCTTGCCACTGTCCAGTACGGCCTGAAGATGGGCAACTTCCTCCCTCAGGGCAGATAGTTGTCTGCAAACAGGGTTAGATCTCATTTTATCAGTGAATGAATTAAGTAATGATGTTTATGCTAGATGTTTCCAGAAACCCACAGCAACAAATTCTGTATTGTTTGCTACTAGTGCTCCCCCAGTCTTAAGGACTGTATTCCTTACAGTCAGCTCCTATGACTTAGAAGAAACTGTAGCTCAGAGACTGCATTTGAACAGCAGGCAAGAGAATTAATAAAGAGGTTCAGTGAAATAAGTTACAACTCAGAGCCACTTCTTAAGTCCAAAGACAGGGTTGCTAAAATATCAAGAGCTGTCTTGCTGCAAGAGAAACAAAATACTGCACCAAAGACACAGCTATGAACTTTTGTGACAGAACAAGTAAACAGCTGGCAAAATTGGCAACATTATACTCCAAAACTGGCTAATTTTACTCAGTGTTAGGAAAGGAAGGTTAGCAGTAGGCATACTCCCAAGAGTCACTTGCAGAAGAGCCAGTAATCTAAAAGATAAGTTAGTGCATAGTAGATTGCCCACTTTAAGAAATTGCAGAAATACATGGCTACCTTAGAGATCCATCCATTTGTATAAGTTCTTAAGATGTAATATCCGCAGGTATGCAATAATGAATTAGCACTTTCTACATCCTAAATTTCAAAATTGAAAATTTATTTATTTATTTGGATTTTGATGACCAAGTAGGCACACTGAGACAAACTTGTCCCTTTTTCAGGGGTGACCCAGGGAACATAAACATTCCATAAATAGTACACTGAATTACAGAGGTATTGACAGTTAACATTCCTGTGTAGACAAATATAGTTTCAGTATATAAATATAATACAGGTTAGGACATAGGTTTCAGAAACAGCAGAGTATTCACACAGTTCTGAATTTTTTTTATTGAAACATAGAAACATAGACTTTGACGGCAGATAAGGACCACTTGGCCCACCCAGTCTGCCCATTTCTCTACCTACTGGATAAGCTGCAGATTCTAGTTAACCAACAGCCTACTTTCTGCCACCCCCCACTACAATTGCCTTGTGTCTGTCCCATGCATGTTTGAGTTCCCCCACTGTTTTAGCCCCAACAACCTCCCCAGGAAGGCAGTTCCATGCATCCACCACTCTCTCTGTGAAAAAAATGTCCTCACATTACCCCTGAGCTGTCACCCCTCTATCTTTAAATTGTGCCCCCTTGTTCTTACACATCTCTTTTTCTGAAAGATGCTACCCTCCTGGACTTTGTTGATTCCCTTGAGGCACTTGAACGTTTCTATCATGTCCTCCCATCCCTCCTTTCATCAAGGGTATACATATTAAGCTCTCTCAGTCTCCTTCATATGATTTCTGATGCAGACCTTGCACCATTTTAGTTGCCCTCCTCTGGACTGCTTCCATCCTGTCTATGTCCTTGCATAGATGAGGTCTCCAAAACTGCACACAGTACTCCAGATTGGGTCTCACCAACTGTCTGTACAGATGGATAACCACTTCCCTTTTTCTACTTGTGATGCCCCTTCCTGTGCATCCCAGTATCCCCAGGCTCTCCTTACTGACTTCTCACATTGCTTACCAACCTTTAGATCATCTGATATGACTACCCCCAAGTCCCCTTCTATTTTGTTGTTGTTAGTACCTCCCTGCTATTGTGTACTCTTCTCCTGGGTTTTTTGTTTCCCAGGTGCATTACTTTGCACTTCTTTGCATTGAATCTAAGTTGCCATATGTCTGACCATTCCTCCAACCTTGCCAAGTCCCTTCTCATCCTTTCTATCCCCCCTTGTGTGTCAACTCTGTTACAGATCTTTGTATCATCTGCAAAGAGGCATACTTTTCCCTCCAGACCCTCTGCAATGTCACCTATAAAGAAGTTAAAGAGAACTAAACCCAGTACTGAGCCCTGAGGTACTCCACTAGTGACCCCCTTTCTTCGGAATGTGTTCCACTCACTATTACCTTCTGTGTCCTGTTGTGCAGCCAGTTTGCAACCCAGGCTACCACCCTGGGACCCACTCCCAGGCTGGATAACTTTATTAATCTTTTGTGCGGGACTGTGTCAAATGCCTTGCTAAAGTCTAGGTAGGCCATATCCACAGCCCCTCCCTGGTCTATTACTTTGGTCACCCAGTCAAAGAAATCTATTAGATTCATCTGACATGACCTTCCTGCTGTAAATCCATGCTGCTTTGGGTCCTGTGCCTCACTGGCCTCTAGGTACTCAACAATTCTTTCTTTCAGAAGTGATTCCATCATTTTCCCTACCACTGAGGTCAAACTTACAGGTCTGTAGTTTTCTTGGGTAGTTTTATTGGGCAGTAAAAGCATCAATATGATAATAGTATATACAAATACTATTCTTCAGAAGTTAGTTGGTGGTAACTGTAGTTTTAGGAACACATAAGCATCATGTAAAAAGCATACAAAGGATTGTTAAAGTACCTGGGGTAAATATAATGTATATACATATTTACTAAACATTGCATAAAGTGAAGTCATCAGAGATGAGGCATTGAAAATGGTTGAGGATGTGGTAGATAATTAGGTCAAGAGGATGAGAGAGGAAGGTGGTTGGGGAGAGAAGACCAGAGATAGTAGCAGAAGTTATTTACTGCTACAGATGGCAGGGGGAAAGAATCAAAATAAAATAGCTGATCACATGTGACACTCCTTATGTAGTGCATGTGCTGCTGTGTAGTAGTAATTTGGTGTATCTGGGTAAAACTGTGTGCCCTTTAAAACAGTGCATACAAGAACATGTATGTTCTATTATCAACAACAAACAGGATACTCTGGTGGGTGTACATTTTTGTTTGCATCATCAATCCAAACCCGATGATTTGAAATTCATGGGCATTGAGTGGGTTCCTCACCCTTGACAAAGATGAGATAGACCCAATACTCTGCTGCCAAAAGAGAGCATGTGGATTTTCAAACTGAACAGTGTCAAACCCTTTGACTTAAATGACAAATGAGATTTAAAACCATTTTTGAAAAAAAGGAACAGTGGCTCTTACCCTGCTCTTGTATTGTGAGTTCAGGTCCTCAGGATTCTGAAAGTATGTATGTTACCTAAGAAATGTAAATATCTTCACTAATCTTCCCTTCTTTGTTTTTCAAGTGAAGGTTAAATTTACTAGGCATTTATCATGCATCTGGACTCAACATTGCCTTGAGTTGAAAAAAAAAACCTTTAATCATGGATGGAGCTTAATCTCTAGGGGGTCCTTTACTATGATGCCTTGCCAGAACTTAAAAGGTTCAGTCCAGAGCTCAACATCTTCTGTTAGCTTGTGTTTAATCGGTCTAATTCTGCACACATTGATTACCGCTGATGGCAGCTGTCTTTAAAAAGATTTAAATTAGATTAAAATAATTGATTAAAATAAGGATATGATTTTTGACAGTGAAAACATTGGAAGCTTTGTTGTCTATAAAATTTGATACATGCAGTTCACTAAAGTAGAAACATAGAAGTATATACATATTTAAGATTGTTTACTCTATTAGTTTCATATATATTAATTTCCATTTATATAAATTCACCTCATAAATATGTATGTTTATGTATTTAAAAGTCTCCTACTCCAGTTTTTACTACACCCCTGAAGAAGATTTATGAGGAGTAAATGTGCTGGGTGATTTGGAGCAGCTGTTCTTTCCCTGTAGACCCACAACTATTTTGTCAAAGTGCAATAAATGATTTTACATTCATTCAGTGTTGCAGTATCTTTAATTGAGTCTGAGTGCCACTTCTTCGGTTTGGAGCTGGCACTACGTCATGCTGCCTGCCATAATGTATCTGATAGTGTGTAACAGGAAATTTGAAGAGTATGATTACTGGAGAGAAGACACCCCCAAAAAAGAACAATATAATTGCCTTTTGTCTTCTTGTTTGGAAAAGTTCTGCAATATTCATAAAGGTGAATTAAATACTGCCCCAAATTAATGAAAATCCACTGTACTTCTGATAGGTCCCTCTGTTGCAGTGGTGTGCAACTGTCCAGAGAAATCATTAAGAATCATATGAGAAAATATTCATGAGAAGGGAATATGCTTCTTGTTTTACTCCACTATTTCTCCTGCCAGCCACGCATGTCAAAGAGTGGCAAAAGTCAAAAACTGCTCTCCTGCTGCTATGTCCCTCTGTTGCCTGCTGTGCTGTTTGTGCACTGCGTAGATGAGTCACTATGAATCATATAAGAAAATATTCATGAGAAAGGAATATGCTTCTTGTTTGCTTGAATGTGTCCCTTGCTACCAAGAAATGTCAAACAGTGGCAACAGTCAAAAACTTTCTGTTGTCCTCCTGTTAGTGCCAGGTAAGGCAATGTTTTGGGGAGAGGGGGCAGGAAGGTCAGTAGAGATAAGTATTTTTTTTTTGTCATGGGTCTATTTCTTCTGTGGCATGTACAGCAAAACTGCAAAATATTGTGTTTTAAACATCCATGTTTCTGGTTCCTTGCAGGTATTTCCAGAGATCCACTCATTCTGAATCTGATTGAAGTGTGTTGTCCATGATGCTGTCTATTCTAATTGCTGTGTACCAGAACTGGAAGGTGTCTTTTATTCTTTTTTTGGTTTTGGGGGGTTTCTTTCTCAGTATGTACAGTTCTACAGATGTTACACTTAATGTTTTCTGTTCTTGATGATATAATTTCCAGTAATTCCTTGAAGCAATCTGTTCTTTATCCTGGGAGGAGAATATGAGGATGGCTCTCTTGTGTGATGATTCCAGAGACAGATGCAATCAGAATGACAGACATCACCAGAGGCCCCTGAAGAAAAGAACAGAACAGCAAAGAAGGATTGTATGTAAAGTACTCATTGTGTTACTGTCTGCACAATGTATACCTATTTTGTAATCCACATTATACTCATAAATACACCAGATGTCACCTGTGCAGATAACAGAACCATGGCTTTGCCTCCCTTGGTCATTGTGCCACTTTCAGACACCTGTTATAACTGTTGTGAATTAATGTCCTACTATGACACATAGCACCTGTGAATATTATAAGAACAAAATAACACATTAATTTGCCTCAGTAGCAGTCACTGTGCCAGTGGAGGACACCCACTACAGCTGTTACATGATTATCCATCCAACTATATCTGTGACCTGTGAAGAAAAAACAGAAATTATTTTTCCACACTTGACCTCTGTCTCCACCCAGTCTAGCCCCTGTCCACCCCACATCCACTACTTCTATACATGTCACCTTAGAAAAAGTATTGAGGAATTATTTTGCCTCTCTTTGCCCACCATGGCACCTTGTTCTGATAAGAGTAAAAAGGTCCAAAAACAAATTTATACTGATACTTACCATTTTCTAAAAAAAAAGGACAAATAAGTAAATTAGTGATACTTACATCATAGGAAGTGCTCCTGAGTCCTGTGCGTGCCATCCAGGTGACACACAGATGTTCACGGTGTCTGATTCGGAGCAGGCACTGTAAAGCTGCATGGAAGAACCAAAACCAGAGCAAAAAAGCAGTTAAAAATTTCTCTTTCATGAGAAACTTCATCATCAGCTGGACACAATGGTGACTGAAAGACCGATAACAAGAAACACAACTTTTTAAACAGCAATGCAGAGTGCAGCGGAACAGGACTATCAAAATCTTCACATTAAATGCATGGTGAAGCATTTTATTGCTTTGAATTTCAGACAGGCTTAATAGGAACCCTGTCTAACCTCTTGCTGGAAATGAACTGCACAGTTCTATGAAAAAAACTATTTACCCATGAAGATATTACTGAAATATTTTTTTCAATATTGTAAACATTAATCAATTTATTTAAAAAAAAAAGGAACATGAATTAAGGAAATTCATTGTTGACCTGAACTGTAATAGAGGGGTACAAATTACTGTGAAAGTCATCTCATATGTACTGGTATGTGTGATATTTTATTCAAGTGTCACACAGTATTAATGTCTTACTTAATCATGTCTATTTTAGCTTTTTTGTGATTTCTGACAGCTGCTATATAACAAACTTTTCAATGCAAAATTTTATGTATCTATGCAAACCGTTCACGACAGAACTGTTAAGCACTGCAAGCTGTCTAACATAGAAGAAAAAACAAAGGATGATACATCAGACTCTAACCTACTGGCCGTGCGCATGCCACTCAGGTGGCATATGATGTGGGACTGGCGTTGACCTGCAGGAACAACAAAAGACAGACAAAAACACACTTTAGTGTTGAGTTGCCTCAGTGAGATAGAGGACTGCTGTCAAATTCATAGCAATGAGAATGATGATTGAAAGCCATATTGAAGTGTTGTTACCTTCACAGTGGTCAGTGATAGGCCTTGCTGGGGCTGACTGAGGGTCATTGCATCCCTGAAGTGGTGGATAAATTACTGAAGGGTTAATCTTCCTGCAGTGGACCTGCTGTGATTATACCATCCCCAGTATTGATTCAGATTTCCAGTACACAAGTGTTTGTAGGTACCCAACATCAGGTGGGGTTCAGTCTGAAATGTAGAACATAATGTCAAGGGCAAGGGCTGGAGAAACAATGAGCAGGCAGTAAAAGTGATGCAGGATCAGGATAGCCAAACTGCTTTCCCTCAGGACCATGGCTTCATCATGAGTGCAGTCATTGGATAATGCTGTGTAATACAGACCAAAAGCAGACACAAGGTTGGCTAGGAGGTGGAAGAACAGGAGATAGGGCTGTGCATTGCTACCCAGAGCTGGAATTGCATGTCCGGCTGTTAAAATGTTATTTTTTGTAGAAGGAGGCAGCACAACTGACAGTATTGCTGATCTGGAGCAGGCCTTGCCAGTACTGTAATATATGTTACTGTGATGCAGGCTGTGGACAGATTGAGGACATATGTAAATGGATGAAAGGAAGCAGCAGAACAACAGTTTTGAAAGGAGAACAGTAACAATCATGACAATAACAGAAATTCTTGAGACATCATATAGGAACACACTAAGGGCTGGAAAGGAGGGAATGCAAACATATTTTTTTCATTAAGCATTAACATCTTCCATGAAGCAGCCCTCACAGTCTTCAAGACTGGAGTTATCACCTGATGGGAATTTGTGTTCCAGTATTAATTCATTAACTTCTGTCTCAGTAGTGTACAACTTCATCTTTCTGCCAACAGCACCTGTCTCTTTATCGTCATTGGAAGAGCCACTGTCAGGATATGGTAGGAACATGGATGTCATGGACTTACAAGGAATGTGGTCCCTATTCATTTTGATAATGTTAGAATTTCCACATTCTTGGGCGACAGATTCATATGCCGGTCACATGTAATGGCACCTGCAGCACTGAACATATGCTCAACACTAACATTAGAGAGAGGGCAGCTAACATATTTTATCAAAACAGATGTACATGCTGCCCACTCAGTTACCTTGCTCGCCCAGTACAACAATGGCTCGTCACCAACTGCAAGGTGTTTTTGTTCAGTTTACCATGTGTCATGCTGCTCTGAGTCTGGCCACCTCGTGCTGCTCCTCCTCCTCCTCCTGTTCTTCCATGGGTGCTACTCCAACCTTGCTTAAGGTATAGTAAATGGTTTTGGTCATTTTTGTTTTTTGGCTGCTCGTTTTCATAGTTGTGCCATATGAGGAAAATAATGTTGTTGTGGTGGTGGTGGTGGTAGCGACAACACCTGGTGCCCTATGGGTCTTGAGCATCTGTTCCCTTCCGACCCTTCTGACAAGAAGGTCAGTCAGGTTTTCAACCCTTTGATGACCACCAACTAGAATCGACTCTAGGCCATGCTTGTAACATGGTGGCAATGCCAAAGTACTCAGATTGCAAAATTCCAACAATATGAGCGTTGGAGTCCAACATGTGGATCATGTGCTGCTTCAAGGCACAACTGGCACTGTCACCCGCCTGCCTCAAGCAATTGCTGCACATTAACCAGCGTCCACCTCAGAATGTGTAGTAATGGAATGGATGGACTGATACATGCAGCGTCCCCACTCATTGCCTGTGTGGCATGTTCAAAGAGATGCAGAATCATTATCGGTACATCCACTAACTGCCACTATTCTGCTGTAGAAGCCATGGCCACTCCAGCACTGTCATGACTGGAATGTAGCAGCATATAATCCAACACAGCTTTATATTGTTCATAGAGCCACTCCACCATGAACAGTGTGGAGTTCCATCTGACGACCACATCCAACTTCATAAAGTATAGGGCTGGGAGAACTTGGTGAAGTTCTGACCCTTATTAAATAAGAATTAGGACATGGTGAAGTTCTGATTTGTTCTGATTAGTTCTGATTTATTGACAAATATTTGAAAAAATTTGAAAAAATGCATAAAAGTGGCCAAAGTCGGCCACATTTGACACAGACGCCCAAAGGAAATAATGTAATGGATTATTTGAATAAAATTAATGTAAAACTGCTAAATAAAAAAAAAAAAACACTCATTACTAGCCCCTTCATGATTGGTCTGTAATGGTGGCATATCCTGCTCGGGTCCATAACATGAGTATGCTGGGAGAGACAGAGAGAGATGGAGAAAGAGACAGACAGATGCAAATACCTATATCAGAGCACCACCAAGCACTGTAGGCATTGTCAGGCTACTGAGTTTTTTTTATTAATGGTGCTGTGTGGGTATTATTTTGATGGATGTTCCAGTCAGAGCCAAACATGGCAAAGAAATGGATATGAATGATTCAATGAGCAGCAGTAAGGGAGCCCACCCACCCACCCTACCCATGGGAATGATGCAACTGCTTTGTATGTCCTGGTGTACTGTGGTATATGGTACACTACCTGGTCCTAGAGATGATAATGTTTTCTAGTACTATGACTACTTCTAAGCCAGGAAAAAAGAAACTTTTATTTGGGATGTCTGGAACTGTAAGTTTCTCATGCCCCCCTCCCCACCTGCAATCTCTCTCTCTCTCTCTCTCTCCTCTGGATGGCACAAGTCAAACATTTATTTTTCCAGCCTGCACTTGCACTGTACACATAGCTACACTGAAGCCAGGAAAAGAAAAGAAACATTTACTTGGGATTTCTGGGACTGTTAAAGTTCTCATTCCCCCCAATCAATCTCTTTCTCTTCTCTGGATGGCACAAGTCGAAGACTTATTTTGCCAGCCTGCCCTTGCTCATGTATACAACTACACTGTCTGAGGTCAAGAAAAGAAAAAAACAACTTTCATTTGGGATTTTCTGTAACTATAAAATTTATCTTGGGCCCCCAGTAGTCTCTCCCTCTCTCCTCTGGATCTGGAATGGCACAAATCAAAGATTTTGCCAGCCTGCCCTTGCTCATGTACACACAGCTACACTGTCTGAAGCCAAGAAAAGAAAAAAACTTTCATTTGGGATTTTCTGTAACTGTAAAATTTCTCTTGGGCCTCCAGTAGTCTCTCCCTCTCCCCTGTGGGTTCTTCTGCAATGGCACAAGTCACAGATTTTGTCATCCTGCCCTTCATCATGTATACAGTCACACTGCTACACTGCCTGCCTTTTGCCTCTGCCCCCATGGCAGCCACCCAGGCCACCACTATCTTTCCAGTCCCTCTGGATTTCCCAACCCATTACCCTCCCTCAACAATCAGTTTATTCCTCCCTCGCCCCAGTAAGTCTCCTTTCTCTCTCCAAGTTTCTCTTCCCTTCTCTCCAAAAATGTATACATTTTTTTATAGTCACATTTTTGGTTTTTTTTGGCAACTTCTTCTGGTGGCTCTCTACTGTAGTGAGTGAGCGAGGTGCTCCTCCGACCATCCTCCTCTCGTCTGGGCTGCATTGTGCACTCAGCATGGGTATGTACCATAAATATATCATGTGACTGTCTGTTGCCTGATTGGATGCTGCTGGCTGCCTGTACATGAAGCTAATGTGCTGACAGCATCCCCATGGCAACAATACACAAAATGGCACACATGGCATTTCCACGGACTTGGAACCTGACTTCTGAAATGAAGTCTGTATTTTTTTTTTTAATTTTTTCCTCTTTTTGTCCCCACAGCTGGCCGCCGTACATCAGCCTGGTCACGGCAACCCAGTACTTCCACCTCTGGGTCACTTATGCTCTTCACCCCCAGTACTCCTGACTTATCCCCCCGGAGGGTGGGGATGCAGTGCTCAAGTGCCGCATGACTAGTAAGTGCCTGGGGAGAGTGGGTCCTGGAGGCTAATGAAAGCCTGGGGCAGGCTTTACAAGAGCAGTGAGCTGCGAGGAGTTTCCTTGCTTGATCAGGGATGGGGACATGCAATGATGTCCAGCATCTACCCTGTCCCATAGATGCTGGCACTAGTAGCTGCACAAACCCCCAGCTTCCACCAGGGGTCCATCAAGTGCTGAGCATGACCTGCACCCTCCCCCCAGAGAAGGAGGGCAGTCCATGCAATGCTCAATCCTACTCCCCCTGGCCAGCCCTCCAGTGACTCCGGTCCACTCCTGAACCTGGGTCACCAGCATTGCAAGTGGAAGTCCAACCACTGCACTGGTGGCCCGGCTTTGTGAAGTCTGTATTAATATGAGTCCATGTAGTGTGGGTTTGATCCAGGATTCCTGATCTCCCACGGAGCAGCTTGCCTAGCCCTAATACAGTGCTGAGGCAGATAGTTATTTATCTGAAGCAGGCATAGCTGATCACAGGCCTTCCCAGAATGGGCAAAATGGATACAAATGAGCCAGGCCACCATCAAGATAACATTCACATCAGGATAGCTAAGAAAGTGCTCATCCATGAAATTGAGGCAGTGTGCCAGGCATGGCACATTGGAAAACCCACCATCACTTATGTATTTAATGACACTGGAGCCATTATCGCTCACAATGAAGCTGGCTTTTGTGGAGTGTGGGTGCAGCCACTCATCAATCTCATCCAGTAGCATTTCAAGCAATTTATCCCCTGTGTGGTATCCAGTCATGCTTTTCACTGTGAGTGTTACATGCTGTGGAATGCCTGTAATGTTGCTACCAGCACAGTTTGCCTTGCTTCATTGTCTCCCACCACATCCAGATTCAAAGACCACCCCAGGTACCTGTGCCCAATGTGCTATAATGCACATATAAGAGCTGCCAGCTGTTCTCCAACTGGTCCACATATTCATGCTCAAATGGATGGATGGTGATGATGAATGCTTCAGTGCATGGAACATCACCTCTTTTACTGTGCCACACAGTTGAGGAACAGCATGTTTGAAGAAGTATGTCCTTGATGCTACCTTCAACTTTGGACAGGCACTGACAGCAAACTTTCAAAATCCTTCAATCTGAACAATGAGAATGGCAGCAGATTGAATGAGAGCATATCTACAGCAGCTGCACTAAACAACTACACTATAGCATGATTCACAGGGTATTTGCTCTGCCTCTTGAACATACTCTGCAGCGTTGGCTGTACTTTTTGGGAGGTTGGGCTGACAAACAGATAGCCTCATTACAGTGGCCCAGTAGAGGTTATCTTTGGCTACAGAAGCATATGTTGGGCTGATCCGGTGACACAACTAATTTTAGCTGTTTTAAGGGGTGGTGTTACTGTGGACAGACTCTGAAGGGAAACTCTCAAGCTGCCACAGCTGCTATGCCAATAGTAGTAGCAAACACCTCCACATCCTCCTCCTCCTCCACTATGTAATCTCCCTCTGTGACACCGCATAAAGATGATGAAGATGATACACCAGGACCACCACCTGCATCAGCTTCCTTCTGGTGTTTTAGCCAGTGGAAAGGGTGCCTGTTCTTTAAGTGTGTGTGCTGACCACTAAGATCAGTTCACAATGCTGACCTTTTTTGGCACTATTTCTGACAGCACAGGAGTTACGACAACAGGGTGGGTAGGCTAGGCGTGTGAATAGCATGATTTATAAACCTTGTACAATGCACACAGAGCAGTACTACACCACAGGGTGGGATACCACTGGTGTTCACAATACAACAGCTCAAAGATCAATCCACAGCACTGACTTTTTTTGGCGCTATTTCTCACAGCACAGGTGGTACAACAACAGGGTGGGTAGGCTTGGTGGATGAATAGCATGATTCAAAAAAATGTTTTTTCTAATTTGCACACAAAACAGTACTACATCACAGGGTGGGATACCATTGGTGTTCACAATACTACAGCACAATGATCAGTCCACAACACTGACATTTTTTGACGCTATTTCTCACAGCACAGGGGGTACAACAATAGGGTGGTTGGTTAAGCGGGTTTTTCTTTTATTTTCATAGCACAAGGGATTACAACAACAAAGAGGGGCTTGCAAAACACAAGGGGAGGGCATTCAAAACACACACTCACTCCCAAACACTTAAAGCCACACTTACCGCACTCAGATAAAAAAAAACAAAAATTAAGCTAACACAGTACTGAACTAAACACAAAAACAATACAAAATTGGACTCAACATTAACACAAAAGTAAGGATATATAAGTTTAGAACAGGTCTGACATGGTTTAAACCAAAAATATGAAGGTTTCTCTTCACAATCACAGCACTGCTGTGTCCTCTCTGCTCACTTTATGAACACTGCACAGAGGAACGCCCCCCCCCCCCCCAGCTTTCTATTGGCTGTTCAGCCACATGTGACCTCTAACAAAATGTGACCTCTGACAGTGCAAACTTTGCCCCATGCCACAAACTTCACCAGTAAAGTCAGAATTTCACCGTGCTCCAACCTGCCCTTTGTATGTGTGCCTTGATCCATGGCAAAATTGCACTGTGCCTTGCACAAAGCTGACTTTTTCTGTGAAGTTTGGACTTCGCATAGTGGAGTAATTCGCAACATGCCTCAAATTTGTGAATTACTGTGCAGAGCGAATTTTTCCAACTTTGCGCATCTATGCTTCTGGCAGAGTCTCCCAGCAGTCAGGATCCTAGTTTCAGTAACTGTTAGTCTCGAGTCTAGCTTGACAACTGCTTGACAGTTTTGTGCAGTAACAGCCTTCATGTTTTTCATTTCTTGCACGATCAAGGCAAACATGGCCTTGACTTAGTTGTCCATCAGATATACCATTATCTTAACTGGAGCCAAACTGGAGTCAGAGTGCAGAGTGGCCAAACTTTCAGCAATTCAAAGCACAGGCATGATATGTCCAAATGGCCAAATAAGGGTACTGGGTGTTAGGGGACAGGCACATCTACCCTTTGATGGTGCTGAATGTAGCCATTGAGAGTACAAATCTTCCAGATGCCTTGTGATAGTGGGAATGGGAGCCAGAGTTCTTGGTTAGGCTGCCATCTTCTTCATGCACTAACCACACCCTCCACATCCACAGACATACAATATTTTAATTTTACTATATGCCTTGGCCAGCTTCCCTCATTAACACTTTATATATAGTGATTTTTTTTGTTGCACATTGTTCTTTGGTTTTTACTTCTGTTACCCAGCAACATGGCCGTGCTGTGGACTTGGTTTTCTCACTGGGGATCGAGGTTGATAATCTCAGGATTGTTCCAGTGAGTTGGAGGGATCACTATGCAGTGAAGTTCTCTTTCAGAGCTCCCCTTTGTAATCTACACCTATGGAAATGGTTCCATATCGGACTTCTGGTGATGCACACAAGGAGTATGGCTGTTTAAGCAAGAAGCTCCCACTGCACTGAGATCTTGATACCTCCTCTTATTCTTAGACTTTCAACTACTTGATTCTTTTCTATTTGGAGGGGGTCATGGTTACTTGGTGAGATGTTAGTGCTGATAAAAACAGACTTTTATAACATTCATACTGTTGAATTTATTACCTGCATCACAGTAATCTGCCAGCAGCATGATGTATGATCATCTGGAGGACTCTCCCCAACCAACAAATGCAGCTCTTCTGTCTGAAATTAGAGCCATCTGTGATGAATCTCAATCTTCCTATCAAGAGCTGAAAGCTTCTTTAACCCAGATAGAAGGTAGAACACAGTCCCTAGAGACACAAGTTCAGAAACAGATAGTCAGGTGGACAGGCTGGAGAGGCTGTTCACCCAGCCATTGCAAGATATGCAACATCTCTATAAAAAATGTGATGACCTGGAGAATAGGTCCCGTTGGAATAATAGCAGACTATATTGACTTCCAGAATGTATTGGAGGAAAAGGACACATTATGACCTTTTTCAGGACTTACTAGGCTCCATTCTGGATAACAATGATTTGCTCCTGTTGCCATTGGCATGAGCCCACCATTATCCATCTACTCCAGCGCTGGGTCCAGGAGCCCGTCCTCAATCTATTATGTTCCAATTTTATAATTATGCTACCAAATAAGTGATTTTGACTAAATGCTTGGAGGAAAGGACAGTTGGAATATCAGGGTCATCATATTACATTGGACAACGCTTATTCGTCTACTTTACAGTGCAGAGGAGAGCTTTCGTGCCACAGTTCGAGATCTTACGCCTCCGCAAACTGAAGTTTAACACCCTTTACCCTGTTCATTTAAAAATCTTTTTTTCTGGAGGGCCCTCACATCTATGAAGATTAAGAATAGGCCCTGCAGGGCTCTCAGTGACAGACAGCTTGTGCAGGAAGATGCCATGGAGGTGCAAGAAATCAAGGAGAAATGACCCTTCAAAAGGAGATGTAGGTGAAGGTCTCCCCTGAAGGCAAGAAAAAATGAAAGGAACAGACCTTGGAGGAAATTCGGTCCCTCCTGCAAACTTTCAGAAGGGACCCTACTGATTGAGATTCGTTCTGGTTGGTCTTACCCTTGGGTATGATTGATTCCTCATCCTTTCTTCCATTCAGATCTGGGATCTTTAAGTGACTTCCTTTTATCTGACAGCATGCTGTTTCACCTCCTATTACTACATCGAACTGTGACATAATACTGAACCAGCTTTCTTTAGTGATCTGCTTACTCAGCCATTTTTGACTTTTATTACTTTGCTGGATTAGAGTTCTGATTTGTTCTGACAGCTCGATTTTGGCACTTACACTTGGAAATAACAGTGTGTGCTCCATGTATTCAGCAGTGAGAGGATCCTGAATCAGCCACTGTTTGCCTCTGGTTACTTTCAGATCTAGTCCTATTGGTACTCTTCTTACAAAACTGGACTTGCTTTATCAGTATTGCTAGTCACCATAGTATGGAGACATTACTTCAATGCACCTCTTTTTTTTAGCCTGACTTGCAATTCAGGTCTGATTTAACTCTTCAATCAAACTGCCTTCTTCTATTTTGTCTGGAGCTCCCTACTTTGTCCTGCAATCCTGATTTGAACTGGATATACCTCTTCCACTGGTTATTCAGCTGTGCTCTATGATTTATCATTTGGGATCAGATTGGGACTCTCTGTCAGCTGCATTTTGTTGATTAAGGCCTGTTACTTTTTAAGCCCTTTTTAGATTTGAACATGTGACCATTCTGAAGCAATGTCCTTGTAATTTCTTTTCATTTCAGTGCAGTGCAGTAACTGCTCATTGCTGTTTTTGTTTTAAACCTAGATTTGTGGACTTTAAGTGATACTGTTATTTCTTGCTGTCTTTACTTAGAATTGCTTTGGGGCTGTTGAAAATGTAAAACCTATTTTGGTGTGCTTGTAGTGGTGCTGTTTTCCTTTGCTGTCTTTACTTGCTGCAAATTTTGTCTTGTCTGTATTGCCCTGTAATTTGGGAAGGGGTGCTAATTGTCTGACCTCTGACCTCAGCTACATGATAGCTGGAGGTGGGCTAAGTCAGATTTGAGGTAGTAAGTTGATTTTTGGTTTCTTAGAAGAGGCCAGAAGGGATAGGGTCCAAATTAATTTAAGTGCAGTGCAGTAACTACTCATTCTGTTTTGGTTTTAAACCTAGATTTATGGGCTTTTACTGGTACTGTTATTTCTTGCTGTCATTACTTAGAATTTTTCTGGGGCTGTTGTAAACTTAAAACCTAGTTTAGTGTGCTTGTAGTGGTGCTGTTTTCCTTTGCTGTCTTTACTTGCTGCAAATTTTCAAGCATTTAAACTAGCCAAGGTGGGTGGGTGGCAGGCCAGCAAGGAGGGTACCTAATTGCTCCCTCCACAGCTAGCAATGGAACCAGTGGTCAGGAGGAGTGGCTTTCTCTACAAAGCAGTCTGCAAAAGATAGATATAAACACCCAAGGTGTGGCAAGGTGCGGCTAGGCAGAAAGGGAGCAAAATTCAATAGAAGTGCAGGCAGCAGGGAGAACCAGGGATAAAGGACAACAAGGAAGGGGGCTGGAGTGGAAAAGCTAAACAGTACAGGGAGTTCACATCATGGAAAGCCATGTGTGCCAATACCAGGAGACTTAGCAGCAAGATGGAGGATCTGGAGTCTGCCATGGTGCAGTCGGACCTGGGCATTGTGGCCATCACAGAGACCTGGTGTAATGATAACCATGACTGGGAGATGGCCATACTCGGCTACAACACACTCAGAAGAGACAGAGCAGGTAGGAAGGGAGGAGGATGGCACTTCATGTGAAAGATGGCATAAAGGCCACAGAGATTCAGGATGAACAAAATGGAGGAGAGATTCTGTGGGTTAAGCTGGAAAGGAAAATGGGGTCAGCCATTCACATAGGGGTGGTCTACAGATCACCAGCTCAGGAGAAAGAAACAGATAGGGAGCTGATGCTAGCCATCCAAATAATGGAAGACAAGGGTGCGGTGATGCTTATTGGAGACGTCAATATTCCAGATGTGAACTGGAGCATCCCCGCATTAGCATCAACCCAGAGCAGATTTATTCTGCACTCCCTTCAAGGTGCCTTCCCTAAGCAACTGGTCATGGAACCAACTTGGCAGAAGGCAATACTGAATCTCATTCTAACAAACGGGGATAGTGTGATGGAGGTAACAGTGGGGGCGCACCTGAGGAACAGTGACCACCGGTCACTGTGGTTTGAAATCACAGAAGGAGCAGAACCAAGCCGCACAAAAATATGTATCCTGGATTTTAGGGGGGCAGACTTTGGGAAAATGGGGAGATGCTTGAAAAAGGCATTAAAGGGAATGAGGAGGGAATCAGGGGTTGAGGAACAGTGGGCAATATTTAAAACAGAAATTACAAGAGAAACAGAATTATGCATTAATCAGATTAGGAAAGGGAAAATGTAGAGAAGGTCATTATGGTTTTTTAAGGAGGTAGCAGAGAAAGTGAAAGACAAAAAGATCTCATTCAGGCAATACAAAAAGATGCAGACAGTAGGGGATAGGGAGAAGTACCAGGAGAAACAAAGGGAGGCAGGGAGGACAGTAAGGGAAGCCAAAGCTTAGACAGAACAGCAGATTGCAAAATCAGTGGCTAGAGGGGACAAAACCATTTACAGGTACATAAGTGAAAAAAGAAGGGCAAAGGGAGGGATAGTGAGACTGAAGGAGGAGGATGGGGCTGCATCGAGGATGACAGTAGTAAAGCTGACATACTGAACAGACATTTCTGCTCAGTCTTTACTGAGGAAGATGAGGGTAATGGGCCTGAAGGGAGTACAAGGGGTGGGAATGGCACAGGAATGGACACAAGTCCCTTTACATGGGAAAGGGTCCCAAAGGAACTGGAAGAAATAAGAGTTGATAAAGCAATAGGGCCAGATGGGATGCACCCCAGGATCCTAAAAGAACTAAGTGAGGTGGTGGCTGAATCTCTGGCAATCTCATTTAGCTGTTCACTGGAAACAGGGGAGGTACTCAAAAACTGGAGGACAGCAGATGTAGTCCCCTTACACAAAAGCAGGAACAAAGAGACAAGGTATCTTTGTAAATGAGCCTATGGCTCAAAGGTTTTCCAAACTGCTGTTTAAATAAAATAAAAAAAATAAATAAGAGCAAGCAGGAAACTACAGACCAGTCAGCCTGACCTCGGTAGTGTGGAAGATCATGGCAGCACTACTGAAGAAGAAATTGGTGAACCATCTAGTTGCCAAAGGACTACAGGACCCAAGGCAGCATGGTTTCACTGAGGGGAGGTCATGCCAGACCAACCTCACTGAATTTTTCGACTGGCTGACAAGGGAAGTGGATCAGAGGAGGACAGTGGAAATGGCATATCTGGACTTCAGCAAGGCCTTTGACATTGTGCCACATAGAAGGCTATTAAACAAACTGGGGAATATGGGAGTGGGTAGGACAGTAGTGTGGTGGGTAGATAATTGGCTGGGTGGCAGGATACAGAGGGTGATGGTAAATGGCTGTCACTCCACAGAGGGAAAAGTGACCAGTGGGGTATAACAGGGATCAGTGCTGGGACCAGTCCTATTCAACATCTTCATCAGTGACATTGCAGAGAACATAGAAGGCAGAATTTCCTGTTCGCTGAAGAATGAAGCTCTGTAACAGAGTGAACATGCCAGATAGTGTAGACAGAATGAGGAGGGACCTGCAGAAGCTTGAAGAATGGTCAAGGATTTAGCAGTTGAAATTCAATGCAAAGAAGTGCAAGATAATGCATGTGGGGCACAAAAACCATGGAACAACGTATCAGTTGAGGGGTTGAGGCTATAGCATGCACCAAGCAGGAAAGGGACCTTGTGGTTATAATCTCTGATGACCTCAAGGTAGTGAAACAGTGCAACAAAAGGCAGCAGGTAAAGCAAATAGGATGCTGGGATGAATAGGCAGGGCATCACCAGCAAGAAAATGGAGGTCATAATTCCACTATACAACACCCTAGTGAGGGCTCTCCTGGAGTACAGTGTACAGTTATGGAGACCTTACCTATGTAAGGACATAGACAGGGTAGAGAGGTTCAGAGGAGAGCAACAAAGATGGTACAGGGATTGCAGCACAAGTCCTATGAGGACAGGCTAAAGGACTTGAATATGTACTCCCTGGAGGAGAGGAGGGTGCAAGGGGATATCATAGAGACATACAAGTACCTTACAGGGAGGAACAGGGTGACGGAATACACTATTTTCCAGCGAAAAAGCTATTCCAGGACTAGATAGCACGGGATGAAATTGGAAGGAGGGTGATTCAAAGGAAATGTGAGGAAGAATTTCTTCACAGAAAGGGTGGTTGATAAGTGGAACACTCTGCCAGAGGAAGTGGTGGGGGCTGAAACAATCATGGTATTTATGAATGCATGGGATAGACATAAGGGAATTCTGGAGGTCAAGGGTAAGGGGCAACAGACTTCTAGAAAAACGTAAAGTGAATTTACAAGCTTAAATGGGCAAACTGGGTGGGCCATGGGCCCTTATCTGCTGACAGTGTCTATGTATCTATATCATTTACTCTGGAGCTGTTTAGGGATCTTTGTCGATTCAGCTTGCAAAGCGGCAGTTGCTAGGGTAGAAATTTCCGTCACTACATATGTTCTGCCCGAGGTTATTGACTGGACTAGGCTTCTTTCAGTAGACCCTCTCAATGGGATAGACATATACTCTGGAAGCTCACTTTGTTCCCTGTCCTATTTTGATTTATAGTCTGCTCCATTATGGGAAACCATCAGCTTTCCCACTTCAGATTATGATCCCGGTTAGATTCACTTTTTCCAATTGATTTGGGGCATTTTACATCATACCATAATCCTGGGTAGGACAGGGAATATTATGCTGATTGACTATTCAACTCCACCTCATGATCTCCTTGCTTTATTTCAGACTGAACTTTATTCTTAGGCACCATTACTTTGTTTTAAATGACTCCTCAGTTTAACTTTTAGCTCCCAGTTTTCGATTGTATCAGGAATTTATTATGGGTAGCTATCAGACGACATCTGACATATTGGATGGAAATTGATGCTTTTATGACTCTTCTGACTTATTTTTTTGGCAGTTGACATTTTTTGGATAATGGTTTTCCTAATTTATTTTTTATAATCCCAGATACATGATATAAGAGACCCTCGATTTATTTTGTTCTGTCTTCATGAGACTCTGTAGCTGTTTGGGGGTCTGAATTCTACAAGGGATCATTGGTGTGAGATGCAGGAGGGTAAATGAAAATCTCTGAACAATAGCCAGTCGTAGCTAATACTCCCTTCCCCCAGTTTTACATTATTTTGACTTAATGACAATTAAGATGTGGAAAGACCTTACAGTTATGGTCTAAGATCTACTTTCATTGGGGAACATAATGGTTAATATTGTTTGTATTTCATTTAAGGGTGATACATCTTTACAGCTGTCTTTCTTTGTTAACATTAGTTGTGTTTCTTCCCATTTTTTTATTTTGTAAGGCATTTTTTAAAATTTCCTTGGCATATCTTCCCAATTTTGAGTTAAAGCTCTCTTTTATTATCTTTTCTTATCCCCTCAGTGCTCACGGGAAAGATACATTTACTTTCTATGCTTAGCCTTTGGCTTTGCATCACTCTATTATTTTGGGTCATAGATCACCCAGGGGATCTCTGGAAGTCTCAGACGGTATCCCCAGTAGTGCCGGGCAATATTGGGGCATTAGGTAGCAGCCCTCCTTTTTTCTTATCTCCCCTTTTGGAAGTCAATTTATAGCTATTCAGTTTCTCTTTTTTTATGGGTGGGTACCTGTTTATAGTTGCAGCCTGGTTGGCAGATGTGTTTTCTATTTCTATGTTGGGTTGCTACTTGTTATGACTAACATTAATAGTTTAATGTTCTTATCCAATTGTTTCTCACAGTGGGTTAATGCTCAGCTGGGAAAGATGATTATTGGAAACTGTAATTTGGATACACTCAATCTGTGAAAGCCATCTTTTATCTGATGTGGATCTCACTTTTTAGTTTTTGATTATATATATTTATTGTATTCAGGTTTTTTCACCTGTTCATTCTGCTGACAAAGAATAAGCTTATTACCATTGTTTTCAGAGGCTGCTTTGAATGTATTAAGTTGGGTACTGAGTTTCTTTTTGTTTTTTATTTTCTTTGTCTGTTGGTTCAGCTCTGTTTTCTTACTGTACCAGCTGCATTTTGTGTTGTTGTTACAACTTCTGGGAATATGCAACATGATGCTGACTTTTTGTTATGGAAGCTTTGTACTATCTACATGGAAATAACTATTTTAGATATTTCGTTTAGGCGCTCTTCAAGGCAGCAGTTAAAATGCCTGGGGTTATTCAGTGACTTTTCCAAAGTTGATGATATTTTGATGGGTCTTTTCAGTGGGATAAAATGTTTCTTAGGCCCAATATGATACAAAGACTTAAGGTTAAGATTCACTCTCAGAATGTTAATGGGTTTAATAATCCCATTAAATGATATAAGGTGACGGCTTGACTTAAGAAACAGTGCCCCTCCTTTGTCCTTCTGCAAGAGATACACATAAGTAAATTGGAGCATCAGAAACTGACTAAATTTAGATTCTCACATGTAATAGCTTCTACATACAAGAAGGGCAAGAGACGGGGCACTGCAATATTGATTCTGTGTACCACTCAGTTTCAATTAGAGAATACTTACACTGACCCTGAAGGGTGCCTTTCAATTGTAACTGGTATTTTTGAAGGGTCTGTGTTCTCTCTGGTTAATATTTATATACCTCTAAGCTCAGAAATGGATGTCATATGGTCATTGTTTTGAAAAACTATTGAACTTCAAAAAGGGGTCCTTATTATAGGTGGTGACCATAATATTATATACATAGATAGAGATTCTTCAAACCCCAAAACCACAAGAAGGTTACCAGCTCAGAAATTGGTACATATTTGTTTTAGGAATACTGGGTGGTTGGATGTTTGGTGCCATTTGTACCTTCTCAGTGGTAGTATTCTCACTACTCAGCACCACATAATACATATTCCAGGATAGATTATTTTCATATTTCCTCTGAGCATTTCTATCTAGTCCAAGATTGTGAGATGCTACCATCCTTCTTATCTGATCGTTCTGGACTGGTATCAACCCTTGATTGGTGGACAGATAAAGGTTACACATTGTGGAGTTTCAACAATTTTCTGCTTAATCTCACCACATTCTAGGACTTAGTAAAAAGCTTCCTCCCACAAATAATTGCTGAAAATATTGTAGATGAGGTTCATCCTGGATTTTTATGGGACACAGTTAAGGTCATGTTGAAGGGAGAGATTGTGAAGTTTGCCTCACAATATAAGAAAAATCAGGAGGCACAATTAGAGACTTTGCAGTCTCAGCTGAAGGCTCTCCAAGAACAAAATGCAGAAGGGGGTGAGTCTACCCTGCCTTTACTGCATGCTACTAGGCAGTGAATTCAACATTTTCTGAGCATGCTCTTCAATTCTTGAAGAAGAGATACTATGAAGGGGGCTCTTGAGTGGCAAGTATATTGTCTTACCATCTTAGACTTAAGATTGTGCAAACCAATATCACTTGCACATGATCCCCTGTTACAGGTCAGCTGGAGACTGCCCCCTCGAAGATCAGGGAGGCCTTTTGTAAATGTTATCAGACTATATACCCCTGAGACTTCATTTAATTCTAAGGTCATTCACAATTTTTTACATTCTCTCAACCTACCTAAACTCTCGGATCAGATTCTGACTTCCTTAGAAGCACCACTTCGACAGTCTGAAGTGGAGAAGGCAATTTGAGATTTGAAACCTGGAAAAAGCCCTGGCCCAGATGTATACATTGGGGAGTTTTATTCAGCTTTTGAAGATCTACTAGTGTCTCCCTTAGTTTAGGCCTGCAATGGGGACTTGAATGGTGATCTAATTCACCCCACCTGGTGTTTCTCCACTATAGCCAGTATACTGAAATCAGGGAAGGATACCTTTTTGCATGCTTCATATAGGCCTAGTTCAGTGTTAAACATTGACTATAAAATCTTAACTGGCATTTTGGTGAAATGCTTGGAAGGCATACTCCCATACCTGATTAATTCAGACCAGAGTGGGTTTGTGTTGGATTGACAGACACAGGATAATATAAAATGGACCCTCCACCTTCTGCATGGTGCCACCTGGTAAAAGGTCACCTTTTTATTATTAAGCTTAGATGTGGAAAAGGCCTTTGACTGGGTGTATTGACCAGTTTTGCAGGCCACCTTAAGATCAATAGGATTTTCAGATGCTCTTTGTGGTATCCTACAGAGATTGTATACTAATCCTGCATCTTATAACAAAATTAACTGTTCTATTTCAGATTCTATTCCACTGCTGAGGGGTACTAGGCAGGACTGTTCATTGTCCCCATTATTGTTCTCTATATACCTTGAACCATTGTTCCACGCTATAAGGCAGGATAGTAATATTTCGGGGTTAGAGTTGGGAGAAGAACATCATAAGTTGTCCTATACATTGACAATCTTTTAGTGTATTTGCCTTCCCCTGAGGAATCGCTTCCTCATCTATGGTGCCTGCTTGAAAAATTTGGAGACCTGGCAGGATACCGGGTTAATCTTACAAAGACAGAAGTGCTATATTTGAATTATTCTCCTTCAGATTCAATAATGCAGCAGTACCCATTAAAATGGCATTTGCCCTGGTTTAAATATTTGGGAGTATATTTAATGACTGATGTCTCCAAACTTTATGATTATAATTATGACCCCTTGTTACGCCAACTTAGTTTAGATTTGGACCAGAGGAAGATAATTTCTCTTCTGTTTTTCTCTCCTGTTCATTCAGCGTATAGATGCAATATGAATGACTCTCCTCCCCAAACTGTTGTATCTAGCACAGACTCTGCCTATTACTCCCCAAGATAGATTTTTTTGTGGTATTGAACAAATGCATCTCTAGGTTTATTTGAAATTCTACTCGGCTGAAGATTCATTTTTCTACTTTACAGCTGCCTAAGAAACAAGGGGGTTTAGCACTTCCTAATCTCTATTATTATGTTTCTATGTCCCAGTTAAGAGTAGTTTTTTGAATGGCTTCATTAGAGATATCCTACTAAATGGAAATAGCTTGAGAGAAGAGAGGAGGATTTCACAAATCTTCACCATATTTTATTGTCTTATCCCCTCCACCAATGTAGGAGATAACTGATTACCTCTTTACTGAGAATACCCTGCAAAGCTGGAGGAGACTTAAGCTTTAAGCAATATCAAGGGGCTAAACCCCTATTATTTTCTCTTCCACATCATCAGTCTTTTCTTCCACCAACATTAGACCATGGATTCCTCCATTGGGAGCATCTAGGTATCATCATGTTATCTCATTTTTTGAAGGATGGCCTACCCAGGTCCTTTGAGGAATTGGCAACTTTGTATAATTTACAGCCTCAAGACAGGTTCAGATATTTACAAACTCTTGATTTTATTAGAACTTTTCCTCAAAGAACTCTGGTAGAGGCTTTTGGCTTCCCCATGGTGGATTAGTTATGTTTATCATTGGATGGTATGGCCCCTATGAAACACATGATCTCCTATGTCTACAAGGCATTAGTAGCCTTAGATGGTGGCTCACTTCAAAGGGTAAAGAGTGCCTTGGAGGCTGATTTGGATATTCTTATTCCAGCTCCTATGTGGCAGCACCATATGAAATTCATTAATTTACCCACATAGTCCCATCTGTGGAAATAATTTTCTTTGAAATTAACCATCTGGTTTTCAGAACACCAGATATTCAAGCCAAATATGACCCCCAGAGGAGAGAAGCATGCTAGAGGGAGTGCGGCTCTTCCCTGGCTACACATAGCCACATATTTTGGGGCTGTGCTGTACTATAACCTTTTATAGTGGCTCTGCAGTCCGTGTTATTGGTGATTTCTGGTGTCCATGTACACTTGATTGCAGAATCCTTTTTGTTTTCCCACTGCCCAGAAGACCTACGAGAACACACTTCCTGGATTTTATTTGTAATTTGTTCACATATTGCTAAAATATCCATCACTAGATTCTGGCTTTCAGTTATACTTCCCACTGTCAAGGACTGGCAAAATCTGATGATAGCAGTAGTTTACAATATGGAAAGACACACAGCTCTCTTAAGATGCAATAAACATCAGTTTGAATTATTTGGAGGAGATGGACTCTTTATATAGGCAAGCATAGACTGGAATTTGTCCTGTAATTTTGGATGGGGTTTTATATATATACACACATATGTGTGTGTGTTTGTATATATATATATATATTTATAATGGGGTGGCTGATAAACGTTGCAGATAAAAACATGTATTCTCACAGGAGTGAGATAAATGTTGCTGACATAGGAACTGTGGTAGATATTTACATTTACACACACAGTTCCTACGTCAGCAAGTGATATTCTCACTGTAGCTACGTCAGTACAACACTGCCCTTACTAGACTACCTTTCTATTTCAAAAACATAGCACTTTACAAAACATACCCCACAAAACGTTCACACTACAACTGTAATCAACAGAAACACATAAACCAAAGAATCTCTACAAAAAGAAATGCACATTCCACTCAACAAAATGTCAGCTCTCAATAAATAATAGCTGAGCTGAACCCATCATTAAACCTCTGCCACAAACTAAACACTAAAACTATATGCCACATTCCCACACTATGTATGTCTCTTGCAGGACTTCCCACAATGTACAAACTCTATTTCTTAGTACTACCACATTCCTCATTGTAGATCCATTTAGAAAATGCCGTCCGTGAAAGCGAAACTGAACCAGCCGTACCGTCGATAACATGCGCAATGAACTCCGAAATAAAACTGGGACCCAGGACAGTACACAATATACACGATCCCAAATGAACATCACAGAAAGCACAAATGAATGGTAAACCAGTAAAATAAAAAGAAATTTAAAACACACCATCCAGAAAGATGCCAAACAAACTCCAGCCCACTTAGCGCATCCAACCAATCATACCACACACAGAAACAAAACTCAACCAATCAGCAACTACAACCCAAAATACCAACCAATGACAAAACAGAACTACTTCTCATTCATACTGCCAACCAATCACATACTAACAGTCACTCCCATTCACAAAACAAAGCACATTCCCACAGAACAAACCATGCTAACTGACTTCAAAGACAAATAAAACTAGCATGTATGTGTGCCCTATTACATAAATTGAACACATGATGTGCAGATCGTAGGATATGGAAAATATTCCCACTCCTGCATCATGAGGCATGGATGTTTAACTCTGCAGGAGTGGGAATATTTTCCATATCTCACTCCTGCCCATCATGTATCCCATATATACACACATATATATATATATATATATACACACACATATTATGGTAGCACGGTAGTGCTACCATAGTTAGGGTTGAGGAGCCATTTCCATGTTAAACCCAAAATTTTGCACCTTAATAACTTTGCAACTGTTTGATGGATTTGCCTGAAATTTGGAATGTATGATCAAGACCCATAGGCCTTGGGATCTGCCAAGTTCCGTACTGATCAGATATACGGTTGCGGAGTGATTAAGCATGATCTGTGTGTGCGTTTACGCTTTTCTGGAATTCTATGGTCGCGCGTACAGGTCGTACGGTTTGTGTGACTGGCCCAAAATCTTCAGGGAACGTGCAGGCAGGGTCCCCGATGTGCCTTTCAAAGATTTGGTGAAAAAATATTAAACGGTTCAAAAGTTATTCAAAAAACAGTTTCCCATTATAAGTCAAAGGGAAAAAGTTAACAAAAAGTTCGACAGTGTCGCAAATGCATTTTTACTTTCGCAAATGGGCCTGTTACTTTCGCAAATCCGCCATTTTGTTTTCAGTTGGTGATCAGAAAATGGTTGGCATTTAAATTTGAGACCTCTAGCAACGTAATTATTTTGTATTTAGCTATTCGGCCCTGAGGATGCTTGCCATGTCTTTATTTTGTGGTAAAACACCCCAGAAATATGTTTTCAAATTTCTGGAAAAAGTACTTTCGCAAATTACTTTCGTGCTCACGAAAGTGTCGAACTTTTTTGCGAAAGATTTCACAAATTGCGACAGTAATTTTCTAGTCTGTGGGGAAATGACAGCAATTCTTTGGCACTGTACTGCAAAATAACCGTTGGGAGTATTGGGCTGAAATTTGGAGGGAATGCAGCTGACATCTCACAGATGTGCCTTTCAGTGTTGTATTGAAAAAATATTACATGGCGGCAAAGTTATGGCACTCCAAAGTTGACAGTTTTTCCCATAGGATAACATTGTGGCGCCTGAAGCATTACAGGAATCGTTTGGCAACCTGCCGCAAAATAACGGTTTGGTCTTTTTTCCTGAAATTTGGAAGAAAGACAGCTAACAGTACACAGATGTGCCTTTCAGTAGTTTGGTGAAAAAATATCATATGGCGGCAAAGTTACAGCACTCCAAAATTGACGTTTTTTCCTATAGGATAACATTATGGCGTTCGCCGCACCTTTCAGGGCCCGTATCTCGGAAACAGTGCGAGATACGGATTTTTCGTCGAAAAATTTCTTAGCCCCCTAATGGAGCTAAGATTCAAATTAGCCAGGACAGTTGTAAATAATATGACTTTTAAAAATTTTTTTCTATGTCGTACGGTTCTTGAGATATAATGTGTTTAGTATTCCAAGATCTCATTTTCTGCGCCGATACTCATTATTTTGCATCCATTATTTGTACTCACTGTCTTTTTCAATGCAGGTTGTGGGGAAAACCAGGCTATGTGCTTACATTACTGTTACTGTTGCCCTTTTCGGTTGCGGATCCGTACTCGTTTCACTTACCATTGACGTCTGCGCCACCATGTGCGTTATCCTTTGCGTTTTCATTTGCGCTTGCGTTTCTGTTATTTTGTGCCATTTCTGTGTACAGTACTGTTTCTCTTACTGTTTCACTTTACTTCACCATGACCATTGCCATTTGTGTTTGCAGGCACCATGTTACTATGTCACAACACATCATGTGGCAGACCATTCCCGTCAACGCCACCATGTGCGTTACCCTTTCTGTTCTCATTCGTGCTTGTGTTAGCATGTGCGCCACTGTTAGCATTTCTGTTTGCATTGCTGTCCCTGTTAGTATGCCACAACACATCATGTGGCGGGAGCGTGGGGTCCAAAGTATCATTCTTAAAAAGGAGGGAAATTAGAGGCAAAAAACTGTGTTTAATGCATTAGTTAGGGTTGTTCCACAGCAACAAAAGTGAGGAAATTCGCTGTTAGGGTTGAAACCCCCCTTGGACCCCCCTGCCCATCCCCCAAACCGGGTAGTGGGTGCGACAGATTAGGGTTCTAACTCTCACCCCATTGTCCCATACTTCGCCGTTTTACACATGTCATGGGTGAGAGTTAGGCTGATGATCCCAATGCAGACTCCAATGCCACCATATGCACCATTGTTTATGCTTTTTTTGTTTGTGTTTCTGTTACTTTTTAGCCATTTGTGTGTACTGTACTGTTTGCTTTCTGTTTCACTTTGTGTCACCATGCCCATTGACATTTCAATTTACAGGCACCACGTTACTTTTGTGACAAGGCATCACGTGCACAGCATTCCTGTGTATGCCACTGTATGCATTAGCCTTTCTGTTCTCATTCATGGTTGTGGGAGCTCGGGGCCCAAAGAGCCCCGCACTCCCGCTGCTGCATTACATTTACTATTTCTTGTTATCTTTCTTAAAAAGAAGGGAAATTAGATGCAAAAAAAGTCTGTTTAATGCATTAGTTAGGGTTGTTCCACAGCGACAAAAGTGAGGAAATTCGCTGTTAGGGGTGAACACCCACTTGTACCCCACTGCCCACTCCGCCAAGTGACACTTTTAGCATTTATGTTTGCAGTGCTGTCTGTTTTATTGTGCCATAACACAATATGTGGCGGTAGCGCATGGCCTGTACTGCCCTGCCCACCCCCCCAACCGGCATTGGGGTGTGCATTGGGATTGTGGGTCCTAACTCTCACCCCACTCTCCTATACTTCTGCTGCTTACACATGTCATGGGGTGAGACTTAGGGCTGACAATCCGTGTATGCCACCATGTGTGTTACCCTTTGTGTTGCTGTGTTACTGACTGTATGTCATAGGTAGCAAACAAATAGATGGAGGTATAGTTGTAGCAGTATTAGTAAACATTGATTCGTATGCTTAAGTCATAGACACTTATTTTCATTTCAGTATGGTATTTAAAGTAATGAGTTGACACAGGTGGTTATGGTTTTAAAAAATTTATTGCCAATTTGTCAAATGGAGAAAAGGTTGAATCAAAATTAAAATTTTGTTAACAGAAGCAGTCTCACAATACAATCTTTGTATGTGTGCAATCATTACCTGTGAAATTTGTAAATGTGTAAGAATAATAATAAGTGTATAATGTGGATTGGACTAAGTGTGTGATATTATATGAAACTAATCAGATGTTGTGTGTTTTTAGTTGTGCTTCAGTAATCACTTCTGTTTATATGTGTGGAACTATTTTCTGGCATTTGACTTGTAATTTTAATAGTCAGGCTGAAGCTATTGCTATTGAATGTGAATGTAGTTTGTAAAAAATGTTATTTTTTAAAAAATGGTTGTATGTTGTAACTCTGTGTAGTGCATTACTTGTCTGCTATGTTAATAAGGGAATGTCAGTTGGTTGTGAAGTGTGATTAGACACAAGATAGACAAGTGTTTTGTTGTAATTGTGTGATTGCTAATGTGGATGTTCCTGGGTGAGGAAAAACCATATGCTGATTGTCTAAGTAGTACAGTTTACACAATTGTAAGTTTAGTGACATTTGATTCTTACTATTAAATAATATGTCACTGACTAGGTGCAAATGGAAAATTCCCACCTGACCCCTCAATTGAGGTGATCATAAATATTGTCAGGAACAGGTATGCAGTTTGTTGTGATCAGCAACAGTGTCTGATTTACAATTGTCAATATTTTGTACATACAGTACAGTTAGTTATGTGACAAGTGCAAAAAAAATAAATGTTTTACATGAACAAAAAAATGTTATCAATTCTTACATTGGCTTCTATGTAAATTCTTAACTTGTAAATACTAAAACTGTAATGGAATGCATTTTTTAACAAACTTATGCTTAGTTACATGTTGTTAGTATACTGCAGAGTAATATGTAAGACATTCACTTGTACTGTAGTGCTACACTGCTATTTTTAGTTCAATAATTAAACAAGTTATTAACAATGTACACTTGAAAACAAATGTTTCTATTATGTACAAGTTATTTTAAACAGTTGTAAGAGTCACTAAATTAGATTCAGTAATTGGTTATTATTAACAGTTGTGTAAGTCAGCTTCTTGCATTATCAATAACGGTAGTTGTTTTTACATATGTACAATACTAGTACTACGTCTGAAAGCGTGATAGTTCTACACTGTTGTATGGTGATCTAATGATGTTCTCTATATGGGAAGAGTCAGTAGAAGTGTTAAAAGACTACTTCTGAGAGAATGGAATGTTTGTTGAATGTTATAAGGGTAGAATCTTTCACAGACATGTAATCATGGTTTCTCTAGTGACTGTAAATATTGTTGGCGCCATTGAAGCCACTACAACAATTTTCATGTAGTCACTGATCTACACAAGATGTAACATGTCACAGTCTATGTAATGTCTGTATTTGAATTCCATTTTTGTTGAAATTGTATTGTTTATTTACAGTTGTAAATTGTATAACATTGTAACGAGTTATGACATTTTGGGGACAAAGTACTCATGTTAAAATGGTACATGTTTTGTCCTATTCTTCTGAAATATAAAGGTTGTCATCATTCTTCAATATTAGAAGATATGCATTTTTCAGGTGATGTGGGAGTGTCTATTTAAAAGTTGTTGTAGAGTCGTCACACTCTAACCATCCAGCTGTGCAGCTTAGTAACGCTATTAGATGCATAATCTTGTATAGACATGTAATCATGGTTTCTCTAGTAACTGTAAATATTGTTGGCGCCGATTGAAGCCACTACAACAATTTTCATGTAGTCACTGATCTACACAAGATGTAACATGTCACAGTCTATGTAATATCTGTATTTGAATTCAATTTTGTTGAAATTGTATTGTTTATTTACAGTTGTAAATTGTACAACATTGTAACGAGTTGTGACATTTTTGGGGACAAAGTACTCATGTTAAAATGGTACATGTTTTGTCCTATTCTTCTGAAATATGAAGGTTGTCATAATTCTTCAATATTAGAAGATATGCATTTTTCAGGTGATGTGGGAGTCTCTGTTTAAAAGTTGTTGTAGAGTCATCACACTCTAACCATCCAGCTGTGCACCTTAGTAATGAGGTGTAATGTCCAGAATGCATGGATTGACCATGGTGATAGATAATGCTGTGAGTGTCAAACAGTGATTGGTTGAAGACTATTCTACTAGCTGTGTAGTCTGTGATAAGTAGTATCAACTCTGAGCCCATTGGTGTCAAATCTGTGCAACATATGCAACAGATATTGAGATGAAGTCCTCAGGTGTATGGACTGAGTGCATCTGCCTCCGCACCTTCCACAAGCATGACTACATTCAGCATTAGTGAACAGCTGTCGAAATTTGACACTTTTGGCTTTAGGAACAAAGAGAGTTATCCACAGCATGTCTTGTGTGGTTTCATGCTGTGAATTGCCACATGAAACACATACATATTTTGTAACGTATGTTACTGTGAAGTACTGGTGGATTGGGGTGCCGTCTTCGTCAAGGTTGTTTATCACAGCCATCATAAACTCAGTACTGTCTTGCTGTATGTCTGCAGCAAATGTACTACATCCAGCATATGTAGATAACACCTGCCGTAGTGGTGTTAGTGTGAGTGTACATTGTTAGAGTGGTCAGAAGTCATGTTGATAATCTGCTTCAAAGCATTTGATAGGGGATTGTCTTGTGAAGCAGATATTGCTTGCACAAACTGTGGCATGTCTAGAAAAACTTGTATAGCTGAGTTAGCATAGCAGTTTACTCTACTGCTGTTGTTAAACAGTGGTACAGCAGCTACACCAACTGATTTCTGATGAATTGTTGGTTGTGAATGTTTACTTGAGGTTGTGGCCTTTGCTGAACTCTTTTTTTTAATCACTTTGTGAAGCTTGCTGCTGTTTGTTGCTTTGTCTAGCTGTGACTGAATTGTGTGAGACCGACATATATGTAGGCAGTGGTATTAAAGACATTTGTGGCTGATGTAGAGTACGTAATCTGTTGTACTCAAGAATACATCGCTTGTCAGCTCATATTTTCTGAGGTGCTATACTAATGATGTGCAATCCAGAAAGGCTTCGTACACGTGAAAGTGCAACGTAGCTCATGCCATCTTTGAAAATGTCTGTACCTATGTCTATCATTGCTGAATCCAAACTTAATCCCTGAGATTTGTGAATGGAGACAGCGTATGCAACACATAATGGGAACTGTTTCCTGTTTACGTAGATATCCTTAAAAACCTGGAATTTTACGCAGGTTCGATCTATGTGTACAGAGTGTTGCATGTTGTCAAACTGCACTACAAGTGTCTGAATAAATGTCTTCTGTACATTATAGATAAAGTCAGTGATGTTTCCCATGGCACTGTTTACCATGCCTTGTTCGACATCTAGATTACATCGTAGCATGATACATGCATTCTTACAAAGTGTGAGAACAGCTTCTAGGCCAGCTGTTCGTGAAACATCTGACTTCAGTTCACTTAGTCGTTCAGTCATCTTTGCTACTAGCTTTCGACTAAGAATAACGCCATCAACTGTATCAATTGCATGGAGAGTGACAATCTCTTGGTTCTCTCTTTGTAGCATTAGATTGTTGAATTCAGTGCATTTCTTTAGTCGTGGCATAAGACACACTATGTGTCTAGCAGTAGAGTATATGTCGCTGAAGACACTGCATGCTGTTTCTATGCATGTACTATCTACTGTGATTTTTCGATCATTTAACATACAAACATGTTCTGGTGATAGAGAACCTGTGCGAGCTTCATCTAAAAGTGATTTGTAAGCTAGGTCACCACTTTGCCGCATGTTCTCAGACAACTCAACATAGGTAAATAATTCCCATATGTTATAGCCTGCAATGCAACCGAGGATATTCTTAGCTTGCTTGGCAGTCAGAGTTGTGAATACATGCTCTGCATTGACTGGTGCAAGTTGTAAAAGGTCTCCCAACACAAGTATACTTTTGCCACCAAATGGCACTGCATCGTCAGTACCTAAGATCTGCTGTAGACGTAGATGAATACAGGCTAGCATGACATTGGAGACCATGCTGATTTCGTCAACGATGAGTAGCTGCATCTTTGTGAACATGGGACGGAGCTGAGATGCAACCTCGAATGACAGTTTATGATACTCTCCAGTTCTCCCATGTTCGACTGGCAACATAAAGAGACGGTGTAATGTTACTCCACCAATGTTGTATGCTGCTAGTCCTGTGGGAGCAGTCACAGCAACAGACATTGAAAAGCCTGTCACACTCCGTATTTCTGAAGTGATAGCTTCAATCAGGAAACTCTTTCCTGTGCCAGCTGAACCACTGACAAACATTAGTAGTGGTTTGTGCTCAGTGTGCAGTCACATTTTTTGTTTCATGTATATACCATGTTGGACAGCTTCAACCACTTGGGAGTGAACTGTATGCTGCAGCTGATTTAGTCTTTCTCTTACGTCAGCTGGGTTGACCATAGAGGTGTGTGCCATGTTGCATGGCTGTCTCAATTTCTGAGATTAACAATTCTGGGGCATTTAATGGCAGAGGGTCACCTAGAACACCTTGTCCTTCTGGATCAAGGTTGTCTTGTGAACTAACTGGAGTGTCTTCCTGAAGTTGCTTCTCTGCCTGCTTGAGCTGTTCTTTCTCAGCTTTTAGTCTTTGTATGTATGTTTGTGAGTAGTCAGTTTGGAAATTCTCATAAGTGAGATTGAACTGTTCTTCGAATGTGTCAGAGTCACCTTTTAATTCAGACTCACTCCTCCAGGGTCTAAATAGGAATAGGAGAGCAAAGTAGTAATGTTCTGTGCTCTCTGATGTGCCTAGATGCAGTTTGCAGTGATCTATAAGCCATGGCTTGTTCCTCTTCACAAGACAGCCATCTAGTCCATTGACCTTGTAAATGTGCCGTGTTGAGTCATGTGCTGCACCTGTCTTGTAGTCATACCACTTAGCCACCTCAAACAGACACATATCATTCATCTCGTTGTGTCTACGTGGGTAGTATGTGTCTATCAGGTTATTCTTCAAGATATGTTTTGAAGAAGGTGTATTGACAGCAAGCTCCTCAATTTCGGCATGAGGAATCAGTACACGCTTCCGTTTCTCTTTGTAGTTTACACTGAGGAAACATACAGCGTCAGACTTCCCGTACAGATGTGTACCCATTAAGCGGTCACTGGCTTCATAAGCTCCACATTCTCTGTGTGAAAGAGTCTTCAAACCCAATGACCACAGCTGAGATGTCAGGCTTTTGCTTGAACTGGCAATATCTTCCCAAAGATCTTGCAAGCTAGTCTGTTCATGTTTGGTTATGTACGAAGTTACATAGCGAACCAGGGCTAGTGAGTTGTCAGCCACAAACTGAACATCTATGTTTGCTTACCACATTAGGAGAAGAGTTGGGTTGTAGTCATTGATATACACCTCTTTTTCATCTCTGGGTAACTCGTATACCCTCTTGGTTGATTTTGCCTTCAAGTGGTGTCGCATTGCTGAGAAAAGGTCATTCATGGCACCATTCTGACAAACTCTTCTAGGAAATCCAAAGCGACGCCAGCGTGTACCAATTAGATTTGTTCTTTACTGCTCTGCCGCAATATTTTGCGCAAATATGTCGCTGGAAATTTTGAACCAACTTCCATAGTGTAGGACTGTCATACTTGTCTGGAATGTGACAAGTGATATATTTTTTTACGAATGATAGCACTTCTGCTGCATCATGTTCACCGATTCGTGGCACATCCTTGATCCATAATAACATATGGATATGAGGGGCACCTTGTGCTTGATATTCTGTCTTCCAAAAGTAGTGTTCTACAATGCCTAGAGGAGGATTGTCCTTTGATAAGATGAAATTGAGAATGTCATGGAAGCGCTTGTGAAAGTGTCTTGTGACAGACACAGGATCAAGTGAACACATTTCTCCGATCGTCATCGATGAGATGCCTTTGACATCGGAATCGGCCCACTTCAACAGTTCAATGAGTTCGTCCCAGGCATATTCTGCACAACTAAGTGTGACAAACCATGTGGCTGCGCCATACTCTCGTAGCATTGTCATCACTTCCGAGTGTCTGCGATACCAATATTCTTTGGTGCCCCGCAGGCTTGAAAGTATGGAAGACAGATTCACTTGCACACTTTCATCTTTCTGTTTCAATTTCTCCAGAAATTGAGCAGCTGTAATTCCATCTAGTGGAGTTGTTAGCCGAATGGTATGTGCTATAGACGCAGACAGAATGCTAAGCTCACTTTCCCAGAGCAGATGGAACAGGTACTGTATGTTACATCTGAATTTGCCATCTTTGCTCAGGATACGGCTGGTGCAGTACTCAGCACCCTGTACCCGTACTTCTCTTTCATCTAGGCATCCACCTGACCCTTTTGGAAATAGGTCTGGGAAGCAGAGTGCTTCTAGTGTTGCCTCCCAAATGCTGACAGGCTCACCTTCCACCTGCTTCATTTGATAGAGATCAATGTTGTCTCCTAATGGATCTCTACCATGTAGTGGGTGAATTGTGTACTGTTCATACACATTGTCACTTGTCTGTGTAGTGACTTTATCAATGATTGGCTTACTTTTTCTAATAGATCATGTTGCACAGAGAGGCTGGCCATTTGATCTATGTCAAGGTCTATATAAAAGGAATTGTTCCTCTTTAAATAAGCCAGAGCAAGCTTTACCTTTTGCAGGTTGACAACATCTTGCCAGATGACCTTGGCCTTTGTAGGCACACCATTTACTAGAATGACCAAGCTATTTTCTGTTGAGATAGCTTGAACATTTTCCTGTAGAGGAAGTGGTAGATACATCACAGAACCCTTTAGAGATCTAACTAGCTCTTTCTGTGGAATCTTCCATGTCTTAGTGTTCAGACGTAGAATCGTTTGGAATGGTTTCATTGTCTGAATTAGAATACGTTCAAACATATTCAATGTTGAAATCTCAGTTGGTGTAACATCTGTTTCCATGTTGTTTAGCACTGACCTTCCTGCAAAGTGTTGCACTTCAGTTTTGAGAAATAGTGTTTGCATAGTACAATGGTGTCTTGTGGATGCAAGTCAGATTTCGAAGCAAGAATGCTGTGAGGCGCAACCACATGTCATTGTATGATGACCAGGTTTCTAGGTTGACTGTGACAGTTTGTTTTGCGTAGCACAAATGGTCGCATGACACACATACAGAATCAAACTTCTGATACTTTGCAATCTCAAACTTAGCAATTTCCTTCCCGTACTGTTTCAGAATGTCATTTTCTAAGACTGAAACAGATTTTTCTGTTGAAGTGTGACACAGGAAATTACCTGTTTCTGGTTCAGAAGGAATGTGTTGCACTTTTTTCATGAAAATGATGGCACCCTGCATGTCACCTGACTGCATAAGTCATTTAAAGAAGTGTACTGATGAACAGCTTGCTGTACTTCATATACTCTGTATACAAAGTTTCGCATGCCTGTCTGATGCACTGCGAGCATCCGCATGTTGTGAAAAAAACTATCACAAACACCAGTATCGAGACATGCAAGTGAGTGACCCATGAGTCCAGTATATGGCCGTATTTCACAATGGTCAATTTCTGTAAATAGCTTATGTCTCTCTTTGCGATCTGTTATTATGAATAGGTTAACAAACTGTTCTACTTTTTGAAATGATGATTGCCTACGGTTGCAGGTATCATCACATGACCATGTAAGGCAGTGCCGTTTATTCAAGACTATGGTTGGACCACAGTCATCATCAGTATCTAATTGATTGTCATCAGATACTGAGAACATTTGTAAGTTTGCCGGACTCATCGATATTGAACGTCTGTTGTTTTGTTAAGTCATGATAAGACTCTTCCCAGAAATATGATTCTGAGTGCTGTGTGTGCATCCACTGTCCTGTGAAGACATGGCAGAAGTTGTCAACAGTCAAACAAGGATACTGTTGAAGCCTTTTTTTGATGCTATATACAAGTTTCCTGAATTGTTCAAGGACATGAGACATCTTACGCCACAATCTTTGTAGTACAAACAGTGCTCTGTTGACAAATGTTTGTACTTTCAGACGTAAATTCATCAGAGAAAGGTGACTCTTGATCTGTTTGCGGCTGTGCCATAGCACAGCAGTAATAAGTCTTTCGATCTTAGCTTTACTTGCTAGTGATCGGAAATACTTTCTTTTTCTAAGTTGTAAGTCACAATTTTTCATTTTACGTTGTTGATTTGAGCGTCTGTTGATGGTTACACTCAAGATAGTTGTGTTTCGTCTTACAGATCGACACAACATTTGTGATGTTATACATTTTGTTTTTTTTAATGGATTTTTGTTTCTCTGTGCAGTGACTTGATGTAGGGGTCACTGTTGCAGTAATGCTCTGTCGATGTTCATTTTTTTGGGTAACTTTACTTTTTTGTTTGTTGCCCTTATACAACAGTGTAGTACTATTATACCGCTCTCGTTTTGAGATACACCTACGTCTGTATTTAGTTGGCATTTTCAGGTATTATAGTTGACAGTGACAGTAAGCAATCTTACAGAAGTATCAGGCACCTGTATGAGAAAGAAAAAAAAAGTTTTAGAATATGCTTCAGTTAATTTCTTATAGTAATGTGTATTAATAGAATAGCATGTTAAGAATGTTAACAATTTGGTGAAAAGACAAGCAAATGATAGCTGTTATGAATGTGCATTGCACAGCTGCTATGTAATATCAGAAATTTTTTCATTCTCAATATTTTTGTGGACATTTGAATGTTTTTTTCTTCACGTGTGTTCTTACGATTATGATGGCTGTTATTTTTTATCTGTGTACGAACATGTGTTTTATGCTGTGTAGTGTGTTATGTGGTAGTCAGTTTGATGATTAAGTATATGGTAGACCAAGAAATTCAGAGTGACAGTGTGCATTATTAAATGTATAACAATTAGTATATTTACAATTACGTGGAGGATATGCCACTATTACTGTTTGTGTGAGTGTGTGTGTGTGGCACAGTTGGTAGATATGGTTGCATGTTAGCGAAATTTCAATGTTGATGTAATATAGTGTTTTTTGTGCTGGTGTGTACTGTAATTCGAGCTGTGATTTTTCACAACATGGCAAAAGAATGTTTTTCTCTACATGTGCTGTGCAATGATGAAGTTCCTTGCAGAAATAACTGTGTGGAACATAGTCTAAAAATTACTGTGGATGCGTTTCTGAACAGATAAATTCAATATGTTCAAAAATGTGTGTGAAAATTCAAAATATTTCTGATTTACAAGCTTGTGCATTGCAGTTCACAGGTACACTAGTAACTTTGTGTTGTGTCATACTTTTCAGTTCAGACTTTACTATTTTGCTTTTGAAAATGGGTCTGAAAATCCTACCCTTCTGATTGGCTATGATACCAATCTCAGTGGGTCGGTATTTCTGAATAGATACCCGCAAAAAAAGAAGTTACTATTCGGGGTGCTGCATTACTTGTGTATTTGTAGCCAACCCAAGTCTTCAAGCTTTTCACCTGCCATTTTGTACCACTTGGTAAGCAAATGAATGAACAAGACCATGATGCCCTCCCGCACACACACACACACACACACACACACAGAAAACCCAACAGAAGCACAGTACTCATACAAAAACTTCTAAACAATGACATCTACCAGCAAATAGCTAAAAAGAATGCCGTGTATCATGGTCTGTCAAAGACTGGGCAATCCATTACATGGCGAAAGCTTGCAGCATGTCTCCTTTCATGGCCACTGTAAGTTAGGAAAGTGCTGTGGCTGTTGCCTGGCCCTATTCAGAAAATCTAAAAACAAATGCCACAAGTCCCTCTACTGTATTTACTAATCTCGCTTGTGTCCCAAACTACTGTCAGGTACAGAGTACCTTACAAAAAAAAAATCTTCAATGAACGGTCACCCAGTATCTTGATTGCAGATTCAGAGCCCTCCCGTGTCTGGTAGCTTCAGTCACAAAGTGCATGCCAACAAAGTGCCCTGTCACATAATGGAGTCCCAAATAGTATAGAAATCAAAACAGCCAGAGGGATTACTTAATCATAAAAGTTGTTTCTATGTACTGAAGGAATGGGAGGTGATACCGGACAACGACACGTGCTGGTACTACCTCGCTCATGAATTATGGGAGGCTGTTGGGAAGCCAAGTGTGGGGGAGCGCCTTACTCACCGTAAGTAAATCAGCACAACTTTTAATTATAGTTGTCAATGTTTTCAGACTTAGTGAAAAACGTCTTATAGTGTGGACCACATATTGAAAAGGGTTCCTCCATGTTCAACAGGGTTGTGTATGTGTAAGTCCAACTTTGAACTATTGTGCGATATTTACCAGGAGGCAGTTATGCCATTGACAACAGATTGTGCAAAAGATCAATGGAAATGAATGAATGCATGGTTAACAGGAGGGGGAGGAACCATGCATAAGCTGCCCAACACAATCTTCAGTGGGGTTGTAGATAGTTGTGCATGCGCAACCCCCAACATATGGCTGCACAACTTTGAGCCCCCCCAAAAAATGAAGTTGACGGCCACCTACAGGTGAGCTGCTGTATTGCAGGGTGCAAGACAGCAGCTGCCACTCCTGGCTGGACCCCTAGTTGGTTCTTGTGCCCCCCACCAGCCCCATCGTGTGCATATAGTAACATACCCCCCACCCACACATCTCTTGATGCCCGACTGCAGGAATAAAGTAACATGGCCCCCCTACAGACCTCCCACAGTATGATCGAGGGCAATAAAGTAACATGACCTCCCCTGCTCACACATCTCCTGAAGCCCAATCACGGCCAGAATGTGTATCACCTCCCCAGTGCATGATCATGGGCAGAATGTGAAGCCCTTCTCAAGCAAAATATCTCCCTGGTGGTCCAGTGGATTGTAATGTCTGATTGTGGGCAGAATGTCAAGTTACTACCACCTCAAAAAGTCAGCCTGGTGCCTAGTGCCCCCCCAGTCCTGTATGAAGCCCCTCCAGCCTGCTACCCCCTTTGCAGGCGGTGGGCGGCAGCATCCCACCTGCATGCTGCCCCGCTGCCTGCCGAATAACTGCCTGGTACGACTGCATGCCCATTGATGCCGAACTATAGCGAATGGACGTGCAGCCCATAATGTACATGACACTCCACATTTATGAATGATGTTACTGTATTGCCCGTGATGGGGCATCGGTAGATGTGTGGGTGGGGGGGTCATGTTACTTTATTGCCTGTGATTGGGCTTCAGGATCTGTCTGGGGGAGGGTAAATGTAGACATAGAGATAGTGTGTGTCTTTGGGCTGCAGGGTGCATCGGTCTCCAACGGCTGCTGCCTAGTAGGGCGGCCAGGTGCAAATCCTTGTGGATCATGCACCTACATGCTAATGTCATGCAAATGGGGCCATAAATAGATGTTAATGATCCCACCTTCATCTTGTATAAACTATTATCTGATTTTCATGCCAGCTTTTGAATATCTGAAATTTGTGCATGGCGCAATGGTACTTCTGCCACTGCAAATTTTATGCTCAACTCTGGCAACTTGTGGTGGCGCAAGTTGCAGTGCGACATGTCCAGTGGCTGTGGCTGGGGGTGATAGTCAAAGAAGTTGGTCCATAGCACAATTTGATTGAATATTACCCTGGACACACCCGTGCGCAATTATTTTGAGCGGCGCAGGGCTGGCAATTCAGAATGGCGCAGTTTTCATATCTGTGCATGCATAAATAAGCAATGAGACATCAGGAGTGATTATTAAAAGTTGAGTAAATGTGTGCTTACTGGTGTAATGTGGGATGAGGCACAGCCGAGTACTACATCAATCACACAGTGATTAAGTGACCATTGATATATACAGTCAGAGTGCCTAATTTGTATTATCATAGCAATATTTTGAAAATAGTATTGAACATTGTTTTGTATGTGCTTAGTCTCTAGATATATATCAATAAAGCAATACTGTCCAACAGGGTGTGTGTCGTGCTGCGATAACGGCGCGCCTCAGGTGGTTGGGCACGAGGCCGCAGTCCGAGTGTGTCCAACAACTGAGGCGTGACGTTATCCCAAACGACACACACCCTGGAGGGCATTATTGCTATTATGCAATGTTTCATTGTTATACAGAAAAAAATAATTTTAAAGATGTTTTTGTGTGGAAAAATATTTTTTTTTAAGAGCAGATGAAACAATCAAGCAAATGATCAGCATGCTCATGCTGATCAGCAGGTTCACAGTAAGGCTGAGACTAGACCCGTGATGTTGTACTGATTAACATCACACCCGTGATGTTGTACTGATTAACATCACGAGTCCAGCCCAAGACTGACCAATCAGAGTCCAGGATTTTTCTTGCCATTGTATAATTAAGCAATAATGCATGACAGGGTGTGGTATATCGTGGGATATCGTCATGCCTCGGGTGGTTGGACACGAGGCCGCAGGCCGAGTGCGTCCAACGACCCGAGAAGTGACGATATCCCACGATATACCACACCCTGGAGTGCATTATACATTATGAACTGGATTACAAAATTGGTGTAAATAAAAAAAAAAAATCAAATATTAAAAGTAAAAGCTTAAGGGTAGTGTAGGATTACTGTTTCAGAAAATAGTTCTATTAGGGTTGCCGTCAGCAGGTGGTGCTATTGTAGGAACTGGTAGAAGATAGTATAGGGATGTCTACCTGTGTGTTCTGCTGCCGGGTCCCCCATACCCAGCGTGAAAAAAACAAAACAGTATGCTTCTGTGGTCTGTTCCTCAGTTTATACTGTGTGCCCCAATTTTTTTTTTTGAAACTGCCTACTGAAGTGTACCGCGATTGTTTGGCTGCAGTGCTCGTTCTGTGCTTTTGAGTGAAGAGCGACGGTAAGGCATTGCTGTTTACATTTAAAGCGGTCATCTCGATGGGAAGATTCTCGGAGAGCGAGTTGCAGATTTCGTTAACTGCTATTTGGCGTGAGGCAGCATGTTGTGGTGGGGAAATGTAGTTGGTGTTTTTTTTAAATCTCTTATGGCGTGTATTGAAACAGATGGCAGGGAAAATGTTTAAAAGTTTTGCTTGTCAGTGGCAGTAAAAGAATGATGCAAGCGGGAGTACATGAGGAGCTATTTCTGCTGCCGACTGTAAGTTCAGCGTGGCTGCCCTTGTCGGAATGATTTTTTATCTGCCGGTGAGAAGGCTGATGACAGGAGGTTTTCAGCCGTGATGATGTAGCCCGATATCATCACGGCTCCGAAAACCTCTCGGCCAATCAGGTTGCTCCATTTACGATCGCCGGTTCATAATCAAAGATTGAATACAGTAATAACGTCGTGATAGAAATTAGAAAGTAGTATTTTTAACAACTGTTGTTGTTAGTGTTAAAAAAATGTACTCTGATTTACATCTAACATTCAAATGTTTTTGTTTTGCATTTATTGTAGAACATCAGAGGCGTTCCCCAGCTGCGAGCGAGGTAGTGCCAGCAGCAAGCGAAGCTGTGGAGGGTGGTCAGTCAGACACTGACAGTGTAATTGTGATTGAGTCTGACGGTAAGTCTTTATTATTACAAAGTTCTTAGGTTGTTTTCAAATAAGAAATGAGGGTTTCTCATGACACAAGTGTGTGATATTGAAATTGTGGCATTGATACACAAGGTATTGTGTTGTGCAAATTAGCTGGACAGCTGTGTCTCTGGGGCAATATTTGAAATGTGACATGAAATGTGGTATTATCATCATTGCAAGATGCAGTGTGGGCACATTTGCATTTTGTTATGCTGTGATTTGCATGCTATTACCATGCAGGTCTGTTGGTCCATGAGAAATAGTGTGTGGTGCCCTAACAGGCTGCAGGCATGGGGGAACAATATTGCGGTGCAGCTTTATTATAGAGAAATGAGTGTAACATATCCTGCAACACCCACTCCACCAGGGCTATCTTCAGATGGGGGGTATTACGCTAACTACCAACAAATAAACATTTCAGTCAGTAGAACAGGATGGATATGTTCAGAACAAGGGTGAGTTGTTTTACTTACTGGCTGCAATTGGGCATTTTGCTGCTCTTGAGCTGAAGGGATACATTTAGTAGGTTACGTTAACATTATACAATGGCAAGAAAAAATCCTGGACTCTGATTGTTCAGTCTTGGGTTGGACCCGTGATGTTAATCAGTACAACATCACGGGTCTAGTCTCAGCCTTACTGTGAACCTGCTGATCAGCATGACCATGCTGATCATTTGCTTGATGACCATGCTGATCATTTGCTTGATTGTTTCGTCTGCTGTTAAAAAACAAAAATATTTTTCCACACAAAAACATCTTTACAATTATTTCTTCTTCTGTGTAACAATGAGCCATTGTATAATAGCAATAATGCCCTCCGGGGTGTGTGTCGTTTCGGATAACGTCACGCCTCAGTTGTTGAACGCACTCGGCCTGCGGCCTCATGCCCAACCACCTGAGGCGTGATGTTATCCTAGCACGACACACACCCTGTCGGGCATTATTGCTTAATTATGGCTGCGATTGGGCATTTCAGGGCAGTGGAGCATCAGGGATATGTTTGGGGGGAGTCACAGTGGTGCAAGGCGTTTGGGTCAACTATCTTGAATATGCACCCAAAATACTTAAAAAAAAGGTGTTAACCAAGTCTATTGATTGTGCAGTGCCACCATGGCAGAAGATCCTGTACTACCATAACAAACTGGTATTACTACAGATGTGAGTGGAATAATATTCTTCATGAATCTGACAATGTATGGGTGTGCATAGCGGTAGATGCAGTGTTGTGTGGGGGCAGGTCTTCTCCTCTGCTAATTTTGGTGGTGGAGTTCAATGTACAATTAAGCAATAATGCCCGACAGGGTGTGTGTTGTGCTGGCATAATGTCACGCCTCGGGTGGTTGGGCACGAGGCTGCAGGCCGAGTGTGTCCAACAACTGAGGCGTGACGTTATCCCAAACGACACAGACCCTGTCGGGCATTATTGCTATTATACAATGGCTCGTTGTTATACAGAAAAAAAAATAATTTTAAAGATGTTTTTGTGTGGGAAAATATTTTTGTTTTTTAAGAGCTGACGAAACAATCAAGCAAATGATCAGCATGATCATGATGATCAGCAGGTTCACAGTAAGGCTCAGACTAGACCCGTGATGTTGTACTGATTAACATCACGGGTTCTGCCCAAGAGTGACCAATCAGAGTCCAGGATTTTTTCTTGCCATTGTATAATGAGTAATAGATAACAAATTCTAATGTTGTTCTAGTGTTGTAGGTGTCTCAGTGGAATTCAATGGTGTGCTGCTAAATAATCTGTTGCGAATTATGACATGTTCCTAGATTGTATTTAGTTAATATTTATATATGTCATGCCAATGTTTCATTTTTATTATTGCAATACTTATTAATGTGCATAATAGAATATCTACATGTTTGTTAATGTGTTTTAATACCCCTGTAGGCTAATATGGTTAATAACACATACATGGCTGCTACATTCAGCTAGAGGGTCATTGAGTTAACAGTGACATTATCGTTGTGTTTGTGTTTTTTTTATTATAACTCAAATTTTTAAACTATTAAAGGAACAGAGCATCATATAATTAGGTATGCATGTATGTAAATTGAACATACATGTAATGTTTTTAGGATGTTCATGTGTCTCAACCATGCATTATGACAATGTTATAAATATTGTGATTGATGGTCAGGCACTACTTGTTCTGCACTGCATACTACCAATAATATATTTGTGAGTAATGTTTTTGAAAATACGTTATTGAAGAAATTGATGTTTTAAAGAAAAACACTTTGGCCTTGATATTTCATCTATTAATGTGATCATTTTTTTCTTGTTTCCTTTAATAGAGCCCGGGGAAGCTGCTGTTCCGGAATGTGTGGAGGTGAAGCAGGAAGCCGGCGCCAGTCCACCACGTAAGTAAAAATCTGTTGTTGATATTATCTGCATCCTTGAGAAGTACCATAGGGTTGTCAATATTCTGTGGTGATCAATGCTTCTGTTGAGAATTACACGTTGCAGTCCTACTGCATGATAGGGGGAGTGCACTGTCTATTGGCATACTCACTGCTAATGTAAAATAGTTTGGGGTGTGAGCAACAGAGCTTCGTTGCTGAGGGAGTACCACTTTATTTTGTTTGTTGTGGGTGGGCGAATCACTGTTTACATTACTTACTTTACGTGTGATGTGACCTTATAAGGGTGGGAATGCATTGATCACTGCAGATACCCAACTACCCAAAAAACACAAACATGGTGGTAGGATATTGTAGTTACCTAAATGTTGTGCACTGCATAAAGTGTACAATTATGATTTATTAGTTTTTTTCTCAATCTACAAGTTTAATAGTGTGCCTTATAGTGTTCATGATCCCTTTTTCCCCAGTAAAAGTGAATAGCTGTGCAGTGTGTCTGTCTTCAGCCTTGCCAGCCTAATGCTTTCCTCTACAATGTAGTGCGATGCTGTTCAGTGCACTGCCAGATATGTGTATTTTTTAAAGGTGATCATGAACTGAGGGAATGTCGATAAAACTAATAATGCAGGTAATAATGGGACTGTTTGCGTTCACCCTATGAATATCATACGTTTCTATATAACACTACGGAAGTTGTCTCACCACACTTAGAAAATGGGCTTTTTATTTCCTGGCATCTGATTGGCTAGTACTTCCCAGGGGGGTACATTAACTTTCAATAGATGCCCAGCAACTAAAAAGTACCAGCCCCAGTACCCTCTCACCCACTCAAGTATCCCTCTGCCCATCCAGGTTGCTCATTGGCTAAAAACATTTAAATAAATTTGAAATCACTGCCATTTTTTCCGTCACTTAGCGAGAGATATTGGCCCATTAATGACAAGCTGTCTCAAAAAGACACTGCCCCCCACCACACACACACACACACTCTCACTGTTCCTGAACAACTTTTGTCAGGCAAATTCATTCGGTGCAGAAGTGTATTGATTTCGATTTCTTTTACAGTTGTCTGTATTTAAAACAGTGCTAGGACGTCGCGCGCTCAGCGTACTTCAACACCTTTTCCATATTACAGTTTTATTGTAGCCCTAACTCCACTAGCACTGACTTTAAATTAACCCTTACACTGCCAAGGTTTTTCTGAAAATTGCATATCCCTGCTGCCAGAGGTTTTTTCACTGGGTTTGTACACTTATCGGTTATGACGTTATTACATAATTTTTCTTAATTCCCTGGTAAACTTTTTTGTCAAGGTAGTAAGAAACTAACACAACTATAATTCAAAGTGAAAATATAACGTTTCCAACAAAGACATTTGGAGATATATATGTTTATTTAGTGAAATTTCGATTGTTTTGTGGAATTTGTATTCGCAAAAATATTGAAGTTTGTAAAACGTTAAGATCGGTTGCATCACTGATAAAATTGTTGTCTAAAATGTAACTAATTTTCACTTTCAGGCTACAAATTCTTTATATAAACACAAATTTCACATTGGTTTCTTACCTACAGATTATGAGAGTGACCAGAACAGACCACCTATGGTAGGGCCATGCTGGCCTATGAGGGGTACCTATTGGATTATGAGTAGCACGTCACAAAATACATTAAGAAAAAGTAAGAAGTAGCCTGTTTCACATGATAGGAAGTGAATGAGTAAATCAAGGGCCAGATTACACCTATAGCTACCTACCCAGGGTCAGATGACTCAAAAACAAGATGGCTGACACCATCCAGCCATTTCTGTGTCAAAATGCTTGTGACTCATTTATTGAGATTACTAGATCATAAAAGTGGTAAATGTCAATGGATTACACCCTTTTTATGGCAGCAGTGGCTTGGATGAAATTTCTGATCCCTAATTTCACATTACAGACCCACTTGCAGATAGCCGGGTGCCATACCCAACCACCCCCGGTATGTCAATGCTGGCCAATGAGGTGACCACCTATTACATTATGGGGTGCATGCCAATAAATTCAAAAAGGAATAGTAAAAAGTAGCCTGTTTTACATGACAGAGAAGTGAATGAGTAAATCAGCGCCCAGACTGTACCCATAGCTACATCCGCGGGTCACATGACCAAAAACAAGATGGCGGCTACCATTCAATCATTTTCTGTATCAAACTGCTTCTCTTACACATTTATTGTGATAACTACATTATAAAAGTGGTAAATGTCAATGGATTACACCTTTTCTTACATCTGCTGGGGCTTGGATGAAATTTATGATCACTAATTTTACTTTATAGACCCACCAGCATATAGCTGGGGTGCCATACCCAACCACCCCTGGTATACCCATGTTGACCAATGGGGTGTCCACCTATTGCATTATGGGTTACATTCCAATAAATTGAGAAAGGAAAAGTAAGATGCAGCCTGTTTTACATGACGGGGAAGTGAATGAGTAAATCAAGGCACAGACTGTACCCATAGCTACATCCCCTGGGTCACATGACCAAAAACAAGATGGCTGACACCATTCAAACATTTTCTGTATCAAACTGCTTCTGTTACACATTTGTAGGGATAACAACATCATAAAAGTGGTGAATGTCAATGGATTACACATTTTCTTACTTCTGCAGGGGCTTGGATGAATTTTCTGATCCCTAATTTCACATTACAGACCCACTTGCAGATAGCCGGGGTGCCATAACCAACCACCCCTGGTATGCCCATGCTGGCCAATGGGGTATCCACCTATTGCATTGTGGGGTGCATGCCAATAAATTCAAAAAGTAAAAGTAAAAAGTAGCCTGTTTTACATGACAGAGAAGTGAATGAGTAAATCAAGGCCCAGACTGTACCCATATCTACATCCCTAGGTCACATGACCAAAACAAGATGGCAGCTACCATTTGATAATTTTCTGTATCAAACTGCTTCTGTTACATGTTTGTAGGAGAACTACATTATAAAACTGGTAAATCTCAATGGATTACAACTTTTCTTACATCTGCAGGGGCTTGGATGAAATTTCTGATCCCTAATTTCACATTACAGACCCACCTGCAGACAGCTGGGGTGCCATATCCAACCACCCCAGTTATGTCCATGCTGGCCAAGGGGGTGTCCACCTATTGCATTATGGGTTACATACCAATAAACTGAGAAAGGAAAAGTAAGATGTATCCTGTTTTACATGAAGGGGACGTTAATGAGTAAATCAAAGATCAGATTGTACCCATAGCTACATCCCCTGGGTCACATGACCAAAAACAAGATGGCTGACACCATTCAAACATTTTCTGTATCAAACTGCTTCTGTTACACGTTTGTAGGGATAACAACATTATAAAAGTGGTAAATGTCAATGGATTACACATTTTCTTACATCTGCAGGGGCTTGGATGAATTTTCTGATCCCTAATTTCACATTACAGACCCATTTGCAAATAGCCAGGGTGCCATACCCAACTACCCCTGGTATGTCCATGCTGGCCACTGGGGTGTCCACCTATTGCATTATGTGGTGCATGCCAAAAAATTCAAAAAGTAAAAGTAAAAAGTAGCCTGTTTTACATGACAGGGAAAGGAATGAGTAAGTCAAGGCCCAGACTGTACCCATAGCTACATCCCCTGGGTCACATGACCAAAAACAAGATGGTGGCTACCGTTCAATCATTTTCTGTATCAAACTGCTTCTGTTACACATTTGTAGGGATAACAACATTATAAAAGTAATAAATGTCAATGGATTACACCTTTTCTTACATCTGTTGGGGCTTGGATGAATTTTCTGATCCCTAATTTCACATTATTGACCAACCTGCAGATAGCCGGGTTGCCATACCCAACCACCCATGGTATGCCCATGCTGGCCAATGGGGTGTCCACCTATTGCATTATGGGGTGCATGACAATAAATTCAAAAAGTAAAAGTAAAAAGTAGCCTGTTTTACATGACAGAGAAGTGAATGAGTAAATCGAGGCCCGGACTGTACCCATAGCTACATCCCCTGGGTCACATGACCAAAAACAAGATGGCGGCTACTGTTCAATCATTTTCTGTATCAAACTGCTTCTGTTACACATTTATTGTGATAACTACATCATAAAAGTCATAAATGTCAATGGATTACACCTTTTCTTACATCTGCTGAGGCTTGGATGAAATTTATGATCACTAATTTTACTTTATAGACCCACCAGCATATAGCTGGGGTGCCATACCCAACCACCCCTGGTATACCCATGTTGACCAATGGGGTGTCCACCTATTGCATTATGGGTTACATTCCAATAAATTGAGAAAGGAAAAGTAAGATGTAGCCTGTTTTACATGACAGGTAAGTGAATGAGTAAATTAAGGCACAGACTGTACCCATAGCTACATCCCTGGGTCACATGACAAAAACAAGATGGCTGACACCATTCAAACATTTTCTGTATCAAACTGCTTCTGTTACATGTTTGTAGGGATAACAACATTATACAATTGGTAAATGTCAATGGATTACTCTTTTCATACATCTGCAGGGGCTTGATGAATTTTCTGATCCCTAATTTCACATTACAGACCCACCTGCAGATAGCCGGGGTGCCATAACCAACCACCCCTGGTATGTCCATGCTGGCCAATGGGGTGTCCACCTATTGCATTATGGGGTGCATGCTAATAAATTCAAAAAGTAAAAGTAAAAAGTAGTCCATTTTACATGACAGGGAAGGGAATGAGTAAATCAAAGCCCAGATTGTACCCATAGCTACATCCGCTGGGTCACATGTCCAAAAACAAGATGGCAGCTACCGCTTGCATCATTTTCTGTATCAAACTGCTTCTGTTACACATTTGTAGGGATAACTACATTATAAAAGTGATAAATGTCAATGGATTACACCTTTTCTTACATCTGCTGGGGCTTGATGAATTTTCTGATCCCCACTTTCACATTACAGACCCACCTGCAGATAGCCAGGTTGCTATACCCAACCACCCTGGTATGCCCATGCTGGCCAATGGGTGTCCACCTACTGCATTATGGGGTGCATGCTGATAAATTCAAAAGTAAAAGTAAAAGTAGTCCGTTTTACATGACAGGAAGTGAATGAGTAAATCAAAGCCCAGATTGTACCCATAGCTATATCCCCTGAGTCACATGACCAAAACAAGATGGCAGCTACCGCTTTCATCATTTCTGTATCAAACTGCCTATCTTACACATTTATTGTGATAACTACATTATAAAAGTGGTAAATGTCAATGGATTACACCTTTTCTTACATCTGCCGGGCTTGGATGAAATTTATGATCACTAATTTTACTTTATAGACCCACCAGCATATAGCTGGGGTGCCATACCAACCACCCCTGGTATACCCATGCTGACCAATGGGGTGTCCACCTATTGCATAATGGGTTGCATACCAAAAATTGAGAAAGGAAAAGTAAGATGTAGCCTGTTTTACATGACGGGGTAGTGAATGAGTAAATCAAGGCCAGACTGTACCCATAGCTACATCCCTGGGTCACACGATCAAAAACAAGATGCAGCTACTGTTCAATCATTTTATGTATCAAACTGCTTTCTGTTGCACATTTATTGTGATAACTACATTATAAAAGTGGTAAATGTCAATGGATTACACCTTTTCTTACATCTGCCGGGGCTTGGATGAAATTTATAATCACTAATTTTACTTTATAGACCCACCAGCATATAGCTGGGGTGCCATACCCAACCACCCTCATATACCCATGTTGACCAATGGGTGTCCACCTATTGCATTATGGATTATATTCCAATAAATTGAGAAAGGAAAAGTAAGATGTAGCCTGTTTTACATGACGGGAAGTGAATGAGTAAATCAAGGCACAGACTGTACCCATAGCTACATCCCCTGGGTCACATGACCAAAAACAAGATGGCTGACACCGTTCAAACATTTTCTGTATCAAACTGCTTCTGTTACACATTTGTAGGGATAACAACATTATAAAATTGGTAAATGTCAATGGATTACACATTTTCATACATCTGTAGGGGCTTGGATGAATTTTCTGATCCCTAATTTCACATTACAGACCCACTTGCAGATAGCCGGGGTGCCATAACCAACCACCCCTGGTATGCCCATGCTGGCCAATGGGGTGTCGACCTATTGCATTATGGGGTGCATGCCAATAAATTCAAAAAGTAAAAGTAAAAAGTAGTCCATTTTACATGACAGGGAAGGGAATGAGTAAATCAAAGCCCAGATTGTACCCGTTGCTACATCCCCTGGGTCACATGACCAAAAACAACATGGCGGCTACCGTTTCATCATTTTCTGTACCAAACTGCCTATCTTACACATTTATTTTGATAACTACATTATAAAAGTGGTAAATGTCAATGGATTATACCTTTTCTTACATCTGCAGGGGCCTGGTTGAATTTTCTGATCCCTAATTTCACATTACAGACCCATTTGCAAATAGCCAGAGTGCCATACCCAACCACCCCTGGTATGTCCATGCTGGCCAATGGGGTGTCCACCTATTGCATTATGGGGTGCATGCCAATAAATTCAAAAAGTAAAAGTAAAAAGTAGCCTGTTTTACATGACAGGGAAGTGAATGAGTAAGTCAAGGCCCAGACTGTACCCATAGCTACATCCCTTGGGTCACATGACCAAAAACAAGATGGCTGACACCATTCAAACATTTTCTGTATCAAACTGCTTCTGTTACATGTTTGTAGGGATAACAACATTATAAAAGTGGTAAACGCCAATGGATTACACATTTTCTTACATCTGCAGGGGCTTGGATGATTTTTCTGATCCTTAATTTTTCATTACAGACCCACACGCAGATAGCCGGGGTGCTATACCCAACCTCCCATGGTATGTCCATGCTGGCCAATGGGGTGTCCACCTACTGCATTATGGGGTGGATGCCAATAAATTCAAAAAATAAAAGTAAAAAGTAGCCTGTTTTACATGACAGGAAGTGAATGAGTAAATCAATGCCCAGAATGTACCAAAGCTACATCCCCTGGGTCACATGACCAAAAACAAGATGGTGGCTACCGTTCAATCATTTTCTGTATCAAACTGCTTCTGTTACACGTTTGTAGGAAAGCTACATTATAAAAGTGGTAAATGTCAATAGATTACACCTTTTCTTACATCTGTCGGGGCATGGATGAATTTTCTGATCCCTAATCTCACATTACAGACCCACTTGCAGATAGTTGGGTGCCATACCCAACCACCATGGTATGCCCATGCTGGCCAATGGGTGTCCACCTATTGCATTATGGGTGCATGCCAATAAATTCAAAAAGTAAAAGTAAAAAGTAGCTCATTTTACATGACAGGGAAGAGAATGAGTAAATTAACGCATGAACTGTACCCATAGCTACATCCCCTGCGTCACATGACCAAAAACAAGATGGCGGCTACCATTTGATCATTTTCTGTACCAAACTGCTTCTGTTATACATTTATTGTGATAACTACATTATAAAAGTGGTAAATGTCAATGGATTACACATTTTTTTACATCTGCAGGGGCTTGGATGAAATTTATGATCACTAATTTCACATTATAGACCCACCACCATATAGCTGGGGAGCCATACCCAACCACCTAAGGAAGGCCATGCTGGCACATGAGGGTCACACCTATTGCATTATGGGTTACATACAAATAAATTCAGAAAGTAAAAAGTAAGTTGTAGCCTTGTTTTACATGATGAGGAAGCGAATGAGTAAATCAAGGCCCAGACTGTACCCATATCTACATCCCTTGATCACATGACCAAAACTAAGATGGCAGCTACGTTCAATCATTTTCTGTCAAACTGCTTCTGTTACACATTTGTAGGGATAACTATATTATAAAAGGGTAAATGTCAAGGCATTACACCTTTTCTTACATCTGCAGGTGCTTGGATGAAATTTCTGATCCCTAATTTCTCATTAAAGACCCAACTGCAGAAAGAAGGGGTGCCATATCCAACCACCCATGGTATGCCCAATCATGTCAATGGGGTGTCCACCTATTGCATCATGAGGTACAAGCCAATAAATTCAAAAGGAAAAGGAAAAAGCAGCTTGTTTTGCATGTTAGGGAAGTGAATGAGTAAATGAAGGCCCAGACTGTACCCATATCTACATCCCCCTGGGTCACATGACCAAAATAAGATGGTGGCTACCGTTCAATCATATTCTGTATCAAATTGCTTCTATTCTAAAACCTGTGGAGAAAAACCCTACCCTTTTCCTATTCAAAATACCTGTGGAGAAAAACCCTATCCTTTCCCTATTCTAAAACCTGTGGAGAAAACCCTACCCTTTCCCTGTTCTAAAATCTGTGGACAAAAAGCCTATCCTTTCCCCTATTATATAACACATCATGAAGTCCACTATCCTTGACAGGACGGTGTCTAAAGTCTGGTAGGGAAATGTCCTGCCGAGTCTTCTCTGAGACATTGACAGTTGCAAGATAGCTGATCAGGGAAGGAGACATAGGAATCTGTAGTTGCAGGAGCCTAGTTTCCAGATCTGAAACCAGTTCTGACCTGGCCCCTGCCACCAAGAGTGAATCAGGGTCTTGAAATATGAAGTAGCCAGGGGTTTGGGAGGTGGATCCTGTTGAGACTGGGGGGAGGGGGGTGTCCAGTGGAGGATAATACCCTTGAAACCCCATGTAGTTGGAGTAAGGGAAAAATCTAGGGTAGAACTGCCCCAAATGACTCCATTCTGGAGTGGAGCACCCTAGGTAGGGATCCCTTGGATACTCAAAAGGGTAATGTGGGACAGTTCAGGGTTGATTATAAGCCCCCCAATGTCAGAGCTGGCATCAGATGAATCCACGTTGGACCCGCCGTTGTGTAGATGGGGGAGGGTCCAGCACCAAGACAGCCCACTGCAGGGTCACTAACATTGTAACTGGTGCAACCTAACCTGGCACTGGAAGGGGTTCTGTTGGTCAGTGACGCGTTGGTGGGTGGTCCCCTTCAGGTATTGCTAGAAAAGTCTGCTGTGCGGCCTGATGCCAGGTGGTGCAAGTCCTATATGTGATGACCTACTGATGGAACCCTCTCAGTAAGATCGTCTTTTCCATATCTATCTCCAGCCCTCCAGCCTTTATGCATGTGAACAGTGCAAAACGTATCTAGTATTACCTTTACTATTATGTTTTAGTTCACTGTATAGCCTTGGAAAATTAACACATTTTTTTATGTCACCCTATCCTACTATGCCTTAGTCCCATGTTTTGTGATATTTTTCCCCATACATTATATAAAATAGTTGGTGGTTGTCAATACACAGCAATGATACACCTTCACCCTAAGGTTCAAGATGAAATACAAGATATACGTCACCCATGAGTTTTATATAATTAATAGAAAATGGACCTAGTTTCTTCAGTATCTCACGGTTACAGTGAGAACAGCAAATTAAGTAAGGTGTTAACAAAAGTGGTGTGTATTTAGGCCACCATACAGTATCTTATACAGTGTACTATACAGTAGGAAAGAAACCAAAATAGTTTACTATTTTTTATTACCATTAGCATTTACCATCAGTTGTCCACATTTCACCGATGCAACACTTTTCAAGTATATAGATTATCATACACAAAGAGCATTCCATCAGACATGGTAATGCCAGAAACGTGGCAAAAAACCCTCTCGTTCCTATTCTAAAACCTGTAGAAAAATCCTATTCTTTTCCCTATTCTAAAACCTGTGGAGAAAAACCTATCCTTTCCGATTCAAAATGTGTGGAGAACAACCCTATCCTTTCCTGTACTAAAACCTGTGGAGAAAAATCCAATCCTTTCCCTTTTCAAAAACCTTTGGAGAAAACCCCTATCCTTTCCCTATTCTCAAACCTGTGGCGAAAAACCCTATCCTTTCTCTATTCTAAAACCTGTGTAGAAAAGTCCTATCCTTTCCCCTTTCAAAAACCTGTGGAGAAAAACCCTATCCTCTCCCTATTCTAAAACCTGTGGAGAAAAACCCTAACCTTTCCCTATTCAAAAAACCTGTGGAGAAAAACCCTATCCTTTCCCTATTCTAAAACCTGTGGAGAAAAACCCTACCCTTTCCCTATTCAAAAAACCTGTGGAGAAAAACCCTATCCTTTCCCTATTCTAAAACCTGTGGAGAAAAACCGGCACAACCTAACCTGGCACTGGAAGGGGTTCTGTTGGTCACGTGACGTTGGTCGGGTGGTCCCCCTTCAGGTATTGCTAGAAAAGTCTGCCGTGCGGCCCGATGCCAGGTGGTGCAAGTCCAATATGTGATGACCTACTGATGGAACCCTCTCGAAGTAAGATCTGTCTTTTCCTATATCTATCTCCAGCATTTATGCATGTGAACAGTGGAAAAACCTATCTAGTATTACCTTATACTATTATGTTTTAGATCACTGTATTGCCCTTATATAATTAACACATTTTTCTTATGTTACCCTATCCTACTATGCCTTAGTCCCATGTTTTGTGATATGTTTTCCCCATACATTATATAAAATAGTTGGTGGTTGTCAATACATAGCAATGATACACCTTCACCCTAAGGTTCAAAGATGAAATACAAGATATCATGGCACCCATGAGTTTTATAAAATTAATAGAAAATGGACCTAGTTTCTTCAGTTATCTCACGGTTACAGTGAGGACAGCAAATTAAGTAAGGTGTTAACGAAAGTGGTGTGTATTTAGACCACCATACAGTATCTTATATAGTGTACTATACAGTATGAAAGAAACCAAAATAGTTTACTATTTTATTACCATTAGCATTTACCATCAGTGTTCCACATTTCACTGATGCGAAACTTTTCAAGTGTATGGATCATCATACACAAAGAGCATTCCATCAGACAACTGGTAATGCCAGAAATATGTGGCAAAAACCCTCTCATTTCCTAATCTAAAATCTGCGAGGAAAATGCCTATTCTTTCCATATTCTAAAACCTTTGGAGAAAAATCCTATCCTTTCCCTATTCTAAAACCTGTGGAGAAAATCATATCCTTTCCTATTCAAAACCTGTGGAGAAAATCCTATCCTTTCCCTTTTCAAAAACCTGTGGAGAAAAACCCTATCCTTTCCCTATTTTAAACTTGTGGATAAAAATCCTAAGATTTCCTATTCAAAAACCTGTGGAGAAAACCCTATCCTTTCCCTATTCTAAAACCTGTGGAGAAAAACCCTACCATTTCCTATTCAAAAACCTGTGGAGAAAACCCTATACTTTCCTGTTCTAAAACCTGTGTAGAAAAACATACCTTTCTCTATTCTAAAACCTGTGGAGAAAACCCATCCTTTCCCTATTCTAAAACCTGTGGAGAAAAGCCCTCATCCTTTCCCTATTCTAAATTCTATATATCGTCCTTCAGGCTTGTGACCTGTAGATAAAAACTGTCTGATCTTACCCTATGCTACACCATTGCATCAACATTTTACATACTCTGTGATATTTAATTTAACCAAAAGTAATGTAGCTCACCCTCTCATGAAGTCATCTCTTGGAGTGTTCAGAACTAGTCCATGCATTATAATTCATTCCAACTGATAGAGACGGTGAAGGTGAAAGTTTGTTGTGGTGCAATGCGTACTAGTAGGTCTACAAGGCTAGTTATGTTAACACCGGAGAGTTTCATACCTGTTAGACAAACTAGTTTGTCTCTACCGTAATCCCAGAAAGTATCAATTGAGTAGTATCTTGGGAAGTCAAGATGTAAAATGTTGTAATGTAGCATCATTGCAGTGTTTCTCTCCTGGTATGACAAAGGTAAAAGAAATAAATAAATAAAGGTAAAAACAAAGTACACCACCCTTTGCTAGATATGGGTAGCAAGTGTGAATCACTGTTGAGGTACCAGCTGGACTCTTACTGTTAGCAGTTTCATGAGGTCAAACCCTGAATTAATTTTGAAACATGAATACATACTGTACATCAATACACATCTCAAAACCTAAGCTAAACTGTAACTTACCGTTAGTGACACACTTAGTAACCTACCTTATGCACTTATTATTTCCAATTTATTTCCCATTCTGACTGTTGCAAGAGTATTTCTAAAGCCAGGACATATTTTCATTACAACGACTGTGTATATAGATTACAGTGATTGTCATATGGAAGAGACGACCCCGATTTACAGTCGATAGGGCATTTGGAAACATATATCCAGTATATCTTCTCGCTTTTAAAGACTTTTAGCCTATATACTCCAATCTGAAACACAGAATTTAAAGACATTATACCAATGACTTACTTTAAAGTTATAGTCTATTGGATTATATATGTACATCTCCCCCCCACTGCATCTATAAATTGCATACCTTTATAGGATTGGAGCTACAGCCCTCTTGATGTCACTGCAGAACATATGGCTTCCTGATCCGTTAAGTGGACACCATCCTGCCGATACAGTTCTGGGAAGAAGCGACATGATGCCATCATGCTTGACCATGCCAGCTGACAATCCTCTCATGAATGCCCCATCTCTGTGTTGATCTTTCTCCTTGTTCTGTCCATTTTCTTCGTATCAGAAACATTCCTCCACTGCCGACGCTGGATGATGTGGGACCAAGGATCATGGTTTTCGGCATTAGTGCTTGATCAAAGATGTCCTCCTTCATATTCCAGGTAACATCACTGATGTCTTCAAACCCAAATCATTGCCTCCCAGGTGGATGATGATGACATCTGGTTTGGATCCCCTCAGGCACTCCCTGTCGAACATTGGCACCAGTTGATCCCAACGCATACCCTCTCACCTAACCAGCGAACATTGACTGGAGTATCGAAGGTCAACACTGGTCCCCAGTTCGAAGGACCTCCGAATCCCTGCCCAATGCATTAAGGAGTGTCCGCAGATCCATACAGTCTTCTCTGGACCCTGCATATCTGAATTAAGAAAAATACATATTATAGCATCGGGTGTATCCAATCTATGACAGGTAGTAGTGCTCAATTCCCTGACATTTGCTGGCAAAAGACAACATGTCTGGTATCTTCCAGGAAATAAAAACATTCTAAGAGTGATTACTAATAGTGGCACTTAGAGCAAAATTGCATTTAAGGCATAAGATCTCATGAAAACATTATGTGATTGGTAGGTTTGAGAAACTGATGGTTACCAAATAGAACGTATTTTGCAGTAGTCATGTTTGATGACCTAGCATGAATAAAGCAGTACATGTTGTTCAGCCTTCCCATGTCATCCCAGCCTGTGTATCCCCAGGTGCACTTATCTCAAGGGCTGGCCACCCCTGCCTGCATGGCTAGTTGCAGGTTAGGGGCATGTGTACCCTTCCCTTCATGTACCTCAAATTTGTTTAAAATGGGCCCCTTTTCCTACCTTACTATTAGCAAACAACCTTTGTTTATTGGTCACAGATATAGCTACGTGACAAATCAGTTCCTGTGGCCTAGAGGAAAAAAGATAATACAAATTACCACAAGAAAATAAAACTAATGTTGAAGCAAAAATGCTTCATTGTCCTGCTCCTGATCATTCAGTGTTCCTCCTCTGCCCTCTGTACCTAGTCTGCTGGAAAATCTCTCAATAGCATCATATCTGCCTTTGATCTACGTGTACACCAAGTCATGCAATGACTGATGAGTGGGTGGAAGCCAAATACAAGTCAATCCTTTTTTTTATTGGTGCTTTATACAGGAACAGAACTGTCTTCCTCTCCCGGCAAGGTGTGTCCAGAGATGATCCTCCCAATATTTGCTTACTATTTGTGCCGTCATCCTGGCCAGATTGGATACCCTCTTCAATTCTTTCTGCCACTTCACATAGTGTCCTCCTCTCACTCATCACTGGTCTCTCTCTATCCTCCCACCATGCCTCCCTGGAAGACAGGAGGAGAGAGAGATGGGGACATGATTGGGACCTTCAGTACTTGAAGAATAAATAAGGTTGATAAGAGTCTCTTTAAGGAGGCAACCATACTAGCGGGCACAGTCTTAAGCTGGAAGATGGAAGGTTTAGGAGGGTCAGGAAGCATACTTCATACAGGGCCAATGGTACTTGGGATACACTGCTGGAAGAGGTCATCTCATGAAGACAGTGAAAGACACGGAGAGGCTGAAATAAGCATAGGAGTAAAGTAGGATCATGGAAGGAGGATGGGATGGTGGAAGGCAGGACATTACCTCAAGATGACCCTGCAATATGTACAACTTGATAGATAAAATAGCCTTCTCCTGCTGCCTTTTGGCATGTTCATAGAAATTTGATGGCAGATGAGGACCCTTCGCTCATCAGTCACCCATATTCTTCTACTGGGCAACCACCGAACTTTCAAGACCAATCAATCATGGCCTCAACACCATGGCACCCAACCACCTCCCAAAGTTGCCCGCTCTGGTACAGCATCAAACCCCCTCAGGTAAACACTGGGTGACCACCATCCTCAGTGATGCCAGCTCAAAGAAACACAGAGGCATTAACACACTATCACAAACACTTTAAAACAATAGACACAGGATACCAACCTGGCAGTTGGCATTCAGGCACAGGGTTACAAGTAGATCAGGCTTTAGTCTATGACACCAGATCTGTGCAGCAGTTGATGGAGAAGTCATACAGTACTCATGAGGAAAGTAGAGAGAGAATGTAGGAGATTTGATGGGCCAAACGGACCACTACTGCCATCACATTTTACAATTATATGATGCACGCTGCCCCCATTCCTTCATCAACAAATCAAAATTAATTAAAACATAGAACATTTTGGCAGATGTGTACCGCCATGCCCATCTAGACTGACCATAATCCTAAACAAGTTGCACTGACCTCTGAACCCTTGGGCACTGTACATATGTATGCAGTTCTCTCATGACTGACATGAACAGCCAAGTGGAATAACAGAATAGCAGGTAAATGATATGGGGTAATAGAATAACATCAGTCTGCATTTCACTCTTTCATGTGTGAATCCTGATATTCTAGCTCCTCTTAAACAGTGTTTTCTTACTACAAAGACCAGAGACTGCTCGACCTCATGAACACTTGGTACTGTACATGTGTATGCAGTTCTTAGCAGCATAACATGAACAGCCATTTGGAATATCAGATTGCAAGGAAAACGACTATGGTGTTATGTTTGGATAACATCAGTCAACATTTTCACCACTCTTTCATGTTAATGCATCTTGATGTTACCAGTCATGACCAGATGTGTTGTACCTTACTATAATGACAGAAACCAGGCCTAATCTCATGGAACACTTGGGTACTACACAACTTTGTGCAGTTCTAGGCATCGGTGACATGAACAGACAGTTAGAATAGCAGAATGTCATGGTAATAACTATGGGGTTATCACCCGGATAACATCAGTCTACATTTTCACACCATCAAGTGTGTTGTAATGCCTCTGATGTTGCCAGTTATAAGCGAATAGTGTTTACCGCTACTGAAAAAACCAAAGTGAAACCTTTCTTGTTTTTGGAACTTGCAACTTTTATTAACATACAATTTGCAATATCACTACATAGGAAGAACACATATATCAAGTTGGAGAAAATTCAAGTACAACAGTATCCATCAAAGTCAAGTTTAAAATTCAAAAGTGTCTATCATGTCAATGAATCAATAATGTAAAATTAACCAGTGATGTCTTTAAGTTTTCAAGTGCTGTCCCAATGAAGATGATGCAACAAACTCTAAATGAGAAACCAGGACAAGGTTATTAAACTGACCTTGACATTTTGCAAGAACACATCATACATATTAATTCAGTGATAAAATCAACCAATTTCATGTCTTATTAATAAAGCATATACATCAAAGTCTTGTTTATAGTTTGTGAGTTCAATTGTCAGTTTTTCTGTTGTCTGGGCCACTCCACCTTCAACCACAGAGAATAATCACATAAAATCATTCATTAGTGTCCAGTGGACTCCCCCTCCTCCAGCACCCTGCACCATCACAAATAATGCATTCCTTCCTGTCCAGATACCCCACCCTCAAGACCAGGCAGCATCACTAAAGCTATTCACTGCTTCTCCTCACCCCTCAAGACCCAGAAAAACACACAAACCATTTCCTGGTGTCCAGCCCCCACCATCGCCTCCAAAAGACCCGAAATCATCACACAAAAGCATTACCTGGTGTGAGTTCCCCCCACCCTCCAAAACAGTATCATCACAATTCATGTATTACTTTGTCTCCATCCCCACTCTGATATCGCAACACCACACAAAACCCATCTTCTGATGTCCAGGGCCCACCACCACCTTCAATCACCAGAACCATCACATAGAAATATTTTCCCTATTGTCTGTCAGTCTCCCCAAATCCCTCCATACCAGGTACCACAAATGTAATCAAATGAAGTTTGAAATTCTTCCAAAAACTAGTGACAAATGGCTAACAAGCCCTCCCATATCAGTCACCACCACCACAAATGCATTCAGTGTTGTCAGTGGTCATCAATACCCTCCATATCAGGCATCATCACAATTTAAGCATTCTATAGTGTCAAATTCACCAACACAAACCCTCCATATCAGACCACACCATCAATTTATTTTGCCTTTTGTCAGCAGTCCCAATTCCTCCATAACAGGCGCCACCCCAGGTTAAGCATTATCTGGTGTCAATGGCCAACAAAGCCCTCCCATATCAGGCCAATGTTCCCTGTACCCTCCACCACCAAAATGCATTTCACGTTGTTCAATGGACTCCATTTCCTCCTAATCAGGCCATAGCAATTTAAACATTCACTGAGTGTTCAGTGGCTACAAGTCCTCCCATATCAGGACCCACCACCAAAAATGCATTTCCTGTTGTCCTAGTGGTCCTCAATACCATCCATATCAGGCATCACCACAAGTTAAGCATCTACAGATGTCAATGGACACACCCAAGCCCTCCCATATCATGCCTCACCATCACAAACACATTCAGGAAATGCATTTCTGGTGGTGTGTCATTCAACATTGTTCAAAGGACACCCAGGTCCCTCCAATATAAGGCACCAAAACAGGTTAAAGTTATTTTCCAGCTTTGATGAGGACAGTTACCACTCACATACTGTGGTAACTACCATCAACGTTAGTTATTCCAGTCAGGCTTGAAGTTAAAATAGTCAGCCATACCTTAGTTATATCCTTCATAACTTTTACTTATGGATGAACTCCCAGATCATTTCAGAGCCTCCCTGTCTTGCTGACACCCTTCCACCCCCCGCTCAAGCACGTAATGACGTGTGACCATGGAAAGCGTCCTATTGAAATGAATGGGGCTTGATTTGCCTTCTGTTTTTCAGTTAATGAATGGCTTTTTAGTAATTAATGAATGTCACTGCTTGACTAACAAGGCCCTTCTCAGTCTAGTGGTATCCTTAATTAATCATTAAAAGCCATTCATTAGCAGAAAACAGAGGCAAATCAAAGCCCCATAATCTCCCTGGTCTCACATGTTTGTGATGCTTGAGTGTGCGGGGGTGTCAGCGAGAATAGGAGACTCAGAGTGTCAGGCAGTCATACATAAATAAGTTACAGAGGATTATAACTAAAGTATGAACTTCACACTTCAATCCTGACTAAATAACAATGTTGAGAGGTAGCTATCTGATATCTAATCAGCAACTCTACATCACGATGCCTGTGACGCCACCAATCATTCCATATCAGGCACCAACAAAAGCATTCCCTATTGTCAGTGGTTCCCAACTCATCCCATGTCAGGCCTCACCACAAATAATATAACCTCAGTGTGGCCTCTGAAATGGTAGGAAATTTGTAAGCCACTGAACAACGTGGAATGCATTTTTAGTTGTGAGTGGCTGATATGTATTTCATTGCTGTGGGCCATTCACCACCACTGGATGCTTAACATGTTGTGATGACTTATATGGGACAGAACTTAAGTCCATTTTAGGAAACTGAATCATTTTTGGTGGTGTGGACTAGTATGGGAGGGCTTGTGAGGGTCGTGTACACCAGGAACAATTAAATGTTGTAGAGACTTATACAACAGGGGTGTGGGTCCATTGAACAACTTGGCACACTTTTGGTTAGTATGGCCTGATATGGAGTGCTTGTGGTGGCCACTGGACACCATAGGATAACTTACATTGTTGTGATGTCTGATATGGAGGGATTGGTACCCTGGACAACAAGAATGCATTTTTGATGGTGTGGCCTGATATGAGGAGGGCTTGTGAGAGAGACCATTAGACACCAGGGAATGCTTACCATGTTGAGGTGCCTTATGTGGGAGGGAAAAAATTGGACATCACGAGAATTTTTTTTTTTGGTGGCAGGGGCCTGATATGGAGATCCCTCCTCATAAGGTGCCACCACCAAAATGCATTCTATTGTCCAGTGGTCCAACAATACCCTCCCATTTCAGGCATCACCACTGGTTAAGCATCTCCTGATGACCAATAGCCACCACAAGCACTCCATTATCAGAACATCACCACCAAAATGTATCCATATTGTTCAATGGACAAATTCCAATTCAAATCAGGTGCCACAACAAGTTAAGCATTCCCTGGTGACAAATGGCCACCAGAAGCCCTCAGTATCCTGCTCACCACAAAATGCACTCTCCATTAATGCAGTGATCCCCAATACCCTCCGATATCAGGAGTCTCCACACTCAAGTATTCTATGGTGTCAATGGACTCACACAAGCCCTTCCATATCAGGTCCCACCATCAAAACACATTCAGTGTTGTCCAATGTTCCTCAAATCCCTGCCATGCCAGGTGACACTCCATGTTCACATTCATAACTCCACCCACCCCACCACTTCGTCATGGCACATTCAAAATAAGAATAAGTTTGAGCAGGTGAGTGTGAAGTTGGGTGAAGAAAATAAAATATAGGTACATATCAAATTAATCTTCCTAATACTTTTGATTGAGGACAGAGTGTTTGTTTTATCAAAGGACAGACCAAAACTTGCTGAGGGTTTGATTGCGCATTTTAAAATGCCTGCAAACAACACTGTGGCCTGTGTTTGGCATTTGGAAATACTAACTTCTCATGCCTAAAATCACTCATGTAATATACTTGAGGATCATGGGTATTTTCAGCATACATTGCCCCAGGTCTGTCAGAACAGAGATATTGGCTATGATCAGGCCCCATCAAAAAGGTTCCCTAGTCTCAGTGATCATCCATTTAACTTGCATACCAAGCACCACACAGTAGTTCACCCCTGGTACATCCAAATAGCCCACCAATGCCCTCATATACAGGTCCTACCCTCAAAATGATTCCCAGTTGGTCAGTCATACCCAATTACATTCACAACCAGGCCTGCGCATGAACCAGGATTAGAGGCACCTGTCCCACCCAAGCCCTCATGTACAACACTGCAATAAAAATGTGGAGTTACTTACCAGGGTACTATGGAGTCAAACAGGAATCTTGAAGGGACAACGTCTGTCAGAACTGAAAAATGAAATATAGGAATGAGTCACAAAGGATCAGTAGTTCTTAGAGGTGTAGTATAGAACATATTCACAATGCAGTAATACTTATCGATGGGGAACGAGTCATCATCCTTTCAAGCTTGTGGAAGAGAAACAAAAATAGGTTAATATGAGGAAGATACGGTGGAGAGAAGAAAACAAGAGTTGATAAATACAAATGGTATGTCAGACTACATTTGAGTAAACAATAGGCGCATAAGATAAAAAATTACTGCTAAAGCAGTGTGAAAATGAGTTTGAAATAAAACTAGTCAACAGATAGGATAAGAAGAGAATATGTTGTTGAGAGGAGATATTAGAAAGACCACTGCTCTCTGCCTAGATGGTCTAGTTTCCATTAATTGAAAATGGGATCTTTGGTGGGACACGAAATATTCATTTTGGTCAGTGACCCAGTGTCAGGTGGAAATCAGGTTCATTTACTGGCCCTTTCATGCAGTCCTTCTTGCCTCCACTTCTGTAAATGGAGCTCTAGTTCAGTTCAACTGTCAAGTTGTGTCAATATGCACCTTCACAGCATGCGATATCACACATTTATCAAATTAATACTCACCCTATTTCCAGCAGTTACTAAGCTAAGATTGGTACACAATAAAACTATGGGGTGAGCATTAGAGCTTCCCTACCCCACATACACCTCCACACCTGTTCCAACATGCAGGGTGATTGTGGCCTTAGGTTGGGAAGCTGAGGTTGGGGTGAGGTGTTTGGGTTAGGAAGATGACAGGAAACCTAAGATTGCATTTTCCTACTTTTGAACAAACAGCATTACCACTGCCCACAACCCTCTGAAACTCTGCACCATAAAACAGCTATACACCTACAGTAAATGTTTCCTCACAACAGTCAATTCATAGCACCATTATATAAAATGCATTCCATTTCCTGATGCCCAGTTGTTCACCCCACTCTCCCAGACAAGACACAATTTCAGCAAAGAAATTCTTGCTGTATGAGGTTCCCCTGCACGCTCATAAAACTGCAAAACTGGAATACCTGCCACAATGATGCCAGGAATAAACTTCATTTATGATTTCTGTAAATACAAAATGTCTATTTCATCCCCAATAAGTCTCTATCTCGCTCCCTCTGCATGGCGTGAGTCACATCTTTATTTTTCCAGCCTGCCTTACACTATCCATTCATACAGCTGCACTGAGGCCAGGAATAAACTTCTTTTGAGTTGTATGTAGTTTCTGTCTTGCTCCCCTTGCATGGCATAAGTCAATTTATTTTCCAGCCTGCCCTTGCATAGCCACTATACAAACACATACACACTGAGGCCAGAAAAAAACTTCATTTATGATTTCTGTGACTGTAACACTTATTTTGGTTCCCATTAAACTCTATCTCTATCCCCTTTTTCAATGTGTAGAAGTCACATATTACATTGTTTCCAGCCTGCCCTTCAACTGACTGTACACACCTCAGCACTGATGCCTGGAATAAACTTTGTTTGTGATTTTGTGACTGTAAAAATGCTTTTGGTCCCTCCTCTCTCTCCCTCTCCTCTCTCTCTCTCCTCCTTCTGCACCCATGTAAGTCACATCTTATTTTACCAGTCTACCCTCACACTTTCTATACACATATAGCACACACAGGGCCAGGAATAAACTTCTTTCATGTTTTATGTGACTGTAAAATTTATTTTTATCCCAAAGTGAGTTTATTTTCCAGCCTGCCACACTAAGGCCAGAAATATATATCATTTGTTATTTATGTGCCTGTAAATTTCTTTTAGTCCCAATAGTTCTCTCTCTCTCTCCTCTCTGCATGTTATAAGTCCCAGCTTTAATTTTACCAGTCTGCCCTTGCACTATTTGTACACCTACAGTTGTATAGTCCATGAATAAACTTCTTTTGTGTGATTGTAAACTGTCTATTTAAGAATCATAAATTAAAATAAGCTGAAGGATCATCTTCCATAATAGACAAGGTGACAAACACATCAATACATACTAAATTGTTCTACTTGCAATAATATTTTCAGTGCAAGTTTGACCACTAATTTGGGGTCACAAAACTAACATTTTTATTTTTTAATTTATTTTTTTACACTGGTGAGAAATCTGAAAATCAGATTAAACAATTACTAACCAATCTGAATTGGCTAATGGATTGCATGAAGAATTAGACTTGCTTTTTGTACTGACTTGTTGTATACAGCTTGCTAGCTAACAAAAATGACCAACCACCACACCCATCACCTGCATTTTTTAGCAAAGAAATTACAACCCTCTACATCTATTTGTAGCAATGTCTACAATAAATTCAGTATACCCAGTTCAGTTAGCACAAACAGAATTCATTAGAAAAAAATAAAAATAAATTTAGCTCAGAGAACAAGCCTGACTTTCAAACTATAAATCACTGTATAATTGACTTACATATTCTGTTTTCAGTAATAAGTCAGGGACTACTAGCTTTTCAATTTACACAGTCTGTGTCTGAAACTGGCCATACAGCATAAGGAAGTTCAGGAAGTGCCAACAATATCCAGGATACAAAAAAAAAATTAAAATATTTTACAGCTTCTGCACAGTAGACATTTCTGAAAAAAACAGAAAAAACAAAACAAACAAGGTTGAAAATGGTGCCTGTAGTATAAATAAAAAAATCCTCCTTCAACTTATCTCTTTCCTCCCGATCTACAGGAGAAAAAATTGGTTCAGTTGCTCGACTCCCATTGAATTATCAACAATTAGCTGCATAATGTATAGCTTACATGCAAAAAGGGACCAACATGAGATTCACAAGCAACTGAACAGCATCAGGAGGTATGGGAAGTGCCTACAGATCAGGAATAAAAATACAAATCTTACAATATTTTGCAGCTTCTGCACAGTACACATTTCTGAACCACATAATAAAAGCGGCAAAAAAAAAACCAAATCAGACATCTACACCCGACAAAGAAAAATTCACTGAGCTAAGCAGTGCAGCTTAAAAAGTAAAATGGGCATCCTTGTAACAAAATACAGTGAATGAGGTGGCACCAAAGATATACTAGGATGGTAGAAGCAATGTACTGTACAGTACTGTTATGTTCCCCCTGCACATTTTATCTTCGATTTTCCCTGAGATCTGCTTGCAGTTCTGTCTATCAGAGATCTGTTTTCATTTGAAAAGTGGGTAAAGCTGCAGATAGCCGGCAGGAGTTTGGAGAAAGCGGAGGGAAAATGCATAGTCAGGTGAGAGAGGGAACACTGCATTTTCAAGTTTTCAACGACCCGTCTACAGCTACTGTGCAAATCTGTATTGTAACATACTACAGCATACACACTCTCAATTATCCAATCTCCCATTTATCTGAAACGATCGGATCAGTTTGAATAAATTAGCTTTGACTGTAAAACTTATCACTCACCCCACATCGGCAGCCGAGGGTCAAGGCATAAAACAAAAAATATGCTACTGGCATACAATTATCACCTGAGATGGTAGCTCCATCACATTATGGCAATGCAGGGAGATCATGGAAACGAGCATTCAAAATAAAACAAAAAGGTGAGGTTTTGAATCGCACTAAATCATGACCATAAGCTATAAAACAGGAAATTAGCATGGCTGATGTATTCCTAAAAATTTCCTCTGCCATAACACCAATACCTATCAGGAAAACAAGCCAAGAAGAGCCACATAATTATTGAAAACTGCGATATGATTGCCGTTGGAAAAAAATTAGGAAATAATGTCAACATTAGCCTAGCAACCTCACCTTATAAAAAATAACAGCAGAGGATTCCGATGAGAGCGTTCACACAGATCGCAATGAGTTCCTAACACAGATCACAATTCCACCACTAAGTACTACGTCCTCACGCGAATTGGTTCAGGCGGGAATAAAGAGCCATAAGGAGAAAGAGCTGAAACCGCCACTGAAAAATCACATGGTCAAGCAGTTTTGCCCTGTCATTGGTGAAAACACTGAGCAGAAGATACATTCAGATCTTCTACATATGCTGCTGCTGGGCAGATTAGGATAGCAGTTATTTTTACAGCGGTTTTGTTCATTTAAAAAAAAATGAGCTTCTGGACGTAGCAACCCGTCGGCGGCAGTCAGTGACATTTCTAAGCATGACGTAGAAACCCGTTGGTGGCTGTGAGAGGGTTAAGGTTACCTCCCCCGATGTCACTTACCCACCTGCCAAGACTGTGCTCCTGCATTTTTAGGATCGGCAACCACAGCAGCCAACGCTATTCTGACGGTGCCCTCTCAGCACTGATTCTGTTCCCAAATGAGACAGCACTAGCCGACGATTCACTGCTCCTCACTCTCTTCTCTATACCTCTGCCCTCCCGCTCTACTGTTTCCTCCTCAGAAGCTTCACTCTACTTTTGTGGGATTAGTTTGGCCTGACTGGGAAGCTGTAGCGTCACGGAATGGTAGCGTGGTGCAGCTCAGAAACGACGTACAGCCTCTGCTGGTAGAAGGAAAAATGGCAGTCCGGACGCATTCAGACTGGGAATTTGTATTAAGCTCAGTGTCAGCGGGGTCGGAGCTGTGCGAGAGGGCGGTGCTGTGCTAGTGGTGGACAAGGAACAGACAAATTTATTAAACATATCTTGATCGAACTCTCTGTAGTCCTGTGTACAGTGGGGGGTGGTTATGTTAACATGACAACAGCCTCCAAACCCACAACTACAGGACTGCGACTAGGACATATGCGGAGGAACTATTTAATTACAAAAGAAATAAAATAAAAACAGTTTTCACATTAAAACATTAAAATATTTTTTCTTTAATAAAAATAGTACCATGGGCCATTTTCTAAGCGCAATAATGCCCTCCAGGGTGGGGAGTATTGAGCAATACCAGACCGGCCAGGAGGTATAAGGCCATCCGCCTCGGCGTCCGGGCCTCATTCGCCCTGGCTGGTCGGTATTCCAATACCGCCTACACTGTGGGGCATTATTGTAATTAAAAATGCAGTACATGACAGGTTGCAGTGGTGCAAATTCCATTACATTGTATGGTGCATGTTTCTGGGTTGGGTGTTATGAAAGAAGTTGCTGAGTAGTGAAACTGTGCTAAATATTGGGCCACATAGATCACATTGTTAAATAGTTCAATGATGCATGGGTTAGCAACAGACAGTGTCATAGTTTCAATGAGCAACTATTCTTTAAAACAGTGTTTTAAAGCGTCACTATATGATGGTGTGCTGTTGTTCAAAGTACTTTGGGGACAGTGTAAGGAGATGACTGTGAGACTGTATGTGAGTAAAGTGTGGTATGTCTACTTTAAAACATTTGTTTTAGATGAACGTAATATGCTATCATAGGCGCAAGCCCTTCTGGTGTGAAAATAGTTGCGCAGGGGTGTGTCCAGGGTGATATTCAAAGGAGTTGTGCTATTGAGAAAGTACTTTGAATATCACCTCTAAGCACGTCCACTGTGCGTAAGTATGATGTAACATAGCAGCGCAAGTTTAGAAACTGCAGCATTCTACTTGTGGTCGCAAAATCCCGATATTCTAAAGGTAATATGCAAATGTGGTTGTAATTCAGGCAAGGCACGGGGTGGGGACATTCTCATCTGATTATGGCCCTATTTGCATCCCATTAGCATGCAGGTGTGGTGAACCCCGAGGACTTGTGATTGGGTCCTTACCAGGTAGCAGCCGTTGGGGAAGGATGCCCCGTGCAGGCTAATTGCAGGCAAGAGAGCGTAAATCCCCCCCACTGGCCCGATTGCAGGCATACTGTTAATACCCTCCCCAGTAGCCCAGTTAGGGGCAGCAATGTGTCTCCCATTCAACACAGACGTGGAGATCCAGTGGACCAATAAGCACAATTAGCGTTATTAGTAATGAAACACCTCCCTACCTCCTGAATATATCCCTGGTGATACCAGTGGACTGATAAGCCCAATTGCAGGCTTGAGTATTGAAACCCCACCCACCTCCCGATCATATCCTGAAAATCCCAATTGTGGGATGTGGTTAACAACCCACCCCAACAAAAGACATGAGTGTTGGGGGCAGACGTGCTGCCCGTGATTGCCTTGATGAGGGGTGTAGAGTGCATATCTCTCAAGTATACCACATTGCGAGGAATGTTACTCATTTTAATTCACTAAAGCTTCCTGTTTCACATTGTGAGGACTTGTAACACATTCAGTGTTAACATTTTTTTGCAAAATTGTATAGTAAATGATGCTAAATATATCAATTTGATAAATTGCAGACTTTATGAACTTAAATGCAAACATTTTAACAGTATTGTGGGCTTCTAATTTAAAAATTAGATTAAGTGTTCCACGCTTTTCCTATTCTTTCAACATTTTGAGAAGCAATGTAACACATTTTGGGAATAAACAGTTCAGACGTATGAGACAGAGTGTTGAGGGGCAGCCACAGGTGGCAGCTGCTGTGTTAAGGCCCCGCAATGCAGCACTCATCAGGGTGGCCCTCAACATGATCCTTTTTTCTCCAAAGTTGTGCAGGCGCAGCTTTTGGGGTTGTGCCTGCACAACTCTGCTCAGCTAAGCTCGATATCTGGCATGGTTTGCATTGCATCTTATATTAGTGACTTAATTATTTAAAGTACTGATGTGTGTTGAGATCTTGAAACACGGAGAAAAAGCTGTTCGGTTTAAAAGTATCATTAAACTTATCATGATAGTGTACGCATGAAAAGTATTTTATTATACTGCTACTGTCAAGGTACTTTAATTTCACTGAATACATGACTACACATTATAGGCAGACATGGTGAAGTAAACATTCTCACACTTGATGAGGATGTATTTCAACTCTATGGTATAATAGTGTAAATAATGCTAAAGTATGCACATAGAGAATATTTCTGAGTAGTGAAAGAAAATCTAAGAGTAGCATTCTAAGCCACAGCTAACTATACATTTTTTTATGTTGTGAGCTTATTAGATAATATAGATAGTCAAGTATGACAGAGAGACAAATTAGATACTAAATAGTTTAGCATCATACTTAAAACTATTATCATTACTTTTAAATGAATGCATTTCTGATATTGCATTAGATAAGAAATATTTGAAGTGAAATATTTTACAGTTGTAATTGTTGAATTTGTGTTATATATTCATCATAACTGTTTTTTATCTTTGTAGGGCGCCAGCGACTGCGAAGGTGCACAGGCCATTGCCGCTGCTACAGACGGCTCACGCACAAGGTTCTCAGTCTGCGGAAGGAGAATGCTGTGATCCTTGAGAGGCTGGAAAAATCCAGTCTCTCTTGGATGCACAGCAGCAGACTGTGAACCTCGTCCTTGAGCGAGTCGTGGCAGTGGGTGATGGTGCTGTTGCAACTAGCAGTGCTTCACCCATGGCTACCATCTGTTCCTAGCTTCCCTCAGTGAAACTGGCCACCCTTCATAGCGGTCCGTATCATCTCCTGAGGCGTAACAGTTTCCACTTCTTTTTGCGTCTCCGCATTGAATCCAGCTTCCAGCCTGGATCATCTCAAGCAGTGCATACACCTCTTGCAAGTCTTCACTGAACTAAAAGAACATTTAAATATATTTTTATAAGTTTTTATTAATATAAAGAAAAAAATATTTTTATTTTATTTTAATTTTGTGTATGATGTAATACACACTTTATATGTTTTTTTCGGTGTATATATATATATTATTTTGTAAAAATCTATTTTTGTATTTATAAAAAAAAAATTTTTGTTAGTAATTTTTTATATTGAAATTATTTTTATAGTAAAGATAGTTCAAATATACTCTGTTGTGTTTGGTGTGTTATTGCTATTCAAGAGATAAAGTGTGACATTCAAGCCCCAACATTTTTTTGGGCCAATTGTCATAACCATATCATCTTAACATTGGGTATATGTGGTAGTATTGTAATCCCTAATATAAAGATAGTTAATAGAAAGGTTCATACAAATGTTCAAGGGAGTGGAGGAGGCCAGACAGTAAAGAATAGGCCATAGCTGTTCCCAGCCAGTATCTCTTATGTAATCATGTTAGCTTCCTTCATAAAAATTTCTATACAGCTGAGTTTTAAAAAGCATCTTTGATTTGGGACAAATAAGTGACAAGGGGGAGCTCATTCCAAGGGGCCACCAGTCTCTGTGTGACAAATGCCTTCCTTCTATTAGTATTATACTTTATGGGCCAGATATTCAAAAGGGTTGTGACATGTATAATAGGGTAGTGCCTGCGCAAGTCAAGACTTGCTCCATTCTGCGATATTCAGCAGGAGGCAGTTCCACCACAGAAAACATGCTGAGTAACAGTGCAATGCAAATGAATGCATGATGAACTGCAGGGGGAGCAACCATGCATTAACTGCACAGCCTGATATTCAGCAAGGCTGTGCAGAGTTGTGAAGGCGCAACCCGCAACCTGCACCTGCACAACTTTGAGGCCAAAAAAAAATGCTCAAGTCAACGATCACCCACAGGTAACCTGCTGCATTGCATGGCACAAAACAGCAGCTGACAGCTGTGGCTGGCTCCCAACCCACTCCATGTCCCCTTGTGCAGCCTGATCGTGGTCAAAAGAGTGACAATCCCCAACACCACCCCCCCACTGGCCCTATTGTGGGCAACAGCAGAAATGTTCCTCCCCCACAAGCCTGACCACGGGCTGCTTTAGTTTAAAAACAACCCTGCCCCAAATACATCCCTGGTGGTTCAGTGTACTGAAAAGCTGATTGCAGGGTGTATCAGTGTGAAATACACCCCCCCTTCCTGCCGAACATAGCCCTGGTGCTGTAATGGACTGAAACTCCCGTTCATAGGATGTGAACAGTAAAGCTGCCCCCCGAACATAGCCCTGGTGGTCTAGTGGACCAAAACTCTCGTTCGTGGGATGTAAGTAGTAAACCCCCTCCGAACATAGCCCTGGTGGTCCAGTGGACCGAAACTCCCATTCTTGGGATGTAAGCAGTAAGCCCCCCCCCAAACATAGCCCTGGTGGTCCAGTATATGTATTCAGTACAACAAACCTCTTCCACCGCTGTTCACATGATTGATGGTACCACCTCAGTTGGTAGTGGAAGCACTCTATGAAATCTCAAGTTACTATAGTAGCATATCCATTTGTTCAGTACATGAACTAGTAGTGTCCATGTCATGTCATATTGTCTTTTAGTTATGCACATTTTTAAATTAACATATGTGCTGACAAACAAAATGATTAAGACACTTTAACATTAAAACTACTACATGGAACGAGAATGACAAATGACAATTAATAAAGTATTTAAGACAATGACAGTAAATGCAATCACAACAGTTGAAATATTTCTGATACTGGAACATTATTTTATATGTATGTGCACTATTCTTAGGACTATAAATCATGTAGTATGCTGAGTGATACTTCTGAAAAAGACAGGATATTCATGGCAAAAAAATCCATTTAATGCATCAGTTAGGGTTGTTCCACAGCGACAAAAGTGAGGAAATTCACTGTTAGGGTTGAAAACCCTAACTCCGAATTCACCCCTCCCCCAGCACCACACACACACAGACACACACACATTCAAGTATGGGGGAGGACCAAGTCAACACAACCAATGACAGACATCCAGCAGCAGGTGACAGAAATAACAAACAATTGTCTAAATGTACTACTAGACATCCCCACCCACCTGACCAGGTACTGCATGCTCAGTGGAGATCAACAGCAAAACTGAGGCCATGTACACCAAACATACACATCCCTGATTGCAGCTGCACACAGCGTACCACACTTAGTAGTTGCATGGCCTTACCTACCGATGCCCCACACCACCACACCACTTGTGGTGGGCCACCTGACAATAGAGTTAAGCAAAACCAAGGAGTTGTACAGGTATAATATCTCTGATTATAACAAGGGTTTGAGAAATGCAGCTTTCTAATTGACTGTAAACATTGTAACAGCCTTATGTTTAGTTTTTATTAATATACATGTAGAGCCTAACCATATGATGAACATGGTTTAATGTTGTTTAAAAACAGTTTTATTATGATAGCAATAAGCCACTCCCAGGTATTATGTTAATGGTCAGTTTATCACTGTCTAGTGACATGTGGCACTCGGATATGCCTCATTCAACATTAAACCCCTACAGGGTGATTAACAGACCATTTAACATAACTGTTGGTCATGACTTATTGCTTAATTGTCTTTATGAGTAGATACTTCCTCTGCTAGGCACTGCAGCAGCTTTGCAACACAGTGTCCCACCCAGTTACACCATACACTGTCTAGCTGCTGGAGAATGGCTGTGAATATGAACTCATGAAGATGAACAGTGTAACTTGATCATTACAGTCATCGAAACCCTAGTGTGATTATAACTGACAGACTCAGTGATAGAGGATAACCCTGCTGTCCTAGTACATTTACCCCATTATGAGTTAAATCAATACTAAAAGACATTTTGTTTATATCTACACCATACCTACTTGATTCCTGTTGTAGCAGAATTAACATAGTTATCACTTTGATAGCATCAGTGACAGAAGTGTGGCAAACCCAAACAGTAGGCATACAGCCTGAGTATGAAACAACTGTTAAAAAATCACACTGTGTCCATAAGTGGCATAGATCACTCATTTCAACAATAGCAAATGTATTACTATTTGAATAAGTTAGTCATCACAGATGCAATGAGATTGTCTTTATCAGGTACAACATACTCAGTAAGTGCCTACAGGAAAATCTATCCTATATACATGTCCGATACAGGTACATCATTGTTGGCTCAGTAGTGCTATGATATTTAGAAGTTGCTTGGCCTGATCCATGCAATTACAATCTTTCTTACAAAGAATACTTACTGCATCTTTAATATTGAAACACACTGAAGGTCTATGTATGTACATCAGCAGTACACCTTTATCAGTAAGAATGCATGTGATACTGGCAGTGCCAATTTCACAGCGTTGAACAGGCAATGCTTTTCCATACGTTTACATCAGCCTCTCTATGTTGAGTAAACCATTGCAGTAAATGTACTACTATGTGAATCACCTACTAAATGTATCACTACTTTTATCTTGAGCATGCTAGTGTCTTGTAGTTAATTTATGTGCTTCTCTTAATTAATGTATACTCAGTAGTGTTAAAACCTTTCTACAACTGTCATCATGCACCTTCAGCATTTATATTGAATAACGGCACAGTACCAGCTGTGGTGTGGTGTAGTTGGGGCATCGGTAGGTAGGCCATGCAACTACTAAGTGTGAGTACGTTGTGTGCAGCTGCAATCAGGGATGTGTACGTTTGGTGTACATGGCCTCAGTTTTGCTGTTGATCTCCACTGAGCATGCAGTACCTGGTCAGGTGGGTGGGGATGTCTCAGAGTACATTTAAAACAATTGTTTGTTATTTCTGTCACCTGCTGCTGGATGTCTGTCATTGGTTGTGTTGACTTGGTCCTCCCCCATACTTGAATGTGTGTGTGTGTCTGTGTGTGTGTGGTGCGGGGGGGGTGAATTTGGAGTTAGGGTTTTCAACCCTAACAGCGAATTTCCTCACTTTTGTCGCTGTGGAACAACCCTAACTGATGCATTAAACGGAGTTTTTTGCCATGAATATATATATCTATATATATTATGGTAGTACCTTAGTGCAACCATAGTTAGGGTTGAGGAGCCATTTCTATGTTAAACCCCAAAACTTTGCACCTTAATAACTTTGCAACCGTTTGATGGATTTGCCTGAAATTTGGAATTTATGATCAAGAACCATAGGCCTTGGGATCTGAATGTGTGTGTGTGTGTCTGTGTGTGTGTGGTGCTGGGGGGGTGAATTTGGAGTTAGGGTTTTCAACCATAATAGCGAATTTCCTCACTTTTGTCGCTGTGGAACAACCCTAACTAATGCATTAAGCGGTTTTTGCCTCTAATATATATATATATATATATATATATATATATATATATATAGATATATACAGTATATATAAAGGGATATGCAGTGGTTCAGTGTGTGATAATGCATTTATCGCTGATTTCCAGTGACCTCAAGTAAAACCTCACGAGTGCGAGCCACAGTGAGAGATACGAGGTCACTGGAAACTGTACAAATAAATGCATTATCACATACTGAACCGCTGCATATTCCATTTATGCAAACAGGTTTAGATGTTGTGTGAACATTTTGATTTTGGTAGGTATAAATAATTTGTCAAAAAGGAAAAGAAAATTGAATTTTATGCTGTTTTTGCTAATTATAAAAACAAAATGGTATCTAGAAATGAAACACCACTCATTTGTAGATATTTTGAGCTGAACATTTTCGTGCTCACAGTACCATGCTATCATTTTTGTTTTAAAGTTATTTATATTTGTTTGTCAAAAAGTGAACAAAAATTACATTTTTCTTCTGTTTTCTTGCTAATCATATAAAATATACAGGGTTTATATAAATGAAATAGTATTCATTTTGTAGATAATTTTGTGCTGAACAATTTTCATGCTCACAGTACCACGTTATCTTTTTTCGTTTTTAAGTTATTGACATTTAAATATGGTTAGTACTGTTTCTGAGGCCGAACATTCTAAATGAATTCTGAAGAGAACTGTGTAGATAAATGAGCTAGTGATGTAGTTACTGTGTGAATAAACGGGTGATGATGTAGTTACTATGTGGATAAATAAATTTATTACCATAGTAGCGAAGATAAATGGTTTTATTCTACAGTTTTTATCCTGACCCCTGTTGCATAAATATATATATATATATATATATATATACATGTATATATATATATATAGAACACATGAAGTCTTGGTGGATGAGCCATTCCTTGTTCTTTCCAATCCTCCTCTCTCCTCATTATTTATTGAATGTAATTCATACCATTTACATTATGCTTTTACCAGTGTTTGACTCACTTCATGACCGCTGATGTTCTGTTTTTTTTATAATTTTCAAATAAATAAAGAGTAAAAAAAAAAAGGAAATGGTCCCATATCACGCTTTGAGAGAGTTACAACCAGAAAGAATAGCTGGCAGTGTTGTACATTCTGGGCATGATGGCAGAATGTGAGACAAAGTTAGAGGAAGCAGTTGTCATCCACAATAAAGTGATCTCCTCTGCCTATGATGGCTTTGTACTCATTCATCTTTGCCCCTTGGTCTCTTGCCAAGGATCCCCAAAGTTTGATAGGGAGCTAAGGGAGATTGATGGCCCGCAGCAGAGGTTGGAACATTTTTGGAGGAGGTTCAGGGCCCTAGAGGACAAACTGGCTTTGAGTATTCATTATGATGAATTCCAAAGGGCAATCACCCATAAAAAGTCAGATTTGCTGTCTAGGGAGATTGCTGTTGGGAAGACTACACTGGCTCAGCTATTTCAGACTGTATATTGACTACTCTGCCTGACCTGTCTGCAGCCAGTCAGGGTTTTGTTTTATCTATCAGGTGCAAAGAGTTCACTCAGTTCCTCTCGAACAGATTGTCATCCACATAAGATGAGGTCTTACCAAGCCAGCTGTCACAAGCAATGATATTGAGCCCGATGTCTACAATCGCAGTCATCTATCTTGGGAGGAGTTTAGACCAGTGTTGATCAAAGAGGTCTGTGACATGATTTTAGAGCTGTGGCCCACATTCTATGAACTGGACTTAGGTCTAGCTGGGCTACTGGTGAGCTGTGGGTGACAGCTTAGTCCAATGTTTGTGGGGATTATGCAGTGTTCTTTGTCAGAGGGGGTCAACCCAAAAGCACTGAAACATGCCTTGGTGAGGCTACTTCTAAAGAAAATCGTCCCTGGATTTTGACAACCTAGATGATTTCAGACCAGTCTCTAACCTCCCCTTTCTTGGGAATGTTACTGAGAAGATCGTGGTGCTGCAGCTTGAAGTGCACCTTACAGCCTCTGACATCTATGAGCCTCTCCAGTCTGGGTTTCAGCCTAGGCATAGCACTGACTCACATTGATTAGCCTGCAGAATAACCTCCTCAGAGCTAGGGATTGAAGGAATTATAATCCTCCTTGAACTCTCCTCAGCATTTGGTACTGTTGACTGTGGGTTGCTGGTTGATTGACTAAAGGAGTATGTGGTACTCACCAGCAAAGTCATCTGCTGGTTTGAGTTCTATCACAGTGATAGCTCACAGAAGGAAATGATGGGGAATGTTTTTTCTCTTGCCCTTTGCCTCTGCCTTGCAGTGTACACTTGGAGTCATTCCTGCCTCCCATGTTTTTTGCAGAGTACATGCTGCTGCTGCAGAGGATCATTAGACAGTACAGTGTGGGTTTGTATTGCTATGCTGATGATACCCAATTGTGACTGTATTTTGCACTCAGAACATCAGATACAGTTGAAGTGCTTAATTCATATCTGACTGAGATCCAGGATTTGGTGGTACTTAGCTGGCTGAGACTTATCCCAACAAGACAAAAGTACTGTTGAATAATCCAGACCAGAAGGGGGAGTGCAGGGGTTGACAATGTGGGGAGGGGGCTTCAGCTTGACCCTGTAGGCTGGAGGCTTCAACCAAAGTGAAACATTTGGGGGTCATTCGGGATGAAGGGCTGACCTTGAGGCTTGGGTGTCAACTGTTGTCCAAAATAACTTTTACCATCTACATAACATTTGCTGAATTAATTCCCTTGTCACTCATGAAGATCAAGCATCTCTGGTGCATATGTTTGTGACATCCAGCCTCAATTACAGTAATGTCCTATACCTCAGGGTCAGTGGTGGTACTCTGTGGCACCTGCAGCTGTTACAGAATGCTAGGGCCAGGTTGCTGATGGGCCCATCTAGGTCATAGCATGTGACCCTGGTCCTACACAAACTACACTGGCTGCCGGTGAAGTGCCTTGTCACCTTTATGGTTGGATTACTGACCTATGAGGCCCTACAAGGGTTGTGCCTGGGCTACCTGATGGAACTCCTGACTCCTTACCAACACTCTCACCCTCTTTGCTCCACCAAAGTGGGCTTCTCCTTAATATCCAGGGCTAGACTAAAATAATCTGGGGACTGGGTGTTCAGTATTGCCAGACCCCCTTATGGAATTTGTTTCCCAGAGCCCTGAGGAGACCCCTTGGTGGAGGCTTTTAAAATAGTCCTCAAGACCAAGGGGCCCTCTGTCTAGCCTACATATATAGCTGCTGCTGTTGCCACCTTACTTTGCTACTAATTTTTAATGATGTTTTTATTAATGTTGTTAAAATATATTTGTGTTTATGCGTAAATATTATACTTGTTTAAATTGTTGCTGTTATATTTGTACTTTGCCCTAACCCTCTGGAGAAAGATGTCTAATAAAGAAATTATTTCTGCTACCACTACTACAGTACTTGAATTGGACAGAGCCTTCATATTCATGAAGGGAACATAACGTTTGTTTGATTTTCCATTTACATATTTGGCAATCAGGAATTTCTGGATGAAGATGCAATCAGCATTTGACCTTTTTAATCTGTAACCTGCTTGTGCTTCACTTAAAATATTTTCTGCCTGAATCTAATCTTTTAATTGTTCCAGGTAGTACTGATTATAAATTTGGTATGCAATCCACAAGAGACAAATTGGTCTGTAACAGGATGGGTTATTTTTGTCAATTTTTCTAATGGGGAACAAAAATAACCATGTGAAAGCTACAGAAGTTTCCATAAAGAGATTGTGACTATCTACATTAAAAATAGCTTTTAAACCATCTACCCACAATGATATTTTAATGTGGAAAATCTCTGCTGGGAGTTGTCTATCCGTGGTGTTTAGATTCTTTTTTTGAGCAATATGAAAGGGATAACATCCTATCTGTGATGACTTCATTTTTGCATGCATTTAGTTCCTAGCCACTTTACCTCTGCAGAGCATGCTGGCATCACTGCTTTTGCATTAGCATATACTGTAGGGTCTAAAAATGCTTGGAACTTGTTTTGTAATGTAAGGCAGTCCTTTCTGTATGCACACCAGGGCAATCCCTCATGCATCGACCTAATGTACCTCAGGGTTGGCCTGGTTTTTTTTGGGGTGCAGTATACAAATAGCTTACCAGAACAGATTTTGGTGCATCCATCTGGGGCAGTTGTATTTAAAGGCTATCCATCATGATCCTAAACTCTCCCCAGGAGCAACTGTTATATTCCCTCCCACACACAGTTACCTTTTACCGACACAGTATCAATACACACAAAGCAATTACCATGAAAACCTGTTGTAAACAAATTATCCTCTGATTTATTATGGGAAGGGGTAAAAGGGAAGCAGAAAAACATAGAACTAACAGTTTTGATTTCAGCAATTGTCCCAACTCAGTTCCTGTAGACTGTACCACCCCCTCCCTCGGTACACCCGGCTTTTCCCCATGGTCGTAAGAATTGTTGCTGTCCATTGCAGTGGGTACCTCACCGGGCTGCTGGTGACCATCCAGATAAGGTGAGGTTGAAGACAATTTGGAGGTACTGTGAGAGCAACAGTCTTTTGAATTTGAACTGGCACAACTTGGTAGGGGTCCCAAGTTTAGTTCCAAACAGTCAAACAAATACATTTTTAATCTTCTGCCTGGGCATATCCTGCGGATTCACAAAGTCCTGCCCAGGACTTTACCCCGTCCGAATATCTAACTACATTGGAAAAAACTCCTCAGGGCCACAGCCCAGAGGTACTTACAGTTTGCTGACAGTCTCTGGGGGTGCTGTAGTAGAATAAGGCTTGGCGGTACCACCCTGATTACAGCATACAGTCTCTCCAGGAACAACAGCTACAGGCTGGAGAATTTTAAGCAGAAGCAGATCCTTCACCTGTGATTGGCCTTTTGCCATCTTCACCTCAGAGGCCTTTCCTTGTCTTCACCTCTCAGGCCTTTCATGTCTTCACCTCTGAAGCCTTTGTCATATTCACCCCAAGGTCATTCGTTGGCCCAGGGTATCAAGCAGGCATGTACCCTCAAAGTTGTAGTAGGCTTCAGTTGTAGCATCAGGGTGGGCTCCCATTGTGCCAATGACTCTGGTGGGACAGACAGGCATCTCGTTATCTGTGTCCACATATTTTGTGCATACAGGTTTCACAATTGCAGGAGTCATATGAGTCCACTAGTTCTCATCATGATGGTGAGGTCTGTGAGATAGGGCATCCCCATCTGTATTGTTCATGCACTGCAATACTCTAGGATGAAGTCATACGTGGAAAGGATAGACAACCAGTGGTGACCTGCTGCATCCAACTTACTAATGGTGTTGACAAAGGCAAGAGGATTGTTGTCAGCTCTTACTATAAATTTTGATCCATAGAGATAATCCTGAAACTGATCTGTGAGAGCCCATTTTAAAGGTAGTAACTAGTTTGTGCACTGGGTAGTTCTTTTCACTGGGTGTCAGTCTCCCACTCGCAAATGCAACTGGTCACAATCCCTCTGGATACTCTTTTTTTTTTTTTTTTTTTTTTTTTTTTTTAGTTGTTTAACCAGGAGTAGCACACTAAGCTGAATGCTTTTTTACAGGCACAACCTGAGAGCACAGGGAAGTTAAGTGACTTGCTCAGGGTCACACAGTGTGCAAGTGAAAGCTGTGGGAATCAAACCCAGGTCTGGTCTGCTGGATGTCACCAGATTTGCAGCTCAGAGCCTTAAACAACTGTGCTATACTGCCTCCCAAATATACAGTAAAGCTCCCAGACCATCCATGCTAGCATTCTTGTGTAAGAAATAGTGTTCAGTGTGATCAGCAAAGGCCAACACAGGAGATACAGTGAGCTGGACAAATCTCCGGTAATAACTGCAGAAACCAAGAAAGGATTGTATCGTTTTCAGATTTCTGTTCCCAGTCTAGGTAGTGAGGGCCTTGACCTTGTCAAGCTCACTTTGAACTCCTTCTGTGAAAACTATGTGCCCCACATACTTTACAGAACGTTGACAGAATTGATATTTGTCGATTAACACTGAGTTCAGATTCTTCGAGCCTGTCCAGAATCTTCATCATGCGTTCTTCATGTTCTCCTAGAGTGCATCCAAAAGCAATCAAATCATCCAAATAGATTATTACTTGTAGCAGATTCATGTCTCCCATGGCTTTTCCCATCAACCGCTGGTAAGTGTCTGGTTCCCCTGCAATACCTTCTGGCATCCATTCAAATTGATAAAATCCCAAGGAGCAAAATAAAGCTGTTTTCTCTTTGTCATCTTCAGCCATGGGAATCTGGTAATATCTATTTCAAAGATCAAGTACAGAAAACCATTTATTGCCACTGAGAAAGGCCAGAGCATCCTCCACACCAAGTACAGTATACTGGTCTGTAATAGTGGGCTTGTTTAAAGTCCGATAGTCAATGCAAAAATGGACAGCTTGATTCATATTGTGAGTTACCACAATGGGGGATGCATAAGGGCTTCTGGGTTCAAATATGATACCAGTGCTAGCAACTCTGTAAGAGTTTGTGAACATTTTCCATATCAGCTGGGGCTAGTCATCTGGATTTCTTTCAAAATGGTCTGTTGTCACTCAGATGTATGTGATGCTCTTCCCCACAAGTGCATCCAACATCAAGCTCATGATGGAAAAGACATTAGCCTCCTCAGACTACTTCTGTCATAGTTAACATTTGTAAGATTCAGGTAGTGGTAAGTCTCCAGTATTGAACAAGTTAGGATCAAGTTTTTTTCTTGTGGCTTGGTTCAAAAGCATAGGTTGTACCACCGCTGATCAGTAGACATGTGCTAAAGTCTATCCCTTTTGAATAGTCACTTCTTTATCAGTCCTCAACAGGACATTAATCTTCTGAACTCTGGTAGAGGTGCGGGGGGCTGACACTGTCCCTCTCTGTACTAGTAGGCTATTTGGTCACTTTCCAGCAGTAGGTGTGTTCACAATGTAAGCAGGACCTCTGGTAGGTGTCTCAAATTCCATTTCTCTCATCACCTGGTATTCAGCACCTGTGGGTAAAACCAAAGGTCAGGTATCTCTCCTGCAAATCATTACAACTCATTCATCTTATATCTCTGACTAACCAGATAAGAGTCCCTTCATATAGGCACTTTGGATTCAGGAGTGTATCTGTAGGCTGTGAATGGACTGTGGGCTCTCCATCTCTTGGCATAGCTGAACCAATAGCTGAAACATGTTGGTGTTGGTACCAACCAATACTAGTGTCTCACCTTCCATTCTGGTATTGGGGCATACCAAGGCAATAGTTTCCATCGAGGCCTTGACCCTGGCAACACTTTGTGGGAATTCTATTTGAACAACAATGTACCCCTGATCTGGATAAGGCTGATTACTCACTCCCCCAGACAGTCAGTCCTTCCAAAGATTGTAAAGGCATGTTACTCAAATGTTTCTGGTGCCAATCTTCAAACACAATGATCACTTGGGCATCACTATCAAGTAGCACAGAGCAATCCACCCCCTCAGTCTTGGCTGGGACCCTGCCAGATGGTCCTCTCAATCCTGTGGGGATACTGGGGCCAGTAACATTAACTGGTAGTGTCTGTTTCATGAAGCATTTTTGGTTTGGGACCCCAGTTCACTCCTTCACTAGGTCCCACTTGCATTTCCCGACTTATGCTTCTCTTTCAACAGCTTCTGCACCATCAGAGCAAACTTCTCAAGTCTTTTGCAATATCTGTTTGTGTGTCAATCTTCACCACAGTGGCAGCAGAAAAAAAATCAGTCATTGCTGTATTTAGTTTCTCAATGTGGCAGGGATGAATTTCGGTCAGTGTAGCATCTCCAACCCACAGAAGACAGAAATGTCTCTCGCAGAGGTAATTCTCTGGGAGCTGTTAGCCTATTCTGTCAGTTCTTTTAATTGTCTTTTTAAGTCCTCAGTTTCATGGCTGTCGTGCCCAGAGGAGTCATTCCTCAGAGGTGTCTCTATTTTTCTCAGATGTGCAGCTATTGGGCCTTGCTGTACAGCTCTATCCTCCTTCTCTCTTTCTTCATGCATCAGCTCACAATAGGAAGTGGGATTACTCTGCCGTTCGTCCTATTGCAACTTCATCAGAAGCATTTCTGAGTGTACGGCTCCCTCTAGGACTTGTTCAAGCTGCAACCTATTCATGTCTTGGGCAGTCACAGCTCCCTTATGGTAGCCTTTCTGTGTCAATTGCTCAGGATGTATCAAATATTCAGATAACAGTTCACCCTCTCTCTGCACGGCCCCTTTCAACTTTCTCAGGATGTGTGTGCCACTGTAAGTGCTCCTTAACTTTCCTTCCAGGGTGTTGAGGTACATTTGGCTAGTAGACTCAGGACAGGTAGCTTGCAAAGCACTAATGCCATCTATAGCAGGTCCTCCAAATTCTCCCACAGTAGACATCTCTTCTCAGCCTCAGGGCACTTGGGATCTTGTACCATAAAAGTGGCTTGACCCATCCATGTTTCAATGTCTTCATCCCTAGGCAACACAGTTTTTTTTTCCCAAGAGAAGTGTTATAGCCTCAGGTAGGACTCTGTCCCTCTGCCCAGTGCCAATGCAACAAGTCAAGCTGGGGGTTGATCTGGTGATGTGACACTGCCATACTTAAACAGTGCTTGCACTTCTTGGGGAGTCTTCCCCTCCGACTTCAACCACATTTCAAATTTCACTTTAAAATCATCTGTATCTGAGGTACCCTTGGGCATTTTTTTGGCACTGTTATGAGTCACTTGGGTCCATGGGGACCCATCCCTTAATGGGGAGAAAGTGGTGGATAACTTGGCAACATCAATTTCAGTATCACTCCTGATCAAAGCACTCACACTTTTACTATAATGGTTGTACATAAGTCCTTGAACTTTTAAATTATCAAAACATTCCAGTATGAAAAGATCATCCACAATTTTGGATCTTTCGAACCTTTCCAAAATGCCAGTCACTAATAAGGCTTTTTTACTGTTCAACTGCTCCCCTCAGCACCAATCTTATAAGTCTTGGAATGCCACATTGCCTTTACCAAATGCTCCAGGGCAATTTTGTAAGGCAATCTCTCTTTTTCTTCGGAACACAGTTTTGGCAGTACTCGTGTGGGGTGTAGAAGGATCCCTGCAGTGCCTCCACAATTTAAGGGAGGCCTTTCTGTATGCGCACCCTGGCACCCCCTCACACATCAACCTACCTTTGGGTCAGCCTGGGTTCTTTAGGGTGTAGCATGCAAATAGCTTATCATAACAGATGTTGGTGCCCCCACCTGGGGCTGAGGTTTATAAAGGCTACACAACATGACCATAAACTCCTACCAAGAACAACTGTTATTTTCCCTACCACACACAGTTACCTTTTCCCCACACAGTATCAATCGACACAAAGCAATCACCATGAAAACCTGTTGTAAAATGAACTATCATCTGATTTTGTATAGGAGAGGGGTAAAGGGGAAGCAAAAAAAAAACATAGAACATACAGTTTAGATTTCAACAGTTGTCTCCACACATTCCCCGTACTACCTCCCCCCCCCCCAGTGTACTGGCTTTCCCCCACAGCTGTAAGAATTATTATTGTCCGTTGTGGTGGGTACTTCACCAGGTTGCTGGTGGCAAACCAAATGACAAAAGGTTGAAAACAGTTTGGTGGTACTGTGAGAGCAACAGTCTTTTGAACTTGAACTGGTATAACTTGATGAGGGGCCAACATTTGGGTCCAAACAATCAAACAAGTACATTTTTAATGTTCTGTCTGCACATGTAGTACAGATTAACAAAATCCTGCCCAGGACTTCACCCCTCATGAATATCTATCTAACTAACTAATTAACTAATTAACTAACTAACTAACTAACTAACTAACTAACTACTTTGGAGAAAACTCCTCAGGACCACAGCTCAGAGGTACTCACTGTTTATTGACAGTCTCTGGGGGTGCTGTAGTAGAATTAGAATTTGTGGAAACGCTCTGATTACAGCAGTCTCTCCAGGAACAATAGCTGCAGGCTGGAGAATTTTAAGTAGGAGCAGAATTCTTCACCCATGATGGTCCTTTGGCCATCATCACCTCAGAGGCCTTTCCTCGTCTTTGCCTCTCAGGCCTTTCATGTCTTCACCTCTGTGGTATTTCCTTGTCTTTGCCCCCAAGGCCTTTCATCAGACCAGGGTACCTCACAGGCAGTGGTACCCCAGATGTTCCTCTGGACACACCGATTCTACTGAAAATAAGCTCATTCAGACTTTTAACAGCCTACAACAGCCTTTGTTCCAGACTGGGGAACTGTCCAAACAGTTCAACTCAGGTTGCAGGTTTCAAGATGGAGAACAGCAGTTCAAACAGCAGGTTAAATAAATCCCACTGGGAAAACAGGTTAGCAGCCCTCTTATTGCTGTATTGTGAGAATAGACTTATAGGCACTCTGCTTAGGAGTGTTGGTGTTAGGAGAGGCCTATTTGCACACAGGCCAGCTTACTGGCTCATGCAGCCCTCCCAAAGCAATCTCTTCCTCTCCCTTCTTGGCTAGACTTCTCATACTCACAGGGCACAGCTTGTTTTATAGTAGTACAAAACTCCCCATTTGACTGGCCCAATTGTTTCCAGGCTGCTGCAGTTACCCTTTTACCCTTCCCAGCAGCCTCAGTGTGTCGGGGGAATCACTGGGAGTTGCTATCTTTGTTTATATTTTTATCCCTGACTTTAGCAACCTTCCAAATTAGTTACAAACCCAGCCAGGAGCTACTAACCATATGTCCTGGCTCCCTTTGCTGTGATGGGGCCAGAGACTGTCCCAATTCAACTGACTGGAGCCCTGTTCAGCTGACGGTGCTCCAGAAAACTGAGGTGCCCTTTCATGTCCTTATGACGCTGTGGGTTTGCATGTGCACCTCACTCCTAATGTTCCCATAATAAGATTGGGAATCCATCCATACTGTGCCTGGAGGCATTTTTACTGCTATGCCATGGCTCTGCTACCTGCCTGGGAGCCAGAGAAGATTTTAAACTATGGCCACATGGCCAAAACTATTTTCAGGAGCTGTGGCTCCCTTTGTGCTCAACCGTGCATGCCCAATGCTTCTTCATGCATGATCATCTTGAACACAGCACCCCGGCCAAGTCAAAACAAAAACCTGGAACCAGGGGCAACATTATCTTCCCCCTGGCACCCGCTGGTGCAAAACCCAACCAATGGACCTTGACTCCAATCTCTTTATGGGGCCGAGGAACAGGTGGATTTGGCAGCTGCAGCCACAAAGTTCAAGGGTAGAGCCCTGGCCCAAATCCCACCAGGAACCCCTTAAGGAAGCCCTTTGGTCCTGATTCTGGCAGTACAGGGGACCAGAGGTAGAAACCAGTAGATGTGGGTCAGAAGGAGCAGTAGCCCAGCCAGGTAAGCCTCACACAGGGGGTTGGGGGGCTTACACTAAGATGACTGAAGGCTTCATATTTACTGCAGCCTATCATTTGTTGTTTCAAAGGCCACAAGTTCCAAAAACATCTTGTATTTTTGTCTGTGATTGCTGGATCAAGCTGTTTCATCATTTTCCTTTGTAAACCCCCTACTTTACATGAAGTAACTGTCTGAATTTTTTAATAGTTAGTGTGGCGTTCAAATTATTTTTTAGTTGTGCTGTGTTGTACAAACCTGGTAAGACTGTAAATTTTTGATAGTAAGTCCTTACCTTCCTTTTCAGATTAGAAGTTAACCTGTTATTAAAGCAGCAGTGCCATGAAACTGGGCAAAATTTGTAACCCTTCCTCTTTTCACTATAGAAACAGAATTTATTGGTAGAAAAGGATCACTTGGCCCACTCAGTCTGTTCAGATAGCCCCTGCCTAGTCTATCTCTTCAGACCTTAACTGGTATCTGGTGACACTCCTTCCTCATTGCCCATTTTCTAATATTCCCCTTTGTCTATCCCATGCATGCTTGAAGCCCCTTATTGTTTTTGTCTCCGCCACTTCTGCTAGAAGTCTATTCGTTGCATCCACCATTTTTTCAATGAAGTAGTTCTTCCTCACATCCTTTCTAACTTCTCCTCCCCTGTCTTCATTACGTGTCCTCTGATTCTGGTGCTCTTCCTCATTTAAAAGAAACTACCCTCCTGCATGCTGTTTATGCCTTTGAGTTGCTAATAGGTCTCCATCGCTCTCCTGTTTTCCAGAGTGTACATGTTGCAATCCCTCAGTCTCTTCTCATAGGGCTTTTGATGCAACCCTTGTATCATTTTAGTCACCCTTCTCTAGACTGCCTCCACCCTGTCTATGTCATTTCTGAGGTGTGGCCTCCAGAACTGGACACAATACTCCAGGAGGGGTCTCACCAGTGAGTGATACAGTGGCAACACCACCTCCGTCCTCCTGCTTGACGTACCTCTTCCTATGCATCCCAACATCCCACTGGCCTTACTCACTGCTTTGTCACACTGCCCTGCCGCTTTGAGGTCATCACATATGATAACCCCAAGGATCATATCCTGCTTAGTGACTGACAGTACCTCCATCCATCCTATGCTCATTTCTTGGGTTGCTATGCCCTTGGTGCATAATTTTGCACTTTTTGGCATTGAATCTCAACCGCCATGCTCATGACCACTCCCTAAATTTTCCAAGATTCCTACAAATTCTTTCCACCACTTCCTTATTGTCTACCCTGTTACAGATTTTGGTGTTATCTGCAAAAATATATACCTTTCCTTCCAGATCAGTTGCAATGTCACTTATGAAGACATTGAAGAAACTGGTCCCAGTACTGAGCCCTGTGGCACCCTGCTTGTCACTCTCCCATTATTAGAGTGAGTGCCACTAACCACCACCCTCTCTTGTCTAACCATTAACCAGTGTATAGTCCAATTCACCACTTTGGATCCCACCCCTAGGTCGCTTAATTTTTTTAGTCATGGAACAGTGTCAAATGCCTTGCTAAAGTCCACATAGGCCTCATCCACTGCCCTCCCTGATCTTTTTCCCTGGTCACCAGGTCAAAGAGCTCAATCAGATTCATCTGGAATGATCATCTCCCACTGTGAATTCATGCTGTCTTTGTTCTTGCAACCCACTGGATTTAAGATACTCTATCAACCTTTCTTTTAACAATGTTTCCATTAATTTTCCCAGCACCGAGGTAAGACTCAGTGTCCTATAATTACTAGCGTCTTCCCTGCTGATGCCTTTATGTTAAGGTCATGGCTAATCTCCTCCAGTCCTCTGGAATACCACTTGATTCCAGTGATCTGTTGAATAAGGCTATCAGTGGGGCAGCCATCACCTCCCAGGGGGATAACAACTTCCTGTTTCCTGCTGGTGATGCCTCTCCCTTTACATCTCACTATCCCCCCAGCCCTCCCTACTGCCTTCTTACATTGCTTGCCAACCTTAAGGTCATCTGATATGATTACCCCCAGGTCCCTTTCCATTTTTGTTGTTGTTACTACCTCCCCCCCAATTGTGTAATCTTCCCCTGGGTTTTTGTTTCCCAGGTGCATTATTTTGCACTTCTTTGCATTGAATCCAAGCTGTCATACTTCTTACCCTTCCTCCAACCTTGCCAAGTCCCTTCTCAATTTTTCCACGCCTCCTTGTGTATCAACCCTGTTGCAGATCTTTGTGTCATCTGCAAAGAGGCATACTTTTCCTTCCAGTCCCTCTGCAATGTCACTTATAAAGACATTAAAAAGGACTGGACCCAGTAATGAACCCTGTGGTACCCCACTAGTAACCCCTCTTTCTTCACAGTGGACTCCATTTACAATTACCTTCTGTGTCCTGTTGTCCAGCCAATGTTTTACCAAGGCTACCACCCTGGGACCCACTCCCAGGCTGGTTAATTTGACTATTAATCTTTTGTGTGGGACTGTGTCAAATGTCTTGCTAAAGTCTAGGTAGGCCATGTCCACAGCCCCTCCCTGGTCTACTACTTTGGTCACCCAGTCAAAGAAATCAATTAGATTCATCTGACATGACCTTCCCACTGTGAACCCATGCTGCCTTGGTCTTGTGCCCCAATGGCCCCTGGATACTCAACAATTCTCTCCTTCAGAAGTGATTCCATCACTTTCCCTATGACAGAGGTCAAACTGACAGGTCTGTAGTTTCCTGCCTCTGTCTTGGTCCCACTTTTGTGAAGGGGAACCACAGCAGCCTTCTTCCAGTCCTCAGGTACCACAGCATCCTCCCATGATTTGTTAAAAAGGGTAGTCAGTGGTATCACTAGTTCTCTGCTTAATTCTTTTAGAATTCTGGGGTGAATTCCATCTGGCCCCATTGCTTTGTCCACCTTCAGTTTTAGGAGTTCTTTCAGAACCCTTTCTTCTGTGAAAGGACTGGGATCGACTCCTTTCTCCAGAGTGCTTCTCTTAACTGAATTAGGCACCTCCCCCACTTCCTCTTTTGTGAATACTGAACGGAAGTATTCATTCAGTATAGCTGCTTTTTCACTGTCACTCTCTGCCCACCCACTGTCCATTCTATTCAGCCTCACTATCCCTCCCTTTGTCTTTGTACACTCCCTGATATACCTATAAAAGGTTTTATCCCCTTTCTTAACCGAGTTGGCTATCTCTTCCTCACTTTGGGCCTTTGCTCTTCTGACTACCCTCCCTGCTTCCTTCTGCCTTAACTGGTACAGTGCTCTGTCCTGCTCCTTCTGTGTTTCCTTATACTTCCTAAATGCTATCTTTTTCTCCCTAACCTTCACCGCCACCTCTTTTGAGAACTGTGGTGGCTTTTTCTTTGTTTTTATTTGTTTATTTGCTTCACACAAAGGCTTGTTGCCTCTGTGATGGCAGTTTTGATATTTCCCTATTGTTGCTCCTCCCCTCCTTCTAGCCTGTTTGCTATTGCTTTTCTAAGGCACTCTCCCATCTTGCCAAAGTCAGCCCTCCTGAAGTTCAGAACCCTCATTTTTTTATGGCTTGACTCTGTAGCTGAGTTTATTGTGAACCACACTGTTTGGTGGTCACTTGTTCCCAAACGGCTACCCACTTCTAGATCTTAAATCCTCTCACTGTCCCAATTTGAGAGTACGAGGTCTAAGATTGCTCCCTCATGAGTAGGTTCCAGAACTAGCTGTCTGAGGCATGCCACCGGAAGGGCATCAAGAAAGGCCCTGCTTTTGGATGTGGCTGCAGCAAAGGTGCTCCAGTTAACATCTGGCATATTAAGGTCCCCCATCAACAGTATCTCCCATTTCTCTGCCATCCTAAGTATGCCTTCTATCATATTTTTGTCCATTCCCTCCCCCTGACTTGGGGGTCTGTATACAACCCCTGTGCAGACTGTGGTGCCATTTCCAGTCTCTAAGGTGACCCACAGTGCCTCCTCTCCTCCCTGTTTACTCTTTTGTTCAGTTGCTTTTATCCCTTCCCCTCTTCTCCCCTCTCTGTCTGTCCTGTAGGTTGTGTACCCTGGTATGTTAACATCCCAGTCATAGTTCTCTGTGCACCATGTTTCTGTGACTGCTACAATATCCATGCATCCATCTTCCATCAAGGCCCCCAGTTCAGGAAGCTTGTTGCCCAGACTATGGGCGTTGGTACTAATTACCCTCCATTTCTTGATGGCCTTACCCCTTTTTGCCCCATCCCTGTCCTTATTGCATTTGTCACTTTCTACATTTACCCTTGCGCTTCTCCCTATCGACATCTCTATGTTGGTGTCTACCTCACTTAGTACCCTGATTTTTTGGGGGACGGCTAGGATTTCCCTGCATCTTTCCAGTGCCTACATCCCTTCCTTTTCCCCAAGTGCCCATGTACCTATGTGGTCTTGATTAATTCCCTCACATCGAGTACAGTCCTTTCTCCTTTCCTTCCTTCCCTGTTTCTCCTGAACAGAGAGTAGTGTAGTATGGCCATGTCCCAATCATGACTATCAGTGCACTATGACTCCATTATGGCCACCAAATCTTGGCTAGCCTCCTCCATGAAGGCCTCATGGTCCAGAATTTTATTTCCTAAAGTTCTTTCATTGGCACATGTGGTTCTCCATACCTTTCTGTCCCCTTCCCTGTGTCCTTGCTTTCTTCCCCCACCTGCCTGTAGTGTTTTCTGAAGCTTCTCCTGACCTCCAGCTTCCCTTGTTACCTTCTGTGTTACCTATCTCCTTTATTGCTTTCTTTCTTATTTCTATCCTGAGTTATACCCCTCTTGTCTTCTGCTTTGTCCCTTCCCCTGTATTCCTATACCCCTTCCCTGGGGGAGCTTCCTTCCATCAGACCCTCCCTTATTTATTTATCATCTCAGGGGAGGTCCTCTTGTCTTCCTTTGGTATTACAGAATCCCCCTAGCTAGTTTAAATGTTTCTACAAGTAGCATTTAAACCTACCACTGTGGACTATTGTCCCCCTCCTGGAAGGATGCAAGCCATCCTCACCATAGAGACCCATATCCTCCCAGGCTGGTCCCCAGTCCTCAATGTAGCTTAAGTACTCCTCCATGCACAATACCTTCAACCAGTTGTGGAGTGCCCTTCTCTCTCCTTGGCCATAAACAGGTAATACCTCTACAAATTTCCCTGTGTGCTACCTTCTTCAGGCCCCTTCCTACTTCCCAGAAATTATGATATAGTGCCAGCATCCTATGCCTTGCCAGATCATTTGTCCCAAGGTGGATAATGATATCTAGCTCTCTCCCATCTCCTGCCCCTCTACAGATCCTCCAGATCAGCTGTCCATCCCTCCAAGCCAAAGCACCAGGGAAGCACAACACCTCCCTCTCCATTCCTCCCCCCATATCCATGTCTATCCCCCTAATGATAGCTTCCTGAGCAGCAGCTGCTTCCTACTTAGCTGTAGGCCACTTCCTTTCTTCCCTCTGCTGTGGGTGCCTCCTTTTGACTGCCCTATTCTGCCAGTGTGGTGAAGGAATTGTGCAGTGGTACAGGGTGAGAAGTGTGTTCCCTTCTCTTCCCTCTATCACCATTCTCTCAGAGCCCACCAATGCTGCTCTGCCTCTACCCAGGCAGCCTCTGGGGAACCGGTAGCAGGCATGGTGGTCCTGGGTGGGGCAAAAGGTTCTCTGCGCCCTTGCCATCCCATAGTCCAGAAACCTCTCTCATCAACCCACTGAGGTGAGTGCAAATGGTGCTGCACCTCAATCTCCAGAATGTGTCATGAAAGACTGCTGCTCCAGACTCATTGCATTGTACCACTCCAATGTTCTTTCCTTTCTTAACCATTTTGTCTGTTGTTTGTTTTGGCTGTTGAACTTTTCCTGTACCTTTCGATCTCTTTTTATATCTTTTGACTTCCTAACTCTTCCTTTACCTGTTTGAAATGTATTTATTACTCTACCCATGATAGGGGGGCTCGCTTTTCAAATGGTGACACAGGGCTTGCATCAATCCCTACATCACACCCATTTTTTGGCCCAGCTGTGCCGAACACCTTTGACGCAACTTTACCTGATGTTAGTGCATCAGGTGCAGTTGTGACAGTTTCCTTATTTTATGACAGCTTGTGCCAAAGATTTGGCACAAGCCCTTAAAAAAAGGGTCCTCAAATGGTACAAGTTAAATCAGGGAAATTATAGTCTAACTTGCAGCATTTGGCATTCAAGATTGAAAATCCTGATCGTGGAAGGGAGAATGCTGCAAGCCCTGTGCACCAAATGATTGGTGCACCAGTTGCTTGCGAATTCTTGAGGCTTTGAACAGATTAGTCCAGGGTGTCTAGCTGCCTCAATCATCTGCCTCTTTGCTTTAATTACATATAACAGATTCCAGGTATCTTCCTTTTGGCTTTCACATTCTGCGAGTGTGGTAAAGGAATTATGCAGTGGTACAGGCTGAGAAGTGTGTTCCCTTCCCTTCCCTCCATCACCATTCTCTCAGAGCCCTCCAATGTTGCTCTGCCTCTGCCCAGGCAGCCTCTGGGGGACTAGTAGCAGGCATGGTGGTCCTGGGTGGGGCAAAAGGTTCTCTGCACCCTTGCCATCCCATAGTCAAGAAACCTCTTCCCTCAACCCACTGAGGTGAGTGCAAATGGTGCTGCACCTCAATCTCCAGAATGCATCATGAAAGACTGTGGCACCAGACTTATTGCACTGCACCGTACCACTCCAATGTTCTTTCCTTTCTTAACCATTTTGTCTGTTGTTTGTTTTGTCTGTTGAACTTTTCCTGTTCCTTTCTATCTCTTTTTATATCTTTTGACTTCCTAACTCTTCCTTTATTTGTTTGACATGTATTTATTACTCTACCCATGATAGGGGGCTCACTTTGCAAATGGTGACACAGGGCTTGTGTCAGTCCCTACGTCACACCCATTTTTTGGCCCAGCTGTGCTGAACACCTTTGAAGCAACTTCACCTGATGTTAGTGCATCAGGTGCAGTTGTGATAGTTTCCTTATTTTATGACAGCTTGTGCCAAAGATTTGGTGCAAGCCCTTAAAAAAAGGGTCCTCAAATGGTGCAAGTTAGATCAGGGAAATAATGGTCTAACTTGCAGCATTTGGCATTCAAGACAGAAAATCCTGATCGCAAGAAGGAGAATTCTGCAAGCCCTGTGCACCAAATGATTAGTGCACCAGGGGCTTGCAGCATTCTTGAGGCTTTGAAAGATGAGTCCAGGGTGCCTAGCTGCCTCAATCAGCTGCCTATTTGCTCAAATTACATATAACAGATTCCAGGTATCTTCCAGATTCATTTGATGATAAAAATGTTCTAGTACACCAAGACATTTGTATTTTATAAGGTTTTAATTTATTTTTCTCAAAAAAAAAAGATTATATCCACATTTGACATAGAAATAGCATTGTAGACTTGGCACAGGTTAGAACTGAGAAAATGGGCTGGCAGTATAGCCTAGAGGTTAGACTAATGAGATGTGAATGAGCTTGGTGCATCCAGAAGACCTGGGTTTGATTCACACAACCTCCACTTGCATTGTGTGTGACTCTGAGCAAATCACTTAACCACCCCAGTGTTCCTGGGTCGCCCCTGAAAACAGGCACTTGAGCCTAGTGGGCCTTACCCAGTTACCAAAAGAATAAAATACCAAGAATACTCATGGTGCACAGGTTAGGAGGTTCCTGGAAAAGTAAATTTGTCATGTATGCTGATACATTTATTCAATGTAGCTAAAACTAACTTTTGGGGAAAACATGTTTTTGTACACTGCTGCTTTAAATTATGTTATGATTTGTTCATAGTTCTTAAGTATTTGCGCACCTTCAGATACAAACTATGAATGCACAGCTCTTGAACTTTGATAGTGTATATAGCTCATCACTTCTTCCTTCAACATTTGTGCCACCATTTCAGCCATAACTGGAAGCTGTCGGACTTTTCTGTACACTTCCCCAATTTCCCTGTGCAAGTCCTATGTGCCACTGGAGAGATGGGAGAGAAAAGCAGAAAATGACATGAGGGGGCTTCATGAAGCCTGGCCCATCCATCTCCACACTCATGCCACCACTTGGTTAGTGACCTTGTCCACCTCAGACTTGATGTATGGAGGGGAGCCACCCTCCTTGGTCCTGCCATGAGAAGGGAAATTGTGGGGAGAATGGTCATGCACACACCAGGTGAGACGGAGAGCTGGCTGGAAGGGCTGGGAGCTGGGCTGATGTAGCCCTGCCCCCCCCGGAAGTAGTAGGATAAAATCCAACATAGACAAAAAAAAAGAAGAAGAAGATCCAAGGCATTTTCTAAAAATGCCACAGAGGGTGCTGGGGGTATTCACATTACATATTTACAGTATAACAATCAAGAGAGTTGTGTTGCTAGCTTCAATAGTCACTGCTTAAAATATGAGATTCCCCAGTATACTGTACAATAACTTAGAGTGAGCATTTATTAAGGTTGCTATCATTGTCAGTAGGCTCTCTTGTCTTCTACACAGCAGTCTCTTTGCCCTGGAAGTTCAAAGATCTGATAGCCATCTACTGCAAATGTACCTCCTGAGGATAGCCAGGTCTCCAAAAGGAGGGTATTATCAAATTCTCTAATATTGTTAAACTAGTCTCTGTCATCTGCTTATTTTTGCAATGCAGCTGTATTTCTTGACATTTGATAAGGCCTTTTATCCATCCGGTTGCTTGAGTCAGTTGCAAGTCAGGGCAAAATTACTTGTTCTAGATATATAGAATAATTTACCCCTCTTCATTGAGAGCAAGCCGATTCTCAACATCAAATTAGATCATTGACATCAGAGGCATGAGCACAAAGCGTAAGTACTTTCCTGATGTCACACTCTAGAAAGGTGTTGAGAATCAGTGAATTCTCAACTGAAGGGGTTATGTTATTATGTATAATACAGTGTAAGCCTGTTTGTCAGCACTGCTTCTCACAGTTTAAAATGGAGTTTTACCAGTAGGTCTCAGTATGTCCACTGCACTTCCCACACCAAGCAGCTTCTTTGACTGCTGTGTGGGCCCAAGGAACAGATGGGCTTTCACTGAAGGTGGCTGAGGTTATGATCCTTAAGCGAGAAACATAGGGTGCTATGTAATTAAGGTGCCACAAGGCTGCTGAGGGGCAAAAAGAGGGGATCATTAGGAAGGGGGCAAAATGGACAGAGCAGGAGCAACAAGAGACTGAAGGGGCATAAGGGAATTGGTAACAACAAGGAAGGGGGCAACAAGGATAGAGTGGTATGTACTTTTGACTTATGGTAAAGGTAGCCACTAGTCAGTTCTGGGCCATAATATTTGAGAGTGCAGTTCAAATGTCTGATTTTGGACTGGTGCACGAAACATTCAGCTTTCTGTTCACACTTCTTCAATGCTGAATCAAAACCTATTGCCATTGGTGGCTTGATCAAACTTTGTTCTTCATGTTCCTAAATTTTAAGAACAATAGGTTCTACATTCCAAAACATGAAGAATAAGGTTTAGAAAACACCAGAAAAAAATAGTCTTACAGTGTATTATAATGAAGTCCATTTTTCATAAATATGCTTCTGTAGTTTTTTACATCTTAAATCTTTATAAGCATCATCAAAACTGTTTCATTTTGCATTAGCAGAATTATTCATTTCTTTTCCTCTAATGTTCCTCCATTGGATCCACTCTGACCTTTCTTCCTCCCCTTTGGGCTTTCAGCATGTAACAATTGCTTTGGTAAAGACCGTTCTATGTTTTTGTTAAGTTTTTTGCTAATTGCTTCTTCATATTATCCCTTTGTTTTTTCTCTGCACTCCTGGGGCCCCATGGCAAGTATCATTCTGTGTCACAGTTCCTGGAGTAGCAGACTATCTTAATTCTCTATAGGATCTTGCTGCACAGATTTGCATTACTGACAATTAGCGATGGGCGAAGTGGCCTCAATTCGCTCCACAAAGTGATTCATGGAGCCAAGGCGAATTTGCAGAGTACTCTTCAATGCAAAGTGGAGTAATTTGCATTATAATGAACAATGTAAAGTCCATTGAGAATAATTACTTCACATTACTCTGCCTTCCCAGACCACTACTCCACCAATTTTAAAGGCGAAGGTTACATGGGCTCTATATGGATCTGCACAGCCTCTGTTCTGGGTAGTGTGTGTAGGAAGCTATAGGTGACAGTGTGCTCTGAGAGCTGTCTGTAATTCAGACCTTCTAAAAGCTGTTAAAAAAAGCCTTTGTGAGTAATTTTTTTTGCTCAAACTTTAGTTCATCGATTGTAGGAAACCATCCTGTGCTCATATCATCGAGCGTTTTTGTTTGTGTGTGGATTTTGATTCTGTGTAGTAAGAGACAATGAAAGTGTACTTTGGGGGAGGGGGGCATATCTGTGGTGTAGGTAGATTTAAGTTGGAGAAATAGGGAGTTCTTTGTTTTTTATTTATATTTTTGTTATATAACTGACTGTGTTAATGTACACACAGTAATATTGTCAGTAATTGTTGACATTTTTTTGCTGATTGTGTGTTGTGTGGATCTGGTGCTGCAGTTCATATTTTCAGGTTGTTTACAATACGTGGTATATTACTGAACTTTTCAATTTGCTATGCATTACTTGTAGACAAATTGTGCGTGTGTGAGTGTGTGTGTAGTGCGTGACATCAAATAATGCACCTTTTATTGTGCCACAGTGTAATTGCAGGCACAGCAATGTGAACCAGCTATCCACTATAGTTGCATGATTTTTCACTGCCATTGTGGTATCTTTTCTTTGTTTTGCTGCTTACACTGCTGTAAGAATCTGCAGTCTGTGCCCCCCCCCCCACACCAGCAAAAGGAATTGTTTTCCAGATTGGATTGTTTGTGACTTCAGCACCACTGGTTAGTTAAGGTCTTGTTTTCACTTGCATCTGTATCTGTTGCTGAAGCCACAGTTGTTTATTTAGCTTCACATCCAGCATCCCTCCACCCAGAGTGAATTTTCCAAAATCTAAATTTGTTTAGAATATTGTTGTTGATCCCCCAAAATGCCCGCAAAGAGACGTGCAAGGAAAGCTGGTTCTTGCCACGGCACTGCTGCTAGTGGTAAGATTGTTTGTGGACGTGGTAGTACACAGATGCAGAAGTGCATTGCTGATGTGAGGTGAGGTATTTCTCCTGCAATGTTTTTTACAGCCTAATCAGTAGCTTCACTCATAGTTGAAAGAGATGACGTTGTCCAAGCTGGTGGTGTTAGTGCAGTTGCTGGTGGTAGTATGAGTATTGCTGCCTCAATTTTCACTTCAGACCAGTGTACCATGTCCAAAAATATAGTGGAGTGTGAAGCAGTGCGAGAGAGTGGCAGTGTAGATGATGACATACTTCCCAGTATCATCCAAGTAACTGAACATGAGGATTCTGCTAATCATGTCAACAATAGCATACAATGTGACATTTCTTCCACTGCGGTTCAGGTCATGCATTTTCCATTCAGTGATTCACAGTGTGGTGAAAAAATATCAGGTGATGGACATGGTGGTGTTGATGATGATGATTAATCTGATGATGATATTGCTGTGGTTGCAAGATGCAGTCCACATGCCAGCATCCAAGCAGAAGATGTGGATGTGGGTGATGTTGATGAATATGATGATGATGATGTACTTGACCCCAGTTGGGAACTGGAGAAAAATAAATTCAAGGTGGCTGTGTCTGGGTCTGTTTGCATGAATCCCCGTAAAAACTTGTGATTTACCAGTTTCAGTTGATGGTGATGATGATGACCCAGTATTAATGATAGGTAGTCATGGTGGTCAGTTGCAGTCCAAGAGTGTTCTGCCTGAAAAATCACATAGCACACACCCCGCTTCATGACTTAAAAGAAGGGAGTCCAATAAGCAGCATCAGGGACATGTTAAAAGTAGAGCATCACAATCCCTTTTTGGGGATTTTTTCGTGCAAGATGCAAATGATGAGTCAGTTGCAATCTGCCAGGGTTTGCCTGTGAGTCAAGGTAAAAAGGGGAGCCATCTGGGCACAAGAGGACAGCATACTCAGCTTAAGAATAGGTACATGGCACTGTAGACCCAGCACAAGATGGCAGCTAATACCACAGTGGGGTGTTCGCCCTTGTCATCAACCATAAAGAGCATGTTATCCCCTTCCATGACTGTTAAATCCAGTAGGAAATTAAATGTTTGCAGTAGTGATGAAATAAGAGCTGAGGGTTACTACAGGCATGATGAGGTGGTGGAGCATAATGATTTTGAAATGTTGTCCAGTGCTGGTGAGAGTGGTAGTTTTGGTAGTGGTGGTGGTGAATGCAGTATGTCTAGTGCAAGTGGTACATCATTCCTGGTTGATAAATGTGGCAAAATAACTGCATTTGTGAGTTTGTCATCATCACCTGAGCAACCATCTTCATCAAATGTCCAAACTCCACCCCCTGCCATTCACAGAGCAGAACCATTTGTCATTACACCCTGTGTAAAACGTTTAAGTCAGCCCATGTTACAGAGTGCTTTTGTGCATAAGCTGAAGTACCTGCCCAATCACACAGTGTCATGTGAACATAATGCTGCTGTAGCTGAAATGCTGGCAATTGATCTTTTGCCCTTCTCCTTTGTGGAGAATTCTGGGTTCCAGTGGTTTGCTGCATGTGCCTGTCCAAAATGGAAAGTCCCATCCAGAACATACTTTTCGATTCATGCTGTCCCCAAGCCATGTCATACTATGTGCAACTCAATTAGACATGCCCTTCAACATTCTTCCTCTCCATTCATCTATTTAAGTATGGATATGTGGACAAGTGGCAAAACAGCAGGGAGTTCATATTTGTGTATAACTGCACACTGGGCACAGGTGCAGGGGGTTGTTTGTGATGTTGGTAGTGAGAATAATCAGTTCAGTAAGGTGGAGTGTCGTGGTAGCAATCTTCCAGGAATTTGACAGCATGCAACGATTACTATGTGCAATGTGACCTGTTCACACACTGGTGAAAATATGTTGGACATGGTACTAACTGAAATTGACAAGTGGCTAAACCCCCTGTCCCTGAGAGCTGGGTTCATAGCAAGTGACAATGGGTCAAATGTGGTTAAATGCATCATGAATGGTGTCTTTTTTCATGTTCCATGCATGGCCCATTGTTTAAATCTTGTTGTGCAGGAGTTTCTGCAGCACTCTGGTGTAAAGGAAATGTTGACAGTTGCACTCCGTATCTGTTCTCACTTTTCACGATCTGCAAAGGCCCGTGACCAACTTTGGTAGCTGCAGATGCGAAACAGTCTCCCTCAGAACCGCTTGAAGCTGGAAGTTGTCACCCAGTGGAACTCCACTTTATACATGGCAGAGAGGTTGTATGAACAATTCAAAGCCATCTCAAAATATCTTGAGATGCACACTAGCCGTGACAGTTCCCGGGGCCTCCATGTCTATGATGACTGAACAGTGGCACCTCATGGACTCTGTAATAACAATTTTGTGGCCTTTTGAACATGCCACACAGGCAGTGAGTGGTGAGTCTGCCTCCATTAGCCAATAAATTCCACTGCTGCCAGTGCTGAGGCAGACATTAGTGAATGTACAGCATGGCCTTGATGTTGCTGGAGACAGTGCTAGCAGTATGTTGATGAAACACATGCTGATAGTATTCAACCAGAATCATCATATTTTGAGCATTCAGCATAGTGACAACTTTGCCATAGCAACAATGCTGGACCCACGATACAAATGTGGAATTGCCTCAGTACTGGAGGGAAGGCCTGAACAGGTAAAAAATGTCAGTGGGCAACTGGTGCGCTTGGTTCATGGGGCACAGAAGTCATGTGCCAAGGTCAGCAAACCTCAGCAGCATAATCAGGCTGAAGGTGCAACTGGAGGAGTATCAAGCATATTCTGTAAGGGAAAGGGGACTGCAGTTCCAGGTGGTCTGTCATCCAAAGCGGCTGGCGTCAATCCACTTTGGGAGGCTTTGTCCGAAGTGGGGATTTGTGAAATAAATGATTCACTGGACTTAGTGTGGCACAGAGAATGGTTGAGTCATATTTGTCTGAAAACAGGCATCTATCAATAACTGATGATCCTCTTTTGTACTGGAGTGGAAAGGTCAGTGAATGGCCAGAGCGAACTACAGTGGCACTGAAGTACCTCACATGCCCACCCTCCAGTGTAAGTGTCAAGAGGTTTTTCAGCTCAGCAGGTGAATAGCTAAGGATCGTCAGATAAACCTCTCTCCTGCAAATGTTAGTTTGCTAACATTCATAAAAATGAAATGAGAGGCACTTACTAGCACAGACTGCAACCTCAGTATTCGTACCCCGGCCTAGTCATGGTGGTTTTGGTGATGTAGAATTGGATCATACTGGTGGCACTGGCAGTGGCAGCATGAAACGGCCTACCACTGATGTAGATGATGACACAATGGAGAAAGAATTTCCCAGTGGTCAGACATCAGACATAGATGACAGTGAGGGCAGCTTTCTTTATGGGGATGATGATGAGGTTAATGTTGGCAGGTTTTAACTGAAGTTGTTAAAAGGCGGTGACATTTGCTGTATGATACATGTTTTCTTTTTCATGACTTTGTGTGCCCCCGGATCACCAGCAGGACCTCTGCTAGCCACTGCCACCACAGAGAATGACTTTGTGTGTCCCCCGGACCACCACCACCAGAATCGATGTTAGCCACTGCCACCACTGAGAATGACTTTGTGTGCACCCCTGGACCACCACCACCAGGACCGATCTTAGTCACTGTCACCACAGAGAATGACTTAGTGTGCCCCCCTGGACCACCACCACCAGGACCGATGTTAGCCACTGCCACCACATAGAATGACTTAGTGTGCCCCCCTGGACCACCACCACCACCAGGACCAATGTTAGCCACTGCCAACACAGAGAATGACTTAGTGTGCCCCCCAGACCACCACCACCACCACTGCTGTTAGCCACTGCCACCACCACCAGATGCATCATGTGCCACAGCTATCACCACCAGCACCCACCACCAGTGTCATTCTGATAATGTTTTCCTATTACATTGACCATGCCAAGGTAGAGGGAGTCGAATAGGAGACCTCATCCATCAGCCACAGGCACAAGGCTTCTTCATATTAAAACTATAAAGTGAGTATGTGCTAAAGTTTTTTATGCTATTCAACTTCCTTTAGCTGTATGTTTTGTTTTCAGTTGCTTTTCTGAGCTGCAATGGTCAAACACACACGGTAAACTTATTTTGTTTTTTTTATAGGTTAACAAAGAACAACTCTCCTTCACTGAAAGTCGGTATCAATGGTACTGCAGCAGTACCGTACACAGGAACCTATGGAATATCCATTTCAAATCCATACTGGTAAGTACATATATTTTATTTCATCTGTTCCATTTTATCTTAAGAGTGCAAGAAATCTGGCTAAGGAGGATTCATAAACTAAGTGACATGTGTACGTTGCCAAAACTATTACTGCAAGATATCATGCACTGCATTCCGAACTTGCAGCTGTGCAGCCATGACAGTGTTGAAAAAGTTGCACACAGGTTGTGTTACTTGACAAGATGTGGTTTTGAAATGCAACTTGAGTTGAGATTGAGATCCAGGGACCCTGGCACAGTATATTTGTTACACAGCCTGGTACTAAGTTAACTTGTGATTGATCTGCTGATTGCAGTGTGACAGTTTACTATCTGTGTTAATAATCCAGATACCCATGGAACAGCCATGGCTTAAACATAATGTGTTACTGCTGCAATCAAGTTGTAAGAAGTCCTTCATTTCTGTTTTTAGGAAACTTCCAAATGCTTTGTTGTGGCATAATTGCCTTTTTCCAAAGAAGTTCTTCAACATCAGGCCACCCCCCTGGGCTGAGGCAGAGATGCAACACGCAGAAGTTGTTTCATTCGATGACCATGACCATGATTACCAACCAGACTCAAGAAGGATGCTGATGAAATCTGTGAAGAAGTAACCAAATAAGAAACCATTAATGAGACCTACCAGCAAATATGCCCCCCCCAAAAAAATATACTTACCTTCATTAGCTTGAGAGTTACCCATTTCCAATTTCAATGCAAAAAGTTCTCATCCAGGACTGGAATATGCACACCAACAGTATCTCTGACCTGTGATGCAAAACAATATAATGAGTACATGTCTATATATGTCAACCCCAACCTACAAAGTACAAAAAAAAAAATATATATATATATACACACACAGACAAAGGGTACCCTTCCATCCAATTGGGATGATCGCATCACATTTGAGGGAATCACAGCACACATTGGACCAGCAACAGTTCACTCATGGTCATCCTTTCTGATGGGACTTTGTATGTGGTGTAACACTCCCATTTCATTTCGTTACCACTTATCAATTTTCTGGACACAAGACAGATACATTTTGGGGATGCATAAAAATTCTGGGAACTCTGTGTGAGTGCTGCATGCATGACTGAGTGCACCATTAATTCTGGGACAATGCATTTCATGTTATCCTCTCATTTCACTTTGTTACCACTTGTCAATTTTCTGGAGATAAGACAGATGCATTTTGAGGATGCAGAAAAAATCTGGGGACTCTGTGTGAGGGAAGCATGTAGTGAGAGCGACCCCCCCTGCACCGATCTCCCCTACAATGACTCGAATAGCTCGACCGCATCAGCAGCACCTGACAGACCCCAGTGACACTAACCAAGGTGTCAACAGGTACAGGTTGTGGGGTCAGTGACTGGGCTGCAATCTGTCTGTGCTACAGTGGCCATTTGCCATGTTGCCTGTCCCTGCCATGCAACAGTACTATGCCACTCCCAGCAGTCACATGCTGTTCCCTGTAATGCCACTCTGGCAATGTCGATAGCTGTCACTGTGCTGCTGCAGGTAGGGGGATGCACTCCTGGTGGTTCACTGTCAGGGGTGTTTGGGGTGAGAAGCATTGCTGTGTGGATGGTCATGGTGGTGTCCATCAGACTGTGCTGTGCTGGGCATCACGGTTCCATCTGTTGGACTGGTGCACGTCAGGGTACTGTATGTTGGTTCAGCTGTGTCAGTGTGGGGGGGTATCAGTGCAGTTGCCGTCAATCTTCCTTGGTGCTTCCCTGTGTGAGTACTGCATGCATGACTGAGTACTCCATTAATTCTGGGGGACTTTGCATGTGGTGTAATGCTCCTATTTCACTTTGTTACCATTTACCAATTTTCTGGACACAAGACAGATGCATTTTGGGGATGCAGAAAAAATCTGGGGACTTTGTGTGAGTACAGCGTGCATGACTGGGTGCACCATTCATTCTGGGACACTTTGCATTTCATGTTATTCTCTCATTTCTCTTCATTACCACTTGTCAATTTTCTGGACACAAGACAGTTGCATTGTGGGATTGGGAATTCTGGTGAGGCTGGTAAATATTTTTGGAGCCTCAGTAATGTTTACTTTCTGTCATGCTATCGTGAAGTTTTGTCAAAAAGCAGGACTGAGCACTGCAATTATACTGTGCTAAACTACATGTGCAGTCTGTCTTCTTTCCTGTGTGTGCAGACACTGTCCATTGGCAAGTTGCAAACATATATATATATATACAGTATATATATATATATATATATATATATGCTGATGCTGACTTGTTGCACTGTTCATGGTGATGATATAAAGAATAAAGATAAGAATATATATTGTATATTTTATTTGTACCATCAACGGCAGCAGACAAAGTCAAATGATATGTTTTCAGAGGTCTTGGGCCAGTGTGCACCTCAATCACTTGTCACACACAGTGCACATATGACTTTGCAGAGATAATAGCACAAAAAATCATGCTTTTTAGCAAACCATATCCAACAGAAAGAAAATATTGCTGGGCACCCAAAATATATTTTGGTGTTCAGACATGTTCAAGTCAGAATATGTAACAGGTCCTGCAGTCCACTTCCACCACACTGTGCTACCACTGGCATCATGTCATGTTATGGTGTACATCAACTTGCTGAAAAAATGACACTGCCAGTGTGAATTAGAAAGACATATTCCCGAACAAATAATGAAAAGAAGGAATGTGGTAGTACAGTGTGGTGGCAGTTAATGGGACCATATATATTTTCTGACTTTATAAGATCTGTACACCGTGAAATAATTTGGGTGCATCAGCAATACTTCATGTCAGTTAGATACGGTTTGTTGAAAAGCAGGATTTTTGGTTGCTATGCTCTCCTAACAAAATATACGTTACATATTCTTATCTTTATTCTTTATACCATAAACACAGCAACAAGTCAGATAGCAATCAGCATATGTTTGCAAGAAGCTGGAGAGTGTCTGCAGTACATACACACAGGAAAGAAGACTGACTGCACACATGCAGTTTAGCACAGTATACTTGCACTGCTCAGTCTGCTTTTCCACAAACACTCCACAACAGAAAGTAAACATTAATGAGGCACAAAAACAGTGCACTCACACACACTCACTTAACAGAATGTAGGGGGGCTAGAATACAAAGTGTCACGCATACGGAAGACAACAAAAAAGGGCATAATTACATACAAGGGTCAGGGATGGTGGAGGAATACATTTTATAACACAGCAAGGAAGGTGTGGGGGGACACATGTGTGAGGAAAAAAAAAACTAATGTGGAATCCCATGGTGATCCAGCAACAGTTCCAGCATGGACATAATTCGCAACTGATGTCCCTCTATGCGATCCAGTCACTGCTAGATAGCACTCACCCTCTCATTGTTCTCCTCGACAGCACTCTAGAGAACTGCCAAGTTAGCCTGCATTACATGCAGTTCTCTGGGGTCCACATGCTCTACAGACTGACCTGATGGTGGTGGAGGTGGTGGGGGGGTGCAGGTGGAGCAGCAGGTGCTGCTCTGGCCCTTCTCTTTTTAGGGCTGCCACCACACACAGTTGCACCCTCTGCCACAGAAGGGCCAGCAGGTGCAGCTATGGCCCATTCTGTGGCAGCCTGCCACTACAACTGGTGGTGACTAAGCATATGGGTGCGCTGGCCACAGTCCCCATGTGGATCTCCCTGGGGTCACAGTGCACCTCCACCTCATGTAGGTGGCACATGACCATGCTGCTGTCCCCCTGACATAGTCAAGAAACTGCCCAGCAATGGAGGTGTAGGGAAGACCAGGCACAGGTAGAGGAGGACCAGATGAACTGGCAGCCAGCTGGTCATGGTGCTCAGCAGGGATGGGATCCACACCTGGGCCTGGGGTCACAGACACATCCTGCTCCAGAGGACCTGGTGCTGGAGCTGGATGTGGTGGTGGTGGTATTTCAATTGCCTCAGAGTCAGGAGGAGGTGCTTGTTCTGCTTCTGGGGGAGGCACTTAGAATTTTCAGTAAGTCCAACAGGAACTGGTGGCCATGCCCCCACGCATGTGCACAGTATGATGCCTTCCAGTACCACACTCTCCCAGAGCTACCCCCGCCTCAGACATTCCCTCACCCTGGTCCATCTCTCCTACTGCACTCCCTCAGTCTGAGCAATGACTACTCACACTGTCACACAACATACACACAGTCACACAGACACAGACAAACAACTAACTACTTATAAAGGTAAGAAAAATAAATTTACAGAAATAACAAATTAAGTAAAAAAGAGTACAGAAAAGACAAAAAAATGTAGCTTTTAAAAAAGCTGTTGGGTCTGAATCAAAGTTTAAATCTCCTCCTTGCTCTGATCTCCAAGTCTCAGCAGTGACAAAACAACACACTCCTCTCTCCATCTGCACAGGAGAAAGTGAAAGTGCCTGCTTGTATGACTCACTTCCTTCCTGCCTGGCTAAAGAGCATGTGACTTACAGTACTGTAAGCCATGTGATGTGTTGGGGGGGCTGACAAATCTGAAACACAAAGTGGATCACTTAGAATCATAATGAGGAATGCAAAGTCCATTGAAAACAACAACTCCACCTTACTTCACGTTGCCATTCTGCCTTAACGCGAAGTGGTAATGACAAGGTGGAGTGGCAATGCTGAGTGACTTCTTTGTGTTCACTTCGCCGGCAGAATTTAAATTTGCTGCGTCTCTACTGACAATTGCACAGATTCAGTCTTTTACAGGCATAAATCATATCTGTAAGAAAACATACTAAAGTTCATACTAAAATTTCAGGTGGAAGATGATGTTATGCCCATTTGAATGTTCCACAAGGTTCAACTCATGGGAGTTGACTGGTTACTCCCATGATGTGATTGCCAAACTTAGCTTTGAGAGTGGCAACATTTCAACAATCCATTGCTGTGGGGTAGCCTCTGAGGCATTCCATTCCTTACAGATAAGGTGTATAGGGTCCACCTGATAAGCTGTTGATGCACACATGTATTTTTGGAGTTGCCATCCAAGACCCTTCCCCTGTATACTGCCCACCAAGACCAGCTTCTTATGCGCATCTGAGAAGACTGCTACACTATTTCACAGCTCCCATAACAGCACAGATCTGTAACATTCCTAAAGCAACCAGACAGAGATTAAGGTAAGCAAAAGATCCATCCTTTGACTCATGACCTCCAACATTTAATACTTGCTCGGTTAGGAGAATTGTATAACTAACCTCTAAATCCCCATCCCAGATAGCTAACAATTTTAATCCAGTGTGGGGGGGATTAGCTAACCATTTTAATCTAGTGTGGGGGGATTAACAATGCATTGGCTGTGTAAATGGGCAACAGGAACCCCTTGTAAACCAGACCTGCAACAGGGGATTGGACCAGGACCAGAAAAGATGGGGGCTCTGTAAGGCCTATGGGTTTTATGCATAAGATTGCTCCAGGTTTAAAATTACCACTCAGAGTCACTTATTATGTTATGAGGTGGCACAACAGTGACAGTTCCATGAAGCAGTTGCAGTAGGTGCAGCGCTTGATGCACAGTGAACCCCCTGAGTAGCAGAGTTCTTTTGTGAGACCCACATGCTTGTGAAATGATGCAGACCTTTCTAGCAGCTACTCAATCACCCAGAGGAGATTATATATATGCTGGGAGTCAGGTTCATGGGGAAACTGGAAAGGAACCTCCAATGCTGCCAAGGAGCCTGCAATACATTCAGAGGCAATATGATCCCAGTGTTGAATTTTCCCAGGGGCCCCATGACCTAGGTATATACAAGTTCAGTTATATAAGATTGCTGATAGCCATCTCTATATGTACAGTTGACTATGGCAAGGTGTAAAAGGCTTGCAGAAAATACAAATGGCCAATAGATGACTGAATGAGGCTCACATACAAGTTAATATGGCTAGCTAGCCAATGGCTGCCAGTGGCTAAGCAAATGAATGATACCAAGTATCAATGCATGTATGTGGAGGCTTTAAATGGTTAACGGTTAAACTGAAGAAAATGAGATAATTCAAGAAGCCTACTGTCAAGGTCTAATTTTGAAATTGTCCTATTCAGCAATAGTGTATACCAAAACATGTCTTTTTAAAAGGTTACAGCCGAGATAAGAATGCAGCTGCTATTAACCACACTGGCCTTGAAGATTAAGTTCCCCAATTTGGCCACTGTCTAGTTTTTTATCTGTAAACCGAGTATTTTTAAAACAGTCACATCCCCTTGCATGTTTTCTGTATCCTAAAGTAAGTATTTTTGACAAATAAAAAACCCATATTACTTGTTTTTCCATTTAAGAATGACCAAATGTCTCTGGCAAAGTGTCAAAAGTATCTTATGACTGAGGTATCTTATGGCCAGTGTATTTTCGAACCCGAGTCTTATGACTTGTTGAGTGACATATTGTCTGTGTTTAAAACTGCTGAGGTAGTTTTTGGGAAATTCCAGCCTTGCATTTTTTTTTCTAAGCTTGCTACACATAAATATGGGATCTATGGTTATGTCCGGCGTCCCTTCAAGAAAACGCAGTCTATGATAAGATGCAGTATGAGACTATCCATAGATTGCTCGGGGGATCCAGAGACATATGGTTCATTTGTCTCTGAAATGCTGTAGCCTTGTAATGCAAATATTACTAGCTGTCTTGATTGCATGTTAGAAACACCCCATTGGGATTGCCCTTTGGCTGTTTTACAAATAAATTGTAACAGAAACACCTAGGTAGTGGTGTACTACCTGATGTTTAAAAATAATGTTAGCATGTATTCTCTTTTGTAAACTAGCACAATAGCATTTTTCTGGCTAATCTTATTAATACTATCATAATAAAGTACCACTAATTTGGCAAAGATATAGCATGTCTGCTTTATTGAATTACTGAGAATTACCAACCAGGAACCTGTATAAACTGTATAATTGGATCCAATTAACAAAATGGTAAGCCTTAGCCTTGGAGCTGATTTGGTTGTAATTCTGATAATTTGGTTAAGTTGTTTTTGTACTCTAGACAGAGTCAACACAGGCAAGGTTCATAACCTAACTGTGGGGCTGGGAAAAATAGTCTAAGGGACTCTTGAGTGTTCGAGTGTACTTGAACCTACAGCAAAATGGTCTATGGACAGCTATAAGCTGGGTATGGGTAATGTATATTTATGTGGGGGTATGAGCACCCCAAGTTTAAGGATATTTATGAGGGGGTTTGAGGACCCCAGGTTTAAGAATATGTGGAGAGATGTATTAAGGAAAGTCTCTCAAACAAGCAAGGGCAACTTCCCTTGTAATTTGTGTTTTCTAGAAGTATATACTGTTAGAGCCGATGACGGCTTTCATAGTTCAGGCTGCTTTTAGTAGAAAAGCAGTGGCTGATTATGTAACGTTAGATAAGCAACATTTAGAGAAAGAAAATAAACTACTGTGGATGTATGCACAGTAGGTGTGACTACAGACGGGATGATTTGAAAATCCCCTCCTCATCTTGTCTATCTGTGTAGTTTCAAGTTTTTTTGTATCAATTTCAAGTTCCCTTGCCTCCTATAGAGGCTGAAACATTTGATCCCAAACTCAGGTACTGGGGACCTCCACCAGTTGGATCTCAACCTAGTACCTAGTACTGTTACAGATTTTTTTTTAAACTGCAAACCAGAGCTCTGGGAAAAGACTTGCTTTGGCAGGTTACTAAAATGGCCAAAAGAAAACCTTTGAAAGGGCTAATAGCTGCAGCGTTTGGAAATTATCATGAAGGTCCTACAGTCGGTTTTCTCAATCGGGCCAGTTTATTAGAAAAGAAGAAGGAAAATACCTTGGCACCGGGTAAGTCTGAATTTTTTTTTTATTATTTAAAGTTCTTTTTTTACGTCTGTCTGTTTTATTTCTGTGATACATATACTAAACAAGGTAATGCTCCATCTCTTTCTTGCATATTTTCCAGCGTATAACTGTGTTCTGTAATTATGTTCTGTTGTCAAAGTTGCAATATAGTATTGACTGCCTTTGGTGCACAACATGTTACAGTAAAAAAAAAAGAAGCTTCTTTGCCTCATATCTGACTGTTTTAATTGGTTTTATTTTTAATAAAACACTTTTGCTGCCTAGATAGGGTCAGTGAAGAACTTTTGTATGTAGTTGTTGGTTGGAGCAGGTAGTGTTGAAGGTGAAGAGATATGACGTCCTAGATTGCAAGTTGCAGAAAGATTTGTAGTTTGCAAACAACATGCCAAGCCACTGCTAGGTGAAAATGCAATGTGTTAACAGCTATAAATGGCTTTATCATACTTCTAGTTAAAACCAGAAACTTTTTGCAAAATGGCAGAGTGCCATATTTTGGCTATGCACCAAAAGATGTAGCCATGTTATACTTGTATGTGTTCACTTACAGCTGGTATGTTGTGCTGTATTTTAAATGAGTTGGAAGGTGTTTAAAAAAGTGTTTTGTTCTGAAAAGATTTGGCATGGAGATACTGTATGTATAAATTTGTTGGTTTAAAAAAAGTTCAGTGTTACAAGACAGGCAGTAGGCAGCACATATATCTAAAACAGGTACAGTTTTCTAATGAAACTATGGACGTTACCTCAGCAAATTGGTGTCAAATAATGTCAGTCTTATTTTCTGTTAAGTATCTCTTTTTGTGTATGTGTACTGTCTTGGCCAGCAGTTTTATTGTGTGCTCTATTATTATTTAAAGAAATTTTATTTCAGTAGTGTTCAAGGACACTACAAAAATAATTGGGTTTAAGTGACCCTTGCGTGCACACTGTGACCTTTTGCATGTTATGTGACCTTCTTGTGTTTCAACATTTTATGTTACTACCAGTTCAAACTTGATGTGTATTCCCTACTTAAAACACAACTTTTTACACAAAATGTATGTTTTTATGAAAGCACACCAAGAGAGAACCATGCAATTTAACTTTTTATTACATAACTAGCATTCTAAGTAAAAAGGAACATACTTGTTTTCTCTTTTCCTTTCTTCTGGGCTTGCAGCAACACAGGCAATACTCCAGCTGGAAGGGGAGAAGTATTCATCACCTTCCCATACTTTTTTTTACTTTTTTATATATATACAGTACACTTTTGAAAAGAGGACTATTACAGCTGTTTTTGAGAGTTTACCATCTACAGTTAAAAAAAAAAACAATGGCTTTTGTTTTTGTGTGTAACCATGGTGTAGTCATTTTTTTTTTCTTTTTAAAATGCATTCTAAGAAATACATACGTACGGTATTACCATCAATCCAGATCTTTTATAAACTCAGCTGACATTTTGTCATGCTTAGGATAGGTGAATCCAGGGATGCTTGGCTTCTTTTATCCTATAAAAATAATCTTGTTTTATTTTTAGACTTGTGTATGTTTGTTTTTGTTGTTTGTCTGTGTGTTTCTTCGCTTTCTTCAAGAGAAAAAGAAGTCCCCCATCTTTACAGTAAGGTATGAAACTTACTAAACTAATTGTAATATTATCTTGTTATAATTTAAGGTGTGGTAGGTGGGGACTGCAATGGGGCCACCCCATTACCTTTTATCCAGTGCACATTTTTTTGTAAGGTACTGCACAACTGGCTACTAATATTGCCAGACCATTTCTGGGTTAATATCCATGTTACCATCCATTGCTAACCTTTTTATTGCTACAGTATTCGAGTGGTCTCTTCCACCAGTAGGAGCTGGAAGGGGGAGCATACTACCCTTCCTTCCAGTGTAATACCCACAAAGGTTGCAAGGTACATTACTGTCTCCCCATAATGGGAAATACTAGAAAAGATGTATCTGCTAATAATTGTTTCTTATTTACAGGTTTTAAAAAGACTCAAGGTATTTTAACAGTTTAACCCAACCCAAGTCCCTCTGCTATTTCTAGTGCAAACAGTTAACCTCATACCTATCATTGGTACAAGGGCTTCTGCCCTCAGCAAGTAATCAGTTAAGCTGGAGGGGGGAGTTGTGTATGTATTTCCACATATTCATTCTTCTGATTGTCTTTTCAGCTTTCTTGTCCTGTCAAAACAAATGTAAAACAACTTCTCACATTTATGTTATAATGTTTTGATATACATCTTGCTACACTGTAGCATGTGTGTATTCAGAAAAGTGCTCCACATGTATAAATGTTTTTAATGCTCACAACCAAACCTAAATACTGGGGCCAGCATTGCTGACCCACCCCTAAAATATGTTCTAAAGCACAACCCCAGACAAATCAATACTCTGTTTGTCTCATTACTCACAGGTACCCCTGAAGAATGAGTGCACTCTATGCAGGTTTTGTCATTTAGATCTTAATAATTATAATATACAGAATTTAGATTGTGCTCCAAACCTATGCTTCAAGCCTTACCTCACTCAGTACTTTGGAGTATTTCACTATACAGGGTAAAGAAGGTAAACCCTTTCACTTGTCACAGGTGCAATAGGCACTGTTTTTAAATTGGCATAGGCGAACAATATATATTAGTCCCACTATTGCATAGTGTAACAGGCATATTGCTATGAACTATATGTTTGAAGCATGTTATTGTAACATTACAAGATTTTATAACTCAGGTCTCTGTTAGGCCTGCTTGCAACAGACAGAAATTATGTTCATCACTGTATAGCTGCTTCTGTAATTTGAAAGCAGGGTGTAACCATAACATTGTCATGGATTTACAGATGGTCAAATGGTATATTGGACCTCTGCCTGCACCCCCAGGTGTGCGGTTGACATCCCATTTTTATTTTTCTCTTTCCAATTGCCAGAATTTAGGCTCTGTCACACCACTCTTTACAAAACAAAAAGTCATTGGTTTAAAAGATTGTTATTTATGTGTTTTTAACTCAGTTTCTAACACACTTTGCAAGTTTGCAGGTTTCCACGGTGTGGCACACATAAGATCTCCATGTACAACAGCAGTAATAATTTCATACAAGTTGCCAAGACCTTCATTTTTTTTCCTAAAAAGAAAACAACTGCCACAGCTTTGATGTTATCACTATTTTTGTGCCTGATTGGTTCCACATAAGAACTATTACATGAATCAAGTTATTACCTCTGCAAGTGTAATGTTTTCAGCAAAATTACACATATTTCTAGAACTTTAAATTAACTGAAAAAGGTGCAGTCAGTTCAGACTCTGCAATCAAGCTTACTATGAAGTTAAGTCTGGGGTAGGGGCAATCCCTTAATTTCAGCAAGAAGATTCTTCTTCGATGTACCTTCAAGCAAGACATCAATTTTCTTCACTGCTGCTTGTTCCAAACGTGACTGGTACTTTATACAAACCTATTGCTCTATTGTGGACTGTGTTTTTAATGGTTTATTGTAAACTGTTACCTTTTTATGGACTGTTAATCTTTGTGCTGGGGTGTAATCAAGTACCATAACACAAATGCCATGCCAGTGTGTGTGTGGCTACTCCTTTAAAAGGACTCAATGCACAATCTAATGCACCCCTGGCCAGTGTGTCTGCCAATCAGCCATCCAGCAGCCAGCAACATGAACACCAACTTTTCTACTATGCTGGTGTTTTGTTTTTTAAATTATTGTCTGCATTGCCCCATGTGTCTTGTGGGGCTACCACTGTTCTGCAAATGACATTTCACCTGTACTGTAACTACACCAACCTGTGGTTACTTATATAAACTTTATGGACTGTTAATTTCATGGACTGTTATGTTTTATAAGGACTTGTATGTCAAGAGACATTATCAACGGATTCTTCAATCAAGCTCCAAGGGTGTGCCACATCTCAACACAAGGTAGCATCTACCTTATCCACTCTCAAAGTGGATTCCATGAACTCTTCTTCATCAACAAATATTGTTATGTCATATTGTGTTATATGTCGTCTCACATGTTAGCATCTTTTCACATATTTCAATTGTGGTGTTGACATCCCTGAGTTCTGCACTATGTTTTACAAACTCACCATTTGTGTTCTATCTGTAACCACCCCTGTACCAACTCCAGAACAGGATGCTTTTTATAAATGCCTTAACTATCTGTATGCTGGCAACCAGTTTTAAATCATATACCTATTCATCTAGACTAACAGTTTAAGAGTAAAAATGTTTATTTAGCTTTTTTTTACCTTCAGTTAATAACTAATCTTTACATTTATGTTAAACTTTTGTGAAGGTTCAAGTCCCTCAGGGGCCTTTTTACCTTCAAGGTGGGGACTGTTGAATTTGCCCAGGGGCCCCAAGGCCTAGGTATATATACAAGTTCAGTTATATAAGATTGCTGATAGCCACCTCTATATATACAGTTGACTATGGCAAGGTGTAAAAGGCTTGCAGAAAATACAAATGGCCAATAGATGACTGAATGAGGCTCACATACAAGTTAATATGGCTATCTAGCCAATGGCTGCCAGTGGCTAAGCAAATGAATGATACCACCAGATAAATGCATGTATGTAGAGGCTTTAAATGCTTAACGGTTAAACTAAAGAAAATAAAATAATTCAAGAAGCACACAGTCAAGGTCTAATTTTGAAATTGTCCTATTCAGCAATAGTGTATACCAAAACATGTCTTTTTAAAAGGTTACAGCTGAGATAAGAATGCAGCTGCTATTAACCACACTGGCCTTGAAGATTAAGTTCCCCAATTTGACCACTGTCTGGTTTTGTATCTGTAACCCAGTATTTTTAAAACAATAACATCCCCTTGCATGTTTTTTGTATCCTAAAGTAAGTATTTTTGACAAATAAAAAAAAACCCTGATTACTTGTTTTTCCATTTAAGAATGACCGAATGTCTCTGGTAAAGTGTCAAAAGTATCTTATGACTGAGGTATCTTATGGCCAGTGTATTTTCGAACCCGAGTCTTATGACTTGTTGAATGACGTATTGTCTGTGTTTAAAACTGCTGAGGTAGTTTTTGGGAAATTCCAGCCTTGCATTTTTTTTCTAAGCTTGCTGCACATAAATATGGGACCTATGGTTATGTCCAGTGTCCCTTCGAGAAGACACAGTCTCGGACAAGATGCAGTCTGAGACTATCCATAGATTGCTCAGGGGATCCAGAGACATATGGTTCATGTGTTACTGAAATGCTGTAGCCTTGTAATGCAAATATTACTAGCTGTCTAGATTGCATGTTAGAAACACCCCATTGTGATTGCCCTTTGGCTGTTTTACAACTAAATTGTAACAGAAACACTTAGGTAGTGGTGTACTACCTGATGTTTAAAAATAATGTTAGCATGTATTCCCTTTTGTAAACTAGCACAATAACATTTTTTCTGGCTAATCTTATTAATACTACCATAATAAAGTACCACTAATTTGGCAAAGATATAGCATGTTGGCGTATTGAATTACTGAGAATTACCAACCAGGAACCTGTATAAACTGTATAATTGGATCCAATTAACACCAGGCATTAGTAACAGTGCTGGAAGCTTAAAGATAATACCCACACCACAATAAAAGTGTTATTACCTTTCTTCTCTGTTAGATATGTGCCAGTCACAGATATATGACTCTTCTTCTGACTACCTGAATTCCACCATTCTTTCAGGGCTGCAGTGAGTCCATGCATGCTAGGACCCTGAAGTACCTCTGTGCATGCCTGGAAGGCCTCTACCATCTTAGGAACTGCAACCTCATGCTCCTGGACAAACACCAGAGGCCTCATAGGTGTACATAGGTGGAGCAAAGAACAGCCACGCAGGATGTGTCCCTGCATGTTGTGTAAGGGCCTACAGCAGATGGTCACAGAAAAAGGGTCACAGTAAGAACAGAGGTGATTCCCAGGACTGGCACACTGTGGCCAACCCTGAAATGACCCTGATCCACACCACTTCCATTGATGCTATTTGTAGTCCATAGTGCACTGCTACCATGCTAGGCAGTACAGTAAATGACATGAACAATGATGTTTCCAGTGGCCATATTTGTTGTCCTGAAGGACTATGAAATGGTGGATACCCAATCAGGGGCAATTTATTTTATTTTATTTTATTTAGTTTTTGTTAACCGGGTAAGTGTGCTAGTCAGCAAGTGACTGTTTTCAGGCACGACCCGGGAGGTACAATTACAACACACAAAGAGTACAGCCAGATTATTAAGGCAACGAGTACAAAAAATACAAAGAGAAATACATATGGCAATGTAACATACATTAGTAAACAAAAATATACTTTAGCAATTGATCATGGAACATACTCAAAAATGTGAATAGTAGAAGGCAGAAAATAAGAGAGGATAGGCATCAGTAGAAAAGACACAAGGAAGGAAAACTGGCAAAAGGATGGAAGGGAGAGATTAAGTGGAAAGGAGGTGCCGTCAGATACGGCAACAGTGGGGTGAGGTACCAACCTGCGGCCGGGCCTATGGAGCCGAAAGACGGCAGGCGAAGAGAGGGTGGTAGGGGGGAGTGGCAGTAGACGGCAACAGCAGTAGGAGGTAGAAAAATACAGCCGGGCTGGTGGAACCGATAGACAGCAGGGCGAGAGTGAGGATGCCGGTGAGAGAGGGATAGAGGCAGAGAAGTTACGGCAATAGCGGCAAAAGTGTCAAAGTCAAGCCGAGCCAGTGGAACCAAGAGACAGCAGGGCAGGGAAGGGGGGGTCAGTAGACGGTGGGAGTAGGCGGTAGTAGGTGGAGAGAGGTGACTAAGCACAGCCAGGAGGGTGGGGACTAAGGAGGGGCATGGATGAGGTAGGAACAGGTAAAGGTGAGTTTGGTGGGGAGTGGCAAAAAGGGGGGAAGAGGATATAACAGATGAAGAGGGGAGAGAGCAGCAGTGGGGTTAAGTGAGGAGAGGCTGTGAAGTGAAGATAAGAATGTCATGGAGTAGAATAGCGACTTACAATTGTCAACAGCTAACATTAGGCTTATTAAGAAACAGGTTAAGGCAACATTGATTACAAGGCACAAAATAAAACATTAATTACAAGGCACAGTATAGAACACCCATTTGGACAGGCAAAAGTGCTAGCAATGAGGAAACAGTACAAATGCAGCGGATCAGGTAGGGTCAAAGCAAACACATTTGTCCATAGTAGTGAGGAAAGTCCTGAGTTTGCTTTTAAAAAGTCACATGAGTGGAGACATCTCTTAGATCCTGAGGTAGTAGGTTCCATAGGTGGGGGCAGCATGATGGAAGGAGCCATGCCCTTTTAGTCCGACAAAGGGATGGATAGTAAGTCTGATCAGCCGATCTAAGATTCCTTGTGGGAATGGCCGGCCTGAGGAGATCAGACAGGATAACAGGCTTGGACATCCTTAGGATGGAATCAACTAAATTGTACAAGTAGTACTGCCTGGTAGAGGAAGGAGAGACCAACCAAGGTCCTGATATAAGAGACAATGATGCTGCAGCCGAGGTGCTTTGGTTGCATACCTGCACACATTATTGAAGGTAGTATCCCATAGTTGCAGTGAAGATTTGGTGGCCAAGGACAGGATGGGACACCCATATGTGAGGTTGGCAATAGAATGCCTCTGTCTATCACCAATTTAGCAGAGGGTGAGCAGATATTTGGTTCTGTAGGCAGCCCCAATTTGCAGTTAATTGACTTGCAGGTTTCCTGTATATGTGCTTTCAGGTCCAAGGTTTGATCCAGGTGGATGCCAAGGTAACAAAAGGAAGTGACAGTTTCTATAGGGTCCCCATCGATATCAGAGACAGAGATGGTCAGAGGACAGGATCTAAGCTTGTGATTGGAGCCAAACATCATAACTTTTGTTTTATTTGTATTTAAAACCAGGCATTGAGGGTTCAACCAGTGTTGTACAGCATGAAAATCTGCAGTGAGGGCAGCATTTAGATCCAGGACTTTATCAGAGTGATAATAAATTACCAGGTCATCCGCATGAAGAAGTGAGTGACCTGTGGTGACTAACTCAGGAAGTTTATTACGAATAATAAGAATAGAAGAGGGCTAAGTATAGACCCTGAGGGACCCCAGTGTTGATAACAGCACTGTCTGACATGGATGAATTAAACTTAACAGCTTGTGTTCTGTTGGAGAGGTAGCTTTTGAACCAGGTAGTGACTGGGGAAAGCCCAAGGTACTGAGGGCAGATAGTAGCAGAGAATGGTCAACCAGATCGAAAGCTTTGGTTAAGTCAATGAAGACTGCCCCTGTTAACTTTCCTCTATCCATATTGGTAACAATATCTGAAGTGAATTTTGCAAGTGCTATCATGGTGCTGTGATGCTTTCTAAAACCTTGTTGTGCTGAGCTTAGTAAATTGAATTTCTCAAGGTATTCAGTGATTTGCATGGATACTACTTTTTCCAGGATTTTATTCAGAACAGACAAAATAGCAATAGCAATACTGAGGGTAATCAATTGGCAGGTGAACTGCATGAAGTTTGGCCCTGGCACTAACTATCCATCCCACTAACTACCAACTTGACATACTGTTCTCCCGCTAAGGTGCATGCACTAACAACATAACCCACAGCAATACCCTAGACACTAACCCCAGACCATCACTTTACATGTACTTCAAACAAGATGGTCAGAACAAAGAAGTACAAGATTTGCAGTGTCCCACTGCCATCTGACAGTGTGACAAAATTACATACAGATTGTGCAGAGGACTGAACAGAACTGTTCAAGCTAGCATTCTCTTCAGACGGTGCTAGTGGCACATCACAAGACCTTAATCTACAAAATAATGGCAGCACCTCTGATGACTATGTGCCACACAGAAAGGAACCCAGAAGGGATGTCCCAGATATGAATACCATCATGCAGCAGAACCAGCAGATTATCCAGGTGCAGCAGCAATTAATGTCTACCATGCTACAGAATTTAGCTGAGCTGTCCGAAACTAAGTGGGCTCCAGGCTAGCCAGAACATGTCAGGCACATTCCAAACCCTTCTTCCTTGTCTCCACCATCTCCAGTTCCATGCAGTGACTTGCAAGACTCAAATGGGGAGTTGGAAAGTCACTCCAACATAAAAAGCAAAGAGACTGTAGCAGCCAAAGTCAGTGACAGTCGAGATGTGTTTTTCTGAGTAGGTCCCTGACATTGTATGTGCCATTAAGGCCACAGAAGAGTTTGACATGGAGGCACCTCCCCCACAGTCCAAACCAATTGCATCACTACAGCCTGCAGCCAAACATAACAACACTTTTCCCATCTATGATGCCATAGATGAGGTTATTACCAAAGAATGGGAGGTGACAGAACAAACTAGGATATCAGAGAGACATTCTTGGGACAGGATGTATCCTTTGGAAGAGGACAAACTGAAACTATGGTATACCACACCAGTGGTAGCCTCACAAGTTTCAACATGGCTCAGTTGGTAGCACATCCGCCTCTGGACCAGAAGGTTGTGGGTTCTCATCCCACACCGGGATTGGACTTGCACCTAAAAATCGTTGGCATCTGAGTGCAGTATTGGGTGGTGCTGTACTGCTGGGGTGTGCCATCCTTCAGATGAGACGTTAAACCGTGGTCCCTTCTGTCCATCCTGGTGTTGTCCTGGTAGGTGCCCAGGTGGAAGTAAAAGAACCCAGGGCACTCTTCTCAAAGAGTAGGGAACATTCCCAGTGTCCTGGCCAACATTCCCCTTGCCATAAACCAGTTCATGTAATTATCCAGGCTGTGTGTGGGTGATGATGTGTGATATGGCCGCCACCACACATTCAGTCACTTCACTACCAATCTAGCATTGCTTGTAAAGCATTTTGGATGTATGAAAAGTGCTATATAAATGCTGATTCTTCTTCTTCTTCTTCTTCTTCTTCACAGATAGCAGCACTGAACAAAAAGACAGTGCTTCTATCTGAAGGAACCTCTGTCCTGAGAGATCCCACAGACAGGAAGCTGGAAGACTTTCTCAAGAAGAATTTTAAGCTCACAGGCCTAGGCACTAGGGCGGTGACCACAGCCATATACACAACCAGGCCAAAACTAGTCTGGATGCAGAACATGCAGGATACACTGACTATTGACTCACCAGAATCTGTACTTTTGTGCCAAACTATACAGTTGACCAAGTATTTGGCCCATATGGCCATCGACACACTAAAGGTTAATTCCAGGGCTGTGGCACTGTCAAGCAGAGTGAGAAGGGCCATATGGCTAAAACTGTGTGATGTGAATAACGTGTCCAAGGTAATGCTGAATAAGCCAACCATCAGGATACTCATGTTTTTGAGAAGGGTCTTGAGAGATATCGAAAATGAAACACTAAAGCACAAGGGCAGGATGGCCCAGGCTCATCTTACTTCACATCGAGACAGAGTTTTAGGAAAAACATAGCTTACAAAGACAGACGGTAACCCTATCCAGTCAATTGAAGTTCCAATTTTCATCCCACATACAACACCCACAACTACCTCAATAACAACAGGTCTTATGGATGAGGTCCAGACCCATCTTTAAGTGGCTTCATCCATTTATAAATTTGAACAATCATTTTACCTGTGGTCCTTGCTGCAAGAATTTCAATCCCTACTGCCGAAGAGGGGGAAGGTGCCTGCTGTTTTGGTGTCCTGTACCTTGTCTCACCCTTGTTCAGCTTGGAATTGGAATTGACGGTTGTGGGGAGCAGTGTGGGAAGTCCTGGAGAGAGACTGTGGATGGCTGGGCTTGGAGCCTGGAGGCTGGAGTGGTAGAGGACTGTGAGAGGAGTGTTTACTTGATCTGGTTAGGAAACATTGTGGGAAGTGGTGAGGAGGATCACCTTCTGGCCATTGGTCCTTCAACTAGGAGGTACAATGTGGTGCTGTCACCGGTGGGTGTCCATACCTGCAAAGCTTCTATCCCTCTGGGCAGCAGCTGGAGAGTGGCTTCTATAGTGCCTAGAACCTGGCAGAGGTGTGTGGGACAGTTGGGTCTCCCAAGCCCAGGTGTTTTTCCTGCACTTACTGAAGTATTAGCTGCCTTTATTTTGCTGTCCTGGATATATCTTCTGCAGCCCTAGCAGAGGGGATCACTGTATCATTGGACTTATTGCCTGTTCTCCTTTTGTCTTTAGACTTTCATTAAGAACTGTTCATATCAGGGAATTGGCCACAGCTGATACTGTATTGTATGAGCTTCTCCTCCCTAGTTGCCATCTTACAGCAGTGTGGGAATTTATATTAACAGTCCTGGTACTGTATGCTTTTATATTTTATTCAGCAGCAGTGTTGGAATTTATAAGTTTTGATCACTAGACTTGGATATCACCTCTGGTCAATTGATTTACATGGTGTTGATATCCCATGTAGAATAGAATTAGCAGTATTGAGTTGCCTTGGTGGTATTAAACTGGAACAAGTTTTTCCTCTTAGCCTCAAAGGTGAGAGATTTGAGTGCCTGAGGATATGGACTCTATGGTCCCAAGTGGTGAGAGCACTTTAGACCATTTCTACTTTATGAATTCATGGATGAATTCTATATTTTTGACTTTGTAGTTTGAATTTATTTAAGATGCCTATCCATTTATGTCAGCTCCACAAGCTTTTCCTTTTGTGACCAATGTTTAATTGTTATTTATATAATATGGTATTTTGTTTATTTTATCTTTGTTATTTAGGGGTTGATTTTTGGTGGGGGAGTTAGGAATTTTATTTGGGGATATTTTAAGTGGGAGGTTTTAATGGATTTAGTTTGGGTAGATGGGTTGTTTACTTTAGTTTTTTTTTTTTGTTGATTATTGTATTTTTCAACTGCTTGTGGTTGTTAAATTAGGTTAATTGGATTCCCCTGTATTTAATCCCTTGTGTGATTGGGTGAGTGAGTGCTGAATGAGTGATTTAGTTGTATAATTAGAAGATTTGAACTTGAGTGTAAGTTCTGTGTTTTAGTTAGATTATAATAAGTTCCTGGGATATTGCTTAGAAAGGCACAGCTACTGAGTAGCCCTCCTCCACAGTTAAGGTCCTTCAAGCTCACACCACTTCCTTTCCATATCTATAGGACATGCAGGGCATTGGGAATTGCTCATAAGAGGAGGTCTGGTGGAGGACTGATCTGACTGGCTGCCGAGGAGTCCTAGATTTGGGTGGTGAGACCTAGGATATGCCCTGGGGTGAAATGGACACCGGAGAGGTATTCTCCCTGTCTGGTGTCCATATCCAAGGGCTCCATTGAGAACAATGGTAAACTAGCTAATCTAGCAGTCTCTCCTCATCTTTCTCAGGTTGTGTTATGCAATGCCAGGTTGGTGAGGAAGAAGACTGCCATAATGATGGATTTGATTGCCTCATTTGACCTGGCTGCATAATGGAGACCTGGTTGGATGAAAATGCAGCTCCCATCTTGGAGGCTGCAGTGACAGCTGGGTACTCTGTAAAACACATCCTGAGACAGTATTGCAGAGGCAGGGGCTGGCTCTTTGTTTTAAATCTAACTTTGGCTTCATGATGCCACCTATAGGTCCTACCAGGTCATGTGAGTGTGTGGCTGCATGGGGGGGGTTCCTGGTGTGGGATACAGGGTCCTCCTGATCTATCACCCCCTCCAGGTTCCGGGGTGAATTTCTGAGGGAGATTAAGGAGCTCATTGCCGGCCTACTGCTGGAGTCCCCCAGATGGTTAATCTTGGAGGACTGCAATGCTTTGGTCAACTATGGGCTCTCGACATTTGGATGAAATCTCCTTAAGACTAGGGGGGCTCTGTGCCTGAAGCAAAATGTTACATCAGTGACCGATTTGAGTGGCCACACACTAGACTTGATATTTTCAATTGGCCTTGAGGTCTTTGATCTAGGAGTAGATCTGATTTGTGGTCAGATCATAGTATCACACCCATCTGTGTCTGACCCCTATCTTCTCATCGGAGCTTTCCTTGGTTTGATGAGGAACTGTGAGAGCTGAAGAATAGGGGTCAGAGGTTATAGAGATGTTGGAGAGGTTCTAGCATGCTGGAGGACAAGTTGGCCCTGAAGTCCCATTACGAGGACTATAGGGGGGCAACTTCCTGTAATAAGGCAGCTTTCCTTTCAAGGCAGATTGCATCATCAAAGAACAGACTGGCTCAGCTCTTCCATATGGTTGATGGGTTTTACATCTGGCCTGTCTCTGTGTGGGAGGAGCTGGTTCTAATATAAGATGTGAAGAATTCTCTCTGTTCTTTGTTGACAAGGTGTCCTCCATCTGGTTGGAGGTCTCCTGCAGTGCCTCTCTTGGGGATTGCAGGGCTCATTATGTGATGTGCCAGAGCACTCCTCTGATCTGGGTGGAGTTTGACCCAGTTGGGGTGGAGGAGGTGGTGGAGGTTGTCTAGATGCTGCAGCCAATGCACTGTGATCCCAACCCAGATCCAACCCAGCTTTTGGTCAGATGTTTGGACCTGATTAGACCTGTGGTTGCTGAGATCATCTGGAGTTCCTTGAGGAATGATGTTTTTCCCATTGGCTTCAAAAGATGTCTTGGTTAGACCCCTGTTAAAGAAGTCCTCATTGGATCCGGACTGCCTCGGCAACTACTAACCTCCCATTTTATGGAAGACTATAGAAAAGGTGGTAGCCATTCAGCTTGAGGGTAGCCTTGCCTACTCCTCCACCTATGATGTTTTTCAGTCTGGATTTAGTGCCGGGCATAGCACGGAGACCACCTTGGCGAAGGTGCTGAATGACCTCCTGATAGTGAGAGACAGGAAAGAATGTACCATCTTGATCCTCCTGGACCTCATGGTGACATTTGATACAGTGGACCTTGAGGTGCTGCTTGACTGGCTGAGGCTTTGGTGTGGCCTATCCACTATAGTCATCCAATGGTTTAGGTCATACCTGACAGGCAGGATGCAGAGGATGGTAATGGCACTTGCCTCATCTTACCCGAAGCCCCTGACCTGTGGATTTCAACAGGGGTCAGTCTTGTTGCCCTTCCTGTTCACTGTATACATACTGCCACTGGGGGACATCATCAGATGGTAAGTGCTGGGTTTTCATTGCTATGATGATGATACCCAGCTATACCTGTCCTGTTCACTGGATAGTCAGATAGTGTATAATGTGCTTAACAACTGCCTGGCTGAATTCCAGGCTTGGATGTCTCATAACTAGTTAAAGCCTAATCTAGAGAAGACTGAGATGGTGGTGGTGGATCTGGGTTATCATGGTGGGGATGAGACATGGTGGGATCCCCCAGTCTTGTTCTGGGGTGGAGTACCTCTAGCCCCATCTAAGCAGGTCAAGGATCTGGGAGTAATCTTCTATGATGGCCTAACATTTGATGCTCATTAAGAGTGGATTTTTCAGTTAATCATTTTATTTAGCAGTTTTCTGTTTTATACATATATCCTTAAAAGATCTGTTAGACAGTGTATAGTTTCAGTCATACAGTAAATGTAAATTCGTCACTTGGGCATATCTTGTGAGGTTACTTAAGCAGACAAACTGATTTCATAGACATGCTCATTTGCCTCTTCATGTGTGATGACCTACAAGGTGCTGTACCTCCTTTTGGGTTATTGTTTGTATTATACACCCAAGTATCCTTCTCCTGCTGTTGTTCTTGAACATACACACTGATGTGGGGGCAGCTTGCTGAAAGAATGGAGTGCTAAGATTTTCCAGTGTTCCCTAGTGTTTGGAACTTTTTTAGAGAAAGAAACTGGAACAGTGGATTCTCTGCTGGAATTTGGAGCATGATTCAATGGGTGGGCTTTCTGGCCAGGATAAGCTTGGATGAGAATATCACACCCGTAGTAAAAGAACACATAGTGAAGGAACAGATTGCCAGTCTTGATGGATATATTTTATGCCAGGAATTGTGGACATCTGCGTTGTGGAACTTTAATTGATGTGGACAGCATATATTTGTTCTATGTATTAAATCCACAATTGAATTATTATTTAAACTTAGTGAGAGTGTGTGAATTTGTGACACCATCTTACAGAATCACTAGGGAAATATTGCTATTAATATTTTTGGTTTGTTTTTAAAAAAAATGAAAACATGTAATAGAAAGGCTGAAAAAGGGCAAATAAGGGAAAAGTGGATACCCAGAAGAAAGATGCAGCTGGGAGAATAATACAATATCGTTGACCTAATTTAAACCAGATTAAATTAAGGGGTAATACGAAAATCTTAAAAATTAACCCCAGGGCAACCTCGTCTCCTATGGCAGAAAATAATGAATTATATACAACCCATCATTTATTTAAGGAAATTAGAAGATTAGGAGAAAATGGTTGTGTAGAGCTTATTGAGAGGCAGCCCAGTAATATAACTGATATGAGTGGCCCAGAGCTACATATTTCTGATTTAAAAGCATCCAAACAAACAAAGGGAAGACCACATGAGAGGAATATTGTGCCCCCCATCCCTAATGTGGAGATGATCTCTGGAACATCAAGGTTTAAGGAAGTAACTGTAAGGCAGTTGGATAATGATTGTTCTGATTGTTCTGATTTAATCATCTGTGGAACAAATAGTATTATAGAGAGTCAAGTAAAGGGTCCCTCATCCCTCCAGGAGAATGACGTGAGCCCAAAAATGGGTAATCAACAATGTAAGAGAGCATCTGGTTCCTTCTTAGTGGAATTCAAATCTTCCCTGACCCCATATATAAAAATGGGACATCAATTACCGTTGACTAAAGAATAAAATGGTGCCCTAAGAAGTCATTCCAGTAGTGGGGAAGGAAAATTGGATTTTGATAAACAAGAAACATCCAGTGCTGATAGCCCCTTAATATTAAAATTAGATGAACTAAAGAAAGAGATTGTGTTCGGTAATGCACAAATGCTTGAAATGGTTACTCTTTTTCGGGTGTTAATTGAATACTTTGTGGATAAGACCAGGTCATGGGATGCTATTCCTGAAATGAAGGGAAATAATAATATTGAGCGAGAACATGGAACTGAACTGGAGAATGGAATTTTAACAGTAAGAAGTAGCAGGGAAAAAAGAAATGAAGGTCAGATAAATGGTAGTAACATGCTTAAGAAAAACAAAGAAAAAAACAAAAGAGATGAAATAAAAGTAATGAAACAAAGAACAATTAAAACAACAACAGAAGAAATTGCCAATAAAGAGGTCAAAGAGATAGATCTGGTAATTAAAGACCTTAACCATAGAAGAGCGACCCTTCAAAAAAGGGGTGTAAATAGTAGGCAGGACCAATTAAAGAAGAAAACTGGGAGCATCCAAAGTAAGGAAGGGAAAAAAATAAATAACAAGCTTTGTGAGGAAGGAAGGGTAGAGATTGGAAATAATACTGAAAAACCCTCATTAAATAAAACAAACCAAAAAAATAAAGCAAGATTCGAGGAAGACAGGGGCAATAATGCAAAGAATAAATATGTTGAGTCTCATAAAGTGATGATGAGGAAAAATAGAAGTTAATTATAGCATGGGAGCTTTTGCCTACGCTGTTTGTAAGAGGAGTCCCAAGACAAAGGAATGAAAACCCCTATACATTGAAATTAACTGCCTATAACCTTTTTAAAGGGGTATTGGGGAATAAGCTAAGCTGGCAAGATATCAGATCAGTTTATAGATATCTAGCTAATCCATATTAAGGATAGTTGTGTGTAGTCCTGAGAAATATTAATATATGAAAACTTATCCTCAAAGAAAAAGATAGTTTTGGAGAATTGGGGATATTATTGGATGTGACTATTAGAACTACACCTGAAGGTAATGTGAATATAAGAGAGGGACAATTTGGACAATCAGGAAAGAATATAAATGAGATGAGGGGAAGCAACCCAGCTAAACAACCAAGAATCACTGCTTTTTTAAAGTCGATTGAGAAGGTCCATATGTTACAGGGGGATGAATCGGGTTATATGGTTAAAAGAGGAAGGAAACAGTTAGGGCAAAGAATAAACAATTCAGTGGTCGGGTCTGATATCGAAACACTGAAAGCAAGAATCCCAGGAGTCAGTATATTTCTTGCCAATGATTTTAATGTTCGGTTTGGAGAAGGCTTAGAAGGTCCCTCAATATAATGGGGGATTGATGATTTACTGAATATCCCCATTAGACAGTCAAGAGATAAGCTGCTAAACAAAAATGGTAAGGTGCTACTGCAGTTTTTAATTAACTATAGTTTAAGAATTTTGACTGGCAGAACAAGAGGTGACTGGAGGGGGGAGGTTACCTTCCCCACTTCTAAGGGGGGTAGTGTATTAGATTTTTTTGTATAGTGGATGCTATACATTATCCAAAAGTAAATTATTTAAAGATTTTAAAGTAATGGTAGAGTGATCATTTCCCTGTGAATTGTTCACTGAAGTTAGGGTTTAAACAAATGAGTAAAAATCATAAACAAGAAATAGAGGCAAATCAGAATATGTGTATTAAGTATAGAAAAAATCACATGGAATGAATATACAAAGGATGAAACAGAAGAGATTATACAGTATTATAATTATAATTCAGATATGGGAATATTGGAGAGTAATTATGGAATTGTTCGTAAAAAATTGGCAATACAAAAAATAAAACAATATGAGGCTCATATGTGTGAAATATAGGATGCACTTAGTTCAAGAAATAGAGGAATGGTAAAGCTATGGATCAATAAAGGTAAACCTTGGTTTGATAAGGAATGTGAACAATTAAGAAAAAAGATAAAGAAAGTCTGGGAGTTAAGGTTAAAAAATACTACTGTGTCTGTATTGAAGGTGTTCAGAAACTTGAAATGTGAATACAGAAATAGGTTATATACCAAGGAAAAATTGTACTAGAATTCCCTTTGGGATAAACTACAAGGGGCAATATGGAAAAAAGATAATCAGTTATTCTAGACCCTGGTAGCATATGGATGTAATGAAAGTAACGTGCAATATACTCTATTAGGAATGATTTCAGAAAATCAATGGATTTGCCATTTCTGTGGAATCTATAATAACAATCCGGATAGTGAGCCTGAGGAATATCTGGTAGAAGAAAACTTAATCTCAAGTGTACTCCACTTTTCCCCTTTGGAGGCCAGAAGGGCAATTATGGCCCCAAAAAAGAATAAGGCCCCCGGAGTAGATGGGATCTCTGCAGAAGTTTTTCAGTATAGTTTAGATCATTGGGTTAGTGTGCTGACTCAGATATTTAGGATAATAGGCCAATTTTATGTTCTACCTTCTAACTGGAATAAAGGGGTGATCGTATCTCTTTTTAAAAAAAGGACAAAAACAAGATCCTTCCTGTTATAGGTCAATTACACTGTTGCCGGTGGCATAGAAAATTTATACACGATTATTATTAATAAGATCATCAGCCTGGGTAGAAGAAAATGATTTGATATCTAAATTCCAATATGGATTTAGAAAAAGTTTTAACACTTTGGACTTGATTTTTACATTAAAATATATAATAGATTTATATGTTATGGTTAAGAGAAGTTTCTTGTATGTTTGTTTTGTCAATATTAGGGCTGCATTTCACTCTGTAAATCGGTGTAAATTATGGGAGATATTAGACACTAGAAGAATTGATAAACAGTTACTAAGAATGTGGCAGGTATTACATTCCAATACAACGGCTGTAGTTAGATATTCAAGGGATGGTGCATTATCTAAGGAAATAAATATTAGAAGTGGGGTTAAACAGGGTTGTCTACTTGTCCCTCTACTTTTTAATTTATATATTGAGAATGTTATAAAAGAAATTGCAAAAATACTTTCCCCATAATAAATAATGAAAAGATTCAAATTTTATTTTACACAGATGATGCTATTGTTATCTTGCAGACCCCATTACGCTTAAGAAGAGGTGTAACCAGTCTTCTAAATTCATTGGAGAAATTAGATTTGGAAGTGAATGTTGATAAAACAAAAATAATATCATTTGGAAAAAAAGTGCAAGCAAATAAGGTTTGGGAGATTAAGGGGAAAAGGATAGAGGAAGTAAAAGAATATAGATATGTGGGTATCATATTTGAAAGCAATTTGTTGTGGAACACACAAATGGTAGAGATAAAATTAAATCATATATCTAAATGAATGCAAATAAGTATGCAAATAACTTCTTTGTTGCCCTTAAATGGACTTTCGAATTGAAAACTGTTTGCCAGACATTATATGGGAGTGAAGTCTGGGGTCCTTTTATTAATGAAATAAAAACTGAAAGTATTTAAAATAATTTTTTGAGGAATGTACTTAATTTGCCTATGAATTGTCCAACTGCATTTAAGAGACTTAAGGCTGAGTTACGTCTTTTATCTGCTAGAATTAAATGTAGGGCAATTAATTACTGGAATAAAATAATGAATATGGCCAATAATAGGTTACTGAAATTATGTTGGATATATTATGTGGATCGGCTGGAGGCTGGTCATGCCCCGGCGACGTGGTTCTCCAGGGTAAATTTGATGGTGAAAAGAATGGTCATGGAAGATTTGTGGTCAAATAGGGCATTGGCTAATGTGAACTGCTATGCAAAGGAGGTGGGTCAGAGAATTAATGATGTTGAAATACAGAATGATTTGTCAAAGATCCATGAGATAGATACACAAGGAATATATTCAAGAATAAAACTTACTGGTGAAACTGAATATTATTTAGTCTATTGTGAAAATAAATGGCATAGAAATATGTTATGCAACCTAAAATTGGAAAGTTTGGGAATAAGACAGCTGCAATATAAGTGGTGGGGCCATTTTTGGAATAGATTGAAATGTAAATGTAAAAATGTGGAAACCTTTAGTTTAATGCACAGATTGTTAGAATGTGAAGAACTGGTGAATGAGAGAATGACATGGGTAATGCCGCTTACTCATGTAAGTAATCTGAAATGTAAAGAGAGTTGTATGAAACAGCTATTAAAGATTGGGTAAAATGAAAGATATCTATGGCCTTGCAATCTTTTTAAATAGAATAGAGATAGGTTGAAACATGCTTTTAGATTTAGAACACTCTGTTTTTAAGTGTAGTGTCAATATAATGTGATTTTTGTATTTATCATTAATATGGCATGGTGATGTAATAAATAGAGAATAAAGTACGGGTGGTGTGTGTAACGAGATTTTACACATGCCCGAGGGGTTGGATGCCATATAAACCCCGAGAGAGAAGCTTGAGGAGTTTATCCAGGCATCCAACCCTGAGGGTGTGTGTAAAATTTGAGTTTACACACCACTCCATATTTTATTTTATATAATTGCTGTGTTAGGCTTTTTCACCACAGCAATTATAAAATCAACAGGTTCCAGTGTATTCTTCAAGTGTACCCTGCAGTCAGTCCTTTTAGTCCGGGGCCAAGATTTTCGTTTTTTAAAATGATTTGTTTTCCTTTCTGCAGGTCTTTGTGTGTTCCCAGGGTATATGGGGGGGGGATAAAAGGAAAGGACTTACTGCTGAGTTCTTGTGGCAGTTCTGTTTCAGGCGACATGGAAGAGGTGAACTGTCAGAACGTTTCGCACTGCTGCTTGAGTATGTGCACAGCATGGGAAATAGTGCGTGTGTTTGCTATTATAAACACTCCTTTATAACGGCAAATTACACCATGATTTCCCTATGGGAAAAGCCTGAGCCGGTTATTAACATACAGCATACTATTTGCCAGCAGATTAGGTCTTACGGTCTATCGAGTCTGCTCGAACCTTTGTTCCTTAGTTGGGTGCCGAGACCCTCCCATCCCTTGTGCTCCAGAAACCCCTATCATCCATCCCCACCCCCCTGGGACAGGCCATCATCTGATACATCCACTTTCTGTGTCTGTCCCACCCTCTCTTGAAGCCCTCCACTGTGGATTTCTGAACCAGCTCACCAGGCAGTGCATTCCAAGGGTCCACCACCCTCTCAGTGAAAAACCTTCTCCTCTCCCTCACCCTTCTACCTTCCAACTTCAAACCATGCCCTCTGATGATACCTCCCTGCTTTAGTCTAAAGATCCTCCATGTTTACCTTATTTATCTCCTTGAGGTACTTGAAGACCTCAATCATGTCCCACCGCCTCCTCTCCTCTCCTCCAATTAAAACAGGCAGAGCTCCTCAAGTCTGTCCTCATACGCCAAATCCCTAGCCCTCGGATCATCTTTTGTTGCCCTCCTCTGTACTCTCCAGGAGCTGTATGTCCTCTTCAAGTGTGGTCTCCAGTACTGTACACAGTACTCAAGGTGTGGTCTAACCAGTCCATTGTACAGCGCAGAATCACTTCCTTGCTCCTAGAGGTGATCCCCTACGATGCATCCCAACATCCTGTTTGCCTGCTAGCTGCCTCCTGCACTGCTCAGAGTTATTCATACATGCATCCACCATGACCCTAGGTCTTTTTCCCTATTGAGGCCTCCAGCCCCTCCCAGGGTGTACCTGTGTTTAGGTTTCCCCGACCAAGATGCAACACCTTGCACTTGGTGATATTAGAAATTTAATTCCATGTGTGAGCCCAGCTTTCCAGGGTGTCCAGGTCTCTGCAGGGCCAACCTTCCCTCTTCTCCTCAACTACTGCTCCCATCTTGGCGTCATCACAGAGAGACTCATTTCACACCCTATACCCTCCCTGATGTCCGATATGTATGCATTAAACAGGATCGGACCCTGGACCGAGCCCTGCGGTACCCCACTACCAACCTCTCTAGGGTTCGAGAGCTCCCCACAGACCACTACTCTCTGAGTGTGTCCAGCTAGCCAATTTTCAATCCATCAGCATTATTATATTGCTGTTTTATACATCTTATTGAAATAAACAAAAAAAGTTGATTTAATCTTTGCATTACTTGGTAATTTTAGTAACATAGGAGTTAAACAATGAGTACTTCGTTAAAGTGTAACATAAGAACAGAAGCCTATACTGTTGTTATGCCTGGGTTATATACCACCAAATGACCCACATATAATCGTAACCTTATATTGCTACAAGTATTAGTGCCTTACACAGTCTTGTAATGTTTTACCTTGTTTTATTACTTATGTTAGTGGTCTTTATTATATTTGCTAAACTTATAGCTGTCTGAAATATATTTATCTATATGTTATGCTTCTGCCATATATATTCTGCTATACTCATAATCACTCATATCCTGTAGTTTTCCACTATTGTGACACGTAGTGTGTTTTTCTGATTATGTTGCATATATTTCCAGACAGTCTGGAAATAACAATAGATAACACTTATTCTAGCTGAGCTATCATTTTCTAAGATATATGCCAACCATGCACTCTTGCTTCCCGGGGTCCACCCTGATATCATACTCTGTATACTATATCAAATTGTATTTGTCTGCCTTATCCAAATGTTGCATTCTCATTAGCAGAGTACATATGTAACTGCCAGCCAGCCCCTCCCCAGTTTTCTGAGATTGTAGTGTTCTTTCCATACATTTGTTCATTTCGTGTTTAGATTTATTTAGTATGTGTAACCCAAGTGCTGACTAGTGGAAATCATCCTTTTTGTAACTCCTTGTTACCTGCTTTGGTGTGAGTATGCAATAAATATTTTCTTTATTACTTGTTTGCCCTGTGTATTCCTTACTCAGCACATGCATACAAGAACCTGAATTATAAGCTGGACTTATAATTAACATTATTGGCGATCCATGGCTGATGTTGTGACTAGTGAGGAATTCATAATAGGCAAGTTGCTGTGTGTGTTGTTTAATTCTTGTCAGTCTGTGTTTTTCCTACAGAGTTAGTAGAGACACAAAACAAATAAAAATATAACACACAGCTGTTTGTGGTAACTTTTTCTGTGTTTTAAAGTTATCCACACATGTCTCCCATTTGCCATTGTTCATCTACTGTGATTCCGAACATGGCAGCTGACCAGCAAATGGTTAAAGGTTTCTCCTGCTTAACAGGCATGTCTATGGTAATTAGCAAGGAGCTGAGTGAAGATATCTCAGTGTATCTCAAATCACAAAGTGGTTGGGAAAGCTATAATGAATTAACTAAAGATGAGTTCATCAAAAATGTTTCAGATCCAATTATGTTGATATGTGAGCAGTATAGTACACTGAAACAGTCAACTAACAGGCAGTCCGCTAAGGGCCAGCTTCTAGCAATATTGTTAGCATTGTTAGAGGCTTCATTACAGATGCTGATTTCTGTGAAGTCTAGTTTTACTGACTATAAGAGATTAGTTGGTGAGAACTCTGCAGAACATTCTAAAAATGTAAACATACTTCATTCTGAGCTGCAGGCATTACGTCAGCAGTGTGACTGCCAGTTAGCTACCTCAGATGAACACACTGACATGAAGGTAGTCAAGGAGGCAGTATAGCACAGTGGACTAAGGCTCTGAGCTGCAAATCTGGTGACATCCAGCAGACCAGACCTGGTTTTGAATCCCACAGCTTCCACTTGCATACGGTGTGACCCTGAGCAAGTCACTTAACCTCCTTGTGCTCTTAGGTCGCTCCTGTAAAAAAAGCTTTCAGCTTAGTGTGCTATACCTGGTTAAAACAACTAAATAAATAAAAAATAAATAAATAAATAAAAGGTATGTGAGCTGAGTGAACATTGTGATAAACTTCAGATAGATAAACAGCAAGTTTTACAAATGAATGATATGCTCTCTAATACTAACGAGTCTTTGATTCAGGAGAATGATGACTTAATAGCTGATTGCAAACAGGGGAGTCATGATTTAAAACAATTGAAGCTAGATCATGTAGCATTGTCTACCACCTACAAGGTGTTATAGAATTATATGTCTAGAGGTTTGTTTGTTACAAATGCAAAGGTTAATCATGACAAATGTTTTGCAAAAATGGCAAAGTTATGCTGACATGTGTTCCTTTTACAAGGTCACTTTAAAGCTATGAAGGGCTTTAATTATGTTCCCTTTGATGTTTATTCCTCTGGAGAAGAGAACTCTGATGCAGAGAGTTCTGTAGATCAATCAGTACAGGCTATGGCTGTCCCTGTTCCTGTTTTATCACAAAATGGTGGGTGTCCTCATTCACAAAATGGAGGTGGAGTTCAACATCTTGTGCAGCAGTGCCATTCACAAAATGGCTCTGACCTACAACAAAATAGCCACTCTCAGGCGGTCCTCCTCCAAGACAACCATGCCCCTACCCTCCTACAAGATGGCTGTACCCATACAGCCTGTGTCCTACAACAAAATGGCTGATGGCAGCAAGCTAAGGATAACTTAACGCTATCCTACACCCCTGCAATTGCTGCTTTGAATTCAAACAACAGAGTTGAAATTAATGTTGTGCTCGATGAGGATATAGGGAGACTGGAGACTGCTGATGGGCAGCAGAACAGATTGCATGAGGAGGTTAATAAAATGATTAAGGAAGCTAGTTCACAGGAAAGTGTACTGAAGTCTGTTGCACAGACTACTGCAGAAATTGGACACAAAACCTCCAGAGCGGTAGTTCTAGAAGTTGATCAGAAACCACCTACAGGTAGCCCCATGCAGATTGCCCATTCAGCACAACAAATTGCTGACAGCATTGGGTGTATGCTGTCTAATGATGATTTGAGCTGTCATCTGGCAAATGTGAGCTCACACTGTGAAACACTTAGCCTTCCAGAGGACTGCAAGGTTAAAGTCTTAAGGTTGACAATTGAACCTGGGCTCTAGCCCAAACTTAAACCAGCTGTACAGAATGGTGCTAACATGGATTTTGATGATATCTGTACTAATTTGTTGTCTGCTGCCAACCTAGGAGTTGTGGGTGTGTGTTTAGCCTTGAATGTGAGACAACAGGCTAGAGAATTCCCTGCATCATACCATTCCCACTTGTGGATGGCTTATCACTCAGGCAAGTTCCTTGCAAAGGAGGAGCATAGCACTGAACAGACTGAATGCAAGGATTTGTATATCAGAAACATAACACCAGCCTTATGTGAGAGGGTTGAGTGTGCAGTGTTCTCAGAACAGGACACATTTGATAAAATTCAAATGGTAACTGAGAAGCTGTATCAGATTTATATCAGGTCTCTCAATTCTAAAGACAAAAACAAGGTTGCTGCAATTCAGCCAGCCTACCAGAGGCATCTCCACTTATGCAGTGGAAGGGGGGAGGGCAGCATCCAGCTCAGCTGCCGCCACTACCCCAACCAAGGGAGTGGGGAGATACAGAAATGAGCATAAAAAACGTATAACAAGAATAACTATCAGGGTATGAGGTATAGTAATGCTAATCTATATAGGACTACTAAAGGCAGTGGGGATTACAAAAGTGGACCACCATATAAACAGATTGTTAAGGAAAATAAAGATTGAGAGAGAGTTAAATCATGTCAGATCTGCTAGAACCCCTGGTTGTGACTGCATCGTGGCAGCGATTGCTCCAGCATTCCAAACCCATGATGGGTGGGGGGATAAAGGACCTGAAATGGTTCAGGCATTACAGACACTTTTTACTGCTCCAACACCACCCCACCCCCCTATATTAACAGCACCAGCTGCACCTATCATGTAGCTCTCTCCACTGACACCTGCCACTGTAGCATCACCCATGGCAGCAATGGCTTCTAATTTCCAAAGTCAGTTATTTCCAGCTTATAATGTGAATGAAGCCAGAACTGGTAAGAAAGTGCAAGCAATGGTTGCACAACTCACGGGGAGGGTCCCTAATATGTCACAATGACAATTAGAGGCACCAGTCCGCATTGTTTCCCCTTTGGTTGTGGATACAAGTGAAAGGTCATGTGTACAGACCATGGTAGGGGGCTGCCAACAGATAATGCTGCTTGATACAGGAGCAGCTATGTCAGTACTACATGATGAGGACCCAGCTTCCTCACACTAGTCCACTGGAAGGTTGACCGGTGCTCAAGGTGTGGATGGTACCATATTGCGGACATACAGGTCCATCCCCATTTCAGTAGTAGTGGGTATCCTAAACACCCAATTCACTCTCGACCTTATGGTATTATGTCATCATCCCAGTATTTTAGGGATTTATTTCCTTGCACATAATGGCTGCATTGTGGATTTAGCCAACAGGGTAATGATTCAGATTCCAAGCCAGTACCATACTATCATGATATGTGATTCACATGTCCTGGCTGCTATTACACACATGATACTGAGTATGACATCATAAATGTCCACAAGGATTATGACTCATTTAGTGAGCTGAAGCATATACTTGCAAAATGACAAAATGTGTTTGCAACAAATAAACATGATTGTGGCAGGATGAAAACATCCATTGAAGTAACAGACCCAGACCCTGTTAGACAAAAACAGTACCCTTTTCCTGCAGAAGATTTGCCATTATTAAGAGAGACTATCCAGTCTCTACTCCAACAGGAAGTGATTAGACCATGTGTTTCAACCACAAAGTCCCCCATTTGGCCTGTGAAGAAACCAACTGGGGCTTGGAGACTCACAATTGATTATTGAAAATTTAATCAAGTAACCCCAAGCTGTGCCCCAACAGTGGCATCAGCACCAGATGTGTTAGGGATGTTAACACCTGACTGCAAATGGTTCAGTACATTGGACATTTCCAATGGATTTTGGTCTTTACCATTGGCTAAGGAAAGCTAATATAAATTTGCCATCACTTTTGAAGGTCGTCAGTACACATGGACATGACTCCCTCAGGGGTTTCCTAATAGCCCTTCCCTCTTTCATATACACATGAAAGATGCATTACAGGGATTTTCAGCCCTTGAATGTCTTCTGCAGTATGTGGATGATGTGATCTTGTCCACAGATACCAAAACAGAACATTTGGTTCTACTTGATGAGCTACTGACCCTCTTACAGAGGGCAGGCCTCAAATGCAACCTTTCTAAAGCACAGTTGTGCCAGAAAGAAGTCACCTTTCTGGTCCTCTGCATGACTGAAAAAGGCAGAAGCCCAGACTTGAACAAGATTCAAGGATTACAAGACTTGCCCCAACAGACTAGTGTGGCAGATCTTAGACATTTCCTAGGTATGGTTAACTACTCTAGGGATTTCATTTGTGATTTCACACAGCAGGCAGCACCTCTGTATGAGTTACTGAAAAAGAATGTCCCGTGGACATGGGGTCCAACACAGACAGAAGCTGTAACCAGCCTAAAAAAGTAGCTGACCTCAGTTCCTGCTTTGGGTAATCCAAATCCCTCTTTGCCTTATCATTTGGAAACAACAGCTACAAATGTAGCCATTTCAGTAGTTCTAGCACAGAAATCTAATGGACACATTAGGCCTATTACCCATGCATCACAAATGCATTTTCTGGTGGAGAGAAAGTATAACCTCTGTGAAAGGAATCTCCTTGCTACTTTCTGGGCTGTGAAACACTTTTCATACATCATTGGTTATGGCTCCTAATGTTCTGCATACCGATCATCCGCCCACTAATTTTCTGTTGTCGGATAGAGTCAAAGACAGCTCTGTCTCTAACACTAGACTTACACATTGGTCTCTTCTTTTACAGGATCATCACATTATAGTACACTCTACAAAATTACCACCTCTGTTGGCCCATGGCCTGTTATATACAGGTGATGCACATGAGTGTTCCTTCCAACCGCCTGACCTGCCTGACCCCGGACCTTTTCTTCCTGCAACACCGGAAGTAACATAGAAATATAGAAACATAGAATTTGATGGCAGATAAGGACTGCTTGGCCCACCTAGTCTGCCCATTTTCCTACCTAACAGATAAGCTGCAGATCCTAGTTAACCAACAGCTTACTTCCTCCTACTAAAGTACTAAATGGCATAAACTTGTGTCATGTTTTCTTTGATGGCTCAGCCTCATGCAACAATGAGGATCAGATAGCTGGTTTTGGGGTACTTATTTTGCACCCTGCCAATAACACAGTCCATATTGCCCGGAACTGCGCCATCATTTCTTCACAGTATGCTGAATTGGCAGCTGTGGCTTGTGCTCTGGAGTTGTTAAAACAAGGCACTACAGACACAAGCATTTTCACAGACTTTGACTGGGTCTGTTCCTCCCTGTCTGAATTCTTACCATTTTGGGAGAAAACAAATGTTGCATCCTCTGATGATACACCTGTAAAATACAGACACTGGTTAGTGTGCATTGCAACACTAGCATTACAGTTTAAGCATAATCTGTACATTCATAAAGTTCATTCCCACTCTAACAGTGACTTGTACCATTCTTTCAATGATCAGGCTGACTCTCTTGAGAAAGCCGGTGCTTGAGGAGGGAACAAATGGGAACTGTAAAACCCCTCTACTACAGGTACTGTATGCGTTGCTGCTGAAAAACAATAAACAGCACCTTTTGTGCTGCTAGATCTAGCATCCACACAAAAACAGGACCCTCATCTGAGGGCAGTATTCAAATCTTTGACAAAGGAACTGAGGAACACCTTCCACCACACAGTCCCTACAAGAACGATAGGGATCACCTTCACCTCTCCAATGATAATCTACTCATATCGTATCATAACCCCTGCAATGCTGAGAAATTGTGGATAATGCCTGGACAACTGAGGACAGATTTTATCCATACAGGTGCATGACACTCCTACTGGAGGGCACCAAGGAGTGGACAAAACCCTATATAGACTATCTACTTTTGGATGGTGGCCACACATGAATCATGATGCGGAACACTACATCAATAATTGTTTGATATGTGCACAGAATAATCCAACTTTGGCGAAGAAAAATGCCAAATTGTTACCCCAGAGGCACTCGGGTCCCTGGAATTCCATCCAAATCATTTACATTGGGCTACTTCCAATAACCAAAAGCAACAACAAGTTTGCATTGGTGATCACTGATATGTTCTCTAAATGGGTAGAGGCATTCCCAATGAAAAATAACACTGCAAAAATAACTGTCAGGGTTCTGGTTGAACAACTTTTACCAGATGGTGTCTCCCTTTGAAGGTAGACTCTGATCAAGGTTCGAGTTTTACAAGTGAACTGATGCAAGAAACTCAGAAACTCCTAGGAGTCAGTCAGACGTTTCACATCCATTACCACCCACAATCATCAGGGCAGGTGGAAAGGGCAAACAGGCGGATCAAGCTTATGCTATCCAAATTTTTAAAGTACAACTCTAAGAACTGGAATTCCTTATTAGCTTTGCTCCTTATGGCAATAAGGGCTACACCCTCGGCGAGTACGAAATGTACCCCATTTGAGGTCATGACCGGAAGGTTGATGAGATTACCAGAAACATCTACTTCTGGATTTGAGTGCTCCTACTAATGATAGAGTATTAGTAGACAAATATGTCTAAAAACTGAAATGAGATATCTAACTGATACAGTTGTTTACTGCGAAATGATTGGGCAAGACCCAACAACAGTCAAAGTTACAATTTGACACGACAGTCCATGATGTGGACTGGCAGGTCGGACATTGAGTGATGGTTCTTAGATTTGCTGCTCCTACTCATGCTTTTGAAAACAAATGGGAAGGTTCCTATCCTATTGTCAATAAGTTCAGTCCTTCAGTCTACCAAGTTAGACTGCCGCATAATAAGAAGCTCACTGACAAATGGCTATATGCCAATCAGATGAACTTATATAAAGGAGATTAAACTACTTTTCCTAACCCTACAGGGTGGAATAGTACTGAACTAATCATGTTTTTCTTTTCTTTTTTTTCTTCTAGGTACCTGACTGAGATGGTGACCCAACACCTACTCCTTTATGGAGTCTTGTTCATGACCTCACATTGTATGGTCTAGCATAAATCTCCCCATGACCCTGATTCTGGGGTCTCCAACATCAATGTTGGAACCAATGAGGCGATGTCTTGTGGAACCCAAATTGTTGTCAGGAGTCCAAAGATCATCGTTCAGGAGGGTGAAGAAGCACTACTGAATGTTATGTTTACTGCCTTGGATCCACCCAGCCTTGATATTGTATGGCATACAGATCACAATGGAAAAAAAATACAAGTAGCCTACCTGGTTAATAGCACTTTTGAAGGATTGCCCAATACCAAATGGCACCTAACAGTACTCTTTTAATCTGTCATTCAAACCCCTCACATTCTGGTTTGTATAACATTACAGCTTGGTTTGATCCTTGCTCATGCAATACTTTTAAAAATTATGATGATTGAAAATTCTGTATCTTACATTTTCTAGCACATTCTAGTATTCCCCTAGAAGTTATACCTAAAATTGAATCTGTCAGGAATCAAGATTGGTTTATCAATGCAACTGATTATCCCAAACAAACACCGGGTCTGCCCAGTGGCTTAATTACTAGTTCCTTAGTGTGTGCCTTGATTAATAATGTGCAGTTCACGCACTTTCCTGTTCTTTTGAACCTCTCATTGTGGGACATGAAATTGTTTGGTTTATGTTTGGAAACAAATATTTCAAGATTTTTTCACATTTTACTTACTGATCTTATTGCTGTGTATCAAACACGTATTAGTGACCCCCTAACTGGAATCCTTAGCACTGAATTTAGGGGAGTCCTAAGACCCCACCCTAAATCTTCTGTGAATAAAGGTAAACTGAAACATTATAAACGTTTTGATATGACATTGGCTGGTGCAGCTACTGGCACTGTCACAGGCCTCTTTGATTCTGGTATGTCTATTTGGAATATGGTTGATATAGCCAGTTTGAAATCCTAAATGTCTAAAACTAATGATGCTTTTAAATATAACATTCTTCCACCACTGTTACATAGTGTAGATGGACTAAGCCAGGAAGAACATTTCACAGTTTATAATATGAAATAAATATTTGAAGGGTTTGAGGACACAAGATTAAAAATTAATCAACTGATTTCAACTCACAACAAGGAAGCAGAGAAGCATTCTATTGGAAGGGAAATTTTATGCACTGTTTATGGGTCCCATATTGAAACTATGATTAAGGGTTTGTTATTTGATCTGGAATCTTGACATATTCTGGATCTCATCCATGATAAACATATCGGATGATGATATTGCCCACAATGTTCCTTTATGTCATGTGTGGCAATATGTTTGACGCAAATTTTATCTATGCAGTTATCAACAGCATGATATCTGGGATATATAACCCCACACCTGAACATTTCTCCATGCTTTGCATCCCGCTCATGCTTGATCCAGGATGCGCTTTATGTGACATTTACCATCTCCTTACTGCATTCTGATGCTTCATCAGTGATTTTTGACCATCTGGCACCTGTCCATTCTATTGGTCATCTTGATGGTAATATTTATCATGAATGTTTGGATCTTCCTCCATTGTTGGTGTTCCTCCCTATAATCAGTGTTTGGGCTGCTCCCCACACTGATTACTGTGCCTGGAAAGGGTATTATCTTCTCTGCAGATGTGATGTCTTTGATGTCATCTGCCGTGTTTGTGGTTATTCACCAATGAACTTAGATTGTCGCATACCTCTGATTTGGATCTTCTAAACAATGGAACGTTGAACATCTCTTTATGGAACTTTGGTATCAACAGTGATGCTTTCCCTCCTGTTGATTCTTCTTTTGACACTGGAAGAAACCATGTATTTATCCCTGGAACTAATTTTGGTTCATGCATTGTGGACAGAAAGTTTGACCTTGTTTGTCCTGTTCGCCTTCGTAAGTGGATTGTGCCATTCTGCTAAAGTGACTTAATCATCCGATGGAGAATTTTGTGTTGTATCCAACCTAAAAACATTCCACTATGGTGATAAACATTGTGACTTTCTTCAACCAAACTTTTGTCTCACACCTCATCTCCAAACTATTATTGGTCACACGGTGATCACACCTGTCCCTTCTATGGAAATCAACATCATTGAGTCTGACCCAGACTACTTGAATACTTTGTATCAATATGTGCCTATCTTTAATTTCCATATATGACCTTTGAATCTGTCTCTTCAATCCCTTCTCAATCGTACTGATACTCAATTGATTTACATTAGTAATGATATTGCAAAAGCTACTGAATCTTTGAATGATTTAATTGATGATGCTATTGGTTTCTTTTTAGAAAATCCCATAGTTGAATTTACATTTGAAATGTTTGTTATCATTCAGTCCTGTATGACCATCTTTGAAATACTAACCCTTTGCTGTCTTCATTGGACCCTCTGATAACACAGGAGGCAACTAGATTTCCTTTACAACTCCCATACCTTGGGCTTGTAAATGAAATGAGACATACCATTGCTACACCTAACCTTCTTCTTTTTGTTGTGTTGCCCTTTGAGCAAGGCAACGTGGAGGGGACTGTTATGCCTGGGTTATATACCACCAACTTACCCACACGTAACCGTAACCTTATACTGCTACAAGTGTTAGTGCCTTACACAGTCTTGTAATGTTTTACCTTGTTTTATTACTTATGTTAGTGTTCTTCATTATATTTGCTATGCTTATAGCTGTCTGAAATACATTTACCTATATTTATGCTTCTGCCATATATAGCTATTCTGTTATACTCATAATCACTCACATCATGTAGTTTTCCACTATTGTGACACATTGTGTGCTTTTCTGATTAGGTTGCATATATTTCCAGACAGTCTGGAAATAACAATAGATAACACTTATTCTAGCTGAGCTATCATTTTCTAAGATATATGCCAACCATGCACTCTTGCTTCCTGGGGTCCACCCTGATATTACACTCTGTATACTATATCCAATTGTATTTGTCTGCCTTATCCAAATATTGCATTCTTATTAGCAGAGTATATATGTAACTGCCAGCCAACCCCTCCCCAGTTTTCTGAGACCTTAATGTTCTTTCCGTACGTCTGTTCATTTTGTATTTAGATTTATTTAGTACATGTAACCCCGGGGATGACAGGTGGAAATCATCCTTTTTGTAACTCCTTGTTTCATGCTTTGGCATGGGTATGTAATAAATATTTTCTTTATTACTTGTTTGCCCTGTGTTTTCCTTACTTAACACATGCATACAAGAACATGAATTATAAGCTACACTTATAATTAACACTGCAAAGTTAACCATGTAGGTACCATTTACAGTGCCTAACGTTCTATTATCCTTCTACTATGGTGTTACAGGGAGATGAGGTCCATACCCATATGTATCCAGGCTACATATGCATGGGAGTCATGGGGGTTTAAGCAAGTCCTTAAAGAATTTTCCCACATTGAGAGTGTTGCTGGCAGCAATATATTCTGGGTAGGGGGGTCCAGATATTTTGGAACTCCTGCGTACATCTGTTGTTAAAACAGGTTATTCACATGAGTGATGCTTGAGACTATAGGTCTGTATGCCACTCTTTGGGAGTTGGCATAGTGGTAGTTTTCCACTTTTTCAAAATAAGTCACTTGGCTTCTACTGAGACTTTGATTAACCATTGTTTTTGATGGCCACCAAGCTTTAATGTGGGTGGGAAGACACCGAAGATCCAGATTAGTGGGTCAAGGGGAGTGGGGCTCCCAAGTATCTCTGTGGAGACTGCTGTGATATGCTTCCAAAAGGGGTGGAGGGGAGTGCAGTCTCATAAAACATGCAGTAGATCAGCATTTGGGGCATTGCACCTCCAACAATTGCCCTGGCTAATGTAGCCTATGACTTTAAGTTGTGTTGGTGTGCAATACCATAGGTGGTGTATTTTGTTTTGGATCAAAGCACTCCTTGGATCCCTGCATGTTTGGTGTGCTAGTACCCACCCTTGTTTCCACTGTTGGTCAGTGATTATGGTGCCCATTTTGTTTTCCATTTCTCCTTGGCTAGTAGCGAGGGATCAGGGCCATGGTCTCTCATAGAGAAAGGGGGAAGGGGAAACTGTTTATATAGGAAAGGCACACTAAACCAAAGCTTGTTTCCAGATGCAGCCTGGGAGCACAAGGAAGTAAAGTGACTTGCTCAGGGTCACACAGTATGCAAGTAGGGGCTGTGGGATTCAAACCCAGGTCTCCAGTTTGCAGCTCAGAGCCTTAAACCACTGTGTTATACTGCCTCTTTTCATGAGTCTTTGAATGGTCCCAGCAAGTCCTTTTGGTTTAGAGAGCCATGTGTGAATTCATATTTTCCCCTGAAGATGGGTTTGAGCCATGATACATGTAAATCAAACACACCTAGCTTTCTGGCATTGCTGGTGCAGGCTTCTGATTTGTAAATACCTTGAGAAGTCACCCTGCGGTAGCAGGTACTTATTTCTGAGGGGCTGAAAGGAGTCTAATATGTTTCTCCAATGCATCTCTATGTCCCTGAATGTGAGTATATCTTTACTTTCCCATCCTGAGCATCTAAAGAGTTCCCCATTAATGTACAGACTGGGGTTGCTCCACAGTGGAATATCATTATGGGGGTTCAAGCATAGCTTAGCCTTTTGCCCCATCAATTGCCAGCCATGGTGAATGGCTGGGATTGTAGTCAGGTATTGGAATTGCTTTGGGAGCTTATAGCCTAGGAATGCTGCAGGTGAGTATCCATGCATGAGGGAGTTTTCTATCTCAAGCCATGTGGGTGGATCTGAGTCCTGTCTGCCATACCATTTTAGAGTTTTGACTGCTATGAAAGCATAGGAGTAATTTGTGAAGTCAGGAAGATTCCATCCACCTTCTATCCACGGTGCTCTCAATTTTGCTCTACTATACCGTGGGGAGGATGATCCCCATAAGCATTTACTCATAAGAGTATATAATTTTTGGGCCCATTTTGCCAGGAGAATAATTGGTAAATGTGAGTGTAGGTAACATACCCTCAGGGCCATCATCATCTTTATGGCAGCTATCTTTCCAGCCATGGACAAATGGAGGTGTTCCCATCTCTCCATGTCCTTGTGTAGCCCTGTCAAAAAGTGACTGAAGTTGTCATCTGTCAGGTTGACCAGGTTGGGTGAGAGTTTAATCCTCAAGTATTTTATCCCTCGTGATGCCCATGGAAGGCCTAGCATGTTCTTTGTTATGGAGGTAGAGTGTTTATTCAGAGGGAGTATTTCAGATTTAGTTTTATTTACTCTCAGTCCCGATATTGTGCAAAATGTTTCCAAGGTGCTGAGAATCTGGGGCAGGCTCTTGAGTATATTATTTGTTAGGATCAGGCAATCCTCGGCATACAACTTTGCATGGTATTGGGCATTTCCTACACTGAGACCTGTAATCTCAGGGTGAACCCTGATTGCGGTGGCCAGAGGTTCCATGGCCAATACAAATAACAATTTAGAGTGGGCAGCCTTGTGTGGTTTCCCTGCATAGGGGAAAGGGGTCTGACATAATGCTGTTAGTGAGAACCCTTGCTTTCAGCTTGTTATAAATGGTTCTGACCCAGAACATAAAATATGGGCCGAAGTTGTAGGACTTCATAACCACATGCAGGTACTCCCACTCCACTGAGTCGAATGGCTTTTCAAAATCAATAGCTATCACTGCAGTTGCAGTGGGGGTGTCTGCCACAGTCTACATCAAGGGGATCAGGGCCTGAATATGGTCTGAGATTGCCTTTCCTTTAACAAAGCCAATTTGTGAGGAGTGAATAATTTGTGGGAGGGATATCTCTAGCCTAATAGCCAGGACCTTGGCTAGTACCTTCGTGTCTGCATTGATCAGCGATATGGGTCTATAGCTAGCTAGGAGGGTGAGGTCCTTACCCTCTTTAGGTAGTACTGTGATAATGGCTTCTTTTGGTGTACCTGGCAACTCTCCTGCTGCGTAAGCTGATTGTAACATATGAGTTGGGGGGGTGACAACGTGATTTGTTGCTTTATAAAAATCTACTGGGAAGCCATCTCCTCCAGGCACCTTATGTGGCGCCATTAGTTGAATGGCTATGGTGACCTCTTTTTTGGAAATTGGGGCTTCTAATTCCTCTCTGGCTTGTGTCATAAGGCATGGTTGAGATAGATCGGTGATAAAATAATTATACCTGTCAGGGTCCCATTTGTTTTGAGATGACTATAGCGCTTTATCGAATTCTGTCATAATCATGAAGATTACTTTTTGGTTAGATGTGGGGTCCCATTTTTTATTTTTGAGGTAGGGGATATGCCTTTCTGCCTGCTTTTATTTCAATCTGTATGTCAGCAGCTTCCCGGCTTTTTCCCTCACCGCCCAGTATCTGTGTTGTGTTCTCACTATTTGGAGTTTGGCTTTTCTAGTTGCTAGGGTATTTAATTGTGGTCTTCATGCTATGATTTATTTTAATTTAGATGGGTCATTCAACACCTGAGCATTTTTTTTGTATTGATTTTCAAGTTGTGCTAACTGCTTTTCTAGTTGAGTACAGTCATCTTCCCTTTGTTTATGTCTGTGTGCTGCAAAACTTATAATTCTTCCTCGCATCATAGCTTTGCAGGCTTCTCAGATCTCAGTTGTTAATGCTGATCCTTGGGGATTGTCTTGGAAGTAGAGCTCTGATTCTTTAAGGAGCCATTTAACAAAACCTGGATCTTGCATTAAAAGGAGGTCTAGTCTCCATAGCTGGGATCAATGCTCTTTAGGGGTTCTGAGGAGGCTCAGTACGACAGGGGTGTGGTCAGATAAATACATTGGGGTGATTAATATGTCTGTTGTGGCCAAAGTCACTGATGAAAAGGTGAGCCAGTGGTCTAGTCAACTTGCCATTGCCTTGGGGTTGGAGAAAAAAGTGTTTTCTCAGTCTGTGGGATGGGTAAGCCTCCAGATATCTGAGAGCTTATGTTGGGCTATCAAATCGGTCAGTGTCCAAAGAGCTTGGATGTGTGGTTCTGGTTTTGCATTAGACCTATTCATGATGAAGTCCATGGTGAAGTTTAGATCCCCTCCCACAAGTATTTATGGATTGTCATGCATCTTTTCTAACATTTATTGAGAAATCTTTTTTAAAAATTCGGGTGAGTCCGTGTTGGGGCATAAACATTAAACAGTAGGATCGGTTCTGTGGGAGAATCTACCTGCACCATAACCCATTGTCCTTCTTTATTGGATTGTACTTCATTAGGCTTCCAGTTCAGGTTCTTATAGAGCAGAATTGACATCCATCTGCTAGATGCGCTGGAGACACTGTGAGCCTCCCATTCCACCCAGTCCCTTTTGAGTTTCTAGGTTTCCACCTTATTGAGTTTTGTTTCCTGAAGAAACGCTATTTGAGTTTTCAATTTCTTCAGGTGTACCAGGATTTTGTTTCGCTTAATAGGGGAATTTATGCCTTTGACATTCCATGACGTCACAACAATATCAGGGATGGAAGCTATGAGTAAGAGAAATTTGTGCAAGTAGTTGAAAGCTGGCTAGTAGGGAGATGGACACTATGATCCACCTCCGAGTTGTTTCTAGGACCTCATTCCAATGTTCCTTTATACTCCTGCATTGTGTAGTTTGTCCACCATTCTGTGTGGATGCTTTAAAGTTAACAACTTATCTGATGACTTAAAGTGGTACCTTAATTGTACTGAAAACCACTCTCTTTCTTTGCCTCTGATTCTCTACTTATGTATAGCTACTAGCAAAAGGAAAAAAGTCGCATATTTTATAACAATAACATTAAAAACATTGAACCTACTAAACAGTAATATCAGCAGCTGAAAGTCAATCCATAGAGTGTGAATCAACTTGTTTGGACTGGTAGGCTGTCTTTCTCCTAGCCTATCAATGGCCAGACAACTCCACTCCAGAGGAGAAGGGTCATTTATCTGAACCGGACTTTGCCAAGTTACCATAGAATGAACAAACCAGGGAGACTAGAGCAGTAGTCCAGGCCCTTGGGTATAAGCAACCTCTTCATATTAGGTGTAAGGTTTCCCAGCTTATTCAGTATCCTGTCCACCTGGGATTGAGCATTGCTTTGTGTTCGTATCACTAAAGCTATATTCAAATATTTATTTATGTATGTGGGTACCCACTGAGGAGCCTTCTTGATGCTCTCTTCTGTGGTTTTTGGTTGGGGTGCCCTTAACAACAGCAGTGCTCAGAGATCACATAAATGCTCTTCATAGGAGCTATCTGCCCTCTCTTTGGTTCATTATCTGTACAAGGTTGCAGCCAGTATTGTAAATTTGGGGGGTGCACTTACAGTAACAGTAAATGAGTGCTATGCATTTCAATTCCACCCCTCCCTGCGGTCAATACCCCTATATGCTAGCATTACTCTAACTTCAACAGTGCAGAAAACCTGCAAGCTTCCAATGGAGTGCATTACAACATTTGAGCTTGGTGAGGAAAATTAAAAAGCTATGCCACATAGCACCACCTAACCTCGTGGCGGTGGCCTAGAGGTATTAACCATGCATCCTTCTTCATAATAGAGGAAGAGTCCCTGGAAAAGGCTATGAGAAATATTACTTACAGAGCCAGTTTCAGGTAGTCTGCCTTGCTTTGTCATTTGTTTTTGGGAGATTTGATGCAGGAACCATGATGCAGGTTGACTGGGAGTTTGCCAAGGGCCTCCATCACACGATCAACCCACTCTTGGTAAATTGGAGCCCAAGCATTGGTTGTTTCTTCCAGTAGAGTCAGGGTCTGATTGAGGGGAAGCACTGCAGATGGGATGGATAAGTCCAGGACCGTTGGTATCAACTCCTGGAGGGGTCCGTAGCGGTTACTAATTTTAACTGGAGTGTCCACCATCTTCATGCTGGTGCTATCTGAAAGCTGTTGTCACCTTTGCCTGCTGCATGATCTCGCTTAATGGGAGGGAGATTTCATCAGGGCTGGTAGCTTATTTTTATTTTTCTGTCTTCCTCTTTGGACCTGGTGCGATTCCTGAGATGTGGATGATGTGAAGGGAGTTTGCATTATATGCTGCAGGAACTTGCTTGTGGGATCCTCTGAGGTGTCCATGTTCTGGATGGCCTCTCCATGAGGTGATGATCTGGGTCTGCTCAGCGGCTGGTCCCTGCTCTCGATGTCAGCCAGGAACTTCTTGACTTCTGCTGGGGAGTTGAACAGCAAGTATTCTCCCTTATACTGAACTCTGAGTTGTACAGGGTATTGAAGAGACATGGTAATGTTCATCCAACACAGGTTTTGCTTGACCTGGCCATATGCCCATCTTTTTTTGCATAGGTCAGCCAAGAAATCTTGGTACATTTGCACTCTTCAACTTTCCCATGACAGAGTATTATCTTCCCTGGCCACTTACAAGTATAGGTCTTTTTCAGGGTATCTGGCAAACTTGCATAGTATGGGTCTGGGATTTTCACCCTGACATGGCCTAGGGGCTAGGGAGCAGTGGGCCCTTTTGAGCTCTGGTGGGGCACCAGTGTTGAGTTTCAGTATAACTGGCTGAGAGTTCCTGAGAAAAGCCATCATGTCCCTGCCCTTCATTCTCTCTCATATACCAATCATTCGTAAATGTTTCTGTCTTGCCCTGTTTTCTAAGTCATTGACCTTCTCTAGCAGGTATTGTATTTGGCTGTGATGTTGTCTAAGTTGTCAGGTATGAGAGTGCCGGGTTTCTGCCAGTCATTTTACAGTGGTTATTGTAGATGTAACTCTGGCATTTATTTTCCCCTGTTCTTCTTTAGTACTACATGCTGTTGCTTTTAATTCAGCAGTATTTTGTAATATCTTACTAAGGAGCAGAGTTATTTTAGTAATCTCGGCTTCCAGGGTAGAGAACTGTGGTATATCCATGCTGCTGTCGAAGGCAGATAACTTTCATCTCCAGTGGAGACAGTCAGGTGCTGCTAGTTGAAATATACAAGGCTGCTTGGATATGTCAGACAGGCTGGCAATTTGATAATCCTGTCACAGTTTTGAACTCTGCCCAATATCAGTCCCTTTGAGTTTTACCAGGCAAGATTGGTATTGTACTGACCTCCTTGGCTTGCTGCTCCTGTTGCTGGTTGAATGGAGTATTAATTTGCTCTTGCTCTTATCGAATCTATGAAGATATGTGGACCTGATACTGCTAGTATCAGATTATGTTCCTTCCATGTTGGCTGTTAGGCTCAGCCTCCATTAAGAGTGGATTTTAACATCTGAGGAATATTGCCCAGATCCGACACCTTCTGCCACCTGAGGACCTGACCTCATTAGTTCATGCTTTTGTCACGTTTAGACTAGACTACTGCGATGCCCTCTTTCTGGGCATCTTTCTTTCCTTTTTTATAGCCACTGGATTTGACTGTCAACAGGAACTTCCTGTTTGGCAGTAGGAAGGAAAGGATCATAGAGAAACATTGGTTTTGTCAACCCTAAAGTAGAAAAAGTAGCTCACTTCCCCCCCCCCCAGCAGCTGGTGGTCTGATATTGAGCAAGGAAGAACGAGGCTACTGAAGAAGATAGGAAGTTGCTGTCCCAGAACAGGAAGAGTGAGAGTTGTAAGGAGAGGAGAGAGTAAGCATCCAGAGAAACAGTAGAGGGGACACAAAATAAGACATGATAGGAGTGGTGCAGTGCAATGGCTGTGGGCGCAGTGTTCCAGGAGACATTCTGGAGGCATGAGCTGCCCTATTTGCAGGCACCTCTGGTCTGAGAGAGGAGGTTGCCTGTCTCCAGGCTGACCTGGCTAGGATTCAGGAAACCTCCTCCCCACCCAGGGACCACCAGGCCAATGCCACTACCTCAGAGGTTGCCAAGAAAGAGGAGAGGCTGGACCAGGGTGGGCTCAAGGAGGGAGAGGGTGGTGGAACAGAGTTGCATCCCTCCAGCTGTAACTCTCCACAATTCATTCGCTCTTCTGGTGGATAGTGGTTCCTCTTTGGAGGCACCTGCAGTGGAGACCAAGGAGGATGCTGGGAACCTTCACCAAGGAGACCCAAAGGAGGATGACATGGGACCCCACAGGGGAAGGAAACAACTCCTGGTGGGGGACTCAATCATTAGGGGGTAGAAATGGGGGAGGAAGGAGAGGGAGGTGGTGCCTTCTGGCGCCATGGCTTGGAGGGACAGGAAGGAATCCAGGATCATGGGAGGAGCTGCACGAGGGAGGGAGTTGGATGTCATTGTCCACCTAGGGACAAATGACCTGGCTAGGAATGGGATCAGAGCAGTGCAAGAGGAGTTTGTAGAGTTGGGAAGGGCCTTAGACAAGTAACGATACGGTAACCTTCTCGGAGGTGCTGCCTGTCTATGGCAAGGGAGATGCTAGGGCACTTCTCACCAGGGAATTCAATGAGTGGTTGAAAAACTGGTGTAGAACTCAGGGTTTTGGCTTCATTGGGGACTAGGGAGCCACCTGGAGGGATGCAGACCTATACTGGTGCGATGTTCTGCATCTGTCCAGGGGGGGAACCAGGATCCTAATTGAGAGGTTTGAATGCTTCATTGGCAAGCATTTAAACTAGCCAAGGGGGGAGGCACTGAAAAGAAGCAGGGAAATCCAAGCTCCCCACAAAACATGGTGATTAGGGAGGTAAACACCAAGGTACAGAAGTTATTAGGGCAGAACAGATTTAAATGTAAAAAGGCAAAGGCAGTAAGGATAGAAATGAAGCAAAAGGTAAGGCTATCAAAAAGTGGAGGGTGATGAGTACCAATGCCCATAGTCTGTGTAACAAGCTCCTGAACTAGTGGCCTTGATGGAAGAGGGTTGCCTGGATATTGTGGCAGTCACAGAAACATGGTACACAGAGAACCATGACTGGGATGTCAACATACCAGGATACACAATCTACAGGAGGGACAGGGATGGCAAAAAGGAGGAGGAGAGTTTCATGTAAAGGAAGGATCAAAGCAACAGAACTAAAGAGTAAACAGGGAGCAGATGAGGCACTTTGGGTCACCCTGGAGACAGGAAATGGCACCACAATCCGCATGGGGTTGTATACAGACCCCATCTCAGGGAGGAATGGACAAGAAAATGATAGAAGGCTTTCTTAGAATGGCAGAAAAAGGAAGATATTGTTGATGGGGACCTAATATGCCAGATGTTAACTGGAGCACCTTTGCTGCAGGCACATCCAATAGCAGGGTCATTTCTGATGCCCTACAGGGGCATGCCTCAGACAGCTAGTATCAGAACCCACTCGGGAGGAGCAATCTTAGACGTGGTACTTTCAAATGGGGATGGAGAAAGATCTCATATTTAGAAGTGGGTAGCCATCTGGGAACAAGCGACCACCAAACAGTGTGGTTCACGATAACACAGCCATACAATCAAGCCATACAAAAGCAAGAGTACTAGACTTTAGGAGGGCTGACTTTGGGAAATGAGAGAGTGCCTCAGAAAAGCACTAGCAAACAGGCAAGAAGGAGGGTGGAGGAACAATGGGAGTGATCAAAACAGCCATCACAGAGGCAACAAGCTTTTGTAAAGCAAATCAATAAAACACAACGAAGGAAAAACTGCTATGGTTCACAAAGAGGTGGCAGGGAAGGTTAAGGAGAAAAGGACAGCATTCAGGAAATATAAGGAAACACAGAAGGAGCAGGACAGAGAACTTTATCAGTTAAAGCAGAAAGAGGCTGGGAAGACAGTCAGAATAGCAAAGGCCCAAACTGAGGAAAGGATGGCCAATTCTGTTAAGAAGGGAGATAAGACCTTTTATAGGTACATTAGGGAGCGAAGGAAGACCAAAGGAGGGATACTGAAGCTTAGTAAAGGGGAGGGAATGTGACAGTGAAAAAGCAGGGATACTGAATGAATATTTCTGCTCAGTATTCACAAAGGAAGAGGAGGGGGAGTTACCTAAACCAAACAAGAGAAACACTCTGAAGACGGGGTTCGATACCAGTCCATTTACAGAAGAAAGGGTTCTGAAAGAACTAATAAACTTGAAGGTGGACAAAGCAATGGGGCCTGATGGGATTCATCCAAGAATTCTAAAAGAACTAAGGGTAGAACTAGTGACATCGCTGACTACTCTCTTTAACAAATCATGGGAGGATGGGGTGGTACCCGAGGACTGGAGGAGGGCAGATGTGATTCCTCTTCACAAAAGTGGAGCAGGACAGAGGCAGGAAACTACAGACCAGTTAGTTTGACCTCAGTGGTAGGGAAAATGATGGAATCACTTCTGAAGGAAAGAATTGTTGAGTACCTAGAGGCCAGTGGGGCACAGGACCCAAGGCAGCATGGATTCACAATGGGAAGGTCATGTCAGATGAATCTAATAGATTTCTTTGACTGGGTGACCAAAGTAGTAGACCAGGGAGGGGCTGTGGACATGGCCTACCTAGATTTTAGCAAGGCATTTGATACAGTCCCACACAAAAGATTAATACACAAGATAGCCAGCCTTGGAGTGGGTCCCAAGGTGGTAGCCTGGATAAAAAATTGGCTAGACAACAGGACGCAAAGAGTAGTAGTAAATGGAGTACACAGTGAAGAAAGGAGGGTTACTAGCAGGGTACCGCAGGGTTCAGTACTGGGACTGGTCCTTTTTAATGTCTTTATAAGTGACATTGCAGAGGAACTGGAAGGAAAAGTACGTCTCTTTGCAGATGACACAAAGATCTTCAACAGGGTTGATACACAAGATGGAGTGGAAAGGATGAGAAGGGACTTGGTAAGGTTGGAGGAATGGTCAAATGTATGGCAGCTCAGATTCAATGCAAAGAAGTGCAAGGTAATGCACATGGGAAACAAAAACCCAGGGGAAGCGTATACAATGGGGGTGAGATACTGACAACAGTAAAAATAGAAAGGGACCTGGGGGTAATTATATCAGATGACCTAAAGGTGGGCAAGCAATGTGAGAAGGCAGTAAGGAAGGCTGGGGGGATACTGGGATGCATAGGAAGAGGCATCAATAGTAGAAAACAGGAATTTGTTATCCCTCTGTACAGACAGTTGGTGAGACCCCATCTGGAGTACTTTGTGCAGTTCTGGAGACCCCATCTCCGCAAAGACATAGATAGAGTGGAGGCTGTCCAGAGGAGGGCAACCAAAATGGTGCAGGGTCTGCACCAGAAGACATACGAAGAAAGACTAAAGGAGCTTAATATGTATACTCTTGAGGAAAGAAGGGAGAGAGGGGACTTGATAGAAACTTTCAAGTACCTCAAGGGAATTAACAAAGTCCAAGAGGGTAGCATCTTCCAGAAAAAGAGATGTGCAAGAACAAGGGTCACAATTTGAAGATAGAGGGGGGACGGCTCAGGGTAATGTGAGGAAGTATTTTTTCACTGAGAGGGTTGTGGATGCATGGAACAGCCTCCCTGAGGAGGTCGTGGAGTCAAGAACAGTGGGGGACTTCAAGGATGCATGGTACAGGCATAAGGCAGTCCTAGGGGCGGGTAAGAGGAAGTAAGCTGTTGGTTAACTAGGATCTGCAGCTTATCTGTTGGGTAGGAAAATGGGCAGACTAGGTGGGCCAAGTGGTCCTTATCTGCCGTCAAATTCTATGTTTGTTTCTATGTTTCTGGGACTTTCTGGAGGTAACCTCTGATGGCTGCAGCTAGTGCAGAACGCAGCTGCTTGATTATTGTTGGGTTTATGAAGGTTTGTTCATATTACACGCATTCTCTATGAACTGCACTGGCTGCCAGTCAGGCAGAGGTTTATCTTCAAGGTCGGATTACTGACCTATAAGGCCCTACACTGTTGGGGACCAGCCTAACTGCAAGATCTCCTCGTGCCCGACCACCCATTCTGGACTCTCTGTTCCGCAATGGGTTCACTCCTCAGTGTTCCTAGGATGAGATTGCGGAACTCTGGAGACTGAGCCTTTTCAGTGGACAAACGGTTCCTTTGGAACTATATTCCTCAGCAACTTCAGGAGGCACCCTTGGTGGAATCCTATAAAAAAGGATTAAAATCCTTGTTTTTTCACCAGGCATTCAGTGGATTTTAATTATTATGTTATTTGATTATTGGTTTTCTTAGTATTTTGCTGCTTGTTCTGTATTGGATCTTGCTATTATTTTACTGTGCTTTTAAATTGGATTGTAAAGAGCTCTGAGTCCCCAGAGAGGGGCACCATATGGATAAAATATCTATCTATCCATCTATTTATCTATCTATCTATCTATCTATCTATCTATCTATCTATCTATCTATCTATCTATCTATCTGTCTGTCTATCTATCTATCTTAGTCAGAAGAATACTACATTACCTTATTGAGGGCTTAGACAAAGGATTATAACCAGCTTCCCAAAGGCTGCAGTTAGCATCCATAGGAGTGGATAGGGGGCAAGTCAGAAGCTGTCAGCTATGGGCACATCAGAAAGTGTCATGTTTCCTAAGGGAAGCAAATAACATTCATCCAAGAAAAGGAGAGATCACCACACCCTGGGACCTGAATTTATTGCTAAAGGCCATGACGGCAAACTGCTATGAACCACTACCATCAGAAGACTTAAATTTGTTGAACCTTAAACAGTATTCATGGTGGCAATTTGCTCAGCCAGATGGACAAGTGAACTGCAAACACTGTCATGCAATGAACCATAATGAATCTTCTATGAGGACAGGATCTCATTAAGAACTATCCCATCTTTTACGTCTAATGTGACTTTAGGCTTCACAGAAATCAGAAAATGGAACTTCCAGCCTCTATGCCTACCCTAATTACGGATAACGATCCAACTCTACAGACACTGGGTATAAAACATGTGGTGGCTACCAGTGTCAACCGCATGGCATAATTCAGGAAATCAGACAGACTGCTTGTAGTCATGCAAGGACACCAGAAGGAACTGGCAGCTTCCAAGACAGCCATCGCAGGATGGCTCGAACGGGCCATCCAAGAGGCGTACAAAGCAGCTGCTATGACACCTCAACAAGACATTAAACTACATTTCACATGGGCAGTGACCACATCACGGGTTGAGGGGAATATTGCAACAATGGAAGAGATAAGTGCTGCTGCTACTTGGATATATATGCACACATTCACTAAACACTATAGACTGGACATTTCTCAAAATACAAAGATGATATTTGCTTGCTCTGTATTACAGCTGGCAGTGTGTGGTGATCTGAGTCATGCCCAATCTCCCCACCCTGTGTAACAGGGTATATTGCTTCTTAGAACACTATCTGTAAGGAATGAATTGCCTCAGAGGCTACCATCTACAACTGTAGTTAGTCACCTGGTAAAGGTGATTGTGGAGCATAGTCCTCTGAGGCACACCACATCCCAACCAGGGAGATGGGATATGAGCAGACCAGGACACAATAGGGAATTTATAAGGCATGCTGTACAAGCTGTGGATGGTTAGAGTGTATCCTGGCAAGCTAATAAATATCAGAAACATGACTATGGGTATGCTTTTATTATTGGTCACAAGTCTCTATATCAAATCTGCCAGCCTGTTGCTGCAGCAGTAGAGCTACCACTTGCAATGCCAGTGACCCGGGTTCAGAAGCGAGCCTGGGTTGCTGGAGGGCCAGCTGAGGTGAGAAGGATTGAGCAGAGAGGGTAGGTTGCAGGTCTCATTGCTCTACCACCATCTGGGTAATGACAGATGATGGTGTAGTGGGACAGCAGAGTTAAGGGAGGGGAGGATGTTGGCAGAAGTTGAGAGCAGCAGCATGTCTCAGCGTGCCCTCATCTCCTTGGACCTCCTATCATGCAGTCACCCTTGTGGGGTATGGGGACACTAAAACAAGGAAAAATCACTGCACCTGCACTTGGAGATGGGTCCTGGTGTTTAAGCCATACAACAAGGCTTCATGGAGGCTCAGATAGACTGCCCCGACATGTTAGAATGAGACTGGAGGCAGATGACCTGGGGTCTCCCTCCTCCCTGCCTGGAGAGCAAGCCACATCTGGATGGGGGGGTCAGTCCTCCAAACTTCCCAGAAAACATCCGGTGGAGCCCTAAAGGACTCCTTGGAAGTCCTGGATGAGAGGGTCAGATGCGGTGTGGAAGGGGGCATATAAACAGAGAATATAAAAAATAAAGTCTCTACATATCTAATCAGTTTTATTGCAGAGGAACACGCTTTGGAAGACATCTAAACTGCACTTGGTGGGCAGTCTACATGAGAAGGGGCTTGAATTTTGACTCCAAAAGTCACATGTGCATTGATTGTATATCAGGTGGACCCTAGATACCTTATTTGTAAGGAATGGCGTGCGTCTATGGACTATCTCCCACAATCACCACCAAACCAAAAATAAAAAATAAAACTATTTCTAAAATGATATTCCATCATAGATCATAGCATTTTACAGAGTATAATCAATACTTTTAAAAACACAAAGCCAAATTTCTAAAACATAGCAGGAATTTAAATATCAGTATAGGCCAACTCAAATAAGTTTTCAAGGCCGATTTAAAGACCTGAGTGGATGGACATTCCCTTATCCAAGGAAGCTGAGAATTTCACAGGCTTGGAGCAGCAAAAGCAAATGACCTAACTCCCAATGTTGTGATATGGACCCTTTGAATCCCCAGCAATCCCTCATCAGTGGAGTAGAATGGGTGAAGGGGGCAGTAGGGACAAAGGAGTTCTTGCAAGTACCCCAGTCCCTGTCTGTGTAGGGCCTTATAGGTAAGTAATCTGATCTTGAAGGTGATCCTCCACTGCACCAGCAGCCAGTGCAAAGCACCGAGCATAGGAGTGACATGGTCAGATCTGTGTAAACTTGTCAACAATCTGGAAGCTGCAATTTGCACCAATTGCAGGTGGCAGAGGTCCACCCCTGGTATCCCTAGGTATAGGGCATTGCAGTAATCAAGGCACGAGGTCACCAAGGCATAGACCAATGTAAGAAGGTCATCAGGTGCTACCAGGTGCTTTATCTGGGTGACATCCCTCAGATGATAAAATGAGGACTTGACAATGGCCAACACCTGAGCCTTATGTGTTAGTCCACTATCAAGCATGAATCCCAGATTTTGCACCCAGTCAGAGGTCCTCAGCTGGTTGCCCCCCAGCTGATAATCCCTTAACTCAGAGACCTGGGTCCACAACCAACATCTCAGTCTTATCTGGGTTTAGCCTGAGCCAACTTGCACTCATTCAGTCCTGTATCTCAGAGAGACAGTTGTAAAATACTGTAATAGCATCATATTGTCTGGGCACAAATGATAAGTACAGTTGAGTAACATCTGCATAACAGTGAAAACTCAATTGCTACCACCTAATAATGTCTCCCAAAGGAAGCATATACACCACAAACAACATAGGGGAAAGCACAGAGCCCTGAGGCATCCACATGCCAGGGAGGTAAGGGCCTAGGAAAACACCCTGGACTCCACTCTCTGTGTCCTGCCAGTGAGGAATGAATGGAACCATCTGAGGACTGTGCCACTAAGCCAGCAGAAAAACCACAGGCAGTCCAGCAACACCCTATAATCCACAGTATCAAATGCTGCAGACAGATCAAGGAGAACCAAGATGGAACAGATCCTCTGATCCCTGGCTATCAGGAGATCATTAAGTACCTAGACCAACACCGTCTCTGTTCTATGTCTCTTCCTGAAACCGGACTGGAGAGGATCGTAGATGTTGTGGGTGGTCAAATGATCCTCGAGCTGCAACACAACTGCCATCTCAATAACCTTAACTACTAAAGACAGATTAGAGACTGGCCTGTAGTTTTATGAGACAGTCAGTGTCCAGAGAAGGTTTTTTCAGGAGAGGGTGAACCACTGCCTTCTTCAGGATGTCTGGAAACACCCCAGTCTCTAATGAACACTTAACTGTCTCAGTGAGGACTGGTCCTGTTGCCTTCACACACCCCACAAGGAGGCTCATCAGACCTGGATCCAAACTACAGTAAGTCAGTTGTAAGCCCTGGACCAACTTCACAACATTATCAATCGCCAACTGAGCAAAGTCCAACCAGACAAACCAGGTGTTAGTGCTCCCACACTGATTTCCGCTTTGCCCATTTGATTGAGCTGCATGGATCTCCGATCTGATAGTCACAATCTTATCTGCAAAAAATCGAGTGAATGCCTCACACTTCTCCTGTGAAAAGGCTCACTAATTCTGAAGACAGGCTGGATCGCACAGCCTGTCCACAGTTCGAAAGAGCTGGGCCAGTCGATTTCACACACCTGCAATCTCCCCAGCCAGGAATTTTGCCTTCTTACAGAAGACCACAGATTGATATGCCTTATAATGGGATACCAATATAAGTTTATCATCATTCAGGACTGATTTCCAACAGCAATACTCCAACCTTCTACCCACTCTCCTCAGCTCCCTCAAGGTCCATTCAAACCACGGGGACTAAGGGCAAAAGGTGAGCAGGTGAACACTGACCAGAGCAATGGCATCCAGAGCTTCTCCCATTGCCTTATTATAGGCTCATAGCAGACTCTCTCAATCCCAGCTAACACTTGTACTACCTGATAGCTCCAGAACTACCATCAGACCATCTGGGGTTACTCCCCATAATGGGCAGAACTGGACCATCTCCATAGGGGCAGGTCTATTGGGGGGCCACAAAGCTCAACCCAATAATGTGGTGATTGGACCATCCAACGTGTTCTCCCACCACATCCAAGATCTCCATCTCAAGGAGGAACATTAGATCCAATGAATGACCCAGTACAGTGAAGCCCGCCAGGATGAAGCGTAGTGTCATAGGTTTACTGCATGACAAAAGGGATTAACTCCGATTGAAATTACATTGTTTACTGCAGTAACTCTACTGCAGAATTCTGCAGCACTGTTCTTTATCCTGGTGGGCTTCACTGTATATAGGTCACAGAGGTAATCACTTGTGTGATCCTCAACGACATCGACAATTGGAGGAAGTCTTGTCCAAATTGCGATAGTTCATCATCGACCCAGGCATTGAAGTCCCCAAATACTAACCATGTGGGGGCCTCCAATACCATCTCAGTGATGAAGTCTGTGACCTCCTGCAGGAACTCCTTCTCATTTCTGGCTGGACGGTAAATGAGAAGTAACCTACAACTCACACCTGCACCCATGATACATTCAAAGGATCTAGTGGCCCCAACTGGCACCTCTGCCAGGCCTAGCTCTGTCATGAAACAGATGACTACCTTCCCACCCCCATGATCCAACCTTGGACAGTGTATTACTGAGTACCCAGCCAGAACAGCTGACTCCAAGATATGGCCAGCATTCTCATCTAGCCAGGTCTCGGTGATGCAAGCCAAGTTGGATGACCCATCAAGATCAGCAATTACTGCTGTCTTGTTTCGAATTGACCTCACATTGCATAACACCATCCATGTTGGATGATTAGTTGGGATTGACTGGGCTACCTGCCCACTACAAGTGGAACCCTTGGGTATGGGCACCAAGCAGGGTGGATCCCTTTCCTGGGAGCATTTCACCCCAGGCTATCTGCTTGACCCTACCATCCCAATTCATCCCTTCTGCTCCACTCCCCCTCCTAAACCCCCACCCCTGTGATGTCAGCTTGCAACCCCCAAGGCATGAAAGTGCCTAGAATTCTCAGCTGGAAGTTGGGGGCAATTGAATGGGTGAAGGGCCTGGAACTCATCGGGACAGTAATGCCTGACTATCGAAGCCCTCTGCCAACACATCCTGCAAATTCTACTCCCAGCAGTAAGTAAAAAAGCAATCACTCACTCATTCACTCACTCACTCACTCACTCATGCAATCACATCCACTCCTATACATTCAAAATAGATATCCTTCAATACCCAAACAACACTACTATCCCCCACCCTCCACTAAAATTTATATAACTTTGCCACCTACATCACCAAACAAAATAATTCAACTAGAATAAAAATAAAAATAAAATAAATGGCTAGAGAACAGCAGTAAAGGGTCAAAGTTATTATAAGTTAGTGTCCAACAGAGTATCTGTCGAAATTAAAGTAGTTAATTTAAGCAGTGTCCATAGAGTCACTCAATGGCTCCAAAGAAAGTTTGAAATTGGCAGAGGGCTTTCATCACCCTCTTGCCTTCAATGTCTGTCTAAAAACGCAGCTCTCTCACTGCCATGTTCACAGAATAGTACTTGAAATATTTAATTGCAGAAAAATAGGCACTCTCACTGACTAATCATGAACAAAAAACTGAATGATTCATATTTAGTCACCAAGCATCTTGGAATCTCAACACGTCAGTGATTCTTTCTCTAGTGAAAACATCCAGAAAAGAGTGAGGTATCAGCAGGAGGTCCTTCAATTGCCTAAATTTACCTGGTCCTGACCCGACCCCAGAGAGGTCCCCAGAGCACAACCATTCTTCCCTATTTCAGCTGCTAGGACCACCTGTCCCTCGTCAGGAAGTTCCCTGCAGCTTCAGGTGCTCAGGTAATGTTTGACCTCTGGTTTGCACCCCCGAACCCCCAGGGGAAAGCAGTCACCCTCAGTAACCCCCTCCTCAGGTCCAGCCAGTCTGGCTACCCAGTCCTCCACTCAGTCACCTTCACTCTGCTCTGAGTTACTGTACCCAATATTCCACAGTGTCCCGATAGTCCAGATCCACCAGATGTGGCAGATCCTGGCTAGGCTTTCTCTGGGGGGGAGTGGCTTCAGGAGAACAGATCACAAATGCCCCAGGTAGCAATTAAGCTCCATGAAGCTGTTACAGTCCCTTCAAGATTCATTCTCCTCAGCTCCAGGAGAATAGAGCACAAAACTCCAGGTCGCAAATTCAATCAAAGCTATATGCCAGTCCCTTGAAGTAGATACTCCTTAGATACAGCTTGTTTCCACCACAGCCAGTGATCACTAGCTGCTACTCAACCAATGTGGCAATTCCAAGTTCAATTTGGGGCTAAACAACTACACTGATACTTGACGTTAATAACAGCCATGAAAACAGAAAACCAACATACCGCGCAATACCAGGGCCATGTAAAACACAGTTCAAAATGCCAATACAGTGGGTATGACAATTTCAGCAGCTGTAACTCATAAGTTGGCAATTTTTTCAACTGATTCTCATTGCTGCTGTATGACTGCAATAAATGAACAGTCATAAAACAATAAAATGACAAAATACGCTTTGAATAAAAACAATTATACTAAAACATTAAAATGCTCTGGCATCTAAACTGATGGCTGGACCAGCGTAGGTAAACTACCACTACATCACTTGGCAAATCATTCTGTAGTCTGATCAAATGTTGTGTGAAAAATGAGTTCCTCTTAGTTGTAATGAAATAGAGTTTTGCTTAGTGTTTTAGTTTATTTTTGTTACTTTGTACACATATTGTGAAGGTATTAATATATTACTAGCAACTGTAAGCCAAAATAAAAACAGGCACTTGTCAATGCCGAATGTTGTCTCACTGGCATTGGCAGTGAGAGTGGCGTAGGTAGAGACGTATAGTGCTGTGATTTTGTGAATGTGTCTCAAAAGGTGATTCTGCACAGCGAGCATGCCATTGTGCGCCACAGCGGCAGAAACACATTTTAAGCAGGCTGTGAAAAATGGCAGCTGGACTGTTGATAAGGAGATGTGCACAAATGGCAGTGGTGAAAATGTGGCATGAAAATATTGCAGATTGACGAAGTTACAAGGGTGCGTGGGAACTGCACAATGCACGCTTGCAGCACAGTCATTGTATGGAGTTTCGGCACCAGATTTTCAACATAGGCATTTTAGGACCACTGCTCATGAATAGTGTCACCGTCATTTCCTCAAACTGTCCCAAAAACTGATTTCGCACAGCGGCCATGCAATTCTGTGCTGGACATGTAAAAACACATTTCAGGCAGCTGCAGTGTTCATAAGGAGTTCTGGAAAAATGCCAATGATGAGCAGCTGGAGTGAAAGTATTACAAATTCACAAAGTCATGAGTGTGCGTGCAAACTGTGCAATGCACGCTCATAAAACACTCATTTTTATGTTTACTTGCACGCATGTGCAAGAAACATAGTGCCATCATCTGAGTTTTCGGAGGTGTGTCACCCCCTCTTCCAATTTAGTCAGTGTGTTGACAGGCGCGACCGCAGTTCTCCAGTGCCTGCTGGAGCTGTCTATGACAGCTCCAAAATGCAGTGGAGTACAGTTGAAAGGGGGAGCTACGCTTCAGTCAGCAGTGATAAGATATCACCTGCTCATGCACGCTCCCCCTACACACACACACACACACATGCATGCATACTTCATGCTGCCCCCCCCACACACACACTGTACAGCCGGGGGTGCCCAATCCCCCGTCAGCTGTGCTGCACCCCCCAAAATCCTTCCACATGCCACGCTGGGTGCCCACCCCAATGTGGCAACTCATCGTATAGCCGATGGGGGTGCCCAATCCCCCGTTGGCTCCACTGTCCTCACACCCTGAGTACAGGGTACCACGCTGGGAGCCCACCCCAGTGTGGCAACTGATGCTATGGCTGACGGGGGTGCACAATCCCCCGTCGGCTCCACGCCCCCCCAACCAGCCATCCTTGTGGCATGCTGGGAGCCCACCCCAGAGTGGCAAATGTCCTGCATCATCATTTTAAAAAAAACCTGGAAATAAAAAACTGTCCCTCGGTGCTTCTCCCTGCCCCCTCCACAACCGCACCCACCCTACGCACCCTGCCTCCACACACACCCCTTACCCATCCTTACCTCCAGACCTTGTACGACAATCTTGGTGGACCGGTAACACGTCTGCACTCTTCAAAGCTGACTGCGAACTGAGGAAATGACGATAAGCTGTATAATGGGATAAATAGGGTTTTTTCAACTTTGCTGCATATCTCAGGCATTTTTGGGAATTTTTGCGCCAAATTTTCAACATGGGGTTTTTGGGACCCCTTCTCATAAAAGATGTCACTGTCATGGCATTTTTTGGGCCCGAAGGGTGATTTCACAGTCACTGCATGAAATCACCTTTTGGGAGCAATTAATGAAGCAACACTGCCAGTGTTCATAAGGTGGGTGCTCAAGAAGCCTATTTTGAAAATTTGGTGGAAAAATTCCAAAAAATGACTGTTTTACGAGCATGCATTGTGCAGTTCCTACACAGGCTCATAAGTTCACGGATTTTCAATATTTTCACTCCAGATTTTCAACATTGCCATTTTACCACACCTTCTTATGAGTAGTACAGCTGTCATTTTTCACAACTCACCCAAAACGTGTTTCCACCCATGTAGCGCACAATGGCGCAGTTGGTGTGCGAAATCAATGTATGGAACAAATTAAGAAAATCACAGTGACACTGTTCATGAGCAGAGGTCTTAAAATGGCTATGTTGAAAATTTGGTGAAAAAATTCCTAAAATGACTGTTTCTGGCGTGCGTGCGCGGTTCCTAAGCAAACAGTAAGTTGATGAATTTTCAATATTTTCCTCCAGATATTCAACATTGCCATTTTACCACACCTCCTTATGAACAGTACAGCTGTCATTTTCCACATCTTGCCCAAAATGTGTTTCCGCGATGTAGCGCACAATGGCGCAGTCGGTGTGTGAAATCAATGTATGGGACACATTAAGAAAATCACAGTGACACTGTTCATGAGCAGAGGTCTTAAAATGGCTATGTTGAAAATTTGGTGAAAAAACCTAAAAATGACTGTTTTACGAGTGTGCGTTGCGCAGTTACTACACACACTCGTAAGTTTGCGAATTTTCAATATTTTCAATCCAGATTTTCAACATTGCCATTTTATTACACTTCCTTATGAGCAGTACAGCTGTCATTTGTCACATCTTGTCCAAAACATGTTTCCGCCCATGTAGCGCACAATGATGCAGTCGGTGTGCGAAATCAATGTATGGGACAAATTAAGTAAATCAGAGTGACACCGTTCATGAGCAGAGGTCTTAAAATGGCTATGTTGAAAATTTGGTGAAAAAAGTCCATAAAATGACTGTGTTACTAGTGAGCATTGCACAGTTTCCACGCATCCTCATAAGTTCATGACTTTGTAATATTCTCAGTCCAGATTTTCACCAGTAGCATTTTTCCACACTTCCTTATGAACAGTACAGCTGTCATTTTTCAGAACATGACCGAAATATGTTTTCCCACTTTCAGCGCAGAGATGCAAGGTTGCTGTGGGAAATCATTGTTCAGGACATATAAAGAAAATCACAGTGACACTGTTCATGATCGGAGGTCCCAAAATGCTTGTGTTGACAATCTGCTGTAAAAAATCCCCAAACTAATTACATTACGGGTGTACGTTGCACAATTTCTATGCACGCTCATGACTTCACCAGTTTTTTTAATATTTTTACTGCAGATTTGCAACATTGCCATTTTTTACACCTCCCCATGAACCGTACAGCTGTCATTTTTTACATCCTGTTCAGAATGTTTTTGCACCTGTGATACTAAATGCCATAGTTGCTGTGCATAAGCAGCTTTCGGCTAACAAACTGATATTGCCACTGTTCATGAGGTGGGGTCACAAAAAAAACATGTTGAAAATTTGGAGTGAAAATACCAACGAATGCCTGAGGTATTAGGGTTTCCAACCATAACACCCAACCCTGTAGAGAATGACAGGCATCGGAAATGTGACTTTGGATTCTTGCCTGTAATGCTCATACCATTCCACACCCTGCAGCCAGTGAGAGGCATCGAGGTATGCCTTGGACTCTTTGGCCCCAAAGTTCACCCCATTCTCCTATACTGCACCCCTGTCACTGTACTTCCTGATGGAATGGTGTACACAAAAGGGCCAAAGACCCCAAAGCACACCTTGACACTTGTCAGTGTCTGCAGGGTGGGGTGTGGTGAAATGGTGTCACTGTTATGCCTGACGACCCAAAGACACACCCTAATGCCTGTCACTCTCTGTAGGGTGGTGGTGGGGTTGGCTTCAGTTCAATACTTCACTGCCATTCCTATTACGCAGCTCTGTAACTTCTACACTACCACTGCCAATGCCAGCAAGCAAACAGTCGGCATTGACAAATGCTTGTATTAACTTTCGTTCCTAAATTTTCAACATAGGTATTTTAGGGCATCTGCTAATGAACAGTGTCACTGTCATTTTCATCATGTGTCTCAAACATGGACTTTCCACAGCGACCATGCTATTCTGCGCCAGAACTGCAAAAACAGATTTTGGTCAGGATGTGAAAAATGACAGCTTTACTGTTCATTAGGAGGTGCAGAACAATGGCACTGTAGAAAATCTGGAGTGAGAATATTAGAAGTTTGCGAACATACGAGCGTGCGTGCAAACTGCGCAACGCATGCGCATAACACAGTCATTTTATGTGGAATATTGTCACCAAATTTTAATCACAGGCATTTTAGGACTCTGCTTATGAACAGTATCACTGTAATTTTTGTAATGTGTCCCCAACACTGATTTCGCACAGTGAACGCGCTATTCTGCACCAAAAGTGCAAAAACACATTTCGGCAAGGATGTGAAAAATGACAGCTATACAGTCCACAAGAAGGTGCAGTAAAATACTAAATTTGAGAATCTGGTGTGAAAATATTGTGAATGTGCTAAGTTACAAGAGTGTGTTGCGCAGTTGCTATGCACCTCATAAAAGTCATTTTATGGAGTATTGTTGCCAAATTTTCAACACAGGCATTTTAGGACCTCTGGTCATGAACAGTATCACTTTCATTTTTGTAATGTGTCCTGAACACTGATTTTGTACAGCAACTACGCTATTCTGCGCCGGAAGTGCGAAAACACATTTTGGCCAGGATGTGAAAAATGACAGCTGTACAGTTCACAAGAAGGTGTGGTAAAATGCCAATGTTGAGAATCTGGCATGAAAATAGTGTGAATGCACTAACATACGAGAGTGTGTTGCGCAGTTGCTATGCACACTCGTAAAACAGTCACTGTATAGAGTATTGTCACCAAATTTTCAACACAGGCATTTTAGGATCTCTGCTCATAAACAGTGTCACTGTCATTTTTGTAATGTGTCCTGAACACTGATTTTGCACCACAACCGCATTATTCTGTGTTGGAAGTGCAAAAATACATTTCGGCCAGGATGTGAAAAATGACAGCTGTACAGTTTACAAGAAGGTGTGGTAAAATGCTAATGTTGAGAATCTAGTGTGAAAATATTTTGAATTCACTAACTTACGAGCATGCGTTGCGCAGTTGAAATGCATGCTCATAAAACAGTCATGTTTTGGATTTTTCCAACCAAATTTGCAACATAGGGTTTTTGGGACCCCCCTCATGAACAGTGGCACTGTCATTTCCTTACGTGGTCCCCAAAGGTGATTCTGTGCAGTGACTTCGAAATCACCTTTTGGGACTGAATAACATCATGACAGTGCAAGAATTCATGAGAAGGGATCCCAAAAACCCCATTTGAAAATTTGGGGCCAAAATTCTCAAAAATGCCTGAGATATGTACTAAAGCTGAAAAAAACCCTATCTATCCCATTATACAGCTTACCAGCATTTCCTCAGTTCGCGGTCAGCTTTGAAGGAGTGCAGACGTGTTCCCAGTCCACCGATGATCGTTGCGCCAAGCTCCGGAGGTAAGTATGGGGTGGGGGGTGTGGGGCAGCAGGGTACACAGTGGGTGCGGGTGGGAGGAAGGGGGCATGGAGACTAGTAGGGATCATTTTCCTTTTACAGGTTCGAAAAGGAAAAAAAAAACATTGCTGGACAGTTTTCTTTTCCAAGGGATTTGGCTTGCTGGGGTGGGCTCCCAGCATGCCACCTAACTGTTTAGGGGTGGGTGGTGTCTGCAACTGATGGGGGATTGGGCACCCTCATCAGCAAACAACACGGGGCGGCAGAATTTATGTTGACAGGGATTAGGCAAACCCATCAGCACACAAAGAAAGGAGGGCATAGAGCCAAGTGGGGATTGGGCACCCCCCTCAGCATTAAACAATTGGGAGTTTATTCCACCAATGGAGAGTGGGCTCCCCTGTTGGCCCTCAAAGAAAGGGGGGCAGGGTAAGAGCCGAGGGGGATTGGGCACCCCCTCAGCATTAAACAATTGAGAAGGTGCTTTATGCTGACAGGGAGTGGGCTCCCCCATCGGCACTTTCACAGGGGGCAGGGACAGCCTACAGGGGGATTGGGCACCCCCAAAGTCAGCAGTTCTAATGCCAGTATCCCACCATGTACATAATGGTGGCAAGCAAGGCAAGAAGAGGACAGCTGTGTCTGACGAGCTTTGCTTGGATTGCAGCGGACCTTTTCTTAGATGTGCTTGCCACATTATTTATGCATGGTGTGGCGCCGGCATGCAGGCTGATTGGGAAATGTGGGACGCACATACTGGTGCGTGTTCTGCATTCGGCCAGCAGCGACCATGCCTCTAAAGCTGCACTGTCCCATGATGTTGGCTGCACAAGCGCACCAACATAAAAAATGTCTGAATTGCTGTAGACATTGCACATTCTGAACATATCCTGTCATATTTGCTTCAGTTGCAAACTTACAATAATAAAGGGTCTAGTTAGTCTGCAGGAGTCATATTGTTGCACTCTTTCACCTGTTTTGTTTCACTTTTCTGCACTACCTCAGTCATTTTAATTTTCCATTTTAGGTACTGGCTTCATAAATTGGACCAATAGTTGGAGTGGTATAACAAACAACATATAAAGCTGGATAACAGCCTCCCATTTTGTGCTAACAAAATGCTGTTTTATTGAAGATTTTCTCCTTTCCAAGTATTCCATGTTAGTATGATCTCAGATCAAGATAATAAATAATCATTATGTCTAAAACTTTTTGGCTACTGATATGCTGAGCACTTTTTTGTTCATAGTACTGTGTATGCACAGTATATCGATTGGTGTTTTTGCCAATGTGCATTACTGTGCACAACTTGAAAGTGTTATCAGGTCATCATATCTACTGTAAATATATCTTTAAAGATTTAATTATGTTATAAGCTTATATCCATAAAGTAGTCTTGTTTTCATTATATGCATATGTGATCCCCTTGATGACAGTAGCTGACAGTGTGTTTTCACTGCATCTTTTTTCACCTCCCCCTTTACACCAGATCTTGGAGGTCAAGTACAGTATCTGTATTAGTCAATGTTTGTCTGACCTAAATAACTTGAGAGCTGCTTGCTGGCTGAGTCTAAATCCAAGAAAAATGGAATGGTTGATTATAGAAGCAGGATTGCAGAAGTTGGCAATGAAGAGCATTAGTCACACCCATCTATCATTGTGTGGTACTGCCCTGTAAGCAGTGGATAAGACTAATTACCTAGAGATCGTAACAGATGGCAGATCCACTCTTGAACATCATGTGCCAAATGTTATCCATTTCTTTTAAGAAATACAAACCAGGTGAAGAATTTTCTTTAATATGATCTGGTGACTGTAATTCATGCTTTTTCTACCACAGTAATGCTTATTTTCTCAGTATTTCTGAAGGTTGGTTATGTCATCTATAACTAGTGCAAAATGCTACACCTGACTGATACCTGGTACCAGCTTTTTCAATCACATAACATGGGTGCTGTGCAAGCTGCATTGGCTACAGCTTAGATTGCACACCACCTTCAAGATTTTACCTTTATAAAGTAGAAGACTACCTCAGAAATAGCTGAGCAGGGAAAGATTTCCAGGGAAGGGTAGAGGAACAGTTGACACAATTAAGGAAAGGCATAGCAATGGCAACCAGTCTCTGTGTAAAGGAAGTGAGCAAAAGCAGGAGACAAAAAGACCATTATGGTACTCTAAGGAAGTGGCCACAAAGGTGTTCACCTAAGGCTTTGAGATCTGTCATTCTTATTTTCATATAACAGTGTATTGTTAATATAAGTGCAGATGATGCTATAGCTTAGTTTAGGAACATATGTGCTGCTATGTATTAGTAAGGATTTTTTAATTTCTAGTGGATATTCTCTGATCAGTGCTTTTTAACTGTAATTGCAATATAGACTGCTGAGTTAGGGAAATAATATAAACTGACTATAGGGAATAATGTGTTTTTGCCATATGTAAATGTACAGAGAGAAGAGACAGGGAAAACTTGCACTTTTCTACAAGGTTAGGAAGCTAATGAGATCCAGCTGATCGTGGACTATAGAAAGTGATGACTGAGCACAAAGATTACCCACCATGTATGGTCACATTCCTGTTTCCTGAGTAACATAATGAGAACTTACTAACAACAGCACTAGCTAGGAGAAAAACTGTATCAATACAGGATCAGTTTTGGGTCTCATCTCAGAGCCCATGTAATGATTGGGGTCCACACCTCAGATATCCTGCAGTTGCTGTGTATTAAACTTTTCCCTGTAGTTAAGCATTGCTGTAATAGTCGCCCTATACAACAATTTTATGCTTTATATTTATGGCTTCAGAACTCACCAACCAGGTACAGACTTAGAAATATGTATAAACTTAGATTAGCACTCCAGTAAAAGAGGTAATTAAAAAGAGCACAAAAACAGCATCAGGGTAGTTAAGGATCACAACCTAACTTCTCCTGGCATTGTATGTTGGCAGATAGAGGTGTTGGAGCCCCATCATTGACCAGAGACATGTAGCTCATCTGGACTATGCTAAGTGCAGACCAAACTATCAGTTGGCAGAAAGGGCATGGGATTCTAACTGCTGACTGAGGGCACATAGTGCTCTGAAGTTTCTCTGTGTAAGTGCAGCTTAACTGTGGCCTAGCAGTGTGACTGTGAGTTGGTAGTACAGGGTGTGGGGACCTACCTGCTGACTGAAGGCACATCGCATGCTGTAGTTTCTGCTTCACCATAGTATTAATGTGTGTTTTTTTTTTTTGCTTAACCACAGTATTGATTTGTGATCACAATGGAGGATTACATCTCCAAATCTGTAATCAGCCATGGAGCCTGGATCACACAACAGTCTGTAGGTCTAGACCAGGAAAATAATGGTTATTGTATGCAAGGCTTGTACGTGACATGCCATGCATTAGTCACTCAAATGGGATTTATGAAAACTAATTTGACCAAAATGAAACATAGCTTGTCAAAGACCAGAATTCCAAGTCCATTATGGACCAGTTGACCCATTTAAAAGCAATCAACAGAGCATCTTCTTGCAGCATAGATGATAAACAAAAGATAGGATTATGCATGTAGGAACTTTATATGATATTTCAAGTTTTCAATGACAATGGCTTGGGATATGAAGGAAACCTGCCAGATAACCTTTAATCTTTCCAGTTTGGCCATAGTCTTCTCTCTTCTATGCTATCCTTTCTAATATTCTCCTTTCTTTAATCTCTGGCTTCATGAAACAGAGTTTAGGAGCCTTTTACTGCTTTCTGACATTTCTCTCTCTCTCTCTCCACATGCACACATGCACATATACAGCTAAGCATTACATCACATATGTTGCTTTGGGCCAATTACATTGCAGGAAGAGCTGGATGGCTCTGGCTTTAAGTGCTGTGTTCTTTTAGAACTGTCATTTGTAAAATATAGTGCTGTGTGATAGTGGTTACATAGACAAATGCTATTATTTGCATGCTAACTGAACTGTGATATACCACAGAATGCTGTGTCCATTTGTATAAAGATTACATTTTTTTTCTCTGAGTAGCAAGACTACAATGCTTTAAAATGTTCAAATGCTGTGCATGTTTTGAGAAAAGTTATTGCAGAGAAAGAAAGAGAAATGCTATTTGTTTACAGTGTCACTGACTTTTTAAGCTTGCAGGAATCAGCTGTTACTTTATCCAATATCCTTATCTTGTTTCTGTAAGATAGTGAGATAAATGGGCTTCATTTGTTTTTCTGTGAGACTTGCCACAGATTGGCATGACTCCCCTTTAAGTGCCTTGCTCCCTTTTTCAAGGAGATCTGCTTGGGCAATGCCATTGTAAAAGAGAGCTGTTTTAGAGTGGACTATAAACATTTAACATAAAACTGACAGACTGCAGTAGATGCTCCCAAAAATGCACTGTAGTAACAGCATAAACTAGGGGCCATCTCAGGGTTGTTTAGGTCTGGCATGTCAGCCTGGAATTCAGAAGACATGGAAACCATCAAGAGAGATGTCAGTTATTTTGAACACCAATCTGCTAAGTCCATTTTGTACTCTGCATTAGAGGGGGATTCATGGTTTGGCCACTGAAGAAAGATATACGGTGTACAATATGTATGATATTACATGCTTGTTTACTGAGACACAAGCTAAAATCAATGAGCTAGTCACAGAAAACAATCGAGAAGCTAAACAAAGACATATGCAGTAGGTAGATAAATAATATGCATAGCCTATGAGAACTATGTTTTCACAATGTTTTCTAATTTGCTGAGAGATGTGGAAGCAGGGTGCTTCCCTGACCACATTTCAGATGACTACTTGACCAAATGGTACTGCCCAGTCTTCCAGTCTTGCTAGAAATACCAAGACCATTTATTCAAGATGCTTGAAAACTTGTCAGAAATGTTCAATTGTGACAGCTAGAAACTTAAGGTATGTTACCTGACACCCTAATCAGGGCAACTGCTACACCAGTGGGTCCTGTTCTATCCAGGATACCTTTTACATGTCATTTACTGTTTTCCTATCAGTGTTTGACTCAGCTGAAGCAGTTATTGACAAACCAGCCACTGTCCATACAATAGGTTACTTAGACGGATATATTTATATAGAGAGGATGGACATATCATCCTTAATGGTATAACCCCACTATATCAGTATGGCTGGCACCATACACAGCATGTGATATTTTTGATGTGGTTCCACCTGTCTGTGGTCTTGATGGGGATTTCAAGCAAAATACATTATCACTGTTACACAAATAATTACCTGTCCAGTACGGCTCACAAAGTGGAGTCTCCCTGTAGCAAGGGTAACCTACTACATGGATTATCAGAACTGCATATCTCTAATCATGAATCATACATCATACAATTATGAGAATGTGGTTTATTCAGTGATTGCCCTAAATTTCTACTTTACATCGACTGTGTGCACTGTCATTAATAAAACAGTACAATTACCTGTACCACTTCCTGATAAACAATATTTTCTCAATGAACCTGGTCATTAAAATTTTATTTATATTTATTTAGTTTTTGTTGACTGGAAAAAGAGGACCAGACAATTCTGCTTATTTTCAGCTTTGTCCTGGGGGACGGGGTTACAGATGGATGCCATACAGCCCCCCAAGTTCTGCTTCAACCTGTGTCACATCCCCATTTTTTCCTATTAGTACACACTATCCTTGTTTTAGCTCACATTTCCAATTTAAACACTGCTTGCATTATATACTAAAAGTGCTAGCACATAGCATAAACAGTACTACTGGAGAAAGCTTCCAGGCTCACCCATGCTCCGCTCCCCACCCATTTGCTGCCCCTTGCTGAAAAACAGTTTCTCATACACTTATTTAAAAAAAATAGCTTGATAGCATGACAGTCTGTACACATCAGTGGTGTTGCTTGACTTCTCATGACCTCAATGTTCGTTCCTCTATGAATTGCTGCCTTGAGAGGTCCCATGTCATCTGTCCAATAATGTCTCAAAATGCGCAACTGTCACCTCTCAACTGGCTGGTTTAGCTCTACCAGGTAATCAGTTGAAGCGCAAGGGATTTTTTGAAGTATACATAGAAGCAGATATCTGCTTATGGCAGCTTTTCCTCTTTTGGCAGATATGAAAGTGGTAGGAAATAGGGAGAAGGTGTGGGGTAGCAGCAGTACTGGAGCAAAGATGGAATAACACAGTTTTTTTTGTTTAAACCTAATGTAAAGGATGTTGACTCTGTACTTCTGGCTGCCTTCCCAATGCACCTCAACCACACTCACCTTCACATCAAACTATACTGTCCTCCAACTGACCCTGCTCCTCGATGTCATAGCTCTTTTCCACAACAGGAACATAAGTTACAGAGTCCAAAAAGGGTTATTTAAAAAAAATGTTTTTTGAGAGGGCATGGCCTGACCAGGCAGAAGATGGCAGCATAGTTCAGAATCTCTACAGGAATGACTGCAATCTAACCTCATCCTGCCTTCACCAGACCTTTCTTTGGTACCAACTCCTGAGACCATCCTGTAATCTTACTGCCTAACACAGTTTGCAAGTCATTTTTGATCCATCATCTACTTATATTCAATTATTCTACACTGTACTGCAGCATACTAGCCCTCATCCTTCAGCATAATGGCAGATCTCCAAGTACAGCAAAGCTCACTTGCTAGAGTGGAAGTAATGTTTTCTAAACTGATGGCTGAGATTAATGATCTAAAAACCTCCACAGAACAGAATGCGACCACTCTTGAAACTTCTAGCCAGAAAATTGCATTTAATGAGAAAGCAACGGCCTGTACCACCACTACTATTCATGACCTCCAGGCAACTGTCCACAATCAAGATCGATCTATTAAATCCCTACAATCCAAAACTGACGATATTGAAAATCGTAATTGTCACAACAATTTATGATTTTTTGGCTTCCCTGAAGGTATAGAATTAGGAGACACTCCTGCACTTCTAATACATGTGCTGCATGCAATGCTTAAATTGCCTCCTGATCTAATGTTAATCATTGAGTGGTCTCACTGATCTCTGGGCCCCCAGCCAACACCAGACCAGTGAACAAGGCCTATCATTTCTCACTTCTTGAACTATTCCCATGCAGAATTAATACTGAAATGAGCCAGAGAAATGGAGGAACTTCAGTGGCAAAAGTTTAATACTTCCATCTACAGAGACTTTTCAAAAGATTTAATCTTCAGAAGGAAGGTTTACAATCTACTTAAACAAATTCTCCACCAAAAAAGCATTAAATATGCTCTACATTACCCAGCAACACTATGCCTTTTCTCAGGTTCTTCCTTCAAGGATTTTGAAACCCCTGACGTTTTAGCCAACTATCTGGAGGTCTCTTTCTACAATCTTAACCTGGGAGATTCAGAAGCAAATGGCAACCCGAACACAGCTTTGGTATCCTCATGGAGGGTGGATGACTTGGTACAGGAACATAGGGAAAGTTTTGCAGAACTCGCAGTCCCAAGCAGCAACGTTGCAACTGATTTGACCCCAAGGCAATCAACACAGCTGCAAGAGAAGCTTCTGTCAGGGCATTATTCTTCAAGACTTTCATGCTGTTCTAGCAAGGTTTCACCCCAAACACCCCAAGCTGCAGCCTCTCACCTTCAAATCAACCATTCTATTCCCTTGAGCAATAAGTTTGCTCTCTTGGAGGATGACATGCATTCCTTGGAGGAGGATCTTTCCCAGCAAATTTCAGATGAACATCCCTCTAATTTGGGCCCTGTGTCTCAGGGATGTATTCCTGCCGATACTTCATGGGCAGAAGTTGTTACAAGTTCCCCCCTCAAATCTTTAGATCTGCCCAAAAAGAAACATAGGGCAAAGACCAAAAGCAAGAACATCAATAGTCACAATCCTGCTAATAAATCTAAGGAGTCATGGGCTTATATGGTCAGTAATATGGTCACAGTTGCTATATCTTGGTAGGTTTTGCTTCCAGGATACTTAAATGGAGTGCCAGTACACTTTTTCTGCCTGGTGACCCACTCTACAGTCTATGCTACCTGGTTGCTTTCGCTCCCAGCAGGTGCAGAAAGCAAAGGCTGTACATCGTGGTGTGATCAATTTACTTTTTGTTGCAGTGTTTAAACGAGCAGCTTAAAGGTCTTCAAGGGGAGTTTGGTATATCAGCGATGCTGTTCTATCCCATTATTTTAGTGTTAGATCTTATACATTACCTCACTCAACAAGGTCTCTATATCTAGCCTTTTACTCTCCAGTTTAGCAGTGCATCAGGTTTATAGTCTTTTGGCTGTTCAGTTGCATATCTTCAATCAGTATGCATCCTGATTATTGCCTTTTCTTTTTTCATATGTGAATTATTATATATTACAAGGCAATTTACCCCTTCCCTCTCCTGATGACAGGTTCTTAAGTATTATTGACAACTACATTTAATCTTTCTCCTTCCCTATGCTCCATTATTCTTACTACCTCCTGTTTACAATATGGAACTATCATTAGCACTCAAAGAGGTGGGCTATGTTTGGTGTACTCTTGCAAAGGATTGTCAATCTACATCTTACTTATGCTCCTTATTTTACTCGAAGCCTACAGATACTATAGAAATCCACTGTTATGTGGTCCCTCCTGTTTTGGGGCTCACTGGGCCTAGTTTTCTAGACCTAGTCACCCCATATAACACCTATTTAGGTGACTTTTGAGTAATCAGAGCTGATCTTTACTATGACTATCTCTTCTGTCTACAGTTATCACTGAAGCCTGTACCTCTTCACATAATCCTGATTTGCATTTGGCTCAAGGCATAAGGGCTTAAATTGACCTCCCCTTTCTTCTTTCCCCTCAATACTGTATTTATTATGTACTTATTCTGCTGCACTGCAAAGTATACTCAGAGTCACTCTAATGTGGCAATGATCTACTTTTCCTTTTATATTTGTTCATTTGCATTCCACCTGGCTCCCTGAATTCCTTGCTCTATGTCTAGGCTGTACTGGCATCTTGTATATGGTTCTTTAATTTACTGTTATTTTGAGTTGGTATATCTTGTACTATTACTACTAATGTTTATAAATAAGTTCTGGTGTTTAGCTTTATCCTTATACCTTGTCCTGTTAGCTTAGAATTAAGCTGAGGTTATTACAGTTCCCTGCCTTTCTTGCTATTATTCTCTTTCAGTTTAGCTTATCAGGAATACTTACTTTATTATATTACTGGGATCAGACTTAGGTTTTGGCCAATATTTATAACTGGGCCTCCCTAGTCTCCTGCCTACATTGACGACCCAGAATGTGATGAGAGAGTCTCTTAGCCAGTTGGCTGACTCATATCTCCTCACACCCATAAAACGTTTTCTTTGTTATTTAGCTTACTGGTATTTTTGTTTTTGTTAATGTCTTTTCTCCTTCTCCCTCTCTATTCTAACTGTATTAAGATATCTGTGCTACTCATGTATCATACATCTCACTTTTTTTGGCTTGAATGTTCCTGCCACTCTCTGCATATACGTAAGCACTCTATATTGTATTTTAATCATCCTCTGCCTCATTTATTTGTCCCGTCACACTCCAGCAATTATTCCCTTTCCTTAACACTAACAATATGAGTGACATACTTTTATATACATGGAATATGAAGAGACTTAATTCTCCTTGTAAGCGGAAACAGATTCTTTCACGTCTCAAAAAATATAAAACACAAGTTGCTTTCCTTCAAGAAACAAAATTATTAGCAGAGGATGTTCATATACTTAAAAAAGAGTGGGTCAGTCAGATCTATGAATCATCCTACACCCCAAAAAAAAGAGGAGTTGCTATTCTTATTTATAAGAGTCACAAATGGTCCCTTGCAAACTACGTTTCTGATACTGACGGCAGATGGGTGATGGTCAAAATTGAATACCAACTCTGGTCCTCTTCTGCTTGTTAATGTCTATGCATCCAATTCTGATTCCCCCAAGTTTTTTTCATAATTTAGCTCAACAGATTCTCTTCTTTAAGACTGATAATACACCAGTTATTCTTGTAGGGGATCTTAACTTAGCTTTAGAAGCCAGCATTGACAGAAGTAGCCCCACTACAGAGGCCCACCCTAGAAGTATTAAAGCCCTCTCATTACTAATGCAAGATGTTGGATTAGCTGATGCATGGCACCTCCTTCACCCCCATGATTGAGAATTTACTTTTTATTCCTCTCTACATAAGACATACAGTAGAACTGACTACTGGTTAGTCTCCCCTGTTGTAATGGAAGAAAAACTATCGATTCATCTACCTCTTCCATCATAATCTCAGACCATTCCCCTGTCAAACTGCAACTTTTGTGGGGCCCATTATACCTAAATCTTCTTACTGGCGGCTGGACCATCTCCTTCTCAAGGATACCAATTTCTTACCTATGATCAAAGCACAAATTCAGAACTTCCTCTTTCACAATACCTCAACCAAATCTTCTATGTCCTCTGTATGGGAAGCTCTTAAAGCTATGATTCGAGGGAAAATTATCAGTTATGCTGCACATAGGAAAAGAGTAAGGGAACAACAGCTGGTTGACTTGGAAAAATCTCTTAAGGTTAAAGAGAATTTATACTTTTCTTCTAATAAGCACCATCTGATTCTCAGCTTCATCTTGAAATTCTTCAACTTAGAGTTAAAATTAACTAATTAATTTTTTGTAAAACCGAACTGTCCTTGTTTAAACTTAAATTTAAGTTTTGGGAACACGGCGATAAAAATGGGAAACTCCTGTCTTACCAGCTCAAAGCACAACAAATGGAACAACATATCCTAAGCCTAAAAGATGAACTGGGTATGATTCACTCCAACAACCCCTCTATAAACCGTATCATGAAAACCTTTTATCAAAAAAATATACTCTAACACAAATCCTCCATCTACTTTACAGATTCAGAAGTTCTTTAAATCATTACGTCTTCCTCATCTTTCTAGTCTTGAAACAAATTCTTTAGATGAAACCTTCTCACTTCAGGAAGTTCAGAAAGCTTTGTCTTCCTTGAAATCCAGCAAATCCCCTTGGGGTGATGGATTCACTGTCGATTTCTATAAAATGTTTTCTGACACTGTATGTCCCCTTCTTCTTAATGTTTATCAAGAATCTTCCAATACTGGCAAGCTTCCCCCATCTTGCACCGAAGCAATCATATCCCTAATCCATAAGAAAGAAAAAGACCTTACTCACCCCACAAGTTACAGGCCCATCTCTTTATTAAATATGGATAGGAAGATATTTGCTAAACTACGAACTTCTCTACTTGAATCCTTGATACCCAAGCTAACTCATTGTTCGCAAGCTGGTTTTATTAAACATAGATTTGGTTCTGATCACTTATGTTCCTTATTTAATTTAATTCACAAAGCCAAACCCCTGAAGACACCAGCTGCAGCCACAGCTATTGATTTCGAGAAGGCCTTTGATTCCTTAAACCGGGACTACCTTCATCAAGTTTTATCTTATTTCGATCTTTCTCATACCTTTTTCTCCTGGATCAAGCTATTATATAACTCCCCTGTTGCTAAAGTTCTTACTAATTCCACCCTTTCTTTTTACTTTCATCTAGCAAGGGGAACTAGACAAGACTGTCCCCTGTCACCTTCCCTTTTTATTTTAGCCATGGAACCCCTAACTGCTTGTTTACATCAATCTTCTGGCATTATGGGCATACCTGTAAGCAATACAAGATATGTTTCTCTCTCCTACACGGATGACCTCTTAATCTTACTCAAAAACCAGAATGAGACTGGGCCCCTGTTGGTTGATTTGCTTAATAATTTTACCAAAATTTCTGGTCTTGCTTTGAATTATGGCAAATCACAAACTATGCCCCTTAACAACCTCTGTAAAGCCTTTATGAACATACCTCTTGGATTCCGCTGGTCACCACAGGGTATAACATATCTAGGAATCAAAATTAACTTAGGGAAGATATAGAACATTAACTTTAATCCCTTATTTGATAACATCAAAACAATTCTACAATTCTAGACAGATGGAAGCTTCTTAATCTCTCTTTCATGGGGAGAATTGCAGCCATTAAGATGTCCATTTCTCCCAAGATTCGTTACCTCTTTGCCAATATTCCTTTAGTCTTACCGTCCTCCTTTTTTGATAAAATTGCTAAATTAATAGGTAATTTTATCTGGGATGGGAAACCACCAAGATTTAACAGCAATAAACTTTGATCACATTGGAAAAAAGGGGGCTTCGGACTCCCCTAGTTCAAAGGCTACATCTGGGCTTTATGAATGGCCCAAACCGTTAAATGGTTTCAGAAATCCTCCCCTCAATCACCACTATGGGTTGCAATGGAATTCACATTGTGCCCGGGAGGAGTTCCCACTTCCTTCATTTTTAATCCCATTTCCCCTAAACTAAAATCTCACCCGACTATATCATCCTCAGTTCTTTATTGGAAACTAACCCACAAATTCCTGAAATCCAATCCAACACCCTGGTTTTATGCCCCCTTATGGGGCAATCCACTGCTCATTCTAGAAGATCACCCAATTTTCAATCATACATGGAGTAACAAAGGCATTTTCTTTCTTGGAGATATCTTGGACCAGAATTCACTCACTCTTAGATCATTCTCAGACTTGCAGGTCACATGGAAACTTCCTAAACAGGACTTCTGGAAGTTTTTAAAAGTTCGGGCAGCTTATAACTCTCTCTTTAGTTTAGTGTATAGGCATACTCTTCTAAACCCATACATCTCGCACTGGACAAATGTATCAATAAAATTAAATAGCTCCATTTACAAAGACATTATTAATAATCTAACCGATCAGTCTATACAGGCCAAAAATAAATGGAGTACTCTTCTTAACTACAATATTTCACACAATGGAGTAATTGTTGGCATATTGCACATAATACCTTTAAAGATGCCCATAGTTCTTTAATGCAAACTAAACTCCTACATCTTTGGTATAGAAACCTCTCTGTGCTTCAACAATTGGGCCTATTAAATCATAATGATTGCTGGTGCTGCAATTTGGCCAACTGGGATCTACTTCATATCTTGTGGTCTTGCTCTCCCATTAATAAGCTCTGGCATAAAGTCTGTTTACTTGCCTCCAGAGTAACAGGACAAAAACTGCCTCTTGACCCCAAGCTATTCCTTCAAGGCATCCTTATCCCCAGCAGCTCTCTCCTCTCACGTGCATATTTTAGATGGCTAAGCATACTTTCTCTTCTGGTCAAACGTCTGATTCTTATGAAATGGAAAATAACTCTGGTACTTTCTCTTTCAGATGTTCTTCAAAGCCTGTCTCAGTATACCTCTCTAGACTGATTATCTCATGTTACTCATAACCGACTCACTGTGTATGACAGATGTTGGCAGGATTACTTCAAGTACATGAACCTAGTTCTTCTAGACCCTAATTCTTAGGGATATTTAGCCTTCCTTCTTATTTTGCTCTTAGATAGGGTTTCTCAAAACTTTTGTGCACACATTTCTCCTCTTTTTTCCCTTCTTCCCTGTTTTCTCCCTCTCTCCTTCCCTTCTTCCTTGCTTTTTTCTCTCTTCTTTATTTTCTTGCACATTCTTCTCTTATCTTCACCTCTCCATTACTGAACATTGTTCATATTACCACATTTATCACTTTGCAATTTACCGAATGCCTTGCCATAGCCTGTCCTAGCATGTATTTCATACACGGTTGCTATTTCTGATCCTATAATACCTTATTGATTGTGACCCTTCTGCTCTCCACTTACATCTTGTCTTGGTTTGTGTTTTATTATCAATACATATACATAAGGCTTCTCCAATATGTTCACCCTAAATACTGTGTTTTGATAAGTGATATTTTATACCTTACATGGAGGATAGTCTTCTATTGTATAAGATGGGTGCTTTCTTACATACTCAAATTTCAATAAAAAAATAAAGTGAAACAAAATGTCTTTTTCCCTTTTTGACTGCAAATGGCATTCATAGATCATCACAAGCACTGGCAACAGAAGCATCAGTGTGCATTCTCTTTACTTACTTTTGGTAACAGTGCCCTATAGTGGCAATTTATCAATTAATCAGTCAACTTTATTTAGTATAGCGCTCCATTCATTTTGACCTAGGGCACTTTACAAACGAGCATGATCATCTAAAAAGAGCTACACTAGATTATATAATACATAACATACTATAAATCAAAATATCAACTACTAATTAGAAATAATTTGACTAAAGGGAAATGCTTGATTAGACAAAAATGTTTTCAGCTCCCATTTAAAGATCTCTACCATTGAATTCTCTCTCAAAGGACAAGAGAGGGTGTTCCACAGGGTTGGTGCTGTAAAAGAGAAAGCACAAGCAGCAAATGTTTTTAAACATACCCTGGGTACATCCAAATATCCCTCACCTGCTGACTGGAAGGAATGGGTAGGGCAGTAGGGTCACAGGAGGTCTTGGAGGTAACTAGGCCCCTGACCATGCAAGGCCTTACACATCTACTAGTGGATGACCTATTTTAAACAAAATTTTTTCTTCTGTGATTTTTAAACAAGTGTTCTTATTTTTTAACCATGCCACATTATTTTTCAAATAAATTCAATTTTCTAAATGCAGTAATATCCTCCAGCATGGATGGAATTGGTTAAACTGGACTTTCCAGTGGCTATAAGGCCCGATGCCGCACTTACACCCCTCAGAAGTCTGGTATAGCCCAATACCGCCAACCCTGTTGGGTATCATTGCTTACTTAATAGCATGAATCAAGCACATCAATATTACATGCTGGTGATTTTGAGTTGTTATTTTTAAATTCAATGACTGACATTTCTTTCCAGCTGTTAATTATGTGGCACATTATTTTAGTGTCACATAATTGATGTTAGGGTGTATTGGTATGGGTATCATTTGCCATAGGAGGGAGGTAATGCTTCCTCTCTACAAGACACTGGTAAGACCCTATCTGGAATATTACATGCAATACTGGAGGTCGCACCTGCGCAAGGACATTGACAAGATGGAGACTGTCCAGAAAAGGGCAACCAAAATGGTGCAGGGGCTACAGCATAAGACATATGAGAATAGATGAAAGGATTTCAATATGTACACCCTAGAGCAGAGGAGGGACAGGGGCAACATGATCAAAATATTCAAATATCTTAAGGGCGTTAACAAGATGAATGGGTCGATCATGTTTCAGCACAAATGAACAGTAGGTCAAGAAGTCATGACATGAAAATAGAAGGAGGCCGACTAAGGGGAATTGTGAGAAAGTTCTTTTTCACATAAAGGGTGGTGGATGCATGAAACAGCCTTGCCAATGAGATAGAGGAAGCTAGTACAGTACAGGGATTCAAAGTGGCTTGGGATAGGCACAAGGGAATCATAGAGATAGATAGGAGTGTACAGTGAAATAACTAAGAGTAGTCATATGGCACATGCAACAGGTAAGTAAGGTAAGTGGGAGGCAGTATGGCACAGTGGTTTAAGGCTCTAAGCTGCAAATCTGGAGACCTGGGTTTGAATCCCACAGCCTCCACTTGCATACTGTGTGACGCTGAGCAAGTCACTTAACTTCCTCATGCTCCCAGGTTGCACCTGCAAACAAGCTTTCAGCTTACTGTGTCTCACCTGGTAAAATAAATAGTAAAAAAAAATGTATATGGGCAGACAGGATGGGCCTGGTAGTCCTTATCTGCTGTCAACTTCTATGTTTCTACAGTATGTCTTTATGTACTAGATATTAGTTGATCTTCAGTGATCACTGCTTTTTAGCTGTACTAGCAATATAGAACCACTGAGTGAGGGAAATAATACAAACTGACTACGGGGAATAATATGTTTTTGCCATTTATAAATATGCAGAGAAAAAAAGACAGGGAAAACATTTACTTTTCTGCAAGGTTAGGAAGCTGATAAGATCCAGCTGAACATGGATTATAGAAAGTGTTGGCTGAGCACACAGACTACACACCATGTATGGTCATATTCCTGTTTCCTGAGTAAGATAAGGAAAACTTGCTAACAACAGCACTAGATATGGGAAAAACTATATAAATACAAGATCAGTTTCAGGGTCTCATTGTAGCAGAGCCCATGTTATGATTTGGGACTGCATCTCTGATGTCTCAGGGTTGGTATGTACTATCCATTTCCCCATAATTTGACATGGCTGTAATAAAAGCTTTGTTCATCAAATTTTTGCTGTCTGTATGACTTCTGAACTCACCAACATGGTACAGACCCAGAAATATGTATAGATATAAAAAACTGAAGGAAAATAGGAGACAATCAGGAAGTACAAATAAATGCAGAGAGAGGATGATAGGTAGGTGCACCAGGTAAAACAGAAGGAAGCAGGTAAGGCAGTAAGGGGAGCAACAGCACAGACAGAGGAAAGGATATCAAAATAGGTAGCTAAAGTGGACAGGATTTTCTTCAGGTCATAAGTGAAAGGAAGAAGGCAAGGAGAGGGTTAGTGAAGATAAGGATGGTGGCACAGGGAGAATGCAAAGAAAAAGACCAAGAACATGTAGACATCTTGAACAGGTATTTCTGCTCAGTCTTCACAGTGGAGGAAAAGGGGACTGGACCACCTAGAAGCAGCAGGAATACTGGGCAGTGGAGGGAGGTGGACGCAAATCCATTTTCAGAGGAAAGAGTCTTAAAAGGACTTGCAAATATGAAAGTGGACAAGGCCATGGGTCTGCACTGGACACACCCAAGGTTGTTAAGGGAACTCAGTGAGGTTTTTGTTGTATAACAAGTGGTCTGTTTCAGTAACTCACTGGAAATAGAAATAATTACAGAGGATTGGAGGAGAGAAGAGGTAGTCCTCCTCCTTAAGAGCAGCAGCATGGAGGACTCTAACAATTTTAGGCTGGACAGTCTTACATCAGTGGTTGGGAAATTAATGGAAACCCTGTTAAAAGAAAGGCTGGAGGAGCACCTTGAATCCAGTCAGTCGCAAGACCCAAACTTGCATGTATTCGGTGGTGTGGAGGTCATGCTAGATAAATCTGACTGAGGTTTTGGACAAGGTGAACAGGGAAATAGCTCAAGGAAGGGCAGTGGATTTGGCCTACTTAGACTTCGGTAAGGCCTTTGACACTGTGCCATATAGGAGACTAATAAGGAAATTGGGCACTCAAGGGGTGGGATCCAAGGTGGTAAACTGGGTAATAGACTGATTAATGGATGGATGACAGAGGTTGCTGGTAAACAGCACTCACTCCATAGAGGGAAGAGTGACCAGCAGAGTGGAACAGGGCTCAGTATTGGGACTGGTCCTCTTCAATCTCATCATAAGTGACATTGCAGAGGAGCTGGAATAAAAGGTATGCCTTTTTGCAGATGACACCAAAATCTGTAATAGGGATAGGGTAGATATTCAGGAACGTGTGGAGGGAATGAGTAGAGGCCCGAGAAAATTCTTGGAGTGGCTAAAGGTATAGCAGATGGGGTTCAATGCCAAAAAGTGCAAAATCATGCACTAAGGGAACCCAGGAGCTGAATATAAAATGTGCATGTGTGTGTGGGGGGGTATTTGCACCATTAAGCAGGAAAGAGACCTTGAGGTTATCATATCTGATGACCTAAAAGTGGTGAGGTAGTGTGATAAGGCAGTGGGCAATGCCAGTGGGATTCTGAGGTGCATAGGGAGAGGTATCATCAGCAGAAGGACAGAAGTGGTGTTTCTACTGTATCAGTCGCTGGTGAGACCCACCTGGAGTACTGTGTTCAGTTTAGGAGAATGTATCTCAGAAAGGACATAGAGTGGAGGCATTCCAGAGGGGGACAACTAAAACAGTGCAAGGACTGGATCAGAAGCCGTATAAAGAGAGAGACTGTGTGATCTAAGTATGTATTCCCTAGAAAAAAAGGAAAGAGAGGGAGGACATGCTAGATACCTACAAGGACCTTAAAAGGAATGAACAGGTTACAGGAGGGGAGTTTTTGAAATGGTGATGTGCACCAGGATAAGAAAGCATGCAATGAAGCTGGAAGGGGGGAAGTTTAAGAGGGGTGTGAGGTACTACTACTTCACTGGAAGACTGGTGAACACTGGGGACAGTTAACCAGCAGAGGTAGTGTGATGAAAAATAGTGGGAGTCTTTAAAAATGCATGGGATAGACATAAGGGAATATTGGTAGCTGGGCAGGGAGTGGAGAGGGTAAAAGAAGACCAAGTAGTTTCTTTGGAGACAGAATAAGCAGACATCTGGGTAGACTGGATGAGCCAAGCAGTCTTTTTAACTGACACATTCTATGTTTCTATATTCCACTTGATGGTTTTCAATGCCCTGTATGGTGGGGTATTGACTACATAAAATGATCCTGCTCCTTTATACTCAGACTTGGCCACTCTGCTCTGCAGCAGAAAATCAATTAGTAGTTCTATGGGCCTTTTTGATTTTTTTTTTTTGTGGTTACCCCTCATATATGGAATGCTTTACCTAACCAGCTGCATCAGATTTTTTCTGATAAAGTTTTTTTTTAAAAGAGCTCCGTGGAGCTGGCTGTTCTCTATGTTATTCAAGGTTGTTTTTTTTTTAATCTTTTAATCTTCTTATGTATTTAATCACATCTGCATGGGTGGAGCCATGCTGATGTATTGCTATCATGTAGAACAGAGATGGGATGGTGGAAGCACATGATCAGATACCTTCCTTCTGTTCTTCAACATTTCTGTGCTGCTGTCAGTGCTTTTCTGTTATTTCTACACTGTCCCTCCCCTCTGCAGCTGCAGTAGCCTCCCTCCATGGGCACAGCATTTTATTGCTGCCCATCACTTCAATTTCAGTTCCACAGTTGTGATAGAAAAAAAAGGGCATACTGTGCCCAAGATGGCCGCCATGAGTTCATTGTGCATGTGCGACTTCATTTCTGCAGATACACATGCACAAGTTCGCTTCCACAGTTGCAGTGAACTTGCACATGTGCACTGAGCTCACGATGGCCATCTTGGCACGGCAGGCTCTTTTTTCAGCCACATGAGTGCTCTTAAAGTGGCTTTGTAGCCATTTTGGCTCTGAACAGATTTTGTTTTATATTAATTATGACTTAGTGATAGTTATAGAGCCTTAACTGTATTGCAGTATAACACAGTGTTAGCTCTGGAAAACTGTGGTGTTTGCATAGACAAATAACCATTTTCATGTACTTACACAATACCACACCATGATTTGCCTGTGTAAACACCATGTGGTATACCACAATAATACAATACCATTCAACTTCATAATAACTTGTGCTACATAATAAGAGTTTTATCATTGTGCTACTGATTTACTTAAGGATGCTTTAAATGGTTAGTTAGTCTGTACTGTGCTGTGGACTCTGTACTCCCATGCAGGCATATTGCAATAGTGTCTGAATTTAATGTGGGAGCGCAGGGTCCTAACTGTAAAGACATTGTAATTAACCCTCATCTCCCTGCACTCCTATCGTGCTGCCTTCACTCCATAATGGTATCTACCCAATCTATTCATAAGTGAAGAGACATTGTAATGGACTCTCATCTCGCTGTGCTCCAAGTACTGCATAATGGAGGCCCTGCACTCCCATTATTGCATAATGGTATCAGTATGCGGGAGCACAGGGCCCTCTGGGAATGGGCCCTGTGCTCCCAGCTACCCATATGTATAGAGTGACAGTGCAGGCCTAGAGACATTCCAAGTGACCTTGTGATGCAAATGATGCAATGTCTCAGTAACAATAAGAACAGTGGGAAAATTTCCACCACGGTTGTAATCATGGCCTGGCAACCTGCACACATGTTTAGTACAAGGTGTACTAAGCTGGGATTAGTGCAAAATCTGTATCTTGAACCATTTTCAAGATATAGGCATCAAAAGGTACCATGGCCACCACAATGTTATCCTATGGGAAATTTCTAAACTTCAGAATGTTTAGCTATGGAACCAACGTAAACTTTATCACCAAACCTTGAAAAGGCACATCTGTGGGGCAAGCCCTTTCCACCCTGCAAATTTTAGCCCGAAAGTCCTAACCATTTATTTGCTATGAAGTGGCAAAGAGCTTTTTTATTTGCACTTTCTCAGATTTGTAAAAATTTCAAAAAATTTTGTGAAAGTGTCACAAAAATGTTTGCAAACTTTCGAGAGTACTTTTGCGAAACTTTTGCAAATTGTGAAACTTTCATAAAAGTACTTTTGCAAATTTGTGACACTTACAATGGAAAAATTCTAAAAACTTGTATTTCTGAGCATAACTTTTAAAAATTAATATCAAGATCGTGTTCCTCGGGTTCCAATTTGGTAAATGCAACTGTTGGTGTTTACCAAGGGGCAGTATTTTTTTTAAATACAGCGTTTCTTATCCATCGCTAACTGAAAATAAGATGGCAGCCATGAGCTTTCAAAGTAGACATATTTTTCCCCATTATCCTATAATGGGAAATTTTGAACTTTAATAACTTTTGAATGGATTTGTATTTTTTCACCAAACTTTCAAAAGGCATATCAATGACCCAGAATCCATATCCTCTGACAATTTCAGACCAGACGCCTGAACCATTTTGGCAGTTGCCCTGAGCAAAGAATTTGTAAAAAATTTTTCTTTTTCACATTATTTGGCATTCTGCTGCTCTGTAACCACATATCCAACCGGAATGAAACTTACCAGATCCAGAGATCTGTGGTACCACACAGAACATGCAAAATTTCAGGCAAATCAGACAAACAGTTGTAATATTATTAAGGTGCAAAATTTTGGGTTTTATGTAGAAGTGGTCATGCAACCCTAACTATAGGGCACTAATGTGCCCTATGTGATCATATGAACATGTGAATGTGCCAGCAGAAACAGACCTCAGTGTCTGCTTGAGTGTGCAGCTAGCTGCCCAAGTTGCAGCTGCCCCACCCCCTCCCTTTTTGTCCACCCATGGCCTTTCTCAGCCTCACCCACCTGTACTCTTCCCTGTTCTCTGTCCCATGCCCTTTTAAAGCTACCCACAGTTTTGCATGATATCACCCTCTCTGGTAGGGCATTCCACTTCCACTTCAACACCACTCTCTCTGTGAAGTAATGCCTTCTCATCTCCCTCCTAAATCTTCCCCCTTCTATTCTTAGCCCATTCCCTCTAGTGTCCCTTTCTTTCCTTAGTTTAAAAACCCCATCAGCTCAATCCTTGTTGATTCCCCTCAGATACAGTACTTGAAAGTTTTAATCATGTCCCCCCATCCCTCCTCTTCTCCAGGGTGTACATATTCAGTTCCCCATGCCTATTCTTGTAGTCTCGCCCCTCCATTCCCTGTATCATCCTCATTGCCCTCCGCTGCACTCCCTCCAGTAGCTTGATATCATGCCTCAGGTATGGCCTCCAGAACTACACACAGTACTCCAAATGTGTCCTGATCAGTGACTTGTAGAGGGGCAAGATCACCTCCATCTGCCAGAATGAGAACTCACTATACATCCCAGCATCTTGTTCACCTTCGCTGCCGCCTTCCTGCATTGGTCAGAATTGTTCATGCTCCCTGTTACCATCGCCTCTAAGTCCTTCTCCTCCTCAATGATCCCCAGCTTCACCCCCCCAAAACCAGTATTTTCTCCTTGGGTTCTTTGCACTGAAGTGCATAACCTTACACTTCTTCGCAATGAACCCTAGCTGCCACCTCTCCGACCACTCCTCCAGTTTTGTAAGGTCCCCATGCAGTTGTTTCCATCCTCCTCTCTGTCCACTACTGCACCCATTTTGGTATCATCCATGAACAGACTTATCCTGCTCACCACCGGGTCTAGCACTGAGCCCTGAGGCACCCTGCTCGTCACTGGTCTAGGTGTTAAGAATCCCTCCCCATCACCACCCATTCTAGCCTCCCACACAGAAAGTTTGTAATCCAGTTTGCCATCTTCATCCCCATTCCCACACTAGTTAGCTTCCCCCCAAGCTGCCCATGAGGTACTGAATTGAAGGCCTTGCTGAAATCCAGGTAAAGGACATCCACTGCATGGCACCTATCCAGCTCTCATGTCACCCAGTCATTTATCCTATAATAATACTCTTAAAACCTTTGGGAGGAAGCCTCATATAAAAGAGCATTTGGTTGCTTACTTGATTTCTTTATTGATCTTTGTTACATGTTGATTTTCATACACAGAAACATAGAATTTGTTAGCAGGTAAGGATCACTTGGCCCACCCAGTCTGCCCATTTTTCCTACCTACAGTATCACCATACACACTGCTTGATATCCAGCTCTGTTCCACTCCTGCCATTTCATTTTGCTAAGATCCAGTTATGCGTAGCCCATGCATTCTTGAACCCCATCACTGTATTCATCCTTACCACTTAAGCTGGTAGTTATTCCACAAATTCACTGCCCTTTCTGGAAAAGAAGTACTTCCTCACACCTCTCCTGAATCTACCCCCTCCAGCTTCACAGCATGTCACCATCTTCTCTTGCATTTTCAGAAAAATTATTCTTTCCTGTACCTTATACTATAAGTCTAACTATTTATTCATGAGCTCAGGTAGCATGCTGATTGGCTGCTGAGCCACTCTAAAACCGATTAGAAGTGTCCTGCATGACAGCGATTCAGCTCTTTCCACTACCCACAGTATTTACTTTCACAGTGTTGTCAAGTGCTTAATCCTGAACTAAATCTGACAGAAAGCTTTTACTGGACAGAAATGGAAATCACTCGAATTAGTAATGTCAGTACCTGGCACAAATTTCGACTTCTTCATACTAAACAGATAGAGTGGCACATGTGATGCAACAGAAATGGCTCCATAAATGAATATTCATAAAGCCACATGCCACCTCAAAAAGTACACCACAAAAAAGATTTTAAAACTAAAACAAATAAAGTCATTATTGCAATTAGACTTATAATAGCAGTAATGACCTCAGAGCTGGTCATTTCCTCTCGATTAATGAACAGCTGTGTGGGGATGGCCCTTCCCCCATAGCTGGTCATTAATCTCTAGGAAATGACCAGCTCTTCAGTCATTATTGCTTAACTGTATACCCCATGAGGTATTTAAAGGTTTCTATCATATCCGTCCCATGCCTTCTCTCTCTCTCTTCCAGGGTGTACATATCTGGTTCCTTTGGTCTCTCCTCATAGGTTTATGATGCAGGCTTAGCACCATTTTAATTGCTGTCCTTTGGACCACCTACACTGTCTATATTATTTTGGAAATGTGGCCCCCAGAACTGTACACATTGTTCTAAATAAGGTCTTGCTAGTGATCTATACAAAGGCAACACCACCTCCTTCATCCTGCTGGTGATATCTCTCCCGATGCACATCCAGTATTCCACTACCCCTTCCAACTGTATTGTCACACTGCCTAGCAATGCTTAGGTCATTCAGAGATTATTGCAAACAGGTCTCTCTTCAGGTTAGTGTTCATCAATAACACCCCACCCATTTTGTATCCTACCCCAGGGTTTTTTGTGCCCCAACTGCATTATTTTGCACTTTTTTGCATTAAAACCCAGCTGCCATACTCATGACCACTCCTCAAGTTTTCTCAGGTCTCTGTTCATCTTTTCTACACACACCCCAGAGTAACTGCCCTATTGCACATCTTGGCATCATCCACAAATAGGCATACCTTCCCTTCCACATCCTCTGTAATATTACTTATAAAGACATTAAAGTGGACTGGTTCCAGCACTGACCCCCTTGAGGCGCCCCCACTGGTCACTCTCCCTCCTTGAAGTGAACTCTGCTTAATATCACTGTCTGCTGCTTATTCCCTAACCAATTTCTTACCCAGTTTACTACTCTTTGATCCACTCCTAGGCAACTCAGCTTGCTTAATAGTCTTCTGTGTGGAACCGAGTCGAATGTCTTACTAATGTCTAGGTAGGCCGCATCTACTGCTCCACCCTGATGTAATTCCTTGGTCACCCAATCAAAGAAATAGATCTTATTTGTTAGACATGACCTCCCACCCATGAATCCATGCTTTCTCAGGTCTTGTAACTCATTTGATTCGAGATATTCATCTATCCTATCCTTCAGCAGTGATTCCGCTAACTTTGCCATCACCAATGTGAAGCAGACTGGTCTATAATTGTCAGCCTCCTCAGTGCTACACTTTCATATAGTAGGACTACATCTACCTCCTCTAGTCCTCAGAATCACATCTCTTTTGAATGAGCTGTTGAATAGTATTGTCATAGGTGCAGCCAGTACCTCTTGAGTTTCTGCAATAGCCTAAGATATACTCCATCTGGTCCCATTGCTTTGTTCACTTTCAGATTAGTGAGGCTTTTAGGACTCTATCCTCTTGAAGGGACTACTGTCCACCTCTCTTTCTTCAGAAATCCTGTTATTATTTGTGGCCAAGCTCCTTATCCCTTCACTGTGGACACTGAACAAAAGTATTTGTTCAGGATGTCTGTCTACATACCTGTAAAATGTATTGCCTCCTTTCATTACCACTTTGGCTATTTTCTCTTCTGTTTGCGACTTTGCTTTCATTACTGCTTTCCCTGCTGTTCTTTGTTTTGCCTGATACATCTCTTTATCGTCCTCCCTCTGCATTTTCTTTTATCATCTAAATGCCAGCTTTTTAGCCTTACCCTTTTCAGCTGTCTCTTTCAAGAACCATAGTGGTCTCTTTTTCCCCTTACTCACTTGTTTGATGCAGTTTTTTTTGCCTTGTTGCTGCCTTCTTTTAGTTTCACACACTGTTCCTGCACCCCTCCTAGGTCCCATCCCATGCCAGTTCATCCATGAGACATTCACCCATCTTTATAAAATCTGATGTCCTGAAATCTAGCACCATCACCCTTGTGTGGTTAGATTCTGTAGCCATCCTTATATGGAACCACACTGTACAGTAATCACTGGTCCTTAGGTGGTCTCCCACCTTGATGTCTGCAACACAGTCCCTGATGCAATTATTACAATATTAAAATATTTTATTAGAATGACTGAGTTGACTTCTGTATGACTGCTGCTTTTGTGACTGTTACTATTTCTCTTTAATAGTTTGATATTTTGATTCAGTTTGTCTGTGCTTTTTCATTTACTGTTACATTTGTTGTCTCCCTTTTCATTTTATATGGCAGGTTTTCTGGCAGATTTTTGATTGTGTTTACTTCTTAGAGTGTTATTTTCTCTTTTATTTATTTAATATATAGTATTTGGGTTTAGAACTGGGCTCTTGTAGCTGACACTCATAAATTTGTCTTTGACTTGGCTAACTTTTGCTCCATACTCATCTTTGTTAACTATTGCTCCTCAATTCCATATATGGAAATTTCTTTTCACTGAAATACAGTATGTCTCACTTGTTCTTTAATGAGAAAACCCCACCATCATTTTCTAGCATGCTGGAATGGGTTTCTTTGCTATGGCCACCCCACTAAAAAGACCATTTTTACCTGTTTGTCTCTATAACCTGATATTATACAATTTTATTTGTCATAGTGGAAGATATAATTTTCTTTTCTTTCAGACCGTCACTACATAATTGCATTATCTTTCTAATTTACTGTAGTTCTTCATTAGTTTTCCACCATTCTTACAAAACTTGTGGAAGGAATTTGTTTGCCACAATTAGGGTTTGCTCTGTTGTGACTAATTCGGGGCTCCCAGTATATTGTAGTGGTTAAGGACACTGGACTGTAAACCTGGAGACCTGGGTTTAGCTCCAATAGCCCCCACATGCATACTTTGTGACCCTGAGCAAGATAACTTAACTTTCTTTTGCTCCCAGGTCACACCTGGAAACTAACTTCAGCTTAGTGTGCCTTTTCTAGTTAATTAATTCCCCCTATCATGTTCACTTCCCTATAGCTCAGCTTACTAGTCTTTCCATAGCAGTAGAATGCATGTGAGCCTTCTTGGGCTTCTTTCTTAGCTGTAATAATTTGAATCCAAAAACTGCAACAATTAATTAACCTCCATGTTTTAGGAATCAACGTCTGTATTTTCAAAGAGTTAAAACTGACACAACAAAACATTTTATCACTTTTGCATAGCAAATAACAGCTGAAACTGTATCAGAAGGCTGTGCTACTATCAGAAGATGGTTGCACAATGTTGCACCTGAGCTTTATCCAGATTTCTGATGCAAAAATGACTTCACTTCACTATGATAAACCCAGCATGTATGCCCTAAATATTCTTCAGTTCTGATGCAAGTTTATCTTGTGATATTACATGTCAGTTTTGATGCAGCTACATATGAACATATGGCACAATTATTTGTTACATTTGTGTGATATGAATTTCTGCATTTTGACACAATTGTGGAATTTTTGAGCACTTCTGAAATCACCTACTCAAATCTTCACTATTTCACATATTTGTCTGAAATCATATATATTGATTATTTTGACTTCATTCAACTTTTAACCATATATCTGACTTTGAACAAATTTGAGATCATTATATATAATCACGTACTATGTGAGCATGACAATTGTTATATTTCTACATCAAAATATGGCAGTGTTCAAAGCAACCCAAAACAGGGATTTAATATAACAGTGCCTACTCAGCCCTACCTATAGTGGTACTACCGCACTACTACAATCTATTGATCTATCTGTCTGTCTGTCTATCTATCTGTCTGTCTTTCTATCTAGTGTATCTAAATTAATTTATTTAAAAGTTTTACAAGTAAAAGTCTACTGAGCTAACATCTAATTTCCAGAGGCATCTTTGGGGAAGAGTAAAATATAAAAATGTAATATAAAATGCAACAATATTATACTGTTTAATAAAATTCAAATAGCATGTGAACCAAAAGTACATAAAATAGTGTAGGTGTGCAAATTAAGAACATAGCAAAACAGAGTACCAAAGATGTCCAGCAGAGAGTCTTGCCTAGTACAGAATTCAGTTATTTAATACCTGTAGTATTCATCCCCCTGTGCAGTTCTACCCCATAATACAAACTATCTCTCCCTCCTTCCATCTTTCACCTACACCCTCTGCCTTCCCTCTTCCTTCCTCCACCCACTTCAATCATATTTCACCCAGGTTTTCTTTTCTCCTTTTCCCTTAACTTTGAGCTTCTCCACAGAGTTCACCTATCTATTATTTCCCCATCTAAATCAAAGTTCACCCACCATCTTAGGATATGTAAGTCTGACCATTATCTCCTCCTCCTCCTCCTCTTCCAACTCCTTCTCCTAGAAGGTGAAGTTCAATCCAACCCTGTCCCCTCCTCCCCTACTTCCCCCAGCCTCTTCCCCTTCCCCAGACACCTTAGACTTTACCACCTTAATGCATTGAGTCAGCTTCCGAAGCTTGACAACCTCACAGTCTGGGTCTCCCAACAGTCAGATAACCAACTCTGCATTTCCAAAACCTGACTCTACTCTAGAGTTCCTGTCTCCCAGCTATCCTTCCCAGACTTCCACCTCTTTCATCAAGACTGTGATAAGTGTGGAGGTGGCATGGCCATCTATGTTTGTCAAATTCTATCCTGCTCTGTCTCACTATGTGAATCAATTTCCTCCTTGCATGAGCTCTGTCTGATCAATCTAAAGTTCCCCTCCTCACTCTTCATCTTTGTAGCTGTAATATATGCTTTTTCTAAAATCTCTCCTCCCTCTCTTGTTGACATCATCTTCTCTCTCGTCTCTCTCTAGCCTCCGCTGGTGAGCTCATTATTCTCCGGGACTTTAGTCTAAACTGGTCTTCTCTTGCCATTAAGCCTACCAGTGAAAAGACTGAGTATCTAAACCTCCATCAACTAACTAAGGAACCCACCACACCAATCTCACCCTCCCTCAACCACTCTCTGCTTGACTGGGTGCTCTCATCCCACCCATACTGTATTGCCACTGCTGGAACTCTTCCTGATGCCTTCTGCTACCACTATATGATGTACTTAGTCCATAAGGTACATATGTCCCACTCTTCACCCCAACTGCCACTCACTTAGGTCTTTCAGGTTGTTTAATACTGATGCTCTCCTCCAAGATCATCTCTTCTCTGACTAGTCACTTATATATGCTGCCCTTTAAATTGATTCTGCTATGTCCCTCTTCTGCTACTTCCTAAGCAAAGTATAGAATACTCATGCCCCCCCAGCAGATGCAGAGTCCAATGCTCCCATCATCCCTGGATAACTGCTGACATCATCCAGCTTTGCAAGTCCCAAGATTTTTACTGGGGCGCTACAAGTCCTCCCTCTACCCTCTGATTTTACACTCTACAGGTCCCTAAGAAATGCCTGTATGAAGGCTATCAGGGCAGGGAAAGCACAATACTTCAAAACTGTCCTGCATCAAAGCCTCAACTCCCCTTCCAATGTCTAGCAGACTCTCCACTTTCTCCACTTCCTCTTTGATCCCCCCTCCCAAGCTTTCCCCTCCTACCCTGCTGGTTGATGGATTGCCTGTCTCTGACCCCACTTCCATTGTCTCACTACTTAACTCTTTTTTCACCACTTGTGCCATCTCCTCAAACCCAGTCCCTGTGCCTCCTGCCTCTCCTACTTCCTCCCAATCTAAAGGCTTTTGCTTCTCTTCCGTTTCTGTTCAGGAAGTTTTCCATACCCTCCTCTCACTCAACCCCCATAAATCCAGCCCAGACAGCCTCGAGCCCCCCTTCTCTGGATCTCTGCCCCTACTATCGTTGGTCCTTTCTCCCACTTTCTGAATCTCTCATTCACTGTAGGTACTGTTCCTCAGGCATGTAAAGTTGCCAGGGTGCTTCTCTTTCACAAAGGGCGTGATCCCTCTACTCTTGGCAAATATATATCTATATCACTCCTCCCCTTCCTGGCCAAACTGCAAGAGTCCCTCATATTCTCTAGACTTACTGATTTCCTTAACTCCACAGCCTTCTTATCTCCATTTCAATCCAGTTTCAGAAAAAAAATCACTCTTCCATTACTTACCTCCTCCATGTCACTGACCCTGTACTCACAGCATGGATTGGGGATGCATCACTGCTGTCATATTTATTGACCTAGCTTAAGCTTTTAATTCTGTGTCTCATCCTCTTCTTAAATACTAACTTCTTTCCGCTGGTCCTGCTACCCATGTTGTGAACTGGTTTAGGTCTTATCTCATGGGCTGTATGCAGTGTGTCCAGGCAGGAGATGCCTTCCCCCCCATTCCCATTCAAGCAGGTATCACTCAAGACTCCATCCTAGGCCCTGTCCTTTTCTCAATATTTCTTAACGATCTTCCATCTGCCCATGTCTCCTCCCATATCCATATAGATGCTAACAACACTGTCCTCTATGCTTCAACTCTAGAGGTGAAGTCTCAGCTGAAAAATGAATTTCTGAAGGTTCTTCACTGGTTCCAGCCCAACCAACTTAAGGTAAACACCAAGAAAAATGTATCCATGACATTCAGTACCATACAGAAACTATCCAAACTCCCCCTTCTTTTTCAGCATTGACGGCACCACCCTTGACAGTCAACTTAACTTCTCCCATATTGATTACATTCACTACAAACTCTGTTCCAAGCTAGGAGCCATTCATTTGAACATATACTTACACTCTCCTGTTGTCCACCATGAGCTGCTCACTAAAATGATCCTTCCTAGTTTTGACTATGCTGATGTGGACTTTGTGTCTGCACATGCCTCATCCCTCTCTAGACTGGACTCCCTCTTTAATGCCTTTTGCAATTTTCCCTCTAATGCTGTCCCCCCACACACACCACTGTTCCCTCTACTCCTCTACCCTCCCTTCCCTCTCTTCACTTATGCCAGCAGCACCATGTCACCACCCTCACCTCCAAATTGTGTTTTGGATTCCTCTCCTCCTACCTCTTCTCTCTCTTCATCATCCCCCTCTTCTTATTTACTGCACTCCAGAGACTCCTGTACCTTATCTCTTCCCCGTCCTCTATCCAGTTTGGGGCAGGTAGCTTTTTTCTAATGTCTCCCCTCTATCTGGAACTCTCTTCCAAGCTTTCTTTCTCTAGATCTTTTGTGTACTTTTTAAAATGTATTCCTTCCCAATCCCCCTTCCCCCTTGCTCCTGATCCTCCTGTTTCATGCATTCAAAGTAAGGATCTCTTTACCCCTACTTAACTAGTTTGTTTATATACTTTACTGTCTCTTCACCAGTCTGTTTGCTATTTGCATACCTTAATTGCCTTTTTCTCCTTTTTGTAAATTCTCACTTTTCTTTCATGTAACTTCTTATGATTTTTGACTGTGCCATTTAGTCATGTAACACCAATGCATTAGTTCAGTTCTTACTACTCGCATCATTGTAATTTTATGCACCTTGTGTTTTTATTACCAATATTGTTTTTTAAAATCTTAATTCAGTCATCATTTTTGCACTACCCACTTTCCCCTTTTTCCTGAGTTGCACCAGGAAACAAGCTCCAGCTCAGTATGCCTCTCCCAGTCACCAAATATTTAAATAAATATATTGGCACCAGTGCTTAATAGTACACTGGGGAGAAAGTAACAACCAAATGGAAGAAGCAAAAGGAGGAAGAAAGGAAAGGGGGAGAAGACTGAGAGAAAAGGGAGAAACATATTGTAAAAAGTGATGAGTGTGAGGGGATGAGGAGCAAGAGAGACACGGTCAGGGAGCAGGGCTTTCAGAGCACAGGATAGGAAGATAATTGGATTCAGAGGATGAGGCAAGACAAAAAACAAGGGAGTTGGTAGGAGAAGGTATATTGCACTGCCATGGTCTTAGCATGCAGTAAAAATAAACAGCGGAAGTTAATCAAAAAAGGGAGGCAGAGGTACCTGTAGTAGGAGAGGAAGAAGCTTAGATAACAATCAATGGAGCCAAACCAGAGCTAAGAAGTAAGAGAGAAAGTGTAAGAGAGAGGTACCATGCTTTGAGAATGGGAGAGAAATGTAGAAATTATAGGAACAGTGATGAGACTGAGGAGACAGTAAAGGACAAAGGGACATAACATTTACTTATTTTATTTATTCATTGCAAAACAAAAAATATGTTAAAACATAAGCTGGACTTCTGGCCCAGTGGTGTAGAGGGTTGAGGCATGGGCACCTTACCTGGACCCACACCAGTGACCCAGGTTCGGGAATGGATTCAGGATGCAGGGGGCTGGCAGGGGCGGGAGAGGATTGAGCATCCATAGGGACTGATCTTCTCTCCCAGGGGTGAGTTAGGGAGTCATCAGTTGGCAACAGCCTCTGGTGGAGACCGGTAGCACTGTATGATGGCAAAGGAGGGACGTACACAGAAAAACATGAAAATGCTACATGGCAGGCCAGAAGATGGCTGCCTGGTTCTCCGAGCCCATCAATGACTCTGAAGCCTTATGCCTCAGCAGCACCTCCACAGGCCAAGATGTTGCACTGGTCTGTGGCTCCCTTGCTGGTGCTTTCCCCTCGGAAGAGGGGGACCCATCTGGCAAAAGGTTACGCCGGGTTACCCTGGGAGATGACTGTCATTTGAGAGCGGAGGCTTGGGAGACAGGACAGGTCAGCAGAAGCATTGGCTTGCCTGAAGGAGAGGCTGGTGTGGATGAAAGCTGAGGAGAAAAAGAAATAACACAAAAAACATAAGCTGGGTTCAGTCCCAATACCACAAAAGTAAAGAAATGCAACATTAGGGCAATAGAAGTCTGCATGAGCCTTATTGAATGTGAAGTGTGATGTTTCTCAAGTCTTGAAAGATCAAGGGATAGAAAACTCACTTTGCCCTAACTGAAGTTAGAGCAACAGCAAGGTTAAGTCATACAGGGATGGTTCCCCAATGGTTACATTGCAAGAACTGGAGTTACTGGACAGAAATGGCAACTGGTGATGAGCTTCTTGTCATCACATCATGGGAATTAAGGGTGGAGGACAGGAGGGTACTGTAAGTGATGGGTTCTTTGTGAGTACATCATTTTATTTTTTTGATAGGTCCCCAAACCAAGAAGTAACAGCATACTCACAGGTTCAAACTCATTATCCTGGTTTCACAATGTTTTATGAATGCAGCTTTCAATATGTGGAAGTCTGCAATCATGGGTTAGGTAGTTGTGCATGAATTGATATTATCTGACTAGTATTTTTTATTGCAAATGTGCAAACCTGAATATTCTATTTTCTATAACTTCAAAATGAAAAATGTTTAACTTTTAAAAAACAAGAAAATCTCTACCCTTAAGACAGTATCTAATTAACCTGCAAGTTTCATGTTTCAGATCACATTTTTTTAGTATTCATTGAGCAAGAATTATCCTTTTTTTTATTTGTAATGTCTTTCTACTCAGTAGCCCAATAACCAATGAAACAAATTTCACCAAAACTAGCTAGAATTGACATCTTAGGCCAGAAGGTACTTCATGTCCCAACATTAAAAGATGGCCAAATTGTAAGTGGCCTATAGTTAGCTTTGTAAATAGAAATGATTTCTTAACCCTATCTACAATGCCAATATAATTAATTAGGTCACCAGGAAGACTCCCTGGAACCGAAGATACTTTTAAAGGATCAACTTGGATGTCAATATACCAGTGTTAGCCTAGGTGGTTACAGAGCTAAGTAAAGTGTACGCAACATACAAAAGGATACATTCAGGCTATAACATGGACTAAATAAACCATATGATACAGTTGAGGTACAGATGATACAGCACATCACATACAATAGGTATGATACATTATGGTCTTGGATATTAGTGTCAGTGGCTCAGTAGGTAGCACACTCACCTCTGAAACTGGGAGATCAGAGGGCTGTGGGTTCAGTTCTCACATCTGGAACTTGGGTTTATATCCCAATACTGACACTGCAGTGCAGCATGAGGGAGATGGTGCACTTCTGAGGTGCCGTCTTTCTGATGAGATGTTAAACTGAGTTCCCATCTGCCTGGATTGGTGGTAGTTTAGGTGGATGCTAAAGATCTCATGGCACTAATTGAGAAAGAGTATGGGAAATTTTATTTAGGAGAAACTGTACATTACATTCCAAAGAAACATGTTACATAGGATTCATTGGAAGATACTGAGCTAAATGGACTTGCATCCTATATGCTCGCCATGGTCGTCTAATTTCTAATGTGATACATATTCCTATCCCACTTGGATTTGAACTCAGCAATAGATTTGCTTGCCACAATCTCCAAAGGCAGTGCATTCCAAGCGTGCACCACCCTTTGGTTAAACCACCATGTAGTTCTCACTTTATTACATTTAGATGCTGTTAATTGCAATGGGTGGGACCTAGTTTTATACATACAACTATTGAATGTTAACCCCATAACATCCCACAAGTCATCATTTTGCCAAGCTTTGTATACCAAGCACATGTCCCCTCGCTTTCTGCATTCCTCCAAAGAGTACATATTTAATTTTATCAATCTAGTCCCATAGTCTCTACCTGCTATACCACAGATGGCTCTTGTTGCCCTCCTCTGCACTCCCTCCAACAGGGCAATATCCTGTTTTTTAAAAGGTGACCACACCTGTTCTCCGTATTCCATAATTGACCTCATGAGGGATACATACAGGGGCAAAACAACCCCCCTACTTCTAGATGATATATGCCTCAGTATGCAATTTAGGATACTATTTCCTTTCTGGGCTATATTTTGGCAATGAGATGAAAATGTCATATTATCAGAAACTGTTATACCCAAATCCCTTTCCTCGTATGTTATTTTAAACGGTACATTTCCCAATTTATAGGGTAATTTAGGGTTTCTTTTTCCCAAATGCATAATGAAGCATTTATCTAGGTTCAGTGCCAATTTAAATTTATTAGACCATGTGGCTATATCATCTATTACATCTTGTAGTTTAGAAGTGTTTAATTCAGCATTCACTTCAGCTCCAACCCTGCAATCATCAGCAAACTTTTGCAACCAGACAGATTTTTGTTTTATTTGGAGTGCTGATACATATAGATTGAAGAGGCAGGGGCCCAAGACCGATCCCTGGGGTACCCCGCTAGTCACCCCCAAACTATCGGACAATTCCCTCCTAATACTCACTTGCTGACTCTGATCAAGTAACCAGTTTTGAACCCAATCTACTATATAAGGATTTATGTTCAGGTTACTCATTTGTTGTATTAATTCATGGTGAGGTAATCTGTCAAAAGCCTTAGAGTAATCAAGGAAAAGCACACCAACGGGGATACCCTTGTCCAGTCTATCAATAACTAGATTATGAAAAGCCAACATGTTTGTCTGGCATGACCTATCCTTTACAAAACCATGTTGAAAATTGTCTGTAAGATGATTTATAACTAGATGTTCTTGTATTTTATCCTTAAGCACCCCTTCCAGGATCTTAGAGGGTATGGCAGTAAGACTTATAGGCCTGTAATTAGCTGGATCCGTCTTATCTCCCTTCTTATAAATTGGAACCACTACTGCTGATCTCCAACACTTCGGTACCTCTCCAGTATTCAGGGACTGCTGAAAAATGTATGTCAAAGGGGGGGCTATTGACTCGGCTAGCTCCCTAAGTACTCTGGGATGGAGGCCATCAGGACCAGGGGATTTAATAGGATTCAATTTAGCCAATCGTTCTTTAATGTCTGTACAGGTTATTATTATACTTTCATTTGGGTCAGGAGTAGAACTTTTAGTGTGGTGTGCAGGTTTGTCCTTTGAAAAAACAGCTGAAAAATAATTATTTGCTATATCTGCCATTTCTTTGTTATCAGATGTACTATCGCCATTTGATTTTTGAAGTGGACCTATAGTACTTGAATTACCTTTGATATTCCTAATATATGCATAGAAGTCTTTGGGGTTTCCCTCTTCTCTACTAACCAGTTTTGATTCATAATCAGTTTTGGCCCGCTTAATATGTTTTTTTATTTGATTTGTGAGTTGTCTATATTGATTTCTAGTTATAAGAAAACAGAAACAAGAAATTCCCCCAAAAAAGGTCTAAGAAAACTATCCTATTTTATCTTTAAGGAATGGTACCTCTGTTCAACGCAGGACCCAACAATCTGAAGGCATGTGTAGTTTTTCGAACATACATTTTTTCAAGAGTTCATTTTCCATAATAATAACAGTTTGTTTGGGTTCTTGATACAGTTGCTGTAAAACAAACTTACATCTTGTTTGCCATATAACAAACTTTATAAAGGCAAGAATGATTCATATTGTTCCCTTGTATATACCCAAGAGTTGGAAGGTAAAGCCACCAACAATTTCTATATATGAAATATTATTCCAGTATTTATTGTTCCACCTAGTGGCTATTATACCCCATATAGTTTTAACATATGGACATTCAATTATAAAATGTAGCTTGGATTCCTCTTGTGTAATACAAGATAAACTTGGACACATCCATTCCTCCATTATTTTATGCTTTGCATTACCTTTTACAAAAAGATGGCCATGTGCACTTAACCAACAAATATCCCATATTCTTGGTGGAATATAGGGGTCTTTCAGAGAATCCAATATAAGATTAGTATCACTAGGTTCTATTTGCCTAAAGGAAAGAAATGGTGGACTAATAGATGTATGAATTGTAGAATAAAGTGTTTTAGTGTTGAATTTGGATAAAATATTAAATTGTAACTTCCAGGTTTTTAATTTACTAAGTGCAGGCCTGAAAAAAACACAGCCCATTTTAACCTGCGCTTTCAAAACCCCTTGTTCTTCCCAAACATTATAAAGAGGCTTTAACCATTCACTAGCAAATATAGACCATATAGTGAGACTTGGTTTAGTCAACTCAATGAAATTAACATGAAAAAAATTACAAAAGAAAGAAAGTACTGGATTAATCAAATTTAAACCGCTTTCCACTACTGGTAAATGTGTTATTTCACGTTTAATAGGGTTCAGGTGGCTTCCCCATATAATCTGGAATACAAGTCCTAATAGTGTAGTTTTCAAAGACTTAGGTAAAGGATAAACAGAACTAAGAAAAATAAATATTGGGAGAAAAAAGTTGTAATTGCCGCCACCTTTTTCTTTTTCGTCTGGTTCCATTTTTTGCAGACGTCCACCTTTGTTTTTGCAAATTCTAATTTCTTTGTCCAGTTTTATACACTATTATCCTCCCATCCAAACCAAATTCCCAAATACTGAAAGGGATCAGTAGACACCTGAATAACTTTCCAAGACATAGGAGAAATACTAGAATTATTTAATGGCTAAATAATATTTTTTCCAATGTTCAAACTCACTCCAGATAATCTAGAAAATTCTTCAATACAATTAAGAGCCTGAAACCTGAAGCGTAATCAGCTACTAGAACACATAAGTCATCTGCATAAACAGTCACCTTTATGTCCATATCACCCCCTGGTGTAGGGATCCCAGCAATACTTGAATCCTGCTGAATAAGATGGAGTACTGGATTCTAACACAATACATAGAGTAAAGGACTGAGTGGACATCCCTGCCTTACTCCCCTTGATATATCAATATAAGAACCCAAATGACCATTGACAAAGGGCATTGCCCTAGCATTCTTATACCGTAATGAGATCCAATTCACAAAACTAGCTGGAATCCCATAATGTGTTAATATTAAGGAAATGTAATGGTGTGGTACATGATCAAAGGTTTTTTCCTGATCTAGGGACATAACAAATCCCTGAGTTTGACCATCCTTACCCCTTTCTATAATTTCCCAAAGTAATAATAAATTATGCATGATTGAGCGTCCCAAAACAGAACATGTTTGAGTTGATATAATAAGCAATGACGCTATATTAATTAGGTGAATATGTAAAACTTTCAATAAAATTTTATAGTCAGTATTTAACAAACTCAATGAACTCCAATTATCCAAAATTCTTCTGTTACCTTTCTTATAAACCAAAATCTGTACTGCTACACAAAAATGCATATCTTCCTGCAGTATACCCAACACTGAATTAAATATTGTCATTAATATAGTCTGCAATATATCAGTGAATTCTACATAAAATTCAGAAGAAAGGCAATCAATGCCTGGGGCTGTGGATTTTTTTCAAATGGTTAATAACCTCTCCAGTCTCAACTTTAGAAATAAGCATAGTAAGATTCCTTAAAAGGTCCTGGGGTATACTTGAAAAATGAACAGATGACAAAAATGAAGTTAGTTGTAAAATATCAATTGGGGTCATTCTATACATGTCTAATAAATATTGCGAGACAGCCTGTAATATTGCTGACCCATTAGATACACAAGTCCCATCTTGTAACCTGACAGAGTCCAAAAGTCTATCAGAGGCACTGTGTGAGCAGGCTTTAAAAGCCTCACCAAACCCAGTTTTCCCTGGTGAGCAAATCCTATGCTCATTCAGCATAGCTGTAGCTCTCAAATATTGCAAGAACAACATCTCTATTTTTAGATTAAGTATCTGTGGTGTCAACCCAATGTGTTGAATATTAATAACGGAGTAGAGTTTATTAAGTTGGAACCGGAGTTTAAGATAATCGTTATACTAACTCAACCTACTTTAAGAAGAATATGTCTGAAACACTACTTTTAAACCTCTTTTTGTTTCATCCCACCATGTACTAAGGTTACCCACTAAACATGCAACAGACATTCGTGCCTTAAGATATTAAATAATCTTGTGTTTTATTTTCTGTTCCCTTAAAAGTGTAGTATTTAGTTTCCAGTATCCGTGACCGTATCTTGGCCCAGTATCACCTCCCAGTATAATCAGAAGGACTGCATGGTCTGAAGTCTGAAGTCTGAAGTCTCTAAAGAAATGATGTCTGCCTTTGAGATACTAATATTCCTTTTTTTTTAAATATGAAGTCAATTCTTGTAGAAAGTGCACCTCTATAATGAGCATGGCCCCCTGCTGTATGAACACATCAAAAGGAATCTTGCAGGCTACTCTGGTGAAAAAGTGAAGTACTATAGTTGGAATCACAATACATTTTAGTTACATTTGCACCCTTATCCAGTACACAGTTGAACCCCCCCCCATATCACTATTTCTGTTGTGTATGAATAAGGGCTGATTTTTTGATATAGATCAATGCATTACCCTTTTGTGAGAGGGGCATAGATATTAATCAGTCTCCACCCGAAACCATTAAAGGTAAAATCTAAGAGAAGAGCGCTACCCTCTGATATGTCTACAAGATGTGACACCCTAAACCCATCACCTTTAAACAATATCCTCACCCCCCACAAACCCCTGTGTCAAATGAAGAAAAAGAAGGGCCCCAACACTACAATTGTTGGGCTGAACGAACTAAAGAAAGAGTGTTTAACCTAGTATCCTCTAATAAACATAAGTCACAATTCAGATCTTTTAACACAGATAGTGTTATCAACCTACATTTAGGATTCCGAACACTATTCACATTAATGGATGCTACCCCTAAACAGGGAAGGGCTAATGACACAGGATACAGAATTCTTTAAGGTGGTTTCCTTAATCTAGAACTCCTATGAATTCTGGTATGAATCCCAGGAGTCAGGCCCTCATCAACTCCCTCTTCAATTCGTTTCCCATCTGATTCAGAGGAGAAAGGAGCAAGGGAAGAAGCCTCCGAGTCTCCTCCTTGTTGAGAATCTACCATAGAGGGCCCTAAGAACAGCACATTTATTAGATAAAATAATACCTTCATCCCCTGGGATGCTACCTTTAGCAACTTTAGATTTGGACCATGTTTGCTTCATACCCCTTTTTTTCACGCTACTTTTGACCATGGGGGGAGGGGGAGGAATTTGGATTTCCATGTCATTGGTTCCAAATGGTGTTTCAGAAACTGCAAAAGAAAGTACAGTATCAGTACACTGAGGAGGTACTATTGGGGGTAGGAATTACATCTACAATTAAATTTTGAACATCAGCAGTAGAAGGGCCCAAAGGGGGTGGAGGTGGAGGGTTAGTATGCTCCGGAAGGGCCTGACTAGTTTTCTGTTTTCGCTGCTGTATTTCTTTTTTCTGAGCTTCTTGTAAAATAAAATCCTGACTAACATGATCGTTTCTATTATGAGTAGCCCAAGGGCAGGCTCTAAAACATGCCCAACATCCTCACATAAATGAAAACATAAATCCTCAGTGCAGTCTGAGCTACAGTGACCAAAAGCTAAACAGAAATTGCATTTGGCCTGCCTGTCAGCACAGTGGTTGGATTTCCAGCTGTGACGCCGGGAATGGACTCAGGTTGCCGGAGGGCCAGCTGGGGGGAGAAGGATAGAGCATCCGGGGACAGCTCTTCTTCTCTGGGGGAAGGGCAGGGGACACACACCTGCATAGGCTGACTCCTGGCGGAGGCTGGGAGTGCAGTAATACAGCCGGGGCATGGTGTTCAAGGAGGCAGTGGCAGATGTCGGTGTATGCCTTGACATCAGATGTCACTCCCCACAGGAAAGTGGAAGAGGGCTACCTGGTCTGCCGGATGATGGCTGCCAACTCCCCCGCTACCTCAGATGCCCCGATGCCCTGGAATCCACCTCAGAAGCACCCAGGGGCTGATTAGTGAGTGCACTGGTACTCCCCTCCTGGTGCCTTCCCCCGCAGAAGAGAGGGACCCATCCAGCGAATGGTTACGCCGGGCTACCCCTGGGTAGGCTGTGATCTGAGGTGAGTAGGAAGGGGGTCAGGGGGAGGAAGTTGGGGGGGTCTTGTGCAGCTGGAAGGAGTGGCGGGCCAGGGGCCAGTAAGGTAGCAAAAATAACATAATGCAAAAAAAAAAAAAGAAATTACATTTGATTCTTTCACATGCTGATCCCAAATGAGTATATGCCCCGCACCTAAAGCAAGTGCTTGGTTGGCCAGGGTAAAAACAATGGCCTCTCTCATTACCCAAAAATAAACTGTTAGGATGATTTACTGGGCCTAAGGTATTGTGTCTTAAGAGGACTTGTATAACCCACCCTCCATTCCAAAGACATTCCTCATCAAAAATAGGTCTAGGCTTCCCCCAACACATCGCAGCATTTCTGCAACCATTAAACAATATCATGGATAGAAACTGCTTCATTATGAAATAGAACAGTGACGTTCTTTACAGACGGTTTTGTCAGTGGTATTGCCTTGAAAGGCAACCATAGTTCAGTGTACTTGAAAGCATCATATTTGGTCCAAAAGTGGTCAAGACCCTGTGGGAAAGTAAACCTTATATCATGAAGCACAGAGCCAGAAACATGTATGAAATCATGGATTTCTGTGGGAAAAAAACAAAAGATCCCTTCACTAAATCATGACCAATATACAAGCAATCAGGAGCCACTTCCAAGCCCCCAAGGTATTCCAGGTGAACTGCATTGCGTCTTTGCAAAGGGGGGATCCTGTAAAGGGGTCTCTCCTCCAAAAAGACTCCCAAGCTGATTGTGCACACTCTTGAAAATTGGGAGCTGTTCTGGGAGCTTCTTGTCCCTCATCCCCTGACTCAGCCCAATGAATCGATGCTATAACTTCATCTTCTGAAACTGTGGACTCCGTAACTATTTGGGGGCTTAAAACAGACTAGGACAAACTTTCCCGTGTAGAAGTACACTTCTGTGCTAATCCCTGGGCAACAGCTGCAGCAATATCAGGTACAGATCCAACTGTACTGGAAGGAGAAGAGTCCCCTGGGATCGGACTACGGGCCAGATCCAGGATCCAAATCCCTGCAGCACCCCACTTCCAACCTGCAGCAAGCAGGGAGCATTCCAAAGATGATGGGGCGGATCCCCAAGCAGGCTTTGCTGTCAAATCAACCTCCTTGCCTTTCTGTAACCCCAGGGAGGAAATAATTGCATTAGATGACTGTTCAAGAAGACTGTTAGGAGTACTTGCAGAAGGCATAGTTTGATTAAACACGTCTGAATTCATTGCTCCTGTAAGGGGATTTTGCTGCTGTAACTGAGGAGCATTCACCAGCGGTGATTCAGGTGTCTGGAATGAACATAGAGTGATGACATCGATTGGATTAGACATACCGCCCTGAATGGTCTTTCACTGCATTTCCTTGCTATAAGATTAACTTTGCCGCTTCTTGCAAAAACTCAACAGAAACATCAAGATCCTGTCCAGTAACAGTGTCAGAAACTTGCGGTATTTATTATTGCACTTTTGGTAACAACACAATGCAATTCCTTATTGTGCTGCAGAATATTATTTAACCAACTGTCATCTGAATCAAAAAGTCCATGTCATCCTTGTTCTGGGATCTGAGATGTAGTAAATTGTTTCATACCCACTGCATTCAAGACTTCTAGGTTCTCTAGTGTGGTCTCCTGAGCTGGACCTGTGGGCTGGGAGACCTTCTCACCCACAGGTACCCCAGCAGAATGATTCTCCAGTACACCTTCCTCCATAGTGGTAGCTCCCCCTATTGACAAAGAGTAGGGACATTTTTTTATTCAAAACTTGAAAGTAAAATACATACTTAATAGTGTTGCTGTACACAAAATCATAAGACAAAAATAAAAGTAAACAGAAATAAGCATTTCATCAGACATGCAATACAAAATTTCATTTTTAGAGTCCCAAAACAGAAAAGCTGACCCCCCAACTAAAAGAGTAGGGGAATGTATTACTGTAAACAAATAATACAAGAACAGTATTACAGCATACAAAATAATAATAAGGAAAATCAAAAAGAACATAAAGAAGTATTGCATTATACAGGAACCCCAAATCCAAACAACTCCCCCACCAAAAAAATAGGAGATGTTAGTATGCAAAACCACAAACAAATCAAACAGTGTAGAAAGCCAGACAAAGCATAAGAAGAGAAATTCTAACCATAATGAAGGATTACATCCAACATTAAACCCCAAACTAAGCAATCCAAAGAAGTAGAAAAAAACCCAGTCCCGACCCTACAAAAAGAACAGGGAAATTCTGTATACAAACCAAAAAACATAATATACATATGCATGGTACAGCAGACAAAGAATAATGCAAAAAAAAAGCCTAAAACAGCAAACAAAACCATGGATATAAAGTCCATAACAAAATGAGCTTAACATGTGCAGAATCCCCATTCATCCCCACTTTAGGAAAAAATCTATGAACATAAGTCCCAATAGCGCCAAAAAAAACCAGACAACATGGAGGTTTTCTCGGAACTATAAACAGCCTGTAAACCCTATAAAATCTGAGTGACAATCTGAGGAGGACTACACACTTTCTGTTGTAATAAAAATGCACATCTAGCCTGCCACAAATAGAAGTGACAAAATGCAAAAATTAAACGTAAAGTGCCAGGATGATAATGAACCAAACTAGGGGGATAAATACCGTAAATCAAAATATCATGTGTGAGGAAAGGAAGGGCCTTTTCCTTCCATTTATGGAGGGGAAGGGTCCAAACCAGTTGTGAATGGGGCAACCAATAAAGAAATGCATCATGGTCTCAGGAATGAAAGGGACAAGTCGTTTCCTCATGAGCCTTATCCTTCATATTACCAAGAACACCTAGCCTGCCATGACAAGATAGCCAGGTAACATCCCAAACCCATTGGGGGATTCTTGGATTAGTCAGTTGGTGAAAAACTTCAGAGGAGTCCAACAGAATGCCAAAGGAATCCTGTAGCTCAGGAAGGTCCAAAAAGGATGTTCCCAAAACAGACCGATATAAGTGTTTCCTCGAGGAAGAGATCATCACTGTAGGGGTCAAAGACCACTGTCGAATCTTTAAAAAGGTGGGGATAATAAAATGGGGGAGCTTAAACTTATGAAAGTTATGAGGAATTGACAAAGGGGGACGACATCAGGTGGTGCACAATGGAGCAAGATGATGATGAAGAAGAGAAATCCAAAAGACAGCAGGGGCATGCAACACTTAGGGAATAGTAGTCTTAAAAAACAAACAGTGAAAAAACACCAAGGGGTTCAACATCCGAACCCCACCATAGCAGTAATCAAGATACGTGTAAGAACATTTCACAAGATTCAAACGGCTGCCCCAGATTCCCTGAAAGAATACATTATACAAGCAAGCGTCCAAGGAAAAGGGGACTGGAAAAACTGAAGCCACATGAAGAAATAAGGAAAGAACTAAAGTTTTCTGCAACAAAAAAATGCTTCCTCTTTGCAACAGTATGACCCTTCCAGGATGCAACCAAATGAAAAGCCTTGTGCAAAACAACAGTCCAGTTTGAGAGGGCATCATCAGGGGCACCAAAGGTCAATCCTAAAACTTTGATTGGGAAAAATTGTAAAGGCACCCTTGCAATGTAGCGAAGAGAATGTGGGGGGGGTGGATTTGGGAGGTACAATGCTGAACTCTTGTTATAATTAAGCTTAGAACCAGATACATGTTCTAAATCCATTAGAAGAAGGTGTAAGTCTGCCTCTCATAGGTGCGGGGTGGTGAGAATGCAGAGATTGCCCACATAAGCTAACACCGTAGGGATAGAGCACCCAGAAGGAAAGGACAATTGAGGGATAGATGGGTAGCATAAAAGTCTATGAAGCAATGGATCAATATGAAAAACATAAAGAAGAGGACTGAGAGAGCAGCCCTGCTGACCCTGGTATGACTAAAAAAGGTGGAGCAAGAGGTGTCATTCACATAAGGATGGATCCAGGCAGTGGAACAGAGCAATCTAATCCATTGAATAAAATGCTGTGGAATACCATAATGAGACAGGACATGAAAGAGGTAGTCATGATTTACTCTATCAAATGCCTTCTCCTGAGCAAGTGAAAAAAGAAGTGAAGGAGAAGAAGAAGAGCTAAAGGCAGAGGCATCTCTAAGTAAGGAAAGATTGGAAACAATAGCGCGATGAGGAATAGCGCATGTCTGTACCTCTGAAATGACTTGGGACACAACAGAAAGAAGACACTGAAGCAGGACAGGTGTAAAAATCTTATAGTCCATGTTCAAGAGACTCAAAGGCCTCCAATTCCTTATGTCTGACCTATCTTCCTTTCTAAAAACAATAGAAATACAATAGCATCTGAAAAACTCCGAGGTGCAGAGTGAGAATCAATGATAGTATTAAAGAGCAAGGTAAGAATAGGAGAAACAAGGTCAGAAAAAGCTTGATAAAGTTCATCCATAAGGCTGTCCAACCCCGGAGAAGTACATCGCTTATGCTTCTTAATAGCCACATGCACCTCTAAAACAGAAATTGGGGCTGTCATCTTGGTGCAAAGATCAAGAGAGGGAGAAGGGGTCTGGAAATCAAAAAAGAAAGTGGCAGTGGATGTAGCCAGTGAAGGAGTCCCAAAAACACTGGTTAGATGAGAAGAGACCTTTAACTGAAGAGACGATAAAGTGTCATAAACCGTAGAATAGTCTGCATCAGTAAGACGACCAATGTGTGTGGCAGCCACCCTGTCAGAACAGCACTTGTAAATATCAAAAGAGGCCTTAGTAGAGTGGGTGCCACAAGTAGCCTCAAGATGCAACAAGTGAGCTCTGTTATATTGACACTCTTCCATCTGAATCTTCAAGGAAGCAATAAGAGGGGAGCAATCTTGAGCCATCACAGAAGCCCTAGAGATCATGTCCTGTAAATGCCACTACAATAACAAATACTTACGATAAGAGGAAACAGGTTTACTCCTAGCACACCTAAGAAAGAGGCATTTAAGATCAGATTTTGTATTGTCCCACCAATGTAAAGGGGAAGTATCAGCATCCAGAACCAAAATGCGGGCCCACAGAAATTCCCGACAATCTCAAACTATGCAGCCATCAGACAATAATGAGATATTCAACTTCCAGCGCAAAGAAACAAGAAGAGGATAGGAAGCCGTAGAAGGAAAACAAAGCAATGAGATGGTCATGTGATCCGAGGTCTTGCAAGGAATAACCTTTGCCTGTCGTACTATAACATTCTGGGAGAGAAAGATAAAATCAATACAAGTGGCTGGAAGGCCTCTATGATAGGTCATTGTTCACTTAGGATGCACCTCACAGTAACCATCCTTAAGAGAGGTGAACTGAAGTATAGTACGTAATGCAGTAGAGTCCCAGAAAAGCTTCTTTGTGGATCCTCCTCTGTCAGCCAGGGTGAGACCACAATTGAAGTCTCCCCCAATATAGAGATGTCTAAAGGTGTGTAAATAAGGCTGCAATAACCGAAACAAGTCTGAACAAGCAGCAATACCCTGAGGTGCATAAACATTTAGAATCCTGAGCTGCAGACAACGGAAGGAGCAATCAAGCAATAAGGCATGGCCAGGGACAATATCAACCAGTCTAATAACAGTACAGTCAGAACCAGAAAACAAAATACCCAACCCATCACATTTATCCTCACCTGAGGACCAATAGGAAGGGCCTTTAGTCCAGCCAGTGGAAGCCCGGGTCAGCTCGTATCAAATATTCAGCCTAGTATCCTGAAGTAAGTAGAGATCATGTGGAAGATCCAATAGAAACTGCAGAGAGGTAAGAAGTTTTCTACTGGATTTCATGCTGCACACAGTAAGTGTGAGGCAGTGAAGACCCAATCCCACAGGCATAAGAAGAAAGAAAAAGACCAAAAACCAGCAGAAAAAAAAAGAAAGAAGAATTAGGCAAAGAAGCGTCAAGTAACTGCTGATTGCCACCTGGAGTCTGGATTAGTAAGGGAGGGATCACGTTGGGAATCAGAGGAGTAGTCTAAATGGAGAGAAGAGGCCTGTGAAGAGTCAGAGTCATTTTCCTCATCCATTATGTCACTCCACTGCTTCCGTTTGGTCAGGGCTTAGTAGCGATTCCTGGTCAGAATGGACTGTCTGGGGGAAGGGCTGGGAGCCTTATGCTTACCCTTGGACTTACCCTTTTTTCACTGAGAAACCTCCGTGAAGGGGTCCAATTCAGGAGGGGGAGGAGGTGGCATCGGGTCAGAGGGGGCAGCAACCCCCGATGTCAGGTCCATGCCAGGAGGGATCAGGTCTTGCAACATAGGATCCGCTGCTCAGAGAGCAGGAAGAGCAGAGGGAAGAACATCACTGGAGGTGGGGGCACTACATCCTGGCTGTCCTCATCATGCTGGCAAAGAACCTGACTCTGAGAGTTCGTGATGAGGGCTACCTGATCCTGAGGGGGATGATCCAACCAATTATGGTCAGCCCATGGACACTGATGGTAGGTATGGCCAGTCTCATCACAGAGATTACACCTCCGTGGGTCAGGGCAATGGAGGCTCACATGACCATAGGCTAAGCATATAGTGTACCGTGGCTCGTTGCAGGTATAGCTCAAATGCATTCAAGCACTGCATTTATGACAGGTGCGGAGTTGACTGGGATAGAAACACAGACCTCTATCCCTACCTATATAAAAACTACCTGGCAAATTAGCTATACCCCTGTCATTCTGCTTCAATTGCACCTTAACCTTCCAACCCCCTGTCCAGACACGGTCCTCGTCCAAAATAGGACAAGGAGCCTCGAGAACGGCTCACCACTGCTTAAGCCAGTATTGGACGTCTGCTATGCTCACTCCTTCATTTCAATAAAGAAGAGTAATTATTTTCACCGTAGGTTTAGTAAGAGGAATGAGCATATAGGGGGTCCATAAAGACTGTGACTTTACCACTTCATATTTGATCAAAAATTTTTCTATAGTAGAAACATTCTTAAAACTTAAATCATAAACTGATTCCCCTCTAACATGTATGAAATCAAACAATTCACCCACTGAAATACCCAGAGAGTCATGTAACAGGGAATGCAATACAGTTTTCCTATCAGGTGCAGTAGAGAGGTCACCAAAATATTTCAGATGAACTGCATTTCTACATCAGGCTGGCTCACCCAAGTTCTGAAACAGGTAACTGAGGTGAAAGTTACGGTCAGTCGAAGCCTCATCTGTATGTAGAGAAGACAAAGAAGGGTTATCCACGTGGTGTATGGAATCAGCAGTCGAAGAGGAATACACTGCCAGAAAAGGATCCAGTGCCGAAGCAGAATCTTGAGCATGCAAAGGGCCCAGAGTCTCAGGAGTTGGTTGGCCAACAACAGAATGACGTGTCGAAGTGGCAGGGTGCAGTGGCAACGAAGCCACTGGGGATGAATGAGGGAAGGAAGTGGATTCGGAAGACAGTTCAGGGACTATGTGTCCCCGTATAATGTCCTGTGCACTTACTGCTTGGGGAGAAGACCAGGGTGCTCCAGGAAGCGGTTGAGTCCAACCCACAGCACGTAGAGTGGAAGCAGGGGACCACACAGAGTCTGGAAATGAAGTACCGCCGTGGGTGTCCGTAGAGGATAGTGTGCCTGCAGTAGCTGAAGCAGCACACATAGGAGCTGTAAGCAAGTCCATCGTCATAGCATGTGATGGCCCAGAGTGTATAGCAGCCTGGTCAGAGACAGTAGGCATGGCAGAGTGCAGGGCATCGTCCTCCTGCACAAAGCACCGTAAGAGAGAGCAGTGCTGTTCATATAACACTCGTAAATGCGATGGAGACATAGCATGAGTACTGGTCCCAAGGACTGTAGGAGAATGCTGGTCCAAAATCGGGGTGGTAGCTCCAAACTCAAGAGGAGATTCAGGAGGTGTACGAATCACTAGTTGTGGTGCAGTGTCAGGTTGACTATTACCGCAGGCACTAGGCAAAACAACAGGCATAGCAGGCTGTAGATCCAGAGCAGAAACCACAAAACTGAGATCAGCATCACCTCCACCTCCTCCAGATCTGGGACTGCAGCCATCTTGATCCTGCAGGAAAAAGGGTCCCCCCTGCTCACAGAAAGCAAGAGTAGGGGAAATCCCCCAGTGTCCTGGCCAAATTTCTCCCTTTCACTAAAAATACCACCAAGAACTTAATCTGGTTCAATTTCAGTTGCTTACCGTCTGCATCCCCCCTTCCCCAGTTGCCCCTGAAAAAGGGACTTCTAGGCCCAGTGGGCTTACCGGGTCAACAAAATTCAATAAATAATACAAGGTTTGTTGCATCATCACAACTAGTAACAAGGATAAAATATTGTAGCAGTTACAGTTTAGTGTTGAGAAGATGCATTTTTTAAAGCTGGATATAAACAGTTTGCAAGCATTTCCAAGCATATAAAACTATATTCTTTCACTGCAGTATATCTGAGGGATTTTTGGACCAGTTTGCTTGTAGTATTAGGATGCCAAAGAGTTTTGTACCCTGAAATCTCAGGTTCAGTTTGGGATCATGACGGATAAAGAAGTTGAGTAGGCAGCGGGGATGCAATCTTCAGATAGTACCTTGTATTTAAATGTGGATAAGATTAGTTTACACAAGGATGCCAGAGGAAGCTACACTGTAGTTTACAATAGTGTATGCTTCAAGTCACAGCGGGGTGGGGTCATGATTGGGATCTGAGGAAAGTCATCCTATCAGTTTATGCAGGACCAGTCTACCATGTTTTATTTTGGCTTTGACCAGTGTCAGATAACTGAGCCATGGTTCAGAGGTGGCAGTAGACTGGATTGGGTGATATGTGAGGCAACAGAAGAGCAACATGAACTCAGAGATTGCAGGGATGCTGCTGGATTGCTGGAAACCACTACACCAACTCCAATCCCAAACACAGAACAATTGGCACACTCATGATATATTTGGGCAATCTGCAAATGCAAGTTCAAGTTCAGTAAAAATGAACAAATGTTGTCAGCCTCAGAATGTACAGCAGCGGACTCACCCATGTTTCCCTAATCATTTTACCTTCCTCAAGAGGATGGAGTCCTAGATTCCCCTCCAAGTTCAAATATCTTGGTATTAAAGAGGCAGTAAGTCTTTTAAGAAATCCATGCATTAAACAATATTAATTAATTATTTCGGCAATAGATTACATGATACGTTCATACCAGTATTTTTATGGGATATTTTCTTGTTTATCATACTTAGTCTTGAATGCGTATATTCCCATCATCACATAATCCACCAATGCTTAAATTACCCATAATTACTGAAATTAAATTTGATTGTCTATGCTTTCAAATAATTATTTCACTAATTTCTTGCTCATGTTCCCTATTTTGACTACATAATCACTAGTTATGGCATCATATTTTCTTCAGTCTCCTACAAGTCATTATTTTGTTCTTCCCTTCTAATCCATCTCCAGGTTGGACAGACATAGTACAGTATTGGTTTGTTTGGTCAGTGACAGCCCAACAAAGGAACACAGTGAGCATTTTTGCTGTTGTTTCTAGACAACCCAACATACTGTAGGACTGTACTGAGCATTAGCTTGATAGTTCATGGACAGTCCAACATAGTGCAGTAGAAAGCATCAGTCTCTGTGATCACCAACAGCTCAACAAAAGGCCATAATAAGCATCAAGTTTTTTATCCTATGGTAATGAAATGTGGACCATAGTGTGCATCACCTTGATTGATCACTGGCAATCTTTCAGACAGCTGTATAAGAATATTGACATTTTACTAATAGACAAATCAACAGAGGAGCAACATGAAAGTCAGCTTGTTTTCTTACTGCCAGTCAAACAGAGGTAAACAGAGTACACTGACATGTTTGATTACTGACAATTCACCATATTTCCTTTAATTAGCACTGGTTTGCTTGATTGCTGACAGCCCAACAGAGTTTCATAGTGAGCACCAGTTCACATTATACTGACAGCCCTATAGATGTTCATAGTGAGCAACAGCATATTTCATCACTGAAAGCCTACCAGATGGTCATACTGAGCACTGGAATGTTTAAAACTAAATATGGAGTGACATTAAACTTCGCCCGTGATGTTCTTGCCAATTTGAGAATGTTGCACTTTGTGAAGATTCGTGGGTTTTGCATATCTCTACCAAGTTGGCAGGAACCTCAGAAAAACATTGCAACTTCACTTTGCCTTCAAAGTATGTGTTGACCTTTGTGGTACATTGTTGCTTCATGTAAAGCAAATGTTGGCAAGGAGGAAAACATCAGATCTTGAGAAGGAGGAAGGAATATGAGGGCATTAAGCAGTGCCTGGGTTGCTTTCATTTGTTGTTCTGTGCAGCAACACTCAGGAAAATTAAATGGTCTGGTTGCCACACTGTGATTGTCAGGTCAGGTGGGGGGGGTTAGCAACTGGGAATGAGGAAGGACAGGGGAATTACTGAAATCTGTAAGCCATGTACATGAGTAGTACAGTCATAGCTTCAGTATAACAGCACTCTAAGAAGGTAGTGTCAAACCACTTTGCATCACTGATGAAAGTAGTCTTATCATAGCACATCAGTCTTGTAAGGAGGTTACATAATGAATGATGCAGAAGCAGCAATGAAATATGTTGAGTGTGCAGTCACTGTCACACCACAGGTCATGCAACTGTAGTGGTGCAGTTGTATGTTCTGTACTAATGTGCAAGAAGCAGCACTCTGTGTAAGATGGTGGGGTATGCACAAAAGCAGCAAAGGATGATTTTGAAGAGGAGGACGTGGAATCCAGATCATACAGTGGGAGCCCAGCAGGATGCAATATGGCAGAATTTTGTAGAGGAGTAACTGCAATAAACAAGGCTATTTTAATGGCAGTTCATCCTTTCTGAGACATGCTGTTGCATTCTGGTGGCTCCTCTGTAGGTATACAGTATGAATACATTGGTGCTGTTCTGTTCTGTTCTGTTCTTGGAAGCAAAAGTACTCTTTATGATGGATGTCTAACTATAAGTTTTAATAGCACTTTCTCTTTTTCATCATTCCCCTTTATTTTTTCTTTTCCTTCTCCCAGAAAAGATCAATGACCAGAGCATCTGTACCATCATTTTTGTTGAACTTCTCCTGTCCCACCCCTACCATTTCTTTTCTTTTCTTGCCCTCTTCGTCTTGTGTTATAAAAGCATCTATACCAAAATGATCTGCAGTATTCTCTGAGTCCTGATACTCAAGTACAGTTAGCCCTAGTGGCAATAGCAACAATGGTACTGGTTTATTTAGTAATGGTATATTACCCAAAATACCTGCTTTTCTCATTCGTGTTGGAATTGATGGGGTGAATATGCCCAATATGTTTTCTTGGCTCTGACTGTCTACAACCTCAGCAACCAGATATCTTGCTGTAAAAAGTTTAACAGAACCCCCAGTATGCTCTGCTCCTGCTGCACATCAGGATTCATACCATTCTGTTCCAAGCCTACGCCAATGCCCACCCTCTTTTGCAGTCATAATCATTCAAGCCTGACTCTCATCATTGCCCTTATCTTTGCCTGTCACTCTACCATTTATCCCTAATTCCTTATAAGTGCTAGTATATTATATATAGTAACACAAACATAATCAAAGAAGGGATTATTCAACCAGTGTCCTATTGCTCACAGTAAGTATACAAACAAAAAATCAATTACTTTCCCCTATGATCTATATATGTTTCTCAACTCCTAGAGGTCACCTTGCCTCCCAGCAGATCTCTGTTCTTTTGGTTATCGGTTTGCTACCTTGCCAAGCAAATTATGCACTATCTATAATTGACAGGTACTTCTAGCTAATAGAAATGTTGCCGTATTTTTTTAAACCAATCTGTTTATATCCTAACCAGTCTGTTTAAATAACAAATTGTTATGTTGGAGCTGTTTGGAATATTCACTTTATGAGGATGTGTTGATTTGTACTCCAATGTCGTTCTGCCACATATGTAATTTTTACCAGGTCCATCTTGTAAATGAGTTTTTCTCAACAATGTTTTGCCTGGCTAAATACAAATTGATTGATTGATAGATTTGATTGACTTTCAAATTTAATCAATAGCTGATAGAAAGATATGAAATAGTTAATTTTTTTTCAGAAACATACAGTATGCTTAGTCAAAATCTACCGGCTAGCCAAAAGTTATACTGTTGGCCAGAGCCTCGAACAGACACTAAGATTTGAAATAAAAAAATGTACAGATATAAGTCACCATAAAACAGTGATAGACTGCAGCTTCTACTTTGCAGAAAAGGAAACTGCATGCTAGCTACCTGTTTTCTGGCTTAGGTCTTCTACCTCCCTCCCTCCCTTATGCTCTCTTGTACCCACCAAGCCTTCCAAGCTCCCCACCCTCACTATTCCCTTCTGTTTTATTCTGCCGCTGCATTGAGCACCTACCTTGTATTATTTGTGTCATATGATGTACTGTCACTGTTGTATATAAATCTATTTTGTACTGGTATTAACCAGGCCCATCCTGTAAATGAGTTCTGTATTTATTTGTTGCCTTAATGATATATTGTCACTGTTATATGTAACTCTATTTTGACTGGCCTTAACCAGGTCCATCTTGTAAATGAGCTTTGCTCAACGATGTTCGCCTGGATAAATAAAAATTTTGATTGATTGACTGAAACTGCTTTCACTTCCATACTCTCAGCATCACAGCTTAAACAGGCAAAGTGAAACTCAGGAAAAGAAAATAAACACCCAAATCAAAGTTCAAAAAGGTGAAGCACAATAAACACCTAATTGTTTAAAAACATGTTTGTTTTGAGAGAAAATTACAGCAAAAACCATTGTCTTAGCGAGAACATGAACATCACATGCCTAGACAGTTCCTATCTCCTCAACACACTTCACAGGACTGCATAGAATGCAGTCCTCATGGTCAGTTTCCTGCTGTAGGAACCATGTGACCTGTAGTTGTATGTTTTCGTTAAGTCACCTGGTGCATGACTCAGCATCACAATATCTTTGTGAGAACTTTTCTGGTGAAGTTCTAACTTTAGAACCTAACAAAGTTAGAACCTTGCCAGTCATGTTCTAACTTCAGAACTCATAGAAGTTTCAAAAGATGGAACGCTGGACTTTGCAAAGTGCAGAGAACTTTACAAATTTACAAAACTTCATGAAGTTCTGGCAAGGCAATGTTTTTCTAACTTCACACATAAAGCTGGCATCAGACCAAAGTGTTGGCTTGATCACTAACCGCTAAACAGATGGCTGTAGTGAGCATCACTATGTTTTAGCAGTGGCCCTCTAACACATGGCCACAATAAAAAGGGCAGGTTGGATCAGCAACAACCCGAGAGATCAACATCCTAACAAAAAGATCACAATGACCATGAGCAGGTTACATGGAAACATAGAAACAGAGAACTTGTTGGCAGATAAGGACTGCTTAGCCCACCCAGTCTGTCCCTTTTTCTCTACCTACAGTATCACCGTACACCCTACATAATTGCCGGCTCTTTTTCTTTCTTCCCATTTCTTTTCACAAAGGTCCCATTATGCATATCCCATGCATTCTTGAAACCCATCCTTGTTTTCATCCCCACTATTTCAGCTGGTAAGCTATTCCACAAAGTCACTATCCATTCTGGGAAGACATCTGTTTTTTCAAATTCTTTCCCTCTTCTCCATCTCCAGGATTATAGGGCCATAAAGTGTATTGGCTTGTTTGATCAGTGACACCCTGACAGATGGCCACAAGAACATTGGTTTACTTTCCCTGTCATCCCAAAACACTGTAGAGCAGTACTGCTCATCAACATGCTTGTTCACTGATAGTCCAAGATAGCACATTATTGTGCTCAAGTTGTGGAATCACCAGCAGATCCTCAGAAGTTCATAGTGAGCATCAGCCTGTTTTTATCACTGCTAGCTAAACTGTGGCTATGGTGTATATTAGCTTAATTGATAGTTGGCAGCCCATTAGGCAGCTGTAATGAACATTGCCTTGTTTGTTAACTGACGGAGCAACAGAAGCCATAGTGAACACTAGTTTGTTTTCTTATTAGCCAAAAAAATTTAAAAAGTGGGCACTGCACTGTTTGATTAATGACAATGCAACAAATTTATTTCTCTAGTCAGAACTGGCTTCTTTGATCACAGTCAGTCCAGCGAAGTTCCTCAGAGAGCATCAGCTCAAGTTGTCAATGAGAGCACAACAGTGGCCATACCAGGTATTGGATTCTTTAAAACTAAAAATGCTGAGTTGTTAAACTTTTGCAAACTTCTTGCAAAGCTGAGAATGTCACACTTTGTCAAGTTTTGCCTAACTCTGTCAAGTTTGCAGGAACCACACACACACACACAAAAACAAACTTGCAAAGTGACTTAGCCTTCAAAGTTTGTAAACATCCTCACAGTGCATTGGTGCATCATTTATGTATTAATTAATTTATTTAGTTACGTAGTTTTGTATGCATGTATGTTTGTATTTATGTATTTATTTATTGTTCACCAGGTAACTGCACTAGACAAATACAATGCCTATTTCAGACATGACCGGGGAGAATTACAATAACAGAGTAGCAATACACAAAACAAAACAAGATCAACAAAAAAGCAGAAATATAAAGAGTTTCCAAAAACAGCTACAAGAAAAGAAACAAAACAATAATAATAGTACACATGACTAAGTACAGAGCATAAAGAATATAGCCATAAATAGGCAAAAGTTAATGTGGTCTAGAAAGTAAACCAGGTTTTTGAGGGAAGGAAGGAGTGGATGGGCAATAAGCAGTGACTGAGTTGCTCTCTTCTGTGATTCTGGGCAACAGAATGCAGGATGATTAGATGACTTGGGTGCCAGACAGCACTGGTTGGGTCAAGTGGCATTGCTTCAGCAACTGGGAAAGAGGTTGGAGAACCAAATGAGTGATGTCCATAAGCTATGTGCATGAGTAATGGAGTTGTATCTACAGTACTCCAAGAAGGTACAGTATTTTAAATATGGCTTCATGAAATTAAGCTTCCAAACATGGAATTCTAGTAAAATTACAATTCCACTTCTACAAACTTTCATAACATTTACACCAAAACTTTGTAAAATTGTGGTGCAATTTACATTTCAGTTATTTAAGTTTAATTTTAAAAGTAAAAGTTCAAAGTGCACCACGTTTAGCCGGCCCAGTGGTGATGAAGGTTGACACACTGGACACCACACTTCACTCCATGCCAGCAACCCATGTTCAGGAGTGAGCATGGGTCATGGGAGGAAGAGGGAAAAAGACTGAATGTCTGAGGGAATGCTTTCCTCTCCCAGGTGGGAGGTTTGCCACTCCCTGCTGAATGACTTCCTCAGGTGGAGGCTTAAGAGGTAGTGTGGGATGGGGGAGCAACCTGAAGAAAGGGCATTGCAGGTGGCTCTATGTGTGCACCTCTACACATAAGTCCACACCTACAGTGGGGAATGGGAAGAAAAGCAGGTGCAAAATGGGTCTGGCAGGCTCCATGATGGCCTGAACATGTCCTCTGTGCCGGCATCCCCAGATTCTGGATTGTGATCCGAGGGGGAGGGGTAGCTGGCACCCTCCTTCTGGCCCTGCTATGGGAAGAATAAGCAGGTGAACTACAGGGGTAAGGCTGGTTCGGGGACGGCCAAGCTCTGAAGACGAGCCCTTTGAGAGAGGGCCAGAGCTGCCTGCCAGTTCCATGGAGGAGGAGAAGGAGCTTTGTTGTCATATATGACTTTTTCTATTTTTGATATTTAAGCATTATTTACATTAAATGCATTTATTAAAATGCCTTTTTATTGTGCTCCTTTTTGACTAAGTATATGATAAGTCTGTGTCAATTTTGTATGTATTTCCATACTCATTTTTTATTTAGTTAAATTAAGTAGTATGAATGTTGATGAACTTTTATCACTGTTTTTGAAAATATTGCTTTTATTAGAGCCTCTAAATTATGTTTCTGTTGTATCAGTTGCCCCCCCCCGACAAAGAGCCCACATGGGCTCGAAGTACTGGGCTGATTTCTTGTTTTATGTCCATTTGCATTTTGCACAATAAACCCACTGAGCATTACATGGCTAGTTGTGGATTTCTTTTTGTGCTCCCTTTCCCCAAAGTAGCTGTTATTTGTTCTTTACCATGTGCTGCATTCAGCCTAAGTACCTCAACGTTTTTCATAGTTTGTTCCAGAAAATGGAGCTGTCAAGTTCCATGGTGGCCCAGACACATCACCAGTACCAGCCTCCCCAGATTCTGAATTGTGCTCTGAGGGGAAGGGGTAGCTGGCACCGTCCATCCAGCCCCTCCACAGGAAGAATCCGCGGGTGAAGTACCAGGATAGGGCTGGATCAGAGATAGCCGGACTCGGAAGATGAGCCCTATGAGATAGGGCTGGAGCTGCCTGCCAGATCTTTGGTGAAGGAAGAAGTGAGTAATAAAAAAACAGAAACAAAAGAAAAGTGCATCACGTTTGAAGAGTTTATAGTACTGGGCCTCACCAAGAAATGTGCTATGTTTCATATCTCTAGCATTAAAAGGAGTTGAGTTATAAGTGCCAGATGTTTGGAATTTTTCATTTTACATTTCAGAAGTACATAAACTGCACAGTTTTAAGCCACCATAACCTTAAATGTAAGAAACCCAGTATTACAAACATTGGTAGGTTTATAGACACTAACATGATCCTGTGTGTGTCAACATTCTAATCTTGTGCTTAAAGGATTGCTAAGTTATAAGCAGCATAAAACATAATATCTGTATTTAAACTTGAATTTCATGAGTTTTAATGAGAATTGTGGAATTTTGCATTTTTTTTGTGTGGAAACTATATCCATACAATTTGTCCAGCCATACACATGTGCTGCCATTGGGGAGCACAAAGCAAAAGACTGAATAGAGAGAAAATATGATAGCTTTTATAGGATGATCCACAGTAAAAGCATAGTGGTGCCCAGTGGCTGAAACATCAAGAATAACAGCTTTTAGATTGATCTGATCTGTTTTCCAGACCAGTACACAGTAATGTTCTTGTTCAGTGTCCCCCCTTGTGATCCACCCCTAGTGGAGATGGTCTGCCTTTAAAGGGGTTGTCTTCAGTAGTACTCCAAGCAGTGATAGACCTCTCGGGTGTGATGGTTGCTTGTGAGACAGGATCAGGGGAGGTGGTGGTAGCCTATATCAGGGCTTACCTTACCTCTTAATATTGTTGCACCACTTCATATATGACCCAGGACTTCTTGCTTAGGCTCCCCATGGCTTGACTGGGAGCTTTGGGGTTGAAATCTGTGGATCAGAGATTGGAGCATTGTTAGAGAAAATCTGGGACCAACAAGAACAGACTGATTCTAAAAACTCACTGCAGGAGAATTAGAGGATAATCTTTGATAAGAAGGCAACATTCCTGTCCAGGGAGATTGTGGCAGGGAGTAACAAGCCCACTCATCTCTTTGAGACCTTAGACAGGTTATTATACCTGCCTGTCTCCAACCAATGAAAGCAATTTCATCCACCAGCTGCAAAGTGTTTGTTCAGTTCTTCTGTGACCGGGTGTCCTTGATCTGGTTTGGTATAACCCCAGCTGGGCTGTCCCAGCACAGCAGAGGGTAGCTGGTTGCCGCATGGAGCATGCCTATTGTTTGAAGTGAATTTAGGCTGGTATTGGTGGAAGAGGACTGTAAAGTAATTTCAGAGTTGTGATACATTTACTGTGAACTGGACTCTGGTTCAGCATGCTTCCTAGTATGTTGTGTGGTATTTTTGGGTCCAGTGTTTGCTAAGATAGTCCAGTGTTCCCTTTTGGTGTGGTCCTTTGTGAGTGCATTGAAAGATGCATTGATGAGGCCCCTTTTGAAAAAATTAATCTTTGGACCCTGATTGCTATGTGAATTTTCTACTGGTCTCTAACCTTCCCTTTCTGTGAAAGGTTATTGAGAAGATGGTGACTCTGCAGCTGGAGGCACATCTCATAACCTTCAACATCTAAGACCCACTCCAGTCAGCATTTAGATCTAGGCATGGTACAAAGACTGCATTGGTCAGGGTGCATAAAGACCTCCCCAGGGCTAGAGTTAGAGGGGAATGATCAGTTCTCGTTCCACCCAGTTCCTCTTCAGCTCTTGACACTGTGGACCATGGATTGCATGTCCTTCAGCAGGCAAAGACACAATACAGACAAGATGGAGGTATCTGTGATTGACGCTGGTTGATGGTAGAATGAAGAGGCGATGGTAGACAGGACAGGCCCTCTACTTGGTTCTTTCGGCTTTGTGACCTCCGCTAAGGATAAGAATCTTGGTGTCATTCTGGATAAATGATTGACACTCAAGGCTCAGGTGTCATTTGTAGTCCGAAGTAGCTTTTGCCATCTTAGAAATATCTCCCAGATTTAATGCCTTTATCCCTCCTGAAGATCTGCTCTCACTGCTACATGCCTTTGTGACTTCCAGACCCAACTACTATAATACTATGTGTCTTGGGGTTCAAGGAAGGGTTCAGCAGTCCCTGCAGTCAGTGCAAAATATAGCAGGATGGTCTTGTCATGCGACCCCTGTCCTTTGTGATCTGAACTGATTGCCACTGCAGAGGTGAATCACATTCAAGGTTGGTTTACTGACCTTCAGAGCTCTATATGGACTGGGCCTGTGTTATCTGACTGATCTTCGGTCTCCTTAGTGTCCATCTCACCCACTCAGCTCCACTGAGGTGAGCCTCCTTGTAGTTCCAAGGGCAAGGCTTAAGACATCCAGGGATTGTACTATTGAAGTAACCAGCCTGGCCCTGTTGATCTTGCCTCCCAGATCTCAGAGGGAGGCCGTCTTAGTGAAGGCCTTTAAAAGGGGCCTTAAGACCCACCTGTTTAAATAAGCTTTTAACTCAAGTTAGTCCCAACTAACTGCACATAGCTATAGATGTCACTTAGTTTTACTATTTAATTTTATATTTATGTATTTTGAACTGTTTTTATATCTATGACATTATGATTTTTATGATTTTAACTATTTACAGCACTCAGAACCCCAGTATTGGGCACTAAAGAAGTAATATTACTACTGCTACAACAATTATAATGAATCTGATTCATCTACTGTAAAACCAAGTATAAATATTTGTACACAGTTAACCGAAATGATAGCAAATAACTTCACACAGTTACTCAAGAGGGGCTCTATCAATAATATTTCAGTTTCTTAAAAAACTATAAAACACTTGACTCATTGCATCATTTTCATGATCCAAAATATCATCCATACAACTCATCATCATTAACAATAAATGAAGTTTAGTAGAAGATACTAATGTATGAGAAGGTATATTTCATTTCATTGATGTAGCTAGTGGTGTGGTTACAAGCTAATGCCCTCAATTTGTAGGCACAAAAAGAACTCAGGTTGGGACCCTTGAAGTAAAAAATATGTGCCCTACTTACTTTCAACAGTAGTTGCGACTGTGGGACCTAATCCTTCCCGTAGCTCTCTGCCTTGGCTGCAACCTAGTCACTACCCTCCATAGCCCCTCTGCTACTTCCTGCCTCCCCCACCTACTTCCTCCTGGACATTACACTACCAGACTTTCTATCCTACTTCACCTTGACCTCTTATTATTTTTCACTCTAATTCCCCCCTCCCCATCTCTCCTCTCTACCTGCTTACTATTCTTCCCTATGCCTCATCACATTTCCTTCTCTGTAGCACTCCCTCCCACTGGCCTCTGGTTAAATGTGTATTCTCACATACTCTTCCTTAGCACCTAGACAATGGATCTGATTCCTCAATCATTTCCTACTAGTTGTTGTGCCCCTGACTTGAACTTTTAGATATATTTCATTGTTTTTGATGTATATTTTCGTAACATTCTTCCTACTGCAACTGCATATAACTCTCACTTATACTGTGACTTCTGTAATTGTTGTTGAAACTGTTGTCTGTAAGATCTCTGACTGTGTAATATGACATGGAATCTCTGTAAATGAGCCACTGGCTGAAAGGTGTATTCCGAATAATTCAATAAATAAATAATTACCCAATGGCTAAGGTCAAAACTACAGCCTTGTTATGCAGCCAAATCTGTAATCTTTTAGCATATATTAATTCACTTTATTTATTTAACATCAGTTAACTCTGTTAAGGTTTCTGTTCTAATATGAGAAGTCATTGCATTTCTCTAGTGTGGGATGGGCCTATTATCAGCCTGTTGTTGGACTGCAGTTATAAAGCAATGCAGTTTTTTAGCAGAAACTAGTGGTGGTGTAATGTATGTTATTCTGTGACAAAAGCCAAAAGAAATGTACATAGCTTTCTTTAGGCCATAAATCAATACTGATTTACTGATGGCTGGTACTTAGGCTGAACCAACATGATATCTTGTTTTAAAAATCTGTATGTTCTAAATCTTCTGGCACTCGAACAACTGCAATTAATCTGGGTGGTCTGTTGCAAAACCAGACAGAAATATTTTTGCATAGTTAATTCAAATGATAAAAAAATCATATATACACAGTTGCTTGAGCGGCTATACCAATTATGTTTTAGTTTCCTGAAAAACAGCTGATCCAGCTGAGGGAAGAGTATTTTGCTCAGAAATGGGCATGTAGACATTGGAAACATACTATGTAAAAGGGTAACTGCCTACCCAGAAGCATAATGAGGCCCAGCACAAAAACTGAAGGGCCTTACATTCCGTGAAAGGGAGGTTATCTAGCTTAACTCATACCTTAGAGTGTCTTAATGAGCTTAGAAAATGGGTAAACTGAAAAATGTAATGCAGTTCATCTCCAAAGTTTATTTCAAAGAACTAAGTAATTTTTTCAAAATGTACTCAAGGCAGAGTCTTACTGGTAGTCATGGGTGGTGGTGAAGTGTCCCACACCACAGAGGGAAGATGGCTGGCTGGTACATGCATGCAGAGAGGAAAACCTGGTGTGTGTTTGTCGTTATAACCAGCAGGTTATAACTGCGGATTATAACTGGATTTTCCTCTGGGAAAAATGCTCCCCAGTTATTATAGAAAAGTTATTCATAAGTTTCACTTAAATAATAAGATTCAATTCATCAAGTATATAGTAAGGAGATAGAGGTCAATCAAATCTGCCTAATAAATGAATATTACAAAAATGAGTTTACATTTGTTTAGTACAGTACCTTCAGTTACTGAATGATACTTGAAACAACACAGATATGTCATTGATTGATAGTGGCAAGTCTATGATATATTGCTTTGAATGTATCACATAGATTGAGTCAGATATTTGAATTGCAGGGTTTTGGCTATCCCAGTTGCCAAAACTCTGTAGATTCATATGAGTTTACTGTTATTAGTTTACTGTATTAGTTTTGGTAATAATATGTGGTATATTACAGTTTCCATTGAACTTAGACTACATGTATTTATTATTGGGGAGACAAAATTCATAGGGCACTGTAAATGAAGACATGACCATAGATATATAGATACATTGATGGCAGATAAAGGCCTATGGCCCACCTAATCTGCCCGTGTGCACCTGTAGTTTTCTTCTTCAAGCTTTTCTTGAAGTAGATTGCCCCCTTCCCACGATTACCAGGATCTCCTGATGCCTATCCCATGCATTCTTAAATCCTGTAATCATTTCAGCTCCCATCACCTCTTCCAGTAGTGCATTCTGTTTGTCCACCACCCTCTATGTGAAGAAATCCTTCCTCGCATTCCCTCTGAGCTTCCCTTCCTCCAGTTTCATCACATGTCCCCTATTTCTGTAAAACCTTTTTCTAAGTTCTGTTTTCATGCACCTTGTTAATCCCCATGAGGTACTTATATGTTTCAATCATATCCCTCCTCTCCATCCTCTCATCAATGGAGTACATATTTGGATCTTTCAGCCTGTCCTCATAGGTTTTGTGATGTAATCCTTGCACCATCTTGGTAGTCTGCCTCTGAACTGCCTCCACCCTGTCTATGTTCTTACTTAGGTAAGGCCTCCAGAACTGGACACTGTACTCTATGTGTGGCCTCACTAGTGTCTTATATAGTGGAATTATGACCTTCCTTTTCCAGCTGATGATGCCCCTTCCTATGCAACCCAGCATTCAGTTTGCTTTTCCTGCTGCCTTGTCACACTGACTCCCGACTGTGAGGTCATCAGAGATGATAACCTTTAGGTCCCTTTCCTGCTTGGTGCATTCTATAGCCTCTCCATCCCAAGCTGATATGTTGTTCCTTGTTTTTTGTGCCCCATGTGAATTATTTTACATTTTTCAATTCAATTCAATTGACCTAATTTACCAACTAAGAGGAAGGAAAGGGAAAACTGTTTAACCAGGAGAGGCACAGTAAGCTGAAGCATGATTCCAGGTGTGACCTGGGAGCACAAGGAAGTTAAGTGACTTGTTCAGGATCACACAGTATGCAAGTGGGGGCTGTGGGGTTCAAACCCAGATCTCCAGGTTTACAGGTTAGAGCCTTAAACCACTGCACTATACTGCCTTCTAAGCACGCTGGGCCAAGGTCCATTTACAGTAAGGACACAGAGCCTCAACAAGTAAGGCTTAGTTGTCATAAACAATAAAATACATGAACACAACTTATAAAACAAAATACATTCTTAAAAACATTTACATATAGTTTCAGAAGCAAATGGTTTGAAGCCTTTTATTGGACCAACATAGATGTTACAAAAAGAAAACAATGTCTAAGCTTTCAGACCAACCAAGTACTTTCTCAGAAACTAAGTCATAAGTCTCTGAGGAAGGACTTGGTTGGTCCAACAGTTTAGACATTGTTTTCTTTTGTAACATCTATGTTGGTCCAATAAAAGGTATCAAACCATTTGCTTCTGGATCTGTACTTACAAGGACCAATATGGCAACTAATCTGTTTCTGCATGTTACTTATGGTTTGTAATTGAAAATAGTTTAAGAATCCTTTTTTAAAGTTAGCATGGCTAATGGCATATCCAAAGTTTATTTCAAAGAACAAAGTCCATTTTTTTTTTATTTACTTATGGCACGGTCTTACTGGTGATTTCTTTGCATTAAATCTCAGTTCCCACTCCCTTGACCAGTCTTCAATCATCTGCAGATCTGTCCTCATTCTATCCACACCCTCCAGCTTGTCCACCCTGCTGTAGAGCTTTATGTCATCAGCAAACAGGCATATTCTCCCTTCTAGATCTTCTGTAATGTCACTGATAAAGATGCTGAAGAGGACTGGACCAGTCACTGATCCCTGTGGAACCCCACTGGTCACCCTTCCCTCTGTGGAGTGACAGTCATTTACCACCACCCTCTGTATCCTGAAAATTAGCCAGTTCCCCACCCACCACACCACCGTCCTATCCACTCCCATGTTCTCCAGCCTTCTATGCAGCACAGTGTCCAAGGCCTTACTGAAGTTCAGGTAGGGCATGTACACTACACCCCCCCCAATCCACCTGCCTTGTTACTCAGTTGAAAAATTCAATTAGGTTAGTCTGGCACAACCTCCCCCAAGTAAAACCATGTTGCCTTGGGTCCTGTAGACTGTTGACAACCAGGTGTTCCACTATTCTTTCCTACAGTAGTGTTTCCATGATCTTCTCCACTACTGAGGTCAGGGTGACTGGTCTGTAGTTTCCCGCTTGCTCCCTGTTCCCACTTTTGTATGGGGGACTACATCAGCAGTCCTCCAGCCTTGGGGTACCTCTCCTGTTTCCAGTGTCCAGCTAAACAGGGTTATCAGAGGTTCAGCCACCACCTCTCTTAACTGCCTCAGCACCCTGAGGTATACTCTGTCTGGCCCCAGAGCTTTATCTACTCTTATTCCTTCCAGTTCATTTAGGACCCTTCCCTGTGGAAAAGGACTTGTATCCATTTCCATGCCCTTTCTACTCATTTCTGGCCCATTACCCACCACATCCTCTGTAAAGACAGAGCAGAAACATCTGTTTAGTATGTCTGCTTTGCTGTTGTCATCCTCCACTCTACTCCCATCCTCCTTTTTCAGCCTCACTACCCCTCCCTTTTCCTTCATTTTTTACATACATACCTGTAAAAGGTTTTGTCCCCTCTAACCACTGATTTCACAATGTACTCCTCTGTTTGTGCTTTGGCTTCCCTTACTGACCTCCCTGCCTCTCTGTTTCTCTTGGTACCTCTCCCTATCCTCTTCTGCCTGTGTCTTTTTGTATTGTTTGAATGCAATTCTTTGGCTTTCACTTTCTCCACTATCTTCTAGGAATACCATAAATGTCTCCTCTTCCTTTCCCCTTGCTAACCTGTTTTACACATAATTGTGTTGCCCTTGTCATCCCTGTTTTGAATACTATCCACAGTTACTCCACTCCTAATTTCCCTCCTATACCAGTTAGTACCTCTTTCAAGAACTTGCCCATTTTCCCAAAATCTGCCCTTCTAATGTCAAGGATCCATGTTTTTGTGTGGCTTGGTTCTGCCTCTTAAGTTATACTAAATCACACTGACAGGTGGTCACTGTTCCTCAGGTGCTCCCCCACTGTGATTCCCATCACACTGTTCCCATTTGTGAGCACCAGGTTCAGTAGTACCTCCTGCCATGTGGGTTCCATGACCAGTTGTTTGAGGAAGGCTCCTTAAAGAGAGTCCAGGATAAACCTGCTGCTGATTGATGCCACTGATGGGAGGCTCCAGTCCATATCTGGAATATTAAAATCACCAATCAGCACTATCTCCCCCTTGTGCACCGTCCTTTGGATAGCCATCATCATCTCCCTATCCATCTCTTCCCCCTGGGCCAGTGGTCTGTAAGTCACCCCTGTACGGATGGCTGACTCTGTTTTTCCATCAAGCTTAACCCATAGTATCTCCATCAATCTTTGTTCCATTTGAATCACTGGGGCCTTTTTGTTATGTTTTACATAAAGTGCCACTCACTGCCTGTCCTGTCCCTCCTGAATATATTGTAGCCTGGTATCTCCCAGTTATGGTTATCATTACACCAGGTCTCTGTGATGGCCACAATGTCCAGGTTTGACTGTGCCATGGCTGGCTCCAGATCCTCCATCTTGTTACTAAGACTAAGAGCATTGACACACATGGCTCTCCAGGATGTGACTTCCCTCCTCTATTTTGTTGCCATATGCCCCCCATCCACTTCCTGAACATTCTTTTCCCCTGGTCCTCCCTGTCTTCTGCCCTTATGTTGAATTCTGCTCTCTGTCTGACTATCCACTTCTTGGGTACGGAGCATGTACTGGGGGGGTACTAAGCCTCCAAACCTTCCTGGACCCCTCCTTGGCCAGTTTAAATGCTTGCTGCAGAAGCATTCAACTTTCTCACTTAGGACTAAGATCCCCTTCCCTGATGGATGTAAGCCTTCATCCTTATACAGGCTTGCATCCTTCCAGGCAGGGTACCAGTCCCCCATGAAGCCCAAACCCTCCTTTCCACACCATTCCTTCAACCAGGAGTTGAATTTCTGGATGCATAGTGACCTAGCCACCCCCATGCTGTGGAAAGGTCAGAGTTTTAAATCGGAGCTCAAAACCTTTTTGTTTTTTAAAGCTTATATTGAATAATTTTATAACATCTATTAATACGTATTTACTTGTCTGTTGTTTCTTAATTGTTTGGTTTTAATTTACTTGTACAGTGCTTTGATTTTGAAAAGTGCTTAAAAATAAAGTTTTACTTACTTACTTACCTCCGAGAAGGAGATGGAGTGTACTATCTGCTTTAGGCTCCCCTCAAACATCCTGAAATCTTCCTGACTTCTGGCTATCTCCACCTTGTCCCCTGCCAGGTCATTTGTCCCCAGGTGGAAAATGACATCCAAGTCCTCTCTCCTTACTATTACCCTTGTGATCCTATGGATCCACTTCCCATCGCTCCATGCAGTGCTTTCTGGGAGGCACTTGACCTCCCTCTCCCCACTGCTATGTGCCCCAGCTTCACTCCCAGCACAACTGAGTCCCCCACCAGGAGTAGCTTCCTCTTCCTCTAAGGTCCTCTACCCCTCCTTTCCTGGGGCTCCATCACAGAGTAACCACCTATTCCCTTGGTCTCTGCTCATTTGCATAGTCACAAAAGCAGAGTATTTTTTTCACTGCTAAGCTTTTTGACAAGTCCTCTTGATTAGAATAACAGTTGTTACATTAGCAGTAATTAATCTTGAGGAAATGCCTACTAAACAAAACAAAACAAAAAAAAAATCACATTAAACAGCGGGCTTAAAAATCCTGCAGTATAATGGGTCAACCACTGTCTTCACTTATAGAAGCATCCTAACTAAAACTGCAGAAATCTCTAAAATATTTTGGCACCTTATAAATTATAAGTTATAATATAGTTTTCACATTTTGATTTTAGAAAGTCTTCTGAAGACATAAGTGATTTTTAACCTAAACTGTGAAGCGACATATGCGATTTACTTAGATCTAATCAGCAAGCTTGGTTATGTAATGGATTTACAACTGTAGATCACAGGCTTGATTTCTAAAGAGCCCTTAAAGCACTGCAATTTGTGTCAATCTAGGTCTGTGGCAAACTCTGGGTGTGTCAGGGACCCCTATGCCCAATTTTGCAAAATTAGGGGTCCCTGTATCAAAGACATGGGAGTTGCTGCACCTGCAGGGCTGCATCAAACATTGGGCACACCTGCAGAGTTTGACAGAGGGCTATGTCAACACCTCCATGACCCTCAGAGGTGGGGGTGCTCTTGCTGGAACTTGGGGAATCGGAGTTCCTGGGGTAGAAAGGGTGCCATAGGGCATGAGGGGCATGCTAGCAGTTACAGGGAGTTGAGGATACACCTGGCAGAGGTTCCATATGGTGTATTTGACAGCTGAGAGAACCGGGAAGGGTGGTTGACATGGCAAGACTATTAAGACACAGCCCTAGGTGTAATCAGGCCTGGCACCTACCCCACAGAACCCACAGTGCTGCGGTGCAGTTGCCAGAGCTACTACCACCTGGAGCTGTGTCATAATTGTCTCACCATGTCAACCTTCCCACCCAGTCCCATTGACTGTCAGATACACCATATGGCACGTCTACCAGGTGCCTCCTCCACTCCTTGTAACTGCTGCCATGACCCCCTTGTGCCCTGTGGTATCCTCTCTGCCCCAACAATCCCTGTTCCCCACCTTCCTGTTCTCATTGTTCACTCTCAACCCTGCCATGCAATGGCACATGGCCCTTAGACCACCTCCTGGCTGGTATAATATGAGCCCGCTGTTGTGGCCATGGTGGGGATTATAGATCCCAAATAAGGTGGTGGTGCAGCCCCATTCTGACACACTCACCGTTGTGACCTGACACATGGGCACTTTTGTTGCAAGTGTGGCACAGGGAAGCTTTGCTTCATGGCATTCCAATTTTGCCGCAGATGGCATTAGAAAATTGGGACTGCCACAAACTATGATGAAAGGTGTCACTTTGTCATACACCTTTGGTGGAGGCACCTTGAGTCATAGTTCATCTTTTGAAAATCGAACCCCACATCTTTACATTAGCATATCATGTTGAGAAAAATGATTTTGGAAACAAATCTAATCATATTCTGCTTTCATTGACTTCACAGCTTTTGATTCTCGAATAAGTCTTCAATGTAGACTAAATCAGTAGGGTTAAGCATTGATATAAGTCTTTTATACCCAATTATGCAACTTTGTGTGAGTAATTTTGCTCATATTCATTATGACATTAAAGGAAATATATCTACTCCCTTTGCAGTAAATAAGTGGGTAAAAAAATGATGCTTGTTAGCTCCCCTTGTATTTAATTTGTATGTAAATACTATTTTGATAAATCTTTTGTACCCCAGTTCCACTCATTAAATATTGATTGTCTATTCTGGTTTATGCAGACAACATGGCCCACTCCCGTTATCACTTATAGGCGTACAACATAAATATAACATTTTCCATGACTACTGTATTGAATATAGGCTTAGTTTACATTTTTCAAAAGGATTGTGCACTTTAGTGCTAAAAAAATTAAGTCTTTGTGTATAAATATTGAAAGAATTGAAGTGGTGTGAAATATATCTACTTACTGTAGGTGTTGTATTTTCAAGCAGTGGGCAATGGGTGCGGCAATGTATTTGGCAAATTTGAAAAAGAGAATCACAGCAAATAAAATATTATCAGATTCAGTATAAAATATAGTGATTATTAAAGCCATTTATAAGGCAGTTCAGGCAAAACTAAATCCCTTTTCTTTGTATGGATCAGAAGGCTGGTGCTATTTCAAATGCCCATGACTAAAAGTTCAATTTTCAACGTTTTATAGATCTTTGCTCCATGCTTCAAAGACAGTTCCTGGCTATATTGTTCATTCAGAGTTAGGGAGAGTTCCTGTGAAAGCTTTACTAAAATATAGACTTGTATCCTGCAGGCTTAGCATTTTTGACCATACTGAAAAAGTCTGGCCTCGGTGATGCTTAAAGGAGAAACTGAAAGTAGATAAAAACAGTAAAGCTTTTTATTGCATACAGGCATTGAGCCAGGTTTTAGAGGAAATTAACATGGACCACCTTTGGCAAGATTAGACTAGAGGTGTTATTGCAAAATCGTTTAAACCATATGTTGAAGAACAAAGGCAGGATTCAAATTATCCCCAAAGCAATGAGGAAAAACCTAGCTCAAGTAAATTGCCACTTGCAGATCTGCAGTTTTCCTTCAGCTGCGGGGTATTCTTAAAGGCGGAGCCGAATTATGCCCAGCTCCACAATTTATGGCAGCTGGTGGGTGGTGTTGCCAGGGAAATCTCTGCAACAGCAGAAAACTGTTACAACCACTGGGAACAGCTGTAACATTTTCTGTAACTGCTGCAGCTGTGAATAGCAATCACTGCAGCCGCATAGATTTTCGGTCCACAACTGGAGTTGCTATGTGGGACTTAGTCCAGAAAATGGTTGTGAATCCTGCCCAAAATCTTTGAGTTGTTTAAAGTGTAGGATGTATTAGATATGAGTACTTCTAGGCTATACTCATGGTATGCCAAAATATATTATTGCATGGTTTATAGTAGGGATGGGCTACCTTTCGGGTAGCTGTATCAGGTATGTTGAGTATTGATGATTTTTTGCCAGGTAGGGTAGTTCAGGTAATTTACTACCCTACCCAACATAACAGTGTACTTTGCAGGTCAGGTACTTTTGACATGGGTAGTGGGGTCAAGTAACAGGTAATATTGTCTTAAACTGGAATTATAGGCAGCCTATGGGGTCCTGGGACTCTTTCAATGTAGTAAACAGGCATGAAAGGGCAGCCTATGGGGTCCTCACAGCAGGAAGGAGCACACGACACTAGGCTGACAAACTGATTGGTCAGTGCTGGTGTCTGTGCTAGTGTCTACTGTGAGTAAGCAAATAACAGTGAACTGTAGAGAGAGAGAGAGGGAGGAATCAGTGCTCGATCTGCATTTAGAGCAAAAGAAACAAAAACAACTTAACATATATTAAAAAAAGTTTATTCCATAAAGGAGCAAGGGGTTTGTTACTGATGGTGGACTTAGGGGATCATCAAGTGTGGTGTTCGGGAGAGAAGGAAAAAAGGGTGTCCCTCATCAATGGCAGTAGCTGCTTTCTCATAGTGAAAGCCATTTAGGCTGTATTACACACAGTCCGTTAGGAGCCCCGAGCACTGTCTGTGACATAGCTACTCTGCATATCTCTGCAGTATAGTGAAAGTCATTTAGGCTGTTAAACACTGTCTGTTGTTTGGTGCCCTGAGCCCTGTCTGTGACATAGTTACCCTCTGTCTCTGTGCAGCATAGTTAAAACCATTTAGGCTTTACTATACACTGTCTGTGAGGTGCTCTGAGGCCTGTCTGTGATATAGCTACTCTGTGTCTCTCTGCAGTATAGTGACAGCTATTTAGGCTGTATTACACATGTCTGTTAGGTGCCCTAGGCCTTGTCTGTGACATAGCTACTCTGCGTGTCTCTGCAATATAGTGAAGCTATATTACAAATACACATTGTCTGTTGTTAGATGCCCCAAGCCCTGTCTGTGACATAGCTACTCTGTGTCTCTCTGCAGTATAGTGAAAGCCATTTAGGCTGTTACACATGTTGTTAGGTACCAAGCCCTGTCTGTAACATAGCTACTCTGGGTCTCTCTGCGGTATAGTGAAAGTCATCTAGGCTGTATTACACAGTGTCTGTTAGGTGCCCCGATCTCTACCTGTGACAAAGCTACATTGTGTCTCTCTGCAGTATAGCAAATGCCACTTAGGCTGAATTACACTGTCTGTTTGGTGCCTCAAGCCCTGTCTGTGACATAGCTACTCTGTGTCTCTCTGTAGTATAGTGAAAGCCATCTAGGCTGTATTACACAGTGTCTGTTAGGTGCCCCGATCTCTGCCTGTGACAAAGCTACTTTGTGTCTCTATGCAGTATAGCAAATGTCACTTAGGCTGTATTACACTGTCTGTTATCCTGTTAGGTGCTCCTACCCCTGTCAAAGCTACACTGTGTTTGATGTCTCTCTGTAGCACAGCAAAAGCCATTTATGCTATACTACACTGTCTGTTAGGTACCCCAATCCCCCTATCTGTGACTTTTGCTACACTGTGTGTCTCTCTGTCTCTCTCTCTGCTGCATAGTGAAAGTAATTTAGCCTGTATTACACAGTGCCTGTTAGATGCCATGAGCCCTGTCTGTTACATAGCTACTCTGTGTCCCTCTGCAATGTAACAAAAGCCATTTAGGCTATATTACATTGTGTGTTAGCCTGTTAGGTGCCCTGAGCTCTGGCAAAGCTATGCTGTGTGTGACATCTCTCTGCAGCATTGTGAAAGCCAAGGCTGTGTCTACTATGACTCGTATTTATTTATTTAGTTATGTTAATTGGGTAGGGTGCACTAGGCAGATACTTGCCTATTTTCAGGCATGACCTGGGAGGTTACATCAGCAAGGTAAAACAAGGTTATCAAAAAACAAGGCATTATTTCCAAGTCTAATTCTTCTAAAAGGAAGTACAGTGCTGCTGCATGTGCAACTCAAAAGATGTGAACAATATGAATTCTAGCACTAATGAAGAACATAGTGACAATAATAACATCACCAAGACTGGCACTAAACATCCTGCTGAACCCAAAAAGCATGTTAATAATGAAATGATAGTAGAATTTTGGAAAGAACTGACAGGAGTTACTCATAGAGGTACAGAACATTTGCCACATGTGCCAGGATAATTCTGCTACTGAAGCAACATGCAAAAACAAGGCATCTTCCTCCTTAAATATAAGCTCAGATGCTGAGGCAGCAAATGCTGATAATGATGGTGGTGATACTGGGGACTGAGAATAAGCTAGAACAGGTTATGTCCCACCTGATGATGATGGCACTCCCAGATTTTCTGAATTTTGTGGCAATGAGGTCTGTAGTTTCAATAAGGGGTAAGAGAGGATGAGGCATAAGGCACGAGAGGTAAGTGCAGAAAAAAATATCATATGTTAAATGTAAGACTAAGAAGATAAGCATGAATGAGTACCATTGCATACATTAAAGCAGGAAATTCCAACCCACTGGAATTCAACATTTTCCATGTTGGAAAGGCTTCTAGAACAGAAAAAGCTATGCATGACTACACCATGCAGAGTCAAATATGTAAAGTAGACATCATACATGGTTCCAGGAACTAGACTCTATTTGGAGCCATTTGAGACTGCCACATGTGATGTCAGTGTGGACAGTACAATTCTGAGTCAGATTCATCCTCAAATCTGATTTTTTCACCTTTCCATGATGACATATAGAAAGACTTTCAGTCAAAAGAAGACACAACATCTGTTATGCTAGCAGATGACTTGAGTCTCAGACTATTGACTGATCAGAGACTAAATGCCATGTTTAAGAATGACTCCTATGTGTTGGCTACGTTGCTCGATCCCCACTTTAAGTGGGACATTGAAGTTATCCTTCTTGCAGGGAAAGACACTGAGTATTGGAGAGCTCTTCTGCTAACCAAATGTGACATTGTCCTACAAAAGGCATTAACTGATGTACAGCAGTTAAACCTTACCAAACCATCAGAGTGTGCCTCTGGTACGGACAACAGCACATCTATCAATTGTTCACAATCAGCAATGTCATCAGCAAGGAAAAGGACATCTACAGCTACTTCTCGGTCATCCTATGTTCAGTGTCAGAAAGGAAAATCACTTCTGAGTTGCCTGCAACAACATTGACTAGTGTCCTGTAAAGAAAGTGCAGCTCCTTCATCTGCCAGATTGGTAACTGCCTCAATCAACACAATGATCCTGGAGCATTTTGCTGACCATACTGTGATTGGTCTCTAGGAAGGTCCATTACTATTCATATATATTGTTATACATAACAAAAATCATGTGAAAGACTGTTTTTTTTTGTAGTAATGTACACAAAAAACAGTCTTTCACATGATTTTTGTTATGTTCAGGGTTGGGTAATGGGGTAGTAAAATGGGTTGAGTAGTAACTACCCATCCCAACCTGACTACTTGGTTTTCATCTGGGTATTTTTTGGATACTTTTGAGGTACCCACATTTAGTGTTCATGGTCAGGTAGTTTAGTGTCTGCCCATCCCTAGGTTTTAGCTTTTTTTCCTTTTTCCCTTATCATCAGATGATCATTGATTACTAGTTCAAATCAGACTAGAAATATACCAATCAAGAATGAATGAATGAATTAGACATGCAGGGACTGATAGGAAAAGTGTAAAGTGTAAAGTTAGTACTCTGAAGAAATGTCACAAATTTTGATAACTCATTTCCTGTACCCTTTCACATTATTAATTTATCATCTATAAAACTTTTTTATAGGTAAAGATTGTCCAAATACATATTCACATCTTCATTATAGATGTATGTTTTTTTCCCAATATGAAAGGTACAGGTTTGCATAATGCAGAGGTTTCAGCAATGAGGGACTGGGGGACCTGTTCATTGTTCTGCGTGCAGTTTCCTACAAGTGGGAGATGAATTTCATCTTCCAAAAACTGGAAAAAAATAAGATACACTCCCTAATTATTTGTACTATGGATGCCATTGTTTATGCAGGAACATGTGTGTGCAGTAAGTTCTATATTGGCAAAACTGTCAGAAAATTCAAAACAGGGATTTTAGAACATGTACAATGTATGTGATAGAATATGGTCGAAAATACCTTAGCGGCACACATTAATAGGACCAGCTGGGTCATAGATTCACTTTTTTTGGACTGGAGAAGGTGTCCTTGAATGAGAGGGGTGAGGACCTGGACAATAAATTGATGTACCATGAGACTTACTGGCAGTGCAGACTAAAGGCCCTTTCAACCTCAGGAATGAATGTTCTTTTCCAATTGTCCCCTTTTCTGAAAAAAAAAACACAACAACTCAGAAATGATATCAAGGAATGGAAATGATGGTTTGGACACCTCGAGAAACCAATTGATAAATGTGCCAATAGTATATATATTGTTATACCAAGACTATGTATGAACTTCATTTATTTATTATTATTTTTCTGATGTGCTTTTCACACAGGCGGTGCTATATTTAAGTCATGATCAATGATATTGTGATACATTTATGTGATTGGGTGTTTATTATGTACTATGAGTGTAAGAGTGCATTTTATCAAATTTATGTCACTGGTGATGACATATTGCTTGGAGGACTATACATAACCAGTATTTTGAAGGCTATGATGTCTTGAAAAAGCATCAGGGAGATGGGAAACATTGACACCCATTTGCATGTGAGAGGTGGTTGTTATTGCTCACTTTAGAAGTTGTGCTTTTTAAACAATTTTATAGAAGAAATGTTTTCTTATTGTGCACCAGCAATGGAGTGAGTATTCTGTGATGTTTAGATATTGAGCAGAGAAACAGTTGGATTTCTGCAGAAGCTTTTCTGCTTCTGGGATCTGATGCATGAAGAATTACAGTATGTATCATATTATATTCAATTGTCCATGCTACAGTGCATGGAAGACATATTTCTCTGAATGAAATTATTCTCATATACTGTACTGTATCATTTTTCATTGGAGACTTGTTTAGAGATGTGTCCTAACCCCTGGGATGTTGAATTTGCATGGAACATAATATATATTTTTGGAGCACTCCTAAAAATGACAAAGAATTTTTTTAGTGAAGTTTGCAACACTTTCTAAAATAACTGATGTGTAAAAATAGGGCACATTGCATATAACAAAAACTGTTCCTGCATGTATTATAATTAATATTTTATCTTCATCTTGATGTGTATCTTGATTTTAAAGCAGCAATGCAATGAAGACGAGCAAAAAAAACCATTGATCCTACCTTTATCTACTTTAAATGATTTTGGACATCTTCCAGTTATATTTGGAGGTACACTTTTCTAACTCTGCTAAAATCTGAGTATTTTATAAATGTCTTTGTATTTTGTTTCCTCAAGAAAAAAGAGGACTACCACATTTTGCTTAAACATAGCATGGCAGACCTGGCAAGGTTTAAGATCAAAAAAAAAAAAAAAAAGACTCACAGTAGGCAGCATAGTAGGTACCTATACCAGTACATTTGACAGGTGAGACAAAAAGTCACAGCACTCACCCTCTCACAAAATCTAGTCAAGTCAGAATGTATTGGTCTTCCAGTACATAAAAGTATCGGGTATTACAATCATACAAATAGATAAAATACTTCTAATAATAAAAATGGAGATTTCATACAGTTTCTATGACATGTTTAAAGATGCAAAAGTATGTAGACACTGCTGTATGAGAGTAAAATACAGAAAGAAAGTGACTTAGAACACGTTAAGTTTGATGAGTAAAGGAGCGCTTTCCTTGAAAGTTTATCATGAAAGTGAGAAATTTGTCAATTAATTCCACATCTTCTTTGGTCATAGGGTACATGGGAATGAATATGGGATCATAATATACATTAGCATATTTAGGAAGAAAACATTTTAAAATTTGCTGCTGTGGAAGATTGTAAAGAGGGCAATGTATTATAATATGGTCAAGGGTTTCCTGGAAGCCCTTATTACATCTACATAAATCCTGACAAAACTCTAGAGGGTGGAATTTGTTAAATTAGGCATGTTTGGAAGATAGTATGCCAAGTCTGGTCCAAATGATTACTTCCTTAGTATTCGGGTGAAGGAGTAGTTTTAAATATTCCTGCCTAAGAGAGTCAATTTTGTTAATACTGTACCAAGGGGATTGTTTTTGAGCCCTTACTAGCGCCATCTGTTTTAACTGAGCAATGAAGAACAATTTTTGTTTGATTAAAGATTTAAATAGGGGACAGATCTTGATGCCTCTCTGGAGGTCGTCCCAAAGGTGAGAGATGGAAGCTTTTGTTAGAACAGGCATACAGACTTTTAGCTATGGACATGAAAAACCTAGATTGAGCCAACTTGTTTATAAAGAAGGAAAAGATTTGGAATAGGACTTAATGAATTATTGATCACCTTGAGCCAGTAAGAAATCAAGCATATGAAAATGAAGGTGGCCAAGGGGAGTTTTCCCAACTCAGATCTGGCTATAGAGTTAGAGGTAAAGACAGGTACCTGTAATAGTGATTTATTAAAAAAAAATAGTGAAAGTTCTAAAGTGGGGAAATGTTTAGTTCCCCATACTTCAGCCCCATAAAGTGAAACTGGATTAATCTTAGCTTCACCAGCTGTTAGCACAGAAACCACTGTATGCACACCATATTTAAAGTTAAAACATAGTAAGGCTTTAGCAGCAAGTCTGGCCTTTGATGTTTATTCATTACAGTGTTAGTTTCAGAGGCCATTAGATTTCAATTTGACTCCAACATATGTGTACGAAGGTACAACTTCAAAAATGTCTTTATCTAAATAAAACTTGGGAGATGTTTTTTGTGGTCAAAGTACCATGATTTTATTTTTTTAAGGTTCATTTTTAATTCTAGAAGGTCACATTTGGAATTCAGTTGGTTTGTTTTATTTTGAAGACCAACAGGGGAACTTGAAAAAAGGATCAAAAAGCTGGCATAAGCATGTGTGTCAGTTGTCTTTATTAATTTTTGGTGAATCCAAAGTTACGGAGGAATCAAAGTAAAGGAGTGAGACAATAGAGATGTTAAAAAGAAGGGGAGCTAGTAGGCTGCCCTGTTTTACAACTAATGTTGTCTTAAAGTACCCAGTAAGGTTACCATTGTTATCATATCTTGTGGCAATTAGGCTTGCCACTAAAAGGCAGGCAAGGTTGTCTCATGGTCCCTTATCAGAAAGAGACAAGGACAAAGGGAGGGGGAGGAAAGGGGGGGAGGAGAGAGCTAGTGACATCACCAATGAGGTAGGCAGCATCATATAACAAGGGGGAGCAGGACTTAGGGGATTGGCCTGGGGCAGGGCTAGCAGGGGTCCTGATTGGGGTCCTTAGGTGGTATTTCAGGGCTGCCCACCCTGGGTTAGCCCTCTTTTTGCTGAGAAACTCCTGACTCCAGAGCTCAGACCATTTCGGCAAATAGATAAGGCACAAGTATGGGGTGGCTAAGCCTTGCAGGCTGGGTGACCCTGTGCTATTTAGCTGGAATACTGTTGTATTAGAATAAAGGTTCTTAAATGTCTGTAATATGCTGTGGGTCCAGAAGCAGGTGTTAGTTCTTTAGAAGCCAAAATTATGTTTATATTAGAAGGTTTAAGGACTGAGGCTGGGGTGCCTGGTTTATTTCAGTGGGGTCTGCAGCAGTAAGCATGCTGACTCTGTAGCAAGCAGTTTAGATTCACTTGCATTATGTGAAGTGGATTCACCCATGCTGGGCTTGAAGCTTGACATTACTCTGTCAAGATGGAACTGGTAGCGGGGGAACTTGGACAGATGGTCTCTCGAGGAGGAGATTTGTAGCTAAAAAGTCCACTTCAGAGAAGCAGCAGGTGTATGTGTCTCCGTTGTTGCTAAAAGTAAACAATAAGAAAGTTTTCGGGAAGTGACCATGTGGTGAGAAGCCCAGGAAGGGCTTAAGTGGAGCAATGATGGTTTTGGGCCAGGGGAGGCCTCAGAGGTCAGGAGCCATGACTGCTGAGTGGTAGTAGTGGCAGTCAAGAGCTCAATTTGGTGCAGATTTGGAGATTTTGTGCTCATAGATGCGGTCACGGTTTGAGAATGCAATTGCATGGTGTGGTTTGTTGGCTGGCATGGGATGAGGTTATGGCTGGGGCAAGAGGACATCCTTGGTCGGGCACATGGAGAGACCTGGAGGAACAGAGGCATTGCAGGATGTGACAGCCACTGAGGGAAAGCTTGGAAGAAGCACCACCACATGGGAGGGCTTGGGGGATCCAGATGCTCCTGAGAGCATGTGACTGGCTGGTTGTGGAGGGCTTTGTGTTCATAGATGTGGTCATGGCTTAAGAAGGTGAGCACATGGTGTGGTTTGTTGGCTAGCTTTGGCCAAAGTTGCAGCTGGCACAAGAGAGCGTCCTTGGCTGGGGAGCACATGGAGAGCTGGTGGTACAGAGGCCTCGCAGGACCTGAGAGCCTCTGAGTGAGAGCATGGTGGAATCATCATCACATGAGGGGAGCTCGGGGGAGTCAGATGCTCAAGAAAGCATGTGATTGGCTGGTCACGGAGGCCTTGGCAGACCATGAGGAAGCACAATGCTCAGGAAGAGCCAGACTTGGGTGCCAGGCAGTTTGCACCACATGTGTTGGCATGTAAGGTCTCCCCACTGGGGAGCAATGCACCAGGCGTAGGCTGCAGTTGGGCTGGTGTGTCAAAGGGGGCAGAGTGATACTGGAGGGGCAGGCCTAGAGGGAGGCCATGTGGCCTGAATAGTAATGATAGGAAATATCCTGCCAGGCTGGGGGGAGCCATTACAGGCCCATTACTGTGACAGGAAGAGGGGGACCACAGGGTCTGAATTTAATTTGTACCATGCTTGGAGTGGGTCAGATTTTTCGAATAGTGTGGCTGGTAACAGTAAAGCTTTCAGGTGAAAAAGGCGGGGGCAGAGACGGTTCCTGATGTGGAGCCAAGAAAGAGGAGAGCTATGTGGGGCAAGTGGGGCCTGTTGAACGAAGGGACAATAGTTGGAGAGCAAGCCCTCGGCACGACCCGAGGAAAACCTCACAGGAGGAGGGCTAACACATGCAAATAGTGCAATCATATGACAATGCATAGAGTTTATTGCCATAAACTGAAGTTAAGTGATGTGGGTACCATCTTGCGGAGATAACAAGGGGAGGCTGTATAAGGCAGCTTAGCAGAGGAGTATAGTGTACGCACAGAAAAATCAGGCAGTTAGGTAGGAGAAGCAAGCCATAGTGAGTGAACAAGTGGTTGTGCCAGCCAGCAAGGAGGGGATATATAGGCATGTGAGCTCACCAGGTAAGCAGGGCAGGAGGGTGCCTCTGGGTACTGTTCCACCACGGGGAGCGAGAGGCAGGAGGATAGAACCAGACATCTGTGTGGCAGCATGTGCAGTGGAACCCGCCTGATGGGTGAAGCGACAGAGGTCTACCAGGGAGGCATTGGGCACTCATGACGTTTGCTTTCTCCTGCATGTAGTATCACTGCACACAACAATGGCACCCAAAAGGATACTGGTTTCCAGCAAAAAGATGATGGAGGAGGCAGCAAAGCTGATGGGCCAGATGACTGAGCTGGTGGCTGCAGCCAAGTGGAGAGAGGCAGAGGAGGAGGCGCTGAAAAAGAGGAACGAGTGGGACAAGTGCCCTGGAAGGGGAGAGGCTGGGAAGAGGCCCAGGTGAGTGGAGCCAAGCCCAGCTTCCACCCCAGCCCCATGTCTGAACCAGAGCCAGAGGAGGAAGCTCTGGGTGGGGGTAAGGATGGGGTTGATATCACCAATGAGGGTGACCTGAAAGAGTATTTAGAGGGTTTTTTGGGTGATATGGGTGACACAGGGATACAGAAGATCGAATGAGCTCTGCAGTCCATAAAAGGAAAAGGGGAGAAAGTAGAGGCTTGGGGGGGGAGCTGGGAGAAAACCAGGGGGCAAGAAGTTGTACGAGGGGCCCCCAGGTTTCTGGTTAGATGACCACATGCCAGCCTTGCATAAAGAAAGAATTTGGAAAGGAGAATATGTGGACATTTTTGGCCTGGTGGATGAGGACACAGCCGCAAAGTATGAACAGAAAGAATTGGTGGGGAAATCTGAGATGGCAGTAGCCTTGGCCATAGTGGGGCACAAGGTGGAGGAGGCCAAGCTTAAGGGTAAGACCATTGAGAACTGGCAAGTGAGGTTTGTCATCTACAGCACATTAGTGCTGGAGAAACAGTGAGATCTAGCCATTCCCTTGCTGATGTACATGGCCATCATCAAGGATGTGTACTAGGCCAAATTAGGATACAGGTAGATGAATTAAGAAAAGGCATTCCGGAGGTGGTTGGCAGGTGAAGTGGATCTGAAATGGGACTGCACCCACTTGGAGCATTGGGTGAGGACCCTGTCAGGGCAGGTGAGTGGGACCTTGGGGGAGCAGGGAAAAAAGAGCCCCATAACCATGGGAGTCAAGACCTGTTGGGGTTTCAACAAGGTGTCCTGCACTTGGAACAACTGTAAATTCAAACCTGACTGCACAAAGTGGGGAAGTTCAGTTTGATTGAAAAGGTGAAGATTCACCTGAATAGGAGGGTGGCAAGAACAGTGATTGAGATGAGGGGTGCACATCCAACACAAGGACATTTCCCTTGACCAAGTGACTATACACAGGTCCAATGGAGTGCATCTGTCCAAATTTGGGATGTGCCTGTTCCTAAGGTCAATAGGGGAGGTGGTGGGAGAAGTGGCTAAGAGGGGTCTTAGGTTCTAGCCCACAAGGGGGAAACCCCTCCATCCTTTGCAAGCTGAAGGCGGGGCAGTGGAAGAAGAAAGGGAGGAGCTGGGGGGATGGGGCAGGAATGGAGGAGGGAGTAGGATCCTCAGGCTGGGTGTCCGGACCTGGAGGGTTGAGGCCTGGGTAAGTGGGGAACTGGCCTGGTTCTGGTGATGGAGGAGGGGGCTGGATTCAGAGTGTCTGGACCCTGAAGCATGGAGAAAGGAGATGCTGTCAGAAGGAGGAAAAGGGCAGAGTGAAGAAGAAATGATGTGACATAATTTGTGTTATTATGATTGAATTATGATAATGTGGAATGTAAGATTATCTTTGTGCCAATATAAATTTTTGCTAGCGAGCATCCAAAATTCTAGAAAGTGGTTTTGTGAAATTATTTCTAGGAGGGGATCCTGGAACAATTAGGCTGGCCACTGAAAGGCAGGCCAGGTTGTCTCATGGCCCCCTACCAGAAAGAGACAAGGAAAAAGGGAGGGTGATGGGAGGGGGAGAAGATAACTGGTGACATCACCAATGAGGTAGGTAACATCTTATGATGGGGGGGTCAGGGCTCAGGTGATTGTGTGGGGGCAGAGCAAGCAGGGGTCCTGATTGGGGTCCTTAGAGAGTATATCAGGGCTGACCACCATGGGTTAGCCCTCTTTTTCACTGAGAAATTCCCCACCCAGCCACCCACCCTTGTAAGGAAGACTCTGGGAAGTACGGTTGGCACAGAGATTATAGGGACAGGGTATGGTGCCCTGCGGGCTCCGGCATGAGGCAGGAGTATGGTGCTGCAGGTTGGCAGCAGATGGTTCTGAGGGATGGACAGATCCTTGGCAGGGGGCAACAGTACCCAGGGGAGGAGAGATAAGTTGAGCATGGAAGAAGAAAGCGGGGAGCGGATGGGAAGTGGAGCATGAAAGGGGGAGGGGGTAGGCCCCACAGGCTGGGTGCAAGGAATCCAGGTGTGGCATTAATGTCGGGGGGGGAAGGGATAGGTCTAGGTGCTGGATTCATAGTGTATGGGCCTGGAGGGCTGAGGCCCAGGTAAGTGAGGAGCTGGCCTGGTTCTGGTGATGGAGGAGGGGGCTGGATTTAGAGTGTCTGGACCCTGAAGCATGGAGAAAGGAAAAGAAGCCAGAAGGAGAAAGAGGTCAGAGTGAAGAAGAAATTATGTGACATAATTTGTTATTATGATTGAATTATGATAATGTGTGATGTAAGATTATCTTTGTGCCAAAATAAATATTTGCCAGCACGCATCCAACATTCTAGAAAGTGGCTGTGTGAAATTATTTCTGGGAGGGGATCCAGGGACAATGGAAGTATTTTTATGTAAGAGGTAAATCGGAATCATTAAATTAAGAGGAATACCTCTTTTGAGTAGGATTTTCCATATTTTTTCTCTGACCACAGAGTCGAAAGTCACAGAAAAATCTATGAAGAGTGCATAAAGTTTCATTTTCTTGCATGACTGATACTTTTCTAAGAGATGGAATAGGATGTAAATGTTATCAATGGTAGAAAAACCATGGCAAAATCGTGCGTGATGTTTTGATACGGGAAAAACAGATTCTATCCTAAGTTGGAGTTTAATCAGTAATATCCTGGAAAATATTTTACCATGGATGGCAACAGTAAAACTGACATATTGAACAGGTATTTCTGTTCAGTCTTTACTGAGGAAGGTGAGGATAATGGGTCTGAAGAGAGTACAAGGGGTGGGAATGGTGCAGAAATAGACACAAGTCCCTTTACATGAGAAAGGGTCCTGAAGGGCCTGGAAGTAAAAAGAGCTGATAAAGCAATGGGGCCAGATGGGGAGCACCCCAGGGTCCTTAAAGAACTAAGAGAGGTGGTGTTTGAACCTCTGGAAATCCTGTTTAGTTGATCTCTGGAAACAAGGGAGGTACCCAAATACTGGAAGACAGCAGATGTAGTCCCCTTATACAAAAGTGGGAACGAAGAGGAAGCGGGGAACTACAGACCAGTTAGCCTCACCTCGGTAGTGGGGAAGATCATGTAAGCACTACTGAAGGAGAGATTGGTGGAACATCTGGTTGCCAATTGACTACAGGACCCAAGGCAGCATGGTTTCACCAGGGGGAGGTCATGTCATACCAACCATGTGCAAGATAATGTATATGGGGCACAAAAACCCTGGCACAATATATCATTTGGGGCGGGTGAGGATATAGCATGCACCAAGCAGGAAAGGGATCTTAGGGTTATCATTTCTGATGACCTCAAGGTAGGGAAACAGTGTGACAAGGCAGCAGGTAAAGCAAATGGGATGCTGCGATGTATAGGCAAGGCATCACCAGCAGGAAAAGGGAGGTCATAATTCCGCTATATAAGACACTAGTGAGGCCCCACCTGGGGTACAGTGTACAGTTCTGGAGACCTTACCTATGTAAGGACATAGACAGGGCAGAAAAGGTTCAGAGGAGGGCAACAAAGATGGTATATGGATTGCATCACAAGTCCTATGAGGACAGGTTGAAGGAATTGAATATATACTCCCTGGAAGAGAGGATGGAGAGAGGGGACATGATAGAGACATGCAAGTATCTTATAGGGAGGAACAGGGTGCAGGAGAACACTATTTTAAGTAAAAAAGATGTTCCAGGACTAGAGGGCATGGGATGAAGTTGGAGGGAGGACAATTCAGAGGAAATGTGAGGAAGAATTTTTTCACAGAATGTGTGGTGGACAAGTGGATCACCCTGCCAGAGGAAGTGGTGGGGGCTGAAACAATCACGGGATTTAAGAATGCATGGGATAGACATAAAGAAATTCTGGAGGTCAGGGGTAAGGGGCAATAGACTTCTAGGAAAACATAAAGTGAACTTATAAGCTCAAATGGGCAGACTGGGTGGGCCGCAGGTTCCTTATCTGCCGACACAATCTATGTATCTATGAATGTCTAATTGACTGATAGGATGGCAATTGGATGGAAATTGGTATGAACCCTTTTTATGAATAGGGACAACTATATTTTTGGTCCAGGAAGGAGGAATTAATCTTTTCTTGAGACAAATGTTGAAAACATATGTAAGAAATAGAATGATTAGATCTTTATATAGTTCACCTGGAATAGTGTCAGGACCAGGAGCTTTATTATTAGTAAGCTGAGTTATGGCCTACTTAACCTCAACCAGAGAAATGACCATAGAGAGAAAACTTAGGGCTGAGACCCAAAAGGTAGATGCATTATTTACTGGTGTTAAAGATTCTTTATTAAAAAAGATTTGCAACGTGAGACCCATGTCTCTCTGGGAATGTATGTGGGCAAGGAAGGGAGGTATGACTTTACACCCTTTGATCTTACACAATAAGTAGAATTCCACACTCCAGCCTGTATAAATAGCTTTTCCAACTTCATTCAATGCAGGATAAAACAACCCAAAGGATCTAGGGTTATAAGGTTTTTGTGCTGTCCTAGACCCTTTGTGTTGTTTTATCCTGCACTGAATAAAGCTGAAAAAGCTAGTTATACAGAGTGGATTGTGGAATTCCAACATATTGTGTGAGAGGGTGAGTGCCATGACTTGGGTCTCAAGTGTTTGCAGTTTGCCATTGAGCACCCTGTGCCTTGGTGCGACTCTATGTGTAACATAGGTAGATTTGACAGGTACAGTATGCTAATATTTTTCTTAATTGTAGTAGACAGTACATTTTTAGGAAGTAAACATGTTTCATTACACTACTACTTTGAGGAAGGCTAAATTATGTTGTGATGTGTTATTGAGTTTTGTATTTATTATTCATTTCAATGAATTGAAAAGGCACCCACTCAGTCAATAAATGTCTTTGAACCTTGTACCTTAATGTTTAATTAGAAAACCTTTTCAGCTCAAAGGCAGAGCTACTGTACATATTGTTGTAAATCAGTCTGAACTGAGGATTCCTGATGTTTCTGACTAGATAGCAGAAACATTCAAAGACCTGCTTGAGAGCACTACCACTGAAATGACAGTAAAAGCTATGAATTTGGATGAGATCCTCCTCAGAAAAGCTGCTACTGAAACTATCACTTTCACACCTTCTGCCACAGTGATAAGCAACCTGAACTCTAAATGTTGAAACAAGTAAAAACAATATCAGTTAGCCTGAAATATGAGAGAATCAAATCATGACCATGACACAGACTAAACTGTCTATCAATGTTTTCTACAACTGGTGTACAGAAAAGAAATACAGTATTCAGATATTTGAAAATCCACACAACTGTCGGAAACCAATGAAACACTATGGATGTTCTATGACTCTGCTGGAAACAGCTCCAGCAGCCAATACTGATGCAGTAACTTTGTCAGCCTACAATCTGAATTTGACAGATGAGTTATTGACCCCCCCCCCCAGTAAGTCAAGCAATACATCTTATATCTGGCAACTCTTTCATAAGTACTAACAATGTGCAAAAAGATATGCTGAGAAAAAACTGAAGGGAGAGAAAGGACAGAGCAGATAATCAACCCCATATAAGCTATGGAGACTTGTACTCTCTAACATCATCTGCTTTGACTCCAAACACCACATCAGTCCTAGTCAAATAAGTCTGGCTAGAAATACAATTACACAAGACCTGCTGGGGTGATGAATTTTTGTGTTCATTCATTACAAGCTACCTAGAAATTTAAAGTTCAGTGACTGGATTGTGTTACTTGACAAGTAATATCAAACAAACACACATGACACAACAACAAAGGACATTTGTGGCATTCTATTTGAGCAACCAAACTGCTGTCTGTGTCCTGCTGCTTAGAAATGAGACAGGGGCATCAGAGGACTAACAGGAGAGGGAGGATTGAGTACCCCATAGAACATTCTCCTCCTTTGGGGGATAGCTGTAGTCTCCACTACAAACATGAACGAGTGAGACCTGCTCCCAGGCCAGGACCACAAATGGTGCCTCTGAGGGTATTAGCTATACCCATATTTAGCAAATCAACCAGATACAGCACACACTGGAGAACACAAAAATTAAAAAATAAAAATTGCACAATACTCCAAAGCTGAGAAATCTTCACCACTTTATTTGGCCGAGAACACCACAAGTGAGAAAGAATCTGTCAGGAACTTTCATCAGGCACTGTATCTGGTTGCTTATTCTCCACTACAACACTGTGACCTGGGTGACTACTGGTGGCAGTGCACTGAAAACTCTGAAATTGGGAGTGAGATGCAGACCCTGGTCAAGTTCAGTAGTGCACAATTTGTGCACATGTTTGTGAGGAGTTCCTGGAGTGCTGGCATCCCTGTGGATGGGGAGGAGAGACAGGGAAGGACATTAAAAGCATTCATCAGTACAGATGGTTATGGGACACATTCAGGCACTGACCCAGACCACAGGCGAGCACCCACCTTGGTGTTCCTTACATTGAAGGACAAACACCATTCCAGACAGAGGCCAGGCCTCGGACACCCAGATTGTAGGGTAAGTGAAGGGGGAGGGGCTAAGTGAAGTAAGTCTGTGTATATGGCTGGGTTGTTGTCCCTGGAGAGGACCATATTGGAAGAGATGTGTTATCAAACTGAAAAAAAATACAGACAATAGGACAATTTCAGTAATCCACACCTGAATTATATGAGTAAGTGATACTTTGGGGTCTAATAGTAATTACTCAACCAGTGATAGAATTATTCCCTATTTGTAGATAAATCTCATAAATGAATGAAATATTAGCTCCAGATTATGGGGACACAGTATTAACTTACTTCTGTTTTGTAATTTAATATCTATTCAATTTAAATTAAATCACTTAGCAAGTCATGTTTCATACTTTTCAAGTTTACCTGCAACATTTGTTCTAAAAATGGTGGATTTGGATCACTAAATATAGGTGGGCAGTACAAAGACAGGACAAGCAATTCTTTCTGAGTTCTTTCTCCAACACATAGTTTTACACTGACAAAATGAACTTCACATTGTAGTTTCCAGAATTATGCAATTTACTATCAGATTTCTTATCACCATTCAGAGTCTCTCAGACATGTTAGAAAAGGAATCTCTGGCATCTAGAAGTTCCAATTCCTCCAATCACAGGACTGATCCTGGCTGTATTTGAAGATGATTTGAGCAAACAGGCTAGTTTGGTGCACATGACTGAGTGTGCCAGCACACTGTGCTGAGCTGAATGCTGCAACACTGTGGAGGAGCGTCGAGAGCAGGGTCTCTTTTCAAAGTTGGATTTCTACCTATGTAAGGTATGCCACCTATGTTGTGAAAGAGGGCTTACTAGTTTAACTTGTGTGAAGGCACAGTAGCCTTCTCGGTTAAGGCATTTCTCTGTTTCTTTCAGGAGGAAGGCAGAAGGTGGTCGCAGGATGAAGGAACCAGGGGAGCCTTTCAGAAAGGCTTAAGCCCTGACCAGGTTGATGGCTAGAGGAGGCAGAGAAACACAGACCTATTGGAGATTACAGCAAAAGCTGTCGAAATTGCAAAAAGCTACACCCAAAAGTTTTGTAATAATATTGAGCTATTTCAAGTTATCGAGAGCTATTTGCCTAGAGAGCATCATTACGATTTCCTGAGCTTATGAGCTTATGGTTTTTAGTTTTAGCATCTCGTTATTTGGCCACTAAATAGTTATTTAGCTATTTGTGTATTTTTTTATTGGTGACTGAGAGGTATTATATTTACAGACTGTAGGCTACGGGGAGTTATAAACTGATAAGTTTGTTTGACTGCCTGGCTTGCGTTGGTCAGTTAGGGCATACTACATAGTTTAAATGATATGTTAACTTAAGAACAGATTTTATACTTTTGGATTGTTCGACTGATTGTAGCTAGGCATAGCTGTACAGCTATACATCATATAGCTGCACGAGCAGGGTTGGCTAAATTTTGTGACTACCTACTTGTTGTATCAATGGATTTTAAAATATTGTCAAAACATTATCCAAGCAGCTATGATAGTGGACATTAAAATTAATATAGCAAACAGACCTAAAAAACCTAATGGCTTCAAATTAATATGTTATAAAATAACTGTGTTTCTTATAAAACCAATATAATTACTTGTTTAAAGTGGTAAAACCCTTCAGTTAATTGGGGAGAAGATTGTTCATTTCATGTGTTTTAGGCTGTCAGCTAATTGACCAGATCAGACAAACTTGTAAAGCTGATTACATACAGCCTACAACCATTTAAGTTAATAGTTGTTTGTTAATTGAACTTGGAGGCCCATGACATCTAATAACTAAATCTGAGTCCAGTTAAACAATTAAAGCTGACAATCAAGCGACCTATATTCATCAAGGTTAACAGATCAAATTTGTAGTTCTATTAAGGAGACGAATATTCCGTCCTGATGGACCCAGTATATTAGAAGCATGAGCAGTTCCATCTAGTCATAGCGTTAAAGCATGATCACAACGTACATTGCCGTTTGCAGCCTGGTAAAAGCTACATCTAAAACAAACCTTGTATTTTGAATTACCAGCACTTGTATTTACCAAGCTTGTATTTATTAAAATCTTCACCAGGAAGACATTTGGATATTTTTGACTTTGCAACCGGGTCGGCATTGGCCCGATTGTTGGTTGATTGTTAGATAATCACTTCCCTCTGCGTATTTGGATACTGTTTCCTGTGTATGAAGCAGTAGCTATTACTATTCGAGCTCTGCCTCCAGCTTCTTGTATCTGGGTTCTTACTAAGACAACTCAAGTGAGTTACTGTTTAGTTTTATTAATTATTATTTACAGAAACAGCCTTTTATAGAACAAAGGTTAGGCTATAAGTTTTAATTAGTTTTAAATTTATAAAGAAGCCCGTTGATTCAGAAAAATACCTGGGGTATAGTAATTTATGTTTTATTTAATTTTTTATTTAATTGAGGATCTACCCTAAGATTTTAAGCAAAGTGTTTGTGCTTCGTCAGGGGGACCTACGAGAAAGCAGTGGATTGAGCAGGATTTGGTTTTAATATTAATATTTTTCAAGAAAAGACTCAATGAGGACTATTTCTGGTAATGTCTTGCATTATAAAAGCAAGTCACATGATTTTATGACTGCCAACCAAGGAGAACTGCTTGATTGAAGTTTTTGGTTTACCTTGCCTGCTTGGTTATTCATATTTTCTCAAGACAAGAGCTATAAAGGACATTTAACCAAATATTGCTACTGTTGTTCAGCAGTGCCTCTGGACTTGTTTCGAACTACTAATATTAAGAAGGGTCACATTATTGATTGGTCAACAAGTGACCCCAAACTTAATTTATTTGTGATTGCATTTGTTTTAAAAGTGAATTACAAATAGTACATACATGTAGTGGTAAGACCATAGTGTCAACGTCTGATTCAAAAATGAAGGCTAAGAAGACCAAAATGAATAAGAATAAAGAAATATAGGAAGAGGGAGATCTAACATTTCCAAAGGACCAAATGGTCAATGTAATGCAGAGAACAGCATCTTTGCTTTGTTTACGGGAAAGTGATTTGAATATGACTGGTAGTATAAAGAGAGGATAATTAAACCAAATGAAAATAACAGATTTTTTTGAAACTACCACAAGTGAGTTCAACCACTATACCAATTTTCCTTCCTTCCCCTCATGCAGAAATTCCAGCAATAACTATTAGAGAAGATTTGTCTAATTTAAGGCTTTCATTGTCCTCCAATTTAGCACTTCAAAATACAAAATTAAGTTTTTCTGACCCAGAAGATATTGAGGAGAGGGAAGCAGGGAGTGTTTTGTTTGCCTCAGAAATATATGTGGGGCCTTCAGACAACACAAAATATTCTGATATAGCTACTATCGCTATGTTGTCATCAGTAGAAATAGAGGATGACCTTTTGAATAAGGTGTTTCAATCTCAGTCAACCCCTAGTAGATACAACTTAAGCCTGGTTATAAAAGATCTAAATCAGACAATAAAAGGCCTCAAGGACTTGGTAGCCAAGAAGAATACTTATAACGAGATATGCCCAGAAAACTTTTCATTCCAACATACATCTATCTATGGAGCACAATCTCTGGGTTTTTCTCTGGAAATCTTGAGTACTACCACCCCTTTTACAAATGTGCAAGACAATCAGGCAAAGATAAAAACAAAAATAGCCCAGCCTGCAGAATCTCAAGAGGTAGCAAAATATTTTGCTTCTTCCTCTTCACTCTCTAGTCAACTTTTAGAGACTATTAAAGACCCATATCATGCCAATATTATACTTTTGGAAAATCTATGGGTTCTGAAAGAGGAAGTAGCAAGCCTCAGAACTGAAGTTTTTTTATAATAAAACGTTGTTGAGGCAAATACAAATTCTATAAGAGCAAAGTTGAAGCAAACCAAGCTCCAAATGTTAACCAGAAAGAGGAAGTCCGAAGAGAAAATAAAGCTTTGCAGGTAAACCTCCCAACCCCATTTACAAGAAATGCAGGCTCTCTGTGCCAGCAGGAAGAACCAGATAGCCAGACATTGAATAAGCCAAAACTTAAGCAAGTGCCTAAACAGAGGCACCAGCAAAAGGGAAAATCTCTTGGTAAGGATTCTCAAGGACAAAGTCAAAGAAAATCAAAATTAAAATTTCAGATTAGGGGGAATAATAGTGACCTTATTATAAATGAATCTGTTGGAAAAGGAAGAGAAATAAATTTAAGTAATAAACAAGATTTGATCGAAGAAGAGAGTGTATTACCAGGAAGGGAAGAAATAATAGACCAAGAAATGTTGTATAGTTATACTGACAAATGTATAGCTCCTTATGAAAATCCGACCAATGGTGGGGAGTCCAGGGTCCATATGGGCTTAGTGGAATCTGATTTTGGGAGTAAAGAGGGAGTCCATCTTAATAAAATAACTGAATACTTAATTGAAGCATATGTATCAGGGAAATACCTCAAGAAACCCCTGATAAGCTACTAGAATGGATAACCAGATTGTTTCATTTTCCTTATCCAGTAGAAGGTCTTACAGTTTCTAGAGTTCCAAGCCTGGACTTCCACCATTGCATTTTGATCTACTGTAATAGTCTAAAACTGGCTGAAACACTCTGGTCAAGAGAGAAATATCTGAAAATGAAGGATATACATATCCTTCCTCCCTATGAGGTACCACTGTTAGATAAACAATCATCCCAGGCCTCTACTGAAATTGATCTCTCCCCATCAAAAGCTAAACAAGCACCAGAGGTAATATCAGAGTATGCAAATTCAAGACAACAAACCTGGGACTCTTGAACACTTAGCATATTTGGCTGGAAGTTGTTAAATAAAGGACCAGTGGGTAAAACTAAATGTGAACTGGCTACGTTTTTCAGCCAAATTTTGGATTTTCCACTGTATAGAAATAATATAGAATGGCTTAAAATATGTAATTCAGATTTTAGCACCCCGTAAATGGATATTACCTTTGCCAATCCCAGATTTGTGAAAGCAATCCAAGAAAAATCATCTATATCGGATATGATGGGCTTCTGTGTGATTCACCTCAGTATTTTGAATGAAACACATGGAGAGAAATTCCAACAATTTGTGATAGAGACTAGGAACAGCTTTGCCCAGCTGCAGAATCTTTCGCAAAACTGACAAATACCATCTTTGATGTATGCAGAGAATCCAAGAGAGATTTCCCCTATTTGGGTGCTCTCTTGGAATATAGAGGGATTGACACTTAAACTTGTTGATCCAGAGCGCAGGGCATTTTTGCAAACCTGTGACATACTATGTCTACAGGAGACATGGTGTGGTCAGCATATAACCCCACTTATTCCAGGGTTTGCAGGCTATTTTAATCCAGCCAGCCGTCCGGCTAACTATGGATGACATAAAGCAGGATTAGCAATATATGTTAAAATAGCTCTTAACATTAAAATAACTCAGATTTTGTGTAAACTAAATACAATTATTCTCATCCTAATGGAGGGAAAGAATAATAATATCCTTCTATTTAATGTTTACATCCCTCCATATTCCAAAAAGGATTCCAAGACTAATAACTGGGGTGACCTTGTGGACTTCTTGTAAGAGCTCACCAATAGATATATTACTTATCCTTCTTTGGCTATTGGCAACTTCAGTGCAAGAATGTCCCCCAAAATAACAGACATACATGAACATTCATTAGTGCCTGCCATTCAGGCAGTCTTAAATAGTAATTTGAGACTGGAAAGACATTCAAAGTATAGGAAAATGAACAAACAGGGAAGGGAGCTAATACAGGTTATGACTGATATGAACTACTGTCTTATGAATGGGAGAGTATTGGGAGACCAAGAAGATGCTTATACCTATTCAGGTCCCTTGGGGTCATCCTCTATAGATCTTCTTTGGGTAAACTTAATAGCACTAGAGAAAATAACAAAACTCAAAATTATTGGACATTCAGAGTCCACCCATTTTCCGCTATCCATTGAATATGATATGGTGACTAGGCCAAACAACTCTAAAATAGATGCAGTTTTGGCAGAAGTATATGAAATTAAGAACGTTTGCAGAATTAAATGGTTTCCAAGATTAAGTACCACAGTGGCAGCAATATTAGAATCTGTAAGCCTTACCAATCTGAAATCTAATATAATAACTCCAGATAAGCACTTTGACAAAAATGTTCTGTTGTCTCTAATATTTAGCCACATCAAACCTTCATTACATCAAGCATAAAGGCTGTTTTGCCAAAAATCTTGGTTTAATGGAGTTTGTAAAAATGCAAAAAGACAGTTAAACAAATTTGGTTCCAAAGTTAGACAGAATCCAAATAAGGGCAATGCTAGGCAATTAAATCAAGCCAGGAAGAAGCATCAAAAAATTCTACAAAAGGAAAAGAGCAACTTTCAGGTAAATAACTGGGAAAAATTGAGACAATCAATCTACAAAAAAGATAGCAGAGAATTCTAGTCCTTAGTGGGTCAAGGGTATCAACATACAACATTCGGTCTAGAGGCACATGTAATGTCAGATTCTTGGACAGCTTACTTTGAATCCTTGTTTTTCTCATCAAATGATATGTCAAATGTGAAGATTGAGTTGCCCCATCTTTTTCCAAGGCCAATTTATATATCCAAGAGGGAAATACATAATGCAGTGTTACATCTAAAAAATAATAAGGCTGCTGGTCTTGACCATATAGTGGCAGAGATCTATAAAAAATATATCGATTGGTGGACACCATTATTACATATTTTTTTCAATAACATTTTGCAGGGTTCTGAAGTACCACCTAGCTGGAAGGGCAGTATAATATGTCCAATATACAAAAAGAAGGGATGTCCAACTGATCCCGCAACATACAGACCCATTAGCCTGATTGATACACTGCAAAATATTTTTTGCCATATTACATTAGACTACAGACTTGGGTTGCGGAATCAGGCTTTATGAGTGAATATCAAAATGGTTTTTGAACCAATAGGTCTATGATCCAACACTTTTACATTTTGTCACACCTTATTTGGAAATATGTAAAAATAAAGAAGTTATGGTTGTATTGTTGTTTTTGTAGACCTGAAGTCAGCTTTTGACTTGATTAGTTGCACCTTGTTATGAGAGAAATTACATGAATACAATATAGATCCTATTCTTCAGATATACTGATTAGGCTCCACAATGACACCTGACAAAAGGTAAAAATTAATTAAAATGGAGACTTTACTCCAGATATTAAAACCAATCTTGGAGTTAGACAGGGTTGCCTTCTGGCTCCTCTATTGTTTAACACATACATCAATACTATAATAAAGCAGATGGAGCACCCTAATTTTCACTCTCCAGTAATTAGGAACCAAAAAGTTACATTGCTGGCTTTTGCAGATGATCCGATACTCCTTTCAACATCTCTTTTGGGCCTACGGTGGAAGATGACACTATTTTGTGCTCTGGGTAAAGAAAACAGACTAGTAATTAATACCACTAAAACACAGATAATGATTTTTGGAAATACATTAAGGAGAACACCTACACTCATTATTAATAAAATGAAAATTGAAACAGTTAAAACATATCCATACCTAGGTGTGAATTTTTCTCACTCCACTAGATGGAACATCCACCAAGATATTGTAAAGCACAAGGCAACTACAGCATCTAATGCCTTCAAAAGATTCTCAGCCAAACTAGGAAATGGATCCGTGCAGGGAATCTTGAGGGTCGTAAAGGCTAAAGTATGCTCAGGTTTGCTCTATGCATCAGAAATATGGGCTCGAGAACCCCCTAAGCAACTTGAAATATAGAAACATAGAAACATAGACTTTGACGGCAGATAAGGACCGTGTGGCCCATCTAGTCTGCCCATTTCCCTACCTACAGCATAGGCCACAGATCCTAGTTAACCAACAGCCTATTTCTTCAATTCAATTAAACAAGTTACTAAGATACATTCTCAAAATACCCCAATCGGTTCCTGTACCAATTGCAAGAGCCGAATTGGGCCAGCTCCCTATCGAAACATATATAGTGGAAAGGAGAATTATATTCCTACTTAAATTGTTTCTGTATCCTGAACATAGATCACCGAGCATATGTCTAGAGGAGGAGATTGATTATTTATCTAGACGCTATAAACCACAAAATATAGATTGTATATCAACTTGGTTATACTCATTGGGGATGGGCCACTTGTACCAAATTTACTTCTTACCATTCATCGAAATAAAATTCCAGGTAAAGAAAAGAGTCAGGAACACTTTTATAAATAAGGATCTGGAACAGATCAGTGTTACAAGAATTTCAGGTGGTACAAACAAATGGACCTGAATTATAATACAGAGCCTTATCTGTTAATATTGTCTTGTCCCGACCTAAGAGGAACCATAACTAGATTTAGAATGGAGTTATATCACTCACATTACATACACTATGCCCAGAAAAGAAAGGGAGTGGAAAGTGACAAGTGTAAGTGCAATTTAAATATGATAGATGATTTAAAGCACTTCACTTTATTATGCTCTCTATACCAGAAACATAGATTTTTCTGGTTGGGCTCTATTTTAAGGGACCTTGGACTCCACACCGATCAAATTCTTATGAAACTGTATTTATCTAATGATATAAAAGTGTTGACAATGCTTGCCCATTTTTTAAATCTACAAAACTTTAAGATGGAGTAAATTATACTTCGCATATGGTTTCTGACTATACATTTATTTATTTCTTGTAACAATAACTTGTCCGTTTCTAGAATCTGTTTTAATGTTTTATTGTGATTCTTTGTAATGACTTTAAGTTGAACAAATAAATACTTGATTGATAAAAAAAAAAAGACTGATCCACCTCCCCATCCCATCCACACAGGTTCCTCTACCCCCCCCAGTTGCTCCTCACTTACCAACTGGCAGTCCCTTCCCTGTAACAGTGCCTTTACTTACATGTTACATGTTTGGGGGCACATGAATGGTGATCAGGAGTTGGTGGACCACTAGACACCAGGGATACGTTTAATACAATGTTCGGGGGCACTTAAATGTCTATCGAGGGTGGATGGCAATGCACACTGTTATGTATTCTGAGAAGAGCAGAGTTTTGGAAGCATTAAACAGTGCTGAGATTTTTGCTGTAGTTTAATATAAACTTCTGTATATAATGATGCACACGGTATATGGGGGTATCCGGTCAATATCGCGCAAACAACATAGCGCGGCATTATATAGTCCATAGAAATCAGCGCCGCAATATATTAGCATGAACACACTACAGCACACATCCAAAAGAGCGCATACCTAGATTTACGTTTTTGGAGAATGGAAGTTCAGTTTGTCACCAGTCAGAAGGGTGGCAGTCTTGCATCCCTTGATGGGTTTCTTTTCAGAAAGGAACGTACTGCTGCTAGCAAAACCTACTGGAAATGCCTGCATTATGATAAAGGACATTGTACTGCTTGGATGCACCTCGAAGGGAACATTGTCTTAAAACACATTGGGGAACATAATCATGTCCCTGACTTTCTAAAATCAGAGCAGCATTTCAATACAACAGTCATGGAGCAGATGATAGCGCGTACAGTGGTGTCTGAAACACGCAAGAAATACAAAGATACAGCTCGCAGAATCACAGACATTGTGGCACAGTATGGATCAAGACCCAGACAGGAGTTCTTGAGGGGAGTTGCTTATACCTTCCAATTGCAGGCCTAAGAAAATGTCATACAGCTTGTACGAGTACTAACTTGAATACTCGAATACTTTTACCCAAACACTCCCCCAGTCCCAGTTTGAATGATTAATACAGTTTTGGCAAATATAAGTTACCTTTTGTTTGTTTTGCTTGGATTTTGGGATTGGTGTGGGTCCGGGCAAGGATAGACTAGGCAGGGTTCACATGACGACTGAAGGTAGGAACTAAATGTTCCATTCCCAGGGACAACTATAGATGAAACACTGAGATGGTATGACTGCAATCACTCCCTCAGTTCGTCACTTAGTAAGCACTCCAAATAAGGTATGTCACTTTTTAATTTTCATAGAACTGATTGAGTCAACTACCGCAGCATGCGATACACCTTGCGACATTGTGCGACATTATGTAGCTACGCTATTGATGCGTAGTGCTGTTTTGTATGAGCTTATATTTACCGCGCTAAGAATACTACACTATTTTGACAGTGAACTGTATATGGGAAGGGGGTCCTCAAATACATGGCCATATCAGTATATATGCACACTTGATTTCTACTCTGAAATACTAAAATCAGTTGATCACAAAATCAGCTAGTTTTACAATAAAAGAAAGAGCAAGCATGCGAGCAAGTTTATTCATGAGAAGACAACCAAACATGGAGGAGGGCAGGTTGTGCTGGTTGCTGTCTCAGACTTAGATTCTGTTGTTGGGGAGATGATGACAACAGGGTACTGCCAGGATGTGGTAGGGGGCAAGGAAAGAAATGGAGACATTTTATTTTAGTGCAAATAAATGCTATTTATATTTAAAAATATGAGGTCGGATTTTCAATGGCCTGAGATTGACGCAAGGTGCTTGCGTCAAACAGATCTAAGGCAAGGACACCTTGAGCCAAAGGCTGCACCAAGTGGGAATTTAAAAGGCAGCCTGCATCACCCAGCAGGCTGCCTGCACCAAAGTGTGCTAGCGCCATCCTTGCACCACAAAAGTGGCTGCAGCATGGTGCTGGGGGTTTTCAGCAGACCCAGACTGTCGCAGCCCTCAGATCAAGAATTTGAAAGAGCCACCCCAGGAACCAAGTGCCAAGTACCCTTAGACCAGTGAGGGGCAGGTCTAAGGGGACATAGATGGCTCCTGGGGGGTCATCCTGTAGGTGCCACCATGTGGCCTTCCCCATCCATCCCCAGTGGGTGATCCCTGGTGGTCTGGTGTTCCCCCCTCTCCCCATCATGGTCCCTGACACCCACGTCCATGCATCCTGCCAACCCTCCTACCCATCTTGGCATTCCCACCCCCCATCCCATACAGATCCGGTGACTGACACAGCCCTCCACACACCACCACAGCCGGCCGCCGAATGAGCAGTCTGTGCATGTACTGTATACAGAATACAGACGCATACGGACTGCCCATTTGCTGCAGGCTGGTGAGAGGGCTGTGCCAGTCACCAGATTGGGGTGGGAGGAGGGTGAAGTACTGAGATGGGTGGGGGGGACACTAGCCCTCCAGGGTACCTGGGAGTGTTGCGGCACTGGTGACATTGGTGCGGTGGTGTTTGAGGGGCAGTGCCTGGTTGCCAGCCCCTGTCCGTGGGTGCTGCAGACTCCCTGCAGCTGTTGCAGCATTCCAGGTGGGTGCGCCATACATTGAGTGCAGCACCCCTTTTGCTGCATGCTGCTGGACTTAGACGCCAGGACCCTGTTCAGTAGAAATTCACGTGCAGGGTCCTGGGCGCACCGCACTCGGTGAAAGCTGTCAATGTCACAGCTTGTGCTGGGGCTTTGAAATTCCAGCCCATGACATCTAGCCGTGGAGGCAGGCGGGTTGTTCTGGTCATCCATTATGGGTCCGGATTTTCAATGGCCTTAGATTGACGCAAGTTGCTTGTGTCAAACAAGTCTGACGCAAGGACACCTTGCGCCAAGGGCTGCGCCAAGTGGGAATTTGAAAGGCAGCCTGTGTCACCCAGCAGGCTTCCTGCACCAAAGTGTGCTAGCGCCATCCTTGCACCACAAAAGTGGCTGCAGCATGGTGCTGGGGGTTTGTGGCAGACCCAGACTGTCGCAGCCCCCAGATCTGGAATTTGAAAGAACCCCCCAGGAACTGAGTTACAAGTACCCTTAGACCAGTAAGGAGCAGGTCTAAGGGGACTTAGATGGCTCCTGGGTGGTTGTCCTGTAGATGCCACCATGTGGCCCACCCCATCCATCCCCGGTGGGTGATCCCTGGTGGTCCAGTGGTCCCTCCTCACCCCATCATGGTCCCCGACAACCATGTCTGTGCATCCTGCCAACCCCCTCTACCCATCTCAGCACTCCCACCCCCTCCCGTACCAATTCAGTGACTGGCACAGCCCTCCACACACCACCACAGCCAGCCACTGAATGAGCAGTCTGTGTGTGTACTGTATACAGAATACAGTACGTGCATGGACTGTCCATTCGGCGGCCTGCCGGTGTAGCATATGGAGGACTGTGCCAGTTGCCAGATCAGGGTACAGGAGGGGGGTGGGAGTGCTGAGATGGGTAAGGGGGGCACTAGCCCACCAGGGTACCAGGGAGTGCTGTGGCGCTGGTGCCGTTGGCACAGTGGTGTTTGGGGGCAGTGCCTGGTTGCCATCCCCTGTCTGTTTGTGATGCGGACTCTCTGCAGCCGTTGCGGTATTCCAGGTGGGTGCGCCATACATCAGGTGCAGCACCCCCTTTGCCACATGCCACCGGACTTAGGCGCTGGGACCCTTTTCACTAGAAATTTGGGTGCAGGGTCCAGTGCGCACTGCACTCGGTTCAAGCTGCCATCGTCACAGCTTGCACTGGGGCTTGGAAATTCTGGCCCATGGTATTTTATATAAAAAATAAAGGGTCCAGATTTTCAAAGCCCTGGTGCAAGCTGCGACAATGGCAGCTTGTGCCGAGTGCAGTGCACCTGGGACCCTGCACCCGAATTTCTATTTCTCAGGGTCCTGGTGCCTAAGTCCAGCAGCATGTGGCAAAGGGGGTGCTGCACCTGATGTATGGTGCACCCACTCAGAAAGCCGCAATGGCTGTGGGGAGTCTGCAGCAGCAATGGACTGGGTCTGGTAACTGGGCACTGCCCGCCCAACACCAACGCGCCAACGGCACCAGTGCCACAACACTCCCCAGTACCCTGGTGGGCTAGTGTCCCCCTTACCCATCTCAACACCCCCACCCCTCTCCAGTATCTGATCCGGCAACCGGCACAGCCCTCCACACACCACCCCGGCTGGCCACCAAACGGGCAGTCCATGCGAGTACTGTGTACTGTATACAGTATACTCACCGATGGCTCATTCGGCAGCCGGCCATGGTGGAGTGTGTAGGGCTGTGCTGGTCGCCGGATCAGGATATGGGAAGGGGGTGGGAGTGCTGAGATGGGTGGGGGGGTTAGCAGGACACACAGATATGGGTATCGGGACCATGATGGGGGTGAGGGGGGACCACCGGACCACCAGAGATCGCCCATCGGTGATGGATGTGGTGGGCCACACGGTGGCACATACAGAACGACCCCCCCAGGAGCCATCTAAGTCCCCTTAGACCTGCCCCTTGCTGGTCTAAGGGTACTTGACACTTGGATCCTGTGGGTTCTTTCAAATTCCGGATCTGAGGGCTGCAGCAGCTGAGTCTGCCACAAGGCACCAGCGCCATGCCACAGCCACCTTCGTGGTGCAAGGATGGTGCTAGCACACTTTGGAGCAGGCAGCCTTGGGTTGGGTGACATACGCTGCCTTCAAATTCTACTCTATCATAGCTCTTTGGCGCAAGGTGCCCTTGCATCAGACTTGTTTGACGGAAGCGCTTTGGCGTCAATCTCTAGACCTTTGAAGATCTGGCCCCATATTTTATTTAACATTTTGAGGGTGGTGGGGGTGGGGGTTCGATGGGACTTCTGACAGAGGATGGGGGATGGGTTTTCCAGTTTTCTGGATTTGGGCTGGGAAAAGACTGTGAGGGCTAATTCATTTAACTTTTTTTTCATTATTTATTTTCCTGAATACCTGAATACTGACAACCTTGCCTGGAATATTTGGCTGCCGAATATCAATATTTGGCCAAATATTCAGGAAAAGGTTTTCACACACCCCTAGTATTCATAGAGTATGCACAGTTAGTCTCAGGCTAGGAAAAAACTGATTAAATGCATATAAAATTAGATACAGAATTGTTTATAGATGAGGAACAAACTAAAACACACATATTAGAAAAGTTCAGTACAGTTTAAGTATGCAGGTTAGTAGGGAGGTTAGGTACTAAGTTAGGGCCCTCTGCTAATATCCTGTACTGCAGAGCACTGTAAAAGGCTTTTTCTACTTTGGCACACCCAGCCATAAAGGGGTCTGCTCCAAAGAAGGCCATGAGTCTGATATCTCTGGTACACCAAGAGGCTCTGTCCCTGGGTATCATGACCACTCACAACCACAGGCGCTTAGCTACCTTTTTCAGTCCCCTCAGCTCTCTCTGCAAGAAATACTATCAGTGCATTCAGGCAGACTTAGCAGACAGCAGTACAAGTTGACAGATAAACTTATCAGGGACAGAAGCAGTTGAAACAAACAAACTTAGCAATGCTGAAATACTAAAAGGCCCTGCCCCTGGAAATTATGATTGCTTACACCCACACAGGCCAATTGTTCTTACAGCCCCCTAAGCCCTCTGCTAATAATATTGTGCCCTATGCATGATGCCAAAGTGCTGAGGAAACCAGGTGCATTGGCATCACTATGCGTGAATGTCGCGGAGCAGGGACTAGCATCATTCAAGAACAGGGTGCAGAAGGCAACACAGCAAATTGCCAGGCCACATGGGCAGCAATGCACTGGGGGCATTCCTCGGGTGTGCCAGCACTACCCTCCATTCATTAAGATGCGTAGTGCTGTGCACAGTGGAGTGCAGGAGGGTGCAGGTTACCCCTGGGGGACCTTGCCATAAATGCACTACGTGTGTAGCCCTGCCCACACATCAGACCCAGTGGCTGACAGGTAGCCACCCACACACATGGCTGCCCCCCCACCATGTGAAAATCAGCCCCCCAGCTGTGGCTTCCCCATCTCCATGTGATAACTGCATCCCCCCACCCTGACACAGGTCAACCCCTTTCCATGATCCCCACACAGGTCATCCCGAGACCCATGATGTGGAACCATCCCCCCACCCCCAACAAAGGGCAGCTCTGGACACCGGTGCTGAACATGTGCACCCACACACACAGGGGCCCTGATGTCTGGAACTCTACAATCCCCCCCCCGGACCCATGATCCTGACCACCTTAGTGATTTCAGCCATGCACAGTGGCCAAGGTGGCATGGTGTGGTGGGGTAATATTCACCTCAAGGTGCACAGCAGAGGTACTGTCAGTCAGAGGAGGTGGTATTCAACTGCAGTAATCAATGGGGTACCATAAACAATGTGATGGGACCATCCTACAAATAATCAAGGGGTGGTGGAACCAATGTCCTGTGGCCTCCTGCCCACTGCACCCCTGGCCATGCCTCATCCCTGTAATGGTGCCAACCACACTCATGCGCCCCCCCGCCAGAGCATCCACATATGGGACCAAGGCCACATCCACAATACCTAGCCACCCCTGAACACAATCCCATCACCCCTGCCTTGTCATTGGTGTACAGTGGACCACCCACCCACCGCGGCACAGAAACCCCCCCCATTACCTGTACCCCCATGTCAGTGACACAGCCCCAGATGGCCAGCAGCACAACTCTTCCCACACCACCATGGCCACCGGTGGTCCACAAGTTGCTGGGAGAGCACTGCCCATACATAGGCAGCACACTCCAAGCATCATTTGTACAGCTGGCAGATGGGAAGGTGTGTGGAGGACTGTGAATCTGGCTGTCCGGAGCCACAGCACCTACATGCAAATATGTGGAATGGGGGGAGGTGTATTCGGTGCCAAGGAGGGTGGGTAGCCACTGTACACCAATGTGGGGTTTGGGGTACCAGGGTCAGAGTAAGGGACAGTGGTGACCGGGGCACATGTGTGTGTGTTGAGGCAGGGGGTCATCTTCACTGAAGGGACTGGGGCACCAGTGCATGTGTGTGGGGAGAGCATGTGTAGTACCAGGGACCATACACAGAGATGGCATGGAAGGGGGGGTTTGCATTCACACTGCCGGGGTCAGCATACAAATGTGTCTATGGTGGGGAGTCACCTCTGCCACACTGGGGTCGGGGCTTTCATGTGCAGGGGGATTGGGGAATGGAGAGGTGTGCTGCTGGTGGTGGACATCTGTGCGCTGGACGGGCATGCCCATTGTGCTGGATCTGGTGTCGGGGGCAATGCAGGAAGATGGGGCATGGCTGCATGGGTCCAGGTGCACACAGGTACTACTCATGAACCTGGACCCATGCCATTGAGTGCAATTGATCCACTCCAGAACCTAGGCCAGGCATCCCATTGGTTGCCTTCCTGGGTCCACATCTCTGCCCCCAGCTACCCTGCAGAGTCCTGTGTACCAGAGGGGCAGAGTCATGTACTGGTGGTGGCCATTAGTAAATACTAGCTGGTGCACACCTGTCCACTGGTGTGGAGCTACATGGACAGTGTACACTCCGCTGGCATGTACTTTCCTCCAGTAATTGCATAATGCCCAACATTAGTATTTTCAAGCAGACCTAATAGCAAACAAAAGCAGAAAGTGGCAGATTATCTTCTTTTTTTTTATATAACTTTTTCTAGTTTTTCTTGGGTTTTCTCCCATTACCCCCTGAAGCCCCAGCACACAGATGTATGTGCACGTGAAGGTGCGCACACACAACAGAAGCCAGCTCAGCCCCTTTCACCCACCCATAAAGCCTCCCTGACCACTTGCATTACCCCACTGGACCTCCATCTGGTGAGGAATGGGACTATGGGAGGGTCGACAACCCACCCCCACCACCCCGGGTGAGGAGAGGACAGCAGCCTGATGGTATGCTTTATCCTGCTCCTCCTACCCCCCCTTGCCAGCACCCCAATGACCCAAGCTCATTATTGAACCCAGGTCAGTAGCATGGTGTGACGTGTGGCATCCAGCACCTCAACCCTCAGTGCCACCGGGCAGGTGGTAGATCATCTTCTCAAGTGGAGGAGCAGCTGAAACTGACAGACTCAACCTCGTTAAAATAATGAGAGGCTTTACTCTGAAATTATGACCATTCACACTCACAATCATTTGATTGCCCTTCCTGCCCCTCAGCCCTCTGCAAGATAAATTATTAGTGTTTTAAGCTAGACAAAACAGCACACCATTGTAAATGTTGGCAGATTGCCTTTTTGGGGATAGGAGTAGCTAAAATCACAAACTAAGCCTCAGTGAACTAAGAGGCATCAGTTCCAGAAATTATGACTACTCGTAATACAGTGGCTTGGCTGCCCTTACAGCCCATTCAGCCCTCTTCAAGAGACACTGTATCATTAGTGTCTTGCACCAAACCAGACATTAGACAATTGCAGAAACTGAATGATACTGTAGTCTTTTTCAGGAGCAATGCAGCATACAGTGTCTCCATTTATCAGTTGGTGGGTAGTCGCCATCTCTTCTCCACCAATCCAGAACAGTGTCCCTCTGTTTCTCTCTGTATCAAGAATTCCTCTTCACATGTCATATCTCATTTTATAGCCAACCTTTTTACCTTGTATGTGAGTGTGATCATCTGATAAGTTTTCAATTACTTTTCAGTGTTCCTTAACGTGTTACTTTGTTTACTGACCATATCTCTGTAACATACTGTTTGGAGTATTCATTTTATCACTCCATGTCACAACTTATAAAGCTAATGGTATTTATTTGGCAATTTCATCCACGCTGTCCTCAAATTAATTGCATAATTTATTTTAGAAGATATTATATCTATCTGCAACATTGCCCATTTTGTGATGCTTGTATGAAAGATACTATGAAAAGAAAGATTGCATTGTATTGTGTTGTATTTCTGCCAGTACTTTCATGTGAAGTGCCGCAATTTATGTGTCGTTACACAGAGATTAAACTATACCTTAGTTGATAAATTCCAAAGGAATAATGAGCAGATAATTATGAATTATGAATAGGCTCAATTAGTTTAATGTTCATTTATTCAGAATGAATCAAGCATTTCATACCAGATGATTTTGCTGTAGCAGAGTCATGTTACAGAAGAATTATGCTTTATACCTGATTAGAGTTGGACGGAATATAGGTTTCTTGTCTAAAATTGGATCAGACTAAAGTAATTCTTAATTCTGTAACTTCAGAATCTTTTTTTATTGGAGGTCATCACCCAAGTACATTTTCTGTCACTGTTCCATATAGATAACTTCATTTAAAATAATTATTATTCATCTTTCATAGCTCTCTAAACCATAATAAGTAATTAATAGCTCAGTCTGTGAATTGTTATTGAAAGACATGTTTTTACAAATCTTTATAGATATGCTTCAGATTTCACTTCATCCGCTGGGTGGCAGAAATTATTTTAATTAGAAATAGAGGAGAAATATCTAATGTTCTAAATTAGTCCCCGCTTGAATTACTTGAATTTTTATGCTGAAATAGTATGTTATACAACTATTTATGTTTTCTCTAAGTTCTGCATGTCTCACTGTACTGTAAGGGATGCAGGCACTGAGGTGTGGAACCCTACCATTTTTTAAGGCTGTGAGTGGAGCCTACAACCATTTTGGGATTGCACAGTAGCTCTAGAAATGGCCAATTGTGGATCTTCCATTGGACTTTTGGAAGTATACTTCCGAAAGTCCAACGGAGCTTGAAACGCTCTGCCACTATCAGCAGCGGTGGAATAACAGCCGCACTATTTCAGTTGTTACTTTCACATTCCGTGGCATGAGCTGCGCATGCACGACTCACACACATATGCAGTTCTGCTGGTGCTGTCAGGTTGTGAATAGCAAAATGCCTTTCACCATAACTGCACACGCACAATTGCTGTGCATGTGCAGTTGCATTGCCACCATCAGCACAGGCAACAAAGAAAATGCACCAACATCGGGGTCCCCAATCCCTGTGTCAGCATTATGTAGCTCTCCCCCCACTCATGTGGCACACTGGGAGTTGACCCCATTGTACCCAAATGTTTTTTTCCCCCTGCTGATATCGGGGTCCCCAATCCCTGTGTCAGTATTATGTTACCCCCCCACTCATATGGCACACTGGGAGCCCACCCCAGTGTGCCCAAATGTCTCCATTTTTTTGGGTTACCTGTAAATATAGAAAACAGTCCCCTGAGATTTTTGTATGTGTTTTTTTTTAATCTGTAAAAAAGAAAATGGTCCCTCATCATCACCATCCACACCTTCCCACTGAGCACCCACCTCTCCGCACCCCCCTTACATCATGCTTACCTCCAGAGGTCAGCACTGTCATCTTCTCTGGACCGGGACATGTCTGCATTCTTCAAAGCTGAACCACAAACTGAAGAATCAAAGGTACACATGCTATGATGCTATTCAATGGGGTTTTCAGATTATGTTGATAAAAAAGCCATTTTTTTTATTTTTGCCCCAAATTTTCAACATGGGGTTCTTGGGACACCACCTCATGAAAACTTTCACTGTCATTTCTTTACTCAGTCTTGAAAGGTGATTTTGCAGTCACTGCGCGGAATCACCTTTCGAGACCAGCTCACAAAATGACAGTGGCACTGTTCAAGAGGTGGGGTCCCAAAAACTCCATGTTGCAAATTTGGTGAAAAAAATTCCAAAAAATGACTGCATTATGAAAGTGCGTTGTGTAGTTTCTATGCACACTCCTAACCAATTTTTAATAGTTTCCCTCTACAGTTTCAAGATTGCCATTTTTGCACACCTCCTTTTAAACAGTACAGCTGTCATTTATCACATCCTTCTCAAAACGTGTTTTTGCACCTGTGGCACAGAATGGCGTGGTTGCTCTGTGAAATCACCTTTTGGGACAAGTGGGCAACATGACACTGGCACTCTTCATGAGGAGGGGTCCTAAAAAGGCCATGCTGAAAATTTGGTGTAACACCTCTGAAAAATGGCCAATTTATACCCGGGCATTCAATAATTTCTATGCATACGTGTAACTTTGCTCACTTTGCAGCTCGTCAGAGCCCTATCTGCTCTGGCTAGAGTTTGTTTGTAGGTGCTTCTATGGGTGGTCCATAGAAAAGTGTGGCACTGCACCAATTAAGAAGTCATCACACTATTGACCAGTCAGTTAGCTAAGCAGTAAAAGTCTAATAATAGTCTACATATGTCTGTAAATTAGAATCCTTTTCCCTTCCTACCACTAATTCAGTGCCATTTAAAATGTGGGGACCAACCCTTAGAGCAAATTAATGATTCAGTTATGTAGATCTCAATTTTCTGCTATGATTTGTGAAGCTGACATCCTCAAACATCCTTTACAGCTACAAACTGCATACCATGGGAAGACAAAGAGTAGGGTTTTATTTTCTAATCAGTAGCTGCTTTCACAGTACTTTCAGGATCCCAGCTAAATCTGGAAAGATTTGAAGTGATTTTGATGCTCTATTGACATTCCTGGATATTTTCAGATATAAAAATCTGGGGGCGGTTAAAGAGAATTTGATGCTCTATTTACATTTCTGGATACTTTCAGATATAACTACTTGGGACCTGAGAGGTTAAATATGCAATGTGGACTCTGCAGTGGGGTAACCCAGATTTATAATTGTGGAATGGTGTTCTAGGGGACTCATGAGCTCTATCGCTTTGCTTTAAACGTGTGTCACTTTGAGGGAAATGGTTGATATTTGCAGACGAGTTTCCAGTTCAATATTATCAACAAACATGTCATGAGTACTGTACCAAAGTTGAGCCTTGTGTTAGAGGGAAACTGCTCTTTTCAGACTTCTGTGCAACTGAGCCAGCTTAGTTATGAAAACATCTAAGAGACAAAAATATAAAGAATAATTAGACGTTGTAGAACTAGCACATAGTGTAGGAATAATTTCTGTTCCCTGCCTTGTTTTTTTTTTTTTGGCTAGTTTTAATTGCATTCTGAACATTTTGTTTTTCACAGTGCGTCAGTCAGTGTGGTATAAAAATGAATTTCCACTTTGTTCCCTAACTAAGGTGCTCATTGGATAAACTGCAGGGACTGAATACGTTTTTCAGGCCTGGCATGTCTAAGTAGTGAACAAATGCAAACTTTCTCTGCATGCAGTAATTTATTCCTTTTCTTGACTGCTTGTACAGGTGCAGCAGTATAACTATGATAAGGGTTGAAAAGGCACTTTAAGAGGTAAAGTTGCCATTTTGCCTGCTTATAATTCATCCATCATTTGAGCCATGTTCTTGGAGTTTTACCTACCTATCCTTTACAACAAAATGCCCACATGTTGTAAATTTGTTGAAAATCAGTATAGGACTTATAAAGTTGGAAGGGGCAAAAAGAGGACATTATCAGATTTTAAGATGGTTTTCTGTTATCCAAAATGGTAACATTGTAATGATTTCAAACATGAATCTTCTAGGGTCACTAGATTCCGTCCCCAAAAAATGTGCTTTTGTAGATCTGCGAATATAAAATGTTACTTAACAATTACCTGCATATGAGCACCATCTGCAACTGGTGGCGGAACACACTACAAGCCCTCCCCCTACTCTACAATTTGTCATTAGGAGACTATCAGTGATGCCACTTAATTGCTTAGTAATTTTATTTATTTATTTCATTTTTGTTGACCGGGAAAGGAGGGCTAGACAACTCTGCCCATTTTCATCCTCATCCTGGGGAAGGGGGATACAGATGGAAACCAACTGACATTGAACCAGGTTAAGCTGTTGGTGGTATTTTTAGTGAATGGGGGGGAATGTGTCCAGGACATCAGGGAAATTCCCCTACTGTGCTAATGAGGGTGCTGTACTGAGTCTCGTAGAATTCAGTCATGCAGGAGCTGGCACCAGAGAAACATATTCAAGACCAGCAGAGTCAGGGGGAGGAGACTACGAGTGAGAATATGGAAACTGATCGAAACACCATAGATGTGTTGCATAATAAACCTATAGACCTACAGGGGAACAAGAACAAGATTCTCTTCACAGACACCTGGAGGAATTGAACACTACAGAAAGAACTCTGCATGACAAGGCAAATAAACTAAAAATACAAATGGCATCCACACAAAAAGAATATCAGGCAGCTCAAACACAGCTGGAGGAAGGAAAAAAGCATAAGCGCTTACTCAGTTCTTCTCCCGGTGTTCTGGGGAAAAAATCTTCTCACGCGACAGTTTTTGGTTTTGGCACTGCAAACCATACCCCAGATGAGTTTCAAACAGCTGGCAAAACCTGCGGACAACACCCCACCAATAGAATGTACGCCAGCTTCTGCATTGGAAGGAGCAGGTTGGAAACAAGTGGTTAATGGAACCTGGACCCCTGACCCTGAAATCCCCTTACCGGGATCCCCAGAGTGGAGACCACAATATCCCTCATAAGAAGATGTTACTGCAAGCACTTCACAACAGTTGCAAACTTCGTCTGTGATGGAGTGGCACCAACAGCTGGAAACAGAGGCTGACACAGGTATGTCTCTGAATACAGACCAAGTTTCTGATGACATTTTTTATGAAGCTGAAAATATCCAGCAGCTTGCCTTAAACTTAACTGTACCAAAAACAGACAATAATAATATGGAGGAAAGCACTGAACTAGATAAAATTAAAACCCCTGATTCTGCTCTTGCCCAAGAACAAAAGAGAGTTACATATGCTAGTTTGCTACACAAGCAAGGTGAAAATGCGGTTTGATTTAGATATAAGGGGGGGGGGGCCTGGCCAGCCCCCCAGATAGATTATTTGTGTACAGGGTCATTATAAAGGGAAGAATTGGATTTTCTCAAGCAGATGTATATGCCCTAATTCATGACACAGGTGAACATACTTTCAATATCAGTTTTAGAAATGAACATCTTCTCAATAGGTTCTGGGCCCTCCATAGCCAACAAAAACGAGACCCTGAATGGCAGAGCTTTCAAGCAATACCCCTCACTAAACCCTCCATAACAGCTGTAGCCATACTTTTCCAGAATGAAGGAGTCAATGTCACTGATATTTCCTACTGGCTCAAAAAAAATATGACATATAGGGTACTCCAGAGCCTATAATTGACCAGGAGCGATTTTGAACTGGAGGTTGGAAGTTCAGAATTAAATTATGGCAAAATGAAACAAGAACTCAACATCTCCCCAATTGTTTTTTTTTTTTTAAGGGAGAGACAAATGCATCCTTTTTTATCCAGGACAAAGGGCACTCTTGTTTCAAACGTGGCTCAACAAGACACATTAGCATTAATTGTGACAAATTATAATGTTCTGTCTGTGTAGAGATGGGGTACTCAGGGTATCATTGTATAGCAATTCCTAAATTATTTATTTATTTATTGAATTGTTTCACCAGGAAAGAAACACTGAGCAACTTAATGCTCATCTCACGGTACGTCCTGGGGAGATGGGGAGAGGGATGTACAGAGTGAGAGTTCTTAGATACATACATAACAGATGGTGAATACATACATACAATTTCAAAACAGGTTCCACGAAGTTAAGCACATAATAGTCTGATGCAACAGTTGCTGTACTGGCGGTTCACAGGAGCAGCATACATAAAGAATCAGTACAGGGTCAAAAGCATAGGATGCAAGGTTGACAAATGTATGCATTACAGGCAGTTCACAGGTGATGCAGATGCAGCAAGGGTGAACACATAGGATCCAGTCACCTTTTTAAGAGCTAGTCTATAAGGGGCAGTATAAGTGCAGGTGGGTTAGGGGGGGATGAGAAAGAAGAGAATGAGAGGGAAAGAAAAAAAGTGACAGGGAGACAGGTAGGCAAGGAGGGGGTCAGAAGCAGGTGCAGTTAGGTGTAAGGTAATTGTGCAGAGCAGAGGTAAGGGAATATAGGGAGAAGGAGTGGCAGATTTGTGGAGGAAGTGCATTCCACATTTTAAGCAAGTGGTAAGAGAAGGCTTTTTGGCCAGAGAAAGTAGTTCTGCAGGAGACTGAGAAGGTACGAGTGTTAGCCTGGGATCTCAGGGAATAGAGGGAGTAGGTAGGGGTGCCAAGAGAGGAGGAGATATATGAGGGAAGAGATGAACTTAGCACCATGTAGCGCACACCAGGAGTGTAGGGGAAGGAGGTTGAGAGAGCAGTAGAGGTCACAATGATGGGTGCAGGGAGAGGCATCAAGAGCAAAAATGACAGAAGGAATTGAATAGAGTTCAGTCTAGATAGGTGGGACTGTGGAGCAGCATCATAGACGATGTTGCAGTAGTCAAAAATGGGCATGATCATCTTCTGTACCAGCTCACACCTGGCGGCAAGCGGGATGCAGCTGCAGTTTCTGCAAAGGGCCCCATGCTTGGGCCTTAGCTTTTTCATAATGGCATCAATGTGCACAGAGAAGTCAAGGTATCTGTCCAGCCAGATGCCGAGATACCTGAAAGTGGAGGATTCCTCAAGAACAGTCCCATCAAGGGTGTGAAAGGTGGGGAGGTGACTTAGCCTAGTAAGTCTCTGTCTAGTGCCAAAGGACATGGAGGCTGTCTTCTTGGCATTTAGAAAAAGTTGATGTGAACTAAACCAGAGTTGTACTTTAGTGAAGTTGGACTGGAGCCTGGTAGTGACATCAGTGACAGTATTGCCAGAGGTAAACAATACTGTATCATCAGCATACATGTAGATGCTGGATGCAGTGCAAACCAGGGGGAGGCATTCAAAAAGATGGAAAACAGAATGGGGCATATCACTGAGCCTTGGGGGACTCCAGTGGTTATAGACATGGGGGTAGAGATAGCATCAGCTATTCTGACTGATTGCAACCTGCTGGACAGGTAGACACTGAACCATCCTGTGGCAGAAGGGGATAGTTCAGCAGCTGAAAGGCTCTGAAGGAGGAGGGTGTGAGAGACAGTGTCAAAGGCTTTAGCCAGGTCTACAAAGATAGCTGAGGTAGTGTGCCCTTTGTGAAAACCTGAGGAGATGGTCTCAGTTAACCTACCTTAGCAGAGAGGTGGTGGTAGAGTGGGTTTTCCTGAAGCCAGACTGGAAGGTGATGAAGAAAGCGGAGTCAGAGAGAAATGAGGAGAGTTGATTGAGGGCTTTGTATTCTTGTAATTTAGCTAAGGTTGGCAGTAGAGAGAGATAGGATTATAGTTTCCAGGAGAGCAGGAGTCACCCCCCTTCAGGAGGGGGAGGACAACAGCATGTTTTCAGACAGAGAGAACAGTGGTAATCTCAAACGAGAGGTTTAGTAACAGGGAGAGTGGGAAGGCTATGGCAGGAGCAGAGAGGTAGAGTAGCCTAGGGTCAAGGCCATCAGATGAGGAGCCTTTAGTAGGGTTTAGTGCCAGGAGAACTAGAAGGGTAGTGTCAGGAGAAACCAGCGAGAAGGAGAACAGGGAGGAGGGTATGAGAAGTTCAGAGGAGGGGAATGGGACAGAGGACCAGAAGGTGGAGGGGACAGGATGTGGGGGTGACATGGGGGTGGGAGGAAGAGCAGTAGAGGGTGAGTCCATGTGTGGGGTGTAATAGGGGGCCACCCGGGGCAGGGGATGGATTGGGTGGGTGCTTAGCAGAGAAGAAGCACAGGTGGTGAACTGGAAGTTGAAGCATTCCGCAATAGTGATAGGTTCAGGAAGGACAGACTGATTGTGCCTGAGGATAGGTGGTGGAGGGTTAGAGGATGGTGAGAAGAGGGAGTGAACGACCTTCCAGAATTTAGATGGGTTGTTTGTATTATTTTGGAAATTAAACTTGTAGTGCTCAGCTTTGGCAAGGTGGATTGCATTAGTGCAACCATTCCGAAGTTCACGATAACATTGGTGATCACCAGGGCAGTTGGAGACTTTGGCTTTGCACCACGCAAGGTTGTGAGCATGTTGGCAGGCCAGAAGCTCAGGAGTGACCATGGGAAGGTGCCCACCACAGACCTTGGTTTTACAGGGCAGGACTCAGGAATTCCAAACCTGAAGAAACTTATAAGTGAAGTAGGCAAGGACCTTGTCAGCTGATGTTGCTGTGATATGGGAGGACCAGTCAGCTTGTGCAAGGTCATGGAGCAATGATTGCAGGTCAAGTGATGCGAAGGGTCTAGTGAAAATAGTTTTAGTTGGGAGTTTAGGCCCATGTATTTTCCACACCACAAAGGTCATGTGGTGATCACTGATAGAGTCTGGTAGTAGTCCTGAGGCCACTAATCGATGGGGATGGGCAGTGAGGACCAGGTCATGCAAGGAGTGGTTTAGTGCTTTAAGGTTTAGGCGAGTGGGTTCCAGAATCAGCTGATGGAGGTTTAAGGCTTCAATAGTGGAATGGATATTAGCCAGCGATGCAATCTTTGTGATGCATCTAGTCATCTCTTCACCACCTGTCCCTGGGCGGCCCACAATACTGATGATTCTAACTATGCTGAGCAGGATTTCTATATTAATAGAGCTGCCGGAACACAAGATCAGCCCCCAACCCCTCCGTCTCCTCCTAGACCTCAATCCTCTACCACAGAAAAATCCACATGAAGTGAAGAGAACAGTAAAACTACAGCTAATAACTCAGACCAGACTATGCCACCTACTGAACCTACCACTGTAGTCATTACATCGTACTCGGAAACTACCACCAGCTCCACTTCCCAGATGCCTCCATCCCCCCCCCCAATGACATGGAGACAGATGGATTTCAAACAGTACAAAAAAGAAAGAAACACTACCCCTTCTCATGTCCCCTACAGATGATATCCCTCTACAAAACAGTTATACAGCATTACAATGGGGAGACACAGAAATGGAGGAAGACTCTGACTCTGCATCCACAGCATCTAGACCATCTGCCCACAGAGATTTACCTTCAGATACAGAAGGTTCTAGCAAATCCAAATCCAAGAAAACCATACAACAAAAAATGGGGGACTAGATCAGTTAAGAAAAAAAAATGATGAAGAACTGAATGATGCATTTATGAACGGAACTGTACCAACCTACGATGGCATCTCTCAGCACTAATAGTATTAAATCATTTAAGAAAAGAAGTGCCACCTTTGCATAGTTTGAAGAACAGTATTTTGATGTAGTGTTATTGCAAGACACTAGACTTCATTCAGATATTGAACTCCAAACAGCAGCCAAAGATTGGTTCTGGGGAAGGAGTTAATGGTCCATGGGGGATGATGTATGCTGTGGTTTAGGGATAGGAATTAATAATGGAAACATCATAATACAAAAAGTGGTAGATATATGTCCTGGATGAGCTTTTTTACTAGACATGATGTTTTTGGATAATGAATTTAGAATAATCAATATATATGCTCCCCAATCAAAACATGACAGAGTTAAGATATTTACATTAATTAAACCATATCATATAACTTCCAAGCAAACAATATGGGTGGGGGATTTTAACTGTGAGGGACTTTGGACAGATACAGGGTGTAAAACTGTTAAAATATTTTGTGATACAGTATGTTTAAACAAAATACTGATACAATCAGGGCTGATAGTTTTTGTCACAGCAATCTAAACCCATTCATACATATCACAGAGGGAAGTTGTCCTCGAGAATCGATATCATGCATTCCACATCTGTGCCCATACAGTCAGTGCAGTCATTGCCTATGCCTACATCTGATCATGACCTAATTGGGGTTAAAATAGTTCATTTTAAAGAAACCTCCCCCAGTAAAGGTTATAGGAAACTGAATAATACACTTCTTACAAATTCCTTAGTACAGGAAGTGCTACAAAATATTATTACTGCCAGGAAATCTGTGGAATGTTTATAAGATTCAGCTGTATCATGGTGGTTTGACAGCAAATCATACTTTGTAAAGTTCCTAAAATTAGCTGGTTAGTTACAGGGAAAATGTAATAAATTACAATACAGTAGACTTAAAGACATGCTATACAAACGTATAACCTTAAACAATATCACACAAATGAATTATCACAGCCAAATTTCAGATATTATAAATAAGTTAGAAGATATTCAATATAATAGATTGCACTCCCTGACACAAAACCAAAAATTTGGAACCCCAGGTAAATCCCCTTAAATAAATCCTTTTGAATCCTGTTACAACAGAAGGAAAGCTAAATGAATGAACTGTCTAATATTTGAACAAAAGTGCACCTGAGACTAACAAGGCTGGTATTTTACAAGTTGCAGAACAATACTTATCCCAGAAGATAGGCCAACAACATTCTAATAGTCCAAACGTGATCTCTCGGCTGGCTGCGCCAAACACCGCTTCCCAAAATCCCTAGCAATATACGACAAACATTACTTCAACCCATAACAGAAAAGGAAGTATTATCTACTATACAACAAATACATATAGGATCTTCACCTGGTAAAATGGTCTGACTGCAGAATTTTATAAACATATAGGCACTGAACAAGCAAAAGTATTAACTAATGTTTTCAGACATATCCTAGTATCCAAAACAATCCCTCATGATATCCAAACTGGTTAAGTAACATTCATACATAAAAAAATAGACAGGACAAGGCTGAAAAACTGGAGGCCTATAACATTACTTAATAGTGACTTTAATATACTAATGTTACTTGTAAGTAACAGACTTTCGTTAGCATTACCATTTCTCATTCATCCATCACAAATGAGTTCAATACCTGGCAGAAAAATTACAAACATTTTCGTTATAATCAGAGAAATACTCAATAGAGGGCATGAGTCAAAATTACGGGTTAATTAATGTGCTTAGTTCAACATAAAGCCTTCAACTCAGTTTCACATCGGTACTTATGGGAAGTCATGATTGCATACAACATCCCAAAAGCATTTGTAGTATAGATACAGATATGCTACTCTCATTCTTCCATAGCTCCATACATCAATGGATGGATGGGGAATATTTGCTACATTAATCAGGGAGTTAGACAGGAATGCCCCATGCGCTCCCTGCTATATATTCTTTCCTTGGACCCATTGATCAGTTATATACATGATGACCAAAGAATTACTGGACTATCTATTTCATGTTCTGACCCATAAATCAAAACATTGGCATACACTGATGACTTGATACTTATTTTAGCAGACAAATCTTCTGCTAACATAGCCAAAGAATTAATACAATAACATGAACCTATGTCAGGCTCATCTATCAACTATCAGAAAAGCACAGGACTTCAAACAGGTAACAGCCTTTCAAATCATGAAGAAATTATGGGAATTCACCTATCCACAGAACCAATCAAAATATTAGGTGTTACTTTTGGTTCAGGAGACCTGGCCTTTTTAAATATGGATATAATGCTAAACGCTGCAATAAACAGAGTTAAAATGTGGAACTCCTGGTACATGGGGGAAAAAGAAGACAGTGGCCCAGATATTCAAAAGGGTTGCACATGGCGTAACAGTGTTGCACCATGCGCAACCCACTGATGTGCCCCGACTAAATATTCAAACGGGAAAAGTGCGCGGCACAAATCCCAATGCGCCGGAGCGCATCAGTAATGTACAGTATGCAGGTGCAGGTGGGGGGGGTCATGCCCATGCATACTCTGCACAGCCCGATATTCAGCCCAGGATGTGCAGAGCCATGCATGTGCAACCCCTACCTGCACCAGCACAAAGTTGATCCAAAAAAAAAAAGGAACAACGGATGGCCACCCATAGGTGAGCGGCTGCATTGCAGGGCACAACACGGCAGCTGCCATCTGTGGGTGGCCACCCGAGCTCCTGCTGCACCTCTGTGGTTGCGCCCCCCCCCATGCCCAATTGTGGGCATCAGTAAAAAACGATTAATCCAAACTTCCTGGTGGTCCAGTGGACCGCTGCCCACCCGATCGCGGGCTCAGTAAATAAAGTATAAATCCCCTAATCCCTGGTGGTCCAGTGGACCTGTCTGCCGGCCCAATCGTGGGCTCGGTAAATAAAATAGAAATCCTCCAATCCCTGGTGGTCCAGTGCACCTGTCTGCCGGCCCAGTCACGGGCTTGGTAAATAAAATAGAAATCCTCTAATCCCTGCTGGTCCAGTGGACCTGTCTGCCCGATCGCAGACTGAAGTAGAAATTAATGAAACCTATTATCCCTGGTGGTCCAGTGGACCCCTCCCACTCCGCCCACTGATCCCCACCATCCTACACCTCCCCCTGTCAGTGGCGGGTGGCAGCAACCACCAGCCTGCCCCAGCTCCCTGCCTGCCGACTGACATGTCGGTGGAGCTGTAGATGCCATTGGTTCACAGCGTGAGCCAATGGGTGTGCAACACTGTACTCTACATTTTAGATATGTGAATGGATCCCATATCTGAATGTGTGGTACGGTATAGCTGCACACCCATTGCCCATGCTGTGGACCAATGGGCTTACAGCCTTACCGATGGTGTCAGTCAAGGGCGCAGGACAGCAGGTAGGTTATGTTGCCGCCTTCGCCACTGACCGGGGAGCGGGTGGTGGGGATCAGTGGGTGGGTGGGGAGGGGGTCCACTGGACCACTAGTGATGATAGGTTTCATTAATTTCTACTTCAGCCCGCGATCAAGCAGACAGGTCCACTGAACCACCAGGGATGATAGGATCTATATTTTATTTACTTAGCCCATGATCGGGTGGGCAGTGGTCCACTGGACCACCAGGGATAATAGGATCTATATTTTATTTACTTAGCCCGCGATCGGGCTGGCAGCAGTCCACTGGACCATCAGGGATTTAGGGTTATACTATTTTTTACTGCAGCCTGCAATTGGGCTGTGGGGCACATTGCCGCGCTGCAGGGGGCGTCTGTCCCCAATGACTGCTGCCTGGCAGGGCGCCAGGCACAAGTCATCAGGGATCGGTGCACCTGCATGCAATTGGGGTCAAAATGACATGCAAATGGCCCCATTTGTGCCTTGCATACATTATGGCCCCATTTTCATGTCAAATTTTGAATATCGCGGTTGCTGCACCTTGCGCAATGGAACTTGCGCTAGCGCATCCCCATGCTCCACTCTGGCCACTGGCGCTGGCGCAGTGCCACTGCGCCATGCGCACTGTGGGTGGCCAGGGTGCGATATTCAACGATGCTGAACCATGGCACAGCTCCATTGACTATCGCCCAGTCAACACCCCTGCGCAGCCAAGTTGAGCTGTGCCCAAGCTTGCGCTACAGCCTGGCACAGTTTGAATATCTGGGCCTCTGTATTTAAGACATACTTAATCCCTATGTTTCTTCACCTCAGTCATATATCTATACCACCCACATTAGAGACTAAAATATTTGGATGTTTTTTCCTGTATATGGGGAAGCAGGTTTAACACTGTTGCATGGAGTATCACCTACCTACCAATTTCAGAAGGAGGACTAAATATGATCAATCCTATCATTTTTGTTTACAGTATCCTTTTTTATACCAATATTACACCAGTACAGTACTTCTGAATTTAACTTCCTATCGCTTCCCCTGGGTATCTGATTACATTTCTCTGATCCTTTCCACATGGGGACTTAATTCCATAATTTCTAAAAAGAAACAATTACTACATCTACCACTCTATCTAAACTATGGTTTTAAAAAGCTTAAACATTGGCAAGTCCCTAAAGCCTCACCTATACATATAACTATGAAATAATTTTTATAGGAATATTCAGATAAAATACTTCCTTACAACAACTGGAAGACTCTGCCTTTGGTTCAATGGACAAGCAGCCAGTCACTCCCACTTCCTGGGCTATATAAACAGTTCCCCTCATCCTCCTTCTGAAGCACTCTTTTGTTTGCCAGCCAGAGGCTATGTTCGTCTGTCCTCTGCAGCTGGCTGGGGCCTGTCCCCCTCCCCACCTTGCTGCTTCTTTCTGCTGGACTTCTGTGTTTGTTTCTTCTGCTTCTGGTTGGTATTTTGCCCCCGGCTGTGTGCTTCCTTTTATCCTTTCCCTGATTTTCTGTGTCTGTGTCTTGGTTTTGTTTTGTCTTGTTTTTTGGGGGGACTTGGTTTCTAAGCTCCTACCATTTTGCTCATTTAGAGCTCAAGCTACTTCTTTTCAGTTACGCTGTTTCGATCTGCACCTAGAGTCTGTAGCTTGAGCATATGAAGCTTGGAGCAGGGTCCCTCTCACCTAGCCCATAGATGGGAATGTCCTCACTCCAGGTGGACCTTCAGTCATCAACCATACCAATGGCACCTCAAGTTGTAGAAGTTAAGACTCAGCTCTGAAGAGCTGAGGCATCTCATGGGGGGGCCCCTTTAGGACCTGAGTGAGGAGGTACCCTTCAAAGCTATTTTCCCTATAACTGCCTCTGGTTCACCTGGTTTGTTTTTAGATTTGTAGACCGAATGAGTGCTTGGTGGTTATTGTTCTCCTCCTCCCGCCTTGGAGGTGGCTTGTTGCAGAGTGCAGCAGTTCACAAACCCTCCACAGTGTTCCTGTTAGAAGGCTAGAGTGAGAGCCTTCCTCCAATTTGGAATATTTTCCACTCCATTAATTGGGTTTCCAAATAGCAGTAGCAGAGCCATCACTAAATAAATTATCCCAAGCCTGGTGGGAAGGCAACCTAGGCCTTGGATCACCAGACATTTCCTCCTCAAAGGTTTTTTTTTCTCCCCACGTCTCAGGTCATAACTCTTGGTTAGCGTAGTGTTCCCTAGTTCTGTAGGCAGGATCTGCTGTTGGATGGAGGGGGATGGTGCCTCTACTGCTGTTCCTTCTCTCCTTAGGAGGTCCTCTCATTCTCTCTTACAATCCATCAAACTCATGCCATTGCTAATTTGTGTATCGCATTACATTATCAAGCTGCCTGATGTTTTATCCATTACTATGTCTCACTACTATTGATTGCTTATGTGCTTCATACTACTACTTAATTTTTGGGGATCCTTTCTAAGGTACCTTTAGCCAAGGGAATCATCCCCTGGCATCTCTAGGGGTGGAAACCTATAGAGCGTTCCTTGCCTTTGGTACCCATACAGGGTGGTAATTCCTCTGGAATACAGAACGTGAATGGCCAAAACCTAAGTAACACAGTTGCACAAGCATAGCATTATACTGGCTGCATAGGCCATTGAACTGGAAGGCTCTGCCTTTGGTTCAATGGACAAGCAGCCAGCCACTCCCACTTCCTGAGCTATATAAGCAATTCCCCTCAGCCTCCTTCGGAAGCACTTTTTTCTTTGTCCCACCATCCTTCCCTCCTCCTCCAGCAGCAGCGCCTCTCTCCAGGGGATCCTTCCTAAGGCACCTTTAGCCAAGGGAATCATCCCACTGCACCTCTGAGGTGGAACCCTCTAGAGGGATCCTTGCTTTTGGTACCCCTACGGGGTGGTAATTTCTCTGGAACAGAGAGTGTGAATGGCCAAAACCTAAGTAACACAGTTGCACAAGCATAACACTATACTGGCTGCATAGGCCATTGAATCCCCTTCACTCAGAAATCTTTAACAGACAATAAACACATTAGTAGAATGTTGGTAGATTCTAGAACTCCTGAATGCACGTGGGACACTGTTTGGCTAAGTGTTCTCTCCAAATTAAATGTTAAACATAATTTAAAACATAAAGAGCAGAAAGATAGATATTGCCCATGGAACAGCTGCTCTACTCCATTCGAAACCGTGGAATATTTATATTATGAATGCCCGTATAAAATTACATTCTGGCAATTGATGAAGCATACATGGGGCCATTCTCCCTTCTATAATTTACCTCCTGAAGTTCTATTTTTAGAAATTATATCCACAACATGGAGGAAGATAGATAAAAGTACAGCTCGATTAGTCCTAACTGGTATCAAATACTGGATATGGAATACCAGATGTAAACTAGCACTACAACAGTTAGAAATATCACAAGACCAATTATACCACTAGATTAAGTCTACCTTAGAAAGTATTAAGAAGAAGGAAGAGGAGAGCTTCCCCTCAGACAAAGTAAGAGAATGGTGGGAATCAATTAGGATGCCTCCTTGAGTCCTATTTGGATAGATAAAGGTATTAAGACTGTTTAGCATATTAACAATATTTCGGAATAATTCTCTTAAAGGGTTTAAGGGAAAAGGGGGGATGAAGACTGATGCTGATATTATAAATAACCTATTAAGCTTTCATCTACACTTGTACGGACATATTTGCTTATGTATTTTAAACCTAGGCTTTCAGAAAAGGGTGGGCCAGAAGTTTATTTTGATAATGTTTCCCTTGTGATTATATATTTTGAAATTACAAAATTGGAATCACAGGTCAAAAGGAGGAAAATAAAATGTAATCTTTTGCTTTCTGAAATACACATTGTAAATATTTACCTTCAAGTTTGCTCATTTAGAGCTCAAGCTACTTGCTTTCAGTTATGTTGTCTTGATCTGCACCTACAGTCCATAGCTTGAGCATGTGAAGTTTGGGACGGGGTCCTTCTCACCATATTACAAATTCCCTTATCTGTTGAGTGGGGAGAGAGGGGGTTTCTTGTCAGTCTTATGAGTTATAATTTGGGTTAAAAAACATGGTTTTATGTTGAAAGCCAATTCTGATGGTGTATGAATGTAATACATATTTGATTTCTCTTGTTTTATGACTTACATATTAATTTGTGTGTAATTAACATGGTTTGTTATTATTTTGCTGAAATTATTGTAATAAAAATTCCCCTACTCTCCATTAGGGGAAACCACTGTCAGTTTCCATGGAGGAGCCAAATACAGCTCAGTCATCGACCCAGATGGCTGGAATGCACTCTGTTGTGAGTGGCCAACTAAACATCCCTATTACACCAGAAGAGCAGACTATTATGAAGCAAAACCAGGAGTCAACTAAAAGTACTGAAGCAACTCAAATGGACTCCTCAGAGGATGTTGACAGTGACAGGGCAGAAGCACTTTGATCTGAAACCACAAACAAGCAAAAAGAAGAACTATTGGCACAAATATCAGCTATGGAACTTGCGTACCTGAAGGAAAAACAGTGCCTTGAAGACAAAAAAAACCACAAGGGTTTAAGCATCACCTACCCAGAGCAACGGGCTGGTAAATGCTCCAGACTTGTTGTTTTCGGTGCCCAGGATAGCCTGGATATGGCTCGGACTGCATCATCACATCCTGGCACTTGGGTCAGCAGTACTAGACAAGAAAGGCCCCTCAACATCATCCTGCAAAATGCAGGCTGGAAAAAAAACGATTCGGGAGGATGGATCCCTGACCCGAACATCCCACTTCCTTCTCTGCACTACTGCAAAACTTTGCACAGTGTGCACAGCAGCCAAAAACTGGAGAAACTACTATCAATGACTTTCACAGTCAGGAACCTGAAGCGTCCAGCCCATAGCAGCAAAGACAAGAAACACAGTAGCCAGCAAGTATTTCTTACTCACCTATAGACACTAACACAGAAGAATTTTTTTAGGCATTCTTTGAGGTAGCGCCACCCAACCCTTCAGCTGCCCCATCTGACATTCCTCTCCCACACACAAGCTCAAATACTTCAAATGACCACCCTGCCCCTGTGGCCACATATGCTAGCCTTCTCCAAAAGCCATTGGAACAGGCAAAGAGAAGGCATGCAGTAAGACTGTACTACATGGGAGGGTGGTCTGGAACTGCTCCCGGACCGTTTCTATGTGGGCAAACAACTATTGAAACCGGACATGAGCTTTAAGCCCACCAAAGTATATGCCATTATCCATGCTCAGGGGGAAACAATTTTTGACATAAGCTTCTGATCCATGTATCTCTTGGACAGATTTTGGACTTGTATCCTGCAAACAAAAATATACCCCTATGCTCCCCCTTCCAAGCTATCTCCCTCACTAAACCCACATTCAGGCCGATTACTTTTCTGTTTAGAAATGAAGGGGTGAACATTTCTGCTACTTTGTTTTAGCTGGAGAAAAAAAATTGATGTTCACGGGGTACCAGACACAATTGTTGATGGGGAAGGGTTTTGGACAGGTAGTTGGAAGATCCAAGTTAAGCTTAGACAGGATGATACAGGGATTAAACACTTCCCTAACTACTTCTACCTATGATGAGATAAGAGAATATCATTCTATCAAGGACAACCAAGGTCCTGTTATAAATGTGGGTCCCATAGGCACATTAGTAATAACTGTGAAGTAGTTAAATGTTTGCATTGTGGTTCAACGGGACAAAGAGGGGCCCATCATACAGCCACATTCTTATGCCATCTGTGTGATGAAGGAGGGCACTCTTTTTTCTCTTGCCCTTGGGCAGCACATAATACTGCTGACACAGACTACACAGAACAATATTTTTATATAAATAAAGCCACCGGGGGGGGCGTGGCCAACCAGCTACCAAGATGACGGCTTGATCTCGGAGCTCCACATGCTTAAGAGCCTAGAATCCAAATAAATACAAATATTTGTGTCTCCCGACGGAGGAAAACTAACTCACTGGAGATCTGAAGGCACCTGTTCAGGGCTGGCAAAATTCGGGAGGATTCCATTAAGGTACGACTTAGTAAAATGACCCTGAAGCTGTAACCACTCATACAGTAGGCCACATGGCACACTCAGCACCGGAGAGGGCAGAACCCTCAGTCAGAGATATGTTCACCTCTATCATGACCAGTATAGATGCCCTAACACTAGCGGTGAATACTAAGGCAGTTTCTATGCAGCAAATGGATGCAGGAGTGGATCGACTGGAACAAAAAATAACAGCCCAAGAAGATGTACTCCAAGGTCAATGTGCTACTATGTGGGAACAGGCAGCCCAGGTTCGACTTCTCCAAGGCAAGTTGGAAGACTTGGAAAACATAAGTCGTCGTAACAACTTTCGACTGCTTGGTTTCCCTGAGGGTTGCAAAAATGGGAAAGCGTTAACCTTCATGCAGCAAATGCTACCAGAGATTCTTCAACTTCCTAAAGGCACAAGAATTGCAATTGAGAGGGCACATCATTCCTTACAGTGCAGACCTACGCAGGGAGACAGGCCTCAACCATTCATTGCCAGAATCTTAAACTATGCTGAGAAAGAAGCTATTCAAGCTAGGACCAGGGAATTGGGACAATTATGTTGGAGAGAGCACTCAATTATGATCTTTCAAGACTATTCTAAAGATTTAGCTGCCAAACGGAAAGCCTTCTCTGAAGTGCGATGCAAACTCCACACTCTGCAAGTTCCCTTCACCCTGTGATACCCTGCAAATCTACAGATTTCTGTAAATGGTACAGCACATCAGTTTGCCTCACCAGGCACAGCTATGGACTTTATTGCAAAAATGTGGCCAGCTGGCTCGAGTTCCTCATCTCTTAACCTGTTCGAAGGCTGAGCTCAATGACATTCAGTGAGAGAAAATTCACCTGAAACCACAGTGATGGCACCTCCTACACCTCTTCAAAATGGCCTGGACCCTCGTAACTCCAAAGTTAGGAAATAATCGCCAAACTCTTCTCATTCTAAATGCAGCCACCCACAGGATAGAAAATACTCCCCAGGAAAGCAGACCCTGCACTCAAGCACAGCGAGTACAGTAGAGCTGGAATTTGTCAGCTCACATTTTGCACAGAACCAATTTGTGGCATTGAGGAATCTACCAGACACCGATCGAGGGGGATGAGATGGACACTAATGCGGTGGACCCTAATCGCAATGACTCCGAGGACAAGCACACCTCCTGGGCTTATGCTGCAGATGCTGCACTGCCCTTGCAGGACCCAGAAACACAAACCTAGGCTCCTGGTTCACCCCCAGGACACAGTATAGAAAAGGACCCTGCAGACCCATCATGAACTTCTGTGCAGACTATGTGCAGGTTGGATAGATACCTAGGGACAGATGTCTTGGGGAACTGGGAAATGGTTAGGGGGGGTTAACTGAGGCCTTAGCGGCTTTTAGCAGCCTAGAGTATAAATTTTGCTCGATTTTAAAGGTCAGCATTTAGGGCCTTCTCCTGAGAGGGTAAACCCCATTGGCTTCAGCGTACTTTTTTGTCCAACACAGGTTATCAGTGTTCCCAGACGCCTATTCGGAGGACTAATAACTGGGGGTATAACAAGGTTAGAAGGGCATTTACATTAAATATGTAGCAGAACTGTATGGTGCAAGGTTAATCTTTCCAGAAAGGTAGGGTAAAATGACTCCCGACTGTTTTTCTGTCCGATCACTCCAGAACCTTTTCCTCTTCCCACCCTCCCTTCTTACTAAGTTGCCGAGCAATAGTGTAGGGTCAGGTCTGTGTTGACCACAACAGAGTGACAGATACGTAGTGTATAGAATCCTAATCGACCCCATTGTCTGCAAGGCCTTCCAGCCCTTAAGAGCAGATGATGCGGTGAAGAATTCTGCTATGCTGCCATGTAGTACTCACATCCAGGATGTGGGCCAGGCATAGAGTGTTATGTATCTGCTTTTATTTGATTTAACAGACACTAATTTCTGGAAGTCATTTGGAAAAACAGAGTTAGAGAAGGGTGGATAGCAAAAGAGAGTATGTATTGCACAGAGACTTTTGGGCTTCACTCAAGATGATATACTTCTGTTAGTCCTCTCTTACAGTTACTTGCACCCCCTACCCCCTACCCCTCCACTACCCCCCCAACTGAAGCTACACCCATGGAAGGATACACCCTACAGGGAAGGCTTAACAAAATTAAAGATACGATATTTAGATATAGATCTGATACAAGATACCAGTTCAGTGTGTTTGGTTAGATGTTACTATTGTTAACTAGATCTAGTTTAGAACGTAGTTAAGGAGCTCTCTCCCCCTCCTTTTATACTGCCCTGTGGAGATACAAGAATGGGAAGTATGTGAAGGATGCTAGGCATACATGATATGACAGCCAGCAATCTACATTTCCCCAGTACTTGTGATTCCTGGTAATTATTCCATAGTCCCTCTATCTCATTTCTTAGGAAAGCGCTACTGTGATGTTGATAAATTTCTTGGTAGCTGTTACTTTTCCAGGAGGACGCCTGGACCTTTTGGTAAGCCAACAGCCCAGCTATTAATCAGAAGTCACCAAGTGTTCCCTTTCCCCTCTTAAAGGAGGCTCATTTATGGTTCGGTACACTTGGAAAAGGCTCTGGGCAATGGAGTACCATATTACTCCCATTAGTGATAGTACGAGTAGTGCACTGGATAAGTCATTTTGAACTTAGAGTGCAAAAGAAGCTCCTCTTTCTATTGGAGCTTAATTACCACACATCCCCCAAGGGTGATTGGGCATACCATTGACTGGGTCTCAAGCCGGTTTAGTCTCATCGCATCTTTCCCTGTGGTTCTGTTTGATAAGTTAAGCAATTTAAACCTTCAGCTAGCAAATATGTACAGTATTTAAAAGTAAGCTTTGCACATTGTTATTTCCGACATATGTTCAAAGGGAGAGGATAGAAATGATTAACCCACCTGGTATAGAGGTTGGGATGGACCGTACCTTTTACTGAATTTGCTCCAGTCCCCTTTGGAGTGTCCATAAGCCATAATGACAGACACTGTACTTCACACTTGGAATGTCAGGGGGCTGAATTCCCCAGTGAGATGCAAGAAAGTCCTGGCACATCTGAAAAGGCTACACTCCAAAGTGGCTTTCCTCCAAGAGTCCAAACTCTCGGGGGATGATCACACTCGAATGAACAAGGACTGGGTGGGTCAACAGGTACACTCCAATGCCCCAACTAGGAAGCATGGTGTTCTTATTATTGTGCATCAGTCTCTTAATTGGACTTTAGTCCAGACGCTTTCAGATCAAGAAGGCAGATGGGTAATTGCCACATATAACACACCGACAGGACCACTTACTGTATGTAATATATACACCTCAAATGTGGACTCCCCCCAATTCTTTCATAATCTGGCAGAGGTGATTTTGGAGTTTAATCTCCCAGACTGTCCCCTGCTTATTGACGGGGACCTCTACCTAACACCGGTACCCTCCCTAGATAGAAATGACAAAGGCAAAGAGGCACGCACTAGAAGTGGGAAGGCCCTTCAGCAAATGATCCTGGATCAGGCACTTACTGATTTATGGAGACTGTTTCACCCCAGAATGAGACATTACACTTTCCATTCAGAAGCTAATGATTCATATAGTAGGCTAGATTTTTGGCTAGGCTTTCCCTTCCTTACAGCCAAAACTCTTGAGGTCTCAATACTGCCATGTGCTATTTCTGATCATGCCCCAGTCCAACTCCTCATACAGTGGGATCCCGTGGCCCCCCCACCCAGACAATGGAGGCTAGACCCTCTCCTAATGAAAGACCCAGACTTTATCCCCTGGGCTAGGAATGAGGTCTCTTTATTCCTGGTTGAAAATACTATAGCTAACACCTCTGCTGGTACCACATGGGAAGCCTTCAAAGCCACAATGCAGGGCAGCATCATGGGCTTTGCTGTGGCTAAACGCAGAGAAAGAGAACAACAGTTAGTCACCCTGGAACAGAAATTGGCCAAAGCGGAAGATGTCTTTAAGTCCATGCCCTCTCCATCTATTCAGTCCCCTATAGGCAGAACTGTCCTAGGTCTTTGATTCAAAATAAATCAACTCCTAAATAGGAAGGCCAAAATAGCCATTCTTTGACTCAGGCACACCTCCTGGGAGGGAGGAGATAAAGGGGGAAAAGTGCTTGCCTGTCAGATCCGTAAACAACAAGCCAGTAGATATATCCCTGGGCTGAAGAACACACAGGGGGTATTGGGTACTTCCCTGAAGGACATTAATTCTACTATGACATCTTTCTATAAATTGCTATATACCTCCACACACACAGGACCAAATAGAGATACTCAATTTTTTTTTGGATGCTCTGTAGCTTCCCAAACTGCAGAAACAACAGGAGCAATGCCTGGACCTTCCGATTACTAGTGAGGAAGTGGCAGTAGCCATTCAGGATTTGAAGACAGGGAAATCTCCAGGTAGTGATGTCTACACTGCAGATTTTTACCAGGCATTAGCCCCGGTTGTTCTACCTCTCTTAACTCAGGTATTCCAAGAGATTGAAATTAAGGGGACCTTACCTCCATCTATACACGACGCAACCATTGTTGTTATTCCCAAAAAGGGTAAAGACCCTACCAACCCCGAAGTTACCACCCGATATCACTTATTAATTTAGATAGCAAACTGTACGCCAAAATTCAAGCTACTAGACTCAGCCCCCTACTCCCTGGTCTTATACACCCATCCCAAGCAGGCTTTGTACCTGGGCATCACAGCTCAGACCACCTGAGAACCCTTATGAGTTTATTGCCAGTTTCGAAGACAATCTCTACACCGATAGCTGCCATTGCTGTAGACTTTGAAAAAGCATTCGACTCAGTCGAATGGGGATATCTATACATGGTCTTAAAGCACTTTGGCCTGGGAGAAAAGTTTCTAGCTAGGATACAAGCTATATATGAGAGCCCCTCAGCCAGAGTTAATACAAATTCGGTACCCCCCTTTGCATTAGGAAGAGGTACGAGGCAAGGCTGCCCCCATCCCCCCTTCTGTTCGTACTGGCAGTTGAACCCCTGGCGGCTGCAATCCGTAGTCACCCTGATATACAGGGTTTGAAAATGGGAAGCATAACCTGCACAACCTTTATGTATGCTGATGATCTCCTTCTTTTTTAGATGATGTCCACCCCAAGCCACCCCCCCCTGCTTAGTCTCTTAACAGCCTTCTTTAAGCACTCAGGCCTACAACTGAACCAGAACAAAACCGAGGTACTCCCTCTTAACTCCCACTGCTCACAGCAACTGGTGGAAGCAGCTGATCTCCTATGGGTGCCCAATGGCCTTACATACTTGGGTATTAATTTAACTCCATCTATGGAGGATATATGGCAGGCTAATATACAGCCCCTTCTCTCCTCCATCAAGACAGATTTTGAGAGATGGAGATTATTAAAACTCACTCTAGCAGGGAAAATTGCAGCCGTAAATATGGTAACAGCCCCTAAACTCTTTTACCTTCTTATGCACTTGCCTATCCCTCTGCCTAAACACTGGCTCCAGCCCATAGATAAATTATTTGCAGGTTTCCTATGGGAAGGTTCTAAACCTAGATTCAGTCGCTCCAAACTTAGACCTCATTGGAAGCAAGGAGGGTGGAACCTTCCATGGCCAGAAGGATACCGACGGGCTTTCCTGCTAGCCCAGATGGTTAAGTGGGCATGTCCACTCTCCCCTCTTTCTCCACAATGGATACAACTTGAAATGGACATTACGGGAACCATTCACCCTTCCTCCCTTTTTGTACAAAGGCTTGGTCCTCAAATTGGCTCATGGCATACGTCAAATGTAGACCCTTTCTCACCTACAGTGGTCGCATCCAGAGCTAATTGGTTTAATACACACCTGAAAATGAAAATGAACCCTATCCCTGTCTCCCAGGTGCCTCTCTGGCAAAATCCAGCTATCACTATAGGAGGTTCTGAGGTAAGATGGAAAAAATGGGCCGATCTGGGCATCTCAAAAATGGGAGATATGCTGACCCCCAACCAGAAAGCTCTTCATACATTTCGTCTTTGAGGCAGATGTGTGCCATGCCGTAATCTGATTTCTGGAGATACCTCCAACTTAGAGATGCTACTCGACGTCTGTTACCCCCTAAATTGATATATGACAAACCCTCCGGCCTTCACTCATGGATACTACACCCTCAGGGACTGGCAGGTCGTGTATACACCACTATTAGAAACACTCTCCCTTCCCAATCAGATGATGCTAGATGTAAGTGGGTGAAGATGCTGCAAATCTACATTTTACCTGAGGCTTGGGATAAAGGCTGGAAAGATGCACACAGCTGGTTTAAAGATGCCAAATCCAGATTAATTCAGAATAAAATTGTCCACTTGTGGTATAGAGCCCCTGCTATCTTCTATAAAGCCAAACTACTAGAGTCTGATAGCTGTTGGAGATGCCAGTTACCAGGGGGAGAATTACTGCATATTCTATGGTCCTGTACAAGGATCCAACCTATATGACAGGAAATACAGAGGGTAGCCTCAAAGGTGATGCATCAACAGATCCCTCTTAGCCCTCTTTTTTATCTTTTGGGGATAAGTAGTGATATACGGAAGTTATCCCCACCACAATATAGATGGCTAGCATTGCTTACTCTGCAAACCAAGAGATCTATTCTATGTAAATGGAAATCCCCTCTGGTCCCCACAGTAACTGAAATAATGACATCTCTTATGGCCCTGGTGAAGCTAGATAGAATTTCCCACCTTCAAACATCTCAAATGTCTGCATTTAGACTCTGTTGTGCACCCTATCTCAATTACCTTAAAGATGTCCACCCACAGACAGGCATAAGATGACCTCCCCTTGAACCATTTGTGGGATAAGAGATGTTTGACTGGGAATGTTAGCAGTTGACCTAGTGATGTGCAAAGTGGTTATTGTATCCCTGTTCTCCCTCTCTCCCTCCCCCTCAATGGGAATATGGCTTGATAAGAACATCATGCTTCCAACAGGTTAAACTGGCTGTACTCTGCATATGATACTTCTACTACAAGGCACTTAAGTTAAGAACTTAAGCTTTGTGCTCCATCTATATTTTTGTCCCAGGTTATAATCGTATCTTGCAGTGCACATACTCATTTGGTGCAACCTTTCTCCGAAACCGTGAAAAGGACTGACTGGACCAGTCTAGATCTATAGAATCAGGCTACAAGAGTGATAGCAATCTGCTTACAACCGAATATCTGACTGTTTTTCCTAAATTGCTGTATGTCCTTTCCTTTTGTGCACTGTATGTATAATTAATGGTCTGCACACCTCTAAGAGAATAATAATTGATATCTGTATTACTCCCTAACCCTATCTTTTCCAAACTTTATATTCCCCCCCCCACCCACTTGTCCTTTTCTTCCCTCTTTTGTCCAGCTACATCGTCCCTCCCTATGCTTCATGGAAATGTGTACATGTGTATTGCTAGCTGAATGATTACTTATATGGAACAAATCTCTGGATGTATAATGTATCTTGTATACCTTTTATCTGAAAATAAAAACATTTCAACCACAGAAATAAAGCCACCAGGCAAGGGACAGAAAAGGAACCCAGACCACCACCACAGCCTTCTACTTCACAACAGTCTGTAGAATGCTCAAGGGAGACCTCTGCAACTCATGCCACAGCGTACAAGGCAGTCTTCTCCCAGTACCTCAGATACACCAGCTCAATCTGTTCCAGCAGCAGAAATGCCCCCCACCCACTGTAGACCAAGAATACAAAGTAGTTACAAAAGGGAAGAAGAAAAAAGGAGACACTACCCTAGAAATCAGTAACCCCATTCTTGTTCAAAAGAATTCTCCACCCTCCAATTGAGTGACACAGAAATGGAGGGTGATTCATATGTTCCCTCAGAGAACTCCATACCTTTGGAAGAAATATCCAAGGAAGATGACCACCAGGCCACTCCCCCCCAGAAACAGTTAAGAAAAAAAAGGAAAAAAGGATGGGGACTAGGTTCAGCCTATGAAAGAAAACAACCCCTTGATCACATCCCTTTTTTGACCCATGGGGACTGACCTTTTCCTGGCCTCACTTAACACAAACAGCATTAAATCTGACAGGAAAAGAAAATCCACTTTCTCATATTTTTCAAATGCACAATATACTAACATACTAGTCACCAGCAGATTAGGTCTTACAGTCTATCGAGTCTGCTCGAGCCTCAGAACCCTGGGTGGGTACCAAAGCCACCCCCCCTTGTTGTATCCCTGTGTCTCCTGTCCTCCCTCTCAGCCCCTCTGGGTAAGCCAACCTCTGCTTCATCCCCTTTCTGTACATGTCCCACCCTCTCTTGAACCTCTACACCATAGAAGACTGCACCTATTCACCAGGCAGCACATTCCATGATTCCACCACTCTCTCAGTGAAATACCTCCTCCTCCTTTCCCCCTTCATCCTTCCCCCTTCAAGCTTCCAACTATGTCCCCTGGTGATTCCACCCTCATTTAGCCTAAAGATCCCCTCCTAATTTACCCTATGTATTCCCTTGAGGTACTTGAAGACCTCAGTCATGTCCCCCTGGTCCCTTCTGTCCTCCAGCAAGAACAGGCTGAGCTCCTCTAGTCTCTCCTCATATGTCAACTCCTCTAGACCTCAAATAATTTTGGTTGCTCTCCTCTGAACCCTTTCCAGGAGTTGGGTGTCCCTCCTCAAGTGCAGCCTCCAGTACTGCACACACTACTCAAGCTGTGGTCTAACCAGGCCATTGTAGAGTGGCAGAATCACTTCCATGCTCCTTGAGGTAATCCCTGGTGTGATGCAGCCCAACATCCTGTTTGCCTTTATGACATAATGTGTTTTTTCTTCAAGACACCCCTCTGTCCACATTACATGAAATTCAACAAGTTAGAGTAGAATGGCTATGGGGAACAACACATTGGTCTATCGGGGAAGCCACTTACAGTTGGTTAGGGATCTGTTTAAACAATCCACTCATACAAATCACCAGGGTTTTAGATATATATCCCCAGGTCTGGCTCTATTACTGGATGAAACCATTAATGGACACACCATAAGATTCATAAACCTTTGTGCCCCCAAAGAAAAGGCAGGTAGAGTACAGCTATTATACCTCATTCAGCCCTATCTTCACACAGCAAACACAGTCTTTTTAGGAGGAGATTTTAACTGTGGTAGATTCAGAACAGATTAAGTTTTATAAACAAGTAAAACGTATAGTGATTCCATCTCCCTGAATCAATTACTTTCTCAAACCAATCTTACAGATGTTTTCCATAAACACCATGCCCAAACTCAGTATACTTTCTTCAGGGGCACCACTAAAACTAGAATTGACTACTGGTTTATATCACCCTATCTCCCAGTAAAGTACTCAGCAACAATTCATGTTGCTACCTCTGATCATGCTCTTTTAGAAACCAAGATCTCACACTCACCAGAAGATGCTAATGGGAAAGGATATTGGAAATGTAATGCTAAACTTTTTAGAAGCCAGAAGGTCTGTCAATTTCCTGCATGACTCACCAATAGAATGGTGGGAACATATCAAATGTGACTTTATTAATTTTCTGAAAACTACGGGGAAACTTGTAGGGCATTATAAAAACTCTAGATACCAAGAGCTTCTCCAACATCTGTACAAATTGTTCTCCTTACAAGCAGAATCCTCCTCCAATTACTCCCAGCAAATAAAATAAATTAAACAAGAACTAGCAGCATATCAAGTTTGAGCAGTTTGGTCCTGTTTCATCCTTCTATTTTTTGGATTTTATGGATTTTGACTCCCCCCTGGATTATTAGATGCCGTGATCTCTGTACTTTTCTGTGAAGACTGCTGATACCCTCCTTGGATTTAAAACTATTTTCTTTCTTTGGGCGACTGAGTGGTGAGAGGACCCTGCGTCCATTTATTTAGTTTATTAAATTATGTCAAAGCATTACGTTTTTTAATTTTCAGTTTATGACTTTCTTGGCAGTGAGAAGTGCCAAAATTATCCTATCTCTCTGGTTGTGAGAGGACTGGGGGGATCCCATGTTTTGTTTTGTTGATTGTGAGAATTTTTAAACTGTATTTTTGTATGTTATTTTATTATTTAGTTTTCTGATTGTAATTGTTAATTTTGGCAGTGAGAGTACCAAATTACCCTCTTTCCCTGGTTGTGTGAGGACTAGGGGTGGAGGGAAAACTTCATTTCACATTTGTTTTGTTTATTTATTTTTGTTTGGGTGGTGAGAGAATCTAAACTATATTTTCTTTTGTATGTTATGTATGCATGTGGGGGGATTACAGCTGTCTTTAAATTTAAGTACAGAATTGATCTAGTTAATTAGGATCAGGGTGGTATTTTAAATTGTTTTATACTGAGGTTTGTGTATTATTATTTTGGGGGGATAGTGTGAGTGGGTTTGTTTTATTGTATTTAATATTTGGTTGTATAGCTGCAGCGTGTGCTAGTTTTAACCCCCACAGTTGTGCGCTACTCATCCTATTCCCTTCATGCCCTTCGCCCTTTTTATTCTCCTCCTCTCCAGTTTGAGACCTACCAGGGCTGTAGAGTGCTGGGCATTATGCGTAGGAGTGGGAGGAGTGTGAAAAGTTATGAACAGAGGAGGATGGACAAGGGGGGGTCACCGTATAGGGGTGTTTGGATCTAGAAGGTGCCCTGGGGCAAAATGGAATCCAGACCATGGTTCACCATGTCTGGTGCCCATGCCCAAGGGTACTACCGAATATGGTAGGTAGATGGCCCGGGCTGCCCACGAGATTCATCCAACTCGGGCAGTGTTGTGCAATGCCAGGTCCATTAAGAATAAGACTGCATTTATTGCTGATCTTGTTGGTACGGTGGACCTGGCTTGCATCACCGAGACCTGGTTGGATGATAACTCAGGCCCCATTTTGGAGGCTATGACTCCAGCCAGGTACTCAGTGATACACCGCCCGAGATTGGATCTTGGGGGCAGGGGTTGAGGTCCATTTCAAGAATGAACTTGGTCTCATGGAGGTATTAGTTGAGGAGGCTGAGTCCTTTGAGTGTACAGTAGTAGCAGGTGTAGGCTTTTGAATCTCTCTCATCTACTTTCCACCCAGTGATGAGAAGCTATTCCTTCAGGAAGTGGCGGACTTCGTCATTGACATGGCATTTGAATCACCCAGATTGATGGTTCTGGGCAATTTCAGTGCCTGGGTCGACGATGAAGTCTTGCAATTTGGTTAACACTTCCTCCAGTTAATGACATCTCTGGGCCTTATACAGGTGGTTTCCACTGCTACACATGAACATGAACACTCCTTAGCCTTAATCTTCCTTCTAGGGATCAAAACGTCCAACGTGGGGGTGGAACCAATCAAGTGGTCAAATCACTACACCGTGGGGTTTAGTTTTTGCACCCACTCTAGAAGGCCTACCCCTGTGGAGATGATTAGGTAACGCCCTTTACGAGATATAAATTCCCATGGCCTCACGGCAGTACTTGACCTCTCATCCCCTGCGTTGGCAGGTAATGATCCAGAGACTCTCATGTCAGCTTATAGCACAGCAGTTATGGTGGCTCTGGGTTCTATTGCTCCAGTCCACATGCGCCCCCTCTCCCTTCGCCCCAAGTCCCCTTGGTTTGATGGGACATTGAGGGAGATGAGGAGACAGGGGCAAAGGTTAGAGCATTGCTGGTGAAAGTCTGCTCTTGATGCCAACTACCTTAGATTGATGGACCATTATTTGGTCTACTAATCTGTAATCACCCATAAGAAGACAGAATTCCTGTTCAGGGAGACTGTGGTTGCTCACAATCAACCAGCTCAGCTATTTTGAACTGTGGACAGACTGTGCAATCCAGCCTGTCTGCAAGTTCAGAAAGCTTTTTCACAGTTAGAGTGCGATGAGCTTGCTCAATTCTTTGCAAATAAGGTGGCTGACATCAGGGTGGATTTGCAACCAGCACAATCCAAGGGGGGGTTGTTGTGGAATGGTGTGAGTTCATCGTGCCTCAGTTTTCCTGGAGTTCCTTCAGTCAACTCGAGTTCATGGATGTCATGAGGATTATCCAGACTGTGTGCCCTACATGCTGTAGTTTGGACCCTGGATCGACCTCCCTAATCTTGGGTCGTAGTAATATCATCGGTCCAGTCCTTATGCAGATAATCTGATGCTCCTTGGAATCAGGTGAGTTTCCTAGCTTCCTGAAAGAGGCAGTGGTGACATCACTCTTGAAGAAAGCTACCTTGGACCCAGGCTATTTTGCAAACTACAGACCTATCTCTAACCTTCCCTTTGTTGGGAAGGTGATTGACAAAGTAGTGGCAGCTCAACTGGAGGACCATTTGACCATCCATGACATCTATGAACCCCTCCAGTCTGGTTTTCGTAAAAGACATAGTGCCGAGACAGTGCTGGTTCGAGTGCTCAATGATCTCCTGATGGCGAGAGATTGGAAGAGCCATTCCATCTTGGTTCTTCTTGATCTTTCAGTAGCTTTCTACACCGTGGATCATGTGACATTGATAGAACACCTGAGACATTTATGTGGAATATCGGGGACTGTCTTAAGGTGATTCACATCGTTCCTCACGTGGAGATCACAAAGAGTTGTGTCTGGGGTTTCTTCCTTGGACCCAACAGCTTTTTTGTGTGGAGTGCCTCAGGGTTCTGTACTGTCACCCATGTTATTCGTGGTGTATATGCTACCCATCGGAGACATTGTAAGAAGGTATGGACTGAGGTTTCACTGTTACACAGATGATACCCAGCTATACCTTTCTTTTGTTCCTGGCCAGGATGGAGCTCTCTCGGTCTTCAACAACTGTCTAAAAAAAATCCAGGAGTGGATGGGTTCTAGCTGACTGAAGTTGAACTCAGAAAAGACAGAGGTACTGGTTGTGGACCCAGGTCAGCAGATGGGGGGTCAGGTGTTGGTGGGCCTTCTGGAATTATTCTTGGTGGCGTTTCTCTCCTGACCTCTGAACGGGTGCGTAACCTGTGGGTGGTTCTTGGTGATAGACTGACACTGCAGTCATAGGTGTCAGCTGTCATCAAGACCTCCTTTTACCATCTTAGGAACATCACCAGGGTTAAGCATTTGGTTCCGTCTGATGACCTTCCAACTTTGGTCCACGCCTTTGTGTCCTCGTGCCTGGACTACTGCAACTCCCTTTATATAGGGCTTTCAGGGGTTGAAATCCATCACCTGCAGCTAATGCAGAATGCTGCAACCTGGCTTTTGGTAGGCTTGAGTAGATCCTGCCATATTACTCCAGTGCTGCGCTAACTGCACTGGCTGCCAATACGGTAGCGTATCACCTTTAAAGTCAGTTTACTGACTTTCAAAGCCCTACACAGTCAGTGTCTGATCTATCTGAAAGAACATCTGGTACCCTACTGCCTGGATTGATCGCTCTGCTCGGCTGACAAGGGGTTGCTAGAGATTCCAAGGGTGAATCTGAAATCATCTGGTGTTAGAACTTTCTCTTATGCTGCTCCCACCCTTTGGAATTCTCTACCTCATTAGTTATGGAAGTGCACTTCTGTGGAGGAATTTAAAAATGGCCTGAAAACTTTTCTCTGGCAAAAAGCCTTTTTGGAGAATTGAATTATCTATTTGATTCGACTTTCTGACTGTGTCAAGTATTATCGGATTTTATAATGGTTGTTTTAATTGTTTTAAACTGTACGGTGCCTTGGAAATAGAAAGGTGCCATATAAATAAAAATTATTATTATTATTATTAATATGACAGGAGTAAATCTTTAGAATTTGAACAGCGTGACAGTGTAAAGTGAAATTAGTACCAGGCCAATCTGTATGAAAGCTGTATAAATCATACCAAAAGGAAAATAATTTCTTCTGTTCAGACAGATACAGGAATTCTCACAGGAAACACAAACATTCTTACAGAATAGAGAACTATATAAATGAAATGTTTGGAGCAGCCCATCCAGGATTCCATATAGTACAGGACTAGCTTAAATCTTGCCAGCTACTCTACCTCAGCTGTCACACAGATAGCATACTTTTAACTAGACCTATTACCTCTCAGGGGCTCAGCACAGTAATATCCCAACTGACCATTTGTACAGCACCTGGCCCAGATGGGCTGTCCCATATTATTTATAAAAAACGGGCTTAACATATGTTACCAGAACTTACTGCAATATATAACTATATACTGTCACAAAACCAACTTCCAAAGGACATGTACACAGGGCTTCTGATTTTGCTACACAAATCTAAAATCAAATTACATTTTAAAAAAACTGGAGACTCATTTCCCTGCTGAATTCTGATTTTAAAATCCTCATTAAATTACTTAGTAATGGACTAACTGTGGCCCTTTCATCCTTAATACATCCTACACACTCATGAACACTTCCTGGCAGGAACATCTCAGATGCTTTCATTTTTATCAGAGAAATTTTAGAAAGGGGTAATAATGGTGAACTTATGAGTTATCTCTTAAATGTTGACCAAACCAAAGCTTTTAACAAAGTCTTCCATCAATACCTATGGGTTTGTTTAGAAGATTAGAGTTTTCCTCAGTCCTTTACAAACTGGATTAAACTTTGTTACAGACACACAGAAGATTCTCCATATATAAATGGCTGGATAGGCCACCCTTGCAAAAGCAGAGTGGGAGTCAGGCAAGGCTGTCTTCTTAGACCTATCTTATATATCTCCTTATACTGAACCCTCTCATCCAGAAAATAAACCTACATCCAGACATACAAGGTCTTTCAGTTTCTAGTCAGGATACAGAGATCAAGACTTTGGCATATGCCAATGATTTATGTATAATTGCAGCTGGTTTATATTCTGACTCACTGATAGCACCTTTATTTAAAGAATTTTTGGAAGTCTCAGGATCCCAAGTTAACCTAGAAAAAAGCAAATGTCTGCCAGTAGGGCCAGTAATAACCTCCTCCACAGATATCTCAGGTATCCCACTGATACAGGCAGGGTGCAAAATTTGGGGCATTCATTATGGACATGAAGACTCAGCCTATTACAACTGGCATTATACTAAAAACATAGCTCTAGATCGGGTAGTGCAGTGGAACAGATGGAAGATGTATAAGAAGAAAAGGATATTTATGATTAACACTGTTTTAATCTTGATGTTCTTGCATCTGAGTTATGTCCCCCCCCCCAAAGTTTTGGAAACAAGACTTCTCAGTTGCTTTTTCCAATGTATATGGGGAAGCCGCCTTAATCCTATTGAAAGAGGTATACTATACCTAGACATTGCATCAGGTAGTTTAAAAATGCCAAACCCCACTGTATTTTTTTAATAGCATTTTTTTATATTCTAACATTTATCCCCTCATTACATGTCCTCTCTCCATATGGCACCCTTGTCAGCAGACCATATTTCCCCCTTATTACAAACATAGGAGAAGACAGGGTTCATACTAAAACAAACTAGAATGTGAGCCTTTCAACAATACTTGGGAGACTGTATTAGCAAACTCAAACTTTGGAAAGTTAAAAACACTAGTTTAAGGACCAACACTAGGAAGCAATTTTACCATATGATACAAGCAGCATATTTTTTAATACCTCCCACATGCTCAGAATGTTCCCAAACTGATTCAAAAGCAGTATCAGACATGCTTTCAGATAAGACCACACCTCCACATGTATGGGACATCATATGGTTATGTGTCCATGGCAAACTTCACCCTGGTTTATGGACATTAATTCTAAGTTTCTGTGTTTGCTTTTTCTTATTTTTTCAAAAATGTTTATTTCGATTTTTGTAGGCAATTTTTCTTTCAAATTGTTATGCAATGTAAATAACAATGTTATGATTTTTCCTTTCTGCATCACATACTGTATATTTTGAAAAAAAACACCCCTACTCAACTTTTGATTCTGTAAATCATAAATATTTATGGTATAGCTTAGAGAAATATGGGATGTCAATAAAATTTATCAAATGGTTACAAAGTATGTATACAACAGCCACTGTGACCCTAATAGTAAATGGATGGTGTGAACCTCTCATACCTATTAAACGTGAAGTACGGCAAGGCTGCCCCCGAGCTCCCTCTAATATGTATTATGTCTGGATCCATTACTATGAGCACTAAATTCCTCTTCCCTAATACAACCCATGCAAAATGAACAAATTCTGGTCAGATCCACCACGGCTGCATAATGAAGTTAGTGAAGTTGTGAGGAATTGTTAAGTTGGTATGGAGAAACAACACAATGATTTGTAAGTAGCAAGATTTGTTTTAGTTTCTGTTCTGAGGAATGCATATACGTTATTAGGAAAATACATGGAGGTGTACATTTTAATGGAAGGAACAGGATGCACTGTAGGTTTACAAAAGAACCCCAGAGCAAATGCCACTGATGTATGTGTTATCCCGGATGATATTGGCTGGACAGACACATTTTAAAGAAAACACAATTGCACATATCCCAATAATGCAAAGCATTATAGGAAACATATGCAAATTCCCATCATGGTACAGAAGGTGGCAGTACATGAAAAAGTAATGGCTGGCTCATGTTCAGCCTTGGGATTATTTACACAGGTCTTTTTTTAGAGAAACAGGGTTTTTGTCCATGAGGTGAGGTAAGTTATATTTAAGCAGTTTGTTGATGTCAGGAAGTCAGGTGTACTGATGAAGGACTGTTGGCAGAGAAAATGTGATAGTAACTTTCAGAGGGGGTCACTTTTGATAAGGACAAGGTAGTTATGCTTGTGATAATGGGAATATTAGGAAAGTATGAGGTCTATGCAGAAGTGGAGTACAAATATGCACAGTTTCATAGGTATGTGCTCAGAGTTCAGGTAAATGTGATATGCAGGTTTGTTTTAGAAATAGGTAAACATAGCCAGACATACAATTGATAGAAAGATAGATAATTACATAGACATGCAGGCCCTGTCCACACTGCACTAGAAAATGATGTAACGGATTTAAACCATTACAGTCTGTAAACATTACAGTGTGTCCACACTGCCAGTGAACAGTGTGGATAATGGTTTGAAAACATTACAGCCTGTCCACACTGAGTGTGATAGTGTGTGTGGTCTCAACTTTGTAGTAGTAGTGCGCATCCCATGGTGCACTTGGTGATGACAGCTGCATTTTGAGATGCCCTCCTACATGTCCTATGGAGTACTGTGTATATGGCACAGTCATATTATGTAAATAACCATATTTCACTGTTATGAGACACATTTATGTTGTGGAGGTGACAGATAGAGGTTCGAGGGAGGGGGAGATCTGTATGTTGGAATCAGGGGCTATGTCAGTGAGAGGGAGGGAAGGGGAGGGAGAGAGAGAGAGAGAAAGAAAGAGAGAGGGGGAGGCATGGCATCAGTTCTGCCAGTATTAGGGCACCTGGGCACAACAGACATTCATGTACTGCTGCTGTATGGCTGAAGGCAGACCCTCTACTACTGCCTTCAGTGTTGCTCGCTGCTCCACTGTACACAGTGCCACACATCTATTGTCCACCACAACAGTGCTCCATGATGCACTCAGGAGTTCCACTAATGTATGTGTTCACTACTGGCACTGCTCTGTGGGTAGTATTGCTGCCACATCACACCTGGGAAGGCAGGGTACTCCTAACACTCGGCATAGTGAGAAGAGTAATCAAGGACAGTACATGGATACCATCAGGAGGTGGCCCTTGGGGAGGCAAGTTCAGACAGAGAGATAGGTTAGGTGGGGACATGGGGGTACACCTGGGGAGGGTGTGCATACAGCTGTCAGGTTACTGTGGTATGGAGGCATCCCAGTATTTCAGCCTACACACATGCTCCACACTGCCATCTGCATATGTCCTGGTAGCCTCCAATCTCCCTGCATGCAGTGAAACAGTGCTGTAATGCATGCAGATAAAGTGGGAAACTGGAGGCTACATGGTGGAGCATTTAGACACAATTGCAATTAAAAACTGATAATGGTGTAAAGCTGTAAATAAGAGTGAAATAACCACAATTGTATGCACACTACAAAGTGGTTCTTGGAAGGATACAGATTGGGGATGGCTCAATTAAAGGAGTAGTCTGCCCAGAATTTGCAAAAACATATTTTATGCAGAGTGTTTTGATTTGTATGTAAAGTCCTAGTGTGTCCTTCCATCTGTCTGCTATTAGGAGTTTTTCCTAAATTAGGCTGCTAGCTTTAGGGTAATTTTATGACCCCTGGGGATGTCCATCACAAATAGGTTTATTGCCTTCTGCCTCTTACAATGCACCCTGTCTCATGTGACAGTGATGTAGCCAGGCCCGTAGATTTAGCATATGCAGTGCTTTTTAAAATTAGTTCACAACAGCAGAGCTTTGAAACTGTTCTTATCCAGTGAGCACAAATGGCAACAGATACAATTTAACAGATGCCTGAGAGCTACCTAACTGGGGTTTCTGTAAGAAAACAGCTACTAAAGAGCTCTAATTCACTTTTTGTATTGTTTGGGTATGTCATGTCTAGCTAACAGTAATATGTGTTTTTATTTTAAAATTTAATTTCATCAAACTACGCACAAGAATAAAAAGCACAGAAATTGCCCCAGGTCATCACTGCTATAATTAGTAAAGACTATAGCAGTTTTCTTACAGAAAACTTACTCAGTTAGCTCTAAAGTATTTGCTAAACTGTAAATGTAGGTACCAGCATTTTTCTGTTTTTTTAGAGGGAGAGACACACTAAAGCTTGTTTACAGGTATGACCTGGGAGCACAAGGAAGTTAAGTGATTTGCTCAGGGACACACAATATGCATGTGGAGACTGTGGGATTCAAACCCAGGACACCAGGTTTGCAGCTCAGAGCTTTAGACCACCGCACTATACTGCCTCCTCTATTCTAATAGGTAGAACTGGCAGTTAGTGCTGATTTTGCTCTGTGGCATGATTTTCAATTTTTTTTTATGGTTATAAATGTGAAGTATATTTTTAATAAAGTATAACGATATGTATGTGCAAGTTATTTAGGTTGGTGAATATCTGTTTTATTATTTGGAAAAGTGTAGTGCAATGAACCATTGCAAAATGGAATCAAATGTGCAGCTGAAATAGTCACTGTCATCCATCCTGTTGTTTTCATGCTATACCACACACAGGAGAAAAAGTGACTTTAAAGTATTTTGCAGTTTCTAGGCTGCAGCTTCATACCATACACTTAATTTGTTAAAAAAAATGAAAATCATGTTACAGAGCAAAATTAGCACTAAATGTTAGTTCTACCTACTAGAATGCTGGTACCTACATTTATAGTTTAGCAAATACTTGAAATCTAACTGAGTGGGTTTTCTGTAAGAAAACAGCTAGAGTCTTGACTAATTATAGCGCTAATGATCTGGGCAATTTCTGTGCGTTTATGGTTGTGTATCATTTGATGAAATTAAAAGTTTTAAAATTAAAACATTCCTACAAGCTAGACCTGACACAAATAGAAAACAGCAGTAGTGAATTGGAGTTTAATTTAGTAGCAGTTTTCTTACAGAAACCCCTGTTAGCTAGCTCACAGGTATCTGCTAATAGGCTAATTCAGGAAAAACTCCTAAGAGCAGACAGAGGAAAGGACACACTAAGACTTAAAATATAAATCAAAACACTCAGCATAACATATGTTTTTGCAAATTCTGAGTGGAGTACTCCTTTAAAACTGCAAGCTCAGCAAAAAATATACACTGCAGCCTCTTGCTGTAGTGACAGGCTTCAGATGATGCAAAATAGAGTAAGGTGGTGGGGGTAGGGTTGGAGGACAGGTCTGAATAACACCATAAACCCACAAGGAGGGACTTTACATCTCTTGGAATGTATTTGTGAAAATGTGTGACCAGGAGAGGAATGTAAGCTACTAAATGTGCAGTGCAATAAACCATTGCAAAATGGGATCAAATGTGTAGCTGAAATAGACACTGTCATCCTGTTATGTTCATGCTATACCACACACAGGAGAAAAAGTGACTTTAAAGTATTTTGCAGTTTTTAGACTGCAGCTTCATACAATACACTTCATTTGTAAAAAAAAAATGTCAATCATGTCACAAACCAAAATCAGTACTAAGTGCTAGTTCTACCTAATAGTAAGCTGGTACCTACATTTATAGTTTGGCAAATACTTGAAATCTAACTGAGTGGGTTTTCTGTAAGAAAACAGAGTCTTAACTAATTATAGTGCTAATGATCTGGGCAATTTTTGTGCCTTTATGGTTGTGTATAGTCTGATGAAATAAAAGGTGTTAAAATTAAAACACTCCTGCAAGCTAGACCTGAAATACACAGAAAACAACAATAGTGAATTAGAGCTTAATTTAGTAGGTTTTTCTTACAGAAACCCCAGTTAGCTAGCTCTCAGGTATCTGCTAATAGGCTAATTTAGGAAAAACTCCTAATAGCAGACAGATGGAGGGACACACTAGGACTTAACATACAAATCAAAACACTCTGCATAACATATGTTTTTGCAAATTCAGAGTGGACTGTCGACTACTCTATTAAAACTGCAAGCTCAGTAAAAAAAATATATACTGCAGCCTCTTGGTATACCGGCATGCTTTAGCTGATGCAAAATACAGAGTAAGGTGGTGGGGGTAGGGTTGGAGGACAGGTCTGAATAACACCATATACCCACCAGGAGGGACTTTCCATCTCTTGGAATGTATTTATGAAAATGAGTGACCAGGAAAGGAATGTAAGCTGAGCCAATGCTGTTTAAACACGTGCTGTATAAGGATGCAGTTTCAGGCTTTTCCTTCTGAAGCATAAGCTCTAATGCTCCAGGTAGCTATGATAGTGAATTGTTCCAGCATAATAGATCCACCTCATGTACCTCCCACATGAACCAACAAAAAGGTGGGGTGGGTCTTTAAGAGCTTCTTGGGTGGAGGTGGGGGATGATCTTACTCCCCCCAAAAAAACTAATGCTGCCTCCTACTACTCAGGTTCCAGTTCTTGTACCTCCCACTTAAAAAAGAAAATAGTGCGCTGTAACCATTGACTAACATGAAAGCATATTTATTTGAGGGTGGAAAACATTTCTTATAGGAGTGTAAGGCAGAGGAGACTATTTACACCTTCAGTCAGTTCCACAGACAGAAAACATGACATCACTCTTTTTGTACATGCAAAACATCTGTAGGCTCCACCCACTGCACCTGTAAAAAAGGAGTTATCCCATACATAGCACTAGCATATGCAGATTATAACTTTATTTTAGTAGAAGATAAGTTATCAGCAAAAAGATCACTACATGTTTGCAAACAATATGGAATATTTTCTGGGGCTTCATTAAATTTAGAAAAATGTATTGGAAGGGAAGTAGGAAACAACATTAAATCTAACACATCTATTGCAGGAGTAAAAATCCCAGAAGAACCCATTAGAATTTTAGGAATTATGGGGGAGCAGACTGAACCCAATCAAATCGAATATAACATATCTACCAGTAAAACAAGGAGTGTTAAACATGGTCAACCCCACTGTTTTTTTATATAGTATATTTTTCTACACAAATCTAAAACACTTATTAGTCACCACAAATTAATCGAGTCCGCTATTGTTTTACAACTGTCATACATGGTTCTGAAATTGGGATTCAGGGATGTTAAAAGTGCTAATAATTTCAGCCTTGGCAGCACCATAAATCAGAGAAACCTTCCTGAAACTTAAAATATGGAAGATCACTAGCTACAAGTATTTTAACTACAAGTAGAAACAAATATATAAACCAATATTAGATACAAACTTTCATGAAGCCACAGTATTTAGTATATATTCCCCTTCTGGAAGATCATCCTTAATCAATCTTTTAATGGAATCTAGAATACACCCCAAAATGTTGGACACACATTGGTTGTGTTGCCATGAAAAGTTAAATATAAAAGCTAACCAAAAACAGAAACAATTAGAGGAAAGGATGTGCAACAGAGAATTATGTTCACAAAAATTAGAAACCATAGAACACTTGTTTTAACTCTTGCTTAAATAGTTTTGACTTTTGGAAGTTTGCGGTGCAGGAATGGTCTGAAAAACAATTTGCCTTTGTTAATTACAACGTTTTGATATATGTAAAATTTACAGGGATATGGGTTAAATGGGATAAAAGCACTTTATGTATTATCAAATGGCTTATTTGGCACACAAGATGCCTATACTCACTACAAGAAAAGCAAACTTCACATTCTGCATTACTTTGTAAGATAACACATGAATTCAAATGTATATACTACATGGAAGCAAAACATATTACAAGAACTTTTCTAGTTAAATCTTGGAGAAATCTGCCAGGGATAACAGATACAGATGTCCCAATCACATGAAGAAACAAAAAAAAGACATCTTCAAGTTGGAGAATAAATCCTTTACTACTATATAAAATGTAAACAATGATATGTACATTGATCTTCTTGTACAAATTGCAAAAAAACATATTGATTGTATGTTAACAAGTTATACAAATATTGTACCTCCAGGGAATAATAGAATATATTAATCTAGGAGTTGATCAGGGTTCGGTGTGGGTGGTCTCCACAATACCACCAAGGAATACAAGAATATATTAATCTAGGGAGTGATTGGGGTTTGGGGAGGGTAGACTCCACTGTACCACCAGGGAATAATGTTATATATTGACCTGAGGAGCGATCGAGGTTTGGGGATGGAGAGGCTCCACTATACCACCAGGGTATAATACTTCGGGTTACTCTACAGTGCAATCAGAGCCCGGGGCTTTGGTGGGTTGTCTGCTGTGTCATGGTGTCTGGGTTAGGAGGGGAACTACACTATGGAAAAGTGTTAGAGATGCCATTCATTTATGGTGATCAGGCAGCGGGAAGGGGGACACTACACTATGGGACATGTGTTATTGCACTAGGGAGAATGGGGCTTGGTGGGTTGGGACTGCACTGTCACATTCAACCCAGCGCAGCCATAGAAATAGGCCCATAATGAGCATGCATGAGGCCCCATTGTGCCATGCATGCTCAATGAGCTCATTTGCATGCCCTGGCTGAATATAGCTCATGGGGGATGCAGTGCATCCAGGTATGCCTCACGTATTCCCCTGTGGGTGGTCTTCTGCCCCACACCCTGGCTGTGCCGCATCATACATGGCAGCCACCTGATATGTGTCATGCATCAAGGGTCCCACTGTGTCTGTTTTGCATATTGCACTTAATGGTAGTGTCATCCAGATGATAGTCATCTAAGGAGGTGACTGGAGGGACTGTGTCCTCTGCCATGTTTGATGGCTGCTTCATTACAATTTTCATTACAATTTGAAGATAGAGGGAGGATGACCCAGGGGCAATGTGAGTTAGTATTTTTTTCACAGAGAGAGAGAGAGAGAGTGGTGGATGCATGTAATGGCCTTCCTGAGTAGGTTGTGGGGTCAAAACCAGTGGGGGAATTCAAGAATGCATGAGACAGACATAAAGCAATTCTGGTGGGTGGTAGGAACAAGTATGCTGTTTGTTAACTAGGATCTGCAGCTTATCGAATAAGTAGGGAAATGGGCAGACTGAGTGGGCCAAGCGGTCCTTATCTGCCCTCATAGTTTATATTTCTATGTTTCATTATGGGCAGTGTAAGGGGGTGCCAACAGATAACCTGGACTGCCTGGATTAGGGCATGGAGATGAAAAGGGTGCCACTGGATGCCTGAAACTGCTTAGTAATCTTGGATAGTGTGAGAGAGGGGATGCCGCTGGACAACCAGGACTGCTTGGCTTAAGGAAAGGTAAAGGAAGAGGTGCTACTAAATGCCAGGGACTGCTTGACATATGTCCAAAAACCAAAAAACTGTGCTCTCACCAAGTTAGATGAAAACGTACACTTACACCCCTGCGTATGGCCTCAGAATGAGGTTTCTTTATGGGGCAGAGTAAGCTAGTAGTTGTACCCTTAAATACCCATTTCATCAGTGCAAAGACAAGATCATAAAATATACATTAGATTGCCACACAATTTATAGGAGCTAACAATAAATCTGGCCCAGCAATGCAGCAATAATGCTGTCACTAGAGAAACTGTCGACTCGTACTCAGGAACAAGCCCAGAGCATAGGAAGGCCAGTTGGGGGGAGCAGGTTTGAGCTTCTGGTGGACAGCTCACTTAAACTTGGGCAGGAGGCTACTGGGACCCAGGTTCGAGCTTCTGGTGGACAGTTCACCTAATCTGAGGCAGGAGGGTACTGGAATTCAGCACTAGGGTACCTCTTGATGGCTGCAAGAAGGCAATAAATCTGGGGTCCAGCATGAACAGGGATTAATGGGAGACAGTGGATGTCAGCACATTGAGCACTGGATCATGCCTGAAGCTCCATTATTTTATTGCATGTCTGCTCCCACCAGGTGCAACAGGAAAAAGTGAAAATGTCACTTCTGGTCAGGTAACACCACCTCTAACCACCATGTCCAGTTCCAGACCCTCCTCACTTGGACCTTGCAATCCATCAGTCTTCACCTTCATCTGTTTGAGAACCAGTTCATCCATATGGGAGTTGCAATTTAGCTAAACTCATCACAGCCTTGGGAGTGGCAAGCCAAGGAGGCCCACAAAGCCAATGAGTCGTGGGTGGGCTATAGGACTGAAGTGCTAGGTTATGCTGGATCTCAGCAGGGTGGGAGCAGGCACTGGAAATAACTGAAGGATGTCCTAGCAAGTGGAGGAGTGGATAAAGAAAGTTGAGAAAAAAGAGCTAATAGTGCTAAGAGACTAATCATATGACAACCTGAGTTAAAAAATTACAAACAATTTTTATGAATGCACAAGAATGTATTGCTTATTTGCACTATTGTTCTTGCATATGCAACAGAAATCATCGTCAAGCGAGTAAGTCCCATCAGCAGTACTTCAATAACTAAAATTCATGTCCCAATCAAAATCATTTATTAGTAAGTCAAATTTCTAAAATCCATTTTTATACATTCAAAAATTGCTTGTACTTTTTTAATCCAGGATGACATATGATTAGCCATTTGCACTATTAGGTCTTTTTTACATGGATCTGGCAACTGGTGAGGGGGGGCAATAGACACCAGGGAATTTTATGCATCAGCAGGGCAGTGATTGGCAGGTGGGGGGACCACTAGACACCAGCGACAGGGCTGGGAATTTTTTCTTTACATTGGGCCACAATAGGTGGGTGGAGGAGGGACCACTAGATACCAGGGATTTTTTTTTTCATGGGGCTGTTGATGCGTCAAGTGCAGGGGACCACTAGACACCAGAGAATTTTATGCATCAGCAGACTGACAATCAGCAGTGGTGGTGGGGGGGGGGAGACCAGCAGGCATCCAACATCTGGGGGGGGGTTAATGTATTAAACTGCAGAACAAAGCTGCAAAACTGACCACTGACAGTGATTAGTTCTGCAGAATTCTGTTCCCACTGTTTAATATATTAACCCACAGTCCGTACATTTATTCTGCCATTTTAAGACAGAATTTAAACAAAAGTTGCCAAAATGATTTCTGAACTTTTGTAGAAGTGAAAGTACAACTTTCGTGTAAATTCCACCAGTGGAATTCTTTTTCACTTCTCTATTTACAGACTTCTAATTCTGTAACCATTTATTATTTGTTCACCTGACCTTTTAAAGGCACTACCTTAGGACATCCCATGTGTGCTCTGCAAGTCTGGGAAAAATATTACATTTCATTTAGGCTGTAAATAAGAGCACAAAACACATGTTAAATATAGGAAAAAAGTTAGAATTGATTAGAAATTGACATATGCAGATCTCAGAAACTGCATAAGCTGCCATCACAAACTCGACACTGATCAAGACCATACCTACTACACTATGCCTGCACAGTTTCAGCTAATTTCATCTAATAGTGCCAAAGACATTAATTTACAAAATTTGGTGTTTAACATTGAATGGGCTGCTCAGCCCTAACTATAGTGGCACTACCATGCCACTAGATATATTATAAAGGCACAATATCCCCCTTATACAGGTAGTTAAGGATGGTACAGCCTTTCAATGTTAAATCCCAATTTTTGCCTCAATAACTTTGACATTTTTCAACTAAATAACCCCAGAATTGGTATGTGCTGTCATGTTGTCAGAGTCACAAGATGTGGAAAGTTTCATGATGGCAGCTTTTATGGTATCAGAGATATAAAATGGTCAAAAACACAAAAAGGAACTTTTTTTTCCATAGGATAACATGGGATTTTTTTTTCTCTCATATACAGTATACAAAGAATTAAGTTTGCCTCTGATACTTTCAGGGATAAAGGGTGTATGTCAAGGGTGTGCCTTTGGATGGTTTGGTGAAAAAAGATATTACAATTCTTGAATTATAACGATTTTTGTGATAGATGCAAGACAGGCTGTTTAAATGGTAAATGTCATTTACTATTTGAACAGTAAATGTATGAATGGTAAAAGACAATTACCAGTCACATTTTACCATTCACAATTTCAGCTTTAAATACTGATTTCCACCATCTTGTTTGTGGTTAGCGAGAGTGGAAAACCTAAATATTTTAAAAAATACTGCCCCTGGGTAAACACTTACAGTTGTGTTTAGCTAATCAAGGGCCGAGGAACATGCTCCTGTCATTAATTTTTTAGCATGTTGTTCTGAAATATGTTTTTTGGGTGGTAGTGTTTGCTGCAAATTATGGTAAGATCCTGACACTACCATTCTGGAGTGACAGTATGGGGTGGGGGGATTTGCATGCAATAGCCCCTGCTCATTTTTAGGGCAAACAGACCCCAGAACTGGATTCCTCAGACCCCTGGTTATTTAAATACCAAGTGTTTACCTAATAATTAACTTGATGTTCCCCTTTTATTGTCTCCTAAGGGGAAGGAGGGCCCAAGGAATATAACTATTAATTATTGCACTCACTGCCGACAGCAAGTTGCCCAATCCTGGTGTCAACAGTAGCCCCCCTATGACAGTGTGGGACACTGGGTAGCCCACTCCCAGTGTCCCCAGTTATGTGGAAATTCCCAGATATTTGTGGAACACTGGGAAGCCCACTCCCAATGTTCCCAGTATGTCCCCCAGCAGTGTTGCTGCTGTCCCCATGTTATGTTTGCTGGCAGTGAGGTGCCCAATCCCTACATCGGCAGTAGCCCCCCTTCCCCTGACAATGGGGTACACTGGGTAGCCCACTCCCAGTGTCCCCAATTGTATACTGTATCTGTGGAAAAAAACAGTCTCCCAACAGCTTTTTGTATTATTAAACCTGGAAAAAGAAAAATAGTCCATCATCATCTCCCCACGTCCCCCCTCCCAATCCCCATCCTCCCTCTGCATGCCCACCTCTGCACACCCCCTCCATATCTCATACTTACCTCCGTAGGTCAGTAGATGTGATATTCTCTGGATCAGGACACGTCTGCACTCTTCTAAGGAGAACTGTGAACTGAAGGAATCAAGTTAAGCTGGAAAATGGGAGTCAATGGGGGTGGGCAACCAATGCTGATATCTCTTGGCCAATTTTAGGAATTTTGGCCCCAAATTTTCAACATAGGGTTCTTGTGACCCCCTCCTCATGAACACTGTCACTGTCATTTGGTTACTCTGTCCTGAAAGATGCTTTTGCAGTCACTGCATGGAATCACCTTTTGGGACTGATTAATGAAATGACAGTGCCACTCTTCATGAGGTGGGGTCCCAAAAACCCCATGTTGAAAATGTGGCACAAAAATGTCCCCAAAATGACTGCATTACAAGTGCGTGTTGCACAGTTTCTATGCACACTCATAACTTCACCAGTTTTTAATATTTTCACTCCAGATTTTCAACATTGACATTTTTACACACCTCTTCAGGAACAGTACAGCTGCCATTTTTCACAATCCTGCCTGAAATGTGTTTTCACACCTGTGGCTCAGAATGGCGCAGTTGCTGTGTGATATCAGCTTTCAGGACAGATTAATGAAATCACAGTGCCACTGTTCATGAGTGGAGGTCTCAAAAAGCCCCTGTTGAAAATTTGGTGAAATAATTTAGGAGAGGCAGTATAGCGTAGCGGTTTAAGGCTCTGAGCTGCAAACCTAAAGACCTGCATTTGAATCCCACAGCCCCAACTTGCATACTGTGTGACCCTAAGCAAATCACTTAACTTCCTTGTGCTCCCATATCACACCTGTAAAAATGCTTTCAGATTAATGTGCCTTTCCTGGTAAAATAAAATAAATAATTCAAAAAAATGACTGTTTGCATTATGCTGGTTCTATGCACGTGTGTAACTGCAACAATTTTTCATATTTTTCCTTCAGATTTTCAACATTACCATTTCTCACACTTCCTCATGAACAGTATACAACTCTATCATTTTTCACATCCTGACTGAAATGTGTTTTCTCACCTGTTACACAGAATAGCACAGCCACTTTGCAAAATCAACTTTTGGGACAGATTAACAGAATGACAGTTGCACTGTTCATGATGTGGGGTCCGCAAAAGGCCATGTTGAAAATTTGTTAAAAAAATCCTGAAAATGCCCAAGTTATGTGTGACCGTTGAATTTATTCTACACACACACACATACTATTATACTATCTCAAAAAGAAGGGAAATTCAATGCAAAAAAAAACTACATTACTGCATCAGTTAGGGATTTATTAAAGTGTCAAAAGCTGAAAAATTCACTGTTAGGGTTACCAACCTTACCACCCCATCCCCCCAAGCATTGGTGCCTAGGGGTCGCTGAGCCTAACTCTCACCTCATTCTCCTATACTGTATAATCTCATCTTGTTTACACATGGAATGAGGTGAGAGTTAGGCCCATCAACTCCAAGGCACATCCCCAATGCCTGTTGGTGTGTGGAGGATGGGGGGATGGGGTGGGGTGGCGGTGTTGGTAATCCTAATGCCAAATTTCGCAACTTTTGACTCTTTAATAAAAACCGTAACTGATGCATTAACATAGCTTTTTGCAATATATATATATATACTGTATATATATATATATATGTATGTATGTGTGTGTGTGTGTGTGTAAGCCTCAGTAATACTATACTAAGTTATACAAAAATTTTCCAGTAATACATCACTACTCTTAATAATACTGTCCTGCAAAGTGATAATACTATCATTTTTGCTGCCAACACTACAGTTCAATGGTCATCTCCAACTGTAGTATTATCAATGGATCCATATATTAAAAAAATAACAGAACGATAGTAGTGGATAAGGCAGTATTACCGAGGTTTTAGATATTAGCACCTTCTAGCTTCGCCTCAAGTTCCATGTCCAAAATCCTCTTGATGGCATTACTGCCATGTAATGCACACTTATCTATCTATTATTATATATATATATATATATATATATATATATATATATATATATATATATATATATATGTGTGTGTGTGTGTGTGTGTGTGTGTGTATATATATATTTATAAAATGGATAAAGAAATTATGTGGGATTTATTGGATATTGATCATCACATGACTGTGTGTATATCAGAGCGCGACTGCACACCTGCACTTTACCCCCTCAAAACAATTTTGAGATTTTATAAGATAGATAAACCACTCTGAGGTGTGTGGTTTGGCTCTGATATATGCACGCCTTGGGTGGTTGACGCACACCAAAGGCGTGTGATATCAGAAACTGACTACACACCTCAAAGTGGTTTATCTATTACATATATATATATATATATATATTTATATATATATATATATATAAATGCAATGGTCTAGATTGTACTACCCTAGCCACTGGTTTTTATGCCTTCCAAATAAATTATTTGTGACATTTTTTGGGTGTCTGGTGTATCTCTGGTCGATGGGTGCTCATTCACTTCTCTCTCTCTCTCTATATATATATATATATTTATATATATATATATTTTTTTTTATCCATATATATCCATATGAACTTTCTTTCCATACTTAATGTAGCAGTGTAAGGGGTTAAGAGGAGGAAAAAGATTTTTAGTCAGTGTGTGTGGCTTTTTGAGACTTGTCTATAAATTTGTAAAAGGTAATGGGGGAACTAGCTTAGGAAATTAATGATGGGGTGAGAAGATTAAAAAAGTCCAGTGAATCAGGTGTGTGATTGATGGGTGTAGCTGCCAGAGGCTTAGTGGGACAGGCAATTAGGGGACACCAGGAAGCTGCTGGGTGAGATATAAGAAATGCACCTGGTCGGCCCACCTGCACAGTAGTAGGATTTCCACTTGTGACACCAGCGACCTGGGTTCGATAACGAGCTTGGGTCAGTGGGGGCTGGCCAGGGGGAGAGAGATTGAGTGCCTAGAGCACTGGTCTCCCTCTCTGTGGAGGGTGGAATGCACTCCTTGCTGCAGTACTGCTACCTGGGTGACCACAGGTAGAGGTGCAGCTGAGGAGGCAGGAGCAACTGGGATGGGTGGTCATCAGCTGAGGGACTGGAACAAAGGCACATCTCTGCATGCCCTCATCTCCTTGGTCCCTCCTAGTGTGCTGATGATCACAGGAGGCTGGACCTGAAAGCAGGAAAAAGACCTGCAGTGATGCCTGGAGATGGGCCCCGGTCTCACAAAACCAGGATCAGGGAGGAGTTACATGAGTCCATCCAAATTGGATGATGGATGGGAGGTTTGGGGGTATGCCTCCCACCCCACTCAGGGGGAGGATCCAAGGGGCCGATGGCAGGAGAGGACTCATGAGGGCTGACAGTTTCAGGAAGACCTGGTGGGCAAGGTGCCTTGGGAGTACCAGAGGGGAGGCACTCACTGCGGTGGTGAAGGGGGCATAAACCATAAGTTAAAAAAAAGAAAAGAAATAGCACCCTGTGTGTCCCATCATGCTCATGTCCCAGTGCATGAGTGGGACAGTACAGCAGTGGAGCATCTGCCATAGGAACATATGTAGGCCTTCCACAGATAGTCCACAATCCACAGGAGACTCTGTGGGGGGGAACACCAGACCTAGGTAAGTAGGTAACATATTACTGTTTACATTCTACAACATGCAACAAGGAAGATAACTGCAGGTTGTAGACATACCAGAAGTAAAACAGTTACAGCACAGACAAATATAAGGTAGGTACAGATAGGAGGGTTAGAAAAGAACTAATAAGATATATCCTATCTTTGGTAGGGTAACGAATAAGTTTCAGACAAGCAAAATGATAGGGTAAGAAGTAAAGTTCAGGGAAGCTGGTAAAGATTAATAGACACATGGGTCAGTTAGTTTCGGATAGGTGGGCTAGAAAGGAAAAATAAGATGCACCCTAACATGAGAAGGGTAGCAAATAAGTTTTAGGCAAGGAAATAGGAGAGAAAGGAATACAATAGGAGCAGAAAGGATGCAGTAGAATACATAGAAGTTTCAATACACACTAAGAAAATGAAGGAAATATTGGGGGAGTGGTACAGTGCAATAGATGTGGGCTGCCGTCTTTAAGGACAACTTTTGAAGACTGAGGTGCTTCCCATTTGTACTTATATCTCTGGGTTAAGGACAGAGGATGCTAGACTCTAGGCCACAATGGCAAGAGTGCAGAGGACCACCTGCCCCACCCAGGGGCAACAAAGTCTGCCACTGCGCCCCTGAGGATGTCTAGGCAGAGGTAGAGCAGTTGGACCTTGGTGGGCTCTTGGAGGGTGGGGGTGGAGAGAAGAGTGTAAGCTTCTCAGCCTGCACCACTACAGAATTTCTTTGCTGTACTGGCAGGATGGGGCAGTCATGAGGAGGCACCCATAGCATTTTCAAGGGATGAAGTGGTGATCTTCAAAAGGGGAGGCCCCAAGGACAGAGGAAGAGACCCTTAACCAAGAAGGAAGCAGCTGCAGCTGGTGGATTGTGTTGTTAGTGGATAGACTTGGGAGTGGAGAAGAAAGGATGAGAGAGGAGAAGTGCCTATGATGTGCTTCACTTGGAAGGATGAAGAGTATATCCAGAGGATTGCTAGGGCAGTAGGAGTTGGGAGGGAGCTATACATCATTGTCCACCTGGGGATGTGACCTAATAAGGAAGAGTGCAGGGGTAGTTCGATAATTTCAGGGAACTGGCAAGAGGCCAAAAGCATGTGGCATGCACAAATTTACTGATCATAGTGGGGTCATGGTGCACAGAGTACCATGACTGGGACATGGCCGTTGCTGGCTATTTTCTGTTTAGGAGAGACAGGGCAGTGAGGAGGGGAAGAGGGGTTGCGCTATATGTGGGGGAGGTAATCAAGGCCATGGGGGTACTGGCTACCCAGAAAAGGAAGGATTAGGGTGCTATAGGTCATTCTGGAGACAGACTCTGGACTGGTATCACTACCAGGGTAGTACACAGATCTTCAGCATAGGGAGAGGAGTTGGATAAGGCACATGGCAAGTAAAGTGGAGCTACAGCTAGTTGGTGACTTCAAGCTGCCAGATGTGGAGTGGAGCCTCTCAATGATGGTTTTTGCAAGGAGTAGGGCCATCATTGACTCCTTACAAGGGGATTTGTCAGGTAGCTAGTCAATGAAGCCACTAGGAATGGGGTAGTGCTGGACCTGATGCTTACAAACAAGGAAAGCACTGCAGATATCACAGTGGGAACTCCCCTATGTACTAGTGATCACTGTACAGTGTGGTTTAACATAAAGGCATGAGCAGAGGTAAACCACATGAGGACAAGGGTCCTGTACTTTAAGAGGGTGGATTTTTAAAGAAATGAGATACTGACTCAGAAACTGCCTTATAGGAGGTTTGCTGGGGAGGGGTAGAGGCACAATGGAAAACAACAAAATGGAAATAATTAAGGCAACTAGTCTCTGTATGAAAGAAGGGAGTAAAAGCAGAAGGAAAAAGAGATCATTATGATTCTCTTTAGAATTAGCCATGGTGGCAAAGGAAAAAAAGGTAGCAATCAGGAGACAGTAGGAAAAAGAGGAAGATGGGCAAGGAGGTACCAAGTAATTCAGACGGAAGCAGGAACGGTGGTGAAGAATATTTGGCAAGATGGATGTTGGTAGGCAGCTGCACACTTAATCTGCTCTCCACCATGACAACTTTTCATTCATCATTATGGGAGGTTATTCAGTGACTGAACTGATCGAAACTTACTCAAGGAATCCTTGGATTTTGACTTGAGCACACTGATTAAAAAGAAAGAAATAAGTTGCAAGAAATGAAGAGAAAGGAAGAAAGAAAACAGTTAAGTACATCCTCTTCAGACATAACATCCTGCAAGAGGGAGTATGTTGGGGGTATGGGCCACTTCCTATCCTCTACAACTTGGGTAGCCCTGGGAAAAATAGCCCGTCAGATGCCACATTCCTGAACATCTGTTTAGTTCCCCAGTACCAAGTGTCACAAATTCAAAAGAAGACTTATCACCTGAAATGAGTTCATTTACAAGGTAAATAACTCTTACCAAATTTCTTTTTATAACTAATACAGAAATTCAGTGAAAAACTGGACTTTCACTTGTGGTGTGCTGTGATGGCATGGAATCACTTATGGCTGCATATGAGAGAAAAGTAGATGTCTTGCAAAAAAGAACATAGAGGATAATGGATGGGCATCAGGTAACAACAAGACTGTATTTACTTCGAGAGGGTTGCCATAACAATGATGTAAACCTTGACAGCGAAGCTTGAGAGGTTTTCCGTTGTTGTGGCAATCTTGAGAATTGAATTCAGCCCTGGTGTTACCTGATGTCCGTTCATTATCTTGTCGAGCCTATGGGCACCAGCTAGCATCAATCTTTACTTACTGCTGCCATAGCTATCACCCAATACTTCTACACACTGCCAGTAACCCTAACTGTTACGTTATGCCAAGGTAAAAGAAAACAGATGATCAGTGATAAAACCATAACTGATGCACGAGATGGCATTCCAATTTGTTCTACCATCACTGCGCTGTACTGACAATGGTACAACAGCAGCCTGATGCCACGGTGATGGTACAACAAGCTTGTATCAGGGCCAAATTCCATCTATAACAATACACTCCCAAACACTATAAACAATTATGACAAACAAAACAGACTCTTTATCATTGGTAGCATTAATGGTTCAGGATAACACATCCCAAGCAAGGAAGATTGAGAGCCTTGAAAATATAGTTTGGAAAAATAACTTGCTCCTGGTAGGCCTACCTCTGCTTGAAAATGCTGAAGTTGTTAGTCAGGATGTGGTGAAACAATTCTTTGTTTTATGTTTTGGATATTCCCTCCAAAACATGATGCTATTAGTTAAAGAATTCAGACTTCCGACTCGAAAAACAATATATGCTGTCACAAATGCTGCTACAAATGTTTCAGCTGCTGCTACTTAGTTACAAAGCCCTCAGCAGTCCTAATGCAGTTTACACTTCAGAAAGACAAATAACTGGTCATAAGGCAAGCAAGAATGAAAGATGCTATGTCCCTTCAAAATACTAAAGTTTACATTTATCCCACTGTAAGCCCTCAGAAGGAGGCTCGTAAATGGCTTTATATTCAATACAAATCAGAGGTCCAACAAATTTGAGGCAAATTTTCACTTCTCTACTCATGCAAGCCATGAATAATATTGGATTCCATCCACTTCATCTACTTCATCCAGACAAGTTGTCACAGTTCCTGCTGAGCAGTAGAGCAAAGAACAAACACAGGAACGCTACATCATCTGATGAAAGTGAAACGGACATTAACTTACCAGCAGAAAATGGCATACGGACCACAGTTCCTGCTCCACTAGCTTTTGGATGACATGAACTTAAAAATCCTTAAATTGCTTTAATGGTAACACTGTGCCCTGCAATACCTTTGGAAACAACTGTTTGATTATCTTGAGATAAGCTATCATCTTCTTGGTGAAGAGGTTTAGTACAGGACTGTTACATAAGTTCAGATGCTTCTGTTAATGGATTGTGCACTTTTGTTTTACAACAGTCTTTGATCATTGGTGTCTGGAGCAGGGCTCACTGTACAATCACATTTGTTTTGCTTCACTCTATAACTCAGTTTTATATATTTTGCTATCATACTGCTTTAGCCACATCTTGATTGGTGCGGTCTACTGCCTGGAAACTTATTCATTTTATTAAATTCTATTGAAGGGTTATAATAGGAAAAGCAGTGGGCACATTTTCAAAGGAAAGCTTATACATCAATTATATTTTACCTTTATTTTTGAGATATACTAATATGTGAATCCTATTATTTGCTGTAGCAGAGGAATCAGTTTTGGTGAAAGTTTAGGATAAAAATAATTTCTCTTCATTTTGATTGTTATCAAAAAGATATGGTTTTGATGGCAATATGCAAATTTAAAGTCTGCATAGAGAATAACCTTATAAATTATGTCTGCTTGCTGTTAAAACTATGAAGTTTAAATATGTTTTCTCATTAGTTTACATAAATTGTCTCCTCACTGCCTGCTTTAGGGACTAAGTCCCCAATATTCAAAAGGTTTGTGTCAGGCATTAATCATTACTGCTAGCACTGCACCAATTTAGAACCCATTTCCCATATTCAGTGGACAGTGCTGCACATGTTACTAGTGCTACCAGGTAAGCACAAAGTTAATATATGTAGCACCCAAACAGAGGGGGGCTGAGGCGATTATCAGGTGCAGTGTGATATTCAAAGCTTTGGCACTGCACAACTGGACAAGCGCAGCAGCATAGCATGCACAAATAACAACTATAAAAAGCAGGTCTAAACCTGGGGCAAACCCCAGAGGTGGGGAGAGGCACTGCAGAACACACAAACACAGACACCTGACAACAAAATGACACACATCATGTACCTGATGCAGCAGGTCAAGCAAGATGAGGATAGGGTCATTGACACCCAGGGCCCCAGCACAAGACTCAGAGGCACCATATTGCAAACAGATGGCATTGTGCATGAGTCGCATTCAAAGTCCTCAGTGACAAATAAACTGTGGGCCAGTGCAGGCTCAACAGCATGATAATGTAGCTGCGTGAGCTGCTACATGACCAGGTCTAGACAGACAACCAACACAGCCATGTAATGTCCCTTGAGCTCTGGATGACAGCTGCACTATGCTTAATGATCACCGATGTTTCAGACATCGGTGGGGACGCCACCTGCATCTCACATTCTGCCACCTCATGCCTGTTGGGCCAGTTCCTAGATGCCCTGCTGCCCCACGCTTGGGAGTTCATCAGATACCCCACTACACCAGCAGAGTGAATGTCAATCGTGCAGCAGTTCTTTTGAGTTGGTCACCTACCAGCCATACTTGGTGCCACTGACTGCACACATGTTGCCATCCGGGCACTCACCAGTGACGAGTCTGAGGCTTATGTGAATAGGAAGGGGTTTCATTTCATCAGATGCCTGGTAGTGTGTGGTGCAAAATGGCCTATCATCATTGTCCTGGCATAGTTCCCTGGCAGTGCCCATGATGCTTTCATCTGGCACAACTGCATCCTGTGCCAGAGGTTTGAAGGTGGGGACATATACAATCGGAATTTGTCAGTGAGCTTCCCCCAAAGGCCTCTCCTCCACCTCTCCCCCACATTGCAGATGATATCACTAACCCATGCCCTAAACTTACACAGATGACAGTGGATATCCCTGGCTCACACCTGTCCCATGACCCACATCTGTTGCAGAGGACAGGTACAAAGTGGCACACACTGCTACACATAACATCATCAAGCTGGTCTTTGGCATACTCAAGATGCTATTCATGTGCCTAGACCATTTCAGTGGTGCCCTAAAATACACCCTTCAGAAGGCCTGTGCCATATTCCTTGCCTGTTGCATACTACACAACATGGCACTGAACCGTGGGATATGACTGCCGACACCAGAGGTACATCCTGCAGTGTATAATGAGGGAGGACCAGGGTATGCAGGAACAGCTCGACAAGTGTGACCACATGACTTCCAGGAGGTCATGGGAGTACAGAACTCGCTTCATCACACACCTCTTTAGACCCCAACAGTAAGTACAGACCACACAAGAGACTATAATGATGTCAAAAACGGTATTAATGAAATAATAATGAAAGTCATCCAGGTGGGTTGGGGGTTAAAGCGCAATGGTTTTAGGCTCTGAGCTGCAAATCCGGTGACATCCAGTGGACCAAACCTGGGTTTGAATCCCACAGCTTCCACTTGCTTGCTGTGTGACCCTGAGCAAGTCACTTAACTTCCCTGTGCTCCCAGGTTGCACCTGTAAAAAAGCTTTCAGCTTGGTGTGTTTCACCTGGTTATACAACTAGAATAAAAAAAATTAAAAAAATAACAAGCCATCCTGGCAGAGGGGATTAAAGGGGGATGAAAGTCAGTAAGTCATCCCTGCAGGGGTGTTTAAAGGGGTATGAAAGAAAATAACATGACATCCCACCGGGGAAGGGCAGTGGTGGTGAAAATGTATACTGTGAGGTAAGGGAATGAGGTGGCTAATGTGGTATAGGGCTGGTGGGCCAATATGCATCCTAGGTGCATCCCATACTTCCTTCTTGGAAAAAGGTGCTGCCTGCAAGTAATAAGGGGGTAATTGTCCATGCAGTGGGGATGAACATGGGGAGAGTGTGATTTGACCATGGCCTCATCCTTCAGGGTACTGACCCCTCTGAAGAGCAAGATCTCATTAGTAGGAGGGACAGGCAGAGGCAGGCAACCCCTCCTGGTCCGATCCAGACTCTTTGGTCCTCCACCCCTCAAGAAATGTCTCAACATCATCCTCATCACTGTTCTGCTCCCTGTCTGCCGTAGTACGGGTGGGTCTTGGGGGCCACAGATGGCGTAATTGGCCCTGGCCATTCTCAGTGACAGTGTCCTCCACTATAGATTGGGCTAGTGAGAGAAGAGAAGAGAGCAACATTACAGATTAATGCACATACCAGTGTTTTGACCATGGTAGCACATCCATGCTGCCCACACTGTGCAATACCCATACACAACCAGTGCTGTACACACCATGTACACCTCATTATCAGTTATCACACAGGAGACAACACACATGGCACAGTAGGTGAGTACACAACAGACTGCCACATGACCAGGATAAATGGATAGCACTACACAGCCTACAGCCATTAATCAACACTTCCAACACTGGCAGCCCAGCTACAATGTCGAAAAGGTGACCAATAGGGGACATCAACAGGGGAGCACACAGGGTGACACATACATGCAAATATGCCATGTAAAGGTGCTTTACTAGCTCTGTGTGTGTCCAGTGCCATATTAACTGACATGGTGCCCATAGGCTGGAAACTTCAGGCACCCCCCCCACCACCACCACCAAACATGGCTCAGTTCAGGGGATGGCAACAACACATTCACAGAAGAACAATGAAACAATTAGAATACCGACAAGAAAGATTTTCATTTTTGTCAACAGGGAATGCAGACAATGTAAGTGGGAAATTAAAGGTTAGGCAGGCAAGTCATCACTGTCAGTGGCACTCAGTGCCCTCAAGTAGCCCATGATAACTAAGCAAGCCCACCCCGAACTGAAGCCGAAGTCCCTGTCCTGACTCCCCCTAACACTTGTTTAGACAGGGCAGCCTGCAGGGCAGAGCCCCTACTGCACCCTTAGTTTTCAATCTGGACCACCACATTCCTCTTTAGGCAATTTTTTGGAGTACATACTGATGACTGTGGTGGACAGGTCAGGTCATAAACAATCATTACTAATAAATCTCACTCACACTTGACTCACCGTCGCCTGGTGCAGGTGTAACCCGGTCTACATCTCTTACTCACTTCAGGTCTGTCTGGTCTAGTGTTCTAGATTCCCCTTGTTTGTTTGTTCATCCCACTAATCACTTCTTAAAGGGTGGGCTGAATCTGTGTGATCAGATTCAGCTTGGATGATCGCTCCCTAGGCTCGGCCTCTCTCGAGTAGTCAGCCGCGGCAGCCGGTTGTTGTTGAATGTTTTGGGATGGCCGGGAATGACAGTCACACATGGGATGCCAACTTGAGAAGAAAGAACTTGACAGTCATGACAGAGGTCTGGTCTCTGGACTGTATCCTAACCCGTGCCGACCACTGTAGTCCCACTCTGTGGACTGTGACTGTCCTCCACCAGTCCCAGACCCAGCTGTGAGTGCTGTTCAATCTCTCTTGTCTCTCATGGCAGAGTAGGCTCTGGCGCTGCTGTTAGTGTTTGTCGACTGGTTGATGTCTGAGACTTGTCCCGTGGCATGCATCACTCCTTACGTGCCCTGCCCTGCAGCAAGTATTCCCAATCCCTGGCCAGTCTCTTCATCAATTTGGTGCAGGTGTCGGATGCACATGTGCAGTGTGCAAACTGGATTTTAAAATCAATGCGCACCACGAACTGATTGGACTGCTCTGTCTTGGGGGGAGGGCGGTGAGATAGACTGAGTTTCGGGGGGGGGTGATGACCAGATTCACTGAACTGGCCAGCCAAATTTTTTTTTTAGTTATTTCTCAGGCGTCCCCTAACAGCTGGTGCCCCTAGGCTGCAGCCTACTTTGCCTATTGAAAAAAAATGGCACTGTGTGTGTCTCCTAAATATATCTGCATTTCCACACATACTCTGTATCATTAAACAAATGATGGGGATATGCAAGGAGCTGTAGAGACAGAAGGTGACCAGGAACCCAACAGGGGAAGGTACATGGCAATATCAAGGCACCCTATTGTGTTGGTCAAACGCTGCACTCAAGTACACCATAATAAAACAGGGCATACAGCAGTGATGGCCACATCTGTGATGTACTGCGGCCCATACAGGATGCATACATAAGGATACAGTAGGATGTTTATGCAGAACACAGATCTGTACAATACATCCTGTGGTTGCACACTTCACTTGTCCACATCATCATGCTTCCCCACAGGCATGCAAAGTACAGAACCTCAGTTGCATGTGCACACACAAACTCAATATGATGAGGCTGACATGATCATTCACATGGCTGTGTCAGTCCACCCTGGCTTTGTACATCCTGTGCTTGCAAACTTTCCTTATCCAGCCATGGTCCACATCTTCATGTCCCCTCCCCATAGGCATGCAAAGCACAGTATCTTGGTTGCATGTGCACACACAAACTCAATACAATGACGCTCACATGATCAATCACATGGTTGTGTTGGTCCAACCTGGCTTTCATAGCAAGCTCCTGGGACGACAGGTGTTTATGGTACACTGTTTTAGCCATCACTTCTTCAACAGGCACTAGGGGCATAGTGGTACTGGGGCCACTGCCTGTGGCCTGGTGGTTTGCACTTGCCTTGGCCATTACAAACATCCATACCACTCTCTATCAAGGAAACTGTGTAGGGGCACTATTCATCGACCTTATGAAAGCCTTTGATACTGTGAACCACCCACTCCTACTCAAACAATTATCAAACATTGGGCTCTCCAATGAAGTGCTGCTCTGGTTTTCAAGCTACCTTGGGGAGAGGGTCCAGTGGGTTAGGATTGCCAGTGTCACCTTGGAAGAATAGACAGTCCTTTCAACAATCCGACAGGGGTCCATCCTGGGGCCACTACTCTTTAGCCTCTTCCACAATGACCTTCCTACTGTCTGCCACAAGAAATTACTGCTCTATGCCAATGACGTAGTCATGTTCACCAACCAACAAAACGCAGAGCTCCTCAAGAAACAATTACTGCTTGAATTCATGTGCATCGAAGAATGGTTCGAGTGACACAAACTGGTCATGAACTACAGCAAAACAAAGGTTATGACCTTCTACAACACCAGGAGTAAGTACAAATCCCGTGGCCTCACCATCCTAAACCAAACAGGGACCTCACTTGAACAAGTTCCTGATTTTAAATACCTTGGTGTCACATTGGAGAGCTCACTCTCCTACCATTGGCACATCGATTCTGTCGCCAAAGCCACCAACATCCGTATTGGCCTGCCCTACAGGCACAAATACTGCATGACTCCTGACACTCTTCGTTGGCTATCAACAGCTCTCTCACCTCCATCATTGATTATGGGCTAGCAATCTATGGCTCTGCCTCTGCCCTCTGCAGAATTACAGTTGCACTTAACAAAGCATGCAGGCTGCTAACTGGGGCTGACTGACTTACACACACTTGTGACCTGTACATTCGGGCAGGATGGCTTCCTCTCATCAGCTGGATTCAGTGTCAAACCTGCCTCTTAGCCAAAAAAGTCCTCCTCTGAGTCATGCCCCTGGGCACTGAAAAGCTCCTCATTGACCATCACAGCACCCAGTGAACTAGAAGTTCATGAAAACTAACCTTCCTTGTCCCCAGATGCCAGACTACCAGGGTCCAGAGGGCCTTTGCCCACAGAGCACCACAGTGGTACAATACTCTCAACAAAGAAACTCTTACTGCTGCTGCACTTGGCCCTTTTAAGAGACAACTCCAACTTTATCTCATTTCAACTACTCGTTGTGACTGCCTCGCCTAATCAGGGGACCAACGCACACTGCCCTCCACTTCAGTCTTGACAGCTACCTCTCCCCGCCTTGCCTCCTTCTACCTGCCTCACCTGCCCACCCCTCACCCCTCTCCTTTCCTTACCCCCAGGCATTTCTGACATTTATTCCTCCCTTCCTCCCTTTAGAGCTCTTACCCTCACCCTCTACCCTCCGACAACAGCCTGCATACCCCGCCCTCACCTGCAGCACTTATTTCTAAGATTGCCCTTGGCTGGTATGTCATGCTACCTAACATTTGGTATATTTTGAATTACTGGAACTTCCTAAGCCTGAGTCTCTTGCTTCTTTTTATTGTGTAACTACGTATTATTATGTCGACCTTTGCATGTATGAATACCCCCCATTCCTTTGACGTGGAACCTTTGTAAACAAGCTGTTCCTGCTCAAAGGTATTTGTAATCCTAGATTTCAATAAAAAAAAATAAAAATAAATAAAAAATTACCATTTTGATTAGCCTCGTGAGGTCTCTGTCCCTTTTCCTTACCTCATTCTTTGTCCATCCTCTTCCTATTACTGCATTGATGGCCTCTGTGACATTGTCCTAGGCCTAGTTAATTTCAGCCCTGGTCCCCCTCTGTCTGCCAGCCAGGTCCTCATTCTCAGCATAGGCCTGAGCCAGGGCCAAAAACTCTTCCTACAAAAAGTATGTTTCCTCTATCTCCAGGTTCATCAGTCATGCTTCCTGTATGAAATAGGGAGGACATACAGCACTGAGCATTATATATACACAGCTGAGCACGGAGCACAGGTGCAATGACATGCAGCCCCTGGTGCCCTCTGGCCAGTAGCTGTACATGTTCCTGCATATGTGAGTCCAACACACAGCTAGCTGCCTGTCTATCACTGCACTTGGCCATGTGCAACTACAGCAGTAGTCCAGTCCTTTAACAGCATAAACTCAGTGCTATGATCGCCCATGTCCCAACTATAGGCCATTTCACTACCTTTAGCCACCTGCAGTTCCTCTGTGGAACCTGGGTGGTGCACTATACTCCTTTTACATGTTACAGGTGCAAGCAGGCATGCAAATGAATGAATACATTCTAGTAATAACATGCATATGTGGATTTTGCCCTCAGAATATGAAATTAGTCCATTTGCATACAATGTTTGAATACTGTAGGTGTGTCCCAAACATTATCGTGTTTGCAGTAGCACTACGTCCATATGCAGTGCAGTCATTATTTTTTTTTTTTTTGCAGTAAGTGAAGTTTTTAGCCCCCATCATGTTTATAATCCCAGCCCTGGCACCCTGACTTCTCTAAGACTTACCCTGCTGTGTGTTCCTCAAAGGCTTGTCCCCCTGATGGAGTCTGCAGGGTTCCCCCTTCCCCATTGCAAAATGAATCCAGTATCAAAGTGGTACCTAGTCATCAGATGCGAGGTCTGTTGGTGGTAGAAGTCTTCCCATGACCGGGGTTATCCCTTTTCTCAGTCCATTCCCACATGGAGCGGCATGCAGTGGAGACAATGACTACACCAAACACACTCCCATGCATAGCCTGTGGACTTTCTGACTCATTGATCCCTGCTAATTTGTCACCATACCTTACCCCTAGCCACAACCAGAGTCCAAACTAATATTGGGTTCCACACCACCCCCCTTTCCAGAGAAGAAGTGTAGATCCTTAGATGTTTGATCATCCAGCCCCTGGTCAATCCTCTGACAAGTAGAGTTCACTCCCAAACATGGGTCATTGGCACCACAAGGGTTAGCGCTACTGCTTTACTGGGGGGCTGGATGTAAGGTGCAGACATGATGTCACACATCATAAGTGATGTCATTATACAGAACTGGTATGTGCTCTATGATATCGTGCTATGGCATTGCACACACGCAGTGCTGGTCTGTGCATGCACACAGTGCACAAATGCCACCCCTGTCTGCCTAATACAGATGGGCCCCGCTATACCAGAAACATGCAAAGCACTGTGCTAATAGACATTTTTGCTGTGCTAATGCTCGAATATCTTGTGCAAATTGAAGGTCACACCCATAGAGCCAGAAACTTGTCACCAGTTTTGTGTGAAGGCTGGACTAGGGACACTGCAACAATGGCTAAGAGAAGGAGCAGGGTTGTTATGCAAAGGGACACCAGCTGGTCTGCAACAGAGCTGGCCAACCTAGTTGACCTGTTGGTGATCAGGGAGGACCAGCTACTGGTTGAGGGGACTGAGACTGACAGACCCAGGTGCGAGAGGTGGGCCTCTGTGGGAGGCATCTTACACACTACACAGGGGTCCCCTCTCACCAGGGACCAATGAAGCCACATATGTAATGACTTGAAATGAGGGGAGTTATGATGTCTGCAGTAGCTGTGGACACTGGTGGAGAGTGGCACTGTGCCAAGGCCAAGTGAGTATAGATGACTGTATGTATGGTTTGGTTTGTGTTCTGTATGCAGTGATGTTCTATACTAATATATCCATTGGTTACTGTCCCTGAGGGAATGTGCACTGTAGCTGTCTGTCCCTGTTGTGTCCCCACTGCCCTATGGGACATGCTCCACCATATAGCCCAAGCTTACCAATGGAGGTGTATGTGACCACTTTCCCATTGGATATCTCTGTGCCTTGTACATTTTGGGACCCACTTTGAATCATTAAGACATGCACCTGCCATGGCAGCAAGGGTGTTTGGCAACACAGTGATGTGGTGGTGATGTCAGGGTGAATGACTCTGTCATGTGACGTATTGTCTACATGTAGCTATGGTGGCCGGTGTACTGAATGACACTCACAGAGGTCACTGTCTGTTCCATGTACACTGTCCACATTCTGTAGCATTGGTGGCACAACACATATGCCATGTAATGCCTGATGTAGTATTATATAGCAGAGAGTGTACTACTCTTGGACAAGCCATTGTGTTTTACTACACCTATATTGCAATGTCTTCCCCTGTTGTTGTACATGCATGTTTTCTGTACATCTGTTGTAAGGGACCTGGGGATACATGCAACATGCTGTGTACTAGGAGGTGTACATGGCCTGCAGTTGATGTGTACGGATATGTTGGATATGAGTGGTGAGGACGGTTGGATATGAAACTACTCAGACTTACACACACAGTGCTAGGCCATAGCTACAACAGTGGTGTGTAGTGTTCAGGTTTTGCCTGGGCCCTGGCACACCTGTCTGTGTGGGGTGCCATCATTGTGCACAATGGTAGGATGTGGACCGGCATAGATGTCACAATTGTCAGGAGAACAGGTGGTTGGGATCCTCCAGGAGCAATGCTCAGAATGTAATCCAGGTCTATGGCTCAACTCTGAGGTTAAGATCAGGAGTGTGGCATCCAGGAAGTAGATGGTATCTGAAAAGGGTTCGTCCCTTCCTGATCCCTGTTCCCAGGCTCCTGAGCTTTACACTCAGCAGGTGGCTAAGGGACCAGCCGAGTCAGCTACTCCCCTTAGGCAGTTCTCTGTAATGCCAAGTCTCTTATGAATAAAACCGTCATAATGGAGGCTTTCATTGCAGATTCCTCTGCCGACCTGGTAAACATCACAGAGCACCACAGAGAAAAAAGAGTAGCACATGGTGTGTTTTTTTCTGCAAGAATGGTAGAAATAAATTCCAAGAGTGCACAAGTGTACAGCAGTGTATGCATCATGCAGACCTGGTTGGGGGATGACTCGGGCCCTGTACACAAGTTGTCCATTCTTCCTTGTTTCTCCATGGTGAATTGCTCTAGGTGAGAGCATGGGGGGGTGGGTAGCCAGCTGTTTCCACTCTGGGAATGATAGCATACCCCTTGGGATAGACCTGATTGTTTGAATGTGTAGCTGTAAAAGGTAGGCCAGCCACAAGCTGCATGTGTGTGCTCATATACGGGCCTCCCAGTGGTGGGCATGAATTCCTGCAGGAACTGGAGACTTTCATGCTCGATCTGGTGTTAGGGTTGCTCAGCCTTTTGGTTCTGGGTGACTTCAATGCCTGGATGGATGACGAAACATCTCTTTTTGGTACATAGTTCCTCCAGGTGATGTAACCCTGGGCTTTGCATAGGCAGCTCCACCGGTACCCACCAGCACGACCATGCCTTGGATTTGATCTTCTCATTTGGTCTTAAAATCAGTGATGTCAAGGTTGATCTAATCATTTGGTCAGATCATCATGTTGTTCAGTTCCTATGTGAAGCTTCCAATTTAACTAAAACCTCCCCTGTGGAGATGGTCAGGTACCACTCTTTTAAAAGTCCGGAGCCTCAGAGCATCCTGGCAGTATTGGACAGCTCAAGCATGCAGATGGTTTGTGCGATGGGAGTCAAACAAAGACTCTGATGGCAGATAAGTACAGCTTGGCTCACCTAGTCTGCCCATTTCCCTACCTATTGGATAAGCTGAAGATTCTAGTTACCCAACAGTCTATGTCCTCCTACCCCTTACTATAATTGCCTTATGTCTGTCCCATGTATTCTTGAATTCCCCCACTGTTTTTGACCCCATGACCTCCTCAGGAAGGTGGTTCCATGTATCCACCACCCTCTCCGTGAAAAAATACTTCCTCACATTGCCCCTGAGCTGTCCCCCCTTATCTTCAAATTGTGCCTCCTTGTTCTTGCACATCTCTTTTTCTGAAAGATGCTCCCTTCTCGGACTTTGTTGATTCCCTTGAGGTACTTGAAAGTTTCTATCATGTCCCCCTCTCCCTCCCTCCCTCCTTTCCTTAAGGTTATACACATTAAGCACTTTTAGTCTCTCTTCATGTGGCTTCTGTTGCAGACCCTGCACCATTTTAGTTGCCCTCCTCTGGGCTGCCTCCATCCTGTCTATATCCATGCGGAGATGGGGTCTCTAGAATTGTATGCAGTACTCCAGATGGGGTCTCACCAATGGTCTGTACAGAGGGATAACAACTTCCTGTTTTCTACTGGTGATGTCTCTCCTTATACATCTTAGTATCCCCTCAGCCCTCCTTACTGCCTTCTCACATTGTTTATCTACCTTAAGATCATCTGATATGACTACCCTCAGGTCCCTTTCCATTTGAGTTGTTGTTAGTACCTTCCCCCCTTTGTGTACTCTTCCCCAGGGTTTCTGTTTCCCAGGTGCATTACTTTGCACTTTTATGCATTAAATTTAACCTGCCATATTTTTGACCATTCCTCCAATCTTGCCATGTCCCTTCTCATCCTTTCCATGCCCCCTTGTGTATCAACCCTGTTGCAGATCTTTGTGTCATCTGCAAAGAGGCATACTTTTCCTTCCAGCCCCTCTGCAATGTCCCCTATAAAGACATTAAAGAGGACTGGTCCCAGTACTGAACCCTGTGTACCCTACTAGTAACCCCCCTTTCTTTAGAGTGTACTCTGTACACAGCCCTCTGTTTAGCTGTTAACTCCCTAGCACCATTCTGTGTATGTTCCTTGACTTCCTGCCTCTTGTTGCCCTGGCATGATGCAGATGTGAAGAGATTGAAAATTAAGGGATGAAGGTTGGAGCATTGTTGACAGAGATCCTGCTTGGAGGAGGAGGAGGACAAATTTGGCGCTGAGGACTAACTACGGTGAGTATCAGCGGGCAATCACCCTGAAAAAGTCAGCATTCCTGTCATGGGTGATTGCTGCTGGAAAGAACTGGCTGGCTCAGCTCTTCAACACTGTGTATAGATTAATAAACCCAGTCTGTCTGCATACTTGTAGAGCTTTTTCTCATGAAAAGTTCAAGGAGTTTAACTGCTTTTTCTTAGACAAAGTGGCCACCATCTGGGCCGGGATCTCCCTGAGCAGCCTGTCATCAGCTGACAATGTCCATTCCTCATGGGATGTAGGAGCTCCATTCTTGTGGGCTGAGTTTGAGCTACTTTCTGTCAATGATGTCTCCTGGGCAGTTTCCATAATGCATTCTACCATCTGTGCTTTGGACCTTGGGCCAACCAGACTTCTTTTAGAATGCTGGGATTCATTCAGTCCAACTGAAGAGATCGTCAGGTGTTTCTGTTGGGATAGTGTCTTTCCATCTGCCCTTAAAAAGGCTGTGATGAGACCTCTCTTTAAGAAGGCTTCCCTGGACCCTGATGATTTCTCGAAATACCGACAGTCTTGATCCTTCCTTTTCTTGGAATGTTGATCAAGAAGGTGGTGGGGGTGCAACTAGAACAACACCTGGAGAGATATGACATTTATGAGCCTTTCTAGTCTGGCTTCTGGCCTCGCCATAGTATGGAAACTGCCTTAGTCTGGGTGCACAACAATGTCCTCTTAGAGAGGGATAGTGGACGATGTTACATTCTTGTCCTGCTAGACCTCTCTTTGGCATTTGATACGGTGGATCATTGGGTGTTGCTGGATCACTTTAGGCACTATATGGGATTCATGAGAACATTGCTGTGCTGGTTTGAGTCCTACATGTCCAGCAGAACGTAACAGGTGACACATGGCTCCTTGACATCAAGCAGTGTTGCATTCTACTGTGGCATGCCTCAAGGGGCAATTCTGGCACCCACATCTTTCGTTGTGTACATGTTGCCATTGGGAGAGATCATTAGATGCTATGGCCTGGTGTTTCATTGATACACTGATGATATCCACCTGTATGTATCCTGTGCCCCCTGATGACAGTGTTGCTGTCCTGGAACTGAGCAAGTGCCTTAGAGAATTCCAAGCCTTGATTGCAGCTAGCTGGTTTAGGCTCAATCCATCCAAGACAGAGGTGTTACTGGTGGTGTCGGGCCAGTCAGATTCTGTGACAACTAGTGGTAACTCAGTCCTTCTTTTTTCTGGATGGTATGGCCCTTCATGCCACAGATAGGCTAAAGAATCTGGCGGTCATTGCAGATTCCAAGCTGACTCCAGAGTTCCAGGTGTCGGCTGTTGTCCTTAGTGGTTTTTACCACCTTTGTAACATCACTTGAATCAAGTCCTTTCTTGACCTGATTGATCTGGCCACACTAGTGCACACCCTGGTCTCATCTAGGATGGATTACTGTAATGCTCTCTACCTTGGGCTATCTACGAGGCTAATACATCATCTGTAGCTAGTTCAGAATGAGGCAGATTGGCTGGTTCCTGGGACATCCCATTCTGAGCATATCAAGCTGGTTCTCTATTCCATCCACTGGCTCTCAGTCAGGTGGCTCATTAGCTTCAAGGCACTACATGATCTGAGTCCGGTCTAAATGCAAGACCTTCTGGTGCCATACACTCCTGGTCATGCCCTCTGGTCAGTGGAGACAGACCTCTTGTCTGTACTCAGATCTCAGCTAAAATCCTTCAGTGACAGAGCGTTCAGTGTTATAGCCACAACTCTTTGGAAAACCCTTCCTCTGGAGGTGAGAGGTGCTCCTTCACAGGCTGGTTTTAAAAGATCTTTGAAAACCCACTTTTCTAATTTATGTTTTGGGCTGGATTCTTGAGTTTGATGATTTATAGTTTTGTTACTGATTGTTGTTTTATTTGTTACTTATTGCAAGCAGCTCAGAGCCTCATGGATTGTATGCCATATAAAAAAAAATTGTCATTGCCATTGTCACTGACATCCATACCATGCACACGTGGCTGTTGGTGCACAGTATCAGTATACAGGAATGTGTAATGTTTAGGGTTTATGGTACTGTGCCATGTGTTCCACAGCATGCTATTGATCATGTCTCCTTTGGCTTCCTCCATAGAAACCAGGGCCCAGCAGGGCTAGGCCAGGGACAGGGAGCAAGAGCAGGGCTGCAAGGACCAGTAGCAGTGAAATGGGATGCCAGGCCATGATGGGTACCAGCATGGCCAACCTGTAAAGAGACATTCTGTGGACACATGTCCACATAAATACCCTACATTGTGTGGGTCACTATCTGGGTTGCATGTCTACACTATGCTGCATACTTCTGCTGTGGGAGGGGGACATCCATGTGTGGCTCAGCAGCTGCATGCACGCCTATGGGGGCAGCAACCATGCAGTTGTAACTGAGGACACTCACCTCTCCCTTGGGGCATCATTGTTCCACCACTGACACTGTTTGGTGGCAGAGTGTGAGCAGTCTACTGTTGTGAACATCCTTGTGGCAGACATACTTCCGTGTGTGTGTGTGTCTTTGTGTGTGTTGTGTGTGTGTGTGTGTGTATGTACTGTGTCTTGGCATGCATTACACCATGAAGTGTTTTGTCCCCTATGCCACCAACCTGGTACACCAGGGCATTTGCAGTAAAGCTCACAGCTCCAGGAAATAGATGTGTCATTGCCAGTCATGTCTGTTGTGCACATCTATCTGGTGGAGGTAGATACGGGCCACTGTTGCACCAGTACCACACTGTGACATGCCGTGTGCGCAACATACAGCACCCATGGTAGTCTACCCGCATCTATGCCATCTCCATTGCTATATGCACTGGGTGTCATGCTGTTTCATCCCAACAGAGCTGAGCTTTTGTGGCATGATGTTAATGGTGGGGGGAGGGGCATTGCATGTACCTTACCATACGTGATCGACATTGTGATGCATGGTCAGTAGTGTCTAACCAACACGGTGATGTCCAGAGTATGGTTATTCCATGATACATGGGCAGGGCCATGCATAGATTAGGACACAGCTGGGTCTTCTTAGGGCCACTGTCCAGACCTGGCTCTGTATAAGTAGAAACCTTGTACTTAGGGAGCGCCCAACATCTTGGGTGCCTTCAAGTAGCTCTGCTTCTCTCGCCGGTGTTGTGCTGACAAAGGTACAGTATGTAAGGCATACACACACAGACAACACTGCTGCACTCAAATGTTACCCTGGTGTCTACACACAGTGCTGCATGATGGTGCCATCTATATACAGATGTGCTGTGGTAATACATATATGCCTGGGCCTGCCCCTGCCACCAGTCAGGGTGGCTTATGGATGTCAGTTGCCCTGCATAACTTTGTTGGATGGCATACTGAATGTCATGTGTGCTGGGTGCAGGGTGTGTGGGTGCAGCTCCAAGCCCTTTGGGTCATTACATGGTCAATTGCACTCTAGCTTGGTGCTGCTGTTGCATGCACTGCTTTTCCACATCTGACATCCCTGCTGGTGTGTGTCCCTTGCATGGCTTGGTCATTCTCCACTGCAACATGGCATACTCATGGTATGTGCAGTCCTATACTGTTCATGTCCATAGTGCTGTCTCTGGTATGCTACGCACATTCTATTGTGGCTGTTTGATTCCCTTCACCTATGTGTGGCATGGTGGCCCATATGTCAGCTGGTTGCACATCAGCTATGAATGTTATGTCACTCCTGTGTCCCTCGTCCTGTGTGCATAGCTGGCTGAGTTCAGTGTATTTCTTTCCATAGGTGCCTGGGTGCAGCAGTATGGCAGCAGGATGCAAGCCTGTGTGAGGTCTGGGATAATCTTCTGCACCAACTTGTCCACCTGCTATGGCTGCTGGTCAGGTAAATGAGTGAGTCACCAACAGAGATCGCCAGGGAGTTTCAGCAGCAGCAGCCACCACCACCACCACCACCTCCTCCTGCTGTCTATTGATGGGGCCTTATACTTTTATTTATGACCTTTAATTTATGTTTATTGGAATGGGCTGGTGTCATTTATTTCATTTTTTGGAACAGATGGGTGCCCTTATATTTTGTTTATCACTGATTCATGTGGAGGTTGATGGGTGTGTTCCTTGTTTTGTACTGTTAATGGGCAGTGCCCACTTTCTTTTGTCCCCCCCCCTTATATGGGTGAATGCCCATTTTGTGTCCCTATTTTATATGGGTGGTTGCCTATTTTATTTTTCCCCAATTTATATGGGCAGCTGCCCATTTTGTTTTGTCTCCCCATTTTATACAGTAGGTTGCCCATTTTTGTTTGTTCCCCTCCACTTTATACAGACAGTTGCCCATTTTTGTTTGTTCCCCTCCACTTTATACAGACAGTTGCCCATGTTCTTTTGTTCCCCCCTTATGTAGATGGTTGCCCATTCTCTTTTGTTTTCCCTCCCTTTATGCAGGTGGATGCCCATTTTTGTAGTATTGTTATTATTTTTATTATGTTGTTGTGGTAGTATCATTGTTGTATTTTAAGGGCCTGTTGCCCTTTTTATAAAGTAAAGTAAATTATTTACCTATTCTGCTCTATTGCTTGTCTTTCAGTGGTGCCCACCTCACACCAACAGCTGATCCCCTGTGTTCAGCTATATACTCAGTGCTATATTCAGTGCTGCACAAGTGCATTGCATTGCAACAGTGCTATTCCCACTGTACCAGCACTATGCATTTGTGCTTTGTGCATGCACTGCTCTCAAGCCCAATACTGAAAGGTGTTAGTGCCAGGGCAATTTGTCTGAATATCCAGGTGGCAGTGTATTGGTGCTAGTGCTAGTGAAGCACAAGAACTAGCACAGTGCAGGTGCTACTGGCTAACTAATGGGCCCATAGTCTGTATTGTTATAAGTATATACAGACAAGTTAACTAAATCACTATAGATAGAGAGATAGAGAGCACAACTACCCATTTCTAACAATACTGGTACACAGCTTGAGCAGGTAACTAGTTTTAAGTACCCGGGCTTCACCCTAGACAGTAGTCTCTCCTATCAAGAACACATTAATAACATCTCCAAAACTACTAATATCATGCTAGGCCTCCTTTATTGACATCGACACTGTATGACCCAAGAGGCACTACACCTCGCAGTGACTAACTCCATACTGTCTATCATTGATTGTGGAATTGTATTTTATGGTGCTGCCACCACCTCTGCCCTCAGAAGGTTAGGGGTTACTCTTAACAAAGCCTGCAGGTTAGTTACTGGTGAAAGCAGGGACACATACCTGTGACCTATATGTGCAGTCGAATTGGCTCAACCTTCAGAGCAGAATATCCTATCACACCTGTCTTATTGCCAAAAAGATCTCTTTAGGGTTAGCCCCCCTGTCTACCCAGCAACTTCTCAACAGGGCCCACACTAACATGCACTGCATGAGAAGCACACCCAATCTAACTTTTCAGGTACATTTATGCTGGACATCTCAAGGACAAAGAGCATTTATGTACAGAGCACATATCTTGTTTAACAACCTCCCTGCACACCTTCAATCTACTCCCAAAATTGGTCCTTTCAAAAATTGTCTTTGACAGCACCTAGCCAACCACAGCAGCTGTGACTGCCCACTTAACCCTGGTGGCCCTCTGCTTATACCTATCCTGCCATTTTAAAACAACACCCTCATGAGCTGCTATTCTGTGTCACAACTGAGTCTACGGTCATCTGTAATGTTTCCCTCACTATAACCTGGAAAATTACAATTATTATCACCTAAAGTCAACCTCCTCGAATGCTCTTTCTTCTTCTTTTCTTCCTCCATCTATTGGTCTGTTATGCCTCATAACTCATCGCTATTCTAGTTTGCTTCTAACTGGCTTTCTCTGCCTCTACACCTACTTTCCTCCAACTTCTGGTTACCTTTTTAACCCTAACACTTAATATCAGTATTATTATGCATTTTTAACCCTAGCACTTAATAGCAGTATTATTATGTACTGTATGTACTAGGTTTATTTTCAAATGTCTCCTGGGTTTATTGTACCTCAGCCAGCCTGCTTATTTGTACCCAATGTACTCCTGCCTGTTAATCCCTCCTCTGTATAATTCCTTGTTGACTTGGAGCCTTTGTAAAAGAGCCCCTGGCTCAAAGGTCTTAATTACGAGATTCAATAAATAAATTATAGCACTCCTTCCCAGAGGCTCAGACCATTGCACAAATTCATAACAACAAATTAGAAAAATATCAGCAAAACTCATTGCAGAGTAAATAAATATCACAATAAAATCAACATAAAATAAAACACTAGTACATCACAGATCTATCTATCAACATAATGAATAGTACAGAATTTCAGGTATGAAGGCCAAAAGCCTGATCAAACAGAAAAGTTTTTAAGCCCTTTTTGAAGGTTTCCACCAAGGATGCCGCCTTCAAACAATTAGGCTATGAGTTCCACAGGGCTGGCATGGCAACCGAGAAAGCCTATCACCTGACTGCAGGAGTCTAGCCCTGAGAATCACTAGGAGGCAACCCTCAGAGGAATGGAGAGGGTGAGCTGGGCAATGAGGAGCCAGGAGGTCTTGCAGGTAGCCTGGTCCCTGGCTGTGGTGGACTTTATAGGTTAGTAACCTGACCCTGAAGACAATCCTTCACCTAATTGGCAGCCAATGCTGTCCGCGGAGCACCAGTGTAATATGTTCAGATCTTAATGCATTGGTCAGTAGCCTGGCTGATGCATTCTGCACCAGCTGCAGATGGTGAAGGTTGCCTCCAGATAGCCATAGGTAGAGAGCATTGCAGTAAACTAACTTACAGTAGATGTGACAAAAGCATGCACTAGGGTATCAAGATCCTCAGATGGTATCAGGGCTCGGATCCAGGCAATGTTCCTCAGATGGTAAAACCCACTTTGGACAGTGGCTGACACCTAAGCATCAAGTGCTAAACTGTTGTGAAGGAACACGCCCAGATCCCTAGCCCATGGGAGGAGATCAGTAGAATATCCCCCTGCTTTAAGCCAGGATCATTCCCAAATCCTCCTCCAAATCTTCAACGACTTGGACCAACCACCAGTACTTCAGTCTTGTCTGGGTTGAGTCGTAGCCAGTTATGAGTCATCCAGTTCTGGATCTTTGCCAGGCAGGTGTTAAATACAGAGGACACCATCTGGTTTCCAGGAGCACAGGACCGGTAGAGCTGGGTATCATCTGCATAGCAGTGAAAACCCAGCTCATACTGCCTGATAACATCTCCCAATGGCAGCATATATACCGGGAACAATAGAGGCGCAAGACCAAACCTTGCAGAACTCCACAGTGTACAGGCATTGGGTTAGATGAGGATAACTCCATTTTCACTCATTGCACTGTACCCGTGAGGTAGACACTATACCAGTTGATGGCAATGTTGGTTAAGCCACACTAATTCCACAGGTAGTCCAATAGCACCTCATGGTCCACAGTGTCAAAGGCTGCAGAGAGATCAAGGAGAACAAGAATAGTCAGCTCTCCCTTATCTCTCGTTATTAGGGGACTGTTAATCACCTTCACCAGGGCAGTCTCTGTAATATGCCCAGGCCTAAATCCAGATTGGAAGCACTCAAATGAGGCCAAGGAAGCTAGATGAGCCTCAAGCTGAGCGGCCACCACTTTTTCCTAAAACCTTCCCTAAAAATGGGAGGTTTGAGACCAGTCTGTAGTTGGTGAGACAGTCCATGTCCAATAAGGGTTTCTTCAAAATGGGTCTAACCAAGACAACTTTCAAGACCACAGGGAAGACCCCACTCCTCAAGAAACACTGGACGATCTCCCTGTGGTCTTGAAAGATGTCTTGGTTAGACCCCTTTTGAAGAAACCCTCATCGGACACAGACTGTTTCACCAACTACAGACCGGTCTCAAACCAGGGAAGGGATCAATGGAATATCCCCCTGCTGTAAGCCAGGATCATTCCCAAATCCTCCTCCATCCCATCGATGACCTGGACCAAACACCAGTACTTCAGTCTTGTCTGGGTTGAGTTATAGCCTGTTATGAGTCATGCAATTCTGAATATTTGCCAGGCAGGTGTTAAATACAGAGGACACCATCTGGTTTCCACTGGATCAAACTCATCCCAGGCAGGAGGGGATCCCTGGAAGATCTCTGTCCCAATCCCGCAAGCTCCATGAGTGGCACTGGAGGAAATCACAGTCCTGATAGAGGACACTTTGTCAGCAAAGATTAGAGCAAACTCATTGCACCATGTGCTAGAACTAGCTCCTCCAGTTTGAAGACAGGCTGAGTGCAACAGCCTGTCTACCGTACGGAAGAGCTGAGCCATCTATTCCTTGCCATAGCAATCTCTGTTGATAGAAAATCTGCCTTTTTCTAAGAGATTGCCCTCTAATAGTCACCATAATGTGACTTCAGAGCCAATTTGTCCTCAATCAATCTGGTTCTCCTCCAGTGATGCTCCAACCTCTTTCCCTTTATCTTTAACTCTCTGAGCTCCACATTGAATCAGGGGACCTCTGTTTAGTAAATAATGGCCAGACATGGACAGGAGTGATGGAATCAAAGGCCACAGCAACTGCTCTATTACAGGCTCCCACCGCCTCCTCCTCACTCACTGCACAAGCAGCTTCCACACTCAGTAGACCCAGCACAGCCTGGGATCCAGTTGGTGAAAATCCCCATAAAGGGCAATATTGAACCAGCTCCACAGAGGACAGACCCTTAGGGGGGATCCAAAGATGAACCTCACTGTGCTATGATCCAACAAAATGACTGGATCAATCCTGAGGTCGTCGACCACAAGACCCAGTGTGAACACCAGATCCAGAGTGTGCCCACGTGAGTCAGTCACTAAGATGACAATTTGCAACAGGCCCAGAGCTTCCATGCTTTGGAGGACATCCTGCTCAAGTGGAAAAAGTCCATCATTGACCCAAGTGTTGAAATCCCCCAGAACTAACCATCTGGGGAATTCCAACATCAGACCGGCAACAAACTCCCTGATATTCTTCAGAAACTCCTTCTCATTGCCCGGTGGTCAGTAAATAAGAAGGATTCTGTAGCCTGCACCAGGACACCCCCACATGGCAACACTCTCAAAAGACCTGGTAGAACCCACCTGTAGCACCACGAGGCTGAAGTCGGCTTTAAAACAAATGGGCAATCCCCCACCTCTAAGGTCCTTTCTCGGGGTATATACCACAGAGTACTGAGCCGTAATCGCCGCCTCCAAAATGGGTGCAGCATTTTCATCCAGCCAGGTCTCTGTAATGCAAGCCAGGTCAACCGAGGAAATCAAGTCCACCATAATAGTGGTCTTGTTCCACATTAACCTGGCAATGCAAAGCACAGCCTGGGTCAGATGAGTGGGAGCTGCTGGACCACCAGCCACCTGCCCACTATCCAAAGTGGAGTCCTTTGGTATGAGGAACAGATGGTGGGACACCTTTCCAATACCCATTTTGCCCCAGGGCACCTCCAAGGCCTCATCACCTGAATCACTATCTCCCCGACAGTCACTCCCATGCCCCTCAGCACAGACCATAGACTCTGAGCAATCCCTACAGCCCTGTACATCACATATGTATTAGTGGGCAAAGGAGTGGGGAATCAAAGGGCTGGAAGCCATGCAGATGAGATGGAGAGAAACTGTACCTTGGAGGCCTATTCCCTTGACACATCCTGACAGTCACTAAAATAACAGATTAAAATACTAAAATCCATTTTCCTCCCAATAAATAATCCACCTTCCAGCTACTAAATCAAATGAACTACTTAAAAACACCCAATTATATGACACTGTCACATTCATCCATTCACACAAAGCACGCGCACACACACGCACACACACACACACACACACACACACACCACAAAAATCAAAAAAGAACTACCCCTCCTCCCAACCCTACTAACAAAACATCTCTATCCCAGGCAGTCAAAGCTCTACAGTGCCCACAGTACACCAATTTAATATAACTATAGTCCAAAAGGCTGCAAAGTAATTTGTGCGTCTCTCACCACCCACACTGATATAGGGTCCTGAAAAACTGAAGGGCTCTTACTCTCTTCAGTCACTTCAGCACGCAGATGTATATCCCATAAATAACCATTTAAAAAGCTGTCTCACATCCATGAAAAACAGATGAGAATGTAGCAGTTTGTCCCCATGAATGCTTTCATCACTCTCAGGAATGAGAAAATAAACAGAGATGCCGAGAACAGTACCTTGTGGCTTCTGAGCTGACCAAATCAGAAAGAATCAGAAACAACACCACGCTCTTGGCTACTCGAACTGCTGTTAGAACCCTGATTAGATTCCCAGTACTAACGTTAACTGGATCCAAGGTTCAGCAGAGTCAGTGGCAAATGATGAGACAGTCCCAATCAGGAGCCCTCAGCCCCTGATCGGGCATTCTTCTTCCTGTGACCTGCAGCCATGGCTGGAAAGGTCTCCGGCTGGGTGCCCTTCCTTAGCCCACATCTGAAGCTCCCTCCCTGAGAGCCCTCTGCCCCATATCGGGCATTCTTCTTCCTGTGACCAGCGGCCATGGCTTAAGGCTGCCAGCTGTGTGCCCTTCCTTAGCCCGCCTCTGAAGCTCCTTCCCTGGGAGTCCTTGGCCCATGATCAGGCATTCTTCTTCCTGTAACCAGCGGCCATAGCTGGAAAGGCCACCAGCTGTGCGCCCTTCCTCAGACCACCTCTGAAGCTCCCTCCCTGGGTAAGCCTGCCTGTTTCCATCGGAACCGCAGTTCTGGGCCGTGATTGGCCGGTGGCTGGCCGAACTTCCTCCACATTGGTTGGAGCCTTACAGCTTTTACCGTCATTGGTCACTACATCAGCTACATTATATTTGGGACTCCACAGCTTTTTACACTGAAAATCAATACTTGGGCTATATTCTGCATATAATTTGTGGGAATTGTGTTATTTGGGGTTATCAGTGGAATGTTTAATCTTTTGTTACTAGGGGACTGTATTTCTAAACTGCTGGGCTTGATTCCTATGGAAGTAGCCTATCTGACTCTCCCTACCAGACCTGAAGCTAGCCCAAACCCCCACCCCCTTTCCATCCTTAATTTCTTTTTGGTAATTCTTTCACCTTCCTACAACTGTCCTTTCAGTGGCGCCTGACCTAATTGCTAATCTGTCTGGCTGTCACCCCCTTCCTCCTGTGAAACTGTTTTTCCCTTTGTGTTTTTGTCCCGCTCCATGCCCCCCAATTTAGCCTTGCAGCCTTCTTTTGTTTTTACTGGCTCCTAAATTACCTCACTTCTGTTGTGTTCCCTTAGGAGCCCTCGGCCCCTGATTGGGCATTCTTCTTCCTGTGACCGGTGGCCGTGTCGGGAAAGGCCGCCAGCTGTGCACCCTTCCTCAGCCCGCCTCTGATGCTCCCTCCCTGGGTAAGCCTGCCTGTTTCCATCAGGACCGCAGTTCTTGGTCATGATTGGCTGATGGCTGTCCGAACTTCCTCCACATTGGTTGGAGCCTTATGGCTTTTGCCATGATTGGTCACTACGTCAGTTGCATTATATTTGGGACTCTGTGGCTTTTCATGCCAAAAATCAGTACTTGGGCTATACTCTACATAAAATTTGGCCTACCACCTGCTCCCCCACCCCTGCCACTTATTAAATACACCTTCTTCTGGCCCCTTTCCAGAACTACATGATCATTGGTATTGCAGCTGATCTATAGGAGCCCTACTCTGCTTGGTAACTCCACCACATTGGGGGTGCACATTTCTATCGCTGCTGCCCCTTGGCCTTCCTGCCTAGCAAAATGTTGCCTTTGTCTCTCATACTAGGCTTCCTTCTAGCATCCTTCCCTGGTGTATCTTACATATCTTGTGGACCATCCAAGGCTCCCAATCTCTGGCATTTTTGGGTGCTCTCAGGCAATGCTAAACCTCTCTCGAACCTACTCCTTCCAAAGTTAGAAAATGTATCCTATCCTATGTTGAAAATTCTACCTGGCCACTGCACAGCTCTACAACCTATTATACACTACTGGTTCTCGCTGCTGCTGACATATTCTTGCATTCTCTCCATTAGGACCATTCTGTATATTTTCTTTTGCCTTTCCCCATGCCACGTGCCCTCAGCTCCTAATATTCCTACCTGTGCATGTACTAGGGGCAAAATATGGCCTTTTCACCTTTTACTACTTGCCATAAAAAATGCTCCTGCTGCTTCTCATCTGTGCTGGCAATGTTGAGCTAAACCCGGGACCCCCTCTTCCTATTCCTACCCCTGCAGATCTACCTCAACTAAAGGGGCTATCCTTCCTGCATCTAAATTCTTATAGCCTACTAAAAAAGCTAGATGCCATCAAAACCTGGACCTTCCACTGTACCCATAACATTCTTGTAATTACTGAAACATGGTTGAGACCAAATACAATGGACCATGAGGTCAACATTCCATTGTATAATTTATTTAGAATGGATAGTGTATCTAGGGGTGGGGGAGTAGCCATTTACATTCATGACAAATTCATCACCTCCATAGTTGATTCAACTTCAGCCCCCAAGGAATTCAAGTGCCTTACCCTAAAGATCCAGCTCTCTCAATCTGCCTCACTCTGCATCATTGGGGGTTATAGGCCCCCCTGGGCCGGTCGGATATGTTAGGTACTACATACTCAGAAGTAACTATCCTGGGTGATTTCAACCTGGACTGGCTTTCTTCAGCCTCAAAACCACTGAAAGATCTTTGTGATAACCATGGACTCACTCAGATTATAAAAGAAGCTACCCATCCTAACATCAAAAATCCTGAATGTAGCATCCTCCTGGACCTAATTGTAGTAAGTAAGCCTCAGCTTTTCACTCATTCTGGAGTATTTTTTAACGATCTTAGTGATCATTGTGCCATTGCTTTGTGAGACTGGTGCACCAATGAGCCTCCTCATCGAAGTATATCTTCAAGAGGTGAAAAAGGAACTTCAACCCCAATGCATTCCTCTGTGACTTCTAGTATGCAAACTGGCAGAAGTTCTACCTTGCCTCTTCAGTGGATGAGGCTTATGAGGCCTTCCAAGTTATAATTACTGAGACCATAGATTTTCATGCCTCTCTTGTCAAAAGCAGAACTAAAAGGAAACCCTGTCCTTGGTTCACGGAAAACCTAAAAGTGGCTTTATGGCACAGGGATGCTCTTCAGAAAAGTGCTAGAAAGTCAAAACTAGCCGTAGACTGGATTGCCTTCCGAACCTCAAGAAACCAGTGTACCAAACTAATTAGAGCTGCTAAATCTAGCTATTTTGGCTCAGAACTCAACTCATTTACCAACTCCGCCAGTAAGTTCTGGAAAACCAGAGACCTGAATGCCTGAATCTGGACCTTCACACCCAAAGCAATACCTTCTCGTTTTGTCTGGTCTCCATCAAACAAGTTGAGGATCTTCTCCTATAGCTTGACACAAAGAAAGGGGCAGGTGCCGACCTGATTAAGCCATTCTTCCTAAAATTGTCCTGTTTTATATTGGCTGCTCCTGTTACTCACCTTTTCAACCTGTCATTACTCTAAGATACTCTCTCTATCATCTGGAAGACAGCATATGTCATCTCTCTATTTAAATCTGGGGATCCTTGTGACCTAAATAACTATTGACCTATTTCTCTGCACCCTGTCCTGTCTAAGCTACTGGAGAAGGCAGTCACTGTGCAGCTCAGATTGCATTTAGAAAGCTCCAATTTGCTAAACAAGATCCCGTTGGGTTTACATCCCCAACACAGTACTACAACTGCCCTAGCCAAGGTTATGAATGATTGGCAGATCGCTCTTGATGCCAAACATTATGTATGTGCTTTGTTTCTTGACCTCAGCAAGGCCTTTGATACAGTGGACCATGACCTTTTATTGGTGTCCCTAAGAAAATTAGGGGTAGACAACCTGGTGCTAAAATGGTTCGCCAGCTATCTCACAGACAGACACCAGCAGGCCAAGGTTGATGGCAACATGTCACCTATAAAAATACTCCTAAGAGGTGTGCCCCAAGGGTCCATACTTGGCCCGCTGCTTTTTGCTATCTACATAAATCATACAGACACTGGCATCAAGTCTGCAAATATCCATCTATCTGCTGATGATACAGTACTCTACATTGATAGACCGACACCTGAGTCAGCCTGTAATAACCTTCAAAGTGACTTTGATGTCCTCCAGAAAAACTTGCTGCACCTGAAACTCCTTCTAACTGCAAAAAAAAACAACAAAGCCATGCTCTTCTCTCCCTCAGTCCTCCCTCCCAAAAATAACCCCTCTAGCATGGTTCCTCAAATAAGCACTCTCTTGGATGAGACCTTGGAATTTATGATGAAATTCAAATATTTGGGGGTCTGGATAGACTCCAAGCTGTCCTTCCTCGACCACATAGATGACCTCCCTAAGAAATTGAGACAGATACTCGGTATCTTTTTTCACATTAAGTACTCTCTGACCTTGGAGGCTAGAAAACTGCTAGTACAAACTATCTTCATGCCACTCCTAGACTATTTATTTTATTTATTTATTTATTTAGTTTTTGTTTACCGGGTAAGTACACTAGACAAGTTTTATGCCTATTTTCAGGAACGACCCGGGAGAGTACAAAAGGGTACAACAGGTACATTGATACAGTAATTGGTTCAGACGAATACATTCAGGTACAAAAACAGGAGAAAAGACAATTTTTACAGTTTTTTACATTTACGTGGAAGGTACACCCAGATACAATGCTGGGGCAAGGTATAGATTAGAGATAAATTCAGTGACCAACAGAGCTGGTGAGGATTATGAGCATAGTAACATCATAGCGTTGGTCAAACAGGGGGAGGAGGGATTTGGACGAGGTCATAGCGCAAGAGCGGTGACGCCAGAGCAGGAGAGAAGAAGCCGGCACCAGTGGACACCGGGAGGTTAAGGAGGCTTGGGACATTCACAGCAGGAAGCCATCTTAAGATGATCCCACAGGGAGGTCCGGAAACTCTTGTGAGAGGAGGCAGTACGAACTCTTTCAGGAAAGGAGTTCCAGAGCCTGGGGCCATGGACAGCAAAACTCCAGTCCCCCATGTTGGTGCGGGAAGTGGGTACACTTAGTAGGCCGGGGCCTTGGGATCTAAGCAGGTAGGGGGAGAGGTCAGCAGGAGCAAGAGACCGGGCCAGTTCCAAAGGGGTGCCGGAGCTACGTACTTTACTCACGAGACACCCAGTGCTAAAGTTAAGGTGATTGAGCGGGGATAGCCAGCCAAGCTTCTCATAGACCTCACAGTGATGGGTGAGGTGGGGGGCGGCCAGGGCAAAATGACAGATGTTGTTGTACGTTGTGCTCCACTTGCTTAGGAGGGTCTTAGAAGTATGAGCAAATATGAGGGAGCCGTAGCTGAGGGAGGGAAGTAGTACTCCCCTAGCAAGAGCTAAGCGAGCCGCTGGAGTGAGGTTGTACCGAGCCCTGTAGGCCATCCCCAGTTTGCGGGTTTACCCCACTGCAGGCATTATGGATATGACTACCAAGGTCCAATTGGGGATCAAGCGTCACTCCAAGATATTTGAGGGAGGTCACGGTAGGGAGAGGAGCCATCTTCGTGGTTGATATGTAGGGAGTTGAAGAGGCTCGTATTTTGCAGAGGAACGAAGAGCATAGCCTGGGTTTTGTTTTGATTTAGGACCAATTTATGGTTGGAGAGCCAGGCCTGGATGTTCCAGAGGTCTTCAGATAAGTGACGGTTTAGTGTGGCTGTATCACAGGAGTGGGTCAGGAGAACCAGGTCATCCGCCATACATGATGACACGGCAGTTTGAGACCACATCAGGGAGATTGTTGATGAACAGGGAAAAAGTAGGGGACCACCCACGGAGCCCTGAGGGACACCAGAGGTGACAGGCCGGGGGCAGAGGACTTTATTGAATTTAGTTAGTTGTTTTCTGCCATATAGGTAGTCAGAGACCCAGTTTAGGTGGTGGGGGACAAACCAAGGGACCTCATCTGCAGGGCAAGCAGGTCGTGGTCAACGAGGTCGAACGCCTTGGATAAGTCAATAGATACCACACCTGAGAGTTTTCCCTGATCCATAGCAGCTCTGATGCTGGAAGAGACTGAGATGAGAGCCGTGGAAGTGCTGTGCCCTTTACGAAAGCCGTGTTGGGCCGGGGTCAGCAGACCATGGGAGTGGATATACTCGAGATTTGTTTGGCGACCACCTTTTCCAGGAGCTTGCTGACAGCAGAGAGGATAGCTATGGGACGGTAGTTGTCAGGATTTTGGGTCGCCTGCTTAGGACAGGGATGACCTTGGCAACCTTCCAGATATCCAGGATCAGTCCCTGGGTAAGGGATAGGTTGAAAATGTGGGCCACCGGGGAGGCTATAAGGGGAGCACCTAGTTTGAGAAACTTAGGCTCCAGATCATCAGGACCAGGGCTAGCATTCTGGGAGAGACCAAGAAGGAGAGACCGCACCTCACTTACCGATACTGCCCTTAGGTAAAATGGAGGGCAGGTCAGACCGGACTCCCATTAGGACGGGGAGGCAGAGCAGTTTGAGTTTTGGGCTGAGGACCCTAGCGGGAGAGCAGAAGGAAGGTCTGTGAAATGAGAGTTTAGGGCATTAGCAATCACGTGAGGATTGTTGCAGGAGACTCCTTCGATGAGCATGTCAGTGACCCCGGAATAGGAGGCGACCGCCAACCAATGATTGATGGTTCTCCAGAACCGTCTGGGGTCTTTATAGAGCTGAGAAGGAGGCGGCCTTGCAGAAGTCGCTTTTGCCCCGATCATTTTTTGCACTCATTTCTGAGTTTTCTGTATTGCTGCAACAGGGCAGTGTCGTGTGAGCATTTTACCTGATGCCAGCATTTATCTCGCTCGCATGTGGAGAGGAGACTCTTCAGCCACTGGGTGGCTGTCCCGAGACCCTACACCTAGTGATAGGGGCATGCCTATCTTGTAGATCCACAAAGATGTTGTGGAACGCGGCGACGGCTGCTGAGGGATCCAGTGCTCTGTAGACTGTTGACCAGTCCGTAAGCCTGAGTTCCTCCAAGAACAGGTCAGGGTTTAACCTGGCAAAATTTCGAACCTGGATGATTTTGTGGGGAACCTTAGGGAAGGGAATATTCCATATACACAGAACCGGAGAGTGGTCCGATATGGCATCGGGTAGGGCCCCTACTGAGGAGATCCTCTCGGGATGGTTTGACATAATCCAGTCCAAGAGGGAGCAGGAAGTGCCATTTGCCTTTCGACGGGTGGGCTCCCTTACCAGTTGTGTTAGGGATCTGGTGGCAAGCAGGGCCTCAAACTGCTTGACGTTTTCCCCGTCCCAGTTTAGGTTAATGTCTCCCAAGATAAGGAGTTCATTTACCCCGGTACTGGGACAGACAGTATCCAGGAGATGGGAGAGGCCCTGCAGCCCGCCCTTAGGTGGGTTGTAGGAGCATACCACGTGCAGTTTCTTGGTGTTGCCAAGCAGCAGCATGGTGTGGAGGAGCTCACAGGTTGACGGCAGCACGGAGGTGTGGTTAATAAGGGATACATTGAGGTGGGCCCTGTAGTAAATCAGGATACCTCCTCCCCTTTTGCTCCCTATTCTGTCCTGCCATTTTAGCTCATAGCCAGGGAGCCTGCAGACCAAGTCGGGAATCTGGGGTTTAAGCCAGGTCTCAGTTATCCCCAGGATGTGAGGCTTGTAGAGAGTGACCCATGCAGTGAGCTCGTCAAGGTTGGGAAGAAGACTCCGAATGTTGATGTGAGCAACTTTCATGCCCTTTTCCCTCCACCATTTCTGAGGAGAGTCAAGGGTGGTGGGGCCAGGATTGACTTCAATGTTGCCAGATAGGGCAATGGACAGTAAGATTAGCCACAGAAGGGGTCCTCTCAGGGGGGACCTTTTGATTTCTGGCCTCCAGACACGACGTCGCTTAATGTTGATTTGGGGCAGGGCGAGTCTGGGCAGCAATCCGCTAGGAGGATAGCGGGGACCAACGGCATTGGCCATAAGGTTAGAGAATGTAAAATCGGTCACAGAGCAGTGGTGGATGGACCTGCCACTGCCACAGTCCTGTACAGGGTCAGTGTCCGAGAGGAGGGGGATGAGTCCCAGGATAAGAGTAGTCAGGAGAACGAAGTGGAGGGGGGGAAATGGAATTCTTTAACAGAGATCATGCCGAGAGGCTGATCTTGGATAGAGCAGGGGGTATACTGTAGGGGACCTGGGAGCAGTGGGGTGACAGAGAGCAGGGCCAATGCAGGAGCCGAGCAAGCTCCAGGGGTAAGGCTACTGACCAGGAGTGATAACAAGCACCAGTGGAGTGGCTACAGACCTGGTGTGATGATAATCTAGCACTAACTGGAGGTCCAAGACGCTTAGCAGTGACAGTACAATTTGCTTAAATAATAGTTTCAGGATACTGAGCAAGTGCCTGAAAAGGTCAAGGAATTGTCACATTAGGAATCAGCAATGAAAAAGGTCAAGGAATTATCACCTTAGGAATTAGCAGTAAAACACATTTGTAACAGCAAAAACACCTTAGAAATTTGCAGTAGTCACAGGATACACAGCAGGTTACTGGAGTGAATATGGGTAGAACAGGGTTTGCAGGCTCAGTGGTCACAGAGAAAGGCAGGACGTAAAGTGAGAACCTGGGGGGTGGGGGTAACTGCGTCTCCACCCCTATCGAGCCAATGGACGAATTAGCTGGCAGAGGGCGGGGTTAGGGCAATGGATTAAAAGTCACCTCTCAACCAGGGCGGGTGGGTGGGCTATTAAAAAAGCCGTTGCTTCTCCAGGGAAATCACCGCTGGGCTGCCGAAACAGTTCTCCTGCAACCAGCAGGGGCACGATTTTAAGTCCAGTTAATTCAGCTTAAGTTTCGGACTGTGGTCTCGAGGAGGCCCACCGGTGCTTGCCACAACAAGCCGGCACCTCCATTCGGGAGCCACGAGAATTCACTGATGAGAGGGCGAGGGAGGGGGTCCCTCCAGGTCAAGGTCTCCCTCTCTCCCCTCCGATTGAGAAACGAAAAAGATTTAGTAGCTGGGGAGCTCCATTTAAGGCAGGAGGACTTGGTTGGAGGGCGATGTCATCAGACCAATCCCCGGCGACACAGGACAAGGGCTACTTTCGGCGCCAAAAGTTGCAGAGGAGCTGTGGACAAAGGACCAAGAGTTCGTCGGTTCACCGTCGCTTCTCCAGGGAAATCGCCGCTGGGCTGCCGAAACAGTTCTTCTGCAACCAGCAGGGGCACGATTTTAAGTCCAGTTAATTCAGCTTACGTTTCGGACTGTGGTCCTGAGGAGGCCCGCCGGTGCTTGCCACAACAAGCCGGCACCTCCACTTGGGAGCCACGAGAATTCACTGATGCGAGGGCGAGGGGGGGACCCTCCAGGTCAAGGTCTCCCTCTCTCCCCTCCGATTGAGAAACGAAAAAGATTTAGTAGCTGGGGAGCTCCATTTAAGGCAGGACGGCTTGGGTGGAGGGCGATGTCATCAGACCAATCCCCGGCGACACAGGACAAGGGCTAGTTTCGGCGCCAAAAGTTGCAGAGGAGCTGTGGACAAAGGACCAAGAGTTTGTCGGTTCGCCGTCGCTTCTCCAGGGAAATCGCCGCTGGGCTGCCGAAACAGTTCTCCTGCAACCAGCAGGGGCACGATTTTAAGTCCAGTTAATTCAGCTTAAGTTTCGGACTGTGGTCCCAAGGAGGCCCGCCGGTGCTTGCCACAACAAGCCAGCACCTCCACTCGGGAGCCATGAGAATTCACTGATGCTGACTTCCTGTATAGTTATAGTACTAGTGTGGCTCTCTCTAAGCTTGACACCCTCTATCATAGAGCCCTCAGATTTATCTCTGATGCTCCTTACTCCACTCATCACTGTATACTCCACTCTTCCTTAGGTTGGAGCTCTCTTAGCTTCAGGAGGCAGAAGAATGCTGTATTATGGGCCTACAAAGCCATCATCCATAAGCTCCCTCAGTACCTTTCAGATTGCCTATCTGTCCTACCAGTATTTACCTTCTGAGAAGTCTTACCTATATATCCCTTTTTATTCCTAAGGTCAGAACTCGCTTCGGTAGATCCACTATAAGCCATGCCCTTCCTGTCCTTTGGAACAATATCCAGAAATCAGTAAGGCTCATAGCATTCTCCCTCTTCAAAGCCATGTTCCTGAGGACTTTCTCAGAGGCCTGTCATTGCTTCAAACAAGGGTCATAGTACTGTTTTATGCCTTTGTTATCTGTCAAGACATTTATCTCCCTATGGGCTCTATTCCTTAGATTAATATCTTAACTCATTGCCTCCACAGGAACACTCTGAAGTTGAAGTATTCATCTCCTGTATACTGTTAACAGTGAATCCTGGGCCTTTCTAAGCAAAATCAAGGCATAAATGGCATGCCGCAAACAAATAATAATAGCACAAAACCCGTAAGCGCTAGACACAAAGTATGAGTGGCAAACTTGTTCAGCATAAATTACCTTTCCAATGTTGGTATGCAAGTAATAATAGGTAATTTAGTTTTTTTTCCTATGCTGGTTGAAACAGCAAAAACCAAAAATCCACTAAAAAATGCACCATAAGCCTTTTTTTGTTGGGAAATATCTAACATAACAAGACCAAATTAAGCATCCAGACATTATATGTAGTTATAAATAATTTGTTTGTAAAAAAAATAGCTATTTCTGTAATATTAAACATAATTTTCCCTCATTTTAGTCAAGGTGTGTTGGTGAGGTTTGAGGGACGAATCTGAACCATACACACCATACCATAAACAAATGCATATAACTCCTAAAGAATACATGATACACACAATGTATTAGCGGCAAAGTTGTTCCACACAAAATCGCCTTTCCAACGGTGCTATGCAATCAACTGTGCTCAGTTCGCTTTTTGTTTTATACTGGCTGAGATAAGCAGAATGCTTGTTTCCTTCAAAGTGTTTAGGTGGTTCTTGATAGACAAAATGTCTGCCATACACACAATGTCATAAACAAACGTGAATAACTCCTAAAGTGAACATGATACACACAAAGTGTCAGTAGCAAAGTTGTTCAACACAACATTTGCTTTCTAATGGTGCTATGCAGTCAATTCTAATCATTTCTTGCTGACAAGTAATACTAAAATGTGAGTGATGTCTGATGTTTCTAGGGCACACAGGAAGTCTGCAGGTTACTTCTGTAGTTGTTCTGGGACACACTGCAGTACATTTGCTGCCACCTACAGGCATATTCTATGAGGCAATGAGTTAAGAGATAGTCACTCCTCCCGCTTACACCATCCTCTGTTGGTTCTCCTGCCCTTTGCTCCCCTTCCCCCCTTAGTCCCCTCCCTTTCACTGCTATGCCTACACCTGTTCATATGCACTCTCCTTCCTTAATCTCTCTTGCACTCAGCTCTGCTTCTCTTACTTTCCTCTTCCTTTATGCCCAGTGATACGGACTGAACCTTGCTTGCTGGAGTGCTTTGAGCTAACTAACACTTTGTATATAGGCCTAATATATGTATGCACCATACTCTTGAAGTTGCATCATACCCTTGAAGTTGCTGTTATTGAAATGTATCACACTGTTGACCTGCTGATGGCTTATTGTCCCATCCTTGCCCTCTGACAAACTGTACGTATGAATCAAATTTTGTCTATGGATTTATTATACACTACATCTTCCTGGCCCATACTTCTTACACCTGTACTTAAGTAATCTCTGTTGTATATGTGATGTACGCCAGTCTACTTATATGTTCTAATGATTATCTTACATTGCTGACCCACTATCTGTACATATATTATCCTTGCCTTGTATACGTTATTATATGCTCAATTTATGTTATTTATGTTATATGTTATTACATGCTTGATTCATGGCCTTGTGGCTACTGTACTGTTCCCAGGTCCATCTTGCAAATGAGCTTGTCTCAATGGTGTTCCACCTGGCAAAATAAAGACATTGATTGATTGATTGATTGATTGATTGATTGATTGAGATGATTGAAATGGTAATATGGTGAAGCCAAAATTGTGGTCCCCTCAAACAGAGGAGACTACAAATGCTCCCCTCCAATCACCAGTCCAAACAACATTAGCTGAAGAGCATGCCACTAATACAAGCTGCCATAGCCTGAATCCAAAATGCACTACACGGCCGACCAGCAAAACACACAGGGAGAATGCAGATCACTGTACAGCCAGTTCTCCAAATCCATCAACTGATCCTCTTCTCCTCAGTCTCACCAGTCCGTTGATGAGACAGCAGCAGCACCTCAGCTTTGGAGCACAGATTCAGTATGGGTCAGATATCCCAAAATAAATGAGCACCTGCCAACGACTGGCAACAGATTAGTTTGAAAATGCCTCAGCATCTCAAATAGGGGTTTCAAATGAGCAGGAGTACCAGGCCACTTTCCCTAACTAAAAACACAAAAGCTAAACTCCTAATCTACACTTATAACTGACTAAACTATACTCAAACCCTATCTAACTACTAACTAATAAACTTCACAAACTTAAACAAATAGACTGCCAAACAAATAAAACAGACTGCTGAACAAGGTTAACAAAAAAAATTAACAAATAAAACAAGCTTAACAACTCTGCAATGAGCGCTGTGCAGACACTCAGCCCAGAGTGGCAGCCATTTGTCAGATCTCCAGAGTGAGGGTAAGTGTTGCAATTATGTACAAATGCATGCAGCATGAATGTACCCATCAACATTTTATATATACTAAAAATAATTGCACAAATAAAAAGATTAGACAAAAGAGGTGGTGAAGGGAGCAAAAGCTCAGAAATAGGAAAGGATAGCCAACAAGGTACTGTAGCTAGAGGGGATGAAGTCCTACAGATACATACAGTAAGTTAGAAAAAGAAAGCAAGGGGAGGGATAGTGAGAACAAGAAGGGTGGCAGGGGGAGACTGTGCAGAATAGGACAAGAATAAAAAAGCTGCCATCCTGAACAGGTACTTCTGCTTAGTCTTCACAGGGTGTGTGGGAGGGTGGAGACCACCAAGAAGTAGCAGGAACAAAGTGTGGCAGTGAGGTGGATACAAGCCCATTTTCATAGGAAAGAGTCTGAATGAGGACAAGGCTATAGGACTGAATGGAGTACACCAAAGGATACTAAAGGAACTCAGTGAGGTGCTAGCTGCCCCCGATGACTTTATACAATAGTTCGCTGGAAATAGGCATGGTTCCAGAGAATCAGAGAAGAGCACACATTGTCCCTCTACATGACAGTGGCAGAAGGGAGGAAACTAGCAACCATATGCCGGTCAGTCTCACTACAGTGGTAAGGAAATAACTGGAAATTCTTCTTAAGGAAAAGCTGGTAAAGTACTTTGAACAGTGCTGAGTGAAAATAAAATGTTGTTGGTGGAATTACCATGAAAGTCAGAATTCCATGACATTTTGGAATGTATTTTGGAAACTGTCATTGAAATTCTGACATACAATGGCAGAATGAATGTATGAATTACGGATAGATGTATTAAATTTTGGAAAGAAATTCTGCAGAACTAATCACTGTCAGTGATCAGTTCTGCAGAATTTTCCACAGTTTCATACATTAATCCACAATTCATGCATTCATTCCAAAGTTCACTGAGTCATTGAACTGCACAATGAATATAGGACTTGCAGAAACCAGCAGGAACACCTATGACACTCTTGCTGCAACAGGACTAGCTAGCACCCAGAAGGCTAGTGAATTTTTTTTTCACAAACTAGGGGCCCTGTATTCATAGTCGGCTGGCTAAGCACGCAAAACAGTTCACTGCACAAAAAAATGGTCCGGCTGGCTCTGGCACCATATTCAAACAGAATGTGTGATCCAAATTGACCATGCAGTCTGTTTGAATATCATACCCTGGTCACACAGTGCACAGCAGGGGGTCACTATGTTTGGCACAGTGCAACCAGGGTGTGGGACTGATGACTACCCATAGAGGTACAGCATGGCATACATTGGTTTGTCCCCATGGGTGATATTCAGCCCAAATATGCAGGTGAGCCCATTGGGCATGACTGGCACAATAGGACCATTTGCATGCCCATTATGTGCTCATCTGCATGCATGTGTCTCTGTGGAGTGCACTGGCCCATTCCCCCCAGTCCTGATCCATGTTATGTTAATACAATACATCCATGATCCCTATTGCCCTGGTAGTCTAATGGTCTCCCCTCCCAAGCCCCGATCACCATTATGTTATTAAAATACATCACCGATCCCCGTTTCCCTGTAGTCTACTGTTGCCCCCCTCCCAAGCCCGAAACACAGTGAAAATTATATATCCCCTAATCCCCATATCCCTGTTGCTGTAGTGGTCCCCCCAGCTCCAATCACAGTACTATTATTAAAATACATCCCCAATCCCTGTTTCCCTGGTAGTCTAGTGGTCTGCCCCTCCCTGAGCCCTCACCCGTATAATTATAAAAATGTCCCCAGTCCCTGATAGGCAATTGGCTCTCCCCACTCCATTAGGCAGTGACCCTGCCCCGCTCCCCCCATCCAATCAGAGATGGCGACTAGCACAGCCAACCCACTCCACCATGGCCAGCCACTGACTGACCTGAACAGGAGCATGTACAGTATACAGTACACTGACCGGTCAAACAATGGGCATGTACTATATACTGTACACGCTCCTGTCAATTCAGACAGTGGCTGGCCGTGGCAGTGTGGGGGCTGTGCCAGTCACCTGCTCTGGTCGGGTTGAGGGCGGGTGGTGGGCCACTTGACTACCAGGGCCTCGGAACATTTCTATAATTATACGGACTGGAGCTCCAGGAAGGGGGACCACTAGACTACTAGAGAAATGAGCATTGGGGATGTATTTTAATAATAGTACTGTGATTGGGGCTGTGGGAGGGGACCACTACAACAACAGGTATACAGGGATTAGGGAATTTATATAATTTTCATTGTGTTTGGGGTTGGGGATGGGGGAAACGCTAGACTACCAGGGTAACGGAGGATGGGGTGTTTTGTTATCATGTCATTGACTGGGGCTGGGCCGGGACCGCAAATCTGCCAGGGTAAACATCCCTAAACAGTGGGCAGCTAGGTCTGTGCACTAGTTAGGGCAGAGTTTCAGAAGTGTAATTCTGTGCCAGTGCTGGGGGATGATTTATGCTTCTGAAATATTTCAGTATTGTGCTTTGATACATATGCATGAGGCACCCCTCATTTGCATAGGTGCAGCACAATATTATGTGTGTCAGCACTGTCGGGGTGGACCGAGCATCTGTGCCCTTTGAATATGGGCATGCCCCTGACAGCTGGTGCATTTCCAGGTATGGCAGCACATCCTGGGTTGCGCCCACGCATACACTTTGAATATGGGGGCCTACATTTTCATATTAGATGAAACAGATGTGCCACTTGTCACCCAGAGTACAAAATATATTCAAATGAACAGGCAGAGAGGAAATAATGGCATCCACATTTTATCAAGAACACAGAATAAGTACAAAATTCACAAATATAATTCCAAAGGCAACTTTGCCAGAATGGCTGTGCACTCATTGGGCATAGATATCATCTGACTGTAAAAAGTATTTGCTTCCCTTTTCAAAGCCTTGGTATAGAAATAGGGCTAAAACAGTGCATTCCAGTTATAAACAAGATTTAGCAATAAAGTGCAAAAAACAAAGCAGTCTCAGCCATATAACTGTGATATCAGCTGTGCAAATGAAAATATCAGTTTCAAATACCACTGGAATCAAATGTAGAAAAAGTTCATAGTGGTTAATAATACATCGTGTTGTAGCTTGATATTGCTAATGCTCCAAAAAATATAATTAGACATAACAGGATAGAAGTCCCAGATTAGATGCCAAATAGCTAGTAATAAATAAGCAACCCACAACAGGGTATGGTGTTATTGGGGATTAATCAACACCCCGGGTACATTGTGAGGCATGAGGCCACAGGTCGAGTGCCCTCACAGCACTCAGGGTGCTGATTAATCCCCACTAACCCCATAAACTGTAGTTGGTTATTGGGCTTATAATATGGGGTCAATGAAGAAAGAAAAATATTTCACAGAGAGTGATTTTAAACTACTGAAAATACAAGAAATGTGCCCGTATCCTGCTGAGATTTGAAATAGTTCCCAAGAACTACAGAAACTGGACCAGAGGCTGCAGCACAGAACAGCAGACAGAGAGACAGAAGACTGTGTGTTGCTGCCACTGTCTGTCTGTCTCCCTTTGAAGTGCTGTAAAAATGTGCTGTCTCCCCACTGCTCCCTATGTGCTGGTGAGAGTGGAACTGAATACAGACACAAAGAGAGAGGCATACACTCAGAGGACACTGCAAATACTGCTGATGGCCCCCTATCACTCGTGCTGTCTCTCTCTCACTCTCTCTCTCTCTCTCTCTATCTTTCTTTCTTTCTTTTTCTCTCTACAGGGGGTGAAGTGACATCCTATGGGGGGCATGCAAATGTACTACTAGGAGTGGAATATGGTGCCTCTCAGGAGGGCACAGTACAGTGACCACAGTCATTCACTCTCTCCCGCCTGGGCACACAACAGAATCCGCAATCTGCTGCTTTTGCTCCCTGTGTCAGAGGAGTGCATATTGTGCATTGTCAGTGGGTGGGTTGGGTTCCACCACTCACCAAGGCAAACCGGCCGTGGGGGGAAGGGCACAAAGCCTCCACACTGTCACAGTCTCTCTGTTGCATGTCACATGGAGTGCCTTCAACAGTGAATGGAGACAGAGAGAGGATTTCAATGTATTGCCCCAGTGTAAAAGACATCACAGAGAAGACACTGTATGGGAGAAGTGTGACTGAACATGTCACTCTCTCTCTGGTGCTGGCTGCAGCCCACTCGCCCCCTCCAATTCCCTGTTTCTCCCCAAGTACATGATGATGATGATGATAATGAAAAAATTGTATTTTTATACAGGAAACAATTTGTTAAGAGTATTATCCCTATTTACAGCAACGTCCTGTACAGTTACATAGAAGGCACATTAGTATATTTAATAACAGTATACATGTTTACTCAAAGTTGTACACTGTAAGGTAAGAACATCTATTTTATGAAAAGCATGTACGGGTGGAACTTAATTATTTTTTTCAAATGCAGCTTGAATTTGGTGAATGAATTCATGTAGCCTTTAAGCCAGTTGGGCAAAATGTTCCATACCTCCGCTACTCGGTGTCTCTTTGTGTCCCTTATCTGTCTTCCTGAAATGCTGTCATTTAAGCAATGTACCACGGGAGAGTGTTGGTAATGCCAGGATTTACCCACACCTGGTGTGTTGTTTGGTCACAAGGTGCAGCTGAGTGAACAAACACACCAAGTGTGGGTGAATCCTGGCATCACCAACACCCTTGAGGGGCATATTGCGATTATACAATGTACCCTTTGTTTTTGGAAACAAAAGAAATTATGAAATTATTTTTTTATTTCAGTTTGAAGTATTTTTAGTGAATGTATTGCTTCTCCAGTAAAAAAAATAGTCCTTGGCTGCTAGGGATGCAGTCTTGGGTTACTATTGGGCCATTTGGTTTTCTGCCCATTCCCAGGAGTGTTTTGGAATTTTGAGCACAATGTTTTTACTGGTGCAGAAGACGTTCTAAGCTGTATCTCATGTCAGCACTTGACTGTGTCCCAGCTCTGTTTTTTTTATTGTAGGTAGAAGTCGGGACACAGTTCTGCAGTTGCTTAATTTCTTTTTTTGTTGTATTGTGTTGATGATTGGCAGAGGTTCACGTATTCCGTCCGTGGTTCTGTTCAGCTTTTGGGAGATGAAGCAAACTTGTTTTTTATTTATTTATTTTCTCTCTGCCTTGACCTCCGGAACAATGGAGAGGGTCTGAGGCGAGAGGGTGCAGAGCAGAAACTACCAGAATAATTGAAATGTGTGGAGTACTGCTTTGAATGCTGTTCTGGTCCCTCTCATTGGCTCCCCTGGGTCCGGAGGGTGAAGATGCCAGAAAATGGGGATGAGGAATCAACTTAGGTGAGCTGAGGAAGGTGTCACGGATGAAAGATAGTGTTACAAAAATAACTTTTGTGGTTTGAACGGGGCTTGTCTATCAGAGCTGAGCAAAGCAGTAGTTCAGGGAGATAGCAGTGTATCAGGGAGTGTTATTTTTGCCAATTCTGGGTTTCTGTTGGTCATAGTGATTTCTGGTGGGGTTACTGATTCAGCTGCCTGGTGGCTGGAACCTCTTCCCGTGGGGTGATAGTAGGATTTACAATGGGAGAGGGGTGCCAGTCAGCCAATCAGGATGAAGGATTTGCATTCTGTTTGAGTGCTTATTGTATAATACTGTTTTTTTCATGATAATGGGACTGCTCTTTACTACTGATGGCTTCTGCGCAACAATGTATGGAAGGAGCGTGAGTGACCATGTCACTCTCTCTCTCTGGCTTCAGCCTACTCACCCCTTCAATTCCCGTCTCTCCCTAACTACCTCCGGAATCTGGTGTCTCTGTGTAACTTTCCCTGAGATGCTGTCATTATCGATTTTTAACTACTGATGGCTTCTGAGCAACATACAATTAGTAGAAAAGTGGCACAGATGGGGAAGGGGAGTCTTGTTCATGACATGTTTTGAGTGGAGCTGTATTTGCTCCTCACAAGTGAATTACTGTTAATGTACTAAATGATTTTCTGTATTTGCTATTATTTTACCCTGTGAGCAGTACAGAGATCAATTAAGTGTGAAAGAGAAATGGAAATTTCATGTCTGCCTAAAGGAACACTATGTTTCTCGTGTGATACTTCATACCAAGTCTATCAAAATGCCAGAGCTCGCCTGTAGCCAGGACATTCACATTCTCTGCTGCTCGTGTCTGCCAACCTCAATGGCTGCCACGCTGTTTTACTTTTGCTCAGGAGGCAACAAGTCCTGACTCTCCTGAGGGATCTTGCACCGTGGACATTTCACAGCAGCTGGGCATATACCACTGATTAGATGCTGCTAATCCAATCAGATGTCTGCTTTTCCTGACCCCATGTTATAATAATAATTAACAAACAAAAAAAAAAGTGATGTAGCAACTGGTGCTTGCAGTCTAATAAACAAAGCAAAGGTGTAAAGGTGTGTTGTAGTAAACTTTCAGATGAAGTAATCACATAAAACTGCTGATTCCTAAAAGGCTAGAGGTAGAACATCTGGTATACATTGCAGCAGAGACTGATTGTTGTTTGAAAATCCAATTAGCTGTATGAAATCAAAGTGCAAAACTAGTGCAGTGCTGCTTTTCAGTACACTTCACATCTAAACACTCATTCCAAAGCTGCATAAGGCAATATGGCATTAAAGCATTGTACTGTACTGTACTGTACTGTACTGTACTGTACTGTGGAAGTGCTTCATGTTGTGCAAATAAAGAAAAAAGTGCTAGTGCAGTTTGAATATTTATGAGATGTTGGGAGTGAGGCGACAGACAATCCATGGCAATTCACTGAGGGATCGTGGCTGAACAGCTTTTGGATCCAATTTAAAAGTGAAAGTCCAAGACTAGATACAGGTAACTATTTCAAAGGACAAAAGTCTCTTTTCATGGCTCAGACTTAAATAAAAAGAAATGGCTCTGTGAAAGAGAAAGCCAGCTCAAAACAGTCACGGTTGTCTGTAAGAAAAACAACAAGCATTTGTCAATGCCGAATGTTTGCTTACTGGCATTGGCAGTGGTAGTGTAGAAGTTACAGAGCTGCGTAATAGGAATGGCAGTGAAGTATTGAACTGAAGCCAACCCCACCACCACCCTGCAGAGAGTGACAGGCATTGGGGTGTGCATTTGGGTCGTCAGGCATAACAGCCACGCCATTTCACCACACCCCACTCTGCAGAGACTGACAAGTGTGACGTGTTCCTTGGGGTCTTTGGCCCTTATGCGCACCCCATTTCATTAGGAAATACGGTGAGATGGGTGCGATATAGGAGAATGGGGTGAAGTTTGGGGCCGAAGAGTCCAAGGCATACCTCGATGCCTCTCAGTGACTGCAGGGTGTGGAATGGTACGAGCATCACAGGCAAGAATCCCAAGTCACACCCCTGATTCCTGTCATTCTCTATAGGGTTGGGCGATTTAAATGAAAAGCCTAATACCTCAGGCATTCGTTGGTATTTTAACTTCAAATTTTCAGCATGTTTGGTTTGTGATCCCACCTCATGAACAGGGGGAATATCAGTTTGGTAGCCGAAAGCTGCTTATGCACAGTGACTACGGCATTTAGCACCACAGGTGCAAAAATATTCCGAACAGGCTGTAAAAAATGACAGCTGTACTCTTTCATGGGGAGGTGTAAAAATGGCTATGTTGCAAATGTGTAGTAAAAATATTTTAAAAAAAGGTGAAGTCACGAACGACATAGAAACTGTGCAACTATCAATTCGTTGTATAACTAGGTTGGGGATATTTTATAGCAGATTGTCAACTCAGGCATTTTGGTGCCTCCGATCATGAACAGTGTCACTGTGATTTTCTTTATCTGTGCCGAACAATGATTTCCCACAGCGCTAACACGCATCTCTGCACTGAAAGTGTGAAACACACTTCGCCATGTTGTGAAAAAATGCCAGCTGTACTGTTCATAAGGAATGTTGAAAAATGCCACTAGTGAAAATCTGACTGAAAATATTACAAAGTCATGAAGTAACGAGGATGCGTGAAACTGCACAATGCTCACTGTAACACAGTCATTTTATGGACTTTGTCACCAAATTTTCAACATAGCCATTTTAAGACCTCTGCTCATGAACAGTGTAACTGTGAGTTTCTTAATCTGTCCTAAACATTGCTTTCGACACCAACAGCACCATTGTGTGCTACATGTGCGATAACACATTTTGGGAGAAATATGAAAATTGCAGCTGGACTGTTCATAAGGAAGTTTAATAAATGGACATGTTGAAAATCTAGAGTGAAAATATTAAATCTGCAAACTTACGAGCATGCATAGAACTGTGCAACGCACGTCTAAAGTAATTTTAGGCATTTTTCACCAAGTTTTCAACATAGCCATTTTAAGACTCTGCTCTCTGACCAGTGTCACTGTGGTTTTGTTAATGTGTCCCATACATTGAGTTTGCACACTGACTGCACCATTGTGCGCATATGGGCGGAAACACGTTTTGGTAGGATGTGAAAAATGACAGCTGTACTGCTCATAAGGAGGTGTGGAAAAATGGCAATGTTGGAAATCTGGAGTGGAAATATTGAAAATTCGCAAACCCTCTGACGTGCGTGGGAACTGTGCAACCCTTACTCTCAACAGTCATTTTAGAAATTCTGTCACCAAATTTGCAACGTTACCATTTTAAGATCTCTGCTCATGAACAGTGACACTGTGATTTTCTTAATGTGTCCCATACACTGAGTTCGCACAACGACTGCGCCATTGTGCGCTACATGGGTGGAAACACATTTTGGGTGAGATGTTTAAAATAACAGCTGTACTACTCATAAGAAGGTGTGGAAAAATGGCAATGTTGAAAATCTGGAGCGGAAATATTGAAAATTCGCAAACCTATGAGCGTGCGTAGGAACTGCGCAATGCACGTTCGTAAAACAGTCATTTTTAGGAATTTTTTCACCAAATTTTCAACATAGCCATCTCAAGACCTCTGCTCATGAACAGTGTCACTGTGATTTTTTTAATTTGTCCCCTACATTGATTTCGCATACCGACTGCGCCATTCTGCACTACAAGGGTGGAAACACATTTTGGGTGAGATGTGAAAAATGACAGCTATACTACTCATAAGATAGTGTGGTGAAATGGCAATGTTGAAAATCTGGAGTGAAAATATTGAAATTTCGCGAACTTACGAGCCTGCGTAGGAACTGCGCAATGCACGCTCATTAAACAGTCATTTTTTGGAATTTTGGCACCAAATTTTCAACATGGGGGTTTTGGGCCCCCTTCTCATGAATGATGTCACTGTCATGGCAGTATTCAGTCCCGAAGGGTGATTTCACAGTCACTGTGCAGTCACTGCGCGAAATCACCCTTCAAGCCTGAATAACTCCATGACAGTGACATCATTCATGAGAAGGGGTCCCAAAAACCCCATGTTGAAAATTTGGTGCAAAAATTCCCAAAAATGCCTGAGATATGCAATAAAGTTGAAACCCCCCTATCTAGCCCATTATACAGCTTACCGGCATTTCCTCAGTTCTCGGTCGGCTTTGAAGAGTGCAGACGTGTTCCCGGTCCAGCGATGATCGTCGTGCCAACCTCTGGAGGTAAGTATGGGGTGAGGGGGTGGGAGACTAGGTGCAGTGGTGGGTGCGGTTGTGGAGGCTTCGGAGACGCTCTGGGACTGTTTTTGTTTTGCAGGGAAAACAAAAAAGACATCGTGGATTGCTGCTGCTGGGGTGGGCTCCCAGCATGGCACCAGGACTTGGGGGCGTTTCAGCCGACAGGGATTGGGCACCCCTGGCCGGCAAAAAATTAAAAACAAACGCTGGATTATTTGCCACGCTGGGTGGGCTCCAGCGTGGCACAGGACTTTGGGGAGGGCGCCTTCAGCCGACGGGGTTGGGCACCTCAGCAACAAGTTGGATTGCCACACTGGGGTGGGCTCCCAGCGTGGCATCAACTACTGGGGGACCGAGATGATGCAGCTGAGCCGAGGGGACTGGGCACCCGTCAACTATCGCCTGCGTGGCGGGGCGCGCACGCCAGTGGCTGGGGAGCTGCGCGCGTGAGCAGTTCTTCATCGCTGCTCACTCAAGCGTAGCTCCCCTTTCAACTGGGGACATACTGCATTTTGAGCGTCATAGACAGCTCCAAAATGCATTGGCTTACAGGGGCCGCGCCTGCCAGCACAGTGCCTGAATTGGAGGAGGAGGTGACACACCTCTGAAATCTCCGATGAAGGCACTATGTTTCTTGCACATGCGTGCAAGCAAACATAAAAATGAGGTTATTGTTTATAATTGAGTGGGAAGATGCCTTAGTTGGGTGCGTCCTGACAAAGAGGTGTGTCCCCCATACTAATTGCCCTTCTGTGCTACTAAAGCAAACTCCTTTTGCCAATTAGCACTAATTGTTATTTTTCTTCAGACTACTGTGACGGTTTTGAGCACTTTAAGCACTCCTTCTCTACTTCTAATAGATACTACTCCTTATTATGTGGCTCACCACTATTCCTGTTTTCCAACTGGGAGTTCAGATAAAACTTTTACACTCCTTGAACTTTGACTCCATTGCATCAGCTTCTTAGCAGTCCTGTCTTTCCCTTTCACAGAGCCGCTTCTTTTTACTTAAAGAGCACTAGTCATGCTCATTTCCATAGTCATCTAGAAGCCCCCCACATGTAGTTAAACTGCATCAGAGTTTCACTGAGCATGTTTTACAGTAATTTCTTTTTTCTTTCAATTTTGAGAAGGGGAAGGAACTGTAAATAAATACCAGCAACCCAATCTCTTCCTGGCCCAGTTTACTCCAGTGCTGCCCCTGTGTTGTCCCTGCACTCCTACGTTTTCTGAAGAAAGGAGTTTTTAGACCACAGGGGAGCATTCCATCGATTGCAATGGAAGCGTCATGTAAAACAGGGCTTTTTTTATTTTAGGGGGTTACCAAGGACGCATCAAAGCCACAGCTCAACTAACAAGGCTCTTGTGCTCACGCTCAGCCAGCCATTTCTCCCCAAATCTAGACTACTTGGACACAAAAGTCACTGCTTCTTCGTATGGTTTCTGGTGCAGACCCTGCACCATTTTAGTTGCAATCCTCTGGACTGCCTCCATCCTGTCTCTGTCCTTGCAGAGATGGGGTCTCCAGAACTGCACAAATGATGTACTATTTACCTTTGTTTATTACTTAAGCAATATACCATGCCAGTATTTACCCACACCTGGTTTGCTGTTTGGTCACAAGGTGTAGCCGAGTGAGCAAACACACCAGACGTGGGTAAATCCTGGCATCACCAACACCCTCAAGGGACATATTGCGATTATACGATGTACCCCTTGTTTTTGTACACACAAGAAATTATGAAAAATAGTTTTTTGTTTCAGTTTGAAGTATTTTTAGTGGATGTATTGCTGCATCAGTAAAATAAAAATAGTCCTGGGCTGCTAGGGATGCAGTCTTGGGTTATTAGGGGGCCGTTTGGTTTTCTGCCCATTTCCCGGAGAGTTTTGGAATTTTGAGCACAATGTTTTTACTGGCGCAGGACACGTTCTATGTTGTACTGCATATCAGCACTTGACTGTGTCCCAGCTCTGTTTTTTTTATTGTAGGTAGAAGTCGGGACACAGTTCTGAAGCTGCTTAATTTCTTTTTTTCTTGTATTGTGTTGATGATCAGCAGCAGTTCACATATTCCGTCTGCGGTTCTGTTCAGCTTTTGGGAGATGAAGCAAACTTGTTTTTTATTTATTTATTTTCTCTCTGCCTTGACCTCTGGAACAATGGAGAGGGTCTGAGGTGGGAAGCTGCCGAGCAGAAACTGCTGGAATAATTGAAATGTGTGGAGTGCTGCTGTGAATGCTGTTCCGGTCCTTCTCTTTGGCTCTCCTGGGTCCGGAGGGTGAAGATGCAGGAAATGGGGAAGATGAATCAACTTAGGTGATCTGAGGGAAGTGTCATGGATGAAAGATTGTGTTACAAAAATAACTTTTGTGGTTTGAACAGGTCTTGCATATCAGACCGGGAGCAGAGCAATAGTTCTGGGAGATGGCAATGTATCGGGGAGTGTTCTTTTTGCCAGTTCTGGGTTTCTGTTTGTCGTAGTGATTTCTGGTGGGTTTACTGATTCAGCTGTCAGGTGGCTGGCACCTCTTCCCGTGGGGTAATAGTAGGATTTACAATGGGAGAGGGGTGCCAGTCAGCCAATCAGGATAGAGGATTTGCATTCTGTTTGTGTGCCCATTGTATAATTCTGCATTTGATTCCAGCAGTATTTGAAATTGGTCTTTTTGTTTCCACAACTACTATCACAATGATATAACTGAGACTGTTACATTTTTTGCACTTTATTGTTAAATCTTGTTTAAAACTGGAATGCACTGTTTTAGCTCTATTGCTATATTGAGGTTTTAAATAGGAAAGCAATATGTTTTCCAATTGGATCATGATGATATCTACAGACAGTACTTGCACAGCCATTCTGGTAAACTTCCCTTTGGGACTATATATGTGAATTTTATACTTCCACTGTTTTGTTTTGCTTTTTGATAACATGTGGATTCTATTTATTTCCTTTCTGTGTTTTCCTGTTTGTTTGAATGTGTTTTGCTCTCTGGATAATGAGCCATGCATCTGTGGCATCTAATATCAAATGGTAGTCCTGAATATTTTTTTTCACTGTTCTTATTTTGCTAGGACTGCCACAGGAGGAGTTTAGTAGGGGTATCTGCTATATTCCCATTTGATTTCCCACTGGGAGCAGGTGCACCTGGAGGCTGTTCAAACAAAGTTTTGCAGCACTCCAGGTCTGGAAATTAATGGAAGCAGTCAGGGGATTTAGTGCAAGCAGGTTTATTGCTCCAGCAGCTCTGTTCCCTTAGCACCTCAGCCAAACAATTGGGCCTTCAACAGAGGGTGTGTTAGCAGAGATCAGGTGCTACCTTTAAACAGGTAACCTTAAAGCGGTACACACAGGTAAGTCGTTCTTCACTTGTGGTCATACCTTAAACCAAAAAACTCATTACACATGATTAAAAATTTTATAAAATCATTTAAGCTGAGACAACTTATAAGCCCAGTGGTAAAAGATAATGCAATTTATACAATGGCATTAAAGAATCCTGGGCTCCGATTGGTCAGACTAGGATTGGACCTGTGATGTCATCCCAGTACAACATCATGGGTCTAATCCCAGCACGCAGCTGCTTCAGAGATCCCCGTTCGGCAGTGGCTTCAGAGATTCCCACTCGCAAGCTGCTGTGAGTGTTAGCCTTTTCAAACAGTAGCACAAAATAAAAGCCCCAGCACTCTGCCCCCCAAGGACTTCACCGCCCACCGAAATGGCTGCTATTTTCAACCTTGTCGTTTTCATGCCTTAGAAGAAAAAACACAACTTGTTCCAGAAAGTGCTGCTACATGTACTGCTTGCTTGTTCTCACAATGGTGTTCCACGATACTCATGCTTGACCTACCAATTCTCCTAGAATCTAGACTACATGGACACAAAAGTCACTCCTTCCTTCTTTAAAAATACTTTACAGGAGAGTAAACTTTACTCCCCAAACAACTATCCACCAAATGAAGAACTTACCCAGTCCCTCTCTAGAACTCAGAAGGGTCAGCCCACATTTATTTATTTATTTATTTATTTATTTATGACTTTCTTAACCAGGTAAGTGCACTGGTCCAAGGGACTGTTTACAGGCATGATCCTGGCCAAAAGGCCACTTATAAGTCATCCCAGTGGTGCTGAGAGTTGGGGCGCTAGATGCTACACCTTGCAGCATTCTGGAGACCCAGGTTTGGATGCGAGCCCGGGTTGTCAGGGATCAGCAGGGGAGGGATAGGATTGAGTGTCCGGAAGGACTGCTCTCCTACTCCGGGGAGGGTTGCGGGCTGCCACTGCTCTGCAGTGGCTTCTGGTAACAACCGCAGGCACTGACAGAGCTGGTGCATGCAAGAGGTGGAGTGCAGTGGAAGTTGGCATATAGTGGCTCTGACGTCATTGTACATCTGCACACCGGGGGAATCTGTGGAGGAAAATGGCAGTACTGTCCGCGGCAGCTTAATGTCCACACTCCTTTCCCAGTGAGGCCTGGTATGCATGGGAGCACACCGGTATTGATTCCTGGCCTGGCATGGGGATACTGTAAGGGGAGGTCCCTCTTGAAGGTACAGCTGCATATGCCAGGTGGTGTGTGGTTGTGCCTCTGGGGTCATTGGTGGAAGTGGAGTGGTGGTTGGATAATGGTAGGTCAGTGGCTGCAGGAGGATAAAAATAGTTGTGATAAAAAAAGGCACGTATAAGATAGAAGTACAGAGTGAAAAGGCAAACAGAAAGTTGCATTGGTATAAACACCAAAACATTCCCTCCTTGGTATTTCAGAACAGCAGCACTTCACTGCACTTTGCAAGAAACTGATCATACCCTCCTGACAATCTCTGATCTTCACACAGATGGGAAAAAATTACAGCAGTAGCACACTACAAACCCATGGTGACCAAGAGGGAGCGGTTAACTGCAGTACACTAAAACAAGAAGGAAGTCATCTTAAGGGGGACCAATATGCAACAACAGCACCCCCTTCTGGGCACAATGACATTGTGGACTTTTATTTTAAATTAATGCTCCTTCACATACAAAAAATCAACTGAAAATAAAAAGAAAAAGAAACAATTCTTGTATTTTTTCTGTTTTTACAAGTGACCCATTGTATAATAACAATAATGCACTCCAGGATGTGTGTTGTGCTTGGGATGACATCACACCTTGCTGTTGAATGCACTTGGCCTTCAGCTTCATGCCCAACCACGCAAGGCATGATGTTATCCCAGCAGAACACACACTCTGTCATGCATTATTGCTTAAACATATATCAAAAATTATATTTAGAAATCTTGGGTAACCATTGCGAGAAAGACACATGGGAGGTCAAAAGGTCAGGGAAAACAAACATGGAATTTTGGGGGAGAAGGGGGGAAATCCCAAAATAGTATCCAGGTACTGACTTTAAAGTGTACTTCTTAGGTCAACATTAGATTAATCAGTTTAATTTTGAAACAAAGGTCACAGGTTATTACTTTAATAAAATTTTAGTTTTTGTATGGGATCCCATATTCCAAATCATCTATCAAAAGAAAAAGCCCCCTGAAGAGGAAGTCTTCTAAATCCTTTGAGCTTCATGACCTAAAAGAGAAGAAAAACAAATAGAATTAATGGATGTACTTAATTATGTATGTTTTAAATGCATTTTAAAAACTTTCAATATTACTACTATTATCTGACCTTTACTTATCATTATTTGGAATAACACACACTACATTAACATAGAGAGATGAAGACACAGGTGAAAACTAATTTTTCACCAAGCGTTACACATAAGCAGAAGTAAAACTACCCAAGGCATGGACTCTTTCTATGTTTTTTTAATATAGGGAGTAAAATCTACTTCTTCATTAAACCATGTTGGTTGGACTGTGTCCACTGACACTATCCATCTTGTTTCCTTCTGATTTCATTTATTCAGCCAGTCACCCCCTCTCTCCAGAGGTAGAACTGTATCTAAGACCATAAATTTAAGCTGGGATGGATCTGAATCATGGGATTCAGTGAAATGACTACTCAATGGGCTACAATCGCTCTGATTAATCATGACCCTGATGTGTTCTTGTAGTCATGTTTATAAAGGCCTTATCATTCTTCCTACATAATGTTTGATACACGTGTGCAAGTTATATGCACAACAAAGCCAGTTAGACAAGAGATAAAGTTTCCTCACTTTAACCTTACTTTGATTGGTGTATGACTGTAAATATCTTCTTTCTGGGCATATCTGCACACATTGCAGTGGCCTCATCAGAAAAATCCATTAGGTTTTGGAGGCAGCCATGTAGTTATCCTATGTCTGTCAGATCTAAAGTGACTCCTAAGTAACATTTCTTTGTTGTTTTTGGCTTTTTTAAATGTTATTCTTGTTTTTTTCCACAACCTTATCTTTTAATTGGCTATCTGTTTTTAATATGTGCCAATGTTTTTGTATTTTATTCCCTACATGGCCTGATATTCTGTTGTGTTTTGTGGAAAATGTAATGCTCTTATTTTCCTGGTCATCTTTCTGTTTGGGTCTTAATAGACATTCCCTGTCAAGTATGTTAACTTTTCTTAGTGCTTCTGTGAGCACATCCACCCCATAGTCTCTCTCCCCGAATCTGTTAATCATGTCATCGGCTTGTTTTTCAAAATCCTTTACATTTGAACAATTTTGTTTGATTCTTATCAGTTGTCCATACAGTATGAGCTGATAAGTTTCTGGGGGTGGGCACTGGTGGCATGTAGAATGGTGTTAGCAGCAGTGGATTTTCTATATCCTATTGTCTCTATCGCCCCTTTCTCTGCTGTTTTAAGTTCAATGTCAAGAAATAAAACTCCTTTTTTGCAAGAATTACTTGCAGCGTGAAAGCTTGACATGTTTGTTTCATGTGGGGGTGCTACCGTTTGATTAATAAATTATTATTTAACATACTCTAGAGTTGAGTCCTGCTATTTTGGGAGTATTGAGATGAATTTCAGCTGTTGGTATTGTATTTGCCTTTTTTCTTCAGCTTCTCCATTGATTTCCTAAAGCCACTGCTTGCTGTTAGTTGTTACTGGTAAACCGAAAACACTCTGTTGTGTTGTTTAAATAGACAATGAAGTCAGTGAACTCTTCTTCCGTGCCATCCCATATGCAGAGTATATCATCAATAAAGCAGTGCAATTTCACTACTTTATTGACAAAAAAGGTTACTCTCTGTATTCCAGATGAAATCATCTTCCCATTTGCCTAATGTTAAATTGGCATAGGAGGGTGCCATTAAGGCACCCATGGCTGTGCCACATTTGTCTGTCAAATGTTTTATCAATGATGAAGTAATCATGCACTAGAACAAATTCTAATGCATGCAGCAAAAACTCCTTAGGTACAGTGTTCCCAAGAGTGGGTTTGGAGATAGACAGTGTCTGATTGCCTCAAGGCCTACATTGTGTTTAATAGAAGTGTATAGGCTCACTGTGTCGATGGTAGCCCAATTGTATGCCTCTTTCAATTCAATCTCTTGCATTGTTTGTAACAAATGCATGCTGTTTCTAGTATGGGACCTCCCCCCTACAATATATTGTTTTAAAAAATGATTGATGTATTTTTCCAAATTGTGGGTGAGTGAGTCTATGCCTTAGATGATAGGGTGTAATAGTGGTGATTCCCTGTCTTTGCACCTGGAGGCTGTACCTGGGAGATGAAATTGTGTGCTTTCTTATGTATGAATTGTGGATTAATGTTTCTGCAGATCTGATCACTGAACTGCAGAATGATACATGTATTGCAGATTAATGTATTAAACTGTGGAATGTAATTCCTTAGAATGGTCATTCTGCAGTTCATGTGAGTTGTTTCTCAGGTCAGCTAGAAACATTTTTAGAATGGGGTGAAAACTCACCAAATAGATTCAGAAGATTCAAATTTTGTCAAAGTTGGAAGTTTAAATTCCGCAACAATATGTGGAATTTTGTGCAATTTTCATGAATTTGGAATTAACAGATTCTTCCCAGCTCTCATCGTGTATCTAACCGTGCCTGCTTGAAACCTGCCACTGTTTTTGCACCCATCACTCACACTGGAAGATTGTTCCAGACATCCACCACCCCCTTATTAGAGAAATACTTCCTTACATTCCTTCTTAACTTCCACTCTTCAGCTCCACTACATGCCCCCTAGTTTAGACCTTTTCTGAAAAAGCCTCACTTCCTCAACCTTATTAAACCTTGTGAGGTATTTAAACCTCCATGTAATGTTCCTCTTCTCGCTCCTCTCTTCCAAGGTATACATGTTTAGATCCCCCAGTCTGTCTTCATAGAACACTTGGTGCAGCCCCTGCACCATTTTTATTGCCCATCTTTGGATAGCCGCTTCCCAGCCTATGTCTTTTCTAAGGTGTGGTCTCCAGTACTGGACACAATACTCCAACTATGGTCCCACCAATGGCTGATACAGTGGCAACATCACCTCACTCCATCTGCTGGTGATACCTCTCCCTATGCACCCCAGTATCCCACTTTCTTTCTCCATTGCTTTATCACAATGCCTTGTCATCATAAGGTCATCCATTATGATTACCCCAATCCCATTCCTGATTAGTGACTGTCAATACCTCCTCTCCATTCTATATTCCGCCTCTGGGTTTCTGTGCCCAAGATCATTTTGCACTTTTTTTGCATTGAAACCCAGATCTTATACCCTTGACTACTCCTCTAGCTTTTTCAGGTCTCTGTTCATTCTCTCCACCCCCTTTGGAATGACCACTCTATTGAAAATCTGAGTGTCATCTGCAAAGTGACATACCTTCCCTTCCGGCTCTTCTGCAATGTCACTTATAAAGACATTAGAAGAGGACTGGGCCCAATACTGAGCCCTGGGAAATCCCGTTGGTCACTCTGCCTTCCTCTGAGTCAGTGCCATTATCCACCACCCTCTGTCATCCATCAGTCAGCAAATTACGTACCCAGTGTACTGTAACCTGTCAGTCCCTGGGGTTACTAGGATCTTATCAGTTTTAGATCAGGCAGTGAGCCTGGGCAGTCCGGACATTGTATCACTTTCTGAAATACATTACAGCATCACTTGCTTACCTCTGCTGAGGCAGGAGATAATGTCATGGAATTTAAAACGCTCACAGTAGCAGGAGACTCAGCATTCTGCTGTTTGAAAGCTGTGAGTTAGTTGTAGTTGCAGTTTGGGAGTTGCAGCTGAGAGTTCTACAGGCAAGTGATGCTTTGCCAAGACCATTTTTCAGAGGTAAGGACCCTCAGATTTTTTATTTTCCACCCTAGTACAGTAAACAGTGACTGGTTTGTGGGACGTGGTGGCTACCAGATCCTGTGAAGCCCCAAGGGGGTGAAGATTTCTCAAAAGGAGAAATGGGGCTGAAGGATTCAGTGAGTAGTGTTGGAGCAACCCCCAAAAGACTGTGAGAACTAACAGTGCTGCCAAGATTTCAGACTTAAAGAGTTTTAAAGATGTCAAAGTCTCTATCCAGGGAAGCTAAAGATTTCTTGAAGCAATGTTTAGAGTTCAGGAAGGAGGTACACAAGCTTGCAGCCTAAGTAGTCTTGAAAGGATCTGTAGAGTGTTTAGAATTTAAAGATTGGGAGACAACGTGTATCCCCTGAAGAGTTTCAGGTGAAAGTTAACACAGTTCTTTCAAGTGTGTTAGTTGTGAAAGTTAACATAGTTCTTTAAATTGCTAGTTGTGAAAGTTAACACAGTTCATTCAAGTGTGCTAGTTGTGGAAGTTAACACAGTCTTCCTGCTGGTTGGAGTGAACATGGGGGAGAGGCAAAGACCCACCATAGAGAAATAAAGAGTAAAGTATGGAGTCATATGGGCTCTGAGGGGCAGTAACTAGGTTTACCCAGTGTTTGCTTGAAGTGAATGCTGTGGCATCACCCACATAAATGCACTGGTAAGGTCCAGCGATTCCTAATCACAGGGGTGGACAAATGTGTGAAGTGTTCTTGTGAAACGTCTCTGTACTGCAAGAAAGAGTTGTATGATATTTCTGCCTGCTACAAGTGTATAATCTGCTTAGACAGCTACAAAGCCAAGGGGGCACCACCGTTTTTCTGTTACCACCATCTGTTCAGGAATAAAAGCCATACAGTACAATCCCAATTTTCTGGTTGTGGACACTCCATCTCTGAGTAACCTGTGTGAGCTCTTGGGGCCCCCACAGATAGGAAACACACCATAGCCCTGGCCCCTCTCCCACAGACCTGGGTGTAAATAGAAATGTTTTGTACCACTCCCCTGCCTCCTAGATACCTGAGCCAGGTGTTGCTCTAAAGCCAGGGTTAATATTCTTTGTTGTGGGGGAAGATGCCTTGCCAACAAGCAGCCAGTAAAAAGGGAGAGGAGGGCAGCATTATAGTACCATCATGGTTCCCACCCCTAAGCTTCCCAGTATTTTTAAGCCTCCTTTGTGGCAGTGTTGAAGGCCTTGCAGTCTAAGTAGGCCATATCCAGTGATCTTCCTGATCCATTTCTCTGGTCAACTAGTCAAATAAATCTATCAGGTTTGACTGACTTGATCTACTTCCTGTGAATCCATGCTGCTTTGGGTCATGTAACCCACTGGATTGAAAGTAATCTATCAGTCATTCCTTTAGAAGTGAATCCATTAACTTCCCCACTACCGATGTCAAACTGACTGGCCTGTAGTTGCCAGCATCTTCCCTGCTGCCACTTTTATGAAGCAAGAATACATCAGCCCTTCCCCTAATGGGCTGCAAGACAACAGGCAGCATGGATTCATGTTGGGGGGGGGGGGAATACCAGATGAATCTGATTCATTTCTTTACCTGGGTGACCAGGAAAGGAAAATAGATAGAAACATAGAATTTGACAGCAGATAAGAACCGCTTGGCCCACCCAGTCTATCCATTTCCCTACCTAATGGATAAGCTGCAGATCCTAGTTAATCAGCAGCCTACTTCTTTCTACCCCCACCACCTAGAATTGCCTTGTGACTGTCCCATGCATTTTTAAATCCAACCACTGTTTTTGACTCCACAACCTCCTCCGGAAGGCCGTTCCATGCATCCACAACCATCTCTGTGAAAAAATACTTCCTTGAATTACCTCTGAGCCGGCCCCCCTCATATCAGGGAGGATAGTGGGCATGGCTATCAGGACAACACTTTGCCACACAGGAGACTGATAAGGAAGTTGAGCAGCCTAGGGGTGGAACTGTTTAATGGATAGGCAACAGACTGCGGTGGTTAACAGCACTCATTCTAACAATGGCAGAGTGACCAGCGGAGTGCTGCAGATTTCAGTACTGTGACCAGTTTTCTTCAATGTCTTCATATGTGACATTGTAGAAGAACTTGAAGGGAACCTATGCCTTTTTGCAGATTCTACCAAAAGATATAATAGGGTAGACACACAGGAGGGGGTAAAGAGAATACACAGAGATCCTGGAAAACTCTAGGAGTAGTCAAGATCATGATAGTGGAGGTTCAATGCCAAAAATGCAAAATCATGCAACTAGGGCATAATAACCTGGAGCAGAGTATAGGACAGGGGGAAGTACTGACAGTCACTAAGCAGAAAAGAAACCTTAGGGTTATCAGGACTGATGATATCAAAGTGGCAGGACAGTGTGACAAAGCAGTGGGTAGGGCTAGTGGGATGATGGGTTGCATAGGGAAGGGTATCTCCAGGAGGAGGGAGGTGGTGTTGCTATGGTATCACTCACTGGTGAGACCCCATTTGGAGTACCGTGTCCAGTTTTGGAGGCTGCACATCAGAAGGGACATAGACAGGATGGAGACAGTCCAGATAAGGGCAAGTAAAATGCGGCAGGGGCTGCATGAGGAGTACTATAAGTAAAGACTAAAGGAATCTCAACATGTGCACCCTGGAAGAGAGGAAAGTGAGAAGGGACATGATAGAGACCTAAAAGTACCTCAGAGAGGTGAACAGGGTGCACGAAGGGAGTTTATTTCTAATGAGAAAGAGCACCAGGATCAAGGGACATGTTATGAAGTTTGGGGGGGGTGGTTTACAGGTATATAGGAATTACTACTTCACTGAATGGGTGGTAGACACCTGGAACAGACTACCAACAGAAGTGACAGAGGCAAAAACAGTGATGTAATAAGGGATGATGAGACAAAGGCAGTCATTCTAAATAATTTCCTCTGCTCAACATTCATGGTGGAAGATAGTGGGTCTTTGCTGGAAAGTGGCATAAATGAAGCTATAAGGGTATCCCAGAAATAGAGCTGGAGGAAATAACAGTAGATGGAGTTTGAAAAGGGCTTGTAGCCTTGAATGCAGATAAGGCACCTGCACCAGATGGGATGCACCCAAGGGTGCTCAGTGAGTTGGTATTGGAAATGACTACTGTAAACCCCTAGTAGTGTTATTAATTACTCTCCTGGAAAGGTTATTTAATAGCTCACATCAAGTGGGGTGTTTCCAAGGGATTGAAGGATAGTGGACATGGTTCCTCTCCACATTGAAGGGGATAATTAGGAACTGGAAAATTACAGACCCATCAGCCTTTCCTTCTCTGTGTGTAAACTTGAAACACTAGTCAAAGAAAACCTGGTGGCCTACCTAGAAAGCACTGGTCTCCAGAATGGTAAACAGCATTGGTTCATGGCATGGAGGTCTTGTCCAAAAAGACTGATACTATTTTTTGACTGGGTTACAAGGGTGGTATGTAAGGGCCAAGCAATAGATTTACTCTGCTTCGACTTCAGCATGTCCTTCAACTCAGTGATACACAAAAGACTGCTGAACAAGTAAGAGAACCTGGGAGCAGCAAAGGACCTTTCTGAATTGGTGGGAAGGCAGCAGAGGTTAGTTGTTATTGGTGAATGTACCAAAGAATCTCCCACATTTTTGGGGTGTCTAAAGATCATCCTGAATCAGCATGAATAAAAGGCCTCATCGCTGTGTCTGCTGCTGGATGCCCCAATTCTCTGTCAAAATATTCCTAACCTCCCTTGCTTTGCTACTAAAAGTAGTAGCAAATGTACAAAGAAAAACACACCTCTGTCTTTTCCTAGGGACTTGTCTTCACTTCTCATGAAACTCGCTTCCTGAACTGCCATAGTAATGGATTGTGAGCTATATTCCTTCTCCTGGAACCTCCTGATTTGTTCTCACTATTGCCTTTCAAAGTCATCCTTTCTTGCACAGCTTTTTAAATTTTCTTATTAGCTGTCCCATAGGAATATGTTTAGCAATACAAAGTGGGTGGCAACTGCTTTCTATTAAAAGGCTATTATGATCAGTTTCTTTCTTAAACAAATTGTCGCAACAATCGCCACCCATTTTGAAAACTAGAAAGTCCAAGAACATGATTTTATCTACCTGCGAAATGACTTTGAAATGTAAGTTCTGATTGATTTTTTGATTCTAAATAGGACATAATGTCAAAGAACGTATCCTGGGTGCCATACCAGACAACAATAATGTCATCTGTATGCACAGATGACACCAAGCTCTGTGTGAGGGTGGAAACAGATAAAAGACTCTAGTACCTAACAAAAAGTCCTAGAAAAGCCAGAAAGGCAGTCAGGCATATGGCAGGTCTGCTTCAAGGTAAATAGAATTGTAAGGTCATACACATAGAAAGAAATAACCTGAGGACTGAGTACAGTCTAGTGGGGTCAAGGTCACTGAATCAGAGGAGTGAAAAGACTTGCAGATAGCCATTACCAGCAAACTTAAGCAGACTATGCAGTGTAGGAAAGCCGCAGCCAAGGGAAACAGAATGCTGAGCTGTATTGTTAGAGGGTTAATCAGCAGAAGACAGGAGGTTATACTGCCACTGTAAAGATCCTTGGTTTGACTGCACCTGGAGTATGGTGTGCAATACTGGAGTGCCTGCCTGAAAAAGGATATCAACCAGCATGAAGCAGTGCAGAGGAGGGCAACACAGATGGTTCAGGGTTAGCAAAGTTTATGCGAGGCATGTGAGGACAAACTTAGAGAACTAAATATGTACTCACTTGAAGAGAAGAGGGTGAGATGGAATATGACTAAAACCTTCAAGTACTTGAAAGGTATAAAGAAGTGGAATATCAGGGATCTTTTCTTTCTGAGTGAAAACAAGACCACAGTGGGGCACTTTTATAAGCTGGCAGGGGAAGGGTTCAAAGGGATGGCAGGTTTCTCTTCTTTATAGAAAGGGGGTAGCAGGGTGGAATGAATTCCCATTTGAGGTTGTCACTCAAAAGACGGTTCAGGGTTCAAGAGATAGGGTTGGACAAGGTGAAGGAGGCAGTCAGGACTGGTGTGTTAGTGGTGGTGGGATCCACTGTAATCTGTAAATCATGGGTTGTGTAATTGAGCAGGCTTGACAGACCATAAGGTCTTCTTCTGTTTGCTATTTTTTATGTTGTTATGTGTAATCAGTGGACATAAGCAGCCTGCTAGAGACCTCAGGTTCCAGATAATTATTTGTTTTTATTTATTTATAACATATTTTACAGGGTAAGCAAAGCTGATAAGGAATATTTCCAGTGTGGCATTGGGGAGAGGACATCAGGAGACATAATACAAGCAAATTCCAGTATAGACAAAATTCCAATATAGTCAGAGAATACATTAGTAAAAATGTTGAATAGCAGTGGTCCCAGAATCAACCCCTGAGAGATGCCACTACATACTGTACACTTCTGCACTGACAGTGGTGCCAGTCAACCATAGCACTCTACTTCCTGCACCCCAGCCAGTTATCAGTCTTCTACATGTATGCCACATGTTTAGCACTTGTACTTTGTTGATAAGCTTGTCATGGCACAGTGCCAAAGGCTGAGCTGAAATAAAAATAGGTTATATCTATGAATATTAATTTATTTATTAGATTTTCAGAGATACACCTTTGAGAAGTAAGTGTTTTTTTCCAAAGGTTCCATGTCAGTTACATTACATTATGTTACATTTAGGCACATAGTCTAGTTCAGGGGATCTTGGTCAAATGATAACATTCAAGAGATAAGGACAGTTTCAATGATGGCCCAGATAGGGCCTAGTCTAGTACATATGCTATCACTGTTAGTAGAAGCCTTGACAACTGATACATTATGGGATACATTATTATGCCAAGTGGGGCTTGGTATATGGGGTAGCAGAGATTTTAAGGCTTTACTATTTTGGGGTAGTCCTCTGGCAGTAGCAGTGGGCAGCAGGCAATTGACAGTCACCATAGTTATCATGTGTAGCAGTAGCATGCTGCCATCTTTACGAGTTCTTTTCAGGGACGACTTAAATTGCGAAATCTTAGGTAGGCCCCATATGGGTTCTGGGTAGCAAATGAGCATTTCTCTAGGCTTGTTTTACAGTAGCAGATTTCGAGAGCTTGTATAGTCATACTCCTGGTTGAGTAGTTATTAGTAACTGGACAAAGAAGGTCACTGATAGCTGATGGAGTGAGGCCCAGCTGGGCTTTTCTTACCAGGAGGCAGGTTTGGCATTTTAGCCTTTCACAGAGTGGGAGCCATCCAGTTTGGGAGTACAGGGAGCATGTGTACATTAGTCTGTCCACATTACAAACAACATGCTTTATTGAGAACCAGATGTATCCTATTTAGGATCGTCTCACAGACCGCACCATATATGTGGAGACCATAGTCTCTGATGGGAAGTATTGTTGCGGATACTGCCAGACATCTTGCTTCCGGAGTAAGGTTAAATTTTTGCCTGTAGAGTGCTACAAGTTTTTGATTAGTCAGGTTTGTTATGTTGTCAACATTGGTGGCAAATGAGAGGATGTCATCTAGGGTGATACCCAGTTACCTGAAGGGTTTAACTTGTTCCAGAGCTGCACCATATGTATTGAAGATATTCAGCAGGGGTGCCTCCTTATTATTATGCTGCCCAGTGAACATCATTGTTTTAGTTTCTTTGTAATTTAGAACAAGTTTGTTCCCTTCAAGTCATTCTTCAAAGGTCTTGAAACTGGTTTGGAGAGCTCTTGTAAGAGTAGCCATTTGGGAGTTCCTGTTGTAGATTACCACATCATCAGCCTATAGTATCATTTTAGAATGGGGAATGGCTTCAGGACCTCTGTTGATGAAAATGAAAAAGAGGAGAGGTACAAGTATTGACCCCTGTGGGACCCCAACTGTATCCCTTTTGACGTTTGAGAGTACCCCATCAATCTTGACCCTCTGTGATCTTCCTGAAAGGTAAAATCTAAACCAAGAGATTGTTTCAGTTGAGAGGCCAAGCATGGCTAGCTGATCCAGTAACAGCTGGTGATTTATAAGGTCAAAGGCCGCTGTCAAGTCTGTATATGTAGTTCCTACCAATTGGTCTTTGTCAAGAGCCGTGTGTAGATTGTTGGTGTACTCAACCAGTGCAGTACCAGTGCTATGGACTTTTCAGAAACTGTGTTGTTGATTATAGAGCAGGTTATATTTGTTTAGGTAGGAGACTAGTTACGAACATACGAACATACGAAATTTGCCAGCAGATAAAGGCCTAGAGGTCTATCAAGTCTGCTCGAATGTGCAGCTAGCACCCCTTATTCTGCAGCTGCCCTTCCCTTCCACCCTTCCCCTTCATTAACCCTCCCCCTTGTCCTGTCCCATCCTCGTTTGAAGCAGTCCACTGTTCTACTGCATACCACTTGCAGGTAATGCATTCCACCCAGCCACCACCCTCTCTGTAAAAAGTGTCTCCTCATCTCCTCCTGAACCTTCCTCGCTCCAGTCTCATATCATGGCCCTGGTGGCCCTCCCTCCTTACTTTGAACAGCCCTCTGTACCTGTCTTGTTTATTCCTTTCATGTATTTAAAGGTTTCAATCATGTCCCCCTGTCTCTCCTCCTCCAGTGAGTACATGTTCAACTCCTTCAACCTCCTCTCATATGATAAGTCCCCAGACCCTTGATCATCTTTGTCGCCCTGCGCTGCACTCCCTCCAGTAATTTAATGTCCTTTTCAGATACGACGCCAGAACTGCACGTGTACTCCAGGTGTGGTCTAACTAATGACCCATACAGTGGCAGAATCACCTCCTCCTCCTTGAGGATATACCCTTGCAATACAACCCAGCATTTTGTTGGCCTTTGCAGCTGCCTTCCTACACTGTGCCGAGTTGTTCATTGACCCTGTGATGAGCACACCCAGATCCTTCTCCTCCTCTGTCTGGGCTAGCTGCACTCCCCTAGCTGGTAAGTCCTCCTGGGTTCTTCATCCCAAAATGCATCACCTTGCACTTTTGGCATTAAAGCCCAGTTGCCAGGTGTCTGACCAGGTTTCAAGCTTTGCCAGATCATCCTGCAACCCTGCCATCCCCTAGGTCATCCACCACCGCCCAACCTTGGTATCATCAGCAAACAGACTGATCTTGCTCTTGATGTCCCATGATATGTCTGCAATGAATATCCCAAACAACACTGGTCCCAACACCGAGCCCTGTGGGACACCACTCGTCACTGCCCTGGGTGTGAGATCCCCACCCACCACCACCCTCTGTTGCCTTCCCTGCAGCCAGTTTCCTACCCATCTCACCAGCATTGCACCTGCCCTGTGCCTACTAACTTCCTTCCCAGCCTTCCATGTGGCACTGGGTTGAATGCCTTACTGAAGTCCAGATACAGGACATCCACTGCATGTCCCCGTCCAGTTGCCTAGTTACCCAGTCATAGAACCCGACCAGGTTGGTTTGGCAGGATCGGCCACGATGAAGCCATGCTGTCTGCTGTCCTGTAGTCCTTGGCCTCTAAGAGGGCCACCAGCCCTCCTTCAGGATAGTCTCCATTAGCTTACCCACGATGGATGTGAGGCTCACTGGTCTGTAGTTTCCCGTTCATCCTTGGGGCCACTCTTGTGGAGGGGCACCACATGAGCATCCTCCAGTCCTGAGGTACACACCCGAATGTGGTGAGGCATTAAATAGGTCTGCCAAAGGTCCTGCAAGGACCTCTGCCAGCTCCTTCAGTACCCTGGGTGGATGCCATCTGGGCCTGGTGCCTTGTCCAACCTCAGTGCCTTCAAACCCTCTCGAACTCTGTCCTCCATGATTTCCCATCTGTCACCACTTCCCCCTGTCTGCCATTTCACCCATCTTGGGTGTCACCCCCTCTTCTCTTTAGTAAATACTGAGCAGAAGTACTCATTTAGTGCTTCCGCCTTATCATACCCTGCTTCCACCCAACCCCCCTCCTTCCTAATCCTTACTTTGTGGTCCTTACAGCTCCTTTTCTCCCTGATGTACTTAAAGAAGTCCTTCTCCCCCTTCTTAATGCCTTGTGCCAGCCTGAGTTCCATAGATGCTTTGGCTCCCCTTACTGCCCTTGTCACCTCCTTCGATTCTGTCAAGTACTCCTCTCTGTCCTCCCCCCTCCCTGTTTTCTTGTATTTCCTAAAGGCAGCTCTTTTCCTCCTTACCTTTCCATGACCTCTTTGCTCAACCAGCTCGGTTTCTTAGCTCTAGCCTTCTTGCTCTGGGCTTTGCAGCAGGTTTTGGTTGCCTCCACTATCCCCAACTTTATGAGCTCCCATCTCTGGTTAGTATCCATACTAGATTGAATTCTGGCCAGGTACCCTTTTACCACTTCCCCCATCCTCCCAAAGTCAGCCCTCCTGAAGTCCAGCACTCTTGTGCCAGATTCCACTCCTTCCTTGCCCATATCCAATGTGAGCCATACTGAGTGGTGGTCACTCCCTGACAGCGGTTCCTCCACTGTAAGTTCTCTCACAAAGTCCCCATTTGCCAGCACAAGGTCAAGGGTATTCCCTAACCTGGTTGGTTCACTGACCATTAGCAGAAGCTGTCCTGGAAGGCATCCAGCAGTACCTGCCCTTCTGTTCCTGGTTGTTGGGGTGCTCCAGTCCACTTCTGGCATGTTGAAGTCCCCACAATCACCACACTACCCTTCTCGCAGGTCCTCCTGATCTGTCCCGCTAGTTCCCTGTCTAACTCCTCCATCTGAGATGGTGGCCTGTACACCACTCCCATTCTAAGACTCCTATTCTTGGAATCCTGGATTTGCACCCAAAGTGACTCTGTACTGCCCTCCTCCCCTTCCTCCCTTACACACTTCAGTCCTTCCTTCACATATAGTGCCACCCCCCCTCCTTTCCCAGTCACCCTGTCCCTACAGAAATAACCTGTACCCTGGTACAGACAGGTCCCAGTCATTATATTGGGTGGCCCATGTTTCGTGATGGCTGCAATGTCCACTCTCCCTCTGCCATGAGAACCTGCAACTCTGCAGTTTTCCTCCCAAGGCTCCTAGCATTAAGGGTAACCACCTTCCACCCTTTTCCCTCCTCCCATCCTGCCCTCCTTCCTAGCATCACCAACAGTACTTGCCATTTGTCCTTTGTCACTGTTATGGGGGTAAGCTCATATGATTTCCCAACCTGTGGTCCCTGCATATCTCTTCCCAACTGCCACCCCCACTCCTAGTTTAAACTCCAAACTTCTCTATATATTCTTCCATCCTCTGCTTCAACACTTTCTTTCCTTCCTCACTCAAGTGTAGTCTGTCCTGGCATAGAGACTACTGTCCTTCCAGGTCCCTCCCCACCCCCAACAGCCCATACCCTTTAGCACAACACCAGGTTCTTAGCCATCTGTTAAATTCCTCTATTCTCAGCTTTCTTGTTGTGCTTGCCTTTTGGCACCGGAAGTATCTCGGAAAAAGTTACTGATCTTCCTGCCCCCTCACATAATTGTGCTAGTTCCTCAAACCTCCTCTGGACTATATCCACTGTCTTGTCAGCCAGGTCGTTTGTCCCAAGATGTATAATTAAATGAGGCTTGTCCCTACCCCTTCTAGCATATTTCAGAACAGACTGTCCCACCCTTTCCGCTGTCATTCCTGGCAAGGCCTCCACCCAAATGCGACTATGCCTCTCCGCCTTGCTACCCCACCTAACTCCTCTTAGTATTGAGTCCCCCAGCACTAAGATTCCACCCCTCTTACTCCCTGCTTGCTTCCTTTCATCTCCCTCCTCATTTCCAGCTCCTCTTCTCCTCCTGCACATTATTATGCCCTTTACCCCTGTTGCAGTTCTCCCAGCAGAACTTCCCGCTCCAGTTTGGTCCAGGCATTTATCAATTACTCTCTAATTTCATCACTCCTCCTCCACCTTCTTCCTCTCTAGCAGTGCAAAACTATTTTCTGAAGATCCTTCACAAATGCCTGCTCCTCTCTCTCTAGTAACCTGTTCTCTCCTTTCCACTCCATGACTTTTGCCACTTCTTCGCCTCCCCTCACAAGTCCCTATTGCCTCCTTCCATTTGACTTTTGTCTCCTGACCTGGTTTTCCGGCAATCGCTCTTCCTGGCCTGGGCCCTTTGTCTCTGCTTCCTTCTTCTGAGCCTCCTCACCACTGTTGGCTTAAATTGCCTCCCTCATCTCCCTTCTCCTCCCTCCAGTATTGGGCTAAACCCACCCCAATCTGCCTTGCCTGTCTTAGTTCCTCCTGCAGACCTCAATCTCCTTTTAAGTTTTCTATGTGGTTGCACACTAAACATCCTCCCACTCTCCAGGCAATGTTTAGAAAGATTGGTGCACCGCAGTTGTTGCAGCCTACCACCCTACCCATTGCTGTCGTTGCCCACCAGCGACCCCCCACCCTTCCAGATGCAGGATACCAAACACTCCCCCAAGTCCCCACTCTCCCCTCTATCAGTGCAAAACATTCTTTATGTCCCTTACCTCCTTTGTTGCACACGTTTAGATATGTTGAGCAACTGCTTTGTATATTCCTATCCACACTCAAAAATACTTTAAGTAGCCATTGCACACCTTCTTCAACTCCTACTCCCCCTTTACCCAATGCAATAACTATGTGAAGTAGTAATAATGAAAGCGCCTAGATTTGCATTTACTTCCCTTCCACTGAGAGAGCCGTCACCTCTTCACTTGCTGCAGTTCCTTTCCTGGATGTCTGCTTCTGTTATGACAGGTGCAAATCCTTTGCCTGTTTGAGGAAGTGATGTCAGAACCCCTAGTACAAAGGGAATAATTGACCAGGGGTGGGTGGGTGGGACCAGCCCAAGTCCTCCGGAAACAATCAGGTAGCTGAGGTGGTCAGAAACAATTTTCTCTAGAGCCTTGGACAGAGGGGAGAGGATTGAGATCAGTCTATAGCTGGCTACATTTGTGTGTTCTCCACTTTTGTGGACTGGTGTGACAATTGTGTCTTTCTAGGTTTCGGGGAACTGGGAGAGTTGTAAGGACATAGAAACATAGAAATTTAGACTTCGATGGCAGATAAGGACCACTTGGCCAACCTAGTCTGCCCATTTCCCTACCCACTGGATAAGCTGCAGATTCTAGTTTACCAACAGCCTTCTTCCTCCTACCCCCACTATAATTGCCTTATGTCTGTCCCATGCGTTCTTGAATTCCCCCACTGTTTTTGACCCCACAACCTCCTCAGATTTTGGACAAGGGAATTGCTAGTTCATCCAGTGCTTGGGCTAGTAACTTCATATATACCATGTCTCCACCCATTTATGTTTTGCCTAGGACCTTTTCAAGATAGTTAACAGTGTTCTTCACTGTGACATGCTTGAAGAAGAATGTTGGGGAATCCATTTCAGTGCCAGTTGAAGTGCTTTGTCCAGCTAGTTCTCCTTCATTATTGCTTGGAGCCTAGTCCGGGGGGAGAAATGTGGTCAGGTCAGTGAAGGCCTCAGTGAAGATATCTGCTACTTTTGAGGGCTCAGTGGTGCCTTTTTCCTTGGAGTTTTGCTTGGGAGGAGAAGCTTTGGTGTTGCTGCACAGGAGGTTTTTAGGCAGTCCCAAAGTTTCTTCCTATTTGGACCAAGTTTTTATCTGTTTTTCATTGATGAACTCTCCTTTCGCTTTCTTGATGTCGCAGGTGCATCTGTTGTGGGCTGCTTTGAATTTCTGCATGTCTGCTGGCTGGCCAGAATCCTTGGCATGGGACCATATATTATCCCTGGCCTGAAACTGAGCAGGTAACTCAGGGGTGATCCATTCTGATGTTATCTCTTTAATTTTACACTTTTTAGTGGTGCAAATTTGTCACAGACCATATTAAACTGGTATATTAAGTAGTCCACAGCAGAGTTGATGTGTGGGATGGCATCAAGGAAGCTCCAGTCTACTTGGGATCAGTAGGATTTGAATGTGGTCATTGGCTCATTCAGGAAGAATCTGTGGCTGATGGTTTTCAGGGGAATGTTAGGTTTACTGGAGGACCATTCAATAGGTACAGTCGAATGGTCACTGAGAGCATCAGCCAGGACCTCAGCCTTGGTTATCTTTTCCAGGTGCATGGCTATGGTCAAATCTATTAGGATTTTGTCCCCATTTTGTAATTAGTCCTTGTGCAGTCCTGAACCATCTGGGTTAGGAACCAACTGGCAACCAAGTCTTTGTGGGAGGCACTAGTTATAGCCAACCAATTTATGTTAAAGTCCCTCTTGACTACTGGCCTTTAAGAAACAGGCTTTCAAGAAATTCAAAAAGACCTAAAAGAAAGAGGACAGGGTGGAGTATTGTGTTAAGGCAAGGGTGACGAGCAGAGCAATCTGGTGGGCCAAGGTCAGAAAGATGCTCCAATCAGCTGAGGAGGGAAAAAAGAGAAGGCTTTCATCTACTATATCAGGGAGAAAACAGATTTGAAGAACAGGATTGTCAAGCTAAAAAAGGAGGGAGTGGTATTAAGTTAGTGAGGAGAAGGCAGCAGTAATTAATAACTAGTTTTGTTTAGTATTCACCAGAGAGAAAGATGGCCCAATTCCTCAAGGGAACAAAGGAGTGACCAGTGAAGTGGGAAATGTAATTGATGGGGATATTGATGAGGATAGGGTAAGTAAGGGGTTTGAGGGCCCTGAAAGTGGACAGATCCCTGGGTCAGGACAGTATGCATCAGAGGGTGCTGCAGGAATTGGCAGGTGTGCTAGCAGATCACCTTACAGACCTGTTTAACAGCTCACTGGTGATGGGGTGATACCCTTAGACTGCTAAACAGATCATGTACTGCCACTTCACAAAAGTGGGCCAAGGAATGACCCTGGCAATTACATACTAGTCAGTCTGAACTCAGTAGTAGGAAATCTTATGAAGACCATGCTGAAAGAATGGGTGTCATTTCTTGATGATAATTGGCTCCAGGATTAGCGGCAACACAGATTTGTGGCTGGGTGAGCCTGCCAAACAAACCTGATTGATTTATTTGATTGGGTGACCAAAGGTGTGGATAAGAGTCAGGATGTTGACATCCTATATCTGGATTATAGTAAGGCCTTTGTGTTTGTTCCTCACAGGAAATTAAGCAGGAAGCTGGAAGATCTGGGGGTAGGAGTAAAGCTAAAACTTGGGTAAAGAACTGCTTGCAGGACAGGTGTCAGAGGGTAGTGGTTGGGGGGACTCTTGGGGGCTAGAGCAGTCACTAGCAGGGTCCCACAAGGTTTGGTGCTTGGTCTGATGCTGTTTAATTTTTTATTGGTGACATAGCAAATGGAGTAAAGGATAAGATTTTCCTGTTTGCTGATGACACCAAACCCTGTGGGGGGGTGGACACAGAGGAAGGAATACAGGATCTCAGGAAAGATCTAGCCAGGCTTAAGAGGTGGGCAGGTATTTGGCAGCTGGGGTTCAATGCCAAAAAGCACAAAGTCATGAACTTGGGAACTTGGGGACTAAGAACCCAAGGAATTAATTTTGTGGGGGGTGTATGCAAGTTACTAAAACAGAAGAAGAGAAAGACTTGGGGGTTATCATCCCAAGTGACCTGAAACACTGTGCAGAATAGGAAGGCAGCCAAAGCTAATAGAATGTTGGGGTACACAGCCAGAGGAAAACCTAACAGGAGAGGGGAGGTCATTCTGTTACTGTACAGATTCCTGTTGCATCTACACCTGGAGTACAGTGTGCAGTACTGGGGCTCATACCTAAGAAAATATATGAATCTTTGGGAAGTGGTTTAGAGGAGGACACTAAAAATGATCCAGGGTCAGCAGGATAGGACTTATGAAAAAAGACTCGGAGATTTCAACATGTACTGCAACGAGGACAGGAAGAAAGGGGAGATATGATATAAACATACGAACATAAGACAAAGCCAGTAGACTAAGTCCATTAGGTCAATCGAGTCTGCTTGAATTGCAGGCTCTTCAGCGTCAGCTACTCACCCTGCTGCTGGAATCAGCCCTTCCTCTCTGTCTGCTCCTCTCATGATCCTTATTTTTTCCTTAACTCTATCGCAGCTTCTCTTGAAGCTGTCTACAATTTTCAACAAAACCACCTCCTGAGGAAGACCATTTCAACCCACCGCCACCCTCTCCATCAAGACGTGCCTCCTAGCTACTAATAGCTAAGGCTCTTGTCCCTCCCTGTTTATCCTTTAGCTCTCCTAGATGGATGAAACTTTTAAATACCTCAGTGACATAAACAAGTTATAATCTGAGGGTTTCTTTAATCTTAGCAGTAATAAAACCACTGGAGAACACTGCCTAAAGCAGGTGGGAGAATTATTCAAGAGGGAAATGATGAGGCACATTTTTATTTCTATAGCTGTATGTTTTATGTATAGTTAAACTCTATTGAAAACTGATAGCATTATGTTATGTTAGTTGCTTAATGTTTTAAGTAAATTGGAATGAATGAAATGTTAGGATGTTTGAGGGGTTATAAGAGATAAATGTAATGACTGACTCTTTAAGTATTGTCATGTTTGTGAAAAATATATTGTTTTTCTTACTTTTACTTTTCTACTTTTATAAGCTATATATCTTAAGTATAGGTAACGTGTTGCAAACAGGACTTTCTTGTAAACTGGGCCTTTGGCTTAAAGATTTGTTTCCTGTATAAAAAAAAAATTTACTAATTACTACTGAGAGGGTTGTGGCTAAGCAGAATGAGTTGCCAGATGAGGTGGTATCTCTAAAGACCATGGACAGCTTTAAAGGGGTTGCAATTAAAAGTGGAAACATGGGGGCGACTACTATCTGGGAGTAGAACACTCCTAATGGGGAGGGGAGTGGACCTCTCAGTAATCACTGAGAGATCTGCATTGCTAGCAAACAAGACAGATCTTTTAATCTATTAATGTTGGCATTTTTCATATGATTGTATGTATAGCCCTCCCACTGTTCACTTCTCTGGTCACCCCTCAAAGAAGGTTATCAATTGGCTTGCCAAGTTATGCCTCTAACATGAGAGTAGGTAAGAACCTTGGAATCAAACAGGTGCTCAGTTATTCTGTCCTTGAAAATGGCTTTTAAGCACCAGTCTGAAGTCAAGCTGACCAGTCTGTAGTTGCCTGGTTCAAACCTTTCCCCCTTCTTGAAGTTAGAAACAGCATTATCCACTTTCTAGTCATCTGGCACACTATGAGTCTGGACAGACTCCTGAAAACTAATGCAAGTGGCCCTGCCTATTGATCACTTAGTAGCTCTACTATGATCCTGGGGTGCATACTGTCCATACCTTGGAACATACTGGGCTTGATTTTTGCCAGGCAGTCCATCTGCAGGGCAATCAGTATGCTCACTGAAAGCATTATGGCTATCCCTGATGATAAATGCCCTCCCAGTGAGCCCCACTAAGGACACATTGGTGAACGCTGAAGTGTAGTACAGTGAATTCCTGATATGTGCACATACTTGGGAGATCCCATTTTTGTGCATAAATCCAAAATGGCACACAACCAAAACTGTAATAAAATCAGTGAAGCCACACAGTAAAACATACTTCTCACATACTCCCCAATTGTGCCTTTATTGGTAGTATTAAACACATCAACAACATGACAATTAACCAAATACTGCACTCTCTGAGCTGTTAATTTGTTTTCTTCCCACTGCTTGGTCTGACAGAGAGGTTGAACCCGATTAACATGTACATATATTTAACCACTGGCAGCACAGTTGTCACATTTTTAACAGGTGAGATTGATGGTATTAAGGTAGGAATGCCTGTCTGGAGGAAACTGTGTGTATACTACTGAAATATGGCATGCATACAAGCAGATTTTATATCATTAAGTACATAGGATTGGGAATGGGATATGCCATTTCTGTGTATATAACCGAAATGTGCATACATCCAATGTGTATACAAGTAGAATGCTCTGTATTCTTTAAGTATCTCAGTCATTGCTTTTGGCTCACTGGTTCCTTCCCACCCCAGTTTCAAAGGACTCAGTTCTGTTCCCTCCTCCTGCCAGAAGTGTACTGAAAGAATGCTTTAGTGTTGTCTGCAACTCCTGCTTCTACCTTGGTTTCCACTTTCCAGCCCATTAAATGATTCCATTAGTCTAGTTTTGTAGTCCCTCTGTGCTACTTTGTATTCCTCACTGGTCTCGAAGCAGCCCATCAGTTTCCAGGCACCATTGACCTTTTTGTTCAAAATCTCTTGCCTTAGGTATAGAGTTTCAAGTTTGGTGCTAACCAAAAGTCAAATTCCTCAAACTCTGGGGGCAGGATTCTCAAAGCTTTTAGAAGGTGCAAAACCTTCACTAAATCCCCAAAACTTCCTCAGTTACAGAAAAAAAGGGGAGTTTGCTCCAAGTGCTATTAACAAAACCCTCTGCAGCTGCGGGGAAAAAACACTATGGACTGTGGAAAAAAGTGCAGCTGCTGAAGTCCCTCAGGACAAAAAGGTGTGAGATAAGTAAGGCACAGCCCCTGAAAGGCTATTCACAGCCAGTTTTTTTAAGCAGCTGAGGAAAGAATGTTACACACAGTAGAATGAGATGTAACTCTCCCTCACACTGCAGTAGTGCCCTGGCAATTGGAATCAATTAAGGGGGAGGTGTACCACAGGTAATAGCATCTCAGACAGTATAGCAGTGGTTGATGTTACAGCACTGAAAGCACACATTGCCATGATATGGCAACAGGCAACAACCACTAGACCCAGTGCAGCCCATGACAGAGTCCCACAAGCAGTAGAGCATGACCAGCCAGCAGTGAGTGCTACCCACGCAGGCCACAGGAACACCCCAGGGAGGGACGACCAGCAGGGACAGTCAGCCATTGTGGTGCCAAGGTATCACTGGTACGTGTGGTGCTCTGGTCCCAGTTGGGGACTGGTTGCTGGTCTCTGTGTGTGCTGTCAGCTTCATATTATAGCAACACTGTTACAGTCTGCTGCTTCAGCTACTGTGGTTCCCTACTGCTGTGCCTTCACAGCCTCCACAGCTGCGGATTCACAGTACTTGCGCAAGTCCTGCATCAGCTAAATTGCCGCACCAGCGGCACATTTTATGGAAATCTGCAGCCGCGCTTGGTTTTCTTTGAGAATACAGCGCAACTGCGTTTCCGCACTGCAGTAAGCCTTTTTCCCGCAGCTGTGGGAATTTCAGCTTTCTTTATGAATCCTACATAGATACATAGATACATAGACAGTGTCGGCAGATAAGGGTCTATGGCCCACCCAGTCTGCCCATTTGAGCTTGTAAGTTCAGTTTGTTTTCCTAGAAGTCTGTTGCCCCTTACCCCTGACCTCCAGAATTCCTTTATGTCTATCCCATGCATTCTTAAATCCCGTGATTGTTTCAGCCCCCACCACTTCCACTGGCAGGGTGTTCCACTTGTCCACTTCCCGTTCTGTGAAGAAATTCTTTCTCATGTTTCCTCTGAATCGTCCTCCCTCCAACTTCATCCCATGCCCTCTAGTTCTAGAACATCTTTTTCGCTTAAAAATAGTGTTTTCCTGCACCCTGTTCCTCCCTGTAAGATACTTGTATGTCTCTATCATATTCCCTCTCTCCCTCCTCTCCTCCAGGGAGTACATGTTCAGTTCCTTCAACCTGTCTTCATAGGACTTGTGATGCAATCCATGCACCATCTTTGTTGCCCTCCTCTGAACCTTCTCTACCCTGTCTATGTCCTTACGTAGGTATGGTCTCCAGAACTGTACACTGTACTCCAGGTGGGGCCTCACTAGTGTCTTGTATAGCGGAATTATGACCTCCCTTTTCCTGCTGGTGAAGCCCCTGCCTATACATCCCAGCATCCTATTTGCTTTACCTGCTGCCTTGTCACACTGTTTCCCTACCTTGAGGTCATCAGAGATGATAACCCCAAGATCCCTTTCCTGCTTGGTGCATGCTATATCCTCACCCCAACTGATATATTGTGCCAGGGTTTTTGTGCCCTATGCATTATCTTGCACTTCTTTGCATTGAATTTCAACTGCCAAACCCTGACCATTCTTCAAGTTTCTGCAGGTCACTTCTCATTCTGTCTACACCCTCTGGTGTGTCTACTCTGTTACAGAGCTTTGTGTCATCAGCGAACAGTGAAATTCTGCCTTCTAGGTCCTGCGCCATGTCACTGATGAAGATGTTGAATAGGACCGGTCCCAGCACTGATCCCTGTGGTATCCCACTGGTCACTCTTTCCTCTGTGTAGTGACAGCCATTTACCACCACCCTCTGTGTCCTGCCACCCAGCCAGTTACCTACCCACCACTACTGTCCTGCCCACACCCATATTCCCCAGTTTGTATAATAGTCTTCTATGTGGCACAGTGTCAAAGGCCTTGCTGAAGTCCAGATAGGCCATGTCCACTGCCCTCCCCTGATCCACCTCCCTAGTCACCCAGTCAAAAAATTCAACGAGGTTGGTCTGACATGACCTCCCACTGGTGAAACCATGCTGCCTTGGGTCCTGTAGTCCATTGACAACCAGATGTTCCACCAATCTCTCCTTCAGTAGTGCTTCCATGATCTTCCCCACTACCGAGGTGAGGCTGACTGGTCTGTAGTTCCCTGCTTCCTCTTTGTTCCTACTTTTGTATAAGGGTACTACATCTGCTGTCCTCCAGTCTTTGGGTACCTCCCCTGTTTCCAGTGATCGGCTAAACAGGATAGCCAGAGGTTCAGCCACCACCTCTCTTAGTTCTTTAAGGACCCTGGGGTGCACCCCATCTGGCCCCATTGCTTTATCAACTCTTATTACTTCCAGTTCCTTCAGGACCCTTTCTCGTGTAAAGGGACTTGTGTCCATTTCAGCACCATTCTCACCCCTTGTACTCCCTTCAGACCCATTACCCTCCTCTTCCTCAGTAAAGACTGAGCAGAAATACCTGTTCAATATGTCAGCTTTACTGTTGTCATCCTCCACACGGCCCCCATCCTCCCCCTTCAGTCTCACTATCCCTACCTTTGTCTTTCTTTTTTCACTTATGTACCTGTAAAAGGTTTTGTCCCCTCTACCCACTGATTTTGCAATGTGTTCTTCTGTCTGAGCTTTGGCTTCCCTTACTGACCTCCCTGCCTCCCTTTGCTTATCCTGGTACTTCTCCCTATCCCCTTCTGCCTGTGTCTTTTTGTATTGCCTGAATGCAATCTTTTTGGCTTTCACTTTCTTTGCTACCTCTTTGGAAAACCATAATGGTCTCCTCTTCCTTTTCCTCTTGCTAACCTGCTTAATACATAATTCTGTTGTTCTTGTAATCCCCATTTTAAATACTGCCCACTGTTCCTCAACCCCTGATTCCTGATCCATTCCCCTTAATGCCTCTTTCAAGTATCTCCCCATTTTCCCAAAGTCTACCCCCCTAAAATCCAGGATACGTGTTTTTGTGTGGTTTGGTTCTGCTCTTTCTGTGATTTCAAACCACAATGACTGGTGGTCACTGTTTCCCAGATGCTCCCCACTGTTACCCCATCACACTGTCCCTGTTTGTGAGCACAAGGTCCAGTATTGCCTTCTGCAGAGTTGGTTCCATGACCAGTTGCTTGAGGAAGGCACCCTGAAGGGAGTCCAGGATAAATCTGCTCCTAGTTGATGCTGCTGCTGGGATGCTCCAGTCCACGTCTGGAATATTAAAGTCTCCCACCAGTACTACCTCACCCTTGTCTGCCATCCTTTGGATGGCTAGCATCAGCTCCCTATCTGTTTCTTCCTCCTGTCCTGGGTGTTTAATTCTTGTGTACTCTGATAAATATTTTTGAGAAAAGGGCAAATTTTAAGTTTTCCCGGATCACTTTGGCCTGCTTGGTGTGGACCAGTTAAACAAGTGAATGGAGGAACCACAGTTGACACACTAAACAGGTAACAGTAACATGAGAGTCAGTCACCTGCTAAAAGCCTAGCTTTAGTATCATCTTCTTGCTGGAGTGCAATGAGACAGCTCACTTGTGCAGAGAGGTACAGTAGCTAAGCAAAGGCACTCATTATTTCAGCTTGTGCAGCTAGTAAAGCTCTTCTTCAACCAAGACCTAGTGAAAAGAAAACTTAAAACTATAGGCAGTAGAGAAAAATAAATGAAAGGTCAACAGGAAGGTACACAACTGGGGAAAATTTCAGGAGGAAACAAGTGCTGGATATAGCTAACTGATTGCTGTGACATGGTGTGAGTTAAATGTTTATGTTGTTTTGCATATGTTATTTGTTGTAATACAGTTCAGCTTTACACATTTGGGTAATGGAAAGTCAGGCAGTGTTGTCCCTAACAGACTCCAGGGGCTCGATTTCAAACCTAAAACTTTGACGTAAGGTGCTTGCACCAAACAGGTATGATGCAAGTGGTATCTTGTGTCAAAGGCTGCGGCTATCCCAATTTTTGAAGGCAAAATCAGGATGCTGTGTGCCTAAGCCACCCTGCACCACCCTTGTGCGCAAGGATGTGGGAGTGGTTGTGCCACAGTGGGGCTGCACCATCCCCTTTTTTGGCATTCTAGAAGCCCCGCTGTGGTCACAATAGGGGGCTCAGGTTAGACCAGCCAGGAGCTGATTTAAGGGCCCAGGCCACAGCCTGGCAGGGCAGTGAGTGGGGTGTTGGACCTGGAAGGTGGGAACTGCAAGTCGCTGGAGCAGTCAGAGTGCCATAGGGTATGATGGGGGCATGGTGACACTGAGAGGGAATGGAGGAGTCACCTGGCAGAGGTGCCATACAGAGTATCAGACAGTCACTCAGACTGGGGGGGGGTTGGCATGGAGGCATCATCACAACATGGTTTCCAGGTAAAAGGAGCTCTGGCACCTGCCCCGTGGGATCCTCAAATCCTGGCAGTGTAGCCGGGCATCCACCAGCCACCAAATAGGATGGCTTTGTACCAAGGGACTGTCGCAATGTCAGGGACACGTATCTGTCACCGCATGCACCTGTAAACTGCATCCACTGCCACATTACCTATGTAGGTGACTGTTGATCCTGTGGAGCAGGTAGCAGGGCTACTTTCACCTGGGGTTCATGTCATGCTGATGTCAACATGCCAACCCCCCCACCAGGTCTAAGTTGCTGTCCGATACTCTGTATGGCACCGCCACCAGGTGCCTCCTCCACTCCCTCTCAGTATTGGAGTGCCCCCATTGTATCCTATGGCACCTGCACTACTCCAGCAGCCCCCAGTCCCAACCTTCCAGCCAAATTACTCCACCATGTCCACAGTTTTTGTAGGCATACACAGGATAGGGGGGTAACGGAGCCCTCCGTCAAACCCTGCAGGTTTACTACATGTGTGGCACAACCTTGCAGCTGCACCAACTCTTAGGTCTTTGGGACAGGGACCTTCATTTTTCAAAATTGGGTGCAGGATCCCTGATGCACCCTGAGTTTGCCACAGCCCTAGATTACCACAAACTGCAGTGATCCAAGAGCTCTCTGAAAATTGAGCCCCAGAAGGCCAGCAGTCTTTCCTACTCTGAATACAAATCCACACAGCCTTTGGCACTCATCCCTCCACTCCTGTTAAGTACACACACACACACACACACACACACACTTCTACCAATCTTATGGCTCTACGATGCCGGTTCGACAACCCTTTTGTTGATCGGCTTCTCGCCGACAGGAATCATGTTGACTGCAAGTTTCAGTTTACAAGATTCCTGCTTTTCTCCCAGTCCTTTTTTTTTTATCGGGAGGCTTCACCCCCCAACCCCCCATGCAGGGGACACTACCCCCAGCCCCACCGTCTTTAGGATTCTCAACTCCAGTCGGAGTTGATTCAGGGAGGGTGTGCAGGACTGGGAGACAGTGTGTCCCTGTCTCAGGCACACCAACACAGCGATCTGTCGGCAAAGTGTCGATTTTGTCAACAGGAGTGTATTTCGCTGTGTTGGTGTCGCCTTATGTGGCTACTATCCAATCTCGCCGACTACTCCTATCCTACCACATTTGATGATTAAATAGGTACTCCCAACTCCATCTTTCTCCCCCTCACTGTACCAGTGAAGTTGACTTTAAATACAATCAGTCATATCATGCAAACATACGAAGAAGCCAGCAGATTAAGGCGATTTGGTCTATCTAGTATGTTTGTATTGTAGGGTCCTCAGCTTATGCTATGGACTCCCATTTTTTCAAAATTGGTCACAGGATTCCTGATGCACCCAGAGTCTGCTTCAGCCCTAGATCACAACAAACTGCAGCGATCCAAGGGCTCTAAAAATTGAGCCCCAAAGGTCCAGCAGTCCTGTCTACTCTGAATACAAATCCACACAGTCTTTGGCACTCATACCTCCACTCCCATAAACTACACACACACACACACACACACACACATACACACACACACACACACACAAATCAAATCAAATCAACTTTATTTATAAAAGGCGCCTTTCCAAACCAAGGCTCCTGTACAATAAAAACAAACACATTTTTATAAAGATCAAAATAAATATTAAAACAATAAACACAACAGCAGCTTTAGTAGTTCAAAAATGGCAGGCTAAAAAGATGCATCTATAAAGCAACTTTAAAGCTGTGATGGTCAGGCAATCTCATGCCCGATGAGGTAGAGAATTCCCATGGGTCAGGGCCACAAAGCTAAATGCCCTTGCCCCAGATGTTTGTAAACGAACCCTGGAAATCTCTAGCAATCCCTCATTGCTGGAACAGAGAAGGCTGAGGGGACAGTAGGGACAAAGGAGATCTTTCAGATAACTGGGTTCCTGATTGTGTAGGGCCTTATAGGTTAACAATGCAACCTTGAAGGTGATCCACCACTGTATTGGCAGCCAGTGCAGTGCGCGGAGCTCAGGCATTATAGGACTGGTCCTAGAGGTACCAGTCAAAAGCCTGGATGCAGCATTCTGCACCAGCTGCAAGTGGCAGATATCAACCCCTGGTAGCCCTAGGTAAAGGGCATTGCAGTAGTCAAGGTGGGAGGTAACGAAAGTGTGAACCAACGTTGGAAGATCATTGGGAGGAACCAGGTCCTTAACCCAGGTGATATTCCTCAGATAGTAAAAAGAAGTTTTAACAACTGCTGACACCTGCAATTTTAGGGTCAGGCAGTCATCAGACATAACGCCCAGGTTCTGCACCCAGTCTGAGGTAGTTAGCTGGTTACCTCTGAGCCATAGAACCGAAGGAGAACCTGCCAACACACCCGCCTCATGACAACTTGGGTCAACAACCAACATCTCAGTTTTTTGGGGATTCAACTGCAGCCAGCTCACACTCATCCAGTCCCAGATTTTGGCTAGACAGCTGTTAAGTACTGAGACAGCATCATCCTGATCAGGCACAAAAGACATGTACAGCTGAGTTTCATCTGCATAGCAGTAAAAACTGAAGCTGTACTGCCTAATAATCACTCCCAATGGTAGCATATACACCACAAACAACATGGGCACCAAGATGGATCCCTGCGGTACCCCGCAGGATAGGGAGAATGGAGCTGAGGGGAAAAAAACAGACACTACCCTCTGAGTCCTATCTGCGAGGAAAGATAAAAACCATCTGAGGACCAATCCCAAAAGTCCACAGGCAAACTGCAGGTGATCCAACAGCACACCATGATCCATGGTGTCAAATGCCACAGAGAGATCAAGAAGGACCAAGATAGAATGAGTCTTTTGATCTCTCGTTATTAGGAGGTCATTTAGTACCCGAGCAAGGGCTGTCTCAGTACTATGTCTCTTCCTAAAACCGGACTGGATAGAATGATAAATATTGTGGCTGGTCAAATGGTCATCCAGCTGTAATGCCACCACCTTCTCAATAACCTTACCCCCAAAGGGTAGATTAGAGACAGGCCTGTAGTTTGTTTGACAATCTGGGTCCAAGGATGACTTCTTAAGAAGGGGCCGAACCACAGCCTCCTTCAGGGGATCTGGAAAGATCCCCCTCTCCAAGGACAACCAATCAATCTCGGCAAGGACCAGGCTGATGATATGCACATAACCAACCAAAACGCGCGTGGGGCCCAGATCCAAACTACAGTTGGTCAGATGTAATGACTGGATAATCATCACATTATTACTGATTGTGGGCAAGCCGAAGTTGCACCACACAAACTGGGAGTCCGACATCTCCTGCCAACCATTGCTACTCCCTTGAGAGAGGGTAAAGCAGATATCGGATCTGATTGTGACAATCTTATCTGTGAAGAATTGAGCAATCTCCTCACACCGCTCTTCTGAAAAAGCGTTTCCAGGCTGAAGACAGAGTGGATTGCACAATCTGTCTATGGTCTGGAAAAGTTGAGCTGGTCGATTATGTGCAGCAGCAATTTCTCTGGACAGGAATTCTGCCTTCTTATGGGTAATTGCTGATTGATAGACTGAATAGTGGTCCATCAAACTAAGCCTGTCACACACCAGACCTGACCTCCACCAGCGCCTCTCTAACCTTCATCCAACTCTCCTCAACTCCATCAATGTCTCATCAAACCAAGGAGACCTGGGGTGAAGAATGAGTGGGTGAACAAGAACAGGAGCAATGGAATTCAGGGCCTCTGTCACTGCCTTGTTATAGGCTAGTACAAGATCCCCTGGATCTGTGCATTCACTTGGCGTACCCGATACACATACATACACACACTTCCATCAGTCTCACCGACTATTCTTATCCTACGATACCTGATGATTAAATAGGTACTCCCAACCTCATCTCCATCCCCCTCTCTGTACCAATGAAGTTGACTTTAAAATCAGTCATTGACTACTCATTTTTCTACACCAAGAATTTCTTTCTGCACTTATGTTGTGTACTGCCCTCTCTCTGGTACCCCCTGACACTTTCTGCTCTTAATTTCTGTTCTTTTTGCACTTTTGTTTGTCTCCTCCTACTCTGCAAATGCCTTGACTCTTTCTGCTTTCACTCTTTACTTATACCTTTTTCATGGCTTTACTGCTTACATGAATTTTCCTCCTCTAGTACTGTATATGTACAATGTAGTATTGCATTTTCTTTGTGTTAACTTACGTTATAATGTTTGTCATTTGTCTACAGGTTACACTGTATACTGTACTTCATACCTATTGTACATCTGCTGCTTTTTATAATGTTTTTGATATTTTATATTTCCCAGTTACTCTGTATATCTAAGCAGTTTCAACTGATTTATACACAACACTTTGTACCATGTGGTTTTTTTTGAGTTTTTTTTTATTTGTCTATTATTGATCTCATTGTATTATTATTTACATTTTTTTTTTCATTTTGTATTCTCCCAGGTCGTACCTGAAAATAGGAATAGATCATGTCTAGTGTACTTATCCAATTAACAAAAACAAATAAATAAATAGCATATGAATATATAAAGAAGCCAGTGGAATAAGGCCATTTGGTCTATCTAGTCTGCTTGTACTGCAGGGTCCTCAGCTTACGTTACTGACCCTGCCCCCCTCCCCAGTCCTCCCATCCTTTCCATCTGCCCTACCCATTACCTATTATTTTCCCTTATGCCTATCCCAGCCTCTCTTGAAGCTGCCCGCCAACTTCATTGAGACCACATCTTCCAGCAGTACATTCAAACTGGCCACCATCCTCTCTATACAGAACTGCCTCCTAACCACACTTCTAAACCTCTCCCCTCCAATATCAATTAGTAAAAATAAATTACCCTCCCTCATCCAGTTGAATTCCCAGCAACACCTCAAACCTCCACTTACCAGACCCAGTAAAATGCATTAGTACCCCACCTCACTACATTACACTCTGGTACCTGCCACACACCTCTCCCCACTCACCCAAATGATATGCACTGTGCTATTGTCATTTGTCAGCCTTTCAGGGCCTGTCAAAGAAAATCAATCACTCAATCAATCAAAATCTTTATTTATCCAGGTGAACATCATTGAGCAGAGCTTATTTGCAAGATGGACCTGGTTATGATAAAATCTCAGACAAAATACAAAAGATGAGCGATACATATCTAATGACAATAGGACAATTTGATACGTATAAGTCATAGCATACAAGACATCAGCCAATAGCAAAGAACAAACAATGTTGCAGCAGTATCATCTGCAAGTGACAAATTGTGGATATCTCAGAATTAAGTGACAGTATGCTAATTTGGGTTAGGTAGGTAATAGTAGAGGAGGGGACTAGGGTAGGCCAAGAAGTAAGAAGCCAGGCAGTAGGGGAATGTATCATCATAAGGCATGGCCAAAATAAAACATAATTATTAATAGGTAGCTTAGCTGGAGATAGTATAAGTAAATCAACAGAGGACAGTGGAAAGCAGCAGACGGAGGATAGAGCATGAGAAGAGGAAGGATTAAGGGAAATGTATGTAAAAGAGGACAGGTTAAATACAGCCAGTATGGTGATATTGCGGTTACTGGTTCTGATTAATGTCGAGAAAAGCACTTGCATGATTCCTTAATAAGACGAGAGAAAAAGGTCTTGAATGAACCAATGCTGATGAATGTATTCAATTTTACGGTTTTCTGTAAATTGTTCCACAGGGAGGGCAGCACAAAGCTGATGGCTGTTCTGCCTTGGCGAGAGTAGACTTTGGGAATTTTTAATGAGATGTAAGAGTGACTTTTCAGAGCATAGGTGCTTATTAAGCTTAGCTGGAGGCAGTTCGAGATGTATTGTGAAAGTTTTTCTGAGATCGTTCTGTAGGTCCATAAAGCAGCATTTTTTCCCACCTAAACTGGAGGGAGGTCCATCCTATGGCTGCATATAATAAACAGTGGCGTGTACTGAAGGGGAGACCGGTAGTAAATCTAAGAGCTCTGTGGTAGAGCGTATCCAGTTTTGTTAGGTAAGAGGTAGGACAGTGGCTGTAAAGAAAGTCTGTGTAATCTACTAGTGAGAGAAATGTAGCTTGCACCAACCTCATCTTCGCATCAATCATGAGTAGGTAACTGATCCTGAAGTAGAGACCAAGGGCCAGATATTCAAAACTTTGCTCTGGGGCTAAATTAGCACTGCCTGGTGGGCACAAAGGAAGCTATATTCAAAAGGAATGGCCCAGGGCAAACAACTTCTGAATATAGCATGGGAATGAGGCTGGGTAAGCTGGGTGGGTGTGCAGGGCAAACGTAGCCCTGTAATATGACAGCTCTGAATACAGCAACCAGGAAGTGTGGACCACAACAGCAACACAGTGCACAGTGATGTGAAGATTGATAGAGGTGACCTATGTGGCCAACATTTGTTTCAGCAAATGCGTGGACCCAGTACAGCTCCTGGGAGCAGCCTATGGGAAAGTATAATGTGCAAAACAGTATAATTTTCCCCAAACCGTTTGCGTGGCTCTAATGCATTTGTGCCAGATGAGCGTGGAGCTAAGCTGTTTGCCCACTGCAACCACATTTGCCCGGTGCTAAACTTTGCCATATTCAAAAGTGACATGTAAATGAGCCTACCTAGGTAGTCTCTGGGCAAACAGCCACATTAGCCTCTCATTATGCCTTGATTTCCATGCAGTTTGCCCAGCACTACTGCAGGGTCCCACAACTCCACCTGTAGGTCAGTCTGGAAGTACATGGGCTGGCCAGGTCTGACCGCAGCTCCACCTGTAGGTCAGTCAGGCAGTGCATGATGATAGCTGCAGGCTACATGTAAACAGTACAGCATAGCATTGCATATCATACCCCAGGGGACAACACAGCATAGGCACAGGTGGTGGTGGTGCTGTATGCAACTGTCAAACTGTAGGTCATGCTACAGTGCACAGCAGACACTACAGTAGCAAGGGGGCAGTAGTGTGAGGGACACAGCAATGCCTATGGTATGTAGGACAGTGTTGACCACTACACTGTACACAGTGACAGGCCCAGCTTGCAGGTGATTACTGACAGTGGACTGTACTGTTACACTGTTGTGTGATCCACAGATTCTGCACCTGTGGCATGGGATGCTTACAGTGACATATACATGGCTGGCTGTGTGTGCTGTGGCATCTGTACAGTTGTGCGGTATGTGGCTAGGGGGGCACGTAAGATCTGACAGGCACACAGATGGTGGAGTATTCCCACTACTGGCCCATGTGCACTGAATGATGTGTCTCAGCCTTGTGGCCACTCCTGGGCTGTGGTGAGGTCTGGCCACCCGTATATCCACCCCTCAATGGCCACCATGCCCACAGTGCTGCATGTGTGTGCTGGCATCTGTTGGTCACCACAGACATATGGTCTGTAGGTGTGTGCTGTATGGCCACACTACCAAGATGTCCCTTGTGGGCCAGATCACCCCTTACTGCCTGGCATGGCTGGGACTGGTGGCAGCTGTTGGCATCATGGTGGTGCCATCAGTGAGCAGCATGTGTCCTCCATGTCTGGCATTTTCTAAGTGTCATACTCACATGTTAGGGTCACGCAAGCTGCGCAAATCCCACGCAAACACAGCACAAAGCACCAATGTAATGCAAAGCTGTTTGCCCATGGTTAAGACCAGCTTTTCCTTGGTGGTAATTTGTACTGCGCTAAGGGTTGCACTAAGTCGCGCTAAACACCTTAGCGCAGTGCTAGCCGATGAATAGTGCCTGTATTCATGTTCAGTGTGCCCCTTCATATAATTATGGTTTGCCCAGTGCTAATGCAATTTGTGCGTGCTATTTGGCCTTTTGAATATAGCAGACCCAAGCTAATCCCACGCTAAACCCGCACAAATGGTTTGTGCACATCGCAGAACTTTGAATATCTGGGACCAAGTCTCTGGTGAAGTCTTTTCAGCAAATCCTCAATATGCTCAATGAAGGATAGTTCATGGTCTAGCCAGACTCCTTGGCACTTGAACTTCATAATGAATTCTAGGTTTTCTCCTAGAATTGTAGAGGTCTGCTGTACTGTTCCTGTAGTTGCTGGAATAGCTGCATGTATATAAGGAGAGAAGAGCATTGCTTTAGTTTTCTTTGCATTAAGTAAGAGCTTTTTGTTTAGGAGCTGTTTTTGAAGTAGGTTAAATTCAGATTAAAGGTCGCTACATGCAGCTTGAGGTGATGGGTGGCATAAGTAAAGCACCATATCATACGCGAATAGGTGGACGTTAGTCTTAGTTACACTGTCACTGATGTTATTGATGTAAATCGCAAACAGAATGGGACCTGAAATAGATCCCTGGGGCACTCCTCTTAGTAGGGGTTTAATAGATGAGAGGTCACCTTCTGCTTTGACTTGCTGTAAATGGCCAGTAAGGTAATTTGTAAACCACCGAAGGGAAAGAGAGTCCAAGCCTATAGACTGCAAAGCTGAGAGGAGTAGGCTATGGTCGACAGTGTTGAATGCCTTGCTTAGGTCCAGAAATACTGCACTGACAAAGCTTTTTTTTCCAGTTCAGTCTGCCAGTCGTTAGTCACTTTTGTGAGGGCTGTGATAGAGCTATGGTTTGCCCTGAATCCAGATTGGGCAGGATTTAGCAGATTCTATAGTTCTAAATGAGATCTCAGTTGTGTACTTACAATTTTTTCCAATAATTTTGACAGGACAGGGAGAAGCGAAATTGGCCTATAGTTGCTGACGTCGCAGGGGTTTCCTGATTTAAGCAGAGGTATAATGTGGACTGTTTTCCAGATGGACGGAAGGATTCCTTGGCTAAATGATAGGTTAAATAGGTGTGTTATAGGTACAGATAGTACGTGGTAAGCAATCTTTAGGAAGTATGGGTCTAGGGAGTCAGCACCAGCACTTTTCTTTACATCCAGTTGACATAGAAGGTCTTCAACCTATTTCAGGGAGGCAGGTTGCAGGGAGAATGTAGAGTTTGTGACTCGGACTTCATTAGGTTGAGATCCCAGCTGGGAGCGTAACAGGTTCGTAGGAGAGTTATTGAAGGCTAGCCCCACTATTGTAAAGTGGTTATTAAAGGAATCCAAAATTTCCACCCTCTCAGTGATGGTGCTGTTACCTGAAATGATCTTAGGTGGAAGAGAGTTACCAGGTGTGTGACCAGAAAGGTCCTTGATGGTATTCCAGAATTTGGCTGGATGCTTGCTGGCCAAGTCCAGTTCTGTTTGGTAGTATGCGGCTTTTGCATCTCTAATCTTCCTGGTACATAGGTTTCTGGCCCTCCTAAATGCATACCAGTCCGATTGGGTCTTATATCTACATGCTTTCTTCCAAAGCTTGTCCCTCTCTAACAGCAGATTTGAGTTCAGCGGAGAACCAATGACATGTTCTGTTCTTAACATGCACTTTTATTAGAGGGATGCATTTGTTTAAAGCCCCTAGTATTATGTTATTGAGGATGTTGTAAGCCGATTGTACTGTCCTCGCCAGGTAAAAATCCTGCCATCGTGTGGAGTATTTTAGCTCATCTAGATAGCTATATAGGTCAAAGTGCCACTTGGATCTTTTAACAGAGAACTTTGAGGAGGACAGAGGTGTAGTGACTGATCGTACTCCAGCTATGAAGCAATGGTCGCTGACATCACTGAAGAAGGCTCCTGCATGTGAGAACAGGTGTTGTTTGTTCACTAGTATAACATCCAAAAGTGTACTATTGCTAGGGTTCTTGTTATTCAAGTGCGTTGGTTCGTCAATGATTTGTGTTAGCCCATAGGCATCACAGAAGGATGAGAAGGGTACTAGGGCCTTGGTTAGCCAGTTTAAGTTAAGATGCCCTAGAATAATTATTTCCAGAGAACCATTCCCTAAGGCAGCACCCAGATACATTAGGAGTTGTAAGCCAGCGGATGGTGGTCTGTAGTACCCCATAATACACAGCGATGTGTTGTGTGAGATCACTGACTTGAGGGATAGACACTGGAATTCATTTGTGATGGTTGCTGAGTTGAGACAGGAGACTATGTATTTGTTCTTGATGTATATGGCTACCCCACCACCTATTGATTGTCTGTCAGCTCTGAATAGTGAATAATTAGGGATGTTGACCTCCCTGTCAGCTGTTGCTGGCCTGAGTCAGGTTTCCGAGACCACTAAGAAGTCTAGTGAGGTGTGGTAGATCCATACTGAAAATACTGTACCATGCCATGGAAAACATATGTGCCTCCCTGTTCACTGACTCACTCATAAGTGAATGAATCAGTGATGATGTGCACTACTAGTAACATCTGATGGGTCACTGTGATCAGTCAATTAGATGTTACTACTAGGGCACATCATCACCAACTCATTCATGAGAGAATGAGTTAGTAAACAGAGAGGCTTAGCTGTTTGCCATGATGAGGGAAGGATTCCTTCTTTGCAGGTCCTGAAAGCCTAAACATTGAAAACAATGCAGTGCATATCCCTTAGGTGAATGTGGTTGAGGAGGGTGGTGAGTACCGGAAGGTGAGGGCTATTCATGTATTTCACTGGCTGGGTGGGGTTGGGGTGGTATCCCAAATTTAACTGAGATAGTGGGAAGATGTCCTGATGGATAAAACCCTCTGATTGATTTTAAAGACAACTTTGCCAAAACAGTAAGGTGTGAAGTAAAGTGGGTGCAAGAGGGTGGTAGGGTGGGTGCAGCTGCTAATTCTATGTCTGCTAGGCACTCATAAAGCAGTCACATAGTGGCATGCAGTGCACCAGACCACAATTTGCCTGAAGCAGCCCCCAAGCTTTTTGGTTCCCTGACACATGGGTATGGACTTATTTTTTATTTCCCTGAATAACTCATTTTGTGCCCAGATTTTTGGGGAACAGGAACTGCAATTTCGCTTCATGACTACATAAGCTGTACCATGCAAGCTTGACTTGAAATGTGTTTTTTGGGGTCAGTCACCCCAAAATATTTTTTAAGTTGGATTTACAAGGTAGCACTTATGAGGCCTAGAGGAGGAGTGAAATCTTGCCCATCTTGAAAGTTACGGGGGCAAAATGGGCACAAACAGCAAAGTTATAACCAAAAGAAAAATGAAACTACTGTAAGTCCTGAAATGCACATTATGGGCATGCATGTGCAGATAAACTAAACATTCATTAAAAATACCAAAAACAGCTTAATCGGGTTCAATGTCAGTTGGCATCTATCTGTATCCCCCTCCCCCGGGACAAGGCTGAAAATAGGCAGAATTGTCTAGTCCTCCTTTCCCGGTTAACAAAAACTAAACAAATAAATAATAAATAAATAAAGCTGAGGATCACAGACTCCATCCGAACAGGCATGGACCAGTGACTCATCACCTCTCCATCTTTGTCTACCTTGCAGAGGTGTTCAACACTGTGTTGCACCCTCTTCTCCTATCTAAGGTTTCCAACACAGGGTTATCCAAAGATGCCACCAGCTGGTCCCACTCCTATCTAGTTGGTAGGTTGCAATCCATCCAGATTGGTGACTATCTCTCCCAACCCCCCACTCCCCATCACCACTAGTATGCCCCAAGGCTCTGTCCATGGCCCTCTGCTGTTTTCTGTCTTCCTAAATGACCTGCCCTCTACCTGCCCACATACCTCTATCCATAGGTATGCAGGCAACACTGTCTTGTATGCATCCGGTTCTTCAAGCACTGATGTGGTGGCTAGACTCCAGTGTGACTTCGATAAAATTCAGCTGTGGTTTTGCTCTAACCAACTTTTCCTGAATGCCAAGAAATCAGTCTCCATGACCTTTGGCACTAGGCAGAGACTTTCCCGGCTTCCCTCCCTCCCTTCCTTCCTTCCACACTTTGGATGGGACACTGCTCAAGGACTGCTCCTCCTTTAGACACCTCAGGTCTGACTTGACTGGCACCTTGACTTTTCTGTACACATTGAGGCCATTCACAAGAAATTGCACCCCAAACTGGGTACCCTGTACCACAGCCTTGGATGTATCCTGCTGTTAGCTTGCCGGGCCATTGTACAGAAAATGATTCTCCCCATTTTTGACTACGGTGATGTGGTCTACAGTGCTGCTCCCTTCTCCTCCTTAATCAGACTGGACACACTCTTCCACCCCTTCGTCTATTTCACTCTTGACTGTCCCCCCCCTCCGCACCCACCACTGTGTCCTTATCAATCCCAGTCCCTCCCCTTCCCTCCTTAGAGGACAGGTGGTGTACCCACTTTGCCAACTTCTTGGCTAAATTCTGGTCCCAGTCCCTGCCATCTTACCTCTCCTCCTCACATTCATTCAAAAACTGACTCTCGTACCTTATCTGTCCCTCACTGAACAACGTCAGTAGGCTGGGCTGCCTTTTTCTATAAGTTTCTCAAACTGTGGAACTCCCCCCCCATTCACTTTTCCCCCTCCCCCTTGGGTTTGCAATGCTGTCATAAAAGTCCACTTCTGCACCCCCTTTTCCTGATTCTAATCCCCTGGCACCTCCTCCCCCATATGACCGCCCTCTTGTCTGTCACTTAATTATCTTTGCACCTCCTGCCCTGCTTGGTTTGCCTGCTGTTTGCATGGCTGCAATTGTCTTGTAAATAATTTGTAAAATATGAATTCTGTAAATTCTGCTGTATTGTTTGACTATATTTTGATTTATGTGCTGTACTCTCTCGCTTAACTGTTCACTGCTATAACTGTATTGTATTCTTAACTGCAAATACTGTCTATATGTACATTTTTCTGAACTCTCTCCAACTGTTCCCCCTCCCCCAGGACACATCTGGAAATTAGCAATTGCTGCTCAGTATGCTCTTCCCGGTGAAACTTTTAAAGAAATAATGCAGTAGTATGTTTTCCATTTCTGTTCTTCTCGTCATAACTTGCTTATCTTTGGCCAAGTTGCCACCCATTCCTCATGACCACACAAGTGGCAAGTGTACATGTGACCCCAAGTGTGTTGTGGGGGCTGATCTCCCAAAATTGATTTTGGATTGGATTTACAAGGTTCCACTTTAATTGTTGTGAGGTGCAGTAGAGCATTGGCGCCCTGAAAATTTGGTTCAAAATGGGTCAAGATGGCAAGATTATGAGCCAAAGAAATTAAAACCTGGAAAATAAACTACAGTAAGTTAACATGCATGTGCAGTACATGCATTTTGGGACTTGATATGTTTCCCTGTCTTCTATTTTTATTTACAGGTCAAGGAGCATGCCAGGGGACACTGAGGGGTCACAATGTGGGGTGCTGAGGACCACGATTAATCAGGGACCAAAGGTGGGAACCAGAAAGGGTAGGAGGAGGATACCATGGGTAGGAGAACATGGGCCAGGTTGAGGGTTTACTATATAGTGGGAGAGAGGGGGGTTCTGGCAGCTGGGTTGGGCACTCACCACTGGTATATTTTTGAAAGAACAGGTAGCCAGAAGGGAGGGGGTACTAGTGGAACTGTTTGACGCCTGCTGCCAGTGTATTATGGTTAGAACAGGCTGGACTAGAGCCTTTTTTTTCAGATTCAGTGATTGCAGTTTTGCAAATTAAGCTTTGAGGAGACATATGAAGCATGGGGTTGGATAAGAGAGGGACTAAGTAGTGGGTAGCAAAGGTGTGTAAGCTGGTCGAATGCAAGTGCCTGGCAGCTGCTGGTTGGCAGTTCTGGGGCACTAAAGCACCGCAAAATAAAAAAATAAAAGAAATAAATACAAGCATTATATTTTTCCAGTCATCACATTTCTAATTCCCTGATGATCGTGTTGCATTAGTGTCTGCCAGCCTAAGCTGTGCAAGGGTAATATGATCTGGTAGGTAGGCAGCAAGTGGGCGTGAGATTGCTGCCATCCTGTACCAGTCACTGCAAGTTGGTACCTTTGTGGAATTATCAACCCCGAAATATAAAACAAACAAAAAAAAAATACATATCATTATACTTTTTCAAATTTTCATGTTTGCAGCTTCTTGATATTCCTATTACATTTGCATGTGTCAGCCTAAGCTGTGCTTAGATATTGTGATCTGGGCAGCGGGCAATGAGTGGGTGTGACTCAGCAGCCTGCCTGTGCCTGGCCACTGCTGGTTGGCAACAGCTACAGATCACTACAGTATATATATATATATATATATATATATATATATATTTCAGTCTTCCTGTTTGCAGCTTCCTGAAATTCATGCAGCATTTTGTGCTTAGGTAGTGTGATCTGAACAGTGGGTAGCAATGGGAGTGGGCTAGCATTCTGTTTGTGCTTCTTGTTGACAGTTTTGTGTCTTCAGCCCCCCAAAAGAAAAAAAGAAAAAGATAGAAAGAAAAATTTACTTTTCAGTGTACTTGCTTTAGGCAACAGAGCAGCTGAGAGGGCTAGAAGACAGGGTTATGATTAGAGATGCTGCGAAATTGCAGTAAAATCGACAATTTTGCTGCATGAAAAGTTTCTCAACAATGCGTCGGAATTTCACAGTTTCACCCACAATTTTGTCAGCTCACCAGTCCACCACCAGTAGAGAAACTTTGCCTGCAGGAGGTGAAATTTCACCCTCGGGTGGCGAAATGTCACCAGAAGTGGCAGAATTTAGCCTCTGTTGGCGAAATTTCACCCACAGGCAAAATTCCACAAGCTTGGGGGCAAAATTTCAGTCACAGCTATGGGTGAAATTTTGTATTTCACCCAGAAAATATTTTGCTTAATGCGTTAATTATGCAAAATATTTTGTTGGGCAAAATATTTCAGTTTCACACAACACTAGTTATGATGCAATCATCCAGAAGCAGCAGGCATAAATCAATGTGGAGCGGGGTTAGCCAGAACCCCTCATTCTCAATGGACAGGGGAAGTGTGGAAACTGCTCCAACAGTTCATAAAGTATCACTTGTTGTAGCAGCCATTCACAGTGGAAATGCAAGGGTTTGGTCTTGAGAAATAATTATGAAGAAAAACAAAATAAAAGTGCAGCAGGCATCGACACAAGCAGCGGAGGTGGAGCAAAATGATTTGGGAGACTCTGGGGACAGAGACACAGATCATGAGTACATACCTAATGAAAGTGGTAGCAGCATCAGTTCTGGTGGGAAGGGGAGGGGAACTGGTGGGATTAGGACATGAGGCCAGGGCACATAAAAGATCAAAAAAGAGACTGTAGCTGTCAAAAGTAAAAGAAGAAAAAGGCAAAAAAAAGTGTGGGCTAAGAGCATATTAAAAAAAACAGCATTGTAAAGACACAAGAAAGTAAAATAGCAACCTGAGGAAAGGAAAAATGGTAAAGGCAGAACAAGATCAATTCCCTGAATCAGATGAACTATGGGAGGTGGACATGGAAGCAAGCCATGGCAGCTGATCACATAGCCAACAGCAGAGAGTGACTCTAGGAAAGACCAAACTGGTGATGCCAGTGGTTTAGGATTTTTTTAAATGGATAAAGAATCAAGGACACATGTAGTGTGCATTATACTGTATTTAAGGACAAGCTGAGTCAGGTTAAGGAGGGATCAGGGCCCAGGATATCAACTATGAAGAGGCACATGCTGAAGTTCCACTAGTCTCTGTATAAGAAGGGGTGCCAGCACATAGCATCAACAGCAGGGACACTAGCAGGCAGTGAAGCTGATGACGATGATGTGTAGGGGGGAGAATGTTGAGGGTAGAGAGGAAGAGAAGGGAAGACATTCAAGTGGTACCAGAAACACAATTTCATCATATTCTGTTCACAAATTCTTAAACCCATTGGCTTCTGCACTCCCGAGAGGCCACAAATCCCCATCTGCTTCCACCCACAAGGGCAGCAAAAGTAGAGTAAGCCATCTGATGCAGCCAAAATAATGAGTCAACTGTCTATGATCAGGTCTCTAGAAATGAGCCAGGAACATAAAGCCAACAGACCAAAGGTCATAATGGTAACAACAGCAGTTCTGAATTTGCAGTGCCAAGGAACCATATGCCCATCCATATATACAGCACTTCTCCACAGTGACACTTCTAGATTTGTAGATTGTCTACATGACTGCCACATGCTGAAAAAATCACTGGTTGTGTCAGTGGTTCACATCACCACTGGCATTTGGATGAGTGGACAGACCACTGATTGCATGGCAGTGACTGCCAATTAGGTTCATTTTTCTTCTTGTCTTTCACCTTCCCTAGGTTAAGTAGCAGTAGCAGTAATGGTTGCAAGTAAATGGGGCCCCTGAACTTTGCAAGCCGGCAGCTTTATGTGTCCACATCTTTGACAGTTACCATCCTGCAAAAAACCTTAATCTGAACTTGTTCACATGAAGTCTCAATATGAGGAAAATTAGGATACCACTTCTGTCAATTTAAAACAAAAAATAAGAATACTTTACATTCCCGGAATGACACACATTTCCCAAATGCATAGAGCTGACAACTACATCTTTGCTTCTGTCTTGGATCCTTGCTTTAGGACACATTTGAAATATTCTTTGATACAGTTGGATGTGGTGAAACTTGGTAGTCCTATAAAAGCTATCTTATCTGTCTGGTATCTGCACATATGGCATACAAAAGGCTAGGAGCACAACCGTACCAGAAGGGAAACAGTCAACAGCTCTTGCAAACCCACTGACAGACTAGTTGGAAGAGAGAGAAGAAGGAGTACCGTTCACATATCCCAAGGTGTTGCAGCTGTTACTGGTGACTCATTCTTGTCACAAAGTCAACAGAATGTCTATTGCTGCTGCTACTGAAGATAACCCCCTCAAAAAGACATTCACTGCTGGAAAAACAATGTGGAGACTACTGGCAGGCTAAGACATAATGAAAAATGTACAGTTTTTGGTTTGACATAGTGGCGTCTGAGCTGGCAGCAAGTAAAATGGTGCAGTATTATCTGGTGGAGAACAAGGTACCAGCAGAAGGAAACAAGCTTCTATTGTTCTGGGACTCAAAAAAAAAATATCAACAGCATTTGTCCTCTTTGATAGAGGTCACTGTTTAGCTCCTCAGTTTTCCATCTTGCAAGTGCATACTCAGAGAGTTTCTTGTTTTTATTTGGTGCACTTTTTTCTGCCGACGGCCACCCAATACCTCAGCCCAGTCACGGACTCCAGGCTTCCTCTCTCATATTTTGGCTGTAACTCCTCGATACCCCCTGGCTTACCACCCAGGGCAGGGTTGTGGCACCGGCCCCTATAGTGCCGCAGACAATGGGATAGGTTGAGGAGATGGCCTGAGAGCTAATTGAAGCCTAGGGCAGGCTTCATCTAGGGTGGCTAGCAGCATTATTTTCCCCAATGTATGGGGGCGGGGATGTGCAATGATGACCAGCGTCTGCCCCACCCCCCTGAGCAACTGGCGTTGGCATGCTCAATACAGCCAGCCTTCTCTAGGGGTTCATATTATGCTGAACACTCTACCCCCCTCCCCCCTGAGAAGGAAAGCAGTCATTGGACACTCTCTCCTTCTCCCCCAGCCAGCCTCCAACGCCCCTGGTCTGTTCCCGAACCTGGATCACCGGCATCGCAGATAGGCAACTTGCCCCTGTGCCAGTGGGCCAGCTACTCAGAGAGTTTCTAGTGCTGCAGGAAATGTATTCTTCCACAGGAGAATGTGCTTTTCCACCAAAAATGTAGAGATGCTCACTGTATAAAATGTTAAGCAGGGGTTGTCAGTATAGCCTAGAGGTTAGCATAACAAGGTGCGAATGAGCTTGATACATCCATCAGACCAGTGTTCGATTCCCCCCAACCTCCACTGCAAACTGCATGACTCTGAGCAAGTCACTTATTCTCCCCAGTGCTCCCGGATCACACCTGAAAACAGGCACTTGAGCCTAGTGGGCCTTACCCAGTTACTAAAGAATAAATTAACAAACAAATGAAAAAAATGGCCTTTTGTAATAAGACCTTGTCCCCAAGGCATATGGATGATGAATCTCCTAAACTACCAGATGAACTAAAAACAGAGGATGATGAACTGGGTGGGGAGGTTTTCTGTGTCCATTACTCTTCTAAGTAGATACTGTATCCAATACTAAAATCATTTGTCTTCATGTTGTCATTGCTGCATTTTCTTTCCTCCAAATCTGGGTTGCAGTACTTCACATTTTGATTCCAATTTCAGCTTTGCAGTTGATAACCAGTACCACCCATGTCCTTGCTGCTCTCCTCCTCCTGCTCACATCTCTCTCTCTCAGTAAAATAAATGCACTCTGTTTTTTTATCTATGTTAGAAATGTGTGCACATTACTGCACACTGAATTTCTGGTCAAAGTCTGCCAACTTCTCTCTGTTTTCAACACTTAAATTCAGCAGAATGTTTTAAACCTTTTTCTGGTTTGCCAGTGTCTGAGGAACGTAGTATTGGAAGCAACAGCCCTGTAGGCTACTGCATTGCTGACTTCAGATGTTTTTTGGGTCTACAAAGGCCATAAACAACACTTATTTTTTAAAAAAGTTCGCCAACTATTCTATGTGTCCTGCACTTAATCTTGGCAGAATGTTTTGAACCTATTTCAGTTTTGCCAGTGTCAAAAGGACATACATTTTGGAACCAGTAGTCCTGTGGGCTGCTACATTGCCATGCGTAGATGTATTTTCGGCCTACATAGGCCTTCTAAAAAAAGGAAAAAAAAATGTTTTTGGTCAGGCTGGGTAGAAGGTGGGGGGCAAAGTTGGCCAAGTACTCTCTGTTAAACAAATATCCTTATCGTAACGGGAATCCATGTTCATGACAATAGTGACCAGACAGACATTTGTGGAACCAGTAGATTTCACACATAGTGAAATGCTGCAACCTTGTCTTCAGAATATTGTAAGCCAACTTGGACAACAATTACTTTATGCAAATATTTCTTTTTTGGGTAAGTCGGCCAAGTACTCTGGGTATAACACTTACTGTTAGCATAAGTGGAAATATTCATGTTTTGCAGTCCCCAAAATGGCATAATTTTTCAAACCAGTAGTCTTCACTGTGGGCTGCGGCACCATTCTGCTATTTTGAGTGCCTCATGCATCCTGGCACATAGGAGGTATTTTCACAGTACAGATTAATCATTAAACAATGGTTTTCTGCAGCCAAAATTGGGTGAAATGATTTGAAAATAAGAGAATTTCTGAGAACTTTTCCTGGTCTAATATTCCATGTTTTCAAGATGTTTGGAAGGTATGCACATCCCTATTTAGATTCCTGTTGAGCCTGGGGCACTCTGTGGCCCATTTTCCATTATTGCTTAACAGAATGCATAATCTCTGCAGCTACTGTTAGCACTTTCTTCAGCGAACACCACATGTACAGTACTCTGCATTACCAGCCTCTGTCAGATACTTCTGATTCTTTGACTCCAGGTCCTTGCCTTGGCAGTCTGCCTTTCTAAAGTTCTAAGTTTTGGTGGCTGATGAAGAGCTAGTCTTTCCTTCCACCAGGAAGAAGGCTAGCCAGTTGTGGTCACTGCCTCCCAGTGGTTGTTGACTTTACACTCGAGATCACCCAATCATCACTACTGAGAACAAAGTCAAGGGTGGGCTCTGGGTTGGCCTGGTGTGCACTGGTAGCATCACTGCTCACTATGCCAGTGATCTGAGCTCAAACGTGAACTCAGGCTGTATGGAGTCAGGCTGTGGGAAGAGGATTTATCATCCCAGGAACAGTTCTCCTCCCTCTGGGGGGGCGGGCATCGTGTTACACTGTATGTTTGCCACCTAATGGAAGCTGACTTGCAGCATCATCAAGGACAGAAAAGTTGGCGAGACCAGCAGGGTTGCACAAACTTGTGGAGGCCCAGCCTCAAATGCCAGCATTGTTTCTGCATGCCTCTGCTTGTGCATATTGGCATTATTTCTTCGTGGCAGCCGTCAGGGTGAAAACAGGAGAACAGCACCCCCTCCCCAGTAGGATGATATCAGCATCCATGCAGGCTGCAAACACCCACCATGGAATGTATCCACGAGCAGAAGTGCCTGAATGAATGGTTAGGTAAGTTCTGTCCCAGAAAAGGTGGTAGATTGGGCTGGAGGGTGTTGAGAGAAGGGGCTGGCTAGAGTGACTGCTATGATAAAACCTGAATAAAGCCTGCTGGACAAGCTGCTATAGAAAACAATCCTAGAATGTGAACAAAATGTGGTCTCGGTCCTGCTTTTAGGCCTCTTTGGATGCCTGCTCATGCTTGGGAAATCAAAGTCCCCCAAGATCACAACTGAATCAAATATTGCTGTCCTCATAATTTCCCTTACTGTCTTACTGTCATGCTCAACAGAGCTTTTTAGGGGCCTATGGAACACCTCCAGACATATCCCTAGGCTTACACTCTTGCCACCTTTTTCTCTTTCATGACCCATATGTACTCTGTGACACTCTTTGTCCCCCGATTTACTCTTTGTCCTCCACAGTGACTATTTCCTTTATGAAGAATGCCACCTCTACCCCTCCCTACGTGGCCTATTCTATTGCAGTAGTCTGCATCCCTCTATCATGGTACCCAAATCATCCTCTCCACCAGGTCCTGGAATTGAAGGTGCATTAGGCACTCAAATTCATCCATTTTGCTGCATGCACTCCTCATATTGATTTGCATTCAAATGAGGTTACTTGCCTCCCTATGCTTCCATTTCCCCCCACATGTGGTATTTTCCTTGTGCTCAACTGCACTGTTTTCATTTATTATGTCATTCCCTGTCTGCCTTTTGTCCATAGTGAGCCACTGCATCAGCCCTGTACAACAAAGGTACAGCCCATCCTGGGCACAAGGGCATCCCTTGCCTCAGTAAGTCCTCCACCTGGCATAAAAACACAACTACCCTTAGCATGATGCATTTACTGTTGTCAAAAGTATTTTTTTCATGCTCTTCATCCTACAGAAAACTTAACCAACATACAAAAGGGGAAGGGCTATTGCTCCTCATAATGCCCTGCTCTTATCTTGGCATTAGAAAATAATTTATTTCATTAACAAATACAGTAAGTAGGTGTTTATAAATGGTACATCTAACATGATTGTATTAATAACCCAGTGTCCTTACTCTTTGCAGATTACAAGTTACACTCCTACTGTTCTCTTAGATCTTACTCTTCTTTTATTTCAGCACCTTTTCCCATTATGGAAGCAGCCTACAGTATTTTTCACTAATACATTATAAAACAATAGACATTAATTATTTACAATACTGTGAATATAAAGTGCAGATAATAAAACTCTGCTACAAGTTTTAGATACTAGCTTCTGGGAATCTGTAAGGCTTGCTTGAGTTGTAGTGGAACTACAGAACATTAACTGCAGTGCTAGATCTACTATAGCAAGTTTGCCATCTGCTGATCAATGATGAAGGTTCAGCTTAAAGCACAAACTCAATGATGAGACTAAACCATTGTGTTTATTCATATGAGGCACTCCTTTTTCTTTCTTTTTGCTTTTATAAATATTTCAAAGGGACAGATTTTAGGGTGAACTGCTTACACATCTCAAAATGTTTGATGTTAAAGTTCAGCAATTTAACTCTGAACCTATTACAGTGGACACATCACCAAGTTCAGATAAATTGGATCTCTGCCTTCTTAACATTGTTTGATGTGGTTGCTAGTCTGCACCTGAGATCACAATCCTGTGCTTATTTCATAATCATTTCAGTAGCAAAAGCTTGTAGTGTAACAAAGCAGAATGCTGAACCTAGGGTTCACAGTGATAATGAAAAAGTATACTATACACTGAACTTATAGTAAATAAAGCTCTTCCACTTGGCAGGGTTTTGAAATCTGATCTGTCAACCTGTATTTCCAGATCAGACTTCCATTTGCACCATTACATGCTCTAGTAGTTTGAACCCACAACATGGAGCTCATATTAAAAAAAATGCCAACTTGCATCGGTTTGTTACAGAAACATAGAATTTGTCAGCAGAAAAAGTGTGGTAAGCCCCTCTAGTCTGTCATTTTTTTCCCAGGCCATTACTACACCCTGGAACCTGTTTGGATGCTGGTGTTCTCCTACCTCCCTTTCCTCTACTTAGTATGCCCATGTTCCTATCCCACACATGTCTGAAGCTCCCCACTGTCTTCAGCCCCACTATCTTGTCTGGCAGGCTATCCTAGGTGTTCATTGCCCTTTCTGTGAAGAAGTACAGTATTTCCTCACATCTCTCTTAAGCATCTCCCCATTTAGCTTCATTGCTTGTCCCCATTTTCTGGTGCCTTTTCTCTAGTGAAAGAGACCCCTACCTGCACTGTATTCTCCCCTATGAGGTACATATAGGTCTCAATCATGTCCCCTCTCCTCTCCTCTCTTCTTCTCCTCTCCTCCAGGGAGAATATGTTAAAGAGCAGCTGATGACTTTGGGAAAACTTTGGAAAACATAATGTTTAGAGACAATTCAGCTTGTATTTCATATCTTGTTTAGATTCATCCTCGCCATTATTTACTACTGAAGAGATTCCCACAAAAACAAGATCTTTATCACTTAGAGTTCATTTGTCTCTATAACTTATTCCCTACATTTATTTATTTAAATGTAACCACCCAGTCCCCTCGGGTTAATAGAATCCCATCAGTGTCAGTGCTAGGTAGGCAGCTGGTGAATAACTGGTTAAATGAGTTTTTCACCTACTCACACTCTGTTTACTTGGTCTCAGCTGAGATGAGAGAGATTAGGTCATTTAGAACTCTCACAGCAGCATAAGCCACAGCAGCCAGCTGTGAGTGGGGAGTTTTAGAGTCTTGGGTCATTCTTTCAGCAGCAGAGTTCTGGAGCTGTAATTGAAGTGTGAGGAGTGAGAGCTGCTGTGAACTCTGTGAGAGAGCATACTGTCTCACCCTAGTCCTGAAAGTCAACAGCCTGCCAATAGAAGTGGTGGAAACCTTTGTCAACAGCAGGATTCTCCTGATTTTCATCCCCAGAGGGATGAAAAGAACTGCTAGGAAATGGATCCTAGGGGCAATCCCCTATTTAATCCAGGACAATTTGAAGCTGCCTGTACTGTTTCTATCTGTGAATAGATTTGACTTTGTACTTCCTGAGGAAACTACCTGTGCTTTGGTGTTTCTCTGACAGAGGGAAAGGTACACCAGTTTTTGTTCTAAGTTTGAGACTTTTCTCAGTTTAAAGTTGTCTGACAATTGTGGGGTCAAGAGGCAGACTAATGCACATTGTTCAGGACTTTAATTTCCTACACTCCCAGAGTAGTGTTTCATAATGCTGGATGTGAAAGTTCATTCCAAGATGCATTTTCCTAAGTGTTTTTTCAAGAAAGATTAAAGGGGTAACTCTGAAATAATGGTTGGGTATGGACATGCACATGCACATGGAAGTGAAGGGTGGGCAGCCTCCCATCTGGGGTACCCAGTTCAGCATTACAGGTTCCATAAGGGCGTCTGGTTATTCAAGACTTGGTGGCCAATGTCTGAAGAGAAGTTTACACCCTGGTGTGGGTTGTGCTTGTAATGAGCCCATGTGTGCTCAGTTGTGTCCAGTGCCACTAGAAGAAATGTGTGTGTTCCATTAAGGCCATTGCCACTGAAGATAATTCAATGTCCTATGAAATATGGGAATGCATAGAGTTTCTGTCAGATATAGATGTTTTGTTGTTCTGCAAATGCCTTGTGCCACAATGTGTAAACCTTGGGTTCCACCCTTGCTTCAGAGAAAATCTTTTGGAATACGGTCACACTCTAGAACCCCAACCTGGTTTGGACATTTATGTTTTTGCTTCCTGTGTGGAGTTACTGGTACCCCTCCAGAAGTATAACTAGCTGGCATAGCCCTAGCAAAAAGTTATTTCCTCAGGACCTGGGTTTTGGTCATAATGTATTGCTTTTGTGCACCCCAACCCTTTTCTGAACTCTAGAAGTAAGGAGCCTGGTATACATTCCCAATGCTAGGGATGGTACCATTTCTGAAGGAGTTTTGTGTGCCCAGTCAAGGGTACTAAGGGGTAGCTAACTGTGTAAAGTGTGTGGGGAGGGGGGTGGTTACATAACATTTTGGTACCAAGAAAGGCACACTGAGCCAAGGCTCATTTCCAGGTGTGACCCAGGTGAAAGGGAAGTGGGATATAAAAGAGTCAAGTAGCAAACACTGCAACAATTTCGGTAATGAAGCAAAACACTAACAGTGTGGAAGCAAACAGGATACAGTATTGACCAAGTATACAATACAGGTGCAATTTTTGCAAGAATCAGTACTGTAAAGGCAATATATATAATTGGGATACAGGCTGACTTAGGAATGGCTATGTGCAGGTGCAAGTGCAAGTGCTACCATATCTGTTGAAATGATAAACAAGTGTTATACATTTACAATGAACAATAGTGATTAGAGGAGAAGGAGATATAGTGAATCCAGTCAGCAAGGCGTACCTGTACAAAGAGGGTGGCTGGTACAGGTGAGGGGTAGTTAAGAGTAAATATGTAGGAGAGGAGGGAGGGTATGGGAGACAGAAGATTAGGTTAGGGGGTTGGGGAGTGGGGGAAGTTGTCAAGGTGGGCCAAGGGGGAGCACTTGCAGGGAGGTGGTGGGAGAAGTTTCAACTAGTGTTTTAGCATGGTTAGAGTGGGAGCAAGGTGGATGGACTGGGAAAGTTGATTCCATAGGTCAGTGAGTCTGTAGGAGAGGGCAGTCTTGTCAGCTTATGAGTGTGAAGTCAGGAGTCTGAGGGTATGAGAGTCCCAGGATCTGAGGCTGTAGCTCAATGAGTGAGATGTCAAAAGAAGGGCAGAGAGATAGGAGGGAAAGGCAGTGAACCAGCACTTGTCGTTAAACACAACACAGTATTTAAAGGAGATAGAGGTGAGGGGGTGGAGGTCAAGATTGGAGTACAGGCAACAGTGATGGGTTCGGAAGCCAAGATTTGAGGCAAAATGACAGAAAGGGTTACGCAGAGGGTCAAGTTTGGAGAGAGATGATCGGGGAGTCAAACTATATATAACATCAGCATAGTCAAATGTGGGGAGAATTAACTTGGTGATTAATTCTTTGTGGATTGGGGGTAAGAGGCAGTGTTTGATTCTGTATAGGGGTGCAGCAAAAGTTAATTTCGCTGGTGAAATTCTGGTAAAATTGCCAATTTCACCGCAAAAAAACATTTTGCGAAATTGGGCACTTAAGGTGAAATTTCACCATAAATTTCACTGGTAAATTTCACTTTCACCTGTACATTTTGCCTTACATTAGCATCAGGTGAAATTGGGAAATAAATGCTTGTCACATGACTTGCTCTCTCTAACAGACTGCTAGTCACATGGGTGACTGTACTTAGGCAGGAAGTCAGACTAAATCAACTTCCTTTAGAGCTCTTGCATCCTAGTAGGAGCGAGAAAGAGTGAGCAGGACAGCTTGTTTTCCAAAAAAATGTAGTATTTGTTTGTAATCTCTTCCCCACTTTATTTTGAAAAGTAAATATTTTCTGTTAGGCCTTTTTCTCTAGTGATATATTTTTTATCTTTCGTGTGTGTGTGTGTGTGTGTGTGTGTGTGTGTGTGTGTGTGTGTGTTTCACTGCCTCCTGTATCTTTCTTTTTCATTTATTTTCTTTAGTTTTCTATTAAGAAAACTTTTTTTAATGATAGAAAAAGTGACTGGGACTCGGAGCAAGTACAGCAAGGGGGAGAATGGCAAGAGCACTGCCAGGAGAATCTACTGTCTGCCTTAACAGGAAGACATTTGCCAAGCAGCCCCCCCTACATGAGCATGTGCCCACTGCACCCCCAGCAGCAGCAGGTCCCCCCTGCCAGCAGCAGCAGCAGGACCCCGCAGCAGCATGTCCCCCTCTCCCAGAAAGAGCAGCAGGATCCCATTGCCCCACTCCAGGATCATTTGCAGCCCAGCCCACCCCTCCAGCGAGAGCAGCAGTAGCAGCAGGTCTCAGATGAGGTGGCCCCTGTTGGGACATCAAATGAAGAACCCCCCCAAGGTCTCTTTTGTGTGGTCCTTTATCCACAAAGGTTTCAGATGATACTGTTGTCATCTGTAACCTTTGTGGAAAAGAAGTAAGGGAGGAAGGGTCCCACTTTGGTATGGGTGGACAAAGAAGTGACCTGCAGCACCACCATGCTGTAGAGTGGCTCTACAAGCAGCAAGAAGCAGCAGCAGGAGGCAGTGATGGGGCTGACCAGAATGAAGGCATTGGGTGGCATAGGGGCACCACAGTAGTTGCAGCAGAAGACAGCAGTTGGAGTCCAGGAGGAATGATACACCCCCCACCTATCAGTGGTGGCACCAATGTGCTGCACCTGATTCTGCAGTGGCAACCTCACAGCCTGCAGCAGCACCCCCAGCAGGTCAGGTTGTCAGCATGGAGGACCTGGAGGCCATGTGCAAAGAGGTGGTGGCAGTGCGCATGGAGGTGCACAAACTCCAGCATCAGTTGGACAAGTTCCACCAGGAGGTCAGGGGGACCTTGATAAATAAAGAAAGACCAAAAGAAAGTCTTGGACTTCCTAGCGAAGCTGCATCATGGGGGTGGTGGTGATGGGGGCAGTGGCAAATTTGGTGGAAATGAGTAGTGCACCTAATTTTATTATGTCTTTCATTTGACTTCTCCAAGTCTGGGTGCTCTTCCTCTGCACCCCTTAAAAATAAAACACCCAAAAAATAAAATAAAAAATAAAAATCCCCAAAAATATTTTATGTCCTCTTTTGCTTCTGTATCCTCTTTGTTCTTTTTCTTATCTTGTCCAATAGTTTTCTGTCTAATTTCTTATGTTTTATGTAATGTTTATGCTCCCTCCCTTTCCCCTCTGTCTCATATGAATATGCTTTCCCTTACTGAGTCTGACCCTGCATGTCCTCCCGGTAGCAACTTGTAGTACTGTGCCCATAAAATGTGTACCTTTCTGCTTCTTTTATGTTATTCCTTATTTATATGTTTCCTCCTATCCACAAATGTCAAGCACAGTAATTTGTTCATATGAACAAACATTTTTTTCCCAAAGCTTTGTGATGTTGTTGTCTGTTGTGTGTAGTAAGGGCTGGAGGCAGTTGCGTTGGCTGTGTGCAGCACCAGTCCAAATACGTACACAACAGTCATAGAAACTGTTACATAAGCACATAAGTACATAACTTAAATGAGTACAGGAGAAATGTTACATAACTTCAAGACAGAAATATGATCTTAGTCATGATGTGATGTGGTGCCCCCCTCCCCACCTCTCAGACATTAAATTGCTATTTTGGGCCCTGTTTACCAATGATTTCAGCCTGAATTTCAGTGTTGCTGGTGCCAAACAGGGCCTACAAGTCCAGAAATGTTTCCAAAAAATGTTACAGTAAATTCAGACAGAAATTAAGTCTCAGCCATGTTGTTATATTGTGCCCAAACCACCACCCGAACCAAAACATAGTCTTTGGTCCACTGTTTACATTGATTTCATGCTGAATCTTGCTTCTGAGAGTGCAGAACAGGCTGTACATGTCCAGAAATGTTTCTAAAAAAATGTTACATCAAATTGAGAATGAAATCTGGTGTCAGTCCTGATGTTAAATGCTGTGCCACTACCTCACAGACCTGAAAATGCAGCTTCTGCCATTGTTTACCAATGATTTCAGCCTGAATCTCTGTGCTACTGGTGCCAAACAGTGCCTAAACATCCAGAAATGTTTCCAAAAAATGTTACATCAAACTGAGACTGAAATCTGGTGTCAGTCCTTATGTTACATGCAGTACCACCACCTCAGGGACCTGAAAAGGGGTGCCATGTAGAGAAAATGAATTCCTCCTGCAAAATGCTGCTTCTACATGCAGTTGTTTCCTCCTGCTGCTGCCTTTTCAATTGTTTAAGATAGAAATGTAGAATTATCAATCAGTCAATCAATACATTTTTATTGTTCAGCTTATTAGGCCTTTACAAAATCTAAAAACATATCTAAAATAATTTAACAGACAAAGAAAACAATTACATATTAGAAATGTCAAGGTAATACACTTTAAAAGTGTCAAGTGAAAAAAGTCACATAGCATATATTATTTCTTTGACTATTTCAAAGTTAGAAAAATATTGCACAATTCATGTTATCCCAAAACACTCTAACAGATAGGGATAAGGATGTTCTGCATCAATACAATCCGTTAAACTCAACAGAAGAATAAGATTGAATCAATTACCTAACCACACTGTTCTGTTTAAGAGATATATTAAATATCCTTTTTAATTGTACCATCATTCCCTAACCATGTCTTGACTTTGAGGATGCATTAGAAGTCTCAAAAGTTCTTCTCTTATAAATTCTTCAGGTAATGCAAATTTGGTCATTATCTGGTTCAAAAAGTCCCTAAACTTAGGGCAACATAACATAATACGCACTAATTTCTTGCAGTCTGCTGAACCGCAATCACAGCAAAAAATCATTAATTTGGTTTTTATTCTTTGCAAAAATAAGATTCAGGTATTTAGAAGGATATAACTCCAGCCAAAATTTCATAAAGATTTGTCTTTCTTTATCATCGCTGATAAATGTTATATAGGGTTCTAATACATGATTTAATTTGTTCACTGAGAACCATTTATGTAGTTTTAATTTTTTTTATCGCAGTCAATTCATATGAAATTGATAAAAGCTTAATTTTATTTTTCACTACTTTTGCATGATCTTGTGAGATTTTAATACCTCTTAATGAATCGGTCCAAAGGTGCATAGTATTAGTTTTATTCAAAACATCTAAGAGATCAGCAAGCTGAGATGAAATGTATCCCTTATTATACCACTCTATTTTTTTCTTTTATGACCATAGTTGTCAATTTTAAAACAGTTTGCCCTAGTAATTTAATCCAATATGTGACTGTAGCTGCCCTGGCAAGATAATCTATTTGGATTCTTCCCAATTCTGACCTAATAATACTAGCTGATATTGTTTTTGGAATTTGTAATATAGTTCTATGTAGATATAAAAAATGTCTCGCAAGAGTTTCACATTTTTTAGTTTTCCAAACTTCACTGCCATACAATGCAATTGGGGACATGTTTGCTTCAATAGCTCTTAACATAGGTGATGCAGAAAACCCACCATACTGGGAATTAAACCTCAGTAGGGCATATTTAGATTGTATCATTGTTTTCCACATACATAAAATGAATATTACTTTTAGTATTATATGAAAAATGATATCCTAAATAGCAGAAGTACTTTACTTCAATAGTATTATTATCTATTTTCTAAGTTGTCTTATTTATTCATTTTCTGATAGCCATAATTTTGTTTTGGATATATTAATTACCATTTAATACCTTATAGAATATTCTTGAAACACCTGCAGATACTTTTTTAAGCCAGGAGGTGAGATTGAAATTAGGGCTAAGTCATCTACATAAAGCAGTAAGGGCTAGCCATACCATTAACTGTTGGAGAGAGTATATTCATTTTTATAAATTAATCAGGTAAATCATTTATAAACAAATTAAATAATAATGGTGCTATGATACAGCCTTGCTTAACTCCTAGATTAGAAATAAAAGTCTTGGTTAAATTCTCTTGTAAATTATATCTAATTTTAGTCCAGTTATCGGTATATAGATTCATTATAATTCTTAAGATCGTTGAGTGCATATGTAGCCTATATAATTTTTCCCACATAAGGTTTCTACTGATTTTATCAAAAGCCCCTTTAAAATCAATGGAGGCAATATAAATAGGGATCTTTTTCTTAATATAATATTTCTCAATGATATGATGTAAAACAAATATCTAGTCAATATTTGAGAAACCTCTTCTGAAGCCAGCTTGAAATCTGTTTAATTGATTTGTATCTTCTAGCCAAATATCCAATCTAAGTAATATAGTTTTGGTGAGAATTTTACTTATGCAATCCATTAGGCTTATTGGCCTATAGTTTTCTGGGGATGTTAAGCTACCTTTTTTATGAATTGGAATAATGATATTACCTTTCCAACTTTCTGGGATATAATTTCCTATAATTAGTTTGTTGAACAAAATAACCAATAAGTTACACCACCAAGTGATTTCTACCTTATGGTAATTGTATAAAAGTTTGGAAGTGCTGAGGAATAGCTTTAGATAACTCAAAGTATCACTGAGGCACGCAGGTTCATGTGATGATCATATAAAGTTTGGCAGTGCTGTGGAGATACCTGGCACCTTGAGGTATACCTCAGCACTGCCAAACTTTTATACAATCACCATGTGAACTTGAGTGACTCAGTGGTACCTCGAGGTACCTCAAGGCATACCTTAGCACTTCCAAACTTTTATATGATCACCACTGTATTTTCCTGCAGGAATCATATCTGAGCCAGGCACCTTATTAGATGTCATATTTTTAATTGCTTTTTCAATTTCTAATGGTGTTATATTTATAGGAGGAAAAATTTCTCTTTCTGGTAGGAAGAATCCTGAGTTTTCTGAATCCTTACTGAAATTTTTTTTGATAATATTCAATCCAATTTAAGGGAGATATATATGCATCAATATTTAAACTAAAACCACCTACTCCTTTTGCAACAAACTACCAGAATATTTTGTCATTTTTTGATCTAATTACCTCCAACATCTTTTCTCAGTTCTTCATTTTATACATGTATTGTTTATTTTTTATGAATTTTTCTAATTTTGTTAATGTATTTATGGCCTTCTCTAGTTGGGTTGTTCTTTATTTTCCATATATATATATATATATATATATATATATATATATATATATATATATATATACACATATACATATACATATACATATGTGTGTGTGATTTGAACTTTTGCATTCTTTATCGAAACATGTTTCTGGAGTAAGGTTTTTATATGGAGTACAGATTAATGGAATTCTTTTTTGACCTATCTCATAAATGTTATTAATTATGGCACTAGCTTGATGCTGTTGAGAAAACATATATAGGTTTAACTGAGTTTCCCAAAGTAAGATATTTTTACTTATTTCATCTTCTGTCTTACTAGATATTATTATTCTTTCTTGGTTACATACTTCAATATTAGGCAAATGAATCAATTATTTTCTTGCTACTTCTTGTGTGTTTATATCTTTTTTTAAGAGAAGTTGGATAGGATAATGATCACTCACTTCTCTCAAAATAACAATACATTCTTTACAGTTAACTAATTGCCATGGAAAAACACAAATAAAGTCTAAAGTACTAGCACCTGTCCCCGTCATAAATGTAAAATAAATGGAATTATTCCCTTCTAAAGTCCCATTAAGGATTATTAGGCCAAATCTTTCCAGAAAAATTAAAAAGTGTTTACCATGTGTGTTTGTTACTTTATCCATAGGGGTTTGAAGAACTTAAAATTCTGGGTCAGTACTTGACCTATTTTTACTAATACAGGCATTAAAGTCACCCAGTAATAAAATCCCCATATTGCTTTTTTTTTTTAGTGCATCCTCAATCACACATTCTAGGTCAGACCAGACTTCAGTTAAATCATAATTAGAGTTAGCAAGAGGAATATAACAATTTACTAACATATTCAATTCTGAATGTCATAAAATGGAAAAAAGGAGATAATAAAGGAACATTTACAACACTGACATCATGTCTAACTTTTATAAACTTTGCAATACAAGCCTAAGCTCTCCCCATTTTAGGACATCTATTTGTATATGCGGAGACACTTATGCATCCTTCTAAACTCAAAGCATCTCTTGCCCAGGTTTCTTGTAAACATATATCATGTTGTAAAAAAAAAAGATCTCACTTATGTATCAGCCATATTTTTATGCAAACCTGCAATATTCCATGAGATTATACTATCAGTCATACCATCAATTTTTTATCATCCTATCTATTTGAGTATTCAGATGTTTAACATCAGAAATAATGCTGTCATTACTCTTGTCACTTTTCTGATTAGTTGGATATGTATTGTTACATAAGAGTCAGTAATCAATATAGACCAAGCATTGAAATCTATTAGATAATGGCACATTAGGAACAATGGTTACTTGACTGTTCAATCTGTTTTTCTGTATCTTTACACCATGCCAAATCTCATTATCATATGGGATAACCGATGCAATAGGGACTGAAGTTAGGTCAGTGAGGATAGGCCACTCACACAGTAATATTCTTAACTCATCCAATTTGTGGGCCTATTCCAAAATTAATCAATATAAAACATTATCTCTAACTTCCAATGATATCTGACCTTGATTAGTAACACCATATTCCCTTTTTACCCATTTTACACCATTGTACCTAAGTTTTAGGCCAAGGTAATTTTTGACAGTGTAACATACCAATTGCATCAAAGATTCCTGGGTTTTCTCTGGGCTTTGCCTGATCCCATGCATGGGAAGCAAATATCTGTTGGGATGACTGAGTCTTGTCATGGTGTTCCTTATGGAGTTAACCAAACACAAATTTAGAACATTGACTGGAAAAAAATTCCCTTGTTGAAAACTCATTTTTGGTTCATTTAAAAAGACTGGAAGAGAAATTTGGGATTCAGCATAAAGTCCTAAATTAGGATTAATTATGATTGTTCTCCATACCGCTTTTGCAAACTCCATATTATTAGCTACTAAATGAACTGCAACCTGGGCAGTTTTAATGTTCCTGGACATGTGAATAACATTATTTGTACATCTAAATAGTTCCAGGTCCATTTTCAAGAAATAATCAATCTTTGATAATATGTTCTCAGTTATTTCAATTTCATTCTGGTTTGAGCTAGTTATGGTAATTATAACTTAATTACCTGTAAGCCAGTAACCTTTGTTAGTTTATTTTTCTTTAAGTGGAGAGTCCATATAGGGGACCAATTTCACACAGTTAGATACACTAGTGCTATGAGGTAGTAAATTAGTGTTAAAACTGGGCCCTTTAAAATTATTGTCTATTCCTGGTACCAGCCCAAATATTTCAGTGTTACAGTCCAATACAGTAGGGCTATTAATTGTCTTGTTTGTCATTCAAGAAATTTTGTTTTTACTTGCCCTTTTGAAACAGAAGATTCATTAGGTGTCTTTTGAGTCTGAATCTGATCCTGATTAACAACTCCACAAATCAATTTTGTTTCTGTTGTACAGAATTAACCTCTTTTTGTTTATTAGATACATCATCTTTTTCTGTACTATTTTATGCACATCCTGATTTAAATTTTTTTTCAAATATTTCATTGGTTTTCTTATTACTTTTTTTTGAGCATCCTTCTTTTTCTTTCTTTTTTACTTAATTTTAGAGTCCAATTTAGGTAAAATTATGTTCTCCTTTTGTACCTGTGCTTGTAAATTAGGTACAGTTATGTCTAATGTTTCAGTAAGTACCGGGATGTTAGAACCCAATTCTTTATATGAGTATGATTGTACAGAATCTCTAAACAGTTTCTTAATTAAATTTTGCTGAAATGCCATATTTCTGTTCACACTTGTCAGTTCATCTTTGATAATACAAAGCTACTCAAATAATAAGATATTTGCCATATGTGACTCATTCAGGGCATATATTAAGTGAGGTGTAAAAGCAGTAGGATACTTTTTGACTCTTTCTGACCATTCACCCTCTCTAATAACTTCCTTTTCCTGCTGAGCAATAGATTCGTGGGGTGCTAATATATATGGTGTTTTCTCAAGAGAATAAGCAGAAGATTTCTCATGAGATTCTTCCAGTGAAGTCATATCTACATTAATTCTGGTAACAGACCCTGGTTATGGATCACATTCAAATTCTGTTGGTGTAAGAGGTGACAACGGATTTTGTTTTGAAAGCACCTGAAAACCATTATTAACATTAATCAATAAAGGTAATGATACTCAGCCTTGAACCAACCATTTAGTACCGTCCAGTTCATCAACTTGAATCACCGAATTGTTTTTCTGTAAGTGGGGTGTGGAAGTATGAAGAAATTGCTTTAATGATATTTGTTTATGAATTTTCATACCATCCTTTAATGAATTGTCTTTTGTTTCATTATTTTGTTTGGAGTTTTTTGAAGCAGCCACCCTTTCCTTCACTTTGTTTTTATTTTCATTCCTTTTTAGCTTTTTTCACTGTCTTGGCTGCCTAGGCTGTCTTTGTTTTGTAGCCTGCAGAATCATAAATTTTTTTCTTCTTGTAGCAACACTCATTATCAATAAGAAATCACCAGGTTACTAGAGCAAGCACTGGTTAAATTTAAACATTATTAGTCCAAAAATAACAAAGTAAAAGATAAGGGCCCACAAATACCTTGACACTTTAAAAGAATAAGAAGATATAGAATGTTTATATGATCAAAATTAAAAAATTCATATAGTGCATAAATATTTTACAAAACCTTCCTATCACTCTGATGATTAAGCAAGTGCACCAAAGGACACAATGCAGAGATCAGATTCATAAGCCACAGCTTGTACCAAAACACATCTAACATGCAGAACAAAATTCACAGAGTAATGATACCTATGAAAAGTTCATTAGACAAAACCCATGACTCTAGAGTGAGGTGTTTTCAAGTTTCCTTAAGATTCTTGCCTGTTATTACTGCTTTCGTATTTTCTCTTTTGATTCCTGCAGATCCAGAAAATGTTCATCTTTCAGCTAGTGATTTGGGTAGTTTCTTGCATGCAAGCAGTAGAATATAGTTCCAAATACAAGAGTCTGTTCAAATAGCTGAAAAATGTCTACCAGGTGCTCTCCAGGATATGGATCACAGCAGTACTACCCTTGAAGAACAGACTTCTGGTGATTGTCTGTAACCTTATTGTGTGCTATTTTGGATCCTAAGACATTGTTTTTTCATTTTAATACAAAAAAGTACACTTTTCTTGTCACGATTGTAGTAGTGTCCAGCTAAGAAGCAGAAAGCAGTTGACAAAAATGCATCAAATAAACTGCACCTCTGTTAAAAATTCAGGCTCCACTGTCAGAGGAAAAAACCTCTAAAAGAGAAAACAACTCTGGAAATAATTTTAGAAATAACTTGGGCCGAGACAAGAAAGCAGTCTAATCCTAAATTGGCAAAAAAGACACATCTGTCTTCCATGTCTGCAAGGCTGAATTATCATTTGCCTATGCTTGGCTGTGTTGACTGACTCTATGGTTTAACTTGCCTGGCAGTGGGAGTAAATGACATTTTGGGGCACTGTATCTTGCTATCTGCTGCTGTCTCTGACTACTACTTGCCAAGTTGTCACGAGAAGTATTGTTTCGGATGGTTGATGGTGGATCATCTTTATAGAGTTCATATTGCTGCTGCTGCACATATAAGTATCTGTCTTTATTTTTTTCCCTGTGCAAGATAAGGGTGTTGGTGGCTTGGTATTGTGGCATCTTGAGTTGTAATGTTTGCACTGCTTTATATTTTTTTTCAGTGTGCTGTAGATTATATCATCATGCGAGGCTGGAATTAGGATCTAGGGATGCTGGAACATACCACATCTCCCAGAGCATATGGTAAGTATTTAATTTTTCATTACTAGTGGGGTTACGTCTCTTACTGCCATCTGGATGTCTGAGTTTGATAGTAATTGTGTTCTTTTTTGCTTTTGTCAACATCAGGAAATCTGGTGAAGTTAACTTTTGTTCCTACTGCCACTGCTGCTGCTCAACCAGATCTGGGGAATTTATTTAATTGTACAATGGTTCCACTTTCACAGTCCCTGAGGTATGTATTTCTTCATTTTTAAGGTCTTCTGTGGGGGGTGGAGGATATTGGTGGTGGGGGGTTGGGCTGGAACTTTTTACAATCCTCAAAATGTTATCTTATTTCCAGGAATGCAGTACTGATAGGGGAAGGGGAATGCCTGCTACTGTGCTTCATCATGGTCTGGAATCATGTGCCCCACCCAGCAGGTTCCTTTTGGGGGCAACTTTTGCAGTTTAATGACATCTCAGGGTATGGTAAGTATACATGTTTTCTTTGCTTGTTCTAATTTGCTTGCTAAAACCAGGTATACAGATTGACAAGTAGTTATCATTTTTTCTTATATTTGGTCTTGCACAGGCCATTTTCATCTGTTGAGGTTTCTTCCTATCTCTATGTGATGACTACATCCATCCAGGCCCAGCAGGAGTAGTGTTGCATTGAAGACAGGGGATGTTGCTTCAACTGTGATGTTGGCCACTGGTGTCCATACCATTAACAAGTAAACACCACCCACATTCAGGGAGGAACTACATGTGGAAATGGATGGTTGAGATGGTGTTTAGAGAATAATTATGTGGAGGGGCTAATGTCTTTCTAATCATTTGAGGTGGCATAGCTGCAGTAATCATGAAAATTTGGAATCCAAACTGAGGACAACAAGCACCTCCCCCTGCCCTGACGCCCCCCCCCCCAGGTTTCGGTACAAGAACTTTAACCTGATAGCATAGCATAAATGACCTTTGAGGGGGAGTTGGATGTTGTAAGTTGTTAGGCCTTTTCATGATTGCTTTTGTAATTAATGACTCACATCATTAAAGATGGCCACCATTCACCATTTCTCAAAATGTGTTTAGCTTGTGGTGTTAACGGTTGAATAAGAGTGTTACATTCATACTCTGCTTGTTATAGGAGCCAGGGTTCTTCAACATGTCACCAGTAGTAAGTGGTAGAAAATATTTTTTTGGTTGCATGTAGTGTACAGGTGTGTCAGGTGGTGGTGGTGTTGGGGGCCAGTCTGGCATGTGCCAGCAAGGGCACTTTCTTTTAAGGACATCAAGACAACATATCTTGCTGTAAGATGGGGTTGATAGTTGACAGGGAAAGTAAAATGTGTATCTTGATATTTTTGGGAGCAAAACATTATAACTGTAATCATGCAAAATCTTTATGGTCATGGTAATTTCATTGCTGCTGCTTTATATAGGCTGAGGGATTGTTGGGGACCAAACAATGAGTTGCAGCAAAAGGTGCTCAAATGGAATTGATTCATACTGCAGCAGATAACACATTACCATAACCAATCCAATGGTACATTGCTAAAAATAAGTTATAACACTATACTGAGCTGAAAGTGGTGGTAGTGGGGGTGGCCTTCGAGTAAACTCGGCCTTTTTCCACTTCTGCATCATCCAAGAAGCAATCCTCACAGTCTTCAAGACTGGAGTTCTCACTAGGTGGGCATTCTCTCTCCATTGCTGCTTCACCCACCTCACTGCTGGTGGATGCCTTAGTCGATGGATTGTATTCATCCTCATCATTGAGACACAGTTCCTGTGGCAACACCACTGACATCACTGTGTTGTGTGGAATGTGACTTTCATTCATTTTGATGAATGTTAGTATGGACACATTCTAGGGTGACAAATTGGTGCTATGGTCACTCACACTGGTCCCAGCTGCACGAAACACTCATTCCACACTGACACTGGATGGTGGGCAGCTCAGGTATTTCACAGCAACTGATGTTAGTGCTGGCCATCAGTTATTTTGCTGCTCCAGTACAGCAGTGACCCGTCAGTAATGGCAAGGTGCCTTGGGTCCCATATGTAGGCCTCCACCATTCATTCTGCTGCCCTGAGTCCAGTTGCCTCATCTATTACCTCCTCCTTTTTCTCCATATCTTCCACTCCCACCTGAAAGAGGACATCTCAGATGGGATTGCTTGCTGTTTTCTGCTGTGCCTTGCCCATTTTCTCTGATTGGGTTGCCTGTGAGCTGCTGGTGGTGGTAGCAATACCCATTTTCACCACAGTGCATGCCTTTTTCATGTGTGCAGCATGTGCCATTATAATGATGTTCTCTATCAACTTTTGTACTCACTGATGACCTCCTTCAATTATAGAAGGCATGCTATGTTTGCAGTGTGGATCCAGCATGGTAGCGAATTCAAAGTCAGATGACTGTAAAATGCCAGATATATGAGTATTTGTGTCCAGCACATGGAGCATGTGATTCATTAGAGCACAACAGCCATGATCCCCACTTGCCTCCATCTGGTGATGCACATTAACTAGTGTCTGCCTCAGCACACGTATGAGGATATGGATTGACTTATACAACCAGTGTCCCCACTCACTGCATGTGTAGCATGCTTGAATGGATGGAGAATGAGTAATAGCCCACCCATTTGGTGCCACTGCTTTGTTGTTAAAGTGATGGACACTCCAGCGCTGTCACAGGTGGTGTGCACCAGCAGGTATTCTGACACAGTCTTATACCGTTCAGACAGCTGGTTAAGCATGTACAGTGTGGAGTTCCACCCAGTCACAACATCAAGCTTCATCTGGTGCTGAGGCAGATGGTTATTGTGCTGTAGCTCATTAGATGATCATAGGCATTTGCAGAATGGGCGAAAGTGGACACAGATCCAACAGTAACTGTCTCCTTAATGTCCGCATGGTTGAGAAACTGCTGAACAACAAGATTAATGCAGTGTGCCAAGCAGGGCACCCTGAAAAAAACACCATTGCTAATGTACTTCACTACATTGGCACCATTGTCACTTACGATGAATCCTGCTATGAGTGTCTGTGTGTGTAGCCACCCATGAATCTCTGACAGCAGACCATTAAGCATTTTCTCAGCCATGTGAGAACCAGTAACACTTGTCATACTCAGGGATACATGCTGCAGAATACCAGGTGTGTTGCTACCATCACAATTTTTGCTTTATACAGGTTTTTCCAGGCCCCAAATTAAGTACCACCCCAGACAACTGTGCCCAGTGTGCTGTTATGCATGGATACAAGCTTGTTGCTGTTTGTCCACTGGTCCACATATCCATGCTAAGATGGACATATTCTGATGCACTATGCTTCTATGCATATCTAATGGAATCAGTCACTCTACTGTTTAGCTCTTGCATGGCACACTTAGTGAAATAGGTTCATGATGGAACCTGCCATTTGGGACAGGCACGGGCCATCAACCTGCAGAAACCAGCATTTTCCGCTAACAAGAACGGCAACAGATTGATGGCCAGCATTTCAGCAGTGGCAGAATTTAACTCTCATGCAGCAGCATGAGTAGGAAGGTACTTTGTCTGCTGCTCAAGGATGGTCTTTGGAGTGGGCTGCATCTTTGGGACTGTTTGACCAGAACGCTGTACTTGTGGCAGCAATTATGTTCTTTTAGGGGTAACACTTGACTCTTGGTGCTGTGTTTACTGCATGAAATCAGTTATTTTGGTTGCTTGTGGGTGTGGTGGTGTACTTTTCTGACTCAAGGGACTGGGACTGGCACCTCCACTGCTATGCCCACTACTCGAGAGAGCAAAGGATTGCTCCTCCTCCACCACCGATCCACTCTGCCCCCCCCCGCTATTCTTGCTGTACTATATTTAACTTGCTGAGGGAGATGCCACCATCAGCTCTGGCATCCTTCTGGTGTTGCTGGCATCTCAGCAGGTGGTTGTTTTTCAGGTGGGCATGTTGACCACCGGTGCCTATGTGGCTTCCCTTTTTCCCACAACTAAAACATGCTTGACAAAGTTGGCATATTGCTATGGTCTCATCAGCAGGATCAAGCACATAAAATTCCAAAACTAGGGAAGTTTGACCTCAGGACTTCAGATGCTTCTGGGACTGGGATAGTTCAGAAACAGGTGTGGAAGTGTATGTGTCTTTGGGCTGCTCTCTTCACTTCCATAAAAGTACTTTTGGGAGGGGGTGACTTGACTGTTTGGAGGTTTGCTAATAGGCTTGTTGACAGACTGACCCACAGGCTGTGCATGTAAATGACCTACATCACCCATGACCTTTTTTAACTCAGGCTCCCATATGGAATCATCCCAGTCATCATCATCACCACCAATAGTGATGATGTCCTTCTCCTCCTCCTCCTCTTGCAGCACGGTACCTTTTTCTTTCTCTACAACCATCTTAGGGGCTGACTATCCCTCTCTCCAGAAATATCAAACTCTGGTTGAACACTATCATCACTAACTCCTGCAGGAACAGGGACAGTCACATCAACAGACATATCATCCTCCTCCTGGACCACTGTTCCTTTGCTGGTGTCAGTGATTCCCTTCCTCTCACTGTCATCATCCCCCACTAGCACGGATGCAACAGTTTAAGCCTTACAAAAGTAAGACACAGGTATGCCAGTACTGCCAACAACTCATTTGCTGGTACCTGCCACACTACCAGAGCCCACAGCAGAAGACACTGATGCAGACATGCATGTGCTTTCACTGTTATGGGGAACTGGAACTGAAGTTGTACTGTTTTCAGCAGACTTCTTACCTCCCTCATGCCCCCTGCCACATTTCCCCCTGTACTGGGCTGTCTCTTAGCAGGCATTTTTGCTGGCTGCTGCTTCAAAGCTTTTCCTTTCTCTGTTAGTATATCAAGAAAGGATGTATTAATAACTGTCTGAATAACACCTCACACATCACACCTACAGTACTGGCTTCCTTACAAGTCCAAACACAATCAGGACAGGTAGCAGCACTTAGAGTACAACTAATACCATATATGGTAAGTAGCCTATTCTAGTAAAAACAAAAGGATAGATTTTTTCTTTTCCCAAACAGGAATTAAAGCAACTCACACAAGGGAAAAGGGCACAAGTGACCAACTTTAAATACAGATCACCTGTGTCTGGACAACTAAAGAACTGTAATATGTTAATACTTAGTTAATACCACAGTTTTCTTTTATTACATAAGGGCAGAGACAACCATAAAACATCGACAAAAGTGAGTACCACAATATGGTAGTGGTCTGGATGGAAGGGATCAGCAAGCGATCGCTTAAAAACTACTATATTAATATATAGTTTTTTGTACTGTGCGTGTCAGGTGTTAAGCAAACAATGCTGTAACAGAAAACGGGTAAGGTAAGTTAGCTAAAAGAGGGACACCGAGCAATGTGCAGAGGCAAGCTCCAGCAATAAAATACAGCAGAGCAATTCAACAAAGCAGTGAAACTGCTAAGGAACAAGTTCAAGTGATCGAGTAAAAGTACTGAAGTTTCCATACAAACAAATATAGAACTGTTGATTTTCACAGTTTAAGTGACACAAGTTAACACTCCAGCAACCAGAACAAACCACAAACAAACAAAAAATAAAATAATGGATCAGCACTGTGGCTTTAAAACTTTAGAATTCACAATCACAACTAAAAGTGGAAGAATGTATATGTAACACAGGTTAACAGTGGCAGGAACTCTCAGACAGGACAGGGTAACTTTTCAGAGAAATAAAATTGTCACGATATATCAAAATAAGAAATAACATTAAAAAAGAATTCACAATTTGTGAGTAGTCTGTCTGTAAAAGGCTAGAAATAGCCTACACTGGTTTACAGACCTACCCTACCCCACTCAACTCCTTCAAAGACACAGACAAAAGTAAAACCTAATTAAACTAATTATTATACAAAAATCCAAAAAAAATCAGAAGATGTTTCCTAGCAGCACTAGGAAAAAAACTACATTTTGGAGCTATTAGCTCTCAAAAACAGGTTTTAAATAGGTTTTAAAAGGCTTTATTGGCTCTGATGCGCCACAACTGACTGCTGTCCAACTCAACATGCAGCAGAATGAGCTATAAACAAGCTGCACATGATATTTGACCTATTTACCCACAATACATTGCAAATTTTGCTTTTGGATCAAAATTTTACCAGTGAAATCAAATGTTACACTGGTGAAATTGCAGCACAATGTGAAATTTTAAGCATTAATGAGCAAAACCGGCTGACCAAAGCATTTTATGAGAAATTTTGTTATTACGCGAAAATAGACGACCAGGCAAAATTTCATTTCATCTAGGTGAAAAATGCTGCATAATTGTGGAATTATGCTAAATACTTTGCCAGGTGAAATATTTCAGTTTCGCACAACACTAATTCTGCATAAGGCTCCTAATTTGGGACGGTGTTTGGTGAGGTTAGAGTCAATGTGTTCAGAGAAGTATAAATTGTGGTCCAGCCAGACCCCCAAGTACTCAAAGGATTTTATGATATCAACCAACATATCATCCAGAGAGAAGAAGGAAGGGGGAGTTGAGAGTTTGATAATTGCTGGGGGGAGCTGAAGACCATGGCAATGTTTTTTTGGTGTTGCACCTCAGGTCATTAGCCTTTAACCACTTGAGGGCTCTTATAAAGGGATCCTGCAGGGATGCCTGGGTAGAGGTGAAGGAAGGGCCTGAGGCAAAAATGACAGTATCATCTATGTACATGTGTGTGTGTAGGTAAACAGACAGAGTGGAGGTTGTTGACAAAAATAGAAAAGAGAGTGGAATCCAATATAGAACAATGAGGGACACCAGAAAGAATGGGGATGGGGATGGACTTGTCTTGGCCTATCTGCACATACTGGTTTTTGCCAGAGAGATAGGATTTGAACCAGTTTGTGAAGGAGGGGGAGAGACCTAAGGTTGCTAACTTGCTCAGGAGGAGGTTGTGGGAGACAGAATTAAATGCCTTGGTGAGATCAATGAAAATCATCAAAGTGAGGTGACCTTTGTTCATGGCAGACTGGATATGGTCTGTGAGGCAAAGAAGGGAAGAGGAGGTGGATTGTGTGCATCTAAAACCATATTGGAAGGGGCTTAGAGGGCTGGAAGTATCTAGGAAGGAGTTTAGTCTGGATGAGATGAGCTTCTTCTGGATTTTTGAGAGAGCAGGGAGAAGCAAGAAGGGCCTATAATTTCCTGGTAAGGTGGGATCCCCTCCTTTGTGGTGGGGGATGACTTTTTCCAGTTTTCATGCTTTTGTGACATTGCATTGAAGTATAGATAGGTTGAGTAGGTGGGAGACAGGGAGGGAACTATGGCAGGGGCTGAGATCTTGAGTAATCTGGGATCAAGGCCAAGGGTTGTATTTGGAGGGGGGTTTATGTCTTGTAGAGCATGGAGGACTTCCATGATGTTGATAGGAGGGAAGAAGAACCTGCTAGTGGAGTGGGAGAGAGGGTTGTGGGAGGATGTAGTCAAGGGTGTTGAGAGGGTGGGCCAGGGGGAAGGGCATAAGTTGTGAAGAAGAGATTGATAGAGGAGGCAGCTGAAGAAGGAGCAGAGTTGGGGAAAACAGGTGTGGATGAGGGAGTGGATCCTAGAAGTGGGTGGAGGGTTTTCCAGAATTAAGTGGGTGACATCCTACTATAGTTCAATTTATTCCTAAAGAAATTGGCTTTTGCGGTGCACGCAACCTTTGTGCAGGCATTATGTAGTGTTCTGTAATATTGCCGGTCAGCTTGGGTAGAGGTGGTCCTGTAGGTATGCCAAGCCAGGTCTCTGGATTTGAACAGGGAGATTAGCTTATCAGAGATCCAAGGTAGATGTTTGCAGCATAGCCACAACCTTTTGAGGGGAGCATGCAGATCCCAAATTCTAAGGAAGGTGGTAGTAAAGGATGTGAGAGCAGAGTCCATGTCAGGGGCAGTGAAAGCACCAAACCAATTAGCCTGAAAGTGGTCAGGTAGGAGGGCACTAGAGTTTAGAGATTTGAGTGGGCAGAAACACTGATACTTAGAGGAGGAGTGGGGGGATGGGATTCTGTACAACAGTAGGTTATAAAGTGGTCACCGAAAGCATCATGTAGAGTGCTGGCAGATAAATATTTGAGTGGGTGGGATGTTAAAATCCAATCTATTAAAGAGTGGTTGCAGGAGTGGAGATTTAATCTGATTGGCTCCAATAGAAGTTGAACCAGGTTTAGGGCATCGATTTCTTGGATAATGGGTCTGGCTTGGGCAGAGAACCAGTTCACGTTGTAATCACCCAGGAGTAGTTGTTCTCATTTTTGGGTGAGAGAGGTGAGGGACTCAAGGGTGGAGATTAAGGTAGAGGGTAGGATTTGGGGGGAGAAGTAGCAAACTTCTATGAAGGTAGGGCTAGTCAATGTAAAGGACAGTTTGAAGAGTAGTAGTTCATGGGAGGAGTGGATGACTTTCTGGAGTACAGTTGAGGAGAGGAGAGAATCCAGTATATCGGCCACAATGCCTCCACTTCTTTTAACCTCTGTCTAGTCTAAACATGTTGTAACCTGGATGGTCCATAGCGGAGATGGAGATTTTTGATGACAGCTAGGATTCTGATACGTATAGGATGTCAAGGAGTATAGAGACACCCAAGCCCTTGGTGGGTCCATTTCGGGCAGCAAGGTGGTAGATTCCAGAGCTGCCATTTGGTGAGCCGGGGGGTTGGGAACAGGGCCAGGGTTCAGTTAAATGTCACCAGTCATTAGTAAGAAAAGAAAACAGGGTATGAGGAACTAAGTGCCTTTTTTTAGGTTATTGAATGATCATGCTGTCGGCTTGATTGTGAGAGCACGACAGTCTTCAGGGGGAGAGAGCTCAGGGGTAGAGGCTGGGGCTGGAAGAATGGATGCTTACGAAGGGGATGTGGTGATGGTGGGAGTAGGAGGGGGAATCTAGAGGCTTATTAAGGAGGGGCCTTGTGAAAGCTAGCAGGGGGGGAGGCAGAAGAAGGGGGAGCTTGTATGACGGGTGGAGGTTGATGAGGATGGCAGTAATAAGGAGGAAAAGAGGGAGCAAATAGCATGAGTGGGAGCAGGGTGACTTTAGGAGAATGGGTAGGGGACAAGGGTGACAGTTCAATTGTTTCTGTAATGGGGACAGAGAGAAATTAGGGGATTCAATAGAGCTAGAGCAATTTTCACTGGGCTTGGTAGCAATGAGCAGGAGGCTAAGGATTGTGGATTCTAGATGGCAGTATCAGAGGGACATAGATCAAGGTTAGGGCTGATCTAGTGTTTAGACTGGAAATAACAGTGGCTACTAGTGCTGGAGAGTTAGAAGTTGCAAATGGGAAAGTGGGCAGCTAGAAAAACAACCTACTGTCACATGACTAGAACACATGACTATGGGGCTACAAATTACAGGATGGCTGGGGAGGGGGGGCAGTCACTGTAATAGCGGCAATGAGAACACAGTGGTAGCCAGAAGTGCTCCACAGCTGAAATTCTGTAACTGCTGTGCAGCCCACAGTGAAGCAAACGGACGGCGTCTGGGGCTTAAGTGGGCTGAGTGGGCTGAAAGACAAAAGGTAAAGGGGGGGATTAGATGCTGTGCAAGGGGTGGGAGTGTGAAATCAGAACAGGAGGAGGGAGAATTAATGCTGAGAGACAGAGTTTAAGGCAAGAACGAACTTAAGGAAATTTACAGCAAAAAGCGAGTTTAAGGAACTTTTTCAATTTACAGCATATCCAGTCAAACAGGGAATTAAGTAACTAAATATACATAAAAGAGCACTGTCTGTACAAAAATTAGCACTAGCTAAGGCAGTAACAGTAAAAGGAATTTGGTAGACAAAGTAAGACAGTGAAGTAAAAAAGCACAAAGTTCAAACACAGTGGTATCCAGAAGCACTCTGCAGTTGAAGATCTGTACCTGCTGGGTAGCCCACGGTGAAGCAAACGGCCAATGTCTGGGGCCTAAGTGGGCTGAGTGGGCTGCTGTGTAGCCCACGGTCAAGCAAGCAGCCAGCATCTGAAATTATAATGCTCTGTTGTGACATCACAGTCTGTTGCTATGGGAATAACTGTGATGTCACAAGTAGAGTATTATGACATCAGGTTGGGAAGAAGCAATAGGAACTGATGAACCTTCAAGGAACAGCTATCCTGTTTTAAAGCATTTGACCACAGTTATAAATAATGGGAATAAGAAATACAGAGCTAATGATAAACATTAGCTGCCCTGTGTCCAAATATTATGTATTTCAAAGTTCTTCTTGAGGCATTGGTGGCTCTTTAAGATCTCGCAGCCTCTTCTTGTATGGTTTCTTACACAACCCACACCATTTTGGCAGCCCCCTTCTGGACTGCTTCCACCCTGTCAATGTCTTTGCAGAAATATGGCATGCAGAACCGGACACAGCACTCTAGGTGGGGTCTCCCTAGTGAGTGCTACAGTGACAACACCACCTCCCTTCTCCTGTTAGAAATCCCCTTCTCAATGAATCCCAGTGTCCCAGTATCCATGCTTAATGCCTTGTCACATTACCCTACCACTTTGAGATCATCATATATATAATTACTCCAAGATTCCATTCTTTCTTGGTAATGCATGCTCCACGTGTTTGATGCATGCACTATTTTTTACTTAACCTGCCACATATCATGGAAACTATTGCAAAATCTTTGGAAAGTAATGCCCTGGAGCAATGATGAAATCAAGTAGACGCAGACACAGGTGGATAATGCACTGCCCCTTTTGAAAATTCCAGTCAGTGTGTCTACATTTTATGGGTCTAATTCTCAGCTGTAATTTTATCCACCTGGAAACAGGGTGCAAAGTGAGCCCCACTGCACTGGCACATAAGAGTGCTTTGCTGAAAATGGGTGCTCTACACTGTGCAGAGAACTCTCCAACACAGATAATAAAATGCAAATTAAGGCATTCACATGTTACTGTTAAAAATGTGGTTCGCATTCAGTAACAGTACACAATACCACAACGTGCATGTATGTACAAGGCACCATGCCATTGACATGACTGTACATGCTTGCCATGATATTTGGGAAAATAACATTATTTCCTGACCAGTACCTCCATGCCACTTCTGTTCCACTGCTAAAATAACTATTCAGGGTCCATGTCAAAGCACCTCTTGGTTCAATGGTGTTTCAATCATTTACTGTGTTTCAACTTATTCCTGGTAGTCCAGTGGAACCCCTGCTCCTGCTTATGGCACCTTGATATTCTGCCCTATGTCAAAAGTCTTTTCCACAAAACTGAGCACACCCAACACAGCAGCCCGATTACCCCCTACTGGCAGCTTCTTCTGGCTTTAGTTAAGGGGCCTCCTGAAAAGTGATGCCCCAGATGTTATGGCAGAAGTTAGCAACATGAATAGCACATATATGGATACATACAGCAGAGCCATAGACACTGACGGAAGAAAAAAGATCTTGGCCCATCCAGTCTTCCCATGACACCTAACTATTCTGCCTTGCACTAGCAGTAATCACCTCCTTTTTTACTGTCCTCCTTTTTTCTAACTAAAGCCACCTCACCTTTTCATCTTTGCTTCAAGCTGCTCATTCATTTGGCCTGTATCACTTCTTTTGGGAGCTTATTCCACACATCCACCACCCTTTCCATGAAGAAGTGCTTCGGGATGTCGTTTTTGAATCTCCTCGTCAGCTTTAGAGAATACTCTCTTATCCTTGTGCCTGAACTCAAGGAGAACAGCAACTTGGCATCTATTCTATTTATCCCATGGAGTTATATGTATGTCTCAATCATGTCACACCTTTCCTTTCTTTTCTCCAGGACACACCTTTTTAAGTCCTGCAGCCTCTCCTTATATGTCAAATCCCCAATTCCATGCCCTGTACTGCCTCCACTTTGTTGCACTCTTTCCTCAGGTAGGGGCTCCAGTACCTTGCACAGTATTCCAGGTGTGACCACGCTGGTACCTTTCACAGTATTCCAGGTGTAACCACACCCATGATCTGTACATAGGGAGGATCACAGCCCAGCCACTACTGTTTATACCCCTCCTTTCACACCCCAGCTTTCTGTGTGCTTTGCTCACTGTGCTGTTGCAGTGTGCAGATGTTTTTAGGGTCTCCAATATCATCACCTCTAAATTTCTTTATTTTGGAGTGCTATCCAGCACCACCCCTCCCATTTTGTATTGCACCCTTGAATTGCTTTTCCCAATGTGTATTACTTTATATTCTGTAGCATTAAGGTTCAGTTGCCAAATATTGGACCAGCTTTCTAACCTGCTGAGATCCACTCTTAGTTCCCTTTTCCCTTCCTCCATGTTTACTGTTGTGCAGATATTAATGTAACCTGCAAATAGGCAGATCTTACCTTGACAGCTTCGCCTATGTCACAGACCAAAATATTGAAGAAGAATGTTGCTAGTACCAACCACTGAGGTACTCCGTTTTTCACATTCTTCTCCTCTGAAAACTCCCCATTGACTACCTCCCTCTGTATTCTACCCCCCAGCCAGCTCCCTACCCAATCTGGCATATTTTCCTTGATCCCAAGGTCCCTAGTCCTTTTGACCAACCTCCTGTGGGGGACTGAGTTAAAGGCCTTGCTGAAGTCAAGGTATACTATATCAGTTGCCTGCCCCATATCTTCTGCTATGGAACTCCAGTTGGAAAACCCAACCATATTCACCTGGCAAGACCTTCTCCCTCATCAACCCATGCTGTCTGGAGTCATGCAGCTGGCTGTCTTCTAGGGCATCCACCAGGTTCTTCCTCAGTAAAGTCTCCATGATCTTCCCCAATATAAACATCCAGATGTCTAGCCTATAGTTTGCTGACAAAAATCTCTCTTCCCACTGTTGTGTAGCAGAAAAAACTGTTGTCCTCCAGTCTCTAGGGACCACCCACATAGCTAGTGAGCAATTGAGAATGTCTGTCAGTGGCTCTGCTGCAATCCCTGCTACATCACATAGTATCCCATGGTGTAACGTATCAGATCCCATAGAGTTATGAATCAGGGCACAAGGTTAGCAGTCAGAGATATATAACTGGAGACATGAAGTCTTGTCACACTATCTCAAACTCAAGTCAGGCTGACAGCTTACCAACAATGAGGAGACTGGAGCTTAGTCATAGCATAATTGTAACATTTTTATTAAATCAAAAGTCCACAGCAGCTCACAGATCACCACCCAAGCAGGGTGCTCCAGTCTCCTCATTGCTTGTAAACTGTTAGCCTGATTTGACTTTGAGATCAGATAGATGTATCTACTTTCAACCCTGATAGCTTTTCCAATACCTTTTTCTCCATTATCAGGACCTTTGCATAGCATCTTTGATCCCTCCCTTCCTAACTCAACAATCTGGCAGTGGCCTATTCTTCTCCTTAGTAAATACCAAGGAAAAATTGTTCATGTTTCTGCCTTCCCCTTGAGCCCTACCTCCCACTACTTATTGCTCTTAAGTCTCACTATACCCAATTTGACCTTGCACTTCTCCTGGTTGTACTGAAAGAATGTTTTATCCCCTTTTTTTCACCACTTTGACAACCAGCATTCCATCACCACTTTGGCCTCTCTCTTACTTTCCTGGAGGTTTCACTTGTTGCTTCCAGATACTTCACTCTGTGTTCCTCCCTTTGACTACCCATGTACTTAGAAAATGCCCTCCTTTTGATTATTACTGCAATCTTTACATCTGCTGTGAATCATATTGGTCCCATAGCCCTTTTACCCTTGGATACCTTGGGAATGGAGCTATCTGCTGCTTCTATCATTACCATTTTGAGTGCTGCCCACTTTTCTTCTGTGCCACCTATCTTCACTATGTCCTTCATGCCATTCCTCACGATATGCCTTATTTTGTTGAAGTCCACCTTTTTAATGTCCCATACCCTTATTCTGTTTGCCCCCTTGTCTGTCCCCAGGTGGACCACCAATGGTATTGTCTTGTGGTCCTGGAACTGAGTGGTTCCTGCATTGCTACATTCTGAATCATCTCATTGCTGGTGAGTACTACATACAGCTAGGCCTTCTCCCTTGTGAGGCTCTGAACTAATTGCTCTAGGAATGCCCCCTGACAGGAATCCGCCAGACTCTGACTCCTAGTACTAGGTACAATTGTACCTTTCCAATCCATGTCTGGCATGGTGAAATATCCAAGTGCCACCACTTCCCCTAGACATGCTGCCCTTTCTACTGCACATGCCAACTCTTCCCCCATCGGTGCACCAGCACAAGTTAATGTACCTTGGTGTGGTTTGACCATCTGACCCCAGAAAAGGGCTGCCACAAAATTGCTTTGCACTAAATTTGCAACAGTTCCTTGTGAATGAAATTTGGGCCTAGATTGTATTTTCAAAGTTTCCCCTGAAATGTTAAGGGTTGTTGAATGACTTCTTGAAGATTAAGGAAATGGATGTTCAACCCTCTCCATCTCACTCCAGGACCATGTATGTATAGTGTATCTTTGATGCATTGATTTATTTTTCTAAAACTATCCAGCTTGCAGTTGATAAGTTTGGTAGTAGCAATCTTTCACTCTCTATCTCTTAACATGACCTTGCTGTTTAGGTTTCTGTTTTCAAGTCCCTATCTGTGATTATTATTAAGTACCTGCCAGCTCTTGGTTGTTGGTGTTCACCACCAACATGGAAAACTGTAGCCCTGTATTTATTTTCTAGCATTTATGATAATGGTCAGAAATGTTCCTTTAAACTCTCTTAAAGCAGTAGTGTATGTTATATAGAATAGTTCATTATGCACTATTTGTAACTTCATTGATGAGCGTGGGAGAGTTTTGCACCTCTCTTTCATATAACTTTTCAAATGCTGAAAAATCTTTGCAATATTTTCAATTTTAGGGAAATTGTTTCAGAGTCATGATATCTTTCAAAGTGTAAAGAAAGCAGATACATTTGCAAAATGTGGAACATCTGTGGAAAACTGATCTTTTTCTCATGACCGTAATAAACAAACACCACAGAATGCAGAGCAAAATCTAAGTTATGTTTCTTCCTGCAAGTAAACAACCTAATATGCAAACAGAAGAAGGCATTTTTTAAGGAACATTTATGAAAGGGCAGTATAACTTAGAAGTTAAAGCAATGAGATGTGAATGAGCATGGTACATCTAGCAGATCTGGGTTTGATTCCAACAACTAAGTTAAATTTTGCAGAATTTCCATAGAGTGGTATTCAAAAAACATATTTTGCACAGCTCTATCTCATTGTTGATCCCAGTTGTTCGTTTTTGTTTCTAAAACCTTTTATATGCTGTCATATTTCATGTTATCTTCACTATGTTATAACTTATATTTTGTGGCTTCCAGTCAGCCCTGATTTACAAAGAATCCTCTATGCTCCAGTATTTTGTCTTTTTCATGCAATGTCCAATCTATTTCTGCCATGCTTTGTTGAATTGTAAATTAGACTCTTTTTTTCTGTCTTGTGCTGCTTCTTTGTCTCTCTAGCTGGACCTCTTTCCACTCACAACTGAAATGCCTAGCTTGCTTACCCAAGTTTAACCTTCGCTGAGCCACTGTAACCCTTGCTGATTGATCAGAATGAGATGTAAGCAGTAAGATACAACTTGGCATGGGTAGTTAAGTGATAAACGCATGCCCAAGTGAATTGTGAGGCAAAAGACATTTACACCAAGTGCCTTCAGCATCTGGAAGTGCATTTATCACATACCTACCCAAACCCTGATGTGTCTTACTGCACTTATAAAATAGAAAAACAGAGGTATATTTATAAACAAAAAAAGACAATTTTTGAAATTTAAAGAACAGGTATTTTGTTAAAAGAAACCAGTAATAATTAGTTCTTCCCATCTGTCTATCACGTCTTTTCAAACATGCAGTAGACATAGTGTTTTTTTATCCTGGAATGCAGGAATCCAAACTTCTGCAGGAGTGTACTAGTAGAATGTTCACCTCTCCCCACACAAACACACAACAGAAGGTCTCAGTAAAGCCAGGGATTCATTTTTTTTTTCTTTGTAGGATTAAGCAGCAAAGATTTCTGTGGTAGGCAGGCAAGAATAGGAAGGTTTTTTATGGTCAAGAAAGATGCTCAAAAAAGTAAAGCTAGGAGTAGTACTTCATTTTTAGCTGGTATATATGTCTGAAAGGGGGGATTATGAAAGGAAATTACATTAAATTATTACTTGTTTTAATGTTTAAAGGGAGTTTTATTTTTAAGGCCTAGCATGCTAAATTAATAAGAGTAAAGGTGGCAGCCAGGTTTGTAATTGCAATCAGGATTTTTTTTTTTTACAAAAGGCATTGATACTTTAGTGTGCTTTGCCCTGATTGGTATCACTTTATTAACCAGTGTTGGTACTCTGACATAGCACAGTTGTTGACCAATCAGGATGCCGTCATTTGCCTACTCATTTCATAATACCTCATATCAATCATTCTATTCAGCTGCTAGGATTATTTATTCCCACCCCTCCAGAACTCTCATAGCACAATAGGAGACCAAGAGAATGATAGTGGAAAGGAAGAGTGGGAGGAAGTAAGCTGTAGATTGGGCACAGTCTGTGGTAATAGAGTAGGTAGGCACAAATGGGCAGACTAGATGGGCCAAGCGGTCCTTATCTGCTATCAAATTCTATGTTAAATGGGATGGTCAGAAATGTAATGCTACACCGTCTTCTGAAACAAAATTGAAGGTTGAAAACAACTCAAATGTAAACATTTTTCCCAAACTATTTTTTTTTCATAAATAAAGCATGTTACCTCCTACTTAAAGTACCTACAGTACCTAAATCATCACAAGTTTCTCTTGTGTCCTATATATTCCTTATTGACTTGTACCATTTTAACACCTAGCCAATGAGGTTGGAAACATGCACTCCCCCAGAAAACATACAATGTTGACAGCGGAAAAAAAAAACATTTATATATTCAAAACCTTCCTAATGTGATAGGAAATGATTTTCACATAGTTAGCAACCTCTTCATTTTCCTTCCCATGCTAGATATGTACTATATTCTGATATGCCTTGTCCAATATTTGAATAAATAAATCAATAATCTAGCTGTGGTGTTCCTTCAGATCTACAGAGTCCCATTCGCCTCACCAGCTACTGTTCTTTCTTTTCATGTTTCTAAGACATTTCATGCAACCAGTTATGCCTTTCCATGCTATTAATCTGAATGCAATGCAGGGGAACAACCGCACTCCTGTGACTGTCCGGGTGGTGCTACTGCGGGGGTTAGCTAGTGCTACCCCCAACTAGTCCATAGAACCTTCCAACCTCAGTTGCAGTCCCAGCCTTGAAGAAAAGCATTCAGCACTCTTTGCATAATGTGCCAGTAATTTTATTACATTTTATCTGTTAAAGCAATTTCAGCAATGGCAGCAGACAGATATGTATATGCTGGAAAGTGGAAACTGTGCTACATCCACCATAAAGAGCAGTAATCCTAGCACTTCACCAGAAAGCCTGCATCAGGGACCATTATATCAGTTAAACCATTCCAAGCTATTAATCTGAAAGGCCTGGAATGGTGTTACTGATATTATAGAATGGGCAGGCAGTATGAATAGGGAGAACATCAACTTCTGAAGAGAATGAGATTCAGAGTACTATAGCTACACAGGCAAAAAAAAATTAATTTAAGAAAAAGGTCAAAACATACCAGAATATTGGATATAAAGTAAAAGGAAATTAGTAGGGCATCTAGAGGTGTAAAAAAATGGTTTCCTATCACATTTTAAATTATTCTGTTCTCTTACAAATTATCTCCTACCAGACTCCTTTAATGATAAATCCTATTAAAAGTGTATTTTTAAATACTCACCCTCTCCTTCTTGGTGGGCCTTAGAGTCTTACCTCCATAAAGTTGTGGTGGTAGTCACACTCTAAGCTGGAAGAACCTCCACTGGCCTGGTCTGCTTGCCTGCAGATCAAGCAGACTGCCCGTAGAGGTTAAGTCCCTAATGTCTTTCAGGCTTTTTTCAGAGTCACCAAATGGAATCTCTACACCTTTTGTGGGCAGCAACTGGCTTGATAAGCCATTAAAATAGCTCTGCATTTAAGCTCAAGTGCCCTTTTTTAATTTTCTTTTCTTTAAATTGGCATGTAGTGCTTAGCTCCCTGCTCCATCAACAAAAGGAACACTCCCATTCCAGAGCTCACAATCCCTGCAGGGCACTTTGTTTTATTCAGTTATTGCCCCTGGGAGTATCTGTTCCTAATTTTGTTGCAAGCATTTAAAAAAAAATTTTAGCCCCTCTGGTCTTTCTTCTTGAGCTGTTTTTTTACATTTTGGTGATTACAGCCACCAAACTAATGTTCCTACAACCCAAGAGCTATACCTATGCATGTCAGGGCTTCACCACTAACTCACGGGTGTGGTGCTCTTCTTGGAAGTCTGCAATATTTAATTTTGGCTCTGATCCCATCTAAGAGTATTGATAGAGGTCAATTGGGCCTTTCAAAATAAAAAGAGCCCTTCTGGGGAGGGTGTTGCCAACTGTGGGCAAGATGGCAGCTTAATGTGAGAACTCCTGGCATCTATTCTGCTGATTCTGAGTCATCTGACAGTTCAACAGACATAGGCTTACAAATGGTTTTGTCAGATTTCTTACTAATTCTGTTTTTTGTGCCTGTACTGTTTTCTTGCACTCACCGCTGAAAGTTGCAAGTGTCCGCCATGTGGTTTGCTTGTCTAGACTGCTGGGTTGTATCACATTAGTATCATCTGCAGGGATGGCTCCAGCCATGTTTTCCCACTAACCTATCCATGACCATTGCCTTGATACACCAAATTCTGCAGGACACTGCTGATTTAAAAGCCACAGCTGCACGAAACACTCAGGACTTGGAGGCTGTGGGCCAGCACGCCATCAGCATGGAGCAACAGCTCACCAAACAGGAAGACTCCACAATCAGCCCAGCGGCCACCTCCAAAAGCAGGAAAGACCAAACCATTAGTTGCTCTCAAAGGTGGATGATTTAGAGAATACAGCAAGATGGAATAAACTCCACTTAGTGGGCCAATCAGACAGTGCCGAGGGCAATGTGATGATACCATTTCCGCAAGGACTTATCCCTGCTCTTCCTAATATGCCTCACTATCCACTGCTTGAAATAGAGAGGACTCAACAGTTGTTATACCCAAGACTTCACCAAGGTGCGCATCCCAGACCCATTCTTCTCAAGCTGCTTTGGTACAGTCTTCAAGAAAATATCCACAGGATACAAAGACAGCAGGAACCCGTGATCTGGGAGGTCTATCTACTGTCCTTCTATCAAGATTTCTCTACAGAACTGTCTGCCAAAAGGATAGAATATGGTAAAGTAAAATGGCATCTCAATCATCTTGGGCCAAAACATCACTGTGCTACCCTGCCCTCCTTGGGATCACTGCCAATGGGCCACATATCAGTTCAAGACTCCTGCAGAAGTGAAGGAATTCATAGCCAAGCACTGGCCCAACTTCAAATTTCCAACTTCACCCTCCAATCCCCAAGACTGTCAATCTGGCCCCCTAGAGATGGACACTTACCCCCCCCCATGAGATACAAGCTCCCAAGTGGTAAATTCTCCAGACTCCAAAGGTGACTCCCAGTGATTGCAACAATTCAGTGGAAGGGGTCACATATGCCAAAAAGCAGAGATAATGGCCTCCACCCCCGGGACTCAGAATGCCGCTGCTGTTTCACAGCTGAGGGTGCCCATTCTAATTATTTCTCTGATGTTACTTTTAGAGTTGTTCTGCCCCTTGGCTACCAATGGATTGCTAAATGTACTGCCACTGTTTCACTATGTGTGCTCTATCAAATGATTATTGGATTATTTTGCACTGCACATCAGTTGGGTTACCTTTGGTATTATGCATCACTACCTTACTCCTTCTGGACCCCAGAGTCCACCCTATTTTCTATTCCACAAGAATGCCTGATCTCTGTCCCCTGACCCATAGGCTAGTTACAATTTGTGACCTGGAAAATCAGGGGCCTAAACTCATCTGTTAACAGAAAAAGGGTGCTCACCAGACTTAAGAGCCTAAAAGCTAAAGTGGCCGTCATACAGGAAAGTAGATGGAGGAGTCTGCAAAGTTACAGAGGGAGTGGGTGGGTTTTGAGGCGCATAGTTGCACCTCCCACCTCTAATGCTGGGGTTTCCATACTTATCCACAAATCTCTCTACTGGACCTTGGAGGCTCAGATCTTGGATCAGGAGGGCAAATGGGTGCTAACTGGAGTCAATAAATCGGAGGAGCTCTTAGTCCTTGGTAAAATATATAGTCACAATCATGATGAACTTGCCTTCTTCAGCTCCCTAAACCAATCCTTCTTAGGCTACATGAACCCCCAAACAACGTTACTGATAGGGGGAAATTTTAATCTTACAATGGATCACTATTTAGATCAAAACTCTGGCCACCCAAAGTCACATGCCAGAGCCATAGTGACTCTGTAGAACTTGATATCTGTGTACTCCATAAAAGATATCTGGTGACAATAGAACCCTACTGCCCTAGATTACTACTGTTTCTCTTCCTGCCTCTCCATCTACAGTCCATTTGAGTTTTGAATGATCTCCCCTCGCACCTTGCAAATGGTCCATGTGTCTCACATAGCCCTCCCCTGTGGTAGAGTGTGGGAAAATTTTAAATAAAATGCCTGTAATATCCTGCAAGTCCTAAGAAAGAGCATATATGTGTCTTTGTCTGGGGCACTACGCATTTTGAAACAGACTCTATTTTGTCTATTTCCAGTTTCACCTTCCCATTTCCAAATAGAAAGCCAAGATACTTATTTTCCATCATGGCCAGAGAACATTTCTTAGGATTGATTGTCATACCTGCTTGTTTAGAGGAGTGTATAAAGACCTTCAAGTGCATCAAGTGGGCTTTCCAATCTGGACTAAATATTATCACATCATCCAGGTAGCCCGCACAATAATTGGTATGGGGTGCCAACACCTGGGGGGTAGCCTGTGATGTTGGCACCTGAACTAAGGCACTGTCTGAAATGGCAATGCATTGTGGCCAAAAGCCCAAATGGCAATGGGGAGGGTAGGGCAACTGGATGTTGTGGGTGGGCTACTGCAGCGAAAGGATGTCGCTATATGTACACACGCGTGGGCTGGGAGTGAGCATGGTGAGCGTGGGCTGGGAGGGGGCAAAGGGGATGTAGGGGGTGGTGCTGTGGTCAGCTGCCAAGCTGCACCATGGCATCGGATGTTGATGTCTGGTTACAGTGTGGGAGGTACTGGGTTCGGGCCTGGGTCTGGGTGCTACTGCAATTTTGTTGCGCCCAGCCTGAAACTTGCATTGTTTTGCTTTTGCCCCTCCTGACATGCACCCCCCTGGAGTTAAGAATCCTTTAGTAGGGGGTGTGGAAACCCCTCGTGGGGGTTGGGGGGTGCAGCCTCCTTCAGAAAGCAATAATACTAAGTCCCTGGTGCCATTCTTCCATGCACCGAGGATGTCAGGGTGGCAAAAATGTTTTCGCCGCTCTGACATCATGATAACATGGCTCGACGTTTGGTAGTCACCGTTATCACATAGAACCCTTCTGGGCCATGTACCTCTGAAACATTGCATGAGCAAAATGGAGTACAAATGGCATGGTTCTGAATTGGAATAAAACCACAGGAGTACTGAATGCTGTTTTCTCCCTAGCATGTTGTTCTAATGGGATCTGCCAGTCTCCTTTTGTAAGGTCTAAGGTGGTAATGAACTTGGCATTCCCAATTCAATCGATAATATCGTCGATCCTTGGCATGGGGTATGCATCAAACTGTGGCACCTGGTTGAACCCATGGAAATCAGGATACAAACAGAGTCGCCCTCTTTATTTAGTACCACCACAATGGGAGAACCCCAAGCACTGATGGAAGGTTCAATGATATCCAATCCCTGCAGTTTGTGAATTTCTTGTTGTACTTCTGTTCTTACCCTTTCAGATAGTCTATATGGTTTCTTCCAAAGAGGTGGGGAATCTGTTCTAATGGAATGTTCCACTCCTATAGCTCTTCCAGAGACACTAGTAAAATTGGAGGGGAAGGTGTGTAATAATGTAAGGAGTTCCTGCTTCCATGTCTGTTGTAATGCGGGGTTACCATAGACTTTCTGGATCCCTTCTATGATCTCTAATCTACCATATACTATATCCAAATCAGTCTCTTCACTGTAGGGATTACTATCATATCCACATCTCTTTCAGTTTTCTCATGCCACTTTTTTAATAAGTTGGCATGATAGATCTTTTTACCTGGCCTTTTATCTGGCATCTTGATCTCATAGGTCACAGGACTTGTCTGTCTCAGTACACGATAAGGCCCTTGTACTTTCATCAGATGCTTGTTATCTGAAGAGTGCCACAGCAAAAGCACTCTATCTCCACCTCAAAATGCTTAGACAGAACATTTCTATAATAGTATTCTTTCTATGTTTCCTGTTCCTTTATACTATGTCCATTTGCCTTTAATCAATCAGATGTTTTCACAACTGGGCCATGTAGTCTGCTACACAAGGTATGTCTCATTTCCTAATCCTCCTCCCAACATTCCTTGACCACATCCAATTTTCTCCTGGGATTCTGACCATATAATAAGGAAAATTGTGAGTACACAATTGAGGACTGTGGTACCTCTCAGTAGGCAAACAACAACAATGATAAGCCTCTATCCCAATCTTTACCTTCTTCATGTACAAATTTCTTTAACATATGCTTCGAAGTCTGATTGAAGTGTTCCTCTAAGCCATCTGTCTGGGGGTGATAGGGGGATGTCCTCAAGGCCACTATGCCTAACAGGCGCTACAGCTCTTTTAACAAGGCAGCATTAAAAGTACTCCCTTGGTCCATAAGGATTTGCTTACATATCCCTAACCAGTTAAAAGGTTTTACTAGCTCCTCTACAATTCTTGGGGTTGCAACAGTGCACATAGATATGGTCTCTGAGTATTTCATCACATAGTCACATATAACTAAAATAAACCAATTGCCTTTGGAGCTTTTAGCTATGGGACCTATGATGTCCATGCTTATACCTTCAAATGGGGTGGTTCCCAGGGGTAAGGGCATCAAGGGAACCATGTCTTTTTTCCAATTTGTGCTACCTTTTGACATTTGTCCCATTCTTGGCAGTACTTGGCAACCTGGTGGTGTATACCTGGCCAGAAAAACCTTTGCAACAGGTGACTCAGGGTTTGATCCCTCCCTTCGTGTCCAGCCCAGGGTAGATCATGGCCGAGATACATCAAATGTTTTCTATAACATGTGGGTAAAATCAGTTGTTCTACTTTATCATTAGTACTGGGGTTTGTACACTATACCGAATATTATTTTTTTCTATGAATTCAGAGGCCCCTTGTTTCTATTTTTTACAAACCTGTTGAAAAAAAAAGCATTGAAGTAGGGTAATTTTTCTGTTCAATGGCAATATCCATTTCAACAAATATACAGTCTATCTTATCATTTGTTAGTTCATTCTTTTCCCGATGCCATTGTTTTTGTGACCTTTTCTTGGCACAGGGATTTCTTATCTTTTCCTGGAGTTTTGACTACATCTCCTTTAAATGGGATTACCTTACCAAGCAATTGTTCTTTCTTTCTTTCTTTGGGCCCTAGTAGCCACAGCTGTAATGTTCTCTTTACCCAAAAGGAGTGCATCAGCATTCAGGAAATCATGCCCAATTATAACAGGTACAGGCAACTTGGACACTAGTCCTGCAGTGATGGTAGTCTTCTTACGCTATATGCCCAGGTTGACCTTAGTGGTGGGGTACTGATGGGAATCACAGTGTACACAAACCACATTCATAACAGGCCCCTTTATCTGTATTGCAATGGTTTGGGGCCTGCACCTGGGTGCCATGCCATGCTTGGCTTACAACAAGTGAGAAAATAAAAAAAAATGCCAGCACAGGCTACTCATAGTCCACGGTTTCACAGTTTCATAGTATAACCAAGAATTGGAGCCAGTCCTTTAATAAGGTGTAGAAAAGTGCTGTAATTTTATTGCAGGTGCACAAAGCTCCATCAATGTCTGCTGACCTCTCATACAGTAAAACATAGACCTCCTGACATGTTTCATGCCCCCCGGTGCTTAGTCATAGGATTACAATCAAATATTCTGAATACCATTAAATACATGCTTTTTAAAGTGACCGTGCTAGTGAACACATATTCAAAACAGTTTAATTCTATTTTATATAGCAGATGACCCAGGACATAAATATTTGTCTATTTTTATCGAAAAATGGCTCATACATTTATATAAGTATTTATTCATTACAGCATGTATTACTTCCAATTAATGCTTATTATTCTTACATTCTTTTCTTATGCATATTTAACTGTTACATGTACTTGTTACCACTTCTGTTGTGCACCAGTATCCTCCTCTTTTTATTTATGCAAAAACATGGTTTCCCACGAGGATTCACTATGGGTGATTACCAGAAGGAACATCTATGAAAAAAGGACATAATTTATAATTGGTATATCAATCACAACAAAAAAGGTATTTTTGGTACATTATTAGTTGCCCAGTATCTTTCTTTCTCTTTTACTTTCTTGTTTATTTCCAAACCAATCGCTATTTTAGACAATTTGAATTTCTTCCCTTTATCTCCTTGGCGGGGGAAGGGGGGTTCACTATTTCTTTAAGAATGTTTCAGATCTATCCTTTCATTTAAACCTGGTTTTTCAGAACCTCCTGTTGCAAAAATCCAGTATTGTTCTCTTTTCAGCAACACATTATCATAATCCCCACCTTTGGGGCTTTTTATAGGTTTTTTAATACCCATAAAGGACCAGGTATGGTCTTTCTGATTTTACAACCATCCCTATGTGTACAGCAAGTGCATTCTTTGGATCTTTGCCACTTATGTCTCAGATGTTCCCCATTCTTTCCTTCAATTTCCTTTTTGTTTTCCGATGTAGAAACTTCCACAAGAACAAGTAGCCATATATATCACTCCCTCAGTTGAACATGTTATGAATCCTCTTACTTTGGTTTCCCTTTTTGTTTTCAGATTCATAAAACTTTTTGACTGTCTAAAAGATGAGCAGAATTTATAGTTTACGCATTTAAAACAACCATCTTGTCTATTAGGCAGCCATATTCCCTCCTGTTCTTTTCTAGGTTGCACTGAGTGTACTAAGCTGTTTTTAAGATTTTTACCATTCCTATGGACCATTCTGGGTACCACATTGTCTAAATCTTTCAGACCTTTCTCTTTTTTGTCTGTCCTTTTTCTCATGACCTCTGACCTGTCCATCTTATTCACTTCTCCTCTAGCTTCAGTGATGATTTCACTTCTAGTTCCCTCGCCCTTTCTTCATATGTTTCTCTCTCACTGCAATTTTGTTTTAATCTTATAAACTCTCCTTTAGCAACAAACAGATTAATTTCCTTGATTTGATTATAAGGAAAGATGGTACAGGTGGGATAAAAAGGGATTTATATAGAAAAGAGACTGACAGAAACACACTGTTACAGGCTAAGAGCAGTCATCCCTACCATACCATTGCTGGCATCCCAAAAGGGCAGTTTATTAGATTAAAACAAAATTGCAGTGAGAGAGAAACATATGAAGAAAGGGTAGGGTACTAGAAGTGAGACTTCAGGAAAGGAAATACCCAGAAAAATTCATCACTAAAGCTAGAAGAGAAGTGGATACTATGGAAAGGTCAGAGGTCATGAGAAAAAGGACAGACAAAAAAGAGAAAAGAGATCTCAGATTTAATTTTACAAGCACATATAATACCCAATCAAAGGAATTAAGCAAGATAGTAAAACGGACATTGACATCTGGTTAGTTTAGACCCAGGTCTGAAAGATTTAGAAAATGTGGTACCCAGAAGTGTCCATAGGAAGGGCAAAACTCTTAAAAACAGCTTAGTACACTCAGTGCAACCTAGAAAAGAACAGGAGGGAATATGGCTGCCTAATAGACAAGATGGTTGTTTTAAATGTGGAAATTGTAAATTCTGCTCATCTATTAGACAGTCAAAAAGTTTTATGAATCTGAAAACAAAAAGGGAAACCAAAGTAAGAGGATTTATAACATGTTCAACTGAGGGAGTGATATACATGACTACTTGTTCTTGTGGAAGTTTCTACATAGGGAAAACAAAAAAGAAATTGAAGGAAAGAATGGGGGAACATCTGAGAGCAGTAAGTGGCAAAGATCCAAAGAGTGCACTTGCTGTACACATAGGGATGGTTGCAAATCAGAAAGACCATACCTGGTCCTTTATGGGTATTGAAAAACCTATAAAAATCCCCAGAGGTGGGGATTATGATAATGTGTTGCTGAAAAGAGAACAATACTGGATTTTTGCAACAGGAGGTTCTGAATAGCCAGGTTTAAATGAAAGGATAGATCTTAAACCATTCTTAAAGAAATGGTGCCCCCCCCCCCCAAGAAGATAAAGGGAAACAATTCAAATTGTCTAAAATAAAGATTGGTTTGGAAATAAACAAGAAAGTAAAAGAGAAAGAAAGATACTGGGCAACTAATAATGTACCAAAAATACCTTTTTTTTGTTGTGAATGATATACTAATTATAAATTATGTCCTTTTTTCATAGATGTTCCTTCTGGTAATTGCCCATAGTGAATCCTCGAGAAACCATGTTTTTGCATAAATAAAAAGAGGAGGACACTGGTGCACAACAGAAGTGGTAACAAGTATATGTAAAAGTAAAATGTGCATAATAAGAGAATGTAAGATTAATAAGCATTAATTGGCAGTAATACATGCTATAATGAATGAATACTTACTGTATACATATTTATGAGTCATTTTTGATAAAAATAGACAAATATTTATGTCCTGGGTCATCTGCTATATAAAATAGATAGATAAAAGTTTTAAACTGTTTTTAATATGTGTTCACTAGCACTGTCACTTTAAAAAGCATGTATTTAATGGCATTGAGAATATTTGATTGTAATCCTATGACTTAGCACCAGGGGGCGTGAAGTGTGTCAGGAGGTCTATGTTTTGCTGAATGAGGGGACAGCAGACATTGATGGAGCTTTGTGCACTTGCAATAAAATTATAGCACTTTTCTACACCTTATTAAAGGACTGGCTCCAATTCTTGGTTATACTATGAAACTATGAAACCGTGGACTGTGAGTAGCCTGTGCTGGCATTTGCCTTTTATTTTCTCCCTTTTTCTGTATGCCTACTAATTCAGGGTGGGTTAGGGTCTTTTTTCCTTCCTGAGTCTATCAATCCCAATACAGTCTATCTATTTGCACATCAGTTAAATAGTACCCAGAGTTCAGTAAAGTCAAATGGGCAGGCTCAGTCTTCTTAGTGGGGCAATATCGTGCAACATGTCCCAACATCTGACAATTGTGACACATAACATCTGGAGAGAAGGATCCTCTCCCTTCCACTCCTTCCATCTGCTTTCCCATGAAATTTCCCAGTAAGCCGTACATAAGTGTTTTCTCTTACCGGCTGGAGAGCAGGTGATGTGGTAAGGTCTGTAGTCCTATTTCCTCCTCTTTTAAAGGGCTGGTGAGCTAATAAAAAGTCTTCCATCAAGGTAATGGCCACTTGTGCAGATTCTGGATTTTGTTATTTCACCCATATTTGCACTTTGAGTGGTAACATCTGTAACAATTCTTCCACCACCAAAGTCTCAATAATGCCTATTACAGTTTTCCCCTCAGGTTGAAGCCATTTATTGCACAATTCCCACACTCTAGTAAATGTCTCTCTCGTGGAGTGTCACAATGCAGGTATTTTAAGGCACAAAACCTCTGCCTGTAAGTCTCTGAATCAATATAAAATATTTTTAATATTTCTCTATTAACTAGGCCATAGTTATCAGCACTACAAGTGTCCATATTATTGTAAGTCAGCTTGGCACATCCTGTTAAACATGGAGTTAGACAGATCACCCACTACATTTGGGGCAACCCTTTCAAAGGTGATCAAATAAGCCTCTATATCATCTGAGGAGGTCATTTTTGTTACAGTAGTAGCACCGAATTAGTCAAGGGATTTTGTGAGATCCCCCATTTATCCTTCAAGAAATTTAGGGGAAAGAAATCTCATGACATCTCATTTGTTATACCTAGAATTGACACAAGATGGTGTACATGCTTTACTGTTGCTATAAGTGGCATGATTTTTGTCAGACCAGAGATAGAGTTTAGAAATGCCCACCAGGCGGCACTCTGAAAATCTGATGGTAATGAAATAAACTATCAAAAGTATTTTTCCCCCAATTATTTCTATGGCTTATAACAGTGTTTTCCAAAAATTAATTCTGGTTAAATATCTGTTTTGTTTGAAACTGTACATGAGATAGTTTCATTAATCTTTTTAGAGGCTAACTTACAGCCTTCTATAGTGGTGCATCATTTTATTTATTTATTTATTTATTTTCCGTTGACCTAGTAAATGCACTAAGCAGATTCTACCTATATTCAGGTACGACCCAGGGGGCTACAGATGAATGCCATCATGATAAGTGTATATGCTTTAATTATTTTGGTCAATGGTTTGAAATCAGCCGACAGTTATTTCCAAGATTAACAAAAATTAATATTTGTATGATTTACGGCAGTGATATTCTCCCCAAATTATTTCTGAGTAAATATCTGTTTTGTTTGTTTGAAACTGGGCATATGGTAGTTTCATTCATCTTTTGTAGAAACCAGGTTGCAGACCTCCACTGTGGTACATCATGATAAGCCTGTGTTTTATATCTTTGTTGTCAGGAGTTCAAATCCAGCTAATGGTTTTCTTTTCCTCCCAAGAATAACATGAATTAATTTTTATATAATTTATAACTTTTTTCTAAAATTCGATTCTGGTTAAATATCATTTTTGTTTGAAACTGTACATAAGATAGTTTCATTAATCTTTTTAGAGGGCATCTTACATGCTTCTACTGTGATGCATCATGATAAGTCTGTGTCTTATATTTTTGTGGTCGGGGTTCAAATCCAGCTGATGTTATGTTTTTTTTTCTTTTTCCAAGAATAACATACATTCATTTTCTATAATTTATAAGACTGATATTTTCCAAATAATTTTTCTGGTTAAGGGAGCACTGTCAGTTTGGCCCCTCTGTTTTTGGTTTTTAACATATGTCAGGAGTGTGCCTCTAGGCACATATTTGTGAAGGAGTTACTTTAAAATGCCACTGTGTATCATAAAAGTAATTTACATACCCTTTCCCACCAATATTAGCATATCTTTCTTTTTAGTTTGTCTGCAGTAAACTCTGCTGCCACTGGACACATATCCACCTCAAGGATGCACATCTGCCAGCAAGTGCTGTCCTGAATTGCAACTTTTCACAAGCACATTGTAAAATCAAATTAATGCAGTACAGGCTGTTATCCTCAGACACCCCTGGTGTCTGAAAATAAAAAAAATGTGCACTACTTCAGCCACAAAATAATTTTACAGCTTGGAGCCAAAATCAGGCACCTGTGCAGGAGGGGTACTCTCTTGAGCATGCACAAGATCTTCACTCCAGCCCCTCTATCCTTGAAAATGTTATGTCTTAGTCATTGCTATCCTTGACAATTATATGTCTCAATCATTGTTTCTTGTAACTGGATGCTTGTGTAAATGTGCAGCAATGCTCACATGCCTTTCCAGTATAACCCATAAATTAAATTTATTTAGCTTTTGTTAACCGGGCATGGTTCACTAGGCAGATATTTGCCTATTTTTAGGTATGATCTGGAAGAAGTACAGCACATCACAAGAAATACAGTGAGCAAGAAACAGTAGCATTTGAACTACAAAAACAATACACAATAGTACAATTTAACAAAAAATTTCAATATGAGAACAGCATAGAGATAATGATTCAAAGAAATAATACATTCAGGAGCAGCAGAGGAGAAGGCCATGGAACTGTAGTTGGAATGCAAACTGGGGATTACTAGTTGCTCAGATAACTAAAGTAAAGAACAAATGCCATTGTGTTAATGTAAGCTGCAAACCTAGGTACTGTTATGTATTTTGAGAAGTTCAGTCATGATTTATACATTCTTCCACTGAGAAACGTGGAGGTAGGAACCAGAATGACTAAGACCCACAACCTCCTGGTGCAACACTGTCAGCCAGTCACTGAGTTAATTTGTTAAATATGTCAGGGATGGCGAGGAGATGATAAATGCAGCCATAATGTACATGGTCATATACCAGAGTCATGCAAAGGTGCAGTGAAAGAGGAGGTGCCACAAATCCTGATAAAGCTAGGGTGGTCTGCTCCCACCTCCACAAATGTGTTATACATCACTGCAAATGGTGCAATATCCTGTGTTTCAGAGTACTAACATCAATAAATAATTTGGCAGAGAGAGGACACTTACCATCCCCCCAACAGTTGAGCCTGCAAGAAGAGCAACCTGCTAGCCAGTAACATTAACAGTGTAAGTACCAGCCATCTGTCATTGTCAGATAGTACAAATGGTGCATGCTGGCATGTACAGTATGGGCCCCATTCATGAAGTAGGTGCAGGTACACAAAACAAGCATGTTCCCAGCCTGCATAGTGGTGCACCTGCAGATAGGTGTGCCCATATTGGCATTCACTAACACTGGGCACCTGTTCCCTGCTCCCCACTGGCATACAGATCTCTGCAGGGCAGCTGGGGGCAGAGTCAGAGACCCAGGCAGGCATCCAATCAGATGCCCACCCAGGAGTAGATCCCTTGTGCTTGCAGGCGCAGGTCCATGTCTTGCATAGCCCTGTGGGCACCTGGATCTATGTGACCACACACCACAGACAGACTGGCCAAGGAAACTGACCCCCCCCGAATGGTGCAGCCATGGCCCAGGAGTCGGTTGGCAGTCTCCCACCCCCTTGGCAACAACACCCCTGGACTCTGGACATGCTGCCGGTGTGTGGTTTAGCTGCCCCAGCCCTCCCATGCAGCCTTGTGGGCCGGGCCACACTGTGGGACATTTCCCAGATCTTTCATGACTGGAGAGTGGCATCTGTGGGGGTGCATACCAGGTTACTCTTGGTTCTGGCTGACATACCAGGAGCAAACCTCTGCACCCCTGCAGCCAGCTTTACATGGTTTAGTGAATACCATGCAGTGCTGGCATGCCCTGGAACATCCCCAGTGTGGTGCAGTCCATGGACATGGGGGATCAGGTGCATTAGGTCCATGCGACTCCTGTTTGTGTATCCTGCATGGAGGGCACACTTGGTGCATGGTGACTATACACCAAAGATATGTGGTGTGTGGCCACTCTGCACCTTTGTGCATAGGGTTCGGTGTTAAAAAAATAATAATTTATATGGTAGTGGTGTGACTCGAAGACTAAAAACCTGTATTTTTTACCTGACATTTTTCTTATGAGCAGTGAACAGCAGATGATCTGGGAAACTGCAACAGTCTGAGGCTGGGAGTATTGTCCTCCCTATTATGGACCATTTTTGTTCCACATCAATCCCTACTCTGATCCCAGAAAGGTGTCATAGAAACATAGAACTTATTGGCAGATAAGGACTGCTAGATCCATCCAGTCTGGCCGTAAGCCCCATACTTGGCTACAGCTTCTGGCCCTTCCTTTGCTTTACCTCTATGTTTTTCTTATGCCTGTCCCATGCATGCTGAAATCCAACCACAGTGTCCTTGAGGAACTTCTGCTGTCCTATCAAAGTCAGCCCTCTAAAAGTCCAGAACTCTTGTTTAAGTCCCACCCATCCCTCTGGCCATGTCCAAGTGAAACCACACTTTTACCTTTTAGACATTACCTGCCATTTCTAAATTAGCACTTGATCATAAGTGCCAGGTGCCCCTCAAAATGTCACCCCCCCACACTATTTATGATGTTCTGACATCCTTATCTGTTAGTGTGATGCCCATTTTATTTTTTCTTTATTTATAAACCATTTATCTTCTGTATTTAAAGGTGCACTGTTAGCTTTGATCCATTGTTTTTTCCCAAAATCTAAAAAGTGTGCCTCTTGGAACATGCCTATCACACATCTAAAGCAGAATGCCCCAAAATGTAAAATACATAAGCATTAGCACCTTTTTTGTATTTTTTGGAGAAATATTGTTTCACTCGGGTCGACAGTAATTGACCCGTGACTCAGACTCACATACAAGCTGGGGATGCGGGTCTGCCATGAACACGTTCCTGAAGTGCTATTTTTTCACAAGGCAGCATTAAAACCAAATAAATCCTGGCACTTTTGGTATAACAAAATGCTCCTGGCATCACCGACTAAAAACCGAGCAATGGAAGGAGTCCAAGTTACATTTCAAATTGGCACCCAGATCCCGCGCATGAGTGCGAGAGGCATGAACAAAGATCCCACAAATGTGCAGTTGGGATCTTTGTTCATATGGGATATTTATCACTGCTCATTATTACATGATTTGAACTGGTTGTCATTGTCTCTTAGAAGACTGTTTCAATGGTGTTCATGTTTTTTTTTAAATTAATTCATAGCCTGATGCCTCCCTATTTATCGGCAAAAGGTTATTTTTTCTATCACACTTAATCTTAGAGCTGTCCAGCATCATTCTCTATCTTTCCTAAAGTTCACTCCACATTTGGGTCAGCAACCTTTTCTTTTGCTGCAACTCAGTCCTAGAATTTTCTTGCTCCACTTCAGAAGGACTGTAGCCAGATTGCCTGCATTTAAAGTCACTGCACAATTATCTTTTGTGATCATGGGGCAAATGTCGATGTTTTTATTATTAAGTATCTTCTTGAATGCCATATGTATTTATGTTTCACTCAAGACAGTCTATAACTGAGATTTGCATCACAGTGAAGTTAACCTGCAATTACTAATTAAAATAATTAAATAATAAATTCCTTGAAACAAGCGCACCCTAGTCTCTCAGTAAATATTTGAAAAACCAGGAAGCACATAATGATACTGAAACAAAGGACACTCACATCTACAGTAGGCAGACACTGCAAAAGTCCATTAGCCCCCAGGAGGTAGCAGATTAGAGTTGTTTGATCTTTTGTTTCTATAAGCCTCAGACAGAAACCTCAAAATGTGTGTGTTTAGGGCTACAACAATCTGTTTTCTTACTATAGAAAGCATTAGATAGGAGAGTATTTGTTTTTAATTATCTTTACTCCTGTCCACCGCACTCATGGCTGTGACCCCTCCCTCGGAGGGGTTCATCCTCTGGTCCAACCCCCAGTTCATCTGCCCCTGAGGTTCTCCCATGGATTACCCCACTCCATGGCAGGGCCAGGTGGTGGGTTTCGGCATACCCCCGCCACCCCGATACACCAAATCTGGTGGCGGGGGCAAACTCACTGGTGTGATTGGACCATCATAGGTCCTGTGGGGACTGCAGCATTTTCAATTTTCTTCCACCCCACCCTTCCAATGTGAGAATGTCGGCTTCAAGCATCTCAACCAGCACTGCTCTCCAGCTACTGCCAGAGGGCAGTAAATGGGTGGGATGACTAGTCCCTTTCCCCTGAGAGAGGAGAGCAATCCTCCAGATACTCAAGTCTCTCTCCCCCTGCCAACCCCTGGCAACCCAGGTTCATTCTGAAACATGAGTCACAGGCATGGGATGAAGTGTGACATCCAGTGTCTCAATCCTCAGTGCCACCGGGCTGGCAGGAGAGAATTTTTTAATTATTAATTTCTTCAGATAATACAAAGCAATGTGGTAGCCATGTCAGTCCAGTCAGTGAAAGAGAAATAAAAGAAATGCTTTACCCTTTACTGGACTAATTGTTTTTTTGGTTTTTTTTTGTAGACATTCTTTATGCTCCCGTCTGTGGAACTCTCCAGCTACCCCCATGCCGATCTCTTCCTCCCTGTCTGAAACCTTACCTGCAGGCACTCTGACCTGATGAATCCCCTGACTCTGAGCCCCCTGGGGTAGGGCTTCCCACCCTGGTGGTCTATCTGTAAATCCAATGTATTGGAGTCAGAGGGAGGGGCATCAGCAGACAGGTCCAATGGCGGGAGTGTGGACTGACTTGGTAGGTGCCTTCCCCTATCCACAGCTGGGGGGTTTGTTGGCTTGAGTGTTTCTCCCCAGGCTCTGAAATGCAATGACACCCTGCTTGACATGTGCACACTCCCGTGCATACTCAAAAGGCTTCAGCCGCAGCCCCAATCCCCTGCATCTGCTGGCTGGGCAGTGCAATCCCCCAGTCACCACCATGGGCTGCTACTGCACTGACATGAGCTAAACCCCCCTCCCTGAAGAAGGAAAGCAGTCCTTGGGATGCTCAATCTTTCCTCATACCCACCAACCCCCAGCAACCCGTGCTCATTCCCGAACACGGGTCACTGGCGTGGCACAAGGTGTGGCATCCAGCACCTTAACCCTCCGCACCACCAGGCTGGCTGGACTAATTGTTTTAAATAGTAACTTTTCCCAGTGAAGAGTGTATAATTCCCAAATGTTAGTCTATTAAGCAATATAAAGTGTGTTTATACTGCCGCAATGTTGTATCTCCCCATGCACTCCACGCTTGCGGTGATCCATTTATAATGCATAGGGCATGTTTACACAGCACAGTTTACCCAGCTGCCAGTTGTGCCATGCTGTATTCCGGATTCTTGGAGCTTGGTTTGTACCTGGTGATGTCCCCCATGAAGCACCTCTGTCTCCAATAACTTCCACTGGCTCCCTGCATATAGGAAGTGCCAGCACTAATGGACCCTGTCTAGATCACCGGCTATTTAAATGTTTTCTCCTGTAACTTAATGTCACTTTTCAGATACGTGTGCCAGTACTGCACACAGTACTCCAGGTGTGACCTAATTAGTGATCTATATAATGGCAAAAGTACCTCCCTTCCTTGAAGATATACCCTTAGCAATGCAGCCCAGCATCCTGTTGGCCTTTGCAGCCAACTTTCTGTATTTTGCTAAGTTGTTCATTGCTCCTGTAATGAGCACCCCAGATCCTTCTCCTCCTCAGTCACTGATAACTGCTCACTCCCCAGTTTGTAGCTCCACTTTTGGTTTTTAGCACCAAAATGCAGCACCTTACATTTTTTGGCATTGAACCCCAGCTACCAGGTGTCCGACCAGGACTCCAACCTTGGCAGATCATCCTGTAACCCTTGCCAACATTCTAGGTCATTCACCACTGTTTCTATCCTGGTGTCAACAGCAAACAAACTAATTTTGCTCTTGATGCCCACTGAAATGTCTGCAATGAATATCCCAAACAACACTGATCCCAACAGAAAGCCCTGTGGAACTTTGCTTGTCACTGCCCTTGGGGATGATAGCTCCCCTTCCACTGCTCTCTGGTGCCTCCCCCACAGCCAGTCGATTACCCAGCCCATCAACTTCACACTCACCCCTGTAGCTTACTACCTAGTCTTCCATGTGGCACCAAGTCAAATGTCTTACTTATGTCTAGGTACAGGCCATCCACTGCATGGCCCTTGTCCAGTTGTCAATAGTTACCCAATCATAGTACTCCACCTAGTTTGTCTGGCAAGACCTGCCAGTGACAAAGCCATGCCGTCTACTGTCCTGTGTCCCACTGACTTCCAGAAAGGACACAAGTCTTTCTTTAGGATTGTCTCCATCAATATACCCATAATGGATGTGAGGCTTACTGGTCTATAGTTCCTCAGCTTACCCATGGGGTCACTCTTATGAAGAGATACCACATGAGCCATCCTTCAATCCTGAGGTACACACCCTGAATCCAGTGAGGCATTGAACAGGACTGCCAAAGGACCTGCTAGTACCTCTGCCAGTTCTTTCAATACCCTAGGATGAACGCCATCTGGCCCGGTGCCTTGTTCACCCTCAGTGCCCTCAAGCCCTCTAGTACCCTGTCCTCTTTGATTACCCTGTCTGTCTCCCCCTCCTGGTCCATTCCTGACCTCAAGCCCCCTTTGAGTATCTCTCCCCCTTTTCTTTAGTTAAGACTGAGAAGAAGTAGATGTTTAGTGCTTTTGCATTTCACCCCACTTCCACCCATGCCCCCTCACTCTTAATCCTTACTATATTGTCCTTACAACACCTTCCCTTCCTGATGTACCCAAATAATTCCTTCTCCCCTTCTTAATGCCTTGGGCCAGCCTGAACTCCTTCAATGCCTTGCCTGCCCTTACTGCCCTTGTTACCTCCTTCACTTCCTTCAGGTACTGCTCCCTGTCCCCCATCCCTGTTTTCTTGTACCTCCTAAAGGTGTCTCTTTTCCTCCTTATCTTTTCCATGACTCCAGTGTTCACCCAGCTACTTTTCTTTGCCATAGTCCTCTTTCTCTTGGCCGTGCTGCAGGTTTTAGTTCCTTCGCTACCCCATCTTTATGAGCTCCCACCTCTGGTTTGTGTCCATACTAGGGTGACTTTCTGGCCACATACTCCCTTACTATTTCCCCATCCTCCCGAAGTCAGCCCTCCTGAAGTCTAATACCTTTGTGTCAGATACTACACCCTCTTTCCCCATATCCAATGTGAAAAATATAGAGTGGTGGTCACTCTCTGCCAGAGGTTCCTCTACCCTTAGTTCTCTCACAAACTCCCCATTTTCCAGAACTAGGTCTAGGGTGTTTCCTAACCTGGTTGGTTCACTGACCATCTGCATCAGGAACTTGTCCTGGAAGGCATCTAGCACTACCTGCTTCCTTCCATTGTAGCTGGGGTGCTCCAATCCACTCCTGGCAGGTTGAAGTCCATCATGATCACCACATATCTCCTTCCACAGTCCCTCCTGATCTGTCCCACTAGTTCCCTAATTCTTCAGTTTGGGAGGGTGACCTGTGCACCATATCCATCCTGAGAGTTCTATTCATTGAGTCCTGGATTTGCACCAGCAGTGACACAGTACTGCCCTACTTCTTCTTTTCTCTTATGCACTTCAGTCATTCTCTCACATACAACCCCCCCCCATTTCTCCCTGCCCTAGCCCTGTGGAAAATCCTGTATCCTGCTACCTCCTGGTCCTTGGATCCTTTGACTATGAGCCAGACTGATATATGGTTATTTGGCCCTACACTGATTCCTACCTTAAAGTCTGTGATCATGGTAGTGTTTGATAGTACAAGATCCAGGATTACATTTTCTCTGGTGGGTGACTGCACCAGCTATTTTAGTCCGGCCTGTCTCAGAGCCATGAGGAATTCACTGCTCCTGTCTGATAATGCTGTGAAGGAGGACAAATCTGTGTCAGGCAGATTGAAGTCTCTGATGAGCAATAAGTCAGCTTTATTGGTCATTGTTATGATGGTGTCCAGCATCTCCTTGTATCTAACTTTCAGCTGAGCTGGGGTCTGTAGATCACCCTAACTTGGATTAGGGGGTGTTCCCCAGCTCTGACAGTAACCCACAGGGCTTCAGACAAAAAGATTCACAGACTATACTGGCAATAGGCAGCAATGTGAAATTCTACACAATGTTGTTTCCCCTTCACTACCATCACTCAATGGGAGTGGCCCACAGGGGTGCATCCTGGTCCCTTTACTTCTTCCTCTTCATGAAGGACCTGTCCATGGCCATATCTGTACCATCTGATGTCATCTTTTATGCTGATGATGCTGTGCTGTTATCTAGGTGCCCCGCATCAGGAAAATTGGGTCAAACTTACAGACAGACTTTGACAATATACAGTCCAGGCTAAATGATCATGCCCTGGTCTTAAATGCAGATAAAATTAAATGCATGTTATTTACCTCTATCTACAAGCTCAAACCACAACAAGGGTCACTTGTCAAAACTAACAGCAATCTGGAAATTGAATATGTAGGGGATTCAAGTAAATAGGTTTCTAGCTTGACTCCAAACTGACTTATGATGCTCAGATTGATGCAATGATCAGAACAGGAAATGAGAGGCTTGACCTCCTCTATAGACTAAAGGGGTGCTTTCATTTGCACAAGTTACCTGTTACTGGCTTAATAATGCCACTGATTGACTATGGCCTTCAAATATACCATAAAGCAAAATGCGCTAGAGTCAACAGGATTGGAGTACTCTGCCATAGCATCTGCATAGCCGTGCTGCAACACAATAGAGTTACACTTCACTGAACCCTGTACAGGGCTATCAACTGGTTATATCTCCAAGATAAATGCAGCCTTGCCATTGCCTTGAATACCTGGAAAATTATACATGGGAACATCTCACACTACTTGAAAAGCTTGTTTGATCCCTCTTATTCTCCTTATGCCACCCATGATTCTTTCTTCCAGTCACTCAAGGTCCTGTGTGCTAGAGCCCACCATAGTATTATTTTATTTAGCTTTTGTTTACTGGGTAGGTACACTAGCCATAACAATGACTATTTTCAGTCATGACAATGGAGGAACACATTACAGAAACAGCGACACCAGAATATTATAGAATAAGATTACAGTAGGTGTACAATACAATGGAAAAATTACATTAGGGAAGAGCAAATTGTTACGGATCCAATGGTGGGTCAATAAATAAAACAAGGTACAGAAAAATGGTACAGATAAGTTGATTACAAAGTAAAGTTTAAATATGATGAACAACAGTCATGTAGGAATTAAACAGAAACATGATAGGCATAAAGATAAGGGAAACAGTGGTAATAGTTGGTTGAGGAAGTAGAAAACAATTAAGGTACTGTAAGTAACAACAGGAAGTGCTAGATAGGAAAGTCAACATGCCAGGAAAGTGCCTTACAGTTAGAAGAGCCAGCTAGTACCTAGAGTAGCCAACTGGTGGTAGGGTGTGGGAAGGTAGGTGGGTAGGGGTGACTAAAGTGGTTGGAAACAGGAGTACTTGTTTGGTGAGATGAGGTAGTTGCATAGTTCCATCTTGAAGGTGTTGTGCGAGGGAACCTGTCACACATCTAGCGGGAGGGAGTTCCAAGTACTGGGGAGCTTGACAGGCGAAGGCACTGGTGTCCTTGGAGGAACTGTGCCTGGGGAAATGGACAAGGGACTGAGCATAAGCAGTAGCAGGTGGGCAGGTGTGAAAAAGATCCGCTAGTGGCTTAGGTGTTTGAGACCTAATAATACTGTCAGTGATGGAGCCAAGTGAGTAAAGCCTAGCCACAGTTGGTGGAAGCCATTTGAGGTCTGAGTAGAGGAGGCAGTGGTGTTTCAGTCGGTGTAAGAAGGATGCATAGTGGCATATATTGTTGTAGATTACACCCCATTTGTGAAGACTTGATTTAGAAGCAGTGACATATGTGGCAGTACTATAGGTAAGAGAAGGTAGAAATATAGTACAAGCTATGGCAAGTCTAGTGGAGGGGGTTAGCTCATAGCCAGTATGATAGACAATGCCCAGCTTGGAGTTGACAGACTATTACAGTAGAAGCCGCTTAAACAGGATGCCTCTGTGGACACCTTTTTGTCCCATTTAAGCAGCAATCCCCTTTAAGAGAAGCTGATTAATTTCAACACAGTGCAGAGCCTCCAAATCTACTGTTAAGCAGTACAGTGCTGACTTTGATTTAATAGTGGTTTTGTTATCCTTTTAATGCTGTACCTTGCTGTATCCTCAGTTACTCATGCTGTCACCCACTCACATCGCCCGCAGTTTTGATTTAGAGAAGCACACATTCTCTCCCTCTTTGATTTGGACTCTAATGTTAGTGATCTCGGTGAATTAAATATTGGACAGAGAGAAAGGAAATAAATACACAGTTCAGCAGAGAGAACGAGAGACAGAAAGAAAGAGTGTGAAATGGAGAACCAGTCAGTGTTCAGTGTGGCAGAACTAAGGAGAAAAACAATTACAAGCTTGGGTTTCAAGTTATGGTGAGAGTGTGTGTGTGTGTGTGTTTTGAATAACATGAATAACAGATGCGTGTTGATGGTATCCTTGTTGCTGTGGTCCGATGATGACTGCCTGTTATGGATGTGGCTCTCTTGGTTGCGGTTGTGGCTCTCTCTTTGACCCCTTCAATCCTCCAGACTCAATGTTCTCTGTTGCCACTCCAAAACTGTTGCTGTCTAACCTAACTCTCCACCAGAATTGTAAAAACAGTAAGGTAGTTTACTTAATTTAAACTAAAATCATTGCTGCTTTTGAAAAACAGTGTCTCCTAGCTCATTTTATCACTATGTTCTCCTGGTGTCTATAGGTCCTGCTAAGCTAAAATGCATGGTAGATAAATTGTAGGGTCATGTGAAAGCCTTTTTATGAATACTCGTCCGAATATTCAGTATTCGGTGCCAATGAGTCTTACTAGTCAACTGAATTTTCGATATCCACGCTCTGGTATGAAACTAAAAAAAGTCAAGGGCCCCCACTCTCTAGCCCAGATCCAGCAGTTATATTAAAAGCCCACTCCCCCACCCAGTTAGCTCCATGGCCATCTGCCTAGTTTGAAGACTTTCATCTCTTCCCACTGGTAGCTAGCAACAGCCCCCACCCACCACCCTGCACTGTAAAATTATAGCAGAAAAGGCAACCTGCACAGCCCACCCTCCTCCACATCCGGCTGCCTTCTTGTGAATGAAGCCAGTCTTGCATGCTTGTTTGCATAGTTGAACAAGCTGATCACATGATCAGCTGGTTTTGCTATTCGAGTAAGCTATTGTGCGAGATTGACTTCATTCACAAGAAGGCAGCCAGCTGTGAAAGAGGTGGGCTGTGCTGGTTGCCTTTCCTACTAATGTCCCAATGAGACAGACCCCAGCAATAATCCAGTATCTGCCACAGAGGCCATTATATCACTCCTGTTCGAAGCCACTACCAATACCTCCATCGTATTGGGGTTCAGTCACAACCAGCTAGAGGCCATCCAGTCATTAATCTCAGTCAGACAGTTGTTAATTACTTCCGCCGCATTGAAAGTCCAAGGGGCAAAGGATAAGTACAGCTGAGTATCATCAGTATAACAATGAAACTTCGAACTCTACTTCCTAATGATCTCACCCAGGGGTAGCATATAAATGGCAAATGACATTGGTGACAAGACCAAACCCTGAGGTACTCCACATGACAGAAGGCTAGGGGAGGAGGAGAAATTCCCCATCACCACCTTTTGCCTCCTATTTGTCAGATAGGACTAAAATCAGCAGATGACAATGCCGGTGAATCCACAACATTCTTTTAGGTGGTCAAGCAACACACAATGGTCCACCATGTCAAAGGCTGAAGAGAGATCGCGGAGAACGAGAATGATCTCCTCTCCTTGATCTCTCGCCCTGAGGAAATCATTATGCACTTGAACTAATGCGGTTTCCATACAGTGTCCAGCTCGAAATCCAGACTGGAGTGGCTCATAGATATCAAATATTACAAGGTGTTTTCCCAGCTGCTGCACCACAATCTTCTTGACAACCTTTCCCAAAAAAGGCAGGCTGGAGACAGGTCAGTAAGTTGCCTTGATGTCAGGGTCTAACGATGGTTTCTTCAGAAGGGATCTCACCTGTGCCTCCTTCAAGACATCTGGGAAGACCCCCCCCCCCAACAAAGAGCACTGGACAATCAAGGCAAACACCGGGCCAACAGTGTCAGCACATCCCATTAAGAAGAATAATAATAATTTTATTTTTAAAGCGCCTTTCAAATTTTCAAAGTGCTGTACAAAACATGTAGTAAAAAGAAAACCAAACATTATAATACAATATAAAACATTCATAAAACCACAATGTCATCAACAATTCATATAAAATACTATAAAAAGGCAATTTGGTACGAATGAGTTTTTAAACCAATCTTAAATTCCCCCATGGAGGTGCACTGCCATAACCGACGGGGTAGAGAATTCCAGAGAGTGGGAGCAGCATAGGAAAAAGCTGTACAGCCAGATGAATTTAGACTCACTCTTGGAATCTCTAGTAACCCCTCATCGGTTGAGCAGAGAGATCAGCCAGGGCAGTAAGACGCTAGAAGATCTTTCAGATAAGCTGGACCCTGGTCATATAGGGCTTTAAAAGTCAATAAACAAACTTTAAAGGTGATCCGCCACCGAACAGGGAGCCAGTGCAGTTCGTGCAGCACTGGGGTAATATGACAGGACCTACTGGTCCCCGTCAAAACCCGGGCCGCCACGTTCTGCACTAGCTGAAGGCAGCAGATTTCAAGAAACGAGCTGGCACTGGGTCCAGTTCGCAATACGTGTGCTTCAGCCTCAAGGCCACCTCAATGACATCAGCCATCTCCACTGGTTTAAACTCCCCAAAACCAGGCAGAGTGCCATGTCAACAAACCGGGTGACCACTGTCAACCATATTATGGCTCACTGGCAGAATTCCCTGCCTGATGGCGGACACCCTGTATGAGAAGAACCAAGTGAACTCATTACACAACACCTCAGAAAATGCTTTTTTCAGCTGTAGACAAGCCAGATGTAACAGCCTGTCCACAGTCCAAAAAAGCATAGCTGGTCATTTTTTCCTGGCAGCAATCTACCTGGTCAGAAACATTGCCTTCTTATGGTTGATGGTCACTGGTACACACCATAGTGTGCACACAGGGCCAGTATGTCCACCTCCAGCCCAGTTCCCCACCAGCAGCACTCCAGCCTCTGACCCTTGATCTCCAATGCCTTGAGATCCCCATCAAACCACAGGGATCTCAAGTGAGAGAATCTTGGTCATAAATGGACTGGTGCAAGGGTGTTGCGTGCCCAAGCCTTCGACCTATTATAGGTAGGGACTGCTTCACCCACACCCTCCCTGCATGCACTGTCCACACTAGATAGGTCCACAACCACCAAGAAGCCCTCTGGGGTCAAACCCTTCAAAGGGCGGTAGCTTGCCATCTCTGCAGTAAGAAGGATCTCAAGGGGGGCCCTGAGCAAGAACTCCACCATACAGTGATTGGAACAAACCACCTGATTAGTCTTGAGGTTATCAATGTCAAGTCCCAGCGAGAAGACAAAGTCCAGCATGTGACCACCCTGGTGAGTCATGGTAGCAACCACTTGTGACAGGTCCAGAGATGTCATCATCTGGAGGAAGTGATAACCCAACCTAGATGACTCATCGTCAGCCCAAACATTGAAGTTCCCCGGGACCAAACACCTGGGGGCCTCCAATGTTTCACTGACGAAATCAGCTGCTTCCTGCAGGAACTCTCCTGCCATCCCAGGTAGGAAGTAAATCAGGAGAACCCTACAACCTGTGCCCGGATGACCCTGAATGATCACACATTCAAAGGAACTTGGTGTTCTCACTGGGTGCACGGTGAAGCCTAGCTCAGCTCTAAAACAGATGGCCACACCTCTGCCCCTGTGTTCTGCTCTGGGGCAGTGCAAAACAGAGTACCCAGCAGGAATGCTGGCCTCTAAAACTGAGCCAGCATCGTCCTCCAACCAGGTCTCCATAATGCATGCCAGATCATCCAAAAAAAACAGATCCTCAATAACTGCGGTCTTATTCCTGATTGACCTGGCATTGCAAAGCACTGACCTCTGGGGACTGGTGGACAGTGCAACCCTTTTGGCTGTCTACCCACTCGGTCTCATAGAAACCCTAGGGATGGGAACCAAACATGTCTGGTATCTCTCTCTGGGACTCGTCAAATACCAGGGCGCCTTCTGCACCCAACTACCTCTGTCCTACCCCCCCTCAAGTGTGCAAGGGGCACCCCACCAACTCCAACCAATACTGCACCTCCCAATTCTGACCTATCGACAGCGACGTGCTTTGGTGTTAGATACTGGGAGGGTGGTGAAGGGCCACAAGTCAAGGAGCTGGGACACCCCCCCCAACACAATCCTAATCTGCCCCAGTCACTGGACACCCCCAGACACATATCAATCAGCCTATTAAACAATAAATCACACACAAGCACTTATCCAGTAATACTAATACTAACCATATACATCACTCACACCACACACACACCACCGACCATCCCCTTCCCAAAAATAAAATCTTAAACAGCACCAGGGGAGTGTACATACAGAGATCATACAATTAATACAGACTAACAATACACCAGCATAAAGTAGTGCATAAAACTGTCCAGATCAAGGAAATTCTAAGCCTTTAGGGTTAATAGTTATAAAGTGCAACACAAGATTTAAAAGCACACAGCACCCAAGTTCCTTCGGTCTAGTCAGTACTGATCTTGGAGTACTGAAATGTCATCCAGGAAACCAGTTCGATGAGTGGCTTCACCAGAGCAACTGACTTGAGCTAGATTTAAACTTAAATGCCAACACACACCCTCGACAGTAGATCACGATAATCCATTACAAGTCACAGCAGGAGTATCAGAAAAACAACCTTTTTTGCAGAGGGCAGTCCGCTTCGATCAGATTACCACAGGAAGAAGTCTTAGAGAGATGTTAAATCTCTTCCCCCACTGCTGAAAACAGACAAGCTGCCCCTCTCAAGCCACGGGACCACTGACACTAGGCTCCCAATCATGGGAAACAGATTGAGTTTTCCTGGGGGACAGCGGAGCTCCCACCTCCGGCCATCCAGTTACCCCTACAGCTCAACAGCTATTTAAGTCTGCAAAGTCCCCAACCACCTTTGGGCGGCTACCGGAACCAAACAGTGGGCACTAGGATCCCAATGAACAGAAGTCCAGTAGCACCAATTCCCTCTCTGGTCCTCTGCACCTTGGCCGGCTGGCGAATCCAACCTCCTGCAATGCCAGATCCATATCCTCCTACAAGTACCAACAGTCCCACAAGTACCAAATCCTTCACCAGAAAAGGTCTTCCACACCTTGACCACCCTGCAAATCCAACCTCCAGCAATGCCGTATCCTCCTGCCTTATGTGAGTGTCAGCAGCTTCAATGAACAGGCTCCCCTATCATATACAACTGCAGTAACGCATGCTCTTCAGAGACCCTCACTAAAAACAAAACCTAATCTCCTACCATAACTCACTTTAACGCCCTGCCTAATACTCAAAAGTCCCTAGCACTAGCTAACTAATAAAAATATAAAATAATGTAAAAACTCTCCCCAATTGCGAGCTTACTAACACCCATGCAGATGGCAGCCCAGCGTGAATATAAGACATGTTTACACCGCCACATCGCTGTTTCTGCCCACATGCTCCATGCTTGCAGCGATACATTTATAATGCTAAGGGCATGTTTACATGGCACCCGGTTTACACTGCTACCAATCATACCATGCTGTGTTCAGGATTCTGGGGGCCAGTTTGTCCTTGGTGATGTCCCCAGTGACATGCTTCTGTCTCCAATAATTTCAACTGCTTGCCATGGCTCCCTGCGTACAGGAAGTGCCGCCACTAGTGGACCCTGTCTAGATCCCGGGCTATTTAAATGTTTTCTTTTCATGGTTTGTTTAACTTACCGGAGGAGCCCAATTCCAGTCAGTGAGTAATCCACCGGACAAAATGGACAGCACACCACCCGCAGCAGCGAACAAACTGATTGTAAGTAGACACTGAATGGTCCCACTGGCTGCTGTGTTCTGTAGTACTTCCTGGTTCCTGCCCTGGGTAATGACGGGAGAAGACTGCATGATGGGAAATAGGGTGAATCCGCCACTGTGATTGTTTGGAATGTGTCCACACGGCCACAAAATATGCTTACAGCAGATTTCCACCCCCACTTCTGAGTATGATAAAAAACCTGCAGTGCACATAGGAGGCTACAGAAAGTGTCCACATGATCATCTTTGCAGGCATCAACCAACGCACAAGGGATAGGGTGCTGCAAAGCTGAGCATGTAAACAAGCCTTTTGTTAGTCTAATAACGGGTTATCACCTACAACCTGTTTTCAGTAAATACTATTTTGAAGATGTCCATACCGTAGCCATTCCCAAATGATGTGGCTCAAGATGGTACTAATATTTTAAGCTGCAAACACAAAAAGAAACAGAAACTGCAATACGAGCAGATGGAAAAACACTGTAAAGTGCATAAGTGATCTCTTTACTGCTTAAACTATGAATGATATGTGTAGAACATCAAGGTGTAACAAACAAAAACAACACTTTATTTATAGGAAAAGCAGACCATGTGAAAAATAATGGTGTTGGAGGCATATATGGTAATAGCAGTGCAGTTCAATATGTGCTGTGATGTCAGCAGTATAGCAGAAGCACACACCTCCAGCACTCTCAATCCATGTGGACCAGGTACTGTATCAGCAAAATCAGGATACTGTACATAAGTTCATTTATGCTCACATGCCGGAGTGCCCACCATTATTTGAAATTATTTCCTGCATTAGTTTTTGGAGATGATCAACGTATTTATTACAGTATTCTTTTTTCAGTACTCTTCTCCAAAATCGCCTAACAGCCAGATCCAGAAAAAACATGTTCCTTGGCTTTGCTACACACTGTATATAGTGTTTCATTTGATGCCACATCATTTCAATGGGTTCAAATCAGGGGATCTGAAAAACATGAAGATAACATGTCAGTAGCACTGAAGACAAATAAGAAGTGCATCCCCTACCCCATCCCACCCTCACACAGTACATGCAAGCTACATTGTAGGTTACATCAGGAAAATGGATTTCATGGTTCAAAATGACTTTCCTGGTTAATACTTAGAAAGAAAAAAGATGTGGCAATGGCCCAGGGGAAGTGTGATGTTCAGCATCTTGCGATTTCAGGCACCTTGAAGCTCCTACAAGCTGCCTCCAGCTCTTGGACCCACCGGCAACTTCACAGCAGCAAGCAAGGGTCCTGCAATTTCAAGCACCTCAAGGTTCCTCCAAGCTGTCCCCAGGTCTCAGACCCACTGGCAGCTTTACAGCCGCAAGCAAAGTCCCTGCCCTTTCAGGCACCTCAGTACTCCTCCAAGCTGGCCTCAGCCCTCGGATCCACTGGCAACTTCTCAGCACAAGCAAGGTAGCTTTTGGAGGCGATCTTGGTGTCCAGCACCATATTTTAAAAATCCCTTTGCGCAGCACTTTTCTTTTAACACCCCACTTTGTCATTTACATCTTATCATGAATGACCACTTATAGCCACAATACCTATATCTCCCAATATATTCTTTCAACCCTGATTTTCTTGCTAACTCTGTCCACTTGTACTGCATGCAATCTTTTGGCAATTATTACAGCTCTCCACTGTTTCCACTTTCTCTCACCCATGGATTACTAACACACACACACTGCCCACTGCTCCCACTGGTAACCCACTGCCAAATTTATTCTTGGGCACCTACTTCATATGCTGTGTGTTGAAAATGACCAGTACTTTAAGTGCTGTTGTCTGTACTATTGGCCACAAGCCCAGATGAGCACCAAGATGCCCCCCTACAATTCTTCTCCTTGACCCTAGCCTTGCTGAAAGCGTACTGCTGAAGGCACTAGTGGTAACTTCCATGACAGGGTTCTGTCCTGAGATACTAGTGCCACTGGCACAAATGGAGATCTTATATCACACGTCTATATATGGTTATAATGCACCTTACATGCCACCATCTACCTCTCTCAAAAGAATGTTACCCAACCTTTGCAAACGTAAGTCCCACAAGGGGAAGTCCTCAATAACCATCATTATAACAACAAGAAAGCTATACTATTGTTGCTACTTTTGTCCGGCAACATGCACGCCTATCCTGGACCACCAAATACCAATGAGTCAAGTGGGATTAAGAACAGGGGCCTAAAAATTGTGGCAATGAATACAGATAGTCTGCGTACCAAACCTGTGCAATTCCAGGCCTAAATAGCCTTGCACTGCCCAGGCATCATTTGCCTTATGGAAACATGGTTAACTGCTAAGACAAAGGTCAATGAAATTGCACTGACAGGCTATAAAGCCTTCAGGAACAACAGGAAAGGCACAAAGGGTGGTGGCTGTCTTATTTACATCAGTGACACAATCAAAGGGATCGTACTTCCTATAACTGGCAGCTCTGATGACCATGAACTACTTGTAGTCAAACTACTTGTAGTCAAACTCCTGTTTGGCCAACATAACAAATCCCTTGTTGTTACATCAGTCTACCTCCCACCCAGAAAGGCCATTAAGGGCCCTACAAAAGTCATGGATGTCATGGCTAATCTTAAAAAGGACTGTGAACTCATTATCACTGGGTACTTCAATATAAACCAGAAGGACGTCATGGCCAGTTTGTACATCACACAGTTAGTAACAGAACCCACCAGGATGAACTATAGAATGGGTAACAATACACTCATTGACTGGCTCCTCTATAGTTCCCCCTCTAGGATTTCTGAGCTCACTGTGGAAACCTACACCCTGAGCAACCACTCTCCGATAACATGCAGGTGGTCTAATGAATATAAAAAAGCTCTCCCAATTATAGCTGAAAGCAGAGTCCTGAGGAAAGGACAGCTTGGGTCTCTCAAAGCAGCACTATCACAGATTGATTGGACACTCATAGATGTGCAGCAGCTGGCTACAGGACAGTAGACAGCATGGCTTTGTCATGGGCAGATCCTGCCAACCCAGCCTGGTAGATTACTATGACTGGGTAACTAGGCAGATGGACAAGGGCTATGTAGTGGATGTCCTGTACCTGGACTTCAGCAAGGTATTCAATTCGGTGCTGCATGGGAGACTTGGAATAAAACTTAAAGGCACAGGGGTGGGGAAAACATTGTGGGATGGGTAACAAACTGGTTGCAGGGAAGGCAGCAGAGGGTGGAGGTAGAAGGGGAACTCTCATCCCGAGGGGCAGTAATGAGTGGGGTTCCACAGATCTCAGTGCTGGGACCAGTGTTATTTGGGATATTTATTGCAGACATTTCCATGAGCATCAAGGGCAGGATCAGCCTGTTTACCAACATCACCAAGATACGGGTGGTGGTGGACGACACACAAGGGTGGCTGGGTTTACAGGAAGATCTGGAAAAGCTGGAGAACTGGTCAGACACCCGGCAGCTGGGGTTTAATGCCAAAAAGTGTAAAGTACTGCATTTTGGGGCAAAAAAAAAAAACATCTTAATGTATGCAGTCTACTGAACAAATTAGACCTTATCCAGGCATGGATCTCCCACACAGACCCGAATATTTTGATCCTAACAGAAACTTGGCTGAACAAAAAGACATTCCTGATGCCACACTATCTTTTGCACCCTATAACCTCTTCCGTAGAGACAGAGAAACCAAGCAGGGGGTGTGGCAATTTATGTCAAGGATAAATTTACAGTCTCTGACTATGCTTCTGCCAGTACACCAAAGGAGTTCAAAGCTCTGACATTAAACCTTTCTCTATCACCCATTGAAACCCTGACAATAATAGGTTGCTACAGGCCACCCTCTGCGGGCTTTCAGCTCCTAAGTTACTTACAAGATGTTGCCGACAAAAATCAAAATGAGATTATCACATTTGGCGATTTAAATCTCAACTGGCAAAAAACTTGCAACGAAAGCTCTCAACTTAAAGAATTCTGTGCCAATGCCGGCTTCACTCAACTGGTAACTGATATCACTCGACCACTTGATAAATTATCCTCTAACAGGTCATTGATTGACCTAATCCTAACTAACAGACCCTACAGAAAGCATTCAGGAAGTACAAGGAATCGCAGCAGGAGCAGGACAGAGAACTGTATCAGTTAAAGCAAAAGGAGGCTGGGAAGGCAGTCAGAATAGCAAAGGCCCAAACTGAGGAAAAGATAGCCAACTCAGTTAAGAAGGGGAATAAAACCTTTTATAGGTACATCAGGGAGCAAAGGAAGACCAAGGGAGGGATAGTGAGGCTTAATAAAGGGAGGAGGGTGGGCAGAGGGAGAATGTGAAAAGGCAGAGATACTAAACAAATATTTTTGCTCAGTATTTACAAAGGAAGAGGGGGAGGTACATAAAACAAACAGTAGTAACACTCTGGATACAGAAGTTGATACCAGCCCATTTACAGAAGAAAGGGTTCTGAAAGAACTCTTAAAACTGAAGGTGGACAAAGCAATGGGGCCTGATGGGATTCATCCCAGAATTTTAAAAGAACTAAGGGTAGAACTAGTGACACCACTGACTACCCTCTTTAACAAATCATGGGAGGATGGGGTGGTACCCGAGGACTGGAGGAGGGCAGATGTGATTCCCCTTCACAAAAGTGGGAGCAAGGCAGAAGCAGGAAACTATAGACCTGTTAGTTTAACCTCAGTGATAGGGAAAGTGATGGAATCACTTCTAAAGGAAAGAATTGTCGCGTATCTAGAGGCCAGAAGGGCACAGGACCCTAGGCAGCATGGATTCACAGTGGGAAGGTCATGCCAGACGAATCTGATAGATTTCTTTGACTGGGTGACCAAAGTAGTAGATCAGGGAGGGCTGTGGACATGGCCTACCTAGACTTTAGCAAGGCATTTGACTACAGTCCCACATAAAAGATTAATATATAAGTTAGCCAGCCTGGGAGTGGGTCCCAAGATGACAGCCTGGATAAAGAATTGGCTGGAGAATAGGACACAGAGAGTAATAGTAAATGGAGTCCACTCAGAAGAAAGGAGGGTTACTAGCGGGGTACCGCAGGGTTCAGTATTAGGATCAGTCCTCTTCAATGTCTTTATAAGTGACATTGCAGAAGGACTGGAAGGAAAAGTATGTCTCTTTGCAGATGACACTAAGATCTGCAACAGAGTAGATGCACAGGGTGGGGTGGAAAGGATGAGAAGGGACTTGGCAAGGTTAGAGGAATGGTCAAATGTATGGCAGATTAGATTCAATGCTAAGAAGTGCAAGGTAATGCACCTGGGAAACAAAAACCAAGGGGAAGAGTACACAATGGGGGGTGAGATACTAACAACAACAAAAATGGAAAGGGACCTGGGGGTAGTCATATCAGATGACCTAAAGGTGGGCAAGCAATGTGAGAAGGCAGCAAGGACAGCTGGGGGGATACTGGGATGCATAGGGAGAGGCATCACCAGTAGAAAACAGGAAGTTATTATCCCTCTGTACATACAGCTGGTGAGACCCCATCTGGAGTACTGTGTGCAGTTCTGGAGACCCAATCTCCATAAAGACATAGACAGGATGGAAGCTGTCAGAGGAGGCAACTAAAATGGTGCAGGGTCTGCACGGAGGACATATGAAGAGAGACTTAAGGAGCTTAATATGTATAGCCTCGAGGAAAGGAGGAGAGGGGACATGATAGAAACTTTCAAGTACCTCAAGGGAATCAACAAAGTCAAGAGGTAGCATCTTTCAAAAAGAGGTGTGCAAGAACAAGAGGGCACAATTTGAAGATAGAGGGGGCAGCTCAGAGGTAATTTAAGGAAGTGTTTTTCACAGAGAGGTTGTGGATGCATGGAATGGCCTTCCGGAGGAGGTTGTGGAGTCAAAATCAGTGGTGGAATTCAAGCATGCATGGGATAGTCATAAGGCAATTCTGGGGGGTGGGGGTAGGAAGAAGTAGGCTGCTGGTTAACTAGGATCTGCAGCTTATCCAGTAGGTAGGGAAATGGGCAGACTGGGTGGGCCAAGCGGTCCTTATCTGCCGTCAAATTCTATGTTTCTATGTTTCTATGTTTCTATAAAATCACTCACACTGCTGTTTTTCACAATGACACTAGCGATCATCAAACCATGGCCTGTGTTAGAGGATGAGCCACAATCAAGTCAGCCAATAGGTTTTATTGGAGAAGGAGTCTTTGTAAGCTTAGTCTCTATAACTACCTGTCGGACTTCAGGTTCATTAATTGGACTAATTTGTTCCTGGCTTCCAACATCAATGATGTGGTTTCATTCTTCAACAACATGCTAACCACCATCATTGATAGACATGCCCCTACGGTAAAACACAGAGTATGGAAGTTCTCCTGCCCCTGGTTCACAGCCGAGCTAAGGGCCTTGATAAATGGGAGGGATCACCTCTGGGCTACTGCCAGGTGAACCAACCTCCCTTCTGACTGGGCAGCTTTTACAGCCTGTCGTAACAATTGCACCAAAAGAATAAGGGACACAAAGGCAAATTTTTACCTATCAGCCTTTGGTACTGCTAAGGGTAACTCCAGTATATTCTGGCATATCATTAAGTCTGTTGAAGGCAATAAACAGTCATCCTCATTACCCGGGATGATCTCCTACAAGGACACTACTCTGTCTGATAAATCCAATATTCTTCTCTGCTTTAATGAGCACTTCTCCACCGTGGGTCTCATGTTCAGCTCCTCCAAAGCTGCCTCCCTTATCCCCAATGCTCCCACACATTCCTCAGCACCTCCCAGCTCAGTCTTTGCCTTCTCCCCATTCCAGTACAAAGAGGTGGAAGACCTTTTTCTCCACCTAAAGGTTAACAAAGATTCTGGTTCATATGCTTTAGAACCATACTTCATCAAACTCTGCTTCCAGTACATCATGGCCCCCACTTTACACTTATTTAACCTCTCCATTAACTCCAGCACTGTCCCTGGGGCTTGAAAAATAGCTCAGGTTCTTCTGCTATTTAAGTCAGGTGACCCTACTAAACCAAATAACTACCAACCTATTTCCATTCTGCCTCTGCTCTCTAAGCTCCTTGAGAAGTTGGTAAATGCACAAATTAGAAATTACCTTGAGAAAGCAAACCTTATAGACCTAGCCCAATCAGGATTTCATCCTTCCCATAGCACCACTTCAGTTCTTGCCTCAGTTACAAATGACTGGCTCCTTGCAATGGACAGGAAACAAGTCACAGGGGCAGTCTTCCTGGACCTCAGCAAAGCATTCAACACAGTTGATCATGCTCTATTCCTTGATTCATTGAACTGGCATGGAATCTCTGGCACTGCTCTATCATGGTTCAACAGTTACTTGTCTGCTAGATCTTAACAGGTGAAGGCTGATGGCTCCCTATCTTTGCTCCTTCTGCTCAGGAGAGGGGTACCCCAAGGTTCGATCCTTGGACCACTTCTGTTTATGATATACATCAACCTCATCAGAAATGGCATCAGCAAAGCAAAACTGCACCTTTTCGCAGACGACAGTAATATACATATCCAGTCCTTCAGTAGACAAAGCCTATGCAGAATTATAGGCAGAATTCGATCTCCTCCAGCACAGTCTTGTACGTTCCATACTGCTGTTAAATGCTAAAAAGACAAAAGTGATGCTCTTCTATTTAAACCACTTGCCCCCATTCCATATCTCACTTGCTTCAATGAGCCCATCAAGACTCTCCGTTGTGATGATCTTGAGTTAGTCCACAATTTTAAATAATTAGGCTGTGAACTAGATCAACACATAACTTTTTCAGCTCACATCAACTCCCTTGCAAAGAAATTACATCAAAGAATTGGCTTCTTTAATAGGAATGAAGCTCTATTTGATTCTGACTCCAGACTGCACCTGGTCCAAACAACCTTTCTACCACTTATCGACTATATCGATATTCTATATGGCAGATGCACTGATGCCCTGTTACATCAACTGGACACTCTCTATCACAGAACATTATGCTTAGTTTCCAATGCTATCCATCAGACTCATCGTTGTGACCTGTATGCCTCCCTCTGGTGGACCTCCTTAGCAACCAGGCATCTCTTCCACTCTGTCACCTGGCTCTACAAAGCACTGCTGGCCAAACTACCCCTCCTATATTTCCAACCTCCTCCAATGAATTACCTGCCCCTACCCCCTACACAGTAACTCCTTCATTTTGCTAGATGCTCCAACCTCCTGTTCCTGGTTTGGAATCATGGCTATAAGCCATGCCCTCCCAGCTGCCTGGAATAAAGAAAATCCAGGCTCAAACTGCAAAGCCTGATCCCCCTGAATAGCTTCAAAAGACTTGTTTATGACAATCTACAGGACTTTGGTGACTGAGGTTGATAAAGATCCTTCTCCCTGCCTGGTCTATTGCAGTGACCACTCTATCCTCTTGTCCACCCCCCTCCCTCATCCCTAAGTGACTTGCCATTATACCTCCATTCCCCTTCTTCCTCTCCCTTTCCTCTCTCCATGTTACATTACCATCACCACACAATCTACCCCTAGTCTGTATCCCACACTATCATCAGTCAAGAGTCCCTGTCCTTATCTACAATTATCCTTTCTTTACCTTCTATCTCTACCTCCTCTCCCTGCCACCTCCATAGTGCCCTTGCCCCAGCCAACATAGCCACCCTGTCATATTCACTTTTCCCACCCCTTCCACCTTGTTGTCTGCCTCCTCCTACCTCTGTCCTACCATCATGACTCCCGTTCCCTCTGACCTTATACCACCCCGCCTGTGCCACTGTCTTTACTTTCCTTGTTGGTCTTTTAATTCTACTTCTCTCATGTGGCACTATCTTGTTACCCAGTGCTAACCATTTGTTTAACTCCTAGCCTTAGTATGCCTAGGTATTCATGATATAAATATTATTGTCCTATTTTCTTCTCATGGATTACTCATGTGTTTAAAGCATATTGCATTGTATATGCTTGTGTAATGTCCCTGTTGTTAATCAGGACCTCCTTGTAAATGAGTCTGCTCAACTGAGTTTTTTTCCTGCCAATAAACTTGAACTTGAACAAGCAGTACCTCAGCCAGTCCAGAGCACAGAGGGCTGAGGCATTCTGTCTCACCTCGAGTCACACCGGCAACTTGGGTTCAGGAATGACCTTGGAGAGCAGGCATGGGGGGAACAGAACTGAGTAGCCAAACAGTAGCTCTCATTTCCTGGGGATGTTGTCACCCCCCCCATAGTTTCATCGCCACCAGGTAGAGGCCCAGTGGTGGTGCAGGTGGGAGGGGGTACGTGTAGGTAGGGCATCTCAAAATGTCGCATGCATATACCTCCACATGTGTGCATGTGCACCCAAGATGGGGGGGGCTGGGTATAAAAACCTACTAACTACTAATTAAAAAAAAAAATTGGGCCTGCCCAGTGGCGCTGAGGATTGAGGCACTGGACGCTACACCTCGCACCATGCCGGCAACCCGGGTTCGAGCACGGACTCTGGTCATCAGGGGTCGGCAGGGGGAAGGAGGATTAAGCATCCCAATGGATGCTTTCTTCCTTCAGGGTAGGTTACCAGGGGTGCTGCACACACCTGATGTCCCTGGGGCCCCGGTAGAAGTACATACTCTCAAGGGGCATTGGCGACTCCAGAAGGCTGGAATTGGGGAAGGGAGGATGTTGTTAGGCACTTGGCAGGCATGCGTCAGCATGCACTTGCCCGAGCCTACGTCCTCAGGGGGGACGGGAAGGGAGAAAAGCGGAAAACAACCCTCAGCCGTCCTAGATGATGGCCGCTCTATGCCATACAGTCCAGGAACCATGGGTAGATCCCACTGTACAAGTGCTCTACAGAGGTAGGAGAGGAGGAAGGAGTCACCGGGGCACTCTAGGGGGAGACTCAAGGTCAAGGAACATGAATGGCATGAGCAATGCCTGAAGGAGTGGAACAACAAGGGCGATAAAGAAGGATAAAAAGAAAGTAAAAAAAAACACAAAAAACTGGCAGTCCAAAGAAGTACTGTCATTCCCGTTGGCCAGATGCAGTAAGAAGTGTGGCTACACTTCACAGAATTCTAACTTTGTTAAGAAAACTATTGTTCCTATCAAGAGATGCGAGTTTCTCTGTTCCCCACATGAAATCCAAGATTCTGCATTAACCCAGCTCTAGCAAACTCCTATTGGTTGATGTTGCTTGACTTCCTTCCACTCTTCTCTATTTCCTGTTTCTAATAATCTGCTTATATTCACATGTTTACATTCACGTGTTTTATTGCTCATATTATTGTTTTATTTATATGCTTATGGTTTTGTTAGTTGAGATTATTATTGGAAAAGTGTTTTATAAAAAGGATTAACTGCATAAAAAGTAACTTGAATGTTCTTTTAAAAGGATTCTTTGAAAACAATAACAAGCCCTGCAAAATCAATGGATGACATAATCACACCAAATCAAAATGGGCAGACAGTCCGACAGTGTAAGAGAACATACAGTATGTGAGAGTTTATACTTCAATAATTAGAATACTGTTGTTAAATTCATTGAGTGCCAGCTGACATAAGAATATTTATTAAAATGTTGTTTACATAATTGCTCCTATAAGCAAAATTTTCTTATATCTAAAAATATTCTTATATCAGGGCAAGACAAAAATGTTATTCATAGAAAGTAAATAGGGCATGAATAGCGTTCTTATACTGTAGGTGGGATGTTCCTTTATTAGGAGTTCTAATAAGTAGGCTCCACTGTAGCTCAGCTCATCAATCACCCTTGAGGAAAGGAGAGAGAGAGGACATGATAGAAACTGCTTGGTACCTCAAGGGAATCAACAAAATCATAAGAGAGCAGCATCTTTCAGAAAAAAAAATGTTCAAGAACAAGGGGCACAATTTGAAGATAGAGGGAGGATGGCTCAGGGGGCAATATGAGAAAGTATTTTTTCACAGAGAGGGTGGTGGACACATGGAACAGCCTTTCTGAGGAGGTCATGGGGTCATAAACAGTGGAGCAATTCAAGAATGCATTGGACAGACATAACACAATTCGGGTTGGGGTAGGAAGAAGTGGGTTGTTGGTTAACCAGGATCTGCAGCTTATCCAATAGATATGGAAATGGGAAGACTAAATGGGCCAAGTGGTCCTTATCTGCTGTCAAAGTCTATGTTTCTATGTAAATCACCAGACATAATTTATTTGCACTGTACTATATTTTTGAGATAATCATACTCCTGCATATCATTTCTACTAAATGTAAGATGTGAATCAGAATGATACATTACTGCTGTACTTTAAGAGCAAAAAGATGAGACATGTTTCTGGTTTGCAGGGGCAAAAATGTTAAAATAATGTAAGTCAATCTTGTTCACCCAAATCACCATCCCATTTTATCACTCATTTGCCTGATAGATGACTCTGAGGCAATAACACCCTCAGTTTCCTGAAGCTTTACTTTGACTTCTCTTGCACCCGTCTCATCATCTTGATACATCATCTGATCCACTTTTTCCATCAGATGACTGTGGAACACAAAAAGAAACTGAGGTAATAGGGAAGGAAAAAAAATGGTTTGGTCACATAGGGTACAGCACCGTAAACAGTGCAGAAAAAGTATTGTATGGAGCACATTTCCTGTTACATTGATGCTTATACTCTTACTTATACCCTTACTGCCACTGTATTATATTTTCTATTTAGAATTTCTTGGTGTGTTACTGTTGTGCCTGTCTGCCTTTTGGTACTATATTTGCTATAGTCTATTTTCTGCTTTCACTGGATGCATCTGGAAAATGCTGCTTTCAACTCCTTGGTGGAAATAATGAGGCCAGTATTCAGTTGCCATAGACAGGCAACACTTCCAAGAAAGTCACAGAGTTTGCTACCTGCCCTAGGCCCCTCCCAGTTCTATGAGCACCTCATGTACTCTTACTATCTCTGCCTTATTCTCAGCTATTTTATTAGTTCCCAGATGGACAATGACATTGAGTTCCCCCACTCCTTGCTACCATCCTAGTGATCCTGGGATCCCCTTTTCAACCCTCTGAGCCATGCCTTCTGGTAGGCACTTTACCTCCTTCTCCTCCCCACCCTCCCCTGCTGCTCCTATCTCTCCCCCCCAGACAACTGAGTCCACCACCAGGGGTATCTTCCTCTTCCTTTTTGGACTCCCACCATGCACCCTTGAGGTTCCATTCCGGAGGCCCCACCCATCCTCCCTGGGTGCAACCATGGGTGACCCTGTGGGGCCTTCGCATTCCTCAAGTACAGCATAGTAATTCCTTAGGTGCCCTGGCTGGAGTATGTGCCCTGACCCACCTCCCTGAAGTTTCAAAGTTAAATTCAAATTTAAATTGTAGGTCATCCACCTCATTTTGTGATTTATATATACATTAAATCAGCATTTTCATAATAAGACTGTCTGCCAGCCTTTCTTGGATGCCTTTCTGGGAGTCTACATTCTTAGACCACATCACCAGACACCAGCCATCAGAAAATTTATTTTTTCATGTTTTCATCTGTTTTCCTAGCCATATTACTGTATCTCTTGGGAAACAAGCAAGGACGGTCAGTCAGATACCATGCCAGACAGGAATTAGCTCCCTGTCTCCATCACAGCAGGAAGAAGCAAAGGTTAAAGTCTGAATGATCCAAAATAACCTCTACAGACTTCAGTGACATGCAAATTGTGCCACTGCTGTGCTTTACACCTGCATTGTTGTGCTAAGCATGGTCCTTAACAAAATCACAACCTCTACTCCAGCCATATTGTTTTAGTTAGAGTTTCAACTTTTTGAAGTACCATCAGGAACACTGATAGTCTATTCAAGAACACACCAATTCAAGTGTTTCTGCAACAGAATTTTTAATAATAGTTTTAAAATGTTTAAACTTGATTAGACATGATTGTGTTGCTTACCACCATTTTGAACTACCATACTCCTGGTATATGTGATTTCAATAGCTGTTAGTTCATGGTCCTAAATTTTTGGTCTACTGGCTCCAGTAGATCACTGTCACTCTTCTCTCACTGGACACTGAAAAGGCATTCGACAAAGTGGAATGGAGGTGCCGCTTTGCTGCCCTCACAGCATTTACTATTGTTCTGGTCTTCAGATCCTGGGTGCAGGTGTTATACACTGAAGCATCCGCTGAAGTGATCTCTAATGTCCATGCTTCCACTGACTTCTAACTCCATAGAGGCACCCAGCAGGCCTTCCCCCATCTCTTCTCCTGTTCATTCTAGCCCTAGAGCCACTCCTTCAAGCCATCTGACTGCACCCAGACAAAAAGGGTTGAAAATGGATGGTGAACATAAGACAATGGCATATGTTGATGACATTCTCCTATCACTGTCTGACCTGGCTAGATCCATTCCCAGTCTCCCCAACTTGGTTTCTCAGTGTAGCCAGCTCTCAGGATACAAGTTCAAAGTCTCCAAATCCCATTTTGTGGCATCAGATACCAGTATAACAACACTCCCCCCCTTAACCCATGGGGCTTACAACACACAAGTCAAGGCCTTACCTATTTGGGGATTTCCTTTCACTGGAACCTCTCACACAAAGGGAAAGATAATCTAACTCCTCTATTAGAGTCAGTAAAGAATAATTTTAAATGCTGGGAGTTCCTAAACCTATCCCATTGGGGCTCAGGCATTTAAAATGACACCCACCCCCAGAATCTAATACAGTATATACTGCAGTGGTGGATCGGGGGGGGGAGGGTAGTTGGTGTGACTGCTCTCCCTATTAAGGTTGCTTATTTTTAGTTTCCCCACCCTGTCATTAATATGCCCATCTGCAATGCTGCCAGCCGCATGCACATAGTATAATTAAATCAGAGAGGAGAGCAGTCTGTCTGAGTGAGCAGATGGAGATTGCCAGATGCTGTTCCTCTATTTTTGTTTGTGAATGAATGAAATTCATACACAAACAATAGACAGGAACGGCAAGCTCCCGAACCGAAGATCTCTCAAATAAAAAATTTAACTTTCTGGATTTTTTTTTTGCGCTTCAATAATAGTAATTAAAGATTCAAAGTTGGAAGTATAGTACGGTTAGTGAGTCACTGGCACTGCTGAGAGGAGTGACTGCTGCCTCACCATGACCTGCTGACTTCTTTGCTGAGTGTGAGCCAGTCAGTCATCACAAAAGCAACCCCACCCCAGACCACAGTTGAACCTGAACCGGGACCCTAATAACCTTCTCCCCTAATATACAACACAGTGCACAATGCTCAGTGCACACCACCATTTATTGCAGTGACAAGTTGCCAATACATGGCATGGGGTCATAATATAGCACGGCAGAATGCTGTGTGGCACAATTGCTTTGCACAATATCTTTTTATTTACTGTTCTGTGGGGGCTACACCCCCCACACCCCTGTTATGGGGTGCTGCACCCCCGGACCCCCCACTAAAGATTCCAACTCCAGGGGAGGTCCAACTTAGAGTGTGCACAGGTCCTGGTTTGCCATAATGTCATACGCTATTAAGAGTACGACATTATGACCTAGTGCACCAATACATTGTTTTTGCCAATGCCACCTACCCAGTCCAATCCTCCCTGTCAGTCAGGTCACTAGTCCCACTCATTCCTGGGCCAGATGGACAGATGGTCTTCAGAATGGACTGTGTCTGGTCCCTACTCCTGACCCTTCAAGTCCAAGTCCACTCCTACACATTAACTGTCTGAGTCTCATGGTGATGGTGAAGGTGCGTGCTGTGCTTAGGTGCACTGTTAAATGGATCTTTGCTTTGCCATGCCACTAAGCGATGCTCATTATCTCCCGGGCACCATCCAGACTCCAGTGCTGCTGCTCCTTCCAGATTAGCAGCAGCTCACTTCTTGCACTTGCAGCTCTGCCTCTGGGAGTCCTGGACTCTCCTACCAACCGGTTGCCAGGTTAATATTTCCTGTCTGACTCCGGAGTCCTCGATGAGTCCAGGTGTGCCAGCCAGTCCAGTAACAATCCAATGCTGCCAATGAATGATGAGTATAACCTGCCAGTTCAGTTTAGATTCAGGCTGGTCTGCAAGGACCGCAACAATAAAAATGAGTTTATTTTACTGTCTGTCTCTGAGATAGAGACAAAGCAAGAGACTGGACAATAAATAAAATAAATTTATTCCAGGATGACAGACATGATGGCCTGCCTGGTTCTTAGTGACTCCAGTCCAGACACAGTCCAGCCATATTCATCACAAAAAAAAAAAAAACAGTTGCCATTGAACTTGTGTTGCTTCTGAGATGAGTACTGCTGCTACACCAGATGAAATTAACCTCTGGAAAGACAGAGAATGAGAAGAGGGAGCAGCAGCAGTCAGGTAGCTAAGAGTCTGAGACATGGTTTAGGATTGGAGCCAATCCTTGCTTGAAATTCCAAAAGAGGCCAATAAGAGCAGGAGTCCAGATCAGGCTTGTGATTGGTTCAATAAGAAAAAACAATCACAAGAATGAATTAACACAACTCCAGCAGCGGGAAAATTAAACAAAAGAATTTCTGAGCTGCTTTTCCTATAAAAAAGGGCAATTTTAACAACCTGGCATCCATCTAGCTTTGGTTCAGATAGATATATATCACAGTGACACTCTGTGAACAGATCAGCTGATCGACTTCTTCATCACGAGAGACATCTGGAGAAAGAGCTCAGCAGGAAGAATATTGGGATCTCATCTCTCTAATGGTACATAGCATATAGCATATGCCTGCATATAGCAGGCAGCTATAGCATCCAGCAGTGAGAACCAGGACCTTGGGCACATTTTCAGCAGCAGACTGCAGAATCCTGATCTACCACCACAGTCAGGTAGAGCATACCTTTTGTGACTTTGAGGCAGTTGTTGTTGGTTACACATATATCTCTTATCTTCTTGTGTGTATCTATGCTTCTGCTGTATATATTTATTGTTTAGTATGCTGCTGTCATGTGCATGTGTCAGTGTAATCATTTATTTATTTATTTAGTGGAGCACTGCCTATCTGTGCATCTGCTGCCTAGCTCTATAATAAGCAGATGTGTTTGGACTGCTCCTTCCTTGCTCTTGGGCAGGCGAGATGGGTCAAGCGGTTCTTATCTGCCATCAAAGTCTATGTTTCTATGTTATGTACATACATTGTGCCAGATTTCAGGCATAATTTAATCAAGGACTGGTCTGGTTGCTTAATGTACAAGGGTTGGGTTCTAAGATTTTGTAATCAATGTTTGCAGTAGTATAATACAGTAAATTATATTAAGGGGTACTGTAGTCCAAACACATGAGCTTGTTACAGGCAGCAGCTGTACAGACAGTCAGAACTCCAATAAATAAATAAATGCATCAGGTCCAAGTGCTGGGTCGCTGGTCTGTTCTAATTATTATTATTTTTTTACAGGGCAAGCAAGACCAGAGAAGCCTTAGTGAGGCCAGAACATCAATCCACTGCAGGAGCAGCATACTTTGTGAGGTAGGCTGGCTGGCTGGCTGGTGGTTATATTTATTTTATTTGAAACATTGAACTGGATGCATTTAGGCTTTTAAACTATGCTGCGAGAAAGAAGCAGCAACATATGGTTCATAATGTCCCCCTCAGTTAAATATACTTTAAGGGAAAAAAGAAATACCATAAAACCATATATTACTACTTCTTTTCCAGCAGAGTTTAAAAGCAAAATGTGTTTGTAATTTTATCTAATTGTTTATTTATTTATTTATTACTAGGATTACAAATACCTTTGAACCAAGGGTTCTTTTACAAAGGTTCCCCCTCAGCAATGGGTGCAAGCAAAACGGTGGTAAGATACAATACAAGGTCAGGAGGTTAACATAGAAGCATGCAGAGGTAAGATACAATACAGGTCAGGTTGCTAACTTAGTAACAAAAGACAGTACATGGGTATAGACTAGCACAGTAGCAAACAGTCAGTGGCAAATAACAATGCACAATTAACAATACGGGTGTATATATAGCAAGACCCAGATATAGTACAGATGAAAACCATCCTAGGGATGACATAAGTGGAGCAAGGGGTGGGGGATAAGAGGGGGAGGTATGGGGAAAAGGGGGGTAAGCAGTCAAGGATTTGACATTGTTGTAAGTGCAAGAAGAGAAAGATAATTGCTAGGTCATCAGGGGTGGAGCAACAAGAGATAGGGCGATAGGGAGGGGGAGACAGGAAGAGAGGCACAGGAGAGGGGGTGAAATGGTAGGTGGGAGGTGAGAGGGGGTAGAATGGCAGGCGGAGGGTGGGAGAGATGGGGAGAAGCAGGAGATGGAGGGGAGGAGGGAAGTGGGAAGGGTAGCCAGGGAGGAGAGAAGAGGAGGGAAAGGTAAAACATAGCCGCAAGCCTAGGCAGAGCAGTCACAACTGCTAAGGTTAGTGAGGTGCTGGCAGAGTTTATGTTTTAATAGGCCAAGCTTGTTTTAACTGCAATTTCAGGGGGAAAGTTGTTTAGCAGCAGGGGGGCCCTGGTGTGGAGAGCATGTTGCGCCTGATTGGTATGGCAGAATGGAATGATAAATGTTGGTTTGAGGGAACTGCAAGAAAAATTTGCAGTGACTGCAGGCAACATTAAGGCATGAGTTGCTGGGGTTGTGAGGTAAAGACAAATTTTCTTACCCAGTAGGCAGGTCTACAATTTTGATTGAGCCGGTTGGATTGCTTGTAGAGAGCACAGGTATACGTATGCTTCCCTGCACTGCACCAGAGAGAAGTCTACAGCATTTGTTAAGGGCTGTCTTGACCCATTTTAGGGTGGAATCAATGGCAGCCCCATAGAAGACAAGCCCGTAATCAATGACGGGTAGGACTGAGGCAGTTATGGCTGCATGCATAGCTCCTTTGGTAAGACAGTGATGGTGGCAGTAGAGGACCTCAATTCTTGAGTTGACTGATTCTGAGATGTGTTGAACATGCGAGCTGAAAGACATTGTGCAATCAAGGGTAATACCAAGGTATTTAAACTCCTGCACTTGCTCAGCAGGCTGTTCAAGTTCATTATGTATGGTGAAGTTTATGGATCTGTATTTGCTGTGAGAGCTATGGAATAGCATGGACTTTGTTTTTTTGTAATTCATCAACAGCTTATGTTAGAGAAGCCAAGTTTCAACTATGCTGAAGTTTGTCTGTAGCACCTTGGAGAGCAAGACGGGGTCAGTATGAAGTTAAAAGAGGACTGCATCATCAGCATAAAGCATTAAGTTATTATTGCAAGCTGCAAGAAAAGTATTGATGAAAAGGCTGAAAAGTGGAGGGCCAAGGATGGAACCCTGGGGTACACCAGAGCGGACAGGAAAGGAAGGGCACTTGAGAGAGAGAGAGAGAGAGTTAACGATTTTAACTTTTTGGATCCTTGCCAAGAGGTAGCTTTCAAACCATTTGGTTACATCATTAGATAATTCAAGGGAAGAGAGTGAGTGAAGCAGGAGCTTTTGGGTCATGGTGTCAAATGCCTTGGTCAAATCAAAGAACACCGCACCCAGTAGGTGGCCAGTGTCAATCGCCTTATGAATATGGCTGATGAAGTCAAGCAGGGTGATGGTAGTATTATGGGCTTTTCTAAAGCCATGACGTTGCGGGCAGATTAAGCTATATTTGTTGGGGTGTTCAGACAACTGGTCAGCTACAGTTCATTCCAACACCTTGGAGAGTGGTGGGAGGATAGAGATAGGGCAGAAGTTAGAGAGAGAAGAGACCTGTCACCACTTTTATGAAGGGTGTGACCACTGCTGATTTCCAGAGCTGGGGGAATTGTTTATGAGAGAGTGAGAGATTCAGAAGTTTAGTGAGAGATTGTAGGATAGCGTCAAGGGAGAGAGAGAGAGAGGAGTTTGAGGTCAAGGGTATCGCTGCTGGAACTGGTTTTGCTTAGCACTTTGTTAAGATATCTTTTAGCTTCAGACATGGATACCCTCTTAAAGTAGAATGGAGGAAGGGGTATTACTATGGAGATTCATTTTATTAATAAGGCAGTGCTGGAAAGAGTTGTCAAAGAAGTTGGGGGGAAGGACACTGCTAAGATCAGTGAATGTGAGATTAAAGGAGTCTGCTATTTCTCTGGGGTCCTGTAAAGTGGAACTGTTAACCTCAATCATAGTGGGGGAGGATTTGCTTAGTTTACCTGTGAGGCTCTTGATGTTCTCCCAGAAAAGTTTGCTATTTCTCCAGGAGTTAGTAAGTTCCTGGTTGTAGAAGACTTACTTGGCTCTGCATATAGTTATCATTCACTGGTTCCTAGCCACATAATAGAGCTACATATCATGTGTTTTCCCTGAGTCCATGGCTCAGTGCCAGAGGTTATCTTGGTTTTGCATCATGGAGATGAGTTTGGAGTTAATCCAGTGATTAGTGGTAGACTGACTTTTGCATTTACATAGGCGGGCAAAACTGTTACAAACGTTGTTAAACTGGGCAATGAAGAAGTCAAGTGCTTGGTCGACACTGCTCAAGGAGTCAAGGCGTGTCCAGTCAACCGTTAACAGGACAGCAAGGAATTGTGGAAGCTTTCCTTTTGTTAAGATTCTTTAATAGGAGAAAAAGGACTTAGGTTTAGGTGCCTTCTTTGACCAGTGGCAAATAACTGGGGAGTGATCACTGAGGGCATCTGGGAGAACTTCCATGTTAGTGATTCTGCTGGGATTAGAGGTGAGGATCAGGTCAAGTAAGGAGCTACTACCAGACTTATAATTAAACCTAGTGGGAGAGGTGACCATTTGAGTAATGTCAAGGGCAGCAATGGCATCATTATATGGGCTGACTTCTAATTTATAGACCCTAATGAATTATTGGTGAGATAGGCTGGCTGGTGGTACATTATACTTTTGTATTGGAAATCTCTAGTGCCTCTGCATATATTTTTTAATTGTTCACCAGGGGTATGCTGCAGTACTGTACATCACATCAATTCATGTATTATTTGAAGTGCTGCTGCTGTAACACAAGTGGCTGTTGCTAGAATGATTCTTGTTACTGTTTTGATGGCAAACATGTAAATCAGAGTTTATAAAATAAAAATGCATGTTGGCTTTTAATCTAGTCTGATGCTGAGAAAGAAGCAATAATATATGGTTCATCATGTCCTCAGTTAAAGACAGTTTGGGCATAAAAGAAATACCATGAAACCATATATTACTTCTTTTTCAGCAGAGTTTGAAAGCATCAGGTGTTTGTAATTTGTAGACCCTAAGCTTGTTGCTTGTTATCTCTGGTTATGCTGGCTGCTTTTGCTTATGTATTGTTGTATTTGAAAACTGGTTTGACCAGTGGCATGATTATTATGCTTTTAATTGGCAAACACTGAAATCAGGGGCTACAAAATAAGAATGGATGCTAGCTTTTAAACTATACTGAGAAAGAAGTCGTAATATATGGTTTCATCATGTCCCCCTCAGTTTAGTTGTGGTATAAAAGAAATACCACAAAACCATATATTACTGTTTTGTTTTCAGCAAAGCTTAAAAGCAAAATATGTTTTTAATTTGTAGGCTTGATCAATGATTTCTGTCTGATTCAGGGGTTGTTTTACTTGCCCACCATGATCAAGTGCAAATTGGCGGGGGGGGGGGTGGAAGTAGTGCAGCTACTGTAGCTCTCTGCTTGACTGTCTTGATTAATGCAGGTTTTCCATGTCTGTTAATAAAGTTAAAAAAGTCCCTACTTTAGCAGGCTCTGGTCATTTTGTTAATCTCTCTTAGTGTTCCTGATGGCCTGGTGTGATTAACAGCTCCTTAATAGTGGCAATTCAAGAGGGGTTCCCACAAAAGGCTCAATGTGAGTCATTATCACTCCAGCTAGTGGCCAGGGTGTGATCAAGGGCAGACTGCTGTTAACTCACTTGTATTTAAAAATATTTTGTCTCTGGCTATATAGTAAGATGTCATGTGGCTCCAGTGGCTGTTGGAGAGCTGCTGCTGTAAGACCAGTGACATGATTATTGTTACACTTTTGATGGGGCAAACACTGTCACTGAAATCAGTGCAGGGGCTACAAAATAAAAATGCATTTTGGCTTCTAAGCCAGCTGAGAATGGAGCAGTAACATATGGCTTCATCATGTCCCCCTCAGTCTAGTTTTGGCATAAAAGAAATACCCTGAAACCATATATTACCACTTCTTTTTTCAGCCGTGATTAAAAGCCAACATGTTTTTAATTTGTAGACCCTAAGCTTGTTATCCGTGAGATTTGCTGGCTGGTGGTGATTTTGTGTTTTTATTTGAAATCTTGGCTGCCTCTGTATGGTACACTGCTGCCATTATGTCATGTATTATTGGAGTACTACTGGCTGCTGCTGTAACACAAGTGGCTGTTGCAGTTGCAAGAATGATTATTGTTCCTGTTTTGATGGGGCAAACATGTAAATCATTGTCTAAAAATAAAAATACAAGTTGCCTGCTTTTAAACTATGCTGAGAAAGAAAGAAGCCATAACATGGTTTAATCATGTCCTCCTCAGTTAAAGGCACGGCAGTGCTGGCATTAAAGAAATACTGGTACATCATGAAACCATATATTACTGTACTACTTCTTTTGCTGCTTAATGTAAAAACAATATGTTTTTTTAATTTGTATACCCTATGCTGGTTGCTTGCAATTTCTGAGATAGAAACATAGAAAACTGTCAGCAGATAAGGAATGCCAGGCCCATCCAGTCTGCCCATAAGCCCTGCATTATCTTCTGGCCTTTGACCCTTGCCATTGGCTTCTTACTCCTCCTTTCCACCTCTAAGGTTCCCTCATGCCTGTTCCAGACATGTTAAAATCAATCCACTGTACCACCATCCTAGGGTTAGTATGAATTGTGGTAGAGGTACTTCAGTGGCCTGCCCTGAATGCAGGACTAGAGTAATTACTTTTCTTAGTTTTTATATAAAATGTTTCAATGGGTTTCTTCTTGCTAGGATTTTTGAAATAACCCCAGAAATGTTAATTTCTTAAGTTAAGCTATGACAAGCATGAGACAGACACAGTTTTATTTATGTACATGAATGATCTTTATTGCTGGACTTTATTCAGAAAGAAGATAACCTTGTTCTTAAAGAGCAGGTGCCCGTTGTCGAGTACCCAGCCCCCCCTCAAACAAATATGATAACTGACCTGTCCCAGTGCTGAGGCGTGGTAAAAGAAAAAGTACCATTTAATTCAGTGCAGGAAAAAAGTTATAGCACCCGAAATCTGTACACCCAGAAACAAAATGTTTATTTTGTGATGTCAGGAAATGAATGCTGAGTGTGGACTCTCTTGTCTTATATGGGTGGGCTCCTTCTATAGATCAATGGAGTGCACACTCTGCATTCAGTTCCTGACATCATAAAATTATTTTTTTTTTCTGCAGGGGTTCACATTCAGGTGCTAAAACTTTGTATCCTGGTCATTACCGCATGGTATTATTTATACCCCTCAACACTGGGGCATGTCTCCTATCATGTATGTTTGGGGGGGCTGGGTACCTGACAGTGTGTACCTGCTCTTTAATGAGCTAGAGAGGGTCCTTTCGACTGCAGGTTTCTAGTGGCTTAGTGGCTGTGGTGCAGTCTTCAGCTCTTCACTAATTTCTTCAATTGACAGCACCTAAGGCCTATGGATGGGTCCCTGAAGAATGTTTAGAACATAAGATCTTGGACTGGTGATTAGACATTATAGCACATTTGGCATATACATTGGTTTACAGTGATGTACAAGATCCTACCACCTTCTCCTGTGGCAGACTATTCCATGTGTCTACCATCCTCTCTGTGAAGAAAAATGTCATGGTTAGTACTGCTACTGATGCCAAGTTTGGAGTGATCTGAATTTGCATATAAACTCTACCCCAAGACCCACCCACTGCACCCTTCATTCTAAAATCCTAGATCCGCTACTGATATACTAGACAACACACCCCTAACAATCGACCCCAGACTTCTTCAGTGAACTCATTCTAAAGTTAAAGCCTTTTCTGGGGCCTGTACCATCACAGCTGGAAAAAGCATTAGCCCCCAAATGGGGCCTTAAACTCCCTGGTTTCACTATCTCATTATGGCACACACCCAGTTGCAGTTGGCTGCCCTGCTGTACCCTGCACCCCCTATGCACCCTCATGGCCAGCACTATGTGCCTTTGTGTATGGCTCACAGTGCTGGCATGCCTCCAATGCAGTACAGTACATGGACCTGTGGGATTGGGCACATACTGTCTGTGCACCCCCCTTTGTGCATCCTGCATGGGGGCACAATGTGTGTGGAGTGGCTATGCATCCCAGATGTGAGGCACTTAACCACTCCACTCTTACATGCATAGGGGCCGTAGTACTGGCAATTGGTTGGGCTGTGTGAGCCCCAAAAAGTTTGACCTTAAAAACTTGACAACAATAGTACTGTAGAAGCACACATCCATACTATACATAATCCTTGTAGAGCTTGGAATTCATGGCTCACTACCCACAAGGGCATCAGGAATATGATGGTATTGTATGTAAGCCCCCCCAACTGAGCTTACAGTATGGAGCTGCTGACTCAGTGGCTGCCCTCTGTGTGTTTGGGGTTCATAGTTACACTGGTGGGAACTGTACCCCTGCTGTCCATGGGAGGTCTTCACATATCAGGCCACCTCATCATGGTGAGTGGCCTTTGTTGCAGTGGGACAGGTGCTGTAATAGTGTTTCTGCACCTTTGGGAGTGTGTTTGGGTTGTTATTCAGTCCCAGTCAGGACTTGAAGTTAGTCCCAAGTCAGAATTGATTCAGGAAGGGAGTGCAGGACTGGGAGACAGTGTGCCCCTGTTCCAGGTGCAACAACACAACAATCTTTTGATGAACTATCGATTGTGTCAACAGCAAAGTAGGATGCTTTACTGGTGTCATAGAGCGTGGCACATACCATCTTTTTAACAGTTCTCATGTGCCTATCCCAAACAGGCTAGAAACCTGGCACTGTCATAGCCCCACAACCTCCCACAGCAATCTGTTCCACATGTTCACCACCCTTTTAGTGAAATAAAGCTTCCTGATCTCCATCCCTGAATCTCCCTCCCATCAGCTTCATCGTATTCCCTCATGTAGCCATATTAGAGCAATATGTGAAAAGCCCACAACCCTCAATTCTGCTCACCACACAGAGCCTCATAGAGTGCAACAGGGTAATTTTAAGTGCTTCTTGTTACAATGTAGAGTTCTGATTAGGACAAATCAAGGCCACCACTCAACTACTACCCTATGGAATGCACCATGTGCTCTCCATTTACTAAAATCATAAAATGTGAGAGCCCAGGGGCATGTCTCGCAGTAGGGAAGTATCAGCATTTTAGCTACGGGCTACACACAGGAAATTGCATTCTCTTTCTTCCATGAAGACAGGCAAAATTAAATAAAAATGTATATTGCATTGCAATTCTGCCCTGGTAAGCTTCCTTCTGTGTTTGGGGGGGGCATCAAAATACAAAGCTGCTCTTTGAATGATCCATGGACCAGTGCACAAACAATGTGGAGGGGCCATGGAGTGTCGACAAGTTTGCATGCACTGTTGTATTTGGGTTTAACTCTTTTGGGTCCCTGTAAACAGGCACACTTAAAAAGCTAGATCATAATTAATATTATGTGCATTACCTGCTGCAACATATAACTGAAGGCATCTACTGTGGAGCTGTTCAAAAGATTAGACATACAATTATCAACCAATCTTGGTGGGACAAACCATTTCCAACCTAGCATTAGGACTTGTAGGAGGGGTAATAAACTCCACTTCTACACATAATAATGCAAAAAGAACTTTGCACCAATTGGGGTGGAGTGAGGACTAAACTATTAGATACCTCAGTACTGTTAAGGTGAAAGCCTATGTTCCTTGTTTGCAAAGTGGAAGTTCTGCATCAGAGAAAATTGTTTCCAAATGGTGCAACCATAAATTCCATTACATTCTATGGACCACGTCTCATGAGCTCACCACCAAAGCTGAGACAACGAGGAAGGGGAAAGGAAAATAAAAAAGCACCACTTAATCAAGTTAAACGTTCAACATTTCAAAGACGTTCTTAGTCAGGTACAAAGAAAATATGGAAAAGTGTGCCAAAACAAAAGGTAATTCAGTTTTATAATACAACCAAAAGTATTGCTTTACAGTTATTTAGAGACTGGAACAGTAACTTCTGTTGACTAACTGTATACTGTAATAACCATATTATTTTTTATATTATGTAACATTTGTTTTGTATTCATTTTTACTTTTCATTCTACTAATCACATTCTTGTTTCCACCATATAATCAAAAAATATAATAAATAAAGTAAACCAGAATACTGGATGGTGTTTACACCACCATAGTACTATGGCAAAAAGGAATGGTTCTATGATATTATACAGTATAATATTTTGACTGTGGTTATTACCATATGATGCAACTGTAGAATTCTATGTGTGGCAAGCAAAGGATTCTGCCTCCATGGTATAGCGTGATGCTGCTACAGTTTATTAAGATTTTTAAATTGGCAGCTATAATTCCTTTAGTGGGCTAGCTAAATATATAAAATTAAGACTTTACAGCTTCATTTACTGTTACCTGATGATGTTCAGGGATATGTTATACAGTAGCTACTTATCCAGTATGAAAAGTCTTCTGTTCCTAAGAACCCCTTGCAATATTTAAAATAAAGTAAAGCAACTCTGGTGTGAAACTCTAATGAAACATCCTTGCATCATTTGTAGTCAGTGCTGTAGCTTTCCACCACATTCCTTAGGAAATAACATTTTCAAATGTCAATTTTTCCCCTGGGGCAGGCAAAGTTAAATCCTCTTTACTATACTATGTTGTAGTTTTACATGCTGAATATTGATTTCTAATCATATGATTGCAGTTTTACAGCAGTGTGCTCTTTAAGTTTTACTGGAAAAAAATACAGGGCCACAACTTTGGGTGGTGTGTAAATTATTTGGGAACTTGAAAGAACAGTTCCTAAGTTGTCATTTCCTCTTCCCTGTAAATACATTTAATAGCTAAAAACAAAATAATATTGAACAACATTGAACAAAATAACTGATGTGGCGTTATCTAATAAATGGTGTTACTTATCATGCTCATTTGAATGGACACCACTATTAGTTATAAGAAGAGAGCAATTGTTTAAATAAAGGACATAAAGTACTATTGTTTTTGATATTGCAAACTGTACAGCCTAAAATAAAATCCAGTCTACCAAGACCATGCTACCTTGTAAGGAACATTAATGATATCTGAACATCACATGGCATTGAAAAAATGATGTGAGTCATACTAACCGACACAAAACCGGAAAATAACAGATGTGCTTTATTAGTCCAACTAAATACTTATGCTCCATGCATTTAAAATTGTAATGCTTCCTTAAAAGAAAACTGTACATTTGATAATTGATTAGTGTTATTCCTCCAGTCTTCTGGGACCACTCCCATTTCCAGTGAGTGGTTGAATAGGACTGTCAGAGGTGCAATCAGCACCCCTCTGAGCTCCCTCAAAAACCTTGGATATATCCAGGCTGGCCCCATTGTCTTGCCTACCTCAAGATTAGCAGGTTCTTTCAGGACACTCCTATCTGTAAATAGACTAGTGTTCACTCTCCTTCCTTTGATGCCCATGTCCAATGACACAGATCAACACTCCCTCACCCTTTCATCCATTTCTGAAAACTGAACAAATATAATTGTTCAGGATGTCGGATTTTTCTGTGTCCCTTCTACACAATCCCCCCCTCCTCTCCTTAACCTTAAAATCCCTCCCTTAGTTTTTATCATTTTGCTAACATACCTCAAAAATGTCTTGTCCCCTTTGAAGGAAATAAACAAGACTAATACAGAGAGGATTTTCCACAGGAGAAAGGGGAGAGAGACACAAGAGGACACCAACTGTGATTGGAGGGTGGTAGATTCAGGAGAGAGATGAGGAGACATTGTTTCATGGAAAAAGTGTTGGATAAGTGGAACTCCTTGCCGGGTGAGATAGTGGCCTGCAAGATGGTAGACATATTCAAGAGGGGATAGGATAGTGTAATAGAATGGAGGTGAGGGAGGAAGGGGCATCAACATTATAAGGTGCTAGCTACGAACTTGAGCAGACTCGATAAACTGTGAGGCCTGTTTCTGCTGGCATTTTTGTATGTTCATATGCTCTTTACTGCCTGTGCTGTTTTCTCCATTTGTGCCTTTGCACTCCTGACTGTTTTCATTGCCTCCCTATGCTTCTCTTGATTCACCTCTCTGTTCTCCTCCCTCTGTTTCTTCTTATTCCATCAGAATGCTAACTTTTTTGTCCTTACCTTTCCAGCCGTCTCTTTTGAGAATCATATCGGTCTCCTTTTCATTCTGCTTGCCTGCCCAACGCAGAGGTTGGTTGCCTTCACTATGGCCCCTTTTATTCTGTATTCCATCCAAGTTCTCCCACTTTGCCAAGGCATCCCTGAGGCATTCTTCCAGCACTGTATAATTGGTCCTCCTGAAATACAGGACCTTCACCTTTGTGTGATTCACTTTTGACACACTTCTAATATTGAACCACACCAGACAATAAAGTAAAAGGATACAAGCAGTACATATGTACAGTACATGCTTTGGGGGAACCATGCTGTTCATAGGATTCATAGGATCTCTATCTGGTCAATTAGCATTAGCCATGTCAGACCAGCACTTATTCATGCTTAAGACATGTAACATAGGGCACCATAATGTCTGTCTATTGAGTCTTTAAACTATTTCATATTACTACAGGATCCTACATCTGGTGGCACAGCACTCCACTTTGTTACCATCCTCTGGGAGAACCAATGTTCCCTCTACCTATTTTTATAAGAATTCCCTTTTAATTGGTACTGGTATCCTTGACTGATTGTTGTTGTGGTTTTTCCTTGGAGTCTCAAGCCTTTCCACAGGTCAGGCTCTTGAAAGGCCCTAGAGACCTGGAACCTGTCTCCCATGTGATGACAGTACTGCAGGGAATAAATGCTGTTAATCTTTCACCATATGTTTTACCAGACATCCCATCTGCCATGTGGGTGGCCCTTCTCTGAAACCCCCTCCTATTTTCTCAGGTCCCCTTTTAAATATGGGAAGAAAAACTGCCCACAGTACTCCAAGTGAGGATGGACCAGTGATACATAAAGTGGGAGCATCACCTACCTGCTCCTATTCCTCATATTTTTCCTAATACAAGCAAGAATTGCATACCCCTTTTTGGCCACCTTAACACAGTGTTCAGAACAATTAAATGTACATGAGATCTGTACTCCCAGATCTCTCTCTGAATAGGTGTTTTGCAGCTTGATTCCATTTATGTAATGAGGAAATCTCACATTCTTTTTCCCTAGATGCATAATCTTGCATTTACCAAAACTGAATCTAAGTTTTTTCTTGGCTGTGACCTGAATCAAATTCATGACTATTTTCCTGGAAAAAAGCTGCATCTTGCGTAGTAGTTACCAGTGCTCCCAACTTAACATCATCAGAAAATGTTTCACCCATACAATGGTGTTTACTGATAAGGTGGATACCAGGATGTTGAAAAGTACTGGTCCCAGCACTGATCCTGGAGGAACCCCAGTACTAACTATGGCACAATTAGATGTATATCCTTTAATTACTAGTTTCTGTCTTCTATTTGTCAACCAAGCTGCTATCCATCTAATTGTGCAGTCATCTAGATTGACTTCCTGAAGCATATTAATTACATCAGAATGTGAGACACTATCAAATGCCTTTTTGAAGTCTACACATAATATGTCCACTGGGATTCCTAGATCCTTGGCCTCACTAACAGGATAAAAAAATTTAACTGAGTTTGTCATACAGAACCTTACCTTTTGGAATCCATGCTGCTGTATGTCCCTAAGCCCATTTTTATGTTGGTGCATGTGCGCAGCCAACATCTTGTGGCAGTGGGGATTTGAAGGCACAGTCGCTGTTCGGCGAATGCAGGGCATGCACCAGTAGGTGAGTCCCGCATTGCCCAATCAGCCTGCATGCTGGCGCCACACCATGCATACATAATGGGGTGAGTACATCTAAGAAAAGGTCCGCTGCAATCCAAGCAAAGCTTGTCAGATGCAGCGGTCCTTTTCTAGCCGTGCTCGCTGCCATTATGTGCATGGTCGGTGAGCGGGCGGCCACCTAACGTCTGCCGACTTCCGGGGTGCCCAATCTCCCTGTTGGTTAACCCCCCTGCTGTCTTTGTGTGCTGATAGGGGAGCCAACTCCCCGTTGGCATAACCCCCCCAATTGTTGAATGCCGAGAGGGTGCCCAATCCACCTCTGCTCGCGCCCCCCTGCTTTCTTTCTGTGCTGATGGGGGTGCCCAATCCCTGTCGGTATTACTTCCTCCTCCCCCCCATGTTGTGTGCCAATGAGGGTGTCCAATTCCCTGTCGGCTACTGACACCCTCCCCAAAACAGTTAGGTGGCATGCTGGGAGCCCACCCCAGTGTGTCAAATGCCCTGCAAAAGGAAAACTGTCCCGCAATGGTTTTTTGTGTTTTTTTACCTATAAAATGAAAACAGTCTCTCGTAGTCTCGATGCCCCTTCCCCCCACCTGCACCCACCCACTGCGCACCCTTTCTCCCTTCACCCCTGTCACCACATACTTACCTCCAGAGTCCAGCGTGACAATCTTCTGTGGACCGGGAACACGTCTGCACTCTTCAAAGCTGACCGTGAACTGAGGAAATGCTGGTAAGCTGCATAATGGAATGAATAGGGTTTTTTCAACTTTAATGCATAGCTCGGGCATTTGGGGGAATTTTGGCCCCAAATTTTCAACATGGGATTTTTGAGACCCCTTCTCATGAATTCTTGCACTGTCATGGCATTATTCGGTCTGGAAAGGTGATTTCACAGTCACTGTGTGGAATCACTTTCGGGACCAAGTAATGAAATGACAGTTCCACTGTTCATGAGAGGGGCTCTCAAAAAGCCTATGTTGCAAGTTTGGTGGGAAAAATCCAAAAAATGGCTGTTTTATGAGCCTGTGTTGCAACTGCGCAACGCACTCTTGTAAGTTAGCGTATTCACACTATTTTCATGCCAGATTCTCAACATTGGCATTTTACCACACCTTCTTGTGAACCGTGCAGCTGTCATTTTTCTCATCCTGCCCGAAATGTGTTTTCGCTCTTCCGGCACAGAATAGCGCAGTTGCTGTGTGAAATCAGTGTTTGGGACACATTACAAAAATGACAGTGACACTGTTCATGAGCAGAGGTCCTAAAATGTCTGTGTTGAAAATTTGATGACAATACTCCATAAAATGACTGTTTTACGAGATGCATAGCAACTGCACAATGCACGCTTGTAACTTAGCGCATTCGCAAAATTTTCATGCCAGATTCTCAGATTTAGCATTTTACTACACCTTGTGAACTGTACAGCTGTCATTTTTCGCATCCTTGCTGAAATGTGTTTTCACACTTTCGGCGCACAATAACGTGTTCACTGTACGAAATCAGTGTTTGGGACACATTATGAAAATGACAGTGACACTGTTCATGAGCAGAGGTCCTAAAATGCCTGTGTTGAAAATTTGGTGACAATGCTCCATAAAATGACTGTGTTATGGGTGCACTTTGTGCAGTTTACCTATGCGCTAAATCGATAGCAAACTTCTAATGTTCTCACTCCAGATTTCCTACAGTGCCATTGTTCTGCACCTCCTAATGAACAGTACAGCTGTCATTTTCCACATCCTCACCAAAATCTGTTTTCGCAGTTCCGCTGCAGAATAGCTTGGTCGCTGTGGAAAGTCCATGTTCGAGACACATGATGAAAATAATAGTGACACTGTTCATTAGCAGATGCCCTAAAATGCCTATGTTGAAAATTTGGGAACGAAAGTCAATAAAATGAGTGTTTTATGAGCGTGCATTGCACAGTTTGCACGTACGCGCATGACTTTCTGAATTTGTAATACTTTCACTCCAGCTGTTCATCATTGGCATTTTTCCATACCTCCTAATGAACACTCCAGCTGCCTGAAATGTGTTTTCGCATGTCTAGCACAGAATTGCACAGCCGCTGTGTGAAATCAGTTTTTGGGACAGTTTGGGGAAATGGCGGTGACACCATTCATGAGCAGAGGTCCTAAAATGCCTATGCTGAACATTTGGTCCCGAAACTCCATACAATGACTGTGTTGCAAGCATGCATTGCACATTTTCCATGCACCCTTGTAACTTCGCCAATCTGCAATATTTTCATGCCACATTTTCACCACTGGCATTTGTGCACGTCTCCTTATCAACAGTCCAGCTGCCATTTTTCACAGCCTGCTCAAAACGTGTTTCCACAGCTGTGGTGCACAATGGCGTGTTTGCTGTGCAAAATCAACTCTTGATACACATTCATAAAATCACAGCACTACGCGTCTCTAGCTATGCCACTCCCACTGCCAATGCCAGCGCGACAACATTCGGCATTGACAAATGCTTGTTTTGTATATATTGCTCAATGTGTTCCTTTAAAATCCTTCAGTTACTTTTGCCTCAATGCTAATAAGGCTAATTGGTCTATAATTGGCACATGACATTATGCAAAAACTTTTCTCATAAGAACAACCCCAACTCATAAGTGAATGTCTAAAATGTTTAAGTGCTTGTCTCAGGGAAGCACTGTGACAAAAAAGATGGGATGTATGCCTTAAAAAAACACATTTTTCAAGAATTAGGCAAAAAAAATGAAGGATCAAGTTCTGTGAAATGAAGAGGAAGCAAGGTTATATCCATATTGTTCAGTACACTCCTGAAAACTATAAACCATCATATGCAGTTACAGTAAATAAGTCCATGAGCATAGCACCAGTACAAACACATGATGACTGAATGTTATTTATTTTTATTTATTTAATTCTTTGGAAAATAACCTTTGAGCAAAATGCTCTTTTTCAAAGGTTCCACATCAAAGGGATAGGGTTCATGACAATTATAGCAGAAACAGTACAACAGAAGCATCACAAAAATATGAGCAGTACAGAGTCAACATATTACGAAGGTTACATTTGGGACAACAAAATTCAGCTATACATGTGGTTATATAAAATTCAAGTGCTGGATTCAACAAGTTGGCTGGAGATAAAGGCGGCAGGAGGAATATAAACCAGTGAAAGACAATATGATTGGTGCTCTTCCATGTGGCCCAGAAGGCATTTAAAAAGTTATTAGACAGCAAAGAAGAAATAGGAAAAATTAAAAAGGAAACAATTGCAGCCAGAGACAGGCATTTGTCAGGTAATGGTGGGGGGTAAGGATTTGATTAGCATAGGGGGTGGGAGTCTGGAGGAGAATGTGGGGGAGAGCACCGGATTGGCTACCCTTAGAGAGACCAGGGACCCCACAGAGAGGTCGAGCGGCAGAGTTTAGAGAGGTGGTGAGTATGACGGATAAGGTGCTAATATGGATGGGGGGGCACAACATCCACGGACACTTTATACTAGGTAGAGTGGTCAGCCTGGATTACCTACACACACAGGTGCCAGCATCAGAGAGGCGCTGCATCAGTAATAGTTTAAATGCAGCGAGGCTGGTGTTGTTATTTATGTGTTCTGGGATCTCATTTAGCGAGAGGGGCACTCTGTAGGCAAAGGAGAAAGTGAGGTTTTCCTGAAAGGGACAGCTAAGGAGTTTCTAGTAATGCCCCTGGTGTGCTAAAAAGAGTGGCTAGCCTGCAAAAGGAGTTTTAGATGGGGGCATTTTCAAGCAGGATGTCTTGCAAGGAAGGCATGTCTGGTAAGTTCAGCCAGTTAGTTTGCTCATAGAGTAAACAGGTGTGACTCCTGTTGTCAGCTCCTTCCGTGGTTGTTGCCTTAAAACTATGTGTAAGCAATTACTATAGAATGCCTAAAATTGGTAAACAGCAATGCAAAATGTGTATTCACAAATCTAAGCATACATAACTTTTCAGGTTTCTGCAAACCAAATATTTGCACGTTATTGTCCCATCCTCACAATGTAAAACTGATACTTTTTATGCTGTATATAATGGTTAGTGCACCTGATTAATTTTTTTATTCTACCTACAGGGTCAAAAAGTGTTTTACTTACTTAAACAGAGATATACAAGGCAGAGGAATTGGCTTTTAAATGATAAAGTATCACCTATCACCACAACTGTAACACCGAAAGAAATTTTAGTAAACGAGATTGCCATTCAAACTGATGTCTTGAACAATGATTCATGTGATTTACGATGCAAACTGGAACATTTGCAACAGACCCTGGCTTCTCTGCATGGTGTGATAGCCCAGCAAACTAAGATGCTTGAGAATCAAGGGAAAATGCTTGAGGATCAATGCAAAGTCCTACAAGAAACAAAAAGAGAAAAAGACAGACTTCTTAAACTAGTTAAAGAGCTTACAAGAGATAGATATGTCTATTTGCAACAATCATTTCAAAATGAGGACTCTGACATGATGATGCCTGACCTGTGTAGTACACCCCGGACATCTGAATCCCATACACCACTTTCCCTTACACCACTAAGTGGCATATCCATTTCTACATCAACAACCAACAAGGAAATCATCATGATTACCCTGCCACACCCTGTAACACCTTCCTTGAGTGTAGAACAGCTGGAAGATATAGAGTTGAACGACATTACCATGGAAATGGAAAGGGCACTAGTTGCCAAGACAAAAGGGGATGTGGAAAGATTTGCGTTTTATGTATTCAGATCACTGGTACCCCATGAGGTTTACCTCCAGTGGACAAAAATGGTTAATTTTGATGGTGCTAGAGGAAAGCCTGCTATCCCTAAAAATGTCCGTACCAAGCTAATGGAAATGGTGGGGTGACAGTTTAATGTATAGCTCAGTGATATTGCAAAAATTGGAAATAAAATAAATGAAGCACGTTGACAGAAGCGTACATATTGTGTAAAGTTACATTTGTGAACTTTATGATAACTTGTTTAATAAAACAGCATTTTCCTCTTCATCAGTAATGCCTGTTTTTTTATAGTGGCATTAACTTATTGTTTGTTACAAAAGTTTAACACATGTTGTATTCAAGAGGTCACCCTGAAATAAAAAAAAAAATATATGCATTTTTTTTTCCCTTTATAACATTACTTTACAGTATGGATATAATACTTTATTTGTGTGCCTTTTTCACCAAGGACCACTCTATAAAAAATCCATCTGAAGCTTTATTATTGAAATTTGCTGTACTACTCCAATACTTGGGGGGGGGGGGTATTTTGGAATAAGATTTGGAGTGGTAAGATTTGAGTACCCCAACTAATTTTACATAATTGATAGGTATTGCATTAATGCTACTAGACAATACAATGCAGGACAGCACTTATTCTATAAATTAGGTGTACTGTGTTTACACATCTGGGGTTTTGACACTGGTAGATCTCAATTGTTTCTGGAGCTCTGTGCCATAACCATTTCTTGTGCATCTACTCCCACTATTGCTCACAGGTAAACTGAATGACACAATGTTTGTCTAGTGGAGGTAGTGTATACAGAACATATAAAGGATGTAAGTGGTGCTGGGAGGACTTGATCCTGCATCTAAAAGGATGAAAGTAGTACAGGAGGAACTTAAATATGGGTCTAATATAGTGCAGATGGTACAGGGCGGAACTAACACATTGTTATCACAATGTAAGTGATGTTGGTTAGAGCCTAATTTGGGCCCGAGTGGATATAAATTGTGCTGTAGAGGATTAAACCTACATCTCAGCTGGGTTTAAGTTGTTCTGCAGGGACATGCCTCTGGGTCTCACAGGGTGTAAGTGATGCCGGAGATGTTTGAACCAGGGTCCAATAGGTGGTGTGGTAAGGACTTGATACTGGGTCTCATAAAGAATAAGTTATGGTAGTTTGCCTTTAAATGTTCTGTATCATTATCGATCACTCCATAACTGTTTCAGTCCATTCACTACTGTGGAATAGCCTTCCTCTTTAAAAGGTGGACTGGGCCAAGCAGTCTATGTTTCTATGTTAAGTTCCATATCTGTTACTGAGTTGCCATGCTTCACTTAAGCATGAACTTGGGCTTGAGCAAGCAGTGGTGGTCCTCTCCAGAATCTGAGAAAAAGATGGGCTGGTTCTTGAATCAGCTGGTGATTAGATCACCCTCTAGAGTTGTGATTACCACCCTCCTTGTGTTTGTCACCTGATCTCTGGCCCCTTCCACCAAACCAATTTTACCCACAAGTTGATATGCTCAGGTTACGATTGCTCCAGTTTCTTTCTCTCTCTCTCCCCGCTATCTCTTGCAGAAATGGAGGAGAGTATTTTGAAGGAATGTTGCAGGTCCTGCCTATAGAGCTAAAGGTGAAGTGCTGCTTGTGGGAGACTTCAATTTGACAAGTATGGATTGGAGCACCCAGGGTGCAGCCTCAGCCAGGAGCAGAGGTATCCTGGATGGCCTATAGGGTGTGTGCCTCAAGCAGCTTGTAGCAAAACTCACTAGAGAAGGAGCAATATTGGACCTGGTACTCGCCAACTGGGACAGAGTCACAGATGTAATGGTGGGTAGCCACCTAGTGTCCAGTGATCATTGTATGGTGTGGTACAATGTGAAAACAGTGGAGGAGTTAAACCACATGAAAGCAAGGGTGCTGGATTTCAGATGGGTCAACAGTGCAAAGATGGTAGAATGTCTCAAAGAAGTCATAGCAGTGGAAGAAGATGGGGAGGGGGATGTAGAGAAACAATGGGCTAACCATAAGGGAGCCACTGTAGAGGCAACAAGCCTTTGTGGTACTCAACTGAGCAAAACAGAGATAAGGAAAACAAACACTATGGTTCTCTAAAGATATGACTGTGAATGTACAAGAAAAAAAGGCTAGCTTTCAAAAAGTACAAGGAAACATGGAGGAGGAGACAAGGAACTGTATCTGGGAAAGCAGTGGGATGTGGGGAAATCAGTCAGGAGTGCAAAGGCACAAATGAAGTAAAAAAAATAGCACAGGCAATTAAGAAAAGAGACAATACCTTTCTTAGGTACATTAGTTAATGAAAGAAGACCAGGCATGGAATTGTGAGGTTAAAAAGTGTGTGAGGGTTGTGTGTGGAGGGGATCTAGAAAAAACAACAATCCTGAACAAATATTTTTGTTCAGTATTCACAGAAGGAGGGGAAAGAAAAGGACCACTATTGGGCTATATGAGCACCAATGAGAAAGAGGTGGAACCCCAGCACATTTATGGAGGAAAGAGTTGTAAAGGAACTCAAGAATCTCAAAGGGGAATAGGCCATGAGGCTGGATGGGACACATCCAAGAATATAAAAAAAAAAAACTTAGAGAGGTGCAGGCAGTACCACTAATAGCCCCATTCAACAAATCAACAAACCTAGTGGTGGTTCAGGGGACTGGAGAAGGGCAAATGTAATCCCTCTCCACAAAAGTGGGAACAGGGAGGAGGATGGCAACTACAGACCAGTCATTATGACCGTGGTACCTGGGAAATTAATGGAGTCATTGCTAAAGGAAAGGAATGTGATATTTCTTGAATCAAGTGGGGTGCAGGATCCAAGACAGCATGGATTCACAGCAGGAAGGTTTTGTCAAACAAATCTGATAGATTTCTTTGACTGGGTGACCAGGGAAGTAGATCATGGAGGAGCAGTGGATCTTTCCTACTAGATTTCAGCAAGGCCTTTGATACTGTCACACGTAGGAGGTTGGTAAATAAGTTGGGCAGCCTGGGAGTAAGCCCAAAGATGGTAAACTGGGTCAGAAACTGGTTGAGTGATAGGACAAACAGGTTGGTGGCAAATGGCATTCAATTTGAGGAAAAGTGAGGTGACCAGCAGGGTGCCACAGGGATCTGTGCTGGGGTCAGTCCTTTTTAATGTCTTCATAAGTGACATTGCAGAGGGGACAGTATGCTTTGCAGATGACACTAAGATCAACAAGAGGGTCAGCACTCCAGAAGGGGTGGAAAAAATGAGAAGGGACCTAAACATGCTTGAGGAGTGGTTGAAAGTGTGGGAGCTAAGACTCAATGCAACGAAGTGAAAAATCATGCATTTGGGGCACAGAAACCCAAGGGAGGTGTACAAGGTGGGGCAGAGGTACTAAAGGCCACCAGTCAAGAGAGGGAACTGGGTGTAATCATATCTGAAGACCTAAAGGTAACCAAACAATGAGAGAAGGCTGTGGGGATAGCTAGTGGGATGCTAGGGTGCATACTGTATAGAAAGGTATCACCAGCAGAAAAAAGGAGATGGCAATGACACTGTACAGATCACTAATGAGACCTCATCTGAGATACTGTGTCCAGTTTTGGAGGTGGCATCTATGGAAGGATGTAGACAAAATAGGGTAGCCAGAGAAAGGCAACAAGAATGGTGCAAGGACTGCACCAAGAGTCATATGAAGAAAGACTGGAGGATCCCTGTATGTATTCCCTGAAGGAGAGGAGAGAGAGGAGGGATATGATTAGGGCTGCACAAACCTCTAAAAGTTCTACTTCACAAACTTTGAGTAGAACCCAGAAATGTTCTACCAGGTTCTATCTGGTTCCACCATGCTGAACCAGGTAAAATTGGATTCTACCCTAAGTTCTACCAGGTTCTGCCTGGTTCTACCAGGTAGACTCAGGGAGAATTGGGTTCTACCAGTGAAAACAAGATTCTACCAGCTATAACCATGTTCTTCCACATATAACCAGGTTCTACCAAGGAAAACCACATATTCTACTTGTATAACCAGGTTCTACAATATTCTGTAAGTTATACCTTGTTCTGGTTAGGAAATCCCCATAAGCATTTTTATTTTGCATGTTTGGGATATTGTATAGTAGTAGTACGAAAGTAAAAATGATATGTTTTGCAAAGTTTTGGTGTATAGGATTCTGTCTCAGTGCATCAAAACTTTACAAAATTCTTAGAATCTTAGTACTGCATGTACTGTACTTTACCAAACAAGCAAAACGTGGATTTTTCACTCGATCAGAACTAGGTAGGACTTAGTTATGTATTATATTGTAGAACCATACCCAGTCCCAGAGTAGATGTAAAATAGTTATTTATTCTAAAATAGATCACAGCAGTCTACCAGCTGCATCAAGTGGCTGTGCCAAAATAAACAGGCAGATTTACATTTTAGTCCCAAACAAGTCAGTAAACAACTGCTGCTGCATCCAGTCAGGTACTTAAAGTAGTGAAGACACAGGTAAATATATTCTGAAACAGGTCAGTAAACAACTGTTGGCTGTATCAAGTCAGATAGCTATAAATAATGAAAACTCAGGGATATTTAGCAATAAACAGGTCAGTACAGCACTGCTGACTGCATCAAGTAGCTGCTCCAAAAATTTTAAACAGGGAGATTTATTCTCAATCAGGTCAGTAAATAACTGCTGGCTGCATCAACTTAAGAAGTTCAATTAGTGAAAATATAGGTACATTATTTATTCCCAAACGGGTCACAGCACTCTACCAGCTGTGTCAAGTAGCTACACCAAAATAAACCACAATATTTAAATTTTATTCCCAAACACATCAGTCAACAAATGCTGGCCACATCGAGTTAGATAGTTTAAAGGGGCACTGTCAGCTTTGCCCCTTTGTTTTGTTCCATATGTGAAAAGTGTGCCTCCTAGCACACAACTATCAATCATGTACTGCAAAATGCCCCTGCATGTATAAAAGTTTAGCTTTTTTTACCTTTTACTGTGATTTTTCTCCAAAAATAGTGATTCCTTCAGTTTGATCATGATGCACCCGCCTCCCGGAAGTACATCCAGGTTGGGAACGTGTGTCTGCCACAAGCATGGTCCTGAAGTGTGATTTTTTCACATGCCACCAGTAACAGCATGTTATTCTTGTCTAGGTTAGTCTAACAAAATGCTGCTGTTATCTATAAAAGCAGACTGAGCACTGTGAGGAGTACAGTTCTGGTGTGGCAGGTGGGGTAAGGCCAAGGCAGATTTTATTAGCCAGGAAGCAGGTCGGGTAGTCAATTCTTCCTTGAAAATGAAGCCATGACATTTGTTCAGCTCATAGGTATGGGTTCTTTTACGAGCACCTGTCACAAAATGATAGAACTTATTAAGAGCTGTTTTGATTCTTTTTAAGTAGTAAAAACACAGGAATATTTCTTCCTAAACAGGTCAGTCTAGATCTGTTAGCTAGTTAAGTAGTTTAAGTAGTGAAAAAACATGCAGATAGGGCTGCATCAAGTAGCTGCACCAAAAACAGAGACATTTTCCTTAACATGTCAGTATAGTACATAACAGCACTTCTGTGTCGTGTTAATTAAGGGGAGATCCTTTTAATCCCAAGTCCCAGTTCAGTCCCAACACAAGGATAAGTCCAAATAAAGAAAAAAGCTGCCTTGCCCTTACATGGTATATGGTTAGTGGCCTATAAGCCTCTGTCCCTTACATGGTATATGATTAGTTGCCTATAAGCCTCTGTCCCTCCCAAGCACACACTTATGCTTTGGAGTCTTGGACTACAGTAAGAAGGATTTTATTTTGGAGGAATTGAAATGGTGAGATAACAGGGTCCACTCCAGAGTCCACACCACCCTCCCCTTCCTGATGCTCCTTTCCCTTTTCCCCTCCCTGATAACATTCATTGGAAGAGTCCTCCTCCGAGTCCCCAACTTTTACTGCCCTGCCTGTCTCCCAGTTCAATCCTCCAACAGACAGGAATCAGGAGGATTTTGGTATTTCTAATCACCCATCACTTTCTTTTATCTCAATTACCTTCTATAGCCTGACAATTAGTGCTGCATCAATCACACATTTTTACTCTAACCCTCCCCGTCTCCAAATAGCTATATATACTGCTATACTCACTGCCTTATCTGGCAGCCCATAAACCCCTTATCTGCATCTTGCACCACTCACCCTGCAATCTTCCTAATTACCATATTCATCTTTTCCCTCCTAACCATGTTAGTTTGCCTTCCCCATCCCTATACCCCTCCATCTCTTACATCTCCACCTCAGAAACATCCACCTCCCCTGCTCTTAACTCAGCTATCTCTTTCAGGCAACTACCTCAAGCCCTTGGCCAACAGATTCATCAATACTCACACCCACTACCCTCCTTGCCTTCCTAACTTAATTAATATTCCTCTGATGTCCTCATCCCAACACCTTTTCTCACCCCCATTCACACAGCTCAAGCCCTCTAAGAGAGTAAATAACCTCATCAGAGTCATCATAACATTGCTACTCCATACAGCTGGGGATGCAGAAATAAACCCAGGGCCAACCCCCTCCCACTCGCATCTCCCCAAAGTACTCAGAATCACTCATCTTAACATTGAACACCCCTGTTCTCCTGTATCACCTATGGGTGACTCTTTTCCTCCTCACCCTGTCCATGACACCCTAGATCATACAGCTAGGTTTCTTTGCTCCAGCTTTTTTACTTTGGGCCTTGCTCCAGGAATTTGTTGCCTCCACTATCCCTAGCTTAATGAGTTCCAGCTTCTGATTTGTGTCCATATTAGGCTGAATTCTGTCCAGGAACCCTTGCACAACTTCACCCATTTTTAAAGTCAGTCTTAATACATGCTACCATCCTGTACCATACTGATACCTTTGAAGTACTTGAATGTTTGTATCATGTTTCCCATTTCCCATCTGAACTCTAGAGTACCTATTTAAGTCTTTGAGTTTTTCCTCGCAGGGTCTCTGATGCAGGCCATGAGGCATTTTGGTTGCCCTCCTCTGTACTGTCACTACTTTTTTATGAACTTCTTGTTTTGATGACTGTACAAGCTTCCACTGTATCTCTAGAAATTGTGTTTGTTAATTAACAAAATTAGATTTTTGATAAAATGTACTGTTCTTAATGCTTCCATAAATTGTTACTAAAGCATATTTTCAACTGAAATAACATTTTTTAAAATTAATGTTTAAAAAAGGAAAGAAGAAATTTGTCACATCAAGCTTAGAACCAATTAACTCTTGGATAGAAGTCAGAAACCATACCAATGGACTGCTTGCCAGCAGACAAATGCATGCTGCTCTAGTAAACAAGTGATTTACAGTTTTTAGAACACTTAAAATCTGATCTGCTCTTTAAATATTGGCAGCGCTGTATGGATTGAAGAAAAAATGTTTTACTATTGTCTGCCCTTTTAGGATTGCTGTTAACAATATTTAAGATAATCAGTAGCTTTGCACAGGTTACTTGCACTGAATTAGGTAAGGGAGAAAGAAGGAAAAAAAGAAAATGTTCACCTCAATAGGATTTGAACTCTGTACCCTGTGGTTAGAGAGCAGAAAAAGTGCTACTGTAGTACTGATTAACAGGATTGATATATGCTGCCTAAGAGAACAAGACATTCTTAGGGCATGTTGAAATTTGATCAACTGTCAAAAGGGGTTGCCACCTATCCAGTTTTAGACCAGATAATCCATTTTTTATGGTCCTTATCTGGTTATCCAGTTTTGATTAAATGTAGTCCAGTTTTTGGGCAATCTTGAGTGCTTATACGCTCTTAAAACTGATGTATCAAATCATTCACTGTTTTGTCTGCATTGCATGCATGTCCAGGTTACAGGGAAGTTCTGATGTCATACAGACCTGCCTTTGTTTGTAAAACCAGTCTGCCTGGGAGGTGTAAAGTATGGCCATTAGCAGTAAATCAACCTAATCTTTTCAACTCTGAATTTTAAGTATGGTCTTTTACTGCTGACAGGAAACAGTTTTATCAACTTTATAATGCTTTCATGTGTTTCTTTTTGTTTGTTCTGTATTCTGATGTTTTAGACAAATTTATGTTAAATTAATTATCAAATTGTTATTGCCTTTATCATTACATTGAATACTTCTCTCCTGAGTCTTCAACAGCAAGCCACTGCTCTCACTTTGTACTACCGGAACATTCCATGATATTAGCTACACTTCTACAGGTCATTCAGATAAATAGCATGGAATGGTGTGTCTGAAATTGTGGAATGTCTTAGAAATATGAAAAGAAACAGTAGTAGCTGCTGAGGTAAGGGGAACACAATGCATTATTGAGGGTACCAAAACCATCAATAATTAAGTTATCAAAAATTGGTCAAAGCATATATCAAAATACATGACTGGAAAGGAACATGAGAGAGTGCTCAACTAGGGTTGCCACCTTTGGATGAGATGAAAACCGAATACTAAACCACACCCCCAAACTCCACCCCTAACCCGCCCCTTTTATGACTTATGAGGGCATCGCTTGGACTCTGATTCACTTGATTTATTCAGAATTGCTGCTGATATTGCATTGTGTACAACTTCTTTAAAGTACATCATGATTATTATTTTTGGTTTGTTTGATTAAAGTACATCATGATTATTATTTTTGGTTTGTTTGATTTAGATTTAAATATTTTAAATTTCAGTGTGTTAACATTTGGTGGGTTAGAGATGGGGTCTAGGGACTTTCCATCCTGTGTATGCAGCTTAGCTGACACATCGAGTGACTACAAGGACACCTCTGACAACCGGCTATTTTGGAACAGGTGGCCTTTTCTGGTAAAACTCTTTCCCAAAGCAGCATGGATTTACAGCAGGAAGGTCATGTCAGATGAATCTAATAGATTTCTTTGACTGGGTGACCAAAGTAATAGACCAGGGAGGGGCTGTGGATATGGCCTACCTAGACTTTAGCAAGGCATTTGACACAGTCCCACACAAAAGATTAAAAATCAAGTTAGCCAGCTTGGGAGTGGGTCCCAGTGTGGTAGCATGGGTTGCAAACTGGCTGCACAACAGGACACAGAAGGTAGTAGTGAGTGGCACACATTCTGAAGAAAGGGGGGTCACTAGTGGAGTATCTCAGGGCTCAGTACTGGGTCCAGTCCTCTTTAACATCTTTATAGGTAACATTGCAGAGAGGGAAAGGAATGCCTCCTTGCAGATGATACAAAGATCTGCAACAGAGTTGATACACAAGGAGGGTAGAAAGGATGAGAAGAGACTTGGCAAGGTAGGAGGAATGGTCAGACATATGGCAACTTAGATTCAATGCAAAGAAGTGCAAAGTAATGCACCTGGGAACCAAAAACCCAGGAGAAGAGTACACAATAGCAGGGGAGGTACTAACAACAACAAAAATGGAACGGGACTTGGGGGTAGTCATATCGGATGATCTAAAGGTGGGTAAGCAATGTGAGAAGTCAGTGAGGAAGGCCAGGGGATACTAGGATGCATAGGAAGGGGCATCACAAGTAGAAAAAGGGAAGTGGTTATCCCTCTGTACAGACAGTTGGTGAGACCCCATCTGGAGTCCTGTGTGCAGTTTTGGAGACCTCATCTACGCAAGGACATAGACAGGATGGAAGCAGTCCAGAGGAGGGCAACTAAAATGGTGCAGGGTCTGCATCAGAAATCATATGAAGACAGACTGAGAGAGAGCTTAATATGTATGCCCTTGATGAAAGGAGGGATGGGGGGACATGACAGAAATGTTCAAGTACCTCAAGGGAATCAACAAAGCCCAGGAGGGTAGCATCTTTCAGAAAAAGAGATGTGTAAGAACAAGGGGACACAATTTAAAGATAGAGGGGGGATGGCTCAGGGGTAATGTAAGGAAATCTTTTTTCACAGAGAGAGTGGTGGATGAGTGGAACTGCCTTCCTGGGGAGGTTGTTGGGGTTAAAACATTGGGGAAATTCAAACATGCATGGGACAGACATAAGGCAATTGTAGTGGGGGGGTGGCAGGAAGTAGGCTGTTGGTTAACTAGAATCTGCAGCTTATCCAGTAGGTAGGGAAATGGGCAGACTGAGGGCCAAGTGGTACTTATCTGCTGTCAAAGTCTATGTTTCTATGTTTCAATAAATAAATAAACTACACTAGTAATCATGGACGAGCTGTAAAGACAAATATCATCTGCCATTTTAAGATGTGCTACTGTCCTTCCCATTGTTCCTACTCTAAAGTGATTTGTAATGTCACAGAAGTTTTTAAAAGTGGTAGGAACTATTCTATGCTGTTAAATACCCTATTTTATTTCCACATCAGTCATACATACCAGATAGCATGATATGTGATATGTAGCGTTGAGGCAGTATAGCACAGTGGTTTAAGGCTCTGAGCTGCAATTCTGGAGACCAGGGTTTGAATCCCACAGCCCAGACTTGCATACTGTGTGACCCTGCACAAATCATTTCACTCCCTTGTGCTCCTAGGTTGCACCTGTAAACAAGCTTCAGCTTAGTGTGTCTCTTCTGGTAAAAAAAAAAATAATAATGTTTGATAAATTTCCTAAATTTGCAGTGCCATCAAATCTAGATTGTGTTCCTTTCTTCTCACCAGCTACTGCTCGCTCTCTCTCTCTCTTCCTGTTCTCATTTCTGTGGCTTAGCATGACGTTAGTCACACTACTCTGTGCTGTTCATCTGAGATGCCTGGAATTGTCTTCCTGGAATATCAGGTAGTATGAAAATTGACAGCAATAACTACTGGAGAGAGAGAGAGAGAGATGTAGTACTGCTAGAAATGAAATAAAATATTAGATTATTAATTTAACAACAAAAGGGGTAACAAATATTAAAATATAGGACAGACCCTAACAGAAAAAATGGTGAGCATTTAAAGGTCTAAGCAGTCAAAGACCATACTCACAATGCAGCCTAGAAAGGATTAGGTTGATTTGCTGCTAATGGTCTTAATAGCCCTACTTTACACCTCTCAGACTGACTGGTATACAAACAAAGGTTTACATGACATCAGAATTTGTTTGTAATATGAACATGCAAGTAAAATGGTGAATGATTTAACAGACTCTGTTTTACAAGTATGTGAGCATTCAAAATGAATGAAAAAGTACTACCTCTGAATAAAACTGGATTAGCAGGTAAAGTTTCTGAAACACATTGTACAGTCCACACTGGACAAGAGGCTAACCTAATGTGGTGCCTGTCTGAATGTCTAAGGGTTTCAGAAAAATGAAGGTGTTAATTAAGGTGGTATTGTTTACCCTTCCCGTGAATAATCTTCCAATTTGCTGGTGTGAAGTTAGAGGTGACAACTGAGCAGACAGGGACACATTTGGCTCTTTAAGTGCCCTGCACTTTGAAGGCACTTACTGATTAGTATACACTGCAAGCAAGCAAGCAAACTGAAATGCCAGACACTTGCTTACAGTCAGATGAGAAGAAAATGAAGCAGTTAGTGGGGAATCTCAGAGCTGCTGCTTGACCCACCATAAAAAACGAATTTGCAATGGTGAAAACAGGAGATCCGAATCTGGACCTAGAAAACCGAATCATTCGGTCAAAAACCGAGTAGGTGGTAACCTTATGCTCAACAGAGGTTTGAGCAATCAGCTGTGAATAAACTTGGCAAATTAAGCAGACCTTTGTTTCATTCACTAAAAATACCACCAACAGCTTAATCTGGTTCAAGGTCAGTTGGCATTCATCTGTATCCCCTCCCCCGGGTCATGCCTGAAAATAGGCAGGATTTGTCTAGTGCACTTACCCGGTCAACAAAAACTAAATAATAAAAAAAAAATTCCCATAGCCTCCACTTGCATACTGTGTGACCCTGAGCAAGTCACTTAACCATCCTGTGATCCTGGGTCATTCCTGTAAAATGAGCCATGTGGCCCTTGGAAGTTAAGCTGGTTGCCAAAGAATAAAAAAATAATAAATAGCAGTATACAATGATTTCCTATCACTATTTATGTCAATTCTGATGTTACAAATGACTTTGGAGAAGGAGCAATATGCTCTTCAGTCATAAAAAGGGGAGGAGCCCCAGGAGGAGTTTGGGGTATGGTTTACCATCCATTTTTTACCTCATCCAAAGATGGTGATCCTATGGTGGCAGTGAGTTAAATGTAAGTTGTTGTCAACTGTATCAGACCTTCTTGGACTGCTTTTGACAATATGTTGATAATGAGCTCACTTATACTGAATTTAGTAAAACATGTATCAAAACATTTATTTCTAATACACACAAAAAAAAAAAAGATGCATGATCAGGATTTGAACCCTTCATGTTCTGATTAAGAACCAAATGCTCTATCAATGTACTACTGATTAGCAAGTAAAATAAAAGCTTCTCTAGTGAGCTACATACTCTCAGGATACTTTGAAATCTAATCGACTAGCAGCATTGTTTTGATTGAGTTACAATATTTTAGACTTTCTGGGGTTGCTGTTGATAATATACAGTATACGATAATCAGCAGCTCACTTGAACTGAATTCAGGAAAATGTGTGGTATGAAAACATTTCTTTTTGTTAGCAAAAAAAGGCAGAGGCAGGAAGTTGCAGACCCGTTAGCTTGACCTCAGTGGTAGGGAAAATGATGGAATCACTTTTGAAAGAAAAAAGTGTTGAGTACCTAGAGGCCAGCAAGGCACAGGACCCAAGGCAGCATGGATTGATAGCAGGAAGGTCATGTCAGATGAATCTAATAGATTTCTTTAACTGGGTAACAAAAGTAATAGACCATGGAGGGACTGTGGATATGGCGTACTTAGACTTTAGCAAGGCATCTGACACAGTCCCACACAAAAGATTAATAAACAAGGTAGCCAGACTGGGAGTGGGTCCCAGGGTGGTAGCCAGGGTAACAAGCTGGCTGGACAACAGGACCCAGAGGATAATAGTAAATGGAGTACACTCTGAAAAAAGGGGGGTTACTAGTGGGATACCACAGGGTTCAGTATTGGGACCAGTCCTCATTAATGTCTTTATAGGTGACATTTCAGAGGGGCTGGAAGGAAAAGTATGCCTCTTTGCAGATGACACAAAGATCTGCAACAGGGTTGATACACAAGGGGGCATGGAAAGGATGAGAAGGGACTTGGCAAGACTGGATGAATGGTCAAAAATATGGCAGGTTAAATTTAATGCAGGCATCACCAGTAGAAAACAGGAAGTTGTTATCCCTCTGTACAGACAGTTGGCGAGACCCCATCTGGAGTACTGCGTACAGTTCTGGAGACCCCATCTCCACAGGGACATAGACAGGATGGAGGCAACTAAATGATGCTGGGTCTGCAACAGAAGCCATATGAAGAGAGACTAAAAGTGCTTAATATGTATACCCTTAAGGAAAGAAGGGAGTGGGGGGACACAATAGAAACTTTCGAGTACCTCAAGGGATTTAACAAAGTCCTAGATGGGAGCATCTTTAAGAAAAAGAGATGCACAAGAACAAATCGGCACACTTTTATGATAGAGAGGGAATGGCTCAGGAACAATGTGAGGAAGTACTTTTTCACAGAGAGGATGGTGAATGCATGGAACCACCTTCCTGAGGAGGTTGTGGGGTCAAAAACAGTGGGAGAATTCAAGAATGCATGGGACAGACATAAGGCAATTATAGTGAGGGGTAGGAGGAAGTAGTGTGTCGGGTAACTGGAATGTGCAGCTTATCCAATAGGTAGGAAATGGGCAGTCTAGGTGGGCCAAGCAGTCCTTTTCTGCCACCAAAGTCTATGTTTCTGTGTTTCTATGTTTCTAAAATTGACACATTAGCAAGGTTAGAACTCCACACCATTTTGTGGGGTACTTTAAAATTCACTCACACATTTCCTATCAGTAACTCTATGCTCTAATACTATTTGTCCCTGTTCAAATTTGTGATATATGAAGGTTACTGTTTGCCACCATGGATCGCTACTTGGGGGGATACAAACTTTGAAGTATCTCAAGAAAATTAACAAAGTACAAGAGGGTAGTATATTTTAGAAGAAGAGGTGTACAAGAACAAGGGGGCACAATTTGAAGATAGAGGGGGGACAGCTCAGAAGTAATGTTAGAAAGCATTTTTTCACAGACAGGGTTGTGGATGCATGGAACAGCCTTCTTGAGGAGGTTGTGGAGTCAGGAACAGTGGGAGAATTCAAGAATGCATGGGACAGGCATGAGGCAATTCTAGTGGGAGGTAGGAGGAAGTAAGCTGTTGATTAACTAGAATCTACAGCTTATCCATCAGGTAGGGAAATGGGCAGGATTGGTTGGACAATGGATCCTTATCTGCCATCAAATTCTATATTTCTATGTTTCTAAGTGCAAAATAATTAAAAGAAATTATAGCAGCTGTGCCAAAAGCATTTTTCTGCTACCTGTACTTCTTACAGAAATACTGTATTAGCATATATGTCAAGGGTGCTTTTCTAGGCAGCAAACATGTCTTGCACATTTTCTTTCATGAACGTTCTGTCATGAAAGGACTACCTCCTATCTACACCTATTGTTACAATTAGCTTTTTTTGCTAGTGTACTGTTACTAGAAGTCAGAAACCATGCCAAAAGTCAGAAACCATACCAATGGACTGCTTGTCAGTAGAGAAAATGCATGCTGTTCTAGAACACTTGGCATCTGATCTGCTGTTTAAACACTGGCAGCACTGTATGGATTGGGGAAATATGTTTTATGACATTCTGCCCTTCTGGGATTGCTGTTGACAATATTTAAGCTAATCAGTAGCTCTGCCCAGATAACCTGCACTGAATTAGGTAAAGAAAGAAAGAAAGAAAGAAAGAAAGAAAGAAAGAAAGAAAGAAAGAAAGACTTTTTCACTTTTGTATGACTTGAACTCAGTACCATAGGAAGAAAAGGCAGACAACCTGCTAGTGCACTACTGATTAACAGGAAGGATACATGCTGCCTAGGAGAACAAGACAATCTTAGGGTACTTTGAAATTTGATCAACTGTCAAAAGGGTGGTGCCTGTGAGTTAAATGTAAGTTCTCATCCTCTCATCTGTATCAGACCTTCATGGACTGCTTTTGGCAATATTTTGATAAACAGCTCACTTATAGTGAATTTAGTAAAACATGAAGTATCAACACTTTTACTTATAACACATGAAAAAAGATGCACGGTCAAGATTTGAACCCTTTATCTTCTTGTTAAGATAAACACATTCTACCAATGTACTATTAATTAAAAGGTAAAACAAAGGCTTCTCTAGTAAACTACATAGTCTCAGGATACTTTGAAATCTAATTGATTAACAGCATCATTTTGATTGAGTTAAAATGTTTCAGCTCTCCTGGGATTACTGTTGATAATATTTATGATACTCAGCAGCTCACTTGAACTGAATTAGGTAAAAGGTGTTGTATCAAAACACTTCTTTTGTAAGGAAAAAAAGAAACAAATATTGACACATTACCAAGGTAAGAGCCCCACACCAATTTGTGGGGCACTTTAAAATTCGCACACACATTTCCTATCAGTAACTTCATGATCTAATACTATTGTGCCCCTACTCAAGTTTGTGATATACGCAGTTTACTGTTCTCACTGTTTGCCACTGTGGATCACTACTTAAGTGCAAAGTAAAAAAAAAATATATATATAGCAGCTGTGCCAAAAGCATGTTTCTGCTACCTGTACTTCTTACAGAAATACTGCATTAGCATACATAGCCTCGGCTACTGGGGGGCACACCAGCCCTGGAACTCCCCTGACCACCGCGGAATCGTTGTCCCTAAGGCGCTGAAGCCTCGGCTACTGGAGGGCACACCTGCCCTGGAAATCCCCTGACCACCATGGAATCATTGTCCCTGAGGCACTGAAGCCTCGGCTACTGGAGGGCACACCTGCCCTGGAACTCCCCTGACCACTGTGGAATCGTTGTCCCTGAGGCACTGAAGGTAATTGTCAGCCTTTTCAGTGCCTCAGTGCTTTGTGTGAATTTAAATTTTGGTGCCTTTTACCACGGGACTGCTGCCCAGCGTGTCAAACAAGAACAAGAACCGCAAAGAAAGACCTGTACTTTTCTGCATATTGTAACGTTCAAACGAGAATAAGAACTGAAAAGAAAGACCTGTTCCATGTTGCTTATTGTAACTAATAGTACTGATTCAACTTAGTGGAGCTTGATTTATTCTAGTTGCCCCTTTTGAAAGCTGCAGAGCGTGCTGGTAACTCCAAAGTGCCTCAGCGTTTGCAATTTTCTCAGACCGTAAGGCAACCTGCCAGCTCGTAGCTTTAGGGGCTTACAGTCCTGTATTTTTCTGCTAATCCCCATGGCTGCAGAGCGCACCAGTAATTGCAAGTGCCTCAGCTTTTAAAATTCGGGGAAGGGCAGCCGTAGTTTGAAACTGCAAAGCCCAGCTGTAAATTTGGGGAAGGGAAGCCAGTAATTTAAACCGCAAAGCCGCCGAGCAGCTCCTCGGGCACTAGGCACTCTTAACTGAACTGCCTGTCCTGTGCAAGTAGGGGACCACCTCAGAGAAACTCTCTACCTGGGTACTTGATCGCAGGAAGGTTTTCCTCTGACCTGCACTGTACTCCAGTCCGAGTTTTACCTAGGGGCCGTTTTACTGAAACTGCCTGGGATTGATAAGGAGCTGAATGTGAAACAGATCCATAGTAGAGGCTCTTGTAGATTATCAAGCTGGTTAGTCCTTCTGAACCTGAATGTTAACATTGTTCATTTTTTGCATAGCCCTGATTTTGTTTCTCACTGTAACGCCATTGCTACACTAAGTTTTACTCTTTGTCTCTGCTTTCACCACCTGCTCTACTCTCTCCACCCCCTCCCCCAAACTCTTCAAGTAATAAGCTTTGTTTCCTCCCCTTCCCTATAAAACCTGCCTGCTTACCATCTTTCTTTCCCTTTAGCCTCGGCTACTGGAGGGCACACCTGCCCTGGAACTCCCCTGACCACCGCGGAATCGTTGTCCCTGAGGCACTGAAGGTAATTTCGTCAGCCTTTTCAGCGCCTCCTTGCTTTGTGTGAATTTAAATTTTGGCGCCTTTTACCATGGGACTTCTGCCCAGCGTTTCAAACAAGAACAAGAACCGCAATGAAAGACCTGTACTTTTCTGCATATTGTAATGTTCAAACGAGAATAAGAACTGAAAAGAAAGACATGTTGCTTATTGTAACTAATAGTACTGATTGAACTTAGTGGAGCTTGATTTATTTTAGTTGCCCCTTTTGAAAGCTGCAGAGTGTGCTGGTAACTCCAAAGTGCCTCAGCGTTTGCAATTTTCTCAAACCGTAAGGCAACCTGCCAGCTAGTAGCTTTAGGGGCTTACAGTCCTGTATTTTTCTGCTAATCCCCATGGCTGCAGAGCGCGCCAGTAATTGCAAGTGCCTCAGCTTGTAAAATTTGGGGAAGGGCAGCTGTAGTTTGAAACTGCAAAGCCCAGCTGTAAATTTGGGGAAGGGAAGCTGGTAATTTAAACTGCAAAGCCACCGAGCAGCTCCTCGGGCACTAGGCACTCTTAACTTAACTGCCTGCCCTGTGCAAGTAGGAGACCACCTCGGAGAAACTCTCTACCTGGGTACTTGATCGCTGTAATTCCGCAGTCGCTCGAACTGCTCCCCGCCCACCCCTCCACACCCACCCTTGTCTGACTTTTACTTATATAGTGTGCAACCATGCCCATAAACACGCCCTCTGCAAAATTAACTATCTTCTTACTTTTCCATTAGCAGCCTATACCTTTTGACTGCTAGAGGGTGCCTGATCAAATTTAAATTGTTACTGGTGCCCACACTTACACTGTAAACTCTGCTCTTACACTCTTAACAATCCTAAGGCTACTTATAACAGTACCAAACATGGCCAACACTCCATGTGTCATACTTTTAATAGTCTCTACAGCTCTCTGCCTTCTATGGCTCCCTATACTATACTACCCTATATCCAATAACCATTACCAAACCTACCCTGGCTATTCCAGGCTATCTTATACGTGTAGGCCACCACACCAGACTCCTGCCACTTTCCCCCTTCTTATTCATGATAAACTCCCCTATCATTTATTCTACACTCTGAAAAAATCTCCGGTACCTAACCTAACCCTATCCACCTCCTACATCTGTCGCAAACTCCTGCACCTGTTTCATCTAACCCTGATGTTAGCCGGGGATGTTGAGAAAAATCCTGGGCCTCCAATTAACTTATCATGTAAGGCTACAAACTAGCATGACACCAAGGGCATCCGCATTGTCCACCTTAATATCAGGAGCCTGCTTCACAACAAGGCTGAACTTGAGGCGTGGGTTGCTCAGCACAACCCTGATGTCCTCTGCTTATCCAAAACCTGGCTAAAACCCTCCACCCCAGATCATCTCTGCTCACTGCCTAACTACAACATCATGAGGCAGGATAGGCCATCAACTAAGCGGGAAGGGGGGTTGCCATTTTCTTCAAACCTCACCTTCTAATATCCCACAATGCCCAACCTTCCCTATCTTACTGCGAAGCAATCTATGCTACCTTAAAGCTTGGCTCAAAGAAACTTCACTTGGTTTGCGCCTATAACCCTCCTGCTGGTGGTAGAGCTGGGCTGGAGGAACTTCTATCTCAGGTGGATAAGGCCATTGGCCGAAACGAAGTCCTCATAGTCGGGGACCTGAACCTAAACTGGACTAGTAAATCAAACCAGTCCTCTCATACCATGGTCCAAGGGCGAAACCTCTACCAACTAATTACGGACCCCTACCAGAATCATGCCCCCCCCTCGGGCTAGTATTCATAGACTGGGTCCTTACAAACCGCCCGGACAGTATAGCATGTGCTGGGACCCTAGCTGACTCAATCAGTGATCACTCCCCAATCTACTGTACCTGGCGCTACTAGTAAACCTTATCCACCTCCTAAACTTATCACCTTCCAAACCTGGCCAACTTTAACCAAGAAATTTTCTACATGATCTCACACTGATTGACTGGTCTCATTCACACCTCTAATAATGCACAACTAGCGTTAGACCATTTCCTTGCCTACTTCCGTAGCGCCAAGACACCCATGCTCCTGTGTCACTGTTGGATCTGTGAATCACAGACGAAATGGCTCTCAAAAGACCTACTTGCGCAAATTAGGGCCAGGGATAAAACATGGCGTCGTTTCAAGGTCACTGGGCTCCTGGCCAATTATAATAATTACCGAGCCCAGAGAAATATATGCAAAAGGCAAATTCGATTAGCTAAAAGATCCTTCTGTAAAAATTTGCTAACTAAAGCAGTGGGGGACTCAAAAAAATTCTGGGCTACCATAAAAACCCTCCTTGGAGCAAATCAAACAGCACACACAAATGACATGCTGATTAATGGTATACACTGCAATAATCCAGCTACTATAGCCAACTCTTTTAACCACCTTTTTTCTGACCTCACCAGCTACCAGGCCTCTTTCCCTAATACTCACGCCTTTTCACCCAATGGCAATGATACACCCCAATCCACACACACCCTTTTCCGATTCCGGAGTATTACAAAAACTGAAGTTCTGAGACTACTCCTCTCAGCTCCAGACAATACCAGTTCAGGGTCCGATGGGCTGGAACCCAGGCTTCTAAAAATTGCTGCCCCGCTTATAGCCTCTCCCCTAACCAAAATATTCAATCTATCTCAACGTCACGGCTCGGTCCCCAGCATCTGGAAAATAGCCAAGGTCACACCCATTCTAAAAAAGGGTGATCCCAAATTAATCAAGAACTACTGTCCTATAGCTATCCTCTCCCTCCTTAATAAAATCCTGGAAAAACTTGTAGCAACCCAAACCCTAGACTACCTGCAGAAGTATAACCTTTTGTCCAGCTCCCAACACGGTTTCCGAAAGGGACACAGTACGTCTACCGCCCTTCTCAAACTCACTAACAATATCTTTTCTGCTATGGACTCTGGCCTCCTGACAGGTGCCATCTATCTTCATCGACTTAACAAAAGCTTTTGACCTGGTAAACCATTTCTCCTTCTTTCAAAACTGCCTAGGTTTCTCTACTGATGTAGTGGCCTGGTTTAACAGCTACCTGTCCGTAGGAAGCAGGCTGTTGTTTTCAATTCAGCCACATCCGATCCCTCATCTATCCATGTTGGAGTGCCCCAGGGCTCCATACTCGGCCCCTTGCTCTTCTCTATTTTCATAAATGACATCCCGTTGCTTGCTTCAACCTGCTCAACCTTGCTTTATGCAGATGACCTAGTGATTTATCACAGTGCAAGGAACACACCTGACCTCAACCAGCCTCTTAACTCTGACTTCTTTGCTATTCAGTCTTGGCTAACGGAGAACAATCTCATTCTTAACATTAGCAAGACTCACTCTATGCTCTTTGGATCACTCGCCAAACTTAAAATAAACACAGATGCCCTAAAATCACCCGTTGATGGCTCCACACTGATTAGCGAAATCCTTCAAATACCTGGGCATTACCTGGATGAATCCCTTAATTTTGACTTACACATAACTAACACCTGTACATCTGTTAACGCAAAATTAGGTGGTGCCTACCCCACTAGCTATGCCCTTACCCCTTCGGCTAGACTAGCTGTGGCTCAAGGCTTTCTGCTCCCTGCCCTGGCTTATGGATCAGTCACGTATCTATCTGCCTCCAAATCCTCCCTCCACAAGTGGGACACCACCTATAACAATATCTGCTGTTATGCCTCAGCATCCCCTCGTTTCACACACCATTGCCAACTCTATTCTGACATAAACTGGCCCTGCCCTTCTGCCCATCAGCTCCAGTCCCTTGGGTCACTTATAGATAACACTGTCCACACTGGCATCCCTTCATCACTCGCCTGTCTGCTCCACTCTCACCCTCTCTCCTATGGGCTCCGATTTGCTGACCTAGCCCCCTTCCACATTCCCAGATGCAAAACTAATATGGGTATATGCGCTTTTGCACATATGGCCCCAAAATACTGGAACTCGTTACCTTCAAATGTTCATGGAGCACCTACCCATACTAGCTTTAAAACATGTCACCGGGAACATCTGCAAACAATCAGCCAATGTACCTGCTTTAATCTACCTTAGACTACTTCATCTCCCCACTCTCTCTTCCATTAAACTACCTTCCTCCTGTATGCCACTTCCCTACCTCTCCAACTTCCTAGCTCTCATGTTCTGTTTCTCTCATCCCCACCTTTTTTGCCCCCCCCCTTCCTCTTCCTCTCCCTCTCTCATCTCATCCTCAGTTTTGGCACTTACTGTACTTTGCTGTGTGTTACCTTTATTGGCAAATGCCTGTTTCATTTATGGTTTTAACTTTAGTTGTGTATTTTAACTAAATGTTTTCCTGTTTCTGCCTCTTACTGTAACATTATCTCTTATATTCAAATGTGGCTTACTCTTTGAATTAACTGTTTAGTTGACTTGTTACTGGTCGCATTCTAACTGTGTTCACCATTCCCATGTGCTGCACCACACGTATGCTCATTTTGTATGTTTCAACTGTCTCTCTCCCGGGTCGTGCCTGAAAATAGGCATTGCTATGCCTAGTGCACTCACCCAGTTACCAAAAGCAAATAAATAAATAAATAAATGTCAAGGGTGTTTTTCTAGGCAGCAAACATGCCATGCACATTTTCTTTCATGAACTTTATGTCATGAAAGGACAACCTCCTATCTACACATATTGTTACAGTTAATTTTTTTTTTAATGTACTATTCTCATTGCTTCCATGGATCAAATGAAGCTGCAACTGACATAAGAATATTTAATGCAAATGTTTAAGCTTGTGTTAAGATTCAAACCATGTTCTCTGGGTGAAAAGTATGAACAAAAAAATTATTGTACTCTAGGATTGAAACCATGACCTTCTCTTTCAAGGGCAAACACTCTATCTGTAGACCAGCAAACTTTCTTGGTGAGTTCTGCAACTTAAGTGAACAAGAGATTAACATACACAAAGCAATGTAGACATATTTCTCACTACAGAAAGAGACCAGTTCCTATTATAGTAATCTAGTGCCACCTGTTGGATTTCAGCTAGACTATCATATCCAAGCTCCCTATCCTGGTAGTAGTGCACACACTACCAAACAAAAAAAATGCTCTTCACAATATTTCACAGTTCTCAAAAGGGATTTTTAAAAATCCTTATAAATCCTTTGACTAATTCGGCACTACTACTGTAATTGTATGTCTTTGTGATTTGGGCCAGAGTCAGTACCATCATGTCCATACCCAGTTTCTATATTCTGCAGGACCCTTATGTTCTCTGCCCATCTCATATCTTGCCTCCTTCTCTCTAGCTCCTTTTCTTGGCAGTCTCTATCTCTTTGTCTTTCCAACTCCAACTGTCATACTGGCAACCAACTCCGTAAGTCAGTGATGTTTTCTGGTGGTTACTCTGTCATCTCCTCCTTCATCTCTTTCTCATCCTCCTTGGCATCTGGTTCTGGCATTGTCTTCCTCTGAACTCCGAGATCCAATCCTGGAAGTAGCTTCTATCCCGTTTTTTCGATCTGGGCTCCAGTCTGTACACTGAGAGCCTTCTTCTGGTCTTCAATTCACTCTGCCATACCTGTTGGTTTACCCAGATACCAGGACTGGTATCACCCAACTGGTTTCTCCTGTATATCTAGACAACCAGTCAAATTCCACTTCTGACCCCACTTGTGGTAGGGTGTGGGAAAATTTGATATAAAATGCTTGTAATTTCCTGTTCAACCTTAGAAACAGCATACATGTTTATTTGTCTGGGGTACTGGGCATTTTGAAACAGCTTCTGTGTTGTCTATTTCTAGTTTCACCTGCCAATCTCCTAATAGAAACCCAAGATACTTAGTTTCCATCATGGCCATGGCACATTTCTTAGGACTGATTGTCATACCCACTCATTTAATGGAGTGTATAACAGCCTTCAAGTTCACCAAGTGGGTTTTCTGATCTGGACTAAATATTACCACGTTGTCTAGGTAGGCCACACAATATTTGATATGGGGTGCCAACACCTGTGCCATGTACATCTGGAACATTACAGGGGTACCATGTAGTCCAAATGGCATAGTTCTGAATTGTAATAAACCCACAGGAGTACAGAATGCTCTTTTCTCCCTAGCATGTTGTTTTAATGGGATCTGCCAGTATCCTTTTGTGAGGTCTAAGGTGGTAATAAAATTGGCATTCCCAATTTCATCGACAATATTATTGATTCTGGGCATGAGGTATGCATCAAACTGTGACAGCAGGTTCAACCCATGGAAATCAAGACACTATTGAATTCCTCCTTCTGGCCATGTGCAATCACCACACACCTGACAGACCTTACTAAACGGCATCTCTAACCATACACCATTGGAAATCATTGTTCTGTGGTATCCTCTCCCCTAAAAATCAACAGCTTGGCACTTCAACCCTCTCTTACTACAAGATACTCACATCAATGAATGGCTGCATGAGGAAGTAGCCTCTTATTTCCGGCTTAATGATAATAGTGCCACCATGAAGGCCACCTTGTGGAAAGCCTTTAAGTTCTATATCCTTGTTACAATTATGCAGTATAGTATGTGGCTGCACACCTCAAAAAAGAGATTAATGGAGCAAAAAGTATTCAAAGAAGCCTTGGCATCCAAGGCAAAAAAACTGAAAAGCTTTGTCCCTTCTCAACCCCCACCCCTCCTCTGGGAGATGAATTTCTTTGAATGAGATTGAATGCCTTAACTACCAGGAAAGGGAAATTGGGGGTGCTATGCCTGAGATATATTTTCTGGGATAGGCCAAGAAAGCTGGTAAGCTTTTGTCCTACTGCCTACAGAGGCTACAGGTGGACAGACACACCCACTACTTGAAGGATGCGACAGGAGCCATCTGCTCTCTCTCACTCTCTCTGCTGATTAATGAAAGCATGTACTACTTCTAGTCACACATTTTTGCCTCTTAGGTCCCCTTAAATGTAGAGAAGCTTGAGGCTTTCCTGGAAAGATTGCCTATACTAACTTTGCTAAAGGAGCACAAAGAGTCCTTAGAGGATCCCTTTTTGGTGGTGGAGCCATTGCTTCTCTATCTTCACATAAATTTCCTGGCAGTGATGACACCCATTGATCTGTACCAGCGCATCCCAGACATTGTGGCTCTGGACCAGCAATAGGTCTTCCATGAAGCACATGGTTTCTTTCTGCTTCCATCCACCATGTCAGAGGCCCTCATGGCAGGCCTCTCTAAGGTGGGTAAAGGCCCCACCTCACTTGGCAGTTATAGACCAATTTCTTTAATCAGTGTGGATGCTATGGTATTGGCCAGAATATTGGCCACTATGTTGGGAGTCTTTTCTACCCTTCTCATCCCCCTGTCACAGGTAGGCTTTATAAATGGTTGACTGAGTGTGGATTATCATAGGATGCTGTTTTCTCTAATGTCCTTTGCCAAACACACCCTTTCTCCAGCCATGGCTGTGGTCACAGATTTCAAAAAAGCCTTTCATTCAGTGGAGCTGTGGTACCTCCACATGAGTCCACATAGAAAGGTATTTGGACTACAATTTGGGGACTGGGTCTGTACCTTTTATATTCACTTCTCAGCAAGGGTGCTGATCAATGTGGTATTCTCATCTTCCTTTGACTTGCAGAGAGGACCAGGTAAAGCTGCCCCGCTCCCTCTCTCTTTTTTCTTCTGGTGATTGAGCCCTTGACCATTTCAGTGCACCATCATCCATATCTGCAGGGAACTGGAGAGGGGCAGAGTGACCTATGTACACTGCTGTATGCCGGTGATTGAGTGTTGCTCTTCAAATATGCTCCATTTTGCATTCTTCCTATTCTTAACCTTCTGAAGGACTTTCACACTCTACAGTATATGGCCAACAAATTAATCTTATGGAAACAGAGATTCTTCCTCTGAATATCTTCTGTACTCAGGTCTCTGTATCCCCTTGTACTCTCCAATGGTTGCCCTCTGGGAGTAAATACCTGAGCATTTGAATCCATCCAGGTCCAGTAGTCATGGTCTTCAACAACCCTTGCTCACTTTTGAAAAAGATCATGGAGGACTGTAACTGCTGGAAGCTTTTATGCTTATCCTTAGTTGGGAAGATTGTGGCAGTTAGCATGACTATTGCACCCAAAGTGATCCATTGCCTAGTACACCTGTCACTCCTCTTCACCAATACATGGTTGGCTGTCCTGGATACCCTAGTAGAAAACTTCGCCTGTGAGGGGAAGCCCCCCCCCCACATTATACCAGGGATAAATATCAATGCACCTAGGGGAGTGGAGGTTGAGGGATTCCCTGGTTCTAAGCTTATTATGTTGCATTTTGGTGCACACAATTGTTTCTATAGCATGCACTGCACCCCTCATCAGAATCCCCACTGTAGGTCACTGTTGAATGTTCTATGGGATGGGTGACAGATTTGGCTATATGCTTGTTTGGGCCATTTCCATATTTTAAGACTCAAGGACCCACTTTCTCCTCTTCTTTCAGGACCTGGAAGAAACTAGAATTCTGGCTCAGGTCCCCACTGATGTGGTAGGTGGTACTGTCCCTCTGGTATAATCCTCTGTGGATGGTTGGGGGTCAGCAAATCTGTTGGGACTCCTGGTTCCTGAAGGTGATCCAGGAACTGATTTGTGGCAGGTACAAACATCCCATTTGGATTCCTTTGATGGTCTCCAGAAGCAGTATGTCTGGTTGAAGGGGTCCAGCAGGTCTGAGATGGATAGATAGCTAGATAGCTAGATAGCTAGATAGCTAGATAGATATGTTATATTATAGGGGTACGGTGGCACCACTATAGTTAGAGTTCAACCTTCAGTTCTGCGTTAAACTTGAAATGTTGCACTTTAATAACTTTTCAACCACTCTGCTGATTTGCATTGTATTAGGCATTTGCCATCAGGGACCAAAGATCTCTTGAAGTGCCAAGTTTCATTCCAGTCGAATGTGTGGGTGCTGAGATATAGAGTGTCAAATAAATGTGAAAATTACCATTTTTTTTTGTAAAATTCTTTGTCACACTGCTGTGCAAAATTGGCTTGGTATTTCGGTCTGACATTTTTAGGGTAGAAAGGTCTTGGGTCACAGATGTGCCTTTTGAATATTTAATGAGAAAATATTAATCCGTTCAAAAGTTATTACATTTAAAAATTCCCTTATTATTTTCAATGGGAGAAGTTAGTTGTGAGCCTCGAAATGGGATTTTGTGTTGGAAAAGGGAAATCCTGTGTCACAAATGGGGAATCCTTTTTTCATGCTGCTGCCATCTTGTTTTTTCTTACCGAGGCAAACAAAGTTAAAAAACAGAAAAATATGAAGTTTTTTGAAGTAACCAACACATCTGCTAATCGTGACCTGTTATATTCAGTTCTGTTGTTAGTTTTTTTCATAAGTCACCATTAAACGTATTTTTTTAACATGCTGAAAATCCTTTTTTGCAAATTTGCAAAAAAAGAATCATGAAACAGGATCCTGTTTCACAAGTTTGCAAAAAAGGATTTTTCTTTTTTCGCAATTTGTGAAAAAAGAAAGCTCAAAACAGGATCCTGTTTCGCAATTTGTGAAAAAATAATTTTTATATAATTGTTTTTTTGCCACTATACACTGAAGAAATGGTTTGGAATTTTGGTCTAAAAGTTTTAGGGTACAAAGGACTTGTTCAACAGATGTGCCTTTTGCTGGTTGGGTGAAAGCAGATTCCTTTGCTCTGGAGTTTGGGCTTTAAAATTTCTTTCATTTCCCATAGGATAACATTGTAATGTGAGGTGTATGCAGGCATTCCTTTGTCACTCCTCTGTGAAGACATGGCTTCCAATTTTTGTATGAAATTTGCAGGGTCCAAAATGGCTTGCTCTACAGATGTGTCTTTTGCTGGTTTGGTGAAAAGATATCTATCTAGTGTTGAGTTTTACAGGTTTCAAATATTCCTGTGATTCCCATTGGATAACATTGCAATGGGAGGTTCTTCTTTGGTGCTGCACACAACAGGATGAGAGATGACTACAGTATCTTTAAAATTATGGATGGATGGGAGTGCAGGGCCTGTCCACTTACAAATATGGATACTATTGTGGACTGATCAAATCACATGGCCCTGTGCTCCCACATGGAAATAATGATACTATTACAATATCTAAACAATTATAGATGGATACTAGGGCAGGGCCTGAGGGCCCTGCACTCCCACACTCAAATACAAATGCCATTATGGCCTGATGTGAGCACTGAGCCCTCCAAGCCCTGTACTCCCACATGGAAATAAGAATATAACTACAATATCTCAAAAATTATGCATGATCTGGGCCCTGCACTCCCCCAGGCATATAAGGATATGATTATACTATCTCAAAAAATCAGGAATTGCTTTGCAAAAGACTTTGTTAATACACTAGTTAGGCTTCCAGCATCAAAAGTAGGGAAATATTGTACTTGGGTTTCCAACCCTAACACCCTGCCCGCACACTGCAGGTAGCAACAGGCGTGGGGTGTGCCTTGGAGTTGTCAACCCTAATGCTCACCTCATTCCATAAGTAAAGAAGCTGAGATGAGTACAGCATATGAGAATGGGGTGAGAGTTAGGGTTGACAACCCTAAGGCCCACCCCACACATGTTACTGCCTGCAGGGTGGGGGTGGGGTGTTAGGGTTGGAAACTATAGCGTGACAATTCCCTACTTTTGATGCTGGAACCCCAATTAGTGCATTAACAATGTTTTTTGCAAAGAATATATATTATACAGGCATGGCCATGCCTGTATATTAGGGTTGAATAAGCACTTTGATGTATAACTCAAATTTTTGCACCTTAATAACTTTGCCCTCTTTCAATCAATTTACATAATAGTTGGAAAACACAGCCAATGTTTCTGGAACTCTAGATCCTGTAAATTTCATGTAGATTGGTTTAGAGGAGGCAAAGTTACAGAGGTGCAAAAAACTGCAAAAGTCTTCTTTTTTGAAAATATTAAGATTTATTTTGCCACCCAGTAACTAAAGATGTATTGTATGAGGCTTTGCAACCTGAAACTTTCAGGTTTGATAGAGGTTGGTCCAAGGTGTGTGCATTTGTGAAATTTAGGTCTCACTGTTAAGTAGTTTTTAAATTATTTAATGAAAATGTTCCATTTTTGAGCATGCACAGTTAAAAAAAATCAATGTTCTGTTCACAACTGAATTTTTGCAAAAGCAGCAGTTTGTACTATATGACACAGCTGTCTTTAATAAACAACAGCTGTGTGGTATAGTGCAACCTCTGCTGCTGTCACCACTCATAGGACTGGGATGGGGCTACTGTCATTGTAGCCCTACCATCCTGACTGTGCTGTGCCTTCAACTTTATCTGCACACCGGGGACCCCAATCCCCAGTGGCAGAGTATTCATTTTATTTATTTGTTTATTTGTACAATCTGACACTGGGGTTCCCATCCCCGGTGTTGGATGCCCCATCCCCCTCTCCTCATCAGTCCATTATTTTGATAACATTTGCTGACATTAGGGGGCACAATCCCTGTTTTGGCAATCAGAATTATCCCCCTGTCAGCAAAAGTAGGATGCTGTACTCACCCCAGTGTCCCAAAATACATTTATTTTATATATAAACTGCAAAAAGAAACCGCTCCAATGTCTTTTTTAAAAACCTGAAATAAAGAAAACAATCCCTTGTCATCACCACTATTCCCCTCCCCCCATCCTGGCTCTCCCACTGAGTGGCCACCCCCTTACTGAAAACTTACCTCCAGTTGTCATATGCTGTCATCTTCTGTGGACTTGGAGAGGTTTGCACTCTTCAAAGCTGAACTGTGAACTGATGAATAAAGGTAAGTGCCTTATAAATTATATAGTACTACACTTTATTACTCAGTTCACGGTTCAACTTTGAAGAGTGCAGACATGTCTTGGTCCTCAGAAGATAACATCATACAACCTCCATGTAGTAAGTATATGGTAAGGGGGGTGGTGGTCACTCAGTGGGAGGGTCGGGATGGGGAGGAGGACAGGGGCAATGATGAAGGACCATTTTCTTTTTTTCAAGTTAAAAAAGACATTGAGGGACTTTTTTTCAGGAAGTTTAATGAAATTGTTTCAGGACACTAGAAGTGGGCTCTCCAGTGTCCCACATTGCTGGGGGGGTGAAATAGTAACAGTATTTGGGAACACTGGGAGTCGGCTCCCCAGTGTCTCACACTACTGGGGGGTGAAATGATAAGAGTATTTGGGGACACTGAGAGTGGGCTTCACAGTGTCCCAGATTGCTGGGGAGGACTAATGAATGCTGACATGTGGAATTGGCCCCCCAGTGTCAGCACCAGGCTAATCTGAAAGGTCTCTGCAGCAGGAGAGCAAGACATGGAGCTCGCCACTACAACTGTACCCAATTGAGGATTTTCATAGCAACACTATTTCAGGGCATGGGTTCCTAAATCTGTAAAAAATTCAGCCTTATTTATAATGTATTTGGTGTTTACAACTATTTGCACTATACTACACAGCTGTCTTTAACAAATGACAGCTGTGTAGTATATTGCAACCCTTATTGCCATATCATGTATTTGGCAGTTAACAGCTGCTTGCACTATATGATATATGACACAGCTGTCCTTTAACAAACAACAGCTGTGTTGTATAGTGCAACCCCTGTTCTGTCCGGAGCGGTTTGCCAGTGAGGGGGGTACTGTCATTGCAGCCTCCATCCTGACTGCTGTGCCTTAAACAGTTTTTTACACACTGGGGGCCGTGATCCCCAGTGGCAGTGTATTAACTTGTTTATTTTGTTTATAATAATCTGACACCAGGATGACCACCCCCAATGTCGGATACCCCCCACCCCATGAAGCCCCTTCTTTTATTAACAGTGCTGACATCAGGGGGGCCCAATCCCCATGTCAGCATTTACAACCCCACTCCAACAGTGTGAAATACTAGGGAGCCCACCTCAGTGTTCCAAAATGGTGTAATTATACTTTTTTTTCATATATTCTGACACTTGGATATCCACCCCCTGGTATCAGATGTCTTCCTCAAGCCTCTCTTTTGAATAATAGGTGGCAACACTGGGGGGCCAATCCCCATGTCAGCATTCATAAGCTTCCCCTGCAATGTAGGATACTGGGGAGCCCACTCCCAGCATCCTGAAACAGTTTCACTAAACGTCCTGAAAAAAACAAACGTACCTCATTGTCTTTTTTTAAACCTGAATAAAAGAAAATGGTCCCTCATCATTGCCCCTGTCCCCTTACCCCATCCCGACCCTACCACTGAGCACTCACCACCCCCCCACCTTATACTTACCACAGGAGGACTTAGTATGTTATCTTCTGTGGACAAAGACACATCTGCTCTTTTCAAAGCTGAACCATGAACTGAGGAATAAAGATAAGTGCTGTATAATGTATTTCAATGGTGTTTTGAAATCATGTTGATATCTTTGCCATTTGTTGGTATTGTTTCTTCAAATTTTCAACATGGGCTTTTTGGGACCCCACCTCATGAACACTGTCACTGTTCTTTTGTTAATCAGGCCCAGAAGGTGATTCTGTGGTAGCTGCACAAAAATCACCTTTTGGGACTGACTAATGAAATGAGAGAGTGCCAGTGTTCATGAGGTGGGGTCTTAAATAGCCCATGTTGAAAAGTTAGTGAAACAAATTCATAAAAATGCCTGAGTTATGAGCATGCATTGAAAATGTTCTATGCAGGCACATAACTTTGGTAATTTACAGTATTTTAACTCGGGATTTTCAACATACCCATTTTTTCACACCACCTCATGAACAGTACAGCTGTCACTTTTCACACCCTGTCCAAAATGTGTTTTTACACCTGTGTGAAATGACATTTCAGCATGGATTTGAAAATTTTCACTTATAGGGTTTATGAGGTGGGATCATAAGAAGGCTATAATGAAAGTTTGGGTCAAATATTTAAAAAGAGAATTTATTAAGTAATATTTTTTTGCATGGATGTCTGTTGCACCCTTGGAGAACAAGCTGCCTTACCATGCCAATGAGCTGAGTTCAGGTGTGAACTCAGTGAAACAGTTTATTGGGACAAGACTGATGGGTCAGGTGCTGCAGCATGCAGCACCAGCCACAGTCTGGGTAGAGATGGAGCAGTGTTTTGGTATAGACACCACACCCTGTGGTGGGTCAGGGAACCTCACCCACATGGTATCAACATGTGTGCCAGAGTCTGCTGGGCCCATGCACTGCATCAGGACTGTATCAGATATTCTATTATCTCATTTTGCACAGGTCTCAAAGAGACCTGAGCAAATGTGGATACAGTTTCAGTATCAAAAAAGAAAGGGGAATTCTTTGCAAAAACTATGTTAATGCAGACATATGTGTTGTAAAAGCACAAAGCGCACAAAGATGGGAGATGAAAACACATTAGGGATTTGGGTCTCCAGAGTATTGGTGAATCACTGGTGGGGTCTTATAGTACTTAGGGTTGTCTACCCTAACGCCCACCCCTACCCTGGATCAGATGACATCCCCTTCAAGGAGTTAGCTGCCACCTGGAAGTACATGAACTTAGAAATTCTCTCAAAAGTGGCCTCTTGGTAGCTTGCTATGCCAGTTGGTGAAGCTATACTTCACCCAGCAAAGGTAGTGTGATTTCATCCTACCTAGGCCAGATCAACTTGTCAATATGGAGACTCTCAGTATGTCATCATGCCAAGGGCTTCAGGGTCTTCACAGAACTTTAAGCTTCAAATCTTGTAATCTACTCTGTCCAGTGTAAATATATGACAGCTAAGGTCCCCACTGTTTCCCAGTAAGCAGGTTGTGCCTCTCCCTGTTGGGCCACTGACTGTATATAGTGACAGGCCAGTTACACTGGTCAATTTAGCCACTAACATCATGCCTGTGTACAGTGGCATAGGAACTGAGAGATGCCCTTCCTCCAGAGCATAAGGAGATGGTGTCTCAGCTCATTTAGTGTGCTCTGGTGGCTGCACACCATCTGCACCTCACCATGGGCCTGGCAGTTAGGAAGCAGAATTGACTGTGCTCCTCTCCCTTGATACAGGACATCCAGTGCAGGTTTTTGGATCTCTACTTAGTTAAGTCTTTGCTATTCAGCCCCTAGGTGGAGGGCATCCTAGAGGATATACATGAGTCAAAAAAAGGCCAAGAAGACAGTCCTGTCTGTAACTATCCTGAACAGTAGCAGGCACCACCATCAGCAGAGACATTTCTTTTCATCCTCTCATGGCAGAAATGGAATACTTCGATACAGAAGCTGACCCTACAACATCCAAGCCAAGGAATGGTGATCATTGAGTCACTGGAAAAGATGCCAGCAAAACATTTTCACCAGGTAGTGACCTGGTGTGGTGCAACATTAGCTGTCTCCCCAACTCTTACATAGGGTTGTCAAACCTAATGCCCACCCCCATATGAGCTACAGGCCCTGTGTGAAGACATCACATTTAACCTCATCTGAACCAGGGTAGGGGTGGTAATTAGGGCTGACAACCCCAAGTAAGACCCCACCACTGATTCACCAATACTCTGGAGAACCAAATCCCTAATGTGTTTTCATTTCCCGTCTTTGTGCACTTTGCATTTTTATAAACCCTAATGTCTGCACTAACATTGTTTTTTTTGCAAAAAATGTATATATTATAGGTGCACGGTCAGGCCCCTATAGTTAGGGTTGAGTTGCATGTTTAATGTTAAACCTCAGATTTTGTACATTATTAACTTTGAAAGCAATCAATGGATTTGCTCAATATTTGGTATGCACAGTCCCATGTCTCTTGATGTGACAAGCTTCATTCTAGTCGGATCTGCGGAGTCTGAGATCTGGACAGTGCAAAAAGTCCAAAAGTTATTTTTTTGCAGTTTTTCCTCATCACCCTGTGTCCAGATGGTGTGGAATTTTGGTGTAATTTTTTATGGTAGAACCAGCTTGGGTAACAAACAGGCATGCCAAGTTCTGTGAAAAAATATTGATCTGTTGCAAAATTATGATAATTCTTCATTTCCCATTGTTTTCAATGGGAAGAGCACTTTTCAGGATAGAGGGAGAAAAATTGATGAAGGAATTTGCTCTTGAGAAAAGAATTTAGTCTTGTGAGAGCATTTTCTTTTTTGCAAGAACAAAATCCTTTTTCATAAGAAAATATTCCTTTTTCGTCAGCTATCATCTTGTTTTCTGTTATTTCAAAAAAAGGTTGAAAAGCACCAAAAAGAAAGTATCTAGAGACACCAACACATGTATCTTGTTAATAGGTACTCCGTTAAGTGGACTGTGAAATTATTTGGTGGAAGAGCAACATTGCAATGCCTTTTTCTAACATTTTAATTCTTTTGTCGCAATTCACTTAGATCCTTTTTTGTGATCCAATTCCCTTTTCGCAAACCGATTCTCATTTCATGAACTCATGAAAAGGGATTTTACAGGCTACTTTGATCCATAACTCAGCCATTTGTTAAGATTTTAACCCCAGATTTTCATCATGGCCTTCCGGGGACCCCACCTCATTAACTATGTAACTGGCATTAGGCAACTCCTGTTGGAAAGGTGATTTCATGGTTTGTTGGCAAAACCACCTTTCCTGTGAGATTTGTGTGATGACAGTTATATTGCTCATGAGGTGGGGGGTCATAAGAAGGCTATGCTGAAAACTTGGAGTAAAAATTTCAAAAAATTGCTTTGTTATGACCATTCCTTGAAATTTCACTATGCATGCTCATAACATTGGACAGTTTCAATATTTTCACCCCATATTTTCAACATAGCTTTCTGATTACCCCACCTCATGTATGTCACAGCTGTCATTTTTCAAATCATGGCCAAAATGTGTTTTCACACCAGTGGTGCAGAATGGTGTTCCAGTTGCTCAGAATTGCATTTTGGCTGGGATTTTAAAAGTTCTGTAATGGGTACATACAGTGACATTATAAGAAGGTTATGTAAAAAATTTGGCATCAAAATGATCAAAAATGGCACAGTTATGACTATTTGTTGCAGTTTCCCTATGCATGATCATAACTTTGTGAATTTTAAACATCTGAGCTCAAATTGTAAACATTGCCTTCTTATTAAACCACTTCATATATGTCTTAGCTGCCATTTTTTCAAATCCTGGCCAAAATGTGTTTTTGCACATGTGCTGTGGATTGGCAATGTGTGGAATTATGTTTTGGTGAAGACTGAAACATTTTCTGCATCTGGTACATGAGGTGGGGTAATAACATAGCTATGGTAACAATTTGGTGACTGTTGTCCTACAACTGGAAGTGCAGAGGTCGGAGGCCCCTGTGATTCTACAGCTCAATACATGTACAAATCTATGGAGGGATGGGAGGCTGGGTCTGAAGGACCCTGCGCTCCCACAGTAAAATAAGGATACTATTATATTACCTTAAAAATTAAGGAAATAAACTGCAGAAAAACTTCATAAATGCATTAGTCAGGGTTAAACCAACAAAAGTAGGGAAAGTGACATTAGGATTTCCAACCCTAATATGCAATTTCCCACCCTGCACAGACCCACAGGTGGGGGTTCTATCTCGGGGTCGTCAACCCAAACTCTCACCCCATTCAATTACAAAATTAGGAAACTTGGCTACAGCATAGGAAATTGGGGGTGAGCATTAGGGTAGCTGACCACAAGACCGACCCCCCCCTCATGACTCTATGCATAGTGGGAAATGGAGTGTAAGGGTTGGAAACCCTAATGCCTTATTTCCCTACTTTTGTTGGTTTAACCCTAACTGATGTATTAACCAAGTTTTTTGCAATGTGTGTATATACATTATGGTAGCACAGTAGTGCTATCATAGTTAGGGTTGAGTAGCCCTTTTAAGGTTAAAGGGTCAAAATTTGTACCTTAAAAACTTTGCCACTGTTCAACAGATTTGCCTGAAATTTGGAATGCACAATCAAGAACCATACATCTTGGGATCTGCCAACTTTCTTAGTGGTTGGATATATGGCTGAGGAGTTATTAAGTGAGATCTGCGTGCACGTTTACGGTTTTTGTGAATTCTTTGCTCTCACCTACAGGTCGCACAGTTTGTGTGACTGGTCTTAAAACTTCTGGGAATGTGCAGCTGAGGTCCCCAATGTGCCTTTTGAAAATTTCATGAAAAAATATTGTACACTTCAAAAGTTATTCAAGAAACAAGTTCCCATTATAAGTCAATGGGAAAAGTTAACAAAAAGTTCTACAGTGTTGCAAATGCACTTTTTAGTGTCACAAATGGCTCCAGTAGTGTGGCAAATCCGCCATTTTGTTTTCAGTTGGTGAACAGAAAAATGCTTGCCATTTAAAATTGGGACCATCTAGGAACACAATTATTTTTGTGTTCATTTAGTCAGACCCTCTAGATGCTAGCCATGTCTTTTTTGGGGTTAAATACTCCAGAAATATGTTTTTCAAATTTCTGGAAAAAGTAGTGTCACAAAGTAGTGTTGCATTCACGACACTTTCATGATTTCATTTGTGAAAGTGTCGTGATTTGCGACACTATAGTATTTAGCAACACTATGCCCAAAATAACAGGATTTCTTTGCCACCCTGCTGCAAAAGAATGGTTTGGTTTATTGGGCTGCAATTTGGAGGTAAGACAGCCAACATCCCACAGATGTGCCTTTTTGTGGTTTGGTGAAAAAAATAGGAGGTCTGCAAACTTACACACTCTGAAGTTGACACTTTTTCCCAAAGGATAACATTAAGGCATCCGTTGCGCCCTTTGGGGCCTGTATCTCAGAAATGGAGGGAGATACAGAGTTTTTGTTGGAAAAATTCTTAGCCCCCTCAGTGGGGGCTAAGCACAAATCTAGCCAGGAATGTCATAATTCATATGAAATTTTCATTTTTTCCTACATCGTACAGTCCCTGAGATATAAACAATTTAGTTTTCCAAGTCCTCTTTTTCTGCTCTGAGGCCCATTATTATGCATACATTCTTTGTATTCACTGTCTTTTTCAATGCAGTTTTGGGTGAAAAGAAGGGTGTGTCCTTTCATTACGGTGCCAGTTAGCATTTCCAGTTGTGTTTCCATTACCATTCGCGTCACTGTTCCCGTGTATGCCACCATGTGTGTGTTACAGTTTTCATTTTCATTTGCACTTCTGTTTGCATTACTGTTACCATTTGCGTTTCCATTACTGTTTATGTTTTCAGTTTTTTTTTTGTATCAGCCTCTGCATTGTCATTTGCATTTGCGGTCGACCTTCCGTTTGTCCGTTTGCTTGTGTATTTCATTTTGCATCATCGTCGCTGTTACCATTACCATTGTCATTTCCAATCACCTTACCATGACTTTGCGCATTACAGTTTGCAATTCCATACATGCTTGCATTTGCATTTGTATTTCTGTTTCTGTTTCCTTTGGCTTTACAGTTGCTATTACCATTACCATTTACATTTCCAATTGCAGTACCGTGACCGTGCACGTAATGGTTTGCATTTCCATACTCACTTGCATGTGTCCGTTTCCTTTGGCATTATTGTTGCTGTTACCATTACCATTTGCATTTCCAATTGTGGTACCATGATCGTGTGCATTACCAGTTGCGTTCCGTATGCGCTTGCGTTTGCATTTGCATTTGCATTTCCATCACTGTTTGCTTTGGCATCACTTTGCACTCACGTTTCTATTACCATTTGCTTTACGATTTATGTTTGCGTCACCATGTGTGTAACCCTTTGTGCATGCATTTGCATTACACTTGCTGTTACTATGTCACAAAAAATCATGTGGTGGGAGTGAGGGGCCTGAAGATTCCACGCTCCCACCATCACATTACATTCACTATTTATTGTCCTCATTCTCAAAAAGAAGGGAAATTAATGGCAAAAAACTCCATTTAATGCATCAGTTAGGGTTGTTCCACAGTAACAAAAGCAAGGAAATTTGATGTTAGGGTTGAAAGTCCCCCTTGCACTCCTCACTCCGCCCCCCAACTGGCATTGGGGTGTGTGTTGGGGTCTTTGGTCCTAACTCTCACCCCATTCTCTTATACTTCACCACCTCAGCTTGTTTACACATGGAATGGGGTGAGAGTTAGGGCCGAAGACCCCAATGCACACCACGATGCCAGTTGGGAGGGCGGAATGAGGGATGCAAGGTGGGCTTTCAACACTAATATTGAATTTCCTCACTTTTGTCATTGTGGAAGAACCCTAACTGATTCATTAAATGGAGTTTTTTGCCGTGTGTGTGTGTGTGTATATATATATATATATATATATATATAGTGTGTGTGTGTGTGTGTATCATTGAGTTAGTTAGGGTTGAGTTGTGTGTTCAATGTTAAACCCATAGTTTTGTACATTAATTGCTTTGACTGACATTTTGCATGTGTTGTCTAGTAAGCAAGGTCTTGATTTGTGGAAAGTTTTGTGATGGCAGTTCGTGCGGTGTCTGAGATCCTCATATGTCATTTTTCTGTAGATGGCAAATTTTTTTCTTATACTTACAGTAACGTGTTTTTTTTTTTGTTCTTATCTCCAACCTATATGAAATAGAATTGTTTCCCTAAACTTGCAGGGCACATGTTGAGTGTCCTAAGGTAGTGCCTTTGAAGGGTCTGGTGAAAAAATATTAAACAGTTACAGAGATATTAGTCTTTAAAGTTTTGTGTTTTCCACTCTGAGCATGCGCAGTAGGGTTTTTAGTTAATTATCTGGTATGAAATGAAAAATCTGGTGTCACAGGACCATTTTTTTGGTTTCTCACCACTTTTTTCTCACTGCATGAAGCACTTTTTTGTGCCATGAGACCATCATCTTGTTGCTTCTCTCCTCACACTAGCAAGCATAGAAAATACATAAAAAGCTGTCATTTTAAAAAAGAAAACACCACCACCAGAACCTAGCTAAATGGGATGGTTTAGCTGGATTCTGATGTTTGTTTTTTTAAAATAAGGACCAGAAATGCATTCTTTGGGCACCCTAAATCCCGAGTGACCAACTTGGTAAGAGGAGTATTCCATGCATTCTCTGTATAAGAACAGCAGACATTTTTTGACTTCTGCAGCTGCAGCTTGAACTCATGTTGCCAGCTGCAGTGAAAGTAGTGAGCCATCATTTCCCTGGTGTCTAGTGGCACCCCCACACTCCAATCACTGTCCCCATAATGCGTTTATATTTCCCCGGTCTCTAGGGGAGCCCTCCAGTCATCATCCATGTAATGAGTTTGTTCTTTCCAAGGTGTCTAGTGTCACCCCATCCTCCAATCGTCATCTCCATAATGAGTCTAAATCTCTCTTGTGTTTTGTGGCACCCCCCATCCTCCAATCCCCATCCTCATAATGAGTTTAGATTTCCCTGGTGTCTAGTGGCACCCCTTACCCTCTGATCACCATCCTTATAATTGGTTTAGATTTCCCATGTGTCTAGTCACCCCCCCACCATCCAATCGCCATTCCTGTAGTGGGTTTAGATTTCATTGGTATCTAGTTGCATCACCCCACCCTCCTATCACCATTCCCATATTCTGAAATAAAAAAAATGGTCCATCAATTTTTTTTGTTAAACCTGTAAATGAAAAAATGGCTACTCATCGATCTGACCCCCACCCCAACCTCCCACTAAGCATCCACCACCACACACCCCAACACCCCCCCACACCCTCACCCTCACTCACCTGAACAGGTCACAAAGTCAAGATCCACTCTGACTGAAGACATGTCTTGCTGCTGGAACTGCCAACTGCAATATGACGGCACCTACAACATTTTTTTGCAACTGCAATATGAAAAATTAAATTAAGTGCAGTTCAGTCTGTTTCAACAGGGTTTTGCACTATGATACATAACTTTGTCATATTTGCATATTTTGACCCCACATGACCTTTCTGTGATCCCACCTCGTGAACAATGGTGGTGGAATTATGCAAATCAAGCCCAAAAGGACATTTTGTGGTCATTTGGCAAAATCACCTTTCTGGCAGGATTTAAAAATTGTCACCACCCTTATTCATTACGTCTGTCATAAGTAGGCTATGTTGAAAATTTGGGCTCAAAATATGCAAAAATGGCAAAGTTATGGTCATACACTGAAATTTTGCTATACTCGCTCGTAACTTTGGTAGTTTTAAATATTTGGACCACACATTTTCAACATGCCCATTTTTTTACTCCACCTCATTAATATGACAGTTGTCAATTTTCAAAACCTTGCCAAAATGTGTTTTCATACCTGTGATGCGGAATGACATTTCGGTGTGGTTTGAAAATTCTCAGCATGGCGTGCATGAGGTGGGGTAATAACAAGTCTATGCTGACAATTTGGTTGTTGTTTTATGTGAAATGCAAGCAGAAGGCCCAGAGGGTCCTGTGCTTCCATGGCAGCATGCATGTAAGTATTTATGGAGGGATGGGACTGCAGGGCCAGTAGAGCCCTGTGCTCCAACAGGGAAATGAGGATACATTATAGTATCTTAATAAGTAAGGACATTCTTTGCAAAAAACTCCATTAATGCCCCAGTTAGGGTAATTAATGCCACAAAAGTAGGGAAATGTGGCATTAGGGTTTCCTACCCTAATGCCCACTCCCCACTCCCCATACAGCAAAAGGAAAAACATTAGGGTTTTGGTTCTCTGGAGTCTTGGTGAATCAGTGGTGGAGTCTTCTTTGGGAATTGTCAATCCTAATGCTCCACCTCCCCTGGTGGGCACTGCCTGAAAAAAGGAGATCATGTGTGACACTGTTTTCTCACAGAATGGGGTGGGCATTGGGGTTGACAACTCCCCTACATGTGTGGTGATATGTTACCCTAACTGGTGCATTAAAGCAGTTTTTTTTTCAAAAAAAAAAATATATATATATATATATATTATGGTAGCACAGTAGTGCTACCAAAGTTAGGGTTAGGAGCCATTTCTATGTTAAACCCCAAAACTTTGCACCTTAATAACTTTGCAACTATTTGATGGATTTGCCTGAAATTTGGAATTTATGATCAAGACCCATAGTCCTTGGGGCCTGCCAATTTTGTACTGATCGGATATACGGGTATGGGTTATTAAAGCGTGATCTGTTACGCTACGTTCACGATTTTCTGGAATTCTGTATTCGGCGATGTACAGGTAAATGCAGTTTCGCATTGACCGGCCCAAAATCTTCAGGGGCGTGCAGGCAGGATCCCCGATGTGCCTTTCAAAGATTTCATGAAAAAATATTAAGCGGTTCAAAGTTATTCAAAAACAGTTTCCCATTATAAGTCAAAGGGAAAAAGTTAAAGGATTCGACAGTGTCGCAAATGCATTTTTACTTTCGCAAATGGGCCTGTTACTTTCATAAATCCACCATTTTGTTTTCTGTTGGTGATCAGAAAAATGGTTGGCATTTAAATTTGAGAACCTCTAAAGCGTTACTATGTGACAAGGCATCACGTGCTTGTACACCATTCCCGTGTATGCCACTGTGTGAACTACCCTTTCTGTTCTCATTCTTGGTTGTGTTGCCATGTGTGCACTGTTATCATTTCTGTTTGTGTTGCTGCTCCTGTTACTATGCCACAATACATCATGTGGTGGGGAGCGAGGTTACATTAACTATTTTCAATATCATTCTCAAAAAAAATTGGAGGAGCAAAAACTCTGTTTAATGCATTTGTTAGGGTTGTTCCACAGTGAGAAAAGTGAGGACATTCGGTGATAGGGTTGAAAATTGTAACTGTGAGTTCGCCCGTGAGCACCACACACACACACGGACAGACACACAGGGGTGTGTTGTGGCATGAGGTGTGACTGTCTGGCACATGTCTCTATAGGGCGATTGACTGACCATTAACACAATTCTTGGGAGTGACTTATCGCTATAATAATGGAACATGTTTTTAAACAGTTGTAAACCTTGTTCAATATATTGCCAACCTCTTCATGTATGGTAATAAAAGATTAACATAACGTTGTTAGGATGTTTGCAGCCAATGAGAAATGTCATTTTGTTGGACTCTGAAGTACACATAGTAGTGATTGAATGGTACAGGCATAGTCACAGCTGTGATCTGTTGGGTGCTGATGTGTGGCACCGTGGTACAGTAGTAATGACTGCTTAGGTACACGAAAAGTAAGTACATTGCTGAGTTTTTCACAGTGTTATGAATTCTGTCAAATGTGACATGCAATGTCTCACATCGTTGCATATGCTGTGATACTGACTGTATGTCATAGGTACCAAACAAATAGATGGAGGTATAGTTGTAGCAGTATTAGTAAACATTGATTTGTATGCTTAAGTCATAGACACTTATTTTTATGTCATAATGGTATTTAAAGTAAGGAGTCGACACAGGTGGTTATGGTTTCAAAAAATTTATTGCCAATTTGTCAAATGGAGAAAAGGTCCAATCAAAAGTTAAATTTTGTTAACAGAAGCAGTCTCACAATACAATCTTTGTATGTGTGCAATCATTACTTGTCAAATATGTAAATGTGTAAGAAGAATAATAACTGTATAATATGGATTGGAGTAAGTGTGTGATATTATATGAAACTAATCAGGTGTTGTGTGTTTTTAGTTATGCTTCAGTACTCACTTCTGTTTATGTGTGGAAGTAGTTTCTGGCATTCAACCTGGAATTCTAATAGCCAGGCTGAAACTGTGGCACTTCATAACATTTTTGCTATTGAATGTGAATGGAGTTTGTAAAAAAATTTACTTTTTAAAAAATGGTTGTATGTTGTAATTATGTGTAGTGCATTACTTGTGTGTAATGTTAATAAGGGAATGTCAGTCGGTTGTGAAGTGTGATTACACACATGACAGACAAGTGTTTTGTTGTAATTGTGTGACTGCTAATGTGGATGTTCCTGGGGTGGGCGAAAAACCATATGCTGACTGTATAAGTAGTACAGTTTACACAAATGTAAGTTTTGTGACATTTGATTGTTATTATTAAATAATATGTCACTGACTAGGTGCAAATGGAAAATTCCCACTCGACCCCTCAATTGAGGTGATCATAAATATTGTCAGGAACAGGTATGCAGTTTGTTGTGATCAGCAACAGTGCCTGATTTACAATTGTCAATATTTTTACATACGGTACAATTACTTATGTGACAAGTACAAAAAATAAAATGTTTTACATGAACAAATGACATGTTATCAATTCTTACATTGGCTTCTATGTAAATTCTTAACTTGTAAATACTAAAACTGTCAGGGAATGCATTTTTTAACGAACTTATGGTTAGTTAAATGTTGTTAGCATACTGCTGAATAATATCTAAAACATTCACTTGTACTGTAGTTCTACACTGCTATTTTTAGTTCAAGTATCAAACTAGTTATTAACAATGTACACTTTAAAACTGTCATGGAATGCATTTTTTAACAAACTTATGGTTAGTTAAATGTTGTTACTATACTGCTGAATAATATCTAAAACATTCACTTGTACTGTAGTGCTACACTGCTATTTTTAGTTCAAGTATCAAACTAGTTATTAACAATGTACACTTGAGAACAAATGTTTCTATTATGTACAAGTCATTTTAAACAGTTGTAAGAGTCACTAAATTAGATTCAGTAATTGGTTATTATTAACAGTTGTGTAACTCAGCTTCTTGCATTATCAATAAAGGTAGTTGTTTTTACATATGTACAATACTAGTACTACGCCTGAAAGCGTGATAGTTCTACACTGTTGCATGGTGATCGAATGATGTTCTCTATATGTGAAGAGTCACTAGACAAATTGAAGTGTTAAAAAGACTACTTGTGACAGAGTGGAATGTTTGTTGAATGTTATAAGGGTAGCTCAGTAATCTACGATAATAATTGAGAAGTTCTCTTTGCAAAGAGCAAGAGCTTATAAGTCATATAAATTTGTTGTTCTATATGAGTTGATACATGGATTTTTAAAGAGATGTACAGAGGAGGAGAGTAGTAAGTCCGCAGTTTTTAGATGCACAATCTTTTATAGACATGTAATCATGGTTTCTCTAGTGACTGTTAATATTGTTGGCGCCGATTGAAGCCACACTACAACAATTTTCATGTAGTCACTGATCTACACAAGATCTAACATGTCACAGTGTATGTAATGTCTGTATTAGAATTCCATTTTGTTGAAATTGTATTGTTTATTTACAGTTGTAAATTGTACAACATTGTAACGAGTTATGAATGTTTTTTTGGACAAAGTAGTCATCTTAAAATGCTACATGTTTTGTCCTATTCTTCTGAAATATGAAGGTTGTCATAATTCTTCAATATTAGAAGATATGCATTTTTCAAGTGACATGGCAGTCTCTGTTTGAAAGTCTGTCGTAGAGTCGTCACACTCTAACCATCCAGTTGTGCACCTTAGTAATGAGGTGTAATGCCCAGAATGCATGGATTGACCATGGTGATAGATTATACTGTGAGTGTCAAACAGTGATTGGTTGAAGACTATTCTACTAGCTGTGTAATCTGTGATAGGAGTATCAACTCTGAGCCCGTTGGGGTCAAATCTGTGCAACATATGCAACAGATATTGAGATGAAGTCCTTAGACGTATGGACTGAGTGCATCTGCCTCTGCACCTTCCACAGGCATGACTACATTCAGCATTAGTGAACAGCTGTTGAAATTTGACACTTTTGGCTTTAGGAACAAAGAGAGTTATCCACAGCATGTCTTGTGTGGTTTCACGCTGTGAATTGCCACATGAAACACATACATATTTTGTAACATATGTTACTGTGAAGTACTGCCGCATTGGGGTGCCATCTTCATCCAGGTTGTTTATGACAGCCATCATGAACTCAGTACTGTCTTGCTGTATGTCTGCAGCAAATGTACTACATCCAGCATTTGTAGATAACACTTGTTGTAGTGGTGTTAGTGAGTGTAAATTGTTAGAGTTGTCAGAAGTCATGTTGATAATCTGCTTCAAAGCATTTGATAGGGGATTGTCTTGTGAAGCAGATATTGCCTGCACAAACTGCGGCATGTGTAGAAAAACTTGCATAGCTGAGTTAGCATAGCAGTTTACTCTACTGCTGTTGTCAAACAGTGGTACAGCAGCTACACCAACTGATTTCTGATGAATTGTTGGTTGTGAATGTTTACTTGAGGTTGTGGTCTTTGCTGAACTCTTTTTTTAATCACTTTGGGAAGCTTGCTGCTGTTTGTTGCTCCGTCTAGCTGTGACTGGATTGTGTGAGACAGACAGATATGTGAGGCAGTGGTATTAAAGACATTTGTGGCTGATGTAGAGTCGTAACCTGTTGTACTCAAGAATACATCGGCTTGTCAGCTCGTATTTTCTGAGGTGCTATACTAATGATGTGCAATCCAGAAAGACTTCTATTGCGTGAAAGTGCAGCGTAGCTCATGCCATCCTTGAAAATGTCTGTACCTATGTCTACCATTGCTGAATCCAAACTCAATCCCTGAGATTTGTGAATGGAGACAGCATATGCAACACATAATGGGAACTGTTTCCTGTTTACGTAGATATCCTTAAAAACCTGGAATTTTACGCAGGTTCGATCTATGTGTACAGAGTGTTGCATGTTGTCAAACTGCACTACAAGTGTCTGAATAAATGTCTTCTGGACATTATAGACAAAGTCAGTGATGTTTCCCTTGGCACCGTTTACCATGCCTTGTTCTACATCTAGATTACGTGCATAGCATGATCGTGCATTCTTACAAAGTGTGAGAACAGCTTCTAGGCCAGCTGTTCATGAAACATCTGACTTCAGTTCACTTAGTCGTTCAGTCATCTTTGCTACTAGCTTTCAACTAAGAATAACGCCATCAACTGTATCAATTGCATGGAGAGTTACAATCTCTTGGTTCTCTCTTTGTAGCATTAGATTGTTGAATTCAGTGCATTTCTTTAGTCGTGGCATAAGACACACTATGTGTCTGGCAGTAGAGTATATATCGCTGAAGACATTACGTGCTGTTTCTATGCATGTACTATCTACTGTGATTTTCGATCATTTAACATACAAACATGTTCTGGTGATAGAGAACCTGCTGAGCTTCATCTAAAAGTGATTTGTAAGCTAGATCACCTGTTTGCGTCTCAGACAACTCAACAAAGGTAAATAATTCCCATATGTTATAGCCTGCAATGCAACCGAGGATATTCTTAGCTTGCTTGGCAGTCAGAGTTGTAATACATGCTCTGCATTGACTGTGCAAGTTGTGAAAGGTCTCCCAACACAAGTATACTTTTTTTGCCACCAAATGGCACTCCATTGTCAGTACCTAAGATCTGCTGTGAGCGTGAATGAATACAGGCTAGCATGACATTGGAGACCATGCTGATTTAATCAACAATGAGTAACTGCATCTTTGTGAACATGGAATGGAGCTGAGATACAACCTCGAATGACAGTTCACGATACTCTCCAGTTCTCCCATGTTTGACTGGCAACATAAAGAGACGGTGTAATGTTACTCCACCAATGTTGTATGCTGCTAGTCCTGTGGGAGCAGTCACAGCAACAGACATTGAAGAGCCTGTCACACTCCATACTTCTGCAGTGATGGCTTCAATCAGGAAACTCTTTCCTGTGCCAGCTGAACCACTAACAAACATTAGTAGTGGTTTGTACTGAGTGCAGCTACATTGTTTTGTTTCATGTAGTATACCATGTTGTACAGCTTCAACCACTTGGGAGTGAACTGTATGCTGCAGCTGATTTAGTCTTTCTCTTCGTCAGCTGGGTTGACCATAGAGGTGTGCCATGTTGCATGGCTGTCTCAATTTCTGAGATTAACAGTTCTGGGGCATTTAAGGGCAGAGGGTGACCTAGAACACCTTGTCCTTCTGGATCAAGGTTGTCTTGTGAACTAACTGGAGTGTCTTCCTGAAGTTGCTTCTCTGCCTGCTCGAGCTGTTCTTTCTCAGCTTTTAGTCTTTGTATATATGTTTGTGAGTACTCAGTTTGGAAATTCTCGTAAGTGAGATTGAACTGTTCTTTGAATGTGTCAGAGTCACCTTTTAATTCAGACTCACTCCTCCAGGGTCTAAATAGGAATAGGAGAGCAAAGTAGTAATGTTCTGTGCTCTGATGTGCCTAGATACAGTTTGCAGTGATTTATAAGCCATGGCTTGTTCCTCTTCTAAGACACCCATCTAGTCCATTGACCTTGTAAATGTGTCATGTTGAGTCATGTGCTGCACCTGTCTTGTAGTCATACCACTTAGCCACCTCAAACAGACACATATCATTCATCTCGTTGTGTCTACGTGGGTAGTATGTGTCTATCAGGTTATTCTTCAAGATATGTTTTTGAAGAAGGTGTATTGACAACAAAGCTCCTCAATTCGGCATGAGGAATTAGTACCGCTTCCATTTGTCTTTGTAGTTTACACTGAGGAAGCGTGCAGCGTCCAGACTTCCCGTACAGATGTGTACCCATTAACCGGTCACTGGCTTCGTAAGCTCCACATTCTCTGTGTGAAAGTCTTCCAACCCAATGACGACAGCTGAGATGTCAGGCTTTTGCTTGAAGTGGCAATATCTTCCCAAAGATCTTGCAAGCTAGTCTGTTCATGTTTGGTTATGTACGAAGTGACGTAGCGAACCAGGGCCAGTGAGTTGTCAGCCACAAACTGAACATCTATGTTTGCTTGCCACATTAGGAGAAGAGTTGGGTTGTAGTCATTGATGTACACCTCTTTTTCATGCCTGGGTAGCTCGTATACCCTCTTGGTTGATTTTGCCTTCAAGTGGTGTCGCATTGCTGAGAAAAGGTCATTCATGGCACCATTCTGACAAAGTCTTCTAGGAAATCCAAAGCGACATTGCGTGTATCAATTAGATTTGTTCTTTACTGCTCGCCGGCAATATTTTGCGCAAATATGTGGCTGGAACTTTTGAACCAACTTCCATAGTGTAGGACTGTCATACTTGTCTGGAATGTGACAAGTGATATATTTTTTTATGAATGATAGCACTTCTGCTGCTTCTTGTTCACCAATGCGTGACGCATCCTTGATCCACAATAACATATGGATATGAGGGCACCTGTGCTTGATATTCTGTCCTCCAAAAGTAGTGTTCTACAATGCCTAGAGGAGGATTGTCCTTTGACAAGATGAAGTGAGAATGTCATGGAACCGCTTGGCAAAATGTCTTGTGACAGACACAGGATCAAGTGAACACATTTCTCCGACAGTCATTGATGAGATGCCTTTGACATCGGAATTTGCCCACTTCAACAGTTCAATGAGTTCGTCCCAGGCATATTCAGCACAACTAAGTGTGACAAACCATGTGGCTGTGCCATACTCTCGTAGCATTGTCATCACTTCCGAGTGTCTGCGATACCAATATTCTTTGGTGCCACGTAGACTTGAAAGTATGGAAGACAGATTCACTTGCACATTTTCATCTTTCTGTTTTAATTTCTCCAGAAATTGAGCAGCTGTAATTCCATCTAGTGGAGTTGTTAGCCGAATGGTATGTGCTATAGACGCAGATAGAATGCTAAGCTCACTTTCCCAGAGCAGATGAAACAGGTACTGTATGTTACGTCTGAATTTGCCATCTTTGCTCAGGACACGGCTAGTGCGGTACTCAGCACCCTGTACCCGTACTTCTCTTTCATCTAGGCATCCGCCTGACCCTTTTGGAAATAGGTCTGGGAAGCAGCATGCTTCTAGTGTTGCCTCCCAAATGCTGACAGGCTCACCTTCCACCTGCTTCATTTGATAGAGATCAATGTTGTCTCCTAATGGATCTCTGCCATGTAGTGGGTGAATTGTGTACTGTTCATACACATTGTCACTTGTCTGTGTAGTGACTTTCTCAATGATTGACTTACTTTTTCTAATAGATCATGTTGCACAGAGAGACTGGCCATCTGATCTATGTCAAGTCTATATAAAGGAATTGTTCATCTTTAAATAAGCCAGAGCAAGCTTTACCTTTTGCACATTGACAACATCTTGCCAGATGACCTTGGCCTTTGTAGGCACACCATTTACTAGAATGACCAAGCTATTTTCTGTTGAGATAGCTTGAACATTTTCCTGTAGAGGAAGTGGTAGATACATCACAGAATCCTTTAGAGATCTAACAAGCTCTTTCTGTGGAATCTTCCGTGTCTTTGTGTTCAGACGTAGAATCGTTTGGAATGGTTTCATTGTCTGAATTAGAATACGTTCAAACATATTCAATGTTGAAATCTCAGTTGGTGTAACATCTGTTTCCATGTTGTTTAGCACTGACCTTTCTGGCAAAGTGTTGCACTTCAGTTTTGAAAAACAGTGTTTGCATAGCACAATGGTGTCTTGTGGATGAAAGTCAGATTTCAGGAGCAAGAATGCTGTGAGGCGGAACCACATGTCATTGTATGGTGACCAGGTTTCTAGGTTGACTGTGACAGTTTGTTTTGTGTAGCACAAACGGTTGCATGACACACATACAGAATCAAACTTCTGATACTTTGCAATCTCAAACTTAACAATTTCCTTCCCGTACTGTTTCAGAATGTCATTTTCTAACACTGAAACAGATTTTTCTGTTGAAGCGTGACACTGGAAATTACTTGTTTCTGGTTCAGAAGGAATGTGTTGCAGTTTTTTTAGGAAAGTGATGGCACCCTGCATGTCACCTGACTGCAATAAGTCATTTAAACAAGTGTACTGATGTACAGCTCGCTGTACTTCATATACTCTGTAGACAAAGTTTCGCATGCCTGTTTGATGTACTGCGAGCATCCGCATGTTGTGAAAAAAACTATCACAAACACCAGTATTGAGACATGCAAGTGAGTGACCCATGAGTCGGTATGTGGCCAGATTTCACAATGGTCAATTTCTGTAAATAGTTTATGTCTCTCTTTGCGATCTGTTATTATGAATAGGTTAACAAAGTGTTCTACTTTTTGAAATGATGATTGCCTACGGTTGCAGGTAGCATCACATGACCATGTAAGGCAGTGCCATTTATTGAAGACTATGGTTGGACCACAGTCATCATCAGTATCCAATTGATTGTCATCAGAGATACTGAGGACATTTTTTAGTTGGCCGGACTCATCAATATTGAACGTCTGTTGTTTCGTAAAGTCATGATAAGACTCTTCCCAGAAATATGCTTCTGAGTGCTGTGTGTGCAGCCACTGTCCTGTGAAGACATGGCAGAAGTTGTCAATAGTCAAACAAGGATACTGTTGAAGCCTTTTTTTAATGTCATATACAAGTTTCCTGAATTATTCAAGGACATGAGACATCTTACGTCACAATCGTTGTAGTACAAACAGTGCTCTGTTGACAAAAGTCTGTACTTTCAGACGTAAATTCATCAGAGAAAGGTGACTCTTGCTCTTTTGCGGGTGTGCCATAGCACAGCAGTGATAAGTCTTCGATCTTAGCTTTACTTGTTAGTGATCGAATACTTTCTTTTCTGAGTTGTAAGTCACAATTTTTGTATTTTATGGTGTTGTTTTGAGCGTCTGTTGATGGTTACACTCAAAATAGTTGTGTTTCGTCTTAGAGATCGACACAACATTTGTGATGCTATACATTTTGGTTTTTTTGTAATGGATTTTTGTTTCTTTGTGCAGTGACTTGATGTAGGGGTCACTGTTGCAGTAAAGGTCTGTCGATGTTCATTTTTTTGGGTGCCTTTACTGTTTTGTTTGTTGCCCTTATACAACAGTGTAGTACTATTATACCGCTCTCGTTTTGAGACACACCTACATCTGTATTTAGTTGGCATTTTTGGGTATTATGGTTGACAGTGACAGTAAGCAATCTTACAGAAGTATCAGGCACCTGTATGAGAGAGAAAAAAAAGTTTTTAGAATAGGCTTCAGTAAGTTTCTTATAACAATGTGTATTAATAGAATAGTACGCTAAGAATGTTCACAATTTGGTGAAAAGATAAGTAAATGATAGCTGTTATGAATGTGCATTGCGCAGCTGCTACGTAATATCAGAAATTTGTTCATTCTCAATATTTTTGTGGACATTTTAAAGATTTTTTCTTCACATGTGTTCTTATGATTATGCTAGCTGTTATTTTTTACCTGTGTACGAACATGTGTTTTATACCGTGTAACGTGTCATGGGATAGTCAGTATGATGATTAACTATATGGTAGAGCAAAAATTTGAGAGTGACAGTGTGCATTACCAAATGTGTAACAATTAGTATGTTTACAATTAGGGGGAGGACATGCCACTATTACTGTTGTGTGAGTGTGTGTGCCACAGTTGGTAGGTATGCTTGCATGTTAGCAAAATTTCAATATCATTGCTGCATTTTACCAACATTGTGTTTTTTGTACTCCTGTGTATTGCCATTGGAGCTGTGATTTTTCACAACATGGAAAAAAATGTTTTCCTGTACATGTACTGTGCAATGATGCAGTTCATTGCTGAAATAACTATGTGGACCACAGTCACAAAATTACCGTGGCTGTGTTTCTGAACAGATAACTTAAATTGAATATGTTGAAAAATGTGTGTGAGAATTCTGAAATATTTCTGATTTACAAGCTTGCGCATTGCAGTTCACAGGTACACTAGTAACTTTGTGTTGTGTCATACTTTTCAGTTGAGACTTTACTATTTTGCTTTCAACCCACAACATTGTGAATAGTGTAGATTTCATTAGTCACATCTTAACAATACTGTGCTTTTGCTTATGTGCTGCGTTTTGGATGAGTTGATGTGAGAAATGACTATATCGTAGAAATTTTAAACATAAGAGTGTAATGTTATGAGCAGAGGTCATACAATGGATATATGAGGACATTTGAGTGTAAAAATTACAACAAATTAGTGTTTTGCAAGTCTGCGTTGCACAGTTTTTATGCACGCGTGGAACATTGTAAATCTAAAATATCTGCACTGCACTGAGTTTGAGGCAGCTATGCAGCAGATTATGTGTTTAAAATTGATAATTAAGTTATTTTTCCATAGAATGTGAAATTGTGTCAATATCTAGACAGTCTTGGAAAATTACTTTAGTGAACACCAGGCTTTAGAAAAAATACTTTCGTGCATTCAAAGTGTATAAATTGTACTTTCGTGCATCGACACTATGGTCAAGAGCCTACTGTAGAAGTTCGACACTTTCGCAAATGTTACTTTCGTGCTATTGAAAGTGTCGCAAATGTACTTTCGTGCATTCGAAAGTAAAGTTAATGTAATACTTGGGAGTGGCTGAAACATTCATTATTGAATCATTAAATAGTCTGTTTGAGTGACAGCTAGCTCTACCAATGAAATTAAAGATTTGTCAGGCCACTTCTGAGAACGAATCAGAGATGGACAACACTGAAGAAGAAGTAAACAAGATCCATTTTGAAAATTGCTGAGAAAAAAGCAGTTGAAACTGTAAGTACAGTCTATCTTCACATGATATTTTCTAGTATTTTAAAACTTATTAAGATTGTACATACTATTAATCAAAACTTTTTTGTGTTTAATCTCATAATGTTAATTGTTATTGTGTATACTATATTCTTAAGAGAAAATAGTTTAAAGTAAGAAAGCATTTTAGTACTAACTTGTACAGATACAGCTGCAAGTGGAGGGAGATAGGAAGGTGCATGTGAGTTGCATGACAAAATGGAACCAATCAGACTTGTTTCAGATGTTGTAATTGTTTAAAACTACCTATAAAAGGATGCATTTTTCAGTTCTCAGTGGTTTCAGATTTTGCAGGAGCATAGTCTAGTAATACTGAATGCATGAGTTACATTGGTTCATGAAGCCACAGCAGGAGTGAATGTTTTTTATTTGTGTGTTTTGTCTGAATGCACTGAAGCTAGCTTGAAATAAGGAGGAAAACTATCAGTTTGATTTTCAGTGCTGTCTGGTCACTGCAGGGTGAACAGTCCCTTTCTTATTAGCTTTCTGTAGAGTTCTGAGTAAAAAAAACTTAGAATGGCAGAAAATAGCAAAAGGATTTTGTGGATAGTTGGAAGCAGTTACATAAGACGAGCAGCTGAGTTTACAGTTCATAGTGATTTTGGGAGGGACCTGCAGCTCCCGAATTGCTATGTAAGATGGTTTGGTCGTGGTGGAATGAGATGGGAACATCTTATGCCAACCATGCACAGACTTTTGAGAACTCACTCTCCTCCTGACATACTGCTAATACATCTTGGAGGCAATGATTTGGGCTCAAAACGCTGGGTAGATTTAGTAACAGAGGCAAAGTGGACCTTGCTTCTATTATGTCTATGTTGCCTGCCTGTATTATCATATTTTCCAGATATTACAGGCGTGAGAGTCTGGCAAGCAGAGCATCATATGTATCTGATTGACAGAGCTACTGAGAAAAGTAAATGTACAGATTACTGCTTTTCTACACATGCATGGAATGCATACTATACGTCACCCCGAAATTAAATACTGTAATGATTGGCTATTCCTACCAGATGGTGTACATTTCTCGCATGCTGGCAATTGTCATTTTGTGGGAGACCTTCAAGATGGAATCCTGAAAGTCCTTTAAGATTGTGAGACTGTTTGAGGAAATATTACAGAATACACAAAGGTTCTTTTCAGAACCATATTAATGTGGTCAAAAAATAGATCAAGTGCATGCATCACTCATATATGATACATATATGGGTTTTGCCATATTACAATAGTGGACCAGCAATAGTAATTTTTCTGCTTCTGTCTGTTCACAATTGTATGATATTGTTATGTGTCAACATTGGTAAATAGTTTGAGTATGTTAAATAGGTGTACCATTTACTTGGCCTTAGAGTATTGTAGCTGTACCAACAGGGCTAGAAATAATTTTTGACTTGCCTGTCTGAGGGACAAGGTATACATAAATTTTGCCGTCCCACAAAATTTTGGCTGTCCACACTATTTTACATGATTTTTTTCCACTGTCTGTTCCCCTTATGCACAACTGCTTTGTTTTGAATTTTTTACCTTATTTTAATAATCCACTGCAGGGTGTGGGTTATGGTGGGATTTACCAACTTCTGCTGTGAAGTCAAGTCACTGGGACTTCGTCCTCATGACCAAACTATACCAGAAGTAGGTAATTCCCACTATAATCAACACACTACTGTGGATTATTGGTTCAATGAATAAGCAAGTACCCAGTGCCCCATTCCTTCAAGCTGTAGGTAAGAAGCAGGACCTCACAAGAAACAAGATGTTGCATCTCAGCTGGGTATCCTGGATAAACTAAAACTAAAATAAACAATGAAGAACGTTTTGAGCTCTCCAAAGAGTACTGTACTTTTTATCAGATTTTATTCTCCACAGTAACCTGGCTGCCATGGTGAAGTGGTGTCTGTAACTTCTCTGCATCCTCTGCTGTACTAATGCTTCAATGTTTTTGGGAGTTAGGCAGGTTGTGGAGAATATATCCTTCCCTGGTTTAGTGTTGAAGGATGTTTGCTTGATGATAACTCTTTCCCACATATACCCTGTAACCTGTCAAAGTTATGATTTCTTTCTCAGAATGTAAAGTGCATATGTGAATAAATGTGCACTACATTCTGGGGAAAAACAATCATGATGTGGCAGGCTACAAATAAGGTTTGCAATAAGTGAACACTGCCAACATCCTGAACACTAGAGCATGAAGGATATATTAAATCCCACCGCTCACATTTTGTATTTGCTAACTAGTCCTCATGAAGTTCACCTGTGGGGTTTAGGCTTTCGCAGCATATTTACATGACCTGTGCCCTTTCCTTGCTGCTTGGCCGGATTGACCTGCTCATCACATTTTGGTATCGTGCGTGATTTACCTACATGGCGCAGACCTACGAGGGAGCTAGTAGGAGCGCCCTAACTTGCTGCCTTTAAAGTGGCAGGTGCCAATTAGCAAAACAGAAGCGCAGATTAGCGTCAAGCGCCCCTGTTTTCGAGCCCTGTGGTGCATCTTCAGATCATGAGGTCCTGCGACATCCTTTTCTAAACAGAGCACTGTGGTTGGGTCCTAGCACCCTAGCATAGGTGTAGCAAAGTTATAAAAGCAGAACTGCCTGTCCAAAGGACGAGGCCAAAATAAAGCATGTCCCGATGAAAAAAGCGGCTGTCCGAGCCGGTGGAGATCAAGGTTATTCGAGCCTATGTACCAACATGGTATGTGTGCAACTTCAATAAAGACAGTGGTACTGTAAAATGTATCTGTTTCTTTTACTGGTATGTCAGGATATAGATGTATTTTTAATGTTACAGAAATGGTGCAGTTATTAGTATATGGGCTACAATGAATGCACAACTACGTTATCATGCACTTTTACTTTCAATTACTTTGTTAGCAGTCTTCACATTTATTAAGTGCATTCATAGGTCTGTTTACAGTTCTGTGATGTGTGGTTAATCTCTGTTTAACATCACATTACAATGTTGTGTGAATACTTCAGTGTAGTACCGATGGATATGTCATGGTGTGCCCAATGTGATGTTCAATGCAGTACCTCTGACCCACGAGACTAGAGAGTATAGCATGTTAGTCTAGTAGCAGTTGTTTTTACCATCAAGGTGGCTGAATCCTTTTTAGTCCTATATTATGGTACTGATCTGTGTTTCTGCCATATTGAAGGACAGGTGCTCTTTGGTTTAATTTAATTAGTATTGTATAGAATTTGTTTAAGAAATAGATTAATATTGTTACATGATACTAATGTAGATATTTCTTTGTGTTTGTATTTCAGAACTAGTAAGACTTACAAAATAAAATGAGCGTGGACTTGCAAGAGGTGTGCACTGCTTGAAGCAGTCAAGGCAGAGGAAACACTAGAGTACTGATGAGGAGTACAAATCGAAAACTGGATTCAATGTGGGCGCATTAACAGTTATTTGTACATCGCACTTAGGTTAAAAATAAGTCGGTCGTACAACTGAAAAGAAGTGGAGAGCTGTTGCATGGCGCTTTTATGTGTTAGAACAGCCGGAGGTGATACGGACAACGTACATTGCTGGTACCACCTACGCTCATGAGCTTTTGGAGGCTGCTGGGAAGCCAGCTGCAGGGCGCATTACTCACCGTAAGTAAATCAGCACATTTTCCTGTGGTTGTCAATGTTTTCCAGACTTAGTAAAACATTGTATAGTGCAGACCAGATATTCAAAGGGGTTGCTCCATGCGCAACAGGGCTGCGCGTAGCAAGTCTACATTGCGCCATTCTGTGGAAATATTCAGCAGGAAGCAGTTCGCCGCGACAGCAGGTTGCGCAAGAGCAATGGAAATGAATGCATGCTCGTAATATGTCTATTTAAAACATTTGTTTTGAGATGAATATTATATGCTATCATAGGCACAAGCCCTCTGGTGTGCAAAATACTTGCTCAGGAGTGTGTCCAGGGTGACATTCAAAGGAGTTGTGGTATTGAGGAACTACTTTGAATATCACCCTAAGCTCATCCACTGTGCATGGTGCAGTGGAAACCGCAGCAGCGCAGTTGAGAAACTGCAGCATTCTCATTTGTAGTCCAGCAATCCCTGATATTCAAAAGGTAATATGCAAATGTGGTTGTAATTCAGGTAGCAATGGGGGGCCATTCACATCTGATTATGGCCCTATTTGCATCCCATTAGCATGCAGGTGTGGTGATCTCCGAATTGGCGCTTGGGTCCTTACCAGGTAGCAGCCGTTGGGGAAAAGGACGCCTCGCAAGTTGGATTGCAGCAAAGAGCGTAACCCCCCACTGGCCCGATTGCAGGCATACTGTTAATACCCTCCCCTCACTAGCCCAGTTGGGGAAGCAATGTTCTCCCTGCTCAACACAGACGTGGAGGTCCAGGGACCAATACACAATCATGGGGTATTAAGTAATTAAACACCCCCACCTCCCGATCATATCCTGAAAACCAATTGTGGATGTAGTTGCAACCCACCCCAACAAAAGACATGAGGTAGTTGGGGCAGACATTCTGCCTCGTGATTGCCTTTGATGAGGGGTGTAGAGTGATATCTTCAAGCATAACACATTGCGAATGTTACTCATTTTCTTAATTCACTAAAGCTTCCTGTTTCACATTGTGAGGGATGTAACACATTCAGTGTTAACATTTTTTTTTTGCAAACTCTATAGTAAATGATGCTAAATATATCAATTTGATACATTGCAGACTTTATGAACTAAATGCAAAACATTTTAACAGTGTTGTGGGCTTCAATTTAAAAATTAGATTAAGGTTCACGCTTTGCCCATTCTTTCAACATTTTTGAGAAGCAATGTAACACATTTGGGGAACAAACAGTTGAGACGTATGAGACAGAGTGTTGAGGGCACAGGTGGCAGCTGCTGTGTTGCATCCTAGCAATGCAGCAGCTCACTTGTGGGTGGTCCCTCAACTTGATCCTTTTTTCTCAAAGTTGTGCAGGATATGCAGTTGGTTGCGCCTGCATCAACTCTGCACAGCTCGTGCTGGATATCTGGCATGGTTTTTGCATCGCATCTTATAATAGTGACTTAATTATGTTTAAAGTAGTGATGTGTGTTGGAGAGCTTGAAACACGGGTAAAAAGCTATTTGGTTTAAAAGTATCATTAAACTTATCTTGATAGTGTAACGATGAAAAGTATTTATTATACTGTTACTGTCAAGGTACTTTTTTTCATCACTGAATACATGACTACACATTATAGGTCAGACATGGTAGTAAAAAATTTCACACTTGATGAGGATGTATTTCAATTCTATGGTATAATAGTGTCAACAATAATGCAAAAGTATGTACATACAGAATATTTCTGAGTAGTGAAAAGAAAATCTAAGAGTAGCATTCTAAGCCACAGCTAACTATACATTTTTTTATGTTGTAGTTTATTAGATAATATAGATAGTCAAGTATGACATAGAGAGAAATAAGATACTAAATAGTTTAGCATCATACTTAAAACTATTATCATAACTTTTAAATGAATGCAGTTTCGATATTTCATTAGATAAGAAATATTTGAAGTGAAATATTTTAAAGTTGTAATTGTTGAATTGTGTTATATATTCATCATAATCCTTTTTTTAATTTTTGTAGGCGTGAGGCGACTGAGAAGGTGGGCATAGGCCATTGTCACAGTTATCAGATGCAACGGTTTCACGCATTTGAAATGTTGTCAGTTCATGAAGGAATGCTGTCATCCTTGAGAGGCTGGACAAACCAGTCTCTCTTGGATGCACAGCAGCAGACTGTCAACCTCGTGGCTTGAGCCGGTCAGAGCAGGGTGATGGTGTTGCTGTAAGTAGCAATGCTTCACCTCCACGGCTACCATCTGTTCCTCGCAGCTTCCCTGGGTAAAACTGGCTACCCTCATAGCGTCCAGTATCTCCCGAGGGGCAACAGTTTCCACTTTTTGCGCCCACACTAATCCAGTTCAGCCTGGATTGCTCGGCAGTGCATACACTCTCTCGCAAGTGTTCAATCAAACTAAAGAACATATTGACAATATATTTATATATGTTTTTATTTATATAAAGAAAAAATATTTTTATTTAATTTTATTTGTGTATGATGTAATACACATTTTATATGGTTTTTTGTATGTATATATTGTTGTAAAAATCTATTTTGTATTTATTAATAAAAAAAAATTTTGTTTGTTATTTTTTATATTGAAATTATTTTATAGTAAAAAGTTGAACTATACCTTCTTGTTTGGTGTGTTATTGTTATTAAAGAGATAAAGTGTGACATCTTAAGCCCCAATTATTTTTAGCTAATTGTCATAACCATATCATCTTAATATTGGGTATGTGGTAGTATTGTAATCTCACATAAAGATAGTTCGTAGAAAGGTCATACAAATGTTCAAGGGAGTGAGGAGGCCAGACGGTAGAGACAATAGGCCACAGTTGTTCCCAGCCAGTATCTCTTTATGTAGTCATATTAGCTCTTCATAAAATTTCTATCCAGCTGAGTTTTAAAAGCATCTTTGATTTAGACAAATAACTGGACAAGGGAGTTTAGTCCCATGTACACCAGTCTCTGTGTGACAAATGCCTTCTCTATTAGTATTATACTTTGTGGGCCAGATATTCAAAAAGGTTTCACCATGTGTAATAGGGCTCGTGCCTCAAATTCCAAACTTGTTCGATTCTGCGATATTCAGCAGGAGGCAGTTCCGCCACAGAAAACATGCTGAGTAACGGTGTGCTAAATGCAATGAATGCCGCCGAACTGCAGGGAGGAACCATGATAAACTGCACAGCCTGATATTCAGCAAGTTGTGCAGAGTTGGGGAAGCGCAACTCTACCTGCACCCGCACAACTTTGAGCCAAAAAAAAATGCCTGTTGATTATCACCACAGGTGAGCTGCTGCATTGCATGGCACAACACAGCAGCTGACACCTGTGGCTGGCCCTCAACCCACTCCATATGCCTGCAGCCTGATCATTGGCAAGAGTGACAATCCTCAACACCACTCCCCTACTGGCCCTATTGCTGGGCAACAGAGCAGAAATGTTCTCCACCAGCCTGATCCACGGGCTGCTTTAGTTTAAAAACAACCCCGTATCACATCCCTGGTGGTTCAGTGGACTGAAAAGCCTGATTGCAGGCTGTATCAGTGTAAAAACATCCCCCTCCTGCCGAACATAGCCCTGGTGGTGTAGTGGACTGAAACTCCTGTCTGCTGGATGTAAGCAGTAAAGCTGCCCCCTCAACATAGCCGCCCTGGTGGTCTCAGTGACCAGTACCCCGCTCATGGGATGTAAGCAGTAAACCCCTCAGAACATAGCCCTGTGGTCCAGTGGACCGAAACTCCTGTTCTTGGATGTGCAGTAACCTCTCAACATAGCCCTGGTGGTCCAGTATATGTATCTCAGTACAACAAACCTCTTCCACCGCTGTTCACATGATTGATGGTACCACCTCAGTTGGTAGTGGAAGCACTCTATGAAATCTCTTAAGTTACTATAGTAGCATATCCATTTGTTCAGTACATGAACTATTGTGCCTATGTCATGTCATATTGTCTTTTTGTTATGCACATTTTTTTATTAACATATGTGCTCACAAACAAAATGAGTAAGACACTTTAATATAAAAACTACTACATGGAACGGGAATGACAAATTACAATTAATAAAGTAATAAGACAATGACAGTAAATGCAACCACAACAGTTGAAATATTTCTGATATTGGAACATTGTTTTATATGTATGTGCACTATTCTTTGAACTATAAATCATGTAGTATGTGAGTGATAGTTCTGAAAGACAGGATATTCAGGCAAAAACCTCTAAATGCATCAGTTAGGTTGTTCCACAGTGACAAAGTGAGGAAATTGCTGTTAGGGTTTGAAACCCTAACTCGACGTCACCCCCCCAGCACCACATACACACAGACACACACACATTTAAGTATGGGGAGGACCAAGTCAACACAACTAATGACAGACATCCAGCATCAGGTGACAGAAATAACAAACAATTGTTTAAATGTACTCACGAGACATCCCCACCCACCTGACTCAGGTACTGCATGCTCTGTGGAGATCAACAGCAAAACTGAGGCCATGTACACCAAACATACACATCCCTGATTGCAGCTGCACACAATGTATCACACTTAGTAGTTGTATGGCCTTACCTACTGATGCCTCAAACCAGACCACACCACTTGTGGTGGGCCACCTGAGCAATAGAGTTCAGCAAAACCAAGGAGTTGTACAGGTATAATATCTCTGATTATAACAAGGGTTTGAGAAATGCAGCTTTCAATTGACTGTAAACATTGTAACAGTCTTGTTTAGTTTTATTAACATACATGTAGAGCCCAACCATATGATGAACATGGTTTAATGTTGTTTAAAAACAGTTTTATTATGATACCAATAAGCCACTCCAGGTATTATGTTAATGGTCAGTTTATCACTGTCTAGCGACATGTGCCACTCTGCTATGCCTCATTCAACATTAAACCTCTACAGGGTGATTAACAGACCATTTAACATAACTGTTGGTCATGCCTTATTGCTTAATTGTGTTTATGAGTAGATACTCTCCCTCTGCTAGCACTGCAGCAGCTTTGCAACATAGTGTCCCACCCAGTTACAGCATACACTGTCTAGTTACTGTAGAATGGCTGTGAATATGAGCTCATGAGATGAACAGTATAACTGATCATTACAGTCATCGAAACCCTAGTGTGATTATAACTGGCAGAGTCAGTGATAGAGGATAACCCTGCTGTCCTAGTACACTTACCCCATTGTGAGTTAAATCAATACTAAAAGACATTCTGTTTATATCTACACCATACCTACTTGATTCCTGTCGTACCACTATTAACATAGTTATCACTTTGATAGCATCAGTGACAGAAGTGTGGCAAACCCAAACAGTAGGCATACAGCCTGAGTATGAAACAACTGTTAAAAAAAAATCAGTGTCCATAAGTGGCATAGATCACTCATTGCAACAATAGTAAATGTATTACTATTTGAATAAGTTAGTCATCACAGATGCAATGAGATTGTCTTTATCAGGTACAACATACTCAGTAAGAGCCTACAGGAAAATCTATCCTATATACATCTCCGATACAGGTACATCATTGTTGGCTCAGTAGTGCTATGATATTTAGAAGTTGCTTGGCCTGATCCATGCAATTACAATATTCTTACAAAGAATACTTACCGCATCTTTAATTATTGAAACACACTGAAGGTCTATGTATGTACATCAGCAGTACACCTTCATCAGTAAGAATGCATCTGATACTGGCAGTACGAATTTCACAGCGTTGAACAGGCAATGCTTTTCCATACGTTTACATCAGCCTCTCTATGTTGAGTAAACCATTGCAGTAAATGTACTACTATGTAAATCACCTACTAAATGTATCACTACTTTTATCTTGAGCATGCTAGTGTCTTGTAGTTAATTTATGTGCTTCTTAATTAATGTATACTCACTAGTGTCAACCTTTCTACAACTGTCATCATGCACCTTCAGCATTTATATTGAATAACGGCACAGTACCAGTTGTGGTGTGGTGTGGGGCATTGGTAGGTAAGGCCATGCAACTACTAAGTGTGGTACGCTGTGCAGCTGCAATCAGGGATGTACGTTTGGTGTACATGGCCTCAGTTTTGCTGTTGATCTCCACTGAGCATGCAGTACCTGGTCAGGTGGGTGGGGATGTCTCGTGAGTACATTTAGACAATTGTTTGTTATTTCTGTTACCTGATGCTGGATGTCTGTCATTGGTTGTATTGACTTGGTCCTCCCCATACTTGAATGTGTGTGTGTGTCTGTGTGTGTGTGTGGTGCTGGGGGTGTCGGAGTTAGGGTTTTCAACCCTAACAGCAATTCTCACTTTGTCACTGTGGAACAACCCTAACTGATGCATTAAACGGAGTTTTTGCCATGAATTAATATATATATATATATATATATATATATATATATATATGCACACCTATAGTTAGGGTTGAGTAGGCAATTTAATGTTAAACTCACAATTTTGCATTTTAATAACTTTGCAGCAGTTCAACAGATTTGCACAAACTTTGGTATGCACTGTTCTATGGGATAGCTTTCCCAATGTGGCAAGATACTTTCTGGTCAGATGTGCAGTCTTTCAGTTATGGAGAGGTGAAAAAAAATATGTTTTCTCTCACTGACTTTGCTGGGATTTTTATTTGAACTTGCTTATAGCGCTGACTGCTTGTTTGTTTGGTCTGAAATGTTCAGGGTAGAAAGGGACTACCACACATATGTGCCTTTTACCAGTCAGGTGAAAAAATAATACGTTTTTAAGTTATCACAATTTAAAAAGTTGAAAAAATTGTTTCTCAGCACGCTCAGCAAGCACTACAACATAGCTGAATTTCTGCAAATCGCCATCATCAGGTATCAGCTTTTTTAATTTTAAATCAACTTTCTTGAAGCCTCCCCAAGGAAGCATATGCCTTACAACTAGTCTTACAAACATGGTGATGCTGGGTCCTGCAACTGAATCAACATTTTCAACATTCTCATCTGACCACTCTTAAAGCAACTGCACTTGTGGACTTTAAAGAACAAAGGAATTTTAACACATTTTGTGACTGAATCAACATTTTTGTCTGACCTTTTCCAAAGGTATTGTACTTGTCTCTGAGGACTTTGAAGATCAAAGGAAACATACAGACAAAAGGATTTCACACATTGCATATGCTGACTGTCTGACCTACTCCCAAGGTATTGTACTTATCTCTGAGGACTTTGAAGAACAAAGAAACATATAGACAAAAGATTTTACACATTGCATATGCCCAGGCCACAGTTTATCACCTTTCAGGAACTTTAACATATTATGTGATCCTGGATCTCAACAGTACTATAGTACTTCTCTTAAACCCTCTGGCACCAAACCCTCCCAGTCTTTTTTTTTTTTCATTTTTCTCTGTACTTCGCCATAGTGCTTAGCTATCCACCTTAGCCCACTAAAATCCGTACCCCACCACCCTCCTATTGCTCACCACCCCCGGCTGCCTAGCCCACACTACTTCTCGGCTCTCTCCTGCCTCGCTAAAAAAATGCTTTGGCTTAGTCCCCACCACCTGTTCCTGCTCACACTCACCCTCACCCTCCTTTTCCCTTTATGCCAACTCCCCCCCTCCGCCTACCCTACCCCTCCACCTACTCTCATCTTTCTATACTACTACCCGAAACATTGTACCATGGCTTTTCCTCTGGAAGTCTTAAACAAACATCACCCAATTAATACCTGGGTGCAAAGAGCCATATTTCCTAATTGGAAACTGCCACATCATTATAACTCACAAACGATCACCCTCTACTGGGACTCCAGAAGACAATCCAAGCATCTTAAAAAATACAAGCAGAAACTCACTCCAACCTATTATGAACTACTTAATGGCATCGCTGAAACTCCTGCTCCTCCACTTTTAATATCTGGTGGGATACACCCAAACCCTGGTCCTGTTGCACTGAAGCCGACAAAAACAGGGAAAGTTGGTAGTGGTTCTCCATTATCACTCTAAATATCTGCAGCCTCTCAGAAATTGGCATCTCTTCAAACTCTCGCTGGACAAAAAAACCCTGATATACTAGCCATTGTGGAAACCTGGCTATCTCCCAGCACCCGATCATGCAGTCTCGCTTGAAGGCTACAATCTTTTCAGACTGCGATCGGCAAGCAAGAAAGGTGGGGGCTGTGCTATCTACATAAGGACAACCTCTCCTGTCAGCACGGCAGCTTCACCCCACAAATATGCAGATGCAACTCCTCCCTATCAAACTGCTTCTTGGTGCACAAAACAAAGTTCTCACAGTGGCCGAGTCTATATCCTCCAAAGACCACTGTGCCAGTATTAAGTCTGTACTTGATTTGTTAGTCTGCAGCCCTCTGAAAATGAGCTCCTCCTCGGGATTTCAACATAAACTGGCTCGCCTCTGACACTGGCTGTTACAAAGATGACATCCTAGCAGCAAACCTGACTCAGATGGTAACCTCCCCACCAGGAAAAATTACAAAACTGGTACAAGCACCCTTATTGACTGGGTTCTCACAAATCACCCTGACTGGATAAAAAACATTAAAGTCCTCCCTGACTCCCTCAGTGATCACTCCCCAGTGTCCTGTACCTGGTCTAATAAATTTCTCAAGTCAACCCCCAAAGTTATAACAAGCAGAGTATTGCCTTATGGGAATCTTATCAAGTTGAAAACCCATCTCCTACAACAGGACTGGATGCCAATCCTTGAATCAACTGATATTAATACCATACTAGAATACTTCATTAAATCTTTCAACTCTGCATGTGACTTATAAGCCCCAGTAAAAAAAACGTAAAATCAAAGCGCTATCAAATCCATGGATTACTGCCAAACTACTTGCCGAGCTCAAGGTTCGGGACCACCTCTGGGCAGTTGCCAGAGACACAGGCTCACCTCATGATACCTTAAAATACAAGCAGGCACGAAATAGATGTACCTCACAAATTAGGCAAATGAAGAGCGCCTATTTCAAAAATGCCCTTGAATCCACCTGGGGTGATGGAACAGCTTTTTGGGACAACATCCGAAACATAATGGGTAAACAATCAAAATCGTCACCTACCATTATGAAAGTTGATGGATCCACCACTCTTGGACCCAAAGTCTATTGCAGATGCGCTTAATAAGACATTCACAGACCTTAGTGGGTCCTCCCCAGATTTCTTCTCGGACTTACCTGTGCCTAGCCTAGTATCACAAAACACCCTCGTGACAAACCACAATTTTACTTCAAGAAAATAAAAGTGCATGAAGCACACAAGTACATAAGAAAGGCCTGCTCCAAATCCAGAACAAGTAGTGACACGCTAGATCTAAAATCCTGTCTCTCACCCTGGATGAAGTAATTCACCCTTGCAAAAATTCTTAATCTGTCACTTTGCCAAATCAATTTCCCAACAAATGGAAATCTGCCATAGATTCGCCAGTGCATAAAGGGGGACAAAACCTCAACAGGAAACTATCGACCAATATCAATACTCCCTCCCCTCCAAAGCACTTGAACGAATAGTGGCAGACCAACTCTCTGATTACCTGGACAAATACATCTACTCTGTAATCAACAGCACGGCTTTAGGAAAGGACATAGTACAACAACAGCCTTACTTGATTTCTCTGGAGAAGTCCACTCAGCCCTGGACAAAGGGTGCCAAACAGGTGCAGTCTTTATCGATCTTACAAAGCTTTCGACACAGTCCATCATGGCCTTACCTCCCTACTTTCTAGCCAAGGCCTGGCCGAAGGTCCTTGTGCTTGGGTAAAAGTTACCTGTCCAATCGGTCACAGGCTGTAAAATCTCTAATGAACTCTCCGACTTCAAACCAGTTCTCTGGGTGTACCACAGGGATCAATTCTTGGACCACTCCTCTTTAGCCTGTTCCTTAACTCCCCCAGATATCTGCCAGGAGAAAATAATCTTATATGCTGATGATGCTGTAATTCTCTCTTCCCACAAGGATCCAAACTCCCTATGAAAAAGCCTGCAACTTGCTTCTCTAGTGTTGAAAGGTGGTTCCTGGATAGTAAACTTGTGCTAAACCACAATAAAACAAAAGCCATGCTCTTCTCCAATCACCAAAACAAAAATAGGCATACTCCACTCACCATACAAACCTCTGTAGGAATTACACTGGACCAAGTAAATACTTTCAAATACCTTGGCATCACTTTTGACCAAGGCTCCTTCTGCAACCCATTGACAACACTGCGAAAACAGTGAACCAACGCCTTGAATACTATTCCGTAACCGTCAATTTCTAAATCAAGCGGCATTGAGAATAGCTATACAGAGTTCCATAATCTCAATCATTGACTATGGCCTTATTATTTATGGCTCAGCTACCTCCACTGCTCTAAGGCGTATCTCAATCACTCTAAATAAGGCCTGCTGGCTCCTCACGGGGGCTCAAAGACTGACTCACACGTGTGATCTGTACTATGAATCAGGCTGGTTGAACCTATCAAATTGTCTTATTTATCTCACCTGCACAATGGCAAAAAATCTATCTTGGGACTGACTCCATTATGTATTCAAAACCTACTCCGACTGAATCCTGGCTCACGACCCTCCACCTGATCTGAACACCAACCTTTCCTGGTTCTGAGATGCCGGACTGCACAGGGACAAAGATCTTTCGCATACAGGGCCCCGACATGGTTCAATGCACTTAGTCCACCTACTCTATCCTCAACCTCACTTGAAGCTTTCAAATCCATGCTCTATGCCCACCTCACCACCACTAGCAACTGTGATTGCGCTAGATAAAGACTACTTCTCCTCATTTCCATCCTCACATCTGAGGCCTCTTCCTCCCTGACTAATGAACCCTCTGGTACCTCTACTACTTCTTGGCTCCCACCCAAACTCACTCCCCCCCCTTTTTTCCTGTCCCCTCTCACTTACTCTCCTACTCACCACCTTTCCCTCCTCTCTAGCCTCCTTTCGGCACCTAATGATCACCCTCTCCCTGGAAGTTTCCTTAACCGCGAAATTGTCTACTCACTTGAACCTGTTATAGCTTGTTTTTCTATGAAACTTAAAAATGTTACTGCCTTAAACTGTTAATAGCAAATTTATGATGTAACTTTCCTGTCTGGTTTTACCTGTAATGTGTATTTGTGCTTTGTTAAATGTTCTTTGTGACGTGGAACCTTTGTAAAAGAGCCCTGGCTCAAAGGTATTAATTCCTAGACTAATAGACTAAACTAAACTAAGCTGTTTTAAACAAAGAAGGAATCCTGCTTCATATGGGAACATTCTTTCTTCATTAGGCTACCATCGTTTTCAATTTTGCCTGAAAAAGTCTAAATTGGAAACCTCCCAAAATGGCATTCCGAGGAAGAACCAACATATGTAGTTTGCTTATTGGGATCCCTTAGATGCATTCTGCACTTCAGTGCTTGACAAATGCCCTTAAAATGTTTTTTTTTTTTTTTACATTTAAATTCTCTGTTCGTATCGGCATCATATGAAGTAAGATCTTGACTCATATGCCAAGATAGGAACTAGGATCTTACTTTGTGCGATGAAACTCCTGGAATGTTTATTTTAAAAGAAAAAAATGTTCCTTCTGACATCAGGATACCCAGTCCCCATGTTGGCACTGGATGCCACTGTCCCCAACTGAATAAAACATCCTCCCACATTGCAAAATTGGGGTGCCCAATACCCATGTCAGCAGTACCCCCCAAGGTGGGATACTGGGGAGCACACTCCCAGTGTCCCCAGTGAATTGCAATTCCCGTAATATTGATTTTAAAAGAAAAAAACTTTCTGCCATCATCAGGGTGCTGAATTCCCATGTTGGCACTAGATGCCATTGTCCCCAACTGAATAAAACATTCCACCACATTGCCAACATTGGGGTGCCCAATCCCCATACTGGCAGTAGCTCCCACAAGGTGGGACACTGGGGAGCCCAATCCCACTGTCCCCAGTTATGTCATCCCCCAACACCACCAGTACTGTCAGACACTGGGGAGCCCACTCCCAGTGTCACAAAATCTTTACTTTTATATACCTGAAAAAAGGAAAACAGTCCCCAGAAGTATTTTTTTCACCCTGTAAATAAGAAAACAGTCCCTCATTGTCTCCTAATACCCTCTCCCCATCCTGACCCTCCCACTGAGCAACCTACCAGACCACACACCCCTTGTCCTATATTTACCACTGGATATCCTCTTCCGTCATCTTCGGTGGACCAGGACACATCTGCTCTCTTCAAAGCTGAACCATGAACTGAAACATCAAGGTAAGTGCTTGCTTACTTGCAAGGTAAGTAATGGCTGTCAATGGCATTTTGAACTTATGTTGATTTCTCATCCATTTTTCATTATTTTTGTTTACTAGTAACTCTACTGTGGATTCTGCAGTGCTATGCTTCATCCTGGTGGGCTTCTCTGTATGTATGTATTTTATATATATATATATATATATATATATATATATATATATATATAAATATATACATCTCTAGACAAAGAACATTATCACATAAGCACCAAGGCAAGGGTTACAACAAATATATATTTTATAACCAGGGAAAATACTGAGAATAAAGAGGGAGTATAAACAGGATACTGGATGTGGATGAGACACCATATCACCATCCAATTGCAGGAACTCTCTAAAATTTATGTCCCAAGGCACAGAACCAAACTAATGAAGAAAAACAGGACAAAGTTGAAATGTCATAAATACGTACTTTTAATCTAGATGAAAAGAAGCAAGGATATCCTGGTATGATTTAAATAATCCATTATGAAGCAAGTCACAAAACTTTATGGTTGCAAACTGGGGTAACCATGCATCTGTCAGCATGTGTCCACCTACTTTAAAATTGGGGTTATGAAAAATGGACTGAGAGACATCTTTAGAAGGTTTGTAATGCATAAGCATACATAACTGCTAGTGGGCTTGAATAGAGATGCCAGTGACAGAGTCTCAAAGAGTCACAGTGAGGGTATTGGGAGAAGCAAACAGCAAAACTAATGGAGACTAACCCACTTCTTTAATCAGGTATTTTTCTAGCACAAGCCAAATAGGGGTATAGGGATTGTCACCATCATCTGGAATTTGAACTGACCACCTAAGATATTTACTAGCATGGTTGACCAAATAGTATACAGAAAAATGAGGGAGTTGGAGGCCCCCAAATACCATAGGTGCTGCCAGCCAATGATATGCTCTTCTTGGCATCTTGCCCACCCAGATGAAATCAGAAACCATCTGATGGATCAGCTTAAACCATGCTAGGGGGAGCAAAACATTAAGCATGTTAAGTGGATAAAATAGACAATGGAGAACAATCATTTTAATAATACTTACTCTACCCCACAGAGTTAACAGCATGGTTTCCATCTCTTTTAGTCTTGTTGAATAGTAATCAATAGATCTTCCAGACTGAGCTTTTTAATTTGCGCCATATTTCTCAAAAGAAAAATTCCAAGATATTTAAGTTGTTTTTGGACTCAAGTTAATCTCAAAGCTAAAACATCTGATTTCAGAACTGCAGAATTTAACAGCATAACCACTGTTTTGTCCAGGTTAAGTTTAACAAGCAAAATTCCCCCATAGTGAATAAAGGAGCCAGGACAGAAACTTTAGGATTAGTCACATGGGGTAAAATGTCATCTGCATAAGCAGAGATCTGTAAATTCCATGCACCCACCCATGCCCCAGTCAGATCAGCACCACAATGCTGGTTTGACAACACTTTTGTTGACTGGTATCACAGTGACATGATTTATGTCAACTGCAAGTTGCAGTAGACATTATTCCCAAATGTCTCCTGGTCCTGTTCTTTCATTGGGGGGCTTCTTCCCCTGAATCCTCATGTGGGAGGCTCTGCCCTCACATCCCTCATACTAAGGATTATTAACTCCAGTCAGAGTTGATTCTGGTAGGAGGTACAGGACTGAGAGACAGAATGCCCCTGTCTCAGGTGCACCAACACAGAGACCTGTCTGCAAAGTGTCAATTTTGCTGACAGCAAAGTGTGTCGCTGTGTTGGAGTCACTGTCTGGTCAGCATATCATCAGATCTGGATTATTTTTGAGTTTGTGTATTAGGGGCTCCAAAGACAGTATTAAGGGCTCCAAAGAAAGATTAAATAGTAGGAGGAATGAGGGACATCCTTGCCTAGTCCTCGAATACAAAGGGAAAGTTGAGGAAAGTACCATTACAGTAAATTCTGGTTCTTGGACATGAGAATAGAACCTTAAACCACCAAAGAAACACCTGGGGAAATCCAAGTGCCTCTAATGTGGCAAACATGAATGGCCATTTGACACTATTGAATGCTTTCTCCTCATCCAAGGAGACCAAAACTGCAGGGACCCTGAAATCCATGGGTGCAGAGAAAATGTGAGATTTCTTACGTAGATGGTCAACCAAAGAATGAGTTGGCATAAAACCAATCTGCTTGTGGTCTATAAGCCCATCCCAGACTGCATTAATCCTAGAAACTAACATTTTAGCTAGGGTTTTAATATCATAATTTAAAAGTGAAATAGGGTGGTGACAAGCAACATTGTCTGGGGGCTTACTAGTTTAGGCAGTAGAACAATCATAGCTTTCAAAAGAGTGCTATCCAAGATGCCTGAATCATATAGGGAGAAGAAGCATTGGTTCAACAAAGGGGTTAGTTCCTTAGCAAAAGCGTTATAAAAAATTGGGAGGAAGGCAATCTGGCCCACGTGTCTTATCGAGAGGAAGAGCATTAATGGTGTTTAAAATTTCATAAAGGTTGCATCAAATAAGCTTGCTGAGATTTGGATAATGTGGGAGAGGAATTCCTGCTAAGTAGGTATGTAGATCTGAAGACAGGGGAGGGTTAGGCATGGGCCCATAGACAGACTGACAATACTTTTTGAACTCATGGGCAATTTCTTTGGGTGTCTGTTTAATGGAACTATCAGACTCAGCCTTGATAAAGGGTATAACATGCAAGGCCTCTTGTATCCAGAGGAATAAGGCTATGAGATGGCCTGCTTTTTCCCTTTGGTCTACATAAGTGGAGTGTGTTTTGAAGACAGTGTATTCGGCTCTCTCACTTAAATGATCTGCATATTTATCATGGAAAGAAAGTAATTCACTATGGTACTCCTCTGGAGAGTTAGGAATCAGTTGCTTCTCTAACCCTGTAATGCGATTCAAAAATGCAGAAACTTCTGTCTCCCTACGATGATTCCTTTTGGTCACCAAGCATATGAATTCCTTTCTGATGAAGCACTTGAAAGCAGTCCATTCCATATCCCCCTACTTATGGAATCTGTATCATGAGAAGTGAAAACTTCTATCTGCTCCCTAATTCTTTTTGAGAAATACTCTTCCTTAAAAGCTGATTATTTAGTTTTACATAGTGTGTCTCTCTGGATATTAGGCACCAAACTATGCCTTAACCACATCAGAGAATGATCCAAAAGGACCCATTGAGCTATATCACAACCCAGCACACCACTCATGACACTCTGACTAAATAGAATGTAATCAATATGAGAGGAAGAACTGTGTGCATTTTAAAAGAATATATATTCCTTAGTTTTAGGATATAATATGTGCCAGGGGTCACACAACCCCAGGGAGTCAACCTTGTCACAGATGGCATGTTGGGCTGGGGACAATACAGCATGGGATTTACCTGTCCTATCTAAAGCCTGTATAAAAGAGATGTTCCATCCCCCCCAATAATAATAGGGAGCTAAAGGAATGGTGCAATGAGGGTGTCCAATCTATAAAAAAGGTATTATCCATGTTAGGCTCATAAACACTGCCTAACAGGACATCCGTGTTGTCCAGAGTACCCTTAAGAAAGATACATCTATCCTGAGGGTCTTCGAGAGTCTGTGCACATTGAAAGTTGACACCCTTAGAAATTAAAATGGCTACCCCCTTATTTCTAGTACAGTACTATTAACGGCCGTAAAAACTTGACTGATTCATTGTCTATGGAAAAGAGTATCTTTGGAAGCTAACAAATGTGTTTCTTGCAAAATATGACATTACATTGTAACTGTTTTAGATGCTTAATAATTTGGTATCTTTTTACTCTGGAATGAGCTCCTTTCACATTCCACAAAGCATATTTAATGGAATCAGACATTGGAGAATCTCAGGAAATTAGTTAAGTTTGGTGCCCTGCTAGATAGAAAAGATAAAGTCAGACCAGGTAAAGTCCACCTCACCAAACACCTTTAACATCCACCCCACCAACCACCCCTCATCCCAACCCTAACCCACACCACCTCTCCCCAATAAAATAACACTGGTTAACTCCTCCAGAAAAGGAAAACAACAATAACTAATAAAAACCACCCCTCCCCACCCCTGCCCCATCCCCTGATCTCCCCATCCCACAGGCTGTATCAAAAAAATGATAAAACACAAGAATCTGAAAAAGTCAAATAAAGAGCCCCCTGTGTACCCCACAGATCACAACCAAGAACCCAAATACTCTCCATATACCCATAAAAAGAAATCTCAAATCCCCCAGTCCTTTTGACTGCACCACTGTATTCCACCAGTCCATGATGAAAAAAATACATCATAGCTCTTACAGCAAACCCACCACATTCTCCCACAGCCCCCATCCCCTCATTGCAACATTTTGAAATTTTAAACAAGTCATAATCCCCCCTCCAAAGAAACAGTAAGCTCATGTAACTAACTGGGGAAAAAACATTACAGGTTATACTAAAAGAAAATGAGTAACAATGAAATCAATCAGTAAAGAGCACATACAAAAAGAAATAAAATGGGTACCGTTCTTCATGTAAAATGAAACTTTACAAGGTGCTGTCCCAGAACCAGTCCTAAGAGGCAAAGTCAACCTGTTAACACAGTACATAACTTTGATAAAATAAGAAACAACTTAATGTGTCCATATTGAGCAATGTGATCTCTGGCCGTATGAAAAGGCAGCCTCATGCTTATATTCCACAGAAATGTCCATAACAAAACCTATTACTGCAAAGTCCAGCTGATAGTAGAAATAAAACATGATTATCGGGTCCAATCCAAACTCCTCAGAAGTCTTTTAAATTGTGTTTAGTTGTAGAAAAATATTCAGCAAGAATAATTTCATAATCCTAGCAGGAACCATAAATCTTTGCCAAAATCAGCAGTGCCAGCTGACACATAAGTTCTTATAGGGACAGGGGAAGGATAGTAGAGAAAAGTCATTATGAGATCCCTAGGCAGCTTGATGGTACTCAAGTCTTGGTGTTAGATAAAGATGGGGTATCCACCAGCAAGCATCTACATGTAAGGTCAGCATTGATGAGATGGAACCCATCTCAGACATAAGTAATTAGTGCAGCAGAAAATAAATTGATCAATATACAGTAATAGGAGATACATCACAAACAAAACATTTACTTGTCAAAGTCTAGAGATCCGAACTGAAAGACATCAGCACATCAGCATTCAGCCTACTCTAAATAAGTCCAGGAACAACACTTTCAGTTCAGTAGATGCCTGTTCAGCTGACTTAAATAATTTTCAAGCTCCCTCATGCTGCACCTGAAGTTTTGCTGGGTAAAGTATCCTAAATCCTATACTAGCAGCCATAAGTTTTATTACCGATGGATGGTAAGCTGCTAATTTTTGGTGGATGGTGACGGGAATATCCTGGACAACCCACAGTCGGGTCCCCTCCCATAATACCTCCATTAGCTCCCAGACATTAGCAAGGAGATGTTGTTTATCGAGAATATTTAAAAATCTGAAAATAAATGGACAAGGGGGGGTGGGACCCTGCAGGAGGTATAGGTCACAAGAAGTGGTGCGCCCACTCAATCAAATAGGATGGCCCATTTGGGGATGGCCCAGATAAACATTCACATGACTTCTGGGAGAATTAATTGGGGAGCAGATCTTCTTCTTTTTCTTGTAGCCCCAGAATGAGGATGTTATTTTGCCAACTTCGTCCCTCCAGGTCCTCTAGGTGAAAATCAAGGCAAGCAGTCTTCTGGTGCAGGGCAACAAGATCAGGGTTCACCTTAGCCCTCCAGTCTTCTAGTGAGCTCATCCTAACTTCAGTGTTGGCAACTCTGGATGTAATAGTGTCACCCGATGCATGGAGAGATTTAATGTCTGAAGTAAGATCCTGCAGGGCTTCTTTGAAGGGGCTCAAATCCTTGGAGGAATTTTTCATCAATAAGGGTGGGTGATGTAGAAGCAGTACGGATGGGAGCTACAGTCAGGGTCTTGGACCTTTTAGGGGTCTTGTCTGGCATTGCTGCCAAGGGGTGATGTGGAGGAGCAACTCTCATGTCAGTATCCATGATTCAGAACTGCAGCAGTCACAATCAGGTTAGTGAAGTTAGTAGGAGTCATAACCATCTGAGGAAATTGATTTTAATAACAAAAGTTGGCAATATTACATAATTATAGTGAGGTAGCACAGATACCCTGCTATTTTACTGGCCTCCCACACTCCACCTTGTCAACCCAACCTCCACCTTCCCCCACCCATCCCCAGTCATCAACTAGCACAAGCCACCTGTCACATCCACAACCAACTACCAACTAACTGCAGTACTACCACTACAGCACAGACAAACTCAAAAATGTATTTCTGACAGCACCTACAGTAGTACTAATACAGCACTTAGTTAATATCTGCCCATGGATGTTACACTTACAGTGTCCCACTTACCAACTCAGTACACATGGACTGAGGTGAAGGGTGTCCTGCCACATCACACTGCACAAGTACCAGGTAGATGAACAATAGAGTACCACAAACACATGATTTGAAATTTTTTTATTGCCCAGTTCAAACATGGACAGGGTGGGCAATAGACTACTACCAGGAAATCATGATGTGAAATGTCTATTATTGTTCAGTGCAAACGTGGACAGGATGGAGTGCTAGAGCACCACAGAACTGGAAATAAAATGAATGTTCATATTTAACAGTTCAAGTACAGCAGGATGGGCAGAGTAGACTACTAGGAAGTCATGATTTGAAATATTTTATTACTGTCCAGTTCAAATGAGGACTGGGAGGGGCAATAGACTACTACCAGGAACTCATGATGTGAAATGTTTATTATTGTCCAGTTTAGACATCAACAGGTTGGAGCACTACAGTACCACAGAACTAGCAATAAAATCAATGTTCATATTTAACAGTTCAAGTACAGCAGAGAATGGAACAGTACACCACCAGCAACTCATTATTTTCAAATTGTTTATTATTGTCCAGTTTGAATCTGCACGGGGGGAAATAGACTACTACCAGGAACTCATGATGTAAAATGTTTATTATTGTCCAGTTTGAACATGGACAGTGTGGAGCACAAGAGTACCACAGAACTAGCAATAAGACATGAACTGACATGCAAATTGCCATACCACACCATACTGCAGTGGTGTCAGGAGGAGGAGGAGCAATACACTACCAGGAACTCATAACTAGAAATGTTTTATTATTGTACACTTCAAACATGCATGGGGAAGGGACAATAGACTACTACCATGAACTTGTGATGTGAAATGTTTATTATTGCCCACTTCAAACATGGACAAGTTGGAGCACTAGAGTACCACACAACTGGCAATAAAATGAATGTTCCAATTCAACAGTTCAAGTACAGAAGGAGATGTGAACGCTGAACTACCAGTAACTCATGATTTCAAATATTTTATCACTGCCCACTTTGAACATGCGACAATGCACTACTACCAGAAACTCGTGATTTCAAATACTTATCATTCACCACACCAACGACCCAGGTTCAGGTACGGACTCATTTCATCAGGTTTTGGCAGTGGGAAGGAAGATTGAGCATGCCAGTGGATGATCTCCTCTTTCAGGCTGGATTACCAGTACTGCTGTATGCACCTGACATCCCTGTGGGCTGGTAGGAGCACCGGCTCTCACAGGGCACTGACAGCTTCAAAAGGGCTGGACTCAAGGAGGGTATTGCCCAGTTTGAACGTGCACACAGAGTGGCAATAGACTACCACCAGGAACTCATAATTTAAAATACTTATAATTCATCACACCGATGACCCAGGTTCAGGTACGGACTCAGGTCATCAGGTCTCGGCAGGGGGAAGAAGGATTGACCATGCCAACTCATGCTCACCTCCTTTGAGCTGGGTTTACCAGTGGTTCTGTATGCACTTGACATCCCTGGGGACTGGTGGGAGCACTGGCTCTCACGGGGCACTGGCAGCTTCAAAAGGGCTGGACTCAAGGAGGGCAGAATGTTGTCAACCACTTGGCAGGCATGCGCCATCACACACTTGCCAAAGCCAACATCCTCAGGGGAGGAAAGTATGGAAAAGCACAAAAAGAGGAAAAAACACCTCCCAACACTCCTTGATGATGTCCACCATTGCCTGCTTCACCACCCACCGACTAATAAGGGCAGACTCCACTGTGCACAGCTCAATTACTCAGGTATAGACAATGGTTAAGGAGGCTTCCCTCCTCACCCCACCTGGGGGCATCATCCAGGCCGTCAACGGACCCCATGGATTGACAAGTGTGTGGCACTCTAGGAGCAGAGTCTGGTGTAGTCGGTATGGTTGGAAGTCAGTGCATCTTGGTGGCCTGAAGGAGTGGAGGCTAGTACCACAGAAGTGACAATAAAATGAATGTTCAAATTCAACAGTTCAAGTACAGGGAAGGGATGTGAATATTAAACTACTAGGAACTCATGTTTTAAAATGTTTCATTATTGTCCAGCTCGAACGTGCACAAGGGCCAGCAATAGACTACTACCATAAACTCATGATATTAAATATTTATAATACATCACACTGATGACCTGGGTTCAAGTACAGACTCGGGTCATCAGCTATCAGCAGGTGGAAGGAGCATTGAGCGTCCCAACGGATGCTCTCCTCCTTCCTGCTAGGTTACCAGGGCTGCTGTATGCACCCAACATCCCTGGAGGCTGGTGAGAGCACCTACTCTCACGGGGCACTGGCAGCTTCAGAAAGACTGGACTCAGGGAGGGGAGAACATTGTCAGGCACATGGCAGGTGTGCATCAGCACACACTTGCCCAAGCCGACATCCTCAGGGTAGAGGGGGATGGTAAAACACAAAAAAATTAAAAACATCTTCCAAGACTCCTAGATGATGTCCATCCTTGCTTCCTTCACCACCCACCAAGTAATAAAGGACAGACTCTGCTGTGCAAAGCTCAATCACTCACACAGAGGATGCTTAACTAGGATTCCCTTCTCACCCCAATCAGGGTGGGGCAATTCAGGCTGTCAAGGTACCCCGAGGATTCGTGAGTGTGTGCCACTCTAGGAGCAGACTCTGTCATAGTCAGTATGATTGTGAGGCAGTGCACCTTGCTATCCTGAATAAGTGGAGGTTACCAGATACACATGAAGAGGGGAACAGTAAAGTACCTGGAAAGCAGGCATGGAACTCTTCCACAAACCACCAAAATACACATCTCTAGGATATTGCCTTTGTTCCCTTCAAATATCAGCTCAAAACACCAAACTGTTCCCAATATATTCAATATCAACATTACTAAAATTTCCCTATCTATTCCATTATAAAAAAATCTGGCCATCTGGTCCCTATCTCAAGATCAAAGATGATGATCGAAAAATCTCACGACCAAAGAATTTGCACCATCATGATCCAAGAATTTCAGGCTCACGAACAAAGATTTTAAAACCCTATAAATCAAAAAATTTAAGGAATTGCGATAAACCACCACCATGGTTCAACAGAACGATGCCCCAGGACTAAAATCCACCCTCATTTGACTTCTGACAACACCCCTGGGCTAATAAAATTAATTTTTTTGTTGGGCCATCTCATCCCTCACTCACGATGCATGATGATGATCAAAGAATCTCACAAACAAAAAAATTGCAGGCTCACAATCAAAGAAATTGCAGACTCATGAACAAAGAATTTAAAATATTATAAATCAAACAATTGAAGGAATTGCTATAAACCACCACCATTGTTCGACAGAACAATGTCCCCTGAGTAAAACCCACCCTCATTTCACTTCCTACAACACCCCGGGTTTAGAAAATTAATTTTTAAATTGGGCCATCCTGTCCCTCTCTCACGATGCACAATCATGATCAAAGAATCTCACGGTCAAAGAATTTGCACACTCGCGATCAAAGATCGTTAGCAAGTCACAAATTTAGATTTTAAAAGCATATAACTCTATATTTTGACCAATTTCACTGGAAACAAAGCCATGGCTCGATAGATCAGGGTCCTCTGAGTTAAACCCATTGAAGTTTTACTTCAGAAGTGACCCCTGAGCTGAAATATTTGTGTTTGTGTGATTCAAAACTGAAAAACAAGATGGCAGACCTCACAGTCAAAGAATTTTAAAAATTCCTCGGGAACAAAGATTCTTGAACTACGAGGCTGCAAATTCTTTGATTGCCAGGCGAGACCAGATGGCCAGAACCCTCATTCTTTGATCACAAGATATACAGTACATATACATTTTCCCATTGACTTATAATGGGAACTTAAAAGTGCCATAACTTTTGAATGCCTTAATATTTTTTCACCAAACAAAAAGTGGCATGTTCTGCCACCAAAGCTCTTTCAAATGAGCCATCTTGCAGAGCAGCACACTACATGACAGCCATGCAGGACCACATTAAGAATGCCAAAAGGTGCCTTCAAAAAAGGATAATTTTGCATTTTTCAGCGCTTTCATACATGAAGACTAGCACTCCAACACAAACACAATTTGGCAGATCAAGAGATCTATTGTGCCTCAACACATGTACCAAATTTCAGGCAAATCCATTGAACAGGTCCAAAGTTATTAATGTCAAAACTTTTGATTTTAGTATGTAAATGGACTCAACCCTAACTATAGTGGTGGAATGCACTCACTATATATATATATATATATATATATATATATATATATATATATATATATACATAACACACTACATACAGCTAACATTTCAAATCTGTTACTTTAAGCAGATGATGTTCTTCTGTGTATCACCCAGACTGTAGAGGAAATTGCTTTCTTAGCCCAATTAAAGTATATGGTACATAGTCCAGTTTAAAAATTAACTAGAACAAACAGAAGCCTTGTCACTTCATCCCAGGGAGATGGACATTCCCCATGACTAATTTTCTTTTAAAATGTCTGCAACCAATCTTACATACTCCACTATAAACTTGACTAATAATAAGACATACAATACATCAAATTTAGACCCATTATTAAATAAATAAAACAGGATTTATTCAGTTGGGCAGACCCATCATTGACACTTCTCAAAACGTGTGCGGGTCATTAAGATGTTTTATCCAGACTAGTCTGTGTTTTTTAGGCTACGTCAATGGAAATAATCTATATTTTTTTTCTTTGAACTAGAAAGCATTATAGACAAACTCTTATGAAAGGTAAAAGGGTAAGACTGAATGTACTATAAGGAAACTGAAGATATCTCATATCAAATCAGGGTTAGACCTACCACATTTTTTTTTGCAGTTAATCTTTTTATCGAAAATGAAAACGTTTTCTAGATTATCATACATTAATACCATGCAGACATGAATACAATACACAATACAGCATATCATACTATAAATTCCACATTTTGATTAGCTACAGAATTAGATTTAAATTAGTATAATGATTATATACATACACTTCAAGTTATGATGTGTAGTGGCAGTCATTGCAATTGGTTATTTCTGCACAGTATATAAAATAAACTCAGTACTATAATAAGTAACTATATATCCTGTCTGTATTGTAGGGAGATACAATCTGTCTATTCTATGTAATATAATTAGGATCAATCTATGGGGGGGACTCTAAGGGTGTTTCCTGATCCTCCGGATTGTAAAAAAAATAATCCTGCCAACACAGTTTAAATTTGTTTAGTCAGCCTAAAGCCATGTAAGAGAGACGTTTCAGGGATGCAGTGTGAATTAGGCTATTAAGGATATCTGCAAGTGTAGGTATTATCTGCGATTTTCTGTTAGTTAAAATTAGTTGTTTGACCTACATGAATAATATTTGCAGCCATCTATGTTGGTGCATAGACAATTTAATACTTCTGTCAATAATCCATAGAATAAAATATTTAGGGTCAAAAGGTAAGAAGCATTTTACAATGTTAGAAGCCAAATGATGGACCGATTGCCATAATGTAGATATGGGGTTACAAAGCCATAAAATGTGGAATAGATTACCATTAGACAAATGACACCTCCAGCATAGATTGTTTGGTATAACTCCCATTTTGTTAAGTAAGGCTGGTGTTCTATACCATAAGTGAAGAATCGTATAGTGAATAAGTACACTATGAAGTTCTCTAATTGTGTTGTGGCAAATGGTTCAGCACTGGCTCCATTGAAATTCAATTATATTTTCTTGCATTGCTAAATTCCATTTCGTTTTGGCTGAAAGTGATTGATTAGGTAAATTGTCCCTGATAAGTTTATATATTTTGCTAACTAGTCCCGATGTGGTGTTCACCCATGAGGTGATATTTAGGATGGTACAGGTTATTATATGGTTATGTTGTAATATAGGGGCTAATGCAGCCTGAATTTGTAGATATTTCCAGAAATCCTTTATATTTATAGCCCCAAATTACTTGTAGATTTGTAAAATAATTCAATACATTGCTGTTTTTGATTAGGATATCACCCAGATATATTATGTTTTTATGTTTCCATGAGTTGCAAAACAATGGTTGGCCATCTAAGGTTATGTGTCAGTTTCCCCATATGGGAGTATAAAAGGTAGGAACTGGATCAGTTTTTAACAATCTATGTAGTTTAAGCCAATAATAAATTGATGGAGCAATTGTAGGATGCTTTTTAATTTTTGTAGCAAAGAGTTGTAAATAAAATTGGTGGGACTGCTTCCTGGAATCAAAGAGCCTTCCATATTAAGCCATAGATGGGATTCATTGTTAGGTTTGGTAAACCATTTTGTGGTTTGTGAGGCACAAAATGCCCATAAATAGGCTAAGAACCAGGGAAGAGTAAAGCCACCCTGCGACCAATGGGTACATAATTTATTTCTGCTAAATCTTGGGATGTGACCTTCCCAGATAACATTTCCAATCAATTTATCAATTCGAGAAAGGAAGATAGTGTGCAAAACTAATGGCATGTTAGAAAAAATATGTAATATCTTGGGAGTAATAGACATTTTAATTGCATTGATTTTACCAATTAATATTAGGTTAAGACCTTTCCATCTGTCAAGTATTGTTTTAATTTCTGAAAGGATAGCAGTAAGATTTGCCTCCCAGATTTTTTCAGTGTCCATCAAAATTTTCATTCCTAGATATGAAATACCCTGGGGTGCCCATCCAATGCCAAGGACATTATTCATATATGGTTTACAAAATGTATTAAGTGGTAATATTTCAGTTTTTTTGTAATTAATTGCAAGTCGGGTGTGCAGCTGATTCTTAATTTTCTAGTAAAATTAACAAATCATCAGCATAAGATAAGGATGTATATTGTGTATTGCCAATAGAGATACCTCTGATTTTATCAGATTGATGAAGTGCAGCTGCCAAAGGTCCTAGGGATAAAATGAAAAGGTATGGGGATAAGGGACATCCTTGTCTAGTGCCTCTAGTTAATTTAAAAGATTGAGATAGAGCAGAGTTAGTAAGAACCCTTGCTTTGGGGGAACTATATAGTAATTTTATAGATGAACAAAAACAATCACTAAAATCAAAATGAGATAGAACTAGATAAAGAAAATTCCAATTCAAAGAATCAAAAGCCTTTTAAAACTCGATGGCAATAGGAACTGCAGGGGATTTTAGTAATTTAGCTTTATACATGAGATTGAATAAAGAATGAACATGATCTGAACCCATCCTACCCTTAACAAATCCTGCATGAGATTTATTAACTAGTTGGGGAATGAAGGGTTTAAGACGTGTAGCTAAAAGGCTTGCAAAAATTTTGCCATCAACATTGAGTAATGATATAGGACAGTAATTGGAGGGAAGAGTGACATCTTTATCTTTCTTGGGGAGCACTGTAATAATAGCATCCATTAAGGTTGGATGTAGTTTCTCTAAAGTTATGGATTTATGAAATACCTTGCACAATAAGGGGCAAAGTAAATCAGCCATGTTTTCATAGAACTCCACTGGGAAACCATCACCACCAGGGGTACATCCAGATTTAAGGGAAGAAAGTGCAAGGTGAAGCTCTTCTATTGTAATTAGTTTATCTAAAGAATTTGTTGCATCATGGGAAAGCTGGGGAAGGGCTAATTTATCCAGAAAGTTTTTAATATGAAAATTTGATTCAGAGGAAGTGGATGCATATAACTTATTATAAAATGTAGACATGATCTTGTTGATGCTACAGTTGTCAGTGCATATTTGTCCAGTAGTATTTTTTAGACCTGAAATGTATCACTCTGACTGTTGTACTCTAATACTATAGGCCAATAGCTTACTCCCTTTTTCACCTCCTCCCAATACTTGTGTTTAATTCTTAGTAATGCGATTTTGGTTTTCCGAGAGATTAAATCATTATTTGCATATGAAGTCTGAGGATTTCGTAATGTAAAGGTGATTTAGGATCAGGATAAGGGGTAGATGAATATTGTGATTCTTTAATTTTAAGTAAGTTTTCAAGATCTTTAAATTGTTTTTCTCTCTTTCTTTTCCTATGTACTGAAAAACTAATGATTTTGCCATGAAGGGTGGCTTTAAGTGCCTCCCAAGTGGTGCCCATGGATGTATCTTCTGGGTTACTGAATAAAATAAAATCTTAAATTTATCTTTTTAACTAAGGAAAAACTTCTGGGTCTTTAAAAAAGAGTGGGTCTAATCACCAGGAAGGTGATTTCATGGTGGTGGGGGGGGGGATTCCATATTAAGTGAAGTGTAACTGGAGAGTGGTCTGAGATAAAAAGAGGTAGAATATTACAGTCTATAGTATTAGCTGTAATAGTGGGGGAGGTTAGCCAGTAGTCAATTCTACTGTATGACTGGTGAATGGGGGAATAAAATGTATACTCTCTATTTCTGGGGTGAAAAAGTCTCCATATTTCCAATAATCCAAACTCTTTCATTAATGATGAAAGTGCAGCAATGCTCCTAGGATGGGCGTCCGGTGAGGAATTGTTTCTGTCAAGATATGAATCTAGTGTAAGATTAAGGTCACCTCCAATTGAGATTGGGGTGTTTAAGTTTAAAGATGTTACTTGCTGAGCTAGATTATGAAAAAATGCGGGTGTATCTGAATTCAGGGCATAGATGTTGACAGGGGTTAATTGTCCAGTTGTAGAATTAAAGGTAGCAATCAACCGTCTGCCATCAGGATCTTTCATTATATTCAAGATGTTCCATTTAAAATTCTTATGGATTAAGATTGCAACCCCATGTTTCTTAGTTGCAGCAGAAGCAGCATAGACTTGACCAACCCAATCACTTTTTAATCTATCATTATCTGCCTCTAACAGTTTGGTTTCTTGTAAAAAGGCAATTTGCACTTTTTCTTTCTTTTGAGATGATTTAAAACCTGTTTACATTTACTTGGTGCACTGAGGCCCTTGACATTCCATATATATAGTATTAGGTCAGACACTGGAAATAAGATTTAACTCCATGTGTGATAGATAATAGTGTCCATGTCAGGACTTCGATGCACCAAACAATAAAAAGGCAGATAATATAGATAAAAAATACATGACTGATGATTATGGCCCAATTTGGGGCAGGAATATTAGATACTGATCTATGAAGGGGGATCAGGAAAAGACCCAGGTTCCATTTGTTGTTAATCTCCCTAACTGTTATAACAACAATAACTAACAACAAACTTATTAACAAAGACCTTATAATGGCCATTTAAGATGAGCAGAGGAGTATAGGTCAGTTTATATAAAAAAATAAACCAAGACCACTGCTAAGTTCTCTAGGGCATGTAGTGAAATATAAGGAGAACAGATTATCCAAAGCTCCTTAATTACTTCTAAAGATTTAAACTGTCTAAATAGACTGATGAGTTAACAACAGTGAGAAACAGTTAGTCCCATAAACAAAGGAAATTGCTATTAAAAAGATATTACCTTAATAGCTAAGAAGGGTTCTCACACATTGTATAAATTCACTTGGCTATTAGTAGAATCCAAACATTAACATTTTTTAACAAGTAGCATCATTTGTGTTAGATAGTTAGATAATGATTACAATTCCAAACCACAGCTGAAGGAAAAAAAATGTAAGTTTAAGTTGAATCTGGTGTATGCCTTATTACTGAATGAAATGATATGTATTATAAAAAGTTAAGTATTAAGTAGGCCATTAACATAGGAATTAAGTTATGAGAAACACTATTCCAGGACAATAAAGTAACAAATGATTAAACTTCACAATTATTATATAAAATATACCCCGTTTTAGCTCTGTGTCTTTAAGAAATTATTAATTGGAATATCATTAACAACTTAAAACATTATGATTGTATATTAGCCATATTAAAGAGGGTAATTAGTAAGATACTAGACTTGAATATGTAACTTATTCAACTTATAAATATAAATGACTGATATTATGGGATTACATCAGTACTGCTAGACTTCGAGCACACTGAGAGAGAAATTATAAATTATTATAAAGATTGAGCATATGCATCTCAGTTGTTCGAAAATTGCCTGTGCGGTAGTCCCTGTATTGGTCTAGTTGTAGGTATCAAATTCCCTCTTAAGAGCATGTCAGCTTCATTAAAACACTAAAAATTCCTGTATGTTCTTTACATTGTCTAGTTTTACTTAGACAGAACATAGATTAGCAACTATCAAGCAGTAAACTTATATGGCCTGGTATGGATGATTAGCTACGTCCATATTTAATGGCAAGCTTGCAGTATAAAAGGTTAAGTAGCAACCTGTTTGCTCACAGCTTATAGCTCGCTAGTATGAGTTTACTGGCATAGCATACTAGGTGAGGACATATTTCATATCTGTGAAAGGATCTAAGTTTACAAGTGTCGTGCTCTATTAAACACAAGCAAGAGGCAACGAGAAGGCTATTTAATTTGCCTTCTTTATTGTGGCAGTATCTGGTTTATTTTTCACTTTGCTATGGCATTTTTTCTTTGGCGGTTCCAAAGATTTCTGTGGTGAACTCACAATGACTTATGCCCATGAAACGTCTGTGGATTCATTCTCAGTTTCAGGAACACTCTGCAGTACATCTGTGTTAATTAAGTTTCCGTTGTCGATAGATCCTTGCTGAGAGACCTGGATAACCTGCAGAAGAGCAAACCTATTATGTAGGGGGTATGAGTGATGAAATCACAGCACTGGTATGAGGCTCATCATTTTTTGATTTTGTTGAGTTCTGCATGCAGCATTGTAACTTACACTGTGTAGAGTTTAATGAATTTTTTCTTGTAACTGGGAAGAGTGTCTCTTGTTTGTTTGTATGAGAGGATCAGAGGTGGAGGTGCTTAGCTCAATGGGAGCCGAAGCTATCTGTGCACTAATATCAGAGCTGTCCTTTGCAATGCTAGAGTAGGTTAAAGAGGCCACTCGAGTATCTGGTTCGCTTACCGGAGGTATCTCAAATCTGTTCAAAAAGGTCATAAGTCATTCTGGGGTGTTACAGTCTTTATGGGAACTGCCACTAAATACATGCATTATAGCAGGGTAGCACATCATGAATCACAGTCCTAGTTGGTGCATACATCTGTGGGCTGGTGTAAAGGCTTTCATTTTATTTAATACCTCTTTTAAATATTCTCTTTTGTGCTGTAACTGACCATAGTTGTGAATGGTTTGTAGAAGATCCACCTTTTTGTGTTGCCACAGAACTGTGTGATGATTACCAATGTCAGTTTCAAATTCTTTTCTCCTGAGCTAACTGTATTAGATCGATGATTTCTAATGATTCCTTCTCACGATTTGCATACAATGCATGGTTAAAGATCCATAAAATTGAAACATAGAAACATAGAAACATAGACTTTGACGGCAGATAAGGACCACTTGGCCCACCCAGTCTGCCCATTTCCCTACCTACTGGATAAGCTGCAGATTCAAATTAACCAACAGCCTACTTCCTGCCACCCTCCACCTACAATTGCCTTGAGTCTGTCCCATGCATGTTTGAATTCCTCCACTGTTTTAGCCCCAACAACCTCCCCAGGAAGGCAGTTCCATGCATCCACCACTCTCTCCATGAAAAAAAATTTCCTCACATTACCCCTGAGCCGTCCTCCCTCTATCTTTAAATTGTGTCCCCTTTTTCTTGCACATCTCTTTTTCTGTAAGATGCTACCCTCCTGGACTTTGTTGATTCCCTTGAGGTACTTGAACATTTCTATCATGTTCCCCCATCCCTCCTTTCATCATGGGTATACATATTAAGCTCTCTCAGTCTCTCTTCATATGGTTTCTGATACAGACCCTGCACCATTTCAGTTGCCCTCCTTTGGACTGCTTCCATCCTGTCTATGTCCTTGCATAGATGAGGTCTCCAAAATTGCACACAGTACTCCAGATGGGGTCTCACCAACTGTCTGTACAGAGGGATAACCACTTCCCTTTTTCTACTTGTGATGCCCCTTCCTATGCGTCCCAGTATCCCCCTGGCTCTCCTTACTGACTTCTCACATTACTTACCAACCTTTACATCATCTGATATGACTACCGCCAAGTCCCTTTCCATTTTTGTTGTTGTTAGTACCTCCCCTGCAATTGTGTACTCTTCTCTTAGATTTTTATTTCCCAGGTGCATTACTCTGCACTTCTTTGCACTGAATCTAAGTTGCCATATGTCTGACCATTCCTCCAACCTTGCCAAGTCCCTTCTCATCCTTTCTACCCCACCTTGTGTATCAACTCTGTTACAGATCTTTGTATCATCTGCAAAGAGGCATACCTTTCCCTCCAGACCCTCTGCAATGTCACCTATAAAGATGTTAAAGAGGACTGGACCCAGTACTGAGCCCTGAGGTACACCACTAGTGATCCCCCTGTCTTCGGAATGTGTTCCACTCACTATTACCTTCTGTGTCCTGTTGTGCAGCCAGTTTGCAACCCAGGCTACTACCCTGGGACCCAATCTCAATTGCTGCAGGGGGGGGGTCATGGCAGGATTCCTTCTAAAATTGCATATGCAACACAGCTGGATACAAGTTGGTACTTGTGTGAAACTCCCGGCCAAAAGGCCATTGTGGCAACAGCGTCACTTTTGAAAATCAGGCCCTTTGTTATTTTCACAAATAATTCAAGAGTCCTTTCTAAATCATTTGATTTCCAAGGGTATAACAACTGTGGACATCTTTCTGAGAACAACATATTATTATTTGTTCAAATTCAAGAAGGATTTGGAGTTCAAAACAACAATTTTTTCCCAATATTTACAGCAACATTCAGCCTTTGCTCACCTATAGGACATAGATTACAAATATTGGGACTAATTCTCAAAACACTTTGAATGATGCAAGGTGCCTGCATCAAAGCAAAAAAGATGCAAGTGGCACATTGCATCAAAAAATGCACCTCAATCTATTCTCAAAGGCAGCCTGCATCACTCTCAGGCTGCTTGTGGCAAAGGGAGCTTGCACCAACCTTGCCCCACAAAATGGGTTGCAGTGTGGTGCTAGGGGATTTGTGGTAGACACAGGCTGCCACACCCGTTAAAATGATATTCTGAAACCACACACAGAGGACAATTGTCTAAGTACATTTAGACCACCAGGGACTGGTCTTAGTGTACCTAGGTGTCCTCTAGGGGTTACACCAATGTGCTGCCAGAGTCCTGAGCCCTGTAGTACATGCTGCCCCCTGAAACAAACCCAATCACCCATAATATTCTTTCTTTCTTTCTTTCTTTCTTTCTTTCTTTCTTTCTTTAGATTTATAACCTTTGAGTCAAAGACTCATTTGCAAAGACACCTCATCACAGGGAGGGTAGACAACAATTGGTGGTGGAGTACAACAATGGAGAACATTACAGGTGAGCTACAATATAAGAACACACAAAGCAATTCCAGTAATACTAAGGTGTTCAAAGGCTTCAATTCTATATATAGTATATATATATATATATATATATATATATACAGTAAGTGCCTTAATGAGCTAGTGGACCCACCGTAGACCCAATCTCTGATAATATTATTTAAATTGCCCTAGTGGGCTAGTGGCTCCCCCCAAGCCCTGATCACTCGTAATATTAAATTACATTGCCCTGGTGGGCTAGCTGCCCCCTAAGCCCTGATCCCCCCATTATGATATCTGAACTATTCATTGGTGGTCCAGTAGATATCCCAAGCCTGATCCCCGTTACAGACTTAATCAACATACCTGGTGGTCTATTGGACCCCACCTGGCAGTATAATATGAACACATACTATATACAGTATGCAATCATGCATAGCTCAGTCAGTGGCTGGCCGTGGTGGTGATAGGTGGGCTGTGCCAGTCTCTGGCTGGGTTAGGGGTTGTGGGGGGAGTTGACTGATAGGGTACTGCTGGGTGGGGGTCCACTAGACCACCAGATATGTTGATTATGTACATAATGGGGGATCCACTGGACCACCAATGAATAGTTCAGATATCATAATGGGGGATTGGGGTTTGGAGGGATCCTTTAGCCCACCAGGGCACTTTATATTAATGTTCTGGGTGATCGAGGCTGGGGGGCCACTAGACCACCTGGCATGGTATATATTGCTGGACTGGAGGATAGGGGTCTTGAGGTCCAGTAGACCACCAGGGCTCTCTTCAATGTTCCTGCATGAGATTAGGGCTGTGGGAGTGCTTGTGTTCTTCCTCTGTACACTTCTGCAGACTTGCAGCAACCTATCCAGGTATGCCTTCTGTTTGGCGCACTGCTAGGGTTGCAAAAAGCAATGGGACATTGCTACAGGGACCCTGCCCAATAGAGAATCAGGTGCAAGGTACCCAGCATATCGGCAATCAGTGCAAGCTGCATTTGGTGCATCATGTGCCTGACTTTTGAGATTCGACCCCATCATCTCCTATGGTGATGTTTTTAGTTTTAAGAAACATGACAACCAAGGAGAACATGATTTTAAAGATTTACCAAATACAAATCAATAAATTGAATCTGAATCTAGAAAAACTTATGGAAAGTGGCAAAATGAGCTCCAAATAACAATATCTGATAAAAATGAGGAAAACTACATGAATCTTGGTGTATCATAAAAAAATAGTCATCTGAACCAGGTATGTTTCTACAAATTCCATAGAATATACCACTCACCACATCTACTCAATCAATCAACCTTCACTTGCTCTATGGAAAGGTATGGGTGGTAATTGACTGCATTCAAATTTTTAAAAAGTATATTATGTACAATAATGTTAAAATACAGAAAATGTTATGATTTAATATGGGGTACATTACAGGTAGCTCTGGAAAATAACAACCACTAAGTCTGGTGTTAATATTTGAAAGTTATGAGTTGACATGCTTTGTCCATTTGTGTGGAATAATATGGAAGTATCAGCTGGTAGGCTAATGATTTATATGAATCTAATAGAAAAGCTCTAACAGAAATGTACTTCTTTAATTGTCTCTGTTATGTTTATTTATATTTTGTTATGTGTTTTCTTAATGTGCTGAAACATCCCCAAAAAAGTGTTCAATCTGTTTCCTGAGTAGAGCCTTTCCAGTCTATCATTATTTACTGTAGTCCACTAATCAATCAACTCTCAAGTCACAATGTAATGAATTCCCATCTCTATCACTCTTTCCCCTTCTCATTCATCCTCACTGTACATATATATATATATATATGTATATACACATTTATGTCCCACTCATTTTTAAAGCAAGTTACCATCTTGACACTTATCAAATCATCTGGTAGATAGTTTTACTTATCCACAACCCTCTCAGTGAAGTGAGAGTTCTACTACTCTTCTAATAATGAGTATGTGTGCCCTTTAGGGAGAGGCCTAATGCTATATTTTGTCATATTCTGCTTGTTCACCTCATGTACAGTAGTTGCTACAGCAAAGTTGCTTGGTGTTGAGTTATACCTTGGCAGCAGTGATGTGCCTAGTGGTGTGTAGTATGTGGCATGCTGAGTGTCAAGAGTTAGCACGAATGCCCTCTCACTGCATCAAGGTTTGCTGAGTTTTTAAATTAAATTCCTCTCTATAATTAGCTGTCAAATGTGCCAGGTGGAGCTGTTTAAGGCATGTTTATATTGTTATTTGGTTCCAGCAGATGTCCCCACAGTCCACATCAAATTCTTTGCAACGCTGTAGGATATGTGAGGATAAAAAGAATTGCAGTTCTTGCACTATTGATGCTTTAATCTTTTGCCTGGTCATTCCAGTAACATTGTCCATAGGTAATGTGCTGCATGTTCAGATCTGTTGTCTTATATGGAGGTGGGACAGTCCTCTCTCACTCTCCATCTATGGTGGGCTGATTACTTGACAATAATATCAGATACAGTATTTGCATTCTTTTCAACACTCGCCTACTGATCACTGCAGCAAAAAGTCATACTGTACTGTTAAGCCATTTATTGTCCTTTTTATAAACTCCGTTGCTGCCATTTTTACAAAGCCACAGCTGCATAATTAGCTCAGAACTCAAGTCTGTAATTTACAGAGTGTTCCAGTATAATGGGCTTTATTGATTTATGTTGGCAAGCAAACAGCCAACCACCAATGCTGGGTGAAATAGGTCCACCTCACAGCCCCATATAAACATGCTCTGAATTTATCAATGGAGCAGAAATAAAATGGCCAGCCTGAAAAGTATCAGTATAGGTATACTGTATATATATGCCTAGTGACATACAGTGATTTTCAGCCTAAGACTGTCATAGTGAAAGTCATATGGGTGTCATATCCAAGCTTTTGGGTACTGATTCCTTGACTTGTACAAAGACATAACACACAGTATGCAAGCTGTAGATTACTTTGTTAGAATAGGATCTATGATGCCAGTTTGACAACACTTTTGTTGACTGGCATCACAGCAACTGGATTTATGTCAACCACAAGTTGCAGTAAACATAAATCCTGTATGTCTCCCAGTCCTGTGTTTCTAACAGGGGGCTTCACCCCCCCTGAACCCACCATGTTGGGGGCTCTGCCCCCGCAACCCCCAGACTTAAGATTATCAACTCCAGTCAGAGCTGATATGGGGAGTGGGTGCTGGACTGGGAGACAGTGTGCCACTGTCTTAGGCACACCAACACAGTGACCTGTCAGCAAAGTGTTGATTTTGCTGACAGCGGGGTATGTCGCTGTGTTGATGTTGCTGTCAGGTCAGCATACCGTTAGAATCAAGCATTTCTTCTGTGTTTTTTAATGTAATTTATAGCCCATGACTATAAGCAAACTTCACAAACTTGGGCTGGCAGTATAGCCTAGAGGTTAGAGTAATGAGCTGTGAATGAGCTTGGTACATCAAGCAGACCTGGGTTTGATTCCCACAACCTCCACTTGCATATTCTGTGCTTCTGAGCAAGTCACTTAACCACCCAGTGCTTCCAGGTTGCCCCTGAAACAGATACTTGTGCCTAGTGGCCTGACCTGGTTAACAAAACAAAAAAAACCTACACAGTCTGTCCTGCATGGGTCTATGTGATAACGGCGAATGCCTAAAGGTGATCGCAGTTATCACTCAGTCGGAGTGCCAAACACATTTTCAGCACTCTGACAACCCTGGCACACCAGCACAATGGTGCCAGGATATATTTTCACTACTTTCTGTGTGGGGGCTGCACCCCCCCTTGCATGGGGCTTCACCCCCCGCACCACCCTACTTAAGGATTCTCAACTTCAGGGGGTGCATGTCAAGGGTGAAAGTATTAAAAATAAAATGGTTTGGGCCAGGCGCAATACAAATCTCACTGGCGCCCCCAGACCCAAACCCAGTACCTCAGCCACCCCAGCCATTGCCCAATCCCCAATGCCATGCTGCAGCTCGACCAATGACCACAGCACCACCCTCTACAGCCTCTCCACCCCCCAGCCCATGCTCGCCGTGTTTGCTCCCATCCCTCCCATGTGCGTACATATAGTGACATCCTGTCGCCTAGTTCGCCAACCCCCTCATCTGGTCGCCCTACCCATTGGTCACTGTGAGTGGATTACATGAGAAAGGTGTCGCCATAATGGATGGTGCCCTTCCTCATGCGCCCACTTCACGGGTTACCCTCCTGCATGACATGTCCACATGCCCCTTGGTCATGGGCGGGGTAAAGGTGGGCCACCCTAGACCATAGTATGGATAGGCAACCATAGAAAAATACATGAAAAAAAAAAAACAGCAAATGTGCACTGCTGGACCAGCCTGAACAAGATAAACTGGACACTGCAATAAACTCTGTGTGTGTATCTCTCTGATAAGTGCATCAAAAAGCAGCCCAGATGTTACTGTGTTTTTTATTTTTTGTCATGGTCTTCTCACATCTGATTCCGGTCTTGAGATTTCTATACCAGAGAAACAGTTAACAAATACACAGTCATTACCATGCCTCGGCGTTTTTCTCAAGCCGATTCACCTATTTTTTTTATTTCTTTGATACCTTGAAAGTTGCTACACAGACAGTTTGAAATAATTTGTGATTCCCTTTTCGGAGTGATGCATCATCAGTGTTTATTGCCACTTGTTTTGTACAGTACATTGTTCCTGTCTGCTTTGCAAAGTGCATGTGGATAATATTTTAATTTAATTCTATAGACTGCTTCACATCAATGCTGTGTTCCTGTTTGGCACCCCTCTCCTCCACGTGTCCACATTGCCACAACTCCTGTAAATGCATGCATAATAGAGTATTTATGGTTTTGTATACATACAGGTTGTGATGCTGGGTACCAGGAATGAACTGTGAGTGAGATTGTCACATCCAGAATACATGTGTGGAATGCTCACAACTAAATGCACTGCTTTCATACTGTGTTACTCTGTGCAAGGCAATGCAGCACCCTCAGTATAATAGTCTTCTTAGCTCCCAACTGTAGCTGATTCTCATGGAAGACCCTGGTTTTGATGCCACAACTTCACTAAAGGTATTGAAATACCACATTCTAAACAGCAGGGATATGAAGCTTACAGTATCTTTACTCCCTTAATGCTCCAATCCGGTTTTCCTTCAAATGTCAACTATTACACCGAGCCCCACAATTTAATGTTTTGTGAGCAGATAGTTTTAATGTTTATTTTGTTTCCCTGTATTTAATCATTGGTCGATCCTTATTTTCAGCCCTGTCCCTGATGTGCAGTAAAGGAGGTGGAGATGTATGGTGGTCTGGATCAATGCACAAATTAGAGGGGACCCGATGTGATGTTGCTCATGCTGGTGTTCATGGTCTTACTTTCCAAACATACTTCTCTGTCTCTGGTTCGTATCATAGTAACAAAATTCTACTTTGTTATGACAGCACTTTTTATAAATATATTATTTTTCAGTGTCAGTGGCTCAGTAGGTAGCACACTCGCCTCTGAGGCTGGGAGATCAGAGGGCTGTGGGTTCAGTTCCCACTTCTGGCAATTGGGTTAATATCCCAGTACTGATACTGTAGTGCAGCATGAGAGGAGTGCTGCACTTCTGAGGTGCCGTCTTTCGGATGAGATGTTAAACCAAGGTCCCATCTGCCTGGATTGGTGGTAGTTCAGTTGAATGTTAAAGATCCCATGGCACTTATCGAAAAGAGTAGGGGAATTTCTCCGGTGTCCTGGCCATATTTCCCTCATTCACTAAAAAATACCGCCAACAGCTTAATCTGGTTCAAGGTCAGTTGTCATAAATAAAAATTTTGTACTTCTTTGCCCCTCTCACCAAAAAAAGTATTTTGTTAAGTCTTTACATGTTAGCAAAAGTATTACTGCTGCCTGTATTATTATGCACAAGTGTGCATAAATGAGTGTAACTGATGCTTGGGTGAATGGCTTAGCTTGGCTGAACAGTCAATTTCACATTAATTTTCACCTTGGCTCGAGATGTAGAAACAACTTTTTAACTAGTCTGAAACTGCACAGCCCCCTCCAGCCCCCCCCAAAAAAATAAATTCACTCAATGGCATTTGATAATACCTAATAAAAATATTATTACAGCTAATGCACCTTTACTGCTTTCACGTTCTTTCCATGTCATTCTGGAAAACTTGCCTGAAGGGGCTGCAATACATATTCAGGTCTGTGGTCCTATAGGGCTGTGAGACAGGCCTCTCATACACTCAGTCTGTGATGGGCTGTTTGTTTCCCAATACAGACAGATACAGTATTTTTTCATTTGATTTATAGCAGCCATACCCTGGTGACTGTACCCTGAACCCATCATACAGGCACAAAGACATACAGTATAGCACATTATAGTAGACCGCTCCATAAGATCACGCTCTGAATTTATCAATTGAGCAGAAAAATAATCACCAGCCTGAAAAGTGCCAATAAAACCTTTTGTTAATTCTTTGTATGTTAGTGAAATCTTTACTGCTGCCTGTATTATTGTGCACAATTCTGCATAAATGCAGTTATCTCAAATAAAGCACAGTGGACTGATACTTGGGTATGTGTCTTATCTTGACTCAATAGTAAATTTCACACTATAAAGTCAGAGCTTGGAAACTATCTCAGAACTCAAGCCTGTAATTTACAGAGTGCACAGAGATAATGGGATTTATCTGTTTCTATTGGCAAGCAAACAGCCAACCACCAATCATGGGTGAGAGAGGTCCCTTCTACCTCCTCATAGGACCCTGATCTAAATTTATCAATGGAGCAGAAAAAAATGGAATCAATAACTAATTTCACTGTTACTTTCCTCATATCTGAAGGATATGTTGTGTGTGACTGTGGCCAAGTATTGAAGAATCACAGTAAAATTTCCTTAAAACAAACTAAAGTTCATGCAGCAAAAGTTTGCTCCTGATTGAGTCAATGCTTTTGCTGAACAGTACTGTACCTCTCACCCCCCCCACACACACTACCACCTCACAGGTGTAACTGAATGGTGTTGGATAATAGCTTAAAAATTATAAGAGTTCCAGTGCCGTAATTGTTTCAACCTTTTGCCAGGTCATCCTGTTAACCTTATCAGTGTGTACTTTTATACTGGTTCATGACTCTGGTTGAAGAAGATGGAGGGATAGATGGCTTGCATTAACCATGTACGCTGGGCTTGTTGCTTGACATTTCTAACAGTTACTGTAGGTCTGTTCCAATGTAACATACAACCACAGTCTGTATTCAGTAATGGAGCCGGAACAACAATGTCAGCCTGAAACCAAACAAAATTCAGTGACAGATGGGAGAGAATGACAGCGTGTGTGTGTGTGTGTGTGTGTGTGTGTGTGTGTGTGTGTGTGTGTGTGTGTGTGTGTGTGTGTGATCGAAAAATATATGAGTGGGCTAGTCTAGAGGTCCTTTCTGAGATTTTTAAACAAAAACTACTCTCACAGATTCACAGATTCTAGCTCAGGAAAACTTCTGATGGATCCCTATTTTTTTTTCTTTCATAAAACTACCCTATAATTATATTTTGGAACACTGTTTGGACTTCTCATTTAGCCCTGTAAGCCTATTCCTGGTGCTCAACATATGAACATATGAAATTTGCCAGCATATAAAGGCCTAGAGGTCTATCAAGTCTGCTCGAATGTGCAGCTAGCACTCCTTATTCTGCAACTGCCCTTCCCTTCCACCCTTCCCCTACATTGACCCTCCTCCGTGTCCTGTCCCATCCCCTTTTGAAGCAGTCGACTGTTCTACTGGATACCACTTCTGCAGGTAACGCATTCATTCCACCCAGCTACCACCCTCTCTGTAAAAAAGTGTCTTCTCATTTTCCTCCTGAACCTTCCTCCCTCCAGTCTCAAATCATGGCCCCTGGTGTCCCTCCCCTCCCCTCCCTTACTTTGAACAGCCCTCTGTACCCATCTTGTTTATTCCTTTCATGTACTTAAAGGTTTCAATCATGTCCCCTCGTCCCTCGTCTCCTCCAGTGAGTTCATGTTCACTTCCCTCAACCTCCCCTCATATAAGTCCCCCAGCCCCTTGATCATCTTTCTTGCCCTGCACTGCACCTCTCCAGTAACTTAATGTCCCTCCTCAGATACGGGCACCAGTACTGCACACAGTACTCCAGGTGCAGTCTAACCAATGACCTATACAGTGGCAGATTCACCTCCTTCCTCCTTAAGGATATACCCCTTGCCCAACCCAGCATTTTGTTGGCCTTTGCAGCTGCCTTCCTACATTGTGCTGAGTTGTTCATTGACCCTGTAATGAGCACCTCCAGATCCTCCTCCTCCTCCTCTCTCTGGGCTAGCTGCACTCCCCCCAGCTGGTAACTGCTCCTTGGGTTCTTCATCCCAAAATGCAGCACCTTGCACTTTTTGGCATTGTACCCCAGTTGCCAAGCATCTGACCAGGTTTCAAGCTTTGCCAGATCATCCTGCAACCCCTGCCATCCTCCTAGGTCATCCACCACTGCTCCTTCCTTGGTATCATCAGCAAACAGACTGATCTTGCTCTTGATGTCCAATGATATGTCTGCAGTGAATATCCCAAACAACACTGATCCAAACACCGAGCCCTGTGGAACACCGCTTCATCACTACCCTTCAGTGTGAGCACACCCCACCCACCACCACCCTCTGTTGCCTTCCCTGAAGCCAGTTCCCTACCCATCTCACTAGCTATGCACCTGCTCCTGTGCCTTCTAACTTACTTCCCAGCCTTCCACGCGGCACCAAATTGAATGTCTTACTGAAGTCCATATACAGGACATCCACTGCATGGCTTCTGTCCAGTTGCCTAATTACCCAGTCATAGAACTCCAACAGGTTGGTTTGGCAGAACCTGCCACATATGAAGCCATGCTGTCTGCTGTGCTGTAGTCCTTTGGCCTCTAGGAGGGCCACCAACCTCTCCTTCAGGATAGTCTGCATTAGCTTACCCATGATGGATGTGAGGCTTAATGGTCTGTAGTTCCCCGGGTTCATCCTTGGGCCCACTCTTGTGGAGGGACACCACATGAGCCATTCTTCAGTCCTGAGGTATACACCCCGAGTGTAGTGAGGCATTAATTAGGTCTTCCAAAGGTCCCACAAGGACCTCTGCCAGCTCCTTCAGTACCCTGGGGTGGATGCCATCTGGACCTGGTGCCTTGTGCACCCTCAGTGCATTCAAACCCTCTCAAACTCTGCCCTCCGTGATTTCCCCATCTGTCACCCTCTCCCCCCTAGTTCTGCAGTTCCTTCCCCCGTGGGTGTCACCCCACTCTTATCCTTAGTAAATACTGAGCAGAATTAATCATTTAGTGCTTCTGCCTTATCACACCCTGCTTCCACCCAACACCCCTCCTTCCTAATCTTCACTATGTGGTCCTTACAGCTCCTTTTGTACCTAAAGAAGTCCTTCTCCCCCTTCTTAATGCCTTGTGCCAGCCTGAGCTCTGTAGGTGCCTTGGCTCCTTTTACTTCCCGAGTCACCTCCTTAGCTTCCATCAAGTACTCCTCCCAGTCCTCCCTCCTCCCTGTTTTCTTGTACCTTCTAAAGGCAGCTCTTTTCCTCCTTACCTTTTCCATGACCTCCTTGCAAACCAGCTTGGTTCCTTAGCCCTAGCCTTCTTGCTCTGGGCCTTGCAGCAGGTTTGGGTTGCCTACACTATCCCCAGCTTCATGAGCTCCCACCTCTGGTTAGTGTCCATACTAGGTTGAATTCTGGCCTGGTACCATTTTATCACTTCCCCCATCCTCCCAAAGTTGGCCCTCCTGAAGTCCAGCACTATTGGGCCAGATTCCTCTCCTTCCTTGCCCATATTCAATGTGAGTCATACTGAGTGGTGGTCACTCCCTGACAGTGGTTCTTCCACCGTAACTTCTCTCACAAAGTCTCCATTTGCCAGCACAAGGTCAAGGGTATTCCCTAACCTGGTTGATTCACTGACCATTTGCAGCAGGAAGCTGTCCTGGAAGGCATCCAGCAGTACCTGCTCCTTTCTGTTCCTAGTTGTTGGGGTACTCCAGTCCACTCCTGGCAAGTTGAAGTCCCCCACAATCACCACACTACCATTTTCACAGGTCCTCCTGATCTGTCCCACTAGTCCCCTATCTAACTCCTCCGTCTGAGATGGCAGCCTGTACACCACTCCCATTCTGAGAATCCTATTCTTGGAATCATGGATTTGCATCCAAAGTGACTCTGTACTACCCTCCTCCCCTTTCTCCCTTACACACATCAGTCCTTCCTTCACATATAGTGCCACCCCCCTCCTTTTCCCAATCACCCTGTCCCTATGAAATAACCTGTACCCTGGTACAGATAGGTCCCAGTCATTGTATTGGGTGGCCCATCTTTCTGTGATGGCTGCAATGTCCACCTCTCCCTCTGCCATGAGCACCTGTAACTGTGCAGTTTTCCTCCCAAGGCTCCTAGCATTAAGTGTAACCACCTTCCACCCTTTCCCACCCCTCCCAACCTGCCCTTCTTTCCTAGCATCACCAATAGTACTTGCCATTTGTCCTTTTTCACTGTTATGGGGGGTAAGCTCATATGGTTTCCCAACCTGTGATCTCTGCATGTCTCTTGTCCACTTGCCACTACCCGCTCCTAGTTTAAATTTCCAACTACCTCTATGTACTCCTCCATCCTCTGTTTCAACACTCTCTTTCCCTCCTCACGCAAGTGTAGTCTGTCCTTGGCATAGAGACTACTGTCCTCCCAGGTCCCTCCCCATCTCCCTGATAGCCCATACCCTTTAGCATAACACCAGGTTCTTAGACATCTGTTAAATTCCTCTATTCTCAGCTTTCTTGTTGTGCTTGTCTTGGGCACTGGAAGTATCTCTGAAAAATTTACTGATCTTCCTGCCCCCTCACATAATTGTCCTAGTTCCACAAACCTCCTCTGGACTATGTCTACTGTTAAGTCAGCCAGGTCTTTCGTCCCAAGATGTAAAATTAAATAAGACTTGTCCCTACCCCTTCTAGCATATTTCAGAACAGATTTTCCCACCATTTCTGCTGTCATTCCTGGCATGGCGTTAGGACATAGACAGGGTAGAGAAGGTTCAGAGGAGGGCAACAAAGATGGTGCATGGATTGCATCACAAGTCCTATGAGGACAGATTGAAGGAACTGAACATGTACTCCCTGGCAGAGAGGAGGGAGAGAGAGGGGATATGATAGAGACATACAAGTATCTTACAGGGAGGAACAGGGTGCAGGAATACAGTATTTTTAAGTGAAAAAGATGTTCCAGGACTAGAGAGCATGGTATGAAGTTGAAGGGAGGACTATTCAGAGGAAACGTGAGGAAGAATTTCTTCACAGAACGGGTGGTGGACAAGTGGAACACCCTGCCAGAGGAAGTGGTGGGGGCTGAAACAATCACGGGATTTAAGAATGCATGGGATAGACATAAAGAAATTCTGGAGGTCAGGGGTAAGGGGCAACAGACTTCTAGGAAAACATAAACTGAACTTACAAGCTCAAATGGGCAGACTGGGTGGGCCATAGGCCCTTATCTGACCACACTGTCTATGTATGTATGTATCTATGGCCTCCACCCAAATGTGACTATGCCTCTTCCCCCTGCTACCCCACCTGACTCCTCTTAGTAATGAGCACCCAGCATTAAGATTCTACCCCTCTTACTCCCTGCTTGCTTCCATTCATCTCCATCTCTCGTTTCTGGCTCCTCTTCTTCCTCATGCACATTATTTCCCCCTTTTGCCCCTGTTGCAATTCTCCCAGCAGAACTTCCCCCCACTCTGGTTTGGTCCAGGCATTTATCAATTACTCCTCCAATTGAAACATTTCCCTCCTCCTCCTTCTTCCTCTCTAGCAGTGAAAAACTATTTTCTGAAGACCCTTCACAAATGCCCACTCCCTCTCTCTTCATAGTGACCTGTTCTCTCCTTTCTACTCTATGACTTTTGCCACTTCTTCTCCTCCTCTCACAAGTCCCTATCTCCTCCTTCCATTTGTCTTTTGTCTCCTTACCTGGTTTACCTGGCAATTGTTCATCCTGTACTGGGCCCGTTTGTCTCCACTTCCATTCTTCTGACTCTCTCCTCACCACTGTTGGCTCAAATCACCATCCCTCATCTCCCCTTCTCCCTCCCTCCAGTATTGTGCTAAACTCACCCCCAGTCTGCCTTGCCTGTCTTAGTTCCTCCCGCAGACCCTCGATCTCCTTTCTAAGTTTCTCTATGTGGTTGACACTAAACATCCTCCCACACTCCAGGCAATTTTTAGAAAGATTGGTGCACCACAGTTGTTGCAGCCTACCACTCTAACCATTGTTGTCGTTGTCCACCAGTGACTCCCACCCTTCCAGATGCAGGATACCAAACACTTCCCCAAGTCTCCCCTCTCCCCCCTCTATCAGTGCAAAACATTATTTTCTTTATTTCCCTTACCCCCTTTGTTGTACATGTTTAGATATATTGAGCAACTGCTTTTTATATTCCTATCCTTCCTATCCACACTCAAAGAGACTTTAAGTAACTATTGCACAACTTTCTTCAAACTCCTGCTCCTCCTTTCCACAATGTAAATAGCAATGCAAAGAAGTAACAATGAAAGCTCCTTGATTTGCTGTTACTTTCCTTCCCCTCAGATAGCAGACACCTCTTCAGTCACTGCCATTCCTTTCCTGGATATCTGCTTCTGCTATGACAGGTGCATGTCCTTTGCCCGTTTGAAGAAATGATTTCAGACCCCCTGGTATAAAGGAAATCATGGACCTGGGGAGGGTGGGGTGAGGGGCTGGGAGGATGGGACCAGGCCAAGTCTTCCAGAAACAATCAGGTAACTGAGGCCCCTTGTCAGACCATTAGCACCCTTCCCCAACTATGCACTAAACTTTGCAGCAAGAGAAGCCAGCAAAAAGGAATCACAATTCTACTCAAAACCCCCAAAATAGGTTTGCTACCAAAAGAAACAGGTCTCCAATTCAAACAGCTTCACCAGCAACACATCAAAATAGGCTTGAATTTAGAAAATATAGGTCTCCAATGCAAAGGATCTGCCCCAATTAAATCACACCAAATAGGTTTTAAATGAAAAGTAATAGGTCTCCACAAATGCAGCCTGCTACACAGTGAAACATCAAACAAAAGAGCCCACTTATAGCCACCAAAACAGGTTTCAAAATTCCAACAGCCCCAAAACAATACCCTGCTAGCCCCTTAGAAGTAGTAATAAAGAAAAGAAATAACCTTCTACCAAGTAAAATCCACAAGAAACAATGTAAAAACAGCAAGAAGAAGCTACTATACTGGAACTGATCTGATCCCTTCCCCTTCTGGATACTTCTGAGAAGCCAAAAGCAACTGACACCACAAACCTTATTCAGTCGTGCCTCCAGATGGCTGAGTGAGACCTTTCCAGACCATTAGCACCCTTCTCCCACTATGCACTAAACTTTGCAGCTAGGGAAGCAAGCAAAAATGAATCACAGTTCTACTCAAAGCCCCAAAAATAGGCTTGCTACCAAAAGAAACAGGTCTCCAATTCAAACAACTTCACCAACAACACATCAAAATAGGCTTGAATTTAACAGATACTGGTCTCCAATTCAAAGAAACTGCCCCAATTAAATCACACCAAATAGGTTTTAAATCAGAATAAATAAGCCTCCACAAACGCAGCCTGCTACAAAGTGAAACATCAAACAAATGAGACCACTTATAGCCACCAAAACAGGTTTCAAAATTCCAACAGCCCCAAAACAATACCCTGATAGCCCCTTAGAAGTAATAAGAAAAAAAAAAAATAACCTTCTACCAAGTAAAATCCACAAGAAACAATGTAAAAACAGCAAGAAGAAGCTATTGTACAAGAACTGATCTGATCCCTTTCCCTTCTGGATACTTTCCACATGTGTGCCAACTCTTACTTGTGCTTGCTCTATGCTGTAGTTGATGGTGTCCTTTCAGTAAAATACTACTGGATTGATGATTTAAAAAAAAAGTTAACAGTAGGCACAGAATAGCAGGCTTTCCTTCCAGATGACTGCATTCCACATTGCAAGCAGATGTTTGGCATTGACAAAGGCTAGTTTATTATTCAAGGAATCCACCCACACTCCCTCAGCTGACTTGATGCATCTCATCTTTAGAACACTGAGTTGGAAAGGCCTAGGAGTCCAAGACACACCTGTAATTAACACTACCCCAGCCAACTTGAAACATATCAGGATTGTCATTAAGTAGAAACCTTAGCCCACCTGCATGCTGTCTGTTGGCATGGTGATGGATTTTTCATTCTCACACATACTCTAATTTCAATGGAGGCCAGCCTTCTGCACCAACAGGAAAAACTGGTTTACTATGGGGAGTTCTTCTTCTTTGGGTTCTTGGGACTAGCTAGTAATTTTGAACTACATATTGCATTTGTCACTTACGGTACATTTAAATCTACTGGGGCAAAAGGGATTAGAAAACAGCTGATTTCCATGTGCTGCATTCACACAAATTAAAAATGTTAAGTATTTGTTTATTTATTGACTTATTTAGTTTTTGTTGACCGGGTAAGTGCACTAGACAAATCCTGCCTATTTTCAGGCATGACCTGAGGGAGGGGATACAGATGAAAGCCAACTGACCTTGAACCAGATTAAGCTGTTGGTGGTACTTTTAGTGAATGAGGGAAATTTGGCCAGGACACCAGGGAAATTCCCCTACTGGCTGCTGGTCAGTGGCTGGTGGGGAGTCTTGCTGATGTCACGTCTCGACATGGCAGATGATTCCGAGGTTGCGATGGAGGAGGAGGTGGACAGGAGTATGCTGTTGAGTGAAGACCAGGGTCACGTCCTAGGGAGTGACTCTAAGCCAGAAGTACTTCAAAGACCCGTTGATATTGCATCGAAAACTGACACTCACGAGTCTCAGCGAGTTGACATAGTTTCTGTGGAGTCTTCTGTTTCGGATTCCTTTTCCTCTATTGAGCTTTCTTCATCTATAAAGGATTCAGGTGATCAGGAGTTTGTGCTCCTTTATTCTCGCAGCAGGAACCAATATTACAGGAGGATGTTTCCGGGAGGGCTATGTGTAACACTGGACCGCGCACGTCGCATTTAGTGCAACGGCAATTCGGGCTACAGGAAGGAGGACCTGGAAGCAGCACATCGGAATGGTCAGAGGAGGTTGCACTCACGGAGGCTGGTTGGAAGCGTTCTGAGTCGGGAGATTAGGTACCTGATTTGTCGTGGACTCCATCCTCAGGTACAATAAGATTTGATCCTCTCTCTGTACTTCCTAAGCAACCACCTTTATTATCTGCTTCAGGGTAAGGTGGGGGATGGCTGTTGAATGAAGAGACTCCTATAGCCAGTACTTCAGCTACTTGCATGCCTGACACTCCTTCTCTGAGTCAGAACCCTAAGCCCACGATGTCAGACTTGTTTAAATCTAAACTGGAACAAGCCCCTCATCGTAATGCTGTATGTTTGAAGTACAGAGGTGGCTTTAAGGAACATCCTGACAGATACTATATCTTTAAACAACTTTTGAAAACCACAATGGGTTTCTGTGCAAAAGACATTTATGCTCTCATACATATCTCAGGAGAGGACTCGTTTGATATAAGTTTTCAAACGAATGCCCTTATGGATAAATTTTGGGACAAATATGCAAACCAAAAAAATCACCCTTCGTGGTTACCCTTTTTTGCAATACCTTTAACTAGACCTTTAATTAGGTTTGTCACAATCATGTTCAGGAATGAGGGTGTCAATGTTAGTGATATTTATCATTGGTTGCAATCTAAATGTGATGTATTGGGTCCACCTGAAGCACTTTTGGATATTGAGGGCATTTGGACGGGAGGATGGAAATTTAAAGTAAAGTTATTACAAGTTAATTCCGAAATTGTTCACCTACCCAATAGATTTTTCTTGGGAAAAGATAGGGGGGTATGTTTTTATGGAGGACAACCAAAGGCGTGTTACAAATGTGGGGACAGAACACATATAAGTAGTGTTTGTGATATGATGAAATGTCCTTTATGTGGGGTTTTGGACATTCAGTAGACATGTGTAATAATGTTTTTCAGTGTAATCTTTGTGATGAAAAGGGACACGCTTTCCATCAGTGCCCTTGAGCTCGGCATAATTGTTCGGATGGGTTAGATCTTGATGGCCTACTTCGTAAGGCCCAATCTAAAATTCAGAGTTTTCATGGGAATGCTTCCCCTCATCCCCCATGACAAGAGCCTGTTTTGCCTCCCTTAGTACCAGATACACTCAAGGCGGCACCACCTGTTGTTAATGACCTCTCAGGTTACTTCAGAAAGGCCTCTCCACAATTAGGAGATAAGCAGGCCTCTGCTCTTTCTATGCCACCTCCTTTTGAGATTGTAAAAAGCAGGAGGTTTACTAGGGCATCATTAAAACAAGCTCAAGCTTGTCCGTTGGTAACTGAGAATTTTTTTTCACCCCTTCAAGATGAAGTCAGGGATTCAGATTTAGAATCTGAAACTTCTCATCTCTCAGAAATTGTGACTGATGAAGAAGAAAGTAGGTCCATGGAACTTGCAAAGGATAAAAAAGGAAAAAAAAGAAAAGTCAGCCAAAAAAATAGTATTTAAATATTTCTATGGCTTCCTTGAAATTTGCCTCCTTTAATGTGTGCAGCCTGAAAACATTCCACAGGCAGATATCTATCTTCTCACATCTTTAAAACTAGATGTATTTTTTTTGCAGGAAACTAGGCTATCCTCTCTTTCTGAAGTAAAACGGTTACAAAGACAATGGACTAGCGGACCATTCTTTTGGTCTTTTGGTTCGGAAGTTGCAGATGGGGTAGCTATATTATTTGGAAATTTATCTTTTAAAATATCCTGAGTTATTGATTTGTCACCCGGTAGAGCTCTCATTCTGGACTGTTTGTGGGGGGATTACTTTTTTCACTTTGTCAACATCTATGGTCCACAAATTAAAACAGGCCACATAGATTTATTTAAGGAAATAAAACCTTATCTTTTTACAAAAAAGCATTTAGTATGGGAAGGGGACTTTAATTGTTCTCTTGATCACCAAATTCGGAAACTGGCGGGGAAAAAGGTTTACTGTGATTCTAATGCCCTTTTAGAAACAGTGAGAGATGTTAAGCTCACAGATGCCTTTCGAAATTTGCATCCACAAGGTGGTGAAACCTATCATAGGCATACTTTTGCTACCAGGATTGACATGTTTTTTATTTCATATTATTTTCGGATTTTATCTTGCACTGTGTTTCCTTCAGAATTTTCAGACCATCATATATTACCCTGTACCTTATCATTATGACACCTTCCACCTAGATTATATTCCTTCATACAATGGTGGAGGCTAAATACTTCTTTTTTATCAGATTCGGCCTACTTTTCTAAATTAGAATTTTTGTTTGGCTGCGAAATTCTCTACTTTAGATTTTTCTCTTCCTCTTATGAGTGGTGGAAACATGTTAAATCGGAAATTAAATACTTATTTCAAACATGGGGCAAGAGCAAAGTTGATGAGAATTATAGGAAATATCTGGTCCATAGAAATCAATTATATAGACTAATGTCACTTCCCCCAAAAAACCATGATTTGTTTCTCTCCCAAATAAAAGAAATTAAACAACAAATGAGGAAGTATCAATATAGTAGAGCTAAGTCTTTAGACTTGGAATTTCATTTTAATATTAAAAATTCTCCTATGGCCGATCCTTTTCAGGCTTGTAAAGCACACTTAACGGATACCCTAATGACAGGGTTGTTTAATTCGAATAATGAGATCATTACTCCGGATGTGGGTATGTTATACATTGTTCAGAATTATGTTCGGAGTTGTTTTTCATCCCCACAAGTACTATCCACTGATTCTTTTCCGGGATCTATATTTTCTACTCTGCCTAGAGTTTCAGGTGACCTTGTTAAGTCATTAATAAACCCATTTCATCCCAGGAGGTGGTTGAGGTCATCAAACAATTAAAACTGGGTCTTCTCCTGGGATAGATGAAATTCTAATGAATTTTACAAAAAATGTATAGTTTATATGGGGTTTTTTCTTCCTTTGGTGTTTAATTCTTATTTGTCATCTGGGATTTCCTGTATGGATTTTACTATGTCCATAATGACCTTCATTCATAAAAAAGGAGATAAAGTGATTCTTTCAAATTGGAGGCCGATTTGTTTATTGAATAGTGATTACAAAATTTTATCGAAAATCCTGCACAATAGGTTGGAGAAAGTAGCTGAAGTTATAATTCATCCTGCACAAACCTGTGCTATAAAAAATAGAAAAATTCAACATAACCTTTATTTAATTAGGGATCTTTTTGCTAGCCAGTCTAGTTTTCGTGCTTCTGAATTAGTTTCAGCTTTAGACCAGTCTAAAGCCTTTGATGCTGTTAGCCATTCCTATTTATATTTTGTTCTATCTGCCTATGGAATCCCTGATATTTTTGTCCAGTGGATCTCTCAATTATATGATTCTGCAGTTACTGTTCCAATAGTTAATGGTTTGATGGGTGACAGGGTCAGAATTTCTAGAGGCGTTAGGCAGGGATGTCCCTTAAGTCCTTTATTATACACCTTCACTTTGTACCCTATTATTCGACATATTATACATGATGTCTCCATAAAAGGTCTTGCTCCCTTGCCTCATTTAGAGACAGTAAAAGTAACTGCCTTTGAGGATGATGTCAAGCTTCTTTTAGCAGATACATTTTCTTTACGAAAAGCATTGGAGTTTTTTTTTTTTTGGTCAATATTCTGGGGCTTCTATTAACATTCAAAAAAGCTTTGTTTTACAATTGAGAAGCATTGTTCCTAATTTATCTGATTGCTTTGGTATTTCCTTAATGACTGGGCCTCAAAAAATCTTGGGCGTCTGGTTTGGGGTGGAACACATGGAGGTTTATAATTGGGAAAAGCAGATAGGGGTTGGTGAACTTAAAATTAATCAGTGAAAACATTGGAAGCTTGGAAAAAAAAGGGTATTGATCATTAAGAAATTTTTATTGCCCATTTTTCTTTATCTAAGCCACCTTTTTCCACCCCCTTTTGCCCTGGAGACTAGGATATGTAGCATTTTTTTTTCAGATGCTCTGGGGAAACAGACTGAACCCAGTGAAGAGGGAGTATACATATCTTAAATATAGAGATGGTGGTTTACACATGGTTAATCCTCTCATTTTTTTCATTCTGTTTTTTTATTTTCTTCTTTCCCATTTATTTGGCAGGAACCTTCTTTGCCATGGCATTTTTGGGTCAAATCCTTATGGCACAAATATTTTTTTAGATGGTCTCTTTTCCCACCCAGGATTTTACTGTCAGATGACATTCCGAAGTATGGCCTTTCAACTCTTAAAAGATTATTCCAATGGCAGATTCCACTGCAAAATTACTTTGCTAACTAGGAAATCCTTTTTGATTATATTGTTTATGATTTACAAAAGGTAATCTTAATTTTTCCTCTTTGCTCTCCATCGAATATGAAATATGCACTCAGTAAGTTAACTGATAATAGGATTCCTGTTAAGACTTGGGATATTATTTGGATCTCTATTCATGGTCGATTGGGAGTGAGAGGAAATCTGAAATATAAACCAGTGACTGAACGGTATTGTTTAAAACATGACTGTATTGATGAGGAAGAAAGTCAGTCCCATTTCTTTATTGACTGTCCAGATAGTCAGAGATTTTGGGAGTTTGCAGCTTTACACTGGAATCTGTCCCCGTTGCGGTCTATTACTTATACTACTTTAGTATTGGGTGATTATTCGGGTAGATGGGAGCAGTATCATAGAAGTACATTGAATGATTTCTTTGCCCTTTTACAATATTTTTTATGGCAAGCACGTTGTCACTTTGTGTTACAGCAACTTCTTACAGAGTTTTCCTCAATTGTATCTGCTGTTGATTCTGAATTGCATGTACTTCGTTTGCAGGATGAGAAGAAATACTCCAGATCTTATGTTAACTATTTATGGAATCATTTTCCATTTGTTTAACCTTTTCTTTAGTGTTTTTGTATAATATTGTTTTCTTTCTTGCTAGCATATGGAAATTTTGTTTTATGTGATGTTGTGTTTTTTGTTTAATAAAATCTCCCCTACTCTTTTCGGTAAATGCCATGGGATCTTTAACATCCACCTGAACTATCACCAATTCAGGTAGGTGGGACCTCGGTTTAACGTCTCATCCGAAAGACAGCACCTCAGAAGTGCAGCACCCCTCTCATGCTGCACTACTGTGTCAGTACTAGGATATTAACCCAAGTGCCAGATGTGGGAACTGAACCCATGGCCCTCTGATCTCCCGGCCTCAGAGGCGAGTGTGTGACCTACTGAGCCACTGACACTGCTAAAGTAGAATTAGTATTGGCTGTCCAGTTTACACATTGCCAGTTTATGGAGAGAGCATCCACACTGAAGTTCAGTGCACAGAACAGGATAGTTAATAGCTGATCTCTACTTGATTTCCCTGTGCTGGATTCACATTAAATGCAGTTTGTGGTACAGTACATAAGTACATATGCAGGGAGCTTCAGTGTGGATGCAGTCAACAAAAACTGGCAATGCGTAAACTAGACAGCCAATAAGGACATTAGAAGCAGAGATTAAGGACATTAGCTTGCTGGAGAAGGTCCAGAGGAGGGCTACAAAGATGATAGTGGGTCAGCAGGATAAGGCATATGAAGAGAGGTTGAGGGCACTGAACATGTACTCCCTAGAAGACAGGAAAGAGAAAGAGGACATGATTGGGACCTTCAAATACTTGAAAGGGATAAATAAGGTTGATAAGGACAATCACTTTAAGCTGAGTGGCAACCATAATACAAGGTAGCACAGTCTTAAGCTAGAGAGTGGGAGGTTTAGGAGGGAGGTCAGGAAGCTCTTCTTCACAGAGAGGGTGGTGGACACTTGGAATGCAATGCCATAAGAGGTCATCTCATTGAAGACAGTGGGAAGCTTTAAGAGAGGCTGGGATAGACATGGGGGGAAGGTAAAGATCATTGATAGGCAGGATGGCAGGAGTGGGAAGGGAGAGTAGGGATATTAGCTCAAGCTGTGGATCCTGCAATAAGAACAGACTTGATAGACCAAATGGCCTTCTTCTGTTGGCTTCTTCATATGTTCATATGTATCTATGTAATGTGTAGAACTAAACTGTCACCATTAATTAACTACTATAAAACATGCCACCCCCTGAACCTGTGATCACAGGCTTTTTGACATTGAAAGCTGCATTCCTACAGTAGCACACTGTGAAACTAAAAAGTAATCATATGTTTGCATCTACTGTGCATACATATCTTCACTTCCTTGGTTGGGGAGCAACATCTAACAAAAGGAATACAGTAATGGAGTTACTTGGAGCCCATCCCTCATGGCTTGTCATGCCGTTCTGCTTGTTGACCAATGCTGGGAGCCAACAAATCTGGATTTATGATACACACTCTTTCTGTGGGTATTTCCTAAATTGTATTTTGCCATTGAGTCAGATAGCAGATGGTTGAGGAGATGATGGATATGGGGCAGAAGGGTGCCAGTGGTGCTGTAGTCTGAATGGGACAAGATGTGGAGGATACCACTGGAGGCCAGGGATACATGAAATGGAGCCCTGTGTGGGGCATCACTTGATAGCAGGGATGCTTGGAATATGGCATAGTGTGGAAGGGCATTGCCACTGAACAACAGTGATGCTTGGAATGCGGAAGGGTGTGGGGGTTGACAATGGATACTTTTTTGTGCTTGGGTGCATCAGGGTGATCAAGGGAAGAGGCACTGTATACCAGGGGTTGTGTTTGTCCTGAGCTGTGTGGGGTATGGGCTCACACTGGGCATGAGGGACAGCATGTCACAATGTTTATAATTCTGTTAGGTTTGCCACTGTAAAATTTTCTGCAATGGCAGCTCAATGAAGTGAGCCTGATACAATGTGTCTATTATGTGTTTTTTTTTTGTTTTCTTTTCTTCATACTACACTGCAAATTGGTTGGACAGGCATCGTGAAAACTAAAATAGAAGTGCACTCACACACACACTCATTTGGATTTCCTGATGCCTGTCCAATCAATATGCAATCCTGTATGAAAAAAAAGAAACAGTGAAAGAATTCATCTGTGTGTGAATGTAAGAAATCTATGGCATAGAGGCAGCATCACAAATTAACCAAGAAAATCTGTATCTTGACATTGCAATTTCTGATTTTCTGAGGAAACATAAGTCCAACTACATGACAATCTGTTGTCATGGTGACTAATTGGCATGCCTCTCAGTGCACTCAAGTTTCAATGGAGGCCAAAGTACTCCACAGTCAAGACACATTTTTTATGTATGTGTGTTGGGGGGGATCAAACTGTAGCAGTGCCCCATTTGAAGACAGGCTCAATGAAGAATCCAAATTACAGTACAAATACGGCTACATTTATCAGGCTTATAAAAACCAAAAATTACTTGTTCCCCCAGTATTTATTGTACACATTGAGTGATGGGATGTGAATGAATGAGCTAATGCTGTGCTGTGCACCCGCTCATTCATTCACATGATTTCTAACAGTTTTTGGGTGGACTTTTATTATATAGAAGGAACTATAGAAAAAAGAAATATTGCTGTGGTGCAAGCTGGCCAGGCACTGCTTAAATGAAACAGAGACAAGTAGTAGTGTTGTTCCCCTTTTTTTTCTGCCTTGTAGGACAGGGAGAAAACATAAGATTAATTCAAAAATGTTTGAATTATTATGGGATACTTTGGCAATGCAAGCAGAAGATAACTAAGATATCACCAGCATCTTTAACAAGATGATCAGCACCCCAGATGTGAATTACAAGGTTTTGTTTTTTTGTGTTTTGTTTTCTGTTTCTAAGCTTTGCAATTTGTTTGCCTTAAAAAAATGTACTGTATATAATTAGTAGATGTCACATCGGCTGAACTCAGTGTAAAACATCTTAGAATGCATTGTACCCCTTAAAGCCCCAACATTAATACTGTATGGGGAATTGTGATGAGATGGTTTAATATATCTATATCTGTCTGCATATATACAGTATACAGTATATCTACAGTATATATGACTTGTTTTATAAATAAGGTGGGTAATCATTTCTTTAATCAGAAGGTACACAGGCAGATTGTAGCATTCTTTAAGCTAACAGCAAGGAATGTTGCAACTACTCTGCCATGCTGAACTAGACCAGCCTTCAAGTGAAGAATTTACAGTGTACACGGCATAGATGTGTTGTGTCTTCTGTGTGCTGTGCAGTACATAAAGAAATAACCATAGAGGAGTGTACAGTTCAGTGCATATCTTTAAATTAGCATTCCAAATGCACATAAAAATGCAACACAGTATGTAGGCATGCGGTGACCACTTAGTCTCACTGCCACATAAATTCCAGTGGGATCCCTGGGAAAGTAGCACACATGATTTTTTGCATAGTGGCATGAACTTCAGCCCAAAAAGGGGACACTTCATCGCAACTCATGGCCATATGGAGGAAATCTCCCATGGCTATTTTCCACTTTGGAGAAGTGGCCTGTCTTTAAACAGTATATTTATGTAATTTACATGGTGTCAGATACTGTACATCTGATACAAGAAATGTAATTGTACTCTACATGATCTATTAGAGACAGAGCAAGTATGTACAAGTTTTATGGCCTCTTGCAAGGTTGCAACATCTATTGTCATGTTTACATCTGTTTCCCAAGCAGTTCTGGCTTTAAATAATCTGAGGGGGAGCAGATCTCAAAAAAGCTTATATAAAATGGACAAAATAGTGGTCAGGGTAAAGTTTCTTCAGTGGGAGATAGCAGATAGTTATTATCTGACATATAATTTCTGACCCTCAAGTGAGCAAAGAAATCACCGGCCTGAATGCCATAGTGTTGTCATAACTCTGCAAAAAGATTTTAGGCATGCGTTGACCAGTTAGTCTCACTGCCACATAAATTCCAGTGGGGTCCCTGGGAAAGTAGCACGCAGGATTTTTTGCATAGTGGCATGAACTTCAGCCCAAAAAGGGGACACTTTATCGCATCTCATGGCCATATGGAGGCTATTTTACACTTTGGAGAAGTGGCCTGTCTTTAAACAGTATATTTATGTAATTTACATGGTGTCATATACATCTGATAGAAGAAGTGTAATTGTACTCTACATAATTTATTAGAGACAGAGCAAGTATGTACAAGTTTTATGGCCTCTTGCAAGGTTGCAAGATTGTCATGTCTACATCTGTTTCCCAAGCAGTTCTAGCTTTAAATAATCTGAGGGGGGAGCAGATCTCAAAAAAAGCTTATATAAAATGGACAAAATAGTAGTCAGGGTAAAGTTTCTTCAGTGGGAGATAGCAGATAGTTATTATCTGATATATAATCTCTGACCCTCAAGTGAGCAAATAAATCACTGGCCTGAATGCCATAGTGTTGTTATAACTCTGCAAAATGATTTTATTCTTCCCCTAGATAACAGGTTTCCCATGATCGCCAAGTCAGCCCTACACCAACGTAGGAGAGCTTGATGCAAAAAGACATTATAACCTCTTTGATCAGTAAAGCCCAGATGAATTGCAGTGTTAGGAGATAGTCCCTTTCTATGATCAATATGCGTATGTACAGTACCCCAATCCAAAGCCTAACAAGTGTACGAGTCAAAGGATTTTACATCACTGGAGAGATGCATGGTATAGAGAGGGTGACAAAGCACTGTGGAACAGATCACCAACTACAGATTTGTCTTTCATCATTCTCCAAGCAGATGCCAGTTAGGCCTTGGGGTGCTCTAAAAAAGCAAGTTTGGACACCCAATAATAATATTTAAAATTAGGGAGTGCTAATCCTCCCTAGAGATGCAGTGAATTTAAAATCCACCGGTGAAATTATGATGAAGTGGCTGATTTTGCGCCATGTAATGATATGTGAATTTTGTCCATTTTCAGCTAGTTTCACCAAGGTGAAATTTTGCATTGGAAAGGTGAAATTTCGCCTTGGATGATGAAATTATGCCTGTAGAAAGGCAAAATGTTGCCTTCCAAAAGGCGCATTCTGCCTGTAGAGGCAAAATTTCAACTTTCTGCAGGAGAAATTTCACCTTTCCGCATGTGAAATTTCACTTTATGCCTCAGAGGAAAAATTACACGAAGAGGCTGAAATTCACATAATATTGCATGTAGTATAGTTTAGGCACTTTGCTTATACCTAATACTCCCCTACTCAATGTTAGCTGCAATATAATCCTTTTTATTCTTGCCACTTTACCACACCACAAGAATTGACTTAATATGCTGTTTAATTGTTGGTAAAATTATTCTGGGACTCTTATAGGTAGATTTTGAAAAAGATGTAAACATTTGGGTAGTAGGGTCATTTAAATCAAATTGACCCACCCTATGTAGCTTATATGAAGACTTTCCCATCTCTCACAGTCCATCCTTATATATTTTAATAGATAAACATAATTTTCTTTGTACAAATGTAACATGTTTCTGGGTATCATAATAGCTATGTGTTTCAGAGACTGGGCTAGTTTTAAATGTTATAAGTTTCCTCACAAATAGCTAGAGCCCCCTTAGCCTAACACCATCCTCTTGCTCTTAGACCAATTGATCTTATGTCCTGCAAGGGCACCATACTCCAACAGTATGTTATGCAGGATTGGGATACCTTTTTATGGGTCTTGGAGAAACACTAGTAGATCATCTGCAAAAAGTAATATTTTATGATGCCAACCTCCAGCCATAAGGCACCAAATTCTCTTGTCTTACCTGGTAGCAGCTACAAGGGGTTCTAGGGAAAACACATACAAAAGAGGTAAGAGGAGGCAACCCTATCTAGTTACCCTGGTCAAACAGAAGGGTTTTGTGAGTAAACCATTTATAAGAATATGAGCCATATATAATGCTCCAGTCAATCTCATTACAGTATCTCCAACCCAAAATCCCCCACTGTCCATATTCACTTGCATTACTACCCCTGGAAATCTAGGCCTCAACCAGTTTGCAGTACCTCTGGCTTTAGAGATACGGTTCCATGTGATAATGGTGATCGTAGAAAGCCGATCTCCAGTAAGGCGAGTGTACATCGACGAAAATCAATTTTGGTGACGTACACTCCCAGCGTATAGCTGAAGGGTGCTGGAGATTTTAATTTTTATGCAGGGGCTGTGCCCCCACATCCCCTTACTAAAAGATTCTCAACTCCAGGTGGGTGCATGTCAGGGGGGTGAAAAAGTGGGAATAAAAAATCACAGCTGGGCACAACAAAATGAACACAAGCCCAGAACTGAACCTGGCACCCTCACAACCCTAGTCTGCCACCCACTGACCACACCACATTACCAGCTCAGCAGTCCACCACTGCACTATGCCTCACAAACCCTCCATCTCCTTCCACCCATCACAGAGCATGCTCACTGCCCCCCACAAGTGTGTACATATAGCATGTACATATAGCGACATCCTGTCTCTACATTCGTGGACCCCCCAATCCGGTCGCCCTCCCTGCCCAGTAGTCCCATGGACAGGTGCCGCATTTGAGTTGACCTGTTTGAAAGTACTCAATCACAGTCTCCATTATCACAGGCTAACATCCTTACTATTCCCCTCAACAATTTTTAGACATATGATTCCCTTCTTTGGCTGTCATATGGGTCTCCTACAGACATATGTTGTCCTCATGTTTAGCTTTAAGTTTTCCTAATATTTTTTTTCCTTTAAGCATGTGTTTTAAGACCATAAATGTTCAAAGAAAAAATATTCAGAGCATTAACCATTTTGTAGCTCAATCAAAAAGTCTGCAAACAGATGTACCTGATTATCTTTACCCAAACATTGAAACACATATTTTGGAAGACATAGATTTTTAACAAACACAGTAAACTTTAATGTTTGCCCCATACAAACTTGTGAGGCTGTGACTCTCAACCTCAAAACCACCATATAATACATATATTTCCCAACATTTTTAAAAAAACAATAAAACTCCCCCACCCACCATCCTTACAGATTTGCACACTACTGTGAGAACATAGTTGTCCTGCCTCCCACCCAATCCACAGTATATGTGCAGCAACCCACACATCATGAGATGATAGTCACCTAATGGGCACCTCTAGAACCTATGTATCATTAACTATATATATATATATATATATATATATATATATATCAGAAGAATAAAATCAATATGTTATACCCCCCCAAAAAAAAACAGGGGTCTATATTTAACATATGTCAGTGTCTATGTTTGTTCAACTTCTTTATCCTAGACTATTATAAGTCAGGAAGGAGAGTCATCCTTCACCCTAAGCAATATTAAGACACTTCCATCACAAGATTCGCCACCTAGCAGTCTTTTGGTACAGCAATCACTGCTAGTAATTTAGCAACCAGGACCTTTACTAAGTCACACCACTTATAACTATCGAATCTGATCCCTGAGCCTACATTTGTTTAAAACTTAGAACTCTATTTCCATGAATTGTCACTCTCCACTCCCATACCAGGACATTCCAATATCTTTTCTTTAAGCAAACCTGTGTGACAAAGTTGAGTTGCAGTGTAACTCCCTGCAAGTTCACATTGCAATTGCATCCATCAGATTTTTGTCAATAATTTAGTGAGCCCAGACAGTAAACAGATCCCATCTCTCTGGTTCCTCTGGCAAATCCCCTCTTGCTTTAAGTCAAATGTCTTTAGAAATAGAGAAATGGAAGTTCCTGATTCCATTTTGAGGAAACCAGTGATTTTGTTTGTTTGTCTGTTTGCTGGAAACCAGCTGGAAATGATACAATATTACTCTATATTATATTGTGCTGGGCATTTTCTGGTGGGCAGGATAAGCAGCTTGTAATATCTAATATGTATATTTTACAGTGGTGCCCAATGCAAACATATTGTATGAATACATAAAAAAATTATCCTGTAGGCTTATTTCTGCAACAGATTATTTGTTGTAAATAGCTAATTATTGCAAAAAAAAAGTCATTAAAATACACTTTGTTACAACCAATAGTGTATAATTTCAATTCAGCCTTTGATACAAAGAAAAAAACATTCCATTTAGGTCACAGTATCCTAACTGTGATGTTACATTTCAGAAACACATCTACAAGTGTCCTAGGCAAACCAATTCTCATCTATTCGGCCCCTGAGATTATTAGTTAAGCATTACTAGTAAGCTGCCCTCCCAGAAGGCTATGGGCCCTACTTGCATACAAGCCATGACCATAAAACGCATTGTGATTGGTTGGCATCTCATGGCACTCCAGACATTACCTCATGGGTTACAGCCCACCTGATAGGCTAATGATGCACATGACCCAGATCAGATTTCCAGTATATCCAGGTCCCAGGAACCCCTGCTCTCCAGTTGTAATTTGTGCATCTGAATAGGCAAGAAGCATCCAGAGAACCCCTGTCTGCTCTTATCTTCTAAGGTAGGAAATGTGTTTATCCTTAGCCTTTGCAGGTCTGGTAATCATTGGATTATTGAATAAGAATTTCGCATCCCTGTTTTAAGAAAGGAGCTTCTGAGCTCCCAGAAATATCAGCTTTGTTTAAGCATTATTAATTGTGTTGTTGTTATACCTGGAGCGTTCTCCCTTTTTCATATGTTTAACTATAGCCCTGGAGACCTCTCCAGGCGTTTCTTACGTTGGTTTTGAGGAAATTCCTCGCTTTTCTGGCCAGCAGCCCTGCCCCTACAGGCCTAGGCAGCGTGCTGCCTACTCCATAAGCCACGCGGTCTCGCGGGCTTCCCCTAGCAGGCCCTTGCTTCGAAGCGCTCATGGTCACCTCTGCTTCCCGCAGCTCCATGGTCCTGCTGCAGCCCCTCGCTCTCCCTTAGAGGCCTCCCTTCTCGGGAATCAGTCCCTCGCGACTCTGCGGCCATTTGCCAGGACCTCATCATCCTTTGTGCGCCACGGCACCATCCCTCTGGGCCCCTGGCCCATCTTTCTCCCTGCAGTCCCCTCTGGCCTCGCCACGTGGCTGCTGAACCCAGCTTGCAGGCCTCAGCCGGCCTATGTACTCCGCGAGTCGCCTCTGCTCCCCGTGACTCCATGGACTCTCTGCGGCATCCCCCACCTCCTGGCCGCTAATCCAATGCATGAGCCTCGGCCTGCCTATGTATCCATGGTCGCCTCTGCTCCCAGCGACTCCGTGGACCCTCTCTTGATGTTCCCCACCTCCCGGCCGCTAAACCAGTGCGAGCTCAGCCTACGCCTGCTATCATGATCGCCTCTGCTCCCTGCGACTCCATGGACCCTCTGCAGTGTTCCCCACCTCCTGGCCACTAAACCAGTGCGCAGGCCTCAGCCTGCCTATGTCCCCGCGAGTTGCCTCTGCTCCCCGCGACTCCACAGACTGCCGGCAGCCTTCCACGCCTCACGACGCCTCCCTAGGCCCCCCATGGGCCTACCGCAACCATCGCGGTGTTCTCTGTCTCTGGGCCCGCACCCAGGCACCACCCGGCCTGCCCCTCCATGGAGGGGCACCCCCTCACGGAAAACCGCCAGCCCTCCCTCCTCTCAGGCATCTCGCTCTAGCGAGGCCCGGGGATGCGCTTTAGGGGCGGACTGCCTCCTCCCTTCATCCACATGCGCGGAGGTCCTCCTCCGTCTCCTTCCTCCTTCTGCTCCTAGGAGGGTGTCGTTTTGCCAGTAGTCGGACCGTGAGCGGGGTCTCACCATCCATGGGGAGGGAGTGTGGCCTTGCTGGTCTCCGGCTCTGGCTGCGATCTGGTGACATCCAGCAGACCAGACCTGGGTTTGAATCCCACGACTTCCACTTGCATACTGTGTGACCTCAGCGGGTCCCTTGCCTCCTTGTGCTCCCAGGTCGCCCTTGCTATACCTGAAAAAAAAACAATTCAGGCCTAAGAAGACGGGATAAAGGACAAATTGGGAGACTTCCTTTTTCCACTCGGGTCCCTCTCATAGTGACCCCAGTAGGACACCGCAGAGCTACTGCCCGGGTCCCTCACACAGTGACCCAGGTAGGGCCATGCGAACTCCATCCCCATCTCTCGGTGGCTGCGGCCCCCTCCCACAGCGGGCCCATCTTCCCGAGTAGGATTTGCCAGTCTGGGGATAGGTATTTAAAGGTTTTGGGAAAGAAATCTCCGCCCATTCCAGGTCTGTCTAATGGCCCTCACACAGCGTCCTTATCACAGCAACCCCGCCCCTCCCTCCCCCCACACCTTCTAATGGGGCGTAGGAGGCAAAGCACCGGAGTCTCTCCTCTCGCTCAGACCCTTCTCTTTATCTTACAGATGGTTAAAGAAGAAATGCACCGCGTGCAGTGCCAACCTCCTCCCTCAAACCCCAGGCCCTCTCTGTGCAGCCTGCCTCATGGACGACAAGCTATCTTCAATGGAGAGAACTTCCCCCCTAGCTCCATCTCTCCCCGGCCCCAGCAACCCGACATGGGTGGACCCGGGCTCCCTGCTGATTCAGAACCAACAAGCGGTGGCCATGATGGAGAGTCAGCAGAACTTCATGCTGAAGATCATGGAGAAGCTGGAGGCCCTTACCCACAGCAGGGCGAGACCACCCAGCACGGAGTCCCCGGCCAGGAAGACCCTCCAGAGGAGCCACCGGCCCCAGAGGACCCGCTCCCCAGAATTCCCCAGGATGGCAACACTGTGGAAAGAGAGAAAGAGGACGAGTTCGACGAGGGGGAGGAGGAGGAGGAACACGGCATGGATTTGGACATAGAGGATCTCGAGCCAACTCCGTCCCTGACCTCTAAACTGTGCACATTTGAGACTATTCCTGGTCTCATGAAGATCATCAAAGCCACCATGGGCCTCGCTGCAGAGGAGCAAGGAGGGGAGAAGACTGAATCCAAGCTAGACCCGATGATCCAGCTAAGGACCATCACCCCAGAGACCTTCCCAGTCTGCCCGGCCATTGAAGAACTGATTCACACCGAATGGCAATCCACAGATCCGGGCAGAATGCCGAACAGAAGGAACTTACTCAAAATGTACCCGATTCAGGGCGACAAGTCCGACGCCTGGTGCAGGGCCCCCTCCATCGACCCCCAAGTGGCAGCCTTGAGCAAGAAGACTGTGCTGCCGTGTGGGACCATAGCACTCAAGGATCCCTACCGACAAGAAGATTGAGGACATGCTTAAAAAGACTTTCGAAATCGAAGGAATCATGGCCAAGGCGATGACAGCGGCGATCTATACCTCGAGGGCCCAGATCCGCTGGTTGGAGGAACTGCAGGAGCAGGGAAGTCCGAAGTCAAGGGAGGCTGAACTTTTAGACTGCACCCTCGATGCAGCCAAGTATCTTGCCAACATGGCAGTGGACTCCTTGCGCCTCCAGGCCAGGGCGTCCGCCATTATAAATTGGGCCCGCAGAGCACTATGGCTGAAACTCTGGGACGCCGACTCAGAATCTAAGACTTTGCTTCAAACTTTACCCCTTAAGGGGGTTCATGTATTTGGGGAAGGCCTACAGACTTATCTGAAACAGAGGGAAGAGGGTAGGGACCTCTTAAGGAATAGATCAAGACCCTCACATCTACCAGCTGCTAGACGAAGGTTCCGGCCCGGGGCCAAGAACCAAGGCCGCAGGGAACCCTACTCACAGAACCATTCCTTTCGGAGTCGGGTCCCCACATCCTTCTCACGTACTCCCGCCTTCAACAGCTACAAGTCCCCCTCCTCCTTCAGACCTAGAGGTCAAAGGTCAGGAGGCCGTGGAAGAGGATTCAGGGGAAAACAGTGACTCCTCCTCCCCGACAACCCCTCGGTACCCCGGTCGGACAGCGGTTGGCTCTGTTCACCCACCGTTGGGAGATCACCACGTCCGACAGGTGGGTCCGGGATGTGGTCTCCAGGGGATACACCATAAAACTGACTCACCAGTCCATACCCCAACGGTTCATCTCATCCCCCATCTCCAGAAGGAGGGCCTCGCCACACCAGGTACAGAGTATCCTGGCAGATCTGATCCAGAACAGGGCCATTCAACCAGTCCCAGTTCAGGAGCAAGGGGAAGGCATGTACTCCATCTTCTTCCTAGTACCCAAAAGGTGGGGAGCTCAGGCCCATCCTGGACCTAAAGCATCTGAACAAATACGTGCTCCGCATGGTTCAAGATGGAGACGGTCCGGTCCATCCTACGGGGGATCAGAGTAGGCGACTTCCTAACCTCCATCGATCTAAAGGACGCCTACCTACATATCCCCATCATCAAGAGCCACAGAAGGTTTCTACGCTTCCACGTTCTGGGTCAACACTTCCAGTACCGGGCACTCCCATTCGGCCTGTCCTCAGCCCCCAGGGTCTTCACCAAGGTCTCCATCACCTTGGTGGCCAGGCTCAGGGAACAAGGGCTGGACATAGTTCCGTACCTAAACAACTGGCTCATACGCGCACGGTCCAGAGCTCAGGCGCACGCTCATACACAGCTCGCCGTATGGGCACTCCAGGACCACGGTTGGGTGGTGAACATGGAGAAGAGCCAGCTCCATCCAACCCAACAGATCGAGCATCTGGGGGCCATCATCAACTCTGCAGACGGCTGGGCAAAGCCGACCCCAGTGCGGATCCGCAGTCTCCGAAAACTGGCCGGGCAGTTAAGGTCGCACCCTCGCACCACAGTGGCAGAGGTCGCAAAACTCCTGGGCTGCATGGCCTCCTGCATCGACCTCGTCCCATGGGCTAGGTGGCACATGCGTCCGCTCCAAAACTTCATCCTGGCAAACGGAGTGCCAAATGAGTTCAACCTGCACCGCATGGTACAGCTACCCGCGGAAGTGAGATCTTCCCTGAGGTGGTGGGTCACCCCGGGAAATCTGTCCAGAGGAGTCCCACTGGAACCACCTCCCCCGACTCCAATCGAGACAGACGCGAGCCTCTCCGGTTGGGGAGCCTGCCTGGGGGCCGAGTCGGCGCAGGGCACCTGGTCCCCAACGGAGGCCCTACTTTCAATAAACGTTCTGGAGATGAGAGCGGTGTTCCACGTGCTAAGGGCCTTCCAGAACATCATACAGGGGCAGTCGGTCCTGATCAAATCAGACAACCACGTAACGGTGGCATACATAGCAAAACAGGGGGGTACCAGAAGCAAGGCCATGTCACGGGAAACCGCCAAAGTAATGAGCTGGGCTCAAACTCACCTATCCCACCTAGGGGCGGTCCACTTAGCCGGGAAACTGAACATAAGGGCGGATTGGCTCAGCTGCCAACAGATTCATCCCAGAGAATGGTGTCTTCACCCAGACCTGTTTCATCTAATCCAGACAGCGTGGGGCCCCGTGTCCATAGACCTAATGGCATCAAGGGACAACGCCCAGGCGGACAGGTACTTGTCCAGGTTCAAGGATGTGCACTCTCAGGGCACAGACGCCCTGTCTCAGGAGTGGCCTCGGCACAGCGCATATGTGTTTCCCCCGCTGCCCCTCATTCCTCAAGTCGTGGAAAAAATCCGGAGATCCAGAACCACTGTCATCCTGGTGGCCCCATACTGGCCCCGAAGATCGTGGTTCACAGCGATCACAGAGATTGCCTTGGCCAGCTTCCAATTCCCGACCAGGCCAGATATGCTGTCGCAGGGTCCCGTGATGCACCCGTCCCTGAACTCTGAAACTCACGGCTTGGCTCCTGAGAGGGACCGACTATCGGCCTCTGGGTACCACGAGTCGTCATAGAGCACGCCCTCCGTCGCGCGCCCTCCACCACCTCTACATATGAGAGGCACATGGCCGTCTTCACAATGGTGCCAACGCCGAGGCTCGGTACTGGAACAAGCCAATCTCCCCACTATCCTGTTGTTCCTGCAGCAAGGGGTGGACAATGGACTGGCACCCTCCTCATTGAGGGTGCAGCTGGCAGCCACAGGGGCGGCCAGAGGCCTGGTCGAGGGGCACCCACCAGGAGCCCACCCAGACGCAGTCCGGTTCATAAGGGCCGTGGACCTCATGTGACCCAGGACAAGACCCGGGGTTGCACCCTGGGACTTGCCTTTGGTACTGGACTCCCTAAGGGCACCACCATAGAACCCCTCGCTTGAGCAGACCTCTTCTGGGTAGGCCTGTAGACCATTTTCTGTGGCCATCTGCTCGGCCAGGAGAATTGGGGAACTCGTGCGCATCCTGTGCACCGCCTACACCACCTTCAGCCCCGAAGGAGTACGGCTCGGACTGTCCCGCATTCCAACCTAAGATCCCTCACGAGTTCCATAGGGAGCAACCATAGACTCATTTCCACCTGACCCGCCTCTAATCCACAGGACGGGAGCAGTTCCACGGACCCTCTGGACGCGGGTCAGCCCTCTCGGTCTACCTGGCAGTCTCAACCCATCCGCAAGACGGAGAGACTCGTCATCATCTCGAAGGGTCAATGACAGGAGCTAGCGGCGTCCAAAACCACCATCGCAGGCTGGATCAAACGGGTCGGGCTCCGCGCCTATACGGAAAAGCATCTGACCCCACCACAGGGGATCAGAGCTCACTCCACAAGGGCGGTCGCCACCTCCTGGGCAGAACGAGCACTGGTATCTTCTGAGGATATCTGTAGGGCTGCTACTTGGAGCTCCCTACACACCTTCGTGAGGCACTACAGGCTAGAGCAACTCCAGGCCTTCAGGCCGGCCTTCGCTCTCCGCGTCCTTGCAGCGGCCACCTCTCTCGATCCCTCCGATCCATCTGAATCCCACCCAGAGGCTTAAACTGCTTCTTATCTCCCATGAGGTAATGTCTGGAGTGCCATGAGATGCCAACCAATCACAATGGGTGTTTACTCACCTGGTAAAGGTGATTGTGTTGGTTGGCATCCATGGCACTCCAAGGCCCTCCCTCGGGTATGATCGGAGCGTACCACACGAAGAGGAAGGAAGAGATTTAGGAGGTCCCTACTCCTTCAGACTTATTCCGCTGCAACAGAGATCAAGTCGAACCATGGTTCGAGGTAGTGTGTACAGAATAGGCAATAAATTCAGGCCTCTGGCTCCACTATTATACCCTGTCGTTGCATATCTCATCCTTAAATTGTCATTATTGTGTGTATTGCTTGCTTGTGTTATATTCTCTTCTTTCAGCTATGGAAAAATCAAACTGGAGAGCAGGGGTTCCTGGGACCTGGATATACTGGAAATCTGATCTGGGTCATGTGCATCATTAGCCTATCAGGTGGGCTGTAACCCATGAGGTAATGTCTGGAGTGCCATGGATGCCAACCAACACAATCACCTTTACCAGGTGAGTAAACACCCATTTTTGTTCTCTTAGAATCTGTATTGTCATTTGGGCTCTTTTTTTTTTTTTTGATGATGCTTTGCCCATCTGTAGGTTTCTTCTGTACAGTGAAGATGCAATTCATCTCTTTGAGAACACAGTTTATCATCTATAGTAAAAAGGACACATTTCTTCTCTTTAAGGCACTCAAATCGTGATGTTCAGAGTGATCAAAAAAATGAGGTGCCATGAATGAATTCATAAATCTCAGATTCTCTTTTAGTTTCTATGCATGTATGCCATTCAGTAGCTTAGTGAAGCATCCATTTCTGAATAAAAATAATTGTTCTCAGCATCTGATAAACTACTATAGACAATGTCTTGGAGGAATGGTGGGGAAGAATGGGTACTCTAGCAACAAGTGAACACATTAGTTATATGATTCTGGACAAATTAGATATATTGTACAAAGTCACCCTTTATTAATTATAAGAAAGCTAACAGGACTTGAGATTTATATCTCAATTTGAATCCACTTATTTGGCATTTTTGTTTCCCTTCATAAACCTTTACCCTTGTAACCAGCTGATTACAAACATTTTCATTGTTAGAAATGAGTAGTCTGTTTGTTAGTAGGCTGTTGTTAATGTTTTATTCATTTTATTTATGTAACAATTTTCATCACTATATCTGTCAATGTGATTGTGATTGGCTGATTAATTTTGCACTGTTTTGATATTATGAAAAATTTCAAGAAAAACAGGGATGAGAAGAATGAAGCATCTGTTATTGATATTAGTTCAGAGACCTGGTATATAATCTGTCTACTGAAATTTCATATCAGGCAAACATTTCTACACAGTCTGCCAAAAAATGTTTTGTTACTGTATATCTGTTAAAGCATAAACCCAGACAATTAGTAAGACTTTCTTTTTTAAAAATTAAAAATACTGTAACACAAACACGCTGCTTTTTCTGAAGAGGAGGGCATGTTTCTTTTTTTTTTTATTTGCAGTACTCTGTGTGCCTGTTATCTCCAGTTCCAGCCCTTGTCTGCTCTACAGCAACCTTTCAACCCCATTATCATCCTAAAACCACTGCACTATACTGCCTCCCGTATCTTATGTATTGCATAAAATTGAAATATCTGCAGGCTTGTGTATGTTTCAAATGTTATTGCACTATTGTCTTTTATGCTGTTATGTTATTTTTACAATAGCAGGGATTGAGCCAAGTTGTTCAGCAGTTTCCTAATATGTGAGGGAAAGGTTAAATATGAATTGCCTATTCAGGTGGCTAATTATGCAAGTGCAGTACATTAATTTCAAGCAGCGTTGTAGTAGTAATAAATTTTATTGATGGACAAAACATTTTTGTCGTTACAAAAAATAATAAGGACATCCAGCCATATCATTACATACAAATACATGTTTAAAATCGATACATAAATAGCATATATATAAAACAATTTACATCTTCACGTATTGCAGCTTTATATAAAATAAATAATTCGTTTCTCTTCAAATTCAAGTTTTCTTCAGCTGTAGCCTATATATTTCAATAAGCCTGCAAAGTTTTGCAGCCTTGTTCATATTGCCAATATGATTTGTCTTAAGTAAATAATTATATTGGTAATATGGTCCCATAACAAGTTTCACTAACAAATCCCCCAGTAAATGATTTCTCTGTGTTTTATACAGAGGGCACAATAATAATAAATGTTTATGTGAATCTTAATAATAATAATAAAAATTTGTATTTATATGGCGCCTTTCTGTTTCCAAGGTGCCTTTCATATAAAACAATTAAAACAATTAAAAACAACCATTAAAAATCCAATAATATTCGACACAGCCAAAATCTTAATAAAATAAACAGTTCAGTTCTCCAAAAAGGTTTTTTGCCAAAGAAAAGTTTTCAAACCATTCTTAAATTTCTCCACAGAAGTGCACTCCCATAACCGATGGGGAAGAGAATTCCAAAGGGTGAGAACAGCATAAGAAAAAACTCTAGCACCAGATGATTTCAGATTCACCCTTGAAACCTCCAGCAACCCCTCATTGGCTGAGCGGAGTGATCGATCGGGGCAGTAGGGTACCAGAAGTTCTTTTAGATAGACCGGACCCCGACCATATAGGGCTTTAAAAGTCAGCAAACTGACTTTAAACATGATCTTCCACTGTATTGGCAGCCATTGCAGTTAGCTCAGCACCAGAGTAATATGACAGGATCTACTCGAGCCTATCAAAAGCCAGGCTGCTGTGTTCTGCACTAGCTGCAGGTGACGTATTTCAACCCCTGAAAGCCCTAGATAAAGGGAGTTGCAGTAGTCCAGGCGTGAGAACACGAAGGCGTGGACCAAAGTTGGAAGATCGTCAGCCGGAATCAGATGCCTAACCCTGGTGATGTTCCTAAGATGATAAAAGGAAGTCTTAATGGCAGCTGACACCTGCAACTGAAGTGTCAGTCTATCATCAAGAACTACCCCCAGGCTACGCACCTGTTTGGAGGTCGGGAAAGAGCCGCCGCCAAGAAAAATTCCGGAAGACGCACCAACACCAGTCCCCCCTATCTGTTGACCCAGGTCCACAAACAGTACCTCTAAATCACAAGCACACATTATATTAGATGCCATCCCCATTTTCTGTTTTAAACTATTGCTTTCTATATTCTCAAATCTGAATTTGGTGTAAGCTCTTCTATTACTCGGGTTACATATTTTCCCGAGGTATTGATGAAAATCAAATTGTCTCCCAGTGTTTAATGCCAACCATGAGCTTATTTTACATTGTTTTGCTGATTCCACATCCTTTTGGATCTGGATATCCCTTATCCTTAGCTTGACAATCTCATTAATCACTTTAACTGGTGTTCTTTTACTTTCTGGAAATAATTCAAGTAACCCATGGGGAATATTAGCATTTCCAAGGTATATGCACTTGGGCATATGAAACCTTCTCCTTTCTGGTTCAGCATTTCCTTGATACACATTTCTGGGAGCCTATGCTGATGCATATTATATACTTTGATCCAATAGATCCCCATCCTTTGCTCTATGTTGCAATTCAATGCTAATTGACCTAATTCTAGTCTAGATAGGCAGCTAGAAGCTCTAAATGGAAGACCCAATAATCTTTTGTAAAAATGTGCTCATAATAATTTCTAATCCATTCTTATTCCCCATCCCCCAAATGTCTGCCCCATAGAGAATTTGTGAATGTATCTTTGCGTTTAATACTTTAAGTGGCCCTATAACAGATTTACCCCCTTATTTGTAGTTGAACCTATCCAGAGCTGGAATTACCCCTTGGATCTTCCTTATCACTCCTGCCATATGATCCTTCCATTTAAGAATATACATAAATACTATCCCCAGATAACACAATTTTGATAAGTATTCTATCTCATGACCTTTGCACTTCAAAGAGCACAGCCTGCCCATTATAATTTATTTATTTATTTGCTTTTGGTAACTGGGTAAGTGCACTAGGTATAGTAATGCCTATTTTCAGGCATGACCCAGGAGGATACAGGATTACAGAGACAACAGAAAGTGGGTGGAAAAACAATGGGTACAGGTCAGTACAGTATCAAACAAGTTTACAGTACATACAAGTCAACAATAGGTAACAATAAGTAAACACAGCAGTAAAACAGTATAACAAGTGCAGGTTCTCCTATTATAGGGATACAGACTGGGAGAAATAGTTCTGCAAGGTGTAGATATGAGATCCAGTTGTGAGACGAGTCAGAGCACAGAATAAACAGTCAACTTTAGTTGAGACCAGGGGGACTAAAGGTCCAGGATGGTAGTGGAAGGACAGCTCAGAGGGAGAGAGCCAGAGGGTGAGTGCTTTTCTTCTGTTTAGGGGAAAGAAGGGGAGGGAAAAGAGGGACACGAGAGAGAGAAGAGGGAGGGTGGGTGGAGGGTGAGAGAAAGTAGGGGTGGTGATGGGAGACAAGGAAATGTTAGAAAAGAGGAGTTGGGAAGATACAGTGGAGACAAACAAAGGGGGGGAGGAGGGGGAGGGTTCTATGGAGGTTGGAAACAGGCACAGGGGATAGAGCCCATTAAATGTTTGCAGTGCATCCTCTTGAAAGTGGCATGGAATGGAGCAAGACAAATTACTGTTAAATATCAGATATTTGTTTTTTGCTGGAATTTATCTCCATTGCTACTTTTTCACATTCCTTCTGAAATTTGTCAGAACTTCTCTTAATTCCTATATAACTGGTTGAAATCAATATTATATCATCAGCATATGCCAGGTAGGGGCACCCCCTTTTTTCCCACCTTAGGCATGTGTAGCTCCAGATCCTCCATCCTCTCCAATACCCTATTCAAAAATAGGTTAAATAAAAGAGGGGATAAAAAACACCCCTGTCTAAGACAAATGTTAGTTGAAAATTTGGTCGAGCAATCTCCCACCACATTATATCTTATGGAGGTGAGGTTGTTATCATAAAGAGTTTTAATTATGTTTATCAGGGGTGTGTCTAAACCATAATTATTAAGGATATCCCAAATATATCCCCGTTGACTCTATCAAATGCTGCCTTTAAATCTACAGATACACAGAATAGCTTTTGTTTTTTTAATTACTGTATATTTGTTTATTAGCTGTGCTAAAAAAACATTGATCCAGCATTGAATGGTTAGGCATGAAGCCTGCTTGAGCTTCATTAATTATTTTAATTTGTCCCAGCCAATCTATGAATCTATTGGTCAAAATGTTTGTAAAACGTTTTTGTACATTATCTAACAGACTGGTCAATAATTATTTGGATCTGCTCAATTACCTTTTTTATAAATGAGAACTATAATATTCTCTTTCCATTTCTGTGGGATTTCTCCTGTTTTTAATATAGTGTTGTATCAATCTACTGCTACAGGGATCCACAATAAGGGGTATCAATAATTATATTGATTGGTATCCCATCAGGGCCTGGTGCTTTATGTCTGTTCACCTGTTGTATTGCTAATATTACTTCTTTTTCTTTGATTTTCTCTCCATAGAGTAATCTGCCAATTTTATTTACTTCACATCTAGATGTTGGTCATAGAATAATGTCCTACAATGATTCTCCCTTAATGCTGGGTCTTTATAGCTTTCAATGCTACCATGTACCTAGTCCCATCCTTTGGAGACTACTGTAGTTGCCAGAATTTTTTTACATTGTTCTCATTTATGTGTTTTTCAAGTTGACCCCACATCTTTATTCTGTAGATTTTTCTTTTTCCTTCCAGAATCTTTTTATAATTTCTTCTTGGGTTAATTAAACTTTTTTTTTATTTTCTCTTGTTTGTTTATTGTAAGTCAGTTTGGCCAGCCTACTAACTTCTTTTTTCTTCCTTTTACATTCATCATCAAACCATTTACTTCCTCTTTGTTCTTTACTTATTGTTACTTTTACTAATATGACCACTATATCTGCAATATCTCAGATAATTTTTTATTAGGTCTTCTTTCTGCCCCAGTTGTCCTAAATGTATTATTTCTTCCCTGAAGCCATAGTTAGATAGTAATTGGATTGACCTAAAATCTCTAATACTTCTCATTCAAATCTCTTTTTTTACCCTTACTATACCTGCTTTCTGGTTCATATTATTTTTTTTTTACATAGAGCACAGATCAAGTATCATTTGTAAAGGTCTATGTTCACTGTCTGTTTTGTTACCTTTTCTTAGATCAATCAACGTGTTATGAAGTTTATTGAAATCCAACCTAAATTAACTGTTGAGACCCCTTTGGTTCCAATATAAGTATAGTCTCCTTGTGCATCATTTTTTGTACGCCCATTGACCAGTACAATTTCTAACTTATCCATAGCGTCTATCAATTTGATCCCTTTATCACACTTTGTACTATCCCTGCATCTTCTCATTAAGGTCAGAGCTGGATGTTTCAGAGCCACATAGACCTCTGCATGCTCTTCTCTTAGTTCAAGGGAATGCCCCACCCTGGCATTAAAGTCACCCAATATGATGATTCCACTGTCAGGGTCCTCTATTAAACAATTTTCTACAAATTCACTTAATTTTCCCAGATCTTCATGGTCCACATAATTGGGATTTTTAGGAGGGAGATATACATTTATTATGATCGGCTTTTTTTTCTTTCCAACAATTTAAACTGGCAGGATGTGATCTGAGTTCAAAGGCATCTCTATATTCTCTACTGTGTCACTTATTTTACACCAAGTTACCAAACCCCCCAATGATCTACCATATCTTTTAGAACTGTTTGCTGCCTTCTGAAAACCCTTAAAACCATTTAATTTTGATTCATTGCAACTCCAAGTCTTTTGTAGACAAATATAGTTATATTACACCAAGAAATCAATAAAAGTAGGATCAGCCATTTTATCCCTGATCCCTGCAATATTCCATGAAATTACTTTATACATACCTGCAATCTCGTTATTGCTAAATGTTCTTATTTGTGATGATTTATGTCAATCTTCCAAATTTTCCAAGGTCTGAAATCTATTTACTGTTTTGATTAAGTTTAACCAATGTTCTTCTATCTGATCATCATATATGCTATCTGTTACATTTGTTTTGCCCTGTAAATAAATTTCAGCTTTGTCTAGCAGCTGAGTCTTTGCTAAAATGTGTATATAATATTTTTTATTTTTCACCCAAATTGCTATTTGGCCATTGTTTTCCCACCATTTTATTTTCTTTATCCTTTGGGAGAGGCTGTTATCATAAGTCAAATTTTGTAACAGTTCCATAACCTTAATTCTAATATGTCTGCTCATTTCTAAGATAAAATCATTCAAACCATTAAATGAAATAACAAATTCATTTTCAACAAGTAATGTGTCATTTTTCATTCTGAAGAACACTGGGAAGATTGACCTCAATCCCACAACACTATCTGTTTCTATTCCCAATTCTATCAACTTATCTTTATGTTTCTCTATTGCTTTCAATACACAAAACTGGTCTGATAGCAACAGGACCAGCTCTATATCCATTATTTGTCTAATAACACTACATTTTGCCAATAGTCTGTCACCATTTTTATTGGTCTAAATGGCTGAGCCCAAAAATTGCTTCAAATTATTATTCAGTTTTGATTCAGTCTCATCTGGCATTACTGGTACTTTATAAAGTGGGAGAATGAAATCGGTCTCCAGAGTTCTGTCCAACAAATACCTCAGATAAATTTGCCTGTCCCTATCTCTTAATTTGTCTTTCTCATACTCAGGGATCCTATTCTTTACCTCTTCTTCTGAATTTAGCTGGATGTCTTCCTCTATCCTCTCTGCATTCCATTCTATATTTACAGAATATTCATGCATCTTTGTTCTAATCTCTTTATTTTTATGTATTGTTTTTGTACTTATCCTGTTTTTTTTATGTTCTCTCTACTATTTCTTTGCTTTTTTCCTGGCATTGTAATTTGGTTTCCCATACTTTTCCTTTGACTACTTTGGGTATTTCCCCTTGCTGTATTATCTGCTGGTAAAAATGTATTTGCAATTTCTTATTTTTTTCTCAATGATGTAAGGGGGACATTCCCTGGTTTGTTCCTTCCCAATTTTCTTCTTGCCCATCTTCTTCCTGTTTCTATTCCCTTTGAGCTCTTGATCCCTTTTCTTATCTTTGACATTCTGCTTTATTCCTTTCTTCCATATTACTGTGTTCCCAATCTTTAATTCCTCAATTAAGCTATTGATCTGATCATAATTACTGGGTAACATTACCAGTGCTGATTCTTGTTCATTGTCAATTTCCTAGTTAGACATTATTTCCCCATAATTGTGTTTTTCCTTATAGGACTCACCTGGTGTTACTGAGCTCTCTGTTAGTACTGAGCTCTATATATTTTGTCCCAGTAAAGGTTGACTAGCCTTATTTTCTGAATTACTTTGTGTCATTTTATTATACATCCAATCAATTTTCTTTTTATTTTCAATGCATATTCCCTTTAAAATGCAAGATTTTGGGCATTTTGTACTAATTGTTCATAAATCAATGTGTTAGCTGAAACTTGGTCCTTCAATGCATACTCATATCCCCTAGTAATGGTTTCTAGTGAGTGTGTGCTAAATTCTATTGGACTCATGCAACTGGTGCAGTCATTCCATCCCTTTGAGTCCCCTGATGCCTCTGGGAGAGATGTTAATTGATAACCTGATTCTGGACAAATTACTTTGAGCTGCCATTTTGCAAACTGGTGAGCTGCATTTGTCAATTAAGTCAATTTTCAGTTTATTAATTTCCCTCAATTCCCTTTCAGTTTTGTAATTAAGTTTTATTGTATTTTTAATCTTCTCACCTTCCTGCTCACCTCCTCATTTGCTAGTTCTATTGTTGTGGGTTTCTGGCCCAAAATCACATTAGTATTTTTGTTACCCTCAGGAGATGCAATGTTTATTTTAGTTGACCTGTTAAAGGCTAAATCCCCTGAGTGTATTGATTGTCACTCGCATTTCCAAGGATCTAAAATGGAAGCTTGTTTCAATTTGGGTATGGTCCCACTACTTTGTTCATTGTCTTTATAATCAGATAATTTAAATTATTTCTCTTCTCATTTACTTATGTCAGTACATTTTTGGTTTCTGGGGCTATTTCTTACATTATAACAATTATTGCAATCATCAACTTGGGGGTTCTCTTTCATATCCATTTCTAAGATCATTTTTTCTATTTCCTTCTTTATTCCCATCCCCCCCTTTTTTATTCCTTCACACCCTACAGGCCCTCTTGCTTTCCCTCCTCCTGCATTCTAAGTGTATGGAGTGCTTTTAAGCTTCCTTGTGTGTTTACCTTTTTTCCCTTACTATATGCCTTTTTTATTTTTAAAATTAATTCCTTTTCTGTGTTTGCTTGATTGGTAGTTACCAATTAATTTGTTTTTTTTCCTAGTTTCAACTGGCATAATTCCAAACATCAAGCAAACAGACTGTGATATGTGTATTCAATATCTTGTAATTATATTTACCAGAAAGAACTTATAAAGTAAGGGACAGTAATAAATAGTTATTAAGGGGAAACAGAGAAAGAAGAAAAACAGAAAGCCTATTTCTCTAGCTAATTAACTGAAAAATGTGGAATGAAACAAACTAGTCCCCAAATGAGTCCTCAATTAAGTCCCTACAAACTTCAGCTTCAGCAAAATAACCAAAGATTTCAGTAGAGCAAGTTCTGACAAATCTCAGCAGAATAGTTCAAAAGGCAAAAATGTCCAAAATGGCTTAGTTTTCCCAGGTCCAAAGTCTCTGACAGCAAAGCGATGAGATGAGACAACCTTTCCTTCACCTTTGCTGGTTAACAGATTGATGACCAAATTCATGGGTTGTTCTTGGAAACACCCCTTTCAATAAGACAAAAAGTCACAGTGCAACAATAAGAAGCTCAAAGATAAATTCCAAGGGACAGATGCTTCCTAATACAGCTAGAAGATCAATGTGAATAGTAACAATACATTCTCCCAGGTACAGACCAGATAGCAGACTTTGCCTTTGCTTTACTTTTGCTTGCAAGATGACTTGTGTGTCTCTTATAGAGTTCTTCAAGACAAACAGACAAATCTCAGAGATAAGGCTCTTTAAGCTTTGGTTCTTAGCGCTGCTCATCGTTTCCACTGGAATTTTAAAATAAATAGATCACGGTAGTAATAATGTGAAATAGTTCACTAGCTGCTAAACACAGTCTACTTAACATATTTATAAACTATGGGCCCACACTAAATTTATTTTAAAAAGCTGCCATATTGCAAAAAGTAAATGCCCAAACTCCATACATCTTTTTTTTTAAAAAAAGCTTCCAAACATCCAGAGAAAGAAAAATGATTGCAGCTATTATCTCAATTAATTCAGTTATCCCAATTTGTGGTATTAATATTAATACAGGTAGAGCTATATTTAAATGCTTAGATGCTTAAGTGTATCTATGCTTTAAAGCTATCATCATATTCAGGCTTATGGCAACAGACTTCAAAGGGTATCCATCTATGTTTGCTAAGTTACTGGCTACTTACTTTTACAAAGAGCTTCATTCTCTTCACTTTGCAACCCCCAAATTAATGTCACTCAGAGGATCTCTATTGCAGTTAACCTTGAGCTCTCTCAGCAGGGGGAGATGCTTACATAGTCAGTTTACCTTTGGTCTGAGGTCAACAAGTGACTTATAGAGATGTTTAAGTTGCAAAGAGATGACACTTTGAGCAAACACTGATACCTTAATATTACCATGCAGTAGAAGCCTGATTTAAAAGGGTGTAGATCTAGTTGGCCCTTACAAAGGAGCTTCCAGTGATGGTATAACTGCTGTCTCTATTGCATATGCTTGAAAGAATGGCACCTTCAGAAAAGGATGTCGGCGCATGCATATTTAGACTTTTGAGTCATGTGTTCCACTGTGCCAATAAGATACTAGCTACTATCCCTTTTTTAGATTTTAATTTTTTTTAAATATTTCTAATAAAAATAAAATATAAAAAAACACTATTTCCCAAAACACAGTTACACAATAACAACATAAATAGGATGCAAACGTTGCAGGCAATACAAAATAGTGCTGTAATTTCTCACAGCTAGTCTCACTAGTCCTCCCCCATCAAGTGCAGTCTTTTTTTGTTATTATTTTCTTTTTCAAAGATTTCTGAGGGCAGATAAGCATCCACAGGCTCCTCTGAACTCCCCCACTATCAGGGCTTCTTCCACCATGCTAACCTCTCACTGATTCGGTGAGTAAAGTGCAGAGGCCCTCAAGCTTTGCATTGCTACAACTTGTCAATTAAGGTGTTCAAGCTCAAAGATAGACTGCAAGGTCAATGAAAACTAAAATAATAAATATGCAGAGGCAATGGTGGCATACTTTTTATAAGAAATATTAAGGTTTTTCACTGACTCCTGCTACAGGCACTTCTCCACAGTGTCTTAGCGACCAGCTTGAGCTCTCTCCAAGAAAATCACCTTCCAAGCAGTGTTGTAGGAAACAAGAAAACTATTAGGCAAGGATCTACCTCAATGCACAACATAAAGATTGCAGGTTACTGCAGATGGACAGCCCCTAAAAATTTGAAAAGGTGATGTTAGGTATCCTGCACCAAAATGTCTCAGTTAATAATTTGACTAAAAAGTCTAATGAATTATGTAGAAAGTCTAATGAATTATGTAGAAATTAATTAAGCCCAATGGGAACCAGTAAGTACAATATCCACTTGAGGGATGTTATACATAATAAACACAGATGCATGAAAAGAGAGTTCAGGGAAGCCTTGCAGTACTCAGTTGCCATGTAATGTGGAGGTACAGAATCAGTGTGGGATGGTACCCCAACAGTGCAATGTGAACCACACCATCATCCCTTACCTGTCTGGCAGACCACTGCAACATATGATCCAGGTGGAGAGCTACAAATACCATTGAGAAAATTAACCAGGATGAGAGGATTATAAGCATTTTGTTCCTGATCCCTGAATAATGACCAGTTGCATTATTTATTATATAGAGGATTTCTGCAAGTGAGAATAAGGTGAGAAAGATTCCACAGGAGGAGATGGGGGGTGCTATAAGTCATTTGATCATGTCCAAATCAGTCAGTCTGTAACAGTGTTGTGATAATGAATTTATTCATTCAATTTCAGAACTCAGTACTCCGCTAAAATTGTACCAATTGGGGGGGGGTCTGTTAGTCAGTCTAACACTAGACTAACAGTGGACATTTTTGGCATGGGCAGAGCAGAGTAATTTACAACCTGTGCAAGTGGACATTGTTGAAGCTTTGTCTAACACTCCAGACTGCTGCCCACTACCCCCCCAAAACAAACACCACCACCACCTATTCCTTCAATGAAATAAAGAAGCATGCGCAATATTTTATGTGGGGATATAGGACACATCCAACATATTGATAGAAAGTAAAACAAATCCTGTCATTGGTTTACAGCTTTCTGTTTGCTAATATAGTGAAATATTGCAATGCAGGTCTAATGGTTTATCTTTTATCAAAAGCATATGCTATGCCCAAACAAAATTGGGCTTCATGATTGCCACAGTCCCACCACACAAACATCATGCCCACACACAATTTTTATACAGTCCCAGTCATTCCAAAGGGCCATTATTGATTCAGGGTGAGTCAGAGGTGGCTCTCATGACACTTCAGCACAAATGTATTTATCAGGTTTGATTGCGGTCATTTAGATCCGACTGATACAGTGTAGGTAAATGCAGAGTTCATATTTCAGGGTTTTCTGTAAATAGAAGATCTTATTTGTTCAGGCAGCAAAACACAGTACTGAAAGTGCTAGTCACAGTGCAGGGACAATATAAAAGTGACATGCTGCTAAGTACATAAACTGAAAAAAAATTAGCTGTCAAAAATTGCAAGTACATGAAATCTTTGCTATAAGGAAAGTTCAAAGTGGTAGTTGGTAGTGGTAGCAATTTTATCCCATGCAATTTAAGGCAAATCCTAGTGTTGGCATAAATAAGTCAGAAATGCAAAAGAGACCCTGTCCTTTTTTTTTGTTTGTTTGTTTGTTTGTTTTTTTTTTTTGAAATCACATATTGGCTTCTACAGAAGTTAATGCATGAACCATCCCTTCTGGATTGTTTTCATATTTTGCATTTTCATATTTTGCATTTTCATACTGTCATTTTGTACCCTTATTTTATCATCCTAAAAATGTAAAAAATGTTTTTCTTCTCCCTCAACCCCAAATAGAAAAGTTCTAATTGCAGAGCCATTCTACATTTATTTCATTGGGAGGCAAAGTACTGTAGGTGCAGGACAGAATAGAACAAGTGGCTAATATGATTTAATAGCCTGTGCCCAAAATCTGCATGATAAAAAGAAAACAAAAAACTTTGCACCATTTGAAATATGTGCATGACAATAATGGTTGATCTTGCAAAATATTTGTGCATTCCTCGGAGAGCAGAAGGTTTGCTGAAATGAAAACTCTAGCCACAGACTGTGTCACAAGGGTCATTGTAGACTGCTGCAGAATGTTATTCTGTGGAAACCTCATTTCTCTTTCAAAATATGTAAAACGCCTTGAATCAGTGTCTTCTGTAAAAGAAACCCCCCTCCCCCAAAAAAGAAAATCAATCTGGCAACTTGTGATCATAAAAAAAAAAAAATGGGGTCCAGTTGGATCATTAAGGTTTATCAAATCCACCGTAACCTGCTGGTGCACCTGCAAACACAGTGGGATAAGGAAAACTCTGACACTTCAGTCCTTAAGTCAGGCTTAATGTGTTGCAGTCACTACCATGTGGATTAGGAAGAGACTGCATTTTGCAGTTAAATATTCAGCACTGAATTATCACAGTAGTGTGCTTCACCAAGTGGCACAGTGCCACACCAAGTGGTATACCAAGTGGTACAGTACTGCACCGAGTGGGGCAACTTATCTGTAGCAACCACTGTATGTCTTTCAGGTATTTAAATGTTTCAATGATGCTGTTCTCTTCTGGCTTCCATTTTACACATCTTAAGGTCTGGGTATCTTTCCTCTTAAGTCCTCCCTGTCAGCCCTGAATCAATTTAGTCAGTCTTTTTGGACCAACTCCAGGCTATCCTTGTATTTTTTTAGGTAAGGATTCAAAAAATGCATAGTGCATTCCAGATGACACCTTATGAAAGATCTGCTCAGTGACAATATCACCTCTTTTCTTCTACTTGATAAAGCCCCACCAATGTAGTTCAGCATCCTGCTAGTTTTCCCATAAAAGTTACAGATGAGAAGCACCCATGTACCAATTGATATGGACCTCACCCTGACAGAGAGGCTGTTTGAGCCTCAAAGCACTGGGGTTTTTACTCCTACTCTTCCATTTACTTTGTTTTGAGTGTTACAAGATTCTGTAATAAAAAAAGGTACACCATGGAATGGTGCATGAGTGCTTCTCATATGTAACTCTTATTGATTTGTTATACAGACTGTTGGAGAAGGTACCCGGATTTATTGAGTTTGCTGCATTCCATTCTCAGACTACTCCAGTTTTCCCATAAGCCTTGTTACAATGAGCAGTGAACTTGAGATTGTCTCTAATTATAACCCTTAAATCCTTCTACTCTGTTGTTTGTTTCAAAATGAACTCCCCCATCCAATAATTAGTCACAAGATCTCCCCTACCAAACCTTACATTATTTTTTGCATTGTAAGTCAGTTGTACAATTTTAGAACAGTTTTCTAATATTCTCAGATTCTTTTCTAGTTCTCTTTTTACTTCTCAATATTTTCCTCAGTGTATATCTTAGTGTCATCAACAAATAGCCATATTTTATGCTGACTGTCCTCCCCAATGCCTCAATGATCAAATTGAATGGCACTAGCCCCAGCACGACCCCAAAGGACATCACTCATTACTACCACTAACCTGAGAATCAACCATTTACTAACACTCTTTGTGTTTCCCCTCTAACCAATTACCCAACATTAGTGTGATTTCATCCCTAACACATAAATCTTCCAATGTCATTACTATTCCTTTGAGTGATACTTAATCCAAATCATTGTTAAAGTCCAGATAAATGATATCCATTGCATGACCATTATGTAATTCTAGTGACATGAAATTGAAAATCTCCACAGTTTCAATATTACAGAATCTGCCTCTCACAACGTCATGCTGTTTACATCATAAATGCAACCCCTCTACAGAAAGTAAACCAGCTAATCCTTTATTAAAGTCTTCAGAACCTTCTAGACAATTGCATTTATCTTGACCTGCCTATAGTTTTCTAGACCCCCAATGTTTTGACCCTTGTGCAGAGCAGGTGACATCTGCATCATCCTGTCTGTGGTACCATACCTGTTTCTAGAAAACAACTGAACAAGTCTACATGAGATGCCCATAGAGCTCCATCCAACTCTGAGTTAACATGGGTGCAGACCATCTAGTTCTGTGGGCTTTCCCAACTGCAGGCCCTTACGTTGTTTTGTTTTTTACTTTTTATTTTTCAATTTCAAATTTACAAAATCACATTTCAATATTCTTACATAAAACAACAATGTTGACAAATGTTCTACATAACTATAAAACAGGTAGTAAATGAAAATGTTATGCCTGTAAATAAATTAGATCAAGTCCATCCAATTTTCAGAAATCCAAATATATTAGCGGTTGTTGTTATTTTTGTAAATCTTGCAAATTTGACCAGGACACCAAGTGAATTTCCTTACTTTCTTCAAGAAGTGCCATGAGAACACCACTGTAAAAGGCTGATGGGGCCACAGTTTAATGTCTCATTCAAAGGACAGCACACCCCAACACAACAGTATTCCCTTACTACAGCACCTGGGTGCAATTGTTTATGGTATGAGCCTAATCTTGGTGTGGGACTAGAACCTATAACCTTCTGGCCCTGAGGCAAATGTGCTACCAACAGATCCACACTAACAACTGCAGTAATAGGAAAATAAGTTTATAAAATAATACTGAATAATGAAACAAACTCTGGCCAGAGCTGATAGGGCTGCAGGTGAGGAATTTTGGGTAAAATATGGAAACTTTTATGTAATATTTTTACATTAAATTTTCAACAAAACCTTGATAAGACCCTGCCTCATTATGAGGGGCAGAGAAAATGTTCAACTCCTAGCCTAAAGGTGAGTTTGCACAGGAACTGTGAAATCAACTTTCAGGATGCAAAAACACATTTTAGCCATAATTGAAAAATAACTGCAATCACATTCATGAGGTGCTCTAAAGAAATGGCTGTATTGTAAATTTGGAGTAAAAATATCAAAAATTACCAAAGTTACAAGCCTGTGTTTGCAAAATTCAATACAGACTCATAACCTTATTGGTTTTTAATGTATTTACATGTAATTTTGAACATATCATTCTTAATACCCCACAACAGGAACAAGGGTAGTGAAAAGTTTTAACTCCTGTCCCAAAGTTGATTTTGAGCAGGGGCCTCAAAATCAATTTTCAGGATGTAAAAAAACATTTTGGTCAGGATTTGAAAAATGACAGCTGTCACAAGGTGCTGCAACAATATAACTATGTTGTAAATTTGGGGTAAAGCTGTTGAAAATTACCAAAGTTATGAGCCTGCATTCACCAAATTTAACATAGACTTATAACTGTATTTTATTTTAAATATTTTTACACCAAATTGTCAACATAGCAATCTTATGACCATGTCTCATGAACAAGTGCAGAGAAAATGTTCAACTCCTGCCCAAAAGGTGATTTTGTGCATGGGCTGCAGCATCACCTTTTGGGAAGTAAAAAAACACATTTTGGTCAGGATTTGAAAAATGACAGCTGTCAAAATATGAGGTACTGTAAAGATATGGCTACATTATGAATTTTGGGGAAAAATATTGAAAATTACCAAAGTTACGTGCATACATTTGCAAAATTCATTCTAGACTCATAATGTTGTTTTTTTTAAATATTTTCACTCCAAATGTTCAACCTAGCCTTCCTATGATCCCACCTCATGAAGAAGGGCAGAGAAAATTTTCAACTCCTGCCCGAAATGTGATTTCTTGCAGGGACTGCAAAATCACCTTTCAAAACAGATCTGCCTATTGACAGTATAATTATTCATGAGATAGGGTCCCAAAAAAGGAATGTTGAAAATTTGGGCCAAAAAATGTAAAAATGCCCAATGTATGCCACTAAGTTCAAAACACCACTGAAATATTTGAACCGCATATTTGTTTCTCCAGTTTGTAGTCCAGTTTCCAGCTTTGAAGACCGAAGGTGTGTTTGCGGTCCAGTGAGGATTATGCCATTGGAGCCACGGTAGGTAAGAATGTGCTTGGGGGTGTGGGGTGATGGTTGCTGAGTGAGAGGGTGAGGTGGGGGATGGTAATGGTGCAAAAGACATTAATGAATGTTTTCCTTTTTACAGTTAAAACAAAACAAAGAAAAAATGATGGCAGACTCCCAGTCATAACACTGGGGATTGGGCACCCCTATTGTCTCTGCTGTGTTTCTGGGGGTGAGGTGGGATGGTGGGTGCTGAGAGGGGTGGTCAGTTGGGGGATATGAATAATTTTAAAAAAAGGAAATCAGCATTTCTGGCAATGATCGTGACACTTGGTAATTTCACAGAAGAAACTGTTGGTCACAGCAGAATACAGTACAGTCCACCATGACTAAGATGGCTGCCACACAGTACTGCTCATGTGCTAGTGGTTGCACATGTGCAATACAGTTTGGTGGACATCTTAGACACTGCAGAGAGTGCTGTGTTCAGCTGTGATTGACACAGACAAAAAGAATAGTGCACTGTGACTGCCATTGTCAACAGCAAGCGGAGTTCTTCATGGTCATGGAGGCAACTGTGTTGCAACTCCACCATGTTGTTCGGTCTGAAGGAATGAGCTGCCTGCTTTTTTTAAACCAAGAGGTCTGTAGGGCTATTCACACAGCAGCCCTAAAAAAAGCTTATAAAACTCATAGTGGTGCAGTGGGCTTGCAAAGAGTCTTATCCTACTCAGGCTGCTCTTCACTGGAGTTTGCCACCCTTCAGCATTTTGTTGTACTGCAGGAGTCAGTCAGGAGAATGAACACTATCATGCTCTGAGTGTAGAAGCAAGATCACACCTAAAATAAGGATTGCCCTTAGCACTTCCAAATCCAGCCATGAAGATGGGGCCTGACTCTGTAGTCTGTATGGAGGGAGGATGGCAGTGGCAGCATGGCCGCAACCACTTAAGAGGAGCAAGCAGGATTCACACTCATATGCAGCTCCTGCAGTTGTTTTGAAAACCTAGAAGGGCCTTTTTTTCTGTCTTTCCTTTTTTTTTTGCAGTTAATTTTTAATGAAAATGTTTCCCAGTACAGTGCAAGCATAGACTCTAACAGGCATAATATTGATCATACTACAATCCAAGCCAAAGAATGAAAAAAACATAAAGATTACAGCAAGATTCATATTCAGAAGAAGTAATATTATCCATCTAGACCTGAGCTGATACATGGACCTCATGAATGTGGGTAGCAACAAGCACTTATAGCCATGGATGTAGGGTGGAGGGACTGGGGGATGGGAATGCAGGGGAAAATCCACAGCCAAAGGTGTGGCAGTATCAGAGCAGTGAGGAAGCATCTAGGGCAGATTATCAGGAGCGTTGGAAGTGATCCCACCCTAATTGGTGTCTGGGAAAGAGTTCTTCTAGTGAAATGAGACATCCTATCCAAGGAATGAATGAATAATAAAAAAGTTCCTAAAGCTCTCACCCTAGTGGTATGAACTGCATGTATGATGTGCAAATTGTGAGATATGAAAAATATTCTCACTCCTGCATCGTAAGCTGTGCATTCTCACTTGTGCCTTTGGCACTCATGAGAATACAGAACTCACTCTGCAGGAGAGATAATATTTTCCATATCCCACTCCAGCCCATCATGCATCATAATATATATATATATATATATATATATATATATATATATAGGATGTATAGGAACATTGAGATATCGGTGATATCTCACTGCCTGACTGAGATATTAGTTTTATCCTAGATTTATTCAAAACACATGTTGTATAAATATATATATATATATATAGTAGAGGCAAAAACTCAGTTTAATGCATTAGTTAGGGTTGTTCCACAGTGACAAAGTGAGGAAATTCGATTGTTGGGGTTGAAAACCCCTTGGACCCCGCCCCCCAATCGGCATTGGGGTGCGCATTAGATCGTCAGCTAACTCTCACCCCATGACATGTGTAAAGCAGCAGAAGTATGGAGAATGGGACGAGTTGGGACCAACAATCCCAATCACGCACCCAATGCCGATTGGGGGTGGGGGTGGGTGGGGTCAAGGGGTTTTCAACCCTAACACCAAATTTCCTCACTTTTGTCACTGTGGAACAACCCTAACTAATGCATTAAATGGATTTTTTTGCCTCTAATTTCCCTTCTTTTTGAGAATGATAATGAGAAATAGTGAATGTAATGCAGCGGCATGATGTCTTGTGGCATAGTAATAGGAACAGCAACGCAAACAGAAGTGCTAACAGTGGTGCACTTGGTAACACAAGTGCGAATGAGAACAGAAAGGGTAACGCACAAGGTGGGCGTGGGCAGGGGCGGTCTGCCACATGATGTGTTGATCACATAGTAACACATATTCCGATAAGTCAGTATCTTGCACCGTTTCGAGATACCGGGCCTGAAAGGCGACAAACGCTGTAATGTTATCCTATGGGAAAAAGAGAAGTTTGGAGTGCCATAACTTTTCCTCCTGTAATATTTTTCACCAAACTACTGAAAGGCACATCTGTGGGCTGTTGGCTGTGTTCCCTCCAAATTTCAGGAAAAAAGACTAAACCGTTATTTTGCAGCAGGGTGCCAAAGGATTCCTGTAATGCGTCGGGCGCCCTAATGTTATCCTATGGGAAAACCGTCAAATTTGGAGTGCCGTAACTTTGCCGCCATGTAATATTTTTTCAATACAATACTGAAAGGCACATCTGTGAGATGTCATCTGCGTTCCCTCCAAATTTCAGCCCAAAACTCCCAACCATTCTTTTGCAGCGGAGTGCCAAAGAATTACTGTTATTTTGGGCATAGTGTCGCAAAGTAGTGTCGCAATTTGCGAAAGTATCACAAAAAAATTTGCTACACTTTCGTGAGTGCGACACTGCTTTGCAAAAGTACTTTTTCCAGAAATTTGAAAAACATATTTCTGGGGTGTTTAACCCCAAAATAAAGACATGGCTAGCATCCTCAAGGCCCGACTAGGTGAATACAAAAATAATTAGGTTGCTAGATGGTCTCAGTTTTAAATGCCAAGAATTTTTCTGATCACTAACTGAAAACAAGATGGCAGATTTGCGACAGTAACAGGGCCATTTGTGACAGTAAAAAGTGCATTTGCGACACTGTCGAACTTTTTGTTAACTTTTCCCATTGATTTATAATGGGCAATTGCTTTTTGAATAACTTTTGAACCATTTAATATTTTTTCACAAAATCTTTGAAAGGCACATCGGGGACCCAGGCCGCACGTTCCCTGAAGATTTCAGGCCGGTCGCACAAACTGTACGACCTGTAGGTGCAACCGTAGAATTCCAGAAAAGCATAAATGCGTACGCAGATCATGCTTAATAACTCCACAGCTGTATAACCAACTGGTACAAAACTTGGCAGATCCCAAGGCCTATGGTTCTTGATTATATATTCCAAATTTCAGGCAAATCCGTCAAACAGTTGCAAAGTTATTAAGGTGCAAAGTTTTGGGGTTTAACATAGAAATGGCTCCTCAACCCTAACTATGGTAGCACTACCCTGCTAATATATATATATATATATATATATATATATACATATATGTGTGTGTGTATATATATATATATATATATATATATATATAAAATAGAGCATGGGTGTGCTCCTATATTTAGGGTTATGAAGGCACTTCTATGTTAAAGTGAAAATGTTGTGCGTTAATAACTTTGGACCCATCCAGAGGATTTGCTTGAAATTTGGTTTGCACAGTGGGGCATGGTAGATCTCTTGATTTTCCAAATCTCATTTCAGTCAGATTTATGGTCTTTGAGCACCAAAATACTGAAAAATTAACTTTTTGGCAGTTATGTAGGCAGTTTTGGGGATTTTGCCCATGGCCCTGCATGAATGGTGTGTGGTGTGCTGCTCTGCAAGATGGCTCCTCTGAAAGAGCTTTGGTGGCTGAACATGCCGCTTTTCATTTGGTGAAAACATATTAGGGCATTCAAAAGTTATTGCAGTTGTAAGCTCCCATTATAAGTCAATGGTATAATTTATATGATTGTTTTGCAAACAAAGAATGGGGTTTGGGCCATCTTGTCCCATCTCTAGGTCAAATAATTTGCAGCCTCAGGGTCAAAGAATCTTTGTCCCTGAGAATTCTTTGATCGCGAGATCCACCATCTTGTTTTTCAAATCCAATCATAAAAATTAAAAAATCTCAACTCAGGGATCACTCTTGAAGTAAAACCTGCATGGGTTTTTTCACGGGGCTTTGATCTATTAACCCATGCCTTTGGTTCAGTGTAAAATGGTCAAAAAAATAGAGTTATATAATTTTAAATTCTTTGATCATGACTCGCTCACAATCTTTGATCACGAGCCTGCACATATTTTGACCATGAGATTCTTTGACCTCGATCTTGCATCGTGAAGCAAAAATACAATTCTCAGCTCAAGGGTGGCCTAGAAACACAAATCAGGGTGGGTTTTGCTCAGGGAGCTTCGTTCTATCGAGGCATGGTGGTGGTTTCATCTAATTCTGTCAAAAACTCAAGTTTCACCATTTTTTATTCTTTGATCATGAGAGTGCAATTTCTTTGATCACGAGCCTGCAAATTCTTTGACCGCAAGATTCTTTGACTGCGATCCTGCATCGTGAGGGCACAACTAGAAGACCCTTTGAAAAATTAAAATTTCTAAGCCCAGGGGTGGACTAGGAACACAAATGGGGTGGGTTTTGCTCAGGGGGCTTTGTTTTATCAAGGCATGGTTGTGGTTTCATCTAATTCTGCCAAAAACTTGAGTTTCACCATTTTTTATTCTTTGATCATGAGCGTGCAATTTCTTTGATCACGAGCCTGCAAATTCTTTGACAGCGAGATTCTTTGATTGTGATCCTGCATCACAAGGGCACAAGGGTGTGACTAGATGGCCCTTTGAAAAATTTAAATTTCTCAGCCCAGGGGTGGCCTAGGAACTCAAATGAGGGTGGATTTTGCTCAGGGAGCTTCGTTCTGTTGAGGCATGGTGGTGGTTTCATCTAATTCTGTCAAAAACTCAAGTTTCACCATTTTTTATTCTTTGATTATGAGCATGCAATTTCTTTGATCACGAGCCTGCAAATTCTTTGACCGCGAGATTCTTTGATCGTGATCCTGCATCGTGAGGGCGTGACTAGATGGCCCTTTGAAAAATTTAAATTTCTCAGCCCAGGGGTAGCCTAGGAACTCAAATGAGGGTGGGATTTGCTCAGGGGACATTGTTCTATCAAGGCCTAAAACTCAAATTTCACCATTTTTTATTCTTTGCTCATGAGCCTGCAAATTCTTTGATTACGAGATTCTATGATTGTGAGGGAGGGACAAGCTGGCCAGATTTTATAATGGAATAAATAGGCCAATTTTCACAATCTCTTAAGTTTAAATATCTCAGAAATGGTTAGGTCTTTTTACTTGAAATTTGGAGGGTGTTAACGGCATGTTCTGTAGATGTGAATTATGGTATTTATGTGTCAGAGGTAATATTTTTACAGAGATATTGCATGGTGCGGTTCACATTTTGAAAATAGCATTTTCCATTGTTGTAGTGGCTTGTAATTTGTATGGTAGCTGACCTTGCGGTTGTCATTGTACCTTTTAGTCATTAGGTGTGTAACATAGCCAGACAATTATGAGCTGGTGGGAGAGCGGGGCCCTTTCTCCCACCAACCTGCTATTCTTTCTTACAAAGTAAGGAAATTATATTCAAAAAACTGTGTCAATGCATTCCTTAGGGTTAAAACACAAAAAGTCAGGAAATGAAAAATCTTTAGGGTTGCCCTTCCCCCTGGATCTGCCAATCATCCCAAGATTGACCGATGACAGGGTGCGTCATTGGGGTTGTGAGGTCTAAATGTCACCCATTCTTTTTCACTGTCCCTAGTCAATATGATTACACATGGAATGGGGTTACATTTAGGCCTCATAACCCCAATGACACACCCCGTCTTCTGTCAATCTTGGGATGATTGGCAGGTTGGGGAAGGGCAACCCTAAAGATTTTTTATTTTGACTTTTTGTGTTTCAACCCTAAATGATGCATTAACACAGTTTTTTGCATAGAATAAATATATATATATATATTCTATGCAAAAAAACTGCGTTAATGCATCAGTTACAGTTCTTCTACAGCGAAAAAAGCATGGAAATTCAATTTTAGGGTTCCCACCCCTTGAACCCCACCCCACACCACCCCCAACAACAGGCATCAGGGTGTGCATTGGGGTCATCGGCCCTAACTCTCACCCCATCCCATGTGTAAACAAGCTGAGGTGGTACAGTGTAGGAGAACTGGGTGAGAGTTAGGGCCGATTACCCCAATGCACACACTTATGCCTGTTGGTGGGGGTGGGTTGTGGTGGGGTGCAAGGGGTGGGAACCTTAAAATCCAATTTACTCACCTTTTTCACTGTAGAAGAACCCTAACTGATGCATTAACTAAGTTTTTGCATAGAATTTCCTTACTTTTTAAGAAAAAATAGAAAAGTAGAAAGTTGCGCAAATTGGTGGGAGTGCGGGGCCCACCAACTTGTAAGTGTCAGGCCACATTATACACCCAATGATGAAAATGTACATTCACAACAGCAAGACCAGCCACCAAACAAATGTTGATCTAGTAGAACAATAGAAAACACTGTTCACAAAACATAAACTGCGCCGCACAATATCTCCACAAAAAATATAGTGTCCAACACATAAGCACCTCTATTAACATCTATAGGAAATGCTGTCAACACCCTCCAAATTTCAAATAAAATGACCAAACCATGTCCAAGATATGACATGTCAAAATTTGAAATTTTCATTTGTCAGAGTGGAACAGTTCCGCATCTGTTGACATTTAACACACACAACAACTGAAAACTACATCCATGACACTAAGGCTAGGTATCCTATCAATTTCAAGCCACCACCACAAGCAAAATGATTTCAGCAGAACGTCAATGGCACAACACCATATCTCCGCAAAAAAAAAATTTTCTGACACAGAAACACTGTAATTTACATCCACAGGACATGCCATCAACACCCTACAATTTTCAAGTGAAAAGACCAAACCGTGTCTAAGATATAACATTTTAATGCATGAGATTTTCATTCATCAGACTGGCACAGTTCCACACTTGTTGACATTTAACACACACAAAGACTGAAAACTACATCCATGACACTAAGGCTACGTATCCTATCAATTTCAAGCCACCACCACAAGAAAAACAATGTCCGCAGAACGTAAACTGTGCCACACCAGAGCTCCACCCAAAAAAATATTTTCCAACACAGAAACACTATAATTTACATTCACAGGACATGCCATCAACACCCTCCAAATTTCAAGTGAAAAGACCAAACCGTGTCTAAGATATAATATTTTAACATATGAGACTTTCCTTCATCAGACTGGCACAGTTCCATACCTGTTGACATTTAACACACACGACTGAAAACTACATCCATGACACTAAGGCTAGGTATCCTATCAATTTCAAGCCACCCCCACAAGCAAAACACTGTCCGCAACACATAAAGTGCATCATGCAGTATCTCCCAAAGAAAATTTTGTTTGACACGTAAACACCACAGTTCATATCTACAGGACATGTCATAAACACCCACTAAATTTCAAGTAAAAACACTAAACTGTTTCCGAGATATTCAATGTTAAAGATTGGTAAAATTTCCCTATCTATTCCATTATAAAAAATCTGGCCATCTTGTCCTGCCCTTGCGATCAAAGAGGGTGATCAAAGAATCTCATGATCAAAGAATTTGCAGGTCTGTGATCAAAGAATTTGCAGGCTCATGAACAAAGAATTAAAAATGCTATAAATCAAAAATTTGAATGAATTTCAGTAAACCATCACTATGGCTCAACAGAACGAAGCCCCCTGAGTAAAGACCACCCTCATTTGACTTCCTAGGACACCCCTGGGCTAAGAAAATAGATTTTTAAATTGGGCCATCTCATCCCTCGCTCATGATGCATGATCACGATGAAAGAATCTAACTATCAAAGAATTTTCAGGCTCATGATCAAAGAATTTACAGGCTCATGAGCAAAGAATTAAAAATGGTGAAATGCAAATTTTTCACGGATTTGAATATAATGAATGGCATATCTCAATAAAATGGGCCCTCCTGAGCAAAACCCACCCTTATTCGTGTCCCTAGCCCACCCCTGAGCCAAGATATTTGTGTTTTTAGGTAGCGATGCAAGATCACCATCAAAGAATCTCACGATCAAAGCATTTGCAGGCTAGTGATCAAAGATCATTAGCGAGCCACAAATTAAGATTTTAAAAGCTTATAACTCTATTTTACGAGCAATTTGGATGAAACCAAAGGCATGGCTTGATAGATTGAGCCCCCTGAATAAAACTCATCCAAGTTTTACTTCAGAAGTGACCCCTGAGCCAAGACATTTTTTTTTTCCAATTGGAAAACTAAAAACAAAATGGCAGACCTCGTGATCAAAGAATTTTGAAAATCCTCAGGGACAAACATTCTTGAACCGTGAGGCTGCAAATTCTTTGACTGCCAGGTGGGACCAGATGGTCAGAACACCTTTCTTTGATCGCTAGATATACATATACATTTTCCCATAGACTTATAATGGGAACTTAAAAGCGTCATAACTTTTGAATGCCCTAATATTTTTTCACCAAACAAAACGCAACATGTTTGGCCACCAAAGCTCTTTCAAACAAGCCATCTTGCAGAGTGGCATGCCACACATCGGCTGTGCCGGATCACATTCAGTATCCCAAAAGGTGCCTCCAAAAATGGATAATTTTGCATTTTTCAGCGCTTTTGTACACAAAAACTGTCACTCCGACCAAAACACAATTTTACAGATCAAGAGATCTACCATGCCCCAATGCGCTTACCAAATTTCAGGCAAATCCATTGAACAGGTCCAAAGTTAATAATGCCCAAACTTTTGACTTTAGCATGTAACTGACGCTGAACCCTAACTATAGTGGCACAATCACGCCACTATAATATATATATATATATATATATATATATATATTATAGTGTTGCAATTGCGACACTATATTTAGGGTTATGAAGGCACTTCTATGTTAAAGTCAAAAATTTGTGTGTTAATAACTTTAGACCCAGTTAATGGACTTGCTTGAAATTTGGTATGCACAATGGAGCATGGTAGATCTCTTGATATGCCAAATTTTGTTTTGGTCAGACTTACGGTCTTTGCACGCGAAAGTACTGAAAAATGCAAAATTATCCACTTTTGGGGATTTTGTCATTGGCCCTGCATGACCATTGTGTAGTGTGCCACTCTTCAAGATGGCTCATCTGAAAGCGCTTGGCTGGCCAAACATGCCGCTTTTCATTTGGTGGAAAAATATAAATGCATGCAAAAGTTATGCCACTTTTAAGCTCGTATTATAAGTTAATGGCAACATTTATATGGTTGTTTTGCAAACAAATAATGGGGTTTGGGCCATCTCGTCCCACCTGGTGAGCAAATAATTTGTAGCCTCATGGTCAAAGAATCTTTGTCCTTGAGAATACTTTGATCGCAAAGACCGCCATCTTGTTTTCGAAATCCGAAAAAAAAATCAAACATCTCAGCTCAGGGGTCACTACTGAAGTAAAACTTGGATGGGTTTTACTCAGGTCAAAAAATTGAGTTTTAAACATTTAAAATCTTTGATTGCAGCTCGCTAACGATCTTTGATCATCAGCCTGCAAATTCTTTGACCGCAAGCTTCTTTGATTGCGATCTTTCATCGTTAGGTAAAAATAAATTTTTCCCAGCTCAGGGGTGGCCTAAGAACACAAATGAGGGTGGGTTTTATTCAGGGGGCTTAGTTCTATCGATACATGGTGGCAGTTTTGTTCAATTCTGCCTAAAAGTTGGGATGCAACTTTTTTTTTATTCTTTGATCATGAGTGTGCAATTTCTTTGATTGTGAGCCTCCAAATTTTTTGATTGCGAGATTCTTTAATCGTGATCCTGCATCGCGAAGGAGGGATGAGATGGCCTTTTAAAAATTCAATTTTCTCAGCCCAGGGAAGGCCTAGGAATACAAATGAGTGCAGGTTTTCATCAGGGGGCTTCGTTCTATCGAGGCATGGTGATAGTTGTATTTAATTCTGCCTAAAAGTTGAGTTTCAGCATTTTTTATTCTTTGATCATGAGCCTGCAAATTATTTGATTGTGAGGTTCTTTGATTGCAATTCTGCATCACGAGGGAAGGACGAGATGGCCCTTTTAAAAATTCTATTTTCTCAGCCAGGGGTGGCTTAGGAACACAAATAATAGTGGGTTTTGCTCAGGAGGCTTCATTCTATCAAGGCATAATGGTAGCTCCATGTAATTCTGCCAAAATCTTGAGTTTCAGCATTTTTTATTCTTTCATCATGAGCCTACAAATTCTTTTATCACGAGCCTGCAAATTCTTTGATCATGAGATTCTTTGTTCGTGATCTTTAATCATGAGGGAGGGACAAGATGGCCAGATTTTATAATGCATTAGATAGGGCAATTTCACCAATCTTTAAATTTAAATATCTTTGGAAACAGTTTGGTCTTTTTACTTGAAATTTGGAGGGTGTTCTTTGCATGTCCTGTAGATGTGACTTACAGTGCATATGTGTCACAGAACAAATTTTTTTGTGTGGAGATATTGCATGACACAATTTACATGTTGCAAACAATGTTTTGCATTTTGCTGGTGGCTTAAAATTGATCGGGTACCTAGTCTTACTGTCATGAATGTAGTTTTCAGCCATTGTGCCTGTAAAATGTTAACAGGTGCAGAATTCTGCAACTCTGATGAATGAAAATGTCAAACTTTATCATGTTATATGTCAGACATGGTTTAGTATTTTACATTGAAATTTGGAGGGTGTTCTTGGCATGTTCTGAAGACATGAATTATGATGTTTACATGTCAGAGAAAATAATTTTTTCAGCGATATTGCATGACACAATTTACGTGTTGCGGACAGTGTTTTGCATTGTGCTGGTAGCTTGAAATTGATAGGGTACCTAGCCTTAGTGTCATGGATGTAGTTTTCAGTCATTGTGCCTATAAAATGTTAACAGGTATGGAATTCTGCATCTCTGATGAATGAAAATGTCAAACTTTTACATGTTATAACTTGGACACAGTTTGGTGTTTTACACTGAAATTTGGAGGGTGTTGATGGTACACACAAATTTACGAGTTGTTCAGAGTGCAGGGCCCAAAGGACCCATGCTCCCACCAACTTCTGCAGGTTGGTGGAAGCACAGGGCCTGAAGGGCCCACACTCCCACCAACTTCTGCAAGTTCTTTCTTTTGTATTCTTTCTCAAAAAGTAAGGAACTTCTATGCAAAAAAACTGTGTTAATGCATCATTTAGGGTTAAACTACAAAAAGACACGGAATTAAAAATCTTTAGGATTGCCCCTCCTCCTGGGACCTGCCAATCATCCCAAGATTAACAGATGATAGGGTGTGTCATTGGGGTTGTGAGGCCTAAATGTTACCCCATTCTTTTTTGCTGTCCCTTGCCAATATCATTACACATGGAATGGTGTGACATTTAGGCCTCACAACCCCAATAACACACCCTGTCATCTGTCAATCTTGAGATGATTGGTGAGTATGGGGGGGGAGGCAACCCTAAAGATTTTTCATTTCCTGACTTTTTGTGGTTTAACCCTAAATGATGCATTAACACAGTTTTTTGCATAATGTGTGTGTGTGTGTGTGTGTGTGTGTATGGGATACATGATGGGCATGAGTGTGATATAGAACATTTTTCACTCCTTTAGTGTGACTGCTGGATATTCATGAGTGGCTTTGGGGTCACTGTGTAGGAGTGAAAATACTTTCCATATCACACAAGTGCACATCATGTATCTGATGTATATAATAGCAGTGTGTGTTTTGCTGTTTTTTGGTTTGATGATGTCAACACAGTGAGATATCTGGGGTTATCTCACCAAGGTTGTGGCAGAGAACAGAAAGAGGAAGGAGCTGCTATTAGAACTTTACTGCTTTACTGGACTAAAGAACTAGAACTCTACTACTGGGAACTTCAATTTAGGGTAAAAACAAACAAAAAAAATGTGTTTGTCTGAGTTGGGAGAAGGAATTGGTATCTGTGCAGTTAACTAGGTGAAGAAAGAAATTGTGAATTAGGGGGAGTGGCTTAGAGATAAGGAAGCCAGGTATTTGCATTTTAAAACTGACCTAGATAGCTTGTGGCAGAGAACAGCAAGAGGAAGAAGCTGCTGTAAGAACTTTACTGGGATTATATTGCCCTTCATCCCTCCCCTCCACCACCCCCATCCATAGCTGGTTCTATATTTATAGGCATAAGATTTGACTGACAACAGGAACTTACAGTTTGGGAACAGGAAGGGAGTGATCACAGAGGCACAAAAGACTCACCATCTTAGAAGGAAAAGAGTAGCTCTCCATCCCTACTGAGCTGCTAGATGTCTGACTCTGAGCAAGTAAGAAGGAGACTACTGAGGAACATAGGAACTTCATGTCCCAGAACAGGAAGATCAAGAGCTTTAAAGGCACTGAGGCAGTAGGAAAGTAGGAAGAGAAAAAAATATATAAAGAAAAAAATACAATAAACAGAGAGGAAAGAATAAATATACAAAACAACAGGAAAGGGGCTACAAATAAGATATGATGGGAGTGGTGCGGTGCAGTGGTTGTGGAGAAACAGTCCTCCGGGAGACATTCTGGAGGATTAGGAGTTGTCCCATCTGCAGGCACCTCTCTAGGCTGAGGGAGGAGGTTGCTCATCTCCAGGCTCAGTTGGCCAGGATTTGGGGGACCTGCTTTCCCACCCAGGGACCATCAGGGCCACTGCCACTGCCTCAAATTTTGCCAAGAAAGAGGAGCGATTGGACCACAGTGGGCTCAGAGAGGGTGAGGGTGGTGGAACAGAGGTACATCCCTCCAGCTGTACCTCTCCACAATTCATATGCTGTTCTGGCAGAGTACAATTCCTCTATGGAGGCACCTGCAGTGGAGACCAGGGAGGATGCTGAGAACCTCCACAAATGAGACCCACAGGAGGGTGGCATGGGACCCCACAGGGAAAGGAAAAACTCCTGGTGGGGGACTCCATTGTTAGGAGGGTAGAACTAGGGGAGTGAGGGGAGAGGAAGCTAAGGTGCCTACCTGGTGCCATGGTCTGTAGGGGCAGGGAGCAAATCCTCAGGATTGCAGGAGCAGCTGCACATGGGAGGGAGCTGGATGTCATTGTCCACCTAGGGACAAAGACCTGACTTGAAAAGAGATCAGAGCAGTGCAGGAGGAGTTTGTGGAGTTGGGGAGGGGCCATAGAGAAGTAGCATGCAAGGTAACCTTCCCAGAGGTGCTGCCTGTCTATGGTATGGGTAAGGCTAGGGTGCTCCACACCATGGAATTCAACCAGTAGTTGAAACACTGGTGCAGAGCTCAGGATTTTGGCTTCACTGGGGACTGGGGGTCCAACTGGAGGGATGCAGGCCTGCACTGGTGCAATGGTCTGCATCTGTCCAGGAGGGGAATCAGGATCCTAGGTGATAGGTTTAAATGCTTCATTGGCAAGCATTTAACTAGACAGAGGGAGACACCGAAAAGGAAAAGGGAAATCCTAGCCCCCCCAGAAAATAAGGGTAGTTAGTGAGATAAACACCAAGATAGAGAACTTGATAGGGAGAAGGCCAGTGGTAAATGGAGAAAAAGACAAAGGCGGTATGGACAGAGATGGGGCAAAAAGGGGTAAGGCCATCAAAATACAGAGGGTAATGTGTACCAATGCCTGTAGCCTAGGTAACAAGCTCCCTGAACTGGTGGCCTTGATGGGAGAGGGATGCCTGGATATCGTGGCAGTCACAAAAACTTGCAACACAGAGAATCATGACTGGGATGTAAACATACCAGGGTACACAATCTACAGGAGGGACAGGGAGGGTAGAAGAGGAGGAGGAGTAGCACTCTATGTAAGGGAAGAGATCAAAGCAATGGAACTAAAGGGTAAACAGGGAGGAGACGAGGCACTGTGGGTCACTCTGGAGACTGGGAATGGCACCACAATCCACACAGGAGTTGTATACAGACCCTGTCTCAGGGGAAGGACAAGGACAAGAAAATGATAGAAGGCATCTGTAGAATGGCAAAGAAAGGAGTTATTGCTGATGGGGGACCTTAATATGTCAGATGTTAACTGGAGCACCTTTGCTGTAGCCACATCCAAGAACAGGGCCATTCTTGGTGTGCTACAGGAGGCATGCCTCAGACAGCCAGTGTTGGAACCCACTCAGGAGAGAGTAATCTTAGACCTGGTACTCTCAAATGGGGTTGGAGAGAGGATCTCAGATCTAGAAGTGGATAGCCATCTGGGAACAAGAGACCACCAAACAGTGTGGTTCACGGTAAGCTCAGCTGTAAAGTCAAGCCATACAAAAGTGAAGGTACTGGACTTCAGGAAGGCTGATTTTGTCAAAATGGGAGAGTGCCTCAGTAAAGCACTAGCAAACAGGCAAGAAGGAGAGGTGGAGCAACAATGGGAAAACATCAAAACTGCCATCACAGAGACAACAAACTTTTGTGTGAAGCAAATAAACAAATCAAATGAAAGAAAAATCCACCATGGTTTTCAAAAGAGGTGATGGGGATGGTTAGGGAGAAAAAGACAGCATTCCAGAAGTATAAGGAAACACAGAAGGAGCAGAACAGAGAACTGTACCAGTTAAAGCAGAAGGAAATGGGGAAGACAGTCAGAATATCAAAGGTCCAAACAAAGGAAAAGATAGCCAACTCAGTTAATAAGGGGGGGATAAAAACTTTTATAGGTACATTAGGGAGTGAAGAAAGACAAAGGGAGGAATACTGAGGCTGAATAAAGAGGACGGTGGGTGGTTGGGCAGAGAGAGACAGTGATAAAGCAAGGATACTGAAAGAATACTTCTGCTTAGTATTCACAAAGGAAGAGGAAGGGGAGGTCCCTAATCCATTCAATAGAAGCACTCTGGATAGGGGTGTTGATATCAGTCCTTTTGCAGAAGAAAGGGTTCTGAAAGAACTCTTAAAACTGAAGGTGGTGGAAAAAGCAATGGGGCCTGATAGGATTCACCCCAAAATTCTAAAAGAACTAAGGGGAGTACTAGTAACACCACTGACTACCCTTTTTAATAAATCATGGGAGGATGGTATGGTATCCAAGGACTGGAGAAGGACAGATGTGATTCCCCTTCCCAAAAGTGGGAGCAAGAGAGAGGCAGGAAACAGCAGATCTGTCAGTTTGACCTCAGTGGTAAGGAAAATGATGGAATTACTTTTGAAGGAATGAATTGTTGAGTACCTAGAGCCCAGTGGGGCACAAGACCCAGGGCAGCATGGATTCACAGTGGGAAGATCATGTCAGATGAATCTAATCGATTTATTTGACTGGGTGACCAAAGTAGTAGACCAGAGAGGGGCTGTGGACATGGCGTACTTAGACTTTAGTAAGGCATTTGATACAGTCCCACATGAAAGATTAATAAACAAATTAACCAGCCTGGGAGTGTGTCCCAGGGTGGTAGCCTGGTTAAAACATTGGCTGGACAACAGGACACAGAGTGCAATAGTAAACAGAGTCCACAGTGAAGAAAGGGGGGTTACTAATGGGGTACCACAGGGTTCAGTACTGGGATCACTCAGTTTTAATGTCTTTTTAACTGACAATGCAGAGGGATTGGAAGGAAAAGTATGAATCTTTGCAGATGACACAAAGATCTGCATCAGGGTCGATTCACAAGGTGGGGTGGAGAGGATGAATAGAGACTTGGCAAGGTTGGAGGAATGGTCAAATGTATGGCAGCTTAGATTCAATGCAAAGAATTGCAAAGTAAAGCATCTGGGAAGCAAAAACCCAGGGGAAGATTACACAATGGGGGCGGGGTTACGATACTGACAACAACATAAATGGAAAGGGACCTGGGGGTAGTTATATCAGATGACCTAAAGGTAGGCAAGCAATGTGAGAAGGCAGTAAGGAGTGTTGGGGGGATACTGGGATGCATAGGGAGAGGATCACCAGTAGAAAACAAGAAGTTGGTATCCCACTGTACAGGCAGTTGGTGAGACCACATCTGGAGTATTGCGTGCAGTACTGGAGACCCCATCTCCACAAAGACATAAACAGGGTGTTGGCTGTCCAGAGGAGAGCAACCAAAATGGTGCAGGGTCTGCACCAGAAGACATACGAAGAGTGACTAAAGGAGCTTAATATGTATACCCTTGAGGAAAGGAGGGAGAGGGGGGACATGATTGAAACTTTCAAGTACCTCAAGGGAATCAACAAAGTCCAAGAGTATAGCATCTTTCAGAAAAAGAGATGTGCAAGAACAAGGGGGCACAATTTGAAGATAGAGGGGGGATGGTTCAAAGGTAATGTGAGGAAGTATTTTTTCATGGAGAAGGTTGCGGATGCATGGAACAGCCTTCCTGAGGAGGTTGTGGAGTCAAAATTGGGGGGGGGGATTCTAGAATGAATGTGACAGATATAAGGCAATTCTAGTGGGGTTTAGGAGAAGTAGGCTGTTGGTTAACTAGGATCTGAAGCTTATCCATTAGGTAGGGAAATGGGCAGACTAGGTGGGCCAAGCAGTCCTTATTTGCCATCAGATTCTATGTTTCTATGTTTCTCTGTTTGGTGATGTCACCATGGTGTGATATCTCACTGTAGTGATGTCACCATAGTGAGATATCACACTAGTGAGAATACATGTTTTTATCCAATGAGTTATCTGCTCACTTCTGTTGTATTAAATATATATATTATACTTTCACGGTATTGCCAGTATAGTTAGGGTTGCCCAGCAATGTCTATGTTAAACCCCAAATTTTGCACTATAATAACTTTGCCACCATAGGATGGATTTGCCTGAAATTTTGCATGCATGGAAGGGCACCATATATCTCTGGATCTGGTAAGTTGCATTACATTGGGTGAGTGGTTGCAGAGCTGCAGAGCACCACAAAATGCACTAAAACATTTTTTTGCGTGTTTCTTTGCTTGGGGCTACAGTCTACATGATTTGTCTGGCTGGTCTGAAATCTTCAGGAAAGATGCAGTCTGGGTCACTGATGTGCCTTTTAAAGATTTGGTGAAAAAATATGAATCAGTTTAAAAGTTATTATAAAAAAGTTTCCCATTATAGTCAGTGGGAAAAAAAATGATGTGCCTCTCAAAAGCACCTGGGTGCTTTCGTGAAAGCACTGGATGCTTTCGAGAATGCCCTATTTTTGACATTATGGCTGCCATCTTGTTTCAGTTAGCAGAGGCTTAAAATGGCTGTTATTAAACAAATCTGTCCCCTAGGTAAACACAGATGGTTGTGTTTACCTAATTGGAGGCCAAGAATCACACTGGGTGCATCAGATTTTTAATCTGATGCCCCAAAATCCAATTTTACAATTGGTCCCCAGTACTGTCACAATTTGTGAAAGAAAAGGATGCCACACTTTCGTATTTCTGAAAGTGTCACATCAGATCTTTCGCAATTTGTGAAAGCTGCCAGCATTATTTGACCCCATATTCTCACTATGTAAAAAAAAAACTAAAACCTTTCTGGCCACTTCTGTGTCAAACTAATGCTCCCATCATGTTCCTTGGTCCCCCTTTAGGTAAACACAAGCATTTACATAGCAAAATTAGATAAATGTCAGAGCATCCTACAGGGCACGATTCAGCGTGCCATCATGTAATTCACAGAAAAAAGTCACAGATCTCACCCAGCATATAAGCAGATTTGATATTATTGGAAACTTCCAGAGTTCTGCCAAGGATGGTATACAGGAGGGCAGATAACCTCTGTGACAAATTGGTGTCTTCTTCTCAGCCTATTCAGAAACAGACTACCTGGCTACCACCCTTGCCAAAAGGCTGCAGAAAATGTGTCAGATGCAAGTATTGCCCCTATGTAAACGCAAGTAGAGTGATTGTGAATCATTATGATGGGGACATTATTTATGTAAATGACTTGATCAATTGTGATACTAAGTGAGTGATTTACTTTTTGCAGAGTGCAAGTGTGGAGCCTACTATGTAGGCTTACCAAAAGAAAGCTATAAGAAATGGGTGGGGGACCACATCAGAGCAATTGAGAAAAAGGACCAGGAATACGTGTGAGCTATGCACATGATAAATGTTACTAATAAGGATGAACATGAATTGAGGTTTACAGGAATTGAGCAAGTATCGCTGGGTCTGAGGGGGGGTAATAGGGAACTAGCCCTCAGCAGAAGATAGAATTATTGAATTTGCTGACTAGGAGCCTGTATGCCTGATTTAGGTCTGAATGATCACATTGAAATAGATCCAATTTTGGTTAAATGAATTATCTGTGGTGCTTTAAATGGTCCTTCTGACAAGGTTTAACTGTCTAAAAATATATTTCTAGTTCCATGTATATATAATATCTTTTTCAGGTATCTGAAAGGTGTTGTGAATAAGTCACATACTTTTCCCAGCAATATTGTAGGGAGAGTAGCCACAAGAGGTCACCTGTTTTACAGATGTGGAAGACTGCAAGTTTGGTGATCTCTATTAATATTTAACATATATGAACAAAGTACACCTTCTCCCCCCACCTTCACCCCATGTTGTTTGTCGTTTCCGAGTGCTCAGTTTGTTAGACTTCAACCTTTTGAAATGAAAATAGTTTATTAATTTAATGAAAGAAATTGCTGTCTAGGTAGATAAATGTAAAAGCTTGGATGTGTTTTTGAATTTGAATATTATTATGTGATTATATGTAAGCTATAATACCTGACAGGGTGGGCGGTATGGGCTATACCGGACCTTTCATGGGTGTAATGAGGCCCCACGCCACAGGCGGAGGGCCTTATAGCCCCTGGAAGGTCCGGTGTAGCCTAATACAACCCACCCTGGAGGGTATTATTGCACTTAGAAAATGGGCACTGAAAAAAAAGCTAAAAATATATATATATATATATATATAAATAATTCTTAACAAAATACTGATTTCTGATGTAATAAAATAGTTCCTCAGCCTATGCATATGATGTATATTTAATGTATTTATTTTATGGACTTCACTTGCTTTGACTTCAGCATCCAGTCAGGCTACTCCAGGTCTGTACAGTGCAAATCACCTCAGCCCCTTCTCTTTCTCTATCCCCATCGCAATCTTCAACACAAGAGATCCGCTGCACTTGGGAGTATCTGGTGACATTCAGTACTGTGTGAGAACCAGCTTGCAGACTAGTTTTCTTTTTACACTTGTGCTTTTTCCTTCGTTTTGCTACAACGGGGGCTAATATTACATGTTATCTCTGATTTTTACAAAACACAAACATTTACTGATGCTCATTATGCACCGGGATTTACGTATTCAAACAGAGTGGCAGATGGGCGTTCAACTATGGTCTGTTGCAGCTTTGGCAATTACGCTCCTCGTACATTCGGCACCATTCAGAAGTCTGAATTTTGTCCTGCGCCTGGGTGCTTATTTGTGCTCCTTGTAAGGTATTTACTTCTCTCTACACTGTGGTGGGTGTTTTTAATTGTGCTTTTTTTGTGTGGGGGGAGTACTGTATGTCGGGAGAGTATTGCTGAGTACACCTCCCTACGAGAGCACCGGCATTTCTTTTCTGGTTACATGCCGCAGATGGACATCCATCTGCGGCATGAAATGCTAGGAGTCTACTGATGCTGTCAGCTTTGGGCGTACTACATCTTATTGCTTTGCAACAGTATTTATTTAATTTACATTGTTTGCTGATTACTACACCAGAATGGTCTACTTTGTGTTCTAATGCTACAGTCAGCCTGATAACTACTGTTGAAGAAAGATTTTTTACGCTGGGTGATTGCGGCCTAACAGCATCTTTCCTCCTGGTCAGTTTGCGGCTGCTGCAAGATGGTGGCTCGGTTTTACGAACATTTGGGCTGCCCACTGATCAGATGAGTTATGGGGCTCCCCAAGTTCATACTTGTTTTGCTGCGGGCTCTATAGGAAAATAAATGAATCTCTTATTCGACTGCCTAACCAATGAGATTCACTTATTTTCCATTCCCATTTTCTAAGAATTAGATGCATCCTATGAGCTGTACATTATCCTTCTTGAGTAGAATAATTTGTTCACTTACATGTTTTGGATTTGGAATTTTGTTATGAATTATTATGCTTCACTATGTCTTTATGGCACTGTCACTTTAAATTGTAAATGGTTTTTGGGAAGGAAAAACTGTATTTAACAGGTTGATCCATGGGGGGGGGGCTATGCTGTGATAAAGCCATATTGGGTGAAATGTCAGTCTGTCTTGGGTGGCTTGATGCTGAGGAGCTCAGCTGTTCTTGCACTGAATAAACTGCATGTATTTTGCACCTTATAGTGTGGTCTGCAGTTTTATTCGTTATGCGCTGGGTGAGTTCAGTGACTTTTTTCTGGTTGTTTACCTAACAAACTTAAGAAAACCTGCCCTGTCCCTGACATCTTCTATGCTCGATGCAGAATCCTGCATCCATATTTTCGATGCAGGATCTTGCAATGAACTACTGTTCTCTGTGCCAGTAAATGCTCCAACATCAGGGTGCCCAATTCCCATGTCAGAATCATGCCCTGCCCCCAATTTGTGGGACACTGGGAGCCCACTCCAATGTGGACAAAATTAATTATTTATAACTTGCCAAAAGGGGTGACCAATCCCCCTGTCTGCATCATGTCCCCCCCCCCCCAACTCATGTGGCACACTGGAAGTCCACCCCAGTGTGCCAGAAAGTTAGTGTTCTTTCCAAACTTGTTGACAGGGATGCCCAATCCGCGTTTTGGCAGCATGCCCCCCCCACAGTGATTTGGCAAACTGGGAGCCCACCCCACTGTGCCCCAAAGTTGTTTTTGTTTCCATTACCTATAAGCAAAGAAAACTGTTCATCGCTGCTTTTTTTTTCTGTAAAAAAGAAAATGGTCCCTCATCATCTCCCTAGTGCCTCCTCCCCCCATCCCTCCTCCCACTGAACACTCACCTCCCACACCTCCTTCACCCATACTTACCCTCTGGAGGTCAGAAGCAGTGATCTTCTCAGGACAGGGGACATGTCTGCACTCTTCAAAGCCGAACTGTGATCTGAGAAATCAAGGTAAGCCATATAATGGGAGTCTATGGTGGGGGTCAAATTGATATCTCGGCCAATTTTAGGATTTGTTTCACCACATTTTCAACATGGGGTTCTTGGAACCCCACCTGGTGAACACAGTCACTGTCATTTTTCTACTCGATGCTGAAAGGTGATTTCACTGTCAACACATGAAATCACCTTTTGGGACCAATTAATAAAACAACAGTGCCACTGTTCACGAGGTGGGGTCCCAAAAAGCCCATGTTGCAAATTTGGTGAAAATATTCCAAAAATTACTGCATTATGAGTGTGCGATGCACAGTTTCTGTGCACACTAGTAACTTCAACAAGTTTTTGCATTTTTACTACAGATTTTCAACATTGCCATTTTTCCACTCCACCTTAAGAACAGTAAAGCTGTTATTTTTCACATCCTGCCCAAAACATGTTTTTGCACCTGTGACGCAGAATGGCACAGTCAGTGTGCAAAACCAACTTTTTGGATGTATTAACAAAATCTCAGTGCAACTGTTCATGAGAAGAGGTCCTAAAAACCCTTGTTTAAAATTTAGTTACAAAATTCCAAAAAAATGACCATGTTACAAGTGTGCATTGTGCAGTTTCTACGCACGCTCGTAACTTTGGCAGTTTTTCATATTTTCACTCCAGATTTTCAACATTGCCATTTTTTCACACCTACTTATGAACAGTACAGCTGCCATTTTTCATATCCTGCTCAAAACTTGTTTTCTCACCTGTGACACAGAATGGTGTGGTCGTTGTGCAAAATCAACTTTCAGGATGGTTTAACAAAATTACAGTGACGCTATTCATGAGAAGAGGTCCCAAAAAGAACATATTGAAAGTCTGGTTCAAAAATTTCTAAGAAACCCCATGTTATGAGCATCCATTGCTAAATTTCTTGTGAAATTACCCATAAGATAACACTGAGATACCCACTGCGCCTTTCGCCACCCGTATCTCAAAAATTGTTCGAGATATGAATTTTTTGCTACTAACAGCTTAGTCCACCTTTGGGTGGACTAAGCATGGGTGCAGGTTTGAAAGCCATGAAGACTACTGAAGTTGAATTTTTCCCCTAGCTGCTACGGTTTCTGACATATTGGCAGTTTAGTGTTCCAAGGGTTCATGTTCATGTCTCTAGACCTGCATTATGTCCCCAGACATATGTGTAAGTAGGAGAGCAGGGCCCAAACAGCCCAGGCTCCCACATATGCATACTATTATGCAAGAAATGAACAACATGAAGGGAGCGCAGGACCCGGAAGGCCCAGGCTCCCACGAACACATGCAAGTTACCAGTTACATTACCCTTTCTCAAAAGGAAGGGAAATTCATTGAAAAAAAAGTTCATTAATGCATCACTTAGGGTTGATAGCACAGTGACAAAAGTATGGAAATGTGATGCTAGGGTTACCCCCTACCACTCCATCATCACCCACCCCCTTCCTCCACACTCCAACAGATATAGGGATGTGCCACAGGATTGTCAGGACTAACTCTCAACCCATTCTCCTATACTGTAGCATGTCAGCATCTTTATACATGGAATGGGGTGAGAATTGGGCCTGATGACCCCATGGCACACCCTATTGTCTGTTGGTGTGTGGAACGTGGGGGTGGGTGGTGGTGGGGTGGTAGGGGGTAACCCTAACATCACATTTGCATACTTTTGTCACTGTGCTATCAACCCTAATTGATGCATTAACAAAGTTTTTGTAAAATATGTATATATATATATATATATAGAGAGAGAGAGAGAGAGAGTATATATTCATTGCAAGAAACATCATTAATGCATCAGTTAGGGTTGAAGTGAGAAAAGCATGGAAATGAAACGTTGAGGTTGAGCCCCAATCCCCCCACCCTTCCCCCATCCTCACCACACCAACAGGCATCAGGGTTTACCATGGGACTGTTAGGCCTAACTCTCACCCCATTCCATGTGTAAACAGACTAACATGGTATAGTATAGGAGAATGGGATAAGAGTTAGGCCTAATGAAAAAAATTCCACTGCAGTTGCAATCATGACTTTAAAACCTCCATGGATACTTGGCTGCCTAGAGAGAAGAAACCGTATCTCAAATCGTTTCCAAGATATGGCACCGAAAGGCGCTACAGGTGCCACAGTCTTATCCTATGGGAAATATCTCAACTTTGCAATGACATAGGTATGGAACTGATGAAAATTTTTGCACCTAAACAGCATAATTCAAATCAGTGGGACACCCCCCTTAGTACCCTGCAAATTTCAAGCCAAAAGACCAAACCATTTTTTAGCAGTACACAGGGACATTTTTAAATTCCTTGTTAGTGAGATGTCAAAATCCCCATTAGCGAGATGAATCCCCATTCACGACCTTTCAAAATCCCCATTCGTAAGAATTCCTTGATCATAAGATGTTGGCCATCTGATCCTGCTCTCACGAACAAGGATTTTTACAGCTCATAAAAAGGGACTGGCTCATGAAAAGGGATTTTGACAGCTGTGAAAGGAGATTTTGACAGCTGCCTACTCATTCCTACTACCTACTCATCCCTAACTATAGGGGCATGACTGTGCCCCTGTAATATATATATATACTGAATATATATATACATATATATATATATATATATATTCATTGCAAAAACCTTCTTTAATGCATCAGTTAGGGTTGCAGTAACAAACATAGGGAAACTCAGCAAGCTGGAGGCCATTCAACTGGTGAGTACTTTAAGGTAGCACTCCAGGACAGAGACCATCCCCTGCACATCTGATGTAGTGTAAAGGACTTATACAGTTGTATAGCATCTACGTCACAGTAAAACTCACCCTGTACAACCTGATAACCTGCACCAGTGGCAGCATGTACACGTGGGAGACAGAATCAAGCCCAGAGGAACACCATAGCTCACCTCAACTGGGTCAGAAGAGAAAGATCCCATCACAACCTATTGCATTCTGCGAGACAGGAAAGACTCACCCCTGTACCCAACATACAGTTGGTGGGGCACTGTGCCACTATCACCTTAAGCACCTCCTACATAACAACTGGCTATAACTCACTCCAGACCATGGGAATTCACACATGCCTCTTCCCTCCATCACTGCTGGCCCCTGATAGGCCACATGTCAGAATCCCAACTTCAATGGAGGACACTTTATCCAGAAAGAAAGACTCCAACTCCTCATACCTTTCTTGAGAATATGTTCCTTGGGGCTGTAGACAGGATGAACTAACCTGTCCACAGTGCAGAAAAGTTGAGCAGGCCTATTTCCTTCTGACTTAATAACCCATGACAGAAACTCTTTCCATTTCAAGGTTATTTTCCTCCAATAGTCCTTATCATGGGACCACAGAGCCATCCTGTCCTCCAATGAGCACAGCTTCTTCCATAAGCACTCCATAGTATTCCCTGTTGTTTTCAACTGCCCTAATTTATAGTTAAGCCATAGTAAACTGTAGTAGTAGGTCAGTAGGAAGGCACAGGTCAGTGTGTTGGAATAGAGTGCAGACATAATGGCCAAACAATAGCCATCAATGGCCATGTCTGTGGCTCTACCACATGCTGCCTCCATACTTGAGATGTTCAACACTGCCAGGAATCTTTCTGGTACCAGATCAGGATGAGGATAGTATTTCATCATCTCCACATGGGGAATGGTTTTTATGGGAACCCCTGCATGAAAAGTAACTGCACAGTGATCTGACCACCTTACTGAATCTGCCCTGGCATCCAAGATGTTAAGCCCAAGGGAGAAGGCAAGCTGCAAGATTTTACCATGGTCATGTGTAGCAGTTGAAACAAGCAGTGTGAGACCCAGTGAATCCACATCAACTGGAGGAATTGCTGAGGAAATTGCAAGGTTTCTTCATCAGACCATGCACTGAAATCCTCCAACATGATTTGGTTGGGGTTGTTAAATGATAGGCAAACAAAGAAATCTGCAAACACCCATAAAAAATCTTGTTCCTGGCTTGGGAATTTTTAAACTTTTTGTTTAAATAATTGCCTGGTGAAAGGGCTTGATAAGAACAAGAAAATGCTCCACTTTAGAATCCTGCTGCCCTTAAGAAAAATGAGTCCCCCTTTCATCCCCCCCGCCATCTTTCTACTTCAAGGCAATCACTTTGCCTGAAGCCAGAAAATATCTCCAGCAGGTACTGGGCAAATCTAGGCACAGCAGTGACACGCTAGACCTTAAGATTTTTGCTTTCATCCTGGAAGATGTGCTTCTGTTACTAACAAATCTTATGAACCTTTCTCTCAGACTAGGGCAATTCCCTCTGATTTGGAAAGCTGCAGTGGTGACTTCAGTCCACAAAAGTGGTGACAGAACATTACACTTTAACTACCACCCTATATTGATTCTGCCTCCCCTGTCTAATGCAAAAGAAAGAGTAGTCTCAGACCAGCTGGTTGACTACTTAGAAAAATATGAAATACAATGCCCACAGCAGCATGGGTTCTGCAAAGGGCACAGCACCTCCACTGCCCTAGTTGAATATTCTGGCTTCTTGAATGGGGCCCTAGACAGTAGTCGAATAGCTAGTGTAATTTACATCGACTTAACCAAGGCCTTTAACACTGTCAATCATAGATCACATCTTACTGAGCTCCTCTCCATTGACCTCTCCACTGAAGCTGCTGGATGGTTTCAAAGCTACCTTAGCAGTAGGTCCCAAGGGGTAAAAATTGATGGTACCCTTTCCGGTAGTCGACAAGTTCTTACAGTTGTCCCCCAGGGATCTATTCTTAGCCCCCTATTACTCAGCCTTTTTAATAATAAACTCCTCTCAGTCTGCAATGAACAAATTATGCTTTATGACAATGATCCTGTCATATTCTCAAAAAGCCCTGACCCACTCCAACTTGAATCTCACCTTCAAAGTAACTTCCCCACAGTTGAAGCTTGGTTGTCCAAGTACAAGCTTCTAATGAACTAGAAAAAAAATCTAAATTATTGTTATTCATGAACCCTCACAATAAATATAAGAACTCCCAAATCTCAATCCTGAATAGCCTGTTCACCCCAGATAGAACAAGTACAAACCTTCAAATAACTAGGCATCACTCTGGACAGCTCACTATACTTTGCACAGCACAAGAATCAAATTGTTAAAGTTGTCAACCTTAGCATTGGCCTATTGTAAAGGGACCAGCATTGTCTGACCCAAGAGGCGCTGTCTCTTGCCATAAAAAGCTCCATATGGTCCATTATTGACTATGGACTAGTAGTCTATGGTGCAGCACCCGACACTACCCTCAAAAGGGTAAGCTCTGCCCTTAATAAATCCTGTAGACTTCTTCTTGGGGGTGAGAGGTAACCCACACCTGTGACTTCCATGTGCAAACTAGTTGACTTGGCCTACAAGTTAGAGAACAGTATCAAATTTACTACTGGAGAAAAAAAAACTGCCTTGGCCTATCCCTCCCCCCACCACCATCCAGCACCTCCTCTCCACACCTTCCAACACCCACCACAAAAGAAGCACTACTAAGCACTCACTGCATGTTCCCTTCTGTTGCACCTACCAAGCACAAAGGTCCTTTGTTTACAGTGCCTCATGCTGGCTTTATTAACTCCCATTGAGTATAACCAATGAGACCAAGCAGAACTCAACCTGGCCAAAACTGCAAGAAAAGATAACTACAAAGCATTCTATACATACATTAATTTCCTCAAAAAACCAAAAACTAAAGTAGGGCCTAAAACACAAGGAGACCTAACTATATCTACAGATCCAGAAATGTATTTTTGTGAGGTATATAGTCCCAAATATCTTCTACTAAATCAAACAACAAGGATAACAAACACATTTACAGAATTTAAAACAGAAGAAATTAAACAATTAATTCATAATCTCAAATCAAATATCTCTCTGGTTCCTGATAAAGTTTCTCCACGTATACTGCAAATTATGTCAGATCGCATCACGTTCCCCCTTAAAAATCCTCTTTGAAACATCTATTAGTACAGGGGAAGTCCCAGAGGATTGGTGAATGGCCCAAGTTATCCCCATCTAAAACAAAGGTGAAAAAAAACAATGTCAGCAACTATCGTTCCATTAGTCTGACTAGTGTAGTAGGGAAGATCCTTGAAGATCTGGTAAAAGACAAACTTATGAAAGAGATAGAACTGACTGACCCTATCCTGCATTGCTACAAAAAGGGTAGGAGTTGTACCACCAATCTTGTTTGCTTTTATTAAAACATAAGTAAAGCTTTAGATGAAGGAACTCCATGTGATGTTATTTATTTGGACTTTAGTAAGGCTTTTGACTTTACACCACACTGGGCAATAATAAAAAAGCTGCATAAAATACAGGCTGACTACATTATTACCAATTGGATCGTTGGATGGTTAACTGATAGAAAACAGCGAGTTTCTATAAAGAGTCACTTGTCTGACATTAGCAATGTCAGGAGTGGTGTCCCTCAGGGACCAGTGCTGGAACCCATCCTGTTCCAGATTTTTATTTCAGACCTTACTAAAAATTTAAATGGCTGGGTAACAAAATACGCTGATGATACTAAGATTGGTGGCCCTTGTAAAACTCCTGAAGACATTAACAACATTCAACAGGATCTAGACAGTGTATCTGCTTGGGCACATAACTGGGACATGAAATTCAATGTAGACTAATGTAGAATAATGCACATAGGGAAAACAAATAAAAAATACTGTGTACACTTTATGTGGGACACCTTTAGTAGCAAGTGTTAAGGAAAAAGACCAGGGCATCGTGGTATCGGACTGTCAAGGAACAAATGAACAAACATAAAATGCAATAAAAAAATGTAATAACATAATATGGTCCATTAAAAGAAACATAACAACTAGAGATAGGTCAGCATTAGCCCCATTGTATCGAGCGTATGTCAGACCACAATTGGAATATGCATCACAAATATGATTTCCATACAAGAAAACTGAAAGGGACAAAATAGAGAAAGTACAGAGGTGATATATGAAATCTATCTCTGGTCTGAGAGACCCAAAATACCCTGATAGGTTGTCTCAATTAAATCTAATGTCTATTGACACTAGAAGGATGGTGCACAGACTTACTGTTCATGTTCGATGTGATGCAGGATCCAGCCCTAATGTATGACCTAAATATTTCTTTTAAACCTGATTATAAGAACACTAGGGGACACCCGCTCCAAATAATGGGAAATCAGTTTAAACAAAATCAAAGAAAATGCTATTTTTCTACCAGGAATGCAAATCCTTAGAACTCGCTTCCCAAAAACATTATAATGAACTGTACCAAAACTGAGTTTAAAGTGAGAATGGATAGGTACACTGCATCAGGGGCTTCCTTACAGTATTTTAAGGATTAACATCCTAAGGAGCGCTATGGTCTATGCCTACTCACTCCTAACACACCTCAGTATGACCAAGCTGGGTCCTTCTAAAAGAAAACTCTACCAACACCTCACCAACCATATCAGCTGTGATTGCTAGTCCCTGCTTCCCTTCTTGACCACCTCTTCCTTCCCTCTCCACCCCACCACCCTTGAGTAATCTTCCCTCACATGACCAACATCCCAAATCACTCATGTTGCTCTTACCCCCCCATTGCCCTCTTTGACTACCTTTTCCTTCCCTCTCCCCCCACCACCCATGGAGTGCCCTCATTATCCCCTACATGATCAACATCCCCACTCATTCTAGTTGCACTTAGTCCCCACCCCCCCATCCTCTACACTCTTCCTACCCCTCTTACCCTGGAGCTTTGTCAAAGTTAGTTTTTAGGTTAATACTTTATGGGTCAGATATTCAAAACTTTGCCCCGGGGCTAAATTAACACTGCCCCGCGGGCAAACTTAGCCTTGAACACAAAGCAAGCCATATTCAAAAGGAATAGCCCAGGGCAAACAGCTTCTGAATATAGCATGGGAATGAGGCTGTGCAAACTGGGCTGGGAGTGCAGGGCAAAAATAGTCTGGGAATAAGACAACTGGGAAGTGCAAACTGCAACTGCAGCTCATTAGACTCTGTAGCAAGCCAGTGTTGCAGGTGGAGAACATTGTGTGTGATTACTCAGAGATGTCTCACATCTACTGCAAACACACCTCTCAACCCCTTGCCTCATAAATCAGGGACAAGGCTTAACAAAATCAGGGACAAAGGTTTAAAAAAAAGGACACATCTTAAAAATTGGAGCTATCCACTCAGGAAGCTGGTAGAATAAGTGGTTTAGTGTAAAATGCATTTTCTAAGGAGAACACGTCTGTAACATTAATGTCTGACATTATTGTATGCTTACAACCCCCACTATTTGGTCATGGAAACACAATATTTAGGAGGGACAGAGTAAAATATTTAGGTAAAATCAGGGACATCCCTGAAAATCAGGGACAGTTGAGAGGCATGACTGCAAGCAACAGTGTGAGCCACACACTGCAGAATTGTGCTATGCTGAAGAAAGGTTTGCCCGGGGCTAACCCGAATGCACAGTGCTAACACATTATCCCAGTGCAAACTGGTTAGCCCGAGGCAAACGGGAGCTATTTTCAAAGCTCCCATGCAAATAAGCCTACATAGGTAATCCATGGGCAAATAGGTACATTTGCATCTCATTAGGTGCTGCTTAGCGTACATTACCATGCAGTTTGCCCAGTGCTACTGCATGTAGCACAAAGCTCCCCCTTTTGGTCAAAATGGAAGCGCAGCCTGGACGCTGTAGGTCAAGGCATGCCAACAGCATCCTCTGTGGGTCGGAACAGAAGTACAGGCTGGAAGCAGCAGGAACTGTGTGGTGGCAGGCACAGTGGGAGCATACATACCTCACAACCTCTTGCCTCAAGAGAAGGGACAAGGCCTCAAAGGATTAGGGATGAAGACCCATAATCAGGGACACAGTTTAAGAAGTATGCGCTCAGAATGCTGATAGAATAAGGAGATTTGTGTTAAGAAGCAGTTTCAGAAGCAGCACCAGTCTGTAACACTCATGTATGACATGACTGTGTGAGGTTGATCCCCACTGTTCTGTCACAGTAACACATAGTCTGTGAGGGACAGAGAAACATTTAGAGGCAAAATCAGGGACCACTCTGAACAGTAGGGACCGTCAGGAGGTATGAGTGCATACAACACACCCATGCATATGTGACCTTGATACACACAAGTGACCCTAGTAGTGTAGTGCCCCCCACCCCACCCCCTAGCATGATCCCCGACCCCGATAGCCGTGGTAATGATATAATTTCACTGGTGTTCTAGTGGTCCCCAACCCCCAAGCATAATCCCTGACCCCTGTAGCTGCTTTAATTTAATAAATTCCCTGGTGTTCTACTGGATCCCCAACCCCCCAAGCACAATCCCTGACTCTGTAGCCGTGGTAAAGAGATAATATCCCTGGTGTTCTAGTGGTCCCCCCAGCCCCAAGCATGATCCCCGAACCCCGTAGCCACATTAATTTAATAGATTCCCTGGTGTTCTAGTGGTCCCTCCACTCCCCAAGCATGATCCCTGACCCTTGTATCAGACACTGTTGTTTTTCTGGCACGCCCCCAGCTACTGCTAGTGCTTCACTTGCAACTACAGAGGGTTGCTGTTGTTGCTCCTTTGCCTCTGCCAAAGCAGATGCACCCTCTGTGGTCTCCTTCTGAACACCAGCAGAGCCCTCTCTGGATGTGTCTTCTTTGTGAAAAACAAGGTATGTGAGGAATGAAATTGAATAGTGCTTTCTAGAGAATAATATCAATACTTATGAGGAGCTTTTAATAGTTGCTGATATCAGGTATATGAAAATCCTGTTATGTAATTGTTCTGATATCACTGTATTGTAACGCCTGATTATATCATATCAGTGTTAGATCAAAATAAAATGGTCAGCAACCTAATTCTATCCATGCTTACTAAACATTAGTAGAAAAGAAACTATTAAACGTACTATTTTTTTAATATGATGTAATTTCACACTATTAAAGTTTTGAATATTAGTATTTACCTGAATAACTGATTTTCATAAAACACAACTTTTAAACACATACCCCTACCACATGCAGCTCTAAAAAATGATTCAGACAGTATCTATACTAACAGCTGTATATTAAGAACATTTACAGCAACAGACATATCATAGCACCCCACAACCCATACACTGCCCCTAGGCAATATGTTAGCTATCTGTTACTTGTTACATATTATACCATCACTTTGCATTACTTACACACTCTCAGTGACATCCTGTTTATGTTTTGCCATTTCAATTAGAAAACATACAGTGAGGATCTCCGTAACATCATGTTATCATAGTGTATAGTGTGTCAGTCAGGCTGATAGTAACAGCTTACACACATAAAACACTGTAGGTCAGATGTTTATGTTATGTGCTATATTAGTTTAGAGTAAAATGTATACATACCTACTGGATCAAGCGCCTAAACCTTTTCAACAGCAGGATCCTCCTCAACCAGGTCTTGGGGTCTGATGCATACTGCAGTCAGCGGCCGGCCGTGGTGGTGAGAGGAGGGCTGAGACAGTCACCGGGCGCCGTATCTAGTCTGAGTATGGGAGAACGGGCGGCGCACTTCTGGGTGGAGGGGACCACTAGATCACCAGGTATTGCTGTAACTTTGGGGCTACCGGGGGTCAGGGATTGTGCTGGGGGGGTGGGGGGACCACTAGAGCACCAGGGAATTTATTAAATTAATATACAGTAGATACAGGGGTCAGGGATCATGCTTGGGGGTGGGGGAAACCACTAGAACACCAGGCAATTTATTAAATTAATGTGGCTACGGGGGTTGGTGATCGTGCTTGGGGTGGGGAGACCAATAGATCACCAGGGATATTATTCCATTACCATGGCTACAGGGTCGGGGATCATGCTTGAGGGTGGGGAGACCACTAGAGCACCAGGGATATTATTCATTACCCTGGCTACGGGGTCAGGGATCATGCTTGGGTGTGGGGGGACCACTAGAACACCAGGGATTTATTAAATTAACTCAGCTACAGGGGCCAAGGATCATGCTTGGGGGTAGGGGGACCACTAGAGAACCAGGGATATTATTCCATTACTGTTGCTACAGGGTCAGGGATCATGCTTCGGGGGTAGGGGGACCACTAGAACACTAGGAAATGTATTAAATTAATGTGGCTACGGGGGTCAGGGATCATGCTTTGGGGTGGGGGGACCACTAGAGCACCAGGGATATTTTTAATTACCATGGCTATGGGGTCAAGGATCATGCTTGGGGTTGGGGGGACCACTAGAGCACCAGGGGATTTTATTTCATTACTGTGGCTATGGGGTTGGGGATCATGCTTGGCGGGTGGGGGGACCACTAGCACATCAGGGATTAATGTGCTTATTTATGGCTACCAGAGCTCAGGGATCATCCTGGGGGGGGACCCCAACATTGCCACCAGTTTTTTGTCAGTGGTATTTAGCACCATGCTACAGGTCGCGCTAACGCCTGTAATGTAGTGTTATACATTTGAATATTCTGCTCAGCCAGCATTCATGGCCATTCCCCTAACTCCCACCCCAGCATATAGTTACTTTTAGCTTCGGCACTATCACACAACGCTGGTACTATTAAGGATTCTGAATATTGCAGCCTGGCGCAAATCCAGCACTATGCAAGCACTATGGCTTTGCGCCAGGTGCAGTGCTTTGAATATCTGGCCCTATGTTTCTGAACTCTGAACTCCAAATGCTGTAACACTTTATTTTTTTCTATATTGGTTACTGTGTCCAGTAACATTGCAGTTCTTCTGTTTGGTAATGTACCAATCATGTAATGTATGTAATCACTGCACCTTAATGTTTTATTTGTTTCAACCATGGACTGTATGTATGTAAAAATTGAATGTACTGTTTTCAATCAAGAAATGTATGTATATTATTAAATATTTGTTTGACATGGAACCTTTGTAAATGAACTTCCTACTCAGATGTGTTATTCCTAGAACTCAATAAATAACATGAATAAATAAATTATTTTTCCTGTAAGATAGTCAGATCAAGTGCTAAATATAATGGCACAATAATACCACCATAGTAAGGGTTGAAAATCATGTTATATTATACATTAATCTTTACACCATAATACCATGTCACCTCTGGACAGAATAACCAGAAGTCTGGCTTGCACATTGTCAGTTCCAGTATCTCTGGATCCTGTAAATTCGTAATAGTAAGCCTGGAGGTTTAAAAGTTCTTGAGGTTAAAAATGTGTAAAAGTATGGTTTTATGAACTCTTTTGTGTTCAGTAATGGCACAAAAATGGCCAAGAGTTAAAACTTGAAATATTCAGGTTAGTAATGTTTTGGCCAAAGGATGTCTCTTCACTAGGTAGTGTAACTGAACAATATGTAAATTTTAAATTAGTTAAAAATGTGTTTTAGTTTTCATGCCTTTGCAGTTAATGTTCTCATCAGTATTTTGTAAGGTGTTGTTTATGAAAGCACATGGTCCCATTTTAATGAATCAAAACCTATTTTCATGAGATAAGACTTCTGTTTTTGTGACACTCAGTGGTCACAAACGTGGGTAAAGGAAGAAAAAACTGTGCATAAAAGTCACGTGTAGTTGAAGTCTGACATTTGAGTGGCCTACAGAGAAGGTTGTGAGGGTCATTCACAAACTACAGCAAGGGTAGGGGCATATCAGTACACGCATGGACACAGAATCAAAGGAAGCAGACACATCTTCTTTATAATCATTGCTTCATCACCACCACCCCCATGGCTACCCCTCACACCAGGAACTTGGCCCCCACACTTTTAGAAAGGCTTTTGTACCTCTGCAGCATAGTCACAGCATTTCATGTTACCTTTACATGCAGGTACAGTTCATGGCTCAACTGCTTAATCCAGTACAGCAACAACACATCTAACTTCAATTCCCTGACTTGAGTGAGCAGCAGCTGGAACACACAGTGCGTTCAAGCACTTTATAAATGTACCTATGTGGTATGACATTTCTGCATAATCATGCCTTCTTCAGAGATGGTGACCACTAGCATTTGTAGCTTTAAATACATGCCTGCTCTCCATGGAGACACATGCTTCCATTCAGAAGTAACATTAAACAGTGAGCCATCAATGTGTCACAGATGCAGCATCACTAAGACTCAAAAGAAATGAAGTGAAAACTGCAATAAAATAAAGTGCAAAAACAACAGTTCTAAAGTAAAGATGAAAACATTTCAGAGTTAATATTCTTTCTCCAGAGTCCTATCCACTCTCCAGAGACTGGCAATCCAGCCTGGCTCCCCCATTTTATTTCTGGCACTTATCTTTGCACAAGATTGCATCATAGCCTGGGTATTCGATAATCTGCAGGACTACAGGGTGTTTGGGGTCAGCAGCAGCTTGGACCTCCATCATTTTCTTGCTTTTCTCCCCTAGAAGTGGTGAACAATGTTGCCCAGTCATCTTGCACATGCTTCTGTGCATGGTGTATTGGTAGCTGCTCCTCTCCTCACTATACCTTCCACCTCACCCTGCCTCACCCAGGGCCCTAGCTGATGCTAGGGGCCAGTTGAGTGTCAGGCAATGAAACCCTCCATCCATCCCCTGGAAAGCAGTCCTCCAGACACTCAGTCCTGAGCCCTCCCTGGCTGACCCCTGATGGCCTGAGTCCACATAATTTATTTTTATTTATTTCATTTTTGTTTCATCAGAACCCAAGTCACCAGATGGGGTGCAAGGTGTGGTGTCCAGGGCCTCAACCCTCAGCACCACAGGGCTGGCTTAAGATAAAAGCATTTAAACTTAAACTAACATCTTAAATGCTACAGCAAATATTGTCAGACACATATTGAACTAATCCATCATAACATAGCTTGGTATTTATTTGTAGGTAAACACCTATAATATAGGACTGGGCTAAAGTTGCAATTTTTGCCTCAGCAGAATTTTCGCAGAAACTTGGCAACTTTTGCAGAAGATTCTGGGCTTCTGCCTGTGGTAGACTGGAAAAGTTCTGCATGTTTTGGGTGGAATGTCACCCTGTTCTGCCTCATCTTACACCGCCAGACTTGTATTACCCCCATGGCTAGTGGTCCCTCCTCCCCAATCACCAGATACATATCATTTCAGTCACCCTCACCCTCCACCCCCATGGATCACCCCCAGTAGTATTACATGCTAATTCCTGAATGTAACTTTTTATTACTTAGTCATATAAGGGGATACAATTTTATAGAATGCTGGTGGTGCACTGGTAGAGTATTTCCTGCCACCTGGAATTTCTATATATGACATTGAATCCTGCACTGTCTTAGGTGGGACGCCTGTGTACTGTATTACAGAAGTGAAGTAATCTTATCCAGGATAGGGGGAACATGCGACACCTGGGTTTTGCACAAACACCCTTGACAGCCATTTACAGTGCAGAATCACTGTTGGGTGTGATTGCTTTTTTCAGTGACTTTTGTCTGACCTTTTAATCCCAAAAGTTTCATCAAGAAACTTGATTTACTTTGGTTTATTTTTATTTTAATAATGCAACATGTCTCTACCTTGGTGGGGCATTTTCAATTTATGCATCTAAATAGTGGAATTATTTACCTTGTGATCTGTGTTTAAATTCTAGTCACTTCATGCTCAGGGATAACTTGAATAAGCTATCTTATGTGAGATCAATTTGCAAATATGTTTAACTTATATAATGTTATAATTTAAATTGTATTGGTATAGTTTCAGACCTCCCCCCACCATGGTTAGTGATCCCTCCCCACACCCAATCACCCCCTGTCCAGTAGTAACCACCCATCCCTTTCCCATCTATAAAAAAAAATTTAAATGACCCGGTGGTGTAATGAACCTCCCCCCCTCCCTTTCTCCGATCCTAGCAGCCAGTGTTATTTATTTATTTTTTTAAAACATATTCACTGGTTGTCTAGTGCCCCCCCACCCCAACAGGTAGAGGTCCCCAATATCACCAGCTCCCCCATCCCAAAAAGGAGCGGGCAACTTTTCACAGCCCTCTGCTCTCCTCCACAGTTGGTTGCTCACCGAGCTGTCAATGAATGAGTGCATGCGCTCATTCATTGACAACTCATTGGGCAGCCAGCCATGTAAGAGAGCCAATGGCTGTGCCAGTTGTGTTGCCTGCTTTGTTTTGGGATGGAGGAGGGAGCAGAGAAGGATTGAAGGATCTGAAATGCATCAGGCAGGTGCATATTTTTTATTTTACCATGAAAAAAAAATATTTTTCTGCTTAATCTGGAGTCAGTACAATATGTGGTGGTGAATGCCCGAGTGATGTATTGATGGAAGATTTTTTCTCACACTCCTACTATAATACATACACAAGAACTATAGCCTAAATACATCTTGAGGGTGGATACAAAATGATTTAATGTAACAGGGAAATTACTGTACATTTCTCACATACTGTAGTTATTATGTGAGACAGCCATGAGGTAATTATACCATACAGGAGTTGATAAACATTACCAATGGTATGAATAAAGATGCCTCATAAGTCAATCATAAGCAACTGTGTAGTCAGCTGACATTATTGCATCCCTTCCAGTACTTAGCATCAAATTCATAAATCCAAAATGGCTCACACTCGTGCAATTGTTTCATTAGATACCCCCACCCTGTCTACGATAGGGTCAGATATTCCATCTCTACAAAATGAAGAGAGGCAACAGATCCATGGCCATGTTCACCATAATGCCTGCATAATTTCTATAAGTCATTTGCATGCACCATTTCAGATTATGGTTTTGTGCCTATCACTATCACAAAAGAGCAGCGCTACCACCATGGTCAGCACAGTGATGGTGATGATGTTGCATGACATCTGCCAATGTCCCAGTGTGGCTTGGGTGTTCATGCTTTTACATTACACTGTGCCATTGTGCATAGGTAGTACAGTGTTGTGCATGGGAATCCCGTGATGTAAGTAATTGCAAAATTGTGACTTCAATAACAGTGACAGCAAAATGATGAGTTAAAAAGGGCAACTAGAAACAACAGCAATCACTGAAATGGTGACCTATGACTTTCTCCCCCTCCCAAAGTGTCATCCCCACTGCAGTTGATTAGATTTAGAAATGGGGGTTGGGGGAGGGCAAAGCCCCTGCATAGGGGTGTTCAGAGGGCAAAGTCCTCCTATAGATGCCAAACAGTGTTGTTGCCCTTTCTGCTATCACTGTTTATTCATAGTCACCATTTGCAGCCTTGCTATTCTGTCATCGCCATTTTTCCTTTGCCCATGTGTAGTTGCCCATATCACATTGAACCCTGTGCATTCACACCATGCACCCAGCAAACACATTGCAGTCTGTATAGAGTCACACATTCACCACCTGGAACCACACCTAGTGCTGCACAAATTGATGTTAGCACTGCCCAAACATCAAAAGGAACAGCACTAAAGTCAGGCCTACTCAGTAGAGCTTTGCAGTCCAGGCAGCAGCTTTGCAAGTGAGAGGGAGTTGTACAACAATACTATCATGTCTGACAGGTGAACAGGGTCAAGAAGGACAGACAGAGAGGCATCAGGTGGTTAGCCATTGAGCTGCCCGACCTGGTTGAGTTGGTGCAGGACAGGAAGGAGCTACTGCTGAAGGAGGGGTGGAGGCATCTGACAGCTTGCAGGTGTAAGGTGTGGCAATCAATGGGGAGCACCTGGTCCATAGGGCAGGCATTGCCAATACAGATGATATGTGCCACCACAGATACAGTGTCCTGAATCCTAGGGAGCCCCAGCAACTCCAACAGCTGGAAGCCATGGTGGACAGTGACACAGTGCAAAGACCAAGTAAGTACAGCCAGATATACAGTACATGTTGCTTCTATGGAGTCCTGGGTGCAGTACTGTTTCACAGCTAGAGGACTGCATTGTTACTTTCTCTGAAAGAAATGGGAATGTACCTGTGTTTACCTGTTGATTACACTTTTTCATATGGAAACTTATTTGGTGTTTTGTTCTGTATAATGGATGTAGAACTACTCATTATTTTAAGTGTACTTTGCAATGTAACTAATCATTAATTATACGCAACAGGGTAATTACACTGTAGTTATATGTTTGTTGCATGCAACTACATTGCAACAACAGTGCAGTTATAGTTATAGCTCAAGTAGTTCCACTACTTAAATCTGGTGATCCCACGGACCTCAACAATTACAGGCCCATTTCCATCCTACCGGTACTATCCAAGATGCTTGAAAAATTAGTAAACTCACAGTTAAGGGCCTATCTGGATAAAAACAACCTCCTAAATCCAGCACAATCGGGATTTAGATCAAGGCATAGCACCATCTCTGCCCTAGCCAAAGTAACTAATGACTGGCAGATTGCCTTGGACAAGAAAAATTGTACCTGTGCTGTGTTCCTGGACTTGAGTAAAGCATTTGACACAGTGGATCATGAATCATTACTCACCTCTTAGCTCTCTAGGCCTGGATTCTCTCTCACTTAGCTGGTTTAAGTGCTATCTATCTGATAGGTCACAATTAGTAAAAATGAAAATTACCTATCCACCTTAAAACCACTGCTAAGAGGTGTACCGCAAGGCTCTATTCTTGGCCCTATCCTCTTTGCCATTTATATTAATAATATCGATGCCAACCTCTCTCAATCTAACATTCATCTGTTTGCTGATGATACTGTATTATATGTCAGTAATCCTCATTACCTAAAGCCTGTAAGCTGTTACAATCAGAATTATCCATCCTGCAACACAATCTATTGGAAAAAAAACTACTTCTAAATGCCAAAAAACCAAAAGCTATGCTTTTTGCCACAAAGAGTTGCTCTGCCATTACCCCATCACCCACCACCCTACAATTATTCACCTTACTTGGAGAGAAGCTGGAATTTGTGGACAAGTTCAAATATCTTGGAGTCTGGATTGATAATAAGCTCGACTACTCTGTCCATATTGAAGAGCTACTAAAAAAGTTGAGACAAAGGCTTGGCCTATTTTACAGGATAAAACACTACCTTACCAGAGACTCCAAACAAAGATTAATCCAGGCATCATTCCTATCCCTCATTGACTATGCTGACTTTCTCTATGGCCATTGCTCACTCTCCTCTTAAATAAGCTGGACACCCTGTATCATAGATCCATCAGATTTATTACTGACCTTCCTCTAGCACCCATCATTGCTCTCTTTATATGGCAGTTAATTGGACATCACTACAACACAGAAGAAATAGGAATGCTGCAATCTGGATCTTCAAAGCTTTATCAGGCAAACCCTCCTATATCACAGACTGTTTTACCTGAATTACTTCTAGGCCATACACCCTAAGGATCAGTAAACTCATCATGTTAAAGGTCCCCAATGCCTGTACCTGGTTTGGGAGGGCCGCTATCAGCTACTCCCTTGCAGTTACTTGGAACTCACTCCAAAAATCTATGAATCTCAATACCCTCTTACCCTTATCATCCTTCAAAAGATTATTCTCCACCATATTTCCAGAGTTCTGCAATTGCTTTCATAAGGCCTAATCTCCCATCCAACCTACATCCCCCTCTTCCATATTCCATTATGTTAGTTTCCCTTCTATTATCCAGTCAGCTGTAATCTCTTATAAAAGCCATATAGGCTTATTATTTGTATACTATGCCTGCTATATCTATTCTCTCCTTTTCCTACAGGTTAAGTGATTTTACTGTACATTGTATATATGTAAATTGTTGTAAACTCTCATTCTATGTCATTGGTGTCATTGGACTGTTGTTCATGTTTTTCTTGTCTATGTAAAAATACTTGAACTCTAATTTGTATGACCACTCAGGTCCATCTTGTAAATGAGCTACGCTCAATGATGGTAGCCTGACTAAATAAAGATTTTGATTGATTGATTGATTGAGTTATAGTGTAGTTAACTGACACTTAAAGTGTAACCTAATGCATGTCTATGGGAGTGCAGACCCTGTAGATACTTCCATTTCCTTGTAAAATACTGGAACTACTGTGAATCTGGGAGCCATGCTACTTGTCATAACACCACAGGTGTGCAATACCACATAGGCCTGTGATCTCTGTATGTTACTAGGTGATGTGTCAGGTTGAACGAATATGTCCTGTACCTTTGTGTGTACTTATGCCAGGGTGTAAGGTGTGCTGAACATCATGTTGCCAATGTCCATGTCTGATCCATGTACTGTATATTGTCCATTGCATGTAGCATGAGTGTACGTATGCATATGCTACATATGCCATGGCTTACAATTGTGTTGGAGAGGAGTGGTTGTGCTAGTCTGGGACCTGCCATTGTGTTCAGTTACTCATATGGTCTGATATCTACCCCTAGTGTTGTGAAGGTATGATTATTGTGCTCAGTTTGTAAAACATTCCATGCTACCTGCATCCAGTTAAGTGATATGAAGTGTACAAGGATTTTTTATTGATATTCATGGGTATGTTGAAAAGGGGTAGTGAGTAAAGTGGCATGTAAACAGGTCCTGCCTACACATTGCTAGGTCTTAACTACAACAGTGTCATGTAGTGTCTATTCTGTTCTCTGTCCCTGTTTTCACATGTCAATGTTAGAGGTGAGCAGAAAAAAAAAATTCTGTCAATGAGACTTCCGTAAAAGTCAGACTTTTTCTTCTGCAAAAGTATGAAAATTATTTTGCCAACTTTTGTAGAAATTCCACCTTCAAATGGCAGAATAAATGTAAAGACAGAGGGTTAATGTATTAAACTGTGGGGAACAAATTTTGAAGAACTGATCACTGTCAGTGGTCAGTTCTGTGTCTTTCTTCTTTCCCCACAGTTTAATACATGAATACTCCCCCACCTGTTAATAACTGTCCACTGCCCCCCATTCTCGCTGATTGTCAGTGCTATGTAAAAAAATCCCTGGTGTCTAGTTGTCCCCCCACCTGTCGATCACTGGCCCAATGTAAAAAACAAACAAACACACATTTAAATAATTTTTCCTTCCTGGTGTCAAGTGGACCCTGTCCCCATCTCTGATTTCCTTATTAAAAAAAAGTCAGTAGTCCCTCATTCCCTGATGACTAATGGTCCCCCCATCCACCGATCACTGGCCCAATATGAAAATAATCCCTGTGTCTAGTGGTCCCCCTAACCACCGATCGTGAGCCCAATGTTAAAAACAAACATTCAAATAATTTTCCCCACCCTGGTGTCTAGTGGACCACTTCCCTATCCCCAGTCCTCTTATTAAAAAAAATGGCAGTAGTCCTGCATTCCCTGGTGTCTAGTGGTCCCCCACCAGCCGATCGCCAGCCCCATATAAAAAAAAAACAACTGGTGTCTAGTGGTTACCCCCACTTGCCAATCTTGGGTCCAATGTGAAAAAAAACATTGAAATAATTTTCCCTCACTGGTGTCTAGTGGACCCCCTCCCTATCTCCGATCCCCTTATATTTAAAAAAAAGCCTTTCAAAGTTAATTTATTGAGCAGTCAAAGACCTTGAAAATATACAGAAATAAATTATACATACAAGCTTTTAAACTAACAGTCCAATATATTTATTTAGTATACACACTACAAATAACCTATCAGCAGTATAAATAAATAAATACGAAATGTACCAGTAAATTTAGAAGGAACTAATAAGTCAACGGATACTCTATAGTACAGTAAAATGTAATAAACAGTAATATTTGTTCACATAATATATTTAATAACCAGAAACCAGATCCAGATCAATCAACAAGATCATATTTACTCCAGTAAGTATACAGTTTAAGTTCTAACAGGCCATCATGTAGTCATCATTTTTTCCATTTAAGTCATAATCTAGATGTTTACCTGATAACTAGCCACAGCTCTATTACAATTTCATCATTAATGTAAAAAAGATGATTAGTAAGGTGTTTTGATCTTTTGTTTGCATAGTTTGTCAAAGTGGCCAAATCCATTTTGCTTTTGGTAAGTCATACCTCTTACAAATAAACACAATATGTCCAAGTTTTCTAGAGTAGTGCAGGTACAAGAACAATATCTAGAGCAAGCAGAATTATTCTTTCTAGAAATGGCTTCAAGTGTAGTATTTGGAAATACTTCCAACCTATACCTAATATATTGCTTTCTTTGCTCAACATCTGTAAGGATGTCAAGATAATACCTATAAAAGTGAATACGATTGGTTTCCCTATACCAGGAGAACATCTTCAATGTTTTAATATAGTTAAAGTCTGTTACCCTATACTGTTCTTTAATGTTATTTGTAACATAAGCCTGATATTTTAGACTGATAATAATTCCCAAGTCCCTATAATGTTACAAGTGAGTAAACCCCACTTTCTGCAGCAACACAGATATAGATGATAGCCATTCAGATTTCAGATGTCCAAGGGAACTCTGGGAATATTTTCTCTCTTAGACACAGGGCCGTATATCTGTCCTGCCTATGCTGGAGGAGCTTAATCCAATAATTGACCCTCCTGGCATCAAAAGATGCTTTCAAACAGGAGATTCCTGTTTGAGCCCTTAATACAGCAGCAGGTACAAAATTACACAGTCCTAAACTTGCACAAAGTAATTTATTTAAGGGGATTTCTAACTTATTCATCTTATAATATTTCCATATCTCAGCATTGAATAGGGCCTGTACATAATATTTGGCCTGTACTGCTATCAAAAGTGGTTTAATCATGTTTACACCATACTTTTTATTAAACAAAAGTAAGGAGTTAGCTGTCCTCTTCAATTTATTAAGTATAGTCTCAAGCTGCTTGTTCCATTTTCCATCCTTTGGCAGATGTAATATATAGCTATCTACACTGTCTAGCATTTCCATCCCTAACTCCCAAGATTTCTTACTTTAACTCTTTAATCCACAAGGAAGGTCCTGACTCTTTTGGACATTTATAGTCAGGTTAAGCTTACAGGCATACTCTGCCAGCATGTTTAACTTGGCCTGTAGTCCTGCTTGTGTTAAAGAAAATAGGACCAAGTCATCCACATAAGCCAATGCACCACATTGTTTGTCCATAATCTTTGGAAAGTCAGTATTACTAGAATTCAGATCACATAATAGCTTATCAATATAAATGCAAAAAAAGCAACGGAACAATTACACAGCCCTGTCTAACACCCATATTAGTATAGGAAATAGAAGAGAACTGCACCCCAGTACCCATCTTCACTTGAGCTCAGGTTGAGGTATGAAGTTCCATGATAATTGCTATTAATTCCAATGAGAAACATTTTCCTTCATTATATCCCATAATAAATTCCTTGAGACTGAATCAAAAGCTGTGCTAAAATCTATAAAGACAGCAAATAATTTCTGTTTCCTTAACGCAACATATTTCTCAAATAAATGTTTAAATATGATGCAATTATCAGTCATACTGTACGCAGCTCTAAAACCATCTGGGGCCTCAGAAAGATCCCCCAGTTGTATCACTTGCTCCCTGAGTCTATTTAAGATAAGTCTGGAGAATATTTTCCCCATACTATCTAATAATGAAATAGGCCTATACATTTTTGGATCAGCCTTATCATCTTTTTTGTAAATTGATATTATTGTCGTACCTTTCCTTGTAGTAGGAAATGCCAAGTTTTGGGAACAATAATTAAAGTACTTACTCAGCACTGCAGTCCATAAAGAGGGGGCACTCAAATATACCTCAGATGGTATCATATCAGAACCCAAGGCCTTCCTATTTTTCAAGGATGCAATTAGACAATACACTTCTGCAAGCAATAATGGATGAAATATTTGCATATTAAAGTCTAATAATACTTCTACATTTACAGCATTAGAGGAAAAAAATAGTAGAGTAATAAGAAAACCAAGTGTCCAATGTGATGTAAGTATCTATTTCACATTTAATATTGTTAGTACTCTTAGCTACCAGCATCCAAAAGGTTTGATAATCCTGACAATATATAGCCTTGAGCATATAATCCCACTGCTTTTGTTGATATTTTTTCATGTTTGAGAACAAGAAACGTCTTATTTTTTCTCTATACTTGTTTAGTTCTCTCAGATTATGTTTAGTTTTATGTAAATTAACCTTCCTTACTTTTATGTTAAGTTCTTTGTTTTGCAGCATTCCTCTTCAAACCTGGATTCATTTTTTTATTTAAGTTTTTATTAATAACTATAACCTGAAGTGACTTTTTAATTTGCTCAAGACATGAGATCAGATGTTGATGCAGGGGCTTATATCCCAAATTCTCATGGTTGAGATTTACAACCAGATCCAGCAGTTAATTTCTTATCGAGGAAATCAGACTATCCTGCCATTTAATCCTATTGTTGTGTATCTCAAGATTGCAAGTTGAGGAGAGATATTAGAACAACACTCTATGTCCTTTGCTTATCATATAAGTGGATCACTCCCCCCCAATTGGGATCTTTAAAGTTTCCCAAAATATCATATTCCCATTCCAAAAAATATAGTCTATAATCGAAGGGCCTTTAATGGAAAAATGAGTAAAGTTTCTCTCCATATCTCAATAAATCCTACCATTAATGGGTGCCAGATTATATAAAGGTAAAAACTCTATTAACCTTTGTCCCATCTTATTCATTCTACTATCTTTTGTTTTCCAGGGAAACCTAGAAGCTTCTAGATGACAATAGTAATAATAGCTACTATCAACATAGCCATCATAAGGCCCAATCCTTGCATTAAAATCACTGTCACTGCAAAGAAGTACTTCTTCACAAGTGGTTACTGTCCAGCTGTTATGTATAAGGTCCTCCAATTGGTCCCATAATAATGGAGTATAACATTTAGAACTGGTTGGGGGGAAATTCACATTCATTAAGCAAATGTGTTTACCTTTTTAAGTTGAATAAAAAGTATCATAATATTCTTATTAGTTTATAAAAGATCTACAGTAATATCCTGATCAATTTTAACCATGGTAATTAAACCACCTACAACTCTCCCTCTCTTTGCAACTTTCTCTTCAGGTATTTGAAATATTTGATATCCATTCGATAGAATTTCCTGGTCTTTATTATGCCAGGTTTCCTGAAAACACAAAATGTTGAACTTGGTTACAAATGCCAACCACTCCTGATCCACTAATTTAGCAAGGAAACCCACAATATTCCATGAAATCAATGTCAATCAAGAAGAATTTATTTCTGGATGTAACCTTTGTAGTTCATCAAGTCAGTCAGTCTGCGTAGCAAGGGGGAAAAGAAAGCTGGTAATCCCTCATTCACTGATGTCAGGTGGTCCCTGCCACTCACTGATTGCTGGCCCCAACTAAAAAAAAACACCTGGTGTCTAGTGGCCCCCCACCCGCCAGTCGCAGGCCCAATGTAAACAACAAATTTAAATAATTTTCCCTCCCTGGTGTCTGGTGTCTAGTGGAGCCCCTCCCTATTTCTGATCCCTTATTAAAATAAAATTTGGTAGTCCCTCATTCCTTGACGTCTAGCAGACCCCCCCCCTCCACCCTGGAAGATCACCACCACCTGCTCCAGCCACCTTGATCCTGAATGTGAGATGTATATAGTCTTCCTTCTCCACCCCAGTCGGTTACCCACTGAGCTGTCAATGAATGATTGCATGCTTGTAAAGAACACACTTATTCATTGAAAGCTCAATGGACATCTGACTGTAGTGGAGAGGAGGGCTGCTCAGACACCCGCTCAGGGTCTGGTTGGGGGAGTGGGGTGGTGGGAACTACCACGGGGTGGGGTCGCTAGACACCAGGAATTGAGGCTACTGACTTTTTAATAAGGGGATCGGGGATAGGAATTCCACTAGACACTAGGGAGGGAAAATTATTTAAATGTTTTTTTTTTACATTGGGCCAATGATTGGTGGATGGGGGGAACCACTAGACACCAAGGATTTTTCTGATGTGGACAGTGATCGGTGAGTGGTGAGACCACTAGACACAAAGGAATGAAGGACTACTGACTTTTTTTTTAATATGAGGAAAGGGGAGAAGGAGAGGAGTCCACTAGACAGTAGGGACAACTTGACTGGCCAAGTCCTGCCAAGCTGGCCATTTGGCGTAGTGGTTTGAGCCACCGCCCATGGAGCTGGTGGACCATGGGTTCAGGTCCTGCTGTAGGGAATTTTTTTTGTCTGTTTTTCTTATTTCTTCTATGTCCTCACCCTTGGAGTTGACAATCCTTTAATTGTGGGGTGTGGGGGGTTTTATTGATTGCCTTCAGGTGAGTTAGTGACTGTCACTGTTTGCGGTGGTCGCTGTGATACTGGACACAATTTTGACTTGGAGCAGTTTTTTTAGTTGCTCAATTTGGTCAGCAACTTTAAAAATTCACCCTGATCACATAAACCAATAATTATGATCTTGCCAATGGTGGAAGTGCAGAAAATTACAAGTACACTACATTATGTGGTTTGCAATCTGTGTTGCATGTCTGCACTATGTCACATGTTTTTGCTGAGGGGAAGAAATGTCCATGTGAATTGCTCAGCAGTTTGTATGCATGCCTGTGAGGGAAGCAAATCAGCAATTGTGTTTCTGGCTCCCTCAACTCACCCTTGGGGCATTGTACCACCACTGATACTGTGATGTTGCAGGGGATGTACCATCTACTGATGGGATCATTGTGCCAACATCCTTGCTGCCCTGTATGGGTAATGTGCCTTGCATGCATTTCACTGTTATGTGGCCTGTCTCCTGTGTCACAGCATTGGTTCACCAGGGTGGTGGCAGTACTGCTCGTGTCCTCAGGTGATGTGACTGCCATTGTTTGTCAGGTCTGTTGTGCCACACAGTCTTCCCTATGTATGCATACTTGACTGGTGGTGGTAGTCACTAACCACTGTTGTATCACATCAACATCACATCAAGTTTATTGGCAGGAAAAAACTCCATTGAGCAAGCTTATGTGCAAGGAGGTCCTGATATTCAACCTTACAGTATAGTCAAAATAATTTTCATATATACAAAAAACAAAGCCAGAGGAATACATGATAAATAAAGGAAGAGCAAGATTATTTACATCATATATACAAGGGCACATAGACAATGGACACTGTACATGGTAAGTGCTGGGTACATAGACAGCACCTTGTAATACTAGAGGGACTCTAGCAGCAGCAGTAGTATAGAGGGTGTAGATATAGTATCAGATGTGGTTGGAGGATATGAGGGGCATGTGAGAAGGAGCAGGGGATAGTATGGGGTTGATGACAAGGGTGAAGGAGGAGGAGGAGGGGAGAGAAATTAGGTAAATGGGATGACTCAGATGACTAGATCAACATCACTATTAGAGGGACGGGGAGAGAGATGGTGAGATAGCTTGAGGGGATGTATTGCTAAAAGAGGGGGTAGGTGGAGGAACTGGAGAAGGGGTGATAGAGTAAGAAGGCAATCCTATAAACAAGGAGTAATGAAGGTAAGTAGTAGTGAAGGAGGAGGGGAAGAGGAGAGAAGGGAGGGGAGATAAGGGTAGACAGAGGAAGGCAGACGAGACTGGAGACAAGAGTGATTGCTGATATGTACTGGGTTTGGTGGGTGGGACAAAAGACTCTTTATAAGCTGCAGTCACAGAAGTTCTATAGGTTGTTGCAGACAAGTCTTTTGAAGCTTTTAAGGGGGATCAGGCTTTGAAGTTTGAGTTTAGATTGGACAATGTTCCAGGCAGCAGGGAGGGCACAGCTTATGGCCATGACTCTAAATCGGGAGCAGGAGCTTGGAACCTTTAACATAATACAAGAGTTACTACACAAGGGGTAAGGGTATCAGTACACCCATGTGACATGACATGCCATGTGTAGCGTACAGCACACATGGGTGTTCCTAGGCAGCCTGCCTGTGTTGGTGCCATCTCCAGTGCCATCTACAATAGGCACAATGCCATTGCATCTCACCAGAGCCAGCATTGTATTGCATGGGGTCCACAGTAGAGGTAGGTTTTGAAGGACCTTGAATGTACCTTAGCATGTATTCATTTGGCATTCTGATGCATAGCTGGAAGGGTCTGCCAAACCAGTGATGTCCATTTTGTGATCATGCTACAGTACCTAGACAATGAAATGCATACAGCACAATACACATGGATGGCAGTGGACTGGTAACCTACACAAACTCTGTATCAGGGACCCATATCAGATGGGCTGGCCTAGTGGGAATGGAGGATGGGATGGAGGGTGCACACAGATGGCTCTGCATCTCACATTGTGTTTTATGGGTACTGCTGTTCAGTGTGTCTGTCATTTCCTCATCTACCACACTGCCGCACTCATGTGTTACCCTGCTGCACATGATGCTGCATGACAGTCCCATTCATATACTGCTGTGCTATGGGTGTATCACTAGTGTATGTGTCCCTGGGCCCCACTCTTACTGCTTTTTTCCAGGGTGGCTCCAGCATCTCCAATGACCTGCACACCTGTGTGGGCCTGTGTGCTGCATTCCTGGTGTGCAGGGTGCTGGTTGTGTGGCTGCAGCTTGCCTGCTGGGGCTGACAACTTTGTCTATTGTGCATGCCTTGGTGCTGTGTGCCATGGGTTGCATTTGACTCCACTTTCTTATGTGATCCTAAATATACATAAAAATCAGCAAAATCCAATTGGAAGACCTACTGATTCTGGAATAGATTCAGTTCTTGAGCCTCTGCCACATATGTGAACTTTTACAGTAGTAGCACCGAATTAGTCAAAGGATTTTTAAGGATTTTTAGAAATCTCTATTGAGAATTGTGAAATCATAAGATAGGGATTTTGTTTTGTTTGTTAGTGTATTCACTGCTACCCAGAGAGAGTTGTGTCATCTGATAGTGTAGTTGATAACCTCCCAGATGGCACTTAAGTACAATAATAGGAAATGGCCTCTTTCTGTAGGTATAACACAAATAATTTTAGAGGGTTTTCTTCCCTAAATTTTGTGATGGATAAATAGGGAATCTCACAAAATTGCTTGACAAATTTGGCACCACTACTGTATGTGCAGCCCTTTATTGAGAAAAAACCCACATGCATACAAGATACAACCCATGTCCTTCACCTTATACAAGATCTGAATAACTTCTATTACATGACCAACATTACACTGGTGACTACTGATGTAAAGGAGCTCTATAGCTCCATCACACATGATGGGGTATAGCAGCTATGGAACAGATTCTAAATAAAAGATCTGAAAATTCTAGACCCAGAACACAACTATTATAAGAAATGGCCAAGACAGTACTGCATAACAACTATTTTAGATTTGGAGATAAGTATTATGGCTAGATCAAAGGTATAGCCATGGGGAGTACTGTCTTTCAGATGAGATGTTAAACAGAGGTTCCATCAGCCTGTTTGGTGGTAATTCAGGAGGATGTTAAAGATCCCATGGCACTTCTTGAAAAGAGTAGGGGAATTTTTTATTTTAACTTTATTGCAAAATAATCAAACAGTACATGTTAAGCATCACATGGTAAATTATAAATAGCAAAAATGAGTATTTCAATCATACAGATATTAAAATAACATAATAGAAAAAGATACAATATTCAGTTCATATTGTTGAATGAACAAAAGAATGCCCCATCATAAAACAAAAAATATTCCATATCACAACCTTCTAAAATAAATACGTATTAAAACATACATCCCTTCTAGAAATATTAAATCATATTCAAGGTATTAAATAACACAGAAAACCATCTTATTAAAGAAAATATGTATTAGGTCATACAATTCTAAGAAGTACTCCTCTCCTACCCCAAAGAGTGGGGGTCTTTCCTTTTATTAAAACAAGCAAATGAATCTAAGGTTCCAAACTACTTCTCCCTATTGTACATAATCAATCCAATCTATATATTTCCACTAAAGTGAAAACACTGTTTCAGAGCTATTAAGCCATTCATGATGCCTAACACTCTGAACACCATACTGTGTCATCCAAAATAACTGATTCACTGTATTATACTTGCTATATCAAGTTAATTGGCATCTATTATGCCAGATATGGTATTTTATAATTAACATAAATAGTTGTATGGTGCTTGTATTAAATTTAACCTATGTTTGTGGGAGTAATCCTAAAGGTAGACTATCTTGAGTATTCTGTTTAAAGGGAGATTTCTTCCACTTCTCATATAATAAAAATCAAAAAGGTATTATACAAGGACAGCTAAAAATAAATGTCCCAGCATTTCTAACTGATATGCACATAACTCCCCTCTGGGGCACACTCTTTCAGCCTTGTCTTTATGTTTTAATTTATTTTTCACATTAAGCTTACCATGTGCACATAAACAGAGAACAACCTACATCTAAACTTGTAATCATTTATTAGAGAGCATATTCCCTATATGGGCGACCTGAATGGGATCTGTTATCGAAAAGTCAGGGTACTCATAAAAATATGTAGTAAAAATATGGCAATATAATTCCTTCCTAGAAAATTTTAGGATCATTTGTGTAGTTATAGCCCAAGTTTTTAATTTCCCAAAAATGTATTATAGAAAATATGGTAGACTTTCCAAAGATTTTTGTTTATGAATAACTGCATTATCTTTCCAAGTAGATAACCATGGGCATACTTAATCTAGAACCCAGGGACACCACAGTTTATCAGAGTTACTTAACAAAGGCTTAATACTGCTATATTTGAATATAGTAAAGAAAAATACCAGAGGATGCACCATGTTTAAACCTCCTGTTTTAATCGGTAAATAAGTAATATCTCGTTTGAGAGGATTCAAGTGGGTAACCCACACACCCTGAAAGAAACAACCATATATTTTGGTTTCAAGCTGTCTGGTGGAGGGAAATACTACACTAAGGTGGAGAAATATTGCCAGTAAAAAAGTCTTGATCACATAATTCCTTTTTGCTTTTGACATATGCCATGCATTCCATTTTTTAATGTAAGAAAGGCCCTCCTGTAGTACCAAGTTCCAATTATATGTACACAAATCACCTGATCCAAAATAAATACCAAAAATGTTATGCATTCTTAAAAACTGAGAGACAGCCAGGAATACTGGTTCATCTATAGAAGCAATTCATACAGGCAAACATTTGTTATTAGTCAAATTTATCATAGATCCTATAATGGTCTGATATGATTCAATTAGTTTCCCTGTTGCTTTTCCCAAAGGTTTATCTGCCAAAAAATACATAAATCATCAGATAAGCTATTGTTTTTATGTGTGAATCTTCACTATGGACTGAAATCCCTGTGATTACCTCACAATTATGTATTTTGTATAAAAAGGGGTTTAAAGAGAAAACATACAAAGTAGGGCTAAGAGGACAACTCTGTTTAACACCCCTTTCAACTGAACAAGCCTGCCCTATCCAACCATTAACATAGGGTTTCATTACAGCTGATCAGTAACAACATTTAACCCATGTCATAAATTGCTCTGGGAACCCATGGGTCACCATACGTAGCCATAAATATTCATGGTTCACTTTTGCAAATGCCATGGCTTGGTTTAAAGTAACTATATAGTGGTAAAAACTTACAGGTAAAACAGGGAACAGTTGCGTTTTTAATATTATTGACATTAGGTGGGGATATAGAGTTAAACCCTGGTCCTGATGTTCCTAAAAGAATTAGGATTTTACATGATAATGCCAGAAGTTTTTAAAACAAAATGGATATTTTAAAAGTCCTGTTTGAGGAACAAGCTCCAGATGTAGTTGGGTTAACAGAGACTTGGCTTGTAAAAGATATAGATAATGAAGAACTTGGTATTTTAGGCTATGCATTGTTTTTACCAGGATAGGTTTAAAAAAGGTTGGGGTACTTTTGTATGTTAAAAATAGTCTAGGCCACCTGAATTGTTAAATAAAGGAAGTTAAAATAATATAGAAAATATACAGTAGTAGTAAAAGTAAATAAACTAAATATAGCTTTATCAGTAATTTACTCTCCACCCAAAACAAAAGTTAATCTGATAGAAGAAACTTTAAACACAATCCAAGGGGTTGTAGGTGACAAACATATTGTCCTTATGGGAGACTTTAATTGTAATTGGGAAGAGAAAAGGGGTAAGTCTTTAAAGGATGCCATATCTGTTTTGTGGGTGACCCAACAAATACAAGAACCTACAAGATATACTAGTACAACTAAAAAGGACACAATATTAGACTTGCTGTTTGTATCTCATGCTATAAAAGTTGAGGCATCAGGAGTTCTTTCTCCTTACCTCAGAAATCACAACCCAATATGGGGTGACATCGTGTTAGAAACAGAACAAAAAACTTCAGAGATAAATACTACTTGGGTCAGAAACATGCAAGTTTTTTCAGCAAATGCATTCTTACTAGATGTCAAGAGGGAGAAGTGGGATTGATATAAACTTATACCTGATTTAGATTGAACTTTAACATTTTTCACAGAGACATTTAATAAATTATGTGATAAAAATGCTCCAAAACTAAAAAAAAAACAATAAAAATTTGACAAAATTACCTTGGATTAATGAAACGATTTTAAAAAGTATTAAAAAAAAAAAAAGAAAGATTGGGACCTGTTCAAGCAGAAAAGAAACAGATAACAACAGATCAAAAAGACTAAAACCCTTTATTACAAAAAAAATTGTTTGAATAATGAACTGGATAGTAGAAAATTTTGGAAATCTATAAACACATTATCTAAACCTGGGCAAGAAGTTAAAACAAATTATACCTTCAAGATTGGCGAAAGTCTAATAGAAGACACTCAATAAATAGTAAACTTGCTAAATGACTTTTCTGTGGACCTACCAGGTCTTGATGAATGGCATCAGGTCTAGATCTACTAAAAACAGCAGAATATAGTTCATTTTACAGGATCATATCCACCTTTTCAGTTTAAAACTCTAAAAGTGTCTGAGGTATACAGAGGATTAATAAAAATAAATGTTACTAAGTCAGTGAGGCCGGACTTGCTTGAGGAGAGATTTTTAAAGATAGCTGCTAAACAAATTGCACCTGTTGTGACTAACATATTTAATAAAAGTTTACAAGAAAGTTACTTTCCACACCAGTGAAGGGTGAGTAAACTCACCCCCATATTCAAAGGGAGTCAGTCTAATGAGTTAAATAATTACAGGCCAATTGCTTTACTGCCTGTCCAGGCTAAATGCTTAGAGAGACAAGTACATATACAAATGTTGGAGTATTTAGAGAAATATAATTTAATTTCACCTGGCCACTCGGGTTTCTGAAAGGTCACTCTACCACATCAGCATTGCTGGAGTTTAATGACCTAGTGAATACATCAATACATGAGGGTTTGGAAACTGCAGTGGTGTCTGTGGACCTATCAAAGGCCTTCAAACTGCTGACCCACCCCCTTCTGTTACAAAGCTGAAAACATGGGGTTTACAGAAGGCCCAAGAGACTGGTTGAAATGCTATCTGGAGAATCATACACAGTCTGTTTCAATAAATGGGGAAAGCTCAAAAAAGTGGGCAGTAATTAGGGGAGTGCCACAAGGGTCCATTTTTATTTTATTTTATTTTATTAAACTCTAGGATTACAAACAACTTTGAGCAGGAACTGCTCATTTACAAGGATCCACGTCAAAGGATGTAGGGTAACATACATACAAAGGTCAACAATGGTTACAGTATTAAAAACACAAAGATGTCTAAGCATTTATTATACAGCCAAAAATGGAGAAAGGCAACATAAGCCAGCTTCAGACAAGTTTCAGGTTAAACAGTATATAGTTAGTATAGGGTAGGAGGGAATCAGGAAGAAGTAGGCAGGCTAAAGGGCCATTGTTGGTGGGTAGAGTAGGTGGCAAAGTGCAAGGTGGAAGGGCTGGGGCCCCATGTAGTACCATTAGAAAAGGAGGAATTGGGTGAGGCAGTGTGGTGTGGGGAGGGTGAGACTGGGAAAACTAGTGCCAAAAAAGTGAAGCTCTAAGGGAGGTTGCAGGTCACCTTCAACTAGCGTAAAATGAGGAGGCAGTTACTTAGCAGAGGCAGTCACATTGAGTGGATGAGGTGAGGAATAGTTGGAGTTGCCTTTTAAAGGGACCAAGCATCGCAGTTGTCAGTGTTGCTTTGTTAAGGGTATTGTACTACTGAGGAGCCCTGTGTGTGAATGACCTCTGACCCATTGTGGTCTGGCATCTAGGGACCTGGAAGGGTTGATATAGAACACTGCATGTAAGCTGGGTACTGCTGTTGGCAGTAAGGAGCTGTGCCACTCCTGATGGCATGAGCCCAAGGAGAAATCTTTTGGTCAACAAGCAGGCCAGGTATTGTATTCTACTAAGGAGTGGTAGCCACCTGGCCTTGGCATACAGGTCACAGGTGTGTGTTAGGTGGGCAGCACCCATTAGAAGCCTACAGGCCTTGTTGAGTGCCACCGGTATCCTCCAGAGGGCAGTAGGGGTAGCAGAACAATAGATGACTAGACCATAGTAGATGATCCAGGTGACAGAGCTGTAGATGGCAAGTATAAGGGCATCAGTGGTCATGCAGTGTTTGTGCCTATGGAGCAGGCCAATACGTATGTTGGCAGCCTTAGCTATATTGCCACTGTGCAGCGTGTAAGAAAGGGAACTGTCCACGGTGATGCCGAGATATTTAAACTCAGGAACATGTTCAAGAGAAGTCCCCATGTGTTCTTGATGGTGAGGGACAGAGGTTTATACTTGTTCTGTGCATTGCAGAATGTCATGACCTTAGTTTTGCTATAGTTGAGGACATGTTTATGTGAGCTAAACCACTCTTCAACATGACTGAAATCACACTACAACTGGCTGTCAAGCTGTTTAGAGTCTTGGTTGCTAGTAAACTATACTGCATCATCCACACAGAGTAATATTCTCTATTGCCAGATGCTAGGGAGACTGTTCAGGAAGAGAGAAAAGAGTAATGACCCGAGTATAGATCCCTGCAGGACACCTGAGAGGACTGGTTTTTCATCAGAGGTGCACCGGCAATCCTAACACGTTGGATCCTTCCCCCAAGGTAGGTAGCAAACTAGGGCAGTGTATCCTTGGACAGCCCGAGAGTGGTCAGTTGCCTGAGTATGAGTGGGAGGTTAACGGTATCAAAGGCCTTTGTCAGGTCAATGAATACTGCCCTCCCACAGATTCCTTGGTAGAGGGTGTCATGGATGAATCCGTTAAATTCCAACAGTGCCTTGGTGGTACTATGCCTTTTTCAGAAGCCATGCTGTTCTGGGCACTGGATTTCATATTTTTCCAGGAACCTGACAGGCTGGTCTGAGACTATTCATTCCAGAGCATTAGATAAGGGGGGAGGAGGATGGAGATGGGCCTGTAGATGGTTTGTAGTGGCTTGTTTCCACATTTGTGTACAAGTGTGATAGTCGCTTGTTTCCAGAGTGATGAAAATTTACCCAATCTTAGGGAAAGGTTGAAGATCTTTGTCAGGGGTTCAAGGATTTCATCTAGGACTAGTACAAGCAACTTCAGGTTGAGTGAGTCACCACTGTAGCCAGTTTTGTGGATGGCCTTGCATATGTAGGTTCTGGCTAAGTGCATTGGGATCTCTTTGAAAAATAACTGTGGAGCTGTGTGTACTTGGGATGCAGTGTCAAAGGGAGAATTGGTGGTGAGGGCATTGAAAAAATCAGGTGGAAGGACACTGCCAAGGTTGGAGAACGCATTGTTGAATGTATTGGAGATGGTACCTAAGTCTAGCATAGGTGTTCCATCAGTGCTGAGCATGGTGGGTGGTGGCTTAGTATCCTTGCCTTTGAGGTTCTTCAAGTTATTCCAAAATTGTTTCCCATCACCCCAGGAGTTGGAGAGTGCCTCCCTAAAATATTTGCTTTTAGCCTTCTGTATAGCTCAGGTATAGCCATTTCTTGCAGATTTGCATTTTTGAATGTCCCCTTGCGATGATGTGGTTTGAGCACAGTGCCAGAGGTAGTCCCTTTGTTTGAGCCATGCTACAAGCTCAGAGTTTATCCATGGGTTAGACCTGGCTTTAATCTTCATCTTTTTAAGTGCTGCGTAGATATCACAGGCAGCCGTAAAGCAGATGATGAACAGTTTCAAGGCTTTGTTTGTATCATTGAATGAGTCAATTATTGACCAGTCCAGCCTGCTTAGATGTGATTTTAGAAGCTGAAGATGCCCCTGCTTGAGTACCCTGGTGTGTATTATTTTAGGAGGGGGATTGGTCAATTTGTAAGCCCAAGAGCAGAAAACAGGTGAGTGGTCACTTAAAGTATCAAGGAGTACAGACACCTTAGAGATTCTTTTGGGGTGATTTGACAGTATCCAATCAAGTAGAGTGTAGGTCCCCATCCTACAGTTGCACCTAGTGGGGGTGGGGACAAGCTGTGTAAGGTGTTGTGCTGTGATAGCATCGTTGTAGGTGCAGGCCTCAGGTGAAAGCCAGTTTATGTTAAAATCACCCAGAATTATGATCTCTGAATTATGGTGTAGTCCCATGAGGTATTCTATGATGTTGTTGAAACCACTGGCCTGGTCCTTTGGGGGTATGTATACAGAGGTTATAGTAAGATTTTTATTACAGGCCCCAAGGAGAATTTTGATGGCTAGGACCTGAGATAGGGATCCTGGGTTAGAAAATGGGATGACATATCCCATGAGGGTATCTCTCAGGTAGATGGCACAGCCACCATCCCATTTTGAAATCCTGTTCTGCCTGAAGATAGAGTATCCAGAAATTGTGACAGCAGTGTCAGGGATCTTAGGGTTTAGCTAAGTTTCAACAACAGAGAGGATGTCAGGATTGTGTTGTTGAATGCAGGTTTGGAGGTTATCAAGTTTACTGAGGAGGCTATAGACATTGATTGACGCCAATGTGAGGGACCCCACCCTCCTATTCTGGGGGTGTACAGTAAGCCCAACTGGTCCTGGGTTGGGGTATACATTTCCAGAGAGCAGATGTAGCATAAAAATAATTCTCAAGAGAGGGGTTTTTAAGTATTTTGAAAGTTTGCTTGTTTGGTGGGCATCTGTGCACCTTGGTGCTATGGTACCAGGGTTTTCCAGCTTTGTTGCAGAGAACTGCTAATACTTGTAGGTTCCTCAGAAGGCTGAATGCTTGTAGCTTCAGAAGGTAACCAGTGTGCCAGATAGGGGTGCAGTGGGCCATGATATCATTGTGTTGGATCTCTGTGGTCATACCCAGTGCATAATGCAGGGCAGAGGGTGGTGTTGGCTGGCAGGTAGATTGAGAGGAGGTGACCTCAGGAGTAATGGGATAGTGCAGCACTATAATCACCACTACTAGCAATGTGAAATACAGGTATGAAGCAGCCATGATTTGGTTTCAGGAAGGAGACACAGTTTGGCTGAGAGTGGGCAATGTTAAGGGCTAAAAAAGTAGTTTGTCAATTGAGTGATACCTGGTGGTTAAGTCAAGAGCGAAAAGAAATGATCAACAGCTGAGGTCCAGAATCACAGAATGTGTTAAAATTCTTGAAGGTGATTAACTGTGCCTGCGCATATGCAGGATGTGAAATCCTTTTGTCTGTATGCTTGTCATTCAAAGAGGTTGCTGAAAAGCACACATACAGGTTGTGGAGCAGATCAGATGAAAATGTGGATTCAAGCAGGACCCAGAGTCACTGAGTTTGTCAGATTTAGTTGCTTCACTTATGTTTTGCTTGGGACAGCTTCCAAAAACTTGATTTTAAAATGAAAATGCAGATACCTGGTGATGATGTTTTGCAGAAATCCAGTCCAGGAGACTTTCTCAGATGTAGTAAGCAAGAATGGTGTAGTTACTCCAAGCAGAAAACCATGTAAAATCCACAAAAACTAAGCTACAGACTCAGACAAACATAAGCAGCCACACACAGACTCAGAAGGCATTGCAACATTTTAGGCCCCCAGTTATTCTTGATTTTCAATAATAGTGTCCTACAAGTTATACAGCATTCAAACATATGGCTGTACACAGATGACACTTCTTTAATAGCAACAGGTAGTAAGAGCAGGTACTTGAAACAAAAATATAGCTGGACTTTGACAGCATGGCGGGTGGTTCACCAGGTCGGGTCTAGTGAAGAATACTAAAAAAAATAAAATTGTTATATTTTGGTCAAACTCAAAGGGAAATAAACAGTTAAATATGAAAGTGAATAATGATGTTTTCTTAGGGCAAGTGACTGAATATACCTACTTAGGTATTAGTTTTGATCAGAATATGACTTTTGTGAAACAAATAGGGGTGTTGACTGAAAGGGTAAACAAAACGTGGGAGCCCTTAGAAGAACAACACAGTGCTTAACAGAAAATTGGAGGAAAAGGGTTGCTGAACAATTAATTATTCCAGTGTTGACCTATGGGGATCTTCTGTATCGTACCACAAATAAGATATCAATAAATAATTTAGATAGAGTGTATTACAGGATAGTAAGATATGTTTTGCGGTGTGGTCCTAGAACACATTACTGCAGTTTGCTGACCTCCTTGAAATGGTTCCCACTTGATATAAGATGAGCCACGAGATGGCAAAAATTGATTTATAAATATCATACTGATTGTCCTAAGCATTATATAAATAAAAACTTATTTGGAAGGTGTTACCAAATCAGCTTAAGATCAAAGAGATCAAATTATCAAAACAAAATTTCCATTGTGGCTTCTAAAAATAAATATGGGGAAACGACATTACATTACCAAGCAGCAAAATATTGGAATACCTTACCTAACCAAGCATGTACATTTCCATTGTATAGCCAGTTTATGCAGGAATTAACTAAACCAAGTTCTGTAATATGTCAATGTTTTGGATGATTTGTAAGAATGGATTATAGGAAGTCTGGAGAATGTTATCGAATTGATGGGTGATTTATATATATTTATTGTGAACGTTAGTACTCATTCTGTATTATTTGCTTAATGTTTTTAATGTATAGGCAACTTGTAGAAAACAGGATAATCTTGTAAACTAGGTCAACCAGCCTAATGATTTGTTTTCCTGTATAAAAAGAAAGCTATTACTACTACTTTGCTACTGTTACATTTAATCATTAAGTTCTTCTGAATTTCCTTTTTCCACCTTTTCCTTTAACAAAATAAGTCCATCCATAATGTTTCTTTCAGGTACTGTACAACATTATGAAGGATGAATTATGCTGTCCAGTACCACACTAATTTGATTATTTAAAAGTTTGGCAAGGATTTTGATATCTGTGTTCAGCAAGGTAATAGGCCTCCAATTATCAAGATTAGCTCTTTCTCCATTTTTATACAGAAGGATCAATAAGCCTTCTGTCATGGGGCTATTCAATAAGAATGTAAAGACCTCCAGTAATTCCCTTTTAAGCAAAGAATACAATATATGGTAAAATCTTTTTGACCCCAAATTGTGAATGGGATAATCTCTACTTTTCTGGATGACACAGGGGAATGGCTCTCAGTTTCCAATATAATTCGTAAATTTGACGTCCTGTTAGCTTTTCACTTTAGGGTGGTCCAATTAAAGCATCTTCTCTCTACAGTATTTGGCATCATTCCTCCTCACTCACCTGCCTTTCTATTTGTATCTGATTTCTCCTCCTTATTGGGGTCACCAGGCGCTATTTCTAAAATATACCGTGTTTTATTTTATTGGAAATATGGGAGACCTGAAGGCCCCACTAGGCTCTGGGTTTCCTTTTTTCCCCAATACACTCCCAACTGGTCAGTTTTATGGAAGTTTTGTCATAAATAAGTTTCTCAGGATAGACTCGCCTTATGCAATACCACATTATGCATAACATGTATTACACTCCTGTGAAGTTGAGGAAATGGGCTCTTATAAGTTCGGGGGCTTGTACCAGAGGATGTCAAGAGGATGGCAGACTTCTTCACATCTTTTGGTCATGCCCCAAGATAAGGTCTTTGTGAGTAGCCATACAGAGTAACCAAGATCTTATATTAGGTTTACAAGATTGCTTCACTCCAGACGTATGTTTGTTGGGAGATCTATCCTCTATCAAGGTGAGAATCAGGAGATTTCATATCTCCATGATTGCATTATCTGTTAAAAAAATTGTACTTCGGCATTGGAGGGATGCAGTAAGCCCATCATATCAGGAATGGGTTAATGAAAACCTAGCTAACCTACCTACAGAGAAAGCGATAGTGAGCCTCCATAATAAGTTGCAGTGGTACAAGAATACTTGGGATCCCATTCACATGCTAATTATGACCAGATCAGGTATATGAGTTACTGTAATCAATGATATTTGATTTGTGATACTATATAGTACTCCTATCTTATTACTGTATGGATTCTGCTGCTGTATGAGGGAAGGGGGATGGGGACAGCTCATGTAATACTTTGAATATATGCAGAGTATGTTGTAACTCTTTGTCCCCTGTAATGTGAGAATTTGTTAATAAAATATGAATTATTAAAAAAAATCTGTTTGATAATCCATCTGAACATAGGGCAATACCTTGTTTTAAATGTTGTATGACAGTGCATAATTCTAAATCTGTTATAGGAGAAATGAGTGTTGGAAGTAAAAAGTCAGGTATTTGTGGGAAAGTATTAGAATGTAACCAGCATATAATATTAGATTTTGACAAAGGATTATCTTGAAATTTATCTGATATATAAGCTTCAGTTTCCTTCAGAATTTCTTGTTCATTAACTTCAGCCACATTTTTAGTTAGCAGGTGAGTCACCATTTTACTACTTTGTTGCCTTATACATGTATCAAAGGGATTAATACTCCCCTGTTTCTCTTGACAGTCAAACCTGTGTTCTATTTCCAATGTTTTCTTTTGATCGTATTACATAGTAATAATTTCTTTAAGTTCCTTTATATGATTACCATAAGAGCCATCCCCTTCAGTTTGCAACTGAGGAAATGCCATCAATTGTATTGTTAATTCTTAGTATTTTTCCTTTTTTTGGCTACTATTGATTTTCCCTATTGTCCGAAAATAGTCTCTAATATATTGTTTATTCTCTTCCTACCATATATCTAGTTCCTCATAGAGAAAGAACACCAATTTTCTAGCTTCAATAAGATGCATAAATCATTTTCTCACTTCTGGTATGTCCAACAGACTCAAATTAAGCCTCCAGTACCTTTTTCCCTTGGAAATACCTTCATAATCAGAAAGAACGAAGCATATCAAACTATGATCTGACGTTGCAACAGGAACCACTTTCTTTTGTCTAATAGGTATTTTGGGATATGTAAACCAATAATCAATATGAATAGACCGTGTCCCACAAAAATATGTATGGGGTCCTTACTTAAGTTATCATCAAAAATATCTCTCAACCCTTTATCTTGTAATAGCTGATTCAGATATGAAGAATCACAAAAGATTTTAGTTGTTTTCAACCCTCTGTCAGAAAGAAGATGACTCACATTAAAGTCTTCCTCCCCCACAGGACATTACGAGAAGTAAAGAGAAAAGGTTGGACTTTTTCCTAACAATCCAGTTCTAGCCGCTTTAGACTGTGGAACGTAAATAATAATCAACCAGAAATCTAGGCCTTGGAGCTGGACATCTAAAAGCAGTGATCTATCTGGGTCAGTTTCTCCCAGATGTATCACCATAACATGATGCTCCTGAAAACAGATTCCAACCCCACTACAAGTATCTGTTCCTCTGGACCAAAAGCTAGAACCCCAAAACTGTGAATTGCTAGCATTTGTAATGTCTGACAAAGTTGATAACCTAGTGTCTTGGAGAAAAATAACATCAAATTTATGATCTCTTCGTTACTATTTGGCCAGCATGTTCCCTTCTCTGCTTCTACAGGCATATGAAACAGTCTGTAAAACCTTTGCAATGTATCCAACTGTTTTAATGTTTGTATCATCTTAATAAGTCAAATCAATAAAACTTATTAACCACAAAAAAAATTTATGATCTGAAAATAATGCAAAAGTTGCCAGATGTTTTTTCTCCAGTAAGATGCTGTTCGTATTTAAGGTGGCACAAGCTAGCTCATAATGTTTCATTTATAAAGGGTAACTGAAGGAACATGTTTTTTGTGTGATGTCCCAGTTCCCATCCATCTTCTTTTATGTTTGACTGGTAAAGGGTTTTCAAGTGTATTGGTCTTGGACTCAGACAGACCATATGCTTGTGAAGATGTCCATGATGCAGAGTCAGAATCCAACCCATCATCCCCTTCACCGTCTTTTAAAATCGAGAAGGGGTTGGATGTTGGAAGGGGGTCTTCAGTAACAGCAGGAATTCCTTTAGCCAATTTCCCTTTGTTTTTTTTCTCTAACCAGTTTAAATTTTGTTTGTTTGTCTTCTTTGGGGATGCCATAATCTCTTCTAGTTCTTTATCCACCTCAGTAGAAATGGGAGCTCCTGCAAATTCTACTAGTGCAGAAACCTGTGCCTCAGTGGATGCAACATTTTCCATTGTTAAACCCTCCGATGTAGAGGGTTGAGACTGTTCAGAAACTGTCTGGGCTGGGACTGGATTGATAGGGACTAGGTCTCTCGAAGTGTTTTTTGAGCCAGGTCTGGTTGAAAACTCTGAGCCATGCCAAGATTTAACCATAGTTTGCCTTTTTAAATAAAAGTCCTGTATTCCAAAATCCACATCTTCTGTATTTTGAGATGCCCAAGGACAGACAGAAAAGGAATGTCCCTGCTCTTCACATAAATTACAACACAGGGGGTTCCTGCAATGAAATCCAGAATGCCCAATCTCACCATACGTAGAATATTTCAAACTGTTACAATTTGGGCAAATATGCCATGCAGAACCACATTTAAAGCATCTGCTGGGTTGATGAGCATAAAAAATAAAACCCATGTCTCTGCCAAAATGTAAGCAATTAGGAAAATGTTGTAATTCTGTCCTTTCATAGTACAGTTTCACCCTGACCCTCCAACCTCCATTCCAAAAGCCTTCTGTGTCCATGATAGGTTCAGGGTTACCCTGGACTGTACATTTTTTTCTCCAGCCAAAACAAAATATCCACCATGCTGATTCCTTCATTTTGGAAGAGAATTGTTATTACTCTATGTGATGGTTTGGTTAATGGGATTGCCTGAAAAGACACCCATAATGGATCTGTTTTTAATAATGCATATTTGCTCCAAAAACATTCCAGTAATTCAGGGGTCTGAAAGCTAATATCATAAACAGGCTCATTTAGAGCATGTATTAATGTGTATACGTCAGATGGTTAAAACTCTAATGATTGTTTGATTAATGTCTTGCCGTCAAAAACCCTGTCTGGTGCTGTTTCCATGCCTCCTAAATAATGAAAGTGCATAGCATTTCTATGTTGTGCAAGTTCCTCCGGTTTGTAGAAACAACTTGCATATGTAGGAGGAGGATCAGGACTAACAGAGTTTCTTCTGGTATTGTTTTGCTGCAGAGATTCGGGTTGCTCTGCCTCCCCTCCTTCCGCATGTGTAAAAGTCAGGTTAACTTGAGTATCTAAAGTAGACAATGGAGAAAAGGAAATGCTACCTAGTGTCTCAGGTTGAGACTGTTGTCCATTTTTAGCTTCCATATGTTCCACCGAGTTGGTGTTTGTACTGCTTTCCGACTGAGGTTCTGTCTCTGTACTGGGGATTATTTCAGGTACACACATTCTATCTGTCACTCGCTTCCACCCTGCTCCTTCTAAAGCTTTTTCCTTCAACCAAGTACTAGCAACATCATTCAGCTACCGACTGTCCTTCAGAACTTCAAAAGATATTGCAGGTGCAGAATCATTATGCGACTTGTCAGATAAAAATACTTTTGATGTAAATGGGGTTGTTTGACCAGGAGAATTATCCAAAACTCATTTCCGTTTACCAGCTTCTGTTTGGCGACTTTCTTGTACTACAAGCTGTGCATTAATTTTAGACAGTTCTTCTACTAGTATTGCTTGTCTTTCTAGCAAAGTGAACACAACATTCATTTCCAAATCTTGTTCCACCACAATATCACTCGGTTCATCCTCAAAGATTTCAATCAGTTTGTGTTCCATATTTTTACTGTCGGTGTCTACTGCACCTTTAACAAGCTCAGGACAACCTTCTCTGTCAGATCTCAGTCCTGGACTGGAAAACACTATCCCACCACGAGTAGCAGCACCACCTACAGCCAAGTAGGAGAATTTCATTTGGGGGGAAAAGGGATGTAAAATACAATACCATGACCTTCAAACCAAAGACTTTACCTTAACCATGCAAAAAAGCAACAAAATATGGGAAAATTAACATTGTCTTTCCATTTCCTAGCCTTCCATCTAATTTATGAAACACTTACTATAATGTGGCCTTCTAATATCTATTTACTACTTCCCCCCTCTCTTCTTTTTTTTTAAACTTGGAACATGTTACAACTTTCTTTCCATAGTTCCCTTAACTATCCTTTTGAGACTGTCTTCCCTTCTTCTTCATAAAGCCTTATCAAAGACAACTGAGCATTCCTCAAAATCTGCTCTGGCAGAATTAATACCTGCTGCAATACCAGTTTACACCTGGCCTGCTACAAAGAATATTTCAAGACTGCAAAAAGGAATTGCAGGGTTTCTTTACTGCATCATTCCCAGGGTGCAGTATATAGTCCAAATACTAGGATGTCATAGGTTAAGTCCTGAAAATTCTTGTTCTGCCACTGTCTTGCTACACAGAGCCAAAAAGTCAATTTACTTCCTTCATCACCCAATTAAAATAAATCTATCAGATTTGTTTTACATGACCTTCCTGCTGTGAATCCATGTTGTCTCAGACCCTGGGCACTGTTGGATTCCAGGTGTGTCACTATTCTTTCTATAAGCAGTACCTCCATGATCTTACCCACTACTGATGTGAGGTGGGTGAACTGGCCTATAGTTCCCCATCTCCACTCTAGTACCACTTTTATGTAGAGGGACTAAACGTGCTCTCCTCCAGTCCTCTGGAACCACTCCTATATTGAGTGACTCAGTGAACATGGCTGCCAGAGACACTGCTAGCTCCCTTCACAGCTCCCTTAATATCTTTGGGTTTAAGATGTCTGGCCCCATTGCTTTGTCCACCTTCAGTTTTGTGAGCTCCTCCATGACTCTCTCCACTGTGAATGGACTGCTGTCCACCTCTACCCTCCCTTTGATTCTGTTGCCAAGTCGTGGTCCCTGACACTCCCCCTCTTCAGTGAATACTGAACCAAAGTAGTTATTCAGTATTTCCACCTTGTCTAGGTCTCCCTCCTTACATTCTCCTTCATACCCCTTGAGCCTTACAATGTCCCCTAACTTTTCTTCATTTGCTGATGTACCTATAGAATGTCTTGTCCCCTTTCTTCACCATCTGCAATAATCCTTCCTCAGTCCATGCCTTTGCACTCCTAACAACCTTCCCTGCCTTCCTTAGACACTCTAGGTACACCTCCCTGTCTTCATCCCTTTGGGTCTCCTTATAATTCCTGAAACTTGCCGTTTTAACTATTACATTGTCTGCCATCTTTTTTGAGAACCTTAGTGGCCTTCTCTTTCTCTTACCTTTGGACACCAACCTGATGTATTAATTTGTCACTTCCACTATGGCTCCTTTTGGGTGCCCCCATGGCTCTTCAACCCCTTCTTGTACCTCCCTCTTCACCAGGGCTAATCTGATACATCTTCCCATTTCAGTGAAGTCCACCATCTTGAAATCTAAATCCTTCACCTTTGTGAAACTTGACTGAGTCCCTGTCCCCATGTTAAACCAAATTATGTGGTGGTCACTGGACCCCAGTTTTCCTTTTATCCTGACTTCTGTAACTCTGTCCCCATTGGTCAGTACTAGGTCCAGAATCACCCTTTCTCTCGTGGGATCAAGCACTAGCTGCCTGGGACCTGCACTCAGTAAGGAATCTAGGATGCCTCTGTTTCTGGTTGAAGCAGATTCCTGGGTGGTCCAATCCATGTCTGGCATATTGAAATTCCCCCAGCAGCAGAATTTCACCTTTATTTGCCATTTCATGCACTTCATCCACTAGTTCCCTGTCCACTTACTTGCCCTTGTGCCAGAGGCCTGTAGATCACCCATTTGCATATTGCTGTGGCATTGCCAGGTTCAGGCATGACTCACATTGCATCAGTCTCCACCTGTTTATCCTGCACCTCTGTTGCCTTTATACCCTCTCTGATGTACAGGGTCACCTTCCCTCCTTTTATACCCCCATCCCACCTGAACAGAGCATAACCCAGTACATTAATGTCCCACCCATGATTAGCAGTGTACTGTGTGTTTGTTATTGCTGCTATATCCAGGTCTGCCTCCACTAACAAGGTCTCCAGGTAGGGCATTTTATTTCCCAGACTGCAGGCATTAGTTACCATGGCCTTCCATGTTCTGCAGCCTATTCTCCATATGCTCCTGTTTTTGCTCTCCTGCCTCTTCCTTCCACCTCAATTATCTTTCTTATATGGCCTTGATTCCTCTGCATCTCCCTTTCTGCCTACTTCTGTTGTCCCTGTCATCAACTCATTTTCCTGCATGTGCCCATGGGGACTGGGGGGGGGTGATACTAAGCCTGCTGACTTTCCTGCTCCCCCTCCTTTAAAGAGGCATTTACAATGTATGCAGGCAGAGGCAGACGTGACAGAAGCTGCTCAGAACTTCTGTGTGTACCAGAAAGCTGTCTGTATACTAACTAACCCCTCTATCTAAAATGTAAGGAAAAAGAAATAAAAGCTGTACTCTAGTGTCTTTCTCTCTATTGGGTGCTCTAATAGGGTCTAGAAATGGCTTTTTGGAACTGTAGCCTCAGTAGTGCTGAGAACTAGAGATAGTGAGGGGCAGCACAATTTGGGAAACACTTTGTGACTCAGAAAGAACTCAGTATTTTTAAGATATGGGATCAGGGGTCTGTAATATGACCCAGGGTAAGCTTTTTAAATGTTTTTAAATTAAGGGACTGTTTTTGTGTGTGAGGAGCACAGTAACAGGTAAACCACTTCCCAGTTACCCTCTATAAGGCCCTGTCCACACTTGTAATTAAAATGTGGTAAAGGTTTTCAAACCGTTATAGAGATTACCATGCTGCTGCATCCACACTAGTGGGAACCATGTATTAATATGGTTATAAGCCCGTCCAAACCTCTCAAAATGTAGGCATGTTTGACCATGCTGTCAGCTTGCTTGCTAGTATAGATCAGATGCAGCATGGTAGGTGCCAGGAGGATCACCGGCATGGAACACAGATCGGATGCCCATACAAACTAGTAAGTGAAAACATTTCTCACTTAAATCATTTTCAAAACTGTGCTAAAACCCTGTTTGTATCAGGGTCAAAATACACTTTTGAAACACGGTTTGGTAATGTTACCAGTGTGGACGTGAACCATGTTCCCTGATTTTAAAATGTTACAAGGCATCTGTAATGTTTTAAGATCCCCATTGTTGGCAAGGCCTAAGAGCTGAAACCTTGTGAGCCATTAGCGAGCATGGGTGGAGTCTGACACTGCAAAGGGAAGAATCAGTTGGTGAAGATGGAACGCTGGCACACTCTGAAGGATGAAAGCAAATAGAACAGCTGGTAGAAATAAATGTTTAGTTCAGATTAATTTAGCTTTTATTCCAGCATCATATTTGTAGCAGTACAAGCAATCTTACATTTCATCCCTTGCCTCAGGAGCTTCCTCAGAGAATTAATTCCTTCATTCCTTCAATGATACACTTCTTTTTATACGTGCAAAGACCAATAAATTGCAGTTGCATATTAACACATCACCATGTGATTAATTTAAAAGAATAAAGTGTCATACAGTGCATGTAGTGAATAAAACAGCAAAATCATATGAAAATAATAACATTTGTTTTTTGATCTTGTCTTGTTTCCTTGATTCTTGAGTCTGCAGATTTTGGTCATCCACCTACTGTCGTAAATGAATAAGAAATTAACATTTAAATGCAGGCAGCATGTTGGTATAAAACAACAGAGTTATTTACGTTTTTCAGACATGTTTTAAACATCATTACCAGGAATACATCATACTTTTTATTTTTTTTATTATTAATAATGTCCCTGGTTATATCATGCATGATGATGTTATCTAATTTAGGAGGATTTATTTTTAAAGAGAATTTTTTTCTCTCAGGCAGCACTTCCTCCTTTAGTATGTTGGGGGGAGAGAAGAGGGTGGAAAGGAAAACAGAATTGGAAGCAATAGATTATTTTCTCTTTATAAGAAATGATTTTATCTCAAATTTTCCATTAAGATCAGGTTGTCTTAAGGCTCCTGAGTTATATATCCATTTCTGTTCATTCTGATTCAAAAACCACTGTTACTTGGTGTTTACTCCTGTTAGACTGTGAATTAATATGATTGGCAATAACATATTCAACATTAATCTTTTTAATAGCTGCAATATATTCACTCAAGTGCTGTTTTAGTTTCCTTTTTGTTCTGCCAACATAATATATTCGAAGTGGGTCATGAAGTGACTGAACTATCAGGCCACTTAATAACCCACTTCAAATATCCTATCAACGAGGGGAAAAATATCAGAGATACACTTGTCAGAAGTTACCAACCGAAATACATAGGTAAACAATATATCAATGTTAAGGGGGGATCGAAACCATGTGGCTACTGTAAATGTTGCCCTATGGTGGAGAAATGCACAACTTTTTCTAATCCTAAAACAGGACGAAAAATAAGAGTAATTGGCAAAATAGATTGCAGTACTGAGGGGCTAGTTTATATGCTTAAGTGTATCTGTGGTAAATATTATGTGGGCAGAACTAAAAGGAAACTAAAACAGTCCTTGAATGAACATATTACAGCTATTAAAAAGAATAATATTGATTTTTTTTTACAGCTATTTTTCTGTCCCTCTGGCTTGGAACTTTCTCAGGCCACTGCACTCGCCGACTCGCTCTACCTCCCGCTGTGTTCCCCTACATCTTCAATTTTGTCATGGTTCCCCAGGTTGGGGGATGGCAACCCAGGGGAAACTGCAGGGGGCAGTGATGGGGAACCAGTGTAGGGCATGTGGCGGTGGCACTGGCAGGGACGTCACCTATCTGAGTCGGAGGGGTATTTCTGGATATTTACACCCTCAATGTTGGATGTGCAATGCCATCCAGCCCACGATGTGGATGCTCCCACATACGTCTGGAAGGCAGCTGCCAAAGTCTACCCCTCGCTTGTGAGTCCCTGAGTGTCACAGTGCCGCCGATCTCCATAAACTAAAGAAAGATAATACACTTGAATTGAACTGAGATACCAAAAACTTGAACTGCAGTATTAAAAACTGATAATGAAACAAAAAAAATAGAACTGAAAAATCTAGTATTAAACATTAAGGACAACTATAAACAGTTTTATGCATACATAAAAGCAAAAAAACAAACATATAAACAGGAGAATCATTGGGGCCATTGTTGATAAACAATAAAGTGATTGAGAAAGACACTGATATTGCTAAAGAATGTAATATTTTCTCTTCCTTGATATTTACCAAAAACTGACAACAGCAGTGATTTTCAGGAAAAAGAAGATGGAGTTAGCATCACAGTTACACAAGGAATTTTTCCACGAAGGTTAAATCATTTAAAAGTGAATAAATCAGAAGGATCAGAAGAACTACACCCAAGAGTGTTAAATGAAATAACAAACCTTGCTTGGTTAATGCTAGGTCCTTTGAGAAGCCTAATACTCCCTTATTACATTCCTACTTAAAAGCTGTTGATTGATATTTTCTTGAATGTATTCCTGATGTTGATTTGGATTTTGGATTATTTTTACAACCAGTTGTTACTGATTCAGGATAGTATGTTCCCTGTTCGTTCATTTAGGTGTCGTGGTTCTCCCACTGGATGGTTTTCCCCTTCTATTAAAAAGCTGCTAAAGGGTCAAAATGTGGCCTGCTCAGAATTTAAAAGGCTTTCAAGTATAACTGCTTTGAATGTGTATTGTAGGCTTAAGAATTTAGTATCCGAGGAGGTAAGGTAAGCAAAAAAACTTTATTATAGAGAATGATTCGAGTCTACCTGGGCAAATCCTAAACTATACTGAAATAATGTTAACTCCCTTTTGTCTCCAAAACCCAAATTATATATTCAGAAGGTAACTGTGGATAATTTTGATGTTGTTGATTTGCCTGAAATAGTCAAATTACTGAATAACAAATGTTCTGATTTGTCTAAGTATAGAAATGTATCTACTCAATTTAGTGTTCCAAATTTTGAATTATTGGAGGCATCCCTAGACCAGCCTAGGTTTGTTTTTAGTGATATAACCTAGGCAGATGTCCTAAAGTTATTGCAGTCTGTTCCTGATTGGGACAGTGATTGTGGAGGAGGATTAGATGGTCACATTTTTGAAACTGTCCATCCCATATATTTTGGACCCCCTTTGCTATTTATTTAATTTGTCTTTGGTTACATGTGTATTTCCTGCTGAATGGAAAAAAAGCTAGATTGGTTCCCACTCCTAAGAAAGTTAATGATGTTTCTTTAGATGATTATAGGCCCATATCTATTTTGAACCCCCTTGGTAAAATGCTTGAAAAATTAGTGGCAATGCGAATCAATGAGTACCTTGAGTCCCATGAATTATTGGCTACACAATAACATGGCTTTCAGAAATACCGTGGGACCGGTACTGCCTTTGGTGGGTTTACAGACACCGTCCTCTGTGGTTTTGAAAGAGGTAGTTTGATGTGGAGTGGTGTTTGTGGACCTAACCAAGGCTTTTGATTTGCTTGACCATGACCTTGCTTGTTATAAATTAGTTGAAATTGGTTTCTCTGTTGCCGTTGTTTCTTGGGTTCACAATTATTTGCGTGATAGAAGTCAATATGTCCAGGTTGGATCAGTTGCCTCTGATGTATCCTCAGTTCATTGTGGCATCCCACAGGGGTCCGTCCTGGGCCCGTTATTATTTTCTATTTTTCTTAATTATTTGACTCGGGTTTGCATACATAGCAGTACATATCTTTATGCAGATGACTTAATAATCTATGCTCAAGCAGGGACTGTGAATGAGCTGTCATCTGTTTAGAATGTCAATTTTGGGGACGTTTGCTCCTGGTTATCTAGTAATGCCATGGTTTTAAACTTGAGCAAAACCAAAGCTATGTGGTTTGGGATGCCATTAATGCTTCAGGATAATCCAAGGCTTGATATACATGACCAGCATGGCCTTTAGATTGAACAGGTGTCACAGTTCAAATACTTGGTTGTTGTTCTGGATTCATGTTTATCCCTTTCCCTTCAAGTACAGTTGGTTGTTAAAACAATTAACAAGAACATTGGTTTAGTATACAAATTAATTTTTTAGTTTACCGCTGATACTAGGAGAGCTGTTGTTTTGGGGTTCCTTTTAGCTCATTTTGATTATGTGTCAAATCTTTATTTTAATATAGGACAGAAGGAAATGCAAGCTCTGACTGTAACCGATAACAATATAAGTAGGTTTGTATTAGCAGCTCCTAGTCAGACTCATCATTGTTATTTATATATTAACTGGGTTGGCTCACTCCAGAGTATAGGATTCAATATTTTGTGGGGTGTGCAATGTTTAAGTGTTTTTTTTTATTTTGGAAAGTCTTTTCCTTTGTCTAAGTTAGTTTCTCGCAGGTATGTTTTGCCAAGTTTGAGGTCTGCCTCTTGCCCTTTATTCAATGTCCCTCACCATATATTAAAGAGTGGAATATGAGCTTTTTCTGTTGGTGCCCCAATGATTTGGAATGCTTTTCCTCTAGACATTAAATTAGCAACTTCTGTAACTAGTTTTAAACTGAAACTGAAACAATATTTATTGTCCATGTCAGGTTGTAATTGTTATTGTTTTGTATTGATTATTGTTTGTTTGCTGTAAGTCCGGGTTAGGCCTGAAAAGGGACCAATGGTCCAGTGTCCTTTCCAGGTTAACAAAGAATAAAATGAAAAATGAAAATGAAAAAAGACATTATTGAACCACTAATGATAATTATAAACTATTCTGTCAATACAGGCATAGCAGCAGAAGATTGATGAAAAGCAGAAATGATACCTAGTCATAAAAAGGTTCCAAATCAATTACAGAAAACTACAGACTTGTAAGTCTGACTAGTACAGTAGAAAAAGTGGTTGAGGGAAAAAAAAAAACACCTGGAACAATGGGTAAAAACTAACCTAGGAGACAACACAACACAGATTTACTACAAACAGATCTTGTCAGACTAACCTAATACATTTTTCTGAGCCAATAAGCAGTGCACTTGATAATGGAGAGTCAGCAGACATACTGTAGCTTACTTGGATATAAGTAATACACTTGACAGAGTGCCTCACAATCTGCTGACAAAATGAAAAACAAGTTAATATACCTCTTATACTGTATATTTAAGATTAACTAATAACTGGTTAGACAACAGGGAACATAATCAAAATTAAGTGAACAGTCTAAATGGGGTCAAGTAATTAGTGCAGTACTCTAGGACTCAGTCTTGGGTCCTACTTTATTTAACAAAAACAGTGATAGATTGTCTGTAAAATTTGCAGGTAATACAAAGCTAAACATCATAACAAATTCAATAAAGGGCCATGCAGGCCAATTTAAACATACTAGAACAGTTGTTGGCTGTCTCAGAGATGAAGTGTAATCTGGATAAGTGCACTGCAGTGCATTTTGGCAAAAGGAACCCCAAAGATATCTAACACTTTATGGGTAAGACATTAAATTATAGTGAAAAGGAAAGAGATTTGGGGGTAAGCAGACCTGAAATGGAGCATTCAAATATGGTGGTTAAAAAAGCACTCCAAATTGTGGGATGCATAACTAAAAATATCAAAAGCAGCAAAAAATAATTTTAATTCAACCATATAAATCACTGGCAAGACCACAGCAGGAATATGCAGTACAGGAATAAAATCCTTACACTAAAGGTTAAAACAGGAAATTAGAGAAAGTACAGAGAAGGTACTGTACACTAGGTTGATCAAAAAATCAAGGATTAAAAACATATGATGACAGACTGAGAGATATAAATGTGTGTACCCTAGAGAGCCAGAATCTGAAAGAAGAGATGATACAATCTTACAGAGCAAGCCGGAACATAAAATTGGCAGAAACTATAATTGAAAGGTAATATTACAGAAAACAGATCACACAAATTAAAATATAACAGTGAATTATGTAAAACTGAGAAAAGCTAATTTTGGTTTACACAGAGAATAGTCTCACAATGCAACATATGCCTAGAGAAGTGGTGGAATGTAATACACTAGATAGTTTCAAGTGTAAATTAGATACATTTATGGATAAGCAATATGATTCGCAAAGACAGTTGAGCCGACAGATAATTAAAAAGGGTTTTCCAGCCAACTCTTTTATCTGTAATCAATAACTATGTTACTATAACTATGTATCTATACAAAGCAGCTAATATAAAAATTACGAGCAAAATGCCAAAAGGTACAGTGGCGTCCCCCACTTTTAAAGCACTCGGCAGTATGCTGCAGCAGACTTACTGAATAAAGCAATTTAATTTAAATGGCAATTAGTTCCTTTTGTCATGCAGGAAACAGTGGCATTCACTTTATCCTGTCAGTGTCTCATTTTCCTGAATGACAAAAGGGACTAATTGCCATTGAAATTACATTGCTTTAATCAGTAGTTCTGCTGCAGGATTCTGCAGAGTGCTGCAAAATGCAGCATAATTGGGTTTCATCCTGGGGGATGCCACTGTAGGTATGAGGGATATATGAATGTTTGTTTGAGGCCGGTGGAGGAATTTGGGAGTACTCTAGCACCCCTGAAGGGCCAGCATGAGGAGCATATGCAGTATACCAGGTAAGAATAATATTTAGGTGCAGTTGCAGCCAAAGGACATAAGAAGGTGTTTCCTTAGTGAACCCTTGAAAAATAGATGTGAAGAAAAGATGCAGACCACCAGGGGAGGGGGTTTCACAGTCTCAGGGGAAAGGATCAGAAGGACTGACCCACCATTTTGATGGAAGATTTGGGGATCTCAGATTGGAGTCACTGGATGATTTAAGGGAATATGTCTTGAAAGCTGTGGAGTTGGGATATGGGTGAGGTAGGGTGGGAGGGGCCTAAATAGCTTGAATATGAAGCACCCAAGTTAGCAGGAGAGAGCAATAGAGGGGGATAACCAGTCCAAGGAGGAGTAGTGAGAGCAGAGTTGGGTAAGCAGGGAAAGGTCAGCCAGAAATGACAGATGTTATTGCAGGCAACATCCCATTAATTTCTGAAGCATGTGAGGGAATCACTGAGTCAGATTTTAGGGAGGGAAGGAAAACTGCTTGAGCTATAGCTAGTTCTACCTTGACGGTGAATAACTGGCAAATGCAATAGGCAAGACCTGGTCTGAATTTAAATGATTTGGTGATGGGGTAAAGTGGTTATAGATGTCCATGGCTAAGTTCAGGGAAACACCAAGGTATTTCAATTGCTCCATGAGGGAGAGTTGAGAGCCAACAGTGCCATGGATATCCAGAGGATCAGGGCAGACTAGTCATTTGGATTTAGACCAGAATAGTTTAAGTCTCTTATAATAGGAAAACATATGAACATGTCAGATGATTAAGACCTTATGGACAACATGGTCTACTCAATTATGTAGCCCCCTATGTACTGTATTTACAAAGGGAACTGCCCACCTCTCCATTTCTCTTTTGACCTCCCTCAGCTTCCACCTCTCCCCCTCACTTGCCCCCTTCTATCTGCAACTTTTCCCTTCACCTTCTTCCACTCCTCTTGAAGCTGTCCATCTTTTCCAAGGTTACCACCTCCTCTGGCAGTTCATTCCACTAGTCCACCACCATCTCAGTGAAAATATGCCTCCCAATCTCACCCCGAACCTTAGACCTTCCAGCTTTATACTGTGCCCCAATGGTGTAGTTGTCATTAAGGCTGAAGGCACCCTCAGTGTTCAACCTGTTAATACCCTTAAGATAGTTGAAGGGCTCAGTCATGTCTGCCCTATCCCTTTTTAGGACTGCAGTGGGTGGAGCCCTGCAGACCATTTATGATCATCAGAAAAAGGACTCTGCATTCCTTACGAATGAACAACATGTTGGACTTGCATCACAGTCACCTCCATGTCTGTGAAGCAGTTCATCCATATTGTCCCTACTGACTGCATCCCTGCACTATTTCACAGTGCACAGTGCCAGCAGTTATGGCATCCTGTCATTTCCAAGATGGCAGTCACACTCTATAGTGCATGAGCTAGCATTCGTGCATGCGAAATAGCACTGCAGCGGCCATCTTCATCACGGCAGAGTGGTCCATGTTCCACTTTGACTGCATAATGTATTTATTTATTTATTTTAGATTATCAAAATTCCCTCTACTCAATCCTCCATCTCAGCACACACCACCCCAGCCCCCCAGAAACATAACTGTTACATAAGGGGTGCCCAATTCCCCAGTGTTGTGATCAGGGATCATCCATCTTTTTTGTGACACTGGGGGTGCCCCATCCCCAGTGTCATGCTTGGGGATCATCAGTCTTTTTTTTTCACCTAAAACCAAAAATGGTTCATCGTTGTCTTCCCTCACATGACTGTGACACTGGCAGTGCCCAATCCCCCAGTGTCACAATCGGGATTATTGATCTCTCTCTCTTTTTTTTAACATGTAAAAAAAAAAAAAGAACCATCAATGTCTTTTGCAGCTGTTTCTTACCCCCACTTTACTCTCCCACTCAGCATCCACAACCCCACACGCCTCAAGCCCTTACTTACCGATCGTGGGCCCAACGCCATAATCTTCTCTCGACCACAGTCACATCTTCACTCTTCAAAATTGGACCACAAACTGAAGACACAGGTATGCAGTTCAATGTATTTCAATGGGGTTTTGAACTTAGTGGCATAACTTGGGCATTTTTACATATTTTTGTCCCAAATTTCCAAAATGCCTTCTTTGGAACCCCACCTCATGAACAATGTCAAGGTCATCAGGCAGATCTGTCCCAAAAGATGATTTTGCAGTCCCTGTGTGAAATCACTTTTCAGGCAGGAGTTGAAAATTGTATCAGCCCTTGTTCCTGAGGTCGGCTCTTAAGAACGCTATGTTGAAAATGTTTTTAAAAATATTGAAAAACAACAAAGTTATGAACCTACCTTGAATTTTGTGAATGCAGCCTCATAACTTAGGTACTTTTCAATATTTGTACCTCAAATTTACAACACTGCCATATCTTAACAGCACCTCAAGAATGTGACAACTGTCATTGTTCAGATCTTGGCCAAAATATTTTTTTTACATCCCGAAATGTGACTTTGCGGTCCCTGTGTGAAATTACCTTTTGGGCACCAATTGAAAATGTACCCTGCCCTTGTTCATAAGGTGGGGTCATAAGAAGGCTATGTTGGAAATGTGGTACAAAAATATTAAAAAGACAGCCAGTTTATGAGCCCACATAGAATTTTGCAAATGCATGCTCGTAACTTTGGTAATTGTCAATATTTTTACTCTAAATTTACAACATAACTATATATTTACAGCACCTCATGAATGTGACAGCTTCCATTTTTCAGATCCTGGCCAATATGTTTTTTTTTTTTACATTTTGAAAGGTGATTTCATTGTCCCTGCACAAAATTACCTTTCAGCCAGGAGTTGAACATTTTCTCTGCCCTTGTGTATGAGGTGGGGTCATAATAAGGCTGTGTTGGAAATGTGGTGTAAAACCATTAAAAACCAAAAATGTTATGAGCCTATATTGATTTTTGCAAATGCAGGCTTGTAACTTCAGTAATATTCAATATTTTTAACCTAAATGTTCAAGATAGCCATTTCTTTACAGCACCTCATGAATGTGATAGCTGTCATTTTTCAGCTGCTGCCCAAAATGTGTTTTTGCATCCCAAAAGTTGATTTTGCAATCCCTACCAAAAACACCTTTAGAGCCAGGAGTTGAACATATTGTCTGCCCGACTTCATGAGTCAGGGTTATAACAAAACTATGTTGAAAATGTGGTCTAAAAATAATACGAACTAACACATTTAAGAGCCTATTTTACATTTTGAAAATACGCACTTGTACTGTTGGTAATTTACAATATTTTTTACTTCAAATTCCTCAGCCCTATTGGCTCTGGCCAGAGTTTGTTTACTCAAGAGTTTACATGTTGAGCTTCCTAGGCCTCTCTTCATAGATGTTGCCCTGCTTGCCCTGGATCATCTTGGTTGCTATTCTCTGGACCATCTTCAGCAAGTAGATATTCCTGCTGAGATAGAGGTACCCGAACTGCACACTGTTGTCTTACTAGTGATCAGTACAGTGCTAGCGTGACCGCCACCTTCATGGTAGTAACTTCCCTTGCTTTGCAGCCCAGCATTGAATTTGCTGTGGTAGCTGCTGTCCTGCAGTATGCAGAGTGTTTCAGATCACTTATGTTTATTATTCTGTGGTCCTTTTTTTCCTCTGACCTGCTTATCTGCATGCCACCCAACCAGTAGTTGGTCCCTGGATTTCTCACCCCAAGTGCATAACTTTACACCTTTTAGCATTGAACCTCAGCTTCCAAATGTCAGACCACTTTTCTGGCCTAACCAGTTCCTCCCTGAACTCCTATCTTCCCTCCTCTGTACACAATCCCACAGAGTTTAGTGTCATCTGTGAACAGGCAGATTTTATTCTTGATCTCATCTTTAATGTCACTCATGAAGATGTTAAAGAACACCAGACTGAGAACTGAGCCCTGTAGGACCCCACTGGTCACAGACCATGCTTCTGAGAATTTTTCCTCACTACCACCCTTTAGCTTCTATCCTGCAACAAGTTCCAGGCCCATAGCACAAGCTTAGCCCCCACCGCCAGGTCCTCCAGCTTCTGGACCAGTCTCCTAAGAGGCACTGAGTTAAAGGCCTTGCTTAAGTCCAGATACAGGTGTTACATGAGGTCCCTGCACCCTAATTGATACCCTCAGAGGTACACCATAGACAGCTAATGTTTAGGCATAGGCTATACTAATACATAGGGCTAAGGGCATCTACCGTACAAGAGTAGATGTCAGGATATGAATGTATATTGTTGTAACCCACTTTGCTTGCTAATGCACACATATTATACCATGTATTTTCTGTCTATTTCTTACTTGTCAGATGCCAAGACACCTGTCCTTGAAGTAATTGTAATATGTAAGGCAACATTGCCATCCTTTGGTGATGTGCACCACTACACCTTGTTATGTAAGACTCTGTATAAGAACTTCTTTGTTCTAAAACTGATAACTTTACAGAATTATATAATGTTACCTTGGACCATGGACCCACCTCTAATTTAGCCAATAGGGCTCATCTCTGTATCTAGAAATGTTTCTATCTTTTAGTAACCATAGTAATTATCACAGGTATATAATGTTATGCACAGGCTTTACACCTCAGAGACCCGAGAGATCCCAAGAGACTACAGAGAAACCTCGAGGTGTAGGGAACACTTAGCACTGGCTCCCGGTTCATATTGGTAAGAACTGCTTAGGGCAACTGTGATTTATCCCTTTTGTAGTAATAAACTTGTTTATTACTCGAATGCAACCTGTTTGTGATTATTTGCATTCCCAATATTGCCAAGAACCTGAAAGTGAGGTTTAGACCTCTTACAAATTGGCGACCATGTGCAGGCGATATTTGGTGTTTGCAAGTTTTCACTGGTTGCTGTAAATTTTCCTTTCCCCACGGTACTGTAGTGACACTCCCTAACACTCTCCCGTCTTTTCTACCAGTTTGTAGATACTTGCAAAGTCTGGCTGACTCTTTGGGTGTGGTTGATGCCGTCTCGACCTACTCCATAGCAGCTTTGAATTGCAAGCCTACAACTTATACAGTAGCCCAGCTGTGTTTAAAGTACTCGTGTTGAGGGTCGATACACAACACGCTGTCTTTTTCACGGTTTGAATTTTCGTTCCCTCCCACACAATGGCCACAGTATCAGATATCTGCACAGAACTGAGACTCGATGTCTCTAACTTCCTTACCTCCCATGGAGGATGGGCTGACTTCACGCTGGACGCAAGTCAATCCGAAAACCCTGTACTGGGGATTTCAACCCAGTATACAGAGACGCGATAATCCACCAATAAGCGTTGGCGCTTAAAGGGTTGATGGTCGCTGCCTCTACGCTTGCTTTGAAGCCTCCGAAGTGAGGTTTCGCACTTTGATCTGCAGATCGCATCTCTTAAGCAAGAGATGGGTTTACAGGAAACTGAATGTGTTCGAATACAGCAGAACTTGGAGTCAGAACTCCAATCTCTGCTTAATGAAAAGGATTCACTTTTGCATCATTCCGCACAGGCAGGTGAACAAGAAATGTGTTCTCTGAAACAGGAGTGTGAAAGTTTGAGACAGGATAAGAGTCAAGTTGTGCAGATGAATGACTTGTTGAGTGCTGTGAATGCTCAGTTGAGTGATGAGATGGGTGAGCTTCAGGACGAGATCAACCAGGTACGTAACAATTTAGAAATAGCCTATAGGGACAATCGCGAATTGAGCGCCGCGTACCATGTTTTGCAAAAGCAGAAGCAGGATCAGGTTGATATGGATATTGCAAGTGTGAATCATGATGAATGTAAAGCTAAGATGGATAAACTGCGCCATCAGTGAGAGGTTTTGGCTATCCACGTTAAGGAAATGGGAGGCGTAGCCCCTGCCTTTCACTCGTCATCAGAAGGGGAGATTCCTGATGATAACGTCTCACAGTACAACGCCCAGTCATGCCCCTACTATGGCCCAGATTCCCCACCCAGCCATCCACAGTATGGTGGGTCCCCGCCCACTACTCCCCAGGTCACATGTCGATGACGTCGTGATGCTCATCATGGGAAACGCCATCATGGCGGCGCCCATGATGGGGGGGAGCATGCCCAAGCCTGGTCCCGACGGCGCCTCTGGTAGCCATTATTAGTGTGGAAGACAGGCAAGAGACTAAAACCATGATTGATACAGCATTAGGTAATGTTCCTCTTCCTGAAAGAAGTATGAAAGCCATTAAATGTCAGATCCGACAAATTTTTCAAGAAGCTGGCACTCAGGAAGGTGTTGTTTGTACTGCAGCTGAAGCTGCAGCTCGTGCAGCATTGGACGGTGCATGAGATGCGCTACCTCTGCCTGATCGACCACTGACTAATCCCCTACAAATGGCCTACTCTGTTCAGCAAATTGCTGACAGCATTGGTCGGATGAGCCCGTCCGACAATCTCAGTTGCCATTTGGAAAAGGTGCGCTCCAAATGCGAGATGCTTAGCCTCGCTATGGAATATCAGGTCCAAATACTACGCCAGACCATCGATCCTGGTTTATGGGCCAAACTCCCCGAAGTAGTTCGCCAGGATGGGAACGCTACCTTTGATGAAGTCGCAGCTGAGCTCATCTCCGCTCATAGCCCAGGTGTGGTGGGAGTAATGCTGGCATACCCTGTGAAGCAAAATGCAAAAGAAAGCCCAGCAACCTACCACCAGAGACTCTGGATGGCCTACCGAGCAGGGAAGCATCTGGCACAAGAAGCTGCAGATGTAGATCTTATTGAATATAAGACCTTGTTCCTTAGGAACATGATCCCAGCTGTAAGAGAGAAGGTAGAGCCAACCACATACCCAAATACGGATAGGTTTGCCGATATTCTTCGGAAAACCGAGAGGGTGTATCAACTGTACATCCGTGATTTGGGTTCCGGTTCCAAGAAGGTTGCTGCCGTGGAACCCTCCTCCGGGACCACAACACACTATACTGTGGAAGGGCAGGCCCAGCAGCAGCAGCCCAAACATCCATCGGCCCCTCCAGCTAGCAACCAGCAAAACCCCCAACAGGGCCAACAACAACAACAACAGTGGGGTGGGAACTGGAATTGGCCCAAAAACAGAAGGCACACGGGCAGAGGGAAACCATTACAAAGATCGGGTCCCTCACACAAGGAGATAGCTGAAGAAAACCGAAAATTTCGAGAGCTCCTGGGGCAAGTGTGCTCCGTAGTAGACGCTGTTCCCACACAGACCCTTGCAGCAGTACAACCGGCCACCCATGCCACTACTGGTCATGGAGACACTGGAAGTACGAGCTCCCAGGCCCACACAAGCCTGAACCCGGAAGCTCCTCCCTATATTGCATCAGTGCAACACTGTGAAGTCATCCATGCAAGTCAAGCCCAACCTCTGCATGCCTCCAGCAATACGGATTGACAATTACAGGCCCCAGTCCGCATTGTAAACAAGCTGGTCTTGGATACAAATGGAAGGCCTTGCACCGAGGCTGAGGTCGGGGGCCGCCAACTAATTTTCTTATTAGATACAGGTGCAGCTATATCTGTGTTACACAATGAACACCCGGACACGTCCCCTTGGTCTACCGGATGGAAGACCAATATGTCAGGAGTTGATGGTACTAGGCTACCTGCATACCGTTCTCTACCCTTACCGGTAGAGCTAGGCCATTTGAAGGCCTCACATGCTTTCCAACTCATGGTGTTGCATGATCATCATAGTATCATCGAGATTGACTTCCTTGCACTGCACGGCTGTGTAGTGGATCTAGCTAACATGCTGCTGATACAGATCCAGGGTCAATACCATACTGTCTTGATCCCTGACTCACATGCTGTGGTGACAATATCTATCAACAACAAAGAGTATGATGTCATAGATTTGTTCAACAACAATGAACTCTTTCCAAAGCTCCTACCTATTCTGCAATGACATTTGGAAGCATTTGCAGTTAACAAGCATGATTGTGGCAGAATGCATACTGTTATCGAGGTACCAGGCCCGGCACATGAAAGACAAAGGCAATACCCATTTCCCACTGAAGCCTTACCCTCTCCAAGTAGAGACTATCAGTCACCCTTAAACAAGGAGTAATCAGAACCTGTTTCACTGCTAATCCTCCCTGCTTGGCCCGTGAAACCCCAGGCACCTGGAGACTTACTATTGACTATAGGAAACTAAATCAGGTCACCCCAGTTGCTCCCAACTGTATGCTGGCACCGGACGTGCTTCTACTTGTAACACCAGATCAGAAATGGTTCAGTGCCCTGGACATCTCCAATGGTTTTTAGTCATTACCATTGACCCTCAAGAGTCACAAGTTTGTTTCACATTCGAAGGATCTTGCACATGTGGACTTGCTTGCCACAGGATCATAATAGTCAATCCTCTTCCATCTCCACATGATGGATGCCCTACAGAGTTTCTCAGCCCCCCAATGTCTCTTACAGTACATAGATGACCTGTTGTTGGCCACGGCCACACAGGAACAACATCTGGATCTCTTGGATGAACTACTGACTCTCATTCAGAGAGCAGGTCTGAAATGCAACCCTGCAAAGGCACAATTATGTCAGAAAGAAGTACTCTTTCTGGGTTTGAAAATAACTAACCAAGGCCAGAGCCCTACTTGGAAAAAGATTCAGGGACTACAAGACTTGCCATTACCCACCAGTGTGGCAACTCTTAGAAGGTTTCTAGGTATGGTAAACTACTCGAGAGATTTTATTTGTGATTTTGCTCAGAAAGCCGCTCCTCTGTATGATCTACTCAAAAAGGATGTTCCATGGAATTGGGGCCCTGTTCATACCCAGGCTGTGATGTCACTGAAGCAGGCTCTGGCCTCTGCCCCAGCACTGGTAAACCCCAATCCAGCACTACCATTCCATCTGGAGTGTGCCACCTCTGACATCGCTATGTCAGCAGTGCTGGCTCAGAAGATCGGTATTCAACAGAAACAGCGTTGAGAGCGGGTGTCATAGCGGGAGGTGTAACCTCACATTACATAAAGTTAGTGGTCGAGCACTAGATACAGAGAGAGAGGTGATTTTAACCAAATGGCATTTGGATTAAATTACTTGCAGTATATTTCTTGTGTCCTGGAGTGCTCTATTACCTTGGCTTTTGTGTGAAGTATTGAGGTTTGCACCTCATGCTGTGAGCACCGTGTGTAGCAAGGCGCTGTTTTCTGTTGGATCTGATTGTAAGGATTTGCTTTACAACAACTGCACACTAAGGCTTGAAACTGCTAGTTTATTTTCCAGAGCGTTGGGACAAGATTTTATTGTGATTTGCAACGTGTGAACTGATCCTGTGTCACCTCCCAGGTAGAACCATTCCTTTGTTCTCTGTGTCTGTGTAGCAAAAACTGCTTCTCCACCTGACAAGCAAGCTGCAATTAGTATGTATGCTGGAGAAAACACAATGACAGAATTCAACTGGGAGCAGACTGAAACGGGCTGCAAGAGCTTATAAAGCATATGAAAGGCTCAAATTGAATGAAGGAGCAACACAAATATCAGATGATGTTAAGACTACTTTTGTGAAACTTGAGAGACTATTAAAGAAAGAACTTGATTTGATATATAATATCATCACTCTAGAACAATATATAGCTAAAGAGCAAGCACCTAGAGGTCTCAGAGTAATTGTTTCACCTTCCTCTGGCTTAGAATCATTTATGTTTAAAGAAGAATGGATGGCAGCAGCAGCATTATGTGCAAAAACATTTATTCAACTTATTATTAGAGCTGACTCAAAAAAGCATGAGGAATTAATTAATGACATTGATCTTGTTAAAAAGGAAGTTCTAGTGTTTAAAGACATGTCTGCCTTTAAGAAGCTTGAGACCTTAATGAAAGAAAGAATCAACAAGTATGAAGCTGATCTTGTTTTGAAAAAACAGAAAAAATTAATAAGGGACCAGGAAGGCTTCGATAACGACAGGATATTTGTTTGGAAAAGAAGAGGCAGCTTTCAGAATAGAAGCAGGAGCCATTCCAGAGTTCGCTTTTCTTCCAGCAACGAGGAAACTACAAGAGATACAGAAAGAAGCCCTTTTCTAGACCAGAGAGGGGAGACAGAGGAAGGAAGAGGAAGACAAGGAGGGGAACAAGAGGAGGAAAGCGCAACACAACAGGAAAAGCGAATAACCAGAGGCCATGGAAGGGGCAAAGGCAGGGGCAAGAACTGCAAATAATTAATTTATCAAGCAGAGAATTGACACAACCTGAGACTGAAATATTAAAACGTGGACTTTCTTTTGTACCCATGCCACAACTCAACCACTTCCAGGTCCAAGTGGATTTATATAAACTTTTTCGCAAAATCAGACTGAAAGCATTTTTAGTAATAAATCTGAAGAACAATGACAAGGATCAATGGGTTTCACTAGTAATTTAGAAGAAATGCAACAGATGGTTGAATCCTCAGATGCACAGAGTTTAACCTTTGAACCAGTGGAGGACATTGACTTCATTTTAAATGCAATTAGACAGGACTACTTGAGGTCTCCTGGTTCTACTCCCCTCGGTGTAAGTAACATTGACATTTCAAATCAGAGAAAGATTTTGTTTTCCCCTGTATCTGACTTTTGCCTGCATGTATTTAGTCATGCTATTTCAGTTTTGGAGAATGTAGTACTTAAAGAAGTAAATGAAGTATTACAGAGAGCAAGTGGACCTTGAAATAGTAACTTCACACAAAATGAACTACAAGCTCTGAAAACATTAGAAACTGACACTACTATTGTTTTGAAACCAGCCGACAAGGGAGGGAATATTGTGATACTAGACAGAGAACACTATGTGTCAATTGCCTCAAAGATGCTTAATGACTGCACTAGTTATCACAAACTTTGTAATAACCCTACGCATAAGTTTAAAGTAGAATTACATCTATTATTGCAAGAAGCAGTGCACAGAGGAGACATTAGTGAAAAGGAATTGAAATATATGTGGTGTGAAAACCCAGTGATTCCTAGTTTTTACATCCTGCCCAAAATACATAAAAATATGAGGGCCCCTCCTGGGAGGCCAATTATCTCCTCAATGTGGTCTATTACTGAGAAATTAGGTAAATTTGTAGATTTTTTTTCTACAGCAGGAAGTTATTAAATTAGAGATTTATATTAAAGACAGCACACATGTAATCTCAAAACTGTCCAGACTAGAATGGAAAGACACAATCGTTTGGGTAACAATTGATGCTGAATCGCTTTATACACGTATTCAGCACACACACAGGGAATCAGTGCATGTCGCTATTTCCTAGAAAAAGAGGCTGAAAAAGATAACAAACCAGTAGATTTTATTTTGGAATCTATTCAATTTATTCTGACACACAACCACTTCGAGTTTTCAGGAGAAAACTATCTTCAGATGTGTGGCACAGCAATGGGAGCTGCCATGGCACCATCCTATGCCAACCTCTTTTTGGGAAAATGGGAAGAACTTACAGTCTTCAGAGTACAAACCCTTTCAAAGATAAAATTGCATTCTGAGTATGTTTTATTGATGACATATTATGTGTCTGGGATGGTGAGGTCTCAGAAATTCAACATTTTATTAAATGCTTAAACAAGAATGATATTAATATGAATTTCATTCACAGACTGGACCCTGATAAGATTGAATTTCTGGATCTGGAAATTCTGAGACCTTCACATGTACCAGGAGATGTTATAACCAAATGCTATAGAAAACCATCGGCCACTAACAGTGTACTCAGAGCAGACAGTGCCATCCAGAGAATTAAAGGAGTCCATCCTTATGGGCAGTTTCTCCATTTGAGAAGAAACTGCACTGAGGAAATGGACTTTCTTATACAAGCAGAGAATTTAAGACAGCGTTTCATTGAGAGAGGGTATAAGGAAGAGTTGTTAGTAACAGCTATGGGGAAAGCTTTAAAGCAAAATAGAAATAATTTGCTTAAACAGACAAATACTATGCTCCCTACATCTGATGACAGATTCCATGTGAGCTTTGTCACTGAATTTAACAACTGGGCAGGACAACTGGGTAACATTGTTTACAAAAATTGGCACTTGCTACATACTGAGCCTGAATTGAGGAAAGCAGCTGGGGAGAAACCAAGAATCACATTCTCCAGGGGAAAGAATTTGAAAGACAAACTTGTACATAGTAGACTAACAATGCCAAATAGAAATACATGGCTGGGTACTAAACCAATAGGTAATTTTAGATGCCAGAGATGTAATGTATGCAGCCACCACATGGTAGGAACAGTATTCATAAATCCTTTGACAGGTTACAAATATGAGATTAAGGAGTTTATTAATTGTGATACTACCTTTGTAGTCTATGTGTTGTGGTGTGAATGTAACCATATATACATAGGACGTACTACAAGAAATTTAAAAGTTAGAATCCAAGAACATGTGAGAAACATAATGAATGCAAGGACAGATACACCTGTGGAGAACACTTTTGAAAGCATAACTCTGACCCTAAGGGCATGAAATTTATGGGATTAGAGTGGCAACACCAGTGAAGTTTGGAGGTGATAGAACTAATGAGTTACTTAAGAAAGAAAGTAGGTGGATATACAGACTCAAGTCTGTCAGACCAGATGGTCTTAATGACCAGTGGATCTGAAAACTTTTTTGAAAGATGTCCGAAAATAGTTGAAAAAATAAGAGAATATTTTCTTCTGTGTGAGAATTTGTGTCCTGTCTTTGATACTCATCCTGTCTTGTTTTGTCATTTCAGAATTTGATGTGAGATGTTATCAGAGTGGATCCCCATCAAAATGGTTTCCCTTCTCCCATTTTTGGTCTGAAGTGGAGGGTGATCACAAACATGACATTCATTTGTCTGTACTGTCGCCATTGTTATAAATTTCATCTTCACTTCATTTCATTTTTTGTGTTTTGCCATGAGCCATTTGTATGTTATTCAGTCACCTCACCTGATATTATTATTGTGTGTTCCATCTCCTTCATTTCATCTGTACCTGCCTAGTGTGTTTTATAACTTCTTCTTTTACAGTATATGTTATACTGAACTAATAAATTTTGGATTTAGGAAAGAAAGAAGGAGATATAAATATACCTAGTTCTTAGACGAACTGACAGCTTTGTTTAAACATTTAATTATTTATGTTTTAAAATAATTTACAAAGGGTCAAAAGTGTTATAAAGGTAAAACAATTGGAAGAAATTATAGATAGTCTTGTATAGTAATTTAGGTACACATATATGTTTTAACATATTGTTTCTTTTGGTCTGTATTTACAAACAAAAAACATTTTTTCTTGTTAAGCACTTTAGTACACACTTAGTATACATTTTGTAATTAATTGTTTCATCAGAAACAGTAGAGTAAGGGAATATATATAAGACAGAATGGGGTATTGAAAGAGTTAACTGTCCCTTAATTGTGATGTCATCACTATGATTGTATATAAGTGTGGTTGTTTGTAAAGTTTGGTTATAACCCCCTTTGAAGGCATAGAGCCGAAGTGCAGGGGTCTGGACTTGCCATTTGGATTAAAATCACTTGCAGTATATTTCTCTGTGTCCTGGAGTGCTCATTACCTTGGCTTTTGTGTTCTGGCCCAGAAGGTGCATGGCACCTTGAGACCTATTGCATATGCATCGCAGCTCTTGACCCCAGTGGAACAGAAGTATGACCTTTGTGAAAGGAACCTTATAGCCACCTACTGGGCTGTCAAGCACTTCCTCTATATCATTGGGTACTCACCACTGATTCTCAACACTAATCACATGCCAACTACCTTTCTGCTCTCAGATAGAGTGAAGGATGGGTCAGTTTCCAACACAAGGCTGACACATTGGTCACTTCTCCTTCAGGACAGAGATATCCAGGTCCACTAGACCAAAGTTCCATCTCTGCTAGCTCATGATCTCCTTTTTCAGGGGGAACCCCATGACTGTACACTGCAGTCACCTGACCTCCCAGATCCGGGTCCATTCTTCCCTGCCACACCAGAGATACTGAAAAGTGCCTCTTTGTGCCGTGTTTTCACTGATGGTTCAGCATCATACTATCAGGGAGAGCAGATTGCAGGGATGGGTATTCTGGTGGTGTATCCCTATGGGAACACTGTCAGGATATCTAAACGCTATAGTGTAGCTTCATCACAGTACACAGAGATGGCAGCGGTGGCCCTGCGCACTTGAGTTTATCCAACATGGAACTCAGGACACCATCATTTTTACAGATTCTAATTGGGTTTGTTGCTCCCTTACAGAATTTCTCCCTTTCTAGCAAAAGAACTCCTTCCTCTCCTCTGATGGAAGTCCAGCGAAGTACAAAGAACTGGTAATCTACATACATGCATTGGCACAGAAACACACACACAAACTTTATGTGCACAAGGTTAAAGCTCACTCTCTACATGATCCCTATCATGCATTTAATGACACAGCAGATACCCTTGCTAAGGAAGGGGCCTGAGGGGGGGGGGACGTCTGGATGATGGATAATCCAGAAGCCAATGCAGCTGTACATGTTGCAGCTCTTAAGAAGAAATCAGAGTCTTTTTCTCCTCTGGACCTCTCAACAGCCCAGCATTTGGACACTGAACTCAAAGAAGTGTTCAGATTCCTTGACAAAGGTACTGAAGAAAGACTCCCTACACATAACCCATATCGCAGGCATGAAGGTAAGTTACACTTATCCCCTGATGATAAACTCATTTGATTCCAACCAGAGGATACTACCACCAAATTGTGGGTAGTCCCCAGACATTTGAGGTCTGAATTTTTGCACCAAGTACATGATACTCCTACTGGTGGACACCAGGGAGCAGAGAATACCCTCTAACATCTCAAGACCACCGCCTGGTGGCCTGGTATTACCAAAGATGTTAAACAATACATTGACAATTGCCTTGTTTGTGCACAAAACAATCCCATACCTACAAAATGAAATGCCAAACTTTAACCACAAAGACACACTGGCCCTTCGCATGCCATCCAAATTGATTTCATTGGCTCTTTGACCAATACCAGCAGAAACAACAAGTATGCCCTTGTGGTAACTGACTTATTCTCTAAGCGGGTTGAGGCTTTCCCCACTAAGACATGTACCACAAAGACACCTGCCAAAATTCTGGTAGAACAGATTTTCTCCAGGTGGGGCCTGCCTCTCAAGGTGAACTCCGACAAAGGAACCAGTTTTACAGGTGAGTTGATGAAAGAGTCCCTTGAACTCCTTGGGGTTCAACAAAAGTTCCACATACCCTATCACCCTCAATCCTCAGGTCAAGTAGAAAGAGCCAACAGGCGGATTAAGCAAATGCTTTCCAAATTCATTGAGGACAATCCCAAGACCTGGGATTCCCTATTGCCTTTACTCCTTATGGCAATTAGGGGTACACCCTCAGCCACTACCCAGCTCACACCCTTTGAGGTGATGACTGGAAGACAAATGAGATTACCTGAACACTTGCTGTTTGACCTACACACCCCACTGCAGACCATGTGTCTGTGGATCAGTATGTGGAAAAACTCAGAAAAGACCTCATACACACACACTTGTATGCTGCAAACTGCATGGGCAAAGCCCAGCAACAGTCCAAAATACAATTTGACAAACACGCACAAGAAGTGGATTGGCAGATTGGAGATCAGGTAATGGTACTTCGATTTGCACATCCCACCCACTCCTTCTCCAAGTGGGAAGGCCCTTGCCCCATTGTCAACATGCTCAGTCCGGCAGTCTATCAAGTTAGACTCCTCCACATCAATAAATTGACTGACAAATGGTTACATGTGAACCAGTTGAAACTGTACAAAGGAACTTAAACTTACTTTTCCTAACCCCACTGGGCGGAATTGTACTAATGTACTAATCTTTGATCTTCCTTTTCAGATACACTGACAAGATGGCTATCTTGTTCCTATCTCTCCTCCTTGCAGGAGTGATCCCTTGCGCCCAAGGCACGGTACCGGACCTCCTTCGACAACTGGATCCTCCAGCACCCCCTACAGAGGGAGTTTCCATCAAAATACCAGATACTATGATTACTGTCCAGGAAGGTTCCAATGCTTACCTCACTGCCTCGGTCGTTGCTCCTGACAAATCTACCCTTCAAATTGAGTGGCAAACCACATCTCAAGGACAAATTCTCCCTGTGGCCAAACTCTCCAAGGGAACTTTTCAGGGTTGGCCTAACGCTAAATTGTCCCCAAATGGTTCACTGTCCTTGTTACAAACTGCACTAAGACACTCTGGTTTGTACAACATTACTGCTCTGTTTGATCCTTCCTATTGTAACTCTCTCTCTCCAAAGATTCTGCCCACAGATACTGTGCTGTACACCACATGGCCTCTGCAGCCATGTATCTCTCTGTTTTACCTCCCACTGAAAAACAGCTTTTGGAATGTCCAAAAACATAACCCTGGTCCCCATAGTGGTCTCACAGCTACTGCCCTCCCAGGTTCTTTGATTAATAATTTACAGTTCATGCATATACCTGTTTTGTTTAATCTTACTTACTGGAATATGAAAGAATATGGTATGTGTCACAATACCAATACATCTGCATTCTATAGTACATTATTGCTTGATAGTTTAGCTGCATTTCAGATTCATACTAAGGATCGCTTTACTGGGGGGTTTAGTCTACTGAACATAGAGGTAATTTTAGGAGGAACACCCCTCCCGGTACTCTTAATCATAAATGTAGTAAACGTGAAGTTGACAGTTCTGATGTTACAGGTGCTACAGGTACAGTCACAGGTCTTTTTGGTACTGCTATGTCCATTTGGAACAAAGCAGACATTGCTGCTATTAAGAGTCATTCTGCTAAGTTCTCCACTGGTTTGGTTAATAATGTACTACCACCATTATTGCATGGTGTGGATGGCCTTAGTCAGGAAGAAAGATACACTGTATACAACATGCACGACATTGCAAAAGCCTTCACTGATTCAAAAGATAAGATTAATGCACTCATACAACAGAATAATAGAGAAGCTGAAAGACAATACATTGGTAGGGAAATACTTTGTTCTGCATATGGTTCATACATCCTCACTACCATCAACAACCTCTTCTGTGATTTAGAAACTGGAAGAATCCCTGACATAATACATGACAGACGCATCTCTAAATGGTATTGTCCTAAATGTAAACTTTCAACTTGTGTTTCCTTATGTATGCAACAGACTTTGTCTATTCCTCTCTCCACAGCAAGAAATTTGGGGTTTGTGACCAGACACCCAAACACTGGTCCTTGTTTTTCTACTAAGAAATGTTCCATAACAGACACCATGTTTGTCTCCTTTACTGTCTCCTTACCACGTTTTGATCCCACTACAGCTTTATTCGACAAGCTTGCACTGTCACACTCTATTGGGCGTTTAGATGACGACATCTACAGAGAACGCCTGGATCTACCACCTCTACTGGTCTACCACTCCTTCCTGGATGCCTGGGTGGCACTGCACATGGACTGCTGTGCAAAAAAGCAATACATCTACTTGTGCCGATGTGATGTGTTTGATGTCATACACCCTGTTTGTGGCTACTCTCCAGACAGCATTGATTGGACTTTCACTATGGATGAAGACATCACTGAGAATGGCACCAACTCTTTTTGAATCGACACTGTCACCAGATCGGCTCTACCAGTCCTATCGTGAGGAAGCTCATCTCCTGTCAACATGGATTTCGAAGACGACCTACACATGCACTGTCCAGTTGCAAAAATGGAGACTACCTACTGTACGTTCACAGTATAACTCTGACGGAGAGTACTGCATAGTGACTAATGTTAAGTCTTACACATATGGTTCTGTTACTTGTCCAATTGATTACCCCAACTTCTGTTTTGTTCCCCATCAGAAAACTGTTATTGGACATACCGTCATAACCCCTGTTCCCCTTATGGATGCAGACATTATTGATGGTAACCCAGATTATTTACTCACACTCTCAGAATACCTACCATACTTTAATGTACACATAGATCTACTGACACTTACAATGAAATCCCTTTTAGACAGAAAGGACACACACCTCATCCACATCAGCAATAATATAACCAAAGCCAATGAAGCTGTTCTTGACCTGATCAATGATGGAGATATGAATAATGCATTGACTAACACCTGGTTGGAGATCACTTTTAAAGGTTTTGTTATAATACAAGCATTTTTAATATTCACTTTGATTATTATGCTTTGCTGCCTACGATGTACACTGCGCCAACACCATGAGCAGCTTGAGTTCCTTTACAAGGCTCTCGCGTCAGGCTTGTAAATGGCCACTGCTCCTGTCCATTCCCTGGATTTACCTGTGTTGCCCTTTGAGGCAACAAGGGGAGGAATTGTTACATGAGGTCCCTACACCCTAATCGATACCCTCAGGGGTACACCATAGACAGCTAATGTTTAGGCATAGGCTATACTAATACATAGGGCTAAGGGCAACTACCGTACAAGAGTAGATGTCAGGATATGAATTCATATTGTTGTAACCCACTTTGCTTGCTAATGCACACACATTATACCATGCATTTTCTGTCTATTTCTTACTTGTCAGATGCCAAGACACCTGTCCTTGAAGTAATTGTAATATGTAAGGCAACATTGCCATCCTTTGGTGATGTGCACCACTACACCTTGTTATGTAAGACTCTGTATAAGAACTTCTTTGTTCTAAAACTGATGACTTTACAGAATTACATAATGTTATCTTGGACCGTGGAGCCACCTCTAATTTAGCCAATAGGGCTCATCTCTGTAACTAGAAATGTTTCTATCTTTTAGTAACCATAGAAATTATCACAGGTATATAATGTTATGCACAGGCTTTACACCTCGGAGACCCGAGAGATCCCAAGAGACTACAGAGAAACCTCGAGGTGTAGGGAATGCTTAGCACTGGCTCCCGGTTCATATTGGTAAGAACTGCTTAGGGCAACTGTGATTTATCCCTTTTGTAGTAATAAACTTGTTTATTACTCAAATGCAACCTGTTTGTGATTATTTGCATTCCCAATATTGCCAAGAACCTGAAAGTGAGGTTTAGACCTCTTACACAGGACATCGACCAACTGGCCCTTGTCAACTGTCCTAGTGACTTAATCAAAGAAGTAAATTAGGTTAGTTTGACAGGACTTCCCTGACACAATGTTGCCTCTTGTATTTGAACCCATTTTCTTCCAGAATGCTGATTAATCTCTCTTTCATGATGGTCTCATCAGCTCACCCACTAGTAAGGTCAAGCTGACTGGTCTGTAGTTCCCTAGTTCATCCCTCGGCCCACTTTAAAGAGAGGCACCACATGTGTCATTCTCCAGTCCTGGACCATGTTTCTAAACTCTACAGATGTGCTAAACATGTATGACAGGGGACCCACCAAAAATTTCAACAGTTCTCTAAGGACCCTTGATAGCATGCCATTTGGCTCTGGTGATATGTCCACTTTTAGGGCCCTTAGACCCTTAATTATGCTCTAGGCTTGAATTGCTCCATCAGTGATGCCTCCTTACCAATCCCACCCACCGCTTCCTTGTGGTACTGTCCCATCTTTCTCCTGAATGAAGACTATACAGAAGTAGCCATTAAGCATCTCTGCCTTTTCTTCAGTACTCTCGGGCAACCCCCCTCCTTCTATGGCCTAACAATCTCATTGTTTATGTTTCTTTTCTCCCATATATGCCAGAAAAAGGCCTTCTTACCCTCTCTTACCCCTCATCTGGCTGTACCTTTCTTGTGGAATTTCCCTCCCTTGCCTCCCTGCTCACCTCTCTTGATTGGCAGTATAGTCCATCCTATCCTCCTCCTTCTGAGTTGCCTTGTACTTTCTAAAGGTTGCCATCTTGCCCACCCCTTGCTTTTTCCACCAAATTGCTGAACCAGTTGGGCTTTTTGGCAGTAGCTTTCTTACTCTTGATTTTTTCATGCTCACAAGGGGGTTCCATTAATCCTTTCTTTATTATGGATCATTTCTGTTCCATATCCATCTCTATTCTGATCCCAGCATGGTGTCCTTTCAGAATTTTTCCCATTCTACCAAAGTCAGCCCTCTGAAAGTCCAGGACCCACGTCTTGGTCCAGACCATCCCTTTGCCCATGTCGAAGTGGAACCACACCATGTAGTGGTCACCTTCTGCAAGCAGTGCATTCAACTTCACATCCAGAACATTTGCACAGTTGGATAGGACCAGATACAGGAATGCCCTCTCCTTAATGTTTCCATGACAACTTGAGACTGGAAAGCAACCAGCAGTACTTGTTCCCTAGCGCAGGAAGTAGCAGGGATTTTCCATTTCACTACAAGCAGATTGAAATTCCTCATTATTACTATTTTCCTCCTGCTGGACATATCTATGATCTGGGACCCCAATATCATGTCCTATTCCTCATCCTGGGAAGGAGTCTCTAGACTACCCCATTCTTAGATTCCTCCCTTTTATAGATTAATACTGCACCCACAGCACTTGAGGCTTGCTCTCCACCTCTTCCTCCATGGTGTAAATTATCCCCTCCTTCACATACAGAGCCTTCCCCCCTTCCCTTCCCATCCTCCTGCCCTTTCTGCTCATTTTAAACCTGAGAACTGCTAGTCCCCTGTCATAGTTTTGTGTTGAAGTCTCTGTGAAGGCCGCAATGCCCACTTCTTCATCAGCCAAAGAGGAATGAAATTCTGCCATTTTGTTCCCCAGACTTCTGGCGTATAGGTACACCACCTTCCACCATGACACTGGACCCTCACTTACTCCTAATCTGCTATCTTTTACCCCCTCTTGCCTTGGTCCCCCCTTCTTCCCCCACCCTTTCTTCCTCCTACTGTCCTGATTTTGGCAGAGTCCTATCAGCCTCCTCCACCAGGTGACTAATGCTGCTGTGCATCCGTCTGCCTCTGAGGTCAGTTTAAATTTAGATTTTTAATCATGATGTCTTCTAGCTTTCCCTTTTGGGCCCTTGTGCCCTTTCTACTTAAGTGCAACCTGTCCAGCGCATACAGGTCCTTGTGATCCCATATCCCACACAACCACAAATGCACCTGTATCCTTCCACCTCACACCACCCTCAGAGACACTCTGTAATTTGACAAATTTTACCTTCCTTGCTGTAGTAGCCCACTGCATCAGAAGTACCTCTGAGAAGGCTACTGACTTCCTTCTGCCCTACAGATTCTCCCCACCTCCTTGATCCTCTCTTGTGCTATCCACACCTCACATCTTGTAAGGTTATTCGAACCCAGGTGCACTATAATTTGAGGTTTCTCTCCTCCCTGTCCCACACACAATGTTACTAGAGGTCCCATCCTCCCTGCTGTCATCCGTGGCATGCATTCTACCCTCCTACCATTTGGACTTCCCTGCCCTCACCCCTTCACTACTGAATTCCCCAAGATCACCACCCTGTCCCCCTTATCCTGGGCCCTCCTTTCCTTCTGCCTGTACTGCTACCCACTCCCACCTGCCTCCTCCTTCCCCCTGTACCTCTTGTACTCCCTTACAACTATCTACACCCACTATTCCCTTCCCCTCCTCCAGAACATCTCCCTCACTGGCAAACCCTTATCTTTTCCTTCTGCTCACCCCCAAACTGCCTCTTCCCTTCCTTCTGCCTCCCTCCTGCCTACCCCTCACTCTGCCATGCACACCTCCCTCTTCCATGCACTACCTGCCCTCCCTCTCTCTCTTGAACTCAAATCATAACAACTCTCCTACCTACAGTACTTACCCTGACACCCCCTACCTATTCCAGTGCACCCCCTTCACTGTCCCAGTAGAAGGAATCTGTTCCACATCAGTAATCCTGGAGATGCTCCCCTTCCTGCCTTACCTTTCTCTCTTACCGTTATCCACTCCCCATCCCTTTGCCTCCACTCCTCCTACTTACTCTTCCTTACCTGCATCCAAGCCCTGTGGCCCCTCTGCTCCTTCCATTGTTACCTTATGATTACCCATCACCAGATCACCTGTGTCATGCCTCACCTGCTATACCACAACTCACAGCTGCTTAATATGATGACAAATCAGGCATTCCTCCACCTCATAGAGAGTTTTTAGAAACACCACCAACCTACACCCCCTGCACCCCACCACTCTACCCATTTCATGCTGCTCTCACTGCATGCCCCCTCTCCACTTATTAACATTTTAGCCATTCTCTATTACTGTATTTAGCCATACTCCTTACCTTTCTGAAGCTTTTACTAGGGGTTATTTACTGATTTACCTGCCTACTTGCCAAAATGCCTAGTGGGTCCTAGGTATGCATTCAATGTCCAGTAACTAATTACCTTCCTAACTACCCTACACAGTGAATAAATTAGACCCACTAAGAACACTACTATCCACTCATAGCAGATTGAGAGCTGCCCCCCATGGAGTACTCCAGTCACTTGGCTAGATGCAGACATACCCAAGAAATGGACTAGCTGCAGCCCCTTGTCTCCAGAGCTAGTTGCCCTCTTATGGAGTACCTTGACTGTCTGTTGTGGGCCTACCCTTGATAAGAGACCCTAGATAAGAAGTAGATGCAGCCCTTACTGGCTGCATCCTCCTGAGACTGATTCTAAATAGGTAATATTCCTATTGAACCCTTATTTACTTCTCCCTTTCCCCACTCAGCTTACCCACACTACCTACTCTTTGCCGAGCAGAGTGGCATGCAACCTGTGATCATCCTTGCTGACACTCCGCTGAAGCTCCCATATGTGCATTGATAGATGCCACATTCCTTCTTTATGGCAGTCATGTTCCAGGGTCACTCACACTTTGGGGTCACAAGTGATTATAACCATCCTATTTTCTATATTTAACCCAGCAACCACGTTGGCCCAGTCTATTGGGCCAGTCTGTCTTTCACAAACCCTGCATTCTTCCCTCCCTCTGCAGCCCTCTTCCTGACTCTGCCCACAGAAATAGACCCAGCACTTGCAGCACCAGTAAACAAAACAAAAAAAGAAAATCAGTAAGCCTCCAGCACATCCCTGATCCTGCCAAGCTCCTACTTCCTTGCATGAGATGAACGTGTCAGTCTTGGGTTTTGTGTTACTTACTTAGTTAATTTATATGTAGAACACCTTTTTTTGGGTCAGTTTAGATTGCATATATACACTAACTTCCAGCTAATCCACAAACCTTGGATAAATGGTCCCCAGAATCCTAAATTACAATAGATTGATAAAGGAGGAAATATCCTTTCTACTGTACAATTACAGTGTTCTGTTCGAACAAGCAGAGGGGCAGAAAATAACACTGACTGAAAGAGTTGGAATCAGCTTGCCTGTTACTTTTAATGTGGGTAACAACCAAGTGGTAAGAAAATGTAACGGTGGATTAAAGGTCTTCAGTTTTCCCTATTTTCATACTGTGTATTGATGTGCTGCCTCATGCTTTTCTTTCCTTTTACATTCTCTGTTTTTTAACTTATTTTCAGACATTGAAATTCAGCTCATGAGCACTGTTTTATTTTTTTTTATTTGTTTATTTAGATCTCGGATTACAAATTCCTTTGAGCTTAGAGCTCTTTTACAAAGATTCCACGTCAGCAGCATAATACAACAGGTTAACAGAACAAAAAGTATGCCAAAACAGTATACATAGAGAAAGGAGATCAACAGGTTTACAGACTTAACAGGGTATGGTAAAATAATTGTAAATAAGAAAAGAAGCAATAGTTGACATTCACAGTGAACTAAAGAATAGAAATGAGTAAATCTAAGCAGTTTCATGCACAGGAATGCATACAGTAAATTGAAAATCAGCCAAAACAAGCTTTATCAGTTACTGGTTAAATCATAAGGTAAGTTGAAATCAGCCAACACGCCTTGTCAGGACAGATGTACTCCTGATGGGGGGGGGCATTAGGTAGAGGGGAGGAAAGGTGAAGGGGGTAGGGTAGCAGAGGGAAGGGGATGTCAGAGATGGTGCTAAGGAGATTTAATAGTAATCAAATGCTATGGTTTTAGATTGCCAAAAAGGCAATGCTCATGCAAAAGGAAATGTTATACATTATAAATAAAAAAGTGACTGTTATACACTCAGTACGGGGCTGGCTCTGGCTTATTTTGAAGTGAAATGGCACTGATGATAGACAAGGCTCTCTGAAAAGAAAAGAAAAACAGGGAGCACCATATGAGATTATTAGAAATGTTTTTTTTTTCAGGGCAGCCTTTCTCTATAGTCTTACTGCCTGCACACAGACAGTCAACTATTTGAAACCAAACAGCTCTGCACTCTTCTTCACAAATAACTGCTGAGAAAATCAAAGTCTCTTTGTCATATTACAATAGACACTCATGGATGCTGGATTCATATCTGATAGTTTCCTCAATTGCTAAGCTGTTATGAGAGAATAATATTCTATGTGATGTAAATTACAGCAGTATTTTATATGCAGTATACAATATACTATGTTACGCTATACAAAGTAGTAGCAGTAGTATGAGCAGAAATAGAAAGGATGCACATAGAGAATAAGAAGTCCAGGGCAGAGTACTGGATGGGGGGGTAAAGCTGGGGGGAAAGACCTCTGAGGAAAGACACATGGGGTACTCATCAGTGACTCACTAAAACAATCAAGTCAGTGTAACAAGGCCTGTAGTAAGGTAAACAGGATGCTGGGGTGTATGGGAAGGAGTACTGAGTACTGATAGCAGAAGGAAGGTGGCATTACTACCTCTCCATAGATCACTGGTGATGTCCCACCTGGAGTACTTTGGCCAGTTCTGGAGTTCTCACCTAATGTAAGATAAGGACAGGCTGGAGATAATAAATTGTTGCGTGTCTAAAATGATTCAGGGCCAGCAGGACAAATCTTTTAAGGATTGTCTCAAGGCTCTAAACATGTACTCACTGGAGGTGAGATGAGAAAGGGGAGATATGACAGAGACATATAAGTTCCAGACAGAATGAACAAGACAAACTGCAAGGAACTATTTAGCATATGTAACAGATCTGGAACATGTGGACATGAATGGAAATTGATGGGGGGATGTTATAGAGGGAAGTGAGAAAATGTTATTTTACAGAAAGGTGGTAGAGCTGTGAAACAATCTACCAGCTGATGTGGTGTTCTCTAAAAACCATCCATGGTTTCAAACCCCGCTGGAACAGAGTGAAGGGCTTATTGCTGTTCATAGTGGTAGTGGTAGGGCAGGGAGCATGGGATTTGAAAGTGGGAGTTAGAACCCTGCATGGATAATGGGCCCAATTTTCATATGGTAAAGTCTGATCCAAGGTGTCTGTGCCAAATGAGTATGATGCAAGTGGCACCTTGCGTCAAACTTTGTAGCAATCCCAATTTCTGAATGCAGGCTGCATTGAAAGTGGGATGCCTTGCACCAAACCAGCTCTGTGCCACCCTTGTAGCAAAAATGCTCCTGCACAGGTCACAAGGGGACTTACACCATGGTGTGCTGCACCAACCCCTTTTGGGGGATTTTGCAAGACCCTTCATGGATGCAGAAAAGGGCTCTGCTCAGACCAGCCAGGAAGTGATCTGAGGGACTTGTGCCAGTGCCATGCACTGTGGCGAAGTTGCTGTGGTCTCAAAGTGGGCTGCTTAGGGCAGAAGGGGCACAGGGGTGTGATATGGTGTGTCAGGGAGATGTGAGGGAGTGATTTTGCATCTAGTGGAGGTGCCATTTCAATAGCCATAAAACCAGTGGTATGGGACCCCTGGTTGGGGGTTCCAGGGACACACAGTGCCATTATCCCAGGTGGTCAAAGCCCTGTCAGTGGACCAAGACACCTATGGAACTACTGCCAGGGCTGTGTCCACCTGAGACAATGGCACTGTCTGTCCCTGGATACCCCCTCAGCAATTCCAGCCCATCGGCTGTATGGCTATTGAAACAGCACCCCCGCAGGGTGCCACATAACTCCTTCACATGCCCACTATTTCCACAATGTCACTCATGGCACCACTGTGCCTCTTGAGCCCTTGGCCACCTACTGGCAAGTGGTTTCACCACTCATCAACCATCACAGCCCCTCTAGTATTGTGTTACATGGGGGGGAGATACCTGTGGCAATTACCCCAGGTGCACCAACTTTTTGGCACTAACCTGCAGCTGTGGCAACTCCTGGGTTTTCAGTGTAGGAACCCCCCTTTTATAAACTTGGATACAGGGTCGCTGATGTACCCAGAGTTGTCCACAGCCCCAAATCAATACAACTTGCATCACTCTATGGGATCTATAAAAATCAAGCCCAATATGTCTTGGATTTTTGGGGGGTTTCATGGGCACACTGGAAGAACCCATGGTCTTTTTCTGCTGTCACTGTATATGTTTCTATTTCAATTCATTGTGTATATTCTGACCTGAAAGGGCACTAAATTAATAAATTTGCTTTTTAGAAGCAGAAATATCAGTAAATTTAAATAATTGTCTTAGTTTTACTCTCTGCCAACATTGTTCTGCATCATTTAAAAAAAATGGTTCCCCTCGAAGTCTTAACATTCTGATGGGGGGGTAAAGAGGTAGACTGTTGGTTAACTAGGAACTGCAGCTTATCCAATAGGTAGGGAAATGGGCAGACTAGGTGAGCCAAGTAGTTCTTATCTGCCATCAAAGCCTATGTTTCTATTCTTGGACACTAGAATGGAGTTTGCCCCTTTAAAGGGCAGACCAGGTTGTCCTGGTGCACCCCTTCCCCCATGCTTAAAATGGTTGTGCTCAGAAGGGGTTGGGGAGAAAGGGGAGGGGCTAAGGGGCCAGAACAATGGGCAGACAAACAGGAAGGGGAGGGAAATAGGGAGGTACTTAAGGGACAGCACAAGGGGGCCTCAGCCACTTTTGCTGGAGTTTTGATCTTCCGGAACTGCAGCACATCGGATTGGCATCAGAGCAGGTTGGGTGGATTTAGTTCAGTAAGCAGTAACAGATTTTTTTCCAAACTTTAATGGTAGGAGTGATAAAGACTAGGACATAGTGCCTTAGGTAATGTTGAACAGATTAGCCTCAAAAAAAAAAAATAAGAATAATAAATGAGAAGAAGCTGCCCTTGTAGGGCATGAGTAGTTTGTTCTCTGACTGCAAAAGGTAAAAGTTTGGTGTGGTTTGGTCCTTGTGGAGCCAATAAAAAAAAAGGGTGGAAACAATGGGGTAAAATCATCAGATTGAGTATTGGTATGCCTGCCCCACATTTTAAAAATTGTGGTAAGGAAAAGGCAGGGCTAAGGGCGAGAGTGGTGCCCGAGCGAGTTGAAACAGATTTGTGGTGATTGGTAATGCTAGAAAGAGGTCAGAGGAGGCACAAGAACAACACACCAAGGACATGGCATTTTTGGTTGCTTGGAGCAGGCTCCCGAGTCCCCAGGGCATTAGCAGCAGTGAGAAGGAGAGTGAGAGCACTGCACGGGTTGTGGGGTAACTGTTGAGTGGGACAGAATGCCCATTGTTGCAGGGAGAAGGTCCGAGGGACCAGGGGAAGGCAGCGCGTAGAGTGGAGAGCGAGGCAAGGGGGGGCGAGAGTGCCACGTGGTCCAGACGTGTGGTTTTAAAATGCTGTCCAAGTGTTTCCATGCTTTACACTGTGCCTGCTTTTTCTCCTCAGCAGATAACAGGGCAGGTAGAGTGGAGAGCGAAGCAAGGGGGGGAGAGTGCCATGTGGTCCGGGCATGTGGTTTTAAAATGATATCCAATTGTTTTCTGTGCTTTACAACTGTGCCTGCTTTTGTCCTCAGCAGATAACAGGGTAGTCACCCGTATGGTCAAAGGCAGGAGAAGTAATTATCCATTTTCTTCTTGCCCACGATGTTTAAGGGGCTGCTGGAACAATAGGGCAGTGTTTTTACTGAAGGGGTGCACTTTGCAGCAATTTTGTTTAAATTTCTGCGGGTAGCATAGGGAGGAAGCAAGCGAAGAGCCGTAAGTAGGGGGGCAAGATGGCCACGTGCCAAGGGGGCCGAGGCTGTGTCATCAGATAAGCAGAGCAGTCACCTGTTTGGGAAAAGGGAAGGAGCAGCAATTGTCCAGTTTTTCTTGCCCGTGATGGTTAAGGAGGAAGTGTGGAAGACTAGGGCAGACAACTTAATGACTGGGTGGCACGTGGCAGCATTTTTTAACCATTTCGGTATCATGATGACTGGGTTAAGGGGTTTGTTTGCCATGGGATTAAGGGCTTGAGGAGCAGGCCTAGCGGAGGATAGACAGCGTGACATCACACGCCAAATTTTTGCAGGCAATATGAGCAGGGCATTGAATGGTCAAAAGTGAAAAAGGGGGTTTGGAGGCCTGACAGGGGCTGTGAGGCTGGGAGGAACCAGAAGAACAAGAGAGGGGTAGCGCAAGGCACGTGCTATGCGGGGGGTCTCGGCAGGTGCGTGCACCCACTATTCAGCTTTTTACTTGGTGAGGTCACACGCCACTGAAGTAGCATTTACCAAATCTTTGGGGAGGGGATAAGGGGCCAGAATGAAAAGGTATGGCAATGATGTGCCCACTGTTGCTGGGGATATGTTATGATGGCCTGGGGTTTTGTAAAATGACCCCCATCAGGTTTTCTTCTAAAGCCAAGGCACTGGGTCACAAACTGAGGGTTGATGGCCTGACGAGTACCATGGATGTTAAATCATGAGGGAGTAATAACTTCGCAAGGGTGGGGGGTTTTTGGGTTTGGGCCTGCATTTGGCAATCTGAGAGCGGGTTGTTATCGGTACCTCCCTAATGGGGGTCGGCCTCACAGAATACAGCATTTGCAATATTCGGCCCACTAATAGCAGCACCTTCGGGTTTAGTCTAGAGATTGGTAGAGAACATAGCGTGAGGGATGGCCTGGCAAGTGCAAAAAAACAAACAAACAAACAAACAAAGGAAAGTGAAGGCAGGGGACGAGACCCTATTCCCTTTGCAAAACAGAAGGGATTACCAAGAGTAAGTGCTGAAGGGACGACAATGGGCCAGTGAGCGGTGCCTGGGTTAAGAAGATAGGTTAAACAGGGGGTGGGTTGTTTCTTGATGATCAATGGGAAGCCCCGAGGCAGACAGCAAGTGGGGGACTTGCTAGGAACAGAGTAGGGAGGACCATATGGGTCACAAACGAGTGACGGAGAGTGGCAGGAATCTGGTCAAGAGAGAATGGGGTCTTGAATGATGGCCAGACTGTGAAACAGGGTGGGGGGGTACAGGTGAAAGTAAAAGCATTCTGGATGGTACAGTTATACAATTAACCTCGTTTTCCTCTTATAGTTGTTTTCACAGGGTAAAGAAGAAGAGGACAATGGCACCAAAGAAGAGCAGGCCATCAAAAGAGGAGGCTTACAAGGCTATAATGGAATTGGCAGAGAAAGCAAACAGGATGTGGGAGCTGGTGGAGGGAGAGGAACCAGGGAGACCCGGGGACAAGAGAAAGGTGGCCCCAGGAAAAGGCGGCAAGGAAAAATGACCAGCCAGAGGGATGCTTGGTACCGGGAAGGCACTGCCAGTGGTAGCGGGGCCGGCCAAGACAGCAGACCCATTACCCCTGCAGCCTACGGTCACTGTGTCACTGGTCCCCCACCCAGATCAGGGTGGCATTCCCCTGGTTGAACCCAGTCGCAATGCCCAGAATGATTTGCTCCCTCCACAAAACCCAGCAGCCCATCCCCCTTCTCAGCCACTGGGAGAAGCAAGAAGGACCTTGGAAGACTCCAGGCAGGATGGCCCAGACAAGGTCACAGGTAATACATCCAGTGCAGTGGGGAACAGTATAAAAGAATATATAGGGCAAATTGTAATGGCATTAGGGGCAGGCGGTATAGGGCAGATGGAATCGGCACTGGCAGAGATCAGGAGGGAGAAAGAAGGGACAGAAAGGAAGGAACAGGGAATGGAGAGAGAGGGAAAAGGGACAAGAGAGATAGGCACCCCTGGAATGAGGATAAGCGAGCATGTGCCGCTAACCAAGAAGGAAAAAATTTGGAAAGGGGAATATGTGGACATATTCACCTTGGTGAGCCGCGAGGCCACCACCAAGTATGAGGAAGCTGAAGGCATAGGTAAGAGTGAGATGGCAGCGGCTATAGTGCTCTTAGGGAAGAAAGAGGAAGATAAGTTCACAAAAGGGAAGACTTGGGATAGATGGTTCCTAGGTTTTGTTACTTTCTCAGCCATTGTCATGGAAAAGAGGCCGGAGTTAGGCATCCCGCTCATTACCTATTCTCTGATAATTTGGAAGGCAAAGGCAAAGGGTGGGATGGGATGGTTATACTATGATGAATCCTTTCGGCAGAGAATGGCAACATTTGGGGATTTGAGATGGAACACCAAACAGATAGATCTATGGACAGATTACATCATGGATCAGTCCACGCCAGAAGGGGAATGGAGCAAGAAGGGTTTTGGGACCCAAAGATGCTGCTGGGTGTATAACAGAGCTTTTTGTTCCTGGCCTCAATGTCGCTTTCAGCATGAGTGTTCAAGATGTGGGGGAGGCCACCCAGCAAGCAAATGTAGAATGGCATGGGGCCAAGGGGCACAAGGGCATGGGGGCAAGGAACAGGCCAACAGTTTTTTTGAGAGGGTTAAGGTTTTAGAGGCCAGACATGGAACAGGGGAGGATGGGGAAGGGGGATCACGAATGGTGGGGACAGAGCCGTTGAAGGTCGAGAGGTCAGTCAGGAAGAGATAGAGGAAAAAGGGGGAAGGGCGGGGATGGGATAAGGAACAGTTTGGGATGGCCAGAACCCCCATCAAAGCAAAGGCATGGGCAGGTTACATGAACAAATATCCAGACACAAGAGTGCGGGATATGATTTTGAAGGGTTTTAGCACTGGGTTTTCATTACAGTTTACAGGACCTAGGCGAGCAATGGAGGCCAGCAACCTAGGGTCAGTGAAAGGGAAGGAGGAGGTACTGAGACAGAAGATAGAGAAGAAAGTAGCAGCGGGTAGGGCAGAGGGCCCGTTTGATAACCCCCCATTGCTGAGCATGCGGGTCTCACCATTGGGTCTGGTACCCAAGAAACGGGAAGGGGAATACAGAGTGATTCACCACCTGTCCTATCCAGAAGGTCAGTCAGTGAATGATTTCATCAGTGAGGAGCACAGTAGGGTGACTTATGCAACACTAGCGGATGCGGTACAGATGATCCGGGCCACAGAGGAGGCATGGATGGCTAAAATGGACATTGAGTCTGCTTTCAGACTGCTTCCAGTCAGGAAGGAAGACTGGGATCTATTGGGTTTCAAAAGCAGGGGAAGATACTATTTTGACAAAGCAATGCCAATGGGTTGTTCCACAGCATGTGCTACATTCAAGGCTTTCAGCACCTGTTTGCAGTGGATATTTCAAGAAAAAACGGGTTATAGGATGGTCATACATTATCTGGAAGATTTCCTATTCATTGGAAGAGGAAAAAGGGAGACACAAATGATGATGGGTAAATTCCAGGAATTGTGTCAGGAGTTGGGGGTACCACTAACTCCGGAAAAGACAGAGGGGCCCAACAGGGTTATAGAATTTTGGGGGATTGAGATAGACACCCGGAAAGAGGTATTTAGACTACTGGACAAGAAAGTCAATAAGCTGAAAGAACTAATACAATTGCACACCAGCAGGAGATGGGTACAGCTAAAGCTGGTACAACAAGTGCTGGGGCACTTGAACTTCACCTGCAGGACCATCGGGCCAGGGAAGACATTCACAAAGAGGTTAGCCAGGGCTACAGCAGGGGTCACCAGATTGCATCACTGGGTAGACTTGACACAAGGGGTTAAGGAGGATTTTATGATTTGGGAAGAATTCCTTAGGGCAGGGATTCTCAAATGGTGAGGCCAGCCTCCCTGGGGAGGCCCCAACCTGTTCCAGGGGAGGCTCAAGCAAGTCTTGAAAAAGTAATATATTTCAATTTTTAACTTTATAGATTTTCTGTGAAGTAATAAGGCAAACTGAAAGAGGATAATAGTAGGTGAATATATGTATTTATTCACAAGTCTGTGACCAGGGAAGGTACTGTACACTGAGCCATGGCTTATTTCAGATGTACCCAGGAAGGGTAGTGAGAGAATACAATTCAAAATATAACTGCAAAACACTTAAGCAGCACAAAATGAATAAAAGTGCAAACAAATTAAGAACAATAAACTAACAATGCAAGGAACAATTGATCAATTAAACTGACAGCAGAACTGTCTAAATACAAGAGTTAACCATATGGGTACTAAGAATAAGAGCAGGAGGGAGCAAAATGTTCCCTGAGAAGTTGTTAAGAGCAGGGGAGAGGGGAGAGGCAGAGGTCATCAGAAAGGTTATTCCAGTAAGAGGAGAAACAGAAAAGCAGTCTGACCCATGAAGGTATGGCAGTAATGGGTAACAATGGTTCAAGCGTCAAAATATTGCAGCCAAGTAGGTTGTCCTGTTGTGGGGGGTGGGGGGGTTGCAATAAGCATAATAACATGAAAGCCAGCTATGCAAAGTGGTTTCAATTTATTCATGATGTACTGTGAAAAGTAGATTATTTTTATATGGGGAGGCCCAAAAATATTTCAGTATTTTTGGGGAGGCTCAACATCTTTTCCATGGCTTAGGTGAGGCTCACTATGACAAAGTTTGAGAACTGTTGCCTTAGGGAGTACAACGGGTGCTCATTCTGGCATGAAGAATGGCTATACAACACAGATCTCGATCTATACACAGATGCAGCTGGGGGACTGGGCATGGGGGGTACATGAGAGGTAGAGGGTTCGCAGAACCCTGGCCAGCCAGTTGGGTGCAGGATGGGAAGGTAAGAGACATTACATTGCTAGAGATCATGCCCATATGGGCGTGTACTTTGGTCTGGGGGAAGGAATTACGGGATCAAAAAGTAACTTTTTGGTATGACAATAGAGCAGTGGTAGATGTGTTGAATAACAGGGGAGCCAGATCAGACACAGTCATGCAGGTATTACGACTTTTAGTTTTAAGGGCATTGCAACTGAACATGTCATTTAGAGTGCAACACACAGAAGGGGTACACAACACTCTGGTTGACAGCCTTTCTCATCTGCAGCTGGACCATTTTCGGAGGCTGGCACCAGCAGCGGAAGAATTAAAAACACCCATACCAACAAACATCTGGGACGTTGGCAGGAAGGAGCAGAATGGTTCTCATGGGCGCCTCGGACTCTGAGGGCCTACGATGGGGCCTGGCGAGTGTTTCAAACATTCAGGGCAGAGCACCAGATGGAGGTAAGTAGGCCACTCACAGAGGAACAGTTGGGGATGTTCACAGTGGAACAGTGGCAGAAAGGCACAGCCCACACCACAATGGGAGTTTATCTGGCTGGGATTAGTCTTATCTGCAGTCTGAAAGGGTGGAGGGACCTGACAAAAACATTTCTCATCAGAAGAATGATGCAAATATGGAGCAGGTTGAAACAGGGACCAGCAGATAGTAGGAGGCCTATAGGGGAGCAATGGCTTATAAAGCTGAGGGAGGTGCTCCTAGCAATATGCATATCACAGAACGAGGCCCAGCTGTTTCACACGATCTATGTGATAATGTTCGCAGGTGTCATGAGAGTGAGTGAAGTGGTAGGCCATGGGAGGGAAGACGAGGAAGGGGGGCTAGACTGGGATGACATAACCTGGGGGGTGACTGAGATACAGATTAGGATTAGAAGGTCTAAGACAGATCAAGGGGGGAAAGGTTGCATGGTGATGCTAAAAAGTCAACCAGAGGGTGCAATATGCCCGGTACAGGCGCTGTGGATTTTTGCCGCAGAGCAGGGGAGCAGGACAGGAAAATTATTTCTACACAGGGATGGGAAATGGGTGACTGGCTACCAAGTCACGGCAATACTGAAGAAGGGCATGCAATTCTTGGGAGAAGACCCAGCTAATTATTCTTCCCATTCCCTGTGGATTGGGGCTGTCTCACAGTGGGCGGCAGCAGGCCAGACGGTGAGCAAGATATTGGAAAAGGGACACTGGTGATCGGCCAGTTATAAAAGATACATTAGAGCACTGAAATAACAAAAAAAAAAAGGGGGACACGAAACTATGGAGACATAGATAGATATATATTTAGGCATAAGGGGATTGTGGGGCTCCTGGCTGGGACCACAGAGATGGGGGGCAAGAAATGGGAATAGACAGGAAGGGGGGCATGAAAAAGGGGGGATGAATGTGGGAACACCTCTATGAGTTTGTATAGTAATGACTTTTGCTTGCACCCCATAGGCAGAGGGAGGATCACGGAAGTATGGATCTGCGGCCATTCCTACTTTTATTGGGCAGGAAAGAGAGCAGAGAAGAAGGCTGGGGGAAGGCAGCTATACCATGATGTGAGAAGGTGTAGGCTGTTTTGGCATGGCATACGGGGGATGAGGTGGGCTCAGCTGCTTCCCACATTAAAAGAACTCAGAGAACAGCGGCCCAGGAAAGACCTAATTATTATACATTTGGGAGGCAACATCCTGGCAGGCAGGACTTGGGTGGACACATACTTACAAATAAAAAAGGATTTAAGAGCCATACGGCAGTGGTGGCTGCAAGTGTGCATCTCTTGGTCAGATATGATACCAAGGAGAGTGTGGAGGTAAGAGCACAGCCACAGAGCGGTAGAAAAGGCCAGGAGGAAGATGAATAGGAGGGTTGGAACATTGGTAAGGCAGATGAGAGGACAGGTGATACTGAGGGGGGGTAGAAGAATGGGTAGATGAATTTTACAGGTCAGGCGGGGTACACCTGTCGGATATAGCTATAGACATGTTCAATACAGAAATTATGGGATTTATAGAAGAATGGAGGAGACAGACAAACAATGGGAATTAAAAAAAAAAAGTAAATAATAACAGATATAGATGGAAAAGGAGCTCCCCTGACCTAAGGGTGAATGCTACCCTAGATAAGGGGGGAAGCCAGCCATCCAACGCAAGCTGGAGACTGGCTAGTGGGAAAAAGGGGGGGGAATGAAAAAGGAATAACACAAGAAGAGAAGGAAGATGAAGGAAAAAGCGGTCTCGGTTTTTACCGTTACCTAACGGAAAAGGAGAAGAAGAAGGCACCCAGGTTTTCACCTGGGGGAAGAATAATCAGAGATTGATATATGGATGGAATAAACAAAATGTTGGAAATATGATAATAAAGGAATTGGAATGGAATATGGAATTATGAATCTAAATAAATTAACTGCCAATCTGAGCACAACAATAAACAATGGTGTTTGTCTTTTGTGGGGGAAGAGGGGGGAATCCGGGACTATGGAGTTTGCCCCTTTAAAGGGCAGACCAGGTTGTCCTGGTGCACCCCTTCCCCATGCTTAAAATGGTTGTGCTCAGAAGGGAGGGGGGAAGGAAGGAGGGGCTAAGGGCCAGAACAATGGGCAGACAAACAGGGAGGAGGGAATAGGGAGGTACTTAAGGACAGCACAAGGGGCCTCAGCCACTTTTGCTGGAGTTTTTGTCCTCCCACCCACCCTGTCAGGCAGAGTGAGTAAGGAAGACAGTCAAGATGGGACTGTATGTGGGTATGCTAGGGTTTAAGGCAAGCATGTCCGGTCAGACAAAATTGACTGCCAAGGTGGATGGCAGGTAATGATATGGTTATGGACTGCCAAGGTAGATGGCAGGTGATAATATGGTTAAGGACTGCCAAAGGTGGAAGGCAGGAGCAAGAGGGGAAAAGGGGGGAGGAGGGAGGGGAGGGGGTGAAGGAAAAAGGAATAACACAAGAAAAGAAGGAAGATGAAGGAAAAAGCGGTCTATAAATAAAGGAATTGGAATGGAATATGGAATTATGAATCTAAATAAATTAATTGCCAATCTGAGCACAACAACAAACAATGGTGTCTCTCTTTTGTGGGGGAAGAAGGGGGAATCCGGGACAATAGAAGCTTTTAAGGATTAGCCAGTAGTATATTTTTGAGAGACATACATCAAGATTACTGTATAAGTCTTGCTAGGGACACCACTAAAGAGACTAGCCTACTTTATACTCTTCCCCATTCATCTAATATGTTTAGTTGTACTTTATTAATATTAAAAAAAAAGTTCAAGTGTTTGTATTATGTTTGCATTTCATGACAGAACCCAGAACTGCATGACCATATCCTTGGCAGCGAGCACAGGTCCTGTTAACAAATCATCTTTTTTTTACAAGAAGAAAATTTTTGTTTGGGGATGGGGCAGATTAGTCTACAGTGTGCACAGAAATCCATGCAATCCCACACATAATTTAGCACATTTGTTACTCTGTGCTCAAAGAAAATGTTAATCCTCCTTTGAAAAAGAAATTGTCCCTCTAGATTGTCAGATTAAAACAAAACACTGGGGACTACATGCACACAGGTAACTAACAGGTGCAGGTACAGCAACAGACACAAAGAAGCACAACAGGACCACATTCTGGGCAAAGCACCACACCTTTAGACACAAAGCACCAGAGTTTTCTTGCCATGGCTTATCCTTTTCACCCTACTAGTTTCTGCAATTTTTGCTAATAAAAGCATGATTTCAGAGGCATTTGAATAGTTTTTTTTTACCTGAGTTCTAATCTTATATTAGCCCAGAGTGCAGTCCCTTTGTACTTCTTAGTACTCAGTTTACATTATCTGACAGCAGTGGGTTTACAAGCCCTTAAGTTTGTCCAGACTGTGGTGAACTTTGGAGCAAAAAGGTGGACTTTTGGCTTGACTGGTTTGCTTACATGCAAAAGATGTGGATCAGGTGAACCAGCTGAAAGTTCAACTGCATTCCACACCTCAAACAGTTAACTAAACAGAGTGTGATTTACAGCTCAACTCACCACAGCAACCTGAGAGAGCAGGAAAGCTGTCTGCTGTGCTTATTGTCAGGCTGCTTGGTAGCTCAGGCAGGGCTGTGATCGATTCTAGTTAGAATAGCTAGAAAAGTCTTCAAAAAGGCCATGTCTTTAAAGTTTGACTTATACCAAAATTGAGAAACAGCAAGGGTGCTGACAGAGGATTTTTTCCTTAGGTTGAAAAAAAGGAAAAAAAAAGAAAGTTTTACCTCTGGATGAGCACTGCATTGACAAGCAGCAAGCCACTGGGACCAGGGGCTTGCCAAAGAGGGAACTGGGAGGGGAAAGACTAGAGTGTGCTCAGGCAGTGGGCAGACAGGGCATGAGGCTGCAGTCTACCAGTGTTCAATTTCCTAATTAACACACAATTTTTTTCTGTCACATTGAATTTTTTTTTCAGTGATTACATTGCAAAACAGGCAGATCATACACCTAGTGACTGAGGCTCCAGAACCCTGTGATCAGGGAGATACTGGGCAGTTGGCAGAAGTATGTGCCACCTAGCAGTCTGCTGGTACCCAGCCACTGCTAGTTGACATCTTTGTGGCATCCTATAAATAAAATTTAAAATAACAAAAATATGTAGTTTCATCTGCCAGTATTCATATTCTCACAAGCTGCTGATGTTCCTCCTGAATCATAAAGCAGTCTGCATGTTAAACTAAACTGTGTTGTTGCAGTATGAACTGAATAATGGATAACAAGTGTGCGCCAGCTGGCTTCCTGCCAATGCTCGGCACCTTTGCTTTTTTGCACATTTGTGGCATCAGATAAAAAGTACAACAATTTTTTTTCTGCCAGGTTTAACCCTCCACTAAGTTGTTGAAGTTCCTCCTGAGTCCAGATGCAGTCTGTCTGTGTGTTCTGAGCTATGCTATTGCATTGTTATCTTGCCAGTGGGCAGCAAGTGTGTGTGTCAGCTGGCAGGTTGCTAGCTGTCACCTTTGTGGCATCCTATGACAAAATTTAAAATAAAAAAAGGCATTTTTTTTCTTTTACCAAGCTTTACATTTCTCCAACTTGCTAAAGTTCCTCCTGAAGCACTCTGTCTGTGTGTCATCCTGAGCTGTGCTGTTACAGTGTGATCTGGGCATTGGGCAACAAGTGTGCATCACCTGGTAGCCTGCCAGTGACTGGCTGCTGCTAGTTGGCATCTCTTTTTTTAAATTAAGTTTATTTTATTTTCAAGATTACAAAAAAAATAAAAAGAAGGCAACAACTACAACAACTAAAAATAACAATAAAAAATGACATTAACTATATACACTGTAGCAAGTGCAAGTCTATACAAAGAAAATATAATAATAGTTGTATGATAAATGGGGTTGCCAATTACAGCAAGCTGAATTGTCAGATGGCCCGCTGGGAAAATAAGCAAAGGCATGGGGGGAGCCAAAGTAGGAAGGGGGTGGGGTTTGGGACAGCACTTGATAAATCATAGGTGTGTTACTTGATATAAGGAAAGGGGGCTCAGCCACAGACCGGAGGGAGGGGCCAACAGGGGTCCTTGTGTGGGGTCCTAGAGTGGTATGTAAGGTTAGGCAGACCTCCATTTGCCATCTTTTGCTAGGTAATTTTTTGCTTTGCACTTCATTGGCTACAGGAAGGACAATCTCAGGTCAGGCATAGGGCTATGGGCTCCAGGTGACCTAGGCCACATGGAATCACCCTATGGGCCTATTTCCTTTTTGTTTTTTGCCAGTGTTTCCTTTGAGCATAATGACATTGTTTAAACTGAATGGTTAAGGTGAGTGGGGAACGCTGCAGCAGGATGGTTAGTTGGTGGTGGGCTAAGGCCACGTGGGATCAGGCTGGGGCCTGCTGTACCATAGTGCCTGTTACAAAAGAAAGATAGAATAACAAAAGAATATAGATTGTAACAGAGGTGGTACTGTTGGAATCAGTGAGAAAGACACTGCAACGATCTCTGTTTGGGAGGTGCAGGCTTATATATGGTGATCAGAGAAAGTTTTGGTGGATGTGACGCTAATGGGGCACAGCCACAATGGATGTGGTGGAGGTAAGGGCCTGGCAGTTGTTTGTTTTGTGGCAAGACGGCATTGGGTTCAGAAGGTTGGCCATCTCAGTGGTTGGAATAACCCATGTGGTGGTTGCAGGGTGGGTCATGAGGGAGGCGTGGACTGCAAAGGCTCCATGGGGTGGAATTCTGGACTGCTTTGGCATGTTTGAGGGGTTGCCTGAGGTGATCTAAAGAGTTTAAAAAAAAAGAAAAGGTTTGTTTTTGAGCATGGAGAGGTGGATACTGGGTTGGCGGCTTTTCTGCCGTGGGAGTGAGTTGAGACACTGGAAGCATGGTGACAGAGGAGATGGCCAGGCATGCAGAGTGAAGGTGGCCTGGCACAGGGGTATCACAGAGCCGGTGGCCTCAGGACAGGCCTGGGTTGCAGCACAGAGGCACGGAGTGGTGTAGAGTGAGGTTTCCATGCTTGGGGTACTGCTCTGGGCCACAGGGCATGGCATGGTTTCTTTGGGCAGCAAGAACTGGAAGGGGAGTGTTGAAGGGCTGCTTGTAGCTATCTGGTATGGTGGAGAATGCCACTGGAAGCAGACTGCAGGGGCCTGCCTGATTGGCAGGGTGAGGAATGTAGGAGTCAAGTAAGCACTCCCTGTAGACTGTGCAGTGGTCTCCTGGTGGGATGGGGAGAAGAATAGAAATGGGGGAGGAGCAGTGGGGGTGCATCGAGGAGTGTGCAGACCATGGAAAAGAGAAGGCATGGTTCAGACATGCATGGAGGCCCAGCGGAATGGTGACAAGAAAATTGGGGGATGCTACAGGCCTCTGAGGCAGCAGCCATGGGACGGGTGCACAGAGCTCAGTGCATGGGCCAGGGTGCAAGTCTGCAGGTGGCAGCACCCCCAGATGATAAAGGGAGAGTAAATAACAAAAAAAGATAAAAGTAAGAATGATAAAATAAAATTGAAGGTGTGTGAAGTTCTGAACTGCAGAAGCTCCCCCTGCATGTCAGGGGAAGTGCGGGGGACAGCACAATACAGCTGTAACCAGGGGCAGGAAGGCAGGCCCTGGCTCCCTAATAAACGATACAGGGATGGATTTGGGGTCAGGGTTGTGCTGAGAGGGGACAGGCTGCGGTTTTATGTCTGCTAACTGGCTAGCAACTCAGGGGAAGGAGAGGAGGTGGAACAAGGGGCAATATAAGGGTTGACAAGGTGTAAAAAAAGTGGGGGAAGGAAGGGTGTGAGTGTGGGAGGACATGGTAGCATCTGGGGGCATACACTGTTTCTTCCCACTTTTTTGGCCCAAGGCAAGCAGCAGGAGGAGAGTTGGCCAGCTCAGAAGGGTGGGAGGGTATCTGGTATATGATTACAGTGGTTGCCTGAGGGTTACATGTGAGGCAAATGGAGATTGAAGGAAAAGAGAGGATGGGACCAGAGGACAAGGGCAAGTGCATTGACAGGTTCTCATTCCTCTCCCCATAGCAGGTAACTAAAGAAGATGGCACAAAAGAGAGCCATGGTGTCCAGTGCCAAGATGATGGAGGAGGCATCAAAGCTGATGAGTAAGATGACAGAGTTGGTTGAGGTGGCTCGGCAGTGGGAGGAGGAAGAGGAGGCTTTGAAGAAGAGAAAGAAGAGTGGGTGGGTGGGGCAGGGGAGGGAAGCAGCCACTAGGAGCGGGGCCCAGCCCTTCACCCATCCCATCACTGGAGCCCGCATTAGTACTGACAGGGCCAGGCCAAAATGGGGGTAAGGGCAATGTAGATATAACAACTGAGGGGGATTTAAAGGAGTATCTTGATGGTCTCCTAGGAGATATGGGTGAGTCTGGGTGGAAAATATGGAATGGGGGCTGCAAGCAATGGGCATGGACGTGGGCAAGGAGAAGCAAAAAGGGGGGAAGAAGCTATATGATGGACCCCTGGGGTTCACGTTGGGTGACCATGTGCCATTCTCCATCAAGGATGTTTGGTGGATGAGGATACAGCTAAGAAGTACAAGCAGAAGGAGTCAGTCAAAAAATCTGAGATGGCAGTAGCATTAGCGATAGTCAGACATAAGGAGGAGGAGAAGAAGCACAAGGGGAAAAATATAGGTACTTGGCAGGCAGGTTTCCTGATATACAGTGCCTTGGTCCTGAAAAAGTGACCAGAACTGGCCGTCCCCCTGTTGACATACACGGCAATTATTAGGGATGCATACAAGGTGAAGCTTGGGTATCAGTTGCTAAAGTACGAAGAGGCTTTCAGGAAGAGGTTGGTGGCAAAATGTGATTTGCAGTGGAACAGTACCCACTCAGAGCTATGTGTGTGAACGCTATTGGGTCCAGTGGGTGGACCTGAGGGGGGAACATGATAAGAAAGACACCCCCACCATGGTGGTGAAGACATGCTGGGGGTGCAACAGGGCTTCATGCAGTTGGGCAAACTGCAAATTCAGGCATTTCTGCTCCCAGTGCATGGGCTCACACCCAGCCTCAAACTGCTGGTTGGGGGGGAACAGGGTGCCCATCTGAGGGGCAGTTCCAGGAGCAGTCCTTTTGGGGGGACGGGGGAGTGGCAAGGGTATGGGTGCCACAGCATGGGAGGTTACAACTTCAATTAAGGGGGGAACTGAAGGAGTGATGGGGGATGCTGGGGGTTATCACCTGGCATGAATGCCCATATTATGAAGCGTGGTCATGGCCTGGATGCAGGAGTACCTGGATGTAGAAAAGGCCTAGTTCCTGCATGAAGGTTTCATGCAGGGTTTCCCATTGGATTTTGGGAGGGTGCTTAGGGCAGTGAATGCTAAGAATTTGGGGTCAGCAAAAGGGAAAGCGGAGATAGTCTGGAAGAAAATCTGAAAGAGGTGCAGGCTGGGAGGGTTAAGGGCCCTTTCATCAACCCACCTTGGCCCGAGTTCCAGGTATTACTTATTGGGGTGGTACTGAAGAAGTAAGAAGGGGAATTTTGGCTAATCCATCACCTCTCATCACCTCTCATATCTCATATCCAGAGGGGAACTCAGTGAATGAGAGGATCCCTGATGACCTGTGGGTGGTCTCCTACACCCCCCTGGATCAGGCAGTGGTGATGATAAATGCAGTGTAAGGGGCATGTCTGGCAAAGTCAGACATTGAGTCCACCTTCTGACTTCTTCTGGAGAGGCTGGAGGATTGGGATCTTTTGGGTTTTCAGTTCAATGAGGGCCTATATGTGAACAAAGCCATACCCATGAGGTGCTCAGTGGCTTGTTTGACGTTCGAGGCTTTTAGTTCTTGGGTACAATGGGTGTTCGGGTGGAGGTATGGTCATAGGCAAGTGGTACACTATTTAGATGATTTTCTCCTCATGGGGGAGCAGGCAGAAAACAGGAGGGATGCTGGCAGATTTTAAACAAATAAGTGAGCACATAGGTATCCCGCTTGTGGAGGGAAAAACTGAGGGCCCAGTCCATTAGCTGGAATATCTTGGAATTAGAAGTGGACACAGCAGAAGAATGCTTCTGTCTGCTGGAAGACAAATTGTCCCTTCTTAGGGGTTTGCTAGAACAGGTAAAATGGAGGAGGAGGGTACCACCGCTATAAGTGCAACAGCTGTTGATGCACCTCAATTTTTCTTGTAACGTGATCAGCCCAGGGAGGGCATTTACCAGGAGGCTGACCAGGACAACTGGGAAGGCAAAGAAGTCCCACATATGGGTGGACATCAAAAAGGGCATAAAGGAAGGATTTGGAGGTATGGGAAAGGTTCCTGGAGGGTTTCAATGGGGTTACATTCTGGCAGGAGGAGTGGGCTTATAACATGGAGCTAGAGCTATACACTGATGAGTCAGAGGAGCTGGGGATGGGGGCCTACTTTAAGGGAGAATGGCTCTTGGAGGCATTGCCAGATTATTGGGGGGAGGTGGGGCTATTAAAGGACATTACCTTTTTTGAGATCTTCCCCATCCTGGTGGCCCTGGCAGTATGGGGGGACAGGATGAAGGGGAAGTGCATATTGTTTTGGTGCGACAATAAGGGGGTGGTGGAAGTGATAAATAGGCAAGGTGGAGTCATGGACATGGTAGGATGGGTGATGAGTAGGTTGGTCGTGTTGGGGCTTCAGTTGAATTTGTCTTTTAAAGTGCAGTATATCGAGGGCATACAGAATGACATTGCTCACGATCTTTCCCATTTGCAGTTAAACAGGTCTTGGGCCCTGGCATCAGTGACAGCTTTGCACAGGACCAGAGTTCTGGGTCATCTTTGGAAGATTGGGGGCAACAGCTAGTTGGTTATATTGGAGTTCCTGGGTGCCCAACACACTGAGGGTGTGTGAGAGGGCATGCGGGGAGTTTCAGGATTTCAGGGCTGCCACAGGCCTAGGCACAAAAGACTCAGTTTCCAAAGACCAGGTAAAACAATATGTGGTGAAGAGATGGGAGGAAGGTAAGGCCCATACTACCATGGGGGTACAGTTGGCAGGTATAGTTTGGTCCTGTAAGGAGAAAGGTTGGAGGGATGTGATGGCAGGAGTAGCAGTGAAACACATGGTGTCAGGCTAGCAGAGGGGACAGGAGGCAAAATGGGACAGGCAATGGCCCATCATGGGGCAGTTGCTCAGGAGGATCATGGGAGCACTGCAGCATGTGTGCACATCGACAAAAGAGGCTAGCTTATTCTGGGCATTGTTCACAGTCATGGCAAAAGGGGCTTTCAGGGTAGGGATGTGGTGGCCCCGAGGAAGTCGGACCAGAGCTGGGGTTTACAAGCTGGGGAGGTTGAGTTCAGGAAGGACAGGGTGTTCATATGTCTGAAGTGGTCAAAGGCAGACCAAATGGGAAAAGGGTAGAGGGAGACATTGCTCAGGCAGTAACATGGTGAGGTGTGTGCCATCATGGAGATGGAGTAGTATAGGCAAACATGGGGGGGCTTAGTTCTGCCAGGTGGATGGGAGCCCTGTGATGGGTTACCAGGTTGGGGTGGTCCTCAAGAAGGCATTATCATTTGTGGGGGAGGACCTGGGCAGTTTTACCCCCCACTCTTTCTGCATTGGGGCAGCATCAGAGGCTAGTGTCAGAGGCAGCTCAGAACAGGAGGTGAAGTAGGTGGAACAGTGGAAGTCCAGCTGTTATAAGAGGTATGTAAGGTGCTAACAGAGTGGAGATGACCCAATGTTTTGTCCATTTGCCGGAAGGCACAAAGTGGCATGTATCAATGATGGGGCACTCTTTCATCTATTGGACTGAGAAATTTGCAGCTACCAGGAGTGGTGGAATGCAGCTACAAACAGATTTGAAAAACACAAGGGTGCAGTGGAAGGGAATGAGAGGCATGAGATGGGCCCAGTTGATGCCATTTTTGGAGGAGCTTAGGGTCCAGTGGAGCAGGCTGATGTGCTCCTCATACATTTTGGGGGGCAACGATCTGGGGGAGACACCATGGGGAGTGTTGGTCCAGGCTATAACAGCTGATTTTTAGAGGGTGCAAGGTTGGTGGCTGGGGGTGGTGATCAGATGGTCTGAGATCATGTCCTGGATGGTATGGAGGCAAGTTAGGGAGATTAGGCCAGTAGAGAAGGTTAGAAAATGCCTCAATAGGAAAGTGGTGAGAGTAGTGATCGAGATGGAGGAGTACACATACTGTACTACATAGGGATATTGCCTTCCATTCCACAGAAGTACACAGGTTGGACTGGGTCCACCTGTTGGAATTTGGCATGTGCCTATTCCTGAGACCCACAATAGACATAGTGGGGGAGGTTGAGAAGAAGGGGCCTAGGTACTAGCCCACAATGGGGGAGCCCCATCTTCCATAGTTAGTGGGAAATGGGGCCATGAAAAAAAGGGGGGAGCAAGAGGAGGGGTCAATGGGGTAGGCAGGAGAGGGGGGGAGAGGGCAGGGCAGCATGGACTGGGGGCAAATGGCACCCAGGCACAGAAGTAAAGGGAGAAGGGATTTTGACTAGGGGTCGAATCTCAGTGTCATGACCTAGGAGGGAGGAGGTCCTGGTAAGTTGGTATCTGGTAATGGTGATGGTGTGGGGGGGGTGGATTTTGGTGTCCAGACCCTGAAGGTGAGAATGAAGAAGAAGTGGACCAGGATGGAAGATAAAGAATTAGATGGACTGCTTGTAATACTATTATGGACTGTAAACAGTAAATATGAAGGCAAATTAAATGTAGTAATAACTGTATTTAAATTGGTGTCTGAATAAAATTGTTGCCAATGAGCATCCAAATTAGCAGAAGTGGAGAGTATTCATTCCCCAGAGGGGATCAGATGACAAATGGGGTTGCCAATTACAGGCAACCTGAATTGTCAGATGGTCCCCTGGGAAAATGAGCAAATGTATGGTGGGGGGCCAAGGTAGGAAGGGGGTGGGTTTGAGACAGCACCTGATGAGTCATAGGTGTGTCATTTGACACAAGGAAAGGGGGCTTGGCTACAGACCAGGGGAGAGTCCAACAGGGGTCCTTGTGTGGGGTCCTAGAGGGGTATATAAGGTTAGACAGACCTCCATTTGCCCTCTTTTGCTAGGTAATTTCCCACCCACCACCCCATGGGTACAGTAGTTTGGGGGGCAGGCAAAGCATGGGTGTAACTGGAGCACATGGCAGTTGGAAAGAAACAGGGGAGCCCAGAGGTAGGCTGGTCACTGCAGCAGGGCAGCAGGAACTGTGGGCTGACAGAGCCCAGTGGGCAGCAAGTGGCCCTTATGTTTGGAGGGGCAAGTACTGGGGGGAAGGGCAGAGCAAGAGGGGGTCAATAGAGCAGAAGACAGGAGAGGGGAAGGGGCAGGGCAGCTCAAGCTGGGGGCAAATGGCACCCAGGCATGTAAGTAAAGGGGGAGGGAAGGGGATTTTGACTAGGGGTCAGATCTCAGTGTCAGGACCTAGGAGGGAGGAGGTCCTGGTAAGTTGGTACCTGGTAATGGTGATGGTGTGGGGACCAGATGTTGGTGTCCAGACCCTGAAGGAGGAAATGAAGAAAAAGAAGACTAGGAAGGAAGATAAAGAGTTAAATGGACTGCTTGTAATACTATTATGGACTGTAAACATTACATATGAAGGAGAATTAAATGTAGTAATAACTGCATTTAAATTGGTGTCTGAATAAAACTGTTGCCAATGAGCATCCAAACTAGCAGAAGTGGAGAGTATTCATTCCCCAGAGAGGATCAGATGAAATAAGAGATATTCAAAGGGTGAGGTAAGATACAAAAATTGAGGTTTCTTCACTTAATACATCATTTTATACAGTCAGCCTAAAGAGAAAAATTAAAGAATTATGGAGCAGTTGTATATAAGGCAAAGTGTATAGGGTATGCAGTTTTTGCTATTTTTTGTTATATGCACTAAGTTTATTCTGTATACTGGCAATTGGCTTCTCCATGCACAGATTATTTAAAAACTCACTGAGTCATTCTGAATAAACAAATTTATGTTGGGTTTTCCAATGTCGTAAGACTAACTTTTTAACTGACTTAATGATCATCATTTGGTATTTGTGTTCCTTAGATGAGACAGAAGTCAGATCGCCCACCAGACAAGTTTCATGGGTAAAATAATCCTGAATATCTAACAAGGGATATGCCCTGGTTTTAATCTAATTCCAAAGAAGGGCAGTCCCAAAATATATGTAATAGAGTGCCCTCAGCAGAGCCACACCTAGTGCATGTGTTTGAATCTATTTTCTTCATTTTATGCAGTTTATGAGGAGTGTAATATAGGTTGCATAACATAAAAAAATATATTATCCTAAGTTTATCTTGTGTTATGTAATTAAACACAAATTTCCATATTATTGGCCAATTAAGAGCCAAGCTTTGGAAAGCCTCCTACCAGCACATACTTTTTATCTTATATGTTTTACATGATTCTGCAAGCAAAGCATCATATATTTTAGAAATACCATGGGATTAGTGCTGGGCGAAAGTTGCAAATTCCACCTTTGCAGAAGTTCCGCAAAAGTTCAAAACTTCCGCGAAATGTTTCGCTCTTTTGTCTTGGGTGAAATTCAGAATTTCTGGCAGTTATCTACAGATTTTCACCTCATACTTTGGTATTTAGTGACAAAGTGTGGAAGTTTAGTCACTTGATGCAGCAATAAATTGCCCTGTAAGTTTTTCCATGGTATAGTGTAATTCTACGCATTTTTCAAGGCATTACTTCGGATTTTTTTTCCGCCATCCATGTATTGCCATATTTGATTCTGTAGATGTTGTATTGTGAATCTTAAGCTATGAAACTGAATGTAAGCACCCAAACTGTAGATCACCTTAACTGTGGTGCCAAAAATTAACATTATTTTTTTTTTTATTTGTAATGTAATTTTTTCCTCCTTTCCTTGCTTTATTGCAGGTTTCTTATTTTAATTCCGCAGAACCTGTGGATTTGCAGGTTTTTATCTCCACAGCATTGTATGTCAAATTCCACAGTTCAGAACAGTAATTCTGCCATAAGATCTCATTAACCTGCGGTTGGATCAAATCACGTGATTTTCAACTCTGCAGTCACGTGGGTAGACTTGATTTATCTGCAGTTTTCAATTAATTCTGCATAATCCTGAATATTGTGGAATAATGTATTGTTTAAGTTCCACAACAGTGTAAATTATCTGCAGTTATGCATGGAAAAACAGCAGAAATCTCAAATTATACAACAATTATCACTAACTGCATTTTGATTGGTTGCAGCTCTCCAAGTATCACATGGTGAGTACAGGGATTCAGCATGTGCGTCTCTCTCCCTGGGCTTCACTTCTGAAGTCTTTTCTGATAAGGAAAGAGCTCTCTTTAGTCTGATGATCCCATTTTGAGTGTTTACACAGAAAAATTAATCATTTGTCTTGGCAAAAGTTCCAGATATGTACTTTTCCTGCAGAAATAATGAGTGTTTTTGAGTTTTGTTTAGTGATACTTCTGTGTGAGACTGTGCTTTTCACAGTTTGTCATTTTTCTGTGAGATTTTTGATGGAAAATTCAGTTTTCTGTTTGTTGAACTGGTATTTCTTGTGAAGGTGACTCTGATTAGTGAAGTAATCTGTGAAGTTCTGTTGATAGTAATTAGTTCTGTAGTTATATTTAGTCATGGACAGTTTTGCACATCTCATTTTTTCATTGTGTTACTTTTGATTTTTTGTGGCAGTTTAGTAACTAAAAGCAGCAGAACATGTCTTCTCGAAAGTCAAAGCATACTGCTGTCTCTGGGAAGAAAACAGTTGCTGTTTCAGCAAGTAAAGCTGTGTCTCCTGGAGGTGCAGAGGGTATTTTTTTTTCAATTGTTTAACCAGAAGTAGCACACTAAGCTGAAAGCTTGTTTACAGATGTGACCTGGGAACACAGGGAAGTTAAGTGACTTGCGCAGGGTCACACAGTATGCAAGTGGGGTCTGTGGGATTCAAACCCAGGTCTCCAGATTTGCAGCTCAGAGCCTTAAACCACTGCACTATACTGCTTCCCTATATATAGGGGAGTGTGGTAGAGATCTTAGCAGCAGCACAGTTGCTGGTAGTGCAAGTACAGGAGTGGGCCATGATGTTACAATGTCAGCAGCAGGAGCTGGCATTGTAGCTTCTAGTTTTGTTGTACTGAGTAGGCATAGTTGTCAAAGCTCAGCAGCAGCTGTGGCTGTATCTCATACAAGACCGGCAAGAAAAACTGCTGTGGATGTTGCAGAACTCCTGTGCCAGCAACAGGAGTCTCAGGAAGTGGAGGAACAGTGACATGATGATTCTGAGGATTTTTCTCAGGAGCTGATAGGGAGTAGTACACTGTTAGTGACTGATAGCACCATTAGACCTGATGTTAGGGGTAGTCCCTGACCAGTAACTTTCCTTGCTGAGGAGAGGGAGCTTGAGCAAGTGGTGAAGAGAGAGGCAGAGAAGGAAGAATGTCCTCAGATGAGCCTGACCAACCTTCTTGGGCTAATGTGGAGGGTGATGTTCAGGGTACAGATGAAGATGACCTGGTAGAGATATCCAAAGTAGTGCAGGAAATGCCTGTCAGTCATTACTGATGGGGGGTGATGATTCGGTAACTGACCCTATTTGGAAACCTCCCCAAAAACAAATGAAAAAAAAAGTAGGGATGTTCAAAGATGGGAAAGGCAAAGGAATGTCTGTTGAACCATTACAGCATAAGGACCAAGTGAATGGGAGAAGCAGTGTAGCACTACCTGTTACAGAGAAGCAGCAGGAACAGTGCCTGCACCTGCAGCACGTAAAATCTGATGTGTATGTGGTGGCAAGTCACTGGTGTGGGATTTTTTTTCTGTGTGTGAGAGTGATGAAAGCACAGCCATTTGTAACATATATAAATCAAAACCCAGTCGTGGCAAGCCAGAATCACATTATGGAACCACTGGAATGCATAGCCATATGCAATGAAACATCCTATTCATTGGTCACAGCAGAAGCAAGTGGCAACAATGTCAACTTCAGAATCTGCTTATGATGAACAATCTGAAGCAGTAGTTTCTACACTTGACCCCATACTCAATTCAACCCTTATTGATTCTGCATATACCAATAGTAGCAATACTCAATGCGAACTTCATACCTCAAATCCTGCCTCTGTCGAAAGTAGTCATCAAGGCCATACTGTTACCCAGGGCAGTCAAATCATTAGGTAATCTCATAAATGCAGTACATCCACCTTCCCCCTAGTCTCACAAAAGCTGAAGCAGCCAGATATTTGATCAGCACTAACAAAACACACTAAGTACCACCATGACCACCCAGCTGCAAAAGAGATAAATACAGCCATTGCTTGTATGCTTGCCACAGACCTGCTGCCATAATCTTTTGTGGAGAAACCCGGCTCTCTTCACTTGATGGAAAAGCGGCACCAAAATATAAAGTTCCCAGTTGCACACTCTTTTCCACAAAGGCTGTCCCTGCTCTTTATAATGACCTTTCCTGCATTGTTTCCCAAACAGTGTCCCACTCAGCGGTACCCACTTTCCATCTTACCACTGATATATGAACAAGTAGGCCATCCTCTGGGATAAGTTTTAAGTGCATTACTGCACACTGAGCATATTTCCCCAGAGTTTATGGCTTGCACCCATGTCCCTCTTCAACTTGCCAACTGTCAAGTGGTAGAAGTACTATTGGTCCTTGTCAGCGTGCCACCCTAAGTATGCAGAACATGCATGGCTCTCATACAGCTGAAAGGATACTGGCATGAATTAACAAGTCCATCAGGAGATGGCTTAAGGCGCATAGTTTCTCTGCAGGCTTCATCACTAGCGATAATGCTCATAATGCTGTTAAAGCAATCCATGATGGCTCATTTTTTCATGTCCCATGCTTTGCCTATATTCTTAATTTTCTTGTTAAGGCATTTCTAAAGCATGGATAAGTAACCCGTATGTTGAATGTGAACCATAAAATTTTTAACCAGTTTACTCGCTCCGCAATTGCCAGGTCAGGGCTGACCACTATACAGAAGGCAAATGGAGTGCTGCAACATTGATTAAAACTTGATGTGGTCATACACTGGAATTCAACCCTGTATATGCTTGAGCAATTATTTGAGCAGTATAAGCCAATAAATGATTATGTTATGCAGGTGCGTGACCGTGATACACAGGTAGACATGTCATTCAGTCCAGCTCAGTGGATGTTAATGGACAGTGTCATTCAAATACTTTACCCTTTTGAAAATGCCACAAAAAGTGGTCAGCTCTGTCATTGCCTGCCTCAGCCAGGTAATACCACTGATGAGAGTAATGTGGCAGGCACTGCTAAATTCAGGGAGCAGTGTCAAGTAGCTCTAGACTCAGTGGGAGTAGAACTGGCTAATAAGATTCTGCAGTTGTTTGACGATGATCCGAGACTGATTTACATGAATACCTCAAAGGCATACGTCCTTGCAACATTGCTGGATCCACAGTACATACAGGGCATTACTGCTGTACTTTCTGGTGGTAAGACTGAGGTTGATAGCCATGTTACGATCCTTCATAGGAAGGTAGAAAATTGGATGGCGAGGGACCATGCAGAGAAAAGGTCACCATTTGGACCCAGGCCCCAGGACAAGCTTGAGAGTGGAAAGGGTAGTGCAACAATATCCTCCTCCTCCTCTTCTTCCTCCTCACGTACTGTACTTTGTTTGTGCCTTCCTCCTCACCAAGCAGTTCCACAAGCCCTCTGTGGGCCATACTGCAGCAGGTTGGTGTTTCTGTTTGGCAACTAAGTCATGGTAGAACACAACTGCAGTTGTCTGCCAGCCATATGGTGCAGTTCTACTTGGATGACCTAGAGAAGCTCAACATTGATGAAGAGTCATTGCTATACTGGAAAAGTTAGCTAGAAGTGTGGCCGCCCTGTCATCTCTGTCTGTCGAGTATCTGTCTTGTCCATAGGTAAGTGTTAGCTCAGAAAGGGGTTTCAATGCCTCCAGTGCAATTGTCAGTGACCAGCACAATTGCCTGTCTGAAAGAAACATAGAGTACTTCACATTTAATAAAATGAACTTGCATTTCCTCCTATCACAATTTAAACTGTCATTGGTTTTGAGCTATTAGGCAGGTGAAGAAGGTGATGTTGTGCCAGAAACTGGAGTTGAAGACGAAAGTGTGGTTCTCTCATCTGAGGAGGAGGACACGTCCGAGAGGTTTGAGTTTTCGTAACTTGTAACACAAAACCATGCATGTGCACCGAGGTAGTCATCACCCCATGACACATATCTCATAGCATAATATTGAGGATTTGTGTGCAGGAAATAAATAAATATTGAAAATGCATACGATTGTTGTTAATGGCACTTGTTACTGTTTAAGTTGGCTGATGTTCATGGCCCTCACCCTCCCTAAAGAAAAAAAAAAACATTTTCCTGAAACATGTTGGCTTGTCCATTACTGACTGTTTATGACATGAATCATGTTGTAGTGTACGTCACTTGCTGGGGGAAACACTCAGCTACCTGTTGTTATTTAATGTGTCCGAGTTGCCCATAGAGGTGTGCGAAATGGCCAAGATTCTCTCCGTGAAGTGATTAACGGAGTAACATGGAATCTGCGAAGTGGAGTACTTCACGTCATGATGAAGAATGTGAAGTCCATTGAAACCAGTGACTTCACATTATTCTGCCTTCTCCAAACCGCTTCTTCGCCAATTTTAAGGTGAAGAACATTGAAATAAATGTACTTCACATCATTTCGCCTTGTTATTGAACTCCAAGGCGAATTTGCAGTGCTTCATGGGATTGCAGGTAACATGGGCTGTAGATTGTTCTGCACAGCCTCAGTTCTGTGTAGTGTGTGTGTAGTGGAAGATGGAGACAGTTTCCACTCAGAGCTCTGTGATTCAAATCCTCTAAAAGCTGTTTGAGCCATTTTTTTTTTTGCTCTTAATTTAGTACATCTATTGTAAGAAACCCTCCTGTGCTCATATCATCAAGTGTTTATTGTCTGTGTGTGGATTTTGAATGTTAATTTAGAACAGTCAGTCTAAGTACTGTGAAGTGTGCTTTGGGGGAGGGGCATATCTGTAGTGTAGGTAGATTAACTGGGAGAAAAAATGCAGTCTTTCTGTTTTGATTATATTTTTCTTGTATAACTGTGTTAATGTACACACAGTAATATTTTCAGTAATTCTTGAAATTTTTTTGCTGATTGTTGTGGTGCAGCAGTGCATAATTTCAGTTTGTTTAAAACATTTGGTTATATTGCTAAAGGTTGTTAATTTCCTATGCATTACTTGTAGTGTGTGTGAGTGTGTGTGCAATGCATGCCATTAAATCAGACACCATTTATTGTGTCAGAGAAATTGCAGCAGTGTGAACCTGCTATCCACTGCACCTGCATTAATTTTTATACTGCTTTGTGGTATCTTTACTGGTAGAGGACTGTTACTGCCATGCACTACCCCCCCAACCAGAAAAAGGTATTCTTTTCCAGATTTGGATTTGTGACTTGTGAGCACTGGTTAGGTGTTGTGCATGTGCGTCTGCATCTCTTGAGAGTGCAGCACAATCTTAATCTGTCTGTGTGTTTGCAGTGCACCATTAATTCTGGGAGACTTTGCATTTCTTGTTACACTGTCATTTCACTTCGTCAGCACGGGGGAATTTTCTGGACACAAGACAGTAATATTTTGGGGATGCACATTAATTCTGGTGACTGTGTGTGACCACTGCTCACATGACGGAGTGCACCGTTAATTCTGGGAGACTTTGCAATTTTGTTACCCTCTCATTTTACTTCATCAGCACTGGAGAATTTTCTGGACACAAGACATTAGCATTTTGGGGATGCACATTAATTCTGGTGACTGTGTGCGGCAACTGCACGCATGACGGATTGCACCATTAATTCTGGGAGACTTTGCATTTCTTGTTACACTCTCATTTCACTTCATCAGCACTGGTGAATTTTCTGGACACAAAACAGTAGCATTTTAGGTATGCACATTAATTCTGGTGTCTGTGTGTGATGTGAACACGTCCGCTGCGCACATGACTGAGTGTGCCATTAATTCTGGGAGACTTTGTATTTCTTGTTGTGCTCTCATTTCCCTTCATTTTTCTGGACACAAGACATTAGCATTTTGTGGATGCACATTAATTCTGGGGACTGTATGTGTGTGGGGGCACTGGGGGACTGTCAATATTGTTGTCACTCCATCTCACTTTGCGTTAAGGTGGAATGACAATGCGAAGTAATAATTACAAGGCAAAATGAGCCTTTCCTAATGGCCACTTCCCATAGCAGAGTGACAATGTGAAGTGGTCACTTCGCGTTCACTTCGCCAGTGGAATTTCATTTCACTACATCACTAGTTGCCTGTTGTTCAGGGCCACTACCCTCCCTAAATAAAAAAAATAGAAATACCAATAAAATTGACTGGACACATGTTGGCTTGTCCCTTACTGTTTATTTACAACTACTCATAATGTTTAGTGAACTGGTGCATCTCCAGCACCTTTCCAAGTTTTCCAACATTCATGTCACTGCTCCCTCCCCAACCAAAACAAATATAATTATTGGAAATCAATGTTTTGAACAGAGTTTATAGTGCTGAGCTGCATACCAGTGATGTTACTGCATATCTATTATTTCTGTTGAAAACACTGTGAGGAATACATTTCCAAGTATTTATTCTTTTCTGCCCCTGCTCCAAGTCCTACAGTTGGAATAAAAGCAAAACATGAATACCAGAAACTTTATGTGAGTGAAACTAGTATACATGCATACTGCATGAAAACAAATCGAGTGACTACTGGTCCTCCACAATAAATGCTACTGCAGCTGCCTGCTACTACTGATACATTAACCAAATCTGCAACCACTGCACATCCTGCCATACCAAATAACAACAGCCACAAGAAGTACTATGCTACATAAATTCTGCTGATAGATGACCCATTTTCTGAAGACACCATCCTGTTGGATTATGTCACATGACTCGCACCAAATAAGAGCAGTAAAAGGATATATGCCTGCCCCAGTAATCCGGCTGGTGATGACAAATTTCCTGAACCCATCACTATGACCACCATGATGTCTGTGTATTATGACACTGCATAGAACCTCTGAAAGAGCAAATACTAGGACTGAAAAATACTTCAGCTTCTACTGACACATTCCTCAAATCTGCAACCAGTGTGGATCTAGTTCATGTCATAACAAAGGAAAACAGAACGAGGAAGTACCCTGGCCCAGTGAAGCTGCAGAATCGGGATGCTACTGCTGATTCTGAATCCTCAACAATACCACAGGGTGGTATAGCTTTGACATTTATTTCATTCTTCTCACAGCATGTTATGTAGTAGTTAAGTATTTATTTTTAATAAGAGTAAATACTATTTTCTTAATGTTAGTCATCTTAGAGGTTATCCTAAAGAAAACAGCTTTGTTTGTGTGCTGTACAGTGTGTGTGCACACAGACAGGGAGCGCGGCAGTGCTACAGTATTTTGTTTCTGTAATGCCTATTAGGCCATAAAACTCTGTTTGTAGAGAGATCTGAGTAATAATAAACTTTAATAATAATAAACTTTATTTCTTTTGTGTCTTTCTAAAATCAAGGCGCATTACAAAATAATATCTAAAACAAGTTAAAAATCAAGCTAAAATATACAGCATTAATTAAAATCAGTGTTGTCACCAAATGCCTTTGTCCATAAAAAGGATTTTAGGCCTTTTTTAAAACCCTCCACCATCGTGCACTCTCTAATCCAATGAGGTAGAGAATTCCAGAGGGTTGGCGCCACAAAACTAAAAGTGCGGCCGCCGGAAGATTTTAAAACTACTCTCGTAATCTCCAGCAACCCCTCGTTGGCTGAGCAGAGCGATCGCATCAGAAAGTAAGGCACCAGAAGATCTTTCAGGTAATCAGGGCCCAAACTGTGTAGGGCTTTATATGTCAGTAATCCGACTTTAAAGGTGATCCACCACTGAACCGGCAGCCTGTGCAGATCCCGCAGCACCGGGGTAATATGACAAATATGTGAGGTCCCCATTAACAACCAGGCTGCTGAGTTCTGCACTAGCTGCAAGTGGCAGATATCAACCCCAGCAAGCCCAAAGTAGAGGGAGTTGCAGTAGTCCAAGCGGGAGCTCACAAAGGCATGGATCAAAGTAGGCAGGTCACCAGATGGAACAACATAGCACTTACATACTCTTTAAATGCTGTTAACCAGTGCTATATTCAATAATATCGATGCTTAGTGCTTCCATAACCTGATTTTTCCTTACTTATATCATAGGTCATGATATGATGCTGCTTCTGCCACACTGCTCACATTTCATGTGATGATTAGAGACCAACATTCAGTTTCAGACATTTTGTGGTCCTTGAATGTGTTCTGTGGAACTGGCCATTGCCAGGTAAGTCTCTCCGATGTGGTTTCTCAATGTTTTTCCAAAAATGAGAAACAGGTAATCAGGTAAGTAGTACATTATTATCCTTACTGTCATACTACAGGAATGTGTTATAATGGTTAGTGAAGGAGGATGGGAATACACAAGGTTGAGGTCGTACTATGATTAGTGATGGGCAAAGTGGGCTTAATCTGCTCCGTGAAGTGATTCATGGAGCAAAGGCGGATTTTCGGAGTGCTCCACAATGCGAAGAGGAGAACTTGGCATTATAATGAGGAACGCGAAGTGCACTGAAAACAGCTACTTCGCATTACTCCGCCTCCACTGGTCACGTCTCTTTCAATTTTTAAGGTGAAGTACACTGGTGGCTGTTCACTTCGTCTCACTTTGCCTCACTTCACCTTGTTTTTGAGCTCCGAAGGAGGATTTTGCAGTGATTCATGGGAGTTCAGGTCACATGGGCTCTATATTGATCTGCACAGCCTCAGTTCAAGGTAGTATGGGTAGGAAGGAGTAGGAGACAGTGTGCTCTGATAGCTGTCTGTAGGAATCTTTTAAAAGCTGCTCAAAAAGCATTTTTGCTTTTTTGGGGGGGGATCCAACTGTAGTTCATCGATTGTAGGAAACCCTCCTGTGCTCATATCATCGAGTGTTTTTGTTTGTGTGTGGATTTTGAATATAAATTTACAACACTGAGTGTTTGTGGTAAAAGACGATGAAGTGTGCTGTGTGAGGGAGGGGCATATCTGTGTGTAGGTAGATTTAAGTTGGAGAACTACTGATTTCTTTGTGTTTTGGTAATATTTGTGTTATATAACTGACTGCGTTACTGTACACATAGTAAAATTGTCAGTGATAGTATAAATTTTCTTGCTGCTTGTTGTGTGAATGTGGTGCAGCATTTCATAAGGTCAGGTTGTTTAAATTACAAATTTACATTACGTGGCACTGAGTACACTGAGCTTTTGCATTTGTATCGCAATCCTCATTCAACATTGTACACAAAGTGTTCTGTGTTGTGTGTGCAGTGTTGCGTGCATCAAATACAATACACCTTTTAAAATTTGTGACACAGATCAGTGTAAGTGCAACTAAGCGCAGTAGTGTGAAACTGCTATCCAATGCAGCTGCTTGATTTTGTACTGTGATCGTGTTCTCTGTTCTTAGTGTTGCTGCTTGTAGTGCCGTAAAAATCAGCTCTGTCTGTATTCAGTGCCCCCCCGCCTTGAAGAGGTATTTTTTACCAGACTGGATTGTGTTCGTGACCCCATCAGCACCACTGGTTACTGAAGTTGTTTTAATTCTGTGACAGTGTCACAACACAGTAGTCCCTTATCTGTTGCTGAAGCCACAGTTTTTTTTTTTTTGCTTCACATCTAGCTAGTGATAATAGCGAATAGTGACCCTCCAGTCAGAAAGTGAGTGTATCAAAATCTGAATTTGGTAATAATATTTGTGGTTGATCCCCCAAAATGCCTGCAAAGAGACGTGCAAGTAAAGCTGTTTCTGGCCATGGCAATGTTGGCAGTAAGAGGGTCTGTGGGAGTGGTAGTAGTATGCGGACGGAGAAGTGCTTTGCTGATGTGAGGAAAGGTATTTCTCCTGCAATGTTTTTTTACAGCCCAATCAGTAGCTTCACTGATAGTTGGAGGAGATGATGTTTTCCCAGCTGGTGGTGTTAGTGTTACTGGTGTTAGTGGTGGTGGAGGTAGTATTAACTTTGTTGCATCAAGTTCTAATTCTGACCAGTGTACCATATCCAAACATATTGAGTGTGAAGCAGTGCAAGTGAGTGACAGCGTAGATGATGTCATAGTTCCCAGTAACATCCCATTAACTGAACCTGATTCTGATGATCATGTCAACGATAGCATACAATGTGATATTCCATCCACCGTGGCACTTAACGTCCCTATTTTTCCATGCAACAGTGGTTCACAGTGTGGTGAAAAAATATCAGGTGATGGTGGTGTAGATGCTGATGATGAATGTGATGATGCTGATGATGATGATGTTGTTGTTGTTGCAACATGCAGTCCACATGTTAGCATCCAAGCAGAAGATGTGAATGTGTGTGACAGTGACGTTGATGAATATGATGATGATTTAATTGACCCCAGTTGGGAACCGGAGAAAAAGAAATTAAAAGTGGCTGTGTCCGAAATTTCTGAATCTGTCTGCAGGAATTCCTCACTGTAAAAACTTGTGATTTACCAGTATTAGTGGATGATGATGATGATGACCCAGTACTCGATATGATAGGTAGTCGTGGTGGTCAGGTGCAGTCCAGGTGTGCAGTGCCAGAAACATCAAAGCCCCACCCCCACTTCAGTGCTTAAAATAACAGACTTAAATAAGCCACATCATCATGGACATGTTAAAAGCAGAGCATCACAGTCCTTTGTTTGGGATTTTTTTGTTCAAGATGCAAATGATGATTCAGTTGCAATCTGCCAGGTTTGCCATGTGCGTGTGAGTCGAGGTAAAAAGGGGAGCCATCTTGGGACAGGAGGACAGCATACGCATCTTAAGAATAGGCACTTGACTCTGTGGACCCAGCACAAGCTGGCGGCTAATACCAGAGTTGGGCGTTCACCCGTATCACTGGCAGCAACCATAGCCGGCATGTTATTCTCTTCCATGACTGTTAACCCCAGTAGGAAATTAAACATGTGCAGTGGTACGGTAATAAGAGAAGAGAATTACTACAGGCATGATGAGGTGGAGGACCATAATGACTTTGAAATGTTGTCCAGTACTGGCGAGAGTAGCAGTTTTTGAGGTGGTGGTGGTGGTGGTGAATGCAGTATGTCTAGTGCTAGTGGTACATCAACCCCAGTTGGCAAATCTGGAAAAATAACATCATTTCTGGGTTTGTCATCGTCACCTGTGCAACCATCTTCATCAAATGTCCACACTCCAGACCCTGCCAATGCCATTCATCACAGAGTACAACTATTTGAGACCAACAACACACACCCTGTAAACATAGAAACATAGAATTTGATGGCAGATAAGGACCGCTTGGCTTACCCAGTCTGCCCATTTCCCTACCTAATGGGTAAGCTGCAGATCCTAGTTAACCAGCAGCCTACTTCTTTCTACCCCCACCCCCTAGAATTGCCTTATGACTGTCCCATGCATGCTTGAATTCAACCACTGTTTTTGACTCCACAACCTCATCTGGAAGGCTGTTCCATGCATCCACAACCCTCTCTGTGAAAAAATACTTCCTTATATTACCTCTGAGCTGCCCCCACTCTATCTTCAAATTGTGCCCCCTTGTTCTTGCACACCTCTTTTTTTGAAAGATGCTACCCTCTTGGACTTTGTTGATTCCCTTGAGGTACTTGAAAGTTTCTATCATGTCCCCCCTCTCCTCCTTTCCTCAAGGCTATACATATTAAGCTCCTTTAGTCTCTTCCTTATGCCTTCTGGTGCAGACCCTGCACCATTTTTTGATGCCCTCCTCTGGACAGCTTCCATCTTGTCTATGTCCTTGCAGAGATTGGGTCTCCAGAACTGCACACAGTACTCCAGATGGGGTCTCACCAGCTGTCTGTAAAGAGGGATAACAACTTCCTGTTTTCTATTGGTGATGCCTCTCCGTATGCATCCCAGTATCCCCCCAGCCTTCCTTACTGCCCTCTCACATTGCTTGCCACCTTTAAGTCATCTGATATGACTACCCCCAGGTACCTTTCCATTTTTGCTGTTGTTAGTATCTCACCCCCATTGTGTACTCTACCCCCAGGTTTTTGTTTCCCAGGTGCATTACCTTGCACTTCTTAGCATTGAATCTAAGCTGCCATACATTTGACCATTCCTCTAACCTTGCCAAGTCCCTTCTCATCCTTTCCACCCCACCTTGTGCATCAACTCTGTTGCAGATCTTTGTGTAATCTGGAAAGAGGCATACTTTTCCTTCTAGTCCCTCTGCAATGTCGCTTATAAAGACATTGAAGCGAACCAGTCCTAATACTGAACCCTGCGGTACCCCACTAGTAACCCCCCTTCTTTCAGAGTGGACTCCATTTACTATTACCCTCTGTGTCCTATTCTCCAGCCAATTCTTTACCCAGACTATCATCTTGGGACCCACTTCCAGGCTGGCTAACTTGTATATTAAACTTTTGTGTGGGACTGAGTCAAATGCCTTGCAAAAGTCTAGGTAGACCATGTCCACAGCCCCTCCCTGAGCTACTACTTTGGTCACCCAGTCAAAGAAATCTATTAGATTCATCTGGCATGACCTTCCCACTATGAATCCATGCTACCTTGTGTCCTGTGCCCCTCTGGCCTCTAGGTACTCGACAATTCTTTCTTTCAGAAGTGATTCCATCATTTTCACTATCACTGAGGTTAAACTAACAGGTCTGTAGTTTCCTGCTTCTGCCCTGCTCCCACTTTTGTGAAGGGGAATCACATCTGCCCTCCTCCAGTCCTCAGGTACCACCCCATCCTCCCATGATTTGTTAAAGATTGTAGTCAGTGGTGTCACTAGTTATACCCTTAGTTCTTTTAGAATTCTGGCATGAATTCCATCAGGCCCCATTGCTTTGTCCACCATCAGTTTTAAGAGTTCTTTCATAGCCCTTTCTTCTGTAAATGGGCCGGTATCAACTTCTGTATCCAGAGTGTTTCTATTGTTTGTTTTGGGTACCTCCCCTTCTTCATTTGTAAATACTGAGCAAAAATATTTGTTTAGTATCTCTGCCATTTCACCATCACCCTTTGCCCACCCCCTACCCTTTATTAAGCCTCACTATCCCTCCCTTAGTCTTCCTTCACTCCCTGATGTACCTAAAAAAGGTTTTATCCCCCTTCTTAACTGAGTTGGCTATCTTTTCCTTGGTTCGGGCCTTTGCTGTTCTGACTGCCTTCCCAGCTTCCTTTTGCTTTAACTGATACAATTCTCCGTCCTGCTCCTTCTGTGATTCCTTGTACTTTCTGAATGCTTTCTTTTTCTCTTGAACCTTCACTGCCACCTCCTTTGAAAACCATAGTGGTTTCTTACATTGTTTTGTTTTATTTTCTTCACACAAAGGCTTGTTACCTCTGTGATGGCAGTTTTTATTATTCCCCATTGTTCTTCCACCCCTCCTTCCTGCCCATTTGCTAGTGCATTCCTTAGGCACTCACCCATTTTGGCAAAGTCAGCCCTCCTGAAGTCCAGTACTTTTGCCTTTGTATGGCTTGACTCTATTGCTGTGTTTATTGTGAACTATACTGTTTGATGGTCGCTAGTTCCCAGATGGCTACCCACTTTACATCTGTGATCCTCTCTCCATCTCCATTTGGGAGAACCAGGTCTCTGATTGCTCCCTCTTGAGTGGGTTCCAATACTAGTTGTCTAGGCGTGACCCATAGGGCATCTAGAATAACCCCACTCTTAGAAGTGGCTGCTGCAACTGCACTCCAGTTAACATCTGGCATATTCAGATCACCCATCAGCAATATCTCCCCTTTATCTGCCATTCTAAGTATACTTTCTATCATTCCCATGTCCATTTTCTCCCCCTGAGAGGGGGGTCTGTATACAGCCCCTGTGCGGATTGTGGTGCCATTGCCTGCCTCCAAATTGACCCACAGTGCTTCTTCTCCTCTCTGTTTGCCCTTTTGTTCTGTTGCTTTGATTCCTTCCCTTATGTAGAGAGCTATTCCTCCTCCCCTTTTACCCTCCCTGTCCCTACTGTAGATAGTGTATCCTGGTATGTTTACATCCCAGTCATGGTTCTGTGTGTACCATGTTTCTGTGACTGCCATGATATCCAGATGTTCCTCATCCATCAAGGCCACTAATTCAGGAAGCTTGTTACCCAGACTACAGGCATTGGTACTCATTGCTCTCCATATTTTGATGGCTTTACCTTCTGTAGCAGCATCCCCCACTGACCTTTTTACCTTGGTCTTTTTCTCATTTAGTACCCTGTTTTGTAGAGGGAGGCTGGGATTTTCCTGCTGTTTATCAGTGCCTCTCCCCATGACTAGTTTAAAAGCTTGCCAATGAAGCATTTAAACTGATTGTTCAAAAGACATGTTCCCTTCCTGGACAGATGCAGACCATCCTGCCAGTATAGGCTGGTGTCCCTCCAGGTGGAACCCCAGTCCCCAATGAAGCCAAACCCCTGTGCTCCACACCATTTTTTCAACCATTCCTTAAACTGCATGGTGCAAAGTTCCCTCTCCTCACCCATGCCATCTGACAAGCAGCACCTCTGAGAAGGATACTGTGTGTGCTACTTGTCTTAGGCCCCTCCCCAGCTCTACAAAGTCCTTCTGCACTGCTCTAATCTCATGATGAGCCAAGTCATTTGTCCCAGGTGGACAATGATGTCCAGCTCAGACTCCGTGCAACTGTTCTCGTGATCCTAAGGATGCACTTCCTGTCTCTCAAGCCATGGCACCAGGCAGGCACCTTGCTTCAGTTTTCCCTGCTTCCCCAGTTCTATCCCCCTAATAATTGAGTCCCCCACCAGGAGCTGCTTCCTTTCCCTGTGGTGCCCTCTGCCTCCTTCCTGAGGGCCTCCCTTGTGACAGTTGTCTGCAACCTCCTTAGTCTCCTCTGCAGGTGCATCCATAGGGGAACTATGCTCCCAAGAATGGTGTATGGATTGTGAAGTGGAACAACTGACTGGATGTGCCTCTATTCCACTACCCTTACCCTCCCTGAGCCCACTGTGGTCCAACTGCTGTGCTTTCTTCGCAACCTCTGAGGTACTGGTGGTGGTTCTGGTGCTCTCTGGATGGGGGAGGTTCCCTTACTACTGTCCAGTGTGGCCTGAAGATGGCCAACATCCTCCCTCGGGGCAGATAGTTGTCTGCAAACAGGGCAGCATCTCAGACTCCAGGAAGACTCCCGGAAGACTGCTGCCCCACAGCCATTACATTGCACTACTCCCCACATATCTGTCTACCTTGTTTATTTTTTTTTGTTGTTTTTTTGTTTTTTATGTGTGTGTGTGAATGGCTTGTTATATAGAAATATGTGTATTATTTAATGTGTATGCTTATATTGTCAGTACAGTGTGCTAGAGAGGATATGACAGTGATATGCACTTTGCCCTCTTGAGGAAATGATGTCAGAACCCCAGGTATAAAGGAACTATTTCCAGAGGTGGGTGGGGTGAGGGATGGGAAGGATTTGGGCCTAAACTGTGCCCTCACAAAACAATCCGCTAAAAGCTCTGACCTACTGCTGCGATGAGTGCCTTCCTGTCAGCATGATGCCTTACACGACAATCTGACAGAGAAAATACCCTGCTAATCAAACAGAGAAAAATCCAAACATCCAAGTCAGACACTGGTAAACCTCCCCAGCCCCAAAACAGCCTGGTGACTTATGCTTTGAAAGCAATCAGCCCCAAAACACATCAGCTGTGCAGAAGGACAGACACAGAAAACAGTATTCAGTTCCTGTGGGTTTAAACTCTTCCTGCACTGAAAATCTTAGCAATTGTAACAAAAGTAAACCAAAACTAAACCAAGGTCCACCTCCCTCTGTTGATTGAAAGACTGCCTTTTCTGATAATTCTAAGTTCCTTATTTCACCCTTCAGTTAGAAGTATCCTCAATCTGAAGAATATTAACTTTCCTAAGGAATCTACTTCAAACCAAAGACAATTGTAAATTGTAAGGTTCACCTCCCTCTGTTGTGAGCACAACTTGCTTTCTTTGCAAATCTTAAGTCCAGTGTTGCAGCTTCCAGCCAGAGGTAGTTTCACCTGAAGACTATTAGGTTGTCTGAAGCCTGCTAAAATTAGTACTGTTATCAAAGTATGTAAGATTCTTCCAGAGCTATTGGCTGATAAGTAGCTGTGATGTAAGCACTTCCTGGCACAGTCTGGCCTGGCCTTTTAAGGCACATATAGATAAATAAAAGAAAACCAGTTTCCACCCCCTAGGCACTGTCTGGGTCCAATACATAGCCTGTAACCTGCTTTCAATTCAGGACTTATGAAAAATTCTTAGCCCAGTGAATAACTCACAGTATTACAAATATTGCAATGCAAATAGTCAATCACTAACTCCAATCAAGTCAGCTGTGCAGAAGGACAGACACAGAAAACAGTATTCAGTTCCTGTGGGTTTAAACTCTTCCTGCACTGAAAATCTTGACAATTGTAACAAAAGTAAACCAAGGTCCACCTCCTCTGTTGATTGAAAGACTGCATTTTCTGATAATTCTAAGTTCCTTATTTCACCCTTCAGTTAGAAGTATCCTCAACCTGAAGAATATTAACTTTCCTAAGGAATCTACTTCAAACCAAAGACAATTGTAAATTGTAAGGTTCACCTCCCTCTGTTGTGAGCACAACTCACTTTCTTGCAAATCTTAAGTCCAGTGTTGCAGCTTCCAGCCTGAGGTAGCTTCACCTGAAAACCCACAAAATGTTTAAGTCAGCCGACATTACAGAGTGTTTTTACGCATAAGCTGAAGTACCCCCCCAAATAATACAGTGTCACGTGAACTTAATGCTGCTGTAGCGTAAATGCTGGCAATTCATCTCTTGCCTTTCTCCTTTGTGGAGAATTCTGGGTTTCAGTAGTTTGCTGCCCATGCCTGTCCAAAATAGAAAGTCCCATCCAGGACATACTTTTCTACCCATGCTGCCCCCGAGTTGTTCCGCACTGTCTCAGACTCAGTAAAACATGCCCTTCAACATTCCTCCTCTCCATTCATCCACTTAAGTATGGATATGTGGACAAGTGGCAAAACAACGGGGAGTTCATATCTGTGTATAACTGCACACTGGGCGCAGATGCTGGGGGTTGTTTGTGATGCTGGTAGTGTCAATAATCAGTGCAGGAAGGTGGATTGTCATGATAGCAATCTTCCTGGAATTCACCAGCATGGAACAATTGCTATGCACAGTGTGACCTGTTCACACACTGGTGAGAACATGTTGGACATGGTACTGACTGAACTTGACAGATGGCTAAACCCTCTGTCCCTGAGAGCTGGGCTCATAGCAAGTGACAATGGGTCAAATGTGGTGAAATGCATCACGAATGGTGTTTTTTCTTCATGTTCCATGCATGTCCCACTGTTCAAATCTTGTGGTTCAGGAGTTTCTGTAGCACCCTGACATAAAGGAAATGCTGACCATTGCACGATGTATCTGCTCTCACTTTTCAAGTTCTGGAAAGGCCCGTGACCAACTGCAGCAGTTGCAGATACAAAATAGCCTGCCTCAGCACCACTTGAAGTTGGAAGTTGTCACCCGATGGAACTCCATGTTATACATGACAGAGAGGTTGTATGAACAATACAAAGCCATCACAGAATATCTTGTTATGCACACTAGCCATGGCAGTTCTGGGGCCTCCATGTCTATGACGACTGAACAGTGGCACTTCATGGACTCTGTAATAACAATTTTGCGGCCTTTTGAACATGCCACACAGGCAGTGAGTGGCAAGTCTGCCTCCATTAGCCAATCAATTCCACTGCTGCAGGTGCTGAGGCAGACATTGGTGAATGTACAGCATAGCCTTGATGTTGCCGGAGACAGTGGTAGCAGTATGTTGCTGCAACACATGCTGACAGTATTCGAACAGAATGGTCACATTGTGAGCATTCAGCGTAGTGACAACTTTGCCATAACAACAATGCTGGACCCATGATACAAACATGGAATTGCATCAGTACTGGAGGGAGGGCCTGAAAAGGTAAAAAATATCAGTGGTCAACTGGTTTGGGTGGTTCATGAGGCACAGAAGTCACATGCCAAGCCTTGCAAACCTCAGCAGCATAATCCAGCTGAAGGTGTAGCTGTAGGACCAGCAAGCATATCATGCAAGGGTAAGGGGACTGTAGTTCCTGGTGGTCTGTCATCCAAAGTGGTTGGCGTCAACCTGCTTTGGGAGGCTTCATCCCAAGTGAGTATTTGTGACATCAATGATTCCAGGGAACAGGCTGACGCATCAACAATTCAGCTTGGTGTGCCACAGAGAATGGTTGAGTCATATTTGTCTGAAAACAGGCATCTGACAATAAGTGAAGAACCTCTTTTGTACTGGAGTGGAAAGATCAGTGAATGGCCAGAGCTGACTGCAGTGGCACTGAAGTACCTCACATGCCCACCCTCCAGTGTAAGTGTTGAGAGGGTATTCAGCTCAGCAGGTGCAATAGTCAGGGATCATTGGACAAACCTGTCTCCTGCTAATGTTAGTTTGCTAACATTCATTAAAATGAATGAGAGGCACATACCAGCACAGACTGCAACCTCGGTATTCATGCCCCAGCCTAGTCATGGTGGTCTTGCTGATGTGGAAATGGAGCATCCTGGTGACACTGGCAGTGGCTTCCTGAAACGGCCCACCACTGATGTAGATGATGACACAATGGAGAAAGAATTTCCCAGTGGTCAGACTTCAGACATCGATGACTGTGAGGGCAGTTTTCTTTATGAGGATGATGATGTGGTTAATGTTGGCAGGTTTTAACTGCAGTATTTAAAAGGCAGTGTGTCCCCCCATCCTGGACCACCACCACTGGGACTGATGTTATCCAAGTCTGCTGCCACCATGAGTCTGTCTGCCCTCCATGGACCACCAGACCACTGGGACTGAGGTTATCCAAGTCTGCTGCCACCATGAGTCTGTCTGTCCCCCATCGAACACCACCACCACTGGGACTGATATTATCCAAGTCTGACGCCACCATGAGTATGTCTACCCCCATGGAACACCACCACCACTGGGACTGATGTTATCCAAGTCTGCTGCCACCATGAGTCTGTCTGCCAACCCTGGACCACCACCACTGGGACTGAAGTTATCCATGTCTGCTGCCACCATGAGTCTGTCTGCCCCTCATGGACTACCACCAGCACCGGGACTGATGTTATCCAAGTCTGCTGCCACCATGAGTCTGTCTGCCCTCCACAGACAACCAGTCTACCAGTGCACCACCACCACCAGCTTCTTAATATTTAAACCATAAAGTGAGTATGTGCACTCATGTTTGTTATGCTGCCTCACTTCCTTAAGTTGTCTGTTTTGTTTTCTGTAGCTTTTCAGAGCCGCAGTGGCAAAACACGTACAGTACACTTATTTTGTTTCTTTTACAGGAGAACAAAAACAGGCTGCATTGCTAATATTACTCATTGGGAAAGATGCTGTAGCTATACTGTACAGACAGAGAAGAAGCGATGTAATGTCCATGTGAAATCCATTGTGGTAAGTATGAAAATTTTATTTCATCTGTTTCATTTCTTTGTAAAGACTGCTGCAAATATTGCAAACAACAGGTTGTCTTAGTACTTGACAAGATGTGTCTCTGAAATGTAACTTAGTTAACAATAGGGATTGAGATTTGAGAACCAGGGAGGGAGACATAACAATGAAGTTGTAACTTTTAAGAAGTCATTCATTTCTTTTTTTAGGAAAATTTGTGATACTTTGTTTTTCTGTCAAAGTGGCCTGATCCAAAGAAGTTCATCAACATGATCAGGCACACCCTTCCCCGACCCGAGCTTGGGCACCCATGCAACATGCAGAAGTCGTTTCATTCCATGACCATGACCATCATTAAGAACCGAACTCCAAAAGGATGCTGATGAAATCTGTGAAGCAATAAAAAAATAAGAAACCATTACAGACAAAACTGAAAATATGATCCCCCCCCCAAAAAAAGAAATACTTACCTTCATGTGCTTGAGAGTTATCCATTTCCATGTAAGTGCAAAAAATTCTCATTGAGCACTGGACGGTGCACAGCAACAGTTCAGAGACAGAGTCTCCTGTGTGTGATGCAGAACAATAGCATGACTACATGTCCATGTCAAGTTCAACCCCTCTCATCATCACCTACAAAATACACAACCATGTATCTCTCTCTCTCTCTATATATATATATATATATATATATATATATATATATATATATCTACTCACCAAGGCTACTATTACTGTACATCCAAAGGGCACCTTTCAGTCCAGTTGAGATGATCACTTTTCACTTTTCTGCACACAAGGAGGATGCATTCTGGGCCTGCAGAAAAAATCTGGGGACTCTGTGCCACTTTTGTGCACATGACTGAGTGCGCCATAAATTCTGGGGGAATTTGTATGTGCTGAAACCGTCTCATTTCACTGTGTTACCACTTGTCAATTTTCTGGACACATGGAGGATGCATTCTGGGCCTGCAGAAAAAATCTGGGGACTCTGTGCCACTTTTGTGCGCATGACTGAGTGTGGCATAAATTCTGGGGGAATTTGTATGTGCTGAAACAGTCTCATTTCACTGTGTTACCACTTGTCAATTTTCTGGACACATGGAGGATGCATTCTGGACCTGCAGAAAAAATCTGGGGACTCTGTGCCACTTTTGTGCACATGACTGAGTGCGCCATAAATTCTGGGGGAATTTGTATCTGCTGAAACAGTCTCATTTCACTGTGTTATCACTTGTCAATTTTCTGGACACAAGACAGATGCCTTTTTCGGATGCAGAAAAATGAGGCACCAAAACAGTGCACGCACACAAAACACACAGACACTTAACAGAAGGAAGGGGCCCCAGAATACAAAGTGTAACGCATACTGAAGGCAACAAAAAAAGTGCATAATTACATACAAGAGTCAGGTATTGTGGAGGAATACATTTTATGGCACAGCAAGGAAGGTGGGGGGTCATGGTGTGAGGAAAAAAAACTAATGTGGAATCCTATGGTGATCCAGAAGAAGTTCCAGCATGGACATAATTTGAATCTGATGTCCCTCTATGTCATCCAGCCACTGCTCCACAGCACTCATCCTCTTGCTGTTCTCCTCAACAGCACTCCAGAGAACTGCCAAGTCAGACAGTGTTACACACACTTCGCTGGTGTCCACTCCTTCGACAGGCTGACCTGCTGGTGGTGGTCTTGGGGTGGGGGGGTGCTGGTGGAGCAACAGGTGCTTCTGTGGCCCTCCTCTTCTTAGGGATGCTGTACCCACTATGCACAGTGGCACCCTCTACCATGGAACGGCCCGCAGGTGCAGACATGGTCTGTTCTGTGGCAGCCTGCCACTCCAACTGGTGATGATTAAGCATATGGGTGCGCTGGCCCTCAGTCCCCAGGTGACTCCCCCAGGAGTCATGGCACACCTCCACAGCACATAGGCGACACTTAACCACACTGCTGTCCCCCCCAACACAGTCAAAAAACTGCCAAACAATGGAGGTGTGGGGAGGACCCAGCACAGGCAGGGAAGGGCCAGATGAACTGGCAATAGGCTGCTCACACTGCTCAACAGTACTGATGGGATCCACACCTGGGCCTGGGGGAACAGGTAGATCCTGCTCCAAAGGACCTTGTGCTGGACTTGGTGGTGGTGGTTGAACTGCCTCAGAGTCAGGAGGCAGTGCTGGTCCTGCTTCCAGAGGTTGGACACTCACAAGTTTAGAGCGGTCCAACACAGATGGGCACCTATGTCCCCCACACATGTGCATGGTACGATGATGCACACTACCATGCTCTGCCAGAGCTTCCCCCACCCCAGACATTCCCTCATCCTGCTCCATTTCACGACACAAGCACAGCACACACACAGTCACACACACACAAACAACTAAGTAGGTAAGAAAATTAAAATTTACAGAAAGAACAAATTAAGTAAAAAACAGTACAGAAAAGACGAAAAAAATGTGGCTTTTAAAAAAGCTGTTGGGTTAAGTATCAAATTTTAGCTCTCCTCCTCTGCAATCAAAACACTGCTCTCTCTAGTACACACTCCTCTCTCTCAGTCTGCACAGGAGAAAGTGAAACTGTCTGTGTGACTCACTTCGTTCCTGCCTGGCTAGAGAGCATGTGACTTACAGTACTGTAAGCCATGTGATGTGTGGGGGCTGCCAAGTCTGAAACACCAAGTGGATAACTTAGAATCATAATGAGGAACGCGAAGTCCATTGAAATCAATGACTTCACCTTATTTAGTGTTCTCATTATGCCAACGCGAAGTGGTAATGACAAGGCGAAGTGAGCACTTTGCATTGCCCACTCCGTGTAGCGGAGTGGCAACGTGAAATGCCCACTTCGCGTGCACTTCGCCAGCGAATTTTAAATTCGCTGCATCTCTAACTATGATAGTCAGTGGGGTAGGCAGTCACAGTTGGCAGTAAAAGATAGTACTGTATCTAATAAACTGTTCATAATGCCTGATAAGAGGTCACAGTCTTGGCTAGCTGAATGCCCTTTGTTTCTGTAACTATCTCACCCTGACTTATTTCTTTTCCAGGCCTGTCACACACTGCTGCTGCTGCTGCTGTTACTGCCAGGATCACTCTTCCTAATCACGCTATCACTGTTTCTTCAGGATGTGTTCATTATAACTGACCAGGTAAGAGATTTTTTTGAGACTTTTCTATTTTATACCCTTATATTTCTCTCTCTCTCTCTCAATGTCAGCCAGGGAATCAGGTAAGTATTGTAGTGGTATTGTTATTGTCATTCCTCAATATGTAGTTGAGTGTGTTTCATGGGTAGTACTAGCGAGTGAGTGGTTGTTTGGGGGGGTGATCACACACAAGGTGGTGGTTTGAGGAATTTTTAGGATAGTTGGTGAGTTATGCAGTCAGTCACAGTTGGCAGTCAAAGACAGTACTGTATCTAAGAAACTGTTCATAAAGCCTGATAACTAAGAGGTCACAGTCTTGGCTAGCAAAAGTGACTGTGTGGTGCCCCAGCAAACATGGCAAACAAGTGACCTAATCTTTTCTTAACCTTGACATACAGTTGGTCAATAACCTGAACCCAAAACAAGGATGACTACAGTAGTATGAAAAGAAAGATTTTTATATTTTTAAAACAAAAATAGAACAAGTTAAAACTTTTGAAAAACACAGAACACTATTTAAATAAGCCAGAAAAAGCCAAGGAAAGGTTAACTATTTACAAGAGGAATGATATGAACATTAACTAAAACTAACAGTAACAAGAAACAACAATAGCAACAGCAATGTAACAAGACAACAAATTTAAAGCATTTTAAAAGACAATGTAACCATACCAATAGTAATAGCCACACAATGTAATGGCGATGGCGGACTGCGGCACAAGGAGTTCCTCATCTATGAGCTTCAACAAGCCTCGGAAAAAATTTTACAAGTTTTTTAACACCACCCTCAATATTCAAGATGTGCGCCTCCAGTGCCTTTACCCTTTTCTAATGTCCCTGTCCCTCCTCCTGTTTTCCTCCTGCTGTGGTGGTGCTTGGGATGGATGTTGCTGACTGACATCAGATTCATGCACAGTACCACTACCTTGCACTGTCAAGCTGGCTCTTCAATTGCTCTCTGGCTGCTGTTGCTGGGACTCCCTCTCCACCAGCCTTTTGAGGTCCTTCACAATTTTCATGACATGGTTTTTTCACCTTGTGCTTTGACTGCGTGTTTGCGAATCCTCCTGAGCTTGTGTTTCAGACTGGGATGCACTCATGGTCTCCAGTGGTGCTGCAGGACAGAAATAAAGGATGGTGAGGGAGACTGGGTTCATTACAATATCCTGCCTACGGATATGAACATATGATAGTGCTGTGAATGACTGTTATAGATCAATGATAACACAGTCATATATTTTTTTAACAGTGGGACTTTGCACAGTCTCAGGTTCAGCCAGGGCCCAGGGAATGCAGTGTTGCACCCCTCCTACCAAACACCAGGTGTAGTGCTTCCTTTATTATCCACCCCTCTATTACCTGCCACCTTCTTTATCTGCCAGCTTGACCTCTTGCATCATTCTCTCTGTATGGAAATTCCCTTTGTTAGCTGCCACCCTCTCTATCCACCATCTGCAAGCACTTTCTGATGTACAGGTTATATCTTAATAATGTTATTCTCCCTCTATTATCCACCATGTCAGTGTCACAGATGCAGTTCATTATTAATCAGTCTTTCTTGTTATGTTTGAACATTCCTCACATTTCTCTCTATATAACCTTACTATCTTATTAACCCTTTCACTCCACAGGTCAGGTCCATGGTTTCTGCACTTATTATATATCTTACTGCCATTATCTGTATAATGCTTGCCATTATTTTTTGTTGTTTCTACCCATTGTATTTTTGTAGCACTGCTGTACTGTTCCTCTATTTGTACTATTGTACCCATGTTGCTGTTGTTCAACTGTTCTCCTTTTGTTGTACTCTCCCGGGTCATGCCTGAAAATAGTCATTTTATGGCTAGTGCACGTACCCGGTTAACAAAAACTAAATAAATAAATTATTGTCCTGATGTTGTTGATTTAAAAGTCTTTAATAACACATATTGTAAAGTGCACTTCTGAGGGCTATGTAACATTTGTGAATAGAGTTGAGGATTTAAATAATATAATTTACTAAGGGAATATTGAAGCTATCAATGGTGGAGAAAATGAAGATTTCATATTACAAGCAATGGTATAATCTAAAATTCTTTCGCTTGTCTGAGTCCTGGAGTAATGCAGCTAACCTTCTAATTGTCCACAGTCCAACTCAACTAATGCATCTTTCATTCTTCCCATTGAAGTTAAAAAAAGTCTGTAGTACTTTATTAAGCTGTAGTCCATGTACTAATCTACTTCATTGTTTCAGATGGCTAGGTACAATTAACAGCTTTTTAAGAGCTGTAATGACATGGCACCTAGCAGTGCAAGGTGGAAATCCCAAAAAAGAGTCAATGTAAGTCATTGTCACCCCATTGTTAGTGTTTCCAGCTAGTGTTCAAGCTGTGATCAGGGGTGGAATTTTCTTAAATCATTAGCCTCTAGTGTTCTCAGTTGGTGTCTCAGTGTGTGTTACTGTTAATGTGCCCCTGAACCAATAAACATTAACGTTACACAACCCAGATACTAACCACACATATGTTAGACCTCAGGGTCCTTGTACGGTCTCAGCTAGGGTATGTCCCCCCGCAAACCCCAGGTACTGCATCCCAAGGTCACAGCCACAGCCCAAGTGAACCACAAAACATTAACATTACACCACCCATATGTTGGAACACTATCTATGCACTCTGTACATGCTGAGCCATGCTGAGACAGCACTGCTGCCTGCTTCCTCATCACCCTCTCCTGCTACCACTGTGGTGCTGGACTCCTCAGCATGGTCAGGTACAGTAGGGACAGCACCTGTTCAAAATGAAGAGAGGGATACTGTATTTCACAGCAGTTGTGACAATTTTAATATGAATTACAGGCGGATTATCATTTGCAATACTGTATCAGAACTAATTAGGAATAAACATTATGCTTTGTCATAAACTGTATAGTGCCACAACTAAAACTTGTCAATTTAGTGTTTTCACAACTTAATATTAAGCTTGATTTGTCCTGCATTGACTCCATTACACTGTAACATTTCATAACTGCTGCTAGCTTATTGCCTGCTGTAAAACATATTTTATCAGTTTATCTGATCCTCTGACACTGACGCTGAAGCTATGTAAGGAGCTAACACCTCAAATGTGTTTATTCTGATAATTCAATTAATCAATAAATAATAAAGATATTTCTGTATATATATATATATATATATATATATATATATATATATATATATATATATATAATTTATTGCTAAAACTGCATTAATGCAAGAGTTAGGGTTTTTGTAGTGACAAAGAGAGGAAATTCGGCTTTAGGGTTTTCAACCAGAATCCAGTTCCCCCCAACACCACCCCCACCCCACCCCCCATCCCCACTGGCACACACACACACACACACACACACACACGACATATGTAGAAACATAGACACACACACACACACACACACAACACACAACTATGGGGCAGTACAAGGAATTACAACCAATCACAGACAGACCCGATCTCCGCAAAGACATAGACAGAGTACAAGCTGTTCAGAGGAGGGTAAACAAAATGATGCAGGGTGTGCAGCAGAAAAGATATGAGGAGAGACGAAAGCAGGTTAACATTTATACCCTTAAAGTATTGAAGGATTTCATCTTTCACAAAAACAGAAATACTACAACAAAGAAGCACAATAATGTACAACTTCTTCCAAGAAAAGTCACTTTATCAATTCCCAGTAAAACTAAACATACATATATATTTTTTAATGTTTGGTAACAGGTAGAGAGTATCTAGTGAGAAGTTACTGTTTTCAGTACTGATTTGGAAGAACTAGCAACTTAACCCCATTTGTCAGAGTCACAGAGTATGCAGGTGGAGGTTGTGAGAATCAAACTCAGGTCTTGTCTGCTAGATGTACCAAGCCCATCCAGACATAATTACAGTAACCAGTGTCAGTGGCTCAGTAGGTAGAACCCTCATCCCTGAGGCCAGGAGATCAGAGGGCTGTGGGTTCAGCACTCACATCTGGCACTTGAGTTAATATCCCAGTACTGACACTGTAGTGCAATATGAGAGAGGTGCTGCACTTCTGAGGTGCCATCTTTTGGATGAGATGTTAAACCGAGGTCTCATCTGCCTGGATTGGTGGCAGTTCAGGTGGATGTTAAAGATCCCATGGCACTTATCAAAAAGAGTAGGGGAATTTCCCTGGTGTACTGGCCAAATTTCCCTCATTCACTAAAAATACCACCAACTGCTTAATCTGGTTCAAGGTCAGTTGGCATTCATCTGTATCCCCCTCCCCCGGGTCATGCCTGAAAATAGGCAGGACTTGTCTAGTGCACTTACCTGGTCAACAAAAAAAAAAAAACTAAACTAACTAAAAATGAACCATTACTCTATACAGGCACCTAGGTTGTCATGGGCAGGCATATATCACAATGCACTTGACACTCCCTAAGTCTAGTAAGAATACCTGTTCACATAAAAACTGATAACCCATTCTGTTCAGACCTGATATGGCTGTAGATAGAGCCTAGGATAATCAACAGTGTATGAAAGAATATAGAGAGTATTCATACAGTGCAGTGACATATAACATATACTGCAAAAATTACAGAACTGTGCATCCATGATAGAAGTATACATAAAAAATAGCATTTTCACACCAGACAATGACTTGTTGTACAGCTACACTGTCCATTTCTATATGTCATCAATAAGCTACAGATTCTAGTTAATCAACAGGTTACTTCCTCCAATATCCCACTAGAATAGATTTTTTTTCTCTTTAATGCATTACACAATTGTGCAACTGTTTCTTACTTCACAACCTCATCAGGAAGGCCGTTCTATACAACCAGAGCCCTCTATGTGAAAACTTCTGTTTAGCATTACCTGTGAACCATCCCCGGTCTATCTTTAAAAGTTCGCCCTTTGTTCTTACAGGTCTTTTTTGTGAAACATGGAATATTTTCTTTAGTTTATTAATTTCCTTGATGTAGATGAAAGTTTTAACTATGTACCCCCTGTCCTACTTTTATTAAGGGTGTTAATGTTCAGTTGCTTTTGTCTCTCCTCGTACCTTTTCTGCTGCACACCCTGCACCATTTTGTTTACCCTCCTCTGAACAGCTTGTACTCTGTGTATGTCTTTGTGGAGATCGGGTCTGTCTGTGATTGGTTTTATTTCCTTGTACTGCCCCCATAGTTGTGTGTTGTGAGTATATGTCTGTGTTTCTGCCTTTGTGTGTGTGTGCCCGTGGAGATGGTGTGGGGGTTGGTGTGGTGTTGTGAGGGAGCCGGAGTTAGGGTTGAAATCCCTATCACCGAATATCCTAGCTGTTGTCGCTACAAAAAACTGTAACTCTTGCATTAACACAGTTTTTTGCAATAAATTTCCTGACTTTTTGAGAAATAAGAACAAATGTTATTTCTCTCACTATACCTTTAAAAAGAGAATGTAAGCTGAACTTAATACTTTTTATAAACATTACCTTACCCAGCTTCAGAGGTCATCTCTGCATAGTAGTATTGCATAATACAATTCTAGTCACACACATTGACATCTATTTCTACATGTCTTCACATAATTTCTGCAGCATTACCCTCTGCTACCCACACTATTAAAATGCAAGAAGCAGAAGATATGTCTCAATAAATCACAGAAATAGGTAGCAGTGTGTGTGACTCCTACTGCAATACTAAAATAATTACCCAAAATAAATTACTATCATTAACACAATATTACTTTAATATCAACTACTTACTTCCTATGACAGTCATGTTTACTATACTGTCAGGTATGCTATAACCTGAAGCCTCTCTAGCCAGTAACTCTACTATACATATATATATATATATATATATATATATATATATATATATATATATATACATATATATATATATAATAACACAAACACATTTTTGAAAATATATAAATGCTTATGTAAAATTTGTATAAAAAATAAAACTTATTCACAAACAATTTAGAATACTCAAATACAAAAATAAATAAATGTTTCAGTCCCACAAGAGGAAGGGAAAATACATAAATAATACATGAAATTAAACTTTAAGCAAATAAAATAAAGGTGTTCCTGCACACTTAATAAATAAATTGTGGGTGGGGATGTATAAATAAAGAAATGTAAACTATATATATATATATATATATATATATATATATATATATTATGACAGTTGGCCAGGAGTGACAGAGAGGCACTGGCCGTTCAGACTGTGGGGACTTGGGGAGATGACGGTGATGAGGAAGTGGAAGGCTGCTCCGGAGTAGATGCGGCTAGGTGCCCATCTTCTTCAGTTGTTGTTGGTGGTGTTGTTTGAGGGGCACCTTTGAGAGACTCTAGCTGAGGTGCTTCAGAGGGCTGGTCATCCTCTAGGTGCTGCAGATCCTGGTGCAGAAACTGGTGGATTGCTTCTGTGGCCTCCAGCTGATTCTCAGCCAGCCACACCATGAGACCTTAAGTGGACTTGAGTGAAGCAACAGAGGCCTTCTCCAAATCCCTCAGTGACTCGATAGCTTTGGTGAGACCCCTGTTGCTCTGCTCGAGCTCACAGGTGGCAACTAAGGCTACATGCCCTACACGACTGTGACACTGCAGCAAATCTATGATTTCAGACCCTTGTGCAATAATTTCACCTGTCTGCCCCACTAAGTAATTAAGTTTTGCTGCAGTGTCATGGGCATGTTCAGCAGCAGCACTGTTACCACTGTGCACAGTCTCGAGCAGCTGGCTGAGGGTGCTGCTGATGGTCTCCAGAATGGCAAGTTGATATGTGGAGACAAAATAAAAAGAAAGAATACATATGTCAATACATGAAGCTCTTCTGCAGTTTTCTGAAAATGGACTACACAAAGATCTATGTTTGCAATATATATAATAGCTCAGACATATTCACATCTATATAACATAAAAAAAAAGCTGTGTTGACTTAAGAAAACCATTATCTATGTTCGTTGTACACACAGCTAACCTCACCATTTCATATACTATGATGTCACATGTATTCTATCTGAATTAGATTCACATAACCACACAATACATGACTATTAATGCTGTTCCTTGAAGCATTTGACAAATGACTATACACAGTTATGTGCAAAAGTTGTACAATAATGAAACATCATGTGCCATACATACTTCCACTTGTGCCACTCTACTTTACAATGCTGTCTTCTACATCAATATCTATGAACTGTAGTACTATTGTCACTATGGAATGTACAATGACACACAGCACATACAGAGTCAGTAATATAAATTCATGCTCACTTGTTTAACAAACCCAAAATTTGAGCATTGACAACTTAAAATACCGCAACACCCCCCCATAACACAGCTGTACAGATATAGTGTATCTCAGCCACACAATACTGCACTCTTACTCTCTATGCCTGTTTCATATCTTTTGACACCATTTCAGTGTGCATCTGAAATGGTATGATGTTACTGACATGTTGTAGCTGAATAGGAGAACTAGTACAGACATGCCATATATCAGAAAGACCATACTGTAGTACTGTATGATGTTTTACCACCTCATTAGTGTTCTTAATTTCATACAGCACAGTTCAAAAAGTCAAACTATAACAGTATTAAGTAACACATATTGCAGATAAAGATACAATAACTTTACCTCGGCAGTAAATTTAAGATCAATAAAGATGAATATTAAAACAATTGTATACTCCCTGGTTCTGCATTCTTGCCCATCCACTATTCCCTATATGCTTGGACTTCTTGAAGACAAATGTATAGAACGAGATATGAAATTGATAAAAGCCACACAGGTCAACAGGAGGCAGGCAACAGAAATGATTTACCATTTCAACATATACTGCACTCTTTATTGCATACTTTGTAAGATCACATTCAACATCTCATTTAGCATTGTCCATCTAAGAATAGAGATCAATGCAGTACATATACAACCTAAATAATATCATAATTGTGCATTTTTTAATGTACAGTCGTAACAGAAAAAAATCTTAATATCTGATGCATAACATTCACTATGTTGATTTAACTTTTAACACTTCTTCCACACACTACTATCTTATCTTATACTACTATGTAACTGTTTAATAACTGTGTGATCTATACTGCATGTCTGTGTGTGGCTGCTACTATCTTAACTAAACTGCAAGCAGACTAAATCATTGCACACAATCCGGGAGCCATATTGTATGAGTCTATGCAAGACAGATCTGCTATTGGCTGCATTATCGTCAGTGTTGAACACAAAAAGATTTAGGAGACCACAACAAGAAGGACCAGTTCACAGGAAAGGACAAAGAGAAGGACCATAACTACAAGAAGGATACGCAAAAGGGAGCTTGGGGTTTAGGCCAGGGCATCATGACAATCAATAATGAGCTGAACAGAGTTGGGAAGGTAGGGACAATGACTCAAGCAACTTTCACAGATTGGGGACAAGTAACAGTCATGACCAGTGAGTGGGTGGGGGACTGAGGCACAGAAGGATACTTGTGAAGAGTAGAAACAAGCAATTTGATGGCACAGGGGTGGAGCATCAAGGAACAAGTTGCAATGAGGAGCCAGCACAAAGGATGAGGGACATAGAACAGTATGAACTGCAGCAAAAACAGTGGTCATGGTGTTCCTGTTATGTGATTCTATGCTTAGAAGTATCAAATGTGATAACAAGGGGAAACCTGTCCAACCAGATAAAAAAAATCCCTGTACTAATGTTACATGGCGCCAAACTTGAGCTATATTAGCTGGCATCGGATTAGCGGGGGTCCCATAGACATACTGGTCCACCTGGGCACAAATTGCACTGATGTAAAATATGAAGTTAGGGATACAAGCAAGGTTCAGAGACCTTGCCAGGATCTCTGAAAACATACGATGCTCAATTCCCTTATCAGAAATACTGTAAGTGCCAAGGGCTAGTGGGGAACAGAAAAGTAAGATTTTGCACAAGTGTGTTGGACTTCAGTAGACCAGTGGACATCTCTTTGAACAGTTCAGCAAGGTGTTAACTGTGTTCCTCACAGGGGTGTATTGGGTAAGCTGTGAAAAATGGGGGTGGTGAACCAGATGATTAGATGGATAGGCAATTGACTTCAAGATTGGACTCTAGGGTTGTAGTTGGCAGGATACGTTGATCTCCAAGGGGGCTCATTTGTGGGCTCCCACAGAGATTAGTCCATGCACTCCTGTTTTTCAACTCCTATGTCTCTGACATAAGCACAGGTATCAGGGGTGAGATGAGTCTCTTTCTAGATGACTGAAAGCTGGAAGCAGTGGTGCATGGGGAGCAAGTGAGGGTGGTCCTACAGGTGGAACCAGGAAGCTTTGGAAAGATGGTCTAGAAAGTGAAAGCTGAGGTTCAATGCAGGCAAATGGAAGGTACTGTGCCTGGGGTCAGAAACCTAGGCCAAGAACAGAGGAGAAATGATACAAGTCTAAATGGCTGAGAGTTCCCTGGGAGTGCTGGTAGATGTAAAGATGAACAACTCAGACACTTGTAGGACAGCATCTGCCAAGGGCAACAGGATAGTGGGATGCATCACTACAGGAATCACCTCCAGAATAAGGGAAGTTATACTCTCTTTGTATAAGTGCATGATAAGGCCACAGCTCAAGTACTGCATGAAGTTTTGGATGCAACACCAAAAGAGGGACATTGAACTCCTAGAGAACATCCAGAGGAGCTCAACCAAAAACAATTCAGCCTTGGGTGACACAATCTGTGGGTAGAGGACTGAACAGTTAAATATGTACACATTGAAAGACATAAGAGACCAGGGAGACATGATAAAGGTCTTCAGGTACATGAATGGGGTAAATAGGGGAACAAGCACTCATGGTGCTTCAAAGGAATGAGGGGCGGCAACTAGAACAAATGGTTGGGACCTGGACATGAACAGGGAGTTTGAGGGGGAAAAGGAGGTCACGCTACTTCACTGAGATGCTAAAAGAGCCATGCAATGCACTGCACAGCTGCCTGGTGGAAGCAGACACAGTGGAGAAGCTCAAAATGGGCTGGGACAGTAACAGTAGAAAGTTACTGAAAACAAAGTCCAGTGTAGTGGAAATATCTGGAAGTCGAAAGGGAGAAGCCAGAAAGGGTGAGGTGGCCAGCAAGCTCATATCCCAGGCTGGTGACTTGATCAAACAAGCACACATGAAACACCGTTACGCCTATCCTGGTGTCATGTATCTATGTTAATTAAAGATCCCATGGCACTTCTTGAAAAGAGTAGGGGAATTTCCCCGGTGTCCTGACCAAATTTCCCTCATTCACTAAAAATACCACCAATAGCTTAATCTGGTTCAAGGTCAGTGGGCATTCATCTGTATCCCCCTTCCCCGGGTCGTGCCTGAAAATAGGCAGAATTTGTCTAGTGCACTTACCCGGTCAATAAAAACTAAATACATAAATAAATAACAAAAAGTCCTTATGATCTACAGCTGGAGGCCCACTTGGACCTGCAGCTGTGGAAGGATGACCTGCTGCTGGAGATTTTGCCATTTCCTCCACAGAGGGTTCAATCTCCACAATCTCAACACTCTCTGTGGAGTCTTCCCCTCCAGCAACACCCTCTGCAGATGGTTCAACCTCTGTAAAAACATAGTAAAAGAAAACAATTCACTCATCTGTAAATATTAGTATCAGTATATCTAAAAAATATATATATATATATATGTATTACAGGCAAAAATCTCTATTTAGTGCATCAGTTAGGGTTGTTCCACAGTGACAAAAGTGAAATTCAGTGTTAGGGTTGGCTCCTTGGACCCCAAGCTACCCCTACACGGCATTGGGGTGGGTGTTGGGGTCATCGGTCATAACTCTCACCCCATTCTCCTATACTCTCTTCTTTACACATGTGATGGGGTGAGTGTTAGGGCCAATGACTCCAAAGCACACCCCGATGCCAGTTGGGGTGTGGGCTGGGGGTCCAAGGGGGGGTTTGAACCCTAATACCAAATTTCCTCACTTTTGACACTGCGGAACAATCCTAACTGATGCATTAAATTGAGATTTTTGCCTCTAATTTCCCTTCTTTTTGTGAATGATGCTGGCACCTAGTGAAAGTAATGCAGCAGGGGGAGCGCCCCTGCCACATGATGTCTTGTGACATAGTAACAGGAACAGCAACACAAACAGAAGTGCCAACAGTGACTCACATGGTAATGGAAACGTAAATGGTACAGGAAACGTTAATAGAAACTCAAGTGCAAAGTGACACCAAAATGAACAGTGATGCAAATGGACATTGAAGCACGTATGAAAACACAACTAGTAATGCGAGCAGTGTTGGCAGTGGTATTTTAAATGGAAATGTTAAGTGTCAAAGCAAAAAGAAGGTGAAAGGGAACAGAAATGGAAAAGCAAATGCGAGCACACACGTAAACGCAAACCCTAACGTGCACAGCCACGGTACCACAATAGTAAATGCAAATGGAAAAGTTAACGTGAAGAATAATGCCAAAGGAAACAGAAATGGAATTGGGAACGGAGGCGCGTATGGAAACGCAAACCATAAGGTGCATGGTCACGGAACCGCAATTGTTAACACAAATAGTAACAGTAACAACAACAATAATGCCAAAAGAAAGAGAAATGCAAGCGAGTACAGAAACGCAAACCATTATGCGCACGGTCATGGTACCACAATTTTAAATGCAAATGGTAACAGTAACAGCAAAAATAACACCAAAGGAAACAGAAATGAAACAGAAATGCAAGCGCGTATGAAAACACAAACCATAATGCACATGGATGGTACCACAATTGCAAATAAAACTGGTAATGGTAACAGCAACAATAATGCCAAATGACAGAGAAACGCAAACGCAAACGAAAATGCAAACCATAACGCACATGGTGGCGTTGATGGTAATTGTGCCACAAACGGTAACGGATACGCAACTGGAAACGCTAACCAGTACAGTAATGAAAGGGCACACCCTACTTTTTCCCAAAAAATGCATTGGAAAACACAGTGAAAACAAAGAATGTATACATAACAATGGGCCTCGGAGCAGAAAATGAGGACTTGGAATTTTAAATTGCTTATATCTCAGGAACTGTAAGATGTAGAAAAAATTTAAATTTCATATGAATTATGACTTTCCTAGCTAGTTTTGTGCTTAGCCCCCCATAAGAATTTTTGTGACAAAAAGTCCGTATTTCGCACTGTTTCCAAGATACGGGCCCCGAAAGGCGTGACGGGCGCCATAATGTTATCCAATTGGAAAAAGCTTTAACTTCAGAGTGCCGTCACTGTGCTGCCCTGTAATATTTTTTCACCAAACCACAAAAAAGAAACATCAGTGGGATGTTGGCCTTCTTCCCTCCAAATTTCAGCCCAAAAGACCACACTGTTATTTTGCAACAGGGCGGCAAAGGATTCCTGTAATGCGTCAGATGCTGTAATGTTATCCTATGGGAAAAAGTGTCAACTTTGGAGTGCTGTAACTTTGCCACCCTGTAATATTTCTTCACCAAAATACTGGAAGGCACATCTGTGAGATGTTGGCTGTGTTTCCTCTAAATTTCAGCCCAAAAGACAGAACCGTTCTTTTGCAGCAGGGTGGCAAATAATTGCTGTCATTTTGCCATAGCCTGAAAAGGAGTGTCTCAATTTGTGAAAGCTTTTGCAAAAATTTGCGACACTTTCATGAGTGCGACACTACTTTGCAAAAGTACTTTTTCTAGAAACTTGAAAAATGTATTTCTAGGGTGTTTAACCTCAAAAAAAAAGACATGTCTAGCATCCTCAGGGTCCGACTAGGTAAACACAAAAATAATTGTGTTGCTAGATTGTCCCAATATTAAATGCCAAGCATTTTTCTGATCACCAACTGAAAACAAAATGGTGGATTTGCGAATGTAACAGGGCCATTTGTGAAACTAAATACTGCATTTGCGAAAGTGTTGAACTTTTTGTTAACTTTTCCCATTGACTTATAATGGGAAATAACTTTTGAACCATTCAATATTTTTTCACGAAATCTTCAAAAGGCACATCAGAGACCCTGGCTGCATGTTCCCTGAAGTTTTTGGACCAGTCGCACAAACCATGTGACCTGTAGGCGAGAGCAAAGAAATCACAAAAAAGCATAATTGTTAATTGGTTGTTGCTTAATAACTCCACAGCTGTATCTCCGACTGATGCATAACTTGGCAGATCCCAAGATCTACCATGCCCAATTTTGTATACCAAATTTCAGGCAAATCCATTGAATGGTGGCAAAGTTATTAAGGTGCAAATTTGACCCTTTAACCTTAAAAGTGCTAATCAGCCTTAACTATCGTAGCACTTCCGTGCTATATATATATATATATATATATATATATATATATATATATATATATATATATATATACATATTACCAAAATACTATGTAGTATATCAGTACAGTACCTAGAATTATTACCAGCTATAAACAATCATGTGTGTTCAATTTATATTTTGCCACACCCTCTTACTTACAAAAAAAATATCTCAACACATTACTACTAATTGTACTACTAAGACATACATAATAAGTTCTTCGGAAAATACTTTTCCCCTGAAAAAAATTCTCATGCTAGATACTATAGTATAAAAACTCTTCTCATTTGAAATTCCACAATCTAAGGATACTATTTCTATTCACTTTATACAAAGCACATATGTGAATAAATTACCTCAACAGAGAGCTACACACAGTATTCTAATACCATATGACAGATATACTATATAGTTACTTAGAATACATTCATCAATACATTATTCAAGCTCACCAGCAGAGTCGAGCACCAGCAGCTGCTCGATTTTAGCCCCTTGAGCCGCACCTTCTGGGAGTGGTTGCAGCTGGACATGGTGGGAGGATGCAGGTTCTGTTGGTGTTGATGCTAAGTGAAGGGAAAAAAATGAATACTATCTTTAGCTATTTGAACAATGATCAATATCACTATATTTTTTATTGCGTTGATTTGCACAATCACCTTTTACACTTCTTTTTTGCTAAGCTCTCTATCAAGTAATTTGCCAACTCAAGATCACATGCAGACCCCAAACATACAGTCTATCTATAGAGTAGCAGTTTCTAACTGAACTACAAGACATCTACCATACAATGAATTGTCAATACAAAGTACTGTACTGATCTTCTACAATCGCAAAGCTATTTTTACTCTTCTGTCTTGCCCTGTGCTAATGTTCATTACATACTAACATTTAGCCTAAGTTTCCTGAGCTGTGACACCATGTTAATACTTCATTTTAATAAAAAAAACCTTCCTAGTCATGCCCTGACAAATAGTAGATGCAGCATATAGCCCTGTATATTAAAATAAGAACATTTACAAAGAAATATCATAGGTGTGATGACAATCACCAAATTCTGGTTTCCTGGCATCCTCCCACATAGAACATACTATGCTATACCACTCCCGGATACTCCTCTGCTTATCAACCGCCGCTGCTATAGATTTAAAAAAGGTCAGGTGGGTGATCTTCCACTTCCTGCGACACTCGTCAGGAGATTTTGTCATCTCCTGTCTCCCCAAGGCACGACTAACCTAAACAAAAAAGAAAAGAATAGAAAAGTATGCAGAGTTATTTTCCCAAAACAAAATATCAATAACTTAATAAAGATCACAACCTCACCACTAATTCACAAAGTCTAACAATATGCTGTCATATGCACAGATAATTAAATATGAAACCGATAATATACGACAGCTTCCTTGCAGTGCTATAACAACAGACACCTGGGAGAAGGGAGTAAGATTGTACAGAAGGTCAAACATTAACTCCATCCAATGACCCAGTGTAACTATTTTTCCAGAACAACAGACACCCATTAATCCATTTTCTTACACAAGACAACACAATCTAGGTAAATATATAAAAAAAGCATTTAAAAAAAATATGTATATCAATATCAAAATAAATGTTATTTTTCTTAATTAACAGGAGATCCCCATATATACATCTACATCTGTTCACAGTACTAATGCTAAATGTGTGTCATCAGACTTAAATAACACCATGATCTATATATCACACTGTACCAGACAGAAGAGTAAGCCTAAGCACACCATAACTTGGTAACGCCATGTTGTGGCTTGGGTGATATTCAACAGCAGAACAGCATGGCTCAGTACCACTTAATATGCAATCATGACAGCTCACATTGCACATGCTGCACTGGTATCACACCACTGCAAGTGTCAAAAGAGTAACAGGGGCATGCACCAGAACAACTACAGTTACAATAGTCACAAGAACTGCGACATTCAGCGATGGACATCGACATGACACCATAATACAAGCAAACAAAAATACTACCATTTGCATGTCATTATGGCCACATTAACATACAGGTGTACCAATCCCTGGTGACTTACAGCTCATCCCCTGCCACACTTCAGCCGTTAGGAACTAACATCCCTGCATGTCAGCAGCGAACCACCCAAGTACCCGACTACACATATATGCATAATACTAAATAAGAAATAATATAATTCCTATATCGGCACTCTCTCATACAGTACAGCTTGCACACCTATTGCCTCATGCTGCGCACCAATGAGCACACACCTGTAGAATATGCTGTGATTCAGAAGTCAACCAGACAGTTTGCAGGCACAGAGTTGCTGCCTGCTGCTGACCAGCTGGTAACAGGCTGGTGGGTCTCAATGGCTAGGTGCAGAGAGAAGGGTACAACTAGCTGACCAGAATGTTTTGTTTAACAATCAGCATGATCAGACATGGCAGGAACTCTACTACACCACCAAGGATATATTTATTATTTCAAGTATGCAGTACACCAAGATTAGGCTACGCATGGTATACTGGACCACCAAAGATAAATTTATTGTATTAATATTATACATTACCCAAAATTATTATTGATCAGATTTATAGGCACAGAAAAAAAATACAGAACTGTTAATCAAATAAAAGACCGACCTTGCCCCATATGTGTGTCAGACTGAGGTTAGTAGCACACATGACAATACATGGATTGGCATGCTCCCTCACAGCCTGAACCAGTGCCAGCACCTCTCTGTCACTCCACGATTTCGGCATTCTCTATCTGCAACAAAAAAAAGACAGAAAGACATATCAGAAAAAATAATTAGATATATTAATAGTGCTATATCTCACACTTCCTTATGTTTCTTAACACTCAAAACAAGACATGCATAATAAAAAACACTCTAAAATTACAATCATTCTATATTGTAAACACATAAATTCACCCCTTTCACTAATATTAACAAAACAGTATATTGATAAAATGTTACAGCTCAATTCTCAGCTGATGCAGTATCTCCTTTGAAATCATGTAACCTGTATTATTCATATACTGACTAGATACTGTCATACAGCAGACCAAACACTTGCATGACATGTAGGTAGACTGAGGGTACTTCCACTATTCAGTATACAACAAAAAGAGCCCTATGAGCTAGTATTAGTACCCGACAGGCTGCACAATATTACAGAACGCCACACCACCCAGGGGTGTAATAGCACCTGACTGATCACCCAATAGGGTATTATTACAGTTTCGAAATGGTCACTGTCTGACATGTATGAAAAACATATATGTTTGTAAGTTACCATACTGAAATTCTTCATTTAGTTATATGTTTAAGAAGTAACCCCTCCACCTTTTTTTTTGTTGTCTTCTATACACCAGGTTTACACTCACAACCCCCCCCCCCCGGGTGCCAAAGACATAGAGAGAATATTTACATTTATTTAATTTTTTTTTGTAGACAGGCAACAGCAGACGGTCACCAACATAAAACTTCTTCATAATTACATTAACTCACATTCCCTCCCCACCAGCAGAAAGAGACAGAAGCAGTAGTGTAATTCAGGTGTATTTTTATCACTGTTTTTCACATTTGTTTCTTTGCATCGATTGGACAGGCACTAGTGAGGAACCGACAAACTAGCTGACACTTAAAAACATGTTAATACAGTATGAAAGTTTGCTAATGAACAACCAAAGGTGAAAGTCACAGGAGTCACAAAAAAGGAAATCCTCCACCACAAACAGCAACTAACCAAAGTTAAAAGTAAGAAACATAAATTTCTGCATCTACACACTAGCATGACACTTTGACTAAAGTTGCACATTACATACTAAAGATCTTGGAGGACTCAATGACTCACAGACAAGAAATGGTGCCATGTCAGTACAGCAACTCAGGGTGCCCAAGTCTAATGTTACCTAATTGTTCATCTTGAATTCACAGTTCTTTCAATGTGGTCATCTATCATACAGTAGATTGATGTCCCCCCAACTATAAGACAATGACAGACCTGCTAATGTCTACATCATTTTCTAAGAGTTCAATAAGGAAACAGTGGAAAACACAATGGTCCCTCAAAAAATAAAAAAACATGCTACTATACTAGAGCATTATTCACTTTAGCACCACAGTAGTAACCTGCTGAACACAGACCTGATACAAAAAAGAACAATACTTACCGAACAGTAGCGTAAAGTCTGAAAATGTAGAATCTGTATATGTATCTGTTGGAAAAAAAATATAGAGAATATGTTATATAACTGTCATACAATATACACATTTTTTACAACAAAAGACAATCATGGGCATATGTAGTAAATAGAATACAGCCAATATCCCTGGTAGCCCAGTTCCAGCCCAATCGCAGGCATATGTGCTAAATAAGACATGTTCTATATCCCTAGTGGTCCAGTGGACTGTTTCCAGCCTGATTATGGTCATAACAATACTAAATAATATTTAACATTAACCCTGGTGGTCTAGCAGCAACCCTCCCACCCACCCACCCACTGAGCCATGCCCCCAGCTCCCACAGTCAGTGGTGGGTGGAGCAACCCACCCACAAGCTGCCCAATCACCCGCCAACTGACTGTATACAGTACAGCTCTATACCCATTGGGCCACAGTGTGGCCCAATGGCCATCCAGTCTGTACTGTGCTATGCAGCCCAGATATGTGACATATCTGCACTATGTAGTACAGTATGGTCTGCATGCCTTTTGGCTCACACTGTGGACCAATGGGTATACAGCTGTACTGTACGCAGTCAGTAAGCAGATGGCCAAGTGGCATGTGGGCTGGGTACTGCCGACTGCCTCTGACAGGAGGTGTACAGCAGGGTGGCAGGCCTGAGTTGACAGGTGGAAAGGGCGTTACTGCTGGACCACCATGGTAAAATTAAAGTGTTATTTAGTGTACGTATCCTTCGATTGCCCTGGAAGTAGTCCACTGGACCACCAGGGATATTCCACGTGTTTTATCATATACATATGCCCACGATTGGGCTGGAAATGGCTGACTAGACCACCACGGATATTGTACATGTGTATTATTTTACATATGCCCACAACTGGGCATTGGAACACTTTTACACAGTGTGGGGTGGACATCGGACCCCGACAGCTGCAGCCTGGTAGGGCACAAGGTGTAAGTCACCGGGGATCAGCACACCTGCATCAAAATGAGCCCATATTTACATGTGACTAGCACCACTTTGTGTCTTGCTTGTATTATGCCCCATTTACATAGCCACCTCTGAATATGAAAGTTCTTGTGCATAATTAGTGGTGCCACATCCCCCTGCTCCTCTCTTGCCACTTGTGTTGGCACAGTGCCACTGTGCCATGCACAATGGTGCATGCCACGTTGCCATATTCAATGGTATTGACCCATGGTATAGCACTGTTGAATATCGCCCAGTTAACACCATGGTGCATCACAGTTGTGCTGCACCCAGCCTGTGCACCTGCACAGCATATTTCAGAATATCCCACCCTAACAGTTCACACACCCCACATAACATGAAGAAATAATACAAAAAAAAATTTGTACAGCAGCACCCATCCAAAATGACACATAGCCTCCCTAAAAACACATATTACATCCCAAGTAAAAATGAACAACCCAATCAATTGATAACAGTTATTATACAACCTCTGTACTGAGAACACCACAGAATCTATATTTACCACAATCTCACAGTCTAACATACACACAACAATGTGGAAAATGAAAGGTTTTCTATTTTTTGACCAATCATATTAGCTCTAAAAAGAGCCGTTGTTGTCATGGTATATGCTATGTGCTTGACAAGTACATTTGTACAGGTACACAATCACAGAACTGTAAGGATACCATGATGAAGATCTCCAACAAAAATGGTATTACCAGTGCTAGAGAGATGAACACCATCTATTAGATATAGCCAATATTTGTCATAAGTAATTTGGGGGTGACAAATGGTATGCACTGCCATAACATGGAGAAATCTAGATATTTGTATGTTCACCTTCCTGTATGATCTTTCAAGTGCAGGACAGTAATCCTCACCTTTCCAGACTATGAGCTGTGTAATATCTGAATACATAGACATAAAGACATAGAATTTGATGGCAGATAAGGACCGCTTGGCCCACCTAGTCTGCCCATTTTCCTACCTAACAGATAAGCTGCAGATCCTAGTTAACCAACAGCTTACTTTCTCTTACCCACCACCAGGACTGCCTTATGCCTGTCCCATGCATTCTTGAAGTCCTCCACTGTTCTTGACTCCATGACCTCCTCGGGGAGGCTGTTCCATGCATCCACAACCCTCTCAGTGAAAAAATACTTCCTCACATTACCCCTGAGCTGTCCCCCCTCTATCTTCAAATTGTGCCCCCTTGTTCTTGCACATCTCTTTTTCTGGAAGATGCTACCCTCTTGGACTTTGTTAATTCCTTGAGGTACTTGAAAGTTTCTATCATGTCCCCTCTCTCCCTTCTTTCCTCAAGAGTATACATATTAAGCTCCTTTAGCCTTTCTTCGTATGTCTTCTGGTGCAGACCCTGCACCATTTTGGTTGCCCTCCTCTGGACAGCCTCCACTCTGTCTATGTCTTTGTGGAAATGGGGTCTCCAGAACTGAACACAGTACTCTAGATGGGGTCTCACCAACTGTCTGTACAGAATACAGGATTTTACACTATGATAACATACTGATAAGATGCTGCAAGTCAGACTGTGCAGCTTCTATTAAGTCAATTGCCCTTTTGTTACCCAAATCATTGCCTCTGAGATGTATGATAAGTATGTCTTGTTCTGGGTGTGTCTCCAATAAATGGTACATAGTAGGCATGAGCTGCTCCCACCTCATGCCACCCTTCCCAAACCAAGACACTGAGCATCCAGGTAGGTGTAAGTCATTACCAAAATGACTACCTCTGCTGAACACTGCTGCCCTTCTCACCAAACTTGATCCCACTATCCATACAGTCACTGTAGATTTTTCTGCCATGCTGAGTGACAAATCTTAATAACTCAGATGTAAAAATATCACAATTGTGTCTGTTTGACTACCAAGTACTACCAAGACTAAGCAGCATAAAGACCACTGTTCTATTGCATCATCCAGATAAATACAGACAAAACAATTGCAAATAATAACCTGTTCACAGATTGGCTAATTCAGCCTAGAAGATCTAGCTATGTATATAAACCATCTTTCTATTGGCAAAATGTTTATTAAACATTTTCGTTTTGGGGAGAATACTGTCATCTGATTGGCACACTTCATGACTTGCCAACAACACCAATTTGATTGGTCTAACTTACTAGCCATAATGCTCTGTCAAACTAAATTCCCTCTCTTACTCAGCCAGCTGCTTGAGTGGTGAATGGAACCATTTTTTAGTACATGAGAGAGATTATGTACAACAGTAACCAATAGTACTATACTAATTAGACTGCACCGGTCTCACAACCATAGTTTAATTTAACCAAAAACTATTACCAGTGAGAATTACTGTTATTATATTTGTAAACTTAAATATATAAATTTGTGTCTCTGTATTGCAAGTACAAATGCAATACCTAGTTAACCTAGATAACACAGAATATCATTCTAAGTCAGGATTCCACAACAGGCAAAACACACACATATGTAGCCAGAAAGTCCCAGTGTTATCAGATCACTAACTAATTGTCACAAACCAAAGTACTACTAAAGAACACTAAATTTGCTTTACGCACTAACTGGTAACTTATAAGATGCACCAGACTGAGACAGAGAAAATGTACTGGGAAATACTAAATAATAAACACTATTCTCAGCCACAAGGAAAGATCCCTAGGACAGTAACTAACTTAAAAAAAATAACTAGACAGCAGCTTTATTCACTATATTTTAATATGGATATTACATAATGCAAACTTCCAATAAATCCCAATAATTTTTTTTTTTCCCCCCTTGGACAATTGTAATTCTCAACAATCTATTTTCATGGCTTTTCCAAAACCAATCCATCAGTAAAACACATATATAAAAACTTAAATGTATTGCCAAACTGTATCACACTTTTCCAGACCATGATACAATCAGAATCTAACAGCGGCTCTAAACCCCATTAACAACCCAATTAAAATAAACACTGCCTGCCAAGATCAATGAAAAAAAAACATATACAGCCCTTCCTAACTTGCCAATTAACCATAAAACCACTTCAAATAACTTTTAAGATTACTTTTTGCCCAAGTTGCATGCAATGTAGTTCAAACACTCACTTTAATGCTGTTGCCTGTTTGCTGCTCGATCATTCGATCTAAAATGGCCCCCAGAGTGATAGTATTTGATTCTATTGGGCCACGAAAGTCACATGACAAACTTAGCTGTTTCTTTGATCGTGAACGTGCAATTTCTTTCATCACGACTCACATTGTTCGTTAGGATCGATCGCGAGTGTGCAAAATTTTTGATCGCTAGACTAATGCGAGACTTGGTTGTAAACAGTTTCTCACAGTAAAAAAACAAGAGTTTTCAAAGCTTTACAACAAAATAAACCCTGATAGTATTTTTATAACTCATAAGTAAGGAATATAGCGTTTTTATTAACTTTTAAAAGATTTGTAAATAATTACCACATTTTTAATGATCTTTGACTGCGAGCATGAAAATTCTTGAACCTTGAATCAGTTTGACAGTGAGGATTGACTGCGAGCACACAAAATCTTTGATCACGAGAATAACGTGAGACTTCGTAGTAAACTTTTTCTCACAGTGGAAAAACAATATTTTTCTTAGCTTTAAAACAAAATAAACCCTGATAGCATTTTTATAACTCATAAGTAAGGAATATAGTGTTTTTATTTAATTTTGAAACATTTGTAAATAATTACTGCATTTCTTATGATCTTTGACTGCTAGCATGCAAATTCTTAAATCGCGACTCAGTTTGACTGCAAGGATTGACTGCAAGCATACAAAATCTTTGATCACGAGAATAATGCGAGAGTTCACCATAAACTGTATCTGACAATGCAAAACCAATACTTTTCAAAGCATTACAACAAAATAACCCATCCTAGCATTTTTATAACCCACCAGTAAGAAGAATAGTGTTTTTATTTATTTTTAATACATTCTCAAATAATTCTTGTGTTTTTTATGATCTTTGACCGCAAGCGTACAAATTCTTTGACCGCGACTCCCTTTGATTGCAAGTTTGAACCGTGAGTTGACAAATTCTTAGGTCGAGATGAAAACGTTTGATTTCACCCAGTAAAACAGTAAGACTTCTAAAAACTCAATTCTTAAGATAGTTTGTCACCACACTATGTTCACATATTTGTATTTAAACATTAGAAGTTGTGCCTGCCATGAAAAGCAAGGTAAACAAGCTTCTATGGGAATTTCATATGATTTACATGTTCTTTGCAAGATCACAAAATCTTTGATCGTGAGTGTCTTTGACCGCAAGGACTGTTCGTGAGGTGACAAATTCTTTGTTTGTGACAAAAATATAAAATTTTTGAATTTTAACTCATGCAACTTTCCATTGCTTCACTTTCCCACTCAAGTATCATCTGACTCATGCAATTATCTCATCACAACTATCAATAAACTTATATTATTTCAACAACACATGATTATTCACACCATCAACACCTTCAGACAGACCCATAGTAGTATCATTGCCACAATTCAGTAATACAACACTTCCTATTCCCATCATCGTAATATGTCAGCATAAGTGCATGTAACAATGCCACAACTAATATTTAACAGTTTCACAAATGTAAACTTGCTACTACCTAAATGCATCAACCAATAAAGTTGACATACATATTATTTTTTCAACTATTGTCCAGGTGATAACTGCTTGCAATATTTAGACCACACCTCAAGGCACAGAATAGTTAAATAATTTGTAATAAACCAATGCAAATCGTAGGAGATTTATTTTTTTATCACAATACTATGTCTTAAATTTCTTATGCATGATTTCTGTTTTACTACCATGTGGCAAATGTTTCTTAGTACTAAATATATTCTTTCTCACTTTTCTTAGGCGACTACAACCATGAAGATAATGAAGAAATACTTCACCTATTTCATCATGGCCATTTGATGTAAAACCAAAGCACAGACACAAAGTGCTAGCTGTACTGCTTGTTCATTGTCATGCCATGCAAGAACCAAAGGTAAAACTTCTCGACAGAAGCATAAAAAAATTGTCTTCTTTTCACATCAGGCATAGAATTAATCATACACATTTAAAGAAACAGAAAGCATCCTCTAAGAAAACTACAACAAGTAGTCTTCCTAGAGAAACAGTACAATCACAATGTTCAGCACTGTCTTCAGCAAAGCATAGACATGTAAGACAGAAAAAAAAAATGCTAGGCGTATTACCTCTGCTGGTGCACAACACAGCAAGGCAATGCTTTTCAAAAAGCTGGTCCATAGAGCTAGTATTGAACGTGTGATCTCCAAAATAGTGAGACGCAAATGGAACAGACTGCTTACTAAGATCTCATTGATAAAACTCTGCTTAAGAGCAAGATGATTTATCAGTGTGGCTCTAGCAATACATTCCCAATTATGGGCTGAAATGATGTCAGTCATTGATAAATTGAGTACAAAGATTAAAGAGATGAGAAACAGGATTTTTATCTTTTGAACACACAAGCAGAGAAAATATATTTTTTGTGTTTCAAGGAGACTGGTTTCATTCAGAGTACTCAGAAGCATTCTTCTGGGAAGAGACATACATATACTATGCACACAACAGAAACATCAGTTTAACAATTGATTAACATGGAAAAGTACAGAATGTCTTAACTCTATCCCATGAAACCCTTCACCTGGAGAATGACAATGGAGTTGAAGAGGTTCAAAGTGATCCAAAGTCATCAGCTAAAAAAATGGTCATGTGACAGCACATGCAATATTAGAGAGGAATCTATCATATCTATAAAAAGCTTCCTCTCAACAATTCTAGCCACGAAAAGATCTGAATGACACACTCTACTTCACACCATTGAAAAGTGTGAGATTCCGCCTCACAAAGGCCTGATGGGTCACTTCCTTGCATGCTTAGAGAACATGAACTGTGACAGCACATGTCATCATTTTTGCATGCAAGCAGTGCCTAACTCTGGCATCCGCAAATTTGCGCAAAGGTTGTATCGAGTGCAATCTGTCATTCGAGACTACACGTAATTTCAAGCATTGCTTGATGATGGAGATGTTGAAGGACTTACAGACTCATTAAAAAGTTGCAAAGAACCCATAGATTGAGGTCTACTGCTACTGTACATGAAGAAACAAGTACCCCTCACACATTACTGGTAAAAGAAGATCACCTTCTACGACATTTTGGTCTTGAGTTTGCTAAATTTCAATTAAGCAAAACAGAAAAATTTGATACAATCTGTGTATCATGTGAACAATTGTTCTACAAGTACTTATGTGTCACAGTGGACCTGCAAAACATTCCATGTTGGAATGAAATGTGGGGATGTCTCCATGCATACCTTCTCTTAAAGTGTGACTTTGAAGAAGTCACAACTGTGTCACTCTGTTCCTACTGTCATAAAAAAATGAAGAATGACAGTTTACCTACTTGTTCTGTACTCAATAAAATGGAAGTAGAACCAACACCTAATGAGAAAACAGTGTAGGACTTGTTTGAAAGGATTCTTATTTAGACCATGAAGCCATTTCAAATGATCATCAGACTGAATACAAAGACACGAGACCTACTGAACAAAGAACTTGTACGCTCTGTCAAAGGTTCTGTTGTTTACCTACCTTTACCTTTGCAAGAAAATGTCAACACTATTTCTCAGGACAATAGTGTAATCATCTTGGTAAATGGTGTGCCAACAAAGGTCAAAATGTTATGGCAGGACATTGCCAATGTAGACAACATAAAGCATGCTTTGAGATACCTAGAAGAGCACAGTTCTTTTTATGCTGACACTGACATTGATGCATTTGGTGGTCTTTCAACAGATATTGCCACAGACAACTCTGACAAGGCAATACTGGAGAAGGTTGACATTGCAACTGTACCAAATGTGTATGAGCAATTTATTATACACTCATTGGATGGCAAAGACCCAGTAATGGACAACAAGCCCATGAATCCCCACACATACATATATTGCTGTGGATTAAAGATGCCCCACGAATTGGAGACAATAAAACAGCTGACATTCTAAGCTTCATCTTGAAGTATGTCACATGTCAGATACCAGACAGGTATGATACTTCAACACTTTGGGAATTGGTCCAGAAATTCCAATGACACCTCTGTGGCAAATACTGTTTTAGGAAAGTTAAGAACAAAGGTCAGTGGTACACTTGCTGCTGTTTTGGCTTCCCAAGGTGAGCTTGTCTAGGTGCTTCACTGAATAATGTATTTTCAGCCATGCAACACCACCTGAAAGCAGACTCAACAAAGCGAGTCTATGAACTACCTCACACAGAATCAGAAGTATATATCAATGACTATAGTCCGTCTCTTCTGTTGATGTGGCATGCGAACATTGACGTTCAGTTTGTTACAGACAACTCAGTGGCTCTCGCAAAGTATGTTACATAATACATTACTAAGCACGAGCAAACAAACCTGCAAGAAATGTGGGAAGAGCTGTCTAACTGTGATAGGTCAATGTCTTCCAGGCTTTGGTCACTAGGGCTTAAGACTCTGTCATACCGTGAGTGCGGGGCCTATGAAGCAAGTGACTAGCTCACAGGTGTATTCCTATATGGGAAATTAGACTCCATTCATTTCTTGAATGTGAATCACAAGCAAAACTGGTGCCATGTTCTTAAGAGCCAGGAAGAGATTGAGGACTTGGCTGCTACAAGACCTACATCCACAAATATTCTTAAGAGCAACTTAATTGACAACTACTATCCACAGTGCCACAGTGCTATGGATGAGCTCTGTCTCTTTGAAGTTGCTCAATGGTATGACTACAAGTGGGGTGTTCCTTCTGACCCAGAAAAAGGAATATACAATGTCACTGGGATTGATGGCTCACTTGTTAAAAAGTTCAAACCATGGCTAATTGACCACTGCAAACTGACCTTGAACACAACAGAAAGCAAAGAACATTATTACTTTGCTCTATTGTTTCTGTTCAAACCTTGGAGATCAGAATCTCAATTAAAAGGATTATCTGATATGTATGAACAAGAGTTCATGGAAATATATCATACCTTCCAGAGTCATGTCTCTGAGATGTACATTGAGAGACTTGAAATGGAAAAAAATACAGCCAGATAACACAAAGAAAATCCTAGATAATGACACACCTGTAACATTACAGGAAATGGTTGATGTTGAAGGAGAAGGCACTCTTGGTGCTCCTCTTCCTGCTAATGACCCAGCTGTGCTAATGTCAGAGGTTGAGGGTACAATGCAACAAAGCATGCACTTGTCAGAGTCAGGCACCGACATTGTCGACAAGTTGAACACATCAAAGAGTTGTGTATCAGTCTGTGATGCACACTGTGAAATATGCTATCAAACACAATAGTAAGCAGTGTCTTTATGAGGAACGGACACCAATCAGGATGTTTGTTAGTGGTGCTGCTGGAACGGGAAAAAGTTTCTTGATTGAAGCTATAAGCAAAGGATTGCGAGACCTTACCAATACAGCAACATCTGTTATTGTTGCTGCTCCTACAGGTTTATCAGCTTATAACATTGGTGGCATCACACTTCATAGGTTATTCATGTTGCCAGTTGAGCATGGAAAGAGTGGTGATTACAGAAATTTGTCATATGATGTTGCCTCTGAACTGAGGTCAATGTTTGACAAGATGCATTTGCTGATAATTGATGAGATCAGCGTGGTCTCAAATGTTCTCCTCACATTTATCCACCTACGTCTACAGGAGATACTAGGAACCAATGATCACATTCCATTTGGTGGAAAGAACATTCGTTTTCTTGGAAATCTCCTTCAGCTGGCCCCTGTAAATGACAAGCATGTTTTCTGTAGTCTATCCATTGAAGAGGCCAAGAAAACAATTAGATGCATTGGTGGAGACAATCTGTGGGAGTTCTTCTCATATGTTGAACTCTCATAGAGCATGAGACAGCAAGGTGACATGTCTTACAAAGAATTACTTGACGAGGCACGTATTGGTGCATTGACACCTACCCACGTTGAGATGCTAAGACAGTGCATGATTACAAGAAATAATGCTCCTATTCAGGATGCATGTGATATCTTTACACATATCCAGAAATCTGGAGTACATGTTGTATGTCTATTCCCAAGGCTTAAACAGTGTGCAGAGTTCAATGGCATCATGATGAAGAGAGAACAACAACCTATTGTCACATCATCCTATCATGAACAATGGTATAAAAAATGGTTGAGCATCTCAAAGACCTCACAAGTGATGTGTCACAGGCAGCTGGTTTGGAAGCTGTGCTACCACTGTGTAGAAATACATGTTTCATGCTTCACAGAAACATTGATGTCGACCGAGGTCTTGTGAATGGAGCCATGGGATACATCCAAGAGTTTCTGCACAATATATAGGGTACAGCTGTGGAATTAGTAGTTGTAAAGTTTGACAACTGTGAAATCCCTCACCCAACAAACAGAGTAACAATCAAGTTTGAACTTGTGAAAGACATATACGTGACAAGGAAACAATTTCCATTGTGCGCTGCTTATGCAGTTTCCATACACAAGTCACAAGGACACAGCCTTGATAGTGCCATTGTAGACACAGGCACTGGTATACTCAAGGATGGCATGTCTTATATTGCCTTGTCTTGTGTAAGACAATTGTCTGGAGTACACATAGTGAATCTAGCAGAAAGCAAAATATGTGCTGACACAAAATGCATAGTTGAGTACAACAGATTGTGTACATTGTATCAACCAAATGCTCCTTACTACCAGTTCCCAGATATGCATCTGTCACAGCAATCACAATCGATGAAGGACACAAACTGAAAAGATAGTGTAGTAAAACTCCACAGTCATCACCTGAGTACTCCATTAAAGAGCACTCTCTTAAGAAACTACTGGCATCCCAGCCTGCAAAAAAATGTATTGGAGTCAACACAATCCCAACATTTGACAACAGCACAGGAGTAAACTGCTATGCAAATGCAACTATGCAAGCACTTCTCCACATCCCTGACTTTGCTAACGTGTTAAACTCTAGTCAGTCAACACCTCTGTCGGAAGCATTAAAGAGAGTCATAAGAGGTACTCAAGACCAGTTCCCCAGTTTACAAAGTTTGACTCCTCTGTGACTAACTCTTGCACAATATGCAGGACAATCAATGTTTGGTGCCAATGCACAACAAGATGTCACAGAGTTCATGATGGGAATGATAAACAGTTTAGCAGATGATGAAATTGATCTGCGTCAACACTTTAAAGTTGACTATGTGTCCAAGTACACATATTTGTCATGCAGGCACAAGAATCAGAAACAACTCAGGACATGATCTGACTGTCTGTCTATGTCCCAGAACACAGAACTGTGAAATTTCACAAGTTATTTGTTAATGCAGAAACTGGTTGGCTCTGCCAAAGATGTGGTCATTCTTGTGTATGCTCTCTGAGAGTTACATATTCAAGTTCATACATTATTATTGTACTGCAATACTTTAACTTTCAAGGCATGAAAGTCACAACACCAATTTCACACTTCAGTGCTGGGAGAACTATGTTCTCAGGGACTCAATTTGACACCCATGCAATAATCTTCTATCACGGCCTATCCATTCACTCTGGACACTGTGTCACTTGGTGAAGGTTCAGAAAGGGATGGGTGGAGTGCAGTGATACAGTATGCACCCTAAGAGAAAGACTCTCAAGAAACCTGAAGGATGCATATGTCATAATACTCCAATGCACCAATACTGCACAATGTATGGAAGAGTGATGCTATCTAATCACAGCATATCAGTAAACCAGTGTCTGTGCAAAAATAACATTGCATCTGCATATTCCACCCAGATGTTTTTCTCAACCACCAATGTACATATACATTTCCCTTACAACCTTCATTGAACACCACTAGTGTGTGATGCCACCCATGGTGACCAATGTGTTCTACTTGTTACACAAAATCACCACAGCCCATGCTGATTTATCAGATTTCTCTGCCATTGCAGATAGACACCATAACAGTACAGCGATGCAGCTACCTGTGACACACAATTCCTTGTGCATCACAATGCTATCCTCATAAATCGGATGCAAAACAAGACTGTTTTCAACATTAATCACAATCCAATGTAAAAACATTCTATTGTGATATTCAGCATTTGCAACTTAGATGTACTAACAACAAAACTGCATTATTACGGTTCAAGTAGACTTGAGGGTATTGAATTGTAATCAATAGTCAGTCAGTTAGTCATATCTTTTTGCAGATGCCTTACTTAACTTTACATACTTCAGCACATATTACTGTGTACTCACTTGTGTCACAGTACTATCTTACATGGCAATGACAAATTCAATTACCTATTGAAACACTTATCAGAGATGCAACTACTGTTCTCAACATATTGTGTTGAGAATATTACTTGTTTCAACAACACACATCAGGTACAGTTCTGATTCCTTTTCCTGTTGTTGTCTACATTGTTGACCTTTACTATGATACTTACTAAATTGACTTCCACCAAATCTAAGCAGACTTGAGGACACTGGATATTACACAACATCAGTTAGTAAGTTATGTCTTAGCAAATGTAGCTATCACACCCAAAGAAGAAGAATGAGAGTGCATTGGAGAGAAGAGGGAGCTGAGCATCGGCAACTCATCACCGATCTGAACACTGCTTTACTGAGGTGCCAGTAGTGTTTTGTTGCTTAGTTGTTTTTTGTTTTAATTTTTTATGCCTCCCTGAGCTACATTGTATAGTGGTGGGAAGAACCAGAGTGCACTGGAGTGCAGAGGGAGTGGAGCAATGGGAGCTCATTGCCAACTTAAACACTGCTTCAGTGAGGAGTCAGTTATGTTTTTTTTTTCTGCCAAGAAAATTAAACAGAGTTATGGGGAAGATGGCGAGACGCATTCAATGCAGTAAAATGCAGCAAATTTGAAACTGAGCATGGGACATAACATAACAGAGACATACCAGTAAAGCAGCATTGTACAGACTTTTTGAAGGGAGGTTTCATTTGGGAACTCCAGTATACTGTCTGATTGCTGTTTTATTCATGGTTGGGGGGGGGATCTTGTTTGTTGAAAAAGAAAGTGGCAATTTAAAAGTACAACAGTTTTTAAGGGAACAGTTTTTTGAGGGGAACTCCAGTATGTGGTTTCTGTTTTGTTCACAGTTGGGGAGAGGCTTGTTATGATGGTGGTCATGGGATTTGCTCAGAGAGAAATCATGCTTTGTTTAAAAATAGAAATCAAATTGAGCAATTGAATACCAACAAGGGCGTGGGGTAATGTAAAATCCAGTGACAGGAGGTGATAGTTTGGACAACTAAATCAGAATATGGTGCAAGTTTTGAAGTGGACACTGATGGGGGAGAGTGGAGCTGGAAGAATGCCACAGTGGAGCAGCATGAGCCAGCTGTGTGAGCCTATCTGACAAAAGCTGCAATGGTGGTAAAATAAAAAAAAGGTTTTGCCACTGGAGTGTATCTAACAGTTAGTTATGTGTCCCTGTGTGTGGGAGGGGTGGGACCCGCTCACTCTCTGTCACTCACTGTCTGGCTCTCGCTAAGCAATTAAAAAAAAAGGTGGTAGTTTGAAACTGTATGCCAGTGCTTCAGCCAATGATAAAGCAGACTGGGCACAAGGATACTTGGGTAGGCATGAGGTAGGTTTCAGCTGGGACTTTTTATTTGGTGGACATGTATTGAAAGTTAATGTATCCCTGTGGAATGGGTATTAGCCAATCAAATGCCTCCAAATAAAAAGCCCATTTTCTAATTCCAAATATTTCAAAGAGTATGGTACCCATACAAAACCATAGGATTCTACATCTGTCCGTTGCAGGAATTTAGTGAGAGACATGACCACTATTTTATTGACATTAAGTTTATAGTTGTAAAGTATCCCAAAGTTGCAAGTAATATCCAAGATTACTGGAATGCTCTGTACAGGATGAATAATGTGCAATAAGATACAATCTGCATATACAGTTTGCACTCAGTGTGACCCACAGTAATACTGGAGACAGAGGGATGAAGCCGCAATTTGGATATAAGTGGTTCCAGATATAAATTAAAATTGGGGAAAGAGGGCATCCCTGCCTAGTACCACTGTATAGGAGAAAAGAGGGAGATAAAAAAAAAAATTACAGTATATTTTAGATGAGGGATGGTCATACAGTGTTTGAATCCATTTAATGAAGGTGTTAGGAAAGCCAAATTTTCCAAACACTGTAAACAAAAAGGGCCACACTACCCTATCAATTGCTTTTTTGCCATCCAGGGATATCAAGACTGCAGAGCATTGAAGGTTCCTGAATGCCGAGAAAATATGTTCACATTTTTGGAGATGGTATGAGCCCAATCTAGAGGGCATAATGCCTACTTATTCAGGGCCAATCAAATGGCCCTAAACACAATTAATGTGAATTGCTAAAATTTTACTCTGCAATTTTAAATCCTGATCCATCAGGAAAATAGGTTGATATTTGAGAACCTGTTCTAGATCTTTCCCAGGTTTAGGGAGGAGTGCTATTAAAACATCTACTAAAGATGTATCAGATATACCTTTAACTAAAATGTCATTTAAAACATGGGTTAAGACAGGGATCAAGTCTAAGGCAACTGTTTTATAAAAATTGGGTGAATACCCATCCGGGCCTGTGGCTTTGTTTGGCAAGAGTGCAGAAATGGCTGTAACAACTTCCTCTGCTGAAATGAGATAGATCTGATTGCTCTGCTGAGCATGTGTCAGAGTGGGTAGTGGAATCCGTCTAAGTGGTCATTAATAGTTTCTTGGGATGTGGAAAGTGAAGTGGGACCATATAAGGATTTGTAATAGACAGAGAATTCTTGAGCGATAGCCCTAGGGTACGTAACAAGCTGTTGATCTGTTAAAGAGCATATATGAGGGATTAAAATTAGAATTCATTTGTTTTTGAAGTCTAAGTACCTGTAGTTAGCATGCCTTGTCCCCCGATCTACAAATTTAGATTTATTTTTATATATTGCATCTTCTGCCTGTTTTCTTAATATTTCAGCATATTTATCTCTGTAAATTTCTAGCTCCTCCTGCTGTTTCTCCATAGGTGAGGTAAGGCCATCTAGACTTTGAATAGCTCACATATAAAATAATAACTTTTCTTGTTGAAGTTTTTTCCTTTTGGTGGCAAGTCTAGTAAATTTCCCATGCAGAACAGCTTTGCAGGCTACCCACTCCTTGTCTCACCATTCCAAGATCCCGCAGTTGTCACTGATATATTATTTAAGAAGGTTTTTCAAACCATGAGACTAGCCGCTCATCTTTCAATAATTGATTGAGTTTCCATTTGGTATCCCTGTCCAAAGCTGATAGACACAACTGAAAAAAACAAACCATTGAGTGGTCCAATAACACACAAGAGTAATATCACAAGAGTGAAGGCCAGGCAGAAGGGATTGGCTTATCAAAAAATATATATTCTGGATACAGAACAATGGTCCAATGAGAAAAAGGTGTATTTCTTTGTAGTGGGATTTAAAGTCTGCCATGGGTCACACAGTCTGAGAGAATTCATTAGCTCATGTAATGAGCACTGTGCTGGGGAAAGGGGTCTAAATTAATTGTAGGTATAATCAAGGTCTTGAGTAAAGGTGATATTCCAATCACCCCACAACAATATGGGTAAGTGTGAAAGAGGGGCTAATGCTGTGGTTAGGTCCACAAAAAATGAGGATGTGTCCACATTAGGGATGTAAATTGCCCCCTAAGAGGACTTCTGCTTACCCTAAGCTCTCATGTACTAAAATATAGTGACCCATGGGATCATCAACCATAATAATTAAAGTGAAAGGCACCAACCATACTATAAAGACCGCTATGCCCATTCACCTAGTACTGTCCCCAACCCCATAAGTCTGTCCTATATAGTCTCTGTGAAACAGAGTAATCTCAGGTGGTAATATATGAGTTTCTTGCAAGACGGCTATTTGAGTGGCATAATGGGCTAGATGTTTAATAATTTTATGTCTTTTAACATTCAACATTGCTCCTTTTATATTCCAAGTAGCAAATTTAAATAGGTTTAACATCTAATCAAAAAGAGTAAATAATTCCTCACCCTTGCCTTGAACCAGGGCAAAAAGAATGGCACCAATATAGCACGCACTCAGTAGCCCCTACCCCATACAAAACACTAAAAAAGTTAACTAGACAAAATAACCTGAATAAATTATCTACATAGATAACCCACAAGGGCATCATAACCAACCCTAGTCCTCTGACCATGCTTCGGCAGTCAGGTCCATGAAGATCCCAGGAAGCACTTTCAGTGGCTCCTGCTGGGCAAATGAAAGTAATGTAGTTAGTTAAAGGATTGCTATATCCCTTACTATTTCAATGACCCGGACCCATAATCCTCACAAATGCAAAAAGGTAAGCCAAATATTTATTTCCCCTTCTACAAAGAACATAATTGGGTATTTAGTTGTGTCCTGCTGAAATCCAATGATTTCATCAGTCCAGTCCTAAGAATAAAATAAGTTAGGAGAGGACATTTGCTTGATTGAGTTGACATAAGGGTATAAACAGAATACTTACCCTAAGAAAAGCCAATAAAACAGGAAAGGGAACATACCAGAAAAGAGCTCAGAAAGCAGCATAAAATAAAAAAGGAAGAAGGGCAGAGACACATAGCCAAATATATAGTGACTGGGTAACAAAGCCAGCTCCATGACTAGGGGAAAGAGGATAACGTAGAGTAAAAGGATAAGAAACATTAGGCATTCAAGGGGGAACAAAAATAAAAAACAGAAGCGAAGAAGAAAACTTAACAAGAAAAGAGTTGAAATGGTACCCATAGACTTAGAACTGGAAATGCATAGTACATGTATAGGGATACAAAGATTCTATCACACTGTGGTACTTGAATAGGCAGCTAGCCTCTCCAAGAAAATGTTTATGTGTTCACTGGTGGGTAAATCAGTGAATTTAAAAGAGAACACACACACACACAAACACACACAACATATTGTAGCATATGATCTTCTTTGAGGCAGTTTCTTGCAGTAGGTCGTAATGTGTGCGATTCAGCCTCAGGCATCATTTCCACTGGATGACTTTTCTCAGCATTCGACCCTGGACCTCCCCCTAGCACCACCACATGGTGCTCACCTGGCAGGTATAAAAGGATGCGGTCCCAGCTACTCCTAAGTTATTTTCAACTGTGACCAGCAGGCAACAAGTCCTCCTTCAGAGTTCCAGGTTTTCACTCATCAAAGAAGAGTTCTATCGAACAAACTTTTATTTTTTTTACAAATAATACTAATGTCTTCGGATCCTTTTTTCCAAAGTTGTGCCTTTGTCCACAGAATCACAAAAGAAGACCTCCATGAAGTCTGTATTTGTTGCCTTGGTGCTGAACATGACTCTGTGGAGTGTGCCTCCTGCAACAGGTTCAACAGAGCCATAAAATGCCGATGGCTGCAACATCTTCATTAGTTTCTCATGTAGTAGAAAGTAGTCCTCCTGGAGCAGCAGCAATGCTCCTCTCACAGAGAACCATCAGCGTCACCTTCGAGAGTCTCACCATACTACGGGAAATCCTACATGTTGACACAGGGCCATGGTAAGAAACACGCCTCAGAAATGAAGCATGTCTCTACCAACCCATTGTCGGCTTCAACATTCACAAAAGTGAGTCTTGGGAACGTAGCCCTTCACACATCGTCTTCCACACCGTTGATAATTGTGGGCTCCTCCCTTCTTCCGCTGATGCCTTCTCAGCTGACGGTGTGCTCTGGGGTTGTCCTGCAGCTTCCCAAGATGTCTCCTCCTTCAATGCTTCCCAGCCATCATCTGTCGATGATGGCTGAAGGCTTGACACTGCATGATATTCCATTAATGATTCTACCATTGATGCTGATTCAGGACACTCCATTGATGACTATGTTGTCAATGGTAGGGGCTTCAGGCCCATCGATGATCCCATTGTCACCGGCAAGCCTTGCCCCATGAGGCTTAACATAGTGCCCATGTCGACAATCCTGGCGTCCTATATACACCCCTCATTGACGGCTGCTCATCTTGTACCACTGCCTACTCCCATTCCATCAGTGGTTCCCATACACTCTGTCCAGTCTGCCATGACTACTACCACTGGACAGATGACAATGATAGATGTCCAGACTCTGGTTAATACCATACTGGAACTATCTTAGACCTCGCACCCCCCTAGGGAGGGGTCATCTGTGGTCTCTGCTCACTCTAGGCCCCCCTTCAGCCCAGCGAGCAACCAGCTCTTCCCCTCTTTCCCTGGGTCTGTACACCCAGGACGTGGACATGGAAGACCCTTTCCTGCAGGACTGGGATCTGGAAGACATGGAGGACAAGGATAAAGTGGACCACGAGGATTCTCCTCTGTCCCCCTCTGCCGTCTCCTCTGTTCAGGGGGAAACTACCCCTGAACTCATTTGTTCTCCACCAGATGACCCAACATTTTCAGACATTATGATCCACCTCCAGAAAATGTTTGGTTTTCAGGGCACTGAGCAGGAAGCTTCTAGGAAAAAAATGGCTCAGTACCTGCATGTGCCGGAATGCCCCAATCTGGTTGTCCCCCAAGTGGACGCCTTTCAGGAAGCTATCATGGCTGCTTGGAAGCAACCTTTTAAGGTTCCCTCCAATCTGTGGAAGGCTAACAGGCTTTATCAAGCTCCAGTAGATCACCCTTATTTCATGTATCCAACTCAGGTGGATTCGGTAGTGATCAATGCTGTGCATCAGCATGATAGGTCCTCTAGGACTCAACACATGAGTGCACAGCCCCCAGATATGGAATCCAGGAAATTGGATGCCATAGGGAAACAAGTATTTTCCTCTGCCACCTTATCCCTATGTATAGTTAATTACATGGGCCACCTCCTGAAATATCAAGAGGAAATCCTTAAAACCTCACAGGCAACAGTCCAGTCCCCTCCCAGCAGGTTCTGTCCAGGAGGAGCTAACCATGAAACTATCTATTGTGGCAGCTGTATGCTGACACCTGCTGAGGACCACTTATGATGCCGTTGATACTATAGCTCATACGTCCTCAGCTGGCATCTGCCTCAGATGACATGCTTGGCTCAGGGTGTCAGGATTTTCACAGGACATACAGCAGTCTATCCTGAATGCTCCCTTTAAAGGAGTTCAGCTGTTCAGTCCACAGACCCAAGACATCTTGAAAGATTTACAGGCCATGAGTTGTACTCTTTAATCTGTGTTAACCCTTTACCATCCTAAAACCAAAATAGCCTTCAGAGGCTCCTCGAGGGGCCACCCCTACAGGGGCCGTCCTTCTGCTCAAAAGCAACCTGCCAATAAGAAAAAACCTCAGTTTGCAATTGACAGATCCTAGAAATGTTCAGAAACCCTGTTACATCTCTGCTACTCCCCAGCAGGGCCAGCCTTCCACCTGAAGGTCCTCCTCCGGTCATGGGAATGGAGACCCTACCCACAGCTGTCGGGTGCAGGTTTTCACAACGGTGGCAAGCTATATCCTCCAACCAGTGGCTTCTTCAGCTGATCAAGAGAAGACATATACTGGAATTCATGGAGATGCCTCTTTCTTTACCACCCAGGGTCTCTCACTATCCCCTCCCGAACCAGGCACTGGTCTTCCAGACCGAGATCAATGCCTTGTAAAAAAAGGCCATCAAACCAGCCTCTCTTCCTCAGAAGGGTGCAGGATTTTACTCCAACTTTTTCCTGGTTCCCAAATGAACTAGGGATTTATGCCCCATTTTGTATCTGAGATGTCTTAACCTCTACATCGCATTTCAGAAGTTCTGCATGGTGTCTCTTTCAACACGTTTCCCTTTGCTGAACATGAGAGATTGGCTCTGCTCTCTGGATATGAAGGATGCACACCTCCATATCATGATGCACCTAGCTCACAGACGGTTTCTCCGTTTCATGTTCTAGGGTCATCATTACCAGTTCAGGGACCTCCCATTTGGACTTTCCTCAACCCTCAGGGTATTTACAAAATGCCTAGTGGTGGTCACAGTGGCACACCACAGGGACATCCTCTGTCTTTCCCAACCTGGATGACTGGCTCCTGAAAGCATCCTCCAGCCAACAGCTGTCTTTCATACTTTCTCAAACCCTACAGTTGTTCACTCAAATGGGAATTGCAGTAAACTATCTGAAATCCAAGATGGATCCTACACAACACCTCCAATATATTGGAGCCATGTTAGACACCTGCATGGGGAAAGCGTATTTTCTCATAGCTCAGGCAGATACCCTGATTGGTTTGGCACACAGTTTACAGTCTGGCAGATTAGTCATCGCATGAGACTACCTCCACCTCCTGGGACATTTGGCGGCCATGATACTGAAGGTCTCCAATGCCAGGTTAAATATGAGGGCCCTTCAGTGGTCCCTTAGAGTTCAATGGGACCAGAAACTGGACTATGTCAATGCCTCAGTCCTGATGTCTTCCCCGGTCTTCGATCTCTACAATGGTGGAAGACCAGAGACAATCTAATGAGAGGTATGCCATTCTGATCTCCTTTCCCGAGTCTCATTCTGACTACGGATGACTCCTTGACAGGGTGAGGTGCTCATTTCCTGCACATCGGATCACAAGGATCTTGGACATCAGTGGAGGCCCACCTCCACATCAATGTCTTGGAGCTGAAGGCAGTTCTCTATGCCTTACAGGTGTTTGAGACTCACTTACCCCCAGGTTGCCTACATGTACAATCAGGAAATTCTACGGTAGTCCACTACATAAACAAACAGAGTGGCACCCATTCATACCCTATTTTCAGAGAATCAATGAGGGTGTGGTATTGGGTGATCCAGAGAAAAATTCATCTTCTGGCAGTACACATCCCAGGGGTGTCAAACACTCTGGCAGTTATCCTGAGCAATTCCACTGCCCAGTCCCACAAGTGGAAAATATTTTCTGACATTCTAAACAACATATCCCACTTGTGAGGCTGACTGGAGTTGGACCTATTTGCCTCTCAGCAAATCTCAAAACTGCTGCTTTACCTCTCTCATACAAGGTCCTGGAACTGTGTGATGGGATGCATTATCTCTTTCCTGGACAGGAAGATTTCTTTATGCCTTCCCTCCCTTTCTGCTCTTTTAGAGAGTACTACTGAAACTAGTCCAGGACAGGACATCTATGATTCTCATAGTGCCGTTCTGGCCAAGACAGATTTGGTTACCTCTGCTTCTACAGCTCTCGGAACCAGAGCCAATACCTCTTCCAATTTATCGGGCTTTACTGTCCCAGGTGCAAGGCTCCCTGTTTCACCCGGACCTTTGCTCTCTCCACCTGCATGCCTGGCTCCTGAGGACATAGTCCTCTAACACTTCAGGGTGTCCTCATAGGTGGCATGAGTTCTCTGGGTGGCTCAGAAGCTGTCTACTCAGTCTTCCTTTTCCCTGAAGAGGAAACGGTTCTCTATTTGGGCATCTTCATTGAACTTAGATTCTTATGGTGTTCCCTTCAATGCATCTTAGATTATTTTCTCTCCTTGTTGGAGGGTGGACTGATATATTCCTTTATGAAAGTCCACCTTCCGGCCATTGCCACATTTCATTTACCTGTGGACAACATACTTTTTTCCCAATTACTTTTGATTCAAACCTTTTTAAAAGATATTCTGCACTTACATCCCCCTATCAGGGATCCATTCCCTCTCTGGGATTTGAAGTTTGTCTTTGAAAAATTGATTACAAGTCCATTTGATCCCACTGAAACCAGAAACCTCCATTATCTTAGATGGAAAACTATGTTTTTAGTTGCCATTATGTCTGGCAGATGTGCCTTGGAGTTGCATGCACTAATGTGCAAGCCTCCATACATACAATTTCACAATGACTGGGTGTCTTTATGTACTAAACAGGCATTCTCGCCAAAGGTTGTTTATGAATTTGCTTTAAATCAGATCATCCAATTGCCAGTATACTTTGTGGAACCTCAGAATCCAGGGGAGCTCTGCTTCGTACTGTCGATGTGCATAAAACATTGAGCATTTATCTTCTCTGCACTTCACAGTTGTAAAAAAACAAGCAACGTTTTGTTTCTTTTGCCCCGGACACCAGAGTATTAGTGTTTCCAAGCAGTGCTTATCCACATGGTTGGCCAGCTGCAAAAAATGAAAAACCTCTCACATGAGTTGTAAAACAAGCCTACCAGAGGCATGGCCACCAATACAGTGTGTTTTCAGGGCATTTCTGCTTGGATATTTGCAAAGCCACCATGTGGTCTACTGTACATACCTTCACCAATCATTATAGTCTAGACATCGCTTCTAAGAGATGAACCATTTTTGGATGGGCCATCCTACAAGGACTACTGTCCTAAACCTTCATGATTCGCTTTCTCCTCCTGCTGGATATAATAACTGCTTGGGAATCTTCCCATGTTATAACCTGCTGCAAGAGATTACCTCAAAGAAGATAGCATGGTTGCATAAGAACTTACCATAACAGTAGATCTTCGAGAGTATCACTGCAGCAGGTCATGCAGCCCCACCCTCCTTCCCCCTTGCTGTTGCTTCAGAAGGGTTCCTTGCTCCAGCCTTTTAAGACTCCTCAAGCTGCTGCCTTGATTTCCCTCCTCACTTTCCATCAGAGGCCTGAGATATGTTTACACATTCAATCACCAGGATGGAAAAGAACTAAGGACTACTTGGGACCTCCCCATTTTATACCTGCCAGGTGAACACCACGTGGGGGTGCTAGGGGAAGGACCCAGAGTTGACTGCTGAGAATCCAAAACTGTATATAATGTTTGTAAACAATGCCTGTAACCTATAAATGACAGCTATTCCTTTGTAACTGTACCCTGTCTGTTTTATTTCTGTCCTCCATGTGACGAGGTACCTTTGTAAATGAGCCATCTGGCTCAAAGGTTGTAAATCCGATATTTCAAATAAGTAAATAAATAAAAGTCATTCAAAGGAAATGACACCTGTGGCTGAGTCCCCCACATTATGACATGCTGCAAGAGATACTCTTGAAGATCTACTGTCACAGTAAGTTCTTACACAACCGTACATTGCAACTGTCCAGGTCCCTCGTTATAAAAATTCCATTTCAGTGCTGAGAGAAGCCATGATGCGTAATATATTGTCCCACTGGTCTGTCTCCTCAATGAGAGAGCCTAATACACCATGTAATGTAGTACCATAGAAAGTCCAAGTACAATAGATTAAGCCATTCCACAATGAGAAAATAGCAGATATTTAGAATATTTCAGGTAGGGCAGTCCAGCTGACATCAGCTCTGACTCCAACCAAAAAAGCATCACAAAGCATTCATCAGAACAAATTGCTACTACTACAACTGAACAGCGTCTTGTTCCTGACTTTCTGACATGCATACAAATCAGCAGGCTGGAGTATGTACCACTGGGAATGGATTAGGTAAATGTTTGAGGAGCTCAGTCTCTGCCTCCACTGCTGATTTAAGTGGAAGCACCCCACCAGGCCCGATTCCAAAACACATGGCGCAACTTGCGGGCATGTGCGAGTTGCTCCATTCAGCACTACACCGGGGACCCTGTGCTGTATTCCCGGACATGCAGGGTCCCCAACATCTTTTCCTGTGACTTGTGGCAGCCACAGGCTAGTGCTATAGGAATGGTGCAAAGGACCTGGGTGCCACAATTCATGGCATGCAATCTATTGCCCCTGAGCCCCCACTCCAGAACACTGCCACAAGCACCAGGGGGCAAGGGGGGCTGGCCAGGTGACACTGACATCTGGGGGGCACTTTGTGTAAAGGACCCTGGGAGTCCCTGACATTCGGGGGGGTGGGGGGCATGTCTGTGTTGGAGGGTACAGGGAGTCAGTCTATGTACATGCTGTGGTGCTGCAGAGTGGGCTTCTATCAATTGGTATGGATGGATGGCCCTTAGACCATCTCCCTGCTGGTCTTACTCCACTGTGCCATTGTGGTTCTTGGAATCACATAGGTGGGGTATGGCAGCTGCCTTTTTGGAATAGGATGCAGTTGCTACCATAACCCCCCTTTGTGCCATGCCGCTGTGGGTTGCAGGTGTAGTGGGTGATGCATTCCACCTTCAGTGCAACGTACATAAGACATGGCACAATCAGTAACTCAGAATTGTGACTAGCGTAATGCCTGGCACAAGGTGAGATATGCATCATCAGGTGTGGCATAAATTGCCTTGTGCCAGGTGTAACACCTTTTGGAATCAGGCCCCAGGTGTATGAGCATGAAGAGTGGCTGGATATCTTATAAAATATGTAATACCAGTGGCATAGAGCTTACTGTGCTTTTCACTCCCCTGTAATCTCGCTGCTGGCTCTAATGCCAGGGCTTAAATCATTAAAAATATAAATCCTTTGTCCCTCCCACCATAGCTGTTTCTTGTCAAGTACCTTGGAGAGGATATGAGTCTTGTCCTTGGAAATGAGTAGGCGAAAAATAAAGATTCTTTGCTTCTGTCCTGGAGGGGGGACCAGTTTTAAGGAGTGATGTTCCCTTTCAATCATGTAGCAGGGATTAATCCAAGAGAAACTGGCTGCAAGCACCCCTAAACCATTAAACTTCAGCAGGCTGTAGTAGAAGAATGCACTGGGGCCCTGGAAAAACTAGGCAATCATCAGTCACCCATGTTAAAGCCACCCTCAGTGTCAAAGCTAAAGCTTCCAACTCTGAAACTCAAGAGTCAAGAGACTGAGGTAAGATCATGGGCCTACGGCAGAGGTGAAGCCTGAGTGGATGAACAGCCCACCCTAGTACTACTGGATAGTGGCTTACAAATCAATATAATGTTCAAAGACTATTATGATAAGTACCTCTTGCATAAAAGATTGAAGCCATTGGAGGGTCTGTATGTGTGTGGCCTCAGTGAAGTCTCATATCCTCAACTGGGGTTGATTCATATTTTGATCTCCTTACTAGTGGATGTTGCAGGAACTCCAAGTGCAGTGGATACATGTGCCCTGGTATATGCATGAATGAGCATGCATGAAGAGATTCCAACTATTGTGGGGGACTAATGCCCATATGTTTCACCACTTAAGTCAGCTGTGTAAAGAGTTTGAGGCACGACAAAGGAAAGAGTCTGTGCCACTCCATGGACTGGTTAAACAAGCCTACAATCACAAAACTGCTGTCTCAACTGAAGATGAGGTTGTAGGGCTAGTGTGGCATCATGAATCTTCAGAAGTGGTGTTACCCCCCAAAGTCGAGTGTGCAGTCACTGGGGTAGTGTTATTGAAGAGGTTCTGCCATAATCAGCTGCTAATATTGGACAGCCCAGAGTGAAGCCAGTCTGCCCAAGGGGCTCATAGTTAAACCTAGCCTACTACCAGCTAAAGCACATGCTAATGTCAGATGAGTAACTGTACATGTGATGAATGTAACAGGTCGTCCAGTGACTATTAGGAGGGGGCAGACCTTGGCCTGGGTTTACTGTGCTGATTTAGCTGTACAACTGCACAAGAGAGAGAATGAGGCCCCCAGCTAACTACTGTAGATCCTTCATTGTTCAAGACTGGAGACCCCTCCTTACCCATAGAGTGGTGGAGTAGGATACAAAATAATTTGATGCAGTGAACACAGGTTTTCTCCCTGAATAAATAAGATGTAGGGAGTGCCAAGAGTGTAGAGCATTACATTTGGGTTACAGATGAGAAACCTTATCGGGAAAGATCGAGACGGCTGGCCCTGTCTGACATACTGTAGACAATGTCCACAAACACTTGTAGGAGATGCTTGCAGCAGGCTTCATTCAAGAATCCAGGAGCCCCTATGCATCTCTTATTGTTGTGGTCAGGAAAAAGAGTGAGGCTATCAGGATGTGTGTGGTTCATAGAACGCCAAACAGGAGGATGGTACCTGACCAATACACTATGCCACGAGTGCGATATGACTTAGATTGCTTGAATGGAAGTAAATGGTTCAGTGCGATTGACATGAGATCCAGATACTATCAGATTTGTATGGCTGAGAAAGACCAAGAAAAGACAGCATTCATTTGTTCACTGGGATTCTATGAGTTCTTCTGAATGCCATAGCGGATCTTAGGGGTGCCTGCCACTTTCCAACAGCTAATGGAGAGGGCCATGGGTGACATGAACTTATTGGACTGCCTGGTTTATTTGGATGATATTATAATGTTTGAGAAGGCCCTGGAAAAGCATGAGGCATGGTTGTTTAAAGTGACTGATCAATTGGAGGAGTATGGTCTTAAACTATTTGTTGACAAGTGCCGGTTTTTCAAGACCTTGGTCATGTATGTTGGCCACATTGTGTCTCAAGATGGCATCAGTACCAATCCTGAATATGTTCAGGCAATTGCTTCCATGCCTAAACCCACCCAACTGACAGAATTTCAGAGTTTCTTGGGGTCTCCGGTTATTACCAAAGGTTTATCAATGACTACACCAAGATCTTCAAACCTTTGCAAGATTTGACCCAAGGGTATCCTCCTGCCAACCAGAAGACCAAGTGAGTGTCAGTCTACTCCTGGAAAGGTTTACTATAAAGTGCATGAATCGTTTTGGCCTAGTAGGACCAAAGCTTGTGATGAGGCCTTTGAAGAGAAAATAAGACAATTGACCTATGCCCCATATTGGCCTAGACAGATACCAGTAAGCCATATGTGCTGCACATGAATACCAGTCTTAGTGGGTTAGAAGCAGTGTTGTATCAAGAACACTCACAAGATCTATGGCCGAAAGAGTATGCCAGTTGCAGTTTACCACATTCGGAATGGAATTACCCAGTACACAATCTAGAGTTTTAGCACTTAAAAGGGTGCTTGTCGATCAGTTCTATGAATAATTGTATGGGGCACACACTTCTGTCTGCACTGATAACAACCTCTCTCATGTGTACAGACAACAGCAAAGTTGGATGCTGCTGTTCATCACTAGTTGTTGCCCTTTCAACTTATGACTACTGTGCAAAGTGTTGTCCTGGGAAGAGCAAGGTTGATGCGTATGTTCTGTCCAGGAAACCCCATGCAGAGATGTCAGTGCAAGAATGGGTTTGGCTGCTGTCAGATTTTTGTGTAAAAAATACAATCCAGAAGAAGCCCTAGATGCCTATGCCGCATCTCATCTGGTAGATAGTTTGGGTGCCCCTCAGCCTCTGTACCAGTCACTTATTGTAATGTTGTATCTCTCAGTAAATCCTCATTGCCACAGATAAATCTGTATGACTGTCAGAAAGAGCAGAAGGAAGATCCTGTCATAAGAGTCATTGTCACTCATATCCAACGAGGAAGTGGCCCATGACTTGCAAAAGTAAATCATCCTGACACCTCCTTGTTACTAAGAGAATGGAGTATCAACAAAATATGATAAAAATGGTATAAAACCCAAATGGCTAACACAAAAAATAAAGAAAATGCTCAAAAATAAGAGGAACATATACAACAGATATAGTAAGACCAAATCACATAACCTATGGTTAAAATACAAAACTTGTCAGAAAGCATTTAAAAAATGATTAGTAGAAGTAAAAAAATGGAACACAGAGTAGCAAATACAGCAACAAAGGACAACATTAAACAGTTATACAGCTATGTCAATTCTTTGAGGGGTATTAACATTGAAATAAGATCATTAATACACAATAATCATAACATTAAGGAACTGTTGGATATTGCCAATATATTTAATGCATACTTTGGATCAGTATTCGCTGCAAAATCCAATTGAAATACAACTGCTCCAGAGTGGGTAAAATTAGAACTTGAGATTAACCCCAGTAGAATTGTTGATAAAATAAAAGCATTAAAAAACACTGTGTCAGTGGGACCAGACGATATTTCATCGGCAATGCTCAAAATATTATCACCATGCATTGCCTTACCCTTAACCATGCTGTTCAATAAATCCCTCTCACAACAAATACTTCCAACTGATTGGCTAGCTGCCACAGTGATACCGGTTCACAAAAGTAGTAAATTAGACTGTACAAATTACAGGCCAATCAGCCCAACATCAGTTCCAGGAAAGATATTGGCATCCTTAATTAAAGAAGACATTTATAAATATTTAAGGGATAGTAAACAGTTAGACCCCACATAACTTGGTTTCATGCCTGGAAGATCATGTATAACAAATCAGCTATGCTTCTATGAAAAGATATCACCAGCTTTAGATCATGGACATCCAGTAGATTGCATTTACCTGGAAATGAGCAAAGCCTTGGATGAAGTCCCCCATAATCAAATAATCCAAACACTAATTAATCTATAAATAGATGGAAGACTGGTAAACTGGATTCAGAATTGGCTAGCAGGGAGAACACAAAAAGTTAGTATCAATGGGTTTTGTTCAGCGCCTACCCCCATATGAGTAGTGTACAGCAGGGCTCTGTGCTGGGCCCTTTGCTATTCCAGCTATACATATTCAAATCAGGACATGATACAAATAAATGGATAAGCAAATATGTGGATGATATTAAACTGGCCAGTGTGGTTTCAGATAAAACTGGCAGCCAAAAACTACAAGTTGCTCTAAATAAACTAATTGATTGGGCTGATTCAGCTGGTATGATTTTTAACCTGGAAAAATGCAGAGTATTTCATTTTGGAAATCACAACACAAATACTACATATTCTATGAAAAACATTTCCCTCAAAACTAGCAGTGAGGAAAAAGACCTGAGAATTATCATATCTAATAAACTAACATTTGAAACACATTGAAGGATGCAGGTAGCAAAATCAAAAAGAGTCCTATGGACCATTAAGAGAAACTTCAAAAGTAGATAGGCCAAAGTCTTTATGACTCTATACAGAGCATAATATCAGACTGCATCCGGATTATGGTAACCTGCTATGTGGATCAATAAAGGGGACTAATAGAGACAACATTGAGAGTGTACAGAGGCAATCTACTAAAATCATCTATGAGTGTAGGATCTTGGGATATGAAGATAGGATGATAAAGGTAATTCTAATGCCACTCAATAAGAGAATGATTAGGGGGAACATGATATTAAGTTATAATTTATTACATGATTCTGAAATGATGGATGAACTGAACCTAAGTACTAAGGATCATAACAAGGGTATTAAGGGACACAAATTACAATTAAAACATACAATGTTTAAAACAGAGAAATGTAAGGGATTTTTTACACAACGTATAATCAACCCACGGAATGCTCTACTAGACGATACTGTGTACAGTAAGCACAAAACACGATTTAAAAATAGACTAGATAATTTTAAGTACAGAGGTGGAGAACTGAAGCAAACAGTGTATGAGATATACCCAGTGGACAACACTGCTTTCTCAAGCCACTCCTTTGGTTAACATCACAACCAGTGCCCCATGGTCTTAGTGTGTAATGATATTTGAATTTACAACCAGATCAAAAGAATATAACTAACATTCTGGTAGTGACCGGCCACTATTCCTGTATGCCCAAGCTTTTCCAGCCAAAGACCAATGGGTCACCTCTGTAGTTAATATTCTGGTTTAAAAGTACTTTGTTCACTATGGACTTCCTAAGAGAATCCATTCTGATCAGGCCAGGATTTTGAAAGTCATCTGATTAAAGAGTTATTGTCACTGTGGGGGATCAGTAAGTCTCAAACCACTCCTTACCCCCACCAAGGGTGACCTTCAACCCTAAAGACTCTATAGGATACTATTAGATATGATGGGCACATTGGACCCTCATAAGGAAGCAAACTGGAGTCAACAAGTGAGTACAGTATGATGGTTCATGCCTACAACTGCACTCAAAATAATGCTTCCAGGCACTCACCCTATCTGTTGATGTTTGGATGAGAGGCCAGGCTCCCAGTAGACCTTGCATTTGGAGTGTCATCCTATGGAGACAGTTTAGAGACTTGCACCGAATATGCCTAAAGACTGAAACAATAGTTGGATGATGCTTTCTGGTTGGGCACAGAATTGTCCCACAAAAGAAACCTGGCAAGCATACTAACATACTAAAATTCCAGCAGAATAGGCCTAACAGTCTTTCGAGTCTGCTAGTTTGGTCAGCCCCCACCCTGGGAGCTGACCTTGCTGTCCCCCTCTCCCTCTCTGGCTTCTCCCTTCCCAGTCCCAGACATTCTCGCTGCACTAGTTTTTGCTTCCAAAACCCTTTCCCTGTGCCTGTCCCACCCCCTCTTGAACCCCTCCACCATTTCTGCCTCCACAAGCCCCTGGGCAGTGCATTCCATGGCTCCACCACCCTCTCAATGAAGTAGCACCTCCTCCTTTCTCCCCTGAATCTCCCCCCCTCCAGCTTTAACCCATGCCTTCTGGGTGCCCCCACTTCTTTTGCAGCACCCTTACTGCTCCTCCCCTATTTACCCCCTTCATTTACCTGAAGACCTCTATCATGTCCCCCCGGTCCCTTTTCTCTTCCAATGTGTACATATTTAGCTCTTCGAGCCTCTCCCCATAGGTCCTATCCCCCAAGCCCCAAATCATTTTGGTTGCTCTCCTCTGGATCCTCTCCAGGAGTTCAATATCCCTCTTTAAATGTGGCCTCCAAAACTGCACGCAGTACTCAAGGTGCGGCCTCACCAAGCAGTTATACAGTGGAAGTATCACTTCCCTCCTTCTGGAGGTGAGCCCGCTAGCGATGCATCCAAACATCCTGTTGGCCTTTGCTGCTGCCCTCCTACAAGTATCCGAGTTGTTCATCTTGACATCCACCACCACCTCCAAGTCCCTCTCAGCCATCTAGACTTGTAGCATTTCCCCACCCAGGGTGTACACTTGGCCCAGGTTTATGGCTCCCAGGTGCAGTACCTTGCATTTTCCTGCACTGAACCTCAGCTTTCACTTTCTAGACCACCTTTCCAGAGCCTCCAGGTCCCCCTGTAGGGCCACCTTCCCCTCCTCCCCATCCTGCACTGCCCCCAGTTTTGAGTCATCCGCAAAGAGACTCATCTCACTCCTGATACCCTTCCTTATGTCAGAGATGTAGGTGTTGGACAGAAGTGGCCCAAGGACTGATCCCTGAGGGACTCCACTAATGACCCTTCTTGGGGATGAGACTATCCTGTCAACCATGACCCTCTGGGTCCTATCCATCTGATCATCTGGTTCCCTACCCCCATTTCTCCCAGATCATCCAACAGGCCTCCATGAGGAACAGAGTCAAATGCCTTGCTGAAGCCAAGAAAGAGGATGTCTACTGGTCTACCCAGGTCCAAGGCACTCATCACCCAGTCAGAGAACTCCACAAGGTTTGTCTGACACAATTTCCCCGGGATGAATCCATGCTGTCTATCATCAAGGCACCCCAACTTTTCCAGGTCCCCCCAGTCTCTCCTTGACAATGCCCTCCATCACCTTGCCCACCACCGAAGTCAGGCTGACGGGTCTGTAGTTCTCTGCCACCTCCCTTGATCCCCCATTGTATATATGCACTGTATGCACCAGCTTCCAGTCCTGGGGCACCCACGCTATCCTTAGAGAGATGCTAAAGAGCTCTGCCAGGGGTTTCACCAGGACATCGGCCAGTTTCTTCAGCACTCTGGGATGTAACTTATCCTGCCCCGGAACCTTCTCCATCTTAAGGGACCTGAGAGCTTCCCTCACTCTCTCTGCCATGATTTCCACCTCCGCTACCTCGTCCCCCTGCTTTGCCTTCCCCTCACCTGCCAGTGATTCCCCCCTCCCTGGACCCGCCAATTGGTAAGGTCCTCCCCTCCTCAGTTTAACCATCTCCTCCTATGTATGATGCAGCCTCTATTTTCCTCAGGAAAACTGAGGCAAGTACTCATTTATTACCTCAGCCTGCTCCCCCAGGTCTTGTGCCCATCCTTCCCCTGTTTTAATCCTGCTAATCTGCCCCTTCACCCTTCATTTTTCTCCCAATGTGTCTAAAGAACCCCTTGTTCCCTCTCCTAATTTCCCTGGCCAGGTTCTGCTCCTTCCTTGCCTTAGCTGCCCTCACCACCCTAGTGGCCCTTCTGGCCATCAGCTTGTACTCCCCTCGGTCCCTTTCACTCCTTGAACACTTGAATTGCCTATAGGCCACCTTCTTTCCCCTCACCACTTCCTGAACCTCCCTGGTCCACCAGCAGTGTTTTTGGGCCCTACTGCATTTTTGTCTTACTCTTGCGCAGGTGCTGGTAGTATCCTGCACACCCCTCCCGATGATTTCCCACCTACAGTCAGCATCCATGTCTGGCCTAATCCCAAGTGCTCCTTAAGGATCCTTCCCATTTCCTTGAAATCTGCCCCCTGAAGTCAGTTACCTCCATCTTTGTGCAGCCTTCTACCCCTCCTAGGTTCAGGCAGAATCAGACCATGGCATGGTCGTTCCCCGCCAATGGGTCCTTTACCTCCAGGCCCCCAATATGGTCACTGTCAGCCAGGACCACATCCAGTATCCACTCCTCCCTGGTCAGTTCCCTCACCTGCTGAATTAGGAACGCATCCTGAAAGACATCCAACAACCTCTGTTCCCTGGCCACCGAGGATGTCATAGTCTCCCAGTCTGTTCCTGGCATGTTTAAGTCCCCCAACACCACCACCCTTCCCCTGCCCAATCTGCAGTATCTCCCAACATCTGTCACCAGACTCTCCTCCAGCTCCTCTGCCAGCACAGGGGGTCTATACACCACTCCTATTTTTACTCTCTAGTCCCCCCTTGTTATCAAGGTGACCCAAATCACCTCCACAGTTCCTTCCTCCTCCTCCTCCTCCTCCTCCACTCCTCCTATGGCAATGCAGTTTTTGACTATTATTGCTACTCCTCCTCCCCTTACCTCCCCCCTGTCCTTCCTGAACATGGTGTAACCCTCCAGGTTCAGGTCCCAGTCATGCCCTGTGGTGGCCCAGGTCTCAGTGACCACTGCCACATTAACCTCTCCCTCAGTCAGCATCGCCTGGAGCTCAGGCATTTTATTGTCCAAGCTTCTGGCATTTAGCAGGACTACCTTCCACCCTTTCCCTATACTTCCATTTCCCCTGCTCATGTTCCTGTGGGGATTCTGTCTTCCCCTGGTCCGCACCTTACTAGTCAGCCTTTTCCTGCATTCCTCCACCTCCACAGGGGGATGGAGACAGAGTCCTACCTTTATCGGACCCCCCTCAACAGCCTTTTCTCCCATCCCTCCCCCTTCACAAGTTTAAACCCCACCTTTCACCAATGAACCCCTCTATTTTCAACTTAAGGATTTCCTTCCCATCTGAATTGAGATAGAGCCTATTTCTAGCATACGGACCCTTATACTCCCAGGTCTCCCAGATCTTCCCCCAATCCCCCATCAACCCATACCCTCTGGCCCCACACCACTCAGTGAGCCACTGGTTTATCACCAAATCTTCCTCTTGTGTTCTCCACTAGCCCTTGGCACCGGCAGAATTCCGAGAAGGAAATTGTACATCCTATATCATGACAGACCCTGGCAAGCTCCCTGAACCTTGCCTGTATCTCTAGCTCACTATTTCCCTCAATGTCATTGGTACCCAGATGGACCAGTGTGTCTGGGGAACCTCCACAATCCTTTGCCAGCTGATACACCTCATGCTTGGCCCTGTGCACCCTTAGTCCAAGGAAGCATTTTGTTCTAACCAGGCAAGCTTCTCCTTCCCTATCCCATTTGATCTCCCTGATCATGGAATCACCCAACAGGAGCAATCTAGCTGCCCCTTTTCCTCTATTCCCCCTTCCATGTCCCTCATCCTTTCTACCAGCCCCTCCCCTCAGCCAGCTCCATGCTCCTCTCCCTATCTGGGTGCCACCTGCCATGCCCTCCTTATTTAATCTGGCCACCCTTCCCCTCCAATCCTATGCCTCTTGTCCTTCTGAGTATCCTTCTGTACCTTGCTACCCCCACCGTTACTGCTCGTGACTGGTCCTTTCCCCCCATCTGCTAAACTAGCCTGGCTTGAACTCCCTTCCTTCCCATCTCTATTCAGCCCCTCCTTGCTTGTCATGCTCCCCTGGCCTAAACCCTAAGCTCCCTTTACTGTATCCTCCTTGTACTTCTGGTCCTTCTCCTTGCCCTTTCCTCCCAACTTGTTCTTTTCCTTGTGCTTTCCTCCCTCTACCCCCTCATCCTCCTGTTCTGATCCCCTGCTCCCCCATTTTCCTGCATTCCAAGTTTCCCCCTGTTCCTCCCGCTATCCAGCCCCTGCCTGCTGCCCCCTACTCCCTTTCCCTCTCTAACTGCCCCTGTCATGGATACTTCACCCCCTCATCCTCAAGCAGAAGAAGAGAACTGAAGCAGTTACTGAGCTTAAGATCCAATCTATCTCCCCCATTTCTTCCTTCTGTCCAGCCCCAGCCATCTGCCTACTTCCCTGAGAATGTCCTCCATTTGGCCCCCATCTGTGAGGGTCCCCAGTTACCTGTCAGCTTCTTTCATAGTATCCTCCTTTTGGGCCCCATCTTCCAGGGTCCCTATGTGATCCCAGCGTACTCTCCTGTACTCCTTTCCCTATGCCTCTACCCCTAGTGTTTGGTGCAACCCCATGGGAGAGCCCCTGCCCTATTCCCCAACCATACCTCCCCTTTCCCCCAGCTGTCTCCTAAGCCCCTCAACCTCCTCCCTAAGCTGTACCAGCTGGTAGCACACTGGGCAACCACCAAACTTCCAAGCCCAGTCCAGCATCATGGCTGCCCAACACCCTGTGCATCCCACCACCCTCCCAAAGAAGCCAGCCCTAATGACATGTGGCCCCATCCCCCTCCAAGTAGGTTTCCTTGGGTAAGCCACCAAGTTCCCCACTAGTCCAAGACTTTTAAACTTTCAACAATTGAGTGGCTGAACTTTTCCCCACCTGACTATTAGCCTTAAGAGTTTGCTCAAAGGGGAAGTTTGCAACTCCCTAAGCACATCCCTCCCAGCCTTTAAGCTCAACCCCCAGTGACTCTTCTGTATTTAAGAAAGGCAAATGCAAGGGGTGGGTGGAGAGTTCTTAAGGAGTTAGGTCAATTTTAAAACACAACTTACAAACAATGAAAACTTACAGAAACTTATGACAAAGTTAGCTTTCCAGAACCTCACCACAATTTCAGACTTCAGCTGCTACCTCCCTCTGCTACAGCCAGAAGACTTAAAATGCCTCAGTGTGAATTTTAAACAGAGATTAACTGAAATGCAAACAACCTTGATTGGCTGGCTGTGTTACTGGCCAAAGCCCCTCCCCCACAAGAACAGTCTACAGTTAGCACAGAGATATTTAAGGATTTGTGTCCCTCTGTTCCAGAGAGTTCTTAAGGAGTTAGGCCAATGTTAATACACAACTTACAAATAATAAAAACTTACAGAAACTTATGACAAAGTTAGCTTTCCAGAACCTCACCACAATTTCAAACTTCAACTGCTACCTCCCTCTGCCACAGCCAGAAGACTTAAAAGTCAAAACAAGACCCGTTACTACATACATGTCAGTATGAGTTATTCCCTGGAGACAGAGTTTTGGTAGGGAATTTGGGGTTACCTGGAAAGCATAAAATTGCAGATCAGTGGGGCAATATCCCTCATGTGGTCACTGAAAAACTTGTGGACTTGTCAGTGTACAGAGTTCATCCAGAAGGGGAGCCTCAAAGAAGTAAAACATTGTACTGCAACCATTTGCTCCCCACTGGACAATTAGATGTTCCTGAGCTAGTACCAGGCCCCGTGCAACTTCAAAGAATGAAAACCATAGGCTCTCACAGCCACACTAACCAGACTACTTGGCCCAGCCCTCAACTGGATACTGGTTTATCCGGGCCTTCCATAATGCCTTCATTGGACCTGAATACTGGTCTGACTGGTCTTTCCACTGCGTCAGACCTACCTGTCAATGACCTACACTTTTCTGATGAGGAAGATGACCTTGTGTGGTACTATTCTACAGTGCAAAAAAGGAAAGAATGGCCAGCCACACCTTCAAAAGTTTCAAAAGTTTGTAGTTTTAATTTTTCTTTCTAAGATCCTGATTGCCCAAACTTTTGCCAGTGAAGGCTTCTTCATGGAAATGATCTGTTTATAAACATTGGTACAAGTTTATTTTGGTATATTTTTAAATCAAATATATATTTTTTTAAATTCACATTATTTCAAAAAAGTTTCTTACTGTAATTATACTGTGTGCCACTGGGGGCAAAAGACATACATCACTGGTAAGTATTTTGTAACTTCTACCAGGTTCAAATGTTCATATTAAAGCAGTATTTGTATATATTACTGTTAATTCACAGTCTGCGGTACTTGTAACAACCATACAGCAGCCAGAGCTCAGTGTTCAGAAACCTTATAGCTTCACAGTGAAAACTTTCAACAATCTCCATTATTATATCACTTATTTAAACACAGGATATATCCTATCTGTTTTTAGTGTTATGGTCAATGTGTCAATTCATATAGCATTTTTAAAGTATCATGCTTTAAAATAGCTCATGCTTACACACACCTTGGTCTCTGTATTAGTTAGAATTAGCTTCCAGCTTTTTATTCTTCCGTATTCCTCTTATCTACATAGAAGCCTTTAATATTGGACTATATTCATAAATTAAGACATAGGCTTTCATTTCTGTTACATTCTAGTATAGTGACTAGATACTATAGCAGTACATATTGCTAACCTTCATTTTTTTGAGACTTGTATTCATACACTTAGTGTTGCTGTCTCACATCTAAATTGGTTTCTAAAAGAAATTCATATAAATTAATTCAATATAAATATACCAAAATGGTATTTAAAAAGAAAGGATATGCCACAATTGTCTATAACATATATGCAGTGCTGACCTTATAAGGGTACTTCTCATAGTATGACTCGAAGTTTGATTTGAATATTTGATAGAAGCAGAACTCAGTGCTAGTTTGAAAAGAATTCCATGTAGGGTAATTAGATGTTTGTACAGCAGTGCTACATTTCAAGGATTTAACAGCTTTATCACAGTTAACTTATAGTGTACAAACCGTTCTAACTTCTTAACTGTACTTCTATTTTAATTCAAAGTTTGGGTGAAAGTTCATTAATGCATGCTTCTGTGCAAATGAGAAACAAGGTTTTACATTCAGTTTTACCTATGTGCTTATTCAGTGATTTTTTTTTAAATAGATACACGATTTTGTATGCACTCACAACATGTTTAGTCAACTGTGTCACCACTGGACTGGTTTTAAAATGCCATTCAGCATTTATGTTTTTTTGCTACATGTAAACAAAGATCCGAAAGTTAGCAGTATGTCTAAAACATTTTTTTAAAGCTTTGTATGGAGAAAATTCCAGGAGTTCTTACCCAGATTTGCCGATTCATGTTTGTAGTGCTCAGGAGTAGTGTCCATGCTACACTGTGTTTGCTGTGGCAATGGTTTATATAATCCAAGGACCAAGGGATGAAGCAGTAACTGCTGACCCAGGAAGTCATAACTGTTATTACGACCAACAGTGGATCAGACAGGGGTTGCTGAATGGCAACCACCACCTCATCTGTATTAAATCAAGAAAGGTGCGTCCCACCCCTTGGATCCATATTCTAATTAAGATAGGCAGGACAATAGTATCTGAACATATGCCTAGAAATATTTAAAGGGGAAATATTTCATGAGGTTCATAGTCTTTTGTTATAGTGGTTTAAAACTTTTGCAAGTATCTAAAACATGTCTTCTTTACAGAGGGCTACTCTTCAAGCCATGCTAACTTATTTCCTTATTTGTTTTTTCAGGATTGCTTACTTTCATTTTGCAGTGTTGATGCTTGTATTAGGAATGGTTTCCAAAATGAAATTATCCATACACTTTTTGTCATATGCCCAAACTGCAGATCTAAGTCTGCATGCAATGTGGAAAATATCTATAAATGATAGAAATTTGTTTATACATGTTTTGATATGTTAATAAAACTGGATTAAGTTAACATAGTAAGCTATAGAAATAATGATAATCGGCTTGTCAGAGGTCACCTAGAAGCTACAGAAGTCAGAAAGGAGAGAAGGCTTATGACTAATGGCTGACACTTTTTTGTTGAATTCAACTGTTAAATATATAATTACAAAGGGTCAGAAAACTAGGATAAGTGTGCACTATCATGTAGAGGGGCTAGGGGAGCTGACAATGGGGGGGTTGTTTGTCTTTATTTATTACATTTTTACCAACAAGCACCCCAGTTTTCTTCCTCATTTAGACAGAATCTACCACAGGTAGTGTTAAGGGTATAGATGCAATGCATTTCCCTGTTTTGTAATGCCTTTTTCCAATCACCTCCTCTGTGGGTAATTTGACATGTTCATTGCCCCAGAAGTTTAGTGAGGATGGATTGTATCCAGCTTCCAAGAAGTGGACAGCTACAGGTGAATCATAATTTATTAACCTGTTGTTTCTCTTATGTTCAGATATTCGTAGTTTCAGGGATCTGATGGTCATACCTAGTATTTTGAGCATGGGCAGGTTAGGAGATATATGACATTGTCAGTGTCACATATAGTATTGCTCTTGATCTTATATTTCTTGTTTCCATTTGGGTGCTGAAATTCTGTTTGTTTTTTTTAGGTAGTATCACAGTGGCAGCATTGTCCGCATGGTTGCATTTCTGGTAATAATGGACGCAGTAACAGCTGTCAAGTATCATTTGGAGTCTTTCTCTGTTCTGAATGCACTAATCTGTCTTTTGGTGAGTTAACCCGTTTTCAAGCTATAGTAGGTTTGTGTGAAATCTGTAATACCAGTGGATCTGAGCGTGTCCCAATGTTTGTTGATAAAATTTTTGATTGGTTGTGTAAATCCTGAGTATACAAGTGATAATACCATTCTGTTATCTGTTACTACTCTGTGGAAGGTATTTGGCTGCAGTTTGATAGTTTTTTGTACAGCCTCATTGACTCTTCTCCTGCCATATCCCCTATTCCTGAACCTCATTGCCATCTCTTCACGCCCTTTGATTTTCTCTGTGTTTTCACTACTATTACGCTAGACTATTAGCATTTGTGAATATGGAATGCTTCTAATGAAGTGGGGTGGGTGATAACTGTCTGCATGCAGAAGAGTGTTACAGTAAGCCTCCTTTCTGTACAGATGGTGTTCTATTGCATCAGGTCTCTTATATAGAGAAAGGTCTAAAAATGGCATTTCTAACACACTAGCTGTCATGGTGAATTTTAAGTTGTCTCTGACCTCATTGAGGTGGTGGTGAAAGGTCCCCAGTTCCCCTGTGTTCCATACCAAATGCAAAGCAAATCATCAGTGTATCATTTGTACATTATAATGTTTTTGAAAAATGGATTGTACATGGGACTACTGATAAATAGTGTCTAAAAGTGCCCCATAAAGAGATTTGCATATGTTGGAGCCATGTTGCTGCCCACAGCTGTCCCTTGTATTTGTCTGTAGTAGGTTCCATTAAATCTAAAGTAAGTTTTATACAATACCGGTCTGGTGAGTTCCAGTAGTGTGCTTGTGGGTGTGGTGTGTATGTTCCTGATCTTGTTAATGCCAATTTCTAGGGTCTGTAAGCCTGCTTCATGTGGTATGCAGGTATATAGATGTTTTACATCCATAGTACAAAGTACTAGATGCTTAGTTTTGTTTTTGTCCACTGTTTCATTACTATCACTAATAATTTTTATAACATCATTTATGTTTTTAAGGAAGCTTTGCATTACGGGCACTGCCTCACTAACATATTTGTTGACAAAATTTGATGGTCCTTCTAAAATAGAGTAATTTCCTAAAATAATCAGCTGAGTTTGGGAGTTGTCTGTGTTTTTGTGAATTTTAGGTAACCCATAGAACACTGGCATTTTGGAAAAATTGTTCTTGTGTAGTTTAACTTACCATGCTTGCAGATGTCTTAATTCTTGTTCTATTTGAAGTATTCCATTGAGTCTATCTACTATTCTCTTGGTCAGATCCCCTGCTATTTTTTTAATAGTTCTCGGGTACACTTAACAATTCTTCACACATTCTTATGTATTCAATTTTATCCATTAGGACAATTCCACCTCCACTCCCCCATCAGTTGGTTTGCTCACAATGCTGTTGTCTTTTTTTAGGTCTTGTAAAGCTTCATTTTCTGATCTGCTAAGACTGTATTTTGGTGTTGGGTTAGATGTGTCCCTTAATAATGTATCTACATCAAGGGTGACCTGATTAATGCATGCTGCTGTGTTGTGATTTCTGCCCTTGGGGGGTTGTATGTAAGTTTGTGTTTCATATCAGCTTTAAGGCTGCTTATATTAGGGTCTGGAGGGGGAAGTGAATGGAATTGTTCCTTCAGGTGTATCTGTCTGAAGAACTTTTGTAAATCACTCATGATTTGTAATCTATCGGTTGGAGTGAATGAGGAAAAGGAGAGACCCCTACTTAACACCTTAACTTCTGTTTCAGATAATGTTTTGTGACTTAAACTGAATATAATTGTATCCTCCAGCCTTCATATCCTCCTCCTTTCCCTCTGCCTGTGCCCTTTCTTCCTCCTCATGGTGCTGTTGTTTGTCATTGCTCTATAGTAGTTCTTCTGCATAACCCTGGGACCTGGTACAATACCTTTTTTGTGGTTCTTCCTGATAACTGTCCTGTCTTACTTCCTGTGTTTGTCTGTGGTCTAAAAAAACCTGACTGGCTGGCGGCTGTTGTGGGTGGGGTACTATGTCAGTCCTCTTGGTGTAGCTATCTGAGCTGTCAGTAGTTTGCTTCTGTGCTGATGTTTCTATATAATGTTTTTATCTTTCAGTTGTACACTCTGTCTAGTCTATAATCATTAGACTCTGATTTGAATTTTTTCAGTTTTGCTTTTTTGAGATTTTCTTCAAAGTCATGCAGAGTTTTTTTTTTAATTTCTTCTAGGTTTTTCTGGAAGATTTCTTCCTCGGTTGCAAGTTTAAGCTGATATTGGATATTTTTAATATCATTAGCTTGTGCACCCTACCCTCTAGGTCTGCCTCTATAATAGCATTCATGAAGTCATTGCCACATCTGTTACATATTTCTTCCCATCTGTCAGGCAATTTTTTCTATTCTACACCAATATTCAGTTCAATCAGGACTCTAACTCCTTTAGGTATCCTTCTGTAGTTAAGGTATTGTCCCAGGGTTACACCATGCCACTCCAATTTTGCATCTGTTTTTGTAATTGTTCCAATGTATTTTTTCATTCTTGTTCATTGGTAGTGACTTCTAGATGTTTGTTAGTCCTAATTGCAGTAAATAGTTTTAATTGTTCAGCTTCACTGAAACCAAAAGTCAGCTGCCTCTCCTCAGCACTGCCCCCTGCCTCTGCAAAGTTATTCAGGACTACAATGACAGTGGAATAGTTTTTACAAATTTAACAATCACAGTTTTTGTAAATATTCCAATGAGTCCAGGTAACACATAAAGTTCAGTGGCTTTCTAAGCCTAGCCTATGAGTTAGTTCAGTAGTTTCAAGAAATCAGTTACTATAGGGAAGCCTTCCACAAGGTGGACCATCCACTTGGTCCAAAAGTACAGAAAAGCAATTCGAGATATGTGGGTCCCTCTCAAAGTCGGTATGTTTCACAACTAGGGGCTGGTGCTTGGAAAATATACAGTAATGCAAAAAAGGAAAGAATGGCCAGCCACAGCTTCAAAAGTTTCAGAAGTTTGTAGTTTTAATTTTTCTTTCTAAGATCCTTATTTCCCAATGTTTCACCAATGAAGACTTCTTCAGGGAAAGGATCTGTTTCATAAACATAGGTACAAGTTTGTTTTAGTATATTTTTAAATCTTTTTTTTTTAATTCACATTATTTCAAAAAAGTTTCTTACTGTAATTATACTGAATGCCACTAGGGGCAAAAGCCATATATCACTGGTAAGTATTTTTAACTTCTACCAGGTTCTAATGTTCATATTAAAGCATCATTTGCATATATTACTGTTAATTCACAGTCTGTGGTACTTGTAACAGCCATACAGTGGCAAGAGCTCAGTGTTCAGACCCCTTATAACTCCACAGTGAAAACTTTAAATATTCTCCATTATTAAATCACTTATTTGAACACAGGATATATCCTATCTGTTCTTTAGTGTTATGGGTAATGTGACAATTCATATAGCAAATTTAAGTGTCATGCTTTAAAATAGCTCATTCTTATACATAACTCGGTCTCTGTATTAGATAGAATTAGCTTCTAGCTTTTTATTCTTTTGTATTCCTCTGTTCTATGCAGTAGCCCTTAATAGTGCACTGTATTCATAAATTAAAACATAGTCAGGCTTTCATTTCTGTAAAATTCTAGTATATTGACTAGATACTATAATAGTACATATTACTAACCTTCATTTTTTGAGACTTGTATTCATACATTTAACTGTTTGACACAGTTGACTAAGCATGTTGTGAGTGCATACAAAATCTTGTATCTATTTAAAAACATCACTGAATAAGCACATAGATAAAACTGTATTCAAAACCTTTTTTCTCCTTTGCACAGAAGCATGCCTTAATGAGCTTTCACCTGAACTTTGAATTAAAATTGAAGAAACACAGTTAAGAAGTTAGAACTGTTTGTACATTATAAATTAACTGTGAGAAAGCTGTTAAATCCTTGAAATGTAACACTGCTGTACAAACATTTAATTACCCTACATGGAATTCTTTTCAAACTAGTACTGAGTTCTGCTTCTATCAAATATTTAAATCAAGCTTCGAGTCATACTATGAGAAGTACCCTTATAAGATCAGCACTGCATATAAGTTATAGATAATTATGGCATACACTTTCTTTTAAAACACCCTTTTGATATAGATGTGAGAAAGCAATGCTAAATATATGAATACAAGTGTCAAAAAATGAAGGTTAGCAATATGCACTATTATAGTATCTAGTCATTATACTATCAATGACATTTTTTTTAAAGTGTGGATCGCATGAATATCTAAGTACTGGTACATTATTAAGAAAAAAATTCAGCAGCTGAAACAGTAAACAGTTAAAAACACCAATATCAAAAATATAGTACTCCATAACTCATTCCTAACCCAAAAAGGCAAGCTTAAATAAATAGGGTTTTAAAGCACTTTTAAAGCTCTCCACAGTCAGGCACTCTCTTATCTGATGAGGTAGAATTCCACAGGGTAGGGGACACAAACGCAAACACTGTAGCTCCAGAAGTCTTTAAACAAACCCTCGGAACCTCTAGCAATCTTTCATCAGTGGCAGTGCTGTTTCTATCATTAGACTAAGTGGACTGCAGCCTAGGGGCACCAGCTGTTGGGGAGGGCCTGAGAAATCAGAAATCAAGAATGAAAATGAGAAAAAAAAATTTGACTGCATTTGAGCTGACTCATGGCCCCCCCCCCATGGAACTCAATGTCATCTGCCCTCTGTTGTCTGTCTCACCAGTCCCCCGAACTTGATTGTCTGTCTCACTCTCTCATCCCCTCCCAGACAGAACAGAGCACAGACTAGTCCAATCAGTGAACAGCACATGTGGCACACATGCATTGTTTTGATTTTTAAATCCTCCAGAAGACCACTTCATATGTGTGCACCCAACTGGGCAGTGGGGCATGTCAAAAAGGTGTGGTGCATGCCAGTGCTGTAGCACTTATCTGCAGCAGAAGTTAGACTCCCGAATCAGGAGTCACTGACATGGATGGATGTTGTTGTCATCGAGTCAATGAGGAGGTGAGGAGGTGACCCATGATGGCCACTGCCATGGCCCACTGGCACTGTCCCGTTGACTAACTTCGAGAGAGGCGCCTAGCTGCCTAGGCCAGTACAAGCCAAGCTGGGTGGTAGAGAGGTAGACTGTGTCATCTCACTCACTCTGTCTGATCATCTCTCATCTGCTTACTGCTGGCCCGCTGCTGCCAAATTTGGTGATCTGATCAAGTCTTCAGTGAGTGTGTTCACTTTTACTTCACAGACACAGAGTGACCAGCCAGTGGCCTGCTGCCCTCCTCTGCCCTGCTCATTCAGTGCCTGCTGTTCCCCCTCTGCCATTCTGCTTGTCTTCAATCTTGCCCTCATACCAGATGGATGCTCAGTCATATCACTCAGTGTGGTGACGGATGGTGAGTTAATCAAGACAGAACAACTAACTTAAGTTGTCAGTTGTGTATCCTATGACTAAGTGCCAGGGGGTGTGAAATGCATCAGGAGGTTTGTACATTGCTGTATGAGGTGGCAGCAGGCATTCAAGGAGATTTGTGCACTTTAAATAAAATTGTAGCACTATTTTTGCACCTTACTCAAGGACTTGCTCCGAATTCTTTGGTGCACTGTGAGACCGTGATATTGTGAACTGTGAACTGTGAGTAGCCTGGGCTGGTGTCTACTTTTTCCTTCACTTGTGTACAGTGTTGCTTGTGTGAGATAAGAGATTTACAGTAGTTGATGATTGTATCTTTGTTGATTGATCATGTCAGTCTGTGATCATGTACAGTGGTTACACAGACCATTATAGTACAGGCATAAATGATCATGAATCATGATCATTCATGTCTAAACTCTAACGGTCTGTGTGACCACTGTCCCAGGCACAGACACACTAGTGTATACAGAGTGTTCCAGTGTCCAAGTCCACCACAGTCAAGTGAAACCTGACCATAAAGTGAAACTTTGGGCTGGCAGTAAAGCCTAGAAGTTAGAGGAATGAAGTGTGAACGAGCTTGATACATCCAGCAGACTATACCTGAGTTTGAGCCTCACAACCTCCACTTGCATACTGTGTGACTCTAAGCAAGTCACTTAATAACTCAGTGCTCCCAGGTCACCCCTGAAAACAGGCACTTGTGCCTAGTGAGCCTGACCCAGTTACCAAAAACTAAAAAAAAAACAACTGTGAAAGTGAGTCCACTCAAAAATAAACATTGCCTGCCAGCCTGCCTAAAGATGAATGTATACATTATTGTCTTGTCTAAATTTACTACTGTTATTTCCTGATTGTTGGGGGGGGGAGGATGGCTGGGGAGATGTGGAAAGTAATATACCATAAAAAAAATGAAATTGGATTTCACAGTCACATCACATGATGCAATGGAGCCATCCATCCTGGCCCTTCTCCAAAGTTTGGTGAAAAAGTGGTATGGGTAATGTTATGTCCTTGTCTGTCATGTGACATATGATCAGTGGGGAATTAATTAATTGCTATTGTGAGGCAGTTCATATGCTGGCCTGGCCCCTTCCTGGATGTGGTGCATGAAGGGGTCAGTTCCCATGCCAAGGCCCCTCCTTGACATTCAGTGGGACTGCGGGACATGTTATGGTCCACTGAAGCAGTCCATGTCCTGGTCTCTCACTGACATTAGATGATGATCTGCTGTGGCCCACAGAGGGGCAGTTCATGCCCAGGCCCTCCCTGACAATTGGTGGGAATTGGTATGGACTGGTTCTCTGATGGTGCAACCATGTCCTGATCCTTACCTGATGTTTCATGGGGGATTGATATGGTCCACAGGGGAGGGCAGTGGGGCATTCATGCCCTAGCCCCTTCCTGAGTCAGACATTCACTGGGAATTGGTATGGTCCACTTGGGCACTTGATGTCCTGATCCCCTTCTGACATTTGATGGGAACTGGTTTATTGTTCTTCTGTGAATGTATTGTTGCCATACCCTGAACTGAGCCATGTATCGTGCGGCGGGGCACCTGAAGTTTTCAGCCTATGGGTACCATGTAAGTTAATACAGCCCTAGCCAGCTAAACAGAGTGAGCAGAGGGGGTGATAAGGACACAGAAGTTCTTGCAGATAGCTTGGACCCTGTCTGTGTAGGGCTTTATGGGTCAGTAAACCAACCTTGAAGGTGACCTGCCACTGAAATGGGAGCCAGTGCAGACCACGAAGCACAGGAGTGACATGGCAAGATCGAGATAATCCAGCCAACAGCCTGGCTGCTGCATTCTGCACTAGCTGCAAGCAGCAGATATCAACCCCAAGAAGCTCTAGGTACAGAAAGTTGCAATAGTCAAGGTGGGAGGTCACAAAGGCATGGACCAATCTTAGAAGGTTTTCAAGCGGGACCAGGTGTTTAATCCAAGCGATATTACTCAGATGGTAGAATTCAGATTTGATGATGGCTGACACCTGCAATTTAAGGGTCAGTCCATCATCAAAAATAAAGCCCAGATTATGCAACCGGTCAGAGGCCAATAACTTAATGTTCCCAAGCCGGAGTCCGACAACCCAGGTCCACAACCAGCACCTCAGTCTTGTCACGGTTCAACTTCAGCCAGTTGGCACTCATTCAGTCTTGTATTTCAGCAAAGCAGTTGTTAAATACTGAGACAGTATCCTCCTGGTCAGGAACAAAGGATATGTAGAACTGAGAATGATCTGCATAGCAGTGAAAACTCAGCCCATATCACCTCACAATGTCTCCCAACAGCAGCAAATATACCTCGAACAATATGGGGACAACACAGAGCCCTGCCGGACCCCACATGGCAGGGAGACAAGGTCCAAGAAAAAAATTCCAGACACCACTTTCTGTGACTTGTCAGTGAAAAAAGATTGAAACCATCTAAGGACCATACCAGACAGTCCACAAATGCACCACAGGTGGTCCAGTAGCACACCATGGTCCATGGTATCAAATGCTGCAGAGAGATCCGGGAGAACCAGATGGAACAGGACCTCTGATCTCTCACTATTAGGAGATCATTGAGCACCTGAACCAGGGACATCTCGGTACAATGCCTCTTCCAAAAACCCAACTGGAGAGGACCGTAGATATTGTGGATGGTAAGATGGACCTCAAGCTGCAGTGCAACTGCCTTCTCAACAACTTTACGCTTAGTTAGCTAGACACTTGGGTCAAGAGAGGCTTTCTTAAGGAAATTTATTACTACTGCCTCCTTCAGGGTGTCTGCAAACACACCTGTCTCTAATGAACACCTGACTATCTCTGATAGGACCAGGCTGATGACTTCAGCACACCCCACAAGAAGGTGGATTGGGCCCAGGTTCAAACTACTTCAGGTCGGCCGCAAACCATGAACGATCCTCACAACATCCATGATCGCCAACCAGTCTAAGCTAGACCAGGCAAAACAAGATGCAGCAACCTCCCACTGACCAGCGCAACTCATTGTAACACGCCATGCAGATTTCAGACCTGATGTTGGCAACCTTTATTTTATTTTATTTTATTTTATTTATTTAGGGATTCGGATCATACCTTTGAGCTCAGAGCTCTTTTTTTTTTAAATTAAATATACTTTATTTAGTTTTTACCATTCATAAGCAATGCAGTGTACATTACAGGGGATGAAGCATAGTACAAATACATAAACAATACAGAAGATAACTGTCCCATAAATGCCCCCTCACCCCATCCCTCCCTCATACCTCATCATCCACCCACCCCCTTTCGTATCCCTCCCAAATATCCTCCCTCCCCCCCCATTTAAACCCTCCCTTCCTGGAGCCAGTACAAAATAGTGGTATTACAGGTCATACTTCTAACTCCACTAGGAAAAAAATGAAAGAACAAAGAAAATTATGAGGACATCATCACTTAAAGATCTGGAAACATGCACCCACCTAAGAAAAAAAAAGATATAAGGAATCCTTGTCCCCCACATCAGTGTGGTGGAACAATTGACCATAGAGCATGGAATCTCTTCCATTTGGCGTTGAAATGGGAAATTGCATTTCTGTAGCTGGCAATAGTTTTCTCAATCCTTAAGTTGTATAATAAACAAGCAAGCCATTCCTGATAGGTAATGGGATTCTGATCCTTCCAGTGTTTTAATACTAAGGTTTTCACAGTGAGTGAAATTAGATTAATAAAATATCTCCTTTCCCTCACTGCAACCATTGAGCTATCACCTAACAAACAAATCTGCGGAGTAAAGAGGTCTTGTAACTCTAATAAAGGATCAGCCTTAGCCTTAATAAAAGACCATAGGGGAGCAACCAGTGGACATTCTCAGAATATGTGCTACAGGGAACCTTGTGCCTGACCACATCTAAAACAGTCATCATTTGGCAGCTCACCCATTTTACATAACTTAATAGGGGTCAGGTGCAAGGTATGCAAAATATAGTATTGTGTCAGTCTAAGCTTGTCATTGGCACTATATGTGTAAATTCCTCCCCATAGATGTACCCAATTAATACAACTATTAGGGAAAGTATCTATCCAATATTGAGGGTAGTCAGCTGTACCTGGATGCAACTTTCCATGTACAGCCGCAACTACGCCAGAAACAGCATGTGGTTGCCCTGCGAGGGATTGGAACTCCAAGAAAGTCTCTCCATAGTTAATGTCCCACTGATTTGATCCAAGCCAAGTAGTGAGAAAATGCCTAATTTGGTAAATATAGAAGGCATACCTCAGTGATATATGGAATTTCCCCAATATATCCGAGACCGAGCACATCTTCCCTTGCTCTACTAAGTCACTAACTTTCATATTTGGAGGTATTCCCAACCTATGTGCTGAAGGAAAGGCTTTACCTACCTTAAAATTAGGGTTACCAAACAATGGTTGCGAAATATCTTTGGTGTGCATAATCCCTAAAGACCTACATAATTGATTATGAACTTTGACTGAAGTAAAAATAACAGTGGGCCAGAATGAAGCAGGCACATTTTTTGGGAGTATATACCAAAGACTGTCATGTGACACTTTGGATCTCTTGATGAGATTTATTTCAATTTGCAGCCATAGGGGGTTACAGTGGGAATGAATATTGTTCGAGGGGGTAACCATCCACCGCATATATTTGGCAATGTGACTCACCAAATAGTAATGATAAAAGTTCAGGAGTTTCAGTCCCCCTAATGTTTTCGGAGCACTTAAACAATTATAAGATCTCTGTGGGGGTTTATTTTGCATAAAAACTTAGTAATCATGCTTTGAAGTTTACGAAACCAGGACAGGGGGAGGTAGATATTCAACATATTTAGACAGTAGAATACTCTGTGTAACACATTCATTTTAATAACATTAATTCTACCTTGAAGGGAGATGTATAAAGAGAACCATCTAATTAAATCTTGCCGAATGGTTAAGAGAAGGCTGTCAAGGTTAAGCTTCTTCAAAAGAGAAGCCGAAGGTGACAAAATAATGCCAAGGTATTTAAGCCTGTTAGTCCAAGCCATCCTGAACCTAGCCATGTCACCTTTGTGGACCTGAACGTTAAGTGGCATAAGAGCGCAGAGCTCTTTTACAAAGGTTCCACATCAAACAGTGACAATGACAGCAATAACAAACAGTTTACATACAATACTCGAATAGTAGGTAGCTAGTATACAATAAGGTTACAATGTCACCCTTTGCAAACTATGTGAGAGGCCTTTCGGCACCATGCAATTCTGTTTAAAAGTTGGACCAGCATAACATTCTGTGGTGATTTGCATATGCAGCCTATGATGCTTTGCATTGTGGGGGCATGTGTGATTTTGTATTTTCATGTCATTCATAGTACCAATGGTGATATTACAGCATCAATAGCATTCATCTAGGGTAAAGGAAAGTGTTTATATGTAACGAAGGAGATAAAGAGGTGTGACCCCTAGTGTGAGAGTCCAAGGAAGAGTCAAGGTGAGGGGGATGGGAGACTGGGGGGGAGACTGGGCGACCAAAAGAAGTGGCTTTGTCTAGGAGGTTGGGAGGTAGTGGTAGTAGGTTGGTTTTAAGGTTGATCAAGTGGGAGAAAAGGCACAGGGGGGAGATGAAGAGAGAGGGATAGGGCAAGAGGGAAGAGTGGGGGTTAAAGGAAAGGGAAGGAGAATGTGGATGAGTGGGCATTTTGGGTGTTAGAGTCCTAGTGGCAGTCACAAACTGTCCTAGTAAGAAGGTGTTGCCTCATTCCATTTTTGAATTGTGAGATGCATTGGGAGTTTAGAATGCGCACTGGGATTTCTTTGAGCCATTGGGGGGCCCTATAGCTGAAAGCACGCTGTCCCTGCACAGGTCGACGGAAAGGTGTTGATAGGGCCCCCCTCATCCTGCCTCTGGTGGTATAGCTGGTAGCACTTGGTGTTAAGATGCTAGAAATGCATGGGCGGTTTTACCCACGAGTGCCTTTTTTCCAAAGAGACATGTTTGGAATATAATCCTGTTCTTTAGTGGCAGCCAATTGGTCTCCTCGTATAAGAAGCAGGTGTGGGTATTTCGATCTGCAGCCATTGTGAGAGTACTTGCCTTGTTGAGGGCAATGTGAATCCTTTTTAGTGCAGTGTCTGTTGCTGTATCATAGACCACCAATCTGTAGTCGATGGTAGAAAGGATGGAGCTGGAGACTAAGAGATGGAGGGCCTCTGGAGTGAGATACTTTTTATGCCTATATAGTACACCCAGCTTGGTGTTCACTGCCTTTACCACTGTGTCGATGTGTTGGGTGAAGGTGAGGCAGTCATCAACGGTGACCTCCAGGTACTTGAAGGCCTGAACTTGTTCCAGTGGCTCACTGACTTTATTGGAGATGGTGAGGGAAGGGAGCTTCTTTTTGTGCTGTGAGCTCGCAACCTTACCCACAATGAATCGAGCAAACTCGTCACATTTCACTTGTGGCAATGCTCTCTAAGACTGGAGACAGACTGAATTGCACAGTCTGACAGAGCTGAGCTGGTCGATTCTATGTAGCAGAAATCTGCCTGGACAGAAACTCTGCCTTCTTACGGGAGATAACTGATTGATACTCCTTATAATGAGTCATCAATCTAAGCCTGTTGGCATCAAGGCCGGATTTCCGCCAGCATCATTCCAGCCTTCGTCCAACTTGCCTAAACTCCCTCAAGGTCCCATCAAATCAAGGGGACCGAGGGTGGAGAGTGAGTGGGTGAACCCGGACAGGAGCAATGGAATCCAGATCCTACACCACAGCCCTATTATTGGCCTACACAAGATTCTCAGGATTCAAGCTTACACTCGGTATACCTGATAGATTCAGCACTGCCACAAGGCCATCTGGGGTCAAACCCCTCAAAGGGTGGTACCAGATAATCTTCAGAGCGGCTGGCCTACTGGGAGGGGCCCTGAAAATTGAAACTTATAGAGTGATGGTCAGACCAACCGACCAACTCAACCACCAGGTCAGAGGTCACCATCCCCAGCAGGAAGACTAGGTCCGATGAGTGACCATGAATAGAGATAGCAGAGGTAATAATATTAAAATTTAACAGAAATGAAAGCCTGACTATGTCTTAATTTATGAATACAGTGCACTATTACGGGGCTACTACATAGAAAAGAGGAATACAAAAGGAAAAAAGCTAGAAGCCAGTTCTAACAAATGCAGAGACCAAGGTATGTGTAAGAATGGGCTATTTTAAAGCATGACACTTTGAAAATACTGCATGAATTGACACATTAACCATAACACTAAAGAACAGATAGGATTTATCCTGTGTTTAAATAAGTGATATAATAATGGAGAATGTTGAACGTTTTCACTGTGGAGCTATAAGGGGTCTGAACACTGAGCTCTGGCCACTGTATGGTTGTTTTCAAGCACCACAGGCTGTGAATTAACTGTAATATATACAAATAATGCTTTAATATGAACATTAGAACCTGGTAGAAGTTAAAAATACTTACCAGTGATGTATGGCTTTCATCCCCTAGTGGCATACAGCATAATTACAGTAAGAGACTTTTTTGAAATAATGTGAAATTTTTAAAAAAATATTTGATTTAAAAATATACTAAAACAAACTTGTAACTATGTTTATAAACAGATCTTTTCCCTGAAGAAGCCTTGAATTGGTGAAACATTGAACAATAAGGATCTTAGAAGGAAAAAGAAAGATAAAAACTACAAACTTTTGAAACTTTTAAAGTTGTGGCTGTCCATTCTTTCCTTTTTTGTGTATTTTCCAAGCACCAGCCCCCAACTGAGAAACATACTGACTTTGGGAGGGACCCACATATCTTGAATTGCTTTACTATTCTACAGTGGACATTCCCCAAATGTTGAACCAGTCTGGTGAGTGATGGATGCCAAGCACTTCAATCTGGCCCTAAACCCTGAAGCAAAGCGTTTTGAACCTTCATCTGAGTCAGAACATGCGGCAGCTCTAGTAGATATTGCACAAGAAACAGACATGGATGCGGCAGATCTGGTAGAGATTGAACAAGAAACAAACCTGGCACCTGAACCAACTGAACAAGAAACAAATGTGGTACTCAAACTGACTCCTGCTGCAGAGCTTCCCTTGCCTCCCAGGAAGGAAGATTGTACATTCTCAGTTGCCCCCGAAGGTGAAGATGTCTCTCTGAGGTGGTCCAAAAAGCCAATCAAACCCCTCTTAAAACTTAGTTATGACACACCTTGTGTCCCCACTGACCTGCCTCTGTATGTGGTGTACCATGGCATCTATGTCACTCCAGACTCACTTCCCCATATGTGTTCAACAACCCTGAGTATAATTTGGAAATGTGAATATTTGGGCATGTTTGTTAGACAGGAACAGCCAAAAGAACAAAACAGCTCCACTGCAAATGAGTGTGCAAGATAAAAGGGGTCAAGAAAATAAAGGCAATACAGTCCACTCCACTTATATCACCCACAGTTAAAGCGGGCAATCAATTACAGTGGGTAAGTCACTAAAACCGTTTGCCAGGTCTAATTGAGTGCCATTATATAAACACCATTTACAATGATCCTGACCCACCTGCTCATTCAGGCAGATTATCTCTTACTCTGCCAAGGTGCTGACAGTGTTCACACCTAATTAGCTGTTAGTGAGTACAGTTACACCTAGCAATTAACCACTTAATAGTTCATAGCTGAAAGATAAAAGATCACTCCCAGCCACAGCCTCTGTTGCAGCACTTCAGTCTCAGTCATTAGTGTTCGACAGTTAGATCCGCTGCAAAGATGTCTGTTAAGTGTAAAGCTATGTCTTTGAGTCAAAAAAATTAATTGCTAAAAAAGATTGACGGGCTCCCTAAAATGAGCCAGCGTGACTTGGCTCAGCACCTCATTCTCCCTAAATCCACAGTCACCGGTTTACTCAGACAGCGAGACCAGCTGTATGCAGAGTGGCATAAATACCACAACTCTTTATAGAAAGAGAAAAAGGGAGGGAAAGAATGGAGAAGTTGAATCTGCCCTACTGAGGTGGTTTCAAAATGTGCGTGGTCGCAACGTGCTTATCAGCGGCCCCCTTGTTGGCCCAGAATGCCCAGTAACTGGCCACTGCCCTAGAAAGAGAAGATTTCAAGCCCTCTGAAGGTTGGCTCAGAGGTGGAATGCCCAAAATAACATTGGATTCCAGCAGGCCCATGATGAGAAATTAAACTCTGCTGCCACAAGTGCAGAGCAGTGGCTACTGAATGTTTTACCAGGGTTACTGGAGGGATACAAGCCAAATAATGTCTTCAGCTGTGATGAGACTGGCCTCTTCTGTCACTGTGTATATTATGGCATGCATGTTTTTAAAAGTGAGCCTCTGCTGGGCTCACAAAAACAAAAGGAGAGGATCTCCATCATGCTATGCTGCAGTATGGATGACTCTGAAAAGCTGAAGCCACTGGTTGTAGAGAAATCTCTCAGCTGAAGATATTTCTGTGGCATTCATCATCTACCAGTCCTCTACCATGCCAATAGGTCATCCTGGATGACTAGTGACATTTTCTCAGAGTGGGATCAGACCTGGGATCGAAAACTGAGGGGGGCAAAATCGTCCTCATTTTAGTTGACTTCTTAGGCCACCCCAATGTCCAGGGACTTCATAACATCCACTTAGTGTTCTTGCCTCCCAACACAACTTGTTTCATACAGCCCCTTGACATGGGCATCATTTACAGTCTCAAGCAACACTACTTGCTCGCAATGCACGAGAAAGTTTTGGAAGAGCTGGATGTCAGCCAAGAACCGAACGCATCTCAAATTGTTCAAAGGAATCACACTGCTAGATGCTGTTTGTCTGCTCAAACATTCGTGGGACATGGTGGGGGAACAAACTACCCAGTGATGCTTTAAAATGGCTGGTTTTGCAGTGGAAGTCCCTGATGAGCTGTCAGTCCCTGAACTGATGGCTCCTACTGAAATTAAACTGTACCTGTGCTGGATGGTCTTTCATTTGAGGAGTTTCAGGAGCTCTGCCACCTGGAAGACAATGATGCTCCACCAGAAATTGACCAGGATGATATAGAGGAGGTGACTGGAGCAATGAGAGGTGATGCAGATCACGTCGATCAGGAGGAGGACCACGAAGTTAACATGGCAGAGTAGGAGGCTATCATTACTCATGCCAATGTTCATTCAGCCCTCTTAACTTAGCATAGGCCCATGGAGCAAAACGCTTACCAGCTACCTTATTGGGAAATGCTGTTGAAGGTCAAGGAAACCTAGTGTCCTTATTGCAGAAGGCAGACAATTCAGACCTGGATCACTGAGTACTTCATGGGACACAAGTAGGAGTAACGCTACTGTACTTTGGCGATACTACAGTGACTTTACTTTGATACATTTGAATTTATTTATTTTAAAAATACAGGTTCAATAAAGTTATTATAAGTTGTTATTTCTAATGATTTACTCACTTAAAATGATTAAAACCATTAAATAAATATATAATCGTAAAGTAAAGTGTGTTCAGTCGTTAGTGTTACTAGTGTACAGATGGCAGTAATGCTACTACTTAAAAATGGTTACACAGAGCATCTTCTATATCGGGTAAAAGCGATAGCACAAACTCGCCCATTATAAGTGGTGGGCACTGTATCCACACCACTCAAGCTGTACCATACAAAAGCTTTATTCATTCATAAAAATAGAAAAAAAAAAACACACAACAGCAACCCAAAAAGGTGGTTGCAGAACTGAGACCCTGACTGGTTTCACACCTAGTGCATAATCAGGGGGATGGTCTCATTCAATTTCAAATGGTCTTAAACAGTCATTGGATTTAAAGTGACAGTGCACACACCAGTGATACAAATCCAAATGTGCTCTGTGCTATAATACATAAGTAAACAAATACATATTTTTTTTTCTACATTAGGTGTGAAACCAGTCGGGGTCTCAGTTCTGCAGTGACTTTTTTTTTTACTTGTTCACTGCTAGCTTTTTGTAAATACCACCAGTCAATTCTTCACTGCCTTTTACATGCTTTTTCCATTCAGGGAAAGCACTGACATTAGGGGTTCACTAGTCAGACTGACCAGTTAAAATAATTGCCTATAATTTGTTGGTTGTTTTTTGATTTATTTGAAGGGTTGGCATGGTTACCTTCGGTATGTCCTCGTGTGTCTTTGAGGGCATGCGATTAAGGAAGGTTTAAGGTTCATTTGCAGCACATATTTTTACTGCAGCAAGTGAAGAGGATTTGTTCATAGATGGGGTTAGTGCTAGTAGTAGTACTGGGGACTTACAACCAAATGAGTCAAACAGCACGCCCCATATACTGGACATCAAAACAGCTTTCATTGAACTGGAAAGAGCAATAATATGAAGGAGCAGACAATATTGGAGGAGGATCACTCTTGAAGCCTTCCTGAAAGACAGTCCCTCACCGAGGCACTTGCATGTCACAAGATCTCCAGGGTACAGCTGGGAAAGAGAGAGATTTATGAGTGACTGGGAAGCATTCCTACAATTGGGGACTGATGCATTAATGAGGACCATTATTTAAGCAATAATGCATGACAAGGTGTGGGCTGTGCTGGGATAACTTCACACCCAGGATAGTTTGGCACAAGGCAGAAGGCCAAGTGCATCCAACTCACCAGAAGTGAAGTTTTATCTCAGCTCAACCCACACTCTAGAGTGCATTATTGCTATTATACAATCGCTCTTATTAATTAATATTGTGGGGACAAAAATGAGCACATGTAGATGGCTATTAGGCAGAGGACAAGTGTTGGAACATTCCTTTTTGTGTAGGGACATCTATTTTATAGTATCAGTTGTACAGTGTTATTTTTTAATTTAATTATTTTTTTTAAGGAAACACTCCCCATGTGAAAGCACTGCATCATGAGTATGCAAATAATCAATTGTCTTTTATCACTGTAGTGTGCTATGCAATACCAGGCAATTGGGTATTTGCAAATCCATAATGCAGTGCATTCATATGTTGTGTTTCCTCATAAAAAATAGAACTGTAAAACTGATACTATAAATAGTTGCTCCCATGCTATAAATGAGATGTTCTGACACTTGTTCTCTACCTAACTATGAAATATTTTTTAGCCATGACATAAATATTTGCCCCCACAATATAAGTAAATATGTTTTTTTTTTTATATATGAAATTAAGCTTTTGCTTCTGTACTAGAATTGCAAGGCTTCAAACTCTCTTGGTAAGAGAAGCTGCGGCTTTTTATTCAGTCTGGCATGCAGTCATCTGTATGTTTGGTTTTGACACTGTGAGGCTTTGCTCAGATAACCTCACTGTAACAAGCACACACTGATCAATCAAAGTCTGGGAAATTTTCTTGTCATTGTATAATAAAGATTGCCAAGGACAGCAAGCTGAGGTAACTATTGAGATTCAAATTAAGAAAAGAGTAGTATTAACTTTCAAGGACCATCCAGACTTTGGTAGCTTTGAAAAAAGATTAAAGACACTGCAAAAAGAAGAAAATAAGATTAAACATACTAAAGTTAAAACATTTGAGTGGGATCGTCAAGATTACTTACATGATTGGGTGTTTAACTGGAATAAAAATAAGAACAGGAATTATCATGGTCACAACCAGAGTAAAAACAATAGCCAACAAAATCAACAGAATCAGCAGCCTTTTTCAAATTTAAGGAATATGGACACATCACCGAACTACAACACTCCCAATATTGCACTGACTGCTGGTAAGGTGAAGGATTTCCTTCAAGTTCGGATTCCTGATCAATAAAGCCCTACATGGTTCAGGATCTGACTACCTGCAAGACCTCCTGGTTCCTCACTGTCTGGCAAACACCCTTTGATCCTTTGAGGGTGACTTCATGATGGTTCCCAGGATTTGGTTGTGGCTCTCAGGTGACCAGGCTTTTTCAGTAGCCTCACCTGTCCTGTGGATTTTGTTCCCGCTTCTTCTTAGAGAGGACTCCTTGGTGGAAACCTTTAAAAAGGGACCTAAGACACTCATGTTTGGACAAGCATTTAGCATGACATAATCTTATACCTAAGGCTAATGATCACTGCTGATGTTAGGAATATTGAACTTTAGCTGATCATTTTTTGATGTGTTGGAGGTTGGGAGGTATGCTCTGAAATATGTTTATGAAATATGTTTTATGAATAATTTATATATGTGTGTAATCATATGTGAAGTGTACCAATATTGCACAGTGTTCCAAGCCCCAAGGAAGTGGCACTTTATAAATAAAATTTTGATTGCTCGATTGATTGAGTAGAAGGGAGAAGATGTTTTCTTGTGGAAGCAATGAAAGATCAGCTGGATTTCTGATGAAACAAGTGGATGGTCCAATTCCAAGAGCCTGTACAGGAGGTGAGACAACTGAGGGGTCAAGATCAAATTCAATCATCAGCCAATGTAGAAAGCAAACCAGTAGGGGAGGCCATAAATACAGGCAACAGACAGCGTAGCAGAAGAGGATAGGCCATTTCCCTGAGAATACTGTCATCAACATCTCTAGCATTGAACTAATACAGGATCAATTATCTATGCTATGGAAGGGTCTGTCCTTTATACCTACTCTGGATTCTAAGCCTTTTGATGTATATATTGATTTACATTGATTCACCAGAAATTTTAATCTTAAGGATCATTTTGAAAAATCAAAATTGTGTCGTGGGACCCCATTGAAAACAGTGCATGATGATGTCGCGCCATTTGTACAACAGGAGATAAGAAATTTAAACCACCAACCACTTTTATGACTCCATATATCGAGACTGTCAGAGTGTTCAAAAGAGCTTGTGAGATTAGTCTCCAAACAATGTTAGCAAGAAATTACAAACCTGATTATGCAGACATTACAAGAAAGGAGGCTGCTGCTTTAAAGGGTTTGAAGGAAAATAAAACTCTGACAATAAAACTGACAAAGGAGGGTCAGTGGTGGTGATATCAACAATGCAGTATATATAGGAGATTAATAGACAATTGTCAAATGTGTCATTTTATCAGAAACTTACGGGTGATCCTACTGCACATTTTAAAAGGCAAATGGACTCCTTTTTATTTGGAGATGAATTAGAAGGTATTATTAGTCATAATGAGCTGATATTATTGACTGTATCACATCCAGTGAAGGCCAATATCTATACACTGCCTAAAATTCACGCATGTTTGCATGATCCCCCAGGATGCCCAGTAGCAGCAGGGATTGACTCCCTTGTGGAGCCTTTGTCTAGATATGTTGATGCTCATATTAAACATTATGTGACATCTTTGCCTCATATATACCTGACACTATGCACATTTTGTAAGTCCTTGGGGATATGCAAATAGAACCAGATTGGTATTTGGTGTCAATGAATATTAACTCTCTATATACCAGTATACCTCACGATGAAGGATTGGAGGCAGTAAGATACTGACTGAATCAGGATGATGGTATTGAACAGGGCAAAAAAATTTTTCACTAGAATGCTCTGAACGGGTATTGACTAAGTATTATTTTTTCTTCTAGGATTCACATTTCTTGCAACTCAAAGGGACAGTGATGGGGGCTATATTTGCACCCAATTTTGTTAATCTCTACTTGGGCAGGTGGGAAAAAACAAATGTCTATGACAGCCAGGTAAATCCTTTTTATGATAGGAATGATATCTGGTGTTGTTTTATAGATGACATTTTTATGGTGTGGCATGGCACAATAGATGAACTAGGTGATTGTTTTATATTTGGACCATAGCAATTCTAATCTCAGATTGTCAGTCCAGTTTGGTATTCTGTCAGTTTCTTTTCTGGACTTAGTAATCATGAAAAAAGAAGATGGTACTTTACATACAAATCTCTTCCTCAAGGAGACGGACAGAAATTCACTATTGCTACTGTCCAGTTGCCACCCACACCATATGGTCAATAATATACCAAAAGCCCAGATGCTGAGAGTTTGCAGGAATTGTAGTGATGATGCTGATTTTATTGCAAATGGATCTGATTTATGTCAAAGGTTTCTGGAAAGGGGCTATAGCATTAGGAAGATGGAGGGAGGCCTACGAGGAAGCTTTTGATACAGATAGGGATATGTTACTATCTGTGATGGAGAAAGAGACGGGGGCTCACTCATTGTAGGGTAGCTGGACAATCAGGACATTCCTTCAAATTTTGTGGGATTGAGAAGGTGGGGTGGGATGCAGATGGGGTGATATGGATGAGAAATTGAAACAGAGTCCTTCTGGATCTTTACATTGAGAGCCATGGCACTTCCAGGTCTTATTGAATAGAATTGAATTGGTGTCTTGTATTAAGAAATGATGTATTCCTTCTCTAGTTTTGCTCTCTCTAAGTTCCTTGCTGTTTGTATTGAATACTTACTCTCATTAATATTTTTGCTGCATGTTTCCTTTCCAGATGACAGAGGAGCTTGAAATACTGTATATACCTCAAGCACAGAAATGTTATTATGGATCCACCATTTATGGGAAAATATTTTTTTCCATATTTTAAGTATCTGATGTATTACACCTCACTGCAGTACATGATTATTTATGAATGTCTTTTTAGGTCCTGGTTGTTAATGTAGACAAACAATATTTTATGTATTTGTGTACTTACGTTTTATACACAGAACACTTTTGGATTGATATCACTGGTGTGTGCACTGTCACTTTAAATCTGATGACTATTTAAGATCATTCATAATTTCATAAGCCCATCCCCCTGATGATGCACTAGGTGAGAAATCAGTCATAGTCTCAGTTCTGCAACGGCCTGTTTGGGTTTCTATTCTGTGGTATGTTTTTTTTTCTATTTTTATGAATGAATAAAGCTTTTGTATGGTACAGCTTGAGTGGTGTAGATATTAGACAGGAACCAAGTATCTAGTTAGTACTGTTTTGGGAATATTATTAATCTGTTTGTTTATTTATTATGTGGATTTGAAAATTAAAGCTAGAATAGCCAGATGGCAATTGTCTAGATAGAAATGTTTGTGTTGATACTATTGCTTATTTCTATTTTCTTTAAGATATACACTGGATGGAACATGTGCAATTGTCAGGACATTTTGTGACTTGAGAGACAGTGTAATTCCCCTCTGGGGAGGTGGGCTTATCTGATTGGGGCTACATCCCTACTGGGTTCCCGATCCTGCCTCTAGTTTCTCTGGATTGTTGAACCGGGACCAGAGGACTTGGTGAGTGGCCCTGGTGGGATTTGGTCATGTGCTCCATTTTGGTCCTCACAGCTGTGGTCACCATTGTCCTTGGCTCTTGGCCCCATATAGAGATGAGGTCCAAGGTCTGAGTGATGTATCCATTCCTGCAGGCACTGGGGGAATTGGTTCAGCAGTCCATGGAAGCAGAGAAAATGGACCACCAAATATAAATAAAGAAAATGGCTGTGCTGTGCCATCTGCACAATGCGCAGCCAGCAAGAAGAGAAATTTAAAGGAGCCACAGCTCCTATTATGTATTTAGTCACGGGACCATTATTTAAAATTATCTCCAGATCCAGGGCAGGCAGTAGAGCTAGGGATCAGCAGGAAAGTCTCTCCCGGTATTGGAGAAATGGTTTTCCACACTTGTAGGGGCAGTTAATAAATATAATAAGGGCAGCATTATTGGGGATAAAATGTAAACAAATATAGTGGCCCCAATTGGGACTTTAGCAGTAGTGGGCTACTGGAAAAAGCTGCAGAAGACACCAGGATTGCCCAGGAAAATTGCAGTCAATCAAATGGGGACTGTAAAAACGCTATAAATACCCCCAGCAGCCCACCAAAAGAGAGAGTAGCATGGTTTGGAAGAGGGATAGGGCAGTACCAATGTCAGGGGCATGATAGGCAAATGACCAGTAGGAGGCAGAAAAGTCTTGTAGTAGGGCATGGGTGTCGAGAGACCCGAGTGAGCTAGTATTGGTGGGAGGAGTAGGTAAGTCCCACTTTCCTGAAACATTAGGTTATGCTGTGGTCACTGAAGGCATCCAGCAGTGTGCTTGCTGTTATGATGCTGATCAAGACTCCAGGAAACTTTTTGTATGAATGCGAGAGGCTTTGTGAACAATATGGGGACCTACAGGTGGTGGTGGTAGTTGTGTTAGGGAAAATAGTCATTATTGCCATTGCAGAAATATAGGTGATGCCTAGCCATGATTGGGACTTTACAATTTCAAGCTACTGTATGCTTTCTTAGATACATGGAATGGGGAACAGGGTGGCGGGTTTTATCGTGGAGGCCCTCAGAGCAGTGAAAGAGAAAACCTGAGGGTGAGGGGTGGAATCATAATGGGTCCAGCTGATAGGTGAGAGGGACATGGAAGTTCAGGGTGTGAGTTAGTTTGGATTGGAAGTGGGATAGGGCAGTATCAACAGCAGAGACTTGATAGACAGGTGACCAGTCAGAAGCAGCAAGGTTGTGAAGTAGTGCATGGGTGTTGAGAGACCAGAGTGAGCTAGACCATATGTATTTGGGGGAGAAGTGGGTAAGTCTCACTTTCCTGATGCAGTAGGTCATGCTGTGGTAAGTGAAGGTATCCGACAGTGTGTCAGTGTGCCTGCTGCTATGATGATTATCAAGACTCATGGAAATTCTTTTGCATGAATGATAGGGACATTGTGAACAATTTGGGGACCTGCAGGTGGTTGTCATTATTCCCATTGCAAAAACATAGGAGATGCCTAACCATAATTGGGACTTTATGATTCCAAGCTATGATTTATTTAGATTTGTTATGCAATAGGGTAGAGGTTGGGGGGATGTACATCAGGGAGGCCATCAGGGTGGTGAAAGAGAAAACCAGAGGGGGAGTGGTGGAATCACCATGGGTCCAGCTGACAGCTGAAGTGGGTAAAACCAGTAGAATATGGATGCCCTATAGGCCACCAAACCAGACAAATGCTGAGGTCAGGGTGCTGGGGAGAAGTAAGAGAGCAGTAGTGCAGGGGAAGGTGGTCCAGATGGGGGGCTTAATTTGCCAGACTTGGATTAGGGTATATCTGGATTAAGATTACTAGAAGCCAAGCCTTTGTTGATATCTTCCAGGACTGATTTCCAGTGCAGTGTGTGAGAGAGCCTATGAGGAAGAGGTCATCCTAAACCTAGTACTCAAAAACTAGGATAGCATAATAGGTATCAATATAGAATATCCTTTAGGAAAACCTGACCACCGTTTTGTGGTTCAGCACTGTCCAAGAAGACCAATACCACAGATCAGTGATACTGGTACCAAATATCAGGAGGGCAGATTTTTGGGGAGATGGAGGGAATTCTTAGGTACAGACTAAAGGGGATAGAGCAGTTAGTGTGTTAAGAAAGCAAATGAGAGGCCATCAAGAGGAGTATGCCCTCTGTATGGTGACACCATTACAGCAAACACATCGATGCTGACAACATTGACAGTTTGCTTAGTGGTCTGCCCAAGACCCCGGCACTGTGCCCCGCGGTCCTGCACCCCATCCCCGAATCAACTCTGACTCGGAGTTGATATTCCTTAAGTTCGGGAGGTGCGGGGGCAGTGCCCCCCTCATGGAGGTTTCTGGGGGGGGGTGAAGCCCCCTGATAGAAAAGCAGTCTCCTGTCAGATTTATGCCAATCGAACATGCAGTTGACTTAAATCCATGACTGTGATGTCAGTCGGCAACATAGTTATTGAACTTGCATTGTAGATCCATCAAGAGGGAGGTGTTAGAGGTATAAAAATTCTGTCTGAGGTAGGTTGGGGAAAAAAGGAAATCCATTTGATTCTCCTAGGAAGTCAGGGAGGCAGCCACGGACTACAAGGTGGACATCAAGAGGTTCATTGAAGACCACAGACTCCGTGCATGAAAAGGAGATAACAATGGATCCTAAAGTTTATAATGCAGTACATATGCAGGATTTTGAGTATAATACCGTCATTGATATGAGCTTTTTAAGTAGCCTATGTGGAGAGATACATAAGATAACATTAATGGAATCAGATTAGTCCATATTAAAAAAATGCACTTTCGTTAGTCAAATTGCATGAAAATGTGTGTACTAATTTGTGACATGCCTACCCATGTGTGTGAAGTAGTCTCTCAGTGTCATTTAACTAGACTTTTCTGGCAATAACAATATTTTTGTAACTAATTCCATGTCCTGCTCTCATTCAACACACACTTTCTTATTGTGATACCTTGATTCCCACCCACCTCCAGGGGGCCCTAAAGATGGGGTCTTGCATGTAACCATTAATGTCCCTTGTGTTACCTCTGAACTTTTGCAATAATCTGCACTTTGATGCAATTTGTGTTGTATTTTTGTCCCCAGGTTACTTGCTGATTTCTTTAGGGTACTACAGTGCATTGCCTTGTTTCTTTATGTACACAGCATGATCACAATCTGTCCCCTTTGCTCACCTGATCCTTTCCTGTTCCCCAACACCGGATGTTCATGCATGACAGCAGGGGTCCAGGGGAGCCACTTGTGAAAACATTTGGGCACTTATATCAGCGTGAGATTGGGGCAGGCCATGGGGGGATTTAAAAGACAATTCTTTGCAATTTCTAACCCTTTCCTGTGATTGACTGTCTTGTCCTGAAGAGCTCTTGTCCTCCTGTGTGACCCTCATTACATCACTATCCTTACTGCAGCAGGTAAATACTGATCATGCCTGCTGCCAAAAACGCTGTTTTTTTGTTGTTTGTTTTTTACTAGTTTTGATAATGTAAGTGAGCCGGTGGCGGGTGGCGTTCATTAATAATGCAGATGGACACACACCCTGGATTTCCATTTTTACCTTCTTGATTTGGTGTAAGGGATGACATTTGAATTAAAATGTGAATTTGGGACCTTAAACTTCTTTATGTCCTTCTTCACCATGAGGTCTTCTTGAAGGAGCTGATAAGGAGGTTGTATAGATCAACTTTATAAGTTACTATGCTTTATTTTAAATGCTCTTTTTATGTTGGGACTGTATTTTACATGCTGCTATTACAGTTAATTTTGGGGAGGGATAGAGATTGAGTGGAGTGTCTGGGATTAGCACACTGCACTATTTGGTTATTGGGGAGGGTTAGGTACCTGTATTTAATCCTTGGCTCTTTATTTTTGGGATACTGATATTTATTTTGGTTTTTGGTTCACATGCTCTATTTTAGATGTGCTTTTCATATGTTGGGATGGTATTTTACATACTGCTGTTACAACGATTGTTTGTCTTGGGGGTTGTTAAAAAGATTAATTGCAATGTCTAATATTTATTGTGGTTTTTGGTGCTTAAAAAAAAAACATATTGTCTGTATTTACCTGGGCACTGCCAGTACAACCCACCAACACTCCTGAATGTGCTCTTCTTCCTACCAAAGAGTTGTATGAGCACTGTACCTCAGTGCATCCCCCAAATGTGAAACACTGCCCCTTAAGATGTGGAACACTTCATCAAATCTATTACTCAGAAGCTCAGACCACTGTTGAAATGTGTGCCTCTGTGTTCACAAAGTTCGCAGTTAAGTAAATAATAAATTTTCATATGAACTGCTATGCATTTTTGCTTTATAATGTTGTTGAAAATTGGACAAACCCCATCAATGTGTAACTAGCGGCTTTTGTGAATAAAATGAGGAATTGTTCCTCATGATGCAGTACAACTGAGAGGTGTAGCTTGATCAGATGTGTAAGTTAGTTTGGTGCGCCCAAATTAGGCAACCACAAATGTTATTCTTTTTACCTTATTTGATTCTCCTTTGGGTCTCCACCTGTTGGCATCTATCTTTCAGCCTCCCACCCAGCCCCACGACCCAACATCAGGCAGTTAACCTCTTCTTCCCCCACAGTTTACCCTCCGTGGCAGGGTGGTGAGGAGCCCCCCACCTTGCTCAAACTCACTTTGACTAGGATTCAGATTCTGTGGGGTGCCATTCAGAGTTGGGGCATGCGGCGGGTGGCTGTCATCGTCCTGCTTGACCTGGGACCACATTTTTCCTTGTCCTATGTTTCCCCCTGGGTAGAGCGTGCAATGTTAGCAATGGCCGTGCAGTGCATACTTCTGCTTATGGCACACTGGCTGGTCACCAGCATGGTATTAGGTAAAGCAGAGATGCCTCAGCCCTCCTTGCCACTGGCCTGGTGGCAACCACAAATTTAGGTAAAGTGGGAGGTTTCCCTGGCACAATCTTGACGTTGGTTGTGATGGGCTATTGCACTGCATAATGTGTTTGTTACTAGTTTCTTGATTAGTGGGGTGCACCACTTCTGTTTTGTTGTTGTACATCACAGGGCACCCACAGTATTTTTTGTTAATTTGGATACCAAACCATGTGGTCACCGATTATTTATTTATTTATTTTCCCGGGGGGGGGGTGCACTATTTGGTTTGTGTGTATCAGGTCTGATGACAGTTTTTGACTGAGTCCCTGTGGTATGTTTTGCGGTGTGCCTCCATTTTTGGTCAGCAGACGTCTGAAAGCATGCTTCCATTTTGTTTGCAGATGGCTAGATGCCTGCCTCCATTTTGCTTGCAGGTGGGTGCATGCTTCCTTTCATTTTGCTGCGGATTGTAGGATGCATGCCTCCATTTTGTTTATAGATGGATGGCTGCATACCTTAATTTTGTCTGCAGCTGTGTGCATGCATGGCTTCCTTTTGTTACAAGATGGGTGAATGCTTGCTGCCATTTTGTTGGCAGACCTGTGGATGCCTGGGTTCAGTATTTTACTTTTTTTTTCCCTTTTGGCAGATGGGATGATGCATGGCTCGTATTGCATTTAATGTTTTTCTCCTTTTTTGTCTTCACTTAAGAAGTGATTTAGTCATTTGAACAGCTTTGTTAGTAAATTTGTGATCGTTTGAACATTGGATTAGAATTTTAGTATTTGAAAACAAAAAGACGAACAACATTAATTTGTTTATTTCATTTTTTTAGCTTGGACACCACCACCATGGTAACCCCACCTGCTATTTTGGTTTAAATTTCAAAATCACCAAACATCCCTTAGATATGCGCTTTTTGTATTCAAACAGGTAGCTTGTACTGGGCTGATGATCTTGGCAAAACCCATTTTGTGTGTGACTATGTCCACAACCCCCCCCCCCCAAAAAAAACAAACAGTTATTCATGTTACACATGTATTTGCTACCCCATTACACAATTACCTGTTCATGCACAATTTAGTTATACGCCTAAGCAGGCAACAACTAATGTTAGTGGGGTGACTGGTTTGTGTGCTGTGATTTAGATGGTGTTTGGGTGATGCTGCTGCATTAGCTAACTTGTCTGCACTGCCTGCATATTCTATTTTTTGCACATTTAAAGTTTTTATTATTGTGCCTTTGTGGATTTTCTGGTTGCATCGCATGACAACCACAGCATATTATTAATCAGAGCACAAAACCATTTGTCACTGTTTTTGGAGGGGTGGAGCTTAATGTTAAAAGCACTCTCCCCATGCTGCTTGTTGTGGTGCCCTAATTAGGATACATTATTCTCAGGGCCATATTGGTCACCCATATCATACATACAAAAGGGTAGATGGTAGAGGAGGATGGGAGGAAGGTGGCCATCCTAAATGTATTTATTTGTAATTCAGAAAACACCCCTGAGCACAAGTGCTTATTTACAAAGGTTCACATCAATGAAGGACAAAGAACAAATAGGAACAATAAACATTCATCAACTCGAGGAGAACCTGGTCAGGTACAAGAAGAAATTAAAAGCAGAGTTAACATCAAACTGTGTTATAGCAGTCCCAAAGGGACAAAATTCTCAAGTACAGTAAGGTAATACATGTGGAGTTTGCAAGTTATTGACAGTCAATGATCAACATGATATAATGGGTATTAGTCATTTAAATCAGCAGCAAGCTGATTTCAGTGTAATGTCCAAAATTGTGTAATTTTGGGGAATCCCACTAGGGATTCTGGGAGTTCATGTAACCATTGGGTGGTATGGATTGCAAATGAGCACCTCCCTAGGCTTGTTTTTTGGAAGGGTACTTTGAGGGCTTGTCTAGTCATACTTTTAGTGGAGTACTGGTTGGTGACCTGGTGAAAGAGATCTTGAATTGCAGTGGGGGTGAGGCCCAGCAGAGCTTTCTTTGTCATCAAGCAGGACTGATATTTTAACCCGTCCTGCAGAGGTAACCAACTGGTAAGAGCATACAGGGAGCAGCTATATGTGAGTCTGTCAGCCCCACTGGCAAAGTGACAGGCTTTGTTAAGTACCAGCCTTACTCTGTTGAGAACGGAGTCACTAGCCACCTTATATACCAGAAGACCATAGTCTAGGAGTTGAGGACTGTACTGGAGACTGCCAGGTGTCTAGCGTCTGAGGTAAAGTGCAAGTGTTGCCTGTAGAATGCTCCTAACTTCCTATTGTCAAGATGTGTTATGTCGTCTACATGTACAGTAAATGAGAGGGTATCAGCCAAGGTGACACCCAGGTACTTGAAAGATTCAACTTGGTCCAGGGAAGCTCCAAGTACATTTCTGATAACAAGGGGAGGTACCTTTTTCTTCAACTGTGGACCAGTGAACAACATGGTGTTTGTCTTCTTATAGTTAAGGACAAGTTTACTGAGTCTGAACCATTTTTCCAGAGACTTGAAGCTGCTTTGTAGATCACTGGATAGTTTCCCATGTTGTGGACTGCTGTTAAAGATCACTGCATAATTGACATAGAGGAGCACCTTTGAGAGATGGCTGGCTTCTGGGAGAGTGTTTATAAATCAGCCAAAAAGGAGAGAGCCAAGTACTGACCCTTGTGGGACCCCAAATGTGACACCCTTTGCATTTGAGTGCTCCATCAATCCTTTCTGCTGCGTATGACCTGTGAGGTAGCAATGGAACCAAGCTACTGTTTCAGAGGAGAGGCCCAGGGAGGAGAGCTTGTCAAGCAGAAGTGAGTGATTTACAAGGTCAAAATCTTTAGTCAGATCATGTAGGTGACTCCAACTAGATGACCATTATCTAGGGCCTCATTCAGAATGTTGGAGTACTCTATTAGGGCAGTTATATAGAAACATGCTGTGCACACATTCTGTCTAGGGACTGTAATTGGTGCACTTATCTGATTGTTTTTTGTCTGATGTAGGGGAAGCAAAAGAAAAACCTGCCCTCCCTCACCCATTCCCACCCACCCCAGCTCATCAGACTTTATAGACCACCTATCAGGCTCACATTTCCTGCCAGGCACAGGAAGTGGAAAGGACTACATGACAGTGAAGGTATCAGTAAAGTGGAAAAAGAAAAAATCTCTTTCAGTTTGTTTTTCCATCTGATACATCCTTCCATGGAGTACATGGATTGCCAACGCTATGGAGGGTTATACAGAACATCTTCCCTGAGCATCCGAAGGAAATATCTCATGTGTTGGGCTATACAGGACCTCAGGACACAACTCCAAAAAGCAAGGGACATTTTCTGGCTGTGACATCAGCTGGATGTAGTGACCCACTCTTTGAATTAACCTCGGCCATACCCAGACCCTAGGAGGGTTTATCCACCCAATGTACTCCTTCAGCATCAAAGATGGGGGGTCCATCCTCACAGGGACCCCATCATCACTAAAACCCCGTGGAGGTGTCACCCCCACAAGGATTCCATCATCACCCATGCCCCATGATGGTGTCACTTCCACAAAGACGAACAGTGCCAGGTGATGACAGGTAGTGCCCATGGCATGGGCAGTCATAGCTGGGCACAGCCAAACAAGGTGGGACAAAGGATTCCCAAAGCAGTGAGCAACAAGTTTTCACTACTTCAGGATTTGGACACCACAAGGTTGCTACAACAGGCAGCAAAAGCAAACTAGAAACTTCCAGACAAAAGAACAAAATAACAGGATCTCAGCAGATCAGGGCAAAAATAACATAATAATCATGGAGACTCAATGATAAAGGAACTAGAACTGCACCTAGGTTACAGTGCTCATGTGGAGGTAAAAGTTAAATGCCTCTGGGGAGCTACAGTGCAAAAAGACACAGAATGTATTGTCAAGATTATGGAGCAAGAAAGTGGCATAAAGGGCATCATCATTCACATCAGTACAAACAACATCATGGGTAAATCACTGGTGGAAACCAAAACACACATCTCAGCACTCTACGACAAACTAACTCCTTTTTCACCCGTCCTAGCCTTCTTTGAGGTACTACCAGTATAGAAAAGGAGGCATGGCATGCAACAAATCAGGGAAAAGGAAATCAGCAAGCTGAACTCATGGCTACGAGCTTGGTGCATAGAAAAAGGTCATCACTATACTGGTGATTGGAATGCTTTTTGTGACAGGAGGCTCTTTACTGTAGGTGGGATGGCCTCCATCTCACCAGGGAAGAGGCAAAAACACTCTGTCAGAAACTCAATATCTTTGTGGACAGTTTAAACTAGTCGATGAGGAGACAGTAGCTAAACCAGACCTTCAAGATGTAGTCCAGATCACCTCTCCCCACACTACAAACAGAAAACACTCAGCAAAAACAAAATACAAGGATACAAAGAATACAAACAAAGCAAACAAAAATGAAACAAAACCAGAAAGACAGACTTGGATGGCAATGGTAATAAATGCATGTAGTGTGCCAAATAAAATGGAGGAGCTAATAGTCTTCATTGTAGATGCAAAACTTGATTGGATAGCAGTAACTGAATTACGGTTTAATGATAACCATGAATGGGACATCGCCATTCCAGGTTTGAATCTCTTTAGAAGTGACAGGAGGGGAAGAAAAGGGGTAGCACTTAATGTAAGGGAGGGCATAAAATGCGACCAAGGTCTAGAGAGCACAAACGTGGCCATAGATCTTATGGATCATGACTGAGGAAGGCAAAGGCTCAGTCACATAAGTTGGAGTAGCCTACAGGCCTCCATCACATGATGCAGAGGCAGACAAAAGCCTGCTAGAAAGCATAACTTACATGACCTACAAGGGGGAAGTGATCCTAGTGGGAGATTTCAATTTACCAGATGTGAATTGGAAATCTTTAACGCTCACTTCAGCCAGAAGTAGAGACATTATCAGAGCCCTGAGAGGAGCTGAACTGGAGCAAACTGTTGTTAACCCCAGAAGGAAGAACTCTATCTTGGATTTAGTCCTAACAAACAGTACAAAGGGTATAGGGGTTGTAGTCGGGGGTCATCTGGGGTCAAGTGACCATAAAATTGTTTGGCTTGACATCAGTGCCTTAGTCACTCGAGGGCCAAGGTTTACAATTTTAAGAAAGCAAATTTCACACAGATGAGAAGTTGCCTCAGGAAGGCACTGGAAGAAAAAACACCTGGAGGAGTAGAGGAGAATTGGAACCACCTTAAAGAAGCATTGAACAAGCTGGCAGAAGGATGCATAAGAACAGTCAGCAAAACAAAAAGGAGAAGAAGGGCATCAGGCACCTGAATGGACGGTTGAGACTGCTGCTTCTTCCCGCCTAGCTAATTTTCACCTTGTTTATCCAATTGACCCAGTGGAAACATGTTATACTTATAGCCCACATCTTGCTTACTTCATGGGTGGTAAGGAGAAAAGACAGAAAATGAAAAAAACTCACAAGCCAGGTGAGCCAACAACAGAACGGTCTAGCCCCAAGTCGGCCTGTTCAGCTTCTCCTTCAGTGGATACAGTTATGGTGGCAGCTTCTCTATCCACCTCTGCGCAGCCTACTAATGCAGCCATTCTGGCCAAACTCCTTGAATTCAGGGCAGAATATTGGTCCTCCCAAGTAGAGTTCAAGACAACTTTAGACACCTTTCAAGATCGGGTGGCGACTCTCGAGTAATCACTCAGTCAAGTGGACTCACGAGTGGACCATCTCAAGAGGTTACTGGTCAAAGCACTTCAGTATCGGCAAGACCTGCTGGACTATTGAGAGGATCTTGAAAACTGGTACCGCTGCAACAATGTCCATATTCATGAGATCCTAGAATGGGCAGAAAGTAAGGGGATGGTCCCATTCCTCCAGGAGCTTTTTGCCTCATTGCTGGATATCACAGATTTAGAGATTCTACACATGGAATGGGTACACCGCTTATTGTACCTAAAGCATCTCTCTCAGACACCCATCCTGGCTCTATTGTAGCTCATTTTCTAAATTTCTCCACTAAGCAGGAACTTTTGCTTAGAGCCTGGTGCAAGGGACCTCTACACTTCCAAGGCAAAAGGATTTACCTTGATAATGACTAGTCTCCCTTGGTGCAGTCCCAACGGAGAGCATATGTACCTATTCTATGGCTCCTTAGGGACAGAAAAATCAAGTTTACCACTCCTTATCAGACCTGTTTGTGGGTGAGTTTCGAGGATAGCACCAATATCTTTGATACCCTAGAGGCAAAATTCTCAGAATTGAAAGTGAGAAAAATGGTCTCCGCAGAGGAGCAAATTGAGACTGAGAGCACCAGAGAGAAACGTGCCCTCCAACGTGAACTTTGGCAGCAAGTATCCTCACTCAGTAAAAAGAGGAGGCAGGAAGACTCTCTGGCTGATATCTGTACCTGTCTACAGGCTCTCTGTCAGGAAGAGCCATTGTGAGGTTGCTCACTGACTGTTTGGATTGTCTACTACCTTTTGTAGAGCCATCATGTGTTACCTGTCAATTTCTTTGTCTGTCTCTTCCTTGGACTTCTGGCTCAAATTGACTTAGTGACCACCTACATCCACCTGGATGGACTTTCTTCCATCAGAGCCTGTCACTATGCTGGGTGGCAATGATTAGTTTTCATTTCTGTTTTCCATCTATTGCTGTCTATCTCTCTCCTCCAATTGTGTTATATTTCATTGATTGCTGTTCAAGTTTTTTATCTGTCCTTTTATTTTTTATCCTTACTTTTTATTTTTGGTGAGTAATCTTTTTGTTGTTTTTTCATTCAGGATGCCAGCGCTTCCTTATTCCCCCTTGTTAGTTCTTATTTTTCTTTCCTCTGAACTGCCTGCTCAGGGTATCACGGACATAACTATTGGTGTTAGTTTCCTCTCTTGGGCTATATCTTTGCTCTTTTTTTTTGCTCTTTATCCTAGTGCTTTGCTGTCTTGCTAACTATGTTGCTTTCTTGTCTCTTCACTAAAGTTTCTTCTCTATGTTTGGTTGCTCCACTAACTTCTCTTAGTTGCTCTGCCTATGGTCCCCAATCTGGGATGTTTCCTGTTTTTTTTTCTTTATTTTTCTTCCTTTCCATTTTCCATTATTTTACTTTATTGTTTGCCCTTCCCTAGTGCTTACAGAGACAGTACCTTTCTTCCATTTTAGTCCTAAATAATTTCCTGGTTCTTTCTTCTCTGAGATTCTTTCTTCTATCTTCTAGTCCAGTTTGTACTTCTAGCAATTTTGTGGTCCCTGTCTCCATCGTGTGGTATGTCTGATGAACTGTAAGTTTAGTTCCTTCTCTTTGGCTTCTTGGCTATGGGATCTTAATTGAGGTGCTCAGTGCTTGAATTCTTCTCTGGCTTTTTTTTCTTTGTTTCTCCACCTCTCTCTTCTTTCTTCTTTTCCCTATTACTTGTACAAAGTCACACTGTCCTCTTCCTCTTTCTCTTACTGATTTTTATTTTTTTGGGGGGGGGCTGGAGGACTGATGTAATTGTTATTGGTACTGAGTATAAAACAAAATTATTTTGCAACATATTGGGAATTTTTTGAAGTTCAATTGTTCTGTGTTTTTAAAGGGGGTTAAATTTTGCACTGTAGTGTGGCTGGGCCGGGAACAGGGGGAACAATGCTTTTTTTTTTTTTTCTTATGGTCATTTCTTCAGGGGATTGCCTGATGTGTTACTGACATATATATATATATTTTTACTGTACTTACAGTAAATGAGTTTTGACGAAATATTGAGATCAGCCACAGGTTTTCCATGGTGGCTTATGGCCCCTCTAAACCTGTTGTATCTATTTTTCACCACGGGTCAAGCTACATGGGTGGTGATGGGGGCCTGCAGTGTTACTGTGTTTTTTCCCCCAGGGGACTAAAATCTGCTGCCTTATAGGAGGCATGCTTGCCTTTCTACCTAGGACATCACTTAGCTGGGCTATATGCCTTTACTTTGGCTTGGTTATCTTTTTTCAGCCATGCTTGGCAAGACGGTTTCTTTCTCATTCCTTATAACAAAAACGTTTTTGATGTTGTGTGGGGGTAACATTGTTTTTTTTTTGATTAGTTTTGGCTTCATGATTTCTCCACATTGGAGCTTATATTTATTACTTTTCTTGATAATACCTGGGTTAATGTTGTTTATAATACCGAATCCATTTAATGTAGAGTTTTGCTCTTACACATTTGGCTGCCCAGTACAGTGGGCAGGGTTGGCACTAATTTTGTTAAATTGTTACTATGTGCTCAGTCAGTTGATAGCTATTAGGCTAGTATCGGTTTGGTATGTTTTTACTTTTTCCTGTCACGTGGAATGTTTGTTACTATTTATAAGATTCTCCATGAATCAAATTCTTAATCTCTATTTACAAGATGTTAACGAGAGAATTTATTATGATTTGAGTAGGGAATGGAATGGTTTGTTTTCTTTTTCTTTAGTTCAGTCATTTTTTTCATCTGAGAGGGGCTTCAGACAGGTTTTGGTGCAGTGATGACACTGATTATGGATAAGAAATCATTAACAATGTCTTTAAATGTTAATGGGATACAGAATCCCATTAAATGCTCTAGACTCTTGCAATTCATTCAGAAACACAGACCAGATATCATATTCCTGCAGGAGATGCATACGTCCCCTGAGGAGCATGTTAAATTCCAGAGATTTGGCTTTGTGGTGGTAGCAGTGGCTGCACATAAGTCGGGTAGAAAATGGGGAGGACTTGATCCCATGGGGGATACCTTTTGAGGCATGGGAGAGAGATCTAGATCACAGAGGGTAGGCATGCCATGGTCTCTGGAATGCTTTATGTCTGCCCAGTTTTCCTGAGGTCAGTATATTTCCCTCCAGGTTCCCTGAGATCCCTGGCAGTTAAGTTTTTTGCACAGTTATTAAGTGTTATTCAAGGCCAGTTATTAATGGGGGCAGGATTTGAATGTCATCCTCAATCCTTCCTTGGATACTTCCATGCCCCTGGCCCATAGGACTAACTCATTGCAAAAATATATCAGACAAACCATTTCTTCTTTGGGGCCTGTGGACACCTGGAGGCACTGTTTCCCTATGACCCAGGGATTTACCACAGGGCTGCACATAGAGGAGCAGGAGTTACCTCTCAGCTAGATTTTTTTTTTATGACAGCTGAACACTTATACACCCTCTGTGATGTTTGACATGGGGCAACCCTCTTGTCTGATCACACACCAGTTTATGCCAGGCTGGTTATGGGGCCGGGTGCTAGGGTATCCCATTGGTGCCTCAACCTTATTCACTTCAGGGATTCTATGTTTAAACAGATGGTGCAGGAATCTATGCCTCATATTTTTTCTGAAAACTCTCAGTCATCAGTTCCCCCAACAATTTTATGGTACACCATGAAGTTGGTTTTCTGGGGGGGTGGGGGCATCATTAGGTACTCCACTCAGAAAAAAGGGAGAGGGAAGCCTCCTTTAAGGCATTACAGGAAAAGCTCTGAATGCTGCAACATCTTATGATGCCAGGGGACTGGACAATCCAAAATATAATTCAATTAGTTAAACAAAAGCTTCAAAAGTTCATTGACCAGAAAACTAAACAGCAACTGTTCCACTTCAAGCATACCTATCATGAGGTGGGACCAAGGGGGGGGAGGAATTTAGCTTGCAGACTTAGGGAACATAAGGCAAGAGCATGTATGACCAGTATGTATGACCTCCAAACTGGGACACTGCTTACTAAACCCCAGGAGATCAGAAATACCCTGGCTGATTACTATAAGGTTCACCCCAAGCCCAGATATAGTCTTATTTACAAGCCTTGTCCCTGCCTAAAATAATGTCAGTTCAAGCAAAATCACCCCAGTCTCAAGGGAGGAGGTTGAACAGGTGTTAAAAAATGCTAAAATCCTTAAGACCTCCTTGTACCGGACAGATACCGATATGAGTTCTACAGTATAAGCACTTCAAAGATTTATTAGTCTTGTCTTTGCTGTCAGCCTATCACATAGTCCAGAAGGGTGATCCTCCCACTCCCTCATGGTGGCACATGGTGGTGGTGGCCATTCCTAAGCCTCAGAGGGACCTTAGGTACCCTACATCTTATCACTCAATTTCAATGCTTAATTATGACTACAAGATCTTTATGTCCATACTGGCGTCCAGAATAGAAAATATGCTTTCTTTCATTATTGACCCAGATCAAGTGGGCTTTATTAAGACCCAGCAGGCACAGGACACCATTAGGCACACCTACCTGTTGGCAGATTATGCCCATTCCAGAAAAAATACCCATGGTCCTTCTGGGTTTAGATGTGGAGAAGACTTTTGACAGGGTCACCTGGCCTTTTCTCTGGGTGACCCTGTTGCATTTTTGCTTCCATGATAAGTTGATTAAGCAGCTTCAAAACATCTGTAACTCCCTTAACATAGAGATGTGCGAAATTATGAAATTTCTTTACGCAAAATATTTTGCAAATACCCGTAAATATTTAGAAATATTTTGCGACTACAGAATTTTGTCACCGAACGGCAACATTTAGCTCATGAGCAGATGAAATTTTGCTGTTTCGGGTGAAAGTGTGGATTTCATGGCAAAATTCTACATTCTGCGGGAAGAAATTTTGCAACTTCGCACCCGGCAAAAAATGTCACTGAATGGCAGAATTCTGCAAAATGTTTTGCACAATGAAATAGCCTATTTTGCCAGTAAAATTTAATTTCACAACATCTCTACCCTCAAGTTTATTTGAGACTTGATGGCTCACTGTCTGAACCCATTACACTCTCATGAGGGACCCACAGGGATGGTCCTTGTCTCCATTATTTTTTGCCCTTTACCTGGAGCCTGTGGTGGTGGCCATACTGGCTAATCCGAGGGTCAAGGGGATTCCAATGGGGGCACTTATGCATAAAATATCATTATTTTCTGATGATATTTTGCTTACTTTGACCTTCCCAGAGCTCTCAATTCTCCCAGTATGGGATCAGCTTATTTTATTTGGAGAGCTGGCCGGTTATGAGGTGAACAAACAAAAGACAGAGGTCCTCCTTCATAGCTATGTCCCTTCAAATAGTCTGAAGAGACTGTTCCCTTTCAAATGGCAGAAACAGGACATGCACTACCTAGGGATTAAACTAACCAAAAATCCTATACACACCGAGTAACTTAATCTGGAACCCTTAACCCAACAATTGACAGAGGACCTTTCCCGATGGTTTCAGCTATCTCTGAGTTTCCTGGGGAGGATGGAGATGATCCAACAGAATGTTTTTCCTCACATCTATTCTTTCTTCAGATGCTCCCGATGATGCTGGCAGATTCGTTTTTTAGGGCCTGGGACAGACTGATATCTCATTTTATATGAAAGGGAACCCCTAGAGTGAGATATTCTATTTTGCAGCTGCAGCAGGTGAAGGGAGGCCTCAACCTTCCAGACCTGTGGAAATATGCAATGCCACTCAACTGAGAACTTTTCTGTGCTGGATAAACCCGCACTATATGGCCCACTGGAAGAACATAGAACTCACATGGAGTGACTTGTTTGACTCCTCAAAGTATCTATTTAAAAATTCCCCATGGTTTATCCCATTCTTGAGGTTCCCATTGTATACTAGAGAACCTCTGTGACAGTGGCTTCAGGTCTGCCATACTTATTTGGCCCCAGCATAAGCTCTGTATGTGAGGGTGTTTGCCTACGATTCTGCCTTCCTACCCAGTTCCATGGATAAGAGTGTCTTAAGATGGTGATGTTATGGGGTTAAGCACGCATTTCAATTTGTGGGGCCTACTGGCATCCTTCTGTTTGTTTCTCTGCATTTGAACTATCAGCTTCCTCAAGGGTATTTCCATGATTACTTGCAATTAAAAGCATATCTCCACCAGTCAGAAGAGGCCTTGTCCTCTATAGTGGAAAAAATTCCACCCTTGATTTCCCTTATCCAATCACATGCAATAGGGCCCTCAAAAGATCATCTAATCTGTAAGGTGCATAGGGCACTCAGGGAGAAGCTAGGGGAGTTGACTGACTCAGTATGGCTAAAGTGGTCCAGGGAATTGCAGGAGGAGTTGCCCACCCAGGACTGGTTGGCATCTGCTCTTCCCACCTACAGGGCCTCTACCTCATCATATTGAAGAGAACATGTGTGGAAGCTGAGGCTCAGATTCTTCTGCACCCACACATTACTAGAAAAGTATTCAGGGGAGGCATGGGGCAGTGTTGGAGGGGTTGTGGGTGCAAGCTGGTAGACCAAAGCCATGTCGTATGGGCTTGTGGACTCATGGGCACTTATTGGGGGGAGGTGATACAGGAACTGACAGCCATTTATGAACATCCTGATTTATTCCAGCCAGTTTATATTTTTACTCTTACAGTACTGAAGGGTGTTCAGGTTGATAGGGCTATTTATAGGCAAGACACCTTACTTATCATGGCCTCCCATAAGGCCATTACTCTATTATGGCATACCAAAACAGTTCCCACTAATGATGCCTGGTGGGTGTTGGCCATGGAGATTTGTGCTCTGGATCGACTCTCAGTCAGATTGTCAGATCGAGTAGGGAAATTTTATCTCTGCTGGCATAAATGGGTGATGAACCAGTTAGACCATTACACAAATTTTGTTCTGTAGGAAGACTGGAGACTGCGGGCTAGGCATGAGTCTAGAAAAGCTTTGATTGTTTTTTTCCTATATTCACCATGGGGGGGGGCTGGGGCTTTGGGATGGGTCCCAATGCTGGGAAGGGCCTTTCTCCTTTGCTCCTTTCTCCTCCTATGCCTGTTGTGCTTGGTCATGATGGACCCCTCTTGCTGTAAAATTTTTCAATAATATTTCAAGTGAAATTTTAGCAGACTGACTGAATTGTACTAGATGCTGGTGCATCTTTTATCTGTTGTCAAAATCAACTTTTTTGAGCAATTTTTAGTTAATTATTTAATATTGGTTAATATCATCTAACAAATAAGTTCTTCCAGTTTAATGGAGTGAAATGGGATTGAAGATGGAGCATTTTTCTGATGTTTTCTTCTGGGACATCTGTTGGGACTCTGAAGCTTGCTTATTTCCTTGCATTAGAAATGGTCATTTTTTATGATGCTCACAGCTTTACAAAGCTTTCATTTTTAAATTGGTTTCATATAAAAGTCTGGTTTTGTTCATAGCTTTGCAGGACTGAGATGTGTTTCAGAAGTGTCAATTCTCCTCTCCAGACAGTTTGACAAATTGTTGAGGTTATTTATAATTTATTGTGGCTGATAATACTTGTTTACTGGAACAATGTATGTTTGCCTTATACTTGTTTTCTCTTTTAATCTGTAAAATGTTTTCTAAAGACCTTTTTTTTCCGGAATGAAAGTGGTGAATGTAAAAAAAAAAGGAGAAGAAACCCAGATTGGTTCAAAAGGGAAATACAAGGCGTGATAAGGGAAAAGTAAAAGGCATTTAAAAGGTACAAGGCCTCTAAAACTTATGAGGACATGGATCTTGATAGGATCAAATTAAAGGAAGTTAGTAGAAAAATGAGGATAGCCAAGGCACAAGCAGAAGAATATATTGTGCAAGACACCTCGGGAGCTACCAAGAATTTCTTCAGTTATATTGGTGATAGGAAAAAAAAAGGGGAAATAGTCAGGCTCAAATCGGAGGAAGGGGGGATGATGATAGGAGGGGACAACGACAAAACGAAAGCACCAAACAAATATTTCTGCTCAGTATTGACAAACGAGGCAGAGGGAGATGGACCCAACTTAATAGTTGGAACCAGACAGACTGGGATTGTAGGCTTAAGCCCTTTCTTGGTAGAAAGGGTTATGAAAGAATTAGCAAAGCTTAAAACAGACAAGGTCATGGGTCCAGATAGTATTCATCCAAGAATACTAAGATAGCTAAAAGAGTAGCTGGCAGCACCTCAGATGGATCACTTTAGCAAGTCTCAAGGGATAGTTCCAGAGGACTGGAGGAGGGCCACAATGGTCCCTATTTACAAGAGGGGAAGCAAGGATGAGTCGGGAAACTATGGGCCAGTCAGTCTGACCTGTGTGGTGGGTAAACTGATGGAATCCCTGCTCAAGGAGAGGATTGTGGAGTTCCTGGAGGCCAGCAGGCAGCAGGGCTCCAAGCAGCATGGGCTCACAATAGGCAAAACCTGCCAGACCAATCTGATACAGTTTTTTGACTGGGTCACAAGGACAGTGGACCAGGGACGAGAGGACCTGGACTTTAGTAAGGCCTTCGACTCTGTACCCCACAGAAGGCTGCTAAATAACCTAAGGCAAGTGGGACTCGGGGGGAGGGGATAGTATCATGGGTAAGAAACTGGTTGAAGGGCAGAACCCAGAATGATGTGTTAAATGGAGCCATATCTAGTGAGAAGGAAGTGACAAGCTGAGTGCCCCAGGGGGTCAGTTCTGGGGTCTCTACTCTTCAACATATTCATTAGTGACATCACAGAGGAGCTGGAGGCGAAGGTGTTCCTATTTGCAGATGATACAAAGCTCTGTAATAGGGTTGACACAATGGAGGGGGTACATCAAATGAGGGTTGACCTCTGCAAACTTGAAAAATGGTCTTCTGCATGGCAACCAAAATTTAACATCAAGAAGTGTAAGGTCATGCACATCAGAAAGGGCAACACTGGGGCTGAATACTACTTGGGAGGGAAAAAACCTATGGCCTTGAGTCAACAGCATGATTTAGGGATTATCATTTCAGAAGACTAGAAGGTTGGTAGCCAGTGTGAGAAGGCAGCACTAAAAGCAAACTGTATGCTGGGATACATAAGTGGGGCATCACTAGCAGATTGAAATTGGTGGTCCTACCTCTGTACAGGTCATTGTTGAGGCCCCACCTTGAGTACAGGGTCCAGTTCTGGAGGAAGTACCTCAGAAAAGATATTGACAGGGTGGAGGTGGTCCAGAGGAGAGCAACTAAAATGATACATGGACTCCAGGAAAGGAGCTATGAGGACAGACTCATAGGAGGCAGTATAGTGCAGTGGTCTAAGGCTCTGAGCTGCAAATCTGGTAACATCCAGCAGACCAGACCTGGGTTTGAATCCCACAGCTTCCACTTGCATACTGTGTGACCCTGAGCAAGTCACTTAACCTCCTTGTGCTCCTAGGTTGCTCCTGTAAAAAAGCTTTCAGCTTAGTGTGCTATACCTGGTTAAACAACTAAATAAAAAAAAAAAGACAGGGGAGCTCAATATGTACTCTCTGCAGCAGGGGAGGGATGGGGGGACATGATAGAGACCTTTAAGTACCTCAAAGGGTTAAAAAGAGTCCAGGCAAATAAACTGTTAAAGCTAAATACATCCACAAGGACATGAGATCATGGCCTGAGGTTGGGGATGGGGAAATTTTAACAGCAACAAGCGCAAGTTCTTCTTCACAGAGAGAGTGGTGACACCATGGAATGGGTTACCTGAGGAGATGTGGAAGCCAAGACAGTTAGAGAATTCAAGAACACATGGGATAGATACAAAGGAATTGTGACAACAAAGAGAGGAAGATTGTGAAGGGAGGCTAGTCCAAAAACATAGGCAGACTAGATGGATTGACGGTCCCTATCTGCCCACGCATTCTATGTATCTATGTAGTTCCAGTGCTGTGGAGCTTCCTGAAGCCATGCTGCTGCTTGCAAAGTAGATTGTACTTATTTAGATAAGAGTCAAGTTGGTCTAAGACTATTCTTTCCAGGACCTTGGATAGAGGAGAGAGGACTAAGATAGGCCTATTGTTGGCTACATTGGTGTGGTCCACACTTTTATACATTGGCGTTACTATTGCAGATTTCCAAATTTCTGGGAACTGGGAAAATTGCAGTGAAAAGTTGAATACAATATCTTTGTCAAGGGAATAGCTAGTTCCTCGAGCGCTAGGGCCAACAGCTTTATATATATCCCCCACTGCAATCTTGTTTTCCCTTGGACTCCTTTTACATAGCTGAGATTTTCCTTAATGGTGACATGTTTAAAGTAGAAATTGGAGTGGTCAGGGTCTAGACCGAGTAGGTTACTGTGACCAGGGCAGACTCCATCACTGTCCAAAGATGCAGCATCAGGAAGGAGGACCAAACTCTGGTCTGAGAAGGCTGTGTTGAAGGTATTCACTGTTTCAGCTGGGGCAGTGGTGATGGCAATCCCATTTGTATTTATCATTGTCAAGGAAGATTTTTCATTATTTTCGAGGAGGTCTTTCACGCTTTCCCAAAATTTCTTCCCGATGCTCCAGTTTTTTGTTTTTTTTTTGCTGCTCTTTGTAGAATACCACTTTAGCTTGTCTTATCTCCCTGGTACATTTATTGCAGGATTTTTTGTAGTTTCTTTAGGTTAGCTGAGGTTCTTTGTAGTTGTGCAGATCTACAGGTGAGCCAGTGTCCCTTGCTTAACACCAGAGATAATCCCTGTCAAGCATTTGAGCTAGGATTGCAGGGATGACCCATAAGGCTGTGGTACCTTGTGTCAAGCATTTTTTTAGAGGGAGAAATTTGTTGCAGGGGGTTGTAAATGAATACTTCAATTTTCTTTTCATTGTAAAAGAGCATGGTCTGCTTCTCGAATGTGGTGTAAACCAAACTGGAATGATTACTCAGAAGTTATTGAAGGAGTTAGTCATGGAGGAAAGTGTGTTCAAAGGACTGAGGGAGTTAAAGGTTAATTGGTTTCCAGGACCAGATGGGTTGCACCCAGGAGTACTGAAGGAGGTGGAAGAGGTATTGACTGACCCTCTGTCAGATTTGTTCAATTGATTCTTAGAGTCCTGAGTGGTCCTGGATGATTACACTGTGACTGATGTAGTAATTCTTAACAAAAGTGGAGACAAAGGTATCCCTGGGAATTACATACTGGTCAGTCTGACCTCAGCTGTGGAGAAAATGCTGGAGACTATCATAAAGGAACAGATTGTGGAGTTCCATGAAGCAAATGGTCTCCAAGAAAGTAGACAGAATGAGTTTATGAATGGTACATTGCATCAGACAAATCTCATAGACTTCATTTCCACATTCTGACAGGCAGTGGACAATGGTCAGGTTGTAGACATTACATCTGAATTTCAGCAAGGCTTTTGACTCAGTGCTGCATAGAAGGTTAGTTAAGAAACTAGAATACCTTGGTGTAGGGAAGGGTCTAGCTAGATGGAAAGGCAAAAGGTTTGGGTGAGGACCTAAAGAATGCTATTAAAGAGCTTGGACCAGAACTTCAAAGCCCTGACGCAAGCTGTGACAATGGCAGTGTAAGAGGTCTAAATCTTGCTTTCAGATTCTTGACGATATTGGGAATGCAAGTAATCACAAACAAGTTGCATTTGAGTAATAAACAAGTTTATCACTACAAAAGGGATAAATCGCAGTTGCCCTAAGCAGTTCTTACCAATACGAACAGGGAGCCAGTGCTAAGCGTTCCCTACACCTTGAGGTTTCTATGTAGTCTCTTGGGATCTCTCGGGTCTCTGAGGTGTAAAGCCTGTGCATAACATTATATACCTGTGATAATTACTATGGTTACTAAAAGACAGAAACATTTCTAGTTACAGAGATGAGCCCTATTGGCTAAATTAGAGTTGGCTCCATGGTCCAAGATAACATTATATAATTCTGTAAAGTCATCAGTTTTAGAACAAAGAGGTTCTTATACAGAGTCTTACATAACAAGGTGTAGTGGTGCACATCACCAAAGGGTGGCAATGTTGCCTTACAGAGTATAGTTACTTCAAGGACAGGTGTCTTGGCATCTGACAAGTAAGAAATAGACAGAAAATACATGGTATAATATGTGTGAATTAGCAAGCAAAGTGGATTACAACAATATGCATTCATATCCTGACATCTGCTCTTATACAGTAGATGTCCTTAGCCCTATGTATTAGCATAACCTATGCCTAAGCATTAGCTGTCTATGGTGTACCTCTGAGGGTATCAATTAGGGTGCAGGGACCTCATGTAACAGCAGCTTGCGCCGAGTGCGGTGCACCTGGGACCCTGCGCCTGAATTTCCATTCTACAGGGTCCAGGTGCCAAAGTCCTGTGGCTTGCGTCAAAGGGGGTGCTGCACATAACATATGGCACACACACCCGGAATGCCGCAAAGGAAGCAGGGAGTCTGCAGCACCCACGGATAGGGGCTGGTGACTGGACGCAGCCTCCCCAACACCACTTCACCACCGGCACCTGCGCCGCGACACACACTGGTACCCTGGTGGGCTAGTGCCCCCCCTGCAGGTAGTGCCCATCTCAGCACTCCCGCCCCCTCCCATACCCCCCATCTGGCGACTGGCAACAGCTGTCTACACACCACCTTGGCTGGCCACCGAATGAGCTATCGGTGTGTGTACTGTATACTGTATACAGTACCCACAGTGACCAGCCTCGTCGTGATCCTTTGTGATGGCGTGTGGAGGGCTGTGCTGGTCACTGGATCGGGGTATGGGAGTGCTGAGATGAGTACTACCTGTGGGGGGGTGGCATGATGCACAGACGTGGGTGTCAGGGAACGTGATGGGGCGGGGGGACCACAGAACCACCAGGAATCACCCACCAGGGATGGTTCGGGGTGGGCCACACAGTGGCACATACAGGATGACCCCCCAGGAGCAGTCTAAGTAAAATTAGACCAGCCCCTCACTGGTCTAAGGGTACTTGTCACTTGATTCCTGGGGGGGGGTCTTTCAAATTCTGGATCCAAGGGCTGCAGAAGCCTGGGTCTGCCATAGCCCCTAAAGTCATGCCACAGCAACTTTTCGTGTTGAAGGCTGGCTTCTAGCACACTTTGGTGCAGGCAGCCTGCTGGGTGAAGCAGACTGCCTTTGAAATTTGCACTTGGTTGGCACAAGATGCCCTTGCATCAGACCTGTTCAACACAAGCACATTGCGTCAATCTAAGACCTTTGAAAATCAGGCCCCTTGTTTGGGGTTTTAAGGTAGTAATGAGTGGGTCCCACAGGGATTGGTCCTGAGGTGGATGCTCTTTAATATGTTTGGGGAAGGTATCCAGGGAACAAGTTGCCTCTTCTTGGTGTCACTAAAATGGGCTGGCAATATAGCCTAGAGGTTAGAGGAACGAGGTGTGAACAAGCTTGATACAACCAGCAGAACAGACCTGAGTTTGAATTTCACAACATCCACTTGCATACTGTGTGACTCTAAGCAAGTCACTTAACCACCCAGTGCTCCCAGGTTGCCCCTGAAAACAGGCACTTGTGCCTAGTGGGCCTTACCGAGTTACCAAAGACTAAAATAAAAAAATAAAAATAAATAAAAAAAAAACCTGTAGCGAGGGAATTAGGGATATAAAGTGGGACTTACAAAGGGCTAGCAAGGTGATCAAAGATCTGGCAGCAAATATTCAATATGAAAATGCATTACGTTATTCATATTGGCAAAATGAATCCTCAGACAGAGTACAAAATTAGTGATATTAGTGTGGACACGACCTCATTAGAGAAGGTCCTTTGGATTATCGTAAGTAGCAGCCTTAAATCCATAGCCGCGTGCAACAAGACATATGGGAAGGCCAGCAAAATGCTAGTAGAAAATGTCAGAGGAGTTTTAGATGACGAGGTGACACTTGCCCTGTGTACAGTAGGTCTTTGGTGATATTTCATCTGGAATATCACCGTCAGTCACACCCATATCAGAATATGTTAGAGACTGCACTTCTCCCATAACCTTGTGGGCTTCCAAGATTATATAGGCACTGCAGGAGAAATTGCAAAAAGAGTGGTTGAGCATCTTGAACATGTAAATGTTGGAGGCCAGAAGGCAGAAAGGAAACATTAGGGTGATTACTTCCTCTAACTCTGGATATAACCTTTTCCATCCCCTCCCTTGCCCTTTGCCCCTGTTAACTCCTCACCTGCCATCCATTTAAATGTTATCTTTGTTTCTCTTCCATACCCTCCTCCTATGTTATGCTTTATATGCACTGATCCATCTCTCTAGATAGGAGAATGCCAACTAAACCTCTGATGCCTGATGTATCGGCCTGTTATATCTTAGTGCCAGTCTCCTCAATGCATTTTAAATTCCCCACAATGAATGTATCAAACCTCTGCCTCAGTTCAATTATCTCCTCCAGTCTAGGATGTAGAATGTCTTATTTAAAAAGCCTACTATCCATCAAGAATGTGCCCCAGTTACTCACAAACTGAAACTCCTGCTCTGTGCAACACCCCTTCAGTCAAATATGAAATGGAAACAATTTTACTAGTCTGATCTCTTCTTGAATGACAGAGACAGAACCTCTGAGAAGGCTACTAAGGCTGCTGATACCTTCAGCTTCAGCTTCCTACCTAATGCCCAGAATATATTCTTGATCTCACCAAAATGTTTAATTGTCCAGATAACTTGTCCCTTAATGGGTAATCGTATATGGTCTCCCCCATTCCCCTGACAGTTTCATCAATCCTAGGTATAATCCTCTCAGCTATCACACCCATAGCACAATGAACCATGGTATCTTCATGTCTAGTTGTACAGGCCAACCATCTCAGTCCACTTACTGTAGAGTCTCCAATAGCCAACTCTTTCACTGCTGACACCCTGCAGTTGTAACTCCCTTCCTGCTTAGTCTTAACCACTGTGGGTTATTTCTGTTTTTTAATCCTGGAAAGGAGGGCTAGGCAATTCTGATAATTCTCAGCTTTGTCCGGGGGGGTTTCACATGCAAACATTATAGTGGCACAATAGCACCCATATAGGAAGGGTCACTGTTGACTATGTTAAACCAGATTTTTTGTTTACTGCTTGCAGAAAGATGGAAACTACTGCAAAATATTGTAAATTATCCTATTTTTTTATTTTGTTACAGATTTCTAATTTTACAATACGTTACAGTATTTTGTGATATTTTACAATCCTTTTCGACTGCATGTGATGTATTACTATCTGTAACAGAAAAGATGGAAATCCCTGTACAGGGAATATTCTTTAAAAAAACTGCATTAATGCAACATTTAGGGTTGAGGCTACATCATCAAAAGTAGGGAAATGTGACTTTAGGGTTTCCAACCCTAAAACCCCAATGCACCCCTAAAGCAAATTGGGGCAGAGGCTTCATAGGGATTGTCAACCCTAAAGCTCACTTGTTTCTATACACTCCAGAAACATACACACCTAATGGGAGGATCTTAGTGTTGTCAACCCCAAGGAAGACTCTGCCCCGATTTGCTTTTGAGATTGTATAATAGTATCCTTATTTTACAGTGGAATTGCAGCAGGGTCCTCTGGACCCTGCGCTCGCATCCCTCAGTAAATACATATGTATGTAACTGTGGAAGCACAGGGCCCTCTTGGCCCTGCGCTTAGATTTGTAGGACAACAGTGACCAAATTATCAGCATAAGTATCTTATTACACCTCCTCATGTACCCAGTACAGAAGACATTCGAATCCCTGCCAAAATGTAATTCTGTGCAACTGCAATACCATTCCATGCCACAGGTCCAAAAACACATTTTGACCAGATTTGAAAAATGACAGCTGTGACATATATGAGAGGGGGTAATTAGAAGGTTATGTTGAAAATCTGGGGTGAAAATATATAACATTTCCAAAAGTTATGAATGGGCGTAGCAAAATTGCAAGGAATGGTCATAACTTTGCCATTGTTACATATTTTGACCCCAAATTTTCAACATTGCCTTCTTATGACCCCGCCTCATGAACACGGGCAGAAAAAAATGTCCAAATCCCACCCAAAAGGTGAAAGTGCTGAGTGACTGCAAAATCACCTTTCGGGCGGGAGTTGCGTAACAGCAGTCACATTGTTTATGAGGTGGGGTCCCAAAATAGCCATGTTGAAAATTTGGGGTCAAAAATGTTAAGAAATGCCAGAGTTACAAATGAAAGTTAAAAACCCTATTGAAATACACTGGAAAACAGCATGAAATAGGATCCTTTTGTGAAACAGGGTCCTATATTGTGCCAATCCATTTTTTCAAAAGGTTTGCTGTGAATCACATTATCCATAAAATTTAAAAATGAATGTTTTGGCTACTATGTTGGCACTACTATCTCTTTAAACACTGGATACACAAATGCATCTAATAGTAATAATATCTGCTTTTTAAAAAGAGTATCTATTTTTTCAAAAGGTTTGCTGTGAATCACATTATTTCCTTAGACTCCTGAATTACACAGTTGTCCTAGTCTGTTGTAATAGTGACACTTTCCCTGTGGGCTGTACAATTTCCCAGTACAATTCAGCAATCCCTGCAAATGTGGGAGCCCTGGCTGGCTCCATCTCTGACAGGCTGCTGCATGCATTGCCACCCACCCCACTTATGCAGGCCTATCAACAGCAGTGCACTGCCTTACCAGGCAGCCAGGCAAGGCAGCAGCAGAAGCAGCAGCAGTCCTGTGGCTGTTGATGCCATTGGAGTAGCCTCCACTCGCCCCCCACCCCCCCAAGTGCCCGTAACCTGCTGCCCCCCTCCTCTCCACCACAAGACCGAACAAACAGGAACCCCAACAGTGGCAGCAGTGGCAGCAGGTAGCTCTATGCTGGCTGACACAATGATGGACAACATTCCCCTGCAGTCAGTGAGGCAGAAGAAATGATCAGACAGCAAACACAGAGACAGGTAAGGGAGGCCATTCAGTAATTCTGTCTCCCAAGAGAGAGTTCCAAGCTGGCAGCCCAGTCTAAGTGTGTGGGGGGCAGGCAGCTTCACGAATGGTACCAGGACTTTGAGTGCTTCTCAGTCATGGATGGTCACCGGGTACCTGCAGGGGAACCAGCAGCCTGCACCAGAGTTCTACAGTATTGAACAGGGCTTTTATTTGCACACAAAGACTACTGTTTATGATGTGCCTGTTTAATAATGTGGTAGACGGGTTATTGTGAGTAATATGATGACGGCCTGCCCAGGTTGCTACTAGCAGCAGCACCACCTCCTTCCAAGGTCCATCTGTCCATCTTGCTGGCTGTCTGGACCAGGGGAAGGGGGGCAAATCAAACCCCAAACCTGGTCTGGGGGGGCAGCAAACAATCAGACTGTTTTGACCGGAAATTCCTGGGATCCCAGCATCAGTGCCTTGTGTTTTTTGTTTTCCTTCATTCTACAAGAGGTCTGCTGCACCAAATAGGCATTGGGCTTTATAAATGCTCAGAATCATCTGAGTCATCCCAGCTACCATTTTTTTTAAACTGCAAAAACTGCTTTGTTCTGTGGACCACCTACCAGAAACAAATCAAAATAAATAAATGTGCCTCAGTTCAAGGTATCAGTTCTCATTAAAGGAATAATGCCTGACAGGGTGGGAGTTATGCTGGGATAACATCCCACCTCAGGTGGTTGGGCCCGAGGCCATTGGCTGAGGGCGTCCAACACCTGAGAAGGGATGTTATCCCAGCATAACACCCACCCTGGAGGGCATTATTTCTGTTATACAATGGCTCGTTGTTTTATACAGAAAAAAAATAATTTTAAAGAATTTTTTTTAGTGATTAAAATTTTTTTTTTAAGAAAAGATGAAAACAATCATCTAGCCTATCCATGCCATCATCATCTAGTTGATCAGCAGGGATGTTATGCCAGGATAACATCCCTGTTGTGATGGCCGACTGACCAATCAGGAGCCAGGATTCTTTCTTGCCATTGTACAATCCAAGATATAAATCTATTCTTTTCTGTACATCCTGTTTCTTTAACACTGTATCAGTGTTATTGCTACCAATTGGTTTTTTTCTTGAAATCAGTAAGAATGCTGTTTTTTATATACTCAGTTTGTATTTTCCATTACATTCTGTAGTGTCTACTCTCCTTTTAAAAAAGATATGGAGCTAACAGGTTCTTCCCGATTGTTGACATTAGAAGTGGCACACTCAGAGGTAACAGCAGGCAGATGCATAGAAAACCTTCTTGGTCTAGTTCAGTTAAGGGACAGTTTTCCAAATAAAAATTTAGGCATGCACCCACCACCCTGCCCCCCCCCACATCCTCACTGGCAATCTGCAACCACCACAGCCCTCCTCTCACCTCCACAGATGGCTGCAGACTGCCCCATGAATGAGCTGTGCTGAAGAATATGATTGCATTCTGTGGCATAGCTCATTCATATCGTAATCTGTGGTCATCTGTGGATGTCAGAGGAGAGCTGTGGTGGTTGCAGACCACCAGTTGTGATGTGGTGGGTGTGGTGGGTGCATACCTAACAGGTTGGGGGTGTGGGAGGCCACTAGACCACCACAAAATGTGTTTGACTGTCAAGGGAGGGGGATGGGGAAGGGAAGGAACCACTAGACTACCAGGTAATTTTTAATTTTGTAATATCAGGACCAGGATGGAACATTGGGCAAGGGACTGCTGCACTACCAGAGTGTTCCTTTTCTTAAACAGAAGGGCACTGGGCATCAAACATCATGGTGGGGGGAGGGACCACTAGACTACCAGGGTGTTTTGTTTTTTTTTAACAGATGGGGATCAGGCATCAGGGAGGGGGGAAGGACCACTAGACTGCCAGTTATGTTTTTTCTATCATGGGGATGGCAATTGTACATGGGGGGGCGCCACTAGACACCAAGGGAAAAGGGTGACTTACTTCTCTCACCATAGCACAAGTTCAGCTGCAGCTGCAGATTTCAAGAAAACTCCTCTGTTCTTACACAGAAAAATTGGGGAAAGTGCTTCTCTTGCTAAGCTGGGCACCAGTGACTTTGGGTTCCCAGAAAATGTATTTCATGGCCGAATGTGAAAAAAACAAACATCATAATGTAGCTAAACGGGTTCCACTTAGCTACGTTCTGATGTTTGTTTTTTAAAATCCATTAATTTTTATGTGTTTTCTTTATTTATTTCTCTCGCTAACTGAATAACCAGATGGTGGACACAGGAGCCCTCTGCAAAAATAGATTACGCTCCCGTGGCACTGTATGACCCCATTTTCTAAAACAAATTAGTTCCAGTGAAAATGAATCTATTTTCATACAGGGCATCCTAACTTTCCCATAAGAAATAATGGGAAATTCAAAATTTATTAACTTTTGAATGGATTAATATTTTTTTACCAAACCTTCAAAGGGCAAATCTGTGAAGCAAATACATTCTACCCTGAAATTTTCAGATCACAACCTAAGACAGTTTCTGAGATACAGGTGGACAAAGAAACAGCAAAAATTACATAAATTTAAGTATTTTTGGCACTCTATCTCAAAAACCACACAATGAATTCAAACAAAATTTGCTACACTAAGAGACCTTCCCTGTGAAATTGTGCATGCTTATTTTCATTCACATCTGTTGAACCATTGTGAAGTTTTTAAGGTGCAAAATCTTGAGTTTAATATAGAAGTGAGCACTGAACCCTAACTATATATCAACATTACATATTACAGTCAGAAAAAGGAAGAATTCTTATTGTTTTGTTTGTTTTGTTTTGTTATTTTAACATAATAACTCCTCCCTAAAACAACACCACCCCTTCTTAGCCACAGAACCTGTCACAGAAATCCTGATCATACACACTTTGAGGAGTCTGGCCAAGACACAGTTGCAAGACTATGTATTTAAGAAATAAGGCATTACAGGGTGTGTGTTATGTGTAATAACATCATGTCTGGGGTGGTTGAAACATGAGGCTGCAGGCTGAGTGCATTCACCACCCAAGACGTGATGATATTACGCAATAACATTCATCCTTGGAGTGCCTTATTGCTATTATACAATGGCTTGTTTATTGACAAAGAAAACAGACTAAAAAAAAATTTAATAGATTTTTCCATACGTTTGTGATGTGCAAGAAAACCTTTTTTTTTCAAAAGTTTACAATTTCATATTTCCCCACTAGGTGGTATTGTTGCTACATGCTGCTTGCTTTCTCAGTCTCATCATGTTCATTGGTGTGTGCTCTGTCCCTATCCATATATTTGTCTTTTTAATGATAAGCCCCTTCCCTCCCAGCATCAAGCCACAGTTTTCAGAAGCCAATATTCCCCAGTATATGCAGAGCAGTCAATTTCAATTATGTGGCTGTTTTATCTGTGGTTTTCAATAGTGAAAACTATTGTGCTGCACATGTCCTTATGCTAGGGTTGCCACCTGTCAGGTTTTTTACCTGGTGATCAGGTTTTCAGGGTCCTTATCAGGTAATCCAGTTTTGCTCTGTGCTGGTCAGGTTTTTGAGCCATTTTGAGTGCTCATACTTTTGAAACAAATGTTGTCATATCACTCATTGTTTCAGCTACATGTCCAGGTTACAAACAAGTGCTTTTGTCAATGTAGCCTTTTGTTTGTGAATGCAGGCATCCTGGGAAGTGTAAAGTATGGCCATTAACACTTAACCTAATCTTTCCACTGCATCTTAAAGTGGTATAACACCACAGCTGCTCCCACCTTTTGTAACAGTAACAGAGCCAGCTGTCATCCACTTTCATTTGCTGGTAAACATTTTTATCTCTAACAGAATTTAGGCATTTTTAAATGTTTTAATTTTTTTTTTCTTCAAGAAAAAAGTATGGTCACTTCTTTGGTTTTGAAATAGTACTGTGGACAAGAACAGGAAATGGAGACAGAAAAAGATATAAAGTATGTATACTGCTGTATGCTATTTACAGTATTTCCCTTGTCTCCCCTCAGATCATATCTGTAAATTAGATTTCTTTTATCTCTGTATGTTTATCTGGTTAACCAATGTCAATAAATAAATACATAAGTAAATAAATAATTAGGAAGAACCTAGGAAAGTAACTTTAACAGGCACAGTACAGTATATTAACATTTTTATTTCACTGCTGCTTTAAGTGTTGTCTTTTATTGGAGGAACAGTGCATGATGAATCATGAAAAGGTGTGAGGCTATGGGCGGAGCTTGGGACCTGGTTTTTGCCTCATCCAAAGGTGGCAACCCTACCTTGTGCTTGCAGGATCTCAACCTTAAGCTGCTGTTTTGGGTTTCTTTTATCAAAATGGCTGAGTGTGGTAAGCTGACAGTGATTTTTATGTTTGCTTGCATGCACAGAGCACAAGAAACATTTTAAAGTTAGTAGAGCATTACAGAGGTGTGGTAGTATTTGGCCAATTCACCACTTTCAGGGGTGTGTCCCTCAGCCACCACTCAACAGGGAAGCTGCAGATGAAGGCAGTTTTAGAACAAGCACCAGACTTGAAAGAAATCTGCCACTCCAATCATGGACAGTTTTGTAATTGCAGTGGAAAATCTCCCCCCTCCCCTTCCTGGCAACCAGGCACATTCCAGCCATGTGCATTACAGTGCACAGCAATGCACAAGGCAGGACTTATGAGCAACTTGTTTGCTCAGTGTGCCTTTCCCAGTTAAATAAATAAATGAGCCTCATGGCGGCTTTGCATAATTGGAGGCTCCTGCCATCCACCACACACTCCTCCCAAAGCCAACATTGGGATGCCCAATCCATGTGTTGGCATGCCCTCCCCACTATTGTGGCACACTGGGGGCACACCCCAGTGTGTCGAATTGTTATCTTTTTCCAACACCAGGATGCCCACTCACTTTGTCGGATATGCATCATGCCCCCTTTTTTTCAGCCAACCTCAGGATACCCAATCCCCAGGTCAGCATAGATCCCCACCTCCACTATTCTGGCACACTGGGAGCCCACCCCAGTGTTCCACAATTTATTTTTCATAGTATTTCACCTGTAAAAAATGAAAACTGTCCCCCAAGGCCTTTTTTTAACCTGCAGAAAAAGAAAACAGTCCCTCATCGTCCTCGCTGCCCCTCCCCCTTCCCAACCCTCCCTCTGTGCACCCCACTTCTGCGCACCCCCCTCACCCATACTTACCTCTGGAGATCCAGCATTGCAATCATCTGTTCACCAGGAAGACATCAGTACTCTTCAAAAGCTGATCGCAAATTGAAGAAAATCATGGTAAGCCCTATAATGGCAATCAAAGGGGGGGTTTCAACTTAGCTTGATATCTCAGACACTTTTGGGAGTTTTGGTTTCAGATTTTCAACATGGGGGTTCTTAGGCTGCTAACTCATGAAGACTGGCACTATCATTTTGTTTCTCAGTCCTGAAAGGTGATTTTGTGGTGGCTGCATGGAATCACCCTTCAGGATAAATTAACAAAATGACAGTGCCACTGTTCATGATGCAGGGTCCGAAAAATCCCATGTAGCAAGTTTGGTGGAAAAACTCTAAAAAATGACTGCATTATGACTGTGCATTGTGCAGTTTGCAGGCATGCTAGTAAATTCACCAATTTTTCACTTCAAATTTCCAACATTGCCATTTTTTCACACCTACTTATGAACAGTACAGCTGTCATTTTTTGCATCCTGCCTGAGACATGTTTTCGCAGCTGTGGCACATAATGGCATATTTGCTGTGAGAAATCAACTTTTGGAACAGATTAATGAAATCACAGTGCCACTGTTCATGAGAGAAAATCCCAAAAAGGCCATGTTGAAAATTTGGTGAAAACATTCCAAAAAATGACTGCGTTATGAGCGTGAATTATGCAATTTCTACACATGCTTATACTGTAACTTCACCACTTTTTCATATTTTCTCTCCAGATTTTCAACATAGCCATTTTTTCACATCTATTCATAAACAGTACAGATGTCATTTTTCACATCTTGCCCAAAATGTCTTTTCACAGCTGTTGCACTGAATGGCACATTCGCTCTGAGAAATTATCTTTCAAGATTGAGTAATGAAATCACAGTGCCACCGTTCATGAGGTGGGGTCCCGAAATGCCTATGTTGAAAATTTGGAGTGGAAAGACCAACAAACGCCCGGGGCATTAGGGTTTCCAACTGAAACACCTCACCCTGTACAGACTGACAGGTGTTGGGGGTGTGGCTTGGGGTTGTCAGCCGTAATGCTCATGCCATTCCTTCCCCAACCCCACTCCCACCCTGCAGCCACTGACAGGCATCGAGGTGTGCCTTGGGGTCTTCGGCCCAAATGTTCACCCCATTCTTCTATACTGCACCCATCTCAGCTTATTTCTTTATGGAATGGGGCAAGTGTAAGGTCCGAACACCCCAAGCCACACCGTGACACCTGTCAGTGTCTGCAGGATGGGGTGAGCTGGAATGGCATGAGTGTTATGGCTGACAACCCAGAGGTACACCCCAACACTTGTCAGTCTCTGCAGGGTGGGGGTGGGGGTTGGTGTTAGTTCAATGCTTCACTGCCATTACTATTATGCATCTCTCTAACTCATACCATACCAATGCCAATACCAGCAAGCAAACATTCGGCATTGACGAATGCTTGTTTTTAATTGCTTTTTAAATTAAATGTAAGAAGGTGTACTGAAGATGATGTGACTGTGTCGCAGTGCTGACATCAAAGTGGAGTGCAGGAAGAGCAGTACACTGCTGACAAGCAGGATGACTTTTAAATAGCAATAAACCATAAAACTCAGAAGTGCAAAGGTGTGGGGACAACGGGAATGTGCAAAGTCATGAGGGGCTTTGTACTTAAACATTCCCGGATTTTTTGGAATAAGACCAAGATGGCGGTCGTGCTGGACTAGCCTCTATACCTCATAGTTTGTGTTCCATTTTAACCGTTTTAACTGTTTATTTATTTGATTAGTTTGGCCGTGAGTTTAAATTGTTTTATTTTTAATTCGTATATTTGTGAGTTTTATTTTTGTGCTATCCGGTTTCTGTGGTCTTTTTGTTGCTTCCGGTAGTTTGTTTCGATGCTCCAGTAGTTGTCTCGGTGCTCTACCTGTCCTAGTGTTCGCGGTCGAAGGAAGCTTTGTACTTGGAATCATATTCTTTATTTTTTGACTGTCTATCATCTGCTGTCGATTGCTGTACCGGTGTTTCCCCAGGTGTGGGGAAGTACATCTTGCAGCTTACAATAGTTCTCCCTGATGCCTGACACCCTTATGTGGGGGAAGTGAGCGATTTTTGCTGGGAGCAGGATCCTATGGTTGTCTACCGTTTGTTGTTGTTGCTTCCTTGGTGTATCCTTTAATGTGGGGAGTTTATTTTCGGCTCATCTGGATGTTCGTTGGCCTTGGTCCCAGGGATTTGCTGGCTGCTATTTGATGTTTGGCCCTTACAGCTGGATGTACTGTGAAGGATTTTTACAGTGATTTATCAAGGAAGAATTGGACTAGTTGGTGTGATTTCTGCATGAATTCGAGCTGGAAAGGACAGTTACTGGTGTTTTAATGTATCGTGAGTAACGGGACTCAATTCATTGATTGATGTCCTTTATTTCCTTGGGATTTCAAACTTTATTCTAAGCTGTGTTTAATGTTCCTTGGGGAAGTAGTATCATATTAATGGTTTTGGTTCTGGGAGGTTCTTACCCCCCCCTTTTTGTGCATGGGTAATCTTGGGTTGTGCTGCCTGGGACCAAGTAGGAGCTGCTCTCATTTCCCCTAAGGAGTTGAGGGTTATTAGGGGCGCTCCTAACCTACTCCAGGGTCAGCCTTAATAGTCTGGCCTTGGGATATCTGAAGCTGTGGGTCCTGGTAGTATAATAGAGCCTGATTAGGCAGTTTGGGTGTGTGTGTGTTGGGGAGGGGACTTCCCGCTCCTTGCAGTTTAGTTTGTGAATATCCCCGATCTCATTTGAGATATTTCTTCTCTACTTATGGACTCTCACTGAGATTGTATGTTGTTATTCTCTGAACATACATTTGCAATAGTCTGGAATTTGACTCGGGGCATCGTAATGCCATTTGACTTTTTACTGGATCCTTTTTTCATAATATGAAGGACAGTGTGTGTAGTGAGAGAACCTCACTATCCTTATATATCTGGATTCTGTAATATTAACTATCATCGGCAATAAGAATGCCTAAAAACTGCAAATGGACTGCCTATATTTGTGTTCTTTGAATGCTTTGTCCTCTTGGTAGTGAGAGGACCTTTGGGAAGAAAATTAGTTTTGAATTGTATTATTCTAGTTTTTAATTTCGTTTTTCTTCCCTCCCCAGAGCTGTGAGAGGGTTCATTGGGTGGGGAAGTTTAATTAGTTTTATTTGTTTGTTTTGTTTATTTGTTTTTTGAATTATGTAAATGGGTGGGTTTTAATTATGGGTAATTTATTTATGAGGTAATTAGGATTTATATTTAGCTGTCTAGCAGTGAATTTGTTTCCCACTTTTGGTATGTGTTGTTTAGTTATCCCGGTCGTGCATTATTCATCCTCTGATCTCCGCACCCTTTGTCCTCTCCCCCTCCCATTTTCCATCTACCAGCACTGTCGGGTGCTTGGTATTGTACATAGGAGGGTTTGGGGTGGGTGTGACAGGGGACGTGGACACAGAAGGGTGAATGAATGGACCTTTCATATAGGGCTGATCAAGTCCAGAAGATGCCCTAGGTTGAAATGGAGCCTAGAACATGGAGATTCATGTCTAGTCCCCATACCTAAGGGCACAACCTGTTTGGATGGGCAAGTAGTTGAGACAGCTCCGGAGCCTTGTCCAACTCGGGCGGTGTTGTGCAATGCCAACTCTATTAAAAACAAGTCCGCTGTTATCGCTGGCTTTGTTGGGACTGTGGATCTGGCCTGCATCACTGAGACCTGGCTGGATGGAAATACTGGCCCCATTTTGGAAGTGGCTATTCCAGCCGGGTACTCAGTGATTCACCGCCCAATATTGGATCGTGGGGGGGGAGTAGAGGTCTGTTTTAAGATGAGGTTGGGGCTCATGGGTGTACCAGTTGAGGAAGCTGAATCCTTTGAGTGTACTGTAGTAGCTGGTGTGGGTTGCAGGATAGCCCTCATCTACCATCCACCAGGAGATGAGAGGCGATTCCTGCAGGAAGTGGCTGACTTCATCGCTGATATAGCATTGAAGTCGCCCAGATTGATGGTTCTTTGTGACCTCACGCTTTGACTACTGCAGCTCCCTGTACCTGGGGCTTCCTGGGGTTGATATCCACCTCTTGCAGCTAGTGCACAATGCTGCTGTGAGGTTGTTGACAGGGGCATCCAGAAGGACACACATTACCCCTGTGCTGCTCGATCTGCACTGGCTGCCTGTACAGTGGTGGATCACCTTTAAAGTAGGTCTTTTGACCTTCAAAGTCCTGCATGGACTTGGCCCCGACTACCTGAAAGAACTTTTGAATCCTTACAGCCCTGTACAACAGCTCCATTCGGCTGATGAGGGGTTGCTGGAGGTTCTGGGGGTTATTTTAAAACCTTATGGGGCTTGGGCTTTTGTGTTTATAGCCCCTATCCTCTGGAATTCTCTGCCTGGCCAGCTTCGGGAATGCACGACCGTGGAGTCTTTTAAGTGGGAACACAAGACCCAGTTGTGGAGCCAGGCTTTTCTGGCTTGAGGTTGTTGTGATTACTTTGATTTTATATGTGTATTTTCTGATTTTATCATTTATCTGTACAGCGCCTTGGTGCTTGAAAGGCGCTTAGTAAATAAAGTTGTATTTATTTATTTATTATGCTCATGGCAGCTGGAGGAGTGAGGCTGCTGAGAGGGGGTCAGAATAGAAAGTCAATTTAATTTTCTTGCCAGCATTTTCTCCCCGAAAGGAGTGGCTTCAATTCTGTGTGACTGGTAGTTATGGTCTGCGTGGTTCACCAAAGCCATTCAGTTCTTGGAGAAAATGCTGGCAAGAAAATAAAATAGATTTTCTATGCTAAAGTGTGCTATTTTCTGTGACTGCCAGAGTGAGAGATTAAATTGGTGGTGGGGGGAGTTAAGCTGTGATGGCTTCAGTGTGGCTTCAGGTTGGTGGTAGATTGTGGAGTGAGGGCATGATTTCTACCAGTGTCATATGGTCATGTGTGTGCCTGCACGTCATACAGTGATGTTATTGTTCAACAACATCACTCTCCCAGGCACACATTGACCAATCAGGGGAGAAGACATTTTCTTGCAATTGTATAATAATAAATACACCCTCCCCCCTTTTTCTCCCACACCGAACATCTACTGTGACAGTCACTTCCCGACTGGCTACATTACAAGAGCTTCAGTAGGGATGAGGGTAACAGACTCCATTTTTTTTTATTCACTAAACTAGTCTCCCCCACTCCTCCACATTCCTAAACTGCACAGAGTTTGCTACTAAAATCATAACTGGACACACTTATCAGAAGTCCTGTTGGAACAATAACAACTTATTCTTCTTTTTTATTTTCTTGGAAAATGAAAGTAAAAAATGTACTGTAGTATTTATCCCCTTCCAGCTGGCTGGGACTGTGCTACTGACACCATGACTGACTCCACTATCAGGAATCCAGTCAGGACAAAAATTACAAAATATTTGAAATAACTCAACAGCATCAAATAGCTGACCAATGAGCTATGTCTCCCCTCCACCCTTCACATCCTATCTAATCATATTTATTAGACAGATTGGGTAGTATGTGCAGAAATCCTGATCAGTATCAGTAACTGATGCATTTACAATATCTTGTACCTCCCATAAGGCTGTTTGACATCATTGTCCACCCCAGAAAAATGACAGAAGGATGTTTATGACATGTCTGTCTTACTGTGAATTTCCCAAGCATCCTCATGTGATTTATGGAATTCAGGGAGGAAAGAGGACATGGCTTCTTTTGATCAAGACTCATCATGATCTACTAATTTACACACCAATAAAAAAAAATCTTAATATGCTGTGCTAACAGCATTTGCATGTAAGTAAGTAGCATGCACACCACTGCTTGGTTTTAATATCCTTGCCCACTAATTTCAAATGCTGAGAGACTGTATGTGAGCATTTTCTGTGCCTATAGATTTTAGGTATTTCAGGGTTTTCTGCCCATGCCATTTGTTCTGGCATACCACATCATCATATCTGCAACAATCATAAGTGCTAGTGCAGGATTAGTTGAATACAACTGTACCAATTCAACTGGTAATTTCATATTAAAAATGTCAGTGAAAACATTTAGAGTCCCACTCGCTTATCATCACATACCTATATCCAACATTCATGTAAATAACTTATTTCATTTCCAAAGTCAAAATTAGGGATGGGAGGGTCAGCTGCATCCCGGTTCTAATTCTAACTCTGATTTATTTCCAAAAAGGTTCTGATTTGCTCTGAGTTGTTGTGATGAATTTTAGACCTGTTTTTAGCCTATTTGAGTATGAGAAATGCATCAGTGTCATTATCTTAGATCCCTCTGTTAAATAAAACAATAACATTCAACTTTGTCAAAAATGTTTTGTGTCTGTACTTTTATGTTGTTTCCTTCATTGAGTCTGGCATGCTTTTTGGTGGGAGAAAGACAGCAGGAGACAAAGTGGGTCTCCAGCCATCTCTCCTATGTTTTTAAGGCATGACTTACTGATTTTGGAGGGGGATGATGATCAGGTCTCAGACTCTGCATTCTCCAGCTCTGCGCATGCCCTGAAATATTAGACCATAGTACCTCACTGGTTTGAAGGGGGTGTCCCATCTCAGACTCTGTATTTCCCATCTGTGTGTTCAAACTACTACTAGGCTATAGTGCCTCACAGATTTTGAAGGAGGGCTCTCACATCTCAGACTCTGTATTTCCCATCTCTGCACCTGAACTACTACTAACTATTAAGTAAGACCCAAAAAATGGATTCAGAATCTGTTATAGAACATGTGGTCGCCACTAGCAGTACTGCTGAAAATGGCAAATGAAAAAAATATTCCCAGAAAAGAAATTCAGAAAAAAGGGAAATTTGCTTCTGCTGATACAATTAATACAATTGATAAAAGTGAAAAAACAGAACCAGAGAAAAAAAGAATGCCGTGGAATCCTCTGATGAAAGTAATGCAACACTGTCAGCATTGCCAGAAAAGTCAGATAAAACACAAAAACAGGTAGCCAACTGTTAGACCTAAAAAGTCAATGATTAAGAACAAGGCACTACTAGACACACTAGTAGATGTATCACTGCACAATATGTCACTCATGCATATCCTACTCCATCATCAGACAGCAGGGTCTCTGGTGAAGAAGTTGTAAATGTACAGGATCATGTATCAGAGTTATGCTCATTCAAAGCTGATGAAGCCAAGTGTGATATCGATGAGGTAGACAATACCACCTGGGTACCTGAACCAAACAGGAAAAACAAATACAGCAAGCACCACCACTAGCCAGTAGTGGAAACAAAATCAATCAAAATAATGACAATCATATTAATTCTTCTTGGGACAGCAACAGTGTGCATGAATCAGGGTAGGAAACACCAGCTACTAAAACTGCTGCATTTCCTGGCATGATGACCAAATGCTCTACCTCAGTTGTGTGGTTATATTTTTTATAAGTACTAAATATAAATATTTTGCTGTCTGCACCATTTATCATTTTGAAGTTAGCAGGGGGAAAGTGAGGTGCCAGATCTGGACAACATCACGGAAAAGGCATTTGCAAAGAGTGCATCCAACCATTCAGCTGGGCAGCAGTTCAGAGCAAGGAGAAAAAATTCTGCGATGAAAATAATCCTACAGACAATAGTGATGGTGAGGAGACTGAGAGAGAGGACAGATAAAAACATGTCTGACTTCGCTAACAAAAGTATTTGGACAAGCTACAGCTATGCCACTGCACTCTTATGGTTTTTGCCTTCCTGCATGAACTAAACAGCAGACCATTACTGTGATGCTCAAATAAAAAGCTGCCTACAGTAAATCACATCAAGTAGAAATAAAATTAATCAGTTAATAGCTGAATTTATTGTCAAGAAATCAAGGACCTGTAGCCATTTTCTGTCATTGAGAATGAGGCTGTTTTTCCCCTTTTTTCCAACATTACTACATACCAAGCCAGAAATGTTTCTCAGCTGTGGCTGTTCCTAAAATGCATAAATGTATGCAAAAAATAAAACTACTCTTAAAGAGAATTAAAGTGGTAATGTGTACCTGACCACAGACATGTGGATGAGTTCTCAAACCACTGATTATCATGTAAGCAATAATACCCAACAGGATGGGTAGTATTGGGCAATACCAGATAGCCTGGGGCATAATGAGGCAAAATGCCACAGGTGGTGGGCATAATAATAGCCCCTGGAATGTCTAGTATTACCCAATAGCACCCACCCTGGAGGGTATTATTGCACTTAGAAAATAGCTCATTAGTAACAATTTTAATAAAAATAAATAATAGAGTATAAATATGTGTAATTAATGTTAAACTAGAATAAAAATCAATTTCTTATAAATTAGTCCATGTACTGCTATATTTGTCAGTAAAGAGTGCTGTTGTTTAGGATTCCCAAAATCTGTCTCTGCATTGCTGTTTGGGATTCCCTCTTTGTTTCATTTTCATTTGATGGCCGTCTCTGTTCCCACAATGCCTCCCCCTCACCATCTCTCACTGTTGGAAGAAACAGTTTTTTTCATTTGTATTGGGGGAGCCAAAACTGTTCTGAGGAGCTGCTGTATGAAGATGCCTTGCTGTTTATGATGAGTCAGGTTGCAGTCTGGCAGTTATCATAGTCTTAGGTGGGAAAATGTTATTGGCACCAAGAGGCTCAAGAAGGTAATAACATACTATGAATGATTGTAAAATACTGAAAAGGAATGCAGAATTTAATTTATAGTATATGGTTAGGGTTTATTGTCGATAGAAATCAGTGACTTTCTAAATCTTGTTGTAGAGCAGTTCAAAGTTCAAAAAAGTTGTTGTACTACTGTTCTGATGTTACATCAATAGTACAACTTTTTAGCCTTCTACTGCCTCCTGATTGGCTCACTCAACTAGTTGTAATGGAGAAAAATAGGGAAAACATGGTGGTAGTGCAGTTAAGTGAGTGATGAGCAGTGGATCCTCTAACTTTTGACATGGTAGCCTCACACAGCTTTATGTCACAAAAATTAATTATTTTTCTGACTGCTTTAAAAATAAACACTGCTGGTAAATGAAAGTTAGGGAGAGCATGGAGAAGCCAGATTCAGGGAGAGTGGAGAGAAGCCAGAGTGAGCAGCAACAGCGAGAAATGGGACTGGGAACACCAAAAAATACAGAAGGTAAAAAAAAGGCTTCGATTAAGTAATTGGGAAATAAAAAAAGACAACAAATCAACAATAAGCCCTAACCATATACTACAAAAATCAGTGGATGGGTGACCATCCACAACTAAGGCTCTCGAGGTCTCTATGCTGTTATCAACTTTATTAATGGAAACACAGCCTTGTTGTGGATGGTCACCCATCCACTATTCTATATGTTTCTTTATGAATGAGTAGCAGGCGGGTGGGTGGGGTTGGAGAAATGCAGCTCCAATATGTGAGTAAGGCCAATGAACAGCAATGTGAAAGAATATTATCTAAACAAACAAGTACCTGTGGGGGAAAGGGTGCTGTTTACTAAAATGTCCAAGTTTCTGTTATAGTGCAGCTCTTTTTTTCTTTTATTGTAAAGCTCAGAGCATGGGTGCTTCAATTATCATCAACGATCATGAAGACTTAACTGTTCATCATAGCTAAAACAGCCAAATTTAAGAGGGGGCTATGATTATTCAGTATGTCCAATAAAAGGTCCCAGATCACTACATATTTACTATACTCTTGTTAGATAAGATAAATGGATTTATCCACTCAGCTCTGGTCTAACATTTTCTACAACCATTCTAAATATATTGGAGGTTGTATATCTTTCCAACACTGCAAAATAATTTACATGCTACAAAAATACCAATATTACAGAGAATGTTTTGGTGTTTCAACTGATCTAGTTGGTCTATTGGAAAATCAAAAATTACAATACCGGGATCGAAAGGGAAGTCATAACATAAAACCTTTTTAAGACTATTCCCAATGGAGTCCCAGTAATGCTTCATTGATAACATTCTACCAACATGTGGAAAAGAGTCCCTTACTTCTTTCTACATCTTTGGCAAAGATCAGGGATTGTAGCATCAAATTTGTGCAGTTTTACTGCAGTTAAGTTAGTTTTGTGTAGTATGTTAAAATAAATCTGTAGCAATTTATTATTTCTAATCATGATATTCTCTAAGCTAATAGACTTAGACCATTCATCTTCTGAAATTGAGATTTTTAGTTTTTTTCCCCAGGCTTCTCTGACTGATTCTAAAGATGGAGGAAGGGACTCAAGTAGATATTTGTAAAGTGTCCAGTCGAGTCCAAATTAGAAAATAAATCTTCCAAATGGGAGCTTTGTAGATCATATGATCTATGATTCTTTTTATATATGAAATTTTTGACTTGATTAAATTGCCACCACTGTATTACAGGGACATCATACATATTCTGAAACTGTTCAAAGTACATTAGAGTATTGCCACTGTAGAAATCTCCCAAAGCCCTCACATGATTAGAGAAGTACCATTTCTTGAAAATGTTATCTGAAATTGAGGGGGGGGGAGCTTTATTATTATAGATTGGGGTAAGATTTTATAAATTTTTTTGGATGGACCAGCCAATCTGAAAGCGTGGATCCAAGCATAAATGGAAGATTTAGTAGTTTCCAGCAGGTCTTCATCCCTACCCAAATGTGTAGTATATAAAGCAAGGGAATTAACTAGATTAAGGCCTTGTAATTTTTTTTCTTCAAGACAGATGCCTGCTATTGATTTATCTGCTGGCTGATGAAACCATGATATACAATTTCTAGCTGGGTTGCTAAATAGTGTAGGAGGATGTGTGGGCAGGCTAGCCCATGCTTCTCTTTAGGTTGATAGAGTTTATATAAGGCAACCTGGGGTTGTTTTCATTGCCTAAGAAATCATCTTAATAATTTATCAAGGTCTGAGAAGAATTGTTTTTTAAGAAGTATGGGGATAGATTCAAAAAGGAATAGAAGTCTGGGTAAGATGTTAATTTTTAAGATGTTAAATCTACTCAATAAAGTCAGGTGTCGGTATTGCCACTTTTCTAAATCTAATTTAATTTTATGAATTAGGAGGTCATAATTTAATTGAATAATTCTATTCACATCCTGAGCCAAGGTTACCCCTAGATATTTAATTTTATCTTTTTTCATATTATTTCAATTTTGTTCTTTTAAGTCTGAATGATCTCCTAATTAGAGTAATTCATTTTTAGTCCAGTTTACTTTATAAACTGAAAGAGCAATGAATTATTCAAGGATAGATTTAAGCCTGGGGTATGTCATATTATTTTTTTATAAGTAGAGTAAGATGTCCACATATAGCATTAGTGTGAAAACTGAAGAACTGGGTGGGATGCCCATCAGCTGAACTTGATTTCTAATTCTTATGACCAATGGGTCTTAGAAAAGAACAAATAACAAAGGGGGCAGTGGACATCCCTGCCTAGTTTTCCTATGCAGAGTGAAAAAAGGGGAGAAAGTAGAGTTAGTTCTTATCCAAGCCTGTGGGCTGGAATATATAAGTTGGATCCAGGCAGAAAAAATTACCTTTGATACTGAATCCAAACAAGACTTCTGTTATGAACAGACACTGCACTCTATCAAAGGCTTTGTCAGTGTCCAATGAGAGAAGTGCAGTGTCCATTCCTGAAAAAGCCAAAATTAGGTTGAAAGTCTTTCTAGTATTATGTTGTAGTCTTCTCCCTTCTATAAAGCCAACTTGGTGTTAGTGAATTAGTACCTATATTAATTTAGCTAACCTTATAGCCAAACATTTTGCAAAAATGTTGTAATCACAATTTAGAAGTGATATAGGTCTATAAGACCCACATTGTCAGGAGGTTTATCTTTTTTTAGAATAAGAGTAATATCTGCCTCACTGAAAGTTTGGGGCAATTGACCTTTAATTTAGAAAAGAATGGTAGAGATCCTGGAGTAAAGGGGCCAGTATGCTACAAAGGTTTTTATAAAGTTTGAATGGAATACCATCCAGGCCTGGGTTTTTGCCATTAGGTAGATTTTTTATAACTTCAGTTATTTCTTCCAGACATATGTCTCTGTTCAATTGTTCCAAATCTTGTGGTGGAACCTTTGGCAGGACAAAATTTGAGATGTATTGTTTAATTGCCTCAATATCTGCTTCCCTCTCTGGAGTGTATAGAGTTTCAAAAAAAGATTGAAAAGCAGAATCAATACCTACTTAGGGGGTAGTTAGAACACTGTCTGTCCTTTTAATTCTATGGATGTTGTTCCTGTTTAGTTCACATCTGAGATGGTAAGCAAGGGTTTTGCCTGGAGAATCTCCATAAAAATAATATTTTGCCCTAGCTCTATGAAGCTCTTTAACTGCTTGTTCTTGAATAATTCTTTCTATTCTGTCCCTTAAGAGCATTAGTTTTAGTTCTGTTTGCTCATTACCTAAATGTATATGTTCTTCTTCTGCTGATGCCAGCACTTGTTCTAAGTTTGCCTGTTCTATATTTTGCTTTTTTCTCCTAATTCCAGTTTGAGAGGATATCCATCCCCTCAAGTAGGCCTTTAATGCATCCCATATGACTAAGATATTTGAGTCTAAATGAAGGTTACGTTTTCAGAACCAAGTGATTTCTTGCTGGATATTGTCTCTAAATCCAGGGGAAAGCCAGAGGGAATTATCAAACGTTCAGGTGAAGACTTTCCTGGAAATAGTATTGTGACTAAATTCTAGCATTACTGGGGCGTGATCTAAAATCCTTATTGGTTCATAAGTCATATCATAATGGTTAGTGCAGAAAGCAAGAGATATAAAAAAAGTAAATTCTTGAGAAGATTTTATGAGATTTAGAATAGTGTAAGAATTTTTTTTAAAGAAGGGAATATAACCCTAAAAGGATCACAAAGGTCCAGATAATGAATTATTTGCTTTATAATTTTAACAGTTTTCTTCTTCCTATCTGTTGAGTAAGGAATCCTATTGATTGGGCCTAAAGTCACATTAAAGTCATTCCCCATCACTATGCTCGTATTGAACTGAGAGAGTTCCAGAAGAAATTCAGCAAAAAAAGTGGAGTCCTCATTATTGGGACCATAAACCAAGCTTAGAGTAAGGGTTTTGCCTTGAAAGGTAACTTCATTGATAACAAATCAACCCAACTGGTTAACTGTAGCTTTATTGAGTGTATGGCCTAAGTAATTTCTAATAAAAATTGTGGTACCTCTTGCAGTATTGGAGTAATTGGTGTAATTACCCTTTGCCTGAAATCAATTACCAAAGTACGAGGCATCACTTTGGTCAAAGTGCTTCTCTTGCAGCAGTAGACAATCCATATTCTTTCTCTTGGCTAATTTCACTACCTTCCTTATCTTGAATCTATCTCTACAGCCATTAAGGTTCCAGGAAATAATATTTAGTGCGCTCATGAGAATATAGCAGTTACCATGAGTGATACCTGGCCCAAGTCCTCAAGATCAGGATCCCAATGAAAATAATAGAAACAAAGAAACAGAGTACTCATCTGGGCTCTTTTGGACCAATACGTCTTACTTCCCCTCAAGCCTAATAGTCTTCTTAGATTAGTACTCAAAAAAAAAAAAGAAAAAAAAAAAAGGTTGGCTTCCACGCATACTACAGCATAGTTACATTTTTTTGTTTTTGGCATCAATTTTTTTTTACTTTATAATTAAGCCTATTAAGTAACCCCCCCCACCTTGAGTCTTTCCAAAATGCTCTTCTTCCTTAGCCACCCCCACCCACCATATCGATGATAGACATCAAAGACCATAGAATTAATTGCCATTCTATGTAACTGGATATTCTACAGAAAGAAAAAAAAATAGTATAGTCCTGGTGTCCTAAAATCAAGTGGACTACCAACACTCTCCTCCAATAAGATTGCTGAACTTTTGCTGTACACAAAGTCATGGCAGAAAAGAAAAGGAGAGATTGCATTAATCCACTGCGCTTCTGCCTACTCTTCAATATTTTGTTTACTAAAAAAAAATAAAGAAAAAAGGAAAAGAAAAAAAACAGGAAAGGAAATGTAATTTATCCAGGAGCTTTAGATATAAACATATGTCTATATGTATTCATAACTATATGTACATAAGCATAATATTGAACTTGTCTTTATAGGTGTACATTTTGCACCTTCTCCTACCCTTTTCCTCCTGCCCCTCCTCTCCCCTCCTGAAAAAAAAGCTAAAGAAAAAGGTGGACAGGATGGCTTTTTTAGTTTCAGGAGTTAGTGGAGGTAGAAGGGCCCCCAGTGGCATGCAAGCCTGTGAGATGATGTGTGCATTGTTTCAAAGCTTCTACCACATCTATTGGGGAGTGGGAAAAAAAAGAATTTTGCAATCAAGATGGACTCTGAGTTTTGCGGGGTATAATAAAGCAAAGGAAATTCCTTCTTTGTGCAGTCTGTCACTAATAGAGTCAAAACCCTTTCTTTTGACCAAAATGGATTGGGGAATGTTAGGAAAAACTTGCAAATTCATGTTAAAAAGGCCTTTCTCTAGTCAAGCCTTGGTCAGAATCTTTTCCTTTTCTTGGTATCTAATAGGTTTAATATACATGAAACGGGGTCTCCCAATATTGTCTCTTACCCCAAAGGCTCGATGGGCCCTGTCCAGTTCCACTCTTTGTTCAGAGTAGGGTAAGTCTAGAATTTTAGAGAACATTTCTTCACAAAACTTCAAAAGGTCTGAACCTTCTATCCCTTCAGGGAGGTTGCCAATTTTCAAGTTAGCCCTTCAGGATCTAGACTCTAGATCTTCTACTTTAAGTTTTAAAGCTTCTAGTTCTTTGGTGCTTTTTGTCAGAGTATCAGTAATCTTGGGAATGGTGTCTTCAATTTTCTCACCCAATTTTCACATTCAGTAGTTCTAGTAGCCAGAGACTCAATTTTTTCCATTACTTAAAGAAAGAGAGAGCAATCAGTGAAATGAAAGCAGGCTTCTTGGTGGAAGTCAGCATGACCAGGCAACATTCAGTGAAAATGAAAGTGGGTTTCAGGCGGGAGTCAATGCAAGCAAAGACACAGGTGCAGTTGTTGATAAGATGTGCAAAACAACAACTTTAGAATGTGCTCAATAATGTGCACTGCTTTTTGAGAACCACTGAATTCCATACACAAAAAGTCCTAACCATATGCTATTGTGGGTGTCAGAGTCATCATCAAGCACCACCAGAAGCAACAAAGTATAGGATGGAAAATAAAGAATGGCAGCTCTTTGTGAGTGTCGGCATATTTTATAAGCATCACACTACTGACAGTATTTTGGAACAGACACGTGACAAAATGTTTGAGTGGTTAGAGCCACTGGGGCTCTATGTTGAATCTGTGGTTTCAGACAATGGTACAAACATTGTTAGTGCATTGAAATGTGGTGGTTTTACTCAAATTCCATACTTTGCACACTCATTAAAATTGTTAGTACAAGCTTTCCTTTCCAGTGATGATAGTACAATAACATTAGCAGGAGTGGCAAAGAAAATCTGTGGCCATTTTAGTCACTTTGTAAAATCTTCTGGTATCTTGGTTGGCCTCCCCAAAAAAAGAAACAGCTTGCCAATACAGCAGCTAAAATAAGATGTTCCAAAAAGATGGAACTCAATCTTTCAGATATGTGAGAGACTTCTCATGCAAAATAAGGCAGTTCATGAATATGCCAATGTAGCAGATGGTGTTGTGCTGAATTCTTTCCAGTGGGGACTTATGGAGCATTTTACATTTCTGTTGACTTCCTCTGAGGAAGCAACTTGACCAATTAACAAAGAGAATGCTGCTCTAAACCAGGTTATTCCCATCATAAATTTATTGAGCAAGTAAGTTAGGAGGCTGTGTAAAGGTTTTAATCAAAAAGGAGACACATCTGAATATCCCTTATGTACCGACTGATACAGCAATTCTAAAATTGTACAAGATTTAGCAATATGACAAAGACAACATTTTTCTTCTTTCTACTCTTCTTGACCCTCGGTTTAAGTTGCAACAGCTGGCTCCTTCAGATCATGGTGCCTCTTATCTTGAATACAAAGACATTCTAATGTCAGCAATTGCACTGGAAAAGGAAGCTGTATTTGACAATAGAAGTGATGTGGATGCTGATGATGCAACATCTTCAACTGGTGGTGACAACAATTTCCATTTAGTGCCACAATTTACTACTTAACATCAGGTAGTCATACAGAAAATCCTCTTTCATGGTTTTGAAAGAGGCATATCATTCTGAAAAGCACTCAGATGAATCTCACATTTTTTGGTCAAAACTCATGGAAATTGATCATTCAGCTGTAGATGTCATGGAAAAACCTTCTTTGTCTTTGTCTGATTTTGTGGATGCCTACTGTATTTAAGAGAACCACTCATTAAGTTTACTGCTAGCTGGATGGAAAAGAAAAGATCTGGTGGTTGATTCTGAAACCTCCTGAGAATGCCACTAGCCCTGGGTGTCCTGAACACATGGCATACAGGGCTTGCAGCATTCCCTGGCCAGTGATTGGGATTCTTGATCCCATGCACCAATTGCTGCACATTAGGCCAGCCTTTCCTGGTCTAGCCTGTGGCAATCTTGGGTACTCGTTTTATTGGGCTTGCACCAAATATTTGGTGCAAGTTGCTGTAAATAGGGAAAATTGTCATAAATGTCCCCAATCTCCTTGATTTGGATGCCTTCTGTGGCAAACGTTTCAACACAGCCTTGCCTCACGCTTCCTAAATCCATCCCCTGGTCTGCACTATCTGCCTTTACTCTAAAGTTTGTTAGCTACCTCCCACCAGTGTTTACTGTGAGAATATATTTAGCACAGCTGGAAATGTTGCCTCTGATAGCTGCATAAGGCTTATTCCTGAAAATGTGCAGCATCTTACCATCCTGAAAGTCATTTTCAATAAATTCTCTTTCCAGATCAATGAACAGTGGCAGGAACATAAAAGCTTTAAAAGCAAGAAAAGCATAAAAATGATTTGTGGCAGTGGCTCAGTAAGTAGCATGCTCACCTCAGGGACCAAAAGATTGGAAGGTCATGGGTTCGAGCCCTGCACCAAGTACTAGTGGTAATACCCTAAACTGACACTGTAGTGTAGTAAGAGGATGGTGCTGCTCTGTTGAGATGAGACTATAGCTCTGCTTAAAACAGGTCTTCATCACTATTCTCCTCTGTTTTTTGGAGTGGGGTAGTGTAATAAAAGAAGATTGGCAGAAGGATGCCATTCTGAGCAACTATTTTTGCTCAGTCTTCAATAAGGAAGAAGACTGGCCCCTGCCTGAGAGAAGCCTCAAAGCAGCCTCAAAAGGAATCCCACAAATGGATCTGCCAGTGTTTACTAGGGAAGGAGTCCTAAACGGACTGGCAGCCCTCAAGATTGAAAAGGCCCGGGTGCAGATGGGTTCCACCCAAGGATACTAAGGGAGTTGGCATCTGAAATGACTAATTCTCTGGGTGAGTCATTCAACTGATCACTCAGGACCGGAGAAGTCCAAGTGGATTGGAAGTTATTGGTCGTAGTACTGCTACATAAAGGAGGGGACAGGGAGCAACCAGGGAATTATAGGCATGTTACCCTGACCTCCATCATGGGGAAGCTGATGGAGTCACTGATTAAAAAGGACCTCGTAGAATACAGTACAAATCACATTAAACTGTTCCTCCAACTCATTGGTTTAGCATTTTTCAGTGAGTTGCTTAATGTGTGCATTGCAATGAATTAATGCAATAAATATGCAATACATTATTAAAAGTTTCCTAATAGTTTGTCTCTAGCTGCTATTCAGTTTCAGCTTACTTTGCAGCTTTCTGGAAACTTTTATTAATGCAGTTCAACACATTAAGCAACCCATATAAAATCCTGAATCACTGAGTTGGAGCCCAGTTTCACTACTGCAGTGTGCCGTACAACTTGAATGACATGCTAGTCTACCCAATCCAGTAAAGAAGCTGTCATTCAATAGAAATCCTGCATTCAGACTAGAAACCCAGCCTCACTACTGTGTTGTTTTCCTTGCTTCTGAGGAGTCCACTTCCTGCAGGTTTTTTTTTTTCTGTTGTGGCCAGTCTGCCCAGCAATTTCAGTTTTAATCTACAATGCTTCCTTATTCTTTTCTTGCCTGCCTTGTCATTCCAGTCAGCCCTGTTCATTATGTTCACTTTGTCCCTTCCCAAAAATCCCCATGCTCACCCTCGGCACAGTTCTCCCTTTTTCTCTGCTCTCAGCACAATCCCTCTATTTGCTCTCCCCACGTTCTCTATGTGTACATTTTTTTTTACAGTGGAATGGAAAACTGCCACTTCCATGGACTGTGCTGTTGGTGGCTCCATGCTTGATTTTCAAGCCATGAGACAGCACAAACATTATAGCTTCTCTGTTGAGCTGTTGGTCTTTCAGCTGAGCTGTCAGATGGCAGTACTGTACAGTGTAGTGCAAAGCATGGCTCTCAGTTGGCCATGAAGTTGAAGGAATAAAACTGTGCTCTACTCAAAGTTTTTGAATATGTGCAAAACAGTGCTCATTTTGAAAAGTTCATAGTATTTTTTTTTGCTCCAGGCTAGGAGTGTGTGGTGCATACATCCAACTGGACCATCCAGGTGCATCCTTCTGAATGTGCATGTTCAGAAAGGCACACTTAGATGGTCCAGTAGGATGTTCTGTATGCACCACAAGCAAGCGAAGCAGCTCCTAGCTTGGAGAAAAAAAATGGGATACTGTAAACCATCGACTTGCTGAGGATTGCCATGTCACCAGGATGAAAGCCTGTGTGTCCTTTATGTGCCTTCTGTAGATGCTATAGCAACAGCAGTTTTTACTGTACCTCATGGAATTTTGGTAGTGAATGTGTGTGATCAGTCACCCTTCATCTATGGTTGTGCATTAGGCAATTGAGCCTCAAAGACATCTACCAGTAAAGTGACTGAATTTAAATTGTTCAGAATGAGCATTATTTTGCACATATTCAAAAGGTTTGCACATTTATTTCAAAGTGGCAGCTATAAGTTGGATTGGAGTGTATTGTCCTGCAAATAAAATGGTATATGCACAAACAAGAATTGCATAAATTCCATTTAATTAAGGAGTGGGGATAGACTGTGCTGCAATTTGGTAACCTATCTAAATATTGGTTTCCCTTCTATTCAGCACCCATTTTCTCTGCATTAACTATAATAAAAATAAGTGTGAGCCCAACAAAACCACTGTCTTCTGTACTGTACTGTACAGTACTGTACATGATGGAGGGCAATGCAATGAATGGGAGGAGACTAACAGTTCTAAAGGATTACAGTACAGTACTGTGAAAAAACAACCACTTCATTGAAAATGCTTTTCATCAATATTGCAAAGGAACTGAGGACAGCTGAAAGTGAGTTGCATTAAAGTTGAAGGGTGATTAGAAAACAGTTTGCAGCTGCAGAACTTAGAGTTGGCACTGCATTGTCATCACAAAGAAAAATGCTAGAGCAGTGAGCTAGAGGAACAGTTTAATGTGACTTGTGCTGTATCTGGAGAGCAACAGACTCCAAGATGATAAACAACATTGTTTTGTAGCAGGAAGATCTTGTCTGACCAACCTAATAGTCTTCTTTGGCTGGATCAGAAGACAAGGGAGACAGACAAGGGCCACATGGGAGACTTGCTGTACTTTGACTTTAGTATTGCCTTTGATTCAATACCACATAACAGGTTGCTTAAGAAAATGGAGGATCAGGGGCAGCTAAAACTCTTGTGAGCTAGGTGGTAAACTGGCTAACAGGTAGGCAACAGGGGGTGGTGGTCAATGGAGTTAAATCTGAAGAGAAGGAGGTAACGAGTGGGGTTCCAAAGGGATCAGACCTAGTTGGTGCCAGTCCTCTTCAACATGTTCATTAGTGACATTGGAGAAGGAATCCAGGGCAAGTTGTGTCTGTTTGCAGATGAAATAAAACTATGTGGGAGGATGGATTGAGAGGAAGGAATAAGCAATATACAAAAGAATCTGCCAAGATTAAAAGGATGGTCAAAGGTCTTGCAGTTAAAATTGAATGCAAAAAAGTGCAAGGGAATGCACCTAGGGGAAAGGAATCCCATGACATAGTACTGGATGGGAGGACAGAGATTTAGCATTACAAGGAAGGAATGGGATCTTGGAGTTACCATCAATTACTCCCTTAAACAAACTGGTCAGTGTAACAAGGCCCATAGTAAGTCTAACAGGATGCTGGAATGCTTTTGGAGGGTATTGACAGTGGGAGAAAAGAGGTGATACTACCACTTTACAGAGCCCTGGAGAGCCTCTCATGGCGGTGATACTACCTTTCTAAAGAGCCCTGATGAGGTCTCACCTGGAGTACTGCACCCAGTTCTGGAGTCCTTACTTCAAAAAAAGACAAGAATAGGTTAGAGACAGTGCAACACAGAGTGACCAAAATGATTCCGGGACAGCAGGGTAAATCCTATGAGGAGCATTACAAGGCACTGAATTTTTACTCATTGGAAATCAGAATGAAGGGGGCGATATAACTGAGACCTTTAAATTCCACAAAGTAACAAATAATGTGAACTGCAGGAAATTATTAGCTTAAGTACACTTAAGACCACGGGGTCATGAGTGGAAGTTGGCTGGGGGGAGGTTCAGGAAAGACGTGAGGAAGTACTTTTTTACAGAAAGGGTGGTGGAGCCCTGGAACAGTCTGCTAGCTGAGAAGGTGGGACTGAGCACAGTAAGGGGGTTCAAACAGGCCTGGTATAGAATGAAGAGAATAGTGGTTTCCTGGGATGACACGACCAGGGAAGAAAGGCAGGATAAAGTCTGTGAGTGTGAGTACTCTTGGGAAACATTAGGTTCCAAGAATGATCCCAGGGATTTAGGGAACCTGGACAGACTGGCTTGACCATGTTTTTTTTTCTGCCATCATTGTCTATGTTTGCATGTTTCTATGAGGTAACTACCTTGAATACCTTGACTATGGAAGGGGGTGAGATATCTACTCCCAAAAACAGGAGGCAAAGAAAGAAAAAGAGCAACAGCACTCCACCAGTAAAGGCTGTGGAGCAGCCCAAGGCTGTACCTAACCATATAGAGGTGGTCCAACCTAATGACCATGCCCAACCTTCCCCTGTTGTGGTTCCACAGCCTATTCTTGATCCCCAATTTTATCCAAGCCCTCAGCAATCCCAACAACCTCAGGCATATCAAAGCCAGGGCCCCTTCTATGTGGAATTTGACCCTGGTAGAGGGCATGGCTGGGGATACTGTAGAGGATACTATAATGAAAATAGGGGTTATTATAGCGGACACTACAATGACAATAGAGGTGGTAGAGGCACCTGTGGGGGGCAAAACTATGACCAGGACCAGAACAATCATAGACTCCAAGACAAGTCTAGAGCTAGTTCCGCTAATCTGAATGACAGGATTAAAAAGTAAATAAGGAAGAAATGAAACAGCACATGGGTGAAATGAAAAAGCAAATGGGGGATTTCAAGTTATTCCTCCAAACTCACTTGTTACCCACTCCCCAGCTGCCTTCTATTTTCCATGCTGCTATGCAGGCTTCCACTGCAACATCCAGTGCCAGTGGAACCAGTAATAATGGCATCTGACTAGTACCTTCTACATCCTCTTTTGCTGCCCAGGTCAATTAAATTACAATTGCTGACAATGGTAATGAAACTGTTATGGAATTTGAAAATGGAAATGTTAGCCCAGAACCTGACCTTTCCCTAGAGGTATCCTGAGTTACTGCTACAAGCAGTGTAGAGTGTCAAAATGAACCTGCCATGTTGCCAGGTGGTAAGAAAAACAAATTCTACCTGGGCAACTTAATCCCTAAGGGGGGGAGGCAGATAGGTTTCCTTTGACATAAACATTGAACACAGCCTTAATCATGAAGCTTTGGTGGACTCCGGGGCAGAAGTGACCCTGATGCCCAGAAACCTCTATGGCAAGCTGGTTAATGTAGTAGGTGATGCCAAGATACTGAAAACCCTCTCTGATGGCTTACAAGTTGTAGGTTATGGTGGAGGGGGGCCTCAACAGACACTAGGTAAAGTGTGGCTGAAGTTAAGGTTTGGAAAAATGGAAGTCAACCACACAGTGTACATCACTGATAAAACTGGGGATGATTTCTTGATTGGGAATGACCTACTAAAATGATTTTGGCCTATCATTGACTATTGTCATGGAAGTCTGTCATCACAGGTAAACAGGTCCATTCCATTTGGGAAGAGTCTTAAGGTCGTTAAATAATTAGAATCACGTTATCTTGAGAGAAATGATGCAATGATTAAACTGAATTTTATATGTTCTGATGTACCTGATTTATCTGTGCTGGGTAATTCTGAAAAGTTGACTCCATGGAGAAGCAGAGCTCACATGGTCTGTTTGACAAAGCATGATGAGGTAAAGTCTTAGTTTAATGCAAGAGGCCTAACTTTCTTCACAAAGGAAGTGAACCCTGTTATCTCAGAGACCCATCCTGCATCTTACACAGACACCTTGGATTCTGAGTACCCAACCCCCTCTGAGGATGGTGGAAAGGAAACTCTGCCACTAAATCATGGGTCCGTTCTCTGCAATGTAAGAACAGAGGAAGGCAGATTAAATGTGTCCATCAAAACAGAGAATTTGCTGACTGCTAATTCTGTGTTATCTTTAGGTTATGAGCACTGTCTAATCAGTGAACTGCTTTACAAAGTGTTAGAAAGGTGGAGGCCTAGTTTAACATATGTAAAGAAACAGTAGAGGTTGGAAAATGTTCTATACCATAAAAACAGCTTGAGGAGCCTAGGTATCTTTGCTTTGAATCTCAAAATAAGGCAAAATAAAATTAAACACCCTGTGAAGGTAGTACAAGGTCTAGAATCCCCCGTGTACCTTGGAATACACATCCTTGTACAATTGGATGTGTATGTTGACCTAGCCAATAATGCTCTTTGGTCACAAATGGTGGGGGGAGAATCCTTACCCAATAAAAGTGACATCACAGGCCTTGAGGTCTGGACAGACTATTCCTCAAGTATGCCAGGTGGTGAGTGAGTTCACTACAACAATTTCAGGAAATGTAAAGGAGTTCTCTCTTACAGGTAATGTAAAGAAAGGCCAAGAAGTGCCTGACAAAACTGCACTATTTGTGCTTGACAAGCAACTTAGTGATACAGGTTTAAAATTCCACTCCACAGCTTGCTTGGACATGAGCACCAGAGTGAAGCATATCTTGGTACAGAACCCAATGGTAGATCCTGTCACTATAAATGCTAACTGTGAGTTAGGAGTAGAGATAGCTGATAGGATAATTCTTCTATGTTTTGGAATTAGTTGTTCCATTTATTGGGAAGCTAACAGAGAACGTTGTTCAGAAGAATGAGACAGGTGAAGAAATTAGGTCTATACCAAATGGTTTAATTGTTTCACAGGAAATTTGTCCAATAGATAAGGAAGAAATATAAGTGAGTAAAGTTGAAAATGATTATCTTGTACTGTTCACAATGGTTAACGGAGCAGATCAATTTAAAGACATACATGTGATTGATGCTGAAAATGATTCTGAGATAATAGAAGATGAGATAGAAGTAGGTGAAAATGTACCTTTCCCTGATCTTAAAGAACTAATTGAACAAGCTATACAAGACTCCAATTGTGAAACTGAAGCAGAAAAAGAAAAGGTTCATGAAATGTTCCTTAAGTTCAAGGACATGTTCACAAAAAGTGCTCATGATTGTGGGGTTACTGACCTCCATGTTACCAGGGTGCCTATGGATCCTAGTAAAAGTCCAGTCTATGTATGCCTGTACAGAATACCACTAGCATCTTACAAACACACACAAGAGATACTGGATACCTTGATGGAGCGAGGAATTATAAGACAAATAAACTCTGTTTACAATTCCCCCATTTAGCCTGTATTAAAACCTACAGGAAGATGGAAGCTCACTATTGACTGCAGAAAGTTGAACCAACAGGTACTCTTGTCTCACTGGTCCATGACATATTTGGACCAAAGTTTGGCCAAAGATGTGGGTGCAAAATATTTCACTACCCTAGATATAGCAAATGGATTCTGGACACTAAAGGTAGATCCAAAGGATCAATAAAAATTGGCTTTTCCCCTTTGGAAGGAGACAATATACATAGAACAGGTGTCCTTTTGGGTATTTAAATTCACCAGCAAATTTTAATATTGTTCTACATAAGGCCATGCCTGATGCTGAAAATGAAGGAAATCTAGTTTACATGGGCAGTGTACTAATCAAAAGCAACACTTTTGAGGAACACCAGGCTGAAGTAACCCATGTATTAAACCAGCTGAAAAATGCTGGTGCCAAGTCGTCCCTGCCAAAGGGCATGGTTCAAAAATAAGGTAAACTGTTTTGGGCATGAAGTTGGGCCTTATGGGCTACACCATAAGCACACCAAAGTAGAGTCAGTCCAAAAAATTGTTTCACACAGAACTGTAAAGGGGTTTCACAGCTTCCTTGGAATACTTAAGACAATTTATCCAGGACTATGCTGAAATTGCTAATCACCTAATCAGGCTACTGAAAAAGGCAGAACCCTGTGTGTGAGTGTGGGGGGGGGGACAAGAGAAAGCCACACAAGCTTTGAAGGATAATCTGAGTCAAGCACCATGTCTTGCTTCTCTACAGATGTCTAAGGATTTTTATCTAGAAACTGAGTTCACTGACAGCAGTATCAGTGCAGTGTTATATCAGACAATCGTGTTATTGCTCTTGCAAGTAAAACTTTAAATGATGTTGAGAAAAAGTTTTCAGAGGGTGAAAAAGCAATATTTCCCACTGTATGGGCAGTACAATAGTTCAAAAACTACATCTGTGGTAAGAAAGTTGTTGCAGAGACTTGTTACCCACCTATTAAGTTTCTGGAGTGCCAGAAACTTAAGGATGGTAATGTATCTAGGAGCAGAATTGTGGCTTGGACCTTAGCACTCCAGGGCCTACCCTTAAAGATCAAATATGCTAAAACCAAGAAGAATACAGTAGCTCAAGGGTTCACAGATCTGGAGATGCATGATTGTTCTGTAGATGAACATCCAGTACAAGATCCTGACCTATCTCTTGAACTGGAAATAGTACAAAAACATAACAGACACAACCACTATGATGAAAATGTGTATGAGAACTTACCTAGAGCATATGTTAATGGTTGTTCATTCAAGTAGATGAAGACTGGTATTCTGGTTTAGGAGTGATATGACATGAACATATACCATGTCCTCCTATCAAATACAAGCTTGGTCCCAAGTCTAACCAATATGCAGAATTGGCAGCCACCTATATACTGTAGCAGTATGACTGCAGTACAACATAATTTACAAGACATTATAATTCTGATTATGTTAGGCATAACTTCTTTACCCATTCACAAGGTTGGAAGGTAAAGAGTATGATCAATTCAAGAGGCAAATAAAGTGATGTATGCAAAACTTATCTTATCTACAGATCAGTTAGTTCAGGAACATAATTTGGTTGTTTATTGGAAAAAGGTAAAAAGGCATTCAAAAAGTCAGGGACCAGACAAAACAGGAAATGACCTAGCAGATGCTCTGGCTAAGGAGAGTGCTTTAAATGGAGAAGAATGGACCTTTCTTCCTCTGGTCCAAGCTAATGTGATGTGGTTACCCACAGACAAAAGCAACTGGAGCAGGAAAAGAAGGTCTTTCACCTGTATAGTGAAAAGTTTGATTTTGATTGGTGACAATGCAATAAGAAGATGAGGTAGTAGAAAAGTTGTATTGTTTCATCAAGGATCCCACTATAAACATGATTTCTGAAATTGACCTACAAAACAACCATGACTTGAGAGCCATGTATAACCACAAGGGTAAATTCCAAATAAGGAATGATCTCTTAGTGAGAGTTGGTAAAAACTCACATGAGGTCAAGTGTGTGGGCCCTTTAGGTCACAGGGGAATCATGCTACAGCATGCTCATGATGAACCATCGGGAGCACATAAGGGGGACAGAAGAACTTATGAAACTTTAAAAGAGTTAGCCAACTGGCCTACATGTACAGTGATGTTGTAGAGTATGTGCAAGGGTGTATAACATGTTGCAAGATTTCAGCCAGCTACTCCCAGACTTAGAGCACCAGTACAGTCAAAAGGGATCACTATGCCTTGGCCAGACATCCAGATTGACTGGATTGGCTCAGTTACAAGACCATGAAGAGGTAATCAATACCTTTTCACAGTTACTTGTCTGTTCACAAAATAGGCTGAGTGTCTGCCTGCTCCAAATAACACAGCTGAAACCACAGCTTTCTTATTAATAAATCATGTGCTTAGTCACTGGGGATTACCATTAAGAGTAGAATCTGACAGAGGTCTGCATTTCATAGTGGAGGTTATAGAAAATGTGTGGAAAATGCTAGGGGTACAGAGAAAATTACACATGTCCCACTATCCACAATCATCTGGGCAGGTGGAACTTGCTAATCAAACAATCATGTATATACTGAAGACATATTTCAGTTCTATAGGAAAAGATTGGGATGTGAAGTTTCCAATAGTATGAATGGACATACGGGCTACTCCCAGTAAGTCTACAGGTGTATCTCCTTTTGAAATGATGATAGGAACATGAATGGTGTTACCTCTACATCTCCTGTATTCAACAGGAAATGTAAATTCAGCATGTGCTACTACTACACATGAATGTGTAACCCATTTAAACCAGCACTTGCAAGAAAAATTTGCATTTGCTCCAAAGAACTTAAAGAAAAGCATTGAGGCTTCTAAGTCATATTATGACCAAAAAAACAATACAAAGAAATGGCAAATTGGAGACAGGATGTTTTACTTTAACCATGGTAGGGATAAATCTAAGGTCAAAAAGTTCCTTCCAAGCTGGCAAGGGCCATTTCTGATCACTGATAAAATCTCACCTGTAGCGTACAAAACCGAACTCAAAAAGAAAAACCATGGAGAAACAGTACCTAAATGGGTTCACATTTATCAACTGAGGCAATGCTGTGAATGCAGCAAGACATTGCAGAATATTTCCAGTGAATCTGAAAATGGGGATCAGGACAAAAGTCAGGTTAAAATGTTAAATATAATACTGGTCTTTGAGAGTGCTGAATAAATAGTTAATTTGTTATATTTGTATAATGTTTAAAAACAGTGTGAAAAATTATTAAAGTAGTCAAAGAAAAAGTGTACATAGTTGCAATCATGTTTATTTATGTAGTACTGTACATATTTCTATGCAAAAAAGTACATCTCCAATTATGTCATCTGGTGATGTCATGTCCGATGATGTCACATGTGATGATGCCATGCACTGATGATGTCATAAGTTAACATATGATGATGTAACTTTGTGTCATGTATTTTGTTTTCCCTATAATGCTTAAACTATATACCTATATAGTAGGATTACAGATTTGAATTACAAATGCATTTTTTGGTGAATTTTTAATTCAAAAGGGGGAAAATTTAGGAGCAAAACTTAGTTATTAAAATATTTTCTTTATTATTATTATTATTTTTGCATTATTTTTAATGACTGTTTTATATTTGTATTAAGAATTTATAAATTTATAATTATTACATTATGGGAGGCCATATTGTAAAACATCTGGTCAGGATTGCTTTCTACATGCTGCAAACAAGAAATAAAAGAGGTCTGCTTTCAACTTTTTTTAAATGCTTTCTGTCTAACTAAAAAGGGACATGCCATCCATGCCATTTAAGGAAATTCGTTACACGTTTCTGAAGCTACAGATAAGATGATAGTTGCTATGGAAATTTCTCCGGTGGTGTATCACATATATTTCTCTGTGCTGGGCTGTATATGTTACCAGCCATGGCCAAGGAAAAAGAAAGTGCAGGCTGGTTTTGAAAAGTACATTCACTACGATGGAAGTAAGAAACTTTTATCCATTGCAAATGTGTTTAAAATCATATTTAGACCAAGATACACTACCTGATAGGGGATCTGGGAACCTGTAAGATGACTAAATTTCAAGAATGCAGCATCTATGTCAGCCATGTTATTTACAAAACATTGTGGTATCAAACCTACCATAGATAAACAAAGTTGTTTAATCTTAAATGAAAGCTAATGTCATGGACAGTCCATATACTTGACCCTTAATAAGGTGCCTGAAGGCAATGAGTTGTCTCTTTGAGTGAAAGATTCTTGCCAAAAGCTGCAAACAACCTGACTTTATGCTTGATTGACTTCAGACAAAGGAATTCATCCTCAGAAGGAAGTTCTTCAAATTTATAAACTTTGGGAAAATGGCAGATGAGGAAGAGACATATCCTTTTCAACTGTAAGAAATATAGACTGAGTATTTGTAAGCATTTTTAAGAAATCTACAAGAAAATACATTTGATAAAAGACTTTATGAACTATGGACTTTATATACTGAAAATATATTTATCATGCTTGATATCTAATTAATCCAGGCCTCAAGCTGGACAAGAAAATGTAGGTTTCATGTTTGTGTGAAAATGCCTCTGGATGCAATAGAGAGAAATGGTTTTAAACAAAAGTATTGTACTAAGCTGAGTGACTTCCTAAACAAAAAGTTCTTGAGAGGAGTGTAAAACTGTAGCTATATCATCTGTACAGACAATCAGCACTGGTGATGATGCCACTCTGAGTTTGAAAGATATACACAAATCCTGCTAAGCCCATGCAGAATGTCTGAAATCTTGGAGCTGTATGGACATATGTCAGTTGGACTGAGTAATCGTGTGGTTTTCAGACTCTGACGAGGCCTGATGCCTGAACCACACCTACCTGTTGATGTTGGACCAGCATTTGGTTAAGCCATCAATGAGTCCCCCAGAGTTGCTGAGGACAAGCCTGGAAGTAGACACAAAATTGCAACTAGGGCCAGCTACAAGAACAGTTTGTTACAAAATGGACTTTTTCCAATATTGGATGAAGCAAAGCATGTTGCTTAATTACTGGACATCCTGACTGAAGTAATGTTATAAATTTTTTGCTAAAGCCAAGCAAGGATAGAGACTGTGAAATTCACCATCTAAAGCAAGCCTGCAGTAATGTTTGATGACAGATGAGTCTGAGATCCTGGGTTCAAGTGGAAATGAATTGAAAAACAGAAACAGTCATAAAATCCAATTACCAGACAAGAACTTTGCTACACAAGGAAATCCTTTTCTGCAACTAACTGAGGTGGTGAAATAATCTACTGTTGTGCTACTGAACTGTTTATCTTGTCTGATTTTCCCTCCAAAATCCTAACAAGGGACTTTTGATGATTTGTGATGTCTAAAGACAGGAGTAGCCAGTTTGTACTGCTGAATCAATGCCAGAGGAGTCCAGAGTCCCAGGTTTGAGGGTAGGAAAGGCAAAAGACAAGGGCACGGTTCCAGTTAGTAACATCGCAGAACAAAATAAAGTGGACAAAAATAAAGTGGCAAAAACAGTGTCACCATCAATATTGGCAGCACAAAATGAAGCATACCAGAACAATGCAGGCCACACGTCACACAGGTAGCAAATGACGTCCACCACATGGAGACACTGCATTAGAACCCCAGTGGTCAGGAGCACAAGCCAACATGCCATCTCCCCTGTCCTGTGTGTTGTGTGTGTTGCTGGGGACATGAAGGCTTGTGCTCCTGGCCCCTTGCATTATACACGGCCATCAACATGGTGGCCATAGTCCACCTGTCCTCCAGTGGTTACCCGGTGCACTGTCTCCATCACCCACCATGTGGATGCCTGTGCCATTATATTACAATGGTAGGTGTCCAGTGGCCTGCTTTCCTGAGTGGTGGTTGCACCCTGCCCTGTTCTATTTCCCTGCACCCCTGTGCTATTCCTGTACATGGGTGCCTGCTGCTGTGTATTCTAGTGCAGTGTCTCCATGCAGTGGACATTGTCTGCTACCTGCATGTTGTGCGACCTACATTATTCTGGCAGGCTTTATTTTGTGCTGCCAATATTGATGATGACACTGTTTTTGCTGCTTTATTTTTGTCCACTTCATTTTGTTCCACGATGTTACTGACTGGAACCGTACCGCAGCCAAGCCAGCTACCACAGAACTTTCATCATCGGGAATTAGAAATTCTCACCAAGATTTTTAAAGTTAAAAAGAAAGAAGACCCAGCCTCTATGGTTAACCAGAAGTTTAAGTATTATTTTAATTATTTTAATTTTAATATTTTAATCTGGCCTATCTGGAGAGGTAACAAAGTTAACTTAACTCTTAAATTCAAAATCTTGGGATATAGTTTAAGCTTAAGTTTAAGTAAAAGATCAACATTCTTGCATGCCATAAAGTATTGAAATAAGTTTAAATAGAAATAGTCTGAGCACTAATGTAATGAGTTTACAAGTTCTCATACTAAAAGGTTATGATATTTACAAAGCATGCTGAAAGCACAGTATATAACCAATATCATATATTGTGTTGAACCTTGCTCATTTCTTAGTTGTTTTGTTTATTTTCTGGAAATTGTTTTGTTTTGGGGTTTATTTCTTTCTTATTTGATTTTCTGAAACCTTTGTTTGTGTTTGCATTACTTTTATTATTCTTGATATTTCTGCAAATTAGGGATACTTAGAATTATTGAGGAGTAAATACAATTTATTTTTCATACTTACTTCTTGGTGTGGCAGAAATATTTTTTTACTGTTATTTATTTATTTATTTAAGTCTTTGGTAGCTGGGTAGGTGCACTGATCCAGGGGACCATTTTCAGGCATGACCCAGGCCACAGCATGTTGCACAAAGTAATAATATACAGAGGAAATAACAGTAAAAAAAGATATTCAGCATCTTACTAATTCAACATCTTATAATCATTGACAAAATGGACAAAGTACAATTCAATTTATATAAAAAATCACAAGATAGACAGTAGCAGCCTATTAAATAATTACCCACTGTCAATTCAAAACAGAGGATAAGTAATGCATTTACAGAATATAAAGGAGTGGTAGAACAAATTAGACTAGAGCATACAAGATATTAGGGTAGGGAGAAACGGGTATTGGAGAAGGGATGACATGATGAGGAAGAAAATTGCTAGTGGACAGGGCAGGCATGGGGGGATAAATTGTCCCCTGTAGGAGAGGTAGGAGGACAGATGAAAAAGAGATTATCCTGGGGAACAGAGGAACTTGGCTTCATTTAGTAGCCAGGATTTGAATTGTTGCTTGAAGATACTATGGGTGTCAAGGGAGCGGAAGGACACTGGGAGAATGTTCCACAAGGAGGGAGCAGCAACAGATAGTGCTCAATGTTCATGGCAGTTGAGACTCTAGGAATTTCTATTGGGGGGGACAGAGGATGCATACAAGCATCGTGATGGAGCATGGGTAACCAGGAACAACACATACAGAGAAGCATCTCTGCACCTAAGGGAGCTACCGATAATGTAGCCCAAGGAGAAGTCGAAGTGAGAGGGGAGTGGGAGCCATCCCAGTATCTGGTAAAGGAGGCAGTGGTGGGTGGAGTAAGGTGCCATGAGAGTGAAATGACTGACATTGTTGTAGGTGGAGATTAGGTGTGAGCAGAGGGCTGAGGACACATATGAGGAAATGGTGGAGCAGTAGTTAATAATAGGTAGTAAGTTCCCTTGGGCAATGGCCAGTCAGGCTTCACTGGTCAGGAACATTTTTAAATGATAAGCTGCCCCAAGCTTATGGTTAATCCAACATATGATGTTATCTAGAACCTTTACAATGGGCAGAGTATAAGATTTGAATTTTATAATATTTATATGATTTTTGAATATGTTGTGGTGTAAGGCCTCAGATATGTCCGAGTGCCTATAATTAAATTTAGTATTCTGATCTGTTGTTATGACACTTATGCCTGTATATCATTTCTTTATTACATTGTTTGCATATTATTCCTTTGTAATCTCCCACCTCATACCCAAAAATAGGCATTTTTTTGTCTAGTGTGCTTACCTGGTCAGCAAAAGCTAAATAAAAAAAAATTATTGTTTAAATCAAGTTCCAGGATCAGGTAAACTGCTGCTTCTTGTATTCAGTTTTGAGTCTGCTGTTGTTTTTTGGTAGAACTGTTCAGTGATGTATCATCCTCTGTGTCTGTAGACATAGGGTGTTGAGAGGACATGAAGGAGGAATATTCAGATTCCTGACTGCCTTCCAAGTCCATTTTTTTGAAGTCTGTGATATCATACCTGTATCCCATAGGGATGGGCATGGATTGTGAGACAGGTTTCAAAGGTTTAGATTTAGATTTCAGCTGTTTCAATTAGTGTTTTCAGGTGACTACACTCATGTCAGGTGGGGGCACAGTTATTTCCTCCTGCGGGTCTTGGAAAGCTGTTGCCATGATAATCTCTTAGTCAGGTGTGACAGACTGCAGAAGCAGTGGAGTGTCTGAACCTTCTGGTTCTGGAACCAGTGCAGGCCAAGTGGAGGGGATGTTTGTTCCATCATAGCAGACAGGGTCATAGTAATGTCTTCATTTGTGTCAGCAAAGTGAGTAAAAATTTGAGCTGCTTTCCTGTATTTCTGTTGAAATAATGTCTTTTGGGCAGTGTTTAGAATACAATCCTGTGGTGGCCTGTCATCTCGGTTGTGTGTAGCCCACTGGCAGTTTCTAGAAGGGTGACCTACCTTCTTACAAAGGTTACACCGAAAAGCATTGGCATAGTGAGAGCTGATGTGTCCAAATTCAAGGCAAACATTGCAGTGAATCTTATAACAGAAGTTATTTAAATAGAACTCAGAGCTGCACTTAAAACAGGTTTTTAGTTGTCTGGGATAGAAGCACCGCCCTCTATCCAGGCCCTAATAGAAAACATTGGGAAAGTGTTGCAATCCTGATAACTTTTGGAACGGTTTAACCTTAAACTTCCAGTTATCAGTCCAGATATTTCCTGTATCCATGATTGGGTCCAGTTGTTCTATAACTCATAATGCTGTGCCAGCCAATACTTCACATCATAGATGTTGACCGCTTAATGTTACAAATGAATAGTGATCATACGGATTGGAGGTTGGGTCAGTGGTATCGCTTGAAAAGGCAGCCATAATGAAATGAGTTTAAGAACACTGTATTGTGACCAAAAAATGGTCCAAATTGGCAGCAGTCTGGTAGACAAAGCGGTAAACCCTCCGAACATGGGAGACCATAACACTATAATGTGTGAAGTAAAAGTAACAAAAAGCAGTAATTGTCAAAGAAAGTCTCTCTAACACTACAAAAAGATGTTTTAAAAACTACAATCCCCAAGAGCTTCTGGACAAAGAGCCTTACACTTGCACAGAGTTGACCTCATACTTGATATAGACTTAGCAGTAGGTGATTTTTCTAATTTTTTTCTAGGGGCTTGCAACTTATGTGCTCCCCTAAGGAAAGTAAAAATCAAACTGCAATGACTCCCACAGATAACTGATTCCATCAAGGCACTACTAAAAGAAAAAGATATGCTAAGGAAAAAGCTAATAAAAAAACTAGATCAAAACTGCCAGTTACCAGTCCAGATATTTTCTGTATCTATGATTGGTTCTAGTTCTTCTATAACTCACAATGCTGTACTAGCCAATATTTCACATCGTAGACATTGACCCCTTCATTTTACAAATGAATAGTGATCATACGGATCACAGGTTGGGTCAGTGGTACTGCTTGAAAAGGCAGCCATAATGGAGTGAGTTTGAGAACACTGTATTGTGATCAAAAATGGTACAAATTGGCAGCAGTCTGGTAGACAAAACGGTAAACACTTCAAACCCGGGAAACCATAACACTATAATGTGTGCAGTAAAAGTAACAAAAAGCAGTAATTATCAAAAAAGTCCCTCTTATGCTACAAAATGATGTTTTAAAAAATACAATCCCCAAGAGCTTCTGGACAAAGTTAAAGCCTTACACTTGCACAGAGTTGCACTCATACCTGATAAAGATTTAGCAGTAGATGATTTCTCTAATTCTTTTCTAGGGGCTTGCAACTTATGTGCTCCCCTAAGGAAAGTAAAAATCAAACCGCAATGACTCTCATGGATAACTGAATCCTTAAAAGCACTACTAAAAGAAAAAGATAGGTTATGGAAAAAAGTTAATAAAAAACTAGATCAAAACTTGTGGGGAAAGTTTAAAAAGGTTAGAAACATAGTCAAGCTGGAGATTAGGAAAATAAAAGGGTGCTATTATAAGCAGAAGATAGAGAACACTAAAGACCCTAAAATTATTGGAAGCTTTTAGAGAACAGAGTAAATCAAGAACAAGGTCAAAAATGAGTACTTCTAATAAAGTATGGGAAATTAGCTTCCCAAGAAAGAGTTATGGAAATTTTAAACCATTATTTCATAAATCTCCCTGATTTAGACATAAAATTGGATTATATTGATCTTAAAAACAAGGACATCCCAATGGAGAATCAAGGTGACACCATTATTCCATACTTTAGATTTAAAATCACTGAAACAAAAGAGGTGTATGCAGAAATAAACAAACTTTATGGACAGCATAGAAGTCAATTTCCTGAAAGATACAGCTGCAGAAATTTCTAAACCCATTACATATCTGTTTAATATGAGTTTAACTCTCAGAATATTCCCCAGTAAGTGGAAAAGAGCTAAGGTAATTCCTATAGTTAAAGGGGGAGACTCCTCAAATCCTTCAAACTATAGGCCTATTGCTTTGCTTTTGATTTGCCTCTTGGGGAAGGTTGGTCCTTGGGCATGGACTTCATTGACCCGTCCAAAGCTTTTGGTTTGGTAGAACATATAAGACTTTTTGCTTGTCTAGAAGCAGTTGAAGTAAAGAACAAACCTTTAATTTGGTTCAGATCATATTTAGAAAACAGCTTCCTAATGTTTTTTGTAGGTAATATGAATTCAGGTTTGGCCCAAATAACAAGGGGTGTGCCCCAAGGCTTGAATTTGGGCCCCTTAATGTTTTTGGTATATATGAATAGCCTCCCTTGATACATACAGTATTCTCACATAACATTATATGCTGATGATACAGTAACAGTGGCAGGGGGAGTAAATATCCAAGATCTTGAATCTAAATTCCAGGAACATTTTGATCACCTGGAAAAATGGTTTGAATCAAAAGCACTGATAATGAATCTAAAAAAGACTCAAAGCATGCTGTTCTGTGCCAACAGGGAAAATACAGTAAAATTACCTCAAACTTTAGAATTCAGAGAAAGTGATGGCCATATCATATCCCAGGTGCAAAACTATAAGTACTTGGGAGTGGAATTTGATCAACAGCTACATTTTGAGTCTCATATTGACTCTTTGTTAAATAGAGCACAGAGAAAGTTGGGATCAATGAGATGGGCATTGCACTGTCTGAGTAGGAAAGATCACATGGTAGTGGCTAAACAGCTATTGGTTCCCCTCTTAGACAATGGTAGCCATTTACTTAACAATAGCACAAAAAAATCATTACATAGGCTAGATGTGACTAATCACAAAATAGCCAGATTTGTGCTAAATGGAAATTATAATTTCATCACTGCATTCTTTATAGAGATTTATCTTGGAGCACACTCTAACAAAAGAGAGATAATGCTTGGGCTACTCTTTTATTTTAAAAAGTTTAATATCAGGAGAACCAACCAGACTAATTAGTTCAATTGAGCAGAAAAAATCACAGTTACTCTTTGAGAGATAAAAACCTATGTATGAAAATCCCCCAAGCTAAAAACAAATTTGGGAAGTTGACCTTTAAATTTCGGGTAGCTACTGCCTGGAATAACATTTTGAGCCAATGAAGAGATCTGACTTTGCCCATAGACATGTTTAAAAAATTTGTGAAACCAAAATTGCATGAATGTTTCTCTTATTAGGGTCCTGTTAAAGTATTCTGCATAACCTTCCTGGGATAAAATAAATAAAGTTGTTTTACTTCTACTATTGTTAGTCTTGAAACCAACATCAAAAAATCTTTTACTCAAAGTGTAAGTGAGAGCATATAGCTCATCCAAGATATAGTGTATGGAATCTTTAAGCAAGGCTTTCATGGAGTAGGCCCTGTCAGGAGTCAGTTCAAGTCCCTCCCTTGTATAACAAACAAACTATATTCCTTCACTGTGCAAGTGCAGGTGTATTGGGAAAACAACAGATTTTGTAGAATTTCTCCATGCTTTTGCATGGTCCTGCTGTTGGATCTGCTTCTCTAAGGTCTGTGTCGGAAAGGCAGCCTCTGCTTTGGTTTGTTCTACTCAGTCTGCCCAGAAAACACCCAGACTGTCCCCTTGTGAGGAAAGGTTAGGAGTGTCATGAAACACAGCTGTCGTTTCCATAAATATGTCAGTGGATGTGCCTGAAGAGTTGACATTTAACCCATTATACCCATTAGCGCCATATGGCATCAGAACTATCCATTGCTTAACCTAACCCAAAATGGCGGCATCAGATAGAATGAGTTAAATCACTTTCTAGCAATCCTGAAGAACTGGAAATAACACTGCTAAACTGTGGCAGACTGTCTTTTCTAGTCTGGTCAATGGCAGCAGGCGTAACAGGAGTAGTGGGGGTGGTGGTACTGCAAGAGGCGTAGTAGTCTGAAAGCCAGATAGAGAAACTGTAGGTTTGGTGGGAGTAGGAAAAGAGGTTTATAAAGGCAGAGCAGAGTTAGAAACATATGTTGTCTGTCTAGTAGTCTGAACTACAAACAATTCCTCAAAAGAGGGAGAGGCAGAGAATTGCATTCCTTGCAATGATGTAGATGGTGATGGTTCCTGTAAAACTTGAGGGTGCCATTGTCCAACTGTGTCTCTATTCCAGCCTACTTTTGTTCATGCTGAGACAGATGACAAGTGGTGGGGATAGTCTGAGGAAAGAGACTTTCCCAGCCCTTTACACCCCCGGGATTTCTCAAATACAATTTTCAGCAGATCCAAAATATTTGTGCCGGACCGTATTGTTTCTTATTATGGATTAGGATAGGAGGAAAACTAGGTAGACTGGAGGCAGCAACTTTCAAATGCTGTTCTGGTGTAGTAGAATGCACATCTGGCTGGTGGCAGTCTGAAACAGAATTATCAGTAAGAACAACTTTTTCAGAGTGTGTACTGGCTCTGTTACTATCAGTAACAGAGGCAGAGGTGGCAGAATGGGAAATAGTTAACCTACAGTCCTGAGTAGCACAGCGGTTCCTTTGTTGCACAGGTTTTGGCATCTTGCAAAGGAACATCAGGCTGACAGGGCCCTGCTTGTAATGAATCTTGTTCTGCTGCTAAGCACTGCAAAAACAATTTCTCCCACTCAGAGATACATTGGTTCTTCCTCTGCAATTAATGATAGCAAGTGCAGTTTCTTTTGTAGCAAGACAAATTGTAAATGTTCTTCTTCTGGTACAGGTCATTAGGATGAAATCGCTGCTTCTCAGACACTGAGGCACAGTGTTACATGATGGTATCAGAATAAATGTGTCCTGGTGAAAATCCTTGTGATTCAATCCATTATCAGAAACATCCCTTGAAGCAGAGGTCTTGGGGAAGGAGGCTTGCTTCCCCATATCTGGAGCTGCTGTTCCATTGTCTTCAAAATTTCCTATCTTGGCTAGATGACCAGTGTTGCTCCATACTGCGAGAGTAGGGGAATTTTTTTTTTACAGAAGTAATACAGGAAATAAAACATGCATATATGATTAGAAAATAGGAACAGTACTAATACAGATTAGTAAAGGAAAAAAACAACAACAAAATGATAAATAAATAAACAAAGAGAAAGCAGGCAAACAATGCCAACTGTGTGTCACTAATACCCTAAACAGACCAAAAATATTGCATGCACAAATGCCATAACTGATGGACCCTAAAAGGGGAAAGAGACTTTTTGTCTCAGTCTTACACTTTGTAAAATTCAAACTGCATACTGGCAAACAAATACTGATGAGGAACTACTGTCTGCTGGAAAACCCGAGAGCATCTGGAATGCCACAAGTAATATTTAAATAAAGTGAATAAACCCTGCATGGTAGAGAAGTCTTGGTGTGTCCATGGGGCAGAAAAAAATACCCAGAACAAATAATTAATAAGTTACAGATGTGAAATGAAGATCTCCCCATCTATGTGCAACAAAAGACCAAAGCTGATGTACATAGGGACAGGAAGAAAGTAGTGCTCTTGCGTTTCCAGCTGGGCACCACAACTTGTCCTAGGGCAACACTTCTGACAATTGCTTATGTTTATGTGTGTGTTCCTAACAACCAGTTTTTCTTGACAGCTCAACCACACCACCTCCCAAATAAAGGGTGGCAACCAGGGATTCGTGACTTGGTTTGTCACTATCTTTTGTGAAGTAGCACACTGGGGCAATACCAGTTCAGGGGTAACATGAGTTGCTAAGACAGTTTGGTACAATGATTGTCTAGTGGCCATGAGCAGCATACCATAGGAGAACCTCCATGTCTTTAATTTAAGAAAGGTTGTTATCATATAATCAGGGACAAACTGAGGTTTTCGAATGATACACAACCAAGTAGTTTGCCACTCGGGTAAGTAAACAAGAAGCCACTCCTAGACAGCTGATGACCAGAGTCTATCCACTCCATTTAAAACAGTTGTAATGCTGGTTGAAATTAAAAAAAAAACTAAAATAGAAAACAATAGGATTTATCATGCCTAAACCTCTCTGCTTTCTGTGCTGATATGTGATATCCCATTTTACCGGGTTAAGTCAGCTTCCTCATATCACCTGAAAAAAATCACTGTAAATTGTAGTCTTGAGATTCAGTGGGGGGGGGTGTATAACTGACATAAAGAAAAATCAGCAGTGAGAGGGACTGAATTGGCATAATACGTTTTCATTTGGAAACTTTCATGTCTTTCCAGCCAGCTACTTTAGTGACAGTAATTTGTAAACAAGAAGTTCAATTAGATTCAGCAATGTCTGCAAGTGCAAAAGAAATACCCAAAATGTTAATGTCAGCTGTAGAAATTGGAATGGAGGCAATTTCTGAGGGTTATGTGAGCACTGCACTATCCAGAGGAAATCCTCTACCTTTAATGAAATTAACCTTGGAAGTGGAAATAGCAGAGTAGAAACACAGAAACATAGAATTTGACGGCAGATAAGGACCGCTTGGCCCACCTAGTCTGCCCATTTCCCTACCTAACGGATAAGCTGCAGATCCTAGTTAACCAACACCCTACTTCCTCCTACCCACCACTAGGATTGCCTTATGTCTGTCCCATGCATTCTTGAATTCCCACACTGTTTTGACTCTACGACCTCCTCAGGAAGGCTGTTCCACGTATCCACAACCCTCTCTGTGAAGAAATACTTCCTCACATTACCTCTGAGCTGTCCCCCTTTATCTTGAAATTGTGCCCCCTTGTTTTTGCACATCTCTTTTTCTGAAAGATGCTACCCTCTTGGACTTTGTTGATTCCCTTGATGTATTTGAAAGTTTCTGTCATGTCCCCCCTCCCTCCTTTCCTCGAGGCTATACATCTTTAGTTCCTTTAGTCTTTCTTCATATGTCTTGTGATGCAGACCCTGCATCATTTTGGTTGCCCTCCTCTGGACAGCCTCCACCCTGTCTATGTCTTTGCGGAGATGGGGTCTCCAGAACTGTACACAGTACTCCAGATGTGGACTTACCAACTGTCTGTACAGAGGGCCAACAACTTCTTGTTTTCTACTGGTGATGCCTCTCCCTATGCATCCCAGTATCCCCCCAGCCCTCCTTACTGCCTTCTCACATTGCTGACCCACCTATAGGTCATCTGATATGATTACCCCAGGTCCCTTTCCATTTTGGTGTTGTCAGTATCCCACCCCACTGTTACTCTTCCCTGGGTTTTGTTTCCCAGGTGCATTACTTGCACTTCTTTGCATTGAATCTAAGCTGCCATACATTTGACCATTCCTTCAACCTTTCCAAGTCCCTTTTCATCCTTTCCACCCCACCTTGTGTATCAACCCTGATGCAGATCTTTGTGTCATCTGCAAAGAGACATGCTTTCCCTTCCAGTCCTTCTGCAATGTCACTTATAAAGACATTACAAAGGAACGGCCCCAGTACTGAACCCTGCGGTACCACACTAGTAGCCCTCCTTTCTTCACTGTGGACTCCATTTACTATTACCCACTGTGTTCTGTTGTCCAACCAGTGTTTTACCCAGGCTGCCACCCTAGGACCCACTCCCAGGCTGGCTAATTTGTTTATTAATCTTGTGTGCTGGACTCTGTCAAATGCCTTGCTAAAGTCTAGGTAGGCCATGTCCATAGCTCCTCCCTGGTCTACTGCTTTGGTCACCCAGTCAAAGAAATCAATTAGATTTGCCTGACATGACCTTCCCGCTGTGAATCCATGCTGACTTAGGTCCTATGCCCCACTGGCCTCTAGGTACTCAACAGTTCTTTCCTTCAGAAGTGATTCCATCATTTTCCCTACCACTGAAGTCAAACTGACAGGTCTGTAGTTTCCTGCCTCTGTCTAGCTCCCACTTTTGTGAAGGAGAATCACATCTGCCCTCATCCAGTCCTCAGGTACCACCCCATCCTCCCATGATTTATTAAAAAGGGTAGTCATTGGTGTTACTAGTTCTTCCCTTAGTTCTTTTAAAATCCTGGGGTAAATCCCATCAGACCCCATTGCTTTATCCACCTTCAGTTTTAAGAGTTCTTTCAGAACCCTTTCTTTTGTGAAAGGACTAATATAAACCCCCTATCTAGAGTGCTTCTATTGACTGGATTAGGTATTTCCCTGCTTTTCCATTGTGAATACTGAGCAGAAGTATTCATTCAGTATCCTACTTTTCACTGTAGCTCTCTGCCCAACCACCTTCCTCTTTGTTCAGCCTCAATATCCCTGCCTTAGTCTTTCTTTGCTCCTTAATGTACCTATAAAAGGTTTTATCCCCCTTCTTAACCGAGTTGGCTATCTTTTCCTCAGTTTGGGCCTTTGCTATTCTGACTGCCTTACCCGCTTCCTTCTGCTTTAACTGGTACAGTTCTGTGTCCTGCTCCTTCTGTGTTTCCTTATACTTCCTGAATGCTATGTTTTTTTCCCTTACCTTCCCTGCCACTTCTTTTGAGTAGGCATCAAGGAGACAATGGAGGATCAGTCCAAATGCCACTGATTGGCACAAAACAATAATGTTGTCTGCATAGGCCATGACCTTCATTGGGGCAGCTCACTGATGGAGCTGGAGGCCCATGATGGAAGAGCAGTCATGCATGAGACTCAACAAGAGGTCTAAACAGAAACCATAAAGGAGAGGGTCGAGTAGGCAGCCTTGTTGAACATCCTATTGAAGGGCAGAGGGAGTACCAAGCCAATCATTTATCAGAGGCTGAACAGAGGCGTGACTGTATAGGCTTTTAGTCCACCCAATAAAGACAGGGGGCAAATTAAATAAGTCCAAAACAGTAAATAGTCATGTGACACTCTATCATGAGCAATTTCATGATCCAAACTTAAAACAATACCATCAAATAAGTGTTCAGCACCATGATAAGAAAAATTCTCTAAGAGCAATTAAATTGTCCTGAATATACCACTTCAGGATTGCACTGGTCTGGAATGGACTAATCAGGACCTCAGCAATGTGACCAATGCAAATTGCAAGAATCCGAGTCAGAATCTTCTAATCTGTGTTCAAGAGGCTCAGGGGTCTCCAATTGTGGAGGTCCACCTTATCAACCTTTTTATAAATATACAGTAAAATTGCTTGTAACATTGATGCAGGAAAGGTCTCTTGCTGGAAGAAATAGTTGTAAACCTCCACAAGAGAGGAGTTAACATATTCTTAATTTTTTTTTAATGTCGAACTGAGGCCATCCATACCTAGGGCTGTTAATCTTCAGGGAATCAGTACTCTGGGCAACATTCTCACAAGTGATGGGGGCAGTAAGAGACTGGGACTGGTCTCTATCCAAAGGAGGGACACTGACATGGGAAAGGAAAAACCCATCGGGTGCAGCAGTAGGAGCTGGGGCAAAGGTGTCTCTCGCAAATGTTGAGGCCACTCTTAAAATGTCAGGTGCAGTGGAACCCAGTGTGCCATCCATATCATACAGTGCTTGTATGGATTTACTTTCCACCCAATGTTTGCAATCCTTAAATGGGTCAAAAGATTGCTAGGTGCAATGCTTACCAAAATGCATCTCTTGTTGCAAGGATTGTGCTCAATCGTATTGCAATTTTCTTATTTCAGATTGAAGAGAATGAATCTGTGTACCATAATCTTGGATACTGATTTCTGATTTGGAGAAAACTTTTTGCAATTGACCCCATAAAAATAGATAAGGGAGGTATTCTACTGTAGCTCGTTGTCCCTCATGGTATTGGAGAATGACTCAAAACTCTGTTTTGCTATCAACCCACCACGTCAATGGAGAGTCATACATACATTGAACAGACCTACAGGCTGTCCATAAAGAAATCAATTTCCCAAGTAAGGGTAAGTCAGTAAAATCCAGGTTGTTCATTCTCCATGGACCTCTGCCATGGGTGAGGGCACCACCCTAAGAGGAGAAACAAATCAGGACCTTATGGTCTGAAAATTCCATGACAGTGGTTAGTGCTGACAAAACTGTCATGAGTTGGGAAACAAAGAAATAATCAATTCTGGTGGACAGGGTATCCCTGAAATACAGTAAGTGTGACAACCTGTGTGATTTTGAACTCGGTAGACATCGATAAGTAGCGCATTCTGCTCTACAGATTTCAAACAACTAGTCAGTAAACATCTTATCCATATGTAAACCTCTATCCTCCCTTGCCATACCACAGTTAAAATCCTTGCCCTAAATAAAAAGTCAAAAGGTATGTAGGTAGGGTTAAATATACTGAAAGACATGTACCTGGGCAACCTTACTCTGAGGGGTATAAAGAACAATCAGGAGAAACTTATCCCATCCATAAGAGACATCCAAGGATATAGCTCTACTGGGAATGATTTCTACCAATCTGATCACTTTTATCACATCAGTGGCTAACAAAATTCCACCCCTTCACAGTGATCAGGGCCTATCAACCAAAAGGCTGCACCATTAGTCCACAACCAGGAAGCTTGAGCCAATTCAAACTGCATTTTCAAATGAATATCTTGCAGAAAAAGAATGTGGGCCGAGATGGTGTGCAAGGCTGCAAAAGTGGCAATCCTCTTGCCATAACTCTTAGTACTTTTAACACTGATTGTGACAACCTTAAGGGACCCCATAAGGAAAAGTAAAATAGGAAGCGATAGCAAGGTGAACACATTTAACATTTTGAGATCTCATTTTCCATTTAGACTGTTGAAGGGATTGAACTTCTATCTGAGTAAACTTCATATTAGAAGAAAAATCTACATGGGAGGAGGGGGCAGAGGAAGCATCATAATCTACCTCCTCTTTAACTTCAGAATCACCCCATTCTGTACCTTTGGCTAAGTCACTGAACTGATTCTAGTGTACTATGCTCACAGCATCTTATCTCCCCTTAGGTTTAGGGGCAAACAAAGACTTGGCCTGTTTCTTTTTTCTTCTAGTGGAAACTGAGACAAATTCAGTAGGGGGAGGAATAGGAGCAGGGGAGAGCTGAGTGCTTAATGAAGTACAAGGCTGTGGGCTGCAGACAGTATCAGAGGTAGGGGGACCTTGGGTCTTCATGGGAGGGGAAGAGTCAACAGCAGGTGGAGTTCCCTGAGGGACAGGGACAGAGTCTGGGCAAAGTAATGCAGTCACAGGGGCAGTAAGTTGTTGTTGGGCTTTGGAGACAAGATCTTCCTGGGGCTGAGACACATCCCTATCGTGGGATGTCCAGGGACATTTAGTGCAAGAGTGGTCCCACCTCTCACACAATTTGCAATATAATTTATTTTTGCAGGCCAATGCAGAGTTGCCAAATACTAGGCAGTGACTAAAGCGAGCACTGTCACTTTCTCTTTTCCTTGACTCCTCCTCCTTCTTCACCCCATTGTAGTCTGGTTTTTGTAAGGTCCACTCCACCACGACCTCCCTTCTCTGGCTCGCTGACTCCATTATCTCAGGCATGGATCAGGGTCACATCACCTCTGCTGTCTTTGTCAATCTAGCCAAAGCCTTCAACACTGTTGCCCACTCCTTTCTTCACAACAAGCTTACAGCAGCTGATCTCTCTGTGACTGCTACTCACTGGCTCTGCTCCCGTCTTATGGGTAGGTCCCAATCAGCATTATTGGTAACTCCTTCTAACCCCTTCTCCATTAACACTTGTGTCCCTCAAGGTTCATTACTTGGTCTGATAGGCGTCTTAAAATTTTTAAATGACTTACCTTCTGCCTACTCAACTGCAGACATCCACGTGTACATGGATGACACTGTTCTGTATGCCTCTGGATCCTCTCCCTCGGATGTGGAGACCAGACTCCAACTGGATTTCTGTAATGTCCAGCGCTGGTTTTATGCTAATCAATTGTCACTAAATGCAAAGAAAAATGGTCTCTATAACCTTTCAGCACCAGGCAAAAGCTTTCCAAGCTTACTGCCACCCTCTCCTTCCATACCCTTGAGGGTACCATACTGGAGGATGTCTCCTTCTTTAAATATCTTGGGCCCTGGCTCAACAGGAACCTTGATTTCACTGGTCATGTGGACGTTATCCACAAAAAGCTCCTTCCCTATCTAGGTGCTTTGTATAGACACCATAGCTGTCTTTCCTTGCCTGCCCACAGAGAGATTGTCCAGAAGATGATCTTCCCAATCTTTGACTTTCGAGACATAGTTTACAGTATTGCTCCCAAAACCTCCCTTACCAGACTGGACACTCTTTTTAACTCCTTCTGTCACATTGCTCTGGCCTGTCTACCACGTACACACCACTGTGACCTCTACACTGCTCTCTCCTGCCTCCCTCTTGGGGCCCGACACCTTGCACATAGTGACTTCATAACTGGGAAATTCTGGCTCAGCTCCCTGCCACCTTACCTCTATGCACCTCACTCTATCTCTCCTATCCCCACCTACTCCTACCATAACTCCCCCATAAGACCATCTCCCTCTCTTCCTGTACTATCACGTCAGGGAGAGCAGCCTTCTTCTTTCATTTCCCTAGCTTCTGGAACTCCCTCCCCTTAGATATCCATTCTGCTCTGTCTGCTCATTCATTGTCCTGTCTTCTTCACCACTACATTTCCCCATCCTGTAATTGCACCTGACCCTCCTTTTGTTATCTCTCTATGCCCTCTTCTGTTCTTTTTCCTTCCCTTTCACCCTTTTTACCCCTCCCTAGGCTGTCCAGTCCGATAGCATTAACTGGGTTTACATTTAGTAGTGTTCCTACCCTTGAGATTCAACTCCTTGGATAAGGCTAGCCTTCCTCCCACCTTTCTCCTCACTTTACCACCACTCCCTTTCTCCAATCTTCCCTTTTTCCCCTCTGCCTTTTCCCCAGTTTCACCTACACACCTCTCACGTGTCTATTTCTGCCCCCCCAATCTACCACTTCTTCTCTTCCCCATCTTCCTGGTTAATTTCCCCATGTGATGTGTGCATCCCAGAGGGGAGAAGGCTCTCTCTTACTCTCAGTCCATCTCCCCTCCTCCCTCCTCCTATTCCTGCAAGCTCTTCGCTTACTACCTAAGTGTTAAAAATGCTAAATATCTCAGTGTTGATATGTTCTGTGTTGGGTATATGTGTATGTATAGCAAATTGTATTTGGTTTATGTATGACTTAGTTTGTATACATTTTTATTTTGAATCTGTATTCTATTTTGCATCCCCTTCCCTTTTCCCCCATTACACACCTGGAAATGAGCTGTGCAGCTCAGTGTGCCTTTCCTGGTAAAACTTTTCAAAAATAAAAATAAATGTGTTACTGAAGTGGGTTCGAGAACCACACTTGAAGCAGGACTTTGGTTGGTCCTGATAGAACAAGGTTCCCCTATTCCATCCCAAATAAAAAGTACAAGGCAAATGGAGAACATCGTAATAAGTTTGTCGCAACATCACTCAGATTTGTCACCCTCCATTCCATATCTGTTCTGAATCTATGACAGGCTCCAGCTTATCTAAGACTTCACACTTCCTACGTAGCCAACACAAAATGTCTGCAATATTGACACCTTCATTACAAAAAAGAACTGCGATAGTGCAGAGCACTGGTTGAGTGAGTGGGACCAACATGAATGGGAGCTGCAATGGGGAGTCCTTGTGGGCATTGTAATGTGCCCAGAATCTGTTCAGGTTAGAGACAAGTTTGAAACTTACATCAACGCTGCTATCATCCATGTTGATTGAAGCATAAATGTCTGAAGCATGACATTTCAAAGAGACTTTTAACAGGGATTTAGCTATGTACACTCTGTTAGGGATGAAATCCAAACACTCTTTAGATATAATGGGAACTGCATTGCATCACAGAGCTGGATCACCACCTGACTGAAAAAGGTCTGCATACTGTATTGGTTTAGGTGTAGTCAGAGACATCAGAGGCTGTGGAGGAACAGCATCTGAGGACTCAGGAGATTGAATGAGTCCAACATCAGCAGAGAAAGGAGGTACAGCAGATTTGGCACACTAGGAGGACAGGTAGTCTCAAGTTGTGGAGAGTCAGTAGAAGGAGCAGGAATAGACTGATTTTCCTGCTGAATCACAGGGATTCCATTCAAACCAGCACTCTCAATCTGCATGGACTGTGCAGATGTGGCAAAGGACAGTACAGGCTGAGAAACACCCCCAGGATGCAGGGCAGAACTGCGTGCAGCCAAAGAACTAGACAGACAGCTGTCATAATGCTGAACATCTTGGTCAGCATCATTATGAACCCATATCACGGTCTCCATTTACTGCTAGTCCACCTCAGGAGAGCTTTTTCTGGGGACCAGAAGGGGGAGGAAAAGGGAGCAACAGAAGAAGAATGTCTGGGGAGGTTGTAAGAACTCCACAGTGTACCTTTCATTGGTACACTCAGTACAACAGATGGCAGCAGCATAGATGCTGACAAATGAGCCAACACCATCACTGTCAGCTGCGCCACCTGAGAGTCCCCTGTCAGGCGATCCAAGTCATCAGCAGTGCGGCATTTCTTGGCCACGATTCTGGCAAGCAGTTCCTGTTTCTTCCTTTCCATGTTCTCACGGAGCTGGTTAGTTGCAGTAACAAAATCCATGGAAGACAATGGCAATGAGGCAGAGCAAGCCACAACTATAGGTACAGACTGGACTGCAAGAAACACTGCTTCCTGTGGCTCAGGAATACAGTCACAGCCAAAGACATGGTCAGATATTTCCTGAAATTTCTGTGATATTTCTGGAGAAATCTCCTGCTTTCTGCATTTCCACAGTAGGGGCAGCAGAGAGAAACTCTTTAGAAATGTTGTGAAATATCTGGAAATATCTGACCATGTCTGTAGCTACTACTGTACGTAGTGTTAGCTCCAATGGTGTAGAAGTCGATTATGCTGGTGCCTCCTCCATTGTAGCCTCCTCTTCATACTACTAACATACTAAAATGTCAGCAGAATAGGCCTAATGGTCTTTCATGTCTGCTTGTTTGGTCAGCCCCCACCCTGGGAGCTGAACTTGCTGCCCCCCTCGCCTTCTCTGGCTTCTCCCTTCCCAGTTCTGGATATTCTCGCTGCACTAGATTTTGCTTCCAGAACCCTTCCCCTGTACCTGTCCCACCCTCTCTTGAACCCCTCCACCATTTCTGCCTCCACCAGCCCCCTGGGCAGTGCATTCCATGGCTCCACTACCCTCTCAGTGAAGTAGAACCTCCTCCTTTCTCCCCTGAATCTTCCCCCTTCCAGCTTCCACCCATGCCCTCTAGTTTCCCCCCTCCTCCTTCCTTTTAAGCACTCTGACTGCTCCTCCCCTATTTACCCCCTTCATGTACCTGAAGACCTCTATCATGTCCCCCCGGTCCCTTCTCTCTTCCAATGTGCACATATTTAGCTCTTCAAGCCTCTCCCCATAGGTCCTGTCCCCCAAGCTCCAAATCATTTTGGTTGCCCTCCTCTGGACCCTCTCCAGGAGTTTAATGCCCCTCTTTAAGTGTGGCCTTCAAAAATGCACGCAGTACTCGAGGTGTGGCCTCACCAAGCAGTTATACAGAGGGAGTATCACTTCCCTCCTTCTGGAGGTGATCCACCTAGCGATGCATCCCAGCATCCTGTTGGCCTTGGCTGCTGCCCTCCTACAAGTCTCTGAGTTGTTCATCTTGACATCCACCACCCCCCCGAGGTCCCTCTCAGCCATCGAGTCTTGTAGCATTTCTGCCCCAGGATGTACACTTGGTCCAGGTTTCTGGCCCCCAGGTGCAATACCTTGCATTTCCCTGCATTGAACCTCAGCTTCCACTTTCTAGACCATCTTTCCAGAGCCTCTAGGTCCCCCTGTAGGACCACCTTCCCCTCCTCCCCATCCACCACCACCCCCAGTTTTGAGTCATCCACAATGAGACTCATCTCACTCCTGATACCTCTCCTTATGTCAGAGACATAGGTGTTGAACAGGAAGGGCCCAAGGACTGATCCCTGTGGGACCCCACTAATGACCCTCCTTTGGGATAAGACTATCCTGCCAATTATGACCCTCTGGGTCTGGTCCTGGAGCCAATTGCCTATCCATCTGATCCTCTGGTTCCCCACCCCCATTTCTCCCAACTTATCCAACAGGCCCTCGTGAGGAACAGAGTCAAATGCCTTACTGAAGTCTAGAAAGAGGACATCCACTGGTCTACCCAGGTCCAAGGCATTCGTCACCCAGTCATAGAACTCCACACGGTTTGTCTGACGCGATTTCCCTGGGACAAATCCATGCTGTCTATCATCCAGGCACCCTGACTTTTCCAGGTCCCCCCCTTGCCTCTCCTTGACAATGCCCTCCATCACCTTGCCCACCAGCGATTTCAGGCTGCCAGGCCTGTAGTTCTCTGCCACCTCCCTTGATCCCCCCTTGTGGATAGGCACTATATGCACCACCTTCCAGGCCTGGGGCACCCACTCTGTCCTCAGAGAGGTGGTGAAAAGCTCAGCCAGGGGTTTCACCAGGATATCTGCAAGTTCCTTCAGCACTCTAGGATGTAATTTATCTGGCCCCAGTGCTTTCTCTGTCTTAAGGGACCTGAGGGCTTCCCTCACTCTCTCTGCTGAGATTTTCACCTCCACTACCTCTTCTCACTGCTTAGCCTTCCCCCCTCCTGCCAGTGATGCGTCCCCCTCTCCCCAGACCCACCGATTGGTAAGGTTCCCCCCTCCTCAGTATCACTGTCTCCTTCCATGTATGATGCAGCACCCCCATTTTCCTTGGTGAAAACTGAGGTATAGTACTCATTTAGTACCTCAGCCTGCTCCCCTGGGACTTGTGCCCATCTCTCCCCTGTTTTAATCCTGCTAATCTGCCCCTTCACCCTTCGTTTTTCCCCCAATGTATTTAAAGAATCCCTTTTTCCATCTCCTAATTTCCCTGGCCAGGTTCTGCTTCTTCCTTGCCTTAGCCACCCTCACCACCTTAGTGGCCCTTCTAACCATCTCGTACTCATCTCGATCCCTTTCACTCTTTGAGCACTTGAAATGCCTATAGGCTGCCTTCTTAACCCGCACCACATCCTGGACCTCCCTGGTCCACCAGCAGGTTTTTCAGGCCCTACCACATTTTCATCTTACTCTTACACAGGTGCTGGTAGCATCCTGCACCCCTCTTCTGATGATTTCCTACCTACTGTCAGCGTCCATATCTGACCCAATCACATCCAAATGCTCCTTAAGGATCCTTCCCATTTCCTTAAAATCTGCCCCCCTGAAGTCAGTTACCTCCGTCTTTGTGCAGCCTTCTACCCCTCCTATGTCCAGGCAGAACCAGACCATGGCATGCTCACTCCCTGCCAACAGGTCCCTTACCTCCAGGCCCCCAATCTGGTCACTGTCTGCCAGGACCACATCCAGTACCCGCACCTTCCTGGTCGGTTCCCCCACCTGCTGAGTTAGGAACTCATCTTGAAAGACATTCAACAACCTCTGTTCCCTGGCCACTGAGGATGTCATAGCCTCCCAGTCTGTTCCTGGCATGTTTAAGACCCCCAACACCACCACCCTTCCTCTGCCCAATCTGCAGTGTCTCCCAACATCTGCCACCAGACTCTACTCCAGCTCCTCTGCCAGCGCAGGGGTCTATACACCACTCCTATTTTTACTCTCTTGCCCCCCCTTGTTATCAAGGTGACCCAAATCACCTCCATGGTTCCCTCCACCTCCTCTACTCCCCCTATGCCAATGAAGTTTTTGACTATTATTGCTACCCTTCCTCCCCTTCCTTCCCCTCTGTCCTTCCTGAACATAGTGTAACCCTGCAGGTTCAGTTCCCAGTCATGTCCTGCTGTGGCCCAGGTCTCAGTGACTGCTGCCACATCCACCGCCTCTTCAGTTAGCATCACCTGGAGCTCAGGCATTTTATTGCCCAAGCTCCTGGCATTTAGAAGGACTACCTTCCACCCTTTCTCTATACTTCCATTTCCCCTACTCATGCTCCCATGGGGATTCCATTTTCCCTTGCTCTGCACTTTACCAGTCAGCCTTTTCCCACATTCCTCCAGCTCCCCAGGGAGATGGAGACAGAGTCCCTCCTTTATCGGACCCCTCTTGACAGCGTTTTCTCCCATCCCTCCCCCTTCACAAGTTTAAACCCCACTTTTCACCAAGGAACTCCTCTATTTTCAACTTAAGGATTCCCATCCCCTCCAAATTGAGATGGAGACTATCTCTAGCATACAGCTTCTTATCCTCCTAGGTCTCCCCCCAATCCCCCATCAACCCATACCCTCTGGCCTCACACCACTCTCTGAGCCACTGGTTTATCTCCCTAATCTTCCTTTTGTGATCCCCACTAGCCCTTGGCATCGGCAGGATTTCCAAGAAGGAAATTGTTCATCCTATGTCATGACAGACCCTGGCAAGCTCCCTGAACCTTGCCTGTATCTCTATCTCACTATTTCCCTCAATGTCATTTGTACCCAGGTGGACCAGTATGTCTGGGGAACCCCCACAATCCTTTGCCAGCCGATATACCTCGTGCTTGGCTCTGTGCACCATTAGTCCAGGGAAGCATTTTGTTCTAACCAGCCAGGCGCCTCCTCCTATCCCATTTGATACCCCGATCATAGAATCCCCCAACAGGAGCACTCTGACCACTCCTTTTCTTCCATTTCCCCCTTCCATGTCCCTCATCCTTTCTACTGGCCCCTCCACCCAGCTAGCTCCTTGTTCCTCCCCCTATCTGGGTGCCACTTGCCGTCCCCTCCTTATTTACCCTGGCCACCCCTCCCTTTCAATCCTATGCCTCTCCTCCTCCCAAGTATCCTTTTGTACCTTGCTAACTCCCCCCTTACTGCTCACGACTGGTCCTTTTCCCTCATCCACTAAACTAGCCTGGCTCATCCTCCTTCCCTTCCTTCCTGTCTCCGTTCAGTCCCTCCTTGCTTGTTGTGGTCCCCTGGCCTAAACCCTCAGCTCCCTTTACTGTATCCTCCTTGTACTTCTGGTCCTTCTCCTTGCTCTTTCCTCCCAACTGGTCCTTCTCCTTGTGCTTTCCTCCCTCTTCTCCCTGCCCCTCCAGCTCTGATCCACTGCTCCCCCCATTTTCCTGCATTCCAGGTTCCCCTCGTTCCTCCTGCTATCTGGCCCCTGCCTCCTGCCCCCCACTCCCTTTCCATCTCTAACCACCCCTGTCATGGCTACATCACCCCCCTCATCCTCAAGCAGAGGAAGAGAATTGAAGCAGTTACTGAGTGAAAGGTCCGATCCACCTCCCCACCTTGCTTCCTTCTGTCCAGCCCCAGCCATCTGTCTTCTTCCCTGAGAATGTTGTTCCTCTGGCCCCCCTTTCTGAGGGTCCCCAGTTACCTGCCTGCTTCCCTGGTAGTGTCCTCCTTTTGGCCCCCTCTGCCAGGGTCCCTATGTGACTCCAGAGTATTCTCCTGCACTCCTTTCCCTATGCCCCTGCCCCTAGTGCTTGGTGCAACCACATGGGAGATCCCCTGCCCTCTTCCTCAACCATACCTCTCCCTTCCCCCAGTTGTCTCCTAATCCCCACAACCTCCTCCCTAAGGTGTGCCAGTGGGTAGCACACTGGGCAACCAATGAACTTCCAAGCCCACTCCAGTATCATGGCTGCCCCACACCCTGTGCACCCCACCACCCTCCCAAAGATGCTGGCCCTAATGACGTCTGGTCCCACCCCTCCAAGTAGGTTTTCTCGGGTGAGCCACCAGGTTCCCCACTAGTCCAAGATACAACCCTACTGACTAATCAGGTCACCCACTAATCCTAAATACAGTCCCACAGTAAACCGGTAACCCTGTTACTAGGTGCAGTACAACACAGTAGACTTGTAATGGAAGTGAACAGCTCCCTAAGCTCCTCTCTCCCAGCCTTTAAATCCAACGCCCAGTGGCTAGAACTACATGAGCTGCACCTGCAGCCTTTTCCTTCAATTGCAGGGCAGGTGTTCCCCTATAAATAATCAGAGCTCTGAGGAGGGAGGGGTGAGGAAGGGTGGGATTAGGGCCTACACCCGACTCTCGAGAAAGTGTATCAGCCCTGTGTCTGGCCCTGCAACCAAAGAAACAGCCCCAAGCAAATCCCACCAAATAGGTTTTAAATCAGAAGAAACAGGCCTCCATCAGCACAGCCTGTTACACAGTGAAACATCCAACAAATGAGCCCACTTACAGCCACCAAACCAGCTTTCAAACTTCCAACAGTTCCAAAAACAATACCCTGCTAGTCCCTTAGAAGTAGTAAGAAAGAAAAGAAATAACCATCTACCAAGTAAAATCCACAAGAAACCCCGTAAAACAACAAGAAGCAGCTACTGTACTGGAACACATCTAATCGTGTCCCCTTCTAGTTCCTTCTGAGAAGCCAAAGCAAATGACACCACAAACCTGATTCAGCTCTGCCTCCAGTCAATAAGCTGAGTGAGACCTGGCCAGACCATTAACACCCTTCCCCCACTATTCACTAACCTTTGCAGCTAGTGAAGTCAGCAAAAAGGAATCAAAATTCAACTCAAAGCCCCCAAAATATGTTTGCTACCAAAGGAAACAGATCTCCAATTCAATCAGCTTCACTAACAACACATCAAAATAGGCTTGAAATGAACAGATATAGGTCTCCAATTCAAATAACCAGCCCCAAGCAAATCCTACCAAATAGGTTTTAAATCAGAAGAAATAGGCCTCCACCAGTGCAGCCTGTTACACAGTGAAACTTCCAACAAATGAGCCCACTTACAGCCACCAAACCAGTTTTCAAACTTCCAACAGCCCCAAAAACAATACCCTGCTAGCCCCTTAGAGTAGTAAAAGAGAAAAGAAATAACCTTCAATCAAGTAAAATCCACAAGAAACCCTGTAAAAACAACAAGAAGCAGCTACTGTACTGGAACACATCTGATCCTGTCCTCTTCTAGCCATCTTGCCTAAGATGGGCAAGGGTTCTTCCACCTGATAGAGTAGGGAAGTTTTTATTTTGAGAAAAAAACAAAAACAGTATACATGTACAATATGAACAAAAATCATAGCAAACAGTGCCATACCATGAGTAGTACAGAAAAAAAAAACAGGGTTCCAAGCTTGACAAACAATAAAAGAAAAAAAGAAAAGTTAAGAAAAACATGACAACCAACCAATTAGAAGAAACCATTACAGCAGGGATCAAGAGATACCATCTAAGGCTGACAGTCATAATCACAAAGAAAAGAATTCTGCTGTGCTGGCATGACATAATTACAGATGCAAAATAGTAGCTACATAGTGCCATCTATATAAAAACTGGTGTGATCCAGTAGCATGTTTCTCAGACCAATAAAGAGCAGTTAATTCATGTTCAACTTTAAACAACACATCTAGAGGGAAAAATTATGTTGTTGGAAGAACAGGACACATCTAGAATGCCATAAATAACATTTTACAACACTAAAAATCAAATAGAGAGTGCCAGTGTCACAGGGAGGTGTACAAGGCAGGTAACCCAATATAACAGAGTCATAAGGGAGGTCTGCCCATTCCGGGTCTCCCCAACGGCGAGCTAGGGTAAGCCAAAAATTCTTGGCATAGGGACAGTCCACTAGAAAGTGTGTCATGGTCTCCAAAATCATAACACAATCTGGATCAGGGCAATAGTGTTTGGACTGACTTTTATGTTTGACATTTGCCTTAATGTGCAATTGCCCATGGCAACTAAGCCATAGCACGTCCCTCATTCTCACAGGCATGCACTTATCAGTGAATTAAGTATTACTCTTAATGTGATCCTGCAAAGGGATACCTGGATAAAGACTATGGACCAAAAGGGAATAGGCTAGAATATAAACATACAGCCCAAGTCATGATAAAATGTGAAATTCCGAGTATGGAAATTTCCATCTCCTGATCCTTTCCATTATGGTCACCACATAGAGTGGCATCAACTGAGATGTTTTTAAAAAGTTATAATGAAATTGGCCAAACTGACAGCAGAGGATCCAACTTTCTCATAGCCCAGAATGCCAGAATCGATGAACTCCAGATGTATACCTATTCAGATTCAGGCAGAGAAACATACAAAAATAGCTGACCAAGGGATTTTTATTTATTTATTTATTTATTTATTAACTCTAGGATTAACACCTTTGAGCAGGAACTGCACATTTACAAAGGTTTCACGTCATAGTGTGGGTAGACAAACAGTGTGAACAGCATTACAAAAATTATACAGAGGTAGCACAGACAGTATAGCGAATGAAGGTTTGCAAATCATTATTCAAAATTTGAGACTACACATGTTGGGTAGGAGTAGAGCAAAGGCCAGTGAGCAGATATGGAGAGAGTGTCTCAGACTAAGAACTGAGCAGTACATAGGTAGGCTAAATGTGAAGGAGATTTGGGGAGAACAGTGAGGAGGGTATTCCAAGGGGAGTTGGTAGGCTGGAGGCCATTGTCAAGGTGAGAGGAGGGAGTGAGAAGTACATGGTTGGGTACTGCTAGTTGGGTAGGGGTAGGGACAGGGGAGCAAAAAGTGCTGGTGTTGGAAAGGTTAAGGTGGGGGTAGCAGCAGGAGGAGGAGGGAAGACAAAGAGGTGTACTAGGTAGCAGAGATTTATTGGAGAGGAGCAGGAAAGTCTGAAGTGCTAGGGGCGGTAGAAGCACTAGGTGAAACAGTCACAGCTACTAGAAGAGGTGAGGATTAATCATATGAAAGTCCCCCTGTGAAACAGGCAACTACAACAATTTCCACTTGATGGGGTTTAAGTGACTACCCCAAAACAATTGGAAAAACATGCTGAGTAAATGAGCCTTTAAGTCCTTAGTGATAGGAGCAAACAAAGCATAAATATGTAAATACAGGAAAAAAAAAACATTTTAGACATCACAACTCTTTTTACATGACTGGAATTTTGCATCACAGGAGTTTAATTTACCCTCCCAATAGAGATTGGCCATGTTGCTAGAGCCCCCCAACATACCCAGACTTCTAATGGGAAAAGTACCAATAGTTATTAGTCTGATGTCCAAACAAGGAGTATGTACATGACCAATCACTAGGCTGTGACACTTAGAAACATTGAGGGATGCCCCAGATATGGGGGTAAATGTGTGAAAAATATCTAGTGCCAGGAGACCAGACAGCTGATCATTAACTAACAGGGTAATGTTATCAGTATAGGCCATAACCTCAAGGCAATGAGCACCATTTGGTGCGGATATACCATGAATTTGAGTATGTTGGGCAATTTTTTGGATAACAGGATCTATTGAAAATGTGTACAGAAGAGGTCTCATTCAACAACCCTGCCAGAAACCTCTATGCAGTTGAATATAATGGCCAAGATGGCCGTTAAGAAGCGGTAAAATACTGTCTGAGTGATAGAGAGTACCCAGACATGCACAAAATTGATCAGGAAGGCCATATTGGTGCAGTACTGCTAGCATATAGTACAGAGAAACCTTATCAAAAGTTTTCTCCTGGTACAGAAAAAGCAAATATCCAGCAAACTGACCCTGCATTGCCAGATCTACAAAATCGCACAGGAGGATTAAGTTGTCCACAATATTCCTGCTGGGTACTGAGGTAAACTGGAATTTGAAGATAACATGGGATGTAGCCCTCATGAGCCTCGCATTTAAAATCTTCATGAGGATTTTCAAATCTGAATTTAAGAGGCAGAGGGGTCGCCAGTTACATGAATCTGAAATATTGTCTTTCTTGAAATTCAGGGTGTGAAAGGCCTCACAAAATGCAGGGGGAAACGTGTTAGAAGTCAGCATCCAATTATAAACAGACTCCAATGTATCAGAAAGGTTCCCTAAAAAGCTTTTATAAAACTCAGTTGTTAGGCAAACAGGGCCTGGAGTAGGGATAGTCGAAGTAAGCAAAATTTGCTTCACAGAGTAATCCACGAAATTCTGCCCATTACGTGGCACAAAATGCAAAATTTTGCCTTGTGGAGTGGCGAAATGTTGCCCTGCGGAATGGCTAAATTTCACCTTCTGTGGCAAAATTCCACCTTCTGTGGCAAAATACCACCTTCCATGGTGAAATTTCAACAACAGAAGGTGGAATTTCACCCACAGAAGGCAAAATTTTAACTAGGAATTTCACTAATTGCTCCACCAGGCGAATTTGACCACTTTGCCAGCACTTCTCTGGCGGAATTTAAATTTGCTGCATTCCTAGCCTGGAGCAGTCTTAGTCTGTAAGTGAGAAATGGCCAGGTGAACCTCAGACGTAGTAACTGGACTTACTGAAGCAGCCATCACTACCTAAGCAATGGTAGGTACAGTCACCGTGGACAAAAAAGAAGAAGCAGAAGACAGTGAATCCGGAACACTGAACTGCAAGTATAAATGGTCCTGCACCACTGAAAACACATTGTCAGCATCTGACACCAGTTCCCCAGCCTGTGATAGGACAGTAGAGAGCTGCCTATGTACAGTAGTAGCCAGAGACATTGGCAGCTGTTTTCCTAAAATTTCTGTGATATTTCTAGAGAGATCTCCTGCTTTCTACATTTCCACAGTAAGGGCAGCAGAGAGAAACTATAGAAGTTTCACAAAATATCTGGAAATAGCAGGCAATGTCTGTAGCTACTACTTTACAACCCTAGTCTTACATTTGTCAAACATAGTCCCCAGACCTTAATTGCCATTGGTGCTGCTACAATGTTCCAGATGAAGAGATTTGCCCCGATCATACTGGAGATTTCTCATATGATTCTTGAGATTCACAATCTGTGAGCTATTGTCGCATGTCTCGATGGACATGAGTGTGTAGGTCTTCATTAAATGAGATCTAAGGCATAAATATTCAACATAATTGGACCAACTCCTAATATGAGACACAGACTGGAAAATTTCCTCAACGCAATTTTAGTATTTAACCAGCAGGTTATTAAATTGTCAATCATGCACTGAAAAGTGAGCCAGTCTAAAAGTAAGGTATGAATCCTGAGCTGCAAATGGGGATCAACAAGCATAATATTGTTCAATTTCCAGTACCCTGAAACAGGAGAAAGAAAGGTCTTACCATCAAAGGTCCACATAATAGTAGATAGTCCAAAGTCTCTAATGGAGAAAGTGCGATGTTATGATGGCATAAGTGTGCAGAAAGAATCAACAAATTGATTCTGGTAGCCATTTGATTTCGATAGTAAGAGTGTCTATCCACCTGTAGGGTGTGAAGTACAGTAGGCATCTGATAAGGAAGCATCACTGAGCAGATGGCTTAAAAAAAATAGAGTTACTGTATAACTTTGAAGACCCAGTACCCCGATCTTGATTGGAGAGAGGGAAATGTAAAATCTCCCCTAAAATGACATGCCAAGCAGTAAATAAAAATAGCTTAACCTTTCTCAGAAGATCCACCTGTTCCTTCTTTGTCTGATGGGCATATAAATTAGTGAGGTGAAAGAACTAGCCCTGATAAATGACATAGAGCAAAGGCATCCAGCAGCGCTCAATATTCACTAATTTTTGAACTGTAAGGAGGGAACCCCTGAAAAGAATCCCCACCCCATCACAGAGGTCCAGCTGAAAGGACCAGAAGGATGGCCTCCAACACCATTGACTGCGAGCCCTGGCAACATCACTCAATTAAGTCAGTCTGGTTTTCTGTAAAAAATAAATGTCAAAATGTAAATCAAAAAGCAAAGCAAATGAAATCATACATTTCAAAACCGATTTGACGCTGTTCTCATTGACAGTGGTCAGTCATAAGTGAGGAGCCATGAGACCCAGGTAGAGAAAGTAAGGGAGTCCCCAAGTCAAGTTACAGAAGCAGGAACCAAAGACTTAGTACTTCTCATGGCCATATTTGGTTTCTTCAGAATCTTTGATTCGGGTAATGGAGGACCAAGAGAAATGGAAGGGGTCACTGTTGAATCTGAGGTAACACATAGTTCAGAGACTGTAGTGGTGGAAGAATCAGTATCTAAATCTCCCTCCACCTCTGTAGTAGAAGAATCAGGCACAGCAGATCTGTTTAATGTAGACAGAGAGCATGGAGGAATCAGATGAGGGTCAATTGACTGTGATATGAGAGAGTACTTTCTGGTCACTACTATCATGGCAGGAGGAAGCAATGTTGACTCCTGTGCACAGGGCAGCTGGGAGGTGTCCATAGAAAGTTCAGTCAGAGGGATAGTGAGGTCCATAGGAGCACATGGAGCTGGAGGGAGAATGGAAATCACCGGTTGTACTGTAGGGGTGTCAGCTGCAACTGGGGGAGACACTACAGGAAAAGGAGCATCCAAAGGAACATACGAGTAATAATAATAATAATAATAACTTTATTTATTTAACGCCTTTCAAGTACCAAGGCGCTGTACAGATAGATCATAAAATCATAGTATACATATAAAATCAACAATTAGAACAGCAGCAGTCAATAAAAACCTTATTCCATAAAAAAGACTTAAAGTCCTGCTTAAAAGCTTCCACGGTCACACATTCTCAAAAGCTGGCGAGGCAGAGAGTTCCAGAGGGTAGGGGTCCCTAGGCAAAGGCCCTAGCCCAGAGGACTTCAATCAACCCTCGTAACCTCTAGCAACCCCTAAATCGGCTGAACGAGCTGTCATGGGGCAGTAAGGTACCAAGCTCTTTCAGGTAGTCAGGGCCGAGTCCTTACGAGGGCTTTGAAGGTCAAGAGACCTACTTTAAGGTGATCTGCCACTGTATAGGCAGCCAGTGCAGATCGCGCAGCACAGGGGTGATATGTGTCCTTCTAGTCACCCCCGTCATTAACCTTGCAGCAGCATTCTGCGCTAGCTGCAAGCAGTGGATATCAACCCCAGGAAGCCCCAAGTAAAGGGAGTTGCAATAGTCAAGGCGAGATGTCACGAAAGCATGGACTAACATGGGAAAGTCGCTGGACGGGACAAGGTGTTTCACCCTGGTGATGTTCCTAAGATGATAAAATACGGACTTGATGACTGCTGACACCTGATGATGAAGAGTCAACCCGTCGTCAAGTACCACTCCCAGGTTACGCACCCGTTCAGAGGAAAGGATCAGATCCCCCCCAGCAATATGCCAGAGGGCTGACTAGACCCCAACCCAATTCGCTCCATGCCCCTAGATCCACAAACTAAAACTTCAGTCGCATTGGCGTTTTTCAACTTTAACCAGCTCACATTCATCCAGTCCGGGATTTCAGCGAGGCAGTTATTAAATACCGAGACAGCACTAAGCTGGTTGGGGGCAAAAGAAAGGTAGAACTGGGTGAGCCAACTCACATACCAAGTCCTTATGTGAGTGTTGTTGGAGTACCTGATGCACTTTATGTAGAATGGCATCCAGTGAAGGACAGTCTGAATGGTTGTAGGAGCCCTAAGTATATGATCTATAAGAGTGGCCACTGTCCTCACAGAAGATACAGTGAATGTCATTCGTATAATTGGAAACAACGTGACCAAAGGAGAGGCACAGGTAACTATGAATCCTGTCACAAGCAGAACTAAGGTGGGTATCAGAGCCACATTTAAAGCAGGTTTTGGGCTGACCATGATAAAAACAGTGTGTCAGGTCACTTCCTATGAAGAACACTTCCGGAAGATGTTGCAGTCTCGAGGGAGAATGGTGAAGATGGACCTTAAACCTCCAATTTCCAGTCCAGAAGAACTCTGAGCAAATAATCAATTCTGGGTCCCCCAAAATCTTACAACATTGCTCTTACCAGAACTTAACATCATTCACGTTAACCCCCACATCTTTTAAAACTATGGTAACAGTGCAAAGAGTTGGTTTAGATATCGGGATAGCTTGAAAAGGAACTCCATAGAGGGGAAGATTTCAGCATGTTGTAGGAGACCCAAAACCAGTCTAGCAGAGCCATCTGAGTGAGCCTGTATAAAGGCAATCAGGTCGTTAGGGCAGAAGTGCAGGGAGTCCTTCAGTAGGGTTTTCCTGATATAGTTATGATTCAGTGGTAACTCCAAACCTCTCCTATAGAGTAGGTGGACCACATTCCAGCATTGCACTGGGGCCAGAGCAATAGTGGTAGGTTTAGGTTTCCGGTATTTGGACCGGGTACGGACCTCTAAAGAAGTAGATCTAATCAGAGTCATGGAAGAGAGTGCCTCAGAGAGCTCAACTCTATAAGCCCAGGATAAGATAGGGAGACTAGCAGGAGCAGCATTAACAGTAGGGAAATGGGGAAGAATCTGGGGTGGGGGTAGGGTAAGCCCATCAGCAGGCACCAGAAGGGACAGAGGAGAAGTGGCCAGTTGTGAGGATCCAGTGAGGCCAGACATTGTAGGACCCTGGGAGAGTGCAAGGGGAGAAGGTTGAGATTGTGAGGGCTGAGTAGCAGGCTGTGGGATAGGAGTAGACAGAGCAGGAACCTCTGTTTGGGGGGGTAGCAACAGTAGCTGCCATACATCCTGAATCAAACTGCAGAGTTGACATGGGTCTTCTGCAGTACTACAAGACAAATGCAGATCCAAAAAAGAGCCGATCCAACAAGATCATCAAGCACCACAGCAGGCAGCCCGTATTCCCTCTGGAGAACAGCATGCCATTGTCTTATGGTACCTCTAGACCAACCAGCCTCCTAAAGAACCCTAACTGGTGACCAGTCTTGACGTGGAAAAGCAGGATTATCTGAATTTCCATGCCCTCTGCAGTGCCCCAGGAATTTACCATGTGGGACTGGGGGATGTGGATGGTCCAATATAGGCTGCTGTGAAGATGGACTGGTCAAAGCAAGGACTGCAGGTATAACAGGGTCAGAGATGGCAATCAGAGCATCAGGAGAAGAGTCTGCTGGCATTAGTGTATGTGCCACAATAACTGGGTCAGCAGAACCAAAACCAAACACACCTGAAGCTGTAGAAGACAGCATTAAAGAGGCATGCACCACAGTGTTCAATGCAGCATGAGCCCAAGGAGCTATAGACAGTACATCAGCAGCATCCATATCCTGCAGCCGCTCAGTGGAAATATCATCAGGAACTCCAGAAGCAGGCCATGAAAGACTGGATCAGCAAGAATCATCTTCTCCTTCTTTCACAATGAGAGAATCGCATCTGAATTAAGCAGTTATTCAAGGTGAGTCTCAGTGCATTTCAGCACATCCCGTGGCCATCTGTAAGTACATATACAGAAAGCAATGGAGGGGTCTGTGACCAATAGTTCAGCTAGTAAGGCAGTGCCCCACTTCAAAAGTTGGAGAAAATTCAGGTCGATATCCAAAACTGGAGACGCAGTCCCCTGTGCAACAACATGGACAGTAGAAATGACCTCACTTTCTTCACCAACCAGAGCTGGGGCAGCTCCATGCAGCTTAGTATCCAATATCTTGGAAAGGTGGACAGCAGCACCCCCTACCACAAGAGTAGGGGAATATTTTATTAAGAATCCACAAGCAAATCAAATACAGGGAAAAGAAAAACAAATATTACATAAACCCCACCACCATATTCAAAATATATACAATTACCAAGGGTCAAGAAGGAATACCTGCATAAAGAGACATAATATTACAGCATGTATCAGTCATTAAAATACATAACATACATATCAGAACACAAAAGAAATAGAGGACCAGGGATATTTGTCAATCAGTATCATAATTATTCAAACAATTTATCCAATTTTGTCTTTCGTGAAAGGAACAGAAGTCCATCTCTTCATCTACACAAGTTGAAGGAAAATGTGATTTATCATAAAAACACTGTGACAACAATTTTTGTTCCACCTGCTGAAGAACTTGTAAGTTCCAACTGTTGAAATAATAGTTTACATCTCGTCTGCCACAGAAAATATTTTATACATGTAAAAATAAGTCTCACAGTCCCAGGGTCCATGTCTGGAAAATGATGTGAAAAACCACATATTAAATCAGTATAGGTAATCCCTTTCCAGGTATTGTTACCCCAGATTTATGATACTAACAACCAAAAGTCCCTAGCAAATGGACAATCTAAAAAAAATGCTCCATCATTTCTATTACTGCTATGTATGTGTTTCTGGGACCTATTCTCTCTTCCATATTTTTATGTTTAGCATTATCTTTAACACTAAGCCTACCATGACAGCTTAACCAAACTGTGTCCCACATTTTAAGGGAGGTTCTTTTGTCTTTTAAGGTTTGTAAGATCATGGGCAAGATATATTTCTAATATACCACCATAGGTAGGCAAATGTGTATAATTCATATCCTTAATAATTGTATAAATTGATTTATTTGCTTTATCTACTATCTGCTGGGATCCCAGTTTCCATTATCTAAGCTTTGTAGCAACTGGCTTAAAAAATACTGGAATCTTATGAAAAGTAACAGGAAGGACCTGATTCATTTTCCAAGATTCATAAAAAAGGATGATACCAATTAATAGCAAAAACAGTCCAAACTGCCATTGCGGGAACAGTGGTATTCCACAAATTATTACTGAAAAGAGATACTGAAACTATGAGCAATTGGGTTTATAAGGTTCAATCCCCATTGCTGTAATGGTAAGTATAATATTTCCCATTTAATGGGGTTCAGTTGACTACCCCATGTTGTTTGAAATACCAAACTCAACAATGTAACTTCTAAAGCAGAAAGAACAGGATAAATCATACTAATGTACAGAAACATTGGGGGGGAAAAAGTCTTTAGTAAGGACACCTTTTTTTGTTTAGACTGCTGCCAGGTTTTCTAGAGTGCAACTTTCCTTTTCCCTAAATCCAATTTCTCACTCCAATTTAAAAAAGAGTTACCCCCCCCTACCAAACTTAATCCCCAAAATAGTCAGAGTATCACTAGAAATGGGAATCACTTGGAATATCACTACAGGGGACTGTGGAAGGACTTAAAATAGATCCCCTACTTTTATTTTTGTTACTAGAGAATCCAGCTGTGTTAGAGTATACTTGGAGTTGCTCCCAAGCTTTTTCTCCTGAATTCTGGTCTGCCAAAAAAAGGCATATGTCATCAGCATATGCTGCTACTTTTACTGCCAAAGTATCCGTCACTGGATTAATTCCTCTAATAAGGTCTGATTGTTGTAAATGTCGTAATAAGGGGTCTAAACAAAAATGTATAAAAGAGAACTCATTGGGCATCCCTGTCTTACCCCTCTACAGATGGGGATACAAGAACCTAAATGACCATTTTTCAAAAGTAGGGCTACAGCCGTACCATACAAAGTGGCTAACCAGGAACAAAACTGGGTCAGAATAGCATAATATTCTAGTACTTTAAACAAAAATGCATGAGAAACTGTATCAAAGGCTTTCTCCTGGTTGAGGGCAATAATATAGCCATGTAACAAATCTTCCTTCCCCAGCTCTACTAGTTGTCTAATTAGTAATAGGTTTTCTGAAATTGATTTACAAGTTACTGAGCAGGTTTGGGCCAAAGAAATTACAGAAGGATAAATCTGAGCCAATCTGGTAGTTAATAACTTCATTAAAATATTCAAACCACTATTCAGGAGGCTCACGGGTCTTCAGTTATTCAAATTAGTTCTGTCACCCTATTTTTATAAACAAATATGGATAGCTATACAAAAGTGAAAATCAATTGTAGAGGACAATAATATCCAATTAAACACCACAAACAGAATTTCAACCAACTCAGCACAAAACGTCTTGCAAAATTTGGTAGTGAGTCCATCAAGCCCTGGGGCTGTATTATTTTTTAAAGATTTAATAGCTGACTCAATTTCTAGTCAAGTAACAGGTGCTACTAATGCATCTAGTTTATCTTATATATGCAAGGTAATGGGGTGTGGGATAGATTTCACATATAAGAATATTTCTGAATCCTGTACTTCAAGTGGTGCATACATATGTTGTAGATTAATTTGTACTGTTTCCAATATCTCAGATGTTTTAGTAACTATTTTACCATCAGATGTAGTTAAAGCAGTCATAGTTCTGTTTTCAGATCTAGAACGACAGCTAGAGAATATATCCCCAAAAACTTGCTTCCCTGGAGTGCATATTTTATGTTCAAAAAGTAATGAAGACACCCTTAAATATTGCAACGTCTCCATTTCCTTCTTTATAACTGTAATTTGTGGAGAGATACCTTGATGACTGTATTTCACATATGAATACAAAATAGCTAAATGGTACCTGAGAGTTAAATATTTATGGTATTGTGTGGTATGTTTAATAGTCACCTGTTTCTTAAACATTGATTGTAACTGTAATTTTGTTTCCACCCACCATGGACTTAAATCATCAACAACGCAAGCTATTGACATACATGCCCTGAGAAATTTCTTAACCTTAATACAAATAGAATTAGAGTCCAATAGGGTGTTATTCAATTTCCAGTAACCCTTTCCTGTAGGTACTGCTTCCTCCAATCCAATGTCAGCAACCACTATTTCATGGTCAGAGGTTTCCAAGGGAATTAACTTAGCATTATGTATTTTTATGTTGGTGGAAACAATAACAAAATCTATCCTAGTAGAGAGATTTCCTTTCTCAAATGTTCACCCTTCTTGTGGATGTACTACTCGATAGACATCAACTAAACCCATCTTGCTTAGTATGGAATTAAAGCAATTAGTATCACAAAAATCCTTATGTGTTCTGGCTCCTCTATCCTGTTTAGACAACACACAATTAAAATCACCAGCCCTCATGACATGTTTTGTAGTAAACACCTATGGTTGAATAAAGTTAAATAATTGTACCCTATCCTTTTTTGGGTAGTGCATATATACAAATTATTCTCCATGCTACATGATTTATGGTGACATCTCAAAGTAAAGCTTGCCCTGGGAGAATATCCAAGACCTTAGAGGCACAGACCTTATTTCCCATAAACAAGATGCCCACTCCATCACAGGGGTCAGTGCCATACGAAAAATAAGAGGGGCCCCAACACCATCATTTTTGTGAAGCTTTTATTAGGGACAATGTATTTATTCTAGTGTCCTGTAAAAAAACAGATGTCAAAACCCAGATCATGCAGGGCAGTAAAGGATACAAATCTCCTTCTGCATTACAAATGTTATTAACATTAATAGTAGCAATTTTTAGGGATGAGTGGGTTAATGTTAGTAGAGGTAGAACAATGTAACGGCCTCTTCAAGTGATTTTGCCACTTTTAGTGCTCTAAGAGGGGCTCTTCCTCGTGTGACTTTTTGACCCTTTGCTGGAGAGGGTGCCTCCATATTCCCATCAGAATCTGATGATAAAACCTGGAGAGAAGAGACAGTTGAAGAAGATTCTGAGTCATCACCCAAATTAGATTCTGTCTGTAGTGTAGTTAGGATTCCATACTTATTAAAGGTAGGAATTCCCTGAGGGGAAGCAGTTGATTTGGCAATTTTAGATTGGGGTCTGGTTTGGCATAGGGTCCCTTTCCTGGTGGTAACTATCTCATTCTGGGGGGGTGGGGCATAATGACTTTGGAATCTTCCTAAGAAGAGGCAGCTTCAATTTCCACTGAAGTAGGGAGTGGGTCACTGGGGTCAGGGGATCTGGGTTCAAGGTTGTATTCACTAAGGCTGAGGAGGTACTCAAGTCTTTAGTGGAATCAGTGTCATGGTGAGCAGTAGAAATTGGTTCCTGGGTGGCAGAAGGTCCAGGATCCTGTGGAACAGTTGTTTACCTAATTTCCAAGGCAGTGTTCTCAGGCCTAGCATTATCTGGGTTTGAAGCTTGGGTACGTTTTTCAGCCATGCCTTTTTGTGGGTCTTCAACAATAAGTGACTCTTGAGGTTGCTGATCAGACCTGTTATGAGAAGGCCATGTACATGACCTGTATACAAGACCCCCTTCCCCTCATAAATTACGGGTCATTTTGTTTGTACAAGAGGAGCTAGTGTGACTATACTCCAGACAAAGGTTACATTTTAGATGGTCACAAGTAGAACTAAGATGCAATAAAGAGTCACATTTAAATTTAGGAGGCAGTATGGCGCAGTGGGTTAAGGCTCTGAGCTGCAAATCTGGAGACCTGGGTTTGAATCCCACAGCCCCCTAGGTGCATACTGTGTGACCCTGGGCAAGTCACTTAACTTCCTTGTGCTCCCAGGTTGCACCTGCAAACAAGCTTTCAGCTTAGTGTGCCTCACCTGGTAAAATAATTGGTAAAAAAAAAAAAAAAAAGTGGTAAAACAGGTCTTTGGCTGACCCAGAGAGAAGCAGTGACCACATTCCCATCCCAAAAACAGGCTACTGGAAAGGTGGACAGGCCCAGTATTGGTACTCCAAAGTTTCACTTTATAACACCATCACCCCCCCCCGTCCAAATATGTTCTTCATCCATTATTGGCTGTGGGGGATGCAGAAGGTCACACTTTTGCTGTAGCCAATGGGTAATATCGTGGACAGACACAATTTCCTTCTAAATAAAACTGTAACTGTTTTAACAGCTGGTTTTGCAAGGGGAATGGTTCAAAATGGAAGCCAAAGAGCAGAATACCTCACTTTTTCAAATTTCACCCAGAATCTATCTAACCCTGAGAGGTTTTGACACTCACGTCATATAAAGAATCACCTGAGGCATGTATTAATGCATACAGTTCATTTAGAAATATAGAAACATAGAAGTTGATGGCAGATAAGGACTGCAAGGCCCATCCAGTCTGCCCATTTGTTTTTCTACCATATAAATGTGCCATTGGCCTTTGCTCTGTCAGTGGCCTATCTAGTCATACTCATCTGTATTGCTCCCTTATGCCTATCCAATGCCTGTTTGAAGCCCTGCACTGTATTCATAGCCACCACTTCCTGAGGTAGACCATTCCATGCATCTACCACCCTTTCTGTGAAAAAGAATTTCCTCACATTCCCCATTAATCGGCCTCCCTCTAATCTCATGCTGTGTCCTCTTGTCCTACTATTTTTCTTATATTTAAACACGTTAGACTCTTTCACCTTGTTAATGCCCTTAAGGTGTTTGAATGTTTCGATCATATCACCTCTCTTCCTCCTTTGCTCAAGGGTATACATATAGAGCTCTGTTAATCTGTCCTCATATGTCTTCTGATGCAGTCCCTGCACCATTTTGGTTTCCCTTCTCTGGACTGCCTCAATTTGGTTAATGTCCTTGTGAAGGTGTGGCCTCCAGTACTGAACGCAGTACTCCAGATGGGGCCTAACCAGTGTCTTGTAAAGAGGGATTATTACCTCCTTCCCTCTTATGACTTGTGATACCCCTACTAACACACCCTGGCATCCCCCTAGCCTTACCTACTGCTTTAGAGGTCTGCTTGGATGATTTCAGGTCATCGGTGATGATGATGCCCAAGTCTCTTTCTTCCTTTGTAACTGCCAGCAACTCCCCTCCCAGCCTATAGGTGGCTACAGGGGTTCTCTTCCCTATGTGCATGATCTTGTACTTCTTTGCATTAAATCTCAGTTGCCACTCTTCTGACCATTTTGCTAGTTTATCCAGATCTCTTCTCATTCTGCCCACCCCATCTGGATCATTTACTCTGTTGCAGATCTTGGTGTCATCTGCAAACAGACAAGCCTTACCATCTAGTCCATCTACAATGTCACTAATGAAGATATTGAAGAGGACTGGCCCCAGGACTGATCCCTGAGGTACCCCACTTGTGACTTGCATCTCTTCTGGCTGTATACCATTTACCACCACTCTCTGTTTTCTGCCCATCAACCAGTTTGCCACCCAGTTGACCAACTTCTGACCCACCCTGAGCCTACCCAGCTTATTTATCAATCTTCTATGTGGAACAGTGTTGAAAGCTTTGTTGAAGTCAAGGTAGGTGACATCAACTGCTCCCCCTTGGTCCACCACTCTGGTTACCCAGTCAAAGAAATCTATGAGATTAGTTTGACAGGACCTTCCTTTTGTAAACATTTGAAAAAAAAAATCAGAGATCCCTTAATCAATTTTCTACCCACATAAAGTCTGTCTGGGATATTGTCTAAACCTCCAAAATACTGTAATCGAACTGCCATTTCATTGTTGAGCAGGAGGAGGCTGAATAAAAAACTGATCTTTTTTCCTAAATCCTGCCAAGTATTTTTTGCCAATTCAGCTGATGGAGTAGAAGGAGCTGGGAGGGCTGGAAGATCTTCATCCATCTGGTCACCACATGTCCACAGGCGATTACTAGGCCCTTCATCCCCTGAGTCCAAGGCGGAAGACTGCATAGTGTCAGCATTAGGAGGGTTTTCAGAATTCAGATGCACAACATCTTCAGAATGCAGGTCTAAGTCAGAGTCAGTAATAAACTTAGGAACAGTAGTAACTGTTTGAGCCTCAGATTTTTGCTGCTGCCATTCTAATTCTCTAGCTGGGGTTCCAGGAATCTGGATATGTGTCAGATCAGGTAGCCATTGTCCCATTTCTGTTTTTTCCAGCCAGCCTTTTATAGACAATTTTCCAATGCCCAAGGTAATTTCTGAGGTAGTTTACCTGCCGCCTGCAGCGGCTGTGAACACACTCAACCTTTTTGTAAACCTAGGAGGTTTCCAGCTTGTGGAACACCAGTAAAGTCAGAGTTACTCACTGTTTGAGGCAATGCCTCAGGTCCCAAATCTTTACAGGGCAGGTCGGCTGCAGGAGACTTGAGTTGTACAGCCAAGATCAGGTGCATCATTCTGCAGTGAGTCACCATGGCCGAGGATGCCAGTCATCAGGGTTGCCATGTCAGCATCAGCTGTATGCAAGTTGACAGGGCTGGTAGAGTTGTCAGGCCACTGAGGAGAAGCTCCAGTTGTATGTTCTAGGCAGTCCAATACAATTGCAACAGGAAGCAGAGTTTCTTGTTCAGTACTCAGCGGAGCTTCCGAGTCAGGATTTTGTAAAACTATAGGACTTTCACTAGTAGTAGGAGGCTGATTCAACAAGGATAAAATAAATTGGTGTTTCTCAACACTTATTTTCCAAAGCCAATCTTCCTCATTCTGAGCCATAGTTTGTGTAGATGCAATGCTAATATCCAGTTCCATCGGTACATCATGTCTTTCATTGGAAACACTTTCCACAGGTACATCAGGTATGCTAGGTACTATCTCCTGTGCTGAACCTGCAGGGAGAGAGATTTGCTCTCCTGCAGGTACACCAGCAGACTGGTCTCGAGCAAGACCAGAGGCCATCGATGCAACAGCTCCCCCTACCACAGAGTAGGGGAATTTTCTATTAAAACTTCAAAATCAAATCCATACATAACAGTGTTAACTCACACAAAATTAATACACAAATCATAACAAAAAGCAAATTAGTATTACAATCATACATATTCTATTATACTGCCAAATAAAAAAAGAAGAACTCAATAAAAGCACCCTACCCCCACTATAATAGCAGGGGAATATTGTGTTAAACAGTCTAAATCTTATCTATACAAATCTAAATGAATACACAGGAAAATAAAACCCAAAACATAACACAAAAAAGTATTACATCATACTATCAGTGATACTTGATATTTAAGCAAGGTTAAAACAACTCAGAACTTCCCAAAAACTAAAAACCTTCTGTCCCTCCCCTCTTAGAAAGAGAGGGCTATTATTTCCTCGGACAAGCATGTAGAACTGGGCTCCAAAGAGTATTGTGCAATGCTGTAAAACCTTTTTTTGGGGACTTAAAGGATTTAAAATTCTTAAATATAATCAAATTGGCACCACCACTTATTCCATTTCCCATGCACTAATCTAGACCTTTCTTCAGTTTTTTATCTTTTCAATTCAGTACTTAGTATATAAAATAAATCAAAAACCAATATATTCTGTTGTTGTAACATGAATTAACATCTACTTATCCAAAGCCAATATAAAAAATTTACAAGTATCACCCAAAGTGTGCTATGGTGTAAATGATCTAACCTATGGGGGATGATGCCATAGTACAGTAATTCCTGACATGGAGGTATAAAACTTGTCCCTTACCATCTATCTTTAACCACATCCCAAAACTGTAGTGCATACAGACAATTAAAATACATATGGTCCATGGTTTCTATTTTCATCAAAGAAGTGTCTCTAGGACAATATCTATCTTGTATGGACTTATGTTTGTAGTTCCCTTTAACATTTATCCTATCATGAATGCCCAACCAAGCTATATCCCACATACGCTCCGGTATCCTGTCATCTGAAATACATTTTGCAATCTGTTCCTGATGTAGTACAGAAAACCCTGCAAAAGGGTATTCATTAAAACAAGCCATCTGTACCTCGAAATATAGGACTTTTTGAGAAAGTCTAAGCACAGACTCATAACTGACAGCCCAAGTCTTAATATTATCAAAAACCTGTTCCCATCGCTGCACTAACCGTGGCTTACATTTATTTTTGTGTAAGAATTTATTCTCCTTCCATTCTCCTAATACCCCTAACAACCTAACATATCCCCATTTTCTCCAAATTTGCGAACACCCCTTCATCAAGGGTAAAAGGTTATTATATGATAATACAGTGAAAAAAAATGGATTCAGCATATCCACACACCCTTCCTTAATTTCCTTATATAGCACATTATGTTTAATCGAATTTAGTCTGCTACCCCAAAAGCAGCTGAAGAAACATCCTAATACTTTTGTTTCTAACCATTTAGGTAAAGGGACATACATACTGATAAACAAAAACACCTGGACCAAAAAGGTTTTAATATAATAAACATGTTTTTTTTTTGAGACCTTCCACTTGTTCCATTGGGCAACTTTTGCCATTCCTACCTGTAATGTTCTTTCCCAATTATAACCTGCCATGTTCTCCCTTCCATAATAGATCCGCAGTATCTGACAAGGGGACGTCGCTACTGAAATGCCTCCTATTGTTTCAAGTATAAGTGGAAAACCTTGCAAATTTAAACATTTAGTTTTCTGTATATTAATACTGGCTCCTGTCACCTTACCTTTCTCTTGAATTAAATTACAGGCAATACTAAGTGAACCCCTGACTCGTAACACTAAACAAATATTGTCAGCATAAGCTATAACTTTACAGTTTTGATCAATATCAGCCTCTATACCATATATCTGAGGAGATTTTTGTAAGATCCATAACACCAGATCAATGGAAAACACATATAGCAGGGGACTCAGGGGACAACCCTGTCTAACTCCTTTATAAATCCTATGCTTTTGTCCCAACCATCCATTCTCATATGGTATCACATATGCCAGATTATAACAGATTTGGATCCATTGCACAAACTCTTTTGGAATTCCCCAGGAACCAAGGCACTCCCACATAAATGATTGGGATACCTTGTCAAAGGCTTTTGCTGGTCCAAGCTGACTATATAGCCAGTTGACCATTGTTCCTTACCAACTATTCTATTTCTTTCCATCAATTCCTGTAGTAGGAGCAAAGCATGTGTCATGTGCCTCCCAGATATGGAGCGGAACTGGGTAGAATAATTAAATCTGCCATTAATAAAGACAGTTGATTCCCTAAAAGCTTTGCAAATAATTTAAAATCCACATTCAGTAAAGTAATTGGTCTCCAATTACAAATATCAGTACATACCCCAGATTTAAAAGGAAAAATCAACAATCCCTCATACATCTGCGAGGGCAAATATTGTTCAATCAGAAAAAAATTATATACTTGTAACAAAACTTGTGGTATAACAGTCTATAGCAGCTGATAAAACTCTCCCGGTAGGCCATCTGAGCCCAGGGCAGTATTTTGTCTTAAGACTATGAATAACCCTTTCCACTTTTACTGCCGTAAAGGGGGTTACCATGGCAGCAGCTAATTCTGGGGCTAATTTAGGAAGGGATGCAGTCCTCAGTATTTGTGATGCAAACTGTGAATTCTCTACTGAATCCCCAAAAACCTTCTCCACATGGTCATCCAAAAGCTCCACAATACCCTCATTATCCCATAACTCATGCCCTTGTGAGGAAAATAATGAAGCCATCACTTTCTTTTCCCTTTTCTCCTGACTAGCTAAATATGGGTTCACATGTTCTGCTGTGCCCTGAGTTCCAAAAGTTTGTTCTCTATTTAAAGAACATAACCTATCATATTGGAACTGTGCCATTTTCTCACATACTTCCCTAATTTCCTCTGCTAAATCTTCCCCTTCCCTACACTGTCTTGACATTAAGTTTGCTAACCCCTGTCTAAACCCCTGATACTGGTTATATGCTGTACCTGCCCATAATCGACCATAAGATTGAAAAAAAACTTTCACACAAAGCTTCATATCCTCCCACCATTGGCTAATATTGTCGTACAAAATTATAGTAGTGCATTTATCCTTAAGTACAGTGGTCAATTGCTGCACCACTGCCTCCTCCTGCAATACTGAAGTGTTCAGCCTCCAAAACCCTCTCCCTGCAGCTCTTCGTTGGGGTACAGCTATAGTTAACCCTATTAATGTATGGTCTGAGGTTTCTACTGGCAAGTTCACCACGGTCTCTATTGGCAGATGCTTTTTCACAAAGATAAAATCTATTCGTGATGAACGCTTCCCTTTATAAAAAGTAGATTTAGCCCAGCTTTTCTTGACTATATGAGCATCTTGTAATCCCGCTGTTCATACAATGTAATTCAACATAGTTTTATCACAATATTGTTTCCCCAGTATCGTGCGTTCCTGTAAATTAATGTTAAAATCTCCACCCCAAAATATTTGCCTACTGGTGTGTAGAAAGAGTTGAATTTTCTGCAACAAGGTGATATGTAAGGCCTTAGTTTGTGGCACATAAATGTTAATCATTCCACAACTAACAGAATTAATTTCCATATCCATCGAAAGAGCTCTTCCTGGTTCTATATCCACATTTTGAAAAACTTTCAAATGAGGGGTAGCAAAACAAAAACATACTCCACAGCATGTTTCTAACCCCATAGACCAAAAAGACACTCCCCACTTCCAATCTATAGAAGATTTGTCTGTGTCTCCCACAGAATGCAACCTAGTATATTGCACAAAGATAACATCAAAATCTAAATGTTGCAAAACCCCAAATATAGAAATCTGTTTTACCACGGATTTAATACTATTCACATTCCAACTCACCAACCTCAGATATGTAGGCTCAGGAAGGGGGTTTACAGACCTTCCCACTCGACCTCATCACTCTTCTCTGAGGCTTTTGGGATAGTACATTTTTTGAAGGGGGGGTTCCTTATTGCCTGTGACTGGGAGCACTAACTCACTGTTCTCTGCCTCCATTGGATGTTCTATATCCACCTGGTCCCCCAATGTTGTAAAAGCCTCAAACTTGTTTTTAAGGGGTAGTGGTGATAAAGGTACTCCCGTACTACCTAAGGGTACACTGTTAGCAGAACTAGAGGAAGGAACTGAAATGGGCATCTCCTCTTCTAAAACTATGGGCTCCTCACCCAAGGGATTCAAGGCTGATGCCCCCTAATCTTCTTGTCTTACTGGGATTTGAGGAAAAGGGGCCCCTACAGAAAACTTCTCATGGGAAAATAAGGCTGAAACATTCTCCCTCCATTGTGGGGAGCTCTGGGGAAACACATATGGAGTTTCCTTATCTTCTAGTCATGGCACAGGCCGAGATAATACTAATGAGGCTTGGTCCTCCCTCTGTGAGGAAGTCCGGTTCTCCACTGTAGGGGAGTGACTCTTGGTGACATGGCTCTAGCTCTACCCCCTGTTCTCTCTCCCCTCCCTCTACCCTTCTCCTTCCTTGTGGGGCCACCTCAGACTGATTAAAGGGGCATCTAGCTTGTGACAAAAAGTATTCTTGATCTGAGGCTTCGCCTGAATTATGTTCGGCCCAAGGACACTCTGCAGATGAATGATCAACATTCCCACATAAATTATATATTGGAGGTGCCTTACACATTGCAGTCGTGTGGCCTAAAACCCCACAATGGAAACATTTTACCTTATCACAATCATTACTTAAATGAGACAAAGATCCGCATTTATAACAGCTTTTCAGTTGTCCAGGATAAAATAAATTGCCTCTGTCCCTTCCCCCTAAAAATGAGCTCAGTAAGTGCTGTATCCCCGATTCTGTTTGAGTCAGTTGTACTTGAATAGTCCACCCCCCAGTCCAAAACCCATTATTGTCCATTATGGGTTTGGGGTGATCTAAAATTGTACAACATTTTGCCAACCAGAAAATAATATTACTAATATTCACCCCTTCATTGCAGAAAAGAAATGTCACTGTCTTAATAGTAGGCTTTGTAATGAAGATAGCGAGAAAATCCTTCCAATTATCAGTGTCTTTTAATTCATAATATAAATGCCAGAACTTATCCAAAAAAGCTGTTGTACAAAAACTCACATCATAAGTCTTATCTCCAGATGCTTGAATAAATGCATATATTTCTGCTGGGGAAAACCCTAACAATTCTTTAATTAAAGTCTTGCCCACTAAACACAGAGCTGATAATGGTTAGAGACTTTAATATCAACTGGTCCTCTGCTGAAGCTGTACACTACAAGGACTCATTAGCCACTCTCAACCTTGTGCAATTGGTAGACTCCCCCACTCGGTATAACAGCAGAACAGGCACAGGGTCAGTAATTGACTGGGTGGTCACAAATCAGCCAGAAAGAATATCCTCTATCATGGTTCTCCCTGACTCCCTCAGTGACCACTCCCTAGTAATCTGTAAATGGTCAAATAAGGCCCCAAAGGCACCAGCTAGGACTGTTACTGCTAGACTTCCGAAGAAAGGCAAATTGGGAGCTCTAAAAGCACACCTCCAAGATTGGAGCTCTGTTGACCACAAAACAGATATCAACACTGCCCCAGAATGCTTTATAAGCAAATTCAATGAAATGTGCAATGTCTATGCCCCCTACTCCAAAAGAAGGATCCATGACTATGACAGCCCCTGAATCACGGCATAGCTACTAGCCCTCTTGTAAAATAGAGATGACTTGTGGTACAAAGCAAAAAACTCTGGTACCCAAACAGACTACCAGAACTATAGAGCTGCACAGAATAAATCCACCGGGGCTATTCGCAAGACCAAAAACACTCACTTTAAAAATATGCTGACAAACTCATGGGGTGACAGTAGACGGTTCTGAGAGGACATCAAGTCCCTAACCAGAACACCTAATAAAACTCCTCCCACCTTCCAGAACATTGAGGGCCAACCTACGCAGGATCACAGTCACATAGCAAATGTCTTCAACAAAGCTTTTACTGACCTCAGTGGAGTGTTGCCCCCTAGTTTCCTTCAACACCAATCAGATACTTGCACCGAACAAAACCCGGGGACCCAATCAACCTCAGATCTGCCTATCTACTTCAGAGCTATCACCTTTATGGAAGCAAAAAAGTACATTCTAAAAGTGCTAGGTAATTCCAGACTAGCTCTGATCAACTTGACCTAAAACTAGTTAGGCTCACCCTAGACATAACTCTCAAACCCCTCACCAAGATCTTAAATCTCTCCTTGGTATCAGGCGAATTTTCCCATGGATCTATAAGGTGGCGGTGGTTACCCCTGTTTACAAAAGTGGTGACAGGGCCAACTCTACAAATTACTGCCTAATAGCTATCTTTCCTTCACTCTTGAAGGCCCTGGAGCAAATCTTAAGTGACCAACTGAAGGAATATCTAGACAAGTATCATTTACAATGTCAGCAACAACATGGATTTCTAAAACAACACAGTACCACAACAGCTGTAGTGGAGTTTACCAGCTTTACCCATAATGCTCTAGACAGAGGGATCTTGGTGGGGGCAACATATATTTATATCTCCAAGGCTTTTGACACTATCAATCACAATCTGCTCCTGGATCAGCTCTCCAACACTGGCCTCTCCCCTGCAACAGTAGCATGGTTCAGAAGCTACCTCTCTGGGAGGGTCCAAAAAGTGAAAATCCTGGACACCTTCTCTGACAACCTTAGTGTTAACACAGGCATTCCTCATGGCTCTATCCTTGGTCCTCTACTGTTCAGCCTGTTCTTAAACAACCTCCCTCAACTGGTGAATGACCAGCTACTACTGTATGCAGACAATGAGGTCCTATATTCATGCAATTCTGACCCCTACATACTGGAAAAGCAAATGCAGGCTAATTTCACCCTGGCTGAAAACTGGTTCCTTCAATCAAAACTGCTCTTCAATTATAAAAATAACTAAGACTATGTTATTCGCATCATCACATAACAAACATCACACTCACCAACTTTGCATTCATAACAATCAAAATACTTCCCTGGAGATGGTTAAAACATTTAAACCTGGGAAACCCTAGATACTTCTGGTCACACATTAACGAACTCCTAAAAGGAGGTACGAAATCAACAACTGGCCCTATCCTGGTGAACGGGCAAGTACTCAGGCGCCTCTCGCCATGAGGGCCCTAAGCAGTTTCTTCACAAACCTGGATGCGTACAGGTGGGTCCCATTCGATAGCAAGCCGAACCAATAGGCCCCTGACCCTTGAACTAGACCGCCCTCTGTTTCATCTGCGGCTGGTTAGGGAAAGGAGGTACTGCTCATCCTTAAATCCCCTGCGGGCGAGTGGCACTGGGGCTGATGGGATCAGACTCGAATCCTCAGGAGGGTGCCCATCTTTAGCCAAACCTCTAACCTGGCTGATAAATCGGTCCCTTATGGAAGGGTCTGTCCCTGAGCCATGGAAGCAAGCCCTTGTTGATCCCCATTCACAAGGGTGAGGGCACCGAGCCTGTCGGGAACTACAGGCCTATCTCCCTGTTGTCTGCAATAGCGAAATTACAGGAGAAGCTTGTATACTATCAACACGCGAATATCTGGAAACACACCAGATTATCTCTTCATCACAGCACGGCTTCAGATCAAGCATGGGAGACGGACACTGCACTAACCAAATTTTCCTTTGATATCCTAGGCAATATAGGCGCGGGGGGTCAGCACAAGCAGCAATCTTCATGGACCTGTCTAAAGCGTCGAACCGGGTAAACCATAACCTCCTTTACAAAAATGTGCGCCAGGCATGGACGCTCATGCCTTGGATGGCTGGCTAATTACCTTATGGGCCAGACCCAGAGGGTCAAGTGGAAGGACTATGTCTCCCAGTCTGCACCGCTCAAAGTAGGAGTACCTCAGGGTCAATACTTGGTCCCCTTCTCTTCACTTTGTTTATAAATGATCTGCACTCACATTGTGGGAGCAGCAGCGTCATCCAATACACGGACGATGCTGTCATTTTCCGAGCCTCTCCTAACTTAGGAGAACTGGGGAAAGCCCTCCAAGAAGACATTCTTCTGCTGGAGGACTGGCTCTCTCGGAATAAAATGGTATTAAATACCAGCAAAACTAAAGCGATGTTATTTGGGCCCAGATCCTTGGGTACAGATAGGTCGCTGCTCCTTCAGCTCCAGTCCAGAGGGGGCGATAAACTTGAGGTGGTTACCTCCACTAAATACCTAGGGCTAACCTTGGACCAAGGCTTCACCCTAAAAAATCATATTGACCAACTCACCAAAGCCATACATGGTAAACTCGGTATCCTCTACAGAATAAAGGACCAGATTATCCCAGAAGCCAGAGTTGCCATCGCAACTAGCGTACTTCTCCCCAAGCTCACTTTTGCGGCACCCGTTCTCCAAAGTGGCCGCCACGGAATGCAGGCTCAGACCCTATACAATAAGATTGTCCGATTTGCAACATTATCTCACCCCAGGACACACCACTGCGAGGCTCAAGCCAAGCTCAGCTAGCCATCATTGGAAGCCCGCCTCATCTACCCCACTCTATATGTCTCGCTTTTAAGCTTCTGGGGCCCTTACCTCCCTAGTCACAAAGAACTAGTTAGTGTCAAAACCAACCTGAGGAGCCTCCGTTCCTCAGGACAAAACCTCTTAGTGGTCCCCAAAACAAAGACAAAAGCTGGGTCCAGGTCCTTTGCTTTACTGCACCCTGCCACTGGAACAAACTCCCACTGGAAGTGCAGGAGGCAGGGTTTATCACTTGCTTCGGACTAGCTCAAAGCTCACCTGTTCGCAAGGAGCACTTGCCAATGCACTAGGCACTGAATTCACGCCTCGGCCTTCCTCCCTCTCCACCTTCTGGATGGTAAAGGCTATTTAGTCTCTCACAGTTATACAGTATGGTATTTGCCGTATGTGTGTTATCTCTGTTTAAACCATTTGTAATTTATGCAAGCTTGCAGCCCTGCTTACCTATCTGTACTGTCTGTTAACCTGTATGTTAATTTTACAGCTCTTACCTGCTTTTACTGTTTTTATGTACCTGTACTGTAGTGTTTACCCCCGGGTCGCCCCTGAAAAAGGGACCTCCGGGGCCCAGTGGGCCTACCCGGTCAACAAAATTCAATAAATAAATAAATAAATAAATACCTAGGACTGACACTGGACCGCACCCTCTCGTTTAACCAACATATAGACAGTTGCAAAGTTGTCAAATGCAAAACTAGGATTACTGTACAGACACTGAAAAGGCCTGACTTTTGAGGCACTCAGAACTGCTGTAAATAGCTCAGTCCTCTCAGTGATAGACTATGGTCTAGCAGTATATGGGGCTGCCTCCCAAACTGCTTTGAAACGTATCAAAACAACACTAAACAAAGCATGTCATTTAGTCCTAGGTGTACCCCATCTCACTCATACCTGCAAGTTGTACACTCAAACAAAATAGCTTAACCTTGACAGTCACCTCCAGTATCAAGCATGAATGCTCACCAAGAAGTCTATGCTAGGACTTACCACCCCAGGCCTGCAAAGTCTCCTTAACTGACTTAATTCCATCAGATGCACTAGGGGTCCAAACAACTCAGCTCTCTGCATCCCTTTCCATAGAACCACACAAGGCCAACCGTCCTACAAATACCGGGCACCACTTTTGCTTAATGAGCTTGACCTAGGCATCACAAAAGAGGACAAAATAGGCCCCTTAAAGATAAACTCTGAGTGGCCCAACAAACAGGAACTGTGACTGTGAGACCTGAACTCCCCCACACTCTTCCCTCCTCTTTCCTGCTACCCTCATTCTAACCTGCACCCTTGCCTCTCCTCTCTTCTTGCTAACTAACACTCCCCTAGTAGGCTCCAGGTCCCCGTCTCAACACTTCCCCCCAGTGAATCTAGCTCTCCTTTATGACTACACTCTTTAGCATTTAAGACAAAAGAACTGCTTCCCATCAAGTTCTCACCTCCTTGCATATAGTATTAGTTAATTATTTTAAAGACTATATCATCCTTTGTTCCCTACCTGATTCACTCTATATCCTATAGATTCTCAAGTTGTTCACTTAACAACCTGTCAACATAGCCTTCTTTAAATTATGTGTCTGTATATTTTTACTTATGTACTCCCTGTTATTGTAATTATGTAAGCTCTGTAACCTGATGTACTCATGTCTTTCTAGGTATGGAACCTCCATGTATCTGCTTATGTACTTGTAACCATTGTAAATGATGTTATGCCCATGTATTACTATGACGTGGAACCTCTGTAAAAGAGCCTTTGGCTCAAAGGTACTTCCTAGAAATAAATAAATAAATACATACATAAATATATAAATAAATAAATAAACTGTCAGGGACTACTGGAGCTTTCCATCTGTAGCAAAGACAAACCAAGTACCATCTCTTAGCTGCTTCAAATGGTTTTCTAAAGAGACCAGCATAAGACTGTGGGCCATGTTGTCCAACTGCAGGGCATTCCCCCCTCCAGACTCTGAAGGAGGTAGTCTAACTGTACCTAAAATAGTAACAATGTCATCCAGCAGTAACTCTGCTTGCTCGTTCAGTAGATTAGACCCAACAAAGACTCTGACAGAGTCCTTGACCTCACTGCAGTTGGCATAGGAAGGTCCATAAGGGGAGCATCTGTCTTAGCTTCTAAACTGACTGCCTCCCCTTCACCCTTTGCAGAAACAGCAGCTAACAATGGAGACTTAGGTTCTGCAAGGACAATATTCTGAACTGGAATAGATCTCAATGGTTCAGACTCAGGTACAGGTATCTCTGAATGTTCTGCATCTCCTGGGAGCAGAATAGACGTATTAGGTACCCAAATACCATTTTTAAAAATCCATCCTGCTTTATGGAGAGTTCTTCCAGGGGTCCAGTCTGTTGAAGTACCACTAAAGTCCACCTCCACATCTCCAGACTGCTGAAGCCCAGTTGTCTCATTAGTTTCCATAGATCTCCCAGGTACCTGGTATAGATTCAAACCCAGAGGTATGCGCTTATTACCTTCTTGCATGGGGCTTGCAATGGATCTCTTCCGCTACTTCCGTTCTTCTTCTAATTTTTGTTTATTTATTTGGAAATCATTCTCAGCAGCCATTAACATATCTAACAGGTATTTTTTTCATTTTGCCCAGTTGTATCTGTAACAAACGTTCCTCTTCCAGATAAGCTGCTTCTGCTGTTTCCATAGCCACAGTTTCAGGGTCCATCACCTGCTGCAGAGCTTCTGCTCCCAGATCCAATTCTATCTCAGGTTCCAAATCATGCTCAGGAGCCACTACTGCATATCCTTCCCCTACTGCAGCCAAACCTAGACTGGAGTCCTCCATCTCTCCTACTATGCTACAGTGCCTCCTGCAGGAGAGTAGGGGAATATTTTATTTAAAAACTCAAAATAAAATACAAAATTTGCTAGATTGTATTACAGCATACAAAATCATTAGAAATCAAAGAACAGAAAAAAAGAAATGTCATCATACAGAAAACCAAAGTACAATCATAATCAATAATGATACATAAATCCCCATCCCTTCCCCATCAAAAGGATAGGGGATAATAGTCATTCAAAACTCAAGCAATCAGATAAAAATAGATAAAGATTCCAAAAGAAAAGGACATAAATAAAAAAAACACAGACTATGAAGATGTAAATGGAAAATATCAAAACTCAGCATATGTGTCAGAAACTACAATCTGATGGAAAGAAGGCCCCAGTACTAAGATACATATACTGGAGCCATAAGACAAGCTTCAAAAACTAGACATTATACTACAAAACTGCAAACCATCAAACATACTATAATACACCAAACTCTGTATGGTCTGTAAAAAGGAAAACATTTGAGAAAATAAAAAAGAAGAAAAATACAGAATGGCCTATGGTTCTCGCCAAGCGTGTATAAAAAAACATAAAAAAAAACTCACCCTGTGTCTAACCAGGACATATTCCTCCACCACAATTTATATAAATCAGGTAAAACTTTATTCTGCTCCATAACCTGCCACTTCAATATTGCCTTCTGCAATAATAAAACTACTTGTTCTCCTGACAAGACTTGCTGCTGAAGAGACCAACCACACCTAGCTAACCTTAGCTGATAACTAATAAAACTCATCAGTAGTCGAATAGTAATATCATCAAATTTGGCCCATGATCCAGGGAGCACCCTATTAAGCCAAATCCAGGAAGGTTGATTCCAGAATGGATTCAAAGGCCATTGCCTATGAAGTACTTCGCAAAATGTCACACCAAATGGGCACTTCAATAGAAAATGAGAAAAAGTCTCTATGGATTCTATGCAAAGATGCCCTCTAGGACATATACGTTCATTAATGCCTTTATGCTTAAAATTACCCAAACCCCTAATTTTTGGTGTGTACACAACCAGATAAAGTCTCTCATAAAATATAGAAGTCTTTTGCTGGATAGAAAAGAGTTGATCAGGGAGTGATGGGTGGCCAATAAATTAATATACAAAGGGGAGGCATAATAAAAATGTCCCATTATACAGTCATACATAGCCTTCTTTGAAAGTGTACAAAGGGAATTTTTCTGAAGTTTCCATGCTTTTAATTTACTTATTACACCCAAGAAGTGTCCTAGGAAGTGAACCACCCATGTCTGTCGAGGGAGAGGAATAGTCGGATCCCAATCATCAAAAAGGGGTCCGATCACATCCTTTACCCAAGGGATCCAATTCCTTGCAACATTTGTCAATAATGGTACAAAACTGAAAAAAAATAAAAGTCACATAAAAGAAAACTACTGGCTTTAACATACCCAAGCTCCCCCTCTTTTATGGGTAAATAAGTGACACCTTTATTGACAGGATTTAACCTGCTCTCCCATAAACATTGAAAAAAAACACTATAAACTGAGTCCTCCATATTTAACAGGGGGAGGGGAACAGCAGCCAGATACGAAAAATGGGACAATAAAAAGGTTTTAATTACAAAAATACATTTCCCTTTGGTCACCTGCCATTTATTCCAGCGGGCTACTTTTTCTGCAGCAGATATCAAAAGTTGTTCCCAATTATACTGCTGGGGATCATCCCCACCAAAATAAACACCCAATATCCTTCTATAGGTCATGTCTATAGGAATTCCCCAAACAAGGGAGACATCACTGGCATCATACCCTAAGGGCAGAATTCCACTTTTCTGTGTAACAGATCCAGAAACAAATGATTTGATACCTTTTATTGGACCAACATGGATGTTACAGAAAAGAACAAAGTGCTTTAGCTTTCAAACCAACCAGGTCCTTCTTCAGAAGCTTTGTGGCAGTTTTTTCAAATATCCCATACTATTAACACCAGATTATATAGAAAAAGCAGAAATAATTCTCATTGGTTTAACATATACATTTAAAACATAATAGAAGATTACGTCAGAGAAGCTAATTAACACCAGTATGCCTTAAACTGAGGAGCCTCAGAAGGAAGGTTATCAAGAATTCTCTACAGCCAGAGAGTTCTTGTCACATAAATTATAAATGTCTCAGTATGCCAAGAAAGCATTCTAGTGATAAAAAACCTTGAGTGGCATTCTCCTAATACATGTAAGATGAGCTTACAACTTACATTCCAATTGTCCTGGTAAAGGACAGATAATGAGAGACAAAATCCTGAAATTAGGTATAACTGCAAGTTGAAATCAAGCCTCAAATTAACCTACACATATAAACATGATACATGAAAGTATCAATTGTAAGTGTAAGTGCAAAAAAAAAAAATCCTTGTCAAGGACCCCCAAGAAAACGAGACCATGAGCCTGATAAATGCAGATTTCAACACAGAGTCTGTGTATAACAAAATGCACAGAATCAGTCTAAGCAATCTAAATGAAAACCCAAAGGAATTACACCTTTAATGACCCCCAAGTAAATGAGATATGCATCTTAATATGAGAGTTGAAATGTGACAGTGTGAAATCCACCCACTGACAACTAATAGAAGGAAATAAATGCACACTATATGTGAAAACTAAGTGTTCTAGCCACATAACAACTGCCCCATGCCACGCTCCACCCACACATATGTGTGTACATACACCATACCACACCCCATACACACACACACACACACACCCTGCACACCCACACAACCACAACACACAACAAATATAGCAAACATTCTGCACACACCACACCACACCACACAACAAACAAAACACATACACACCATACCCACAACACATAAAACACAACACACCAAACACACACATACATACATCAGTATACACACACACACACTCAACGCACTCACCACAGTGTTAAGGTGAAAGTCAACAATGTAGATAACCATAAACTTACAAAATCAAAGGCCCGCTGAAGAACTAAACTGTTTATGTCCATCTTTAAAGTAAAGGTCTGTGTAAGTTTATGGAATAATGTGTCATGTACCCAACATCAATGTTCAATCCATCCGCCACCATATTGGAAGTAAATAAGTCTAATTTCAAAGCCCGTCTCTGTTGCGTACTGTTGAAATGTCCTTTTAAGACCATCACAGACATATCTGAGATTGAGTGGTCATCCTGGGAGAAGTGCCGGGCTACTGGTTTCTCAATCATCTTGTGATTAATAGAATGTCTGTGTAAATTCATTCTAGTGCGGAGTTGTTGACTTGTCTCCCCCACATAACCTGTGCGAGGACATTTCTTGCATTGGATAAAATAGACCACATTACTTGATGTACATGTATAATTCCCCTGTATCCTGAATAGTCTGTTTTGTGATGTAACCACACAGTCTGAAGTGAAGTGAAGTGGTCCAATAAAAGGTATCAAATCATTTGTTTCTGGATCTGTTTTTTAAAAGGACCAATACAGCACCTACAACTTTTCTGTGTATTAATTCTGGATCCGGAAAGGTTAGTAAAGTCACATAAAAGGTCACGAGCAGCTATTGCAGAAGATTTGTCTGCCAAAAAGAGTTCCAGATCATCTGCGAATGCCAAAGCAACCGCCTGCCCATCATCTGACCCCACTGAGAGTCCAGTTATTGCTTCTGTCCTATATAATGCATGTAATAATGGATCAATAGATAGAACATATAATTAGGGGCTGAGAGGACACCCTTGCCTCACCTCCTTTATGGACAGAAACTGCATTACCTACCCAACCATTGACACTAGGAATCAGACTTATTCCAGTATAAAAAATCTGTAACCACATGATAAAAGGAGATGGAAATCCAAAGGACCATAATGTTTCCCACGAATTGTTATATTCAACCTGATCAAAGGCTTGAGATTGATCTAAACATACCAAAGGACCAAATAATTCCTGGTTGTCTCCCTTACGTAACATTTTCCTAATCAAAATTAAAGCATCCTGAATTCGTTTCCCTGATATGCTACTATATTGGGACAGATGCACTACCAGATCTATAATACTAGCCAGTCTATTACTAAGAACTTTCATGAGAATTTTATAATCAGTATTCAGAAGCGAAATCGGCCTCCATTGTCTTAAATCTCCCCAACTTCCTCCCTTAAAAATCAAGAGCAAAAGGCCTTCTAACATACTCTTAGGGAGTGTCTGATTGGATAAGCCATCATTTAAACACATACAGAACTCAGGACCTAAAACAGCCCAAATACATTTATAAATTTCATGTGGGAGACCATCAAATCCAGGTGTAATACTCAGTTTAAGTGACCATCTTACATTTTTTAGTTCTGTTTGCTTGATGGGTTCAGTCAAAAGATTTCCAACATCCTTTGGTAACTGGGGTAAATTTAGTTCCCCCAACCATTGTCTCATTTTCCCTACCGATAAATGCTGGCTATCAAAAACATGAAAGAAATGAGGGGTAATTTCATTTAAAATATCTGCCTTAGTACTTTCTCTTACTTTTTGCATGCTAACCTAGATTGCATTTTTGCACAGTACTACCAGAAGAGGTATTCAAATACTCCATATTATGGTGGTCACACAAAAGTTGCATAGAGTTAAATGGCAGTGTGTCTTTCCTCTTACCATTAGTGCCATACTTCTGCTGATATTCTAATGATTTTAGGGCTTCAAGCTGTTTCTTTGCCAATATAGTTTTTAGATGTTTAATCTTCTGCAAGTCTTCCACCCCTAAATCAGGGTGGAAAGACGTCCAGAAGGCAATACTTTTTCTCAAAAAGGCTATTTCATCATATTTAAATTCCCATTAATACGCCCCATTGTATGAAAAAAGGAATGTATCTCTCTTTTTGTATTTTCCCACCAAGTGGCATTGTCGTCATAAAAGAAAAACATATTTTCTTGCTTGTAATACTGCTAAAAATCCTTCATAAACTACTGGAATAAACAGTAAAGAGGTATTCAATTTCCAGGTCCCTGGCCCCCTTCTAACCTCAGGGACATCACTAAGGACTAAAGTTAACAACTGATGATCAGAAGTAACTACATCTTGAAGAAGAGCCATTTCAATCTTTCTAAAAGCAGATACAAAAAAATAATCAATTATAGAGGCCCATGGACCACAAAAATATGTGCTACGCTCTGATATCGGGAGAGAACCAAAGGCATCAATTAAGCCCACATCACTAATCAAGTGAGCCAGGCACTGAGAATCACAATATATTTTTTTATTTGGGACAGGAGTAGAGCACTGGGCCAAATTAACATTAAAGTCCTCCTAAAACTATCAAATGGGATGTCTGCAATAAGGGAGAGAGAGAGAGAACGAAAAAGAAGTACTCTCATTCTTTGTCTGAGGTGCATAAATATTTATGAGTCTAATTAATTGATGTGCCCATAATATATCCAACATCAAGACTCTGCCTGGCTGCACCTATAAATGACACACAACCTTAACCTTAAAAGAAAAAAAAAACATATCCCAATCCCTGAACACTGGTCCTACCCTTGGGACAAAATACTATCCCCCCAAAGCCATGCATCCAAAGCAGCAGACCTCTCAGCTGCTGAGTGTAACCAGACATCCTGAAAAAAAATGCAATCTAGGTTAGCATGCAAAAAGTAAGAGAAAGTACTATGTCTTTTACACAGTGATTGAATGCTATTAACACTCAAAGATGCCACTCGAAAGGAAAAGGGATCCATAGATTAAACAGGAAGGGTCCTTCATTTAACTTTACTCGAGGCTCTTGTTATTCTTCCACTTTTTGGGCCCTGAGCCAATTGATCAGCAGAATCCAGGCAGTCACCCTTGGAGTCCGCCACCACCACACCTGCAACAGGGAGATTTACCAGGTCTGTGTCCTGAGAAATGTCTGTCAACACAGAGAATTTATTATTGTCCTCCACAGGGGTCACCAGCTCTGGTTTCCTCTGTTTGCCTTTCAGTTTAGCCGATTTCTCTTTCTTGCCCTGTACCAAAAAAAAGCCTGAGCCACTGGCAGTAGATTTGGGTGGAGGGTTTTCTAAAGTCAGGATGTTAGGAAGATCAGTAGGAGTACCCTCACGCAGAAGGGGTCCAGTATCAGGTAATTGGGGTTCCTGGCCTTCCTCCTCAATCAAGGGGCCTGAAACAGGACCTTTTCCACTAGCAGGTACCACTGGAGTGGAAGACATTAGGGTCACCACAGGGCCCGGCCCTTGCTTTACCGCCAGATGGATATAATGATCCTGGACTCCAAAGTCAGCATCCTCTGTGTTTCATGCAGCAGAGGGAATCATCGAAGGTATGGCCTAGGTCATCACAAAAGTTACACTTAGGCTGTTTGAAGCAGTGGGCACTAGAATGACCGAGCCCCCCACAATAGGAGCACTTCAGAATGTCACAGGAGGTGCTGATATGTCTAGATGGGCCACATTTAAAACATACCCATGGCTGTCCAGGGTAAAATAGAAAACCTTTGTCTCGCCCAATAAAAAAACAATTACGCAAATGTATCAAGTCCTGCTCATTATGGTGCAACTTTATGCCGAATTTCTACCCTCCGTTCCAAAACCCTTCAGCATCCAAAATGGGCATGGGATTACCCTGTACATCACACCTCTTGTCTAACCAGTGTACAATGTCTACAGTATTAACCCCTTCATTTCTAAACAAAATAGTAATTACACGGAAAGGTTGTTTAGTAAGGGGAAAGACTATAAAGTCTGACCATAGAGGATTGGTTTTCTAATTCATGTATCTACACCCAAAAGTTTCCAGCAATGCAAGAGTGCAGAAGCTGATATCAAAGGTGAACTCCCCCTGTACTTGTATGAGGGCATAAATCTCCGAGGGAGAAAACCCCATATTTCGTTTTAGTAGGACCTTGCCAAAAAAAATCTATCTGGGGGGGTTTGTGAGGGCCTACATAATGTAGGTCAATCACATTTCTTAATTTTGCTAGTTCCACTGGCTTGTGGAAATGACTAGCATAGGAGGGCTTAACAGGTTCCCCAGGATGGAAGCCTAGAGTGGGATCAGTAACAATGGGTACAACTGGGGTGTCCTCAGGGCCTAGCGCTTCAATACCTAAGTGACTATCAGAAATAAAATCTGACTGGGAAGTAGATACTGGCAAATTAGCAGCACAAGAATCAGAATCAGCACTTATCTGCTCCTGTATTTGAGAGGCATATCCAGTGTTGTGCTTCCATTGCCCATCAGAAAGAGGAATCCATCCTGCTGCAAGCAGGGTCTTATTGGGAGACCAAGATTCAGCCTCTCCTGTACTCCAATCCCACTGCGATGATGAAGGAACTGGGTCAGGGGGGTCAGAGGAAGCATCCTCCACTGATAGCAGCTTCGCGACTCCCCCTGATACTACTGTGCCTGGAGATGCGTCTGAGCGCTTCCGCTTCCGATCCTCGGCTTGTCGCATACACTCAGATGTCAATTGCTCACTGACATGGAGCAACTCAGCAGCTAAGCACTGCTGCTTCTGCTCGAGACTCAACTGATCCTCTGAAGTTTCTGTGACAGAACCACCGCTGTGGACGTTCTGCTGGCCACCCGCCTGGTGCATTCCAGCCATCCCTTAGCAGTTCCATTCTCTTGAACACTCATGGCGTCCTGCAAGATCTCCTGGGCTCATGCAGCCCCGTTGTTCTCCACCAGTCCTGACAGCAAAGTGAGACATCTCATCATCCAGCAGGCCCCCTGTAGCGTTGTGAAAAAATTACCATTAGTAAATTATCTATTACAAATACTTAGAAAGGAGACGAACGGAGATGAGGCTGAAGGCGGAAGAATTTAATGATTATAACAATAATCACAGCGAGAGATTACAAGTGGTACATCCTGGTACATCCTTTATTCTTCATTCTTCAAACTAACAGTGTATAGTGGCTTGCTTATATAGTGGAAGACAGTACTATGGTTGTCTATGATTGGTCCAAGACAAATATAAACTTTAACTTTAAAAGGCAATTCTCCTTTTAGTTCTTGCATGACCTAATCTCTTGTCAGCATAAATGTATTGATAGTATAAATTATACTACTATATAAGGATAGTAATAATGGTCATTACCAGTTATTAAGAGGGCACTCTGGCCCATCCTAATAATAAACACTAAAAATAGTCTGAAGGGATAATTTGAACTCTCTCCCTGTATTTCTGTTTGTGCAGACACTTAAGATACCTGTTTTCTATTACTCACATGATTAGTACAAATATCAAAAGACACTTTAATATTACAAGTTGTTGCTCAGTTTTAACTTGTAACTTTTGCAAGTTTTAATATGATTTAGCTTCATAGTTCATTATTTGTTACACAAACACCTTATGTTTTAGACCAAAATGAGGTTTGCCTGTAACATAGGGGCATACTTCTATAGCCCTTGTTACACCCCCTACTGCCAAGAGTAGGGGAATTTTCCCAGTGTGCTGGCTGACATTCTCCTTCCCATAACAAAAAAAAAAAAAACAGTCCATGCAATTGTCCAAGGCTGTGTGTGGGTGTTGATGTGTGAAATGGCTGCCACTACACGTTCAGTCACTTCACTGCCAGTCTACAACTGCTTGTAAAGCACTTTAGGATACAGTGTGTATAAAGAGTGTTATGAAAATGGTGATTCTTCTCAATCTGCAGTAGTGAGTGTCTTTTGCTTCCCATTTTTCTTTTTAAGAAATACGTTTTCGGTTCTTGCTGCTGTGCTCAATGGTGAGGGTTTTCCAAAGGCAGAAATGTAAGTGTGATAGTATGGCTTTGTTGTGGGTACAGAGAGTGAAAAAACAGTCTTGAGCACTGTGCTTTCTGTCACGCTTCAGTGAAGTGAGACCATGAGGAAAAAAGCACTGTGATAGCCCGCTATTGAATTATTACGGAATTCAGTGGGTTATTATGGCATTTTATCAGGAGAACACATTCTGTCATTACAGGGGGTGACCAGTTATTATAAAAATATATACCCATTAACTAGGTAAATGATGCAGCCAGCATTTAGACACTACATAGCAATATACCTGCTAGTAAATACCCTAACCTGTAAAAGCTTTAGAGATGAAAAGATGCAAATGAATCTTGTTATACTGACCATTCAAAAGTTGATTGTTCCACAATTTGATTGTTCAATACATATTGACTGTGTAGGATTTGAGATTTATAGTTGCTGACAAGACCTTAAGACAATCATCTATACTGAAAGTGCTTAAAATTTATATGAAGCGATTTCTTTCTATGGCATATATGCTTTACAAATATGCTTGCTAGTGGCAGTTAAGGATTTCACCTTGCCAGTAAGAGCATGGTTTATGAAAAATGCACACAATGCAGCACATTACAGCAGCTGTCAGCAGGGCATTTGACAGATGTACAGTATGTAAACCCAGTGCCCCTTTGTTGCAGTTGACTCAATTTATTAGCCCCCACCACCACAAATAATTGACTCATACTCAGCACTGGTATCAGTTATGCCCTACAACAGTGACTTTTCATTGTTAAGGGTGAGATTCCCTTGTGATGCTTTTTTAAAGTCCTCTTAAGGGCATTGCCTGCCCAGCTCCTAAGGGGAAAAGTAGATTGGTATTTTTTCTTTAATGGATGGGCCTAAAGATCATTTCCTGCAAACACATTCTATGTTTTCTATATTTCTAATCAGTTTTATGCCTGCTTTCATACTGGAAAGTATACTTCCTTGTACTTGTTACTTGTCTGTTTGTATACTGAATGTTCACTTTTTGTATACTAAATACTCAGGTGCCTTCAATTAGTTCAATTCTCAATGGGCTGTATGCACTAATGTGTGGATTGCCTATGCGCTACATAACTGAGGTGAGTAGGCAACTCTACATGAGAATGCTGCACAGTGGGGTCCAGGAAACCCCCTAGGCAGCATTCACAACAGGTGCACTAGTGCCATGTGCACCAGACCCCCCGGCTGCCTGATGAGCTATGCACCATGGGCTGTCCAGGGTTGTGCCAGGGTGTGTGCCTGCACTCCATGTGATTCTCTAAGGCACGGAGTGTCAGGCCAGGGTGGAAAATGTTACGCAATGGGGGACCCTACAATTATATACGTACTTCTCCAATGGTTACTGGCTGTGCCCAACAGCAATGGGATACCACTACCCACTGCTGCCCCAGCCCACTGGCCTGCCAGGGCTGGCTGGAGAGAATCAGCCAGAAAACAAATGAACTTCACATTTCAGGGTCTGTATCATTCCAGAATCCCCCTGCAAGTGTGCAGCAGAGGATCCAATCCAAGACCTGGGACTGGCATCCAGTTGAATGCCTGCCTGTGTAGACGTGATCCACTCCCACACAGCTGTGCACTGGGGTGGCATGGCTGCAGACAGGTACCCTGAGGATGTTTGAGGTTATGAATACTGCACACCCTGTGCCTGTCCAGGCCCACACAGCTACACAAGTGGTATATGCATCTTTCAGAGCTGTAACCTGTGCTCTAGTGCATAGAGACCAATACTACTGTCATGCATGGGCTTTATTCACTAAAGCATGGGTTATATGTGAAAACAGCATGTATACTGCCTGCATAGTTATGCAGCCCTGACAGACACAAGGTGCATAATATTCATGAACACAAGTACCCGCAGGGCACCTGTCTGTGGCCCCGCCACCCCAACATGAAGCTGCATGGGAATGGATCATGGCTGTGTGGGTGGGTATCCAATCAAATGCTGATCCTGGGTCCCAGAGTGGATCCCCTGCTGCACACGTGCAGGTAATCTGGGTATAACATGGACCCCAGGATGGGAAGTACACTGGTTTTCTTGCCAAGCAGTTGTCCCCAGCCTACTCTGGCAGCCCAGTGGACTAGGGCAGCAGTGTGCATGGGGATCCCATTGCCACGTGACCAGCTGGTAACTGGTAGAGGGGCTTGTAAGTAATTATGGCAGGGTCCCATGTCAGGTAATATTTTGTGCCCCTGTCCAGCACTCCAACCTTAGCAAATCACTTGGAGTGTGGGCACACCCCTGTAACACTCGCAGACCACTAGTGGTGTGTAGCTGCTTGGGCGGCCAGCAGATCTGGTGCATATAGCACTAGCATGCCTGTAGTGAATGTTGCTAGCATGACTGTAGTGAATGTCTCCCAGGGGTCCCCTGGACCCTGCTGCGTGGCATTCCCTCATAGGGTTGCCTACACACCTCAGATATGTGGCATGCAGGCAATGCACACATTAGTGCATAGACCCATTATTTCATTGTCCTCCTTGTCACCCTTCTATACAATCTGCAAGGAAGTGCTAGATTCTGCAGTCCTCAGGTTTAATGATGCAGAAATGCACTGGAATCAAAGATTAAGTAGATCAAGTCCATAATGTGCAGTGTCACAACAGTTTCCTGTTAGATAAATGTGAAAAGTAAAAACCTGCTATGCTGTTTTAGTGCATATGGACCAGATGTCATAGTCATTGGAGGCATTAAGTACATTGAAGACAGTGTACCTGCAGATTAGTAACTTAAATGCTCAGGTTTCAGAGCTCAACCATTGTTTCACTTTATGGCACACTGAGCAGTGTATCAGTTTAAGAATACAGTTTTATAAACAAGTTGTCATCAGCCTTGCAAATAAAATTGATCTAAGACAGCAGTGAACCTGACAGAGGACGATGAGACACTGTAATCACTGGACTACCCACCATGGTATATTGTTTTTGATAACCAGTGGACAGTATTCAATTTTGTGGGAGATACTCAGTTTCTAAACTCTCAGCTTGGTTTTATCCCCAGGGGACTTAAGACACATACTGCACGCATACATTCAGTCTTCTTAACATGTCTGACATTTATGGAGTCCTCAACCTGTTTTGCTTTCCTCAGTTCCTTAGCTAGTTAGTGTCCCTATCAACTCAGCGCAGTGATTTCTTACATCCACTTTCCAATTATGTAAGTGATACACCTCTAAAGTGCATCACAATGAGTGGACTATTTCACATTTCTCCACTCCCTCCTGTAGTTTGTGCCACACTGGTGCACAGGGCAGTACTTGCTCCTTGTGCTACTTTAGCAACTGTCCAAGTGACCCATCGTTGTGAGTTTTAGTTTACAAAATTAAAAAAAAAATAGCTTGATGGAGATAGATAGATAGATAGATAGAATAGATAGATAGATAGATAGATAGACAGACAGACAGACAGACATACAGACAGACATACATACAGACAGACAGACACTGCAACTAGCATTTGGGAACCACAGCAATAGCTGGTGAATACAATAACCTATAAAAGCCTGAGAGATGAAAAGAGTTGACTGTTCCACAGTTTGTTGGTTTGTTTGATGACAAGACTTTAAGGCTAACATCTATATTGAACGCACTTAAAACTTATATAAGGCAATTTCCTTCTATGGCATCTATGCTTTGCAAACACGCTTACTAGTGTACAGGCAGAGATTTCCCTAAATCCCTTCATTTTCTGCATTGGTTAGGTGTGACTTTGCATTTCACAAGCATGCTCTACTCCTCAGCAGATTGATGTCTGCTTACTGCCCCAAATAGTATATACAATGATCACAGTCTTTGTTAGGGCTGCAGTGGGTGTAGCCCTGCAGACCTCTTGCTACAGAAGAAGCAGGCAGTGCATTTCTTGCTACCAAAAAACATGTTGGAGTTGCCACACACCTTAGAGACTGTGAAGCACTTCACTTGCTGTTTCTATTGGCAATCTCACTGTACTATGGTTTGCTCTGTCAGCGGTCACAGTGGAACATGACACACTCACCATGTCCAAGATGGCTGCCAGACCATATTGTGCATGCACAATCACTAGTGCATGTGCTGTACAGTCTGAAAGCCATGTTGGTCACAGCAGAGTGTGCTATATTCTGCTGTGACCTCCAATTTCTTTTTATTGAATTACATATCACCCCACCCAACCCTCCCTCTCAGCACCCAACATCCCACCCCTGAACATAATAATGACACTGGGGTGCCCAATCCTCATTGTCCTAATCCTAAATCCAGTGGTGTCCCAGTGCAGGATTCCTCATTTTGTTCTTCTACAATTTTCATTTGCCCCACCCTCCCTTCCCTCTCAGCACCCACCACCTAACTTTTACCCCCAGAATTGTAACAGTGGCACTGGGGTTACCTAATCCCACAGTGCAGGAATCATCATTTTTTTTAAACCTGTAAAAAAAAGTCCATTGATTTCTTTGCAGCATTACTCTCCCCCACCTGATCCCTCCATTCAATACTCACCACCCTGCTCCCCCCAGCCCTTACTTACCCATCGATGGTCTAATGCTGTAATCACTCTTCAAAGCTGGACTATGAACTGAAGAAAGAGGTATGTAGCTCAATGCATTTCAGTGATGTTTTGAACATAGTTGAATTACTTGGGCATTTTTTCCTATTTTTGGCCCAAATTTTCAACATGCCCTTTTTGGCACCCCACCTCATGAATAATGTCACTGTTATTAGGAAAATCTGTCCCAAAAAAGTGATTTTGCAGTTCCAGTGTGAAATTGCCTTTCAGACAGGAGCTGAATATTTTCTCTCCCCATGTTCATGTGGTGGGGTCATAAGAAAGCTTTGTTGAAAATTTAGTGTAAAAATATTAAAATTCAACAAAGTTATGAGCCTATGTTGAATTTTGTAAATGCAGGCTCATAACCTGGGTAATTTTCAATATTTGTACCCCAAATTTACAACATAGCCATATCTTTATAACACATCATAAATGTGACAGCGGTCATTTTTCAAATCCTGGCCAAAATGTTTTTTCACATCCCAAAAGGTGGCTTCACAGCTCCTGCACAAAATAACCTTTTGGGTAGGAGTTGGAAACTTGCTGTGCCTTTGTTCAATATGTGGGGTCATATGAAGGCTATGTTGAAAATTTGGTGTAAAAACATTAAAACACAAGAAAGTTATGAGCCTACATTGAATTTTGTGATTACAGGCTCATAACTCTAGTAATTTTCAATATTTCTACCCCAAATTTACGACATAGTCATGTCTTTACAGCACCTCATGAATGTAACAACTGTCATTTGTCAAATCCTACCCAAAATGTGTTTTTACACCCCAAAAAGTGATTTAACAGCCCCTGCGCAAAATCACCTTTTGCACCTTTTGAGCAGGAGTGGAACATTTTCTCTGCCCTTGTTCGTGAGGTGGGGTCATAAGAAGGCTATGTTGAAAATTTGATATAAAAATATAAAAAAACAATACAGTTATGTGCCTATGTTGAATTTCGTGAACACAGGCTTGTAACTTTGGTAATTTTCAACAGTTTTACTCTAAAGTTTCCAACATAGGCATTTCTTTGCCACACCTCATGAATGTGACAACTGTCATTTTTCAACTTCTCCCCAAAATATGTGTTTGCATCCTGAAAGCTGATTTCACAGTCCCTGCTCAAAATCACCTTTTGGCTAGGAGTTGAACATTTTCTTTGCCATTCTTCACGAGGCAGGGTCTTAACAATTTTATGTTGAAACTGTGGTGTAAAATTATTAAAAAACAAATTTTCAATATTAAAAAAAAATAATGTTCAATATTTTAACCCAAATTCCTTGGCTGCAGCCCTATCTGCTCTGTCCAGAATTTGTTTCATTCTGCAGGACTGTGAGGATAAGGCAGACACAGCCAGCCAGTAGCAAACTGGAACAAAGTGCCAGTAAGAGCATTGGCTATGACAAATGAACGCAGTGCAACATGTTACAGCAGCTGTCAGCAGGGCATTCAGGATATGCACAGTATATACACCCAATGGTCCATTGATGCAACATACTCGATTGTTTCAGAGCTGGGGCACTGTTTTTTATTTGCCAGCCCCCCCCCCCACCAGCACAACAACAAATAATTAAAACATGCTCAACAGTGATCTGTACCAGTGTTATCCTGCGATGGTGACTTCTCATTGTTAGGTTTGCGAGTAACATCTGATTCGTTTTTCTCTCTTGTAATAATAAAAAAAATGTCTGGGTTATTTGAATCATGATCAAGTTATAAAAAAGCCCCATATATGCAACAATATAAGAACAGGAAATCAAAATACATTGTTGGGGAACTACAAGTGATAGTACTCAACATGCTAATTTGTAATAAATCTGTAGAATATCCTATTTTCAATATAAATGACTGATATCTATGTAGACTTTATGAATTTGAGACTGTGGGCCAGATATTTAAATAGCAAAGTTTTGAGTAAGATGCCTGCACAAAACAGCTTTGACGCAAGTGGCACTTTGCATCAAAGTTTGCGAAAATCCTCATTTTCAAACACTGGCTGTGTTGAAGTTGGGATGCCATGTACCAAAGCTGCCCTGTGCCACCCTTATGGCAGACATGACCTTGCACCAGGTTGAAAGGGGGCTAGCACTGTGGCAGGGCTGCACCATCCCCTTTTTTAATTTTAGAAGCCCTGCTTCGGTCACAACAGGGGGCTCAATTTAGACCAGAAAGGAGCTGCTCTAAGGGTCCTGCATTTCAGCCAGGCATGGAGACAATTTGAGGGAGAACAAACAAGGAGGAGGAGACTGGTGGCACAGGGAACATGGGGGTGCCCTAAGGTGCAACATGGGCATGGTGGAAAGTCAGGGTGGTGAGGTGGCCTTGGCAGGGGTTCCATGACCACATACAGAAAATGAATTGGCCCAGGTATGGGGGGTGAGTAGGGACAGACCATGATCTGGCCCCAGGTGGACACAGCACTGGCACCAGCCCCATATGTGCCTTCAAGTGAGGTGGTGAGTCCCATAGGACTGTTGCAGTGCCCGGGTAATGTTCCCCTCCACCACCTGCACCCCACACCCTGCAGCCACTGCTGAAAGCCTATATTGTTGAAGACAGTGGCACCTATTGGACTGGTGTTAGGCTGTGTCCACCTGTGGCATGATCACAGTCTGTCACTGCCCACCATCCCGTACCTTAACCAATCATCTTTCTGTATGTGAGCATGGCATCCCCACTGGGTGCCACTCCTTCATCCTGACTTTGTGTTGGGGTCCTGTCACCCCACAGGGTACCCCGTGCTCCCTCTGCCCCGACCCTTCCTTTTTGGCAAATGAACCCCCCTCACCTTTGTGGCCCCTCCAGGGTTACACCGGGTGGGGGGGTTGATGCATCCTCCTGTCCAACCCTGTAGGTGTGCAAAGTGTTTAACACAGCCCTTTGGAAAATCCCAGGTCTTTGGTGCAGGGATCCCCTGTTTTATAAAACAGAATGCAGGGTCTCTGACACATCTGGAGTTTAAGGCAGCCCTAGATTGATGCAAATTGCATCACTCTAAGGGCTGTATGAAAATCGGGCCCTCTCTCTAGCTTAAAATACAAACAATGGGCAGACTAGATGGACAGAAATGCACCCTTCTGCTGACACATTCTGTGTTTCTATGTTTCTGTGTTTCTCTCCTTAAGTTTTTTGTTGATAGCTGGCATTAAAGTTAATTGAAAAAAGTATAAAAACAACTACCATTCATTCCATATCCCTAACCTTTTATAGTTAAATACATAATTTGTTTGAGTTCTTAGATCATACCCAGGTTAAAGCTCCAACTTTATATAGAAATACCTGTACCATCCAACACCTCATCAGTAGTGACCGCATCACCACCTAGAGTTACTCATAAAAGGGGACCCAATATCAAAGATCAATTAGTGCATAGTTTGTTACCTATGGAAAAGGCCAACACACATACTGTATGTGGCTTCCACCACAACCACCAGGTTGTTTTACCTGTGGCAAATGTGTATACTGCCAGCTTGTCAATAAGACCAAGGTTTTTTGCCCAGTTAATAACAGTAAATACTTTGATATCAGACAGTTTATCAAATGTAATACCAATAGTGCAGTGTATCTTGCAACTTGTAGTTGCTCAGCATTTTATGTGGGCAAAACTCAGCACCCTTTCAAAATTGGAATAGGTGAGCATCTAAGCGCCATAAGAGTGCTGGACCCACATAATGCATTATCACAATACCTGCAGCAGAGTGGAGGGGATGGGTTACATAAATTCAAATTTCAAGCCATAGAGAAAGTTACTGTATGTCCAAGAGGTGGGGATTTGGACTTCAATCTAAACAAAAGAGAAGCCTTTTGGATTTATGAATTGGGAGGGCTGAGACATGCTGGTCTTAATGATGGGATAGATAGTTCCATTTTTTTGAGGAATAAATGAGGTTTTATTAAAATCAGTCTGTATATCTGATCTAATATAATGGATAAGAGGTGTAAATAATTTATGGTGTTTATTCCGCTTTACATCTAGGGCTGGATTTTCAAAGCCCTGGGAATGACACAAAGTACTTGCATCAAATGGAAGGTGCTTGTGTCAAACATACATGACACAAGGGGTTCACTGTGCCACACCTTGAATCATTCCCAGTTTTGTAAGGGTGCCTGTGCCTGATGGGTTACCGCCTGCTCCAACCATGCCTGTCCCAGCTTGCGGCAGATGCATGACTGGTCCATGATGGGGGGGGGCTTGCAGCACACCAGCAATGCGGCATCCCTGTAATTGGGATTTACAAAGCTGGGTAATTGCCACAAGAGTCTCTGGAGGTTAGACCAGCCAGAGCTCATCTAACATTCCTTTGGGCAACCACTGGATACAATGGCACCAGGTCAGCGATGTTGCAGAGATGCTGACTTGTGTAGTATTCATATGAATGTGTGAGGTTAGGCTTTCTTTACTCTGATAAGTAATAATCTTGCTGCACCTTGGACCATACATCATTGCTAAATATTTTTCCAATAGTGTGCCAATTGATACTTTCTCCATAACCCCCTCTCCCCGACACTTTGGTGGGCATACATGCATTTGACCATACACAAGACAGCTGTGCAGCACAGATATCTACTTGAAACTAACTGAAGAACTCACTTTGGGTGGTTCAGGAACTACTTCTCCGGTGGGCACCAGTGATGCTCAGTGGTTGTTCAGCCGATGATGCTTGAATGCTGAGCAACCGACACCCTCTCTATCTGGGAGAAAGGAGCCTCATCCTCATGGCATGGAGCAGAATTATGCTGTATATAGTGGTACTCATAAATACTTTATCCCACAGTACTGTACAGGCTGTGGACAGCTGATATGCACACATTTACGTGGGATGGAGGCTTATCAGGAAATTCATGGAAGGTGAGCACAGCGGAGAGTGGATGGCAGACATAGGTTTAAGCACCCCTGAGTTGTTCTCTTTTGTTCAATATAACAGCATATTGGGTCTACCATTGCAGTGATTTCACTGGACCAAGCCCTTCATAGCAGTAATGAATATATATTTGTATTGTGCACCTATACTGAATGCACTGTGCAATAAACAACTGTGCTTTATGCACATTATACACAACACTTTCCCAGACCTGTCAATGTCACAGCTACCTAAGTACATACCATATACTGTACTGGGTTTATGCCACACTGCAGAGGGTGCCTAATCTCTGATATATCACCTTTTCATACCCCATGATCTCTATGGTTTTCCCTGGTTTGAGTATAGCACTCATGATTTCACCACATAGTTTTCCTTGCACCAGTATGGTTCACAGCCAATTGTTCTTGCATCCTGTTAGCCAATGTATGTTCTGTCTAGCACAGCTCACATGTTTCTAATACCAGCAAACTCCATGGTTGTCTGAGCATCAACACTGGCTTTTAAAATCCAGGGGCCAGATTTTCCACAGCCGGGGACTGACAACAGCTTCTGTCAATCCCCTCTCATACACCATGAGTTTGACGCAAGGGACTGCTTGATGCAACTCTGGTGATTTAGGCACCAGGATCCCACTTGTAGCAAAATCTGGTGCAGGGTCCCTGGTGTACTGGAGTTTGCCGCAAGCAGAGGTTTGGAGCATCCTGCACTGATCTAAGGGATCTTTGAAAATGGCCCCTAAAGTTTACTTTCCAACTGTCCCACCCTCATGTCCATATGTATACTGTCTGAATTGTTATTGATTTCTCTGTGTGTATAAATATGCCTGTTTCAAGTTCTTTGTGTCTAAAATATGATGTATGCATATACATATACTTTGATGTACTGAATTATGTGCTGATATATACTTGCTCTACAGTACAAGTCACATTAAACTGTTCTGCCAATTAGTTTTAGCATTTCTGATGGAGTTGCATAAGTGTTTTTGGATTCAGTGCAAAACCTTGCACAGACTGCTTCTTAAGAGTTACAACTCAGTTTTGCATTGCATTGTGATTGAGCTTCAGGTGCATGCTAGCTGAGTATCAAAAACATTTTGTAAACATTGCTTTTGAGCTGATTAAGTGTTGGAAAACTATGCAATGTGAATTGCTAATGCATTGCCAACCATAAAAAAACAATGCTAAATCAGCTCATTATTGGGACAGTTTAATGCAACTTGTACTGTAGTGTACTGCGATTATTTACTATATTTTTGAATTATGTACATTTTTTTTTAATTAATATTTAATTGTTAGTATGTTAACTTTTTCTAGGTGATCAGATGTTTAGATGTGTATGTCTGTTTCTCTTTTTACACTTATTATTTGATTAGTGCATGTTTCGCTTTATGTGGACATTAAAACTGGTGTATGGCACTTTAAGAAATTGATTTAAAAGGGAGGCAGTACTATACCTGGGACACTTCCTGATGATGCCTTGAGCGAAACCGGTTGGGGTTCAGTGCTGGGTGTTCCCTACTGGTGTCCCCTGTTGTGAGGTTTGTGGTTTACGGCACATGATGAATTAAACTAGCAGTAATATGTTTATTTCTGTCTGAATGTGCTTTACTTGAGGTGGTGGATGTTGCAGGGATTTCCGTGTTTTTTGTTGCTTGTTTGTATCCTAGCACATATAGCCATTTAGAGCAGCTATCTTTGCTTACAAATAAAGTTGCAATTTTCCATGTGGAGTTTTGGCATTTGGCTTAAACCTTCAGGTGACAATTAGCCCAAAATATTATAGGGCTTTAGTCTGCCAGTTTATACACTGCATATCTTCTGCCCCTTTTACTCCAGTAAATAGTAAGTAAACCAAAATAATTTTGCATACAGAGTGTGACAACCCACCTCTCCCTCTGGGCTGAAACAGCTTTTAGAGAGGTGTCTGTCCTCAGGTACTCGCTGTCAATAGCTGGAGTCATCCAGTGCCAACCTTCAAGTTCACAAACTTGAATAATTAAATGTGCAATGGCACAAACTAAAGTCTGGTAGTGTGTCTCTCTCGGGTGGCGGATGCTACACAGAGTTTACTTCAGCCAGTGGAAACCAAATATTACCTTAGAAAAATGAAATCACAGTCACAACTGTTGAGCAAATAAATAGCTTTTTGCTTAACAGAAAGTGCACTGAGCATTTACATGATATATATTTACAACACAAGAGAATAACACTCATACAGGAAAAGTAAACAAATGTTTTTAAAAAACAGATGGCAAAAGAAGAAGACTATTACTGAAATATGCTAGCACTAAACTTACCCTTTCCTGTCCTTCTAAGAGACACTGGACCCTCTTCTAACTGCCAGCTCCCATGAACATAGCTGCAAGGGTAGGCTCCAAACTTATGTTTCCCTTCCCATCTTCCAAAGCTAAAAAGAGCTCACTTCATTGTCTTCATTGTGTATGTGTCTGCAGGTCTGTGTGTGTGTGGAGATGTCCACTCGAGATTTATGACCCAGCTCTTATCTAGTAGCTAGGGAGGACTGCAAATTCTAGCTTGTGGATGCTGCTGGACAGTGGATTTTAGCCTGTGTGTATTTTTTCCAAACTGCTAAAAAAACACCAGCTATAGAATCCAAATCATTAACTCTTTCCTTACCATTTCTGTCACATCTCCCCTCCCAAGATAATGAAGGCATGTCCCTTGGGCCACCCCAAGTGACACTGCTATTCATGTAATTACTGGGAAGTGCCCAAAAGTATCCAGCCATGCCGTTAACCCTGTCTAGATAGCCCATCCGCATTTGCATTTTGTTTGCCATTGCGATGCTGGATGGTCATGTTGTATGCCTGCAGTACCAAATTCCAACATAGTAGTTTGCCATTTTGCCCACTTGACCTATGAAGCCAAATCAGGGGATTATGATCTGTGACCACAGTAAATTCTGTCCCATATAGGTAAGGCTGCAGCTTCTGAAGGGCCCACACTATTCCCACGCATTCCTTATCAATTGTGGCATATACCTCCTCTCTGGGCAAAAGCCTCTGGCTGAGGTACACAACCTGGTGCTCCTCCCCCTGCTGGGTAACTTGGCTCAGCACAGCCCCCATCCAATGATCTGAGGCATCCACTTGGACAATAGACTTTGGACTATAATTGGGGCTAGATAATACAGCTGGGCCACTTAAGGCCTTCTTTAGCTCCTGAAAAGTGACCTCACAGCCTTCTGACCACTTCACTGTATCTGGCTTTCCCTTCTTGGTTAAGTCTGTCAGGGGCTTAGCCAGATTGCTATAGCAAGGAACAAACCTTTGGTAGTACCCTGCTGTCCTGAGAAATGCTCTGACCTGTTTCTTTGTGGTAGGATTAGGACAGGCCAGGATGGCAACAATCTTGGCAGGCTCTGGGTGGATGTGTCCACTACCCACCCAGTGCCCAAGGTAGGACACTTCTGCCATACCTATCTGGCACTTCTCTGCCTTGACTGCCAGACCTGCATTCTTTAATCTGTGGGACATATCCCGTACATTCTTGATATGCTTATCCCAGGTCTGGCTGTATATGGCTATGTCATCCATATAAGCCAATGCAAACTCACCTACCCAAGACAGAATGCAATTTACAAGCCGTTGAACGGTTGCAGGTGCATTCTTCATTCCAAATGGCATTACCTTGAATTCATATAAACCAAATGGAGTAGCAAAAGATGATCTCTCCCTGGCTGCAGTGGTCAGAGGTACCTGCCAATAGCCCTTTGTTAGGTCTATTGTTGTCAAATACTTGGCTCCCCCCAGTCGCTCAAGGTTCTCATCTGTTCTGGTCATGGGATAGGTGTCAGACTCTGTGCAGCTATTCAGCCTGTGGTAGTCAATGCAGAATCATGTGGTGTCATCCCTTTTGGGGATCAATACCACAGGTGTTGCCCAGGGGCTACTAGATTCCTGGATTACTCCAAGTTCCAGCATCTCCTTGAGCTCCTCTTTCACAGTCTGCATAACATGCTCAGGTACCCTGTAGGGAGACTGTTTCAGGGGAACATGGGTCCCTGTATCCACATGGTGCTTTGCCATCATGGTGTACCCTGGTTTCCCTATGAACATGTCTTCAAATTCTCTCAGCACACCCCTAATTTCTTGTACATGGGCTGGTGTCAGCTGTTCCGAGAGGGTAAGGTTGTCCACTGAGGATGCAACCCTGGCCTCCCCAAGTAGTTACTCCAGTGTATCTATTTCAGTTTCCACCTCTGAGGCACTGCATACAACGAGGACCATTTCCTCCCTGTCATGGTAGGGCTTCAGCATGTTAACATGATACACCTTTCATTTGCATCTCCTGTCCGGTAGCTCTGTCATGTAATTGACATCACTAACCTTTTATATAATGGAGAATGGCCCTTCCCATGCTGCCTGTAATTTATTCTGTCAGACAGGGATGAGTTCCATCACTCGCTGTCCCACCTCATATTTTCTGGCTCGGGCCCCACCGTCATACCAGACTTTCTGACACTGTTGTGCAGTGGCAAGGTGCTCCTGAGCAAACTCCATGAGCTCCCTAAGGTGGGTCCTGAAGTTCAGGACATACTCCACTACAGACTCCCATTGGGAGGTGCGGTCACCCTCCCATTGATCCCAAATCAAATCTAGGGGCCCCCGCACTCTATGACCAAACAGGAGCTCGAAAGGTGAGAACCCTGTGGACTCCTGTGGGACTTGCCTGTATGCAAATAAGAGATGAGGTAAATATTTGTCCAGTCCCTCTCATCCTGGTCAGCAAAAGTCCTTAGCATGACCTTAAGGGATGAATTAAATCGCTCCACAAGACCATTAGCTTGGGGATGGTATGGGGAGGGTTTGAGCTGCTTTACCCCCACACTTTTCCCACAAACTAATCATTAACCCTGACATGAAATTGGCACCCCGATCTGACAGTATCTCCTGGGGAAAGCCCACCCAGCTAAATATTCCCACCAGTGCATCTGCCACTGGTTCTGCCTCAGAGGATGTTAGGGCCACTGTTTCTGGTATCTGGTGGCATAGTCAAAAACTACCAGGATATACCACTTGCCAGTGTGACTTGGGGTGCTCAATGGCCCCACTATGTCCACAGCTACCCTCTTGAGGGGTTCATCAATAATGGGCAGGGACACCAAAGCTGCCTTGGCCTTGTCCCCCATTTTCCCCACCTGCTGGCACTGTGGACAAGTCCTGCAATAATTTGCCACATCCTTGCCAATACCAGACCAGAAGAAATTGTTGGTTAGAACCTTTTTCATGCACCTCACCAAGTGTCCTGAAAAAGGGATATCATGGGAGAGGGCCAAAAGCTGCTGACGGTGAACCTTAGGGACTACCAGCTGCTGGAGTAACTCACCATCTAGCCCTTCCTGTGCTGTACATTCTCTGTACAACAGCCCATTGTCCCAGTAAATGGACTCTTTACCCCCCTGTGGATGCTCAGCCCTATGAGCTATTTCCCTCAGTTTTTTCAGGGTAGGATCAGTTCACTGTGCAGCACTCAGCTGCCCTCATCTGACCCTTCCCAGTGCCCCTTCAGAAGGAAGTCCTGTGGGCTCTTTTATTTGTTACTGTGGTTCCTGGACTGCTGCATCTAGCCAACCCCTCCCCTGTGCTAGACACTTCCTCAGCTGCTAAGGGTTTGGCTGGACCACCCAGATTCACACCCTCTTCACCCTCAGAAGCTTGCCCTTGTGCCTGACTACAAGTTACAACACACACCACTTTTTTTTTTTCCTGGGGTCCAAATCCTTCCTCACAATCATATTTAAAGGTAGGTCCTCTACAACTCCCACCTCCTTTTCTTCATGACCCCCTTCCCAGTTCAGGAAGACTCTAGCCATTGGTAATTGGACTGGTGGCCCTGTGAATGCCCGGATCCTGGAGTATTTCCCAGGCACCATCTGCTCTGCCCGAATGAGATCCTGCCTTACCAGGGAGATGTCAGCGCCTGTATCCCACAGTCCCTGTGTTACTATTCCATTATCTGTAATGGGATGCAGATTCTCATCAGAGGAGAATGGTTCTTCTGACTGGACACACCCTACAAACACACCAGTGCTCTTTTGATCACCCACTCCACCATACCTCTGCCCCTTAACCAGTTTCTGAGGGCAGTTATATCTCAAGTGTCCCACTTGATTGCAAATATGACATTTCTTGGGTCCTATTTCTTGAGTCCCCTTAGAACCAGAAGGCTCTACTTTGGGCTCAGGTGCAGGCTGGTTTCCTTTGGGCTGCCCCCATGGGATCCATTATAACCATGTGCTGCTCCCACACCATAAGACATATGCTGTGTGTATGGCTGGCTAGACAGATACACGTCAGCGCTTCCCTCCACCTCTGTTGAAGAGGCGCATGCCCTGTCTAAGAGCCATACATGCATGTCCTCAGGTACAATTTTAAGGAATTGTTCTCTCACCAATACATCTTTAATTAGTTCAACAGTGGTTGCTTCAGCCCCCTCCATCCACCTATCAAGGTAAGTATGCAGTTGAACCTGTATTTCTGCATAACTGTCTTCTGGGCTTTTCTTTAACTCCCTAAATTTCCTTCTATAAGCCTCAGCAGTTAATTCAAAATGTTTTAACAACACTTTTTTAACTTTATCATAATCAGCATAGTCTTCATTACTCATTTTAGCAAATGCATGCAAAGCTCTCCCCATAAGTAAGGGTGTGAAATAAGTTGACCAGGAACCCTTAGTCAATTTTAATTGGTTGCATACTCTCTCAAATGACCTTAAAAATAAATCAAGGTCATCTCCCTCTTTAAGCTGAGGGAACAATTTAGAATTAATTTTGGCTTCATCAGGCAAACTCACTCCTCAATTACTCATGGTTTGCTGACTGCGCAGGGTCATCATCTCCTTCTCATGCTGTTGTCTCTGGAGTTAATGCTGTTGTTCTTTCTCTGTCTGACAGTCTTTTTTCTTCCAGTTTTTCCTCTGCTTCATATCTTCTTGTCTCCTACTTCCCATGTTTTTGTTTTGGCTTCCAATCTTTTTGTTTCTACATCCAACCTTCTTATTTCTGCTTCAGCATCCAGTCTTTTTGCCTCCAGTACTCTTTCTTGCAGCAATAGCTACAGCCGCAGTGTCTCAAGCTGGTTAGGGGGGTCTGCTGCCTAAGTTCCTGACTCACCCCCAGCGACTGTCTGCTTCAGATCATGTGCCAAGAGGGCAGCTATGAGGTCTGCCTTTTTCTTGTGTTTTAGACCTTCAGGCTGAATCCCCTTTTCCTGGCACCTTTCAAAAAGCAGTGGCACAGTAAGTGAGTCATACTCTATGGAGCTCATTCCCTACTGCTATGCTATACTGTGCTAACTAGAAACAAAACTGTTGTACAAATGTATTCCCTTATATATCCTGTTTTGCAACACTGAGGTAAATGTTCCACTGGCAAACTCTGTATCTCAGTGTGCTACGCAGTCTGCTATCATCACTCCAACATTGCCAACCAATATGTGACAACCCACCTCTCCCTCTGGGCTGAAACAGCTTTTAGAGAGGTGTCTGTCCTTGAGTACTCGCTGCCACCAGCTGGAATCATCCAGCACCAAACTTCAAGTTCACAAACTTGAATAATTAAACATACAACTGCACAAATTAAAGTCTGGTAGTGTGTGTCTCTCTCTCTTACTTTGGAAGTTGGAGGGGGGGAAACATAAGTTTGGAGCCTACCCTTGTAGCTATGTCTGTGGGAGCTGGCAGTTAGAACAGGGTCCAGTGTCTCTTGTAAGGACAAGGAAGGGTAAGTTTAGTAATAGCATATTTCAGTAAAAGCCTTTTTCTTTTGCCATCTGTTGTTTAAAAACATTTGTTTACTTTTCCTGTATGAGTGTTAGTCTCTTGTGTTGTAAATATATATCCTGTAAATGCTCAGTACACTTTCTGTTAAGTAAAAAGCTATTTATTTGCTCAACAGTTGTGACTGTGATGACATTTTTCTAAGGAAATATTTGGTTTCCACTGGCTGAGGTAAACTCTGTGTAGCATCTGCCACCCAAGAGAGACACACTACCAGACTTTAATTTGTGCAATTGCACATTTAATTATTCAAGATTGTGAACTTGAAGGTTGGCACTGGACAGCTGGTGGCAATGAGTACCCTAGGACAGACACCTCTCTAAAAGCTGTTTCAGCCCAGAGGGCGAGTTGGGTTGTCACACAAAGGGCATATTAGGACCACCCCAGCACTTGAGTGTGGGGCCCTTTGTGGTAGCCAGTGCCCTTTAAAGTGTTGTGTTGCTAGATTTCTCTATTTCTATCTCACACTCATGCTCATTAATGGAAACTATGAGAGCAAAGAAATTCTGGTCACTATGAAAGAAACAGGTCAATTCCCCATGATCATACCTCTCTCACTGACAGACAAATTAGAGAAGATGCTTGAAATAAATAGGTACATAAATCAAAATCCAGACTTTCTGTCAGTAGGGGATATGGGTAGGGTAGGTTAGGATAGAGGACAGGATGGGAGGGAAGGGAGGAAAGGGAAGGGAAGGGGGTAGTGGAAGGGGAAAGGGAAGGGAAGGGAAGGGAAGGGAAGGGACACTAAGCCAAAGCTAGTTTCCAGGTGTGATCTGGGAGCACAAGTAAGTTAAGTGATGCAGTCAGGGCCACACAGTATGCAAGTGTGGGCTAATGGGATTAAAACCAAGGTCCACAGGTTTGTAGCTCTGTGCCCTTAAAAAGTAATTCTGCTCTACAGCATGTGCTTTCACAAATAAGATATTTCAGCTGTTGCAATGTACTAGAGAATACATTTTCTTTTGTTTTCAATGTTCCTTTCCAAAATGTACAACACATCTTGGTAGTCCATCTAAAAAGTCTGTATAAAAATATTTGAAAGCATTTGCCTCTCCCCTGCTTTATTTATGACATTATAGTGCTCACCATGACAGCAGACAGTAATGTCAGAAACTGCAGTTGTGTGGTTAGCAGAGCAGAGTCAGATACATTTTGAAAGACTCATTGAAAAAAGTGCTGCATTATCTACAACATTTTTTTTGAGCAACTGAGGGAGAACGTAAAAGAAATAACAACTAAGTAGAAAACAGTAAAGTTAATAGATAATTGCTGTATATGTAATGTTTTAAGCTTTTTTATTGTAATAGAGTTTCTCTTTAACCACTATGTTGTACTGCCTCTGAACCTTGAAACAGTTTCAAAATAATGTACAAGCAATATGGGATGAGATACACAATACTACACTCCTAATTCATATAGGACTTCCTTTGTGGCACAAATAAATATGAACAATGGGTAAAGGTCTATTTAAAATAGGCACACATACTTGAATATATGCAAATGATATTTATTGTGCAAAATCGTGCTTGTCCACTGCAGATTCAAATTCTACAGCTAATATAAATAGCACATTCAGACAAAAGATAAAAGACCTACCTTAGACCCATTGACCAGCCAGCCACCACTATCCCCAGCTCTTCAGCACTGGCCTTCCTCAGGGGGTGTGGTTTCTAAAAACCCCTTATTTACTTATCTACTTAAAAAGCATCTGCATACAAATTAAATACTTAGTTAAACAGTCTCCATAATTAAATGCCTAAATCTTTGGGGACCAGTTTAATTAATCAATTTAAACACCTCTATGATTTCCACTATGTTAAACTGAGGACAGCTTTACAGCTATCATGAGTCAATTTCAACTACACATATACAAAAAAGCTATATGCAAACAATTCATATTATGTTCAGATATTTTAAATACATTACTCAAATTAATTTAATTATTTTGCAAGGATCTTTTTAAATTTCAGTACATAATGTTCTTAATTTCATTGCTGTCCTCACCTTGAGTGATGATCAATTTATTCTGCAAGTTTTCAGTTTGCGTGATAATCAGTTCATGTTTTAATTCCATTTGGTCCCCTTTTAAATGGCTCCTGAGGTTTCATTCAGAGGTTAACTTTTTATGTTTCAGCATTCAAACTTTTTAAAGCTACAAAGAATAACACACAATTAAAAAAGGTTGTTTCAACAGTTTCTCGTACACTATAAATCTTTTAATTACTCATCAAACAGGAGTTAATTTTTGTTTTACACAGTTCATAACTCCTATGTATGTAGCAATCCACAATTAACACTATTTTACCTTTTACAAATAAGGTTTAAGATCCAATACATCATTCAAATATTTTGGTTTTAAATTTGCTAACCACCAAGCAGTCTCTAGCTGTGGTAACCTAATATCCAAAGGAACTGAGAGTTTCTTACCATTTCTGGCACATTCTAACCCAACAAACTTGAGATCTTTAGGATCTGCATTTTGTGTGTCCTGAAAATGAACACCTACTTGGCTACTTTCATTAACATTAATTATATTTCTTACATGTTCTAGTTTACATTTTTACAAAGGACATTTTGTCATGCCTATATACAGCATATCACAGGAGCATACCAAGGCATACACTACGTATGTTGTCCTTCAGGTTATGCATTCATTTATTTTATATTTTTTCAAAGTTATCAGATGTGTAAACATTGTTTTCATTTGCATACTGACATATATTACAGCTTCTACATTTCTCAAAGCCCTGTAAGGGGGCAACCACATGGTGGCAACTATTTCTTTTTCTTGTTTATTTTATTTATTTAGTTTTTGTTTACCAGGTAAGGTGTCATAGCCACAAAATATGACCATTTTCAGACATGACCCAGGAGGTTACAATACAAAATTGGCAGGCAAAATAAAAAGCGTGAGTGTCATGCAAAACATTGGTCATGTGGTTGGAATAGGGGTGCTGCTGTCCGTTATGTTTTTTAAACTTTATTAAAAGTTTGTATTAACTAGACCTAGGGTCAGGTCCTTTTGTGGTATTAGCCATCTGTAGCCCAACTTTTGCAGTGTTTAAAATAACAGGTATAGTTCAGAGGTAATTAACCACTCAAGGAAAAATCTACATGATGTTCCGTGACATAAGCAGTATTGGTAATATGACAGAGACAATGACAGGAAAATACACAACAGTACAACACATAATATGCATATAATCATAGTGCAGTAGAGTTTTAACACATAATCCATGGTAAGTGCTATATATAATAGCAACAAGGGGTCAGAGCAAAATTGAACATTTTAAGAACTGAGAAAGGGGTTGTGAAGCACCCTATGGGGTTTAAAACAGGAACATAGGGCAAGTTTGACAAGGAAAGTATGATGCATCTTTTTAAAAGCAATATGACTAGATGCAGAGTGAACATCAAGAGGTAAGGAATTCCAATATTTTGGGGCCAGGCAGGAGAAAGCTGAGGTTCCTTTTAGGTTCTGCACCTAGGATTGTATAGTAGAAAGAGTCCAGTAGAGTGGAGGCCATAGATGGGGGACAGAAGCACCAGCATGCCTGCAAGAGAGGTAGATAGATTAGTTCTGATGATGTTGTCCAGCAGAGTACCAAGGGCAAGGAATCTATTGGCAGATGGAGAAGGCCAACTAAGGTCTGTGTATACTGTAGTAAGCAATGGAGTTTCAAACATGGGGAAGATGAGGCATAATGACAGATACTATTGTATGTTGTATCCCTCTTACATAGGGTGGTTTTTGAAGCATTTATGTATGTGACAGCACCATATGCAAGGGATTGAAGTAGGATACCCCTAGAAATAGCCAGTCTAGCTGAAAGGGTAAGCATCCGACTAGTCCTGTAAGCTATTCCAAGTCTGGAGTTTATTGACTTGCAGGTGCCGATGATGTGTTGCTCAAAGTTGAGAGTTTCATCAAGCAGGACACCTAAATACTTGAATGAGGTTACTTTCCTAAGGGGGCGCCATTTGCACAGGAGACATTGAAAAAGCTGCGGTTTGTTCTAAGTTTGGTTGCAGATCTGAAGAGCATGCCCTGAGTTTTACTTATGTTTAGGACAACCTTTTGTTGTGCACCCAGTCTTGCATTATGAGAAATGCAGATGTTAGTCGGCTATTTATTTCTTCTAGGTTTGCAGAGGAGGTATAGAGTACCAGATCATCTGCATACAGGATTGTTGAGCACCAAGGGGTGTTAGAAGATGTCACTTATTAAAATGGAGAAGAGGTCCCAAGATGGAGCCTCAAGGAACACCAACATTGATAGGTGCAGAGTTTGACACTACAGAGTTAAATTTTACCTGTTGTCTTCTATTGCTTAAGTAGCTCTGGAACCAGTTTGTGGCTTGCTCTGAGAAACCAGTGAAGCTAAGGCAATCAAGCAGAAGAGTGTGATCTACAAGTTCAAATGCCTTTGAGAGGTCAATGAACATTGCATCAATCATGAGACTGTGATCCATAGCAGTAAGGGCATAATTTGTAAATTGTATCAGAGCAGTAGAGGTGCTATGCCCCTTGCGGAAACCATGTTGAGCAGGTGATAGGAGGGTATATTTAGAGAGGAACTCAGTGTCCTGTATAGCCACTAATTTCTCGAGTATTTTGTTTACTACTGACAGAATGGTTATGGGCCTATAATTAGCTGTGTCCTTCTTGTCACCTTTCTTAAAGACTGGGGTGACTTTTGCCGATTTCCATATGTCTGGAACATGATCATGGCTGAAAGACAGCATAAAGATTTTAGCCAATGGGGCCACAATAAAAGGAGCAGCCAGCTTCAGGAGTTTAGGCTCTAGGTAGTCAGAGCCTACACTAGTACTATCAGAAACTGAGTTTAGTAGTTTTAGAACATCAGCATTTGGAACAGCCTAAAAATAGAAGGGTGGCTGTGTGGGCATGTTTGTGTGAGTAACGGGCATTAGGATGTGATTTGCTGTGAAAAAGGCAGCCTATTTGGTGAGATCAGTGAAGTATTTGTTGAAAGAATTTGCAATGGTGGTGGGGTCATTACAGTGCATACAATAGAGGACCATATCATTCATGTGTTGAGATTGGTTTGAGCTCAGGAAGGATTTTACATGTGTCCAGAATTTGTTCGGGCCCCAGCAGCTACCAGAAATAGACCTTTGCAGTAGGTGCTTTTGGCAAGCCTGATTTGTTTTTTGCACGTATTGTGCTGCTTTCTGTAAGTGTCATATTCACTTTGCTGACCCAAGGTATTGTAATGGTTCCAACTTTTGTCATGTGCCCAGAGGGAAGCGAGAAGTTCATTGTGCAGCCACCTAGTCTGTTTGGCCCTAATGCATCGATTCTGTTTAGGTGTATGTATACCTTGGAGGGATAAGAATATAGAAAGAAAGAGATTGAAAGTAGATTCAGTGTCTTGGGACTGGATAGTAGGGATCTGGTTTACAGAAGAGATATCATGTAGAAAGCTTGCTTTATCAAGTGTGGACAAATCCCGGAAGGTGATGTAGCTTGGCGAGTGGGGCTGGAATCACCAGTGTTCTCCATATGCAAAACACAGGAGAATAGTCACTTATAGAATCAGGAAGCACACCTGAGGCAGTAATTCTATCAGGCTGATTTGTGAGTATCTAGTCTATAAGTGTTCCAGCAGCAGGTGACTGGGTCAGCCTGGTGGGATCTTCAATTACCTTGTGCATGTTAAATCCATGTACTAGAGATACCAGTGTGCTTTTATTTTTCCCCAGCCAATTTAGATTGAGGCCACCAAGAATAATATGTTCATTTTGGCCAGCTGCAGAGGTAGAGTACTCAAGTAGTTTGGAGCTTCCTAGTTGACCTGCTTTAGGAGGATTGTAGGCACATATTAAGTGAATCTTTTTGGTTCCAAGTAGAAGCAGGGTATGTAAAAACTTGCAATTAGAGGCAACCGAACGGTGCAGTAGGGACATATTCAGGCAGTTTTTGAAATAGAGCACAACTCCACCGCTCTTCTTTCCAGACAGTCTGTCTCGTCGAAATAGGGAATAGTAAGGAAGAGATCAGGAAGAGTCAGGAGTAGAGGGCTTTAGCCTAGTTTCAGTCAGACAGAGAATGTCAGGTTCATATACAGTATAGATATCCATGCCTCAAGTTCAGTGAAGTTACAGAGGAGGTTTTGAATGTTTATGTGTGCTATACAAAGGCCTTTCTTATTTAACCAGTCCATATTCGGAGAGGCAGTGGGTAACTGGGGGTCAGGGTTTGTTTCGATGTCCCCAGATAATAACAAGTCTAGATGCACAAGATAACATAGTTTCCATGGGAAAACAGGTGGTACCAGTAGCATGTTCTGCCAGAGGCTTTTAGAGGTAAAGTCAGCAGCCAAGTATAAAAGATGCCTAGTGAGTAATAGAGGAGTCACGTCATGCTGCTTGATCTGTGACACAAGCAGGTTTGAGTAGGTATAGTCAGACAGTATGGAGGTCAGATTAGCACTGCCAGGAGATCAAGGTCTAGCAGTGAGAAGAGCCAGTAAAAAGAGAGCAAGGCTCAGTGTCAGCAGGGGCAGTATTCTTCCAGCCATAGCTATCATGGAAGAATTTGTGGACAGAGGCGAGTAGCAGGGCTCTGAAAAGAAACGCCACACAAGATGCAGCAAATAATGTCACATACTTCTAGCTGGAGAAAAACTTGAGAGCAAATGTGCAACCCTGTGGGTGAGATTGCTTTAAAAAGGGACGGTAAGAGAGTGGGTCAAGTCAAGTATTGAAGACTGGGAGGCCAATAGCCATAAGAATGTGCAGCAGTGGAGTGACCAATCAGCCGCTAGTCTGCAGAAAGGGGTGGAGCAAGGGTCTATTTAATACTGTGAGGAGATGGGGGACAGGGGTGGTGTGCACAACAAATTCCTTCACATTCCTTGCCCTTCTAAATGATATATGTGTTTTTTCACCAAAACCTTCCATAGATTTTACATCATTGGTTAGAATGTGTCAGTACTTATGAACGGTTGACCCCACCTTGCCAGATATGTGGTTATGTTCAATAATTAAAGTTATTGGTTCCTGCTGATTCATATGTCTTCACCCCTGTTCTCTTTTAGTGTAAACTGTAACTACGTTTTTTGTTGTTTTTTTAAACCAGATTTGTTTGTACCCCCAAATTGTTCTATTATTGGAGTTGAACCAATAACATAATCCATTGCAATCAATCAGTGGTTCCTAAGGGTGACACCACTACTTGCATGGGCTGTTGCATTATAGAAAATAAAGCAGCTTCTTGGTGAGCTATATTTTCTGAATGACAGCATCAGGAGACATTATTTGCAAATGCAACTGTAGTCATTTGGTGGGGCACCTGCAATGGCTCAATAAAGTGAATATGCAGAGCTGGTTTAACTGAAGGTTTCCTGTAGATTTAGAATGTATGTAAACACATGACATGCATAGAAGTCTGCAGAACAGCAAAGGTTAAAGAGCACTTGACACCAGTGGAAACACTTTAGAAAATGTCATATTTTGATCAATTTCATTTATTTTTCACATATTTACTCTATTCTTTTTCCCTTTTCCCTTATTACTGAAACCATTTCTATGAAAACATGATCAATGTCACCAAGATTTTCTCTGATATGGCTGCTTGTCTACACCTGACATCATAATCCACTGTTTATGATATGAGAGTTATCCCAACACAAGCAGATTGTGATGACATAAACACAATTTGTATGTCTGTTGTACACAAGATGCCAGAACAGGTAAGAGAGAGATCCTGCTTTCCTGAAAATGTGTTCACAAATCTACACCTTAGAGTGAGAATTAAAGAAATACATAACAAAAATAAGCTGCATTTTGTCTAAATATTACATTGTTTCAAAGTTGTCTCATGGACATCTGGGGCACTATACAAGTTTAGCATGTGGAGCATGAGCCTTTCTGTATTGGCCAGAGGGATTCTGAGCTGAAAAAAATTAAGATCTGCTCTTGAAAAGTAGGCACCATTGAGGCTTACATCTAGGGTCTTTGGTTTCATGATGTACCTGTCCTTCCAACCCCAACCCCACAAAAAGCTGAGCCTACATGGGACCTCCATGGACAGCTTGACATGGTCAGGTGGTCCGAATTATCTCCCTGTAAACACCCCAGCCACAGAAGGTGGAAAACAGAACTTCAGAATGCAGCTCAGTTGCTTATCCCCAGGTACACAGATAATGCTGCAGTGCTGATTTGTGTGTATAGTGTATGGTGGAATGTGGTTGTGTATGGAAATTCATATACCTCAAAAAGTTGTTCTGTTGCAGTAGTGATGTCCTCACTAACACAGAATGACTTTTCATTCTGTGTTAGTGAGGACGTCATAATACAAGGGGCTACAGCAGATGTCCTGATTCATCCCTTTCTGTGTGAGAGGGGTGCGTGAGTGTGCTGGGCGGCAGCAGCAGTTGTGAATTGACGGCCTCGGCAGAACCGAGTGAAAATATGGAAAAGTGAGTCTCTGTCTTTTTTGGGGGGGGCATTATACACTATAAAGAACAGTGTGTGGTTACCCAAACACTACTCGGCTATTCTTTCACCTCATAGATACAATGCCGACTTGGAGACCTCTCAAGCTTCGCTCTCGAGGTCATCAGTTGGCATTGTATCCACTCGGTGGAAGAACAGCCTTGTAGTGTATGGGTAACCATACACTATCCTATATTTTGTGCATAAACAGAGGACAAGACAGGGGTGTGTGTGTGTGTGTGTGTGTGTGCCTGTGTTTGTGTGTCCAAAAAGCAAAAGTCAAACATCAGTGGATCACATTTTTTCTCTGTGTAAATTAGAGTACTGTGATACTGTTTTGTTTTCACTTTAAAAGCACCTCAGATTGCCTTAGTGAAAACATAACATTTGGTATTTTACTCTATTAATGTGATTTTCTGTATGCTTCCTATTGGATTATAGGTTATAATTTTACCAAACTAAATTGTTTTAGTCAAGCTATGAAGCAGTATGTTACCCTCATGATAGAATTGCTGCGGAAGTGCCAGCTATTTTCTCCAGTAAAAAAAATTACAAAAAAAACTCACACATCAAAAATGAAAAAAAAAAACAAAAAACTATGGTATTTTAAACAACTCTGGCTATTAACTGTATTTGTTTATTTTATTGCATTTTGTCCCTTCTATACCTAATATGATTCGTCGATAATATAGTTGCGCTTGACGTAGTGATGCTTTTGAAGCACAAGACAAAAAGTAGATGGCATCATAAATGAGATCAATTGGCTTTAATGAATTTTGCAGTATTTGTGGTAATACTGAGCAATTGCAATTTATTATTTTAGTTTATAAAATGGATAAGAAATATCCTGTATTCTGATTGGCTGAAAGGGTTTAGAATCCAGTGGTATAAGGAGTAACAACCAATGGGTTGGGAACCTTTTCAGGTAGCAGTGCACTGTCTACCTTGAAATAAATGCCTTTTCTACATTCTGATGTGGAATGTTTGACCTCCATGTTAGTAAAGCATCTGACTTAGGCAAACTGGCAAGTGGCAGCACCATAAAAAAAAGAAACATGAGCCCATAACACAAATGAATAAAAAATGGCAATATAAAGTAATCATACTTCAGTGTCCAATGTTTGCTTGATCAATGTCCTTTTCTAAATCCACCTGCAGTGTTTATCTTAGTAGGCCACACATCCAGCTGTTCACAGTAGGTGTCGAAAAAGAGTATTCGATCTCAGCATCGGTCGACCATCCTACTAGCTGACTGTATGCTCGCTTACCCTTATCCCCAAAAAGCTGGCAAATCATTGCTGCCACAGCCCTCCCACAGCCGCTGAATACTTTCCCCATCAGCAGAAATATGTGAAATATAAGAAATATCAGAGTGGGGAAAAAAATGAGTAGATTGCAGCACACGAATGTAGTCCAGACCCAGAGAGGCATTGAAAAAAAAAAAAGCCAATCGCTTCCCGAGATGGAAGTGCGTAGTGCATGATGGTAGGTACCAAAAAGTTAAAGAAGTAACGACCGCTATGATAATGGAGGGAATTTAAAAATGTACAATTTAAAACTCAAATGCCAAATGATAGTGCACCTCAGTGGTCACAATAAAGTATTCACAGTAACTGAAGCAGTTAAAAAAGGAAAGTAAATAAATAAATGTTGTAACATGACAGTTTCTCATGGCAAATTAGAACGCTGCAACGGCAAATGATTTTGAAATAGCCTCACAGAGAAAAAGTTAAAACATTCAACTGCCCAATAGACTTAATAGCTGGAAAGGTAAGATAAAAGCACTGTAACTGTCACGCAGCCACAGAGTTTCCAAAGCAGTCAACAGAACAGAACAAAAAGTTGGCAGTTAACTAGGGATAAAAGGGTAAAATGGGAACTGTAGTAATATTAAAGGAGGCAGCATAGTATAGTGGTTGAATGGTCTATGCTGCAATTCTGGAGACCTAGGTTTGAATCCACCAAGTTCCAGGGCTCCGGATTTTCCGTGATTCTGTGGGTGCAGCAATCCCCCATCGGCTTCACATCCCCCCCAAGCTGCCTGGTGCCTTGCTGGGAGCCCACCCCAGCATGGAAAAAGCTTTCATTGCCAACAGGGGTGCCCAATCCCCTGTTGGCTTCACATTCCCCCCCCAAGCTGCCTGGTGCCACACTGGGAGCCAACCCCAGCATGGCAAAAACTTCCATTGCCGATGGGGGTGCCCAATCCCCCGTCGGCTTCACTGTCCCCAAGCTGCCTGGTGCCATGCTGGGGCCCACCCAGTGGGGCAAAAGTCCTCGTTTAGTCTAAAAAACCTGAAACAAAAATAACTTCCTCATTGATTCTTTCCCCTCCCAACCCGCACCCACCCTCTCCGTACCCACCTCCCACCCCCACCTCACCCCCACCTCAACCCTTACCTCCAGAGCCCAGCACGATGATCTTTCGTGGACTGGGAACACTTCTCTTCAAAGCGACCCATGAACTGAAGAAATGCCGGTAAGCTGTATAATGGCATAAAAGGATTTCTTTTCAATTTTAGTGCATATCTCAGCCATTTCTGGGAATTTTTTCACCAAATTTTCAACATGGGGTTTTTGGGGCCCCACCTCATGAACTGTGACACTGTTATTTCATTAATCAGTCCTGAATGGTGGTTCCTCAGTCACTGCTCAAAACCACCTTTCCAGAATGATTAATGAAATGACAGTGTCACAGTTCATGAGGTAGGATCCCAAAAACCCTATGTTGATAATTTGGCGAAAATATTCCCCCAAAATGACTGTTTTACATGTTGCTATGAAGTTCCTACGCACACCGTAACTTTGAGCATTTTTAATATTTCACCAGATTTTCAGTATTGCCATTTTACCACACCTCCTTATGAACAGTACAACTGTCATTTTTCACATCTCACCCAAAATATGTTTTCGCACATGTAGCGCACAATGGCGCGGTCAGTGTGCGAAATAAATGTTCAGGACAGATTAATAAAATCACAATGATACTGTTCATGAGCAGAGGTCTTAAACTGGCTATGTTGAAAATTTGGTGACAAACGCCCATAAAATGACTGTGTTATGAGCAAGCATTGTGTCAGATATGGCTAAAAAAAAAAAAAAAAAAGGAAAAATTAAGGGTAAAAATGTGCCGCAGAATTCCTGCAGAAATTGGTGTTGAGTGCCTCAGAAGTTCTGTGGAAAATGAGAACCCTGCTGCAAAACTTTGCTCTGGTGTGCAGCAGAAAAATCGGGGCCCTGCCCACAACCTTCACTTATACACTATGTGATCCTGATCTAATAAATGAACTTCCCTGTGTTCCCAGGTAGTACCTGTGATAAACTTACCAGTCAGTGTGTCTTACTTCTTGAAAAAATATAGAACACAGAATAGAGAATTAATTAAACATTGAGAATTGTCAAAAATCAAAGTAATAGAATGAACAAAAAATAGCAATTAACAGCAACCTTTGAAAGCAACAGTCTACTTGTTCTAATTGATTGAAGATTTGTATTTTACCATTTATCCCCAATAGGTTAAAACCGACAACCATGTCAAACGTTCCTGAATTATATTTCTCACTACTGCAGCATCCTAGAATACAAGAAATACTACAGCACGCAGAAGACAAAACAGATGACACAAGTGCCACCGCAAATGCCGAAATGAGTAATGAAGCAACAGCAATCCTCGCAGATGTGAAAGCTATACTGCAAGTAGTGAAAAACAGTGCAGAGACACCAACAACTACACCCTCCACCAGTGAAACAGTTGAAGTCACCAAAGAAAAAGCCAGCGGATCTGTAAGTAAGCATCTCACTCTAACTGATGATCAGTTGACAGCCATAGAGAAACTTAAAGATGAGTGAAACACAGTTAAAACCACAAATTGGGCTCATCAGATTTTCTTGAGTTGGGTGTCAAAGTGTGAAATAGCAATGGATTTGAAAACTATCTCAATTAGTGATTTAAATACCGTACTTCGAAAATTCTGTGCTGAAGTTTGTAGCAGTACCAGTGAACAGTACTCCATCTCTAGCTACCTTGGGCTTCGTGCTGGTCTTAACAGACTACTGCACAGTTCTGACATCGGGCACTGTGTTACTATCATAACAGATAACCGTTTCACCACTGCAAACAATGTCTTTCTTGCAGTAGTTAAGCGGTACAGAAGAGAGAAAAAGGACGTGACCACTCACCACCCACCACTATCAGATATTGACCTGCACCAACTGAAGACTTCTTCGATACTGTCATCATCAACACCATCAGAGTTTGTTCGGAAAGTATGGGTTGATGTACAGTTACACATGGCTGGTAGAGGGAGAGAGGGACAAAGGGACCTACATCCAGAGTCGCTCATAATAGCCACAGATGAAAATGGTATTGAGTATGTCAGCCTCAAATACAACGAAGCAATAAAAAACCACAAAAGTCACACTGATGGCAACCGAGACCAGTATAGGGGCTTCATATTTGTTTTACCAGATGACCCACTCTGCCCAGTGAACTCATTTAAGTTGTACCTGTCCAAGCTACCACCAGGGGCTTCAGGGGCACCAGCTTTCTACCTTCACCCACTACGTGCAAACCAGGAGTACCTAAACAGCAGTTCGATCTGGTATTCCAAGGAACCCATGGGTGTGAACTACCTCTCAGGCATGATGCCCTGATTGAGCAAGGAATGTAATCTAAGTCAAAGATACACAAACCACTCAAATCGAGCCCCCACAGTTCATTTACTATCAACTGCAGGACTGCAAGCATGAGAAATAATGGCAGTAACAGGACACAGATCCGAAGCATGCTTGAGAAGTTACTGGAGTGCCTCTGCTGAAGATCACAAAAAGTGGAGTGAAATCCTAGCACAAACCACAGAAGAAAACCGAAGATCAGAATCTTCAAGCAAAATACACAAGTTAGTCCCTTCAATCAAGAAACGAAAACCAGAACCAGAAATAGAGTCAACCACCAGCACATCTAAGCTACCATCCAGAGAAACAACAGTATTAGAAAACATGCCATTTAACCTCATGAACCCAATATTCCATGGTAAAGTGCAATTCATAAACTACAACAAGTAGACTGTTGTTTGCTAATGTTGTTGGTAACTGCTATTTTTTATCATTCAAAAAAGTTTACCAAGGGACTATTTTATCTCAGTGTTTTAATTAATTTTCTATTCTGTATTTAAATAAATGTTACAAAGTTTTCAAAATATAAACACCTTGTCAGTGTCCTTTTTTTCCATAGTTATTTCCCATTTTATAAACGCAATAAGACCCTCTAGGGTGGTGGTTGTTATGTGACAACTGCACACCTAGGTGAGGAAGGACACTCAGCCTTCAGCCTCATGCCTCACCACGCACTAGGTGTGCGGTTATCACATAACAACCACCACCCTGTCATGTCTTATTGCTTACAGATAGGGATTTTGTTTGTGTTTTAATATAAGTAATCATAAAAAATCTGACTATTTTAGGGTCTATTTATAATAATGTCTTGTGGGAAGGAGCAGATACTCCATATGCTTGGAGTCTTTTATATTTTGGCAATTCTGTTCTGTTGTACATATATAATCTGCTATTGGGATACATTATGTAATGTCTCAATTACAATCCATGCTGTATACTGGATTCCCATCTAAATTAACTGTTGCTAATTATCTGTGATTGATTTTCTATGTGGTAGCCTCTCTTTACTCTCATTTCCCTCTGTCTCCGCTTTTTGATATACTGTTGAACGTTTTGTGGTTTTTTTTTTGTTACCTTGTGACTCTTTTGGAGCCATACTGGGCATCATTTATATGGGACAAAATAACATTGATATCTCTTTTTGAAATATTAAGGCTTTTAAGAGAGGTAATATTGCATATTATTACATGGGTTGACAAAGAGAGGTACCTGATTGGTACAGAGCCATAAGGTGACCATTGATTAATTCAGCATATACACACTGTAAATGGTGAGGAAGCAGGCTGGAGAAATGAGTGAGCACTGCCAAACTATTTATTGTCCTGAAAATCCAGTCTGAGAAGCAGCCATTACTACACTCACTAAGCGAATGACAGACCTAGTAGAGGCATTAGTAATTTTGCTTCCCCTCACAGCTTGTCTTGATTTGTGGCTGCTGTGTGTAGTCAGACTGTCATATTCCTCTTACTTAATCTGTGCAGCAAGACAACACAACATGATAATTAGTCTGCCCTCGCCACCATCTGACTTCCCAACCACCTGCCCTGCAGACCTCTGGGGACCAAGCGCACAGTTTTGGTGACTATGTGTGTGAGTTAGCATGTCTGGCTGAGTGGCTGCTACAGAAATAGTGGTGTCCCTGACCAAATGGTTGATGTTGTTTCCCTGAAGTCCCTCCTGTGGTCTGCCCCCTCAAAAGGGAGACAGAGAGAGAGAGAGACCCCCCCAATGATCCACAGTGTATCCCCTCATGAATTTCCTGGTTCCCATCCATGCAAGATCATAAGGGAGAAAGAGAGAGACAGAGACAGGAGACACCTTGACACAGCATGGTTCACAGAGATACAGAGGCACAGCAGCAGCAGCAGCTTACAGCAGTACAGTAGGAGACTTGCAGTGGCTCCGAACATGCTTCCTACCCTGTTGTGCACTTGTTGTAAAACTTGTGTGTTGTTTTCATGTAGCTTTAATCTGCAGAATAACTCCCACCCACTGCCAGGCATTGTGTCTCTCTCTCTCTCTCTCTCTCTCTCTCTCTCTCATCCGGTCTCCTCCCACCCCCACAACATTGAAACCTACAATATTAGGGGACACCTGTCTGAATGGGGTAGTGTGATGAGTGGGGTCCAACTGGGATCTGTGCTGGGGCATCTGTTGTTTAATGTATTGGTACATTCAATGCAGGTAAGGGAAGGGGCATGGTTGTGCAAGTATGCTGACGATACAAAAATGGGTATGATAGTCAACAATAAAGAGGCTACAGAAGAGCTAAAGAATCAGTTACAGGGTCTGGAAACATGGGCTAATGATCAGAAATTTGAATTTAATGACGCTAAGTGCAGGGCAGTACACTTTGGAAAAAATAATGGAATGTATCAGTACACTCAAAACAACAAAGTAATATTGGAAATAGAAGAGGAATCTGACCTGGGGGGTTGTATTTTCTAACAGCCTTAGTTTTGAAAAACACAATAGTGAAGCAGTAAAGAAGAGTAAAACAGTGGTTTGGAACATTTTGAGGAATATTAGAAGCAGAAGTGGAGAGGTTATGGTGCCACTGTATAAGTCCTTGTTAAGACCAGTCTTAGAATATGGTTCATCATTGTCTGCACCTCAAACAGTAGGAACTGTGAATAAGGTGGAGCAGGTGCAGAGGGGATATACAAAGACAATTAGAAATATTAAACATCTAAGTTAGAGGGAAAGGCTGAGCACCTTGAAATTATATTCAATGAGTTATCAACGGCTAAGAGGGAACATGTGTTTTGTTTATAGGGCATTTAAAAATGCAGATATGGAGGACAGGGGTTTTTAATATTAGAACCAAACAACCATGTCAGACTAGATTACACAGTAGACAACTATTGGGGAATAGATGTAATACCACTAAATGAGCTAAATGGGTTAACCAGTGTGTAGAGAACATATGGAATGCCCTATCAAGGGAGGTTATTGAAGCTGGTAGCATGGAAAAATTGAAGAAAGAACTAGATACATATATGGGTCCCAAAAAATGGGAAAATTGACCACCTTGGTGGAAGGTTCTGCCTTTGGCTATTTTTGCTAATTGGACCTGAAAAAGACACGCATGTACCTATGTACCTATGTACAAGGGAGCCTCAATGTGCATGTGTCTTGCTCTGTGTTTGACACAGTATCAGCTGGTTACGGATTAGGGGACACATGTGAGTAATCATCAGAGAATGAGTGCTACAGCAGTTTTGCACAGTCGGGGGACTGAGTACTATAACACAAAAGTCTCATCTGTTTGTTTTAACAAGTTGTATTAGCACTGATGCCGAAATCGGAACGTGCTGCTAGAGAGAGACAGGGAGACAGAACATGAGTGCAGATCATAGATGGGGATGGGGTCTACTGCACTGAATTTGACTGACTCTCTCTTTCCCCATGCAGTACTTCAGGACACAGAAGATGACTGAGAACCGGTCATGTGACAGGACATCATGGGCACCTGCATATCTCTGACGCTGTCTGCCGTGCCTCACCGCTGCTGCCTCCCCCCCTCTCTGTCTCTTCACGGAGGGTGAAGGTACTCGTGTTGCTCTTCCCAAAAGAGCACCTACACAGCTCTGTCAGGTGTCCCTGTGCAAATCACGATATGCCTGTCTCAGGCTCCTCTGTTGGGGATCGGAACAAACTATACATTGGCACTAAATGCAGCAGACAACTCTGTTTCTCTGTTCATCTCTCTCTCTCTCTCTCTCTCTCTCTCTCTCTCACTTTTGTCTGTCTGTCTGTCTCTGTGACATTGTGGTGATCTACAGACAGAAAGACAGCAGAAGCTAGCACATAGGAGTTAGAGTGGCAATGGAACAGAGATAGTAAAAGTCCCCCACTGCTGTGGCAACAGTGCTACTTCCTTCAGCTGCAGAATAGCCTCCAAAACACAGGGGAACATGTGACAGAGAGTGACAGCAAAGTACACACACACTCCCCAATCCTGGCACGGCTTGCTTAACTGTGTAGGGAGGGAGAGAGATACTCCCTGCTGCCACAGAGTGAGACAGACAACACAATAGTTCTGTTGGTGGCAGAAAAAATAAAAAAAGTTCATATCTTTCCATCAATTAGTCATGCTTTCCTCATATTTTTTCCCCTCTGGTGACACCCCATGTTATAAGTGCAATAACCCACTCCAGGGTGTGCAGTTATTGGGGATTAATAAACACCCCTGGTGTTGTGAGGACACTCAGCCTGTGGCCTCATACCTCACAACACACCTGGAGTGTTGACTAATCACCAATAACCACACACCCTGTCGTGGGTTATTGCTTACCTAAGGTTTACCTTAAATTTTGTGCATACAATTTTAAGGATACACCTATATTTTACAACCATTGGGGACCTGGTTTGACCCCATGAAAATGAAGTAAAAATGATTATTGTTTGTGATTCCATTTGTTGTTTTGGTTTAATCTTTCCAGAGTTAATATCTGGATTAATCATTCTCCTGTAGTCATTTATTTCTCTGTCTGAGCTCTGCCTGCCCTGCTCTTGCGTGGAGAAGTAGATGCCTATTTTTATTTTTTCCCCCTTGAGGACTGTCTACTCTGATTCTGAGTAGATAAGTAGGTTCATAATGCTATTTCCCCTCTATAGTTTTGCCTCTCCAGCATGTGTGGATTTATGTAGTTGTGTGGTAGGGTGGGAACTTGTCCGCCATGAAATATGGGGCAGGAAATTAAAAAAAAAATTAAGTTAAGGGAAAAAAAATGAGAAATAAATTTAGTCACACAGCATGTGCAGAAGGTGCATTCTTGGACTCTTTTTTCATTTTTTTTTCTTGTTCGTAGAGATGAATGTTGAAAGACATTGAGGAACTGTGTCAAGGGACATGGAGCATCTGCAAAGAGGGATCAGAGCCGGAACCTGTGGAGGAGCAGGAAGATGGTGTTGGTACTACAGGGTGGATGAGGGTGTTCTTTTTTATATCAGGCAGGTGAGGGGGGGAGGGGACCATGTAAATCATATAATGCCACAAATTAGATTGGAGGGAGGACTGGTAATAAGGCTTTGCACCAGCACTGATCATTTAGCAGTGGTAGGGCTGGAGAGTTGCAGCCAGTATAAATTACAAAAAAGGCAGAAACTTAGAGGGGGAACAGGTGGTGGGGTTGGGCACTAATACATGTGGACTTATACCCTATCCCTATACTTCACATCTGCACCATGCATGAGGCTAATGTAGTTTGAGGTATGTTTTAGGTACTCAGAGAAAAGTGAGATTTGACCCATTAAGAAATGCTGACTATAACTTTTAGGATATAGTATTTTATACTGCCATGTATATTTCAAGTTCAAGAAACAATTTAAGTTTTCCTTATGTCTCAATATACAAATAAAACATTTTTTCCAATGGATTTTTAATGCCTTGCTCTATATTTCTAATACTGCTTGTATTCTTTTGGTAATTGGATCCATCTATGGTAAGGAGTTACAATCATAATCAGCACTGAACAGCTTCAGCTACTGGTAAACATCTGATGGAGAAGAAATCTGAAAAGTTGCATTGAAATTCTTCATGCTAAGGTTCAGAAAAAGAGCTAGTAGGCAGAAGCCCGTAATGCTCTTATGCTAGGCCAAAGAGTAATATGATAAGTCATACCCAAACATAATTAACATGTTGAGGCAATGTTTAAAAATCTCTTTAGTGTTACTAGTAACCACAGCAGATGGAAGTCTATTCCAAGGTCCAATAGATCTCACAGTAAAGAAAAACGTTCAATTATTATGTTTAAAGGATTTGCCAATTAACTGGAGGGGATGACCTCTAGTATCATGTATTGACGACTTAAAAGAAAAACCTAACTCAGTCATGACATATGGGTCATGAACAACGTCGTATAGGAAAAGAAGGTTGCCTCTAAGGCGTCTGATGGTAAGAGGCATACGTTTTAATGTATCTAACCTGGATTCATAGGAAGTGGAGTCAAGACCAGATATTTTTTTAGTGTACGTTCTCTGTACTTTTTCAAGAATATTACTATCTGATTTTTTTAAATGGACACCATAACTGTGATGCATACTTAAGATGAGGTCAGACATAGGACCTAAACAGGGGCAACAACACCTCCTGGTCTCGGAATCTAATATTACGTAGAATAGACCAAACAACTCTGTTCGATGTACTAATCACTGAATGCAAATGTTTGGAGTATGTTAAATCATCAGAAATAGTAATTCCCAAGTCCTTCTCATCTGTAGTGTCACACAGTATTGAACCATCCAAAACATATTTGAAATTTGAGTTATTGAAACCCAAATGCATAACTTTACACTTTGTAGTGTTCAATTTCATACCCCATTGTCAATCCAAGTGGAAATGATGTCTAGATCATGCTGGATTCAAGATATCTGATCTAAGTTAGAACATGGTCCCCCAATCTTCACATCGTCTGCATATTTTAGTGTAAAAGAGAGAGACAGGAATTGGTTAAATCAGATATAAAAGCCTGGAAAAGACAGGGGCCGAGAACTGAACCCTGTGGAACACCACTCAAAACATTGCCAGGGTTAGAAATAACACCATTAATGATCACCCTCTGTGTTCTGTTACAAAGCCAATTAATAATCCAGGCAATTATATAACTATTAATGTTGAGTCCCTGAGTTTTTGAATTAAAGCCCAATGAAGCATAGTATCAAATGCCTTTACTGAAATCAATGAAGACAATGTCACAAGGTAGCCGGTTTTCCAAACGGGAACTAAAGTGTTCGTAAAAACAAAGCAGATTGGTTAAGCAGATTCTACCCTTCTTGAAACCGCATTGTTGTAGATCAGATGCATCAATTAAAGGAGCAATAATATCCTTAAGGAGACTGTCCAACACTTTGCATATAGAAGAGATTAAACTGATGGGCGGATAGTTTTCCCAAAGATGTTTAGATCCCTTCGTATGAATAGGAACTACAAAAGCCTCTATCCATTCAATAGGAATATAGTTATTCTTTAAGAGAAGAACAAACAAAAGTTTAAGTGCAAAGGCAATTTGGTCAGACAATAGATAAAGTAAATGGCCTGCAATGTTATCTGGGCCTGGACAAAATTTACCTTTAAGTGTGTGTAATTTTTTAGGTATAAACTCCACTGAAAATATAGTAGGAGGATCTGATGGTGTAATAATAGGCTGAGGTATTTGGACTTCTGATACAGGGAAGATTTTACAAAATTCAGTGTTAAATGCATCAGCCATGGCCTTAGGCTCATGAATAAGTATATTATCTAAAGTAAGAGGCCCCACCAAGCAAGGGGTTTTCCTGAGGGAATTAATATAAGAATAGAAATGTTTAGAGTTTGACTTACTAGCTGTCTTAGCCAAATTCAGTTCCCATCTAGATTTAGCCTTTCGGATAACTGATTTACATTTCTTATTTGATTTCAAATTCTTAGCAATAAAAATGTATTCTAAATAAGTAAACCACACTCTATGTAAATAAAGCAATATTACCAATATGCATAGTGTGAGGCAATAAATGTCCTGTTATTAAACTTTCTTTTTTAAAAAGTAAGGAAATTATTTTCAAAAAACTAAGTTAAGATAACAGACAAACCCGCAAAAGACAGGAAATGCTGAGTTAGAGTCAAAAGACCTTAACTCTGCACATTCTATGTAAGCAGGAAGGTATGATTTCATGTCTCTGGAATCTGGATCACTGACACCTCAGTTCTATGCAGAACCCAATGAAAAGCACTATAACCATTACTATCTTGTGCACACAGACTACTTGCACATTTGTATAACAATAGAGTTAAGGCACTGCAGGGGTTGGGTCACCTTTTGTTAATCTAACCTGAAAATCTAACACTAAAAGTATGACTATAGAGTGACCTCTGGAGGTCCAACTGTACTGGCTCACATGACCCCAAAATTAGACCACTAGGAGTACAGCCAAGTGGAGCTGTTGTCTCTTCTCCACCCCTATCTTTCTCACATGTCTGAATTGTGCTTTGTTCTGAAATAATGCACAGTAATACAGTCACATCTGACCAACTACATTGTTTTTCTTTACCATTTTATAGTACATTATCAGCAAGGTTATAGCTTTGTGATGGAAGTCATGTTAGTTATGGATGTCATTATTTTCCCAATTGTTATGGGAATGACATGATTTTTGGCATTTTGCTTAACAACACCATGGCTTGTGGTGTCTTCCAAGACATTATTGTTTAGCCTTTTTTATGAAAGCATCTTTGTGTTAGTGTTTACAAATGACAGATTCATAATTTTATGCTGCAGCATGGCAATGCACTTGGACTTCAGTAGCCTGAGTGAGGGATTAAGGGCTTGTAAGAGAGCCCTGGTCTTCTGTATCACAGTGCAGTGTCAGCTGTCAGCCCATTTTAGCAGTGGATGTTTTAATAATTTTACATTTTTGCTGATATGCTTTATAAACATATGTCAAAACAGTGGTAAATTATTTTACACAAAATGTAGATTTATCACTTTCACTATGATTTCCATGATTTCTGTCATTCTGACTATGGCAATTTCATGATTTTCTCCAAATATTTCCATGACAAAAGCACTGCCATAATTATCAGGAAAGGGGAGTGGTGCCAGTGGCTTGGTGTACAATATCATGGACAAGAGGTCTACGTCAGATGTATGACCTACAGTATAGTTAGCTATCAGCCAAACATAAAGAACTTATGAACAGGATGGAAGTGGATCTGTATTGACTAGTTTGAAAAACAAGCAGACTGTGATATCAATTGCATTAACATGGACTACTGTCCTTGATAAAATAGAGCTAGCCACAACATGTTGGTATGGTGCTGTATGTAATATACATCCAATAGGTGTTCAGACAGTGTCGATAACAATCTTTTTTGTTTACATTAGTAGAGTTGTTCCAGCTGTTTACCTCCTCTCCTTACTCTAATAATTAATTTAAAGTCCTGAAAGTGCTACAATGTGCTTTCAAATAAAAAGGAATTGCACTATACATGTCCAAAACCTGCCCATTTTAAGAAGGCTGCATATGAGATACTCAGTTATATGCAGTATTTAAGGTTTTTTTTCCCCATTAGCCAAATAATATTAGTCACAAACAAATTATCAGAGATGTTATGTTGAATAACATTTCTTAATCTTATGATTATTGACTATACTAAATTAGTAAGATATAAATTGAAGTTGTGTTACCAACTGTTAATACAATCCTTGAGGGGTCAAGGGACACAAAGCATAAGCATGTGTCATAGACCTCTAGGGTTGCAATAACAAAAGGTAGTCCAACCCCTAGCATGCATTATTTCTATTATTATACAAATGCATACATAATCTGTGTACACAAGGTAGTAGAGTTTCAGAGTGCTGTTCATTGGGTTCTGCATATAACTGAGGTGTCAGTGATCCAGATACCAGAGATATGAAATCCTACCATCTTGTGTACACAATGGGTGGGATATTCAGACTGAGCCAAAAAGATGCACAATAGAGGGAGCAGGCACAAGTCCAGTGTGCCATGGCGCAATGGGCGTGATATTCAAACCATGTGCAGAACAAGGTGCACCTGTGCAACGTGGCAGAATATCACACCCGATGAACCATAGCGCAATGAGGGATGCGCAGTGGAGCAGGGTTGATGCGCAATAGCACCCCTAGGGATGTGCTGGGACAAAGACAGGAAGCAGCTGTGCAGCAGCCATGGATGTGCCATGCACCGAGCAGCATGCACCAGGACAGACAGACCAACCCCTCTCCCCTCCAGCCCCACCACCAGAGCAAGGCCCCCATGAGCTGCACAACCAGACAGGTGCAAAATGGACCACTGGCCCATAAACCTCGGTGCTGAACCAACAGCAGATGTGACCCAGCAGTCCCCATCCGCTGGGCAAGCTGCCAATGCACCATCCCCCGGCCAACAGAGACTGGAACACAAGGATGGCCAGGCCCCAACCATGCCATGGCACCACAACAATGTCAACCACTGCCAGTATGGTGAGCCCGAGACACTGAGCCCAGAAGCATGAAAAAACAGTGCATGGCACTGAAGGCATTCCTCCACCACCATGCCAAGGCATTCGGTTGCCTCGGGGCACAATGCACATGCACCACATCCCCACCATGACCACCCACCACATGTGGTGACACCATCCACTGACGCCACCACAACTCACACAAGACGCTCCAGCATGGCCCCTACAGAGGAACAGCAAGGTGGGTGACCTGGCACCAGTACCTGAAGGACCCTGCATGTAAGGAGGGCGACCCCAGATGCCACCACCAGCAGGAAGACACTCCGAACACAGGACCTGAGCACGGTCCATCACCCATGCACACACCCCGTCTCAGCACCGGCCCCATCAGACACCACAGCACCCTCCTGTGGTGCATGGAGGTATGTGCCACACAGAAGGCAACACAGGGCACACACAATACCCCCCCATCCCAGTCCCATGGGTACCCCGGCAAACAGCCACACAAAGCAGTGCAACAGACACTGCCATCATGAGGTCCATGGTGCTGTGTACCTGCGGCCTGCCCACCACCATGGTGCCAGTGAGCCTGCCATGTGGCGGTTGCACCATGAGCCTGACTACCCTGATGGCAGGTGCAGGGGCCTGTGACCAGACCACCACCTGCATGCAGCAGGACCCCATGTGAGAGTCACCAGACCACAGTCACTGCCCCAGTCACCATAGACTGCATGGAGGGGGGCAGACAATAGCACTGCCCACAGTGGCAACAGGGACAGACATGCAATAGTCCAGGGGTCAAGATGCCAGCTGCCAGGGTGCTATGCCTGGAAGGTGGCATTTATGGACTGCCCCTGAAGTCACGCCAGTAGCCAAGCATGCGGTGGTGGGGTCAGCATGACCATGCGTACCATAGTCACGCATGGTGGCATTGTAACAGCAAAAGTCACAGTCACACAAGCACTGCACACACTGACAGGGGAGGCTGAGACATGGCACATACACCACAGTCTGCTGCATACAGGCAAACAGTGAACAGGGCACACCACACATTCCCCAGACAGAGCCCATGGCCCCCACCCACACCAGTGGAGGAGCCCCACCAGACACACCCACAGCCAGGCCAGCACCACCCCACAGTAGCCATGCACACCACTGCAGCAAGGCTTTATACGCCCACTTCAAATCAGAGACTGACACAGACATAGATATAAAAGTATATATTAATAAACAACACAACAGCAACAAAAACTATGTACAGATATATACAATGGGTGAGGGGATGTGCAAGGATGCAACAAGGGGGGAGTGGAAAGGGCAGGGGACAATGGGAAAGGCAAAGGTTGGGGACATGGGGGTGTGGGGTACATTCCTGGGAGGGATTGAGTGTAGTCATGTGCTGCAGGCCCTACTGGTGGCCCCAGTCCTCTCTGTCCTCCCTGTGGCACCTGTGGTGCCGCCAATGGTCACCCCGTCCATTCTCTCCAGCAGCTGCAGCATGGTCCGGGTGACCTGCAGGATCTCCTGGAGGGTCTGCTCCATGGCCGACCAGCGCGATCCACCTAGGACAAGGGAACAGAAACAGTATGAGTGACTGGCCTAACCAATGCAGCCCACCCAACGTTCATGGCATGCATCAGTGGCCTGCACCCCTGGGATGGCATACGACCACCCGCAGTGAGTGGGCCCACATGATCCGCCTACCCGGGCACCCGCAGCCATGCAAACCGCTGCACACCATCACTGCCCATGCACTGCACAGCACCATCCTGGCTGTCCAGCATCATGGCAATGCAGTGGGAAGGCAGTGGCATAGCCAGATGCCGAGTGCATCCACAGCCCACCTGCGACATCCACCCACATGTGCAGTTTCACAGGACAGTGCAGAGGGCTCCGCGGGATGTGCACAGCTGGAGGGGCCATGTGCAGAGGGGCCATGCCTCACCACCACCCCTGCAACCCACCATGCACAGGTGTATAGGGAATCACGGTACTCATCTGCATCCCAGTCAGCAGGGCGCTGCTGACCACCACTGTGCCCTGCCTGCATGGCCACACCTCCGGCGTTGTCCTGCCCATGATCCTCCTGGGCCATCTGGGCCCTACGGCTGTCCTCCGGGCCTAGGGGGGATGCATGGAGAGAGGCTCATCAGTACATGTCTGACCCATAGGCTCCCCCACCAGTGTGTGTGCCCACACAGCCTGTCTGTGCCATGGTGGTGCAGGGTGGACACGATGCACCCCCACAACCAACAACACAGGTGCTGGCCCCCCCAGCGGCATGGCCTGCCGAACACTGTGCCCCAAGGATAGATGGATATGACTAGTGATGGTGAAGGAGCACCTATTTGGCCATGGCATGGCTTTCCACCGGGCACGCGCCTGCAGTCACCCCAGGTGGTTGGTGTCACACCGCTGGAGGTCCCCATGGCAGTGGCAACACTGCTCCCCAGTTCTACTGCTCTCAGTGGCCTTCTCAAGGCCTTCGGCGACCTCCTGCCAACCTCAGTGCAAGTCCTCAGGAGGGGCACCTGCCAAAACAAGGCACCTGAATGGGGCTCCACAAGATCCACCAGGTTCATAAGCTCAATGGCACTCCACACAGGGACTCTGGTGTGCGGAATCATACAGCCTCTGCTGAGCTTAAAATGGCACCTGGTAGTGCACGTGCCCCACGTGCTGAGGCAACACAGTACTGCGCTGCCAGTTGCAATCACGCTGGCACCAGACTGTGCATTGGGGGCAGCCATGCAGCGGCATGGCACCTAGAGGGCAAAGAGCATCCTCAGGGTCAAGGGTCTGTCCACACACAGAGTGCCACTGCACTATTGGGAGGCCCCTGTATGGTGTGCTGTAGGGTGCATGTGTGTGATGACATGCAGTGGCCTACTGCGCAGAGGTGCCATGGCACCCATGACATACCATGGCATGTGTGCCCCTTTGGACATACTGCACACGAGTGCCACAGGCACAGTAGTGGCTGTGTGCTGTACTGCCTCCCGCACATAGAGCGTATGCTGTGATGCTGGTGCACATGTCAGCACCGCGCACATGTGTGGTGTGGGGCCAATTGTGCACATCACAGTGGTGTGCCACAACCTGAGCATGCTCAACACCATTGCACAAGGCGCATCCACGTGATATTCAACCAGGTTATGCAAATCAGCTCATGAGCCATTCCACAGCGCATCCACTGCATTTGCATCCCATTACAGTTGTCCATGCCCTCATTTGCATGCGATGCACTAAAAAAGTGATATGGAAATGCAGAGGCCATGTATCGGTATTGCAGCCTTTGGAGGTAGGTGCCATGCTGTGGAGACATGGGGACAGTGGTCTGGAAGGGCTGTATGGGACTGCACAGTCCATGGTAACACCTGTCCATCTCTCCAGACAAAAGCATGACCAAATGTGAGGAGGATGAGGAGCAGGGGAGGGTGCAGAAGTGGAGGCCCAACTTCACCAGAGCAGAATCAGATGCCCTGTTTGAGGCATACCTCGACAGGGAGCCACTGCTCAGTGGACAGAGGGACACACCACAGGCCCGTGCGGTGGCATGGGGTGAGGTGGCATATGCCGTCAACCAGCAGGACAGCCCCCAGCATTCCATGCAGGAGTGCAAGAAGAAGGTTGGCATGGACAGGAGAAGGATAAAGGACAAGGTGGCTGCCATCAGGGCAGCACGTGCAGCTACTGGTGGGGGCCAGCAGGATGTACCTCGCCTGACACCACTGGAAGAGCAGGTGGCTGGCAGCATGTGGCGTTGTGCCACTGAGGGAGTTCCTGGCGGAGGCTTCCAGATGGGTGGCAGCTCATCACTACACTGTAGGACCGGTGCTGGCAGTGTGTGGGAGGCGGGGGGGTGGGCTCCAGGGCCAGGCGGAACCACTAACTGTACCGTGTTCCTTTACAGCTCCTGAGCATCTGCATGGGGCAGCAGTGGTGGGTGTGTCCACCGAGGGGGTAGCCCTGGAACCGGTGGAGCGCCCATCCACCTCCACAGGTGTCCGTGGGACTGACCACCTGCAGCCTTGTACAGCTGTCTGGACTGATGCCTGTGGTGCGGGTGCAGATGAGGCCCTGGCTGTGTTCCAGTGTGATGCTAGTCACGGTGTCCTGTGTGTTGAGACACAGATCGGGGCCACCTCCAGTACTGAAGATAATGTGACGCTCGTCCCGGACAGTGATGTTGGTGGGTCACAGGGGGATCCCACAAATGGCATCTGCCTAGGCGGCAGTGTGGGCAGTGCTGGCATGGTTGCCTGCCCAACAACCCTTGTCCTGGCCATGTCTGCAGCATCCAGTGGGGCAGCACTGGTGTGCAGATGTGGTAGTGGGGTTGGTGGCACTGCTGCAGCCACGCTGGTGGTGCCTGGCGATCGGCAGCTGGAGGGGCAGCGGCAGCAGCTGGACTGTGTTGACATGGGGACGGGGGCAGGGGGTGGCAGCAGTGCACTGCGTGAGGATGTACCCCATGAAGGCACCACTGTGCGGCATCCACCGTCACGTGGCACTGTGCCGCAGGGTCAGGAACATCACGGGGGCCAGCATATTGGCCATGCAGTCGACACCTTGGAGGACCACAGCCGTCTACTCCAGGCCTCTGTGGATAAGCAGGTGCTGCTTGTGGTAGCGGTGGATGCACTCCATGCTGAGCTGCAGCAGACAGAGGAGCAGTGCAGCAGGGACCATGCCCTGCTCCTGGCAGAGTTAGCTCAACAGCGGGTGGATGTGACCGCAGCCATTGACAGGCACACCACTGCGATGGCAACTGTCATGGCTACACTGGTCAACCGGCTGTGTGCCTGGCCACCGCACACCCTGCAGAGTGCAATGTCCACCCCTTGTTCTCAGCATCAGGCTACCCCTGCCATGTCGACACCGGGTTCAGCTGTGGGCATACCAAGCACGCCTGGTGAGGTCATGTTTGGTGGCCTGAAGACACCTGCGCAGACATGGTTGCATTCACACAGCATCACCCCTGAGGGACCATCTGTGCCACCCCATGAGGCCACTGGTCAGCCTGTTATGGCTGGAAGGTCTCAGTGGGGCCGCCCATGCTTCTGTGGTGGCCATGCTACTGTGCTGCATGACTGACCCTTCCCCCTCCATGACCGCTGTCTGCCACTAACCAGTGTGCACTGTGGGGTTCTGTGTGTGACGCATGGGTGTGGTGCCCTGTCCTGCACTCACACGGTCCCTGTGCACATCCTCCTGGCTGCTGGCCACTGTGGTGTGTGCATGGTGATGCCACCGTAGCACTGTCCACCACTGTGCAATGGTGCTCAGCATCTGAGGCATGCACAGTGCCAGCCACTGGGTGTGGTTGTGTTGGGACCTGTGTGGGTGTGGGGGGGACTATGGGGGTGGGAGTGCATGTGGCCCTGTGGGCATGGGTTGGGATGTGTGCCTGTGTGTGCATGCCACATGCAGCCCTGCTGTTCCCTGCCTTTGTGTGCAGACCCCTGCCCATTCCCATGCCCCTGCCGCTGACCTTCCCTGGTGTCCACCCCTGCCTGTGTGTCAGCTGTGCCCTTGCCCCTGGTGCTTGTACGTGGCCCTGTTGACCTACCTGTGTGGTCCAAAGTGCTCCTCTACAATGGTATCCTGGTGCTGCTGGGCCATCTGAGCCAGCCGGGGATCCCTTCACCCAGGGGGTGGCTGCCCAACACCAGCTGGACCGGCGTCCTTATCGTCCCCACCGCTGTTCCCCTCCTTGACCTCAACGGCTATCCACAGTCTTGCTGATCAGTGGCCATGTTGTGCAGTATACAGCAGGCCAGGTATAGCCCACAGGTCTTTGAGCGGCTGTATTGTAGGGTAGCACCTGACATGTGCAGGCAATGGAACCGTGCCTTCAGCAACCCGAACACCCACTCGATGATATTCCATGTTGTGGCGTGTGCCTCATTGTACTGTTGTGACGCTGGGGTTGAGGGGTGCTGGTATGGTGTGAGCAGCCAGGGCCGCAGTGGGTACCCACTGTCACCTGTGTGTAGAGAAGGTATTGTTAGCATGGTGGTCTGTGACACTGTGCCACTGGCCTTCTAGTGCATTCCCCATAGCATCCCTGTCCATACCCCATACACACATCCCCATCTGCACCCATTGTCCAGCGTGCACTGCATACTCACCTACCAGATGGTCAGTGGGGATGTCCCCACTCTTGAACCTATGGCAGAGTGCAGACTGGTGCCAGATGAAGGCATTGTGTGCTCCCCCAGAGTTTGTGGCACAGACATTGATTAAGTGCCCCCTGACATCACACACCACCTGGCAGTTGACACTTGGGTATCCCTTGCGGTTAATATATGCCGCCCCCTCCAGGCCAGGTGGCATGTGGATGCCAACATGGGTGCAGTCTATGGCCCCAAACATGCCAGGCAACTGGGCTACCCTGTGGAACTCCTACATGTTTGCTGTGCACTCCGCCTGTGTGCTGGGGAAACAGATGTACTCCACAGCATGTGGCAGCAGTGTGCTGAGGAATTGTGTGAGTAGGCATGAAGCGGCCGACTGGGTTATGCCTGTCATGTCCCCTGTTGGTCTCTGGAAGGTGCTTGTAGTGAGCAGGCACATGACAGCTGTGATCTTTGTCTCCACGGAGAGCAAATGGCTCTATCGTGTGGGTGTCTGCATCTCCTCTCTGCACAGCTCACAGAGCTGCCTCAGAATAGCTCGGTTCAGGTGGTACCAGCCCACAATCTCAATATCACTGTACAGCTCGAAGCTGAAGCAGGCGTGGTACAGCCTGTTCTGGCATACCATCTCGGGCCCTTCCATAGCCTGCCCTGTTGCCTGCCTCCTCCACCCTCATTACCGCCCCATCTGGAAGTGGCACTGGCCATGTCCCTAGTTGGTGTTCCCCCCCGGGCGACTGTCTACCTGGTCCCCCCCCGGCTGTGTGCTGCTGGTACTGCCCCTGCACTGGGTGCACCCCTGGCAATAGAAGTTGACGGCAGATAAGGACCACAAGGCCCATCCAGTCTGCCCATTTCTTTTTCTACCTTATAAATGTGCCATTGGCCTTTGCTCTGTCAGTGGCCTATCTATTCATAGTCATTTGTATTGCTCCCTTATGCATATCCCATGCCTGTTTGAAGCCCTGCACTGTATTCATAGCCACCACTTCTTGGTAAGCCATTCCATGCATCCACCACCCTTTCTGTGAAAAAGAATTTCCTCACTTCCCCTTAATCGGCCTCCTCTAATCTCATGTTGTGTCCTCTTGTCCTGCTATTTTTCTTATATTTAAACATGTTAGACTCTTTCACCTTGTTTATGCCCTTAAGGTGTTTGAATGCCTCGATCATATCACCTCTCTCCTCCTTTGCTCAAGGGTATACATATTGAGCTCCGTTAATCATCCTCATATGTCTTCTGATGCAGTCCCTGCACCATTTTGGTTGCCCTTCTCTGGACTGCCTCAATTTAGTTAATGTCCTTGTGAAGGTGTGGCCTCCAATACTGCACGCGAGTACTCAGATGGGGCCTAACCAGTGTCTTGTACAGAGGGATTATTACCTCCCTCTTACGACTTGTGATACCCTACTAATACACCCTAACACCCCTAGCCTTACCTACTGCTTTGAGGGTGCTTGGATGATTTTTAGGTCATCAGTGATGATGATGCCCAAGTCTCTTTCTTCCTTTGTGACTGCTAGCAACTCCCTCCCAGCCTATAGGTGGCTCAGGGTTTCTCTTCCCTAATGCATGATTTTGCTTCTTTGCATTAAATCCCAGTTGCTACTCTTCTGACCATTCTGCTAGTTTATCCAGATCTCTTCTCATTCTACCCACACCATCTGGATCATCTACTCTGTTGCAGATCTTGGTGTCATCTGCAAACAGACAAGCCTTGCCTTTAGTCCATCTGCAAGGTCACTAATGAAGATGTTGAAGAGGACTGGCCCCAGGACTGATCCTGAGGTACCCCACTTGTGACTTGCATCTCTTCTGACTGTATACCATTTACCACCACTCTCTGTTTTCTGCCCGTCAACCAGTTTGCCACCCAGTTGACCAACTTCTGACCCACCCCGAGCCTACCCAGCTTATTTATCAATCTTCTATGTGGAACAGTGTCAAAAACTTTGCTGAAGTCAAGGTAGGCGACATCAACTGCTCCCCCTTGGTCCACCACTCTGGTTACCCAGTCAAAGAAATCTATGAGATTAGTTTGACAGGACCTTCCTTTTGTAAACCCATGCTGTCTTGGATCCTGTGCCCTATAGTTCCAGGTGTTGCACTATCCTTTCCGTAGGAGTGCCTCCATAATCTTGCCCACTACTGAGGTAAGACTGACTGGTCTGTAGTTCCCGCCTCCTCCCTGCTACCACTCTTGTGGGCAGGATCACATAAACCCTTCTCCAGTCTTCTGGGACCTCTCCTGTGCTCAGAGACTCACTAAACAATTCTGCTAATGGCTCTGCTAGTTCCTCCTTTAGCTCCTTAAGTACCCGGGATGTATGCCATCAGGTCCCATTGCCTTATCCACCCTGAGCTTAGCAAGCTCTTGTAGGACCCTTTCTTTGTGAAGGGAGTAGTGCTCACCTCCCTCCCCCTGTGTGTCCATGATGCTGAGCTGTGGGCCCTGCCCTACCTTCTCTTCAGTAAATACTGAGCAAAAGTATCTATTTAGGATAGATGCCTTTACAGGGTCCTCCTCCTCACATGCTCCCTTTTCTCCATTAAACTTAGCAATACCCCCTCTGGTTTTCTTTCACTAATGTATCTATAGAAGAGTCATGTCACCTTCTTTTACTGTTCGTGCTAGTGTTTCCTCAGTTTGGGACTTTGCCTGCCTTACTGCTTACCTGCTTCCCTTAGGGCAGTTTGGTATGCCTCCTATCTTCATCCCGCTGTGTTCCCTTATATTTCTGAAGGCCAGCCTTTTGGCTCCTGACCTTTTCTGCTACTGTATTTGAGAACAAAGTGGTTTCCTTCTTCTTTTGCACTTCCTTTTCTGTCTAACACAATGGGATGTTGCTTCAAGTATTGCATCCTTAATGCTTGCCCACTTTTGCCTGTGCCCCTCACCTGTGTTTCTTTTTGCCAGGGCTAGCTTAACTCTGTTGGCCATCTTATCAAGTCAGCTCCTCTGAAGTCCCATATTTTGCCTTGGAATGGGATGATTTAGATGTAGTAGCCAAATTGAACCATACCATGTGATGGTCACTGGCCCCTAGGTGATCTTCTACCTGGAGATCTGTGATCCCTTCTTTGTTAGTCAGTACTAGATCTAGGATAGCCCTGTCTCTTGTGGGTTGCTGTACCCAGTTGTTTGAGGCCTTCCCCTGCAGGGAATCCACTATGAGTCTAGTTCTGGCAGATGTTCCTGCTGGTATTGACCAATCTGTATCTGGCATGTTGAAGTCTCCCATTATCAGAACCTCCCTTTAGCTGTCATGTTTTGTATATCTTCTAACAGTAATGTGTCTATGTCTCCCTCTGGTCTGGGGGGCCTGTAGACCAACCCCAGTTCTTATGGCTGTCCCATTTCCTGTTTCCAGGGTGACCCACAGTTCTTCTGGCTCCTTATGTGTATTCTGAATTTCTTTAGCTTTGATATTTTCATTGACATACAGGGCCACTCCTCCCCCTTTTTGCACCTCGGTCTCTTCTGAACAATACATAGCCAGGTACGAAGTCTCCCAAGTGTGGTTACTGGTAAACCACATCTCACTAGTGCTACTATGTCCAGTTTAGCCTCTGACATTATTGCCTGCAGGTCTAGGATCTTATTTCCCAGGCTGTGAGCATTTGTGTACATGATTTTCCATTGGCCAGATTTTGGTGTGTTAGTTGTTGGGTGAAGTTTGGCATTATTCCTGTGCATCGTATGGGGAGACAAACCTTTTTTCTTACCTGGTGATGCAAATGAACGGCAAACATGCTGAATTCCTGTTTGACCACTAGCTGAGGGGGGAGGGGTGTTCTTCCCATTCGACGTAGGGGTGCTGCACCCCTCTCCCCATTTGTAGTTTAAATATTCTGCAAGAGCTCAAACTTCTGCTCAATGCACTGACTCCCTCTTTAGTCAGATGCAGTCCATCAAATTTAAAGAACTTTCGCTCCCAGAATTGTTGCCAGTTCCCTACAAATCTGTGTCCTTTTTCCTGGCACCAGCCCTCGAGCCACATGTTTAGCTCCCCTATCTCCCCTTCTCTGACCTTCTGTCCATCTACCCCTCTCCCAGACTGGCAGGATCTCAGAGAAGGAGATGCAGAAGAGAGATGATAGTTTGTTCCAGCCTGGTCAGGTGTTCCTTGGTCTCCACAACTGACTGGCTGGCGAGATCGATAGTCCTATGTGTACTAGGACATCAATGTTTTCTCCTGATTTGTGAACAATTTTAGCAATGCGGTCAGTGTCTCTCCATGCTGATGTACACTGGAGACATCTGACCATCACCCCTAGCTGGAGATGGGTATCAACTCCCCGAATCATAGGAGTCTCCTATGATCAGAAGTTTTTAGTTTCCTTTGTGCTTGTTTAGTTTTGGTTCTCTGATTTGGGTGAGTTTTGTTGTCTAGCTCCTGTGCGCAGTGTTCTGCTCTGCAGTGTCTTCTGCCTCTTTATTTGATTTCAGAGATAGAGGCAGATACCTGTTGTAGTGTTTATATGGTTTTGGAGGTAATGTGTTGGAGAGCAGAGAGTGATGGGGCACCTGATTTGCTCCTCCTAACCTCCTGCCAACCTCCTGGACCAACTACCCTCTGCGGTCGAGGTTTTTCTGTTGGATGCTGGGGAAATGGCAGGTGGTTCTTATAATGTATTTCCTCTTCAATATGAAATTTGAGGCGTGCAATCTCTGCCCATGCCGCCCGGAGCTGAGCCCTAAGATCTCCAAAGGCCCAGCATGTAGGACAGTGTCCACTGTGTACCCTGCCTCTGCCCCACTGCCCTCCTTCCTCTGTGGCACGCTCAGGCCATCATGCACACATGCACACCCACACTCACTAACTCACACATGCCTCCAGTGGCCCCCCTGTCCACCTCTTGGCCACATCTTCCCCCTGCTTCTTTGCTTGCCTCCCTGCCGCTCTGTCTCCACACTCCCCTGCTATCGCTCCTCTGTAGCGCAATCATCCTCCTCTCACTTGCTCCCTTTTATATTCGCTCATATCCGCTATCGCGCAACTTCCACTTGCTCCACTATTGCACACATCGCCTGCTGTTGAATATCGCACTGCGCACATTATTCCTGGTTCCTCCCCTTGTACTTGAGCATGCATTCATTACTGTTGTGGTGGTGCAGCACATTGGGTTTTGTACTGCGCATCCGCTGCCGCTGAATATCGCACTTTGGCGCATGTCCGCTCTTGTGTGGGCGCATCCCTATTGTGCATGGCACAACTGCTCTGAATATCCAACCCAGGGTGTGCAGAGTTAGGGTCTTTTGGCCCTACCTCAACATTTACTGTATTTCTGGGGTTTGTCTGAAACCCAATCATTATCTTAACATAGTTTTTTGAAACAAATATATATTAGATGATCTTAAGCTGTTGGTGGCATTTTTAGTGACTGTGATGACCTTTCTGTTGGAAACCCAGAAACAACAAGCGTCAGTATTCTATGTGGAGTAGTGTGGTGAAAAGATGTAAATTGGTTTATCATTGCAATTTTTGGGTTCCCTCTTTCCCTTGGTGGCCTACTCTTCCACCCACCTTCTAACCTCTTTCTCCCATTACATATCTTACGTGATCCCTAATAGAGAGGCACTAGATCAGGTACCCTGAGCTCCCTTTCCATTCTGCTGTGAAGGAAATGTATTTTCACCGACATCACAGCTAGTTCAGAAGCGAGTGTTGCTAGTCTCTTACACACTGTGACTCAGCCTTGCCTCCAATGCACCCCTAAAGAGGGCCACCCCAAAATCCTTGCAACTTACTATGTCCCTACCTCAATAAATATGGACCTGCATTCTACCTGCCCTATGACTTTTCTTACTCCTCTTACAGTACCTACTGAATTCCTGTTCTCTACTCCCACATTCCTGACTGTGTAGGATTTTGCACTAACTTCCCATCACAGTAATAAGTGTTGTATATAAGATGAAAGTAGCGACCAGTAACAGGGCACACTAGATTGAGTTTAGTCCAGACTTCCACAACAATAATTACTATTAAATTGAGAATGGACACCACAGATAGGGTCAGTGACTCAGTACAGACATTTTATGCAGAGTGAGATGATTAGTTTTAAATTGAGTACAGCAACCAATATTAGGGGATTCACCCATGCTGCAAGCGACATACATTTTGCGGATGCCATTTACAGTGCAGACAAAATGCTGCATGGCATTACAGCACCAGGCATTTCATCTCCTGGGAGTCACAGTGTCAAAGCACCCTCCCAGGAAATAGTCACTTTTGCAGGGGGCTTTGCCCCCCCCCCCACACCCCAAAATTAAAATTAACCTCCTCCATGGCAGGCATGCACTGGAGGGAGTAGAAACTGTGTGGGCACAAAGGGTGACAAGAGTGAAGCATGATCTAAGATCAAGATCGCCCCTTTCACTTCACCCTTGTTGTGCCGCTGTAGTTGCCACAACCAAAATGAGTTGGCAACTTGACAGACTATGTATTAGGGCACCTCAGGTAATATTTACAACAGACTACAGACATTAGTAACAGGTTTTAACTTTACACAGAGAAAGGGGCACCCCAAATAGAATTATTGCAGACATCCCAGACAGTAATAAATCTTTATTTGAAACTGAGTGCAGAAGTCAATATTAGGGCACACCAGATAGCATTTAGCCCATTATACTTTCTGTGAGATAAAAAGCTCTGGTGGGTGGAAAGGAAACCCATTAAATCTTATATCTGGACGAAATCAAGCAGTGCCTCATGTAGGTCAACACATTTTCCATGTAGGATGCCCTCCTTGACACTGCTTAGATACCACCCTCCTGCCCCTAGGCCAAATACAAGAGGAATCATATGTAGAGGCAAGGGAGGAGGGAGGGTCACCTGTGGGAAAACTGTGTCTAGGGTGTAGTAAATAGAGAAAATGGGGCTGACTAGATAGGCCTAACAGGCCTTTCTGCTGTCACATTCTATGTTTCTGCAGGAGTGAGTTGGTCCTGCTGGGTTCAAATTCTGGATGACTATCATTGGATTTGGCACTAGCAGTCACATGATCTGCCCTGGCTCTGAGACTGGCTGGCAGCTTTCTAACCCTCAGACTTCCACTATTCCCTCCCTATTCCTGAACTTCCTCTGCCCTAGTCCCCAGACACACACACAGTAAATCAGCTCATTTCTTGAGAATGTATGTTTAAAGAAAAGTTAGTCTCCCATTGCTCCTTAACACTGCCCTTTGCTGACTTCAAACAGGATTAAGCAAAGAAAAAAAGAACCTGTACTGTCTTTTAAACAAATTACTTCTAGCATGCTATTGTACCCTAGCAGTCTTGTGACTTGACCCCACAAATGGCAAAGAGTCCAGCTGCTTATTTTCTACTTATCAGCCTTCCACTATTTCTACCCTTTACCTGACCTCTCACTCCCCAAGTCCCCAATCACATACAGTGAATCAGCTCATTTCTGATCTTTTTAATGAAAAGCTTGACTTTTAAGGAACCTTACCACATGAGGTCTGTTTCTGCTGGCGTTTTCATGTTTCGATGTTTGTATGTTCCTTGCTGGCTTCAAAACTGGACAAGTCTGGTACACAAAGGAAAAGCTACCTCCTACTACATATCAAAGGCACAGATAAGGTGGTATACTTGAGGACAAAAAATGTTTACGTAAAATGTAAATATCAATGATTTATTATACTCAGCTCATAGTGTAAATACAGCATTCTGAAAATTCGCAGCCTGCAAAGTACTATGCCTGATGCCCTGGTACTTCTAGATGCTCTACCTTTTTATCAGTGGGCTTAGTAAATAAAATGTGAACACACATTGCAGCAGTCCAGTATGCTCAAAGGAGCAGCTAGCTCCAGTTTCATATTACAGCAAAGAAAGGTATATTTGAGGACAAAAAGGATGAAGAGAATTTTAACTCACAAACATTTATTGTGCAAACTGCTTAGTGCAAACACCACATTCTGAAAATTAGCAACCTAAATCTAAGTGTTAGGCCAAATGCTGCAATGCTTTAAGGAGCTCGACCTCTTCATTAGGGGGCCCTGACAAAGAGTTTGCACTATGAAGCAGAAGGGTATCAGCCTTTATGTATTCCTCCTCCCATATGGGGCTTATCTTTAAGACTGCACACACAGTAGCTCATATATCAAAGGTTCAACATGCTGCAGAGGGAGTGAACCCACTGCCATCTTTGATTGAATACAGCTACCCCTGATCATTTTCCTGGCCAAACTGAGTACTCAAGTGCAACTGCATACTGTACATGTCTGAATCACAGAATAAAGTCTAATGGCAGATGCTTCATAAATAACATTTTGCCTGAGACTGTCTGCGTACTACTTCCTGTGAAAATTTTAGCAGCCATTTTGTCACCCCCAACACCCATCAACATGGCAATGGGGTCAAAGGTACACTAGACAGCCAATCATGTCCCAAAACCTGCAGAAAAAGCTAAAGAAGGTTCATGAACCTGAAGAAAACTTTATTAATACAGAAGCGGCCAAGGAAGATAATCATTTAAGAAGCAACAAACCTCCAACCTTGCTGTAAAAGGTTGACAGCTCCATGGAGTAGTAGGGTTTTTTCCAGAACTTTTCAGTCTGTCTATAGCCTCAAAGTGAGTAAGCACCCACAGCGAACACACACATGAAATGGTATTGCAAAAAAAATTCAACTCTGATGAAGCTTGGGGGTACCCAAGAGAAATGTTGGTTTGGTGGCTCTGCCGTGTGTTTGTACTGTGGCATTTTTTTCCACGCACCAGGTCTGGTAAGGTTGACAGAACTGTTTTTTTGTACTAAATAAATGGAACACAATTTTTTGGGCAATGCAGTTTCATGTGTGAAGTGTTTGCTGTGGGTGCTTACTCACTTTGCTGCTATTTTCTAATATTTTTTATATTTAGCACTGCATTGGTTATCCTGGTGCTATGCAAATTTGGCTTCTCTTAGTCATTCTATGACTTTTGTAGGAGTCAGACAGAAAACAGCTGAATCTGAGAGGGAAGGAGACAGGACTGCATGTCTACCATAGCCAAAAGGGAGGAAATTATGTGGTTTCACAACACTGACTGAGAAGATGGAAATAGAATCCAAAAAAGGTGTTAGCAAAAGTAAGTCACCCTGGGAGCACTCTCCCAGCACTCAGTGAAAGTTTGCTGCAATGGAGCATTAAATCTGTGAGAGAGAGCAGCTCTCTGTAGGCTCTCTGTCTGGAGAGCTGCCCAGTTATTATCTCTGCTAGGCTCTCACAGACACAGTAAATGCAGGGGCTGGATAGCAGCATGTGATGTAATGGTCTGACATGATTGGGATCCATGGACTAGAGCTCCCACTGTGAGTTCATATGGGAGACCATTTGCTACATGCAGAAAGCGGGAAAAGTCTGACTGAATTGGCAGAGAGTCATTTTGCCTGTCAGTTCGGAGGTCTTTAGTCGAGAGGAGCCAATCCAGCAAGAGGAGAGAATCACTGTAGATGCTACATCCTGTGGACTATGGGAAATCTCACTGGATGGGGGAACCATGAAACAGGACTTTTTTCCTACAGCACACATTTTCACTGCTTTTTGAGTGGGTGTGAGTCAGCAGGTCTATAGTTAGCATTGCATGGGTGGACTACAAGTGGCACTGGAGTGGAGAGGGACTTTCAAACTTTAGTTTATTAGTTTATGTTGTGGGACTACTAACCCACCACTCTCATTTTTTTTTTTTTGCTTACATTTTCCCCCCTGGCTGGTCAGTTCCTTCTTTTTTCCTGGCATCCAACATTCCGGCTGCCATCTGTTGCACCCATCCTCCAATATTGGGCCATCACTCTTTTACCTCCACAGCTTACCCCCTGTGGCGGGGAGCCCCCTAACTCCCACACCAAGACCGGATCCAGTATGGGTGATGCCCTCTGGAGGATGGTGTGATGCGTTAGACAACAATCAAGCCACTCAAGCAGCCACTATTTTTCTGTTTTTTACAGCAGCAGAGCATGCAGTGCCAGCAGCGGGCATGTCATAAGCGCATCCACATGGAGAACGCCCGCCAGCTTGCTCCACATCCATCCCCCATACTGTACTGGGCCAGGCATGCCAACACCTAGCCTCTGCTAGGTGTCAGGCAAATGCCAGCCTCAATTCCCCCCTCAGGGAGAGGAGAGGAGAGCTGTCATCCAGATGCTCTATCCCCTCCCACCCCGGCCAGCCCCAGTGATCTGCTAGCACCGCGAACATGGGTCGCCGGCGTGGCAGGAGGTAAGGCATTGCTGGCTCAGCCCTCTGTGCCACAGGGCCGGCTCACCACTCACAGTTAAAAAAGAAACAGAGCCTGTGAGGAAAGAGCCTGTCAGTATCTATACAGTACAAAAACTAAGCTTGCAAATCATTTTTGTTGCTGTGTTTCTGCTCCAATCTTACCATTGCCGTGGCCACTGTAGCATAACTCCCATGAACTCTTTTTCGGGAACAATCTGAATTAGGGTCCATTGTCCTCCACTTTCACCAGTTAACAAACCCCTCAGCTCTTAAGACTCCAACTCACCACTGAGTTGTAAAATTGGTACCCCCAAAACTGAAATAATAGATTTTCTAGCCTAGGTGTCTTGTGTAAATAAAATATAACCCCCTTCCACTTTTAGGTAGTCCCCAGCATTCAAGTTCCCTTTTTCTGCCTCCCTTCTGTTCAATGTCTTTGGGGTTTTCATGTGCCCCCATCTTCTCCCCTACAGTCTTTGATGAGTGTCCAAGCATCCAACAGGTACAAATCTCCAGATGGGCTTAGGTGTGTGTGTGTGTATGTCCCATCCATCAACATCCCATCCCAAGTTCCTTTCCAGTGACCTTCTTTACCCCCTCTCCCACCCCAAATTTACAACTAGAAATGAGTCTTCTGAACTCTGCTTGTTTTCCTGATAAAATACTGTATGTTTAAATAAACAAATGACTGAATAAATGACTTTAAGAGCCATTCTCTCTGCTGCACAAAGTCTAAAAAATATGGCAATGTCTTCATGCAGCACAGCTATGTCTCCCCCAGACTCAAACACCTCTATTTCCTCAGGCTGAGGGGGCCAGGGTATAGTAAGGAAAAGCAACATGGAGGGTCATGCCTTCAAGGCTATCTGTCTTGTTTAAGAAGATATGCTTATAGATCTTCAAGGGTTATGGTTGTGTGTGCCACCATCCTCTGAAATCTTCTATGTCCCTTTAATATGTATTCTGCAACCCTCTGATGCCCCAATATGTGTAGGGAGGAGCAGTCACAGGAAAACTGCAACAAGGATGGCTGGGCACATAAAATAGGTCAATATGTTTAAGACATTAGAGTAAGTGATGCTGTCAAGGTGTGGAGTTTGTGCAAGAATGCATCTGTAATTAAATGCTCTTGCACAAATCCTGCCCCTCAAGTGGCATCACTTACTGCTAACTTGCTAACTCATGCAAGCGTGTGCCTTTCAGACTGATTCCCTCCTTTCCCCTTGTATCTCCCCAGTTGATTCCCTTGTTTGGAATCCAAGCCAAACCTTAGGGGTTCAGTTCCAACTTGTCTAAATATGAATTGACCAAGTTTGGGGCTGCTCGGTTTCCAGGGTGAGGCTTTGTCTTAGACTCCCATCTCTACTGAAAAGCCTTTTATGCAGAAGAGGTTGGGTAACTGAAAAGACAAGTTTTCAATAGTGTGTTGCAGAGCACTAATATTACTGATTCATTTCAAATGACCATCTTCAGTTAACATCCTTTTTAAAAGTGCAATTAATATAGCCAGATGAAAGTACCCTGGACAGACAAAAGATATATTTCTGAAAAAGATTCAGTATAATGTTTTAATGAATTATACATGTTTTTGAAACCTTTTTCTGAAAATAATTGATACATTTCTCTGAAACCAAAGAAAAACAGAAAATGATGTTCTTCAATTTCAGATCAATGAATTGTAGTTTATTTTGTATCATACCAGTTGCTTGACAAAAATGTTTGCATTACATTAATAACACAGTGATGCCAGCTCTGTGGCGCCAATTGATAGGGAATCACCTGACATGCTAGCAACTTGGGTTTGCACTCAAGCCTAGGAAGACAGGAGCGAAGACTGGCAGGGATGGTTTGGAGCATCTATTTATGCTCACCTCCCTGGGGTCGGTGGGTGCAAAGCCTGCATTGCTGTAGGGCGGCTCCTGGGTGGGCCAAATGGTCCTTATCTGCTGTCAAATTCTATGTTTCTATGTTTCCTGGTGGGCAGTAGTGGTGATGCACAATGTGGCATGGGTGACCATGTGCCACAAGTGCATGCTGCACTGGGAGGGGTGTGGGATGAGGGCCGAAAATGGAAAATGGCAGCCCAATCAACCAGATGATGGTCACTGACTCTCCTCCACCATGAATCCCTGGTGTAATGCGCTCTCAAGGCTGTGCTTATAGCCTCATGACTCAGATACAGATTAAAGCCCTGTCTCTTCTCCCTGCCACTGCCAAGGGAGGTCCCCCTGTGAAGGGATAGGTCAGGCATGTCTGAGGTCACAGCATCTGGTCAGCATAGGGTTTTATGAAGGGGGAAGACCTGTCAGGTAGGGGGCTCTTGGTTGCCTGAAGGAGTGGATGGTCAGACGTCACAGAAGACCAAAAATAGAAAAAGAACACAGTGATTAAAACCATGTCAATGACCTTGTAATACATGATAAGCCTCTTTCAGGGTGACTCTGAAATACTGCATATCACATTCTAAAGAAATAATTCACATTCTAGAACATGAATTATTTCTCTGCACAGCTGTTACACTGGCAGTTGTTCCATAAACCCCCTGCAACATGGCGCTAGGGGGTTTATGGCAGCAGTTGCTCCCCATTCCAGAAGGGTAGCAACAAAGTCCCCAATGTCGGGATTCTACAAGAACCCCTGGAGGAGAACAGGCAATGTAAGTTACACCTGCATGTAGCTGGTGTAACTTACATCTGTCCTCCGAGGGTCCTATAGAACCCGGTCCATGTGCCCTGCCCCCCATGCCAAGACCAGCTCCATTGTTGCCCCAATGTGCATCGTACACCCCCACCCCATCCCTTCCCCATTCTGTACATGACCCCCTATGCCCCACACAGTAACAGCCCATGGTTCCTACACTAACTGTCCCCAGATTCCCAGTGCTTTCAATGCCCTGCAGGTACCCCACCCCATGTCCCCCAGCTTCATCCTTCCGATAAAGCTCCATGTAGAGTTAATCAACCCCCACCCTTACTGACCCCCGAGTCACCGGCCACAACTACGGCAAATCGCTGCCCTGGCAACCTAGTGACCCCCCACCCAGCTGTGCCAGCCTACCCATTACCCCACACTCGTCCCCAGCTGGCGACTGGCACAGCCACTTTCACCTCCCGGCCAGCCACTGACTGAGTTCAGTATGTGCCTGTACTGAAAAGATACTCAGAAATTAATATCTGAGTGCGTCTTTTAATCACACTCCTCTGACCTCAGTCAGTAACTATGCTCAGGTATGAGAGTGGCTGTGCCAATCACTGGCTGGGGACAGGTGGGGTGCTAGCTGGCTGGGCTGTTACAAGTGGGGGCTACTAGGCTGCGAGGGCAGGGTATTTGCCCCAGCTGCTCGGCAACTTGGGGTCAGGGCATGGGTGGGGGTTGATTCCGCCACCCTGTGAGGCACTGTCAGTGGATGAGTAGGGGGACATGGGGGTGTGGGGCAGTTCTGCAGGCAATTGAATGCACTAGGAATCGGGGGCAGCAGTGGCAGCCCTGTAGGCCTGTAGGTACATTTCAGGGGTCTGGGGGTCTGGGCAGCCCAGCGGGGTGGCTATTCTGGCTTGCTGGGTAGGGGGCTGCCCTTGCAACCTGCATTTTGTGGCTTGCAACATGCTCACTAGTGCACCCACAGTTCAGCATACCTGGCCACATGTCGCAAGTCACAGGACTTAGCTGTGGAGACCCTGCCCCTTCTAGAATAGGTCACAGGGTCAGTGTTGCAGTTGCGGGTGGCGCAAGTTGCGTTTGGCAGCGACTTGCACCACCCTTCTAGAACTGGGCACGATGTGAGCAAGTCATCACATGTGTTGTACAAATGGGTCTACACAAGTACTCCATAAAAAATACTCACAGTAACAAAATGCACTTTGGATAAGCATGAAAACTGAAGATTAGTTTGTCTGAAACAGTTTCCTTTTACATTATTAAGCAATAATGATTGAGAAGCCATTTTTTTTCTGAGGAATGAATGATTGCTTGGGGGATGGATGACCTGAGGCATAGCTGAGTGCCACCTCCCTCCAGCCAGTTGTTAATCCAAGAAAATGCGAGTGACTTTGAGGTGGTTGTTACTGGAATAACCACAGAAGTCTAACCACAGCAACAACTTTTGTTTCATGTTTTCTTTCACTTACAGTTGCAGCCAAAGACTTGATCAGTTATTTCCCGATATTCCCAATATTTCTAAAGCTATTCCCACTGGTGGCCCATTAGTGGTACTGCAGACAGTCAGTGACTATCTCTAGAGATATCACAGAATGTTCAGAAAATATCAGAGTTTATATTTGGCTGCAACTGTAATTTCAAGTTTTGAGCAGAGTGGCATGAGTTGTACATGACACACAGTGCCAGTTTACAGCAATAGCGATCATTTGTAAGATGTTAATGACTGATCCAGTAACCATTCAGGAGTCTCGTTGGGCTCATAAATATTTATTTAGACATAAAATGTACAATAGCGTACCCTAAGGGTGAAGAACTCACTGAAGTTCCATACTTAGTTAGCGGGGTGACTTAAAAAAAAATGTTGTTTCGGGAACAATCCACATGTACTTGCTACAATTGATATTGCTCAGATCTATCCATGTATTTGTGATTTCAAATTGTTATTACAGGGAGTCTTTATATGTGTTTTTTATTATTATTATTCTTTATATACTTTGGCCCAGATATTCAAACTGTGCCCAAAAAGTGCTCAACAGCAGGAGCAAGCGCAAGTCCACTGCGCCCATGCGCAAGAAGCGTGATATCCAAAAACTGCGCAGGCCAAGATGCGCCTATGGCAGATGACTGAATATTGCACCACCTGCACCATAGTGCAACCAGGGATGTGAAGCTGAGCATATCTGATGCGCCATAGAGCAACAAGGGATGCCCCCTGCAGCAGGGCAGCAATGCAACAGCACAACCAGGGATGCAGGGGCCCACCACCCATGCCACAGATGGGCAGAGGAGCACAGAGCAGAACAGACATCATCCCCCACACCCCATGCACTGCACAACTGGGGGAGAGCTGGAATAACCACTGGCCCATGGATACCAGCAACCAACCCACAGCCGGGCCATGATGCCCCAGCAAACCCCCTCGCAAGCTGTGACCGGCACACAAGGAGGGCCAACCACCCCATGCCACACTGTCCCACCAATGCAGAGCACACCCTGCACCACAATCACCATACACCCTTCCCAGGAGTAGTGCCCAACAGTGCAGGACACCCTATGCATGCCACCACCCCCACTGTGACAATACAACCCTGTGTAACACGGAGCCATGTAAGGCATCCCCACCATATGCACCCTGCTGTGGGTGGCAGCAGACAGCAATGCAACTACAGCATACACAGTGCCACCCTGCACATCACCCCAAGCTACAGCTGAGAGACTGATCATGCATTGCAACACGAGGTACCTCACTTGCGACAGGGCATGTCCTGGACCCCACCACCAGTGGTACAGCACCCTGCACACCCTCCCAAAGACACATCCCGTCCCAGCACTGGCCAGAGCAGCCAGCACAGACATGCACAGTGCAGCATGGAAGCATGCACCACAGAGGATGCAACACAGTACATGGACAAACACCCACCCATACCCAAAGGCACACCAACACAGGGACACAGTAGCGGGTCAACCAAGCCACTGATGTGTGGCCACAGCTGACGTGTACACATGGCCAGCACCCATACATTGCACATTGCACAGGTGTCCCAGCCACCCTGTGCAGGAGCTATGAAGCTGTATGCCACCAGCATGCCGCCGGAGCACAGGTGACAGACACTGGAGCACATCCCCTGCAGCAGACACAAGCGACAGCATGGAGGGTGGGAACAACAGCAGCTGAGGCCACAGTGCCATCAGAGGCAGACATGCACCATACTGGTGATGGAAGGCAACCTGGTATTGTGCCGGGTACAGTTGTTATGCAGCATGGACTGCCATCACTGACATGCCAGCAGGCCGTGCATATCACCGACATGCAAGGGTGTCAGCTGCAGAGGCCATGGACGGTCTGACAGGGGTGCCATTCACACAGTGCAGGCCCTGTGGACCACTGCACACAGGCATCCAGTGCACAGAGTACAACACACAAACCACAGACAGTGACTGATCCCCCTGCCCACACCATAGGTGGTTCACCTCTGCACACACACACACACACACACACACACACGCCCATGCATGCACCATGATGCCATGAACACCACTGCAGCTGAGCACCTGTAGCCTGCTGCAAATCAGAGACCACCACAGTTGTCATAACAAAATGCATATATTTAAAAGAAGTAACAAAAAACTATTTACAAGTATTTGCAAAAGGGGGCGAAAGGCCACATAACAGGTGGGGGTGGATAAGGGGCAGGGGTGAACATATGGGAGAAAGAAGAAGGAGTGTGAGTGTGGGTCAAATGGGGGAAGGTGTTAGTAGGGGCATGGAGTCTTCAACGTGTGCCCCGGTCCTCCTCCACATGGCACTTACATCTTCTCCTCCTCCTCACCCCATGGCGGTTGATTTTCTGAAAGTGCTCCAGGGTCACCCTTGCCACCTGGAGCAGCTCCTGCACACCTCTCTCCAGCACCTGGAATCACTGTCCACCTAGGATGAGGGAGCAGAGTCAATAAGTGTGACTGTCCAGCCCCCTGCAGCCCACCCATTGTGCATGGCATACAGCCTTGTGCCACACCCCTGTGATGGTGTGTGACCACCCACAGTGACTGTGTCCACAAGACCTGCCTACCCAGGCAGCCACAGCCATGTAGACCACTGCACACACCCACCGTACATGTCCTGCACAGCACCACCATGGCCGTACAGTGACTTGGCTATGCGTTGTGAAGGTAGTGCCACAGCCGTGTGCCTGGTGCATGCATGGACCACCATTGATGCACTCCCAGACATGCAGTGCCACTGGACAGTGCTGACTGTAACAAGTTGTGTGCATGGCAGTGGTGTCAATGGATGGTGGCCATGCCCCGCTGCCCGTCCAGGTATACAGCATGCAATAGTAATCATGGAAGTAATGCACTCACCTTCATCAGGCTGGTCCATGCACCGCTGAACACCTTCAGCCCTCCTGCCCTGCTGCTCCTCCAGGTGGTGCCTCCGCTCCCTCACCTGTCTGTGTTCTTCGGGCCCTAAGGTGAAAACATAGAGAGAGGAACATCAGTACAATCCGGTAGCAAAGTTCCCCTGCCCCGATGTGTGTGCAGTCCCACACAGCCATACCTATCCACCCCACACCCTGATACCACCACCATGGCCAACACTGGACAGCTCCCCCCACATGTGCCGGACACATGCAACCGTGATACCCGTATGGACGATAATAGTGTATGGATTCAGTACCTACCTGGCCATGGCACTGTGCCCCTCCTGGCATGTACCCGCAGGTGGGCATGCAGGTCCAGGTCCCTGCACTTGAGGTCCCCGTAATGGTGATGACACTGCTCTGCCATGCACCCCATACCAGTGGCCTCCTCGAGAGCGTCGGCCACCTCCTGCCACACTGCACTCCTGGCCCTCTCCAGGGGTGCATCTCCATTCAAAGCCCCAGCATGGAGCTCTACAATTGCCACCAGCTTGGCAAGCTCCACCTGGCTCCACATGACTGCCCTTCTCTGCGCCCTGTCAGCAATGTGGTTGATTCAAAATGGCACTCAGCAGCACTGCCCTGCCACGTGCAGATGCTGCATGGTACAGTGCTGCCATTCCCTATCGCACTGTCACTGAACAGCGCGATAGTGGTGCACCCATGCCTGACGCATGGCACCTAGGGGGCAAAGGTTGGGCACAGTGTCAAGGGTCTCTGGCGCACAGACAGCCACAGTGCAATTGGAAACCAATGCGTGTAGCGTGATTGGGTGCCTGTGTGCCACCTCCTGCAGTGGCCTACAGCGCTGTTGCCCCAGTGTGCCTACAACACCCCAGTGCCACAGCGCCATATATGTGAACAGCACTGTAGCGCCACTGGCACAATGGTGGCCGTGCCCTGCATTGCCTCCCGTGCACGGCACATCAGCAGCATGGCAGGCATCTGTGTCATCAACCCAGGCATCTGCAGTTAGGTGTGTACTGCTCATGTCACAGAACTACGCCCTTGGTTCAGCACGTTCAACACAATTGCACAAAGTACAACAGTGCGATATTCAGCCGGCATATGCAGATCGTCTAATCAGCCATTCAATGGCGCAGTCACTGAATTTGCATCCACTTAAAAATGCACCTCGCCTCATTTGCAAGCGTTGCGCTATAAAAATGCGACATTGGGCTGCACTGGCCATAGTTGGTTACTGCAGTCTATTGCAGTGAGTTGCATGCTGTTTGGGAGTGTGGACTGTGGTGTTTGAGACATGCATGGGACTGCACAGTCACAGGTAACACCTGTCATTCTCACAGGAGGAATCATGACTGATCGTGAGGTGGAGGAAGAGGAACAGAGACGTGGGAGGAAGAGGAGGCCAAACTTCACAAAGGCAGAGACAGATGTCCTGTTTGAGGCCTACCTAGACCAGGAGCCACTGCTCAGCGGATGCCAGAGAACACCACAGGCCCATGCTGCTGCATGGGAGGAGGTGACCCGTGCTGTCAACCTGCATGGCAGCCACCAGCGCTCCATGCAGGAGTGCAAAAAGAAGATGGGCACGGACAGGTGGAGAATTAAAGAGAAGCTGGCTGCCATCAGGGCAGCACGGTCTGCGACCGGTGGGGGACAGCTGGAGGTGCAACGCCTGACCCCACAAGAAGAGCGGGTTGCTGGCAGCATGCAGTGTTGCGCCATTGAGGGTGTTACGGGTGGTGGATTCCAGATGGGTGGTAGCCCGTCACTGCATGGTAGGTCCTGGTCTGTCAATGGGGGGGACAGGGTCAGTCACATACATTAATGCTACTGTTTTTCCCTTACAGCTCCTGAGCATCTACATGGGTCAGCAGTGGTGGGCTTCTCCACTGAGGGCAGTAGCATGGAGATGGAGGAGGGCCTGTCCACCTCCACAGGCATACAGGGGTAAGGGCGACCTGGATGTCCGGACTGATGTTGGTGGGGCAGGTGCGGAGGAGGCCCTGCCCGTGTCCCAGCATGCCGGCATCCATGGATGCCGGCATGCTGAGACTCGGGCTGGTGCCGGATCCGTCACCGATGATGATGGAGCTAACGTCATGGGCAGTGAGACATGTGGGCCACAGGATGGCCACACAGCAGGTGACATCGCGGCCATGGCTGTGAGTGGTGCCGCCGTGGAGGCCTGCGTGACATCACAGTCCTAGCCTGTGCCTGTCTGCACCAGTGATGCAGCACTGGTGTGTGTCCAGGACAGTGGGGCTGTTGCGGCCACTGCGGTGGCACCATTGAGCCCTGGAGAGTGGCAGCTGGAGGGGCAGTATCAGCAGTCAGCCAATGGCCATGGGGGTACAGTGTCAGGGGGCGGCATCAGTGCACCGCCTGTGGACATGGCCAGGCCTGGCCCTGGTGTGCAGTGCCCACCCTCAAGGGGTGATGACCATCAGGGCCACGAACACCATGAGGAACAGCATGCCGATCAGGCAGATGACCTCTTAAATGAGCACACCCACATGCTGCAAGCATCAGTCAATCAGCAGATACGTCTTGTGATGGCGGTGGATGCACTGAGTGTGGCTCTGCACCAGGCAGAGGAATGGCACAGCAGAGACACCACTCTGCTCCTGGCAGGGATGGACCAGTTGTGGGAGGATGTGACCACTGCCATTGACAGGCAGACAGGCATTCAGAGCTGTCATGGCCACAATGGGTAGGCAGTTATTTGCGCATGCATCGCAGACACTATGCAGTGCAATGTCCACCCCCTGTTCCCAGCGTTGTGCTACACCCTCCTTGGCGATGCCAGGTTCAGCTGTGGGCATCCCGAGCACTCCTGGCGCAGGCATGTTCGGTGTGCTGCAGACCCCTGCGTGAGCATGGTGGCGTTCATGCAGTGGAACCCCTGCAGGACCGTCGGTGCCACCCCATGAGGCCATTGGTCAGCCTGTCACTGCTGGCTGATCTCAGCAGGGCCGCCCACACATCTGTGGCAGCCGTGGCACTGTGGCGCATGACTGACCTGTCTCCCAGCATGGGTACTGTCTGATGCTGCCCTGTGTGCATTGTGTCGTTCAGCATGAAATGCACGGTTGGGGTACCCAGCCCTGCACGCACACACACGTTCCATCTGCACACCCTCCTGGCTGCTGTCCACTGTGGTGTGTGCATGATGATGCCTGCATTTCACTGTACACCACTGTGCAATTGTGCCTAGCATCTGACACATGCATAATGACAGGCAGTGGGCATGGTGGTCTGTGGACGTGTGTGTGGCTAGGGGTGGCGGTCTAGGTCGGCATGCCTCCTACACTTTGTGCATGTCTTGTGAGGTGTGTGTGTGTGTGTGTGTGTGTGTGACTGCGTGCCATGTTAGACCTTGCCCATCCCTGGCAGTGTGTGCGGTTCCATGCTCAGCCACTTCCCTTGACAACATGCACCCCTGGTGTTTGTCCATGCGTGTTTGTGGGTTGTGCCTTTGCCACTGGTGGCTGCACATGGCCCCATGACTTACCTGGGTTGACTGAAGTGCTCTTCTGTGATGGTGTCCCAGTGCAGCTGTGCCAGCCTGATCAGTCGGGGGGTCCCGTCGTCCAAGGGGGGGGCTGTCCATCACAATCTTCACCAGCATCCTCATCGTCCCCATCTCTGTCCCCCTCTTTGACCTGTACGGCTATCCCATAGTCGTTGGCCATGTTGTGCAGGATGCAACAGGCCAGGAATAGCCCACAGGCCTTTGAGGGGCTGTACTGTAGGGCACCGCCAGACATGTCCAGACAACAGAAACGTGACTTCAGCATCCCGAACACCCGCTCAATGATATTGTGTGTGGTGGCATGTGCCTCATTGTAGCGTTGCTGTGATGGGGTCATGGGCCACCGGTATGGTGTGAGCAGCCAGGGACGGAGTGGGTATCCACTGTCACCTGTGTGTAGAGGGTGGAGGTTAGTTTGGTGATCAGCGTCGCCCTGCCTTTGGCCATCTAGGCCAGTACCCATATCACCTCTGACCATGCCCCTCTCAAGCTCTATGTTTTTCCACGTGGTTTGGATACTTACCCACTAAGTGACCAGTGGGGATGTTCCCACTCTTGAATCTGTGGCACAGTGCCAACTGGTGCCAGATGAAGGCATCATGTGCTTCCCCAGGGTGTGTGGCACAGACATTGATTATGCACCCCCTGGCATCGCACACCACCTGGCAGTTGATGCTTGCATAGCCCTTCCAATTGATATATGCGGCACCTTCAGGGCCAGGTGGTGTGTGGATGGCCACATGGGTGCAGTCTATTGCCCCAGCACACCAGGCATACGTGCTACCCTGTGGAACTCCTGTATGTTTGCTGTGCGCTCTGCCAGCATGCTGGGGAAATGGATGTACTCGGCAGCATGTGGCAGCAGTGTGCTTAGGAATTGGGTGAGGTGGTGTGATGCAGCTGACTGGAGAACGCCTGTGGTGTCCCATGTTGGTCTCTGGAAGGTACCTGTGGTGAGCAGGCACATGCAAGCTGTCACTTTTGTCTCCACTGACAGAGCATGGCTCCGTAGTGTGGGTGCCTGCATCACATCACTGCACAGCTCACAGAACCGCCTCAGAATTGCCCGATTCAGATGGTACCAGCCCATGATCTAGATATCGGTGTACAGCTCAAAGCTGGTGCGGGCTCGGTACTGCCTGTTGGGGGCATACCACCGATGGGCCCTTCCACGGCCATGCCCCCCTGCTGCCTGCCTTCTCACCCCCCTCATTAGTGCCTCCATCTGGATGGTGGCACTGGCCATGTCCCTGGCTTGTGTTCCCCCCCAGCAGCTGTTTCTGTGTTTTCCCCGCTGTCCTGGCTGCTACTTCCCCTGCACCGAGAACACCTTCTTCTGGTGGCCTCAGTGCTGTGTGGCACTTCCCCCTTCTGCACTGTGGTTTGGCTGTGGCTCCCCACTCCTTCCCTGTGCCTGTGGGTTCAGGGTACCCTTTCTCTGTCCTGTCCTGCATGTCTGTCCTGCCCTGTGTGTCTGGCTATAGTTCAGCAACATGTGCCTTCCCTGTAGCGTTCTTGTGCCTCTCCCTTGTTCCTTTTAATTTTGGCTCATTTCCACTATCGTGCAACTTCCGCTTGTTCCCCTATTGCGCATGGCGCATGTTGTTGAATATCGCACTGCGCCATTTATGCATGGTTCCTCCCCCTTCAGTTGTGCATGCATTCATTATCATTGCGCTCTTGCACAGTGTGATTTGGGGGGGGCGCATCTTCCTCCCACTGAATATAGCAGAATGGCACATTTTCGGACTTGCGCTGGAGCAATCCTATTGCGCATGGCGCAACCCTTTTGAATATCTGGGCCTTACTGTTTTAAGTGTCTTGAGACATTCTGTAAATGAGACTTGTTTCTCATAGAACCTATTCTGTATTTTACTCAACTTTTAATAAATAAATAAATAAATCATAAAGGCACTCAATCTTCACTCTCATACCGATGATGTCACCACTCTAACTCTTTCTAGTGCCAATGATGTCACCACACTAACTCAATGTGGAATGCCAGCTTGTTCCTCACACTTAGGAGGTACATTATTCTCTATATAACAATGCAAATAAAATTTATTTAGACTGACATGTTTATTTAGTAAACAATGGAGAGCAAGCATAAAACATAAAAAAACTAAAAAAATGTGATTAGTAATGTGTGATTATCAATAACTTTCTGTGATCTTTTCATCTCTTATTGCTTGCTTTCTACTTGTTGAAAGTAAGTTGATAAACTAAGAAATAGTCCTTGGTCTTTATTGTTAAGCTTCTTTTCCTTGGACCAATCTAAGGGTATCTCAATAAAGAAAAAAATGTTAGGAAGGTGTATGTCATATTTAGGGGTTGTTTCCAAAAACAGTATATTTGAAATTGTTTCTTAAAGGGAATGATACATGATTAAAAATAATTGAGCTTAAAAGCTTCAGTGATTACATAATTATACAGGGCTAACAGTATGGCTAGGATTTCACAGTGGACAGAAGTGGGAAAAATTACATGTCTTTAGTGATGAAAACCAATTATAAACATAAATGATCTGAGGAGCATAATGAGACAGTAGAGTCAGCAATGCTAAGACAATGTACCTATTTAAAGGCAATTGACAAGCACATTTACAGTCATCCTGGATAGGGTGACCATTAGTACAGTGCAAACAAAAGTGGTGAGGATGAAATATCACACAACTAGCAGCATGCTACATCCATTAAGACAGAAAAGAGAAATTAATAAGTGCCATAGCAGACTTAGGCACTTATTTATTTTTCTCTTCTGTTAGGATTCCAAATTATGTATACACTGCACCCTTGTGAAAAAAAATATATTCATACAGACAGCATGCCCTGTCCAGGTTGTGCTGTCTTCATAAATATGAGGGTGTGTCAGCACCATGCAAAGTGCATATGGAGGTGCTACGGTAACACAGCCCCCTGCTGGTAACAGACTGGAGCATAAAGGGGGTAAAACACCCCAAACAAGATAGTACTTTTGCTCCTGGGAACAATATTCACAGCCAGCATGCTAATAACCATGCATGATGTGCAAGGTGCTGTGGGGCCTTTGGCATGTCACTGTATGCCAATATCAGCTCTGCACAATGGCTCTGTGTGCATATGCGAGGAGGCATTGTGTAGAGACTTGGCTGTTTCCTGCAATCTCACCTGATCTCTCACTAAGCATTACCTGATTGTTTAGGGATCCACTTTACCACTCATTCCTCATTATAATAATCATATCGCCACTTGGACAAGGTGAGGTCAAGTGATGGCGTGCTGTTTCACTGTGAGAGAAACCTGGAATTAGTCCTTATTCCTGTTCTCCTTACCCAGGCCGGTGGCATATGAAGCACAATTCAGAAGCCTGGGGGTGGGTATCGAGTGTCCTGCTCTCTGAGCATCACCTGCAGGTGGGAAGTGGGATTACCTTGTCACTGTGCATAACCATGCAGTACCAGCAACTCCCCACCATCAGGGTGGTGTTGCAACAGTCATTGACTGCATGCTGGAGGGTTTTAGGGCTTAAACAAAAAAGTTTTGGAGAAACCAGCATCATAGCCAGCATGTTCAGGTCTCTTGCTCTGCTACTAGCCACTCAAACGACACAGAGGGTATCTCCCACCATGTTAGCTGGAGAGGTGGAGGATAATGCTTGGCTATAACTAGGCCCTACTTGGGGGGTAAGCTAGGCTGTGGGGTCAGTGTGCAGAGTTAAGTGCTGGAGACACGAAGGGGTGGGGCTAAGCCCTCCTCATGAGTGGGGGAAGTCACACCAAGAGGGGCTAAAAAAATGCATATTTAAGAAAAAAATAGTCTTAACCCTCATCCATAGTTCACCCACTCAGCAACCATAGCCCTACATCCTTATACCACCCCCAATATATGCATGACAATCCCTTTCTAGTCTGTCATAAGGTCAGTAGATGTCAGCGGGCACACACCCTATGCTTAGAAAATATCCATGGTAGTCCTGTGGTACCCCCATCCCGATCAACCCATTATAATAGTTATAATTCCCATCCGCTATCCCACACGCACAGCACCAACCACCCCCACATCTCACCCATAAAAAGCCTTTTCTGGTATGCTGGCAGATGTACAGATGAAACTGGCAGAGATCCCCTGTTTACCACCTTGGCTAAACACCATCTGATTGAGAGGAATTAAGCACATATGAAATGTAGAAACAACTGTTTCTAATGTATGTGCACACTCTCTCCCTATTGTTTCACTAGTGGCTGGCTGAGGTAGTGAGTGGAAGGTTTATGTCAGTCTCCTTCTGCTGATCTGCTGGTGATATGGGAAATTACCTTTATAAGTGAGTTAACACAGTGGGTGCTAAGCAGGTAGTCCAGTGAAGTAGGGGTTATACTGTGACTTTTATAACAGGAATCAGACAGGATGGGGTACCACTAGACTACCTGGGATGTTTTCTTCTTGGTCAGGGACCGGGTGGCTACTATAATTGCAGGGAAATTCCTAACATAATTCTGGGGATCAGGCAGGGGCTACTAGACTACAAGGGAAGTTTCTGACAGTATCTCAGGGATCAAGGGACCTGTAGATCACTATGGATAATTTTGTGAATATCTCTGAGAATGGGGGGACACCCAGACTACTAGTGATACTTCTGACAGTATATTGGAGGTTGGGGGACTACCAGACTACCAATGATGATTCTGAAAGCATTTTAGGGATGGTGCAACTGGACTACCAAAGATAATTCAGACATTATCTTGTGAACTGGTGTTAGGTGGATGTTTTGCCTGTTTTTGGCAACACTGCTGTCTGTGGAGCAGGGAGGTACTATAAGGGGTCATGCACCACTGAGTGCAGTGTTTATAGTAGGATTTTGGAAGTGGTGAGTACAGCATTCATGGCTGTGTTTTACAACTTCCAAATTCTGTTGAATATACCTCTGCACCCCGTATGCAAGAGAGTTACATCATTTTTATGGGCACAGTGTTATATATAGCATGATCATTCTTCCCACTGGGTATGGCACATCATGGCCATTTAAATATTGCCCCATCCCATTCAGACACATTATGCCTGATTAGTGTGGTGCTACTATTTATGATAGGGATGTGCTAATCTTCTGAACCAAAGGGTCCAAGTCTACAAAGTAAGAACCTGGCATAAATTAAGATGTTACATACAGTATATTGAAACTGTTTCTACACTGTAAAATACATGAGGCAGGTTCAGTGACTCATTTAGCTAAAACCTGTCCTAACTTACTGTAAATCTAGATATAGAAGGGTTCTAATATAAATGTTAGATAAAGTATCACTTTTCAACATCCTATAGTTGGTAAGTGGAATATTCTGGTTTAAGAATTAATTTGCAGAAAGCAACTTATTTTATGCACATCGAGCACGCTACAGTTTAGGGTAGTTTATGTTTTTCTCTGGCATGGAATGTATCTTTTTACTAGATCTGCACATGGCCCATTTAAATGAGAGTCAAACAGTGTGGAAGAATAGGTTCTTGGTGCTCTAACAAGCTCTTCAGGCTTTTTGTCAGTAGTCAATAATAAAGTTCCAACATGACGCACAAAATAATAAAAAATCTGCAATTCAATTTTTTCTACTTTATCAGTTCATTTCTATTCTCAGTAATGCCCACTTTGAGTTCACTAGATATTTTTTTTCATTTGTAAGTGAGATGAGAACCATTATTGTCAGGGTGACTAGTTTTCCTGGAATTAAAGACGTGCAAAAGTGTAACTTTAGATAATGTAAAGAATCTGGGCCCAGTTTTCAAAGGCGTTAGAATGAGAGGAGCTGGCAGCTCCACTAACAGCCCTATTCAACAAATTGATAGAGACGGGGTGGTTCCAGGGGACTGAATGAGGACAAATGTAGTCCCTCGCTACAAAAATGTAAACAGGGAGGAGGCTGGAAGCTACAGGTCAGTCAGCCTGACCTCAGTGATGGGGAAATTAATGGAGTCACTACTGAAGGAAACAACTGTGACATTTCTTGAATCCAGTGAAGCACAGGATCCAAGGCAGCATGGATTCATGAAGGGAATGTCTTGTAAAACAAATCTGATAGATTTCTTTGACTGGGTGGCCAGGGAGATAGATAGAGGAGGGGCAGTGGACATGGCCTACTTAGATTTCAGCAAGGCCTTCAACACTGTTTCACACAGGAGGTTGATAAATAAGTTGGGCAGCCTGGGAGTGGGCCCTAAGGTGGTGAACTGGGTCAGAAACTGGTTGAGTGACAGGACACAGAGGGTGTTGTTAAATAGCATTCAGTCTGAGGAGAGGGAGGTAACCAGCGGGGTGCCACAGTGATCCATGCTGGGGCCAGTCCTCTTTAATGTCTTCATAAGTGACATTGCAGAGGGGCTTGAGGGGAAGGTATGCCTCTTTGTAGAAGACATTAAGATCTGCAACAGGGTCAACACTCCAGGGGTGTATGGAAAAAATGAGAAAGGACCTAAACATGCTTGAGGAGTGGTCAAGAGTTTGGCAGCTAAGATTCAATGCAAAGAAGTCTAAAATCATGCACTTGGAGTGCAGAAATCCAAGGGAGGAGTACAAGATTGGGGGGGGAGATACCGACGACCACCAGTCAAGAAAGGGACCTGGGGGTAACCATGTCTGATGACCTAAAGGTAATCAAACAATGTAAGGCTTTGGGGAGGGCCAGTGGGATGCTAGGGTACATAGGGAGAGGTATCACCAGAAGAAAAAAGGAGGTGGTTATGCCACTGTACAGATCACTAGTGAAACCTCATCTGGAGTACTGTGTCCAGTTCTGGAGACCACATCTTTGGAAGGACATAGACAAAAGAGAGGCAGTCCAGAGAAGGGCTATAAAAATAGTGCAAGAACTGTACTAAAAGTCATATGAACAAAGACTAGAGGACCTCAATATGTATTCCCTGGAGGAGAGGAGAGAGGGGTGATAAGATAGAGACATTCAAATAAATCAGAGGGATAAGCAAGGTATAGGAGGGTAGAATCTTTCAGAAAAAAGGTGCACGTGAACAAAGGGACATGATATGAGGCTAGAGGGGGGTAGGCTCAGGGGCATTGTGCAGAAGTACTTTTTCACAGAAAGAGCTGTGGATGCTTGGAACAACCTCCCTGCAGAGGTGGTGGGGTTAAAAACAGTAGGGGAATTCAAAAATGCATGGGATAAACATAAGAGTACTCTAGCAATAGGGAAGAGAGGGTATGCCACAGATTAACTAGGGTGCGATAATGCATTAAGTAGGGGAAAGGGGCAGTTTAGGTGGGCCATACAGTCTTTATCTGCCATCTCCTTGTGTGTATCTGTGTATCTGTATGACACAAGGGACTTGCATCAAAAGATTTTGACCAAGTGACAACTTGTGTCACAACTTGAGTCAATTGCAATTTTCAAACACACCCTGCGTCAAATCCTGATGCGGTTGTGCCAAAGCCCACTTGCATCAAGGTTGCATCAAACAATCCAGTGCACCAGGTCACAAGGGGGCTTGCACCATGGAGGGGCTGCAACATCCCCTTTTTGTGATTTTGCAAGCCCCACCATGGGAGCAGCAAGGGGCACTACTTAGACAAACCAGGAGGTGGTCTAAGGGGCATTCACCATTGTGACAGGGGGTGGCACTGGGCTTCTGGGGGAAGAAGGAGCACAGAAGGTAGAAGGAGGGAGTCGGGGAGACAGCTGGATATTAAGTGGAGTAATGTGGCACCCAGCTGGGTGCATTTGCTTTTGTATGTATTTTTGTATTGTCTATCAATACCTATTAGAGTTCCACAATGTACTTTACCTGCTGTATGAATGATACTGTAGGTGTGATCCAGGGACAGAATGAGCTGCTGGCAGGGCTGCCCATACCTAGTGCCATATCATGTTCTGCCCCTGATCCCCCCTCCATACAGTATAATTCATAGGCATGATACTTTGCTGTAATCTCTTAGGTACTGATAGACAATGCAAAACTACATACATAGGCCAATTCTCCAAGCCAGGTGCCAGAGCATCCCTTTAATGCCTAGTTGTCTCCCTGAATCCCCCTATTCCACCTCTCATGCACCTTCTGCCTCCGGCACCCCTCCTGTCCACCACAGTCACTATCACCACCCCCAACCATCCCTGCCCCTCTAGTATTGTGCCGGACAGGGGCCAGATCCATTTGGCTATTCCTGCTGGCATGCCAACTGTTTTGTGCAGCTGTCAGCTTGCAGCAAACACAAGGAGTTTGGCACTGTGACACTGAGTTTTCTAAATTCAGGCACAGGATCTCTGCTGCACCCGGAGTTTGTCCAAGCCCTGGAGCAATGCAACTTGCCTCTAATAGGTTTTTGAAAATCGAGCCCAGAACTACTTTATTATTTTGTTTTTAGAAATGTATTTCACAGGAGAAAATTATTGTTTATCAGACTTATTTTTCCTTATATACATTTGCAGAAAAACCATTAATCATATCAGCAGAGGTTAATTTATGTATCTAAAATATCGTGACAAACAATATTACCAGGGCGTAAATATTAGAGATGATAAACTAGCCACTTGGCTAGTTGCCTTCTTGGTAAATTATCTGAAGAACCACATGATTGTATATCATAGTCATCAAATATTTAAATAAGCAGTAAGACTCAATGGGGCATGCATTATGCTGATCTAACTGGATGCCCAGGAGAATAGTGAGACAAGACACTGCAGGCACTGTGCTTTCAGCCCCTGGAAGGGCAGTAAAAGCAGCATAATGCAACCCCTGAAGTGGCTTATTGCATTCATAAAATGGGCACACTAAGAACATTTAAAAACAAAAAATTGTGTTTTATTTTATTAATAACAGGTGTATTTTTTGGTTGAAAGTAACTTGTAAAAAGTAATCCCTGAAGACGTTAGGCAGCAGTCCATACACACATTCAATAGATGGAGTGTTTGATTATCAAGGAAAGGAAGTGTTATCACTTCTGCCGAATTCTGCTGGCTGAATGTACATCTTTCCTCATACAAATACACAAAACAGAAGGCCTCATTAAAATCAGGGATTCAACTTTATTTGTGGCAGAACATAAAACAATGAATTCTGTGATAAACAGGTAAAGATGGAGACACAGTCAGGAAATAAGGTCTAGAAATAAAACTATGAGTAGTACTTTTTTTTAATTTTTGTCAAATGTATAAGGAGGGGGAAATAAAATAACATTTAATCAATTTGTTTTTGTTCTTTTTATTTTCAGTTAGTTTTATTTTTAGGGCCTTGATTATTTTCTTTTTTAAGTAAAGGAGGAAGCCATGTTTGAAATGCCAAGCAGGAATTTTTGAAAACAGCATTGAGGCTGTCAGTGTACTGTGTCCCATTCTCTAGTGCTTTTTTACTTTGTATTGTACTGTCTCTGTGCACAGGCTCTGGCCAATCAGGATGCAGTATTCCCCTTATCCTTTTTATAATAAAATGTCATCTACATCTATTGCAGTCTGACATGAGGTACAAGAGTATTGTAACTTCCTTCGGTCACAGAAACAATTTACTTTTTATTATCTATCCTTAAATAATAATAATAATAATGAAAACTTTATTTATTGAGCACCTTTCAAATGTCAAGACACTTTATAGTATTTAAGAACAAATTCCATAAAAATATAACAATTAAAATTAGACCACTAAAAATCATAACAGTTCATAAAAAGCTTGACTCCACAAAAAAGTCTTAAGTGCCTGCTTAATGCTCGCCACAGTCGTACATTCCCTGAGCTGATTGGGCAGAGAATTCCAGAGGGCTGGGGACCGCAAAAATAAAAGCACAGGCCCCAGAAGATTTCAAAATAACCCTTGGAATCTCCAGCAAACCCTCGTCAGCCGATGGAGTTGTCGCATAGGGGTGTAAGGAATCAGAAGCTCTTTCAAGTAGTCAGAACCAAGTCCGTGAAGGGCTTTGTAGGTCAATAAACCTACCTTAAAGGTGATCAACCACTGAATCAGCAGCCAGTGCAGATCGCGCAGCACAGGGATGATATGTAATCATCTAGGAAACCTCTGTCAGAAATCGAGCAGCACTGCTCTACACTAGCTGCAAGCGGTGGATATCAACCCCAGGAAGCCCTAAGTAAAGAGAGTTGCAGTAGTCAAGGCGAGAGGTCACAAAGGCGTGGACCAACACAGGCAGATCGCTAGCTGGAACACGGTGTTTGACCCTGGCAATATTCCTAAGATGATAAAAGGCTGACTTAATGACTGCTGACACCTGATAACAGAGGGTCAGCTCGTTGTCAAGCACCACTCCAAGGTCACTTACCCATTCTGAGGTATGGATCGGAGCGCCCCCCAGAAATAATCCAGAGGGCTGATCAGTCTTCAGCCCTTCTATCCTGTGACCCAAGTCCACAACCATAACCTCAGTCTTTTCTGCATTCAATTTTAACCAACTCAAATTCATCCAGTCTTGGATTTCGGCAAGGCAGTTATTAAATACTGAAAGAGCACTAGCCTGGTCAGGGCCAAAAGACAGGTAGAGCTGGGTATCAGCATAGCAGTGAAACCTCAGCCTATACCATCTAACAATGTCTCCGAGGGGTAGCATATACATTGCAAACAACATGGGGAACAACACCGAGCCCTGAGGAACCCCACAAGACAGAGAGACAGGGTCAGAAGAAAAATTCCCCGACACTACTCTGTGTTCTACCAGCTAGGAAAGATTTAAACCATCTGAGCACTGTACTTGACAGACCACGGATGGACCTCAGGCGCTCGAGCAGGACCCCATGATCTACAGTGTCAAAGGCTGAAGAGAGATCAAGGAGTACCAGAATGGAACAGTTTCTTTGATCTCTCACCATCAGGAGATCATTCAGCACCCAAACCAGAGCCATCTCAGTACTGTGCCTCTTACAAAAACCCGACTAGAGAGGTTCATAGACATTATGGATGGTCAAATGGTTCTCCAGCTGGATTGCCACTACTTTCTCAATAACCTTTCCTATAAAGGGAAGGTTCGAGATAGGTCTGTAGTTAGCAGAAATGCCTGGGTCCAATGAAGCTTTCTTCAGAAGGGGTGTCACCACTGCCTCCTTCAGGGAGCTTGGAAACTCACCTGATTCTAAGGAGCACTGGACAATTTGAACCAGAAATGGGACAATGATCTCATAACAACCCAAAATCAGGGAATTTGGGCCCGGATCTGAACTACAGCACATAGGGTGCATCCCCTGGACAATCCTTATAACATCCTTGAACTCAGGCAGGTCAAAGGTACTCCAGGAATTACCAGGTAAAGTGATCAAGCGCCGACCAACCACATCCCCCATAGAGCGAGTCAAGCGGATCTCTGACCTGATGTCGACCACCTTCTTTGCAAAGAATTGAGAAAGCTTATCACACTCTTTTTGTGAAAAAGCTTGATGGAGCTGCATACAGGCTGGGTTGCACAACCTGTCAACAGTTCGGAAGAGTTGAGCTAGTCGATTCTGAGTGACAGCAATCTCCCTGGACAGGAACTGTGCCTTCTTATGGGAGATCACTGATTGGTAGAATTGATAATGCTCCGCCAAACTAAGGCGGTCAACCACCAGGGCAGATTTCCACCAACGACCTTCTAACCTTCGTCCCACCTGCCGCAACTCCCTTAAAGACATCAAACAAAGGATCCCACTGGCAGAGTGGGAGGGGACGAACATGGACAGGAGCTATCTGGTCTAGGGCAAAGGAAATGGCCTTATTATAGGCCAGAACCAATAACTCCGGACTTGAGCTGGCATCAGGAAACACCGAGAGGTCAATCACCACCACCAGGTGTTCATGGCACACATCCCATAAAGGGCAATAACAGACCATCTCCACAGTGTCAGGTCTATGAAGAGGAGTACAAAAGTTGAACCTCACATGGTGTAATGATAGGACCAACTGACAGGTTCAACCCCCAGGTCAGAGGCCTCAAGTCTCCAGGAGGAAAACCAAATCCAGACAGTGACCATGATTATGGGTAGCTGAAGAAATAAACTGTGTGAAGCCCAGTGATGCCATCAGCTGTAGGAAGTGCTGACCAAAAGGCAAGAGTTCATCATTGACCCAGGAACTGAAGTCACTCAGAACCATCAGTCTGGGTGACTCCAATGCCATGTCACCGGCAAAATCTACCACTTCCTGCAGGAATAGTTTTTCGTCCTCAGGTGGACGATAGACGAGAGCTAACCTGCAGCCACAACAGCTACAACAGTACACTCAAAGATTTTGGCTTCCTCTACTGGTACACCAGTGAGGCCCAACTCAGTCTTGAAACATACTGTTACCCCCCCGCAGTCCAATCTCCAGCAGTGTATCACTGAGTACCGGACTGGAATTGCTGCCTCCAAAACGGGGCCAGCATTTTCATCCAGCCAGGTTTTGGTGATGCAAGACAGATCAGCTGTTCCAATAAAATGTGCAATAATAGCAGTTTTGTTCTTAATAGATCTGACATTGCATAACACCGCCTGAGTTAGACGGAGTTCATGAGCCGTCCCAGCTATTTGCCAATCTAAAGAGATGGTGCCCTTGGGTATGGGGACTAGACATGGATTACCATGTTCCAGGCTCCATTTTGCCCCAGGGTGTCTTCTGGACCTAACCAACCGTATCCAAGAGGGCTGCTCCTTCAACCTCGAATGTCCATGCCCCAAACCACAACCACCCCATCCCTCCTATGGGCAATACCCAGTGCCCAACAGCACTGGTAGATAGAAAAAGGCGGGGGGAAGAACGGGCAGAGAGAGTGGAGAGAGGAGGACGAATAACGTAAGACCAGGGGGGTCAAACAGGCACATTCCGCAAACAAATGACTACAGCTAGAGCCAAACACCACAACAAAATCCTAGTTTCCTTATAAATGACTACCCTAGAATAGATACAATATACCCATAAAACTTCAAATTAAAACCCATCCAAATCAAAAAATTATACTAAACAAACACAAACAAAACATCAATAAGTATAAAACAAAATCATAAAGAAATATGAGGAAGAAACCAAAATAGTCCAAGTCCTGATGGTCCTCTCACTACCAGCAGGACTATTGAAAAATCCTCTGGAGCGCACACCCCAGGGAACAGTCTTTTGTCCAATGATAATGACGAATAATCCTCAGGTCACTGATGCTGTCACTATCAGGGCCTAGGGATGTACCATTTATGGCACTCTCACTGCCACCAAGTAATGAAGTGAAGATTAAGCATCTTCCAGAGAACAGATAAAAAACAAAAATGTCAAGGCACTCTCACTGCCCTCAAAAAATAAAAATAAGGGTTTGACAGTGACCAGAAATATGCGGAGAATCCAAAATCCAAAGTACTTTAATCCACCGCTCTCTCTCACAGAGTGGGGAGTAAAAGAATCCAAAAAAAATCAGTTGTTTCACCAAGAATCCAAAAGAATCTATAGCTGCTCCATCATAGTCCAGGAAACCATAAATCCAAAAATCAGTACATGTAATCCCAAGGACAGAATTGTAGAAAAGAGTGAGAGAACCATGAGCAAAGGCCAGGAGTGAACATATGTCTAAACAGAAGAGGGATATTCCCCCCTACCCACAACCATCCCAACCAGGCCCTGCACACACCACCCGAGACCCGCAGTTACAGGCAACCCGAGGCCAGACCACCAGGACCAACCCCAAGGTAACTTAGGAGCACCTCAAAAAGTGTCTCCAGCTCCCTGGAGCCTAATGAGACAATTCCCACTTGGTGCCAAGCAGCACGATCAGCAATCACCCTAGGTGAAGGGAGGGTAGGGGCCTCCCTCACCCAGCACAACACACTGGTCTTGCTGCCCCCAAGCTCTATGCAACTATTCAAACTTGACCACCCGGAGTTGGAACTGCAGCATCAAATCAAATCCAAGTAAAAGCAAAATAGTAAGTCCCCCACTCACAGCACTCCACAATAATGTTATTCAGATCTTCAGATCTTCAGCAGTGCACCTCCTTTCTACAAATCCAGCACATCAGGGAAAAACCCAGGGTGTCGGGAGAAGCAACAAACCAAAATATCAAGGGAAGTGCTGAACCAGGCAGCAAGACAGCAAAAGAAGAAACCTCCTCGCATCCCCTACTTGTGCAAAGAAATATGGATGCAAACACGTGAGTCGGTCCAGGTCCAGAACAAGACAGAAATGAACACCAGCAAAACGATCGACAGACGAACGATAAAAGTGATGAGTTCAGTCCTGCAAGGATAAAACACGGCAAATTAAACAGTTTAAAATGCAAAAAAATAAAAAAAAAAACAGCAAACAAGGTAAGTTCCTAACGGCTGGCCATCTTGCAGCTATAACAGAGAAACACAGAAACACTGGATTTGACAGCAGATAAGGACCACTTGTCCCATCCAGTCTGCCCATTTTTCCCTACCTGCATTATCACAACTGACCCTACTTTATTTACTGCTTTTTTTCCCTCCCCCTTCCTTTCCACTATGATTCCCTTGTGCCTATTCCATGCCTTCTTGAATCCCACCACTGTTTTCACCGCCACCACCTCTGCTGGTATGCAGTTCCAGGAATCTACCACACTTTTCTCTGAATAAGCACTTCCTCACGTCTCCTAAATCTACCCCCTCCAGCTTCATAGCACATACCCTTGTTCTTCAGCAATGTTTTTTTTTTAGAAAAATACTTCCCTTCTGAACCTAATTATTTATTTAAAGATCTCTGTCTTATTCCCTCTCTCCCTCCTATCTTTTACATTGTACATATTAAGGTCCTTTAATTTCTTTTCACAAGGCTTGTGATGCAAATCCTGTACAATTTTAGTTGCCCTTCTCTGTACTGCCTCCACTCTACCTATCTAATTCAAGAGATGTGGTCCCCTAAACTGGACACAGTACTCTAGTGGGTCTTATCAGTGATCTATACAGAGGACACATCACCTCCATCTTTCTGCTGGTCATACCCCACCCCAGCATACCACTAGCTCTACCAATTGCCATGTCACACTGCACGGCCACCTTTAGGTCATCAGATATGACCACCACCAGGTCTCTTTCTTGCTTTGTAGTCATCAACACCGATCCATCCATTTTGTACCCTGTCCCTGGGCTTGTGTGCCCTAAGTGCATTATTTTGTAATTTTTTTTGCATTGAAATTCAGCTGCCATACCCTTGACAACTCCTCTAGTTTTTTTCAGGTCTCTGCTCATCCTTTCCACCTCCCCCACAACCAAGAGTGTCCACCCTATTGCAGATTTTGGTATCATCTGCAAAGAGGCAGATCTTCCCTTCCAGCTTCTCTGCAATATCACTTATAAATATATTAAAGACAAATTGTCACAGTACTGATCCCTGAGTTACCCTGCTGGTCATCCTCCCTTCTTTAGAGTGAACACCATTTACCACCACCCTCTTTCATTTATACCTTGACCAATTTATTATTTAGTTTACCACTTTGAACCCACACCGAAGTAACCCAACTTGATTACTAGTCTCCAGTGTGAAACAGGTTTGAAAGCATTACTGAAATCTAGGCAGGCCACATTCACCACTGTGCTTTGATTTAAATTCCTTTGTCACCCAGTCAAGGAAATCTATCAGATTCATTTGACATGACCTCCCCCCATTAGCCCATTCTACCTCATGTCTTGTAACCCACTGATGTCAAGATATTCCACAATCCTTTCATTCAGCAATGATTCCAGTAACTTTCCCACCACCATTGTCAGATTGACTGACCTATGATTGGCAGCATCCGCCCTGCTACTACTTTTTGTAAAGTTAAGCTGCATCTGCCCTCCTCCAGTCCCCTGAAGCCACTCCTGCTGCCAGTGATCCATTAGATAGGACAGTCAGAGATGCATCTAGTACCTCCCTGAGCTCCTTCAGTACCCTTGGATGCACCCAACATGGCTCAATTACTTTGTCCACCTCCAGATTAATGAGTCCCTTCAGGACTCGCTCCTCCATAAATGTATTATTTATTTATTTTTATGTATTGAAATGTTCCACCATTAGGGCACACTGAACAACAAGTTGCTCATCTCATGGTGTGTTCGGGGGGGATGGGGTTACATAGGGTTGTGAAGGATGATCAGTTACAATAGTGTGCAGGTAGTACAAACAATACAACATTGTAAGATTATACAACAGTTGGAACACAAGGCATTGTGCAAGAAACAGTAGTCAAACATTGGGTAAAGTATAATATAGGTCCAAAATCATACAGAAGAACATTTAATTGTACAAAACAGTAATAATGCAACAGAACCATTATAGTGCATGTGTGTACCAAGAGCAAGCTCGAGGTAGTAGGCAAGTGCTGTTGAAGTAAAAAGGATGGGGTAGGTCATGTACACAGGTCACCAAGAAGAGCAGATGGAGAAGAGAGAGGGAGAGGAGTATGGTTAGCCATTTCCTGATTCCCCCTTAAGGATGTTGAGAACCTTGCCAGGGGGTTCAGGGTAGGAAGGCAGAAATTGGGTATAGGTATTATGGCGGGTTAAAGCAGGAACAGCTGAGAGATAGGTAATTGAGTAGGGCAGAGGTAAGGGAGTAGTTGGAGGAGGAGTGTCATATTGCAAGGGGAGGGAATACCAGATTTTAGGGAAGCGATGGACGAAACCAGTCTGACCAATGAGGGTGGAGCGGCGAAGGACTGTCAAGGTGCAGCCTTCATTAGATCTGAGAGAGTGGGTGGGGGGAGGTGGAGTGGAGAGAGAGGATGAGAGATAGAATGGGAGCATTCCGAACCAGAATTTGGAAGTTAGTGTGGCACTGTGTGAGAAGTACCTGTGAGATAGTGGAAGGAAGTTTAGAGAGCAATGGAGTTCACAGTCGTGGGAGCCGGAAGGGGAGTCAAGAGCAAAGCAGCAGAAGGAGTTAAAGAGAGTGAAGTATTAGTGTCCACCTTGCTCTATCTCCAAACTTTTGTCACTTGTTTATGGCCATTCCCCTTCTCTTTGCTCTGTGATTATGGAACAAAACTATTTGCTCAGGATGTGTGCCTTTTCCTAGTTCCCCTTCTGCACAGTCCCCCTTTCATTTTTAAACTTATAATCCTACCACTAGTCTTACTCTTTTCTCTTACTTACTTAGCTAAAAACGTTTTGTCCCCTTTAGTTGTCTCCTGGGCTATTCTATCTTCAGGTTGTGCCTTTCCATGCCTTACTACTTTCCCAGCTTCCCTCTTTTTAACCTGATGCACCTACCTATCCTTCTCCCTCTGCATCTCATTATACCTTCTGAATGCTACCCTTTTAGCCTTTACCTTTTCAGACACCTCTTTTGAGAAAAATAGCAGTCTCTTTTTCCTCCTGCATTTGCTCACTTGTTTGACTCAGAGGCGTGTGCCTTTACTATGCTCACTTTTAGCTTTGACCACTGTTCCTCCCTCCTACCGACATCATCCCCAATGCCAGGTTGTCCTTAAGGCATTCACCCATCTTTATAAACTCTTTCCTCCTTAAATACAGGACCCTTGCCCTAGTTTTATGTAATTCAGCAGCTGTCCTTATATTGAACCACGCCAGGTGGTGATCACTGGTCCTTAGGTGGCTTCTTAACTTGATGTCTGCAACACCATCCTAGTTATTGAGTACAAGCTTCTGTATTGCCCCATCATAAGTGGGTTTGCTGAGTAGTTGCCTGAGGAATGCCCCCTGCAGAGATTCCAGGATGTCCCTGCTTCTAGCTGCTGCTGCTGCTGCTTTGAGAATCCAATATATATTCTGCAGGTTGATGTCCACTGGCAGCAGAACCTCTTCCTTTTCTGACACCTGGCCATTGGCTTTCACCTGTGCCTTATCTAATTCCTCCCACTGTTCTGGAGGTCTGTAGATCACTCTACAGCACATACTGTAGTGGATCCATTGCACATCTCCATTGCAAAGGCCCTGGAAATAGTTTAAGAATTTGGACTTAAAACCAATCATAAATACTCCACGTAGGAAAGGAAGATTATATAACTGTGGAAACATACTTGATTGAATATTTCTTTCAATAAAAAAATGATATACATGTAGTCTGGGTGACACCAATGCCATGTCAGTGGCAAAATCTACCACTTCTTGCAGGAATAGCTTTTCGTCCCAAGGTGGACGATAGACGAGAGCTATCCTGCAGCCCACAACAGCTACAGCAGTACACTCAAAGGATTTGGCTTCATCTACTAGTACACCAGTGATGTCCAACTCGGTCTTGAAACAGACCGTTACCGCCCCCCCCCCGCGGTCCAATCTCAGGCAGTGTATCACTGAGTACAGACTAGAATTGCTGCCTCCATAATGGGACCAGCATTTACATAAAGCCAGGTCTCGGTGATGTAAGCCAGATCAGCTGTTCCAACAAAATCTGCAATAATAGCAGTTTTGTTATTAATAGATCTGGCATTGCATAGCACCGCCCGAGTGAGACAGGGTTCATGAGCCGTCCCAGCTACTTGCCCAACTAAAGAGATGGTGCCCTTGGGTATGGGGACTAGACATGGATTACCATGTTCCAGGCTCCATTTTGCCCCAGGGAGTCTTCTGGACACAACCAACCCTGTGCAAGAGGGTCGCTCCTTCAACCTCCAATGTCCGTTCCCCCCACCATGCCCACACCATCCCTCCTGCGTGCAATACCCAGTGCCCAACTGCACTGGTAGATAGAAAAAGGCGGGGGGGGAATGGGCAGAGGGCATGGAGTGAGGAGGACAAATAATGTAAGACTGGGGCATCAAACAGGCACATTCCACAAACAAATGACTACAGCTAGAGTCAAACACCACAACAAAATCCTAGTTTCCTAATAAATGACTACCCTAGAATAGTTACAATATACCCATAAAACTTCAAAAGTAAAACCCACCCAATTCAAAAAATTATACTAAACAAACATAAACAAAACATCAATAAGCATAAAAGAAAATCATAAAGATGTATGAGGAAGAAACCAAAATAGTCCAAGTCCTGATGGTCCTCTCACTACCAGCAGGACTATTGAAAATTCCTCAGGAGCTCACACCCCAGGGAACAGTCTTTTGTCCAGTGATAATGACGAATAATCCTCAGGTCACTGATGCTGTCAGTATCAGGGCCCAGGGATGTACCATTTATGGCACTCTCACTGCCACCAAGTAATGAAGTGAAGATTAAGCATCTTCCAGAGAACAGATAAAAAACAAAAATGTCAAGGCACTCTCACTGTCCTGAAAAAATAAAAATAAGGGTCTGACAGTGAACAGGAATATGAGGAATATCCAAAATCCAAAGTACTTTAATCCACCGCTCTCTCTCACAGAGTGGGGAGTAAAAGAATCCAAAAAAAATCAGTTGTTTCACCAAGAATCCAAAAGAATCTATAGCTGCTCCATCATAGTCCTGGAAACCATAAATCCAAAAATCAGTACATGTAATCCCAAGGACAGAATTGTAGAAAAGAGTGAGAGAAATATGAGCAAAGGCCAGGAGCGAGCATATGTCTAAACAGAAGAGGGATATTCCCACCTACCCACAAACATCCCAACCAGGCCCTGCACACACCACCCGAGACCCGCAGCTACAGGCAACCAGAGGCCAGACCACCAGGACCAACCCCAAGGTAACTTAGGAGCACCTCAAAAAGTGTCTCCAGCTCCCTGGAGCCTAATGAGACAATTCCCACTTGGTGCCAAGCAGCACGATCAGCAATCACCCTAGGTGAAGGGGTGGTGTAGGGGCCTCCCTCACCCAGCACAACACACTGGTCTTGCTTCCCCCAAGCTCTATGCAACTAGTCAAACTTGACCACCCAGAGTTGGAATTGCAGCATCAAATCAAATCCAAGTAAAAGCAAAATAGTAAGTCCCCCACTCACAGCACTCTACAATAATGTTATTCAGATCTTCAGCAGTGCACCTCCTTTCTACAAACCCAGCACATCAGGGAAAAACCCAGGGTGTCGGGAGAAGCACCAAACCAAAATATCAAGGGAAGTACCGACCCAGGCAGCAGGACAGCAAAAGAAGAAACCACCTCGCATCCACTACTTCTGCAAAGAAATATGGATGCAAACACGTGAGTCAGTCCAGGTCCAGAACAAGACTCAAATGAACACCAGCAAAAAGTTCGACAGACTACAATAAAAGTGATGAGTTCAGTCCTGCAAGGATAAAACACGGCAAAATAAACACACTTTAAAAAGCAAAAAAACAAAAAAAAAACAGCAAACAAGGTAAGTTCATAACGGCTGGCCATCTTGCAGCTATAACAGAGAAACACAGAAACATTGCATTTGACAGCAGATAAGGACCACTTGTCCCATCCAGTCTGCCCATTTTTCCCTACCTGCATTATCACAACTAACCCTACTTTATTTACTGCTTTTTTTCCCTCCCCCTTTCTTTCCACTATGATTCCCTTGTGCCTATTCCATGCCTTCTTGAATCCCACCACTGTTTTCACCCCCACCACCTCTGCTGTTATGCAGTTCCAGGAATCTACCACACTTTTCTCTGAATAAGCACTTCCTCATGTCTCCTAAATCTACCCCCTCCAGCTTCATAGCACATACCCTTGTTCTTCAGCAATTTTTTTTTTCAGAAAAATACTTCCCTTCTGTACCTAATTATTTATTTAAAGATCTCTGTCTTTTTCCCCTCTCTCCCTCCTATCTTTTACAATGTACATAATAAGGTCCTTTAATTTTTTTTCACAAGGCTTGTGATGCAAATCCTGTACAATTTTAGTGGCCCTTCTCTGTACTGCCTCCACTCTACCTATCTCCTTCAAGAGATGTGGTCCCCTAAACTGGACACAGTACTCTAGTGGGTCTTATCAGTGACCTATACAGAGGACACATCACCTCCATCTTTCTGCTGGTCATATCCCACCCCAGCATACCACTAGCTCTACCAATTGCCATGTCACACTGCACGGCCACCTTTAGGTCATCAGATATGACCACCACCAGATCCCTTTCTTGCTTTGAAGTCATCAACACCAATCCATCCATTTTGTACCCTGTCCCTGGGCTTGTGTGCCCTAGGTGCATTATTTTGTATTTTTTTTGCATTGAAACCCAGCTGCCATACCCTTGACAACTCCTCTAGTTTTTTTCAGGTCTCTGCTCATCCTTTCCACCTCCCCCACCACCAAGAGTGTCCACCCTAATGCAGATTTTGGTATCATCTGCAAAGAGGCAGACCTTCCCTTCCAGCTTCTCTGTAATATCACTTATAAATATATTAAAGACAAATTGTCACAGTACTGATCCCTGAGTTACCCTGCTGGTCATCCTCCCTTCTTTAGAGTGAACACCATTTACCACCACCCTATTTCATTTATACCTTGACCAATTTATTATTTAGCTTACCACTTTGAACCCACTCCTAAGTAACCCAACTTGCTTACTAGTCTCCAGTGTGAAACAGGTTTGAAAGCATTACTGAAATCTTGGCAGGCCACTTCCACCACTGTACTATGATTTAAATTCCTTTGTCACTCAGTCAAGGAAATATATCAGATTCATTTGACATGACCTCCCCCCATTAGCCCATTCTACCTCATGTCTTGTAACCCACTGATGTCAAGATATTCCACAATCCTTTCTTTCAGCAATGATTCCAGTAACTTTCCCACCACCATTGTCAGATTGACTGACCTATGATTGGCAGCCTCCTCCCTGCTACTATTTTTTGTAAAGTTAAGCTGAATCTGTCCTCCTCCAGTCCCCTGAAGCCTCTCCTGCTGCCAGTGATCCATTAGATAGGACTGTCAGAGATGCATCTAGTACCTCCCTGAGCTCCTTCAGTACCCTTGGATGCACCCAACATGGCTCCATTACTTTGTACTCCTCCAGATTGAGTCCCTTCAGGACTCTCTCCTCCATAAATGTATTATTTATTTATTTTTATGTATTGAAATGTTTTTCCATTAGGGCACACTGAACAACAAGTTACTCATCTCATGGTGTGTTCGGGAGGCATGGGGTAGCATAGGGTTGTGAAGGATGATCAGTTGCAATAGTATGCAGGTAGTACAAACAATACAACATTGTAAGATTATACAACAGTTGGAACAAAAGGAATTGTACAATAAACAGTAGTGGAACATTGGGTAAATTATAATACATGTCCAATATCATACAGAAGAACATATAATTGTACAAAACAGTAATAATGCAACAGAACCATTATAGTGCATGAGTGTACCAAGAGCAAGTTCAAGGTAGTAGGCAAGTGCTGTTGAAGTTAAAAGGATGGGGTAAGTCGTGTACACAGGTGACCAAGAAGAGCAGATGGAGAAGAGGAGAGGGAGAGGAGTATGGATAGCCATTTTCTGATTCCCCCTTAAGGTTGTTGAGAACCCTGCCAGGGGGTTCAGGGTAGGAAGGCAGAAATTGGGGATAGGTATTAAGGAGGGTTAAAGCAGGAACAGCTGAGAGAGAGGTAATTGTGTAGGGCAGAGGTAAGGGAGTAGTTGGAGGAGGAGTGTCATATTGCAAGGGGAGGGAATTCCAGATTTTAGGGGAAGCGATGGATGAAACCAGTCTGACCAATGAGGGTGGAGCGGCATGGGACCATCAAGGTGCAGCCTTCATTACATCTGAGAGAGTGGGTGGGGGGAGGTGGAGTGGAGAGAGCAGATGAGAGATAGAATGGGAGCATTCCGAACCAGAATTTGGAAGTTAGTGTGGCACAGTGTGAGATGTACCTGTGAGATAGTGGAAGGAAGGTTAGAAAGCAATGGAGTTCACAGTGGTGGGAGCCAGAAGGGGAGTCAAGAGCAAAGCAGCAGAAGGAGTTAAAGAGAGTGAAGTAGCAGTGTCCAACTTGCTCTCTCTCCAAAACTTTTGTCACTTTTTTATGGCCATTCCCCTTCTCTTTGCTCTGTGATTATGGAACAAAACTATTTGCTCAGGATGTGTGCCTTTTCCTAGTTCCCCTTCTGCACAGTCCCCCTTTCATTTTTAAACTTATAATCCTACCACTAGTCTTACTCTTTTCTCTTACTTACTTAGCTAAAAATGTTTTGTCCCCTTTAGTTGTCTCCTGGGCTATTCTATCTTCAGGTTGTGCCTTTCCATGCCTTACTACTTTCCCTGCTTCCCTCTTTTTAACCTGATGCACCTTCCTATCCTTCTCCCTCTGCATCTCCTTATACCTTCTGAATGCTACCCTTTTAGCCTTTACCTTTTCAGACACCTCTTTTGAGAACAATAGAAGGCTCTTTTTCCTCTTGCATTTGCTCACTTGTTTGATGCAGAGGCGTGTTGCCTTTACTATGCTCACTTTTAGCTTTGACCACTGTTCCTCCCTCCTACCCACATCATCCCCACTGCCAGGTTATCCCTAAGGCATTCACCCATCTTTATAAACTCTTTCCTCCTTATATCCAGGACCCTAGCCCTAGTGTTATGTAATTCAGCAGCTGTCCTTATATATGAACCACGCCAGGTGGTGATCACTGGTCCCCAGGTGGCTTCTTATCTTGATGTCTGCAGCACCATCTTAGTTAATGAGTACCAGCTTCCATATTGCCCCATCATAAGTGGGTTTGCTGAGTAGTTGCCTGAAGAATGCCCCCTGCAGAGATTCCAGGATGTCCCTGCTTCTAGCTGCTGCTGCTGCTGCTTGGAGAATCCAATCTATATCTTGCAGGTTGATGTCCACTGGCAGCAGAACCTCTTCCTTTTCTGACACCTGGCCATTGGCTTTCACCGGTGCCTTATCTAATTCCTCCCACTGTTCTGGAGGTCTGTAGATCACTCTACAGCACATACTGTAGTGGCTCCATTGCACATCTCCATTGCAAAGGCCCTTGAAATAGTTTAAGAATTTTGGACTTAAAACCAATCATAAATACTCCAAGTAGGAAAGGAAGATTATATAACTGTGGAAATATACTTGATTGAATATTTCTTTCAATAAAAAATGATATACATGTAGTAAAAATAGATGCCTCAGCTTTAGGTGATCATAATACAATGAGCCGTGATTTAATAATACTTCATGATGCAAGAAAAATGGCTGAATCTAAGGAAATTCAAAAGAAAAACTTTACAAGCTACACTAAAGAGTTGTTCTTTAACAGAATAACCAAGGTAAATTGGCGATGTCTATTTCTTATTCCACCACTAGAGGTAGCTGTGACTGAGTTTGCAAAATCATTTTTTAGGGTGTGTAATGAAGTGGCACTGGTTAAGAAAATTAAACAATGAAAAAAACATGTCCCGTGGATAACAGAAAAAATTAAAAAGAACATAAGAATTAAAAATAGATAATGGCAACAAATCAAATAAAGACTTAAATGCTCAGGACTGTGTCAGGAACAACTTAACTTAAAAGATAAAGAAAGAAAAACAAAATTATTACAATATTAATGCCAAGGAAACCACAGAGCCAAAACGGTTTTGGAATCTTATAAACTGTTTCAGAAAGCCAGTGAGAAATTCTCCACTCATTCAAATAGAGCAAAATGGAGTTCTGTTAAATCCTTATCTTTCTGCAAACATACCAAATCACTACTTTACTTATCTGCCAGATGTAATAGTTCCTGATACAGAACAAAAGGAAAATGTAAAAAAATTAGAATATAGTTTTAAAAGAGAAACTACAAATGGGCTATCAAAATTTAGGTTTAAAATAATAACTATTAAAGATGTAACAAAGATAATGAGGAAATTAAAACATAATGAATCTGGTGGCAGATGTTATTGCACCTACCTTAACTAAACTGTTTAATAGGGGCTTGATTGAGGGTATTTATCCAGAAATCTGGAAAATTGTTAAAATTGTTCTTATTTTTAAAAATGGTGAACAAAGAGTACCATCAAATTATTGGCTGATGGCCCTTCTGTCAGTTGTGTCAAAGATCTTTGAGAAACTGGTTCATACATCTTAAGTATTTGGAATATGAACCATATCATCTGGCTTCATATCTCCTAAAAAGAAGAGATGAACAAGTGTTATCCCATGTGGCCTCCCTCCTTAAGATAATTGATGGGAAGAAATTCCATATTACAGTACTACAGAAAACAAGGACCTTCATTGAAATGTCGGATTTGAATTTGATATATGATTTAGTACATTTATTAATTGTATGCCCCTTATTCCAAAAAAAAAAAAAAACAGGAAAAAGTTACTAGGAGAACATCTTATGTATTTGGAATATAAACCATATAATCTGGTTATGTATCTCCTTAAAACAAGAGATGAACAAGTGTTATCCCATGTGGCCTCCCTCCTTAAGATAATTGATGGGAAGAGGTTTAGGAGGGAGGCCTGGAAGAACTTCTTCACAGAGGGTGGTGGACACTTTGAATGCACTGCCAAAAGAGGTAATCTCACTGAAGACAGTGGGCAGCTTTAAGATAGGCTGGGACAGATATAGGTGGAGGGTAAAGGTCATGGGTAGGGAGGATGGGAGGAGTGGGGAGAGGGGGCAGGGATACTAGCTCAAGCTGTGTACCCTGCAACACAAGCAGACTTGATAGACCAAATGTCCTTCTGCTGGCTTCTTCATATGTTCGTATGTATATTACTACAGAAAACAAGGACCTTCACTGAAATGTCAGATTCAAATTTGATATATTCAGACAATAGCTCTCTAAGCAAATTAAGATCATAGACTAATATTTAACACAGAATCACTATATTTGGTTGATGGTAAAATGTTATGCTGCTCATACTGGACCTATGATGGGGCTTAAGTCTGTCAAATAATAGAGGCATTATAATCCCATTAATAAGAGAAATGTGCAATACTAATTTAATTATGTTATACCTTGATTAATATGAATGAATTAAGAGTGCAATATGTGAATGATATGCATACAAACTGTGAAAGTGCAATATGTAATTTGTATTTTTATTTATTATGGTGTATTATCATTTGTAATGACTTTTAAAAATCAAACAATAATCTTAACCTGAACATGAACCTGAACCTGACTCACACACAAATTTATGATTATTTGGAAAAATATAATTGCATTAGCAAATGCCAATCGACATTAGGAAGGGCAATCCATGGGCATGGCACTCATCGACATTTTGTACTTGGTTTCTTGCCCTCTAAGTGACAGTAGTGCAGTGGGCAAGGTTTTTGAAGACTTGTGCCAAGCTTTGATTTGGTAAACCACCAAATACTGTTAAAAAGATTGGAAACTTTAAAAATCTCTGAGGAAGCCCTATAATGGTTTTCTTCTTATATTACAAAATGTCTGCACTGTAAGTCATCTATCCAAGTAAAATAAAGTACAAACAGGAGTACTACAGGGCTCCATACTGGGTCCTTTATTTTTTTCAGTTTACATGAATGAATTACCAAATTTCATAAAAAATACTGAATTTCATCTTTTTGCAGACAATATGGTAATAGTTGCTTCTGGTAATGACTACAGAATTGCAGAAAAAATACAGATTTTTGGGATTTGTACAAATGGCTCAAAAATGTGTGCTTAGTGTTAAACAGCAAAAAATCCCAAGTTATGTCCTTTCATACTGGCACCACTGGTGGAGGGAGGGTGTTCTAAGACTAAATATAATTACAAAGTATGGCACAGAATTAATAGCAGTAGCTAAATATAAACATATTGGCATATGGGTAGATAAACAACTAACATTTAATCACCACATAACCGTTGTCACCAAAAAAGTAAATTATAGACTGGGTGCCTTTAGGTGCATAGCATTGTGCTTAAATAAAAACTTTAGACATATAATAACAAATTAACTGTTACTCCAGACTTTGGATTATGGATGTTACATATATACAACACAAAAAAAGTGGAGGTCACATAACAACTTGTCTATGTTTATATTATGTTGTGTCTATAGAACTCACCATTGCATAATGTATGGAAAATTGGGTTGGTTAACACTGGAAAATAGAAGGAAATTGTTTTGGATGGGCTTGATAAACACCATGTTGAATCAAAATAAACCAGCAATACTGGTTAATCAATTTCAAAAAGTTGAAGACAAATAAAATTTAAGGTGTAATAAAACTAGGGAATATATCAAATCAATCCCTAACATTAGATATGGGGAAATTACATTCATACAAACATTGGCAAATCTTTGGAATAACATCAATACAGAAATCAAGAAATTGGTTGCCAAACCGGGGTTATTTTTTAACAGTGATAAAACAAGAATTGAGTACACAGTGTACTTACAGTATATGATATGACATGCAAATAATATTTTTTGGTATGCTAGAATATATCATATTGTATTTGTATTATTGCAACATCTGTATTATATGTTATGTCATACTATTATTTGTACAAATATGAAACTTTGAACAAACAGGACCACCTTGTAAATTGTGTTATTTTTGCCCTAATTTTGTTTTGCAGCAATATGTTTTTACCTGTATAAAAATAAACTTACTACTACATCTCCAGGGTAACCCACAGTACTTTTGCCTCCCCTTATATTCCCTGTGTTTCCATCACTTTTAAGCTTTCCCTCACATAAAGCACCACACCCCTCCTTTCTTTCCCACCCTGTCCTTCCTGAACAGAGTACAGCTTGATGTCCCAGTCATGGTTTTTATTTCACCATGGCTCAGAAATGGCCATAATATCCAGGTCAGCCTCTGCCATGATGGTCCTTAGGTCAAGAATCTTATATCCTAGACTTCTAGCAGTCGCACACATGGCCTTCTAGATTTTGTTTCTAGTCTGCTTGCTAAATCCTTTTTTTATGTTCGCTTGGGCACATGCGCAAGGAACATCTTGCAACAGTATGACTTTCGGAGGTGTTTGACCTTCCTCCCCAATGCAGTGCTCAGTGTAGTAGGCACAACCCTACAGGACCAATACTTGCCGAGCTGTGTATGATAGCAGTTTGGCTGTGTTGGTCTTCAGTTCTAAGAAAAGGTCAGCTGCAATCAGCAGTGGTAGTGTGTATGCAATTAGCATACGGAGGTCAGCCAAACTGCTGACATGCAGAGCTTGGCATCAAATCCCTCCTGCTTCCTCCCTCTGCTAATGTCCTCCCCCTCCCTCCTTACTGTTCTCCCCAGCCTCCACCTTGTGTGCCATGGGGGGTGCCCCATCCCCATCAGCTCACACACCCCCCAGCACACTGTGTGGCCAATGAGGGTGCCTAATCCCCCCATCAGCTGCAGCCCCCCAAAAATCAACCAGTTGGCATGCTGGGAGCCCACCCCAACATGATCATGCCCCCCACACACCCCACACACACTGTATGGCTGGAGGGGGTGCCCAATCCCCACCAGCGCCAGTACCCCCAACAAACATGGAAGAGGAAAGCTAGTAGCCCACCCCAGCATACCAACAGTCACAATTTTTTTTTCTTCTTAATTCCTGTAAAACAAGAAAATGGTCCCTCGGTGAGTCCTTTGCCCCCCCTGGCAACCCCACACCCACTCTTTGTGCACCCACCTCCTGACCTCCCCTCAACCCATACTTACCTCCGGAGCCTGGTGCGATGATCTTTGGTGGACCAGGAACAGATCTGCACTCTTCAAAGCCGACCGCAAACTGAGGAAATACCGATAAGCTGTATAATGGCATAAATAAGGTTTTTCCAACTTACGTGGATATCTTGGCCATTTTTTGGAATTTTGACACCAAATTTTCAACATGGGGTTCTTGACACCCCCTCTCATGAATTCAGTCACTGTTGTGGAGTTATTCAGTCCTGAAAGGTGACTTCATGGTCACTGAGCGGGATCACTTTTTGGGACTGATTAACGAAATAACAGTGTTGGTGTTCATGAGGTGGGATCTCAAAAAGCCTATGTTGCAAATTTGATGAAAATATTCCAGAAATGAGCATGCATTTCGCTGTTTCTATGCACACTTGTAAGTTTGCGAATTTGTAATATTTTCACTCCAGATTTTCAACATAGGCATATTTCCACACTTACTTGTGAACAGTGTAGCTGTCATTTTACACATCCTGGCCGAAATGTGTTTTCACACTTCTGGTGCAGAATAGCAAGGTCGCTGTTGGAAATCAGTGTTCGCTACAGAGTAAGACAATCACAGTTACACTGTTCATGAGCAGAAGTCCTAAAATGCCTATGCTGAAAATTTGGTGGCAAAAGTCCATAAAATGGCTGCGTTACGAGCGTGCATTACGCAGTTTCTACGCAAACATGTAAGTTCATGAATTTGTAACATTTCCACCCCAGATTTTCAACATTGCCATTTTCCCACATCTCCTTATGACCAGTGCATTTTTTCATTTCTAGCGTACAGTAGAGCGGCAGCTGTGGCAAATCATGTTCAGTACAGAGTAAGAAAATCACAGTGACACTGTTCATGAGCAGACATCCTAAAATGCCTATACTGAAAATTTGATGCAAAAATTCCAAAAATGACCGTTTTATGAGCGTGCATTGTGCAGTTTCCACGCACACTCCTAACTTCATGTATTTAGCATATTTTCATTCCAGATTTTCAACAATTGAATTTCCCACACCTCCTTATGAAAAGTACACCTGTAATTTTTCACATCCTGGCTGAAATGTGTTTTCACACTTCCGACGCTTATACCTATATGCCCAAACACAGTTGTAATATCTTGTTTCTACTTGATAAAGCCGATAGGGAGGGTATACATAATGATTTGGTCAGAATTCCATGAAAAGCACTTTTAGCTGACAAATCAGTGGATGATGCATGGACAACTTCTAAAAATACCTTCTTGATGGTCGCTCAAGACAATATTCCACGGTTTAAGAAAAATAGATCATATAAACATCCTAAATGGTTAAATCATAATATTAAGCAACTGCTTTGAAAGAAGTCTAAATTATATAAAAAATATTTACAGTATGGTACTGATGCAGCACACAACGCCTTTAAGAAAATACAGAAATTATGCAAACAAAAAATAAGGCAGGCTAAGAGAAACATAGAAAGGAAACTTGCAATAGATACACATAAATCAAATCCTAAGAAATTTTACTCATATATTAATTCCCTTAGGCAACCTAAAAATGAGGTTGGCCCAATTAAAGATGGCAATACCTTCATTCTGGAAAATAAATTAATGACCAATGCATTTAATAACTACTTTTGCAGTGTATATCAGCCGGGTCAAAGAGAAGTCAAAAAAGGCATATTACATCAGAAATTAACTGTTGAAATTACAGAAACAGAAATTCTGGATACAATTATGAAATTAAAATGGGATTCATCCCCTGGACCTGATACAATTTCCACTGGCATGCTCCAGATTATGGCTGAATACCTGTTGCTCCCCTTAAAAATTATTTTTGAAAAGTCACTTGATACATCTAATGTGCCCAGTGATTAGAAACTTGCACACATTGTTCCAATCCAAAAAAAATGAAACAGGGAAATTATGGAAAACTATAGCCCACTCAGCCTAACAAGCATAATTGGCAAAGGAATGGAAAGTATCATAAAAGATAAAATCCTTGAGTAAAATAAGGAATGCAACCAAGGGCAACATGGTTTTATTAAGGGACTCAGCTGTACAACTAATCTGTTAATATTTTATGAGTTCATTAGTAAAAATCTAGATAACAATATACTTTGCAATGTGATTTATTTAGATTTCTCAAAAGCATTTGATCTAATGCCCCATTGGGGAATAATTGCTAAGATGATCAACCATAAAATTGATTCCATTCTAGTTAATTGGGTGGTAAAATGGTTATCAAATAAGACTCAGTGTGTCACAATTAATGGGCATGTATCAAGTGAGGGACGCATTTGAGTGGCATCCCACAGGGATCAGTTTCGGGTCCTGTTCTTTTTAACATATTTACATCTGATATGACGTCTGAGCTTAACTGTATGTCTCTCAGATATGCAGATGACACAAAAATGTCTGCCCCTTGCATTAGTAAGGAAGATTTAATCAACTTACAGGCTGACTTAAATGAAATAATATTTTGGACATAGCACTGGGACATGCAGTTGAATTTGGATAAGTGCAAAGTGATACATTTAGGTAAATCTAACAAAAAATGTGATTACCATAAAGGTAACCATGTGCTTTCCAAAACAATCTGTGAAAAGGATTTGGGTGTATGTATTACCAACACTCTAAGTACACAGCAAAAAATAAATGGGGGCAAAAGCAGAGCAAATAAAGTCTCTTGAGCTATTAGGAAGAATATCACATTTAGATATAGTAAAGTTCTTATGCCTTTATTTAGGGCATATGTAAGACCTCACTTAGAGTATATTTCCCAAATCTGGAAATCATACAAGACTGGGGAAAGACAAAAGCTGGAGTGTGTACAGAATAGATTTACAAAAATAGTGGAGGGGTGCCAAGATCTAGCATATGAAACTAGGCTTCAGTCACTAAAACATATGTCTCTAGAAACAAGATGGGTGCGTGTTGACATCCTATTCCTGTATGATGTCCTACAGGACCCAGAATTGATGTGTGAACTTGACATGGAATTTAAAAATGATGTCATTGAGACCAGGTGAAACCCATTACAAATCAAGGGCAAGGGTTTTAGAACTAATATCAGAAAATAGTCACATACTGTTCAGGTTGTTAACCTTTTGAATGCTTTATCTGAATATATAATAGTGGCTCAAAGTAAAGATGAGTTTAAATCTAGACTTGATAAATATATTCTTAGTGGTGCAACTCTGAGGTATTACACATAAAGATGGAGCATATATGGGTTTTTAGCCTTCTTGTTCCTATAGTCACCTTAATATGAACCTTAGTATTAATGTGCAAAGTTTGGGGATTAAAACTGATCAGGCTACTGAACCCTAACTATTGTGTGTAACCACTCCCATATGATACCAAAAGACAGCAAATTTCCCAATTTGTGTAGCTGTTGTAACAGTCTCCAATGCGTAATGCATATATTATAAAGAATAAAATTCAAGGGCAAAGAATCCTGGGTAAAGAAATGCTTTGGGGTAAGCGCATTATGAAATCTCTTCAACAGGCACTACATTCTGCTAATCAAGTTCCTACTGGGACATCACCACAGTCACACACACTAAATACAACAATAATCTTTAAAATCTGCACAAAAGAGTATGATGAGAATACGTGGAGGCTATGACTTGCCACCTAAAAAAATAAAGATGGATTTCTCTGCCCACACCATCAGCAAACTGTTTGTCAAATTCTTCAAACACTACTTAGCAATTTTCTCAGTCTGCTAAATTCACTCTGCTTCCTCCTTCTGCAGTGAGTAAAAAATATTCATTGTAAAAATAAAAAAAATTAATTCATTAAAGTCTGTAATACACACAAAGTAGGGTAATTAAAAAAAATAGGGTTTTGTGTTTCCAGAGTCTTCGCAAATTAATGGTGGGGCACTCCTTGGAATTGTTAACCCTAATGCCAACCCCCATCCCCAAGCCCCTAGTCTTCTATCTGAAGCACAAGGTGCAGTTCTGAGCCAGTACCTCATAGTGATGCACTCTTCAGAGGTAGAGAAGTATGTCTTGCAACATGTTGCCAACAAAATCTGTCATAGCTTTCTTAACCCAGTGACCTGCAATAAGAAATGTGATCACATCTGACCTTGTCTGCTCAGGGGAGGGGATGGGTATTAATGTTGAAAACCCCAAGAAATATCCAACCACCAATTTGCCCAGTCTCTGGATACCCAAACTCTTAATGATTTTTCTTTTCCTTACTTTATGCACTTTACATTCTTAAGTCTTACTATCTGCATTAACATCACTTTTTTGCAATGAATTTCCCTTCTTTTTTCAGATAGTGGTATCATATTCTCATTCATGTAGGCTTGTTTGGACCTGTACAAAATGAAATAAATAGAATAGTAGAGATATTTCTAGACCTGTTTCCACACCAACCAACAAGTTAAAGGAAACAGTGTCCTAATACTTGTAGTTGCACAGTTACTCTCTACCATTCTAGATTAGATACTGTACTAATAATAAATATTTCTTGCCTTGGTCCTAGTGATTCTTTTTTTTTCCAATTGTTTAACCAGGTGAGACACACTAAGCTGAAAGCTTGTTTACAGGTGCAACCTGAGAGCTCAGGGAAGTTAAGTGACTTGCTCAGGGTCATACAGTATGCAAGTGGGGGCTGTGGGATTCAAACCTAGGTCTTCATATTTACAGATCAGAGCCTTAAACCACTGCGCTATACTGCCTCCCTATTCTGACTGATTCTGGGATGGGGGTTGGGCAGCATACGGGAATATACAGTCATACCTATAAAATAAGAATATTAACAGGGTCACAAAGGGTCTGCAGCTCTTTAGTAAGTAACTGGGATAAACAAGGTTTTGTAAACAGGAAACAATACTTACCTGATATACTGTACATAGTCAGTGTCCTCCAGTGCTAGGGCTGGCATCTTGTCCTCATCATCCCACTGGACCTTTAGACATAAAGTGGAAAATGGGTTAGTATAATTAATAAAAATACTGATCAGCTGTGTTGGGAGGAAAGGGATTGTAGTTTTTGGCAGGGCTTAAAGTGGATTTATTGAGAATTTAGAAATCAGTACCGTGGCAGTGACCTGGGTTGCTTGTGGAGGCCTGGGTGGGGGGATGTGGACAAGATTCAGCATCCTTGGTTCCACTCTCCTCTCAGAGGTGGGCAAATTGTTCCATTCCAGGGCAGGATGAAGTCCCCACCTTTCACATGCCCTGCAACAGTGACAGATTGATGGACTGCCAAACTAGCTCACAGTCAAGGGGGGTGGATATCCATCCCTCTCCTATCTCCATCATTGGGGGAATTGGGGGGGACCAAAGGTACAAGGTAAGTTCCTGAGATGGGGTGATGAAGCATGACAGTTGAAAGCAATAGGGGAGCATTTCATGGTGCCAGACCTGCAAAGACCTGATCTTCCTCCAGCCAGGTAGTGCTTTACCTAGTTTTCTTGCCACCCCACATGTCCCAGTGCAGTGCATGGGATCATCAGGCCTCAAACACACACCAACCTCTTGTCAGGGAAGGCTACTCAGACCACCACAGGGTGTTGTCTGTGTGCCAGAACACTGACCTGTCCCTCACCAAGCTGGGGCCAGTGTTGTATGCTGCAGTACCTTCCCCCAATGTCACCCCAGAATTGGGCAATTCAGCAGGCTAACTGAGCTGACACCCAAACTCAGATCACTGGCACAGAAAGAAAAACCAGTCCTCACCAGGCCAGTAGCTGTCCGTATAAAGAATATTACTTCATAATTGTTTTTTGTGTCTTTTTGACACCATATTGTGAAAATAGTCTATTTATGATGCCCACTCATCGGAATATGGCAGGTGTAAAAAAAATGGCTATGTGAAACATTCACTGCCAGGTTCTGAAAAATACCAACGTTATGAGCAAATGTTGAAAAATTTCACATACATTCATTATGTAGTTGTTTTTTAAAGTATTTTTACCCTAGATTTTCAACATAGTCTTCATTTGAACCCACTTCATGAATTTGGCCACTGAAATATTCAAATCCTGTATGAAAGATAATTTTGCAGAGTGATTGCAAAATAACTTTTTGGGATGGATTTGAAAAAATTCACTTACCTTGAGGTGGGGTCCCAAAAGAGCCATGTTGAAAATTTGGAGGAAAACTATTAGAAATTGTCCAAGTTATGAGTAAAAGTTAAAAATGCATTGGAAATACATTAACTGCACTTACCTTATTTCCTCATTTTCCAATTGTGGCTACAGGAGCAGGATATCTCTTAGCTCAGTTACTGGCATTTTGATGGCGGACTGAATTTAAGTGAGTAAAGGTGTGGAGGTGAGTGGTGGTGGGTTCTGAATGAGGGTCACTATTGTGTGGGGTGGGGGAGAGACGGTGTGTAATAGAAAATGGTGGACCATTTTCTTTATAACATGTTACAAGAAAGAAAAAAAAGAAAAAACATCGAGGGACTTTTTTTAAAATTACATGTATTAACACTGTGGACTTGGCTCCCCAGTGTCTACTTGATGTTTGGCGTCACCAAGGGTGATACCCTGGTGTTGGAATAATTTACTATTTAGCTGTCAGTTTAATGAAAGTAGGCTGTTGATGCAGCTAATGGCTGAGAAGGGCTATTACACAACGCAAACACACACAACTCCATTCATATGCATTCTCCTCAAAGAACCATATTAACAAATGTGGAGATAAAAATTCAGTTTTCCTTAGAATGTTCAGTGAATTGAGTATGCACAAAAATGGGCAGTTTTCCCACAAATTTCTCATAAACAGAGTAGAGTGAGAGATAAAAAAAAAAGCATAAACTTTGGGCCAAACTCAATCAAATCTGCAATTTTTGAGTCTGAAATACTCCTTGGGATGGATTTTAAGAGTCCTTGAAAATCCCCCAACTGCTACAAAAACATGGAGCAAATGGGTTGCCACTTGTAGAACCACTGGTTTTCCCACAGCTGTGGTGTTTTCAAAGGTGATGCCGGTTAACAACCAGCTCCACAATTTCCAGCAGCTTACAGCTGTTTTATAGCCACAGCTGTGGGAAAATGTTATGCCCTGTGGGACCAGTTGTAACATCTCCCAGAGCTGCAGCAGACTGAAAATACAAATTTCCACAGCTGGAGAAATGTTGGACCACAACTGCAGTTGCACAGTGGGACTTAATCCCACTTCGTTTTGAAAATCTGGCCCCTAGTTGTTTTTTTTTTTCTTTTGTTAAAGGTGAGCAAAATAAAGTCCTAATTGTAGTCTTTTTTATGTTTTTTACACCTCTGTAACTTTGCCTCTATTGCCAAAAATGTTTCAGGATCCGGAGTAGCAGGCACCAACTATTTGCCTTACATAATTCAAGAAAGTCTGTTGAGTGGGAGCAGAGTTATTAAGATGCAAAATGTTGTGGTTTAACATTAAAGTGCTTAATTAACTCTAAAATATAGGCAAGAACAAATCATGAAATTTCATTGGGTGAGAGATGTCCCCTGACCATGAAGTGAATCTCTGTAAATGCACAGTCAGGTGCTGAATCTCATTTTCCTCCCCCAAAACATACATAGAGCCTTTTTTGTAAGTGTAATGAGCCCCCTCCAGTGTGTGCATTATAGGATCATAATTACTGGTGAGCAATGTTTTCTTAGAGCGCCACCAGTTGATATTTGCCATAATAACAAGTCTGTTATTACAGCATTCATGCACCCTATCAGTCAAAAGGGAGTGCTTTTTCATTGGTTCCCTGGTTGTGTGGGTGGTCTAAACAGTTTTGAAAAAATAGCTGCTCCTGACGGCTCTGTAACTTTGTTAGTGAAGTGCCACCAAAACAATACTGGCATTATCTCAGAATCATTTTTTTTAATCTGGCTGAACCTACCATTATCTTTTTTTAAGTTTCTGATTGATCCTATGGTTCACCAGCCAGCCTCAGCTGACAAACACTGGCAGCGGCAATGAGTCCATGGTTGACTGCCCTCATTAAATGGTAAGCACGATTGTGATTGCAACTCCAAAATAGAAAAGAAACAAAGTGGGAGCAGAGGAAGCTGCAGGCTTCTGTGCTGTGTTTAGGCTGCTGTGGAGTGAGGGAGAGTGATGGGAGAATACTGCACAGCTCAATTGGGGAATCTATAGTTGGAATTGGGAGCTAAGGTGGAGTCTGGAAGCAGCTGCTGTGGCAGCTGCATTTGGCACTGCTGTGGGTGTGCAGGAGTATGCCCAAAAGAGGAAGATTAAAGGTGCTGGGGGTGGGTACAGAGCATAAAAAAAGAAGAGAGAGAGAGAGAGAGAGAGAGTGTGTGTGTGTGTGTGTGTGTGTGTGTGTGTGTAACAGTCACAGCACTTGGGATGGAAACAAATTGCTCACCAGCAATTATATAAAAGATGAGAGAGTGTGCATTTGAGAATTTAATGCACACCATCGGTGTGGGATGCTTTGATTAACCCCTCGGGCTTTGCCCTCAGGGTTTATGTAACATCCACACCTTAAGTGTGCATTAAATTCTCATATCACATACTTCCCTATCCTTTATTCTATATTCAGTGCACATTCAAGTGGCGTAAAACACTTTGCCTTTCCTTGTGCTTAACTACACCGCTGAGGCATTCATTAAAGTCCTATAGTACACACCCTGTTATGGCTTACTGCTTACATATCTATCTATCTATCTATCTATCTATCTATCTATCTATCTGTCTGTCTGTCTGTCTGTCTGTCTGTCTGTCTGTCTGTCTAGCTAGCTATCTATACACACATATTCTTAAAAATAAAGTGCATTAATGCACCAGTTAGGATTCAAGTTAATGCCACAGAACTAGAGAAATGTTGTGTTAGGGTTTCCAACTGTAACTCCCCACCTCTACTCCCAAGCAGCAAAAGAAAAAAAAAAGAGTTTGGGGTCTCTGGAGCCTTGGTAAATCAGTGGTGAGTGGGGTCTTCTTTGGGGTTATCAACCCTAATTCTCCCCCTGACCCCTTTAACTCATATGCTCTTGTCCAAAGCACAAGGTACAGCTCCAAGGCAGTGCCCCATTTTGATACTCTCTTCAAAGGTAGACATCATGTCTTTCCTCAGTTGCTCAGGGAAGGAGGTGGGCATTAGGGTTAACAACCTCAAGGAATAGTGCACCACTGATTTTTCAAGACTCCAGGGACACAAAACCCTATTTTTTTTTCCATTTGCTGCTTGGGGGCTGGGGGTGGAGAGTTAAAGTTGGAAACCCTAACACAACATTTCCTCACTTTTGTGGTGTTAACCTAGACCCTAACTGATGCATTAGCATAGTTTTTGTAAAGAATCACCTTTCTTTTTGACATAGTAGAATAATATTTTCATTCACCAGCGTCCCATCAGGACCTATATGGACAGATGCAGAAGTGCAGGGCCCTCTAGGCCCTATGCCAAGGAATGACTTCTTCTACCTAATGAAGTACTGGGGTACAGCACTTCCATGCAGCAACTGATGTCAAGTCATGGTCCTGTCTGTTGGACTGCAAAATCACAAAGTCCTCTTGGTGTCTGCAGACACAGAGGCAGATGGCAATGAATATATCTCCAGCTAAAACATTTCATCTTCTGGCACTCAGTGCTGCAGAGGTGCAAGGCCCTATGCCAAGAGAAGAGTTCTCTTCACTAAATGATACTTGAGCCATGTGGGTAACCCTGCACCTTTCCTTCCCACTCTGGGATGTGAAGTTGTGTGACTATGTCATCTCATTAGCATCAGCCCATCCAGCTGTCTCACTAAGCTCACCCTTGTTTTTTTTTTTTGTCTCAGCAGCACAGGATCATAAATCATTACCCACTGTGGTAAAGGCTAGTACTACACACAAACCTTCTTAATAATTTCTCTATTTTTTTTATTTTGATCCACATTTGAAGGTAGCCATTTTATTACTCTCACCTTTTAAACATGGCATATGGATCAAAAGGCATTTATTGAATACAGGCCAAAACATCATTTTGCACTAAATGTGTAAAAACATATCTTGTCCAGGATTTTTATAACAACATCTCTGGTAGCTTTAAGTTATAATACCATTTTTTCTAATGGGCACTTGGACCTGCCTTGGGCCTTACCATACAAATCTTCAATAATTCATATAAATAATTATAAAATTCAAATCTGATCTTATCCCTATTGTCCAGGTTCTACATAATGGAAAAAAAACTCACATTTCTGCCACACCAAGAAATATGACAAATAAATGTTATTAATATCTGTAAACAAATTCTAAATATCTCTAATTAACATAAATTTACCTTGTAAACATAATACCTGTAAAGACACAACAACAAAGGTTGCAGAAAATCAAATAAACAAAACAAAGAAATAAAACCAAAATAAAACAGTTTGTAGGGTGGATAACTTTTGTAAACAGTACAACTGTGTTTTTATAAAAATACTTCAAATGACTTGGTTCAGTTATTGCATTGACTTTTTGCAACTTGTTCAAACATTTTTTTATGTAAAATTGTTATCTTTTAATTAAATTCAAGCTTAAACCATATCCCAAGATTGTGTACTTAAAAGTTATGTTACTGTATTACCTATGTTACTTCCCCAGATAAGCCAAGTTAAAATATTATAAATTAAGATAATTAAAATAATACTTAAACTTCTGGTTATTTGTGGAGATGTAGTCCTCTTTCCTTTTAACTTTGAAAATCATGGTGAAAATTTCTAATTCTGGATGATAAATGCTGTTTAATAGCTGGCTTTGTTGTGGTCTTTGTCTTTTTTCCTGCCCACACTCAAACCCAGGACTCTGGACTCATCTGGCATCAATTAAAGCAGTGCAGACCTGGCTCCTCCTGGCTTAGACATCAAATGAGCATCAAAAGTCACTTATTCAGATTTTGGCAGGATTATCAGACAATAACACCAGCAAAGTTCAACGGCAGCAGTAGATTCTTCCACCATTCCAGTTAGTTGCCGAAAAGGATTTCCTTGTGGATAGCAAAGTTCTTCTTTGTCACTGGATTTTATGACTCTTTGTGTTTTTCAATTCATTTCCACTTGCCCAGGACCTCGAACTCATCTGTTTTCAAACAGCACTGCCGATTTGTACTGGCTGATGGATTTAACAGTTAGTCTCTGTTCATGCTTGGCTTTAGCAGAGGTTTCAAAACATCACTTTAATCAAGATGTCCAATCCATAAACCACACACTTTGCTCCATCCAATATTGCAAAAAGTCCTTTTTGTAATAAGCTGTTCTTGTAGCTGGACCTTGTTGTAATTTTGTGTCAGCTTTTAGGCTTGACCTCAGCACTGCTGGTGGACACATCAATGGCTTAACCAAAACTGCTCCAAGACATCCAACACAGGCATGGCTTCAGATTTTTGGCCTAGTATAAGACTGAAACAACAAGATTATTCAGTCCAACTGGTGTAGGTCCATACAGTTCCAAATTTTCAGAAATTCTGTCTGGACATAGCAGGATATCTTTTCTATTTCAGAGGATATGTTTCTTTCATAGCTACTATGTTCAAAGAGTTTATAAAGTTGAAGAACCTTCTGATGAGGATGAATTCTTTTGTCTGTGCTTAATGAGGCATGACACCAAGCTGTTTGCAGATCATTGAAAAATATTTTAGACATGCAACATCTCATGGTTTTCAGACACCTAATTAAGGGCCATGTATCTGGCCAGATCATGATATTAGCTTTCATTTAAGACTAAACAGCCTTTTTTAATCATAGTAGTTTTAACACCACAATGTTTTGCAAATAACAAGGCTGGCATAGATGCTGCACTTACACAACTTGAATAAATAAGCACTTGCCATTGCCTCTGCAACTTGTGAAAGCCTCATCTCGGCAACATAGAAATTGGTCTTGCAAAAGGCAAAACCCTTTTCTTTTTCATCAAAGTCAATGGCAATTCAAACTGCTTCTAAGTTTTTTTTTTGGAAGATAACTTGCATCAGGCAGTACCTTTGCTGAGACATCACTGAACCACCTCATCTCTGGTAGTAAAGGAGATGATAGCACCTCTGACCGCTCAGGAATGTCAAGCAGCCTCTTCTTCTACACTGGCCACTGTACAGTGTCCTTTGTTATCACAGTTTATGTGGTCAGGAATGGCACATCCCCTTAAGCTTCTTTAAAGCAGAATGAAGTGAAAAGAAAGTTTTTTTTTCCTTTTTCAGACAATCTTCCCTCTTGCTTTGGAAAATGTATGTAGAGAGCATGATGACCAGAGGTTTATAATATGCATCCCAGTTATCTTAACTTACTAATTAAGACTGTATAAAGAATATAAAATAGTAATTAAAAACAATATTAATAATACAATATAATATTTTAATAACTAAGTTTTGTTCCAACATTTCTCCTCTTTTGAATTAAAAGCACTCCCCCAACATGCATTTTTTTATTCAAATCTGCAATCCTACTATATGGGTATATAGTATAAGCACTATAGGGAAAACTAAACACAGAACACAAAGTTGCATCATTATGTGGTAACTTATGACATCATAAGTGCATGATATCATCACATGTGACATCATTGGCTCTGACATTATCAGATGTGAAATCACCAGATGACATCATGGGAGACATACTTTTTTGCATAGAAATATGTACAGTACCTCATAAATAAATATGACTAAAACTATGTAACTTTTTCCTTTAACTGGCTTAATGATTTTTCACACTGTTTTAAACATTATACAAATACAACAAATTATCTCTTTGTTCATCACTCTCAAAGATCAGTATTACAATTAACATTTTAACTTGAATCTTGTTCATTAACTTCATTTTTAGATTCACTCGAAATATTTTGCAATGTCTTGTTGCATTCATGATATTGCCGAAACTGATTATTGTGAACCCACTTTGCTACCACTTCTCCAGTGTTTTTCTTTTTCAGTTCAATTTGGTATGCTACAGGTGAGTCTTTATTAGTGATCACAGATGGTCCTTGCCAGCTTGGAAGGAACTTTTTGACCTTAGCTTTATCCCTACCATAGGTAAAGTAAAGCACCTTGTCTCCAATGCAGTACTCTTTTGGATTTTTTTGGGGTTGTAATATGACTTAGAAGCCTCAACACTTTTCTTTAAGTTCTTTTGAGGAAATGCAAAGGTTCTTTCAAGTGCTGTTTCAAATTAGTTACATATCCATGGGCTATAGTAGCACATGCTGAATTTACATTTCTTGTAGTATACAGGAGATGTAAAGGTAACACCATTCGTCTTCCTGTCATCATTTCAAAAGGAGATACACATATAGACTTACAAGGAGTAGCCCATATAACCATTAATACTAGTGGCAACTTCACATCCCAATCTTTTTCTGAAGAACTTGAGATATTTCTTCAGTATATAAACAATTGATTGATTAGCACGTTCCACCTGTCCAGATGACTGTGGATGGTTGGACACATGTAGTTTTCTCTGTACCCCTAGTATTTTACACATGTTTTCTGTAACCTCCTCTATGAAATGAGGACCTCTATCAGATTCTACTCTTAATGGTAATCCCCATGACCGAACACATTATTTATTAATAAAATAGCTGTGGTTTTGGCTGGGCTATTTGAAGCAAGTAGACACTCAACCTATTTTGTGAACAGACAAGTAACTGTCAAAAGGTATCGATTACAGTACCTCAATTGTTGCAAAGTTCCACAGGAAAATTTCTATCTGCACACCTAAATAAAGGCTGTCACACTGTCTTCATTAATCTAATCTTTATTATTGAACAGGTTTTTCCAGTTTAGAAAAGTATATACCATTTCATTTTAGACAAATAAGCACTCATGTCTTTAACTTTTTTTTGCCCAAAAAACTAAACTTGTAGTTACAGCTCAGGTTCATGCATCAGCTAACAAAACATGTACTAATGATAAACCATAAAGGTTAGATAACAATAAAAACATGGCAGGCAGTAACAATAAAATGGAAGAAAGGAATAGCATCAGTTCTGATACTTCAGATTCTATGTTAACCATAAATGGGGAATAGGAAATTGACATTGTACAACCTTTAGCCAAATGCAAAAGACAAGTTTTTGTGTTTGTTCTAGGGGGATTCTATAATCAAATACACCAATGGATATATTTGCAAAAGAGACAAGGAAAACACAACCTGATTGAGCTATAGAGGAGCATGTGTAAGAGATAGCGACAAAATGCTCCCTAACATCATCAAACATACTGGTGAAAACCCCCTTCTGGTACTTCATGCTGGCATGAACAACCTTAATAAATTTACATTAGATAATATAAAGAAAGACTTTATTAAGTTGGCTGCAACATTGAGAGAAGGGGGGTGTGAATTTTGCATTTCAGAACATTTACCAGTACCTAGGGCTAATATCATAAAACAAAACAAAATTAAACAAGTGAACAAATGGTTGCAGAAATGGTATTTGCTTGAAAACATTAAATGCATTACCCATTGGGAAAAATGTTCATGTGATAACAGCCTTTTTAGCTTGGATGGTCTCCACCTGAGTAGAAAGGGGCAGCTGAACTAGGGAAATCAATCACAGCAACCATCGAATCTTGTTTAAACTAAATAAAAGGTGGGCAACAGGGGACAGCTTCAAAATCAAATGTAAATTATAATACACAAAAACAAGGTAATTACAAAATCATGGTAGCCAACACTAGAAGCCTCAATATGCCAAAAATCACAGAATTAACAGGAATACTAATTAATAATCAAATAGATATTGCAGCACTGTGCGAAACATGGTGGGATGAAACGTCAAATTGGTATAACTCTATCCGTGGTTACACCCTGTGTTATAAGAATAGGCCCAACAAAAAGATGGGGGGAATCTGTTTTTATGTTTCCAATAAAATTATAGTAACTGAATATCCCCTAAATAATTATATGGTTGAAATAGAAGGATTATGTATTCAGATTACACAACACAATGGTAAAAAAGTCCTATTGGCAAATTTTTGTAGACCTCCCATTCCTCAGATTGAAATTATGATACATCTATTCTAGCAGAAATAAAATATTTAGCATCACAAGCTGAAGTAGTGATAGTCAATGACTTTAATTATCCATGGATAAACTGGGATACACTAACAACAAGAACCTCGTTAGAAGGTATTTTTTTAGATTGCACAATATCAGCAGGACTTTATCAGCTGGTACAGGAATCCACTAGGGGAAAGAACATTCTGGACCTTGTCATGACAAATTTATCTATGGATGTTAGCAACCTTAGCATAACTAATCCAGTTGCGAACAGTGACCACTATTCAACCATGTTCAAAAATAATAGACAAAAATCAAGCATTGGTAGGACGTTTTACAGATACAACTACAAAAAAGCAAATTATGATAGAATCAATAAAGCACTAAATGGGTATAACTGGGCAGTTCTCTTCGATAATCTGAACATAGAACAAGGTTGGGAATTATTTAAATCAATTTTTGATGAATTAGAGAAATTATACATACCTATCAAAAAAAAAATAATAAAAAAGATAAAATCCCCCTATGGTTGACAAATGCAATCAGGTCACAAATTCATAAGAAAGAAAAAGCATTTAAAACCATGAAAAAATATCCCACTCAATTAAACTAGTCCAATTATTAAAATGAATTGAAATTGACTAAACAATTAATCAAAAAGGAAAGGAAGAAAACAGAATTCAAACTTGATGTCACTAAAAATCCTAAAGCATTCTATTCGTATAGTAATAATAACAAACCTAATGTTCGTGGCATCAAAAAATTGAATGAAAATGGGAATTATATTACAGATAATTCGAGTATAGCAAGTACATTTAATTCCTTCTTTAGGTCTGTATTTAATGATCAGGAAAATATAAAATAAAATAAAATTGATCAGCCTTTAACTTCAGAGATTAGCGAGCATGAGGTATTAGAAGCATTAAGGATGGTTAAACTTAATTCTGCCCCAGGACTCGACGGTATAAACCCCAATGTTTTGACAAATACTTTTAATTCTATCTGCATTCCTCTAACATTTCTGTTTAATACTTCTCTTCAACATGGAGAGATGCCTGTTGAATGGAAACAAGCAGTAGTTTCCCATATTCAGAAAAAAGGCAATAAAGGAGCTGTGGAAAACTACAGACCCATTAGTCTCACATCTGTAATATGAAAAACAATGGAGCGTATCTTAAAAAATAGAATAGATAAGGACCTGGAGAAAAAAGGACTCAAATATCTAAAACAACATGGTTTCAGAAAACACAGATCTTGTACCACTAACCTCATTGGTTTCTATGAAAAGGTCAATCATTAGATCAGAATATCCCAGTGGATGTCTTATAACTTGATTTCAAAAAGGTATTCGATAAAGTCCCGCATACAATCCTTATTGATAAAATGCAGAGTATGAAATTGGATAAACACATAATCATGTGGGTCACAACATGGTTAAAACACAGGACTCAGGTGGTTAAAATTCAAGACATTTACTCAAATCCTATTCCGGTAACCAGCGGGGTCCCCCAGGGATCTGTACTGGGGTCTACACTATTCGGCATTTTTATATCTGATTTACATTACGGGATTAAAGTACACATCAGAAAATTTTGCTGATGACACCAAAGTATGCAGTGAGGTGAATTCTACTGATCAAACCATATCTCTACAAAATGATATTACCACTCTAGAGAAAAAGTCAAACAATAATCAAATTATTTTTAACCAAGAAAAATGTGTCATTATGCGTCTTGGGCCAAAAAATTGCCATACCTAATACTACTTAAATGGTACAGTGATAAAGTCTGTGAAATTTGGGAGGGACCTAGGTATTTTAGTACCTGACTAATTAGCATCAGGGGAACACTGTAGACACATCACACAAAGGGCAAATCAAATAATAACTGCTGAAAAAATATTTTTTTCTTGTAGGCAGGAAGCATGTATACTCCTGATCTATAATTCATTCATTAGACCTCATCTAGATTATGGTGCAGCATTCTGGGCACCATATCTAACAAAGAAAAAAAATTCACTCGATAGTGTCCAAAGGAAAACAACAAAACTGATCCCAAGACTAAAAAATCAACATTACAAAGAAAGGTGTAAAGCACTCAATCTATATGACTTAGAGACCAGTAGGAATAGAGGTCATCTATTATTATTATTTAATATCTTAAATGATGACACCCTAAAGGTAGAATGTGGTATTAACTTTGCAAACAAAATAAATACATTGAGATGTAACAATAAGCAATTATTTGTACCAAGGGCAATTTAAAACAAAAGGAAGTATTTTTTCACAATAAGAGTTACCAAGCTTTGGAACAAATTACCACAGCGCATAGCAGATGCCAGAAACTTTGAGCAATTTAAGGGATATTTAGATGGGTTATTTCTTCTAGGCACCTAAACAGTATACTCTCACATGGTGTGGGGAGGTAGACACGATGGGTCTTATAACTTTCTTTTACCTAACAAAACTGAGTAAACCGAGTAAACTGGCAAATAATACTTCCAGACAAAGTCAATTCATTATGTACACAATACCAAAAGGCAGAAGTCAGTGTGTCCTATTTTACTTGCTGGCTTTTTGTGGCTCAGTTGCCTAATCCATTGTTCCAGCAGTAGGTGAATAGTTCAAGGACAGGACACCTTCCCTGGTGCCCCTATCTTCCATGGATTTCAAATGTTCATTAATTTTTATTTCATACTCTCGTTCCTGCTTGCAAAAGCTATAAGCAATCCATGCTTTTCAAAAAGCCAGTTGCTGGAGTCACTTGGCCGCAACCTTGCTGCTTTCTTTTGTCTGGTGGCACAGTTACATAAGATTCAAAAGGGCCACCACTATTCACTGACGTGTTTACGTTTTAGGGCTGCAATGTCCCATCATTAGAGCTAACTCATACGGATCATGTTGCCTTTATATATGTGTCATGTCTCTATGGCAACAGTAAACTTCAGTAGTCCTTAGCAACACCCTAGATATTTTTTTATAAAAAGGTTACCTTCTGCCACTGACTTTGCTTAAGTGGGGTTAGAGGTGTCTGCATGCTCTATGTGAGTGTTTCTATGCAGCTGCTATAAAATTTATATTTAAAGTGCTAGTGCTCTACTATGTGTGTGAGTTGCAGCTGCCATTAAAGCCACCTGCTCGTAATGCTCACCATTATGTCAGTAGTGTCACTAATGGGAAAGGAGCAGAGAAGGCTCAAGGCCCATGATGGCTCCTATCAGTTATATGGAATTTTAGTTCTCCACCATTGTTATGAATTGATCCAACCTTCTCTTAAATATACCTTTGTTTTGAGTCACTATTACACTTTCTGGGAGTCTGTTCCATGGATTCATGACCCTCTCAGTGAAAAAGTACTTCCTTCTATTGTTCATGAAGTTTGTTCCCTTAACCTGTAATACATGACCTCTGGTTTTTGTATTGTTAAATGTGATAATTATTTATTTAGCCAAAATAGGGTCCTTAATCATATCATAATATAATAGCAAGTCACCCCTTTTTCTTCTTAACTCTAATGTGTACAATCCCTGTTTTGTTACTCTATCTTCATACTTGTGTTCTTTAACTTTGTGGATGATTTTGGTCACTCTGTGTTGGACTGTTTTAATTCTTATGATATCTGTTTTTTTATGTGGATTCCAGAGTTGACTACAATAGTCAAGTTTTGGCTTTATATATGATCTATAGATAGGTGGAATGACTGCAGCCTTCCTTCTTTTTATATTTCTCTTTATAGCAGATGCCACCCTGTTGGCTTTATAAATAGTATTTTTACTTTCGGCTGTAAGTCTAATTTTGTGTCAATTAAGACACTAGATCTCTTTCTGTTTCAGAACTCTTTAAGACTGAGTTACTTAATATATAACTTGCCTTTTGTTGTTTTACCCATGTGAATAACAAACATTTTTCTGTATTAAATGTCTTACTCCATCTAAAGGCCCAGCTAGATCTAAGTCTTTCTGGATATATTCTGTCTCTGTTGATGTTGCACATGGCCCTCCTAATTTTGTATCATCTGCATATTTTGTTATTTTGTTTTTAACTCATTTCAAGTTCTGCAATAAAGAGTTGGAATAAAACAGGGCTAACACCAAGCCCTATGGTACTTTCACTTACCCTATGTAGATAGGTACCCATTAACTGAAACTCTTTGTGTTCTGTTTATTAGCCATTATTGTATCCATTTTGTGACATACCCATTTAGTTTTAATTTCTGCATTATTTTGATTATGGCCCAGTCTGGTACCATGTCAAAAGCCTTACTGAAATCGAGCAGAATGACAACAGTTGGTTTACCCTCATCCAATATTCTGCTTATGGTGTCTTAAAGATACCAAGTTGGTCACACAAGAGTGACCAGCAACAGACCCATGTTGGTTTATATCTAACTTATCATGTTGTTTTATTTGTTCTATTATATTATCTCTGAGCAATTATTCAAAGATTTTACCAGGAACTAATGTTAGGCTAATGGGTCTATAGTTTCGGATATCATTCATTTTACCTTTCTTGAAAATTGGAGTGATTCTTGCGCTTTCTAGTCTTTTGTTACTTCTCTTGTGTTTATTCATTTGTTAAATAATATTTCCAGTGGGACACAGATAGTATCCTTACTTAGTATGAACATTTGGGAGGTAATTTTGTCTATCCTAGAGGCTCCATGTTTTTTTAAAGAATTTATTTTGTCTTTTATTTGTTCAACTATACAAATGGTTACAGGATATATTGACTGATAATGCCCATATATTGGGTCTGGTTCTGAGTAAACAGAACAGAAGTAATTGTTAAAAGTGTCTGCAATTTGTCTGAGATCTGTAATATTATAGTTGTTTTCCATTATTGTGTTTAGTTTGAAATCTGACCTCTTTAATGAGTTAATATAACTATAGAACTGTTTGCTGTTATTTTCTTAGCTGTAGTGGCAGTTTGACTTCAAGTTCTTTTCACTTGATCATGTTTTTACATGTTTTTGAAGTTGAATGAATGCTGCCTAGTCACTATCTACTTCGTTTATTTGTATAGCCATATTTTTATTATTTTTCCTAATTACAGTAGTTTATGAATTTTCTTTTTACCATTTGGTTTTATTCCTTTGTTGTCATATTTGTTTTACTCACCTTATGTGTTTGTCACATGTTTGCAATAGAGTTGTTTTTATTATTTCCAGGTTCTTCCCATTTTATCCTTTAGAATATTTTCCCAGTTGATACTGGATATGTCTGCATTTATTTTTTCTTTCTTAGCTGTATGTTTAGATATATTTCTGTACAGCCTTTAGCCATGTTTACATTGCATTTTTTCTTAAAGAAGATGCACGAGTGGTCACTATTGCCTAGGAGTGCAGATACTATATAATCATTTATATTCACACTTTCAGTGCTAAGTACCAAGTCCAATATATTGGTTTCTCTTGTCAGTTTCTTGATGTGTTGTATTACGTTTTGTTCTATTGTAAATTGCAAAAATGTTTTACTTTGCTTACTTCTAGCAGTGTTTTCCTCCCAAGTAATATTGTTAAAATTAAAGTCCCCAACCAAATAATATTTCCCCTTTCAATGGCATTAGCTGTCTCATCTATAAGGGCATCTAGTACTAAGTCATCAGTGCCAGATGGTCGGTGGCATAAGACTATAATAGGCACTTCCTTATTATTTTGTTTTAGTTGTAGCCATAACAATTCTGTAGGTGTATTATGTGTTTTGATTTTGGAAGTTATGTCTAGAGTTTTTAATTTATCTGAGGTATATATAGCTAATCCCCCACCTTTTCTTTGGGATCTATCCAGTCTCCATAGTCCGTAACCCTGAATTTTTTGTCCCATTAGTCTTCATTTTTCCACCATGTTTCTGTAATAAATATACAATCAATGTCTTTGTTTATGTTCAATAAAGTTTGTAGTTCCCCTTCATTGTTTTTTCAAACTTCTAGCGTTGCATAGCATATATTTTAAATACTCTTTGGTCTGCATATCTCTGTTGTTTGTTATAGGCGGGCTTTTGCCTGTAGTTGGTGTAACTAATATGTTTTTGTATAATCCTTGGTGTATTAGTTTTTTTCTTTGGAACAGTGATAGCTTTTGGTCTGATGTTTTTGTCTTGTGTCAGTATCATGAATAATTTCCTATTTCCATTTCTGGTACATGTACTTTTCCTTGCAAGTTGTTAAATTACTGGCATTTTAAGCAAGTATATATTATCTGTGTTTTTATTTGTGCTATTTCCATGTACATATTACACTTTGTACATTTGGAAAATTGCCTTCATTGTGCATCAACACTAGGAGTTTTCTAGCTGTTTCCATTTTTGTTCTTTTAGAGACATACTGATGGTTCATTTATTATAGCAGAATAGCTTGTGTTATTAGGTATAGTGGCCTGCTGTTTTCCCATCTTCCCTGGTGGATGCTGGCAGATGCTGCTTGCCTCTGCCTGCATCACCTCTGCCCTATGCTCACCTCCACTCGCTACAGAACTGGAATTAACATTGGTCAACCGGAAGTAATGTCCATTTCACATCTGGTATAGCTTGTGCCCCAAAGTAGTGTTTAAAAAGTGTTTTGTAACACTTCTGTAGAGTTACAATAATTCCAAACTTCACTATCGCCTAGGGTGAGGTGGAGAGTACATAAAAATGAATTCCTCTGTTCCACACATACAGAATTTTACAGCACTCTTAGTTGCACTAGCAATGTCATGTACATAAAAATAAAAGTCCTCATTTGGGCAAAGCAACACTATTAATACTTGTATGATCAGCCAAACTCACAAAGGAGTTTTCTAGATTTATCAAAGTGCTTTACTCTGCTATTAAACATGCTAGATCCAAAAAGAGATCGAAAGTGCCGTGTGCTTGTATTTGCTGCAGTGCAGAATATGCCACAAATCATTCCTTCAGCTGTACAAACCTTAGCTAATAAGCTTTGCATAAATATCTCATTGTACAGCATAAGATATTTACCCATTATGCATCTTAATTAAAGTGCTCTGTGCTTATTGTTTTACAGCTCAATAGACTATATGGTGAACAATATACACCTATTGTGTTCAATATTATTTTATTACCACCTACCTAACACTTAAACCTTAAAACCTAAAGTTAAAAACAAAGATTAAAAACAGTATAACAGATTCAGGATGATTAAGTCCAATTGGAAATTCTGAGTAGCCTTGGAATACTGTGTGTCTTACAGATACAGTAGCTAAAGTACCCAGTATCATCATTCAATCCTTTTGGTGCTAGGGTCTCTAACTCATGAATCCAAAAGGCTTCACTTTGTAAAAGGAGGTCCTTCATGTTTCCTCCTCTTATGAGTAAATAAACTTTTGCAATGCCTATATGTATAAGGGAAATGGGGGATCCATGGCTAGCCTCTGATTAATGTTTTACCATGGCATATTTCATGTTCTTGCCCTTATTGAAGTTTTGTGTTCCCCTATATGTGCTTTAAGGGATCTCTTTGTCTGTCCTCCATAGAAGAACCCACAGGGACAAGTCAGCATATAAATAACTCCTTCACTGCAATAATTAATGAATCCACTGATAGTGTATTTTTTCCCAGACCTAGGGTGATTAAAAGATTTGAATTTTATATACTACTACAGTGATCACAGTTCTCACACCTGTAGTTTCCAAGTAGAGAAGAGTGCATCCATTCTGGTCTTAAATTTTCTTTGTTTTCTTTGAAAAGTGTTTACACCAGAATATCTTTCAAGTTTTTGCTTCTTTTATAGCTGAACATTGGACCATTTTGACTATTTCTGTCATGCTATTATCTGTCGCTAATATTTTCCAGTTTTTTATGACTTTGTTTTTATTTCACTGTATGCCTCAGTATATATGGTGTTGAAACAAACTTATTCTTTTTTTCTTCTTTTCTCTGTCTACTTTTAGCAGTTCATCTCTATTTTTCATGTTAACTTTTTCCAATGCCTTTACAAGTACCCCGGTTCATAATCCCTTTGTAAAAGCCTATTGCACATATCTGCTGATTCTTTTAGTCTACTTTTTCTTCACTGCAGTTTCTGTTAATTCTAAGTAATTGTCCATAAAGGATGTTCTGTTTTGTATGTTTGGGATGATTACTATCATAATTTAAAGTAGTGTTTCGGTCTGTTTCTTTTCTAAAAGTGTAGTCTCAAGTTTTTTATTTTCACATATATTGTAAGGTGAATGAAATTTATGGTCTGTTTACTATATTGAGAAGTAAACTATAAGTTGTCATTCTGGTGTTAATAAAGTGTAGAAATTCCTCTAACACTTTTTCATCTCCTTCACATATAAACAGAATGCCGTCCACAAAATGCATGCAATGATATATCTTACTATGCCATCTGTTGTTCTCAGTATTCCATATATGTTGCTTCTGACAGTCCTCTACACAGAGTGTCACTAATGAGGGGCAAATTTGATGCTCATAGCAGTATCATGCATTTGCTGGCAGTACATATTTATTTAGTCTATTGATCTATAAAACAGTAAGCACAGAGCACATTAATTAAGATGCACAATGGGTGAATTGTATGCTGTACAATGAGGTATTTATACAAAAGCTTATTAGATAAGGTCTGTATACCTGAAGGAATTATTTGTGACATATTCTGCATATCAATAAATATGAGCACATTGCACTTTCAATCCAGTATTGGATCCAGCATGTTTAATAGCATAGTAAAGCACTTTGATAATGGTGAGCATTATAAGTGGGTGCATTTAATGGCAGCTGAAGCTTGCACACATAATGGAGCACTCACACTTTAAATATAAATTTATAGCAGCCACATGGAAACACTCACACAGAGCATGCAGTCTTCTAACCCCACTTAAGCACAGTTAGTGTCAGAAAGAAACCTTTATATAAAAAAATAGCTAGGGTGCTGTTAAGGACTGCTAATGTTTACTGTTGCCATAGAGACATGACACATGTATAAAAGCAACGTGACCCATAAGCAGTTAGTTCAGATGATGGGGCATTGCAGCCCCCAAAACATAAGCACATCAGTAGATATCAGTGGCCCTTTTGAATCTAATGTAACTGCGCAGTAAAGCAAAAGAAAGTGGCAAGGTTGTGGCAGAGTGAATCCAGCTACTGGCTTTTTGAAAAGCATGGATTGCTTATAACTTTCACCAACAAGAATGAGGGCATGAGATAAAAATTAATGAACAGCCAAAATCCATGGAAGATGGAGACACCACTGTCCTTGAACTATTCTACTGCTGGAACAATGGATTAGGTAATTGAGCCACAAAAAGCCAGCAAGTAAATGGGACACACAAACTTCTGCTTTTTGGTATCATAAACATAATGAATTAACTTTGCCTGAAAGTATCATTTGCCACAGTTAAAGACATTTATTTTATTTTGTTTTATTTTATTCATTTGTTAACTGGTAAGGAAACTGGACCAATGCCCTTTTTCAGTTCCAGTCCAGAGAATCCACAACCATCAAACAAATACAAGAACAATACAAAAGTTATACAAATAATATTACACAAGACAATTACATACAAATTTTGACAGTAAGAGCTGTTTAAATTTTTCCTTAAAACTCTGAATAGAGGTAGCCTGGCGGACTGTTAGAGGTCAAGCATTCCAGTAAAAAGGAGTTGCAATTGAAAAAGAACGTGACCCAATCTTAAGTTTATGTATAACAGTATCAAGCAATATTCCAATGAAACGTAAACTAGGAAGAACAGCACACTAATTAATCAAATCATAAAGTGGATATAAAGACCAAAGAAAGATACTTTAAAAGTAGAACAATAAAAAAAATACTCAATCCTAGCATCAAAGATTGCCATCCCAATTGTTGGTACAGGTCACAATGATGTGACCTAACTGGTACAGACTAAACAAATGACATATGTTATTATACATAACCCTTAATGAATGTAATTCTTTACCTCCCAATTTAAAGTATAAACTACAAACAAAACCAAAATGTGGTAATAAGGTGCACATCACAATGGATTTTCAAACTTCAAGGTAAAAATATGATCTAAATTTAAATAATAACCCAATTTTCTATTAACGGTTGACATAACTGATTGGATTTGTAATGAAAAAGTCAACCCCATGTCCAATACCACTCCCAAATACTTAAATTGACCAACTGGATCATTCAAGTTACACTTTAAATCCCTCAAAGATATAATTTATTTATTTATTTATTTACATCTAGGATTAGCACAATACCTTTGAGCAGAGGCTCTTTTACAAAGGTTCCATGTCAGATGGTACAGTACACAATAAGAGACAGTACATAATCATTTAACAATTGCCAAAAGTGCAAATACAATTAGAGGTAAAGAATGTTGGAGAAAGAGTGAGCGACATAGGAAGGTGTGGGGGTGAGGGGAAGGGAGATCAGAGAGCTTGAGATGAAGGTGAGGAGAGAAGCGGGTAGGAGTAGTTGGGACAGAGGCAGGAGGAAGGGGTGGCAGCCAATGGGCCTTGTCAAGGACAGACAGATTAAAGTGCTAGGTTAGGGTGGCAGCATTTAGACCAAAGTGCTTGTTGTGGGGGCATAGGCAGGAGGATGGTGGACTAATTTGGTGAGCAGTCAGAGGATCTGGAAGCAAGTAGTGAGAGTCTTAGTCTGGACTTGAAATCTCCAAGCGTTGGTGCTGCAGAGATGTCACTACTAAGGGAGTTAAGCTAACCGGGTGCCCTGTAGGAAAATGATCTTTGACCTTGAGTAGTGTGGCACCTCAGGATTTGTAGGGAGTGTTGCTGGGATCTCCTCATATTAGAGTTGCTGGATCTGGGTGTGAGGAGAGCACAGACACCGGTTGGAGCAATATCCATCATTATTTTCTTGACCATAATGCATGTTTGATATTTTATTCTACTGTGAAGTTGAAGCCAGTTGGTCTGGGAGTACGGGTCACAAGTTGGAGTGACACGGTGCAGTCCAGTGATGTGTCGACAGGCTTTATATAGGGAGATAGTTACACATTTGAGGGAGGTGGCGGAGGCTGAGCCATAGATGATAAGGCCATAGTCAATAATACTAATGACTGAGCTTTGGATGGCAATAGACAGGACATCAGAGGTTAGGTGTTTCCTATGCTGGAACAGTAGGCCCAGACGAGTATTAGCTGCCTTTGCCACATTGTTAATGTGGATAGTGTAGGTGCGATGGGAGTCAAGGGTGATGCCAAGGTACTTGAAGGATTGCGTTTGTTCCAGCGTGACTCCTTGTTTAGTTTTGACTGAGAGTTGGTAGTGCTTGTTTTTGTTGTGGTGGCTGCAGAACATCATGGATTGTGTCTTCTGATTGAGGATCAGTTTAAGAGAAGAGAACCAGGCCTCAACAGATGAGAAACCCTGTTGGAGTTTTTCTTGCAGAGGCTTAGGGGCATGGTGAGAGGCTAATATAACCACATCATCAGCGTAGAGTAAGATTTGCTCAGGGCAGGACTCTGGTAGTGCATTTAGGAACAGGCTGAAGAGGAGGGGTCCCAGGATGGAATCCTGGGGAACCCCTGAGTGTACAGATCTTGAATCAGGAAGGGTATCAGCAGTTCTTACTCTCTGGGTCCGATTGTCCAGGTAACTTTTGAACCAGCTGATAGAGTTGAGTGAGAGCCCAGCATTATGTAGCTGGACAAGCAGGAGGTGGTGGTTAACAGTGTTAAAAGCTTTTGTCAAATCGATAAAAATAGATCCAGTTAGTTGGCCTTTGTCCAGCGAGTTATGAATAGTGCCGGTGAATTCAAGGAGAACAGAGCAGGTGCTGTGCCCTTTCCTGACACCATGTTATTGCCTGCAGAGTACGTTGTGTTTATTTAAAAAGTCAGTAAGCTGGTCAGAGACAATACTTTCCAGTGCCTTGGAGAGGGGAGAAAGGATTGAAATGGGTCTGAAATTCTCGAGGGCAGTTTTGTCACCACCTTTATGGATTGGGGTAATGATGGTAGATTTCCACTTATCTGAGAATTGGTTTAGGCTGAGAGAGAGGTTTAGGATCTTGGTCAGGGGCCCTAGCACCTCTTCTAGAGTGAGAGACAGGAGTTTGAGATCAAGGGTATCATTGCTGAATCTTGATTTGCTAATAGCTTTGGTGACGTACTTGTGAGCCTGATGGGTTTTGACCTCTTTAAAGCAGAAATGAGGCTTATTTGAGGTACTGGTCAATTGGGACATAGGAATTTACTCTCCAGTGAAGAAATCATTAGGTAGAACTGAGCTGAGGTCAGTGAACACTGTGTTAAATGAGTCAGCAATGTTTTTTTGGTCAAGTGTGGTATCACCATTAATATTGAGAATAGATGGGGGAATTCGGACTGTTTCTCATTGACTTCATTTAAGTTTTTCCAGAATTCTCTACCATTCCCGCAGGAGTTGGTAAGGGCATTCTTATAATAGGCTGATTTCATTTGTCGGATGGTTTTGTGCAGTCATTTCGTGCACGTTTGTAGTTTGAGATGACTTTTTGCCTACCAGAGTTTCTGGCTAGTTCCCAGAGGTGGTCCCTTGTTTTTAGTTTCTTAAGAAGGTCTCCAGTGAGCCAAGGGTTACAGAGTGCCTTGACTTTGTGCTTTTTTAAGGGGGCAAACAAGTTACAGGCCTCTGTAAAAATTTTAATGAAGTGATCCAGCGCAGTATTCACGTTGTTTGCATTGAAGATGAGTGGCCAGTCTTGATAGAGGAGGTTGGATTTGAGGTGTGTTAGATGACCACGGGGTAGAATTCTGCTGACAATGGTTTTGGGGGGTGGTTTGGTGAATTTATTAGACCAGGTGCAGCTGACAGGGGAGTGGTCGCTGAGAGAGTCAGGTAGGACAGAGGTGTTTGTGATCTGAGAGGGGTGACTAATGAGGATCCAGTTGAGGAGGATGCTGGTGCTGGTCTTGTAGTTTTTCCTGGTTGGCGAGTCGATCATCTGGGTGAGGTTGGCAGCAGCAGTGGAGTCCCTGTGCACCCCTGCTTCAGCAGCTAGCCAGTTTATATTGGAATCACCTAGAAGGATGGATTCTGTGTCTGAGAGAAGTGATCTGATGAAGTCACGTACTGCTGACAGCTCAGTTCCTTGTTCTTTGGGAGGAATGTAGCTGGTGACAACTGTCAGGGCTTTGTTTTGGGCTCCTAAGAGGATTCTGATGGGTAGAATCTAAGCAGCAGAAGAGTGAGGCAAAGTATTAATGGGATGACCAATGATGGTGTCTTTTAGGTAAATGGCGCAGCCACCACCTCTTTTAGATAACCAGTCCAGCCTGAAGACATTGTAGCCAGGGATGTTGATTGTCTGGTCCAGGATTGAGGGTGTGAGCCAGGTCTCAACAACTGCCAGGACATCTGGGCAGTGTTGGCAGGTAAAGATCTGAACGGTATCGATTTTGGGGAGGAGGCTGCAGATGTTGATGGACATGATTGTGAGGGCACCTGAGGGCTTGTTCTGGATTGAAGCCTTGGCAATGGTTGGGCCAGGGTTTGGGTGCACATTGCCAGACAGTAGCAGTAGTAGGAGCACCAATCTTAGAGTGCACAAATGTAAGTCTCTAATGGAACGCTTATGTCTTCTTGTCAGTCGGGGAAGTGTCAAGTGGTGTAAGAGTGGGGTCAAGATCAAGGTAAAGAGAGAAGATGGAGGGGGTTCCTATAGTCTGGCAGAGTGCAGTTCCTTATAGGTAGGAGAGACCCATGGCAGTAGGTTGGCCTCAAAGTGATGAGTACCTAAGTAGCAAAATGCTGGTTCAAGCCAGTAGCTGCGAGGGGGGAAGGGAAACAGGTTGCAGGGGGTGTAGAAGAGGGGAGGGTGGCAGAAAGAAAAGGAGGAAAAGGAGCTAGTGGGGGGAGTGCATGGTGAGATGGTAACAGGGGGGTGCTTTAAGGTAAGCGGGCATAGAGACAAGCAGGCAGGGTTAGCTATTATGGGAAATTGCAGGTGGGATGAGGGTTGGTGCAGTAGAAATCAGGTACACAGCAGGGAAGGGCCTGGCAGCAGCAGTGAAACAGAGGAGCAGGGGTAAGATAGAGAGAGGGCTCTATGGGAGGAGAAGAGAGGTGGACCAGAAGAGGCAACCAGTAGAGTGTGATTGGGGGAGGGGCCACGGGGGCGTGGAGGTGCTCTGTCTAATTAAGGTGTGTGGTGGGGGAGGGGGTGGGCGTAAAATTTCAGCCGCTTCCACTACAAATCAATGGACACAGCAGCCCCAAGAGAACAGAAGCTTTAGCAGGCAAAACTAGCTTATCAAAAGGCAGGAGGAAGGACAGAGTCCAATCATGGTGCAGAACCACAAGCATTAGGCTAATAGCGATGGCTTTCATCTCCCCCCTGGCTATTCAGGATTGCTTACCAGCATGCCGGTTGTCTGGTATGGCCTGAAGGTGTGCAGCTGTGCGGCAGGAGTCCCAAGCTGCGGCCGCACAGGCAGTGGGTCGAGAAGCCTGAGTCAAGGGCAGGTTCTGGAAGTGAGGGAGAAAATAAAGAGATTAGCTGTGGGAGGGGAGCAAGCAGAAAAGGTGACATGGGAGGCTAAATAAGGGACAGGGAGCAGAAACCAGGGAGATGGCAGAATGGGAAGAAGGAGAAGGAGCAGGGGGGTGACAGCCTGAGGCAGGTATCTTTTGAAACAAAGGATGGCTAGCCTTGGTGCCACAGGGGGGAGGTGGGGAGCAGGAGAAAGGGCTGGACAGAATAGCAGAGAGGGAGGCAAGCAGAGAGTGGGAGAGGGGCGGTTCAGGCCAAGGAAAAAAAAAAAGAACAGCGTCGGGGCAACAGAGCACAGGAGGGCAGAACTGTTACTCAATGTAAAGTCAAATTCAACATTTCCTCGGAATCAAAAAACAGGCACATGATTTTAGATTAACAAAGCAGTACAGACAGTAAAAATTCCAGGCAAGTGGCATGGCAACAGTCACAGAATCGAAGCGGGCCAAAATTTCAGCCGCTTCCACTACAAATCATTCGGCGCAGCAGCCCCGAGAGAACAGAAGCTTTAGCAGGCACAAGTAGCCTATCAAAAGGCAGGAAGAAAGACAGAGTCCAATCACGGTGCAGTACCACAAGTGTTGGGCCAATAGCTAGTGGATTTTGTCTCCCCTGGCTATTCAGGATTGCTTACCAGCTTGCTGGTTCTCTGGGACGGCCTGAAGGTGTGCAGCTGTGTGGCAGGAGTCTCAAGCCACGGCCGCACAGACAGTGGGTCGAGAAGCCCAAGTCAAGAGCAGGTTCGGCTCGCTGGTTCTCTGGGATGGCCTGAAGGTGTGTAGCTGTACGGCAGGAGTCCCAAACCACGGCTGCACAGGTGGTGGGTCGAGAAGCCTGAGTCAATAGGATCATCCCAGAGCATTGAGGCCATACCAAATAACATGGATTTAGTTTTTGATGAATTGAGTACCAAAGAGTTATTAGAAAAACAATGACAAACATCTAAAAAATCTTTCTCCAAGGCCTCTGTTAAACTAACTAAAGATTTAGACTGACAAAACAAAATTAAATCATCTGCATAAAGAATAGACTCACAAAAATTACAAGGCTGGGGGAACTGATTAACAAAGAGGAAAATAATAAGGGGCCCAAGATGGACCCTTGGGGAACTTCACATTGAATTTGAGCAGTACCTGAAACAGTGGCCCCACTATTAACAAACTTGGACCGGTTAAACAAATAATGCTGAACGCAAGAGGTAGCATCCTCAGGAAACTATAGAGCAATCAATTTCAAACCAAGTAAATCAAACTCAATCAAGTCGAATACCTTAGTCAGGTCCACAAACACCACCCCAGTCATCAACTCTTTCTCAAAGCCCTTAAGGACGGTATGCATGAACCTGACCAAGGCAGTCCCAGTTCCATGATGCTGGTGAAACCCATGTTGCTGTGGAGAAAACAAATTGTGAGTATGTAAATAATCATTAATCTGATTAGCCACTATCTTTTCTAGCAATTTACTCAGTGAATTCAAACTAGAAATAGCGCGATAGTCATCAAGTGTAGTAGCAAGATCTGTTTTTGGTATAGGTACAACCCGAGTCAATTTCCAGTCCTCAGGGAACTGGCAAGTACTTGAAGAAAGATTAAACAAATAACAAATAGGTCTGACCACAAAAGGAATAGCCAATTTAAAGAGGTGCCCATCTAATCCAGCTCCACAGTTATTCAATCTATCAGGCATAGAACACAACAATTTGAACACCTTATCCTCTTTTAATCTTTTAAATTAAAAAACTGTCTTACTATGCCAGTAGAAGTAGATTGAGCACTTATCCAAGCATGAAGTGCCCCATTCCCACGTAATTTATCCAGATCAGAAAATGTGTTATTAAACAAATTAACAATGTCGGTGGAATCAGTTACTATCACATCATTAACTAATAAGTTTTTAACAATGGTTGAGGTCTTAGGAGACAAGAGAGTATTAACATTATTCCAAAATGTCTTTGGATTAGCCCAATTGGCATGGAATTGAGCTTTATAAAAATATCTTTTGGTGTTCCTGACCAAATCAGATACTCTGTTTCTCAAACAACAATAGTTATTCAATAAAGAAACAGAGGGGTTGCTTTTATAAACTACAAAGGCAAAATTACATTATTTTATCAATGATTTAATGGCAGGAGTAAACCACGGATGGGAAGTACCCCTTACAAATAAAGAATGCAGAGTGAATGAGGCATTTTGGATAACTAAGAATTGACTATAGAAAAACTCAAGTGCATTATCCACATCGGGAATGCATTCCATATAAGACCAGTCAATAGCAGCAGGATTTATTTATTTATTTAAGAGATTTACCAGATAAGCATACTGAGCGGGGACAGCTCATTTCCAGATGCGACCTGGGGGTTACATAGGTCGAGATAAGTAAAGAATACACAGTACAACAGTGAATAGACAGAAGGTTCATTAGACAACTCAATACCAGTGGTATATAAATCAGCTGAGAAGTGGATACAACAGGGAGAGAAATTACTAGTGGTATTGCAGAGCAGATGAGAGTGGATACATACAGGGTGAGATTTGTAGGTACAGTAGGTGCAGCTAGGTTGACAGTAAATTGTACATTTACTAGGTATGGTCAACAGGACAGAGTGCATAGTTAGTTGTGGCATGGTTAGGCATAGACTGCCGGGTGAAACAGTAGAGCAGTAAAATATATTGGCACAGTAGGAATACTAGGCTTGTTGCTTTAGTTATCATTTACGAGCCATTTGGATGTCCCTGGTGATAGGACTGGGCTGTGGGTAGCAACTACATACATCTGAGAAGTGGGCAAGTAGAAGTGGTTTGCAAAGCCAGTGGGAGGTGGAGAGCCTGATGTCTGTGGGTAAATCATTCCATAGTTTGGGTAACTGATGTTTGAAGGCCAATTGGCCCTTTGAAGTGCGCATGAAATGGACTTGGAGTTGTTCTGAATCCGATCCTCTGAGGGGGTATGCCGGGGGGGGTTGAGTTGCTAGTACGCAGCTGAGATATGGGGGAGGGCATTTGACCAGTATTTGGCAATCAGATTAGTGCAATTCAGTTTACGCTGAGACTCCAACGAGGAGAAGGCAAGGGCACTGTACAAGTGGCAGTGATGGTTGGAAGGTGGGCAGTCAAGGACGAACCGGCAGAAAGAATGAAAGAAGGGGTCCAGGATGGCCAAGGTGGATGGGGGGGGGCTGCACTGTATACCACGTCGCCATAGTCAAAAATGAAGAAGATCATTTTGAGGACTAGTTCTCTCTTGACTGAGGTTGGAAGGTTGCCTTTATTGCGGTAAAGTGCGTCTAATTTAGGGTGAAGTATTTTCTGTAGTGAGTCAATCTGGGCATAGAAATCAAGGTGCTGATCTAGCCAAACCCCCAGGTACCTGAAAGAGGTGCAGGATTCTAGGATGGATCTATCCAGAGTGTGGAAGACTGGGGGGGGCTTCTAGTCGGGATAGTTTAGGATGGGTACCAAAAGTTATGGAGATGGTTTTCTTTGCATTAAGGACAAGTTGGTTGGACCTAAGCCAAGCTTGAACGGCATCAAAATCCCGTTGAAGAGAAATTTTTGTGTCCTTGATGGAGAGGTCGGAGGTGTACAGTACGGTATCATCTGCGTACATTTGTATGGCTGAGTTGGAACAGACTTGAGGTAGATCATTTAAAAATATGGAGAAAAGCAGGGGGCCCAGGACCGAACCTTGGGGAACCCCCATGTTAACTGGGAGTGAGGTGGAGACATGAGGGCCAATTTTTGCTGCCTGCTTCCTGCCTGTCAGGTAGGCTTGGAACCAGCTGGTGGTGAGATGAGATAGGCCTGCGTGTTGCAATTTTATCAGAAGTTTTGAGTGGGATACAGTATCAAAGGCTTTGGCCAAGTCTATGAAAATAGCGGCGGTGATGTGGCCCTTGTCCATTCCTGAAGAAATATCGTTTGTGAACCTTAGCAGTGCTGTGATGGTGGAGTGTGTTTTACAAAAGCCCGACTGAAATGGGGTAAAGAAAGAGGTGGAGTCGAGGAAATGTATGATTTGGGAGAGGGCTAGGTGTTCTTGAAGCTTGGCCAGAACCGGTAGGAGAGAGATCGGACAGTAGTTGCCAGGCTCAGATGGATCACCTCCTTTTGGTAGTGGGATGATTACTGCTTCCTTCCAGGCTACTGGAATTTTTGACATGGAAAAAGAGCGGTTCAAGAGGTAGGCTAGGGGGGTGGCTATTGCAGGGGCTGATAAGAAGAGGAGTTTGGTGTCCAGTCCTAGAGGGCACTTGCCTTTGTTTGGGTCTAGGGAGCATAGGGCGGCTAGAACTTCTGCTGAGGAGGTAGGTCGAAAAGAGAATGAAAACAAGTGAGGGGTCGGCGGGGGTATTGCAAGAGGGTTGTATGTGGGTGTGTAGAGTTGTTGTCTGTCTAGAAGAGATTTTGCGCTAGTGGAAAAGAAGGAGTTGAAAGCTGAGGCAACTTAGCTGGGGGTTGAAATATTGTTGCCCTGTATGTTTAGGGTAGGGGTGGGTGGCTGGGCAGGGGGGGAGAGAACAGGGTTTTCATGGTTTTCCAGAATTTGGAGTGGTGACTTAAATTAGCGGTGAGAGCTGCTCGGAAATAGTTGTTTTTTGCCTGTCTTATGGCTTTAGTGCAGTTATTTCGGAGGGTACGGTAATGCTGTAGAGATACAGAGGAGTCTAATAGCCTGTGTTTTTTCCATGCCTGGTCTCTAGCCAGACATCTGCTGATAATGTCAGCAGAGACCCAAGGTAGATGGTATTCCCTGACTCTTTTTTTTTCTTAGGAGGGCTTGATAGTCCCATAAGGCAAGGAGCTGCTTTCTAAACATATCAAAAGCGTGGTCAATAGTGGGAGCCAACTTAATAAAAGACCAGTCAGCGAGTGAGAGGTCATTTAAAAGGGAGTGGAGACATAGGGATTTATATGCTCTCGTAAGGATAATCCTTGGTGGGTGGTGGTTTGTAGGTCTGTGTACCTTCCTGGTCATGTAGACCATATGGTGATTGCTCAAGGAATCAGGTAGGATGCCAGCCTTAATTATTCTGTGTGGGTGTGTAGTAAGAGCCCAGTCCAGAAGGGAATGGTTGTGTGTTGTGGGTTTCAGGCGTGTGGGTTGTTCTATTAGTTGTGAGAGGTTTAGGGATTTGACACTGCTACATAGTTTTGAGCAGTCAGGTGCTAGCCAGTTATGGTTTAGGTCACCGAGGATGTATAGTTCACCTGAGGCAGCCGTAGCTTTCAGGGAGGCTAGATGATTGATGATGGAATTCCCAGGTGTAGACGGGGCACAATAAATCCCGGCCACATATACTGGGGAGGTGTGTGGCAGTAGAAGTTTAATCAGCTTAGTTTCTATCTGGGGAGGCAGACCTGTGATTTGGACAGGGGTGTAGTGCAACCTATTTGATATATACATGGCTAAGCCGCTGCCTTTCTTAGTTCCTTGGCGGTCCTGCCTAATTGCAGTATACCCAGGGATGGCTATTTCTGCATCCGCATGGTGAGATTTGAGCCATGTCTCGGATATGATGCAGATGTACGGTTGGAGGGTTTGGGTAGTGACTTGCAGCTCCGGGATTTTATTTAGTAAGCTGCGGATGTTCAGATGGAGTAAGCTTAGTCCCTTTGGAAGAGTTACGAGGTTGGGGTCAGACGACGGGCCCGGGTTTGTTTCGATATCACCTGTCAAGAGAAGCAGCAGGGTGAGATACCTTATAGCATTACACCATGTATTTCTTGGCTTAGGTCTGGAACAGGAGAAAAGTAGGGACTGGGGAAGGGCAACCATCCCTAGCTTTCTTAGGGCAGATAGGCTCACGGGGAAAGAGAAGGGTATGACTAAGGGACATATGAACCACAAATGGGTGGCTGTGTGAAACTTCCTCTCCTTGGGAGTGGGTAGGGGTGGAGGAGGGGTTGGGGGGCAAGATATTTAGGTGGAGGTCTGGGTTGTTTATGGGCTTAATTGATGGAGGTAGATAGGTGAGAGGTATGGCAGTGGTAAGCACTACTAGTAGGTAGAGGATCATGTTTGTGTAAATGGTGGATACAAGAAAAGCTGAAATTGGTAGTAGCGGCCTCTGCTGGTGGGAATTGATAACCTGCAAACCTGAAAGTGGCAGAATCATCTGACCTTGCAGCTGCCTATAAATTTGAGTGCTGACCAAGGGTGGTGGTGGGGGTGGTGGGGAGCCGGCGCACAGCGCCGGTGGGGCCGGAATCACTGCACAGCAGTGCGATGTGCAAGCCGGAGAGTCAAGCTTGTGAAAAGGCACCAAAATTTAAACAAAAGGAACCCTGTCCAGCGATCGATCGTCATACCTTCTGGCTTCGTTGGGGGGGGTTTCGTATCCTAGGGAGAGCACAGCAGAGCTCTCACGACCACGAGGGGGTTTCAGGGGGAGAGTATCAGTCCCATACCCTCGCGACCCGCTGTGGAGAAAGGAATAGCCAAAGGATTAATTTATACTCTTGCAGGAGGGGAAGAGCAGCTAAGCAGGTATGCCTTTATGCTGAAATTGTAATAACAGACTGTATTGTGCTGAGTATTTTAAATAGGCTTCCCGGTTCATATTTCTAAGAGGCTTCCTGGTTCAAATTACTAAAGAGGCTACCCGGTTCGAAATTGCTAAAGTCCCACAGCTCAGCAAGTAAGCTAAAATCCCACGGTTATGGTGCCTTAGGCTGAAAAGCCCCCATCGATGCAACTTGCAGGGAGCTGAACACAGAAAAAAAGTTAAAAAAAGGATTTATTCCATAAATACGATGCCTAACGCATTTCTGGTCTTTTACTCACCCCTTTCTCAAAGGCTAACATTTCAAAACTAAAGACAAACACATCTTATAGGTTGTAACAAACATGATGTCACAATTACAATAATTGATTAATTGATTGCCACTCATTCCAAATTACATTCCATGAATTCATGGCATAGAAACTAAAGGAGAGAAATGGGAGGGGGGGAGAGGAAAGGCTAGGAACAGGGAACATTAAAACAAATATTGAAAAGATCAAAAATATACTATTTCACCCCTTCCCATTTTGCTCCTTTAGTTTCTATGCCATGAATACATGGAATGTAATTTGGAATCAGTGGCAACAATTAATTAATGATTGTAATTGTGACACCATGTTTGTTACAGCCTATAAGGTGTGTCTGTCTTTAGTTTTGAAATGTTAGCCTTTGAGAAAGGGTCGAGTAAAAGACCAGAAATGCGTTAGGCATTCTACTTATGGAATAAATCCTTTTTTAAACTTTTTCTCGGTGTTCAGCGTAATATGTGGTGGTGTGTGCCCAAACTTTGGTGTTTGTAGTTGAGAATTTGTTTGAGAGCACCACTCAACCTTGTGCACACCCTCTATGCTCTGTGTTTTAATCTTCATTTGGGTTTGTTGCACTGGTTGCAGTTAAAATACTGCATAAAACCACAGCTGATTATACACTGTTGTGTGGTATTTTGGCTTCTTTTTTTAAACAAAAATGAGTCCGTCATTAGAAGCCACACCAAGTCTTTTCTGAAGTGGGAGCCAAACAGCGATACCTGCATCTGGCAATCCTTTGAACTCAGTGGAGCAATTACTTTATGCGGCAGGATCTGCAAATCCTTTTTTAATAGAAGAAGAAGGAGTCATTGGCTTACCACCAGAAATGAGGTCTTTATATTAATAGAACGGTTTTCCAAGGTCTCGAATTATAAACTTAATCTTACTAAAACACAAATTCTTCCCCTGACCCCACATGTCTTTAAAGCGGACTTCTCACCCCTGGGGATACAATGGAATAAGGACAAGTTAAAGTATCTAGGAATTTGGATTACAGCAAATCAAGAATCTGGAGCTGAGGTCAATATGGGGGGAATTATTTCAGAAATTTCTGGGGACATTCTAAGGTGGAACAAACTACCTCTGAATTTCACGGCACGGTTAGGTATCATTAAAATGATGTTCCTCCTAGACTGTTATACCGGTCTATTTAGCCCTTATATTATCCCTATTAGGTGGTTTAATTCAATTGAAACTGATGTTAAACTTCTTGTGGAACTGTAAACCTACTAGGATCAAGTATAGGGTACTGATTAGACCGTATGAGAAGGGAGGTGTCAGACTACCTGATCTCCAGGCTTATTATGTGGCGGGTCAGTTGGGTTTGATGGCCCAATGGGCAATAGTTTCGGATGAGGGTTGCTATGTACCCACTTGGCTACAAATTGAGAGGAAACTACTGAAGAACATGGGATATGCTCCTGAGTCGTTATTGTACGCTGGGCCCTCTAAAAAAAGATTGGGTAAATTAGGGTTGGGGAACCCAATCTGGAATCCATAGAGGTTTGGTGGTCTTTTCTCACTCCACCACAGAAAGGATGTCAATTGAAGGCCAGGGATCAACCTATTCTAGGCAACCCTAATTTGCTTATAGGGGGTAGGGTACTTGGGCAGAGGTGGGCCGCTTATCTAGAGGGCCTCACCCTTGGCGATATGCAACAAGGGGGGAAAGTAGTTCTACCATTACAATGTAACGAGTTGTCTTATTTCCAGAAGATACAGCTAAGCAATTGATTGCAGGAGCTCGAGGGATTTTGCAGATAGCTTTCTCTCATGGGGAAAATTGAAGGAGGCCTTTCATAGAACTAACCCACTCTCACGAGTCTACAAGCTTCTTTTGGATTCTGGATCTCTTAGTGCTCATACCCCCATTCTTTACTGGGACAAGGTGCTGGCCTCCACTCTAAAGTGGTATTATATCTGGAAAGCCATCAGGTACAATGTGATTCCCAAATATAGAAATATGCAGATTTTTGTGGTCCAAAATATTTATTATACCCCTGCAAAGCTATGTTCTAGGGGATTGAGGCAGACAGATCTATGTTTTCGTTGTGGGACAGAAGTAGGGGATTTGTTGCACATTATGTGGACTTGTTGTAAAATATCTTCCCTATGGAGCGGGATTAGACAAAATATGGACCCCTTGTTGGATTACTCAGGCTATATGACCCCAGAATTTTGTGTGTTAGGTGATTACTCTCAGATTAGCGGGATCACACCGAGATTTCATCTCTCTTTAATGGGGTCACTAGTTAAGGCATATATAGTAAAACACTGGAAAGATGATCAGGTTTACTCATATGAACAATGGGTGAAGGACTTGTTGGGGGTTTTGGATAAGATTAGAAAACACCCAATCTCTGAGGGAAGACAGGAGATTTATGACAAAAGATGGGCAATATTAGAGATAGTCTATTCCCAGCAAAACTTAGGTCCTAATACACAGATCTGTCTGTCGGATAATAGTTAGTAGAGGAATACTGTTTAGAACTTGTGTAGCATTCTGGGAGGGGATCCGTAGGGGATAAGATTTTTCCTTCTCTATTTTTGATGTATCCCCTATACTGTAGGTAATGTCATTTTATAACTTTTTCAGGTCCTTAAGTTTGGTAGGATTAGGACATACCTCAACAATAGAAAGCCACCTGAGGTCGATGGGGATCTAGTGAATGGGGACTCTCTCTCTTTCCTTAAGGGACGTCTGGATGGCCACCGGGAGGATTGTGCTATTGGGATTTTTGGAAGTAGAAATGTTTTGGCTGAATGTTGGGGGGTTAGATGAGTCGATCAGAAAGGAAGGTGTAAATACCATGGTTAATTGATAAACTTCCTTGTAAGGGTTTAGCTTTAAAGGGGGGTGGCACTCCAGTATGATTGTAAATAGGGGATGTACATAGTTCGCACAATCAGTTTTGGGTTGTGCTCCCGGTACATCCGGGTATGTGTATTGTTTGTACGTTTATTTTGTGTGTGGAAATTCAATAAAACTTTTATTGAGCAAAAAAAAAAAAATGAGGTCTTTATAGGAGGCCTTCAAGAGTTTGGAGAAATTAGCTATTCAATTAAGGAGAGTATATTGGAATATCACAAACATGGAAGCTTACCTGCAGGTAAAAAGTGTGCCATGTGGTTCAAGAATTGATTTGAAACCTGCTTATGGGACAGATAATGTGGCTTTCATGACTGAATGGGAACAAATTTTAACAGAAGCAGGTTTAAAATTAATTAATTTGATTGTTAAATTCAGTAAAGAAAAGGAACAGAACATTTTATTGAATTTTAAAGCCCAAGAGCTAGAAGTTTTAAAGTTGCATAAACATAACCAATCTGAGTTTGAGTGAATGAATAAAAATTTACAAGAGACAATAAAAAGGCTGGACATAGAATTAAATAAAAGCAAAACAGATTAAATTTATAAGGGACAAAACAGATTTTGAATTAAATCGGGTGTACACTTGGAAGAATAAGCTGCAGAAAAGCATTTTAAAAAATACCAAAAATGTATCTTTTGACTTCAGCACGGATCAGAGTGAACCAGAATGCAATGAGGGAGATCAAAATCCTTTTTTTAGGACAAAGACTGTGAGAGCAGGAAGGAGCACAAGGTACAACAATGGTACCGCAACAAACACACAAACCCCAACAACAATATGCCCTGAGGAGGAGGACTCATCTCAGTTACCAAGGAGAAGATGGGTACCCCAGAACTATAGATGGAAGAGGACGAGAAGGGGGAGACTGAGAAGAACCAACCGGATACAGATATTACAATCACAGACAGAAACCCTACAGCAGGCATCCATATTGGGGCAGGAGGAGGTGAGTGTGTCTCAACAGATAATAAATTTGACTGACTGCACTCTGACTGATGCTGAAATGAGTCTTTTGAAAAAGGGTTTAAATTTTGTCCCAACAACTGAAATTAACCAGGTACAAACAGTGATAGACCTGTGCCTTTTATGCAGAAGACTAAATCTTGCTGCATTTTTTAAAAAAACAAAAAGAAATGGAAGCTACTAATAATGAGCCTGTGAGAGAGACTTTTAGACCTTGTTCTACCTTTTGTCCATCTTCTAGCCAAGCTGTGATAGTTTTTAAACAACTTGTTGAAAAGGAACTTAATGCTTTGCTAAATAAACCACCGGTCCCTGCCTTCAATAATTTATCCAAAAATGAAAGAGATGTGATTTTAACACTTCAAAGCAAGAAAGATGTGATTATTAAAACAGCGGATAAAGGTGGAGCTGTTGTTCTAAGGCAAAAAGCTGATTATGTGAAAGAAGCTTTAAGACAGTTCCAAGATACAACTTGTTATGAGCAAATAAAATGTGATCCAACTGTGGACTTTAAATTTTCCTTAGACGAAACGGTGAATGATGCACATAATCTAGGAATCATAATTAAGAATATACAAGATTTTTTTAATCAAAGATTTTCCTAAGATGTCAACATTTTATCTCTTACCTAAAGTGCACAAAACTTTGCAAAATCCACCAGGCTGTCCAATTATAAGCAGCATAGGATCTCTAACAGAACCACTGTCTCAATATTTGGACTCATGGTTAAAACCTATAGTAAAGAAACTTCCATCTTATGTTAGAGATACCAAGGATATGAACAAAACAATTGTGAAAGAAAATTATCTCTTTGTGACTTTAGACAATGAATCATTATCCACACATGTTCCTACATGATGGAGCTCTAGATGCAGTTGTTTTTTTTTCTGAGAGAAATAGAACATGATACAACACCACCTATTGTTTTTCTGTTGAAATTGCTGGAATATGTTTTGAAGTATAATGTATTTACCTTCGATCAATGTATTTATAACCATATCATGGGCACTGCCATGGGGGCTACCTGTGCGCCCTTGGTGGCGAATTTGTACGTTGGGGCTTGGGAAAGAGATTTTATTTATGGTGATGCTAAAAAACAGTTTTTTTCTAAACTTATTATGTGGAAAAGATATATTGATGATGTGCTGCTAATTTGGGATGGTTCAAAAGAAGCTTTAGATATATTTATTCAATTTTTGCACAGCACTAATAGCAATCTTCATTTTACATATACCTGTCATTCTGAGCAAGTTTCTTATCTCAAGGACCGAGATGGCTGTAATATAGAAACAGCAACGTATAGAAAACCAGTGGATGGCAACACGACCCTTTTAGCTTCTAGTTGCCATCCAACACATGTAATTAGTAATATTCCGAAAGGAGAATTTATGCGCAGTAAATGAAATTGCACTAACAATGAGACATATGAACAAAAAGCAGATATTTTACAACAAAGATTCTATGAAAGGGGATATAGTACTCAGAATATTATTAAAGCTAGACAGGATGTACTAAATATTGATAGGAGATCCATTTTGGAGAACAAACAGAATACAGATAGAATAGAACATAAAAACAGAATGAATAGTGTTACTACCTATTCAGCACAGTCCTTTGAATTTGCAACAATCATTAAGAAACACTGGAATGTTTCGGCAGCAGACAATAATTTGAAAGAAATAGCTAACACATTACCTAGATTTTCTTATAGGAAAGTAGATAGTTTAAAAGATAGATTAGTACACAGTCATTAACAAGAAGAAAAAAATGTAACTACTTGGCTTACAAGACCATTAGGTTGCTATAAGTGTAATAATTGTATCTACTGTAAATACATAAAAACTGGTAACAACTTTTGTATAGGAAATACAAACAAAACTTTTGAAATAAGGCAGCTTACAATGTGCAACACCAGCGGTGTGATTTCTCTAGCTATCTGCATATGCAGTTCCTTTTATGTTGGTAAAACAATACGTTGTTTTACAATAAGGGTGGGGGAACATCAAAGAGAAATAGGAAGGAAGGATTTAACCTATGCTACGGCACAACATGTAACCGATATGAAAGATGGTAATGACCATAATTTTAGTTATATGGCAATAGATAAAGTGAGTAATAACCCACATGGTGATAACTATAATAACCTGATTTTAAAATTGGAAACTTTTTGGATTATTATGTTGCAGGCCAATAGCCCACCAGGTTTAAACACCGGTTTTGAAATTAAACCTTACCTAGAGAAAAGATAGTAGCATAGTGTTTTGATTCTGATATTTATTATGTAAAGTACTAGCCCTTTATGCAAACAATTTTTTAAACATTGCTCTTTGTTTACTTTAATGGAATTATTTCTATTGTAATGAATATTGACTTTTAGATTCGAATATAGCCACAAGATATCTGTGGTCTATGTTACATTCCTGTTTCTTGGGTGAAATAATATATTTTTGATCTTTTAAATATGTGTTTTAATGTTCCCTGTTCCTGGCCTTTCCTCTCCCCCTCCCATTTCTCTCCTTTAGTTTCTATGCCATGAATACATGGAATGTAATTTGGAATGAGTGGCAATCAATTAATCAATTATTGTAATTGTGACATCATGTTTGTTACAACCTATAAGATGTGTTTGTCTTTAGTTTTGAAATGTTAGCCTTTCAGAAAGGGTCGAGTAAAAGACCAAAAATGCTTTAGGCATTCTATTTATAGAATAAATCCTTTTTTTAACTTTTTTTTGGTGTTCAGCATAATATGTGGTGGTGTGTGCCCAAACTTTAGTGTTTGTAGTTGAGAATTTGTTTGAGAGCACCACTCGACCTTGTGCATACCCTCTATGCTCTGTGGGGACAGAGAAAACTACATGTGTCCCACCATCCACAGTCATCTGGACAACTGGAACATGCTAATCAAACAATCATGTATATACTGGAGAAATAGCTCAGTTCTTCAGGAAAACATTGAGATGTGAAGTTGCCATTAGTATTAATGGCCATATGGGCTACTCCTAATACGACTACATGTGTATCTCCTTTTGAAATGATGACAAAAAGAAGAATGGTGTTACCTTTACATCTCTTGTATACTACAGGAAATGCAAATTCAGCATGTTCTACTATAGTCCATGAATATGAAACCCATTTGAATCAGCACTCGCAAGAATCTTTGCATTTGCTCAAAAGAACTTAGAGAAAAGTGTTGAGGCTTCTAAGTCATGTTACGTGCAAAAAAAAATCCAAAAGAGTAACACATTGGAGACAAGGTGTTTTACTTTAACTATGGAAAGGATAAATCTAAGGTCAGAATCTTCCTACCAAGCTGGCAAAGATAATTTGTGATCATTAATAAAGTCTCACATGTAGCATACCAAATTGAACTCAAAAAGAAAACACTGGAAAAGTCGTACCTAAGTGGGTTCACAATAATCAGTTGAGGCAACATCGTGAATGCAAAAATACACTGCAAAATATTTCAAGTGAATCTAAAATTGGAGATAATGAAAAAGAGTCAAGTTAAAATGTTAATTGTAATACTGATCTTTGAGAGTGATGAACAAAGAGTTAATTTGTTGTATTTGTATAATGTTTAAACAGTGTGAAAAATTGTTAAAGCAGTTAAAAGAAAAAGTTACATAGTTTTAATCATGTTTATTTATGAGGTACTATACATATTTCTATGCAAAAAGGTGTGTCTTCAATGATGTCATCTTGTGATTTCACAACTGAAGATGTCAGAGTCCATGATGCCACATGTGATGATGTCTTGCACTGATGATGTCATAAGTTACCACACGAGGATGCAACTTTGTGTTCTGTGTTTAGTTTTCCCTACAATGCTTAAACTATATACCCAGATAGTAGGACTGCAGTTTTGAATTACAAAAAATGCATTTTGGAGGTGCATGTTTAATTCAAAAGGGAGGAAAATGTGGGAACAAAACTTAATTATTAAAATAATATATTGTATTATTATTTTTATTTTTATTATTGTTAATTACTATTTGAAATTCTTTATAAATGCTTAATTAGTAAGTTAAAATAACTGGGATGCATTTTATAAACTTCTGGTCATCATGCTATCTACATAAGTTTTCTAAAGCAAGGGGGTAGACTGTCTGCAAAAGATAAAAAAACTTTCTTTTCACTTCATTTTGCTTAAAAGAAGCTTAAGAGGATGTGCCATTCCTGACCAGTAAAGCTGTGATATTAAAGGGCACTCTGTAGTTGCCAGTGTAGAAGAAGAGGCTGCCTGACATGTCTGAGAGATCAGAGGTGATAAATTCCCCTTGACTACCTGAGATAAGCTGCCTCAGTGATGTCTCAGCAAAGGAACTGCCGGATACAAGCTATCTTCAAAAAAAACAACCTCATAGGCTATTTGAATTCTCATTGAATTTAATGAAAAAGAAAAGACTTTTGCATTTTGCAAGATCAATTTTTATGCTGCCAAGATCAGACTTTCACAAGTTGTTGAGGAGATGGCAACTACTAGTGCTGTGCGGAATGCAAAATTCTGCCAGTGGAATTTTGGCAGAATGTGCATTTCACCAGCAGAATTTTCTGATTGGAAAACCTTGTGTTCTGGTGGAATTCCGCCTATGTTTTAATTGTGGAAATATTTTTTGCAGATGTCCATACTTTTCCGCAGAACATATTTCAGCAAGATTAAAATTAAATTTCCATAGAATCAAGCTGATAAATTTAAATGAAATTTTATCCACTTGATCCCTGCTAGACTGGACACATGTACATACTCTGTGCAGTGTATCATAATGGTGTCCTTGTTTTAAATTTAATGATAGCGCCGATCAGTGGAACACTGTTCTGCCGATGTTTTATTCCACAGAATACTATTCCTCCCCACACTGATGCTGTTTAAAATAAATGTCATATTTTTTTTCCCTTGGATATTCATTACGCATATCCATATCAGTGGAATTATAATTCTTTCAGTGTAATGTTATTCCGTGGATCCAGTTGTGGAAATTCAGTCTGGTTTTCCCAGCAGTCTCAGCAGTTGATAGAGTGAGGCATTACACATTACTAGTTCCTCTTGCCCAGTGTGTTTATCTTTTTCCTATAGCAGCAGCAGCATATTACCAGGGCCACTATCAGTTCAGTCGGCTGAGGTTCATCACCAGCCATATGAGATGGCAGGAGTGGGGCAACCACAAGAGGATGGGCCTAAAGCAGCAGAAGCAGCATATCAGGGCCACCATCAGTTCAGTCATCTGAGGCTCATCACCAGACATATGAGATGGCAGAAGTGGGAGGAGCACATGAGGACAGGCCTAAGGCTGCAGCATCAGCTTCAGGGCCTATATCAGGTCAGTCAGCTTAGGTTCATCACTAGGCATATGAGATGGCAGGAGTGGGTGAAGCACATGTGGATGGACCTGCAGCAGCAGCAGCATATCAGGGCCGCTATCAGTTCAGTCAGCTGAGGTTCATCACCAGACATATGGGATAACAGGAGTGGGTGAGGCACATGTGGATGGGTCTACAGCAGCAGCAGCATATCAGGGCCACTATCAGTTCCGTCAACATAGGGGTCATCACCAGGTGTATGAGATTGTAGAGATGGGAGAAGCACATATGGATAGACATAAACAGCAGCATCAGCAAGGCCACTTTCAGTTCAGTCAACTTAGTTATCATCACCCAGCATCTGAGATGGCAGGAGTCAGAGAAGCACCTTAGGATGGACCCAAAGAGGCAGCAGCAGCATATCAGGTCCACTATCAGTTCAGTCAGATGAGGTTCATCACAAGACATATGAAATTGCAGGAATGGGGCAGGTAAATGAGGATGGGCCTAAAGCAGCAGAAGCAGAATATTCAGGCCCACCACCATTTCAGTCATCCAAGGCTCATCATCAGGCACATGAGATGGCAGGAGTGGGAGAAAAACATGAAAAAGGGCCTAAGCAGCAGCAGCAGCTCCAGGGCCTCTATCAGTTCACTCAGCTAAAGTTCATCACCAGACATATTGGATGGCAGTAGTGGGAGAAGCACATGAGGAAGGGCCTAAGTAACAGCCTAAAGCAGCAGTAGCCTATCAGGGTCACTAACAGTTCAGTCAGCTGAGGTCCATCATCAGACATATGACATGGCAAGAGTGGTGCAGGCACATGAGGACTGGCCTAAAGCAAAGCAGCAGCAGCTTTATGACATTTATCAGTTCAGTTAGCTTAGGTTCATCACCAGGCATAGGAGATGACGGGGTGGGTGAAGCAACTGTAGATGGACCTGCAGCAGCAGCTGTATATCAGGGCCACTATGAGTTCAATCAGTCGAGGCTCATTACCAGACATATGAGATGGAAGGAGTGAAAGAAGCACATGAGGAAGGGCCTAAGCAATAGCAGCCTAAAGCATCAGCAGCATATCAGGGCCTCTAACAGTTCATTCAGCTGAGATTCATCACCAGATGTATGAGATGGCAGAAGAGGGTGAAGCACATGTATATGGGCCTGCAGCAGCATAACGTGGCCACTATCAATTCAGTCAGCTGAGGCTCATCACCAGATATATGAAAAGGTAAGAGTAGGAGGAGCACATGAGGAAGGGTCTAAGCAACAGCCTAAAGCAGCAGCAGCATATCAGGGCCACTATCAGTTCAGTCAGCTGAGGTTTATCACCAGACATATGAGATGGCAGAAGTGGTGCAGGCACATGAAGACAGGCCCAAAGCAGTAGCAGCAACTTCAGGACCTCTATCAGTTCAGTCAGCTTAGGTTCATCACCAGGCATATGAGATAGAAGGAGTGGATGAAGCAGATGCGGCTGGGCCTGTAGCAGCAGCAGCAGCATATCAGGGCCACTATCTGTTCAGTCAACTTTGTTTTCATCACCTAGCATCTGAGATGGCAGCAGTGGGAGAAGCACATTCAGGTGGGCCTAAAGCAGCAGCAGCAACATATCAGGGCCACTATCAGTTCAGTCAGATGAGGTTCATCACAAGACATATGAGATGGCAGGAATGGGCAGGTGCATGAGGATGGGCCTAAAGCAGCAGAAGCAGCATATCATGTCCACCATCAGTTCAGTCAGTTGAAGCTCATCACCAGACACATGAGATGGAAGGAGTGGGAGAAGCACAAGAAGAAGGTCCTAAGCAACAGCCTAAAGTAGCAGAGGCATCATATCAGGGCCACTATCAGTTCAGTCAGCTGAGGTTCATCACCAGACATATTTTATTTTATTTAAATCTAGGATTACAAATACCTTTGAGTAGGAACTACTCATTTACAAAGGTTCCACATTGAAGGAATGGGGGTATAACATACATACAAAGGTCGACATAATAATACATAGTTACACATTAAAAAGAAGCAAGAGACTGAGGCTTAGGAAATTCGAGTAATTCAAAATGTACCAAATGTTAGGTAGCATGACATACCAGCCAAGGACAATCTTAGAAATAAGCGCAGCAGATGAGGAGGAGGGTAGGCAGGCAGGAAGGCCATTGTCGGATGGTGGAGGGTGAGGGTAAGAGCTCTAAAGGGGATGGAGGAGAGGGATAAAAGTCAGGAAATGCCTGGGGGGAAGGGAGATGGGGAAAGGGGGTGGGCAGGTGAGGCAGGTAGAAGGGGGCAAGGCGGGGAGAGGTAGCTCTCAAGACTGAAGTGGAGGGCAGTGAGCGGTGGGCCCCTGATTAGGTGAGGCAGTCACAACAAATAGTCAAAATGAGATGAAGTCAAAGTTGTCTCTCAAAAGGGCCAAGCGCAGCAGCAGTAAGAGTTTCTTTGTTGAGAGTACTGTTCCACTGTGGTGTTCTGTGGGCAAAGGCCCTCTGGCCCATGGTAGTCTGGCATCTGGGGACAAGGAAGATTAGTTGTGAACTGCTAGTTCACTGGGTGCTGTGGTGGTCAATGAGGAGCTTTTCAATGCCCCTGGGAGCATGACCCCAAGGAGGACTTTTCTGGCTAAGAGACAGGTTTCATACTGTATCCAGCTGATAAGAGGAAGACATTCTGCTTGACTGTACAGGCCACAAGTGAGTGTAAGTCAGTCAGCCACAGTTAGAAGCCTGCATGCTTTGTTGAGGGCAAATGTAATTCTGCAGAGGGCAAAGGCAGAGGCAGAGCCATAGATTGCTAGCCTGTAATCAATGAGGGAGGTGACAGAGCTGTTGATAGCCAACTAGTGAGTGTCAGGAATCATGTAGTGTTTATGCCTGTAGAGCAGTCCTATACGGATGTTGGTGGCTTTGGTGACAGAATCTATGTGCCGATAGTAGGAGAGTGAGTTGTCCAATGTGACACCTAGGTATTAAAAATCAGGAACATATTCAAGTAAGGTCCCTCTTTAGTTTAGGATGGTGAGGTCGTGGGATTTTTACTTACTCCTGGCATTGTAGAAGGTCATAACCATTGTTTTGCTGTAGTTTGTGTTACTTGAACCATTCTTCAATGCACATGAATTCAAGCTGTAATTGTTTCTCGAGGAGCTCTGCATTTTGGTGGTTGGTGAACATGACTGCGTCATCGACATAGAACAGTATTTTCTGGTGGCAGACAATGGGAAGGTCATTGAGGAAGAGGCTGAAGAGTAGTGGCCCCAGGATGGACCCCTGTGGGTCCCCTGAAAGAACTGGTTTTCTTCCGAGGTGACACCAGCAATCCTAATCTACTGGACCCTCTCCCCAAGGTAGCTTGAAAACCAGAGCAGAGCTTTATTGGAGAGCCAAATGTTTAATAATTGCTTGAGTAGGAGTGGATGGTTCACAGTATCAAAGGCTTTTGTAAGGTCAATGAATACTGCCCCTACACAGTTTCCTTGATCAAGTGTGGTATGGATGAAGCCCATGAATTCTAATAATGCAGTGATGGTACTGTGCCCTTTTCAGACACCATGTTGCTCAAGACACTGGATGTCGTATTTTTCCAGGTACTTGATGAGGTAGTCTGAGGTGATGCACTCCAGGGCCTTAGACAATGGAGGGAGGATGGCGATTGGTCTGTAGTTGTAGTGCAGTGATTTGTCTCCACTTTTGTGTACCAGTGTGATGGTCTCCTGTTTCTGGTGAGATGGGAACTGGGACTTTCTTAGTGATAGGTTGAGCATCTTTGTCAGGGGTTCAAGGACTTCTTCAAGGACAAGCGCTAACAACTTCAGGTCAAGGGAGTCACCACTGTAGCCTGTGTTGTGAATGGCCTTCCTAATATAGGTTCTGGCTTCATGCACTGGGATCTCCTTGAAGTAGAATTGTGGGGCAGGGTGTAGGAGAGGAGCAGTGGCAGGAGGGTTACTACCAGAGGGGGCATTGAAGAAATTAGAAGGGAGGACACTATCCAAGGTGGAGAACACATTTTTAAAGGTGTTGGTGATTGTGTGAAGGTCAGATATTGGTGTTCCATTTATCTTCAGCATGGTGGGTGGTGACTTAGGGTCCTTGCCGTTAATTTCTTTCAAGTTACTCCAAAATTTTTTTCCATCACTCCAGGAGTTGGAGAGAGCTTCCCTGAAGTATTTGCTTTTGGTGCTCCCAACTGCCCAAGTGCACTCATTTCTGGCAGCTTTATATTTATGAATATCCCCAGGTTTGGATGTTACATGGGCAAAGTGCCAGAGATGGTCCCTATTTTTGAGTAAAGTGGTTAGATTGGAAATTATCCAAGGATTAGCTCTGCCCCTGACCATCAGTTTTTTGAGAGGTGCAAAGATATTGCAGGCCGCAGTGAAGTGGCTGATGAAAAGGTCTAAGGCTTGGTTTACATCAGTGGCGGAGTCAATTGGTGTCCAGTCCAGGTGGCTTAGGTGTGTATTTAGTAGTTCAAGTTACCCCTGCTTTAACACTTTGGTGTGGATTATTTTAGGAGGGTGCTTAGTGAATTTGTTTGTCCAGATACATGTGACCGGTGAGTGGTCACTAATCCCATCAGGGACCACTGAGACTTCTGAGATTCATTCAGGGTGATTAATAAGGATCCAGTCCAGAAGTGTGTGTGACCCTGTCTTATAGTTGCATCTGGTGGGGGTGATAACAAGCTGGGTGAGGTTCTGTGCCGTGACAGCATCCTTGTAGTTTCTGCCCTCCAGGGATAGCCAATTTATGTTGAAGTTACCTAGTACTATGAGTTCAGAGTTATAGTGTAATCCCTGTAGGCTTTCCAATATGCTCATAAATCCATTGGGCTGATCTTTAGGGGGTAGGTACACGGAGGCAATGGTGAGCTTCTTGTTGTGCACCCTGAGTAGAACTTTCATAGCAAGAACCTGTGAGGGTGGTTTAGGGTTTGAGAAAGGGAAGACTTGACCTAGATAGGAATTCCTCAGGTAGATTTCATAGCCCCCACCTCATTTGGAAACCCTGTCCTGCCTGAATACAGAGTATCTAGGGAGATGGCAGGAGTGGGAGAAGCACAAGAGGAAGGGCCTAAGCAGCAGCCCAAAGCAGCAGCAGCATATCAAGGCCACTATCATTTCAGCCAGCTGAGGTTCATTACCAGACACATGAGAAGACAGGAGTGGTGCAGGCACATGATGATGGGCCTAAAGCACCAACAGCAGCAGCTTCAGGACCTCTCTCAGTTCAGTCAGCTTAGGTTTATCACCAGGCATATGAGATGGCAGGAGTGGGTGAAACACATGTTGATGGGTCTGCAGCAGGAACAGTAGCACATAAGGGTCACTGTCAGTTCAGTCAGCCAAGGCTCATCACTAGACACATGCGATGGCAGGAGTTTGAGAAACACATCAGGAAGGGCCTAAGCAGCAGCCTAAAGCAGAAGCAGAAGAAGCAGCAGCAGCATATCAGGGCCACTATCAGTTCAGTCAGCTGAGGTTTATCACCAGATATGAGATTACAGGAGTGGTGCAGGCTCATGAGGACGGGCCTAAAGCAGCAGCAGCAGCAGCTCCAGGGCCTCTATCAGATAAGTCAGCTAAAGTTCATCACCAGACATATGAGATGGCAGGAGTGGGAGAAGCACATGAGGAATGACCTAAGCAACAGCCTAAAGCAGCAGCAGGATACAAGGACCACTATCAGTTCAGTCAGCTGAGGTTCGTTACAAAGACATATGAGATGGCAGGAGTGGGAGAAGCACATGAGGAAGGACCTAAGCAACAGCCTAAAGCAGCAGCAGGATACCAGGGGCACTATCAGTTCAGTCAGCTGAGGTTCATTACAAGACATATGAGATGGCAGGAGTGGTGCAGGCACATGATGATGGGCCTAAGGCAGCAGCATCAGCAGCAGCAGCTTCAAGTCCACTGTAATTTCAATCAAGTTAGGTTAATCACCAGGCATATAAGATGGCTTGAGTGGGTGAAGCACGTGTGGATAGGCCTGCAGCAGCAGCATATCAGGGCCACTATAAGTTCAGTCAGCTGAGGTTCATCACCAGACATATGAGATTGCAGGAGTGGTGCAGGCACATGAAGATGGGCCTAAAGCAGCTGCTGCTCCAGGGCCTCTATCAGTTCAGTCAGCTAAGGTTCATTAACAGACATATTAGATGGCAGAAGTGGGAGAAGCACATGAGGAAGGCCCTATGCAACAGCCTAAAGCAGCAGCAGCAACAGTAGCATATCAGGTCCACTATCAGTTCAGTCAGCTGAAGGTCATCATCAGAAATATGAGATGGCAGGAGTGGTGCAGGCACATGAGGATGGGCCTAAAGCAGCAACAGCAGCTTCAGGACCTCTCTCAGTTCAGTCAGCTTAGGTTCTTCATCAGGCATATGAGATGGTAGGAATGGGTGAGGCACATGCGAATGGCACTGCAGCAGCAGCAGCATATCAGGGCCACTATCAGTTCTGCCAGCCAAGGCTCATCACCAGACACATGAGATGGCAGGAGTGGGAGAAGCACATGAGGAAGGGCCTAAGCAGTAGCCTAAAGCAGCAGCAGCATATCAGGGCACTATCAGTTTAGTCAGCTGAGGTTCATCACCAGACATATGAGGTGGCAGTGGTGGTGCAGGCACATGAGGACAGGCCTAAAGCAGCAGCAGCAGCAGATCCAGAGCCTCTATTAGTTCAGCTGGCTGAGGTTCATCACCAGACATATGAGATGGCAGTGGTGGTGCAGGCACATGAGGACGGGCCTAAAGCAGCAGCAGCAGCAGATCCAGGGCCTCTATTAGTTCAGCTGGCTGAGGTTCATCACCAGACATATGAGATGGCAGGAGTGGTGCAGGCACATGAGGATGGGCCTAAGGCGGCAGCAGCAGCAGTTCTAGGACCTGTATCAGTTTAGCCAGCTAAGGTTTATCACCAGACATGAGATGTCAGGAGTGGGAGAAGCACATGAGGAAGGCATAAGCAGCAGCTTATAGCAGCAGCAGCAGCATATCATGGCCACTATCAGTTCAGTCAACTGAGGTTCATCACCAGATATATGAGATGGAAGGAGTGGTGCAGGCACATTAGGATGGGCCTAAAGCAGCCACAGCACCAGCTTCAGGGCCTCTGTCAGTTACGTCAGCTTAGATTCAGCACCAGGCATATGAGATGGCAGGAGTGAGAGAAGCACATGTGGATAGGCCCAAAGCAGCAGCAGTATAAGATGAGACTTACACCAAGTAGCCACTGATCTGTGAATAAAAGAAGGAGAAAATATAAATTGTGAATCACATTGCCATAGCTGTAAATGCAGTTTATGTCAGGATTTTAATTCTATTGACAAGGCTGTTAATTTAACCTTACATAAACAAACTGTATTACTATAAAGAACTTACCTTAATCCATAACTGTGTGTGAAGAAGATGAAGATACACCCACAATAGATGGACATGTATCCTTTCATGTGTGATGAAATCCAAAGAGAGTAAGACCTGCTAAGACAAACACATAGAAACACTAATTTAGAGGGAATAAAATCAATGAACAATGTGAACAATAATGGCCCAAGTATCGACCCTGAGGTACTCCTTGTTATAGTTCCCTAACTTTTGAGTAAGTACCACCATATGCTAATTGGTATGTACCACCATATGCTAATTAAACATGCATAATTGGTATACATGTTTAAAACAGATTACTTCAGCTTGGTCATTGGGTTGTTATAATGTTCCAGAAAAAAAGCAGATATCACCCAATCAGAATTCAACATTCTATCTACCCATTACATCAATAAACAATAACACCAGTTTCTTAATGTATGTTCTCGACCCTATATTATAATTATTATTTTTTACTATTTCATAAGCAGGACCGCACTGTAAATGAGAACCAACCAAACCAATTGATCAACTGATGTACCATCGGTGGGATAATATTCCACGGAAGCCAGATTGTTCAATGGAAATAAATTACACAGGCATAACATGCAATTTTAGAACCAATTAACAAGTGATTTTAAATAATAATCACCAAACATGATTGCATGCATCGCTGTCGTGACCACACATCTGAGTTTATCATCTATGGATACCCAGAATTTTTTTACGTCCATCTGTGGAATACTATTCCGCAGAAATGTAATCCATCATTTTAATTTCTGTGGAATAATAATCCATGGCACACATTTGATAACATTTCAGAAAAATTGCCGGAATGTTATTCCACGGATGTTCCTTGCAGTCACGTATATCGGTGGGCATTTCATTTCTTCTGAGTACTTTAATTCTTCAGATAATCAGTTGTGCTTAGTACAAGTTTCTGGCAAGTTCTTGCCTTGAAAATATTGTTTTTTCTGCAAGTTCTTTTCTTTTCTAAATAATGGATACTGCTCCTGCATCAACTAGTGACAAGGTTGTGTGCACTGGCAGTGCAGCAGAGGATGAGGGTACTGGTGGTAGTATATCAAAAACTGACACCAGGCCATGTGCTCCACCCTTTTCTGCTGAGGAGACCTCCGTTCTGGTTATTGAGGTCTCCAAAAAGCCCACCGATCTTTTTGGCCCCAAGAGACTTTCCCTTCTTAAAAAGGAAAACATTTGGGAAGGCATATCAGCCAAGGTGAGTGGGGATGGTGAACACCCTGTTCACACAGTGAAGCACTTAAAGCATCACTGGGATGACTTAGAGTTTAGTGATTGGAACATAGCAGAGAATCTTGGTGGTGTTGTGACCCTCCCGAAAGTGTGAAAGAAAAAAAGGCAGTGTAAAAGCTTTGAGAGCAGTGAGTGTTAACACTGAAATCTTCTATTCTTGCTTGTTTATATTTATGTGCTTTAGTTGCAATGTAGGTGTGTGCATGCATCCCGAGTTTATTTGATAATGTAACTCTTAAATCCTCAACATCTTCAACAAAATACTTCTGCTCAGTGTTTACCAAACAGGACCCAGGGGATGGCCCAGCCCTGAAAAAACACAACACCCCAGGACCAGGGGTAGACAAGAGTCCCTTTACAGAAGCCGAATTACAGGAGACACTGAATAAACTAAAAGCAGACAAAGCCATGGGACCAGACAAGATGCATCCCAGAATCCTTAAGGAACTGGGGGCAGAATTAGCGGCCCCTCTGGTACTTCTGTTCATGAAATCCTTGAAGTACGGTGTGGTACACGAAGACTGGAAAAAGGCAATAGTGGTTCCACTTCAGAAATCAGGCAGTTGCAAAGAAGCTAGTAATTACAATCTGGTGAGCCTCACATCTATATTGGGGAAATGAATGGAGACACTACTCAAACAGAGGATCATAACATTTCTTTAAAACTAGCAGCCAATAAGACCCTAAACAGCATGGTTTCTCAGCAGGTAAGTCATGCTCGAAAAATTTGCTCAAGTTTTTTGACTATGTTACAAAAATAGTAGACGGTGGGCAGTAAATGTGGTCTACCTAGAGTAAGGTCTTTGACTTGGTTCCACACACAAGGCTGGTAAAGAAGCTTGACCACACATGGATTGCTCCAGAAGTAGTCAGATGGGTACAAAACTGGTTACAAGGCAGAACCCAGAGGGTACAGGTTAATGGAACTCAGTCAACAGAAGGCAGGGTAACCAGCAGGGTACCCCAGAGCTCAGTGCTGGAGCCTCTACTCTTCAATGTTTTTATAGCAGACATCATTAATGGAGTGGAAGGGAAGGTGTGTCTGTTCGCAGACGACACCAATATATGTAACAGGATAGACACCTCAGAAGGAGTGAGCAAGATGGAAGCTGACCTCAAGAAACTAGAAGAATGGTCTGGAGTGGGGCAGCTAAGATTTAATGTCAAAAAGTACAAGGTTATGCACATAGGAAAGAAAAATCCAAGAAAGGAGCATTACCGAGGAAGCAAAAGACTGGTGACCTCAAACCAGGAAAGAGGTCTGGGAATTATAATCTCATATTACTTGGAGGTCAGTAAGCAGTGTGAGAAGACAAATTTGAAGGCTAACAGAATGATGGGCTGCATTGGAATGGGAATCATGATCAGGAGGAGAGAGGTGGAATTACCAATGTATAGATCACTGGTCAGGCCTCACCTGGAATACGGAGTCCAATTCTGGAGGCCTCACCTCAGGAAGGACATTGATTGGGAGGAAGCAGTACAGAGAAAGGCAACAAACATGATTCAGGATCTGCAGTATGTGCCCTTTGAGGAAATACTTAGAGGACTGAATGTGTACTCTCTGGAGCAGAGAAGAGAGAGGGAACATGATTGAAACATTCCAGCACATAAAAGGCATTAACAAGGTACAGACACAGGAACTTTTTCACTTCTAGAAGGGCTCCAGGACCAGGGGACATGACCGCAGGCTGCAAGGAGGGAGGTTCTCTAGCAACACCAGGAAGTTTTTCTTCACAGAAAGTGTGGCGGATGCCTAGAACAGCATTACCCAAGAGGTTGTGGGGGTCAACACTGTGGGGGGGATTCAAGAATGCAAGGAATGGACACAAGGGAGTGCTGGCTACAAAGGGTAAATAAATAGTGTCAAAATAGATCTAAAACAAATGGGCAGACTAGATGGATCTAGCAGTCTCCTTCTGTTGTCAACTTCTATGTTTCTTGTTATTTCCTTACTACTTGTTTACCAGTGTAATGTTATAAAAATTTAAAAGTATACTTCTGTATTTTATTACTCATTTACAGTTACACTTTAAATAGAATAGGTCAGCGACCTACAGTTTAGTAATGTTACTGCTTGTTAGTTCCATAGCAGAATTCTTCTTCTGCCTTATTATTTGTAAAGTAGACTATGCTTACTTGAATGAGAAATATGCCACTGAATATTGTGTCAGCATATTCTGTTACTGCACAAATTTCATATTGTATTGTATAATATTTTTAATCACTAATAAGTTATTACCGTGGATTGATCAAAGTGTTCTTTTTTTTTTTTTGCCAACAGCAGCTCCTGAAGAAGAGATGGTGGAAACCACAAAGTCTACACCAAAAAAGAGTGCTAATGGAGATGGAGAGGCCCATGTGGAGGTGTCTGGCTGGAGTAATGACAAGCAGCGGCATCTTCTGCTCAGTATGAACAACCTGGTATGATGTTATTTACATACTATGTAATACTACCTGGCTGGTTCATATTGTCATTTCTGCTTGTAGAAGCATTAGCAATGTATCAGCAGCATAAGCCAACCTACAGGTACAAAGGTAATGGTACTTAGAGGCAGATCAATTGTCCCATGGACTGCTATATTCCTGTGTTTGTGGGTTGGGTGGGGGTTTCATAGTTTCATAGTAGAACTACATGTTTGTGAAGCCGAGGCCCATCATGAACTCGCCACCATATAGTCCTTGGTGGTATTTATATTTAATTTCTCCCATATAGTCATCCAAAAGTGTTTAAAGGATTCCACAGTGTTACTAGTAACAATATATGATGATAATGAGTTCCATAATGGTGGTGCCCTTTGTGTGAAGAACCTCTGTCTTCTTTGAGTTTTTTTAATGGGGCACTTAATTTTATCCTTATGTGATCTGGTATTACTCAGACTGGCCTGCTTCACAAGACATAACATCTAATGTATCTCCCTTATGTAAAGTAGTATATATATATGTATGAGATCTCCTATTAACAGTCTGTATTCATGTGAGTACAGTTTTAGTGACTTAAGTCTTTCATTATATGGGACATTTGTCAACTGTTTTATTCTCCTTGTTGCCCTTCGGTAGGAGGAGTGCAGCAAATCTCTGTGTGACTGTGTGAAAAAGGCCCACACTTGTATAATATCATATCACACAGAAACTGTATGTTTAAGCAATAAGGCACAACAGGGTCTTGGTTATTGTGGATTTACCCATGCCTTGTGTGGTGTCATGTGTCATGAGATGCAGCCGAGTGACTTAACCACACAAGAAGTGGGTCAATCACTCAATAACTCACACCTTGGAGTGCGTGATTAGGATTTTATGCAATGGGGTGTGAAAATCCTGTAACCTCATTTGTCAAAACACATCACATGACTATGGTATATCCTGCAATAACCCACACCTTGTTGTGCCTTACTGCTTAAATATTTGCAAGAAACAGGACAGCAATGTGCATGTAAAACATTTACTTTATGTGATTAATGAAATCCAAGCATGAACATAACAATTTTCCAAAATACATTTTTAGTCCCAATACAGAGGGATACATCACGCACTTACACTGACGATGATCACACATAACAAGTGACAGGTGTTTAATTATTTGTTTAAATATTTTATTTATTATTATGGTGTTGCTAAACTGAGACCATGACCTGGAATGCTCAGGGGTTAAATAGCCCTGTCAAGAGGAGAAGGGTTATCACCCAACTGAGATGGTTGGGGAGGGTCAAATTAACTTCCTGCTGGAAACCCATCTTGTGAAAACAGAGGTTGAGAAACTGAAGAGGATCTGGGGTGGGATGGTTTATGAATCTTTTTTTTCTTTGAAAAAATGAGGGATGGCCATTCTTTGCCACAAGACAGTCAACTGGGTGGCTACCCAGATTTGAAAAGATAAGGAGGGTCACTGGTTATTAGTTAGGGGTAGAGTAGATGAGAAGCCACTGATTTTAGGTTCCTGTCTGGGCCTAATGTTGATGACCCTAACTTTTTTCATGTTGTCTCTCAGGCTTTGCTTGACCTAGGCCCTGCGTCTGTCATTCTGGGCAGCGACATGAATCAAGTTTTAGATCCCCTATGTAGCAGGAGTGGGTCCCCTGATTCTCTGTCTTCTGTGGATGGCAATGCTTTGAAACTGTTGATGCAGGAGCATGGGCTGCATGATATGTGGTGGCTAGAGTATCCCTCTGGCCAGGATTATACCTTCCTTTCTGCCCCTCACAAATCTTACAGTATGATCGATATGATCCTTGCCTTGGGATTTGCTGCCCAGTCTCCTTTTTCTGTTTGACACGTGGGTGTATTGGGCATTAATGCACTTCCGGCCTGGTTGAGGTCACTTGGGCAAGCCTTCATGCATCACAATGCAGCCGTGGCATGCATTAATGCCCTGATACACCCATGGTCTGTCTTGGGTTATAGAGTACAAGGAGGGTAGTGGTGGTAGCATTGTACAACTCCAAAGAAAGGCCTCATCTAGAATAGTCTGTTCAGCTATGGAGTCCCCATATCCATAAATACATAATTAGGATGGCGATGGACTACAAAGGTGGGGGCAAAAAAAACGGTGTTCATGATGCTGCAAGTCATATGAAGAGAGATTCAGAACTCTCCTTATTTTCTCCCTGGATGACAGGAGAGAGTGGTGGGTGGTCAATGTATACACCTTGCATGCTGTAATTAGTATAATGTTATTTCATGAATTATTTACTGCACCCCAAGAAAAAACTTTTAGCCAAAGGGCATCAAAATGGCTATAGAAAATTGAGGCTGCTTTCAAACAAAGGGCAGAGGCAGAAGACCAGAGCCAGGCTGTAGAAGCAGATGGGCCAAGCAAACAAGCAGGTACTGCTAGACAGTGGCTGAACACAATAAATAAGCGACTGAGATGCCTGGAAAAGGACATGGCCGAGTTAAAAAAGGAAATAAAGGAGATGAAAGGAACTATACGGGGGAGGATAGCAAAATAGAAAAATTGTTAAGAATAACCTAATGATGCAGAGGCCCAGCTCCCAACTGATACCCCACTTCCTACAACGAGTGAGGGACAAGAGGCCACAACTGCACCATAAAGCTATGCAGGCTGTTTTGTTTTGCAATTGGAAATATTGTTTATGGTTAAATTTGCAAATGTTTCACCTTTTTTATAGTGGTGATATTATTGATGTTATTGTTGATATGATTATTCAGTGTTTATTGTTCTCTGGTTGATTTTGTTGTTCTCGTTGTTCATATCTTTGTTACATTAAAATTTTTTCATGTTTGAAAGAGTAACTTTTGTTATTTCAGCTGCATGGGGGACTGCCAGGTAAGTATAATGAAATATAATGATGAAAGAAAAAATGCCTACCTTAATACAGTACAATGTGAAGGTACAGGGCAGATCTTGAATGGGATGTAGCAAGCTGGATCATGAAGAGGTACAATTACAATACCACAAAAAAAGACATGTGAAGGAAAAAAATTAGATAACATTTAGTGTTATAGCCCACACGTGGTTGAACACCTTCATTAAGCAAAGAATCCTAATGCGCTCAAGGTGGTGTATTTTGAAGTGCTATTGGCCCACCTTTGGTGAGCTGAAGCATGAGGTATAGCCAAGTGCTTTAACCATCAGAGCAGGAGCATTAAGTCGATTACTCAACCATGTAATACAACATGGAGTGCCTTACTGAGATTATTAAATGGGTCATTATCATGACAGTATATATTTTTTTACTTTTGTAATCATATTACTTTTAACTTGGACATTGTGCTATAATAAAGGCACAGTATAAAACTGCTGTTGGCAAATCACGAGCAAGCATTATTTTTACTGAATACATCATTTCTATGTATGCTATAACCCATGGCAGATCATGGGTGTATCAGGGCATTAATGCACGCCCTGGGTGAGTTGGGAGGCATGAGGGATTGCCTGAGTGACTTCAACCAGCCAGAAAGTACATTAATGCCCTGAAACACCCATTGTCTGGAGTGGGTTATTGCACTTAAGAAATGGGCTCCAGACATATTAGATGGCAGGAGTGGGAGAAGCACATACGGATGGGCCTAAAGAAGAAGAAGCAGCAGCATATCAGGGCCACTATCAGTTCAGTCAACTAAATTTCATCACCAAACATATGAGATGGCAGAAGTGGTGCAGGCATATGAGGACGGGCCTAAAGCAGCATCAGTTTTGGGTTGTGGTGAGTCCAATACAAACAAAATAAAAAGATTTAAAAGACAAAGAACCACAGTGCAAAAGCACTGAGGTAAGGGTATATATGCATTTGGTGGTTAATTGTTTGTACTAGTACCATTGTAAAAACAGTTGAATGCCTTCAGATGGCTTCCCTTAAATTGCTGCTTTTAAAGTTTGGGGGAACAAACATTTCTATGATGCATGAGTGTTATCATAATGAAACATAATTATGATCACTATGGACAATGTACTGTATTAATCCAGATTACACCCATTCAGTGTAGCACCATTCTTAAACTACAGCTGTGATAATTATTGAACTCAAAATGCACACAGAAATTGTGAAAAACATTCAACAAATATACTTTTAAATAATTAGATAGCATACAATACTGAAACCTGTTCAGCAAAAAAATAACACAGTATTGAAATTAAAAATTAAAAATTCGGATACAATAAACATTCACAGCGCCAATTTAAGGTAAGATGTCACAATGCATTCACCCATTTGTAAAGTGGTAATACTACACACAGTAAACCAGCAAATGTGGTATAAATATATTTATACCACATTTGTTTGTTTACTATGTGTAGTAATAAAGCACTAAACAGGTGCATGCCTTCTGACGACTTCCTTGAAATTGACGCTTTGAAAGTTTTGCACACGAAACATTCATATGATGCATGTGGGTAATAGTAATGAAACATAATGCTGGAAAGAAACAAATACTTACCTTTGTGCATTACAATTTATGTACTGAATATACTTTGAAGTAATTCAGTATCAGAACTTAAACCGTCTCAGCAAATATCTCAAAGTGGTAACCGTAAATAATGGAAATTTATGAAAAAAAGAAACATTACTTACCTCATGCCACTACACTGTGCAGTATCAGAAGTACCATCATTGGATTGAGTCCATTATAATTATGATGGAGGTGAATGACAGAGATACTTAGATCTGTCAAGATAATAAGGATAAAACATACCGTGAGTTTGTGATACATCATCACAGACATACCACACTGTAAGACAGCTTTCAGCAACAGCTAATAAATTCAAATTAAAAGCAAAATACTGTACTTACACTGATACATCATGTATGTCATTGTCATAACATCATAAACCAGGGTCAAGTTGGAGGCGGACCATGCACTGGAGGCCACAGAAGCAGAGGCAACAGGCATCAGTGCTGGCAGCACCATCATGGCAGTCTTCATGTCATTTTGGTTTGGTCACTTTATTATCACAGCTTCATCACACATGTCTGTGGCTGAGAAGCACAGCACAATGTGGATTCACATCAGGTCAATCATGCTTAACCAACTTAATTAATTTCTTTGATCTGGTCAGAGAAGCAGTAGAACAAGGATTGCCAGTTGATGCGGTTTTCTTTGATTATGCAAAGGCATTTGACAAAGTTTCTCATAGAGTGTTAATGGAACAACTACTTAAAATTGATCTAGATGGTAAAATAATAAAGTGGATTGCTTCATGGTTAAAAGGTAGACAGCAAAGAGTGGTTATTAGAGGGCATGAATCTGAATTGAAGCAGGTGACCAGTGGGGTGCCCCAGGGCTCCTTATTGGGTCCTCTATTATTTAATATACTTATTTCAACCATGCAAACTAATAGCGGTGTCTGGATTAGTAAATATGCAGATGACTTCAAAGTTGGATGCATTGTAAATAGTGCTAAGTTAATCAATAACTTGCAAAACAATTTAAATAAATTATGTAATTGGGCCAACACTAATAAAATAAGTTTCAATGAACAAAAATGTAAGGTAATGCATATGGGTAAAAAAAAAACATCAAGACACATTGTGTAATGAATGGTATACAATTAGCAACAACTACAGAAGAAAAAGACCTGGCCGTTATAGTCACAGACAATCTCAAATTTGATACCCACATAAATAAAGTGGCTAAAAAAATGCTACAGTATTTTCGGTTGTATCCAGAGGCGTATAACAATCAGACATACTGATATTCTATTACCCTTGTATACTAGTCTGATTTGACCCCATCTAGAATACTGTGCTCCTTTCTGCACTCCAACAACTGTGGGAACCAAAAAAATGGTCGAAAGAGTCCAATGCAGAGTCACCAAGAAAATTAGTAATGTGAAAAATAAAGATTATAGTAATAGATTAAGAACTCTTAATTTGTACTCCTTAGAATACAGGGAATTAAGGGGGGACCTAATTTTTGTGTTTAAGACATTCCAAGACAATTCACTGCTAGCTACTATTTGTCTTAAAAAACAAATAACACACAATAGTACTAGATCCCATAATTCACAACTCAAGACCACTATAAGTAAAACAACAAGGCGGAAAAGATTTTTCTCACATAGAGTTCCACCAATACAGAATGTGCTACCAAGATATGTAGTGATGAGTAAGACAGTAGAACAGTTTAAAATAAATTTGGATAATTATATGGATAAAAATAAATTTAACTTCCATCACTAATTAGTGATGACGGGTTCGTAATGGTCCTTTGGCTTCAAGAACCTGTACAATTCTATGAAACTATGAAACAGGCAACATGTATCAGCAGCACCAACAGGGCAGTCATCAGGTCATTTCAGCTTGTTTACTTTATTATCACAGCTTTATCACACATGTATGTGGTGTGAGAGCAGGCTGAGAAGCACAGGCAACAGGTGTCAGCAGCGCATCATCAGGGAAGGTGTCAGCCAGGTCACTTTGCTTTGTCACTTTAATATCGTAGCTTCATCACACATGTTTGTGGTGTGAGAGCAGGAGGAGAAGCACTGGTCACAGGCTGCTGCAGCACCAGCATGGTAGTTGTCTGGTCACTTGGCTTTAGTCCCCTTATTTCATCATCTTCAAACTTGTTTGCAGTATAGGAGCAGGCACAGGAGCACAGGCCACCACAGTCATCCATGGCACAAGCATCAGCAGCAATCATTGTGTAATTTGATTTTTGTAATTTATTGCAGCATCAGCTTCACATATGTCGGGATGTAGGAGCAGGCACAGGTGCACAGGCCACAGGCATCAGCAGAGTAGTGGTCAGTTAATTTGTCTTTGGTACTTTTGTGCAGCATCAACTTCACACATCTTGGTGGGTATAGGAGCAGATACAGGAGAACAGGCTACAAGCATCAGTGGCACAACTATGGCAGCTATGTAGTGGCTTGGCTTTTGTAGTTCAGCATCATCACACTTATGGACAGTGGCCTGTAGCAGAATAGATCTGGCATACTGACTATGCTTTCCACTGCATGGCTGAGTTTATAATGGTTAGGGCATACACACAAATAATAAACATATAATTTATGTTGATCCGTAACGTCCATTTTATTCTTAGCTATTCTATGCAGCTCTGAATTCAATAGCAAAGCGGGTTCTACATATGTGGGGGTGTGGGCACAGGGGACAAGGTAATTACAAAAGAAGCAATGCTTAATTTCAATATTAAATAGAGTCTCACAAATTAGTGTATGTGTATAAAGAGTATGTATTGAGGGAAAATCAAATTATATTATTGTACTTTGTTAAGTTAGTGTAATGAACTTTCACTTTTAGGGCCGACATCAATGTTTCTATATGAGTACATGCTGCAGCGAAGGCATGTTTGTGACAGAGATCAAAGTAAAATTGCACACTGTCAGATCCCAACCCACACCAAACATTTATAATAGCTGACCTGACCTGCCCCAGTGTTGTTGGTATTATTATATTATTAATACCATGTGGTTAAGTACAGTAAAAAGGGTATAGCACCACAAATATGTACCAATAGAAAAACACACATGCTCATTTTGAAACATCATAAATTGCATGCTGACTGTGCATGTACACTCCTTTGTCCTACATAGTCATGATCTTTCTACAGGTCAAAGGAGTACACACTCAGCACATAGTTGTTTCATTACATCACAAAATGAAAATGTGTGTTTTCCTGTGGGTGATTGGGTACACATTCAAGGTGTTACAGCTGGATGTCACAAAATGGTATTATTAATACCCATCAATACAGGGGAAGGTCAGCTATCATATGTGCTCTTTAATCTCAATCACAAACATTTCTGCACTGCAGCATGTACTCAGATAGAAACATTAAAGTAGGCACTATAAATAAAAGTACATTACACTAAATTATTGTAAGTAATTAATACATTGCTACTTTACCTTAATAACTAGTACTGCTCTATACACACACAAATATTTCGGAAAGCTATTTAATACTGAGATAATAAACTACTGCTTCTTCTGTAATTACCTTGACCACAGGGCCAGCCACCACCCATGCAGAACGTTCTTTGCTATCAAAGTCAATGCTGCATAGATTAGAAAGAGATAACTAAGAATAAAATTGATGTTATTTGTTCTATTTATTTATTTAGTTATTCAGAAAAAAACCTTTGAGCACAACCTCTTTTACAAAGGTTCCACATCATACATTGCAAAACAAAGTATAGTAGGAGAAAGCAAAGGTACATTACAATGAACGAATTATGGATCAGCATACATTATTTCTGTATTATCTTTGTGTACATAAAACATAGCTCATAACAAATGATTGGAGTTAAATTATTCCATATTACAATTACATAACTGTGGGTGTGTGGCTGGGGGAGTTCTACTACTGTAAATAATGCAAAATATAAGTTATTATTTTGTATGGTTAACAATCACTCAGTGTACAGTTAGTATGTCATGAAATACAGATAACTGACTGACATACATCAATAATGTTAATTGGTTCAGTTACTTTATTCATTTGAAGGGACATTGTCAGGATGTCAGTCAAAATGCAATGTGTAAAACCAAAGGCGCCATGAGCACAAACTTTCATAGCATAAAATACAACCATAGTACCTAAATCCCACAGAACTGCTTTATATGCAGTATTTAAACAAAAAAAACACCTACTGTAACTTTTCTGTAGGACCACCAGTATTTTCTGCTCTTCCTGTCCACAGAGCACAATGGAGCAAAGCCGAGTGTGAGCTTGTTCACAATAGAATCAATTATCTTTGGTTCTATAATCACAAAAGATCAGATCTTGTACAGTTCACAACAGAGTGTATGGAACAGACATTTATATTCTGAAACAAGCACTTGAAGTGGATGTATTTTGTATGTGAAAAGATGGAGAGATAAAGTGCTTCAGGACATGTGCATTACTGTAGCCGGACATTTGCATTCACAGAAGCCATACTCCATCTCACTGCACACATAATACATCAACTTTGAGTGCTTGTTTCTGAATATAAATGTCTTGACTCTTTACCAAACACTCTGTTGGCAACTGTACAAGTTCTGATATTTAGTGACTATACAGTAGAACCAAACATAAATGATTCTGTCATGAACGAGCTCACTCTGGGCTCTGTGCCATTCTGCTAAGTGGATGCACAAAGCAGAGATTACCATTGGTCCTACAGAAAAGTTAGTTTAAAAAAAAATAATGTATATTAAGCACTTCTGTGTGATTTAGGTAATATGGCTGTATTTTACACTATGAAAGCTTGCACCTGGCATCTTCAGTATTACTCGCTGAAATTTTCCTGACAGGATGACAATGTTCCTTTAAGACACAGTTAGGGAATATTTGGTTTAATATATGAGTATGACTGAATGTTGTAGTGCAGCAATGTTTGTGCTGGAAATTGCAAAATTTAGAACAAGATGGCTCATTACTTATGTGAGTAGGTTGCCATTGTTCGCTACAACGTTTTGGCTTAAACTAAGTGTGATCGAAATGCCCGTCAGCATTATCCTCATCTGAGGGGTCATCAAGCACAACACTGTCATCATCATTATCCTCTGTAAATTACTTTGAAGGACTTCTGGATGATTGTCCACTCCCATGATCATTATAACTCGATGTGCCACTTAATTTGTAGCCAGGTGGGATATGGTCATGACTCATTTGAATGAAGATTAACATTTCTACATTCTTACTCAACGGACATGTCCTCCTGTCTGATACAACAGCACCTGCAGCACTAAACATTCTGTCTGAGCTGACGTTAGCTAATGGACAAGAAAGATACTTAATAGCAACTTTGGCAAGTGCAGGCCACACAGTGAGTTTACCGTGCCAGTACCACAGTGGTTCATCATCAGGACCAAACTCCTTTGTGTCCTCCATGTTTGCATGCACAAGCAAGGCCACTGAGATCTTGCTCTCTCTGTCAGGGTGCAGTACATTTCTTCTTGACACACCCACCTCACTATGGACTGACCACAAGGGGTTTAATTTGGTATCGCTTTCTTTACACAGCTTGACACTGGAGGTGATGAAGCATGTTGATGCCCTAGCTACAACCTGTGACAGAAGTGGATGATGCTGATATAGCAGAATGCCCAGCTGCTACTTGCTGCTGCTTGCTATCATTGCCTGTCCTGCTGACTGTCATCTGTTTATTAACTAGGTCTGTAAGAGCATCAATGGGATGCTCAACATCACCAGGCTCAAGTAGGGCTCGAATGCCATGCTTGTAGCATGGGTTCAATAATGTGGCAACACTGTAAACTTTTGACTCCAACATGCTGCACAAACAATGGTCAGTGAACGCACGTTGTATCATGCGGTCAGCTGCTTCAATGACAGTGCCATCACCATTGCATTCCAACTGCTCCCTTATGTTTTTAAGTGCCTGTATTAGGACATGGATAAGTGGTATTGCCTGGCTGATACAGGAATTTGCAACTTTACTGCTTAGGCAGCATGCACAAATGGTTGCAGGATTTGAATTACACTATCAATTAAGTGCCACTGAGCCATATTGAAGGAAAGGGAGGATATCTCATGATCTTTGTGCAGCTAGGTGAAGTCAGTTAAAGCTTTGTATTGCTCAAACAGGCGTTCAAGCATATGCAAAGTGGAATTCCACTACGTGGCAACCTCCTGCTCAAGGCAATGCTGTGGAATTAAATTTTTGACCTGATGCTTTATAAGTTCATTATGGGCTTTGGTGGAATGGCTGAAATACCCACACAAGCATCATGCAGCTGAGATCATATTGCCAGTGTCCTTGTTACTCTTCAGATAATCTTGCACAACCAAATTCATACAGTGTGCAAAACAAGGAAAATGACAATATGACCCATCCTCAATAGCCTTTACCACATTATGGCCATTATCACTGGCAATAAACTCCATATTGATGCCAAGTGATGTTAACCAGTAATCAGTTTGAGACTGAAGCTCACTCAGTATGCTCACTGATGTGTGTTGCACAGTATCCATGCATGACATGCTTAGTGTGGCCTGTTGACATACACCCCCACCAAGTCATAAATTGCAAGGAGAATTACACGAACTAACAGACTTGGAGGAAGAAAAGTTAGGGAAATGAGCCCAGTGGCATGTTATACACATATATGAGGAGAAAGCACCAGGCCTACTACTCCACATATCTGATGTTAGTTGAACACTGTCTACTGCAGAATGACTTACAGCATGGGAGGCTACAGTCTTTAGATCTTTAAAAAGTTCAGGGACAGCCTTAGTTGAAAAAAATATCTGGGATGGAATTTTCCACTTCTGAATGGTCCTGCTAATCAGGTGACGGAAGTCAGGGTTTTCTACAAATGAATAGGGCAACATGTCTACTGCATTTGGGCTAAACAAGCATTAAGTTCACGGGAGACTGGGTGGTTACACTGGAATTGAATTTTTTTTTAAGTACTTCTGAAATTGTGGGCTGAACAAGTGGGCTGGATGTGACTGTAGTGCTTGGCATTAATCTTAAATAAGGCAGTGTTGAACTGATACTACCTACACATTATTTAATGGTTTTCTCCTTTCTGAAGTAACCAGAAATTACATTAGCCAGGTTACTACTTTTTTGTGAAACAGGGGTACTGGTTGCTAATGGTTGATGTGTAATGCTGCTGCTACTACTCATATTACTAGTAGTGCTAGTACCACTGATGTTTTTACTGATCAAAAACATGGAGTCATCATACTCTGTTTCAGCAACATCTAGCTCACAATGACCCCCAAATGACATCGGTCTCCTCAGCCCCATATTTGCTTCATGCTCATGCTCCTGCCACATAATGAGATGTTTAGATTTCATGTGGCTGCACTGCCCAGTAGTCCCAAGCCATCCGGCAGGTTTGGTACGGCTAACATGAGCTTTGCATACCTGGCAAATTGCAATGCTCGAATCTTTGGGATCTGTTTTGAAAAAAATCACATACTAGGGAGGTGCTGCTCCTACTTTGGCTATGTGCCAGTCTGTTTGGCTGCACAAAAGGTGTGCTTTCCACAATATGACTTGTACTGACTGGTACTACTCTGCTTATGTCACCACCACCAACCCATTATTGAACTGCTAACTAAGGTCTGACTGTCCCCCTGTGGCTTATCAACTGCAGGAAACAAGGTGGTGATTCTGCAGCTTTGGCAGTAGATACATTCACCAACCCTGCATTATCACTATCAAAATGCTCCCACTCCTCCACCTCAAGCACACACTTCCTATTTGATTTCTTACTAGAACCAATTTTGGTAGAATCAATCTGTGGCATCCAGTCCGTGTCCAGGACTGGATCATCCAAATCTGAACAAAATTTGCTGCTGCCCACATCTATATTATTTTGTTCTGATTCTAAATCTGAGTCATTATGATCAGGTTCTTGTAGGTCACTGACTGGGTCCACTACAGCTGACACTAAAACATCATTTGCTTTAAAAGGCTCACACTGATAATGTTCCATATCTAAAATATTCTCAGTAAAACTATCTGAATCCAATGTTGCCCGGCTCTCAAACTCATCAGTAACATCAGATTGTGACATTATCATAATGGTCTCTACATCGCTAGCTGACTGTCTGCTGATCTGCTTAGGCAGAGCATGTGCAGTCACATGTACCCCACCAGCACTTTGTTATACATTTTCTACAGATGCAACAACATCACAACTATGCTTTTGGGTTGAACTGACTAGCATGGATGTGAAAGAGGGCTGATGCAAAGCAGCATGCTTTCCAGATGCTACTGTTGCTGTGCTTTTAGGTCATCCACCACCTGCAACTCTTTCCTTGCCTTTATTACCCTTCCCACTGCTCCCACTAACACATTTGGAAATGCTGCTCTTCTACATCTTTACTTAGATACAGAAGAAAAATTACTTTTATGAAAACACCACTTTTTGTTTCAACTGGTGATTTTAATTAGGGGGGTGCACACAAAATGCCTGTTCTTACTCTGTCAGATTATTATCTAACAAAAAATATTCAAAAACTATTTAGAAGTATATATGACAAAAACAGAAAGTGGGTCAGAATCAGATCTAACTTCAATCTCACAAAAATAAATAATTTTTATTTCTTTCTCTGCACACTGTTTGCTTTCCCTAAATCTCCCTCTTACTTTCAGATTGAGATTAATATAGTTGAACTAGGTAGGTAATGTTATATACAACAACATATTTTTGTCAAATGTCTGTGACACTCTCTGACAAAAACAATTAAAATGTAATTTTCAATGCTGACTTACTTATCTGTATTGTATATGTCTCCCTCAGACTACAAATATTTCTCTCTCTCACTCAGCAAATGCACACCTCCAACAGTAACTTGCTAAATGAACAGAGAATCAAGATCTCAAACACACCACTACTAACAAAAATTGACTATTAAGGAACTATATACCTAACACACACTTCTCACTCATACAAGACACCCTAACAGAACATCTACTACAAATATGTAGTAAAAATATTTGGCCACAACTAATTTTGGGGGAATTTTGAACAGAAGTAGTCTGAATAACAACAGAGTGCTCAGCAGAGTAGATCCTTCTCTTTCAGACACCAGTACTAATCAGCTTAGCACTGAGGGTGTCACATCACTAAATGAATGCTGTCACATGACTGAGGAAGCCAAGTGACACCAAAGTAATTGCTTCCCGTGGATTTATGTACTGCGGAATTATATCCGCAAAATATAATCTGCATCAATGACAACAAAATAAACAGCTTGAAAATGTACTTTAGCTCACACTGATCACATCTGCCATTCAAGTGGTTTGTCAGCAGGCATAAAATATTGTAATTTATAATTTTTTATTAACATTAACCAATCTCGAATGTTGAAATCAAAGGGGAAATTTATAGCGGAACAATAATCCGTGGAAATATTTTCCATGGAAAATTATGTGTAATCAATTGCGTGAATTTTCCATGGAAAATAGTGGAAATCGAAAACATAATCCGCAGAAAATGTTTCCTGCAACCATTCCGCGAAACATAGGTGGAATTTCGCCATTCTGCCTATGGCGAAATTCTGCTGGAAATAGGTGGAATTTTATGAATTTACGTGGAATTCCGTTCTGCCAGGATTTTAAAATTCCACACAGCACTAGCAAATACTTATCTATCCAAGTTGTGTAAATGCAGCATCTATGCTACCTTGTTATTTGCAAAACATTGTGGTGTTAAAACTACTATGAATAAAAAAGGCGTTTTAGTCTTAAATGAAAGCTAATATCATGACCCATCCAGATATATGACCCTTAATTAGGTGTCTGAAAGCTATGAGATGTCACTTGTCTAAAACTTTTTCTTCAACAATCTGTAAACAGCATGGTGTCATGTCTCATTAAGGACAGTCAAAAGGATTCATACTCAAGAAAGTTCTTCAACTTTATGAACTCTGTGAACATAGTAGCTATGAGAAAAAAACATATTCTCTGAACTACAGAAATACAGATTAAGAATTTGTAAGCATTTTTAAGAAATCTACAAGAAAATAAGTTTTATAAAAGACTTTATGAACAATGCACTTTATATTGAAAATATGTCTATCATGTTTGGTATTTAATTAATCCAGGCCTCAAGCTGGACAAGAAAATGTAAGTTTCATGTTTATGTGAAAATGCCTCTTGACGCAAGAGAGAGAAATGGTTTTAAACAAACATTTTGTTCTAAGTTGACTCACTTTCTTAAAAAAAATAGTTCTGCGGAGATGTGTAAAACCACACCTCCATCATCTACAAGGACCAATCAGAACTGGCGATGATGTCACTCTGAGTCTGCAAGATATACCCAAATCCTGCCATGTCCAGGCAAGATCTCTGAAAATTTGGAACTGTATGGACCAACGCCAGTTGGAATGAGTAATCTTGTTGTTTCAGACTTTTACTAAGCCAAAAACCTGAAGCAAGGCCTGCATTGGATGTCTTGGACCAGTTTTGGTTAAGCCATTGATGTTTTCACCAGCAGTGTTGAGGTCAAGCATACAAGCTGACACAAAATTGCAACAAGGTCCAGCTACAAGAACTGCTTATTACAAAAAGGACTTTTTCCAATATTGGATGGAGCAAAGTGTGTGGTTTATGTACTGGACATCTTGATTAAAGTGGCGTTTTGAAACCTCTGCTAAAGCCAAGCATGGACAGAGACTAACTGTTAAATCCATCAGCCAATGCACATCTGGAGAACTGTTTAACAACAGATGAATCTGAGGTCTTGGGCAAGTGGAAATTAACTGAAAAACAGAAACAAGTATAAAAACCACTGACAAAGAAGAACGTGGCTATCCACAAGGAGATCCTTTTCTGCAACCAACTGGAATGGTGGAAGAATCTACTGCTGTTGTTGAACTTTGTTGATGTTTATCTTATTGTCTGATATTTCCACCAAAATCCAAATAAGTGACTTTTGATGCTCATTTGTTGTCTAAGCCTGGAGGAGCCAGGTCTGCAGTGCTGAATTGATGCCAGAGGAGTCCAAAGTCCCGGGTTTGAGTGTAAGCAGGGAAAAGGACAAATATTACAAAAAAAACAGCTATTAGAGTAAGCAATAATACCCAACAGGGTGGGTGGTATTGGGGAATACTGAGCCAGCCAGGGGCATAATGAGGCCCGATGCCACAGGTGGAGGGCCTTATAGCCACTGGGTGGTCCAGTATTCCCCAATACCACCCACCCTGGAGGGTATTATTGCACTTAGAAAATGGGCTAGCGTATATTATGTATGTTGGAAAAAAACAATATAAAATCTTAGGTTTTAATGTATTTTATAGTAAAATAGTTCCTCTGCCACTTCTGTCTCTCTGCCTTTGGAGTTGGTTGCTATGGTTACCCGACCCCCCACCTGCGCATACACACATAGAGAGCAAGTCAGCAAGGATGGTTAGTTTTTTGGGGGGGATCGATTGAGTGTTTGAGCAGACTGCAGTGGGTATGTCAGGGAGAAATGGAGCAAATCACTCTGGTGATTGTAGTTCACTATTCAAGCTGCATCTCACCACTGCAGCATGAACATGTGATGTACTGAACTACAACACCCATAATGCCTCAACACCTATTCTGCACTGCTCATCCTGGGAGTCGGGTGGCATTTTGCATCCTGAAAATGTTGAAACACAAGAGGTTCTGCGGTGTTTTATTTTTTTTGAATGAGTAGGGGATTATGTGGTGAATGTTATAACTGTGGAGCAAGGGCAGAGGACTTGGTGTGAGTGTGGTGACTTTGAAGATATGCCCGAGGTCTTGGTGCAATCCGGAGTGAGTGCACGTATGTCAACCTTCAATTTTTTTAAACGTGTTTCTGTAGGTGCTTAGTAAGCAGCACTTGTGTGATTATAGCCACGGGCTACAGTTTTGGCAAATGTGCTGGGACGGACCCATTATGTGAAGCTGACAGCAGTGACGATGAATGGGAGGGTGGCGACAGAAAAAAATGGTGGTATTTTAAAACTGAACGTTTTGTGGTCACACTACTCTTAGAATGTTATCAGGCAACAGACATTATTTTCCAGTCTCTGTTGCCGGATACAGACTGGTTGGTGGCTTTAGCCAATCAGAATTGAGATTTCTCTGTACCCATTTTCTAAAGAACTTTCATCATCCACAATTAGAAATGCTCCCCAAGATTTTCAAGTTAAAAAGAAGGAAGACCACATCTCCACAAATAACCAGAAGTTTAAGTATTATTTTAATTATCTTAATTTTTTATATTTTAATTTGGCTTATCTGGGGATGTAACATTGGTAATACAGTAACTTAACTTTTAATTGCAAAACCATGAGATATGTATTAATCTTGAGTTTAATTAAAACATTAACAATTTTACATAAAAATGTTTGAACAAGTTACAAAAAGTCAATGTAATAATTGAACCATCATTCGAAATATTTTTATAAAGATAATTGTACTGTTTACAAAAGTTGTTCACCCTGCTAACTGCTTTGTTTTGGTTTTATTTCTTTGTTTTGTTTATTTGATTTTCTGAAACCTTTATTGTATTATGTTTACAAGGTATAGTTATGCTAATTAGGGCTATTTAGAATTTGTTTACAGGTATTAATAAAATGTATTTGTCATATTTCTTGGTGTGGCAGAAACATTATTTTTTTTTCCATTTTGCAGAACCTGGACAACAGGGATAATATCAGATTAGAATTTTATAACTATTTATGTGAATTTTTGAAAATGTTTGTGGTAAGGCACGAGGCAGGTCAAAGTGTCTATTATAAAAATTGGACATATAACCTATTGCTACCACAGGTGTTATAAAAATCCTGGACAAGATATGTTTTCACACATTTGGTGCAAAATGATGTTTTGGCCTTTTGTTCTATAAAGGCCATATGGTCCATATGCCATGTTTACAAGGTGGGAGTAATAACATGACTGCCTTTAAAATTGTATTCCAAATTAAAAAAAAAGAAGAGAAATTATTAAGAAAGTTATGTGTAGTACCAGCCTTTCCCACAGTGGGTAATGCTTTATGATCCTGTGCCACTGAGCAAAATTCAAGGGTGAGCTCAGTGAGACAACTGGATGGGCTGATGCTAATGAGATGGCATAGTCACATGACATCACATCCCAGAGTGGGAAGGAAAGGTGCAGGGTTAACCACATGGTCCAAGTACCATTTAGTGAAGAGAACTCTTCTCTTGCCATAGGGCCCTGCACCTCTGCAGCATTGGGTGCCAGAAGGTGGTATGTCTTAGCTGGAGATGGATTCATTGCCCTAGGCATTTGTGTCTGCAACCTCATGGAATCACAGGACCAAGAAGACCATGCGTTTCTGCAGTCCATCAGACAGCACCATGAATTGACATCTGTTGCTGCATGGAAGTGCTGGACCTGCAGTGTCCTGCACTGCATTAGGTGGATGAAGTCATTCCTTGACATGGAGCCTAGAGGCACCTGCACTTTTGCATATGTTCATGTAGGTCCTGACAGGACCTGGGTGAATGAGAATATTATTCCGCTATGTCAAAAAGAAAGGAAATTCTTTACAAAAACTATGCTAATGCACCAGTTAGGGTCTAAGTTGACATCACAAAAGTCAGGAAATGTGGTGTTATGGTTTCCAACTGTAACTCCTCACCCCCAACCCTCAAGCAGCAAATGGAAAAAACATTAGGGTTTTGTGTCGTTGAAGTCTTGGATAATCAGTGGTGCAGTCTTCCTTGAGATTGTCAACCCTAATGCCCACCCCCTTCCTTGAGTAAATGAGGTAAGACATGATGTCTACCTTTGAAGAGTGTATCACTATGGGGCACTGCCCTGGAGCTGTACCTTGTGCTTTGGACAGGAGCCTATGAGTTAGCAGGGGAAGGGGGGAGCATTAAGGTTGACAACCCCACAGAAGACCCCACTCACCACTGATCTGACAAGAATGCAGATACCCCAAACTCTTTTTTTTTTTTCTTTTGCTGCTTGGGGTAGAGGTGAGGAGTTACAGTTGGAAACCCTAACACAACATTTCTCGACTTCTGTGGCATTAACTTGAATCCTAACTGGTGCATTAATGATCATTATTGTTAAGAATATGTGTGGATAGATAGATAGCTAGCTAGCCAGCCAGCCAGACAGACAGACAGACAGACAGACAGACAGACAGACAGACAGACAGACAGACAGACAGATAGATAGATAGATAGATAGATAGATAGATAGATAGATAGATAGATAGATAGATAGATAGATAGATATGCAAGAAATAAGTCATAATGTTGCACACTACAGGATTTCAATGAATGCCCTATGGGTGTAGTTTGGCATGAGGCCAAAGGTAAAGTGTTTTATGCCACTTAAAAGTGCACTGAATATAGAATAAAGGATGGGGAAGTGTGTGATATGAGAATTTCATGCACACTCAAGGTGTGGGATGCCACATAAACCCTGAGGATGAAGTCCAAGGGGTTTATCAATGCATCCCACACAGATGATGTACATTAAATTCTCATATGCGCGCTTGATTATCTTTTATATAATTGTCTGGTGAGCAATTTTATTCAGCCCAAGTGCTGAGACTGAGGCACACACACACACACACACACACACACACACACACACACTCTCTCTCTCTCTCTTTCTCTCTCTCTCTCTCTCTATCCCTATCCTTTTTTTTTTATCTCAATACCCACCCCAGCAACTTTTGCCTTCCTCTTTGGGGCATACTCCTGCACCCCGACAGCAGCCCCAAATCCAGCTGCTGCAACAGCTGCTTCCAGACTCCACCTCTGCCCCAGCTCCCATTACAGATTCCCCAGCTGAGCTGTACAGTAATCTTCAGTCGCTACCCCTCTCATTCCACAGAAGCCTAATCACAGCACAGAAGCTTGCAGCTCCTTCTGCTCCAACTTCATTTTTTTTCTTTTCTATTTTAGTGTTGAAATCATGATCATGCTTACCATTTAATGAGGACAGTCAACCATGGACCCATTGCCACTGACAGTGTTTGTTGGCTGAGGCTGGATGGAGAACCACAAGATAACCAGACACTTTAAAAAAAATAATGGTAGAATCAAACAGATGAAAAAAATGATTCTGGGACAGTGATGGCACTGTTTTTGGTGGCTCTTCACAAACAAAGTTACAGAGCTGCCAGGAGCTGCCATTTTTTCAAAACTGTTTAGACAGCCCACATGGACAGGGAGCCAATGAAAGAGCACTCCCTTTTGACTGAAGGAGAGCGTGAATGCCGTAATAACCGACTTGTTATTGCAGCAAATATCAACTGGTTGCGCTCAAAGAAAAAATTGCTCACCAGTAATTATGGTCCTATAATGCACACACTGGAGGGGCTCATTGCACTTACAAAAAGGCTCTATGTAGGTTTGAGGGAGGAAAATGAGATTCAGCACCTGACCGTGCACTTACAGAGATTCAGTTCGTGGTCAGGAGACATCTCTAACCCAATGAAATTTAAAGATTTTATCTTGCCTATATTTTAGAGTTGATTAAGCACTTTAATGATAAGCCACAACTTTTTGCATCTTAATAACTCTGCTCCCACTCAACTGACTTTCTTGAAATATGTAAGGTAAATAGCTGGTGCCTAGTACTCAGGATCCTGAAACTTGTGTGGTAATAGGTCACCAGAGGCAAAGCTACAGAGGTGGAAAAAACATAAAAAAGACTATAATTAGGACTTTTGTTTTTGCTAATCTATAACAAAAGAAAAAAAAAACTAGGGGCCAGATTTTCAAAATGAAGTGGGACTAAGTCACACTCATGCAACTGCAGTTGTGGTTCGACATTTCCCCAGCTGTGGATATTTGTATTTGTGAGGGACAGGTCAGTGTTCTAGCACACAGACAACACCTTGTGGTGGGCTGAGTAGCCTTCCCTCACAAGAGGTTGATGTGTGTGTTGAGGACTGATGGTCCTATGCAGTGCACTGGAACATGTGGGGTGGCAAGAAAACTAGGTAAAACACTACCTGGCAGGAGGAAGATCAGGTCACTGCAGGTTTGGCACCATGAAACGGTCCCCTACTGCTGTCAACTGTCCTGCCCCATCACCCCATCTTAGGAACGTACCTTGTACCTTTGGTCCCCCCACAGATTTCTTCTATAATGGAGATAGGAGGGGGATGGATATCCACCCCCCCTTGACTGTCAGTCACTTTGGAAGTCCATCAATCTGTCACTTTTGCAGGGCATGTGAAAGGTGGAGCTTCATCCTGCCATGGGGTGAAACTATTACCCACCTTCTGAGAGGAGAGTGGATCCAAGAATGCTGAACCCTGTCCATATCCCCCCCCCCCAGGCCTCCACAAGCAACCCAGGTCACTGCTACAGTACTGGTATCTACAGTACCTTCTCAACAACCCCACTTTAAACCCTGGCAAAAACTACAATCCCTTTCCTCCCAACACAGCTAATCAGAATTTTTATTAATTATCCTAACCCATTTTCCACTTTATGTCTAAATCTCCAGTAGAACGATGAGGACAAAATGCCCAACCCCCCAAGCACTGGAGGACACTGACCATGTGTATCAGGTAAGTGTTGTTTTATGTTTACAACACCTTTTTATCCCAGTTACTTACTAAAGAGCTACAGACCCTTTGTGACCCTGTTGGTATTCTTATTTTACAGGTATGACTGGATATTCCCATATGCTGTCCAGCCCCCATCTCAGAATCACCAGGACCCAGGCAAGAAATCTTTATTATTAGAACTGTATCTAATCTAGAATGGTAGAGGGTAACTGTGCAAGTATTAAGACACTGTTGCATTTAACTTGTTGGTTGGTGTGGAAACAGGTCTAGAAATATATCTGCTATTCTATTTATTTCATTTTGTGCAGGCCCCAAACAAACCTACAAGAATGAGAATATGATACCACTATGTGAAAAAAGAATGGAAATTCATTGCTAAAAAGTGATGTTAATGCAGATAGTAGGACTTAAGAATGTAAAGTGCATAAAACAAGGAAAGGAAAAATCATTAGGTGTTTTGGTCTCCAGAAACTTGGCAAATTGGTGGTTTGATATTTCTTGGGGTTGTCAACCCTAATGCCCGCCCCCTCCCCTGAGCAGACAAGGTCAGATGTGATCACATTTCTTCATGCAGGTCACCGCATGAAGAAAGCTATGACATATTTTGTTGGCAACATGTGGCAAGACATACTTCTCTAACTCTGAAGAGTGCATCACTATGAGGCACTGGCTCAGAGCTGTGCACTGTACCTTGTGCTTCAGATAGAAGACTAGAGGCTTGGGGGGAGGGGGTTGCCATTAGGGTTGACAATCCCAAGGAGTGCCCCACCATTAATTCTCCAAGATTCTGGAAACACAAAACCCTATTTGTTTCCATTTCCCTACTCTGTGTGTGTTGCATTCTTCAACCCTAAAGTCTGAATTTATTTTTTTTTTACAATGAATATATTTTGCTCACTGCAGAAGGGGGAAGAAGAGTGAATTTAGCAGACTAAGAAAATTGCTATGTAGAGTTTGAAGAATTTGACAAATAGTTTGACTGCTGATGATGTGGGCAGAGAAATCCATCTTTATTTTTTTAGGTGGAAAGTGATAACCTCCACTTTTTCTCATCATACATACTGTACATACTCTTTTGTGCAGACTGTAAAGATTATTGTTGTGCTTATTTTTTCAAATTTAATACACTTTATACAATTTTTACTTTTACATGTTTGTAAACAGATCAGTGTTATACAGAAAACATGAGGAGCAACAGTAGTACATAACAGATCCTATATTTCCTTATGCTCCTTTGAAGGTCAAAGGTGTAGTTATCTTCAATAGAACACTGATATTATTGTTGTGTTTAGTGTGTGTGATTGCTGCGATGTCCCAGAAGGAACTTGGTTAGCAAAAAGTAGTGCCTGTTGAAGAGATTTCATAATGTGCTTCCCCCCAGTACATTTCCATACCCAGGATTCTTTGCCCATGATTTTTTTTAATACATGCATTAGGCATGGGAGACTATTACAACAACTACACAAATGTAACATTCTCAGTCTTTTGGTATTATATGGGAGTGGCTGCACACCTATAGTTAGGGTTCAGTACCTGTTGCACATTAATAGCTTTGTCACCATTTGACTTAATCAGCTGAAATTTTGCATGCAATGTCTAATAGGCAAGTTCTTGTTCTGTGGAAAGTTTTATGATGGCAGGTTGTGCAGTTTCTGAAATCCACATACTGTATGTCTTTTTCAGAAAATGTTTATTTTTTTTTTCCTATACTTAACATTGTCCATCCCCAACTTAAAGGGCTCATGTGGTACATCTTAACCCTTAGAAGACTGTGGACATATATATACGTCCAGAATCTATATACGGTCACACATATTCAGTTCTCAAAGGTTAATTTAGGTAGTGTGTTTGAAAGGTCTGGTGAAAAAATATTAAATGGTTACAGAGTCATAAGGTTTTAAAGGTTTGTGTTTTCCCTATTTTGAGCATGTGCAGAAGGGTTTCTGAGTTAACATTCTGGTACAAAATGAAAAACTGGATGTCACAGGACCTCTTTTTTAGTTTCTCAACACTTGCTTGGCACAGCACAAAACCTTTTATTTGGTGCCCTGAGATTGCTATCTAGTAGCTCTTTCCTCGAGCTAACAAATCATGGAAATACATAAAAATGCTGTCATTTTCAAAAACGAACACCAGAACTTAGCTAAACAAGCATGGTATAGTTAGATTCTGATGTTTGTTTCTTTTTCAAATGAGGGGCAGACACACCTTTTGATAGCCTACAACTTGCCTACAAGCAGCCCCTGAACCTGCCTCCCCTGTTGCATTCTGGCTATGATTGCATGCATGCTGGTGTTCTCACACCAGCATGTTTTGAATTGGGACCTAGTCCAAAGGCTGTGTTTATCCCTTTGGAAATGAGATCCCTTGTTTTTCAATGAGAAAGAGGAGAGAGGGGTGCATCTGCACGTGCAGGTATCTGCAATTCTGTCCTGTAGAAACAATGAGGAAAAGAACAGGATGATAAAAGGATATGGGAGACAAAAGGAGCAGAAAAAGGTTCCAGCATGCCAGTTCCACCAGCTACCTATTTTGTAAGCGATGGTTGTGGAGAAGGAATTGTGACAGGGAATAGTGATGGGGCATGGGCCATGTGAAAGTATAGCCAAAGAAACCACAGTTCATTACTTCACAGAAGTCCACTGGTTCCTCTCTTGGTGAAGCAGCTTCTCCTGCCAGTTGTCCCATGCATGTGATGAAACCACATTGATAATCCAGAAGCACAACAGTATCTCCCTCTGTCTCCTTCCAGTTCACTCAGTTACCCTATGGGGAATAGGATAGATGCATCCTGATTTGTGATCCTGATCCTCTCTTCAGAATCCCTTCATCCATCAGGACCACTCTCCAAGGCAAACTGACAGAGAAATGGAACATGCTATACAAATCTCATAAGAACATCTACTGGAATACAGGCAAAAAGCATATCAAACTAATTGCACGCTCTAGTTGTTACTTACAGCCCCATGCTAACACCACTCCAGCAAAATATTGAAGAACTACAACCCATGCTGAGTGATGGTGAAAGACTTAGTGACATCTTCCCTGAAACACCTGTCATTGCCTGTAACCTGCCTACAAGCAGCCCCCTAACCTTTCTAACATGATAATTTGTAACAAACTCCCAGCAGATCAAAATAACTGTGAAATAAGAGGAACAACACCATGTAACAATGCAAAACATAAGACCTGAACCCACATATACACACAGGCCACCATCCAGACAGGCCGATATAGCACAATAAAATAAATGGATCATACACACGGCAATCAAGTAATGTGTGTTATCTAATTCAATGCAAAAAAGTGCAAAAATTGACACTATATAAGGGAAACAGGGCAACCACTACAAATCAGGATGCACCACCACCAACACACAATAGTAAACCAGATTATCAGCACACCAGTTGGGCAACATTTTTCCCAAACAGACCATTCATTCTCAGACTTATCTATTTTGATATTAAGAGACAACTTCAAACACACACAGCAGAGAAGGCCATGTAAACTGAAATATATCAAACAATTTAATTTGAACTTTAATGGACTCAATCGGGACATTGGATTTATGACACACTATGGAAAACTTTAATACTGTATGACATTTTTTAAAATTGTATTTTCTTCTTTCTGGCCCCCCGCCCCCGCACACTGTCTTAGTTCTTTTTACTCTGTGTTTCTGTCTGAATACTTTCCAATTACCACTTCAAGGCATCAATTCAGCCTCCCTTATGAATATCTTAGCACTTCCTGATAATATCCTCTCACAGCTATAGACCTTTTCCTAGTCATTGCCCACCCACCCTTCCTGTTACGTTCTTCTCACTATTCTATCATATTGACTTTGAAGCAATGCATCACAGTGTATATAGACCTTACTTTGTTTATCTCAGGTCTTTATTATTCTGTGTTCCTGTCAGGATACCTTTCCAGTAACCACTTCAAGGCATTCATTCAGCATCTCTTATGACTATCTTAGCAATTCCTGCTAATCATCCCCTCACAGTTATTGCCCACCCACCTTTTCTGTTAAATTCTTCTCAACTATTTTATAATAATTATTTTTAAAAAAGCAATGCATCAGCATGTATATAAATGCTGCTTGTTTTTCTAAGTTTGCTATTCATCTGAAGAAGGAACCTGTGAGGCCCCGAAAGTTTGTGTACTATACCATCTTTGTACAAGACATATGTTGGTCTGATAAAAGGTATCAAATCATCCAGTGACTCCAGCTATCAAAGAACTAATATGGCTAAAATCTCTTTTAGCAAAGTACAGATGAAACACTGCACGTTGCAGTCAGTATGGTAGAAAGATCATTCGTAATCAGTCTACTTGAAAATTGGAAAACCAGTTTTCTGAATGACCATTTAAACATGAACATGGCACATATCAAACAATACATCCATTCCCAGTCTTCATCCTGTCAGACAGCCCAGCAGTAGCAGGAATAGTTGGGTTTGGAAAGAGGTGGGATTAGATAATTTGTTCATGAAATGTAGCCACCATGACAGTGCCAGCATCCAACTGATTCATGAGGGGGTATGGATGTTGCTTCAATAGCACCACTTCAGCCACCATAAGCAAAACAACTGCACTGATTGAGTCATTATATCGGCATTCTGAATGTTGTCTTGCTGGCATTGGCATTGGTAGTGCAGGAGTTAGAGAGATGCATAATATGAATGCCAGTGAAGTATGGAACTGATGCCAACCCCACCCCAACCTGAAGAGACTGACAGGCATTTAGGTGTGTCTTTGGGTCATCAGCCATAACGCTCATGCCATTTCACCTCACCCAACCCTGAAGACTCCAACAAGTGTTGTGTTGTGCCTTGGGGTCATCGGGCCTTATGCTCACTCCATTCCATAAGGAAATACATTGAAATGGGTGCAGTATAGGAGGATGGGGTGAACTATGGGACTGAAGAGTCCAAGGCACACCTAGATGCCTGTCACTGGTTGCAGGGTGGAGTGGGGGTGGAATGGTGTGAGCATTACAGCGGGCAAACCAAAGTCATACCCCTGACACCTGTCAGGCTCTACAGGGTGAGACGTTACAGTTAGAAACCCTAATGCACTGGGTGTTTGTTGATTTTTGCACTCCAAATTTTCAGCAGGGCCTTTTTGAGACCCTACCTCATGAAAGCATTTGGGACCTCCACTCATGAACAGTGGCAATGTGATTATGTTAATCTGTCCCAAATGTTGATTTCACACAGTGACAGTGCCATTCTGTGCCAGATGTGTAAAAAGCACATTTTGGACTTGATGTGAAAAATGACAGCTGTACCATTCATAAGGAGGTGTGAAGAAATTGCAATGTTGAAAATCTGGAGTGAAAATAAAAACAATTCTTGAACTTATGAATGTGCATGGAAACTGTGCAATGCACACTCATAACACAGTCATTTTGTGGAATTTTTTCACCAAATTTTCAACATAGGCATTTTGGGACCTCTGCTCATGAACAGTGTAACTTTGATTTTCTTAATCTGTCCCAAACATTGATTTCCCACAGTGATCACACCATTATGTGCCAGATGTGTGAAAACACATTTTGAGCAGGATGCGAAAAATGACAGCTGTACTGTTCATAAGGAGGTGTGAAAAATTGCAATGTTGAAAACATGGAGTGAAAATATAAAAAATTCTTGAATTTATGAGCATGTGTGAAAACTACGCACTGCATACTCGCAACACTGTCATTTTGTTTTAATTTTTTCACCAAATTTGCAACATAAGCTTTTTGGGAGCCCACCTCATGAACAGTGACACTGTTGTTTTGTTAATCCATCTCAAAAGATGATTCTGCACAGTGACCGTGAAATCAACTTTTGGGAATGAATAATGAAATGACAGTGACTGAGTTCATGAAGTGGGGTCCCAAGAACCCCATGTTGAAAATTTGGAGCCAAAAGTCACAAAAATGGCCCATACATGTATATCCACCTATGTTGAAACTCCCCCATTGATGCCATTGTACAGCTTACCATGATTTTCTTCAGTTTGCAGTCAGCTTTTGAAGAGTTCAGACATCTCCCACTCCGCTGCAGGTCCACCTAGGGACAAATGACTTGGCTCATCATGAGATTAGAGCAGTGCAGGAGGACATTGCAGAGTTGGGGAGGGACCTAAGACAAGTAGCACACACAGTATCCTTCTTAGAGGTGCTGCCTGTCAAAGGCATGGGGGAGGCAAGGGTAATTGGCACCATGCAGTTTAATGAATGGTTGAAAAATGGTGTGGAGCACAGGGGTTTGGCTTCATTGGGGACTGGGGTTCCACCTGGAGGGACACCAGCCTATACTGGCAGGATGGTCTGCATCTGTCCAGGAAGGGAACAAGTCTTTTGAGCAATCGGTTTAAATGCTTCATTTGCAAGCTTTTAAACTAGTCAAAGGGGGAGGCACTGACACGCAGCAGGAAAATCCCAGCCTCTCCCTACAAAACAAGGTACTAAATACTAAAAAGACCGAGGTAGAACGGTCAGTGGGGGATGCTGCAACAGAAGGTAAAGCCATCAAAAAATGGAGAGCAATGAGTACCAATGCCCGTAGTCTGGGTAACAAGCTTCCTGAATTAGTGGCCTTGATGGAGGAGGAACATCTGGATATCATGGCAGTCACAGAAACATGGTACACAAAACCATGACTAGGACATAAACATACCAGGATACACTGTCTACAGGAGGGACAGGGAGGGTAAAGAGGAGGAGAAGTAGTTCTTTACATAAGGGAAGGAATAAACCAACAGAACAAAAGGGTAAACAGGGAGGAGAAGAAGCACTGTGGGTAAATTTGGAGACAGGCAATGGCACCACAATATGCACAGGGTTAGAACAGACTCTTCTTCGGGGAGGAAATGGACAGGAAATGATAGAAAGTATACTTAGAATGACAGAAAAGGGAGATATTGCTGATGGGTGATCTGAATATGCCAGATGTTAACTGGAGTGCAGTTGCAGCTGCCACTCAAGAGTGCAGTTATTCTAGATGCCCTACAGGGGCATGCCTTAGACAACTAGTACTGGAGCCCACTCGAGAGGGAGCAATATTAGACTTGATTCTCTCAAATGGAGATGGAGAGAGGATCACAGATGTAGAAGTGGGTAGCCATCTGGGGACTAGCAACCATCGAACAGTATGGTTCACAATAAACACAGCAATAGAGTCAAGCCACACAAAGACAAAAGTACTGGACTTTAGGAGGGCTGACTTTGCCAAAATGGGTGAGTGCCTAAGGAATACACTAGCAAATGGGCAGGAAGGAGGGTGGAAGAACAATGGGGAATAATAAAAATTGCCATCACAGAGGTAACGAGCCTTTGTGTGAAGCAAATAAACAAAACAAGACGATGTAAGAAACCACTATGGTTCTCAAAGGAAGTGGCAGTGAAGGTTCAAGAGAAAAGAAAGCATTCAGGAAGTACAAGGAATCGCAGAAGGAGCAGGACAGAGAACTGCAACAGTTAAAGCAAAGGAGGCTGGGAAGGCAGTCAGAACAGCAAAGGCCCAAACCGAGGAAAAGATAGCCAACTCAATTAAGAAGGGGATAAAACCTTTAATAGGTACATCAGGGAGCAAAGGAAGACCAAGGGAGGGATAGTGAGGCTTAATAAAGGGAGGAGGGTGGGCAGAGGAAACTGTGAAAGGCAGAGATACTAAACAAATATTTTGCTCAGTATTTACAAATGAAGAGGGGAGGCACATAAAACAAACAGTAGTAACACTCTGGATACAGAAGTTGATACCAGCCCATTTACAGAAGAAAGGGTTCTGAAAGAACTCTTAAACTGAAGGTGGACAAAGCAATGGGGCCTGATGGGATCATCCCAGAATTTCTAAAAGAGCTAAGGGTAGAACTAGTGACACTACTGACTACCCTTTTAACAAATCTTGGGAGGATGGGGTGGTACCGAGGACTGGAGGAGGGCAGATGTGATTCCCCTTCACAAAGTGGGAGCAAGGCAGAAGCAGGAAACTACAGACCTGTTAGTTTAACCTCAGTGATAGGGAAAATGATGGAATCACTTCGAAGGAAAGAATTGTCGAGTATCTAGAGGCCAAAGGGGCACAGGACCCTAGGCAGCATGGATTCACAGCGGGAAGGTCATGCCAGACAAATCTGATAGATTTCTTTGACTGCGTGACCAAAGTAGTAGATCAGGGAGGGGCTGTGGACATGGCCTACCTAGACTTTAGCAAGGCATTTGACACAGTCCCACACAAAAGATTAATATACAAGTTAGCCAGCCTGGGAGTGTGTCCCAAGATGACAACCTGGGTAAAGAATTGGCTGGAGAATAGGACACAGAGAGTAATAGTAAATGGAGTCCACTCAGAAGAAAGGAGGGTTACTAGTGGGGTACCACAGGGTTCAGTATTAGGACCGGTCCTCTTCAATGTCTTTATGCGTTACATTGGGAAGGACTGGAAGGAAAATATGTCTCTTTGCAGATGACACTAAGATCTGCAACAGAGCTGATGCACAGGGTGGGGTGGAAAGGATGAGAAGGGACTTGGCAAGGTTAGAGGAATGGTCAAATATATGGCAGCTTAGAGTCAATGCTAAGAAGTGCAGGTAATGCACCTGGGAAACAAAACCCAGGGAAGAGTACACAATGGGGGTGAGATACTAACAACAACAAAATGGAAAGGGACCTGGGGTAGTCACATCAGATGACCTAAAGGTGGGCAAGCAATGTGAGAGGGCAGCAAGGAGGGCTGGGGGATACTGGGATGCATAGGGAGAGGCATCACCAGTAGAAAACAGGAAGTTATTATCCCTCTGTACAGACAGCTGGTGAGACCCCATCTGGAGTACTGTGTGCAGTTCTGGAGACCCAATCTCCGCAAAGACATAGACATGATGGAAGCTGTCCAGAGGAGGGCAACTAAAATGGTGCAGGGTCTGCACCAGGAGACATATGAAGAGAGACTTAAGGAGCTTAATATGTATAGCCTCAAGGAAAGGAGGGAGAGGGGGGACATGATAGAAACTTTCAAGTACCTCAAGGGAATCAACAAAGTCCAAGAGGGTAGCATCTTTCAAAAAAAGAGGTGTGCAAGAACAAGAGGGCACAATTTGAAGATGGGGGCGGCTCAGAGGTAATTTAAGGAAGTATTTTTTCACAGAGAGGGTTGTGGATGAAAGAACGGCCTTCCGGAGGAGGTTGTGGAGTCAAAATCAGTGGTGGAATTCAGGCATGCATGGGACAGTCATAAGGCAATTCTGGGGGTTGGGGGTAAGAAGAAGTAGGCTGCTGGTTAACTAGGGTCTGCAGCTTATCCAGTAGGTAGGGAAATGGGCAGACTGGGTGGGCCAAGCGGTCCTTATCTGCCGTCAAATTCTATGTTTCTATGTTACTGAAGATCGTCAAGCAGGGCTCTGGAGGTATATATGGGATGAGGGGGGTGCGGGGAGGTGGGGTGCACAGAAGGTGGGTGTGGGTTGGGGGAGTGGGGCATTATGACCATGCGGGACCATTTTCTGTGTTGCAGGGAGGGAAAAAAAAGGACGTCGCGGGAGTTTTTTTTTTTTTACAGGTTTGCTTTGGGCACACTGGGGTTGGGCTTCCAGTGTGCCACCTGTGTTTTTTGGGGACAGGGGACTAAAGCCAATGGGGATTGGGCCCTCTGTCAGCAAAGAAAGCATGTCTGTGTTTGGGGGGGCATGATGCCGAGGGGATTGGGCACCCCCGTCAGCAGACAAATAAAACAAGGGGGAACATTATGTCAACGGGAATTGGACTCCCCCATCGGCAAATGAACTGGGGAAGGGGCATGCTAACAGGGAGACTGGGCACTCCCAACATTGGCTTTCTTGGGAGTGTGAGAGGTGGACAGCGGCAGCCACTTCTATGCTTATTGGAATGTTTCAGTAGACAAGGCATGCCCTGCAATGATGGGGTGCTCCCTTATTGCATTGGTGAAATTCTTTCAAGATGGTGGCACGCTTCTCAACTGATGTGATAGACAGCATGTTATTTCATTGGTGCCACCGAGACCAGCCCAAAAAATCAGTGGCACCACTGGCCACAACACTGCTGCACCTCCACAACCTGCTACTCCAGCAACCTGTCACAAAATATTGCTTGCGCTGCATGCACAAGACAACATAAAAATTAACCAAAGCTGCAGTAATTCAGAGAAACATCAGGGACATGGCTTTGTGTCCGTGTCTCACCTGCTGACCCCTGATACCAAAGAGCGACACAACACTAAGTCCACTTCTGTGTGAAAGGGCTCCACATGGCCCAGGGGTAGTTGCTCTGTGGGGAGTGCATGAGACCCTACTCTGAGAGAAGAGAGTGTATTGTCATCAGACAGCTTGTCTGCCTCTTGACTTAGTTGATTGTGACAGCTGGGACCAGGGTAGCATCCATGTTACCTGGCTGCACCTCACGCCACATTACATCACCAAAGGGTGATTAACTAGATCATTAACATAATATCTGATTGTGCCTCATTACTTAATAACATATTCTATCTGTAAAGCATCTGCCAATGTTATGCAATCTTGGGCATTGGCAGGAGTCAGCAGTAGGAAACAAGGAAGCAAAGAACTCTGACTGTTGACTAAGGTAAGGCACCAATTCACTACTATGTAACATTCACTGCTGAAAGCAGCAAAAAGTAAAAGGTAGACCAAAACTAGGAATAGGAGCAACAGCTTACCTAGGGTAGGAGTATAAAGAGATTTAAACAAGGTACAGGACAATACACATAGAAACAAACAGAAATGGGGAAAACTAGAAACACCCAATCAGGGGTAAGGTACAAAACTATTTCCAGGTATCACAGAGAGAAAAGACATTGGAAATGCTGGGAGGGGTGCAAGGCAGGGACTGTGGGGCACATTTCCAGAAAGAACATCTGGAGATTGCAGTGCTGCCACAACTGCTTATATAGTATCTATCTGGGTTGAGGGAGGAGGTCACTAGACTCCATACTGGGTTAGCTAGGACTTGTGGGAACTCTTCCACCAAGTCTGCCAGTGTTACCGCAGAGGGTCCAATTGGGGAGAAACAGCTTGATTATGGTTTGCTCTGGATGGGTTGGGGGTGGGTGTGGTGGGACACAGGCACATTCTTCCACTGGTACCACTATGTAATTCATACACAACTCCGGCAGGGCAGGACTGACAGAGGAGGTACCCATATCAGTGGCCAGTGATGATGTGGGGGCCTTCAGAGTGGATACCCTAAATAAGGTGGCAGAGGAACCCAGAGGAGGAGGATGAAGCAACTTCTGATGGGGGACTTGATTGTACGGGGGATAAGTTTGGGAATGAGAAGGGAAGGGAGAGGCAGGTTATGTAGCTAATCAGTGCCATTACCAGGAGGGATGGGAAGTAGATCCTGAGGATCACTAGGGCAATAGGACAGAAGGGAGAGATGGATCATTGTCCACCTATGAACTAATTATTTGGCAAAGAATGGGACTGGGATAGTGCTGGGGAAGCTTACAGAGCTGGGGAGAGGTTTTAGACATGTAGCACACATAGTGGCTTTTGCTGATGTGCTGCCTGTCTACAATAGGGGGAGGTGCACCAGCAGCTTCTACTTAGGGCTGATGAAATGGTGCAGAGAGAAAGAATTTGGCTACATTGTGGTTGGGGACCCACCTGGGAGTATAAGGGCCTATACAGTGGTAAAGGCCTGCATCCATTCAGGATGTGAACCACAGTCCTCAGTGGACTCTTTAAATATTACCTCTATGAACATCTAAATTAGTCTATGGGGTGGCAGAAGGAATAAGGGAGGCAGACCCCCTCCCCATAAACTGAAGTAGAGAGCTGGAAGAACTCAAGGGGAGATAATCCCACAGGATGCAAGTTAGTAAAGGAAGCTAAGTGGTAGAGAGGAAGGGGAAGGTAACAGGAGCATTAAAATGAGAGGTAGGAAGGAGGGAGGGAGGGATGGAGGCCAAAAAGAAAAAAAAGGTGTTTAACAAGCTGAGTAGATACAAAATCTAGAAGGCCATGTGTGTGACTGCTAGAAGTCTAAGATATAAGATTCTGGACCTAAGGACCATCATGGCAGAGGCTGACCTGTATATTATGGCCATTTTTGAGCCATGGTGAAGAAAAAGCCATGACTGGGGCATGGCCATACCAAGCTTTACTCTGTTCAGGAAGGACAGGGTATGAAGAAAAGGAGGGAAGGGGTGTGGTGCTTTATGTGAGGGAAAGCATAAAACCAATGGAGACACAGGGAATATAGGGATAGGCAAAGATACTATGGGTCACCGTAGAGATGTAGTGGTAAGTTTATTTTTATACAGGTAAAAACATATTTCAACAAAACACCATTAGGCAAAAATAACGCAATTTACAAGATGGTCTTGTTTGTTCAAAGATTCATATTTGTACAAATAACAGTATGACATAACATATAATACAGACATTGCAATAATACAAATACAATATGATGAATTCTAGCATACTAAAAATATTATTTGCATTTCATATCATAAAAGTGCACTGTGTACTCAATGGTATCCAATCAGGATACCGAAGCTAAGGGTCCTGATATTCACGGACCCGGCTTCAATATCCAGAAATGAGGGGTGCCCAACATTTCTGCCTGAAAGGAAAATTGAAGTTCGCTGTGTGAAATGCTAGGATATGCCCGTGGAACATAGTTCCACCTGGTGTAATCTTTTGAGGGCGGTGGAGCAAGGTGCTGGCAGAGCTGCTAAATGATGTGGAGCACTAATGCCCCTGCAGCTTTGCCAGCAGGTTTTTGGGGACAGGGTTCTGTTCCTGGTAGGAGAACATTTTTCAAATTTAATTTTTGTACCCCTCCCCCCCAACTTTACTACCAACTCCAATGTCTGCTCCCCCTCGGATTTGGTTATTTTAGTTGAAGGGGTGAGAGGGAAAGCTCCTTCAGAATTTTGAAATTCGGTCTCCCAACCTCAGTATAGTGTAGGTCAGGAGACCAAATAGTTGGATAACATAATATATCCTACTCAATTCTTGTTTCATCACTAACAAAACATTGTTATTCCAAAGATTTGCCAATGTTTGAATAAATGTCATTTCCCCATATCAATTGTTAGGGATTGGTTTGTTTTATTCCCTATTTTTATAATACCTTAAATTGTATTTTTATTCAACTTTTTAGATTGATTAACTCCATTTTGCTCCATGTGAATGAGTGGAGAATGTCTCACTGGCCTTCCAAAAGATTTTATAAGATCCAAATACCTTTTTGATTCTGTGGTTTTCTTGGCCTTTATATTGTAATAATTTCTTTTTTTCTTCCTTTACCATTTAAGTTAAGTTATTCCAGACACAGACATGAGCATTTAAGTTTTTATTTGATTTTTGCATAGTCTATTTTTAATTCTTATGTCCTTTTTATTTTTTTTCTGTTATCCAAGTGACATGTTTTTTTCATTGTTAAATTTTCTTAACCAGTGCCACTTCATTACAGATCCTAATAAATGATTTCATAAACTCAGTCACAACTACCTCTAGTGATGGAATAAGAAATAGACGTGACCAATTTACCTTTGCTAATCTGTTTAAGAACAACTCTTTAGTGTACCTTTTAGAGTTTTTCTTTTGAATTTCCTTAGATTCAGCAGTTTTTCTTGCTTTCTGAAGTATTACTAAATCACAACTCATTGTATTATGATCATCCCAAATCTGGGGCATGTATTTTTACTGCATGTATATCATTTTTTGTTGAAAGAATTATTCAATCGTGTTTCCTGGGCTAGTTAATCTTCCTTTCCTAGTTGGAATATTTATGATCATTTTTTAAGTCCAAAATTCTTAAACTATTTCCAGTTCTTTTGCAATGGAGACGGGCAATGGAGCCATTATATGCTCTAGAGTGATCTACAGACCTCCAGAATAGTGGGAGGAATTAGATAAGGCACTGGTGGAAGCCAATGGCAAGGTGTCAGAAAAGAAAGAGGTGTTGATTCTGGTGGACATCAACCTGCAGGATATAGATTGGATTCTTCCAGTAGCAGCAGCAGCAGCTGGAAGCAGGGTCATCCTGGAATCTCTACAGGGCACATTCCTTACGCAACTACTCAGGAAATCCACTTGTAATGGGGTAGTACTGAAGCTGGTACTCATTAACAAGAACGGTGTTGCAGATATCAAGATAAGAAGCCACCTGGTGACCAGTGATCGCCACCTGGTGTAGTTCAATATAAGGACAGCTGATGAATTGAATAACATTTGGGTGAGGGTCCTGGAAATAATGAGGGCAAAGTTTATTTAGATGGGTAAATGCCTTAGGGAAGACCTGGCAGTGAGTATGACCTGGGTAGGATGGAGGAACAGTGGCCAAAACTAAAATGGAGCATAGTAAAGGCAACAAGCCTCTGCATCAAACAAGTGAGAAAATGCAAGAGGAAAAAGAGACTGCTATTGTTCTTGAAAGGTGTCTGAATAGATAAAGGCTAAAAGGGTAGCATTCAGAAGGTATTAGGAGATGCAGAGGGAGGAGGATAGGGAGGTGTATCAGGGTAAAATGAGGGAAGCAGGGAAAGTAGTAAGACATGCAAAGGTACAAACAGGGGTGCAAACAGGGGGGATAGTCAGGACAACTGTCCCATGCCCAGGTGGCTCAGGAGGCCCACAATTTACACATTTATATGTCTTGGGGATGGAAGGGGGGCATGGACTTAAAGGTGTCTCCTGGGCCTGGAAATGTCTATATGCACCCCTGGGCACAAACCAAAGAGAGAATAGACCAGTAGATATCAAAAGTGGACAAAACATTTTTAGGTAAGCAAGTGAAAAGAGGAAGACTAGTGGTAGGATTATAAGTTTAAAAAGGGAAGGCAGACTGTGTAGAGGGGGAACCAGTAAAAGGCATACATCCTGAGAAAATAGTTTTGTTCCGTGTTCAGAAAACAAATAGAAGGGGAATGGCCATAAAAAAGTGATAAAAGCTTTGGAAGAAGTGAAGTAGACACTAATCCATTTATGGAGGAGATAGTCTTGAAGGGACTCATTAATCTAGAGGAGGACAAAGCAATGGAGCCAGGTAGGGTGCATCCAAGGGTACTGAAGGAGCTCAGGGAGGCATTGGTTGCATCTCTGACAGTTCTATCTAACAGATCACTGGCAACAGGAGTGACTCCAGAAGACTGGAGGAGGGCAGATGCAATCTCACTTCACAAAACATATTAGCAGGGAGGTGGCTGCCAATTATAGGTCAGTCAGCCTAACAATGGTAGTGGGAAGGCTAATGGAATCACTGCTGAATGAAATGATTGTGGAATATTTTGACATCAGTGGGTTGCAAGACCTGGGGTAGCATGGGCTAATGGGGGAAGGTCATGTCAAATGAATCTGATGGATTTCCTTGACTGGGTGACAAAGGAATTTAAATCACAGTGCAGCGATGGATGTGGCCTGCCTAGATTTCAGTAATGCTTTCAACCCTGTTTCACACTAGAGACTAGTAAGCAAGTTGGGTAACTAAGTAGTGGGTACAAAGTGGTAAACTAGATAAGAAATTGGTCTGAGTATAGATGAAAGAGGGTGGTGGCAAATGGTGTTCGCTCCAAAGAAGGGAGGGTGACCAGCAGGGAAATTCAGGGATTAGTACTGGGACCAGTTCTCTTTAATGTATTTATAAGTGATATTGTAGAGAAGCTAGAAGGGAAAATCTGCCTCTTTGCAGATGATACCAAAAGCTGCAATAAGGTGGACACTCTTGGGGGGGGGGGTGGAAAGGATGAGCAGAGACCTGAATAAAACTAGAGGAGTTGTCAAGGGTATGGCAGCTGGGTTTCATTGCAAAAAAAAAAAAAAAGTACAAAATAATGCACTTTGGGCACACAAGCCCAGTAACAGAGTACAAAATGGATGGAGTGGTGTTGATGACTGCAAAGCAAGAAAGAGACCTGGTGGTGGTCATAGCTAATGACCTAAAGGTGGCCATGCAGTGTGACAACTTAATCGGTAGTGCTAGTGGGATGCTGGAATGCTTAGGGAGGGGTATGAACAGCAGAAAAATGGAGGTGGTGTTGCCTCTGTATAGATCACTGATAAGATCCCACCTAGGGTAATGTGCCCAGTTCTGGGGACCAAATCTTCCTAAGGAGATAGGTAGAGTGGTGGCATCCAGAGAAGGGCAACTAAAATTATGCGGGGTTTGCATCACAAGCCTTATGAAGAGAAATTAAAGGACTTCAATATGTACACTGTGAAAGACAGGAGGGAGAGAGGGTATAAGACAGAGATCTTTAAATGAATAATTAGCTACAGAAGGGAAGTATTTTTCAGAAAAAAACATCGCTCAAGAACAAAGATATGTGCTATGAAATCGAAGACAGGTAGATTTAGGAGAAATGTGAGGAAGTGCTGCTTTAGAGTAAGTGTGGTAAATTCCTGGAACAGCTTACCAGCAGAGGTGGTGGAGGTGAAAAAAGTGGTGGGATTCAAGAAGGCATGGGATAGGCACAAAGGAATCATAGTGGAAAGGAAGGAGGAAGGGAGGGAGAAAGAGCTGTAGATAAAGTAGGGTCAGTGATGATAATGCAGGTTGGGAAAAATGGGCAGATTGGGTGGGACAAGTGGTCCTTATCTGGTGTCAAATTAAGTGTTTCTGTGTTTCTATGTTATAGTTACAAGAAGCTGTTATAGGATTGTGCACTTATGATTTAAGGATAGTTAATAAATTATTTCTGTAACTGGAGGAGATCACAACACTTTTGTGCCTCATGTTAGACTGCAATAGATGTGGATGACATTTTATTATAAAAAAATAAGGTGAATGCTGCATCCTGATCGTCCAGAGCCTGTACACTGAGACATTACAATACAAACTAAAAAGCACTAGAAAATGGAACACAGTACACTGACAACCTCAATGCTGTTTTCAAAAATTCCTGATTGCCATTTCAAACATGGCTTCATCCTTTACTTACTAAAGAAAATCATCTAGACCCTAAAAATAAAACTAACTGAAAATAAAAAGAACACACACGTTTATTAAATATTCTTTTAAATCCCCCACCTTATACATTTCACCAAAATAAAAAAAAAAATTGAAGTACTAGTCAGTTTTATTTCTAGACCTTATTTCCTGACTGTCTCTCCATCTTTATCTGCCAGGGAATTCTTTGTTTTATGTCCTGCCGCAGATAAAGTTGAATCCCTGGTTTTACTGAGGCCTTCTGTTTTGTGTATTTGAATGAAGGAAGATGTACATTCACCCAGCAGAATTCTGCAGAAGTGATAACACTTCCTTTCCATGATAAAAAAACACTCCATCTATTGAATATGTGTATGGACAACTGCCTAACATCTTGAGGAATTACTTTTTACTAAATAAAATGAAATTTTGTTGTTTTTAAGAGTTCTTAGTGTGCCCTTTTTATGAATGCAATAAGCCATTTCAGGAGTTGCATTATGCTGATTTTAATGCACTTCCAGGGGCTGAAAGCACTGTGCCTGCAGAGTCTTGTCTCACTATGCACATAGGCATCCAGTTAGAGCAGCACAATGCATGCCTCATTGTGTCTTATTGCTTATTTAAATCTTTGCTGACTATGCTATACAATCACATGGTTCTTCAGATAATTTACCAAGAAGGCAAGTAGCCAAGTGGCTAGTTGATCAACTCTAATGTTTAAGCCCTGGTAATATTGTTCAGCATGATATTTTAGAAACATAAATTAAACTCTGCTGATATGATTATCAGTTTTTCCAAAAATGTGTATAAGGAAAAATAAGTCTGATAAACAATAATTTTCTTCAGTGAAACATATTTCAAAAAACAAAATAATAAAGTAGTTCTGGGCTTGATTTTAAAGAGCCCTTAGAGGCAAGTTGTGTTAATCCAGAGCTGGGGCAAACTCCAGGTGTGCCAGGGACCCTGTGCCAATTTTGGAAAAATCAGGGTCCTAATGCCAAACTCCTTGGGTTTGCTGCAAGCCAACAGCTGACCCAAATAGTTGGCACACCTGCAGGAATAGCCACAGGGAACAACCCCTGTCCAGCACAATACTAGAGTGGCAGGGATGGATGGGGTTGGTGATGGTGACTGTGGTGGACATGAGGGGGTTGGGGGCAGAAGGGGCATGGGTGGTGGAATGGGAGAGTTGGGGAGACCGCTTGGCATTAAAGGGATCCTGTGGCACCTGGCATGGAGTGTTTGCTTATGTATGTAGCTTTGTATCATCTATCAGTTCCTATGAGAGTACAGCAAAGTCCTATACCTATGAATTATACTGTATGGGAGGGTCAGGGGCAGAACATGACATAGGACCAGGTATGCACAGCCCTGGCAGCAGCTCATTCTGTCCCTGGACAGCACCCACAGTATAATTCATAGGTAAAGTACTTTGTGTAACTCTAATAGGTATTGATAGACAATACATAAATACATGCAAAAACAAATGCTCCCTGCCGGGTGCCCAACCACTCCCATTAATACCCAGCTGTCTCCCTGACTCCCTTGCTTCCATCTCGCATGCCCCTTCTGCACCAATCCACTCCTGTCCAGCACAGTCACTACCAGCTACCCACCCGTCCTGGCCCATCTGGTGTTACCTGGTGGAGGGGGTATCCCTGTGGCAGTTCACACATGTGTACCAACTGTTTGGCACAGTTGTCAGCTTTTGGCAGACCCAGGGAGTTTAGTACTAGGACCCCGATTTTAAACTCGAGTGCAGGCTCCCTGGTGGACTTTGTGGTTGCTGTAGCCCTGGAGTAAGGGATCATTGAAAACTGAGCCCATGAATACATTGACTTTCATTTCATTGTACCATGTGACCTAACTAGGAACAGGTCACATGGTATGCTCTCTCATAAGAACATAAGAATGTAAGAAAAGCATCTGCAGATGGGGACCATGCGATCCATCTAGTCTGCCCTAGAAACTACCCCCCTCCCTATGCAGCCTTTGTTCTAACTTGTCCTTTATGTCTGTCCCATGTGAGTTTGAACTCCCTGATTGTCTTTGATGCTGCCACCTCCTGGGGCAGACTGTTCCATGGGTTTATCACTCTCTCTGTGAAGAAGTACTTCCTGAGGTTGCTTTTGAACCTTCCTCCTACCAGTCTCATATCAAGCCCTCTAGTGCATGCTGCCATGTTCTGTTGAAATAGATTGACTGTCTGAGCTGTGTTAAATCCCCTCATGTACTTATATGTTTCAATCATGTCCCCTCTGCTTCTTCTGTGCTCAAGATAGTGTAGGTTCAGCTCCCCCGAGTCTTGCTTCATATGACCTGTGATGAAGTCTATGCACCATCTTAGTAGCCCATCTATGCACTGTTGCCCAAATGGTCAATGTCCTTCTTGAGATGAGGTCTCCAGAACTGAACACAGTTCTCCAAGTGTGGCTTCACCAAGGACCCGTTATGGGGGCATGATAACCTCCCTCTTTCTAATAGAAATACCTATACTTATACATCCAAGAATGCCACCAGCTTTCTACACTGCTTTCTCACATTGTTTTCCAACCTTTAATTCATCAATGATGATTATGCCCAGATCTCACTCTGTTTGTGACTCCTCAAGTTGATGTCCTCCCAGTGTGTACTTTCTTCCAGGGTTTCTCTTTCCAAACTGCATTTCCTTATACACTTTGGCATTAAATTGTAACTGTCAGTCCCTGGACCAATCATCTAACCTTCTAAGGTCAGCTTCCATGTTATCTGCTCCTTCCCTTGTGTCCACTCTGTTGCAGAGTTTTTATCATCTGTGAACAGGCAAACCTTCCCTGTTAGTCCATTCGCAATGTCTGCTATAAATATGTTAAATAGGACCGGTCCCAGTAACAATCCCTATGGGACACCACTGGTCACCCTACCTTCCCTTGACAACAATCCATTAACTAGCACTCTCTGTGTCCTACCATTCAACCAGTTACTGATCCAGCTGATCATCTTCTGGCCAACTTCCGTATGTTCCAGCTTGTTGGTTAGCCTTCTGTGAGGGACAGTGTCAAAGGCCTTGCTGAAATCTAGGTATTCAACGTCCACTGCCCCTCCCTGATCCAATGTTCTGGTGACCCAGCTGAAGAAGTCGACCAAGTTGGTTTGACAAGAACACCCTGCTGAGAAGCCATGTTACTTTGGGTCCAGTATCTGTTAGGTACACCACTATCCTCTCTTTTAGGAGTAGCACCATCATTTTCCCCACAACTGAGGTCAGATTGACAGGGCGGTAATGTCCTGCCTCCTCCTTGTATCCACTCTTGTGTAAGGGCACAAAGGTTGCCTGTTTCCAGTCCTGAGGGATTTTCCCACTGTCTAGTGACTTGTTGAACTGCTCAGCCAGGGGTGCAGCCAGTTCCTCTCAGAGTTCCTTCAATATCCTAGGGTGTATGCCATCCAGTCCCAGGGCTTTTTCCACTTTCAGTTTATTAATCTCTTTTAGGACCCTCTCCCTTAAGAAGGGGCTAGTATCTGTTCCTTGGGTATCTTCTTTTTTCCTGTTCAGTGTAGGACCTGTATCACTGTCTTCTATGGTGAAGACAGAGCAAAAGAACTCATTTAGCATGTCTGCCTTGTCCTCGTCACTCTGTGCCATCTTACATTCCTTAGTTGCTAGTCAAACTATTCCTCCCTTAGTTTTTCTTTTATCTCTTATGTATCTATAGAATGTTTTGTCTCCCTTCTTAGCACCCTGTGCTATTTTCTCTTGCATCTATACTTTTGCCCTTCTAACAGCTTTCCCCACCTCCTTTAATTTGTTCTTGTATTCTTCCATGTCTGCTTCTTGTTTTGTTTGCTTGAATTGTGTAAAAGCCTTTTTTTTTCTCTTTGATTTTGGATGCTACTTCATGAGAGAACCAGAGAAGTCTTTTCCTTCTTTTGGACTTGCTGATCTGCTTAGTGCATACAGTTGTTACTGTATGCAGAGCAACATTCAGAGTATTCCAGCAGTCCTCTACATCTCCTGTGACTCCTCCCTCTAGCATGAATGTGATCATAGTTCTCATTTTGGGGAAGTTGGCTTTTCTGAAATCTAGTACCTTGATTTTGATGTGACTATTTTCCTCCCTAGTGTTCGCAGTAAATCATATTGAACTGTGATCACTGGTCCCTAGACTTGCTCCCACCTCTGCTTCTGGGACCCTTGTGCTGTTTGTCAGCACTAGATCCAATATTGCTTTTTCTCTGGTGGGTGAGTTCACCAGTTGATGCAAACCTGCTCCCCTTAGTGCAAGAAAGAACTCTTTGCTACAGTCTGAGGAAGCTGTGTATGAGAACCAATCCACATCTGGCAGATTGAAGTCCATCACAAGCAACAACTCATCCCTGTATGCCATCATCGAGGTGGTTTCCAAGAGGTCCTTGTCTATGTCCGCCTCCTGGGATGGAGGTCTGTATATGAATCCTTCCCAGATAGGAGCTTTGTCCCCTGCACCTAGTGTAACCCAATGGGCCTCTGCTTTACTGTATTTTCCCTGGATTTCTGTTGTGCATATGTCATCTATGACATACAATACCACCCCCCCATTTCTTTCTCTCCTGATCTTTCTGGAATAATGTATACCCCGGGATGGTGCGATCCCAAGAGTGGTTCCCAGTGAACGATTTTTCCATAACAGTGACCCAGTCTAATTGTGCATCTGCCATTATGGCTGTGAGATCAGGGATTTTGTTTGGCAGACTATAAGCATTGACACGCATTGCTTTCTATCCCATTCTGTTTTGGTCATTTGCATTTTTAATATGTTTTAGTTGTGTAATTTTGTTGAGCTGCTTGGTCTGAGTATGTTTGGTGCAATGTTTGGTCCGATTATGATTGATGCATCCTTGTGCTGAACTAGTTTGTGATGGGGAAGGGGCATTTGGCAACCCTTTCTGTGCTAGGGTGACTAGGCCACCCCCCATCCACTAGTTTAAATGACCGATGTGAACGTCAAATTTTTGCCCTACTGCTTGGGTCCCCTCCTTTGAGAGGTTTAGGCTATTGAATTTAAAGAACTCCCATTCCCAGAAGTCCTGTCATTATCCAGTAAAGTGGTGACCTTTTTCCTGGCACCAGTCCTTTAGACAGGTGTTTAGATCAGAGATGTCCCCTTCCCTGATCTTCTTCCTGCTGTCTCCTTTTTTCCAGACTGGCAGAATTTCATAGAAGGTGATAGTGGACAAAAGGGAAGCAAGCTTGTCACCCAGCCTGGTGAGGTTTTGTTTAGCTTCCTCTACTGACTTGCTGGCTGGGTCATTTGTACCTATGTGGGCAATGACATGTGTGTCTCGATCAATGCCTCAAGTGATTTCCTCTATGCGATTGGTGTCCCTCCATGTCGATGTTCCGGGGAGGCACCTTACCATAGTTGAAGCATGGTCCTGCTAGAGGTGAGTCTTTACACCCCTAATAATTGAGTCATCAATTATTTAGTACCAGTTTCTTTTTGTCCCTTTTAGTGGGTTTAGTTGTGTGCTGTACCTCCGTGCGCCGTTCTGGGTTCCCAGAATCTTTTATGCCCATTACGCTATTTGTCATGGTAGATAGTGCAATGTACCTATTCAATGTTTGAATAGATTTGGTACTTTCCTGAATTGAGGATTTTGTGCCAGTTGTAGGAGACCTGATCTGTTGCCAGCCCCCTGGCCTGTTTCTCCTTTGGGGTAGGGGTACTAGTATAGTGCACCTTGAAACTAAAGGTTTTATACTGTTGCCCAGTGGGGGCCAATTTAGTATATCATGTAGGTATTTTATGTCAGCCCATGCTGCATGAAGCTGTGATTGGAGGTCTCTGATTGTGAAGCATGTTGGACAGTGCCCCACTCTGTAAATGAACTCCTCAGTAAAAAGTGTGCCACAGTTATTGCAGTTCAATAGGCTCAAAGTGGCCTTTATTCTTCTGTTTAAGTTCCTGGCAAAAGAAGTAGATTGCCTAAAAGCAATTTTCGGATGAAAGAAAAGGTTGCCTGATATTTCACTGGGATGAGTATCTGTTCGGGGGGGGTAGGAGGTGGCTGTTGTTCTGAGTTGTTATGGATGAAAGGAATTTATGAACAACTAGAGGTAAAGGTTGTGAGTGGAACAAAAAATGTATGTGTATATATATATATATATATATATATATATATATATATATATATATCAGTAATCTGTGATTGATCAGTGAAGCTCGGCACACAGTAAGGCTAGGGGCTGGACCGCACTTGGTGTACACCTCCTAGGGTTGCCCTTTGTGTTTGAGCTGTTGTTTCCAGCAAAGAGCTTTCTATTAGCTGAGCACTGCTTCAGTAGTGGGTACAGCTGATTTACATACCACAGGCAGGAATTCTGAGTAAGTGTTCCAACAGCTCCTTATGCTAAGAGAGCAGCCGCTGGCTGGGTCTGAGCAGAGTAAGTGAGGAGAGAAGCTGCCTCAGCTGAGAAAGGAGTATGGATTGTGCACTACAAGGAGGATTCAGGTAGACTCTCAGTCTCAGTTCAGAACCTGTGTCTGACAAACTTTGCAATGAACTTCACTAACGAAGAGCAGCTTTGTCCAGTTATAAACAGGGTCTCAGACATTCTCCATTCAGACTAGTTGTCAGCATTCTGTCAGCATTACTTTAATCCCTGTTATACTGCCACACACAGCCTGATCACCATGGTGCTTAAAGTCTTCCTGTCAGCCTTCTAGTCGGCACTTTGTTTCTGAACCAGCATTCTTAAACAGTCGGTGGATGACCTACTTTATTAAAAATCTCCCTTTTGATGAGGAAAATATTCAAAAGGTCCACACCAAACACTTGAATTTTTTTTTAATATAACAGTAGTAAGGCACTCCCAGGAGTTAGTTAAAAAGTTAATTAACCCCTAGGGGTAATATGGCACTTGGCTGCACCTTGTGCCACATTATGCCTCTAAGGGGTAATTAATAGACTGTTAATCTAACCCTTGGTCATGCCTTATTGCTTAATGCATGACATTTTATTCACTATTCAAGTTAAAACTTCATAGTGAACTTTGCTATTGAAATTGCACTTTGCACACTTCAGGAAGTTGTTGCCATAATCTAAAGTAACACTTCACAAAGTTATCTTACTTCATAAATCAATTTGCAAAGTGAATTTTGCCAATGTTGCACACCACTACTCACTACTCCTGAGTTAAACCACATCTTTCATGTTTTTAATACTCACACCTTGCTGTTTTGTAATGTCAGCCCCATGTCTCAATGAAGCAGAAGATGATCTGCATCAAATACAGTTGCAAAAGACAGAAATAAACTTGGACTTATTGTTACCTGTGATAAAATGTTCTATTTCAAGCATATGTTTGGATGCTTTTGAACAGAAGTGTACTGATAATTCAGACTTTATGATCACAAGCCTGTTTGTACATTACATTTGATGGTACTTTTGTTGTTGAAAAGTGAAAACATATGGCGTAAAACATTCATTGGTGTGACAAGAAGCTTTTCTCTGTAACAGAAGAACAGGTTTTCCTACTTCAGAAGACTGTGCTTACTGAACAGTTCCTTCCCAGAAATTATCAAATCTTTCCTTCAATTACAGCACATTTGCATTTAATGGTTTACTCATCACCATGGCATCTTGAAACTGTAGATTATCATTTTGCAGTGCTGTGTTCACAATCTCTACATGTGCAAAAAATGTATTCATTGTATGCGGTGTTCCTGGATCTACAGAGATTACTGTATTTACAGGGAAATGAAGTCATCTGCTTGGAAATTATTTCCATAGACTTGCCTTGTTGTATTGGAAAACCAAGCAATTTGAATTCCATATGAAATAATGTAATCTACAAGAAAAACCCAGGAAAATTGCCCTGGCATTGCAGGGAAAAAAACTAATTGATCTCAGAGCCCTGATGTATGCAACATGAACAACAAATTTAAGTTATTGCCCAAGAAAGAAGTCCTATTCATTTTTCATCAACCTCTTTTTTATCAGTCTCTGACAATTCATGAAGGAAACTAAAATGTCCAGGAAAATTCTGGAGAACAAAACTGAGAGATGTTGCATTTGGCATCCATAGTGAGGGATAAAGACGGTGACGTTGAGTGTTATCAGTGAGAACATTTTCAAAAAAAGAGTCATTTGGGAGAGATTCACAAAAAACCAAAAAGTTGTGGATTAAAATCAGAATTTCAGCATTCATTTATATTTTGCTGAACACCCAATCTAAAAAAAAAAAAACAGAAACAGCAGCAGGAGGAGTCTTTTCCTATAAATCCTAAAAATAGCTAACCCAGATATTGGAATTGATTGCATGCACACCATTAATTTAAATATGTTCTTGATTTTTATTGTAGCCAGAAATAAGTCTCAGAAAATGCATTATAAAGCCAAAGCTTGGAGGATGAGTACATTTCATCAGGGCATGCAAGTCTGTGTTTATCAATAGTAAATGAATATACACCACAGTGTATTTATAAATCTATTGACAGTAATGCTTTTACACTTCTATGGAAAGCATTCCAATACATTGCTGTGCAAAACATACATGCATAAACAAGACAAATAATTATAGATGAGTTAAATTCTTAAATTAAATTCTCTTTTTCTGTCATGCATTGTAGGAATCTATTCCAAAGCACTGCCAAAAAAAATACCTTTCATTTAGGTTATGCAACCACATCTGTGCATGCTTATATACTAATGCCATTTGCTTTCCTAAAAATGTCTGAATTAAACAGATATCATTTTTTTTATCACAAACACTGTTAAAAATAAGCCACAATATCTGCACCTGTGCTGACAGTCCCCTACAAATTAACAGCGATTCTTTCTTGTGTCTTGGCTATTATACAATATGTTCTTAGTTATGTATAGAATAATGCATGGGGTGGTGTGTATAATGAGAATTTTACACACCTGAGGTGTGGGATGCTACACAAACCCTGGCAGCAAAGCATGTGGGCTTTATCAAAGCATCTCACACCAAGGGTGTGTTTAAAACCTAAGCTTTACACATCACCCAGTGCTTTTACTAATATAATTACTGGAGAGCATTTTCTCACATCTAGGAGTTATAGAAACATGGAAACAAAGAATTTGTCAACAGAAAAGGATCAGTAGGCTCATCAAGTCTGGCAATTTTTTCCTGCTTATTCCTACACTCCAGACTCTGGCTTCCTTCCCATCCCCCTTTCCTTTAATTATTATGTATGTGTACCTATCCCACATATGCATGAAGCTGTCCACTCATTTTTATCCTCACCACCTCTTCTGACAAGCTGTTCAAGGTGCCCAACACTCTTTCTGTGAAAAGTACTTGCTAATATCCCTCTGAAACGTTCTCCCTTTAACTGCCCCTGGGTTCTAGTGCTTTTCTTCCTCCCTCTGAAAGAGAATCCCCACCTGTACCTTGTTCACCCCTGTGAGGTACTTATAGGTCTCAATTGTATCCCTTCTTGGTCTCCTCTACTCCAGTGAGTACATGTTGAGATCCTGCAGCCTCTCCCTGTATGGCTTCTCTTGCAACCCTCAAACCATTCTGGTATCCTTTCTCTTGACTGTTTTCACCCTGTCAATGTCCTTGCAGAGGTACAGAATCCAGAACTGGACACAATACTCTAGATGGTGTCTCACTAGTAAGTGATAAAGTGGCAACATCACCTCTCTTCTCCTGTTAGAAATCCCCTTTCCTATGTACCCCACCATCCTGCTAGCCATGCCCACTGCCTTGTCACACTGCCCTGCCATATTGAGATCATAAGATATGATTGTGCCGAGGTCCCTTTCTTGCTTAGTTACTGTAAGTACTTCCCCCCATGTTACATCTCCCTGGTTTTCTCACCCCAGCTGCCTGACTTTGCACTTTTTGGCATTGAATCCCAGATGCTTCCCCCAGATCACTCCTCTAATTTCCCCAGATCCCTTTGCATTCTCTCCACCCCTTCCTGAATGTCCACCCTGTTGCAAATATTTAAGTCATCTGCAAAGAGACACACTTTCCCCCAGTTCCTCAGTAATGCCACTTATAAAGACATTGAAGAGAACCAATCCCAGTACTGATCCCTGTGACACTCACTAGACACTCCACATCCCCAAGTGTGTGACCTTTACTACCACCCTCTGTCTCCTATCATTCAACCAGTTTGATACCCAGCTTAACACTTTCTTCTCAACCCCCAGGCTGCTTAGTTTCTTAACTAGCTTCCAATGCCACACAGTGTCAAATGTCTTACTGAAGTCCAGATGGGCCACTTCCATTGCCCTTGCCTGATCCAACTCCCTAGTCACTCAGTGAAAGAAATCTATGATGTTTGTTTGGCATGATCTCTCCCCTGAGAAACCATGCTGCCTGTGGTCCTGCAGACCATATGTGTCTGGGTAATCAATCAGCCTCTCCTTCAGCAGGTACCATATTTATGTGGAAAAAAAGGCTCCACAGAGCTCACGTTCATGTGAAAAAAAAAAACCTGGAAAAGTGTGGCCAGTAGATGGTGCTGCTGTTTACAATTTCACTGTTGCAGCAGTTTTCAGTGCCTTTTTCATCCCTGGCTTTCCATGTGACCATCTTTGTACAGTACCTTGGACATTAGTTTTATGTGTTAGACCAAGTTTTTGAGTGAGGGGAGTATAGTGGTAGCACCACTGAAAGGTGCTGTTGGGCTGAAGTGTGGTTTGAAAACCACATTTTACTTTCACATTTATTTATCTGTTTTTTTTTTTGTGCGGTCACTAACTGGGGGATTGCAACTAAAGAAGTAAATTGAATTATTAGAAGAAAATCTGTTACATCTGCGAGAAGCACTGTGAGCAAGTGTTCAGTGAGGGAAGCTGGCACGGCACTCTCAAATGGAAACCAAATGCATGTTCACTGTTATAACCAGCTCGTAATAACCACAAATTATAACCAGGTTTCCCTATGTGAGAAAATGCTACTAAGTTATTATATAGAGAATAATATATGGGGTGGTGTGTTTAACGAGATTTTACACACACCCAAGTTGTGGGATGCTACATACGAGGGGTTTATAAAAAGCATACCACAACAAGGGGGTGTGTAAAATCGAGTTTTACACACACCATCCCATATTTTATTTTTTATAATTGCTGGAGTGTGCTTTTTCGTGTGAGCAATTCTAAAAAATAAAATAAGCTAACAGATTAGTGTTCAGGACGCCGTGGACCACTTTGGATTCTGCTGCGGTCCGTGGTCTTCCTAGTTATACTGCTGCACTTGTTGGAAGAAACGGAAGAGGATATTTTGATTAAAAATGTGTAGAAACATTGATTTTTGTTTCAGTATTAACTTACCACCGAGCGGCAGTTGCAGCGTCCTTCCAGGTTCGAGAGGCAGGGGCAATGTGGCATGGACCGGGCTGCGATCTCATGCTGACGGAGAAACACGGCACAGGTTTTCCTTTTATTTTGCTTCTGTTTTCAAGTAGCTTAGTTAAGACATAGAGTTCTTTTTTTTTTAAATAAAAAAGAAAATTACCTCCGAATATGAGGGACCATGAAGTGTGCTGTGCCATGGGATTGCTTCAAGGAACGTCAGAGAACAGCGACTGAGGGATGGCTGTTTCAAGGGAAACCTGGCGCGTGTTTGCCGTTATAACCAACTGAGCTGGTTATAACGGCAAATTATAACCAAGTTTCCCTATGGGAAAAAGCTCTAGCCAGTAATTATAATATGATTAAACATCCTTTTCCTTTTTATCTTTATAACAAGATACCCTAGTGAACCAACATGTTTTTGTTATAGCCCACTATATAATATCACCATTATATACTTACTAGTGCTCTGTGTATACATACATGTCTCAATGTCTAAAAATAACACTGTAGATGAACCACAGAGTTGAAGTACACACTGTAGGTCTGCTGTGACATGTAATATATTATCAATGCTGTATACTCTTATTCTGTACAGGAATTGTTATTTAATTACATACTGTAGGCCAATGGCTACCTCTGCAATTCCCTCTTTTCAACCCCATTTGGTTTTCCATGACCTTTCTGGTCCTATGGTCAGACAACATTTTAAAGTACAATATTCTATAATCTTTGACTGCTAGTCTATTGTGAACTAGTCACACACTGATCTGCATTATGATGAGTGCCATTTGTAATCACCAGCTTGAGTTGACACACCTTTCAGTGGAGGGTGGACAGTTCAAGAGGGAAATGAGAAGACACTACTTTGGGAAAGTAGTCTTATTTAACATATTTATTTCTGATATGCAAACCAGTTCTAATACTCATTTATCTAAGTTCGCTGATGACACCAAACTTGGAGGTAAGGTCGATACACAAGATAATAGGAATCAACTACGTACAGACTTGCATAAAATTGAGGAATGGGCATTAATAAACGGTATGGAGTTCAATAATAGTAAATGCACTGTACTTCACTTTGGCAACAACAACCCTTGTCAATCCTACACACTAAATAAAATACCACTTAAAGTATCCAAATGTGAAAAAGATCTTGGGATTATCGTTTACAATAAATTGACCTCCGTAGACCACTGTAATAAATTAGCTAGAAATTCTAATGGTCTTCTCAGAAGAATAAACCACATGTTTGTGACAAAACTTAAACATTGTATCATTCCTCTGTATAGGACATATGTTAGACCATATTCTGATTATGGGTCACCATTTTGGAGCCCATATCTGAAAAAAGATATAATAACAATTGAGAGCATCCAGAGGAGAGCAACACGGATGATACCCCACCTAGCACACTTCTCATATGATGACAGGTTAAAAAAATTAAAACTTCATTCCCTAGAAACAAGGCAGTTAAGAGGTGATCTCTTGTTCCTTTATAAAACCCTAGAACATCCTACTCTTATGCATCAATGTGGAATTAACTTTACAACTAGGAAATTGGTCTGTAGACTACACTCTAAACAACTTGACATCCCCAAGGCAAACACTAACAAGAGACTACATTATTTCACACTTAGAGCCCCAAGAATATAGAACAAGTTACCTGGCGATCTTGTTGATAGTCCCAATTTCGATATATTTAAAACTAAATTAGATCTTTGGTTAGAAACTAACATGGAATAATGACCCACAACATTGTGGGGGGTACTCTCGATGGGCATTCTGCCTTCTTGTACCCCATACTACCAAGTAATACAAAGTAATGGGTGGAACACACTCCCAGAGGAGGTGGTAACATCAAAGTCGGTGGCCAATTTTAAGAAAGGGTGGGACAAGATCAAGAGAAAGGTCACTATGGGACAGGGGAGTGTGGGCAGCTGCAGAGTAACTCTGCTAGCTGCGCAATCAAGCAGACTCAATTGACCTTAAGGCCTGTATCTGCCGGTATTTTTCATATGTTTGTAACCCTAGGCCAATCTCTATTGTGCATCTGTATGATACAGGAGTTTAAAAATTCTGTTGCAGCCTAACTTGACTGATGCTCAAGTGTTGCCAGTCTTGCATAATGTCATCATACTCATGAAATCACGTAATGTGAGTGTGCTGCCAGGGACACCTATGTCCTCTTTTTTTACTACAAACTCTACCTCTGACAGTTTACACAGTTATTACAAATGTTAGCCTTTTGGGGTATCAGTAAAGCTTTGGCTAATGCAAGAATCTTGAGATAACCATTGCAGCTAAGGCTGCCTCAATGATTTTCAGTTTCAAGTCTCCTATCTCCTAGGTCATGCCTAAAAATAGTCATTTCTTGTCTAGTGCACCTAACTGGTTAACAAAAATTAAATAAATAAATAAAGTATCTCTCTTTGCAAGGACTGTGCCAGTCAGTGCTCTGCTCTCCGGCTAGTGTTGCTATTGATTTTTTTTTCGCCCGGTCTCCTTTGTTTAAAGAAAAGGCGCAAAGTTCCTCCAGCCAAGCTTGTCGGACTTGGCTACTTAAAGGCTGCATTTCTTGCCCTCCATGCAGTCTGAGTTCATCAGAACTCACAGAGGACGTCGCTCAATCCTGTATGCCCCAGCTCAGTGGAGCTGCTGAACTTTTGACTGAAATCGGGGTGAAACCGCAGAAAACCGAGAGCCACAGGGCTGAACTAATATCTCTCTTTGCAAAGACTGTGCCAGTTGGGGCTCTGCTCTCCGGCTAGTGTTGCTATTGATTTTTTTTGTCGCCCGGTCTCCTTTGTTTAAAGAAAAGGCACCAAGTTCCTCCAGCCAAGCTTGTCGGACTTGGCTACTTAAAGGCTGCTTTTCTTGCCCTCCATGCAGTCTGAGTTCATCAGAACTCACAGAGGACGTCGCTCACTCCTGTGTGCCCCAGCTCAGTGGAGCTGCTGAACTTTTGACTGAAATCGGGGTGAAACCGCAGAAAACTGAGAGCCACAGGGCTGAACTAATATCTCTCTTTGCAAGGACTGTGCCAGTCGGGGCTCTGCTCTCCGGCTAGTGTTGCTATTGATTTTTTTTGCCCCCCCCAACCAGCCCCCTCTCTGTGGACATATTTTATAGACTTATGCCCTGCCTCTCGGGGTTGTACTTGATATGTTTCTGAAATGCTAATGGTCCTGCATGCCTGAGGCCAGGACTTGACTGTTCTTTGATATGTACATGTAGTAGTCTGCATTCTACCACACAGTTTTTTTAACTGGTTACCATTCTTAACTTCTTCCAGTATTGCTAGGGATCTCTGGCGGGTGTCCATACCTAAACTGGGGTCAGCCTCTGAGGGACTTGCCAGCTCAGTTCTCCTGCTGTTCTACTAGTGGAGGTAGTGATAGTGTATATGGTTCATTATTGTGGTCTTACTATGACTATGTGTCCCCACTCCTGAGAAACTGGCTTTATTTGCATCCTAACCTTAGCTGACTCCAGGGAGTGCTGAGGGCTGAATATTTGGTTGAGTACCACAACTAATGTCCCTGGTCCTGCCTGTATAACCCTGGTTGCCCGCATTTCGATTCATGCCTTCATATGGTCTGCTGGCTCCTGCCAGCCTCTCACTCTCCCTTGTCATCCTGGACTGGAGCTTCTCCCTCTGCCCTGCTCCTAACTATAGTAAACTAAATGAGTGCAGGCCTCTATCCATCTCCTTCTGCTCGGCAGACACCTACCCTCCTTGGTTGCTTACACTCCTAGGGCTTAGGGCTAAGGGGAACTGCTACAAGCTCGTTTTTTACCTCTTGGATGCACCGGGATGGCCCAAATGGCCTTCACCCTACCTGCTCTGGTACCTATGTAAGCTTGTCCTCCACCTGGAAGGAAATATTGAATTGAATCCTGGGCCTCTCAATTGCAGAATCTCCTCCCCCTTGGACCCCGCGTGGAACCTGACCAAAGGGTTGAAGATAGTTCAAATGAACATCTGCAGTCTAAGACCCAAATTGCATGAGCTTGAGGCCTGGGTTGATCTCTACTCCCCCAATGTCATTGGAGTCACAGAAACATGGCTCAAACCCTACATACACACTCATGAGATTGACATCTCTGGATACACTGTTTTCCAGAAAGACAGAAAAGGAGGAGGAGTGGTTATTTACGTACGGAACTCCCTGAATGCCCTTAACATCGATTCACCCTGGTTGAACAATAGGGATTCGGAGTGTCTTCTAATTAAGCTCACTCTAGGTGGGACGAAATCCATAACCATTGGATGCACCTACAACCCACCTGAGGCGGCTAAAAGTGAACTGGAGTTCCTCACTGGGCAACTGGCCAGTGACCCTGTGGGGGAACTTATTCTCATGGGTGACTTTAATTTAAACTGACTGAGCAATGCATTTAGCAAATCCTCGCTATCTGATGTGTCCCTTACGCAGGTTATTAGTGAACCCACGAGGCCGAACACTAAGACTGGAAACCATACTCTTCTTGATTGGATACTGGTTAACTGTCCCGACAGATGCAGAGCAGCTGGCCTGATGCCTGACTCTCTCAGCGACCATGCTCCCGTCTTTTGCATATGGAGGAATAACTTGCCAAATGTTCCTCCAAGGATTGTGCTAGCCTGAGATCTGTCAAGATTTGTTCCCAATGACTTTCTTCGGGATCTGAGAGGGATACACTGGGGGGACCTTAACAATCTTGATAACATTGATGTTGCTCTTGATTACTTTGCCCACAATTTCCTAAGTGTACTTAATAAGCATGCCCCATTTAAACAACGGAGAGTCAGTGGCAAATGTGCATACTGGCTGGATCAGGATAGGAGAAAAAAAATGAAGCTCAGAGACAAGGCATGGGGCAAATACAAATGCTCAGGAGTTCATGCTGATTGGCAATTATACACAACTCTGCGCAACAGCTGCAAGAAAGAGCTTAAACATGCTAAAAGTGCCTACATTAGATGACTCCAAACATCAAACCTGGCAAACCCAAAAAAGTTCTGGTCTCAAATTAATTGCCTCCTGAAGGGGCGCTCAGCTGAAGCACCCCAGAGCATCACAGTCGAAGGCAACCTAATGTCTGATCCGGTGGAGTTAGCCAATGCTTTTAACAATTTCTTCACTGACCTTGACAGATATACTGATCCCTCTCCTAGCAACACTAATTTCTCTCACCTTCCCACCCATATTGTCCCCAACTTCCACTTCCACCTGGTTACACGGAAGGATATCCTCACCCTTCTAAACACCATCAAACCAGATGCCACTCCTGGGGTCGATAATCTGGAGCCTAAATTTCTGAAAATAGCTGCCGCAACTATTGCGGCTCCACTAAGGGACCTGTTTAACAAATTCCTCCTCCTTGGGCAATTCCCCACCAAATGGAAAATGGCCACCGTTATCCCCATTCACAAAGGTGGTGATAAAGGCCAATTGGAAAACTACCATCCTATATCAATCCTCAGTGTGCTTGTGAAAACGCTGGAAAAACTGGTGCATAGACAGATTCTTGATTACCTCGAAATTCATAATCTGCTTACAGAAGTGCAACATGGTTTCAGGAAAAACCATGGCACTGACACTGCCCTAGTCAAGTTCACCTCGGATGTACTTGGGACTATGGATCAAGGTCTAGCCACTGGTGCCCTATTTCTGGATCTTACGAAAGCCTTCGATTTGGTGAACCATGATCTCCTTGTTTCCTGTCTTCAGCACCTTGGACTAGATCCACTTGCCTCCTCCTGGTTTCATCATTACCTCTGTGGAAGGCAGCAGCTGGTAAAATGGAAGGGCACACCTTCTACTATTAAGTCAGTGCACCAAGGAGTCCCGCAAGGTTCCATCCTTGGACCCCTGCTATTCACTATTTTCATCAATAGCATGCCAAATCACTGTGGTGGCGCCAGCATCCAACTGTATGCAGACGATGCCATTATCTATAGGAGCTTGAAGGATTTACGTCAACTAGGCCAGAACCTCAACAAGGACTTCAGAGAGGTGGAAAAGTGGCTAGTGGACATGAAACTAGTCCTTAACCCTCAAGAAATCCAAGGCCATCCTTTTCGGTTCCAAGCGGTTAGGAGCCAATAGATCAAACCTCCTACAGATCTTCTCGGCCAGCGGGACTCCACTTGAGGTCTGTGCATCCACAAAATATCTTGGAGTACACCTGGATCAGGAGCTAACCCTGAGCCCGCACATTGAGGCTACCACCAAAATTTCTCCATCAAAGAATTGGCCTCTTATATAGACTTGGAGGATTCCTCTCCGGGAAAGCCCGTTTGGCTATCACCACTGGTACCATTCTCCCAGTGCTTCTCTATGGTGCTCCCATACTTCAACCGCTTTGGGGCTCGGATCTCAACAAACTCAGAGTTCTCTATCATAAAATTGCCCACTTTGCAGCCTCTGCCCACCTCCGTGATCACCACTGCAATGTTCTCACCTCTTTGAGCTGGCCATCACTTGAGGCCAGGCTTGTATTCCCAACACTCTGCCTGACCTTCAAAACAGCCAAGCTCCCAGCTCCTCCTAGCCTAAATGGACTTCTCCGATATAAATCAGCCAAACGTGACCTGAGGTCCACTGCCTATCCTGCCCTGGAAGTCCCTAGGACTCAAACCCAAGCTGGTGACAGATCCTTTGCCATTTCTGCCCCGTCACTCTGGAACAGTCTACCTGCAGCTGTGGCTAACTGTTCTACTCTGTACTCATTTAAAACGGCCTTAAAATCTCACTTAATGGTAGTCAATCAGTGCTGTTGCACTTGAATGGTCGGTGCCCCTTACACTCCCTAGTCTTGACCAGTTTTTGTCCTGTTTCTAATTATTACCTGTGCTCTGTTTTGTTCTGTAATACCACCTATGTATGTACCTATGCAATTAATTGCACTACTTTTGTCTATTGTATGCTTTTGTGTCTGTAATCTGTAATTAATTCCGGGTCGCCCCTGAAAAAGGGACTTTGTTGTCTCAGTGGGCCTACCCGGTCAACAAATTTCAATAAATAAATAAATAAATAAATAACCCTATGGTCAGCCCTCAGTGAGCAGGGGTGGGCTGGTGCCCCACACCAACTTCAAAATGATGTCACCTGCATAGCAAGCTATTAGAGACCACTTGCCTCCATCTAACTTGCCCTGTTAAAACAGACCCATTCACAAACAATACAAAGACATAACTGATCCACTTTCTATAAGTCATGCTTACTGTAAGTATCTTTCATGCACTTTTATATTTCTTCATATTATGTTGTTTTCACTTATTGTGACCTACCACTGTTGTTTTAAGCTCTTACTGTATATTGCTGATCCTGTAAGTCTGTAATTCTCCCAGGTCATGAATGAAAATGGGCATATGTATGCTTAGTGTATCTTACCCCATATCATAAACAAAATACTGGTAAACAAATCCTACTTACAAGAAAAATTAGGTAAACTGGTTACCCAAAACAGGAAAACTACATAAGCTATTGCATTAAGAGACCCAATACTTGTATGTAGAAAACATATATAGATTCTCCTTAAGGAATCCAAGAAAAAATATGTTTTAAAGAGGACCTTCCCCTGTCCTTTTAACATTCATGCATACATTTCTCCTTCCTGCATTGATTATTGTTTTGTATCTTTGTAATGTTCTCTGCAATTAGTTTTTGCATTCTGAACTGCTAAAAACTGGGGTGCACCATGTAGTAGCTTCTACACTAAGTCTGGTGTTGCTGTAGACCCTGGGCTGTGCTGCTGACATCACTGTATGGAGAAGGAGTGAATCACATTGCGCTGTACAACAAAATTGCAGAGGTTTCACAAGGGAAAACTTCCATAGCTTGGTGTACATACTATGTTCAGCATTGTTCCCACTTCCCCCAAGACACCCTGTTATCAATGCAGTATGCCAACTCCTGTGATTAAGGAATGTCTTGTGTTTATGTAATTTTATAAAGTGAATTCATTCCATGCCTCAGTAGCAAAGCATGGTGAATTAGACAGAGTTGCCCTCAGCTGAGACAGCTCACTGTTAGTTTTTTAATCTGGGAAATGTCAGCAATAAGAGCCTCACACCCAAGTGAGAGGCTGATCCTAATTAGCCCTTTGTCTGCAAAAACACTTTTTTTTTTACTTACTGATTACTCCAGTGTAGTAAATTGTATCAGGCCAATTTAACTAACTTGTAAGCTGACATTTCCTGTGACAAGAAATGACAGAGTCCCTTAATGCTGACATCAGAGGAGGCTGCAGCAGTGGCAGATTCAATAGCCTGCAGTGAATGTCAACACTTTATATAAGCTGTAACCTTCTGTTTGCTTGTCTGCTGTTCTCCTGGGGCTAGGTACAGTCACAGAAGACTGTACTAAGCCCCGTGAGCACAGCAAGATCATCAGATATCTAAGTTTAGCTTATAAATCTTTAATATGTATAATGAGGTCTATTGAATGCTATTGAATCTCCAAGCTCTGCAGCCCTCACAGTCCTCCTCTGATGTCATCTGCAGGGGGATTCTGGGATTTCTGGTTAGACTAAATAGCATCTTAGAAGTCAGCAACATTAGTCTAATACATTATACTATACTGCAGTAAACAGTAAGTCAAAAAAATGTTTTTGTACACAAAGTGTAAATTGGGATCAGCCTCACTCTTGGGTGTGAGGCTCTTATTGCTGACAGTTCCACTTTTATGCCTTTGTAATGTGTTCTCAGTAATACCTCCAGCAAGTGTTCAATCAAGCAGTCCTAACTCTGCACACACAATAGCTGACATCATCATGCACCTCACCACACTCTCACCACAATCCATAGGACAATGAACAGAGTCAGGCAGAGATAGACACTCTCAGCCCCCACCATATGAACAACTGGAGACTTGCACTTTTGGAAGTTTTTGTACAGTGTCAAGTGAGCCAGGAGCCCATCTAGGATTTCTTTGGGAAGGGGGCAACATAAACCTAAGGGGTTTAGTACATAGAAAAATTGATGGCATTTTTATTTTTAAAAACATTGACTTTATCATGTTTGTCCCATCAATAACATACTTTTTTAATTTTTAAACTTTTTCATTGTTTTTCAGGAAAAGAAAATTCAGACAAAACACACATACCTGACGAGCCAGGGTACACAGCCCAAAACTGGCTGTGATAACTATATACAAACCCATATGTACATCCACAGCAGAGAGAACCACCTTTCACATTTTCCTTATACATATACCACACTTTTGCCTCTGAGCAGCAGGGTCAGTAAGTAAATTTGATCCAGAAAAAAAAAAAGATATAACCCCTCCAACCCATCCCCTGTTACTCTCAAATGAGCATCACATCCAGAACACTGCTTTAGGATCGCCCTTCAAGGTGATATCTCCTTGCTGTGTCCCCAGGAGAGAGAGAGAGTCCCCAGCCTATCGCCTATCCTAGCAGACCAAGAGCATCCAGCTAATTTTTTATGCATAAATTGAAACCTGTTCACAAAAATCAATTATCCAGCCATCCTAACCAAAGTTCTACTAAACATCTCTGAAGCCCAAACCAGAATATCTTTCACCAGCTAATCACCTCTCGACAGACAGGCCTGAGTCCCAGCCCTTTTGCATTACAATGAGTATATCACATCTAGTTTCGACCATTTTTTTACATATAACCCCAGTTTGCCTTCCCAGACATAATATCGCTGTATTTTGCCCATAGCCCCAATAAGATCTCTCTTCCACTGATCATACGTGTACACTTGATCATCTTTCCAATGCTGCAGTACAAATGCTTTAACCATTACGGACATTAGAGAAAGATGATATTTGAGGTGCACTACCAGAGACCTGTGAGTAGTTACCTAGGATACAGATCTCCGGGGTCATAACTTCTGAATAATCCATTAGTGGATCCATACACCGTTTAATTTCAGCCCAGAGGGGTGCAATCTTACTACACTCCCACAGCACATATAAAAGTTCCCCTACTGTAGTTTCACATTTAAAGCACAGGTCTGTCTGTCTGAGGATCTATCACATAGCTTTACAGGGGTAAAGTACATATTTGAAACAATAAAGTATTGCATACCTGTGTATTTGGGTATAGGTATATACTTATTGCTCTTCCATATGCAGTCCCAGTTTAGAGTCCCTGGGGCCATCTTCTTGACCCAATATGCCACTTGTACAGGAGATTTCAGACTATAATAATCCAAAAGCACTTTATATACTTGTGACAAAACCTTAGATATCGGATCAACATCTTTCAAATTATCCCAGGTAAAGGAGGTATCCACAAAATCCCCCAACTTTTTCCTCATCCCTTCTAACATACCAGTGATTTGCAGTTTTCTAAAGAACCATATTCCTTCAGTTCCAGCTGGGAGAGCCACCCTGCCGCCCTGAGTCATATCCCTTATCCTCAAACTGATCAACTGCAGAGCCATTTTATATTAATTATTTTATCCCCAATTAACAAGTTAGGATTGCCCAGTATTGGTTGGTCACTAGCCTTCATTTGATTCCTCCTTTGGATTGGGGAGAGAAATGACCATCAAGCTCCTGCTGACTTCACAATTGGGTTCGATGATATCTTGTTAGGGCCCCTTTCTACATTAGCAAATAAAATTGCCTCTGGCGAGAGTCCTGAGTCCCTTAATATTTGCTTCTCAATTTGTAACTAAGTTGGAACATAGGACTCCCCTTCTAAACATCTACTCCACCGTATCATGAGCCCCATTTGGCCTGCCACATAGTATAATTGGAGATCAGGTAATTTAATCCCTCCCCTTCCATATGGCATATGCAAAATACTATGCTTCTCCCTAGGAGGTCTAGCATTCCATAAAAAACTCCGACAAAAGCTTCTTAATTCTTTTGAACCAAATCCCGGGTATGCAGTATGGGGCTAGATATATCGGATATCGTAACCTAGGTAGTAGGTTCATCTTGATGAGACCCAATCTGGCCATGAAATTCAAAGGGAGCTTATTCCATCTTGTTATATCCCCCCCAATCTCTGATAGTACCCCCTCCATATTTAGCGCGGCACCCTTATCAATAGCTGGTGTAATCCAAACCCCCAGATATTTCAACCTATCCACCTTCCACTGTACTTGTAGCGGTGCAAAATCTGCCTTAGATACATAAGGAGTCAGGTGCATAATCTGGGTCTTAGCCAAATTTAATTTATAATTCGCAACTTTGGAATACTTCTCTATTAAGTCTATTGTTTCTTTAAAGCTTGTTACTGGATCCTGTAAATGTAGGAGTATGTCATAAGCAAATACTGAGAATTTTAGCTCCCACCCTACAATATTGATCCCCCTTTATTAATACGTCCTTATTAATAGCTCTCAACAAAGGTTCCAGATATATGCTAAATAAAATCGGTGAGAGAGGGCATCCTTAACGAGTCCCATTTTCTAGATGTATCTCCTGAGAAACATAACCATTGCACAATACCCTAGCTGTAGGGGCTGCATATAAATTTTTAATACCATTGATTAGGCCCTCTGGAAAACCCATCTTGCCCATTGTAGCAAAGAGAAAGGAATGGGAGACCCTATCAAAGGCCTTTTCTGCGTCTAGTGATATCAGTGCTATGGGTATTTGAGAATCTGGCGCATAGCTAAGTATATGATGTATCTTCCTTAGGGCATCATGTGCGCCCCACCCTGGCATAAAGCCCACTTGTTCCTGACTAATTAGAGCTGGGGAAATGCTTAATATTCTATTAGCTAAAATTCTGGTAAGAATTTTGATATCTTGATTCATCAAAGCCATAGGTCTGTAATTGCCTGGTATGTCTTTAGGCTTATCTGGTTTAGGGACAAGTGTGATATACGCCTGGTACAGTGGAGCATGGCACATCCCCTCTCGCATTATAGTATTGAAGAATTCTTGGAGTATAGGAAGTATAGTCTGTATGTGTACTTGGTAAAACCTAGCCATTAGCCCATCTGGCCCTGGGGTTTTACCATGGGACAAAGACTTAACCACCTCCAATACCTCCGATGCCGTTATAGGGGCCCATAGATTATTAGCTTGTGTGGGATCCAGAACTTGGAGCAGCACTCCCTCTAAAAATGTTCTAATTTCCTCCTAACTAGCTCCCCCTCTTACTTGATAGATCTCTTTAAAATAATCGGCAAAGGCATTCGCCATTTCTTGGGATCTGTTATCTGATGTCCAGCGTATTGTATATGAGTAATCCTCCTACTGGCTTCCCATTCCTTAACCCTAGCCGCTAAAAATCACCCAGGTACATCCTCTTGCATTAAATATTTAGCCTTAATCTTTCCTAACCAGAATTCAACTTTCCCATTTAAAATATCCTCCATTTCCCCTCTCAAACTTTTAAGTTCCCCATCAATTTCCCCAGAGGACCCTTCCAATGGAGAAAGCGACTCAATAGCCCCCATAATAAATTCCTCCCTGGCTCTCCTCAATCTATTCCTTTGTGCAGCAAGTCTCTGGGCTGCTCCTGCATACAGCACCTTACATGTTGGCCATTTAAGCTTTTCATTCTGTAGTGTGGGTAGCTGTTGGTGGATGATCTCCCTGAGGGCTTCCTCTAATTTTCCTTGATTTGGTGCCATCACTAATAAGGAATCGTCTAATCTCCATCTATATGGTCTAGGAGGGATAGGCACCGGTTCCCACCTTAAATGAATAGGGGAATGATCTGATAAGATTCTACCCTCAGTAGCTATTTCCTTAACCTCCCTAAGTGCTTCCCCATTTACCAAAAAAAAATCAATACGTGACTAACTCTTGTGAGCCGCAGAGTAATACTTCGTATTATTGCCACCCATAGAGCAGGTCCTGAGCGGGTCTACTAAAGCCAAAGCCTCCATCAATCTATCCAGGGCAATCTGAGCCTTGGACATAGGGCCTCTGAATGGTGGAATTCTGTATGTCAATGAAAATATCAAAGCTACAGAAATTCAGAATACACATAAGGAGCCTGAAGAACTGTGGGTCACCCTGGAAACAGGAAATGGGACAGCCATAAGAACTGGGGTTGTCTACAGGCCCCCAGACCAGAGGGAGGACATAGACACATTGCTGTTAGAGGATATACAAAACATGACAGCTAAAGGGGAGGTTCTGATAATAGGAGACTTCAACATGCCAGATACAGATTGGTCAATACCAGCAGGAACATCTGCCAGAACTAGACACATAGTGGATTCCCTGCAGGGGGAGGGCCTCAAACAACTGGTACAACAACCCACAAGAGACAGGGCTATCCTAGATCTAGTACTGACTAACAGGAAGGGATCACAGATCTCCAGGTAGAAGGTCACCTGGGGCCAGTGACCATCACGTGGTATGGTTCAATTTGGCTACTACATCTAAATCATCCCATTCCAAGGCAAAATATGGGACTTCAGAGGAGCTGACTTTGATAAGATGGCCAACAGAGTTAAGCTAGCCCTGGCAAAAAGAAACACAGGTGAGGGGATACAGGCAAAGTGGGCAAGCATTAAGGATGCAATACTTGAAGCAACATCCCATTGTGTTAGACAGAAAAGGAAGTGCAAAAGAAGAAAGAAACCACTTTGGTTCTCAAATACAGTAACAGAAAGGTCAGAGCCAAAAGGCTGGCTTTCAGGAAATATAAGGGAACAGGCGGGATGAAGATAGGAGGCATACCAAACTGCCCTAAGGGAAGCAGGGAAGGCAGTAAGGCAGGCAAAGTCCCAAACTGAGGAAACACTAGCAAGAACAGTAAAGGAAGGTGACAAGACTTTCTATAGATACATTAGTGAAAGGAGAAAGTCCAGAGGGGGTATAGCTAAGTTTAATGAAGAAAAGGGAGCATGTGAGGAGGAGGACCATGTAAAAGCATCTATCCTAAATAGATACTTTTGCTCAGTATTTACTAAAGAGAAGGTAGGGCAGGGCCCACTGCTCAGCACCATGGACACAGGGGGGAGGGAGGTGAGCATTACTCCCTTCACAAAAGAAAGGGTCCTACAAGAGCTTGCTAAGCTCAGGGTGGATAAGGCAATGGGACCTGATGGCATACATCCCAGGGGACTTAAGGAGATAAAGCTGGAACTAGCAGAGCCATTAGCAAAACTGTTTAGTGAGTCTCTGAGCACAGGAAGGTCCCAGAAGACTGGAGAAGGGCTCATGTGATCCCGCCCACAAGAGTGGTAGGGAGGAGGCGGGGAACTACAGACCAGTCAGTCTTACCTCAGTAGTGGGCAAGATTATGGAGGCACTCCTTAAGGAAAGGATAGTGCAACACCTGGAATCCATAGGGGCACAGGATCCAAGACAGCATGGGTTTACAAAGGAAGGTCCTGTCAAACTAATCTCATAGATTTCTTTGACTAGATAACCAAGTGGTGGACCAAGGGGGAGCAGTTGATATCGCCTACCTTGACTTCAGCAAAGCTTTTGACACTGTTCCACATAGAAGATTGATAAATAAGCTGGGTAGGCTCAGGGTGGGTCAGAAGTTGGTCAACTGGGTGGCAAACTGGTTGACGGGCAGAAAACAGAGAGTGGTGGTAAATGGTCTACAGTCAGAAGAGATGCAAGTCACAAGTGGGGTACCTCAGGGATCAGTCCTGGGGCCAGTCCTCTTCAACATCTTCATTAGTGACCTTGCAGATGGACTAGAGGGTAAGGCTTGTCTGTTTGCAGATGACACCAAGATCTGCAACAGAGTAGATGATCCAGATGGGGTGGGCAGAATGAGAAGAGATCTGGATAAACTAGCAAAATGCTCAGAAGAGTGGCAACTGGGATTTAATGCAAAGAAGTGCAAGATCATGCACATAGGGAAGAGAAACCCTGAAGCCACCTATAGGCTGGGAGGGGAGTTGCTAGCAGTCACAAAGGAAGAAAGAAACTTGGGCATCATCATCACTGATGACCTGAAATCATCCAAGCAGACCTCTAAAGCAGTAGGTAAGGCTAGGGGGGGGTGTTAGGGTGTATTATTAGGGGTATCACAAGTCTTAAGAAGGAGGTAATAATCCCTCTTTACAAGACACTGGTTAGGCCCCATCTGGAGTACAGCATGCGGTATTGAAGGCCACACCTTCACAAGGACATTAACCAAATTGAGGCAGTCCAGAGAAGGGCAACCAAAATGGTGCAGGGACTGCATCAGAAGACATATGAGGACAGATTAACAGAGCTCAATATGTATGACCCTTGAGCAAAGGAGGGAGAGAGGTGATATGATCGAGGCATTCAAACACCTTAAGGGCATTAACAAGGTGAAAGAGTCTAACATGTTTAAATATAAGAAAAATAGCAGGAGAAGAGGACACAGCATGAGATTAGAGGGGGGACAATTAAGGGGGAATGTGAGGAAATTCTTTTTCACAGAAAGGGTGGTGGATGCATGGAATGGCCTACCTCAAGAAGTGGTGGCTATGAATACAGTGCAGGGCTTCAAACAGGCATGGGATAGGCATAAGGGAGCAATGCAAATGATTGTGAATAGATAGGCCACTGGCAGAGCAAAGGCCGATGGCACATTTATAAGGAAGAAAAAGAAATGGGCAGACTGGATGGGCCTTGCAGTCCTTATCTGCCGTCAACTTCTATGTTTCTATGTTTCTATGGAATTCTGTCCTCCAAATTGTTTAAACAAATATTCCAATCCCCTGCCAAGATAACGGAATGCTGAGATAACACGGCCATATCCTTTTCTAATGATGCAAAAAATTCCAGCTTGGGGAGGGGGCTGGGGCATAAATTGAGGCCACAGTTAATGCTTTACCAAATAAGGTACCTGATAGATACATCCCTTTGCTATCCTCTCTAACTGTTACTTGCTCCACCTCGTACATGCACGTTTTCTTTATTAAAATCACCACGCCCCCGACACCTTTTTCTTACCCGCCCTGAACACTTGACCCACCCACAACCGCTTGAGGCAACTCACCTCCTCCATTAATAAGTGGGTTTCCTGCAGGGCAACAATGTGGGCCCCCAGCTATTCAACATGTCTGAGGGCTACGATTCTTTTCCGCTTAGCCCTAAGTCCCTTAGTGTTCCATGACAGAATTTTAACCCCTGCCATTGCGAAATCTAAATCTTGTTATAGCCAAGCCGTCTCCTTGCACATACTCTTGGTCTGCTAGCCGCTCCCTCTCTCTACTGGACTCTCTCTCCTTCCTATCCCCAAAGCCCCCCCCCCCTTGCCCAGAATCCTCATCACCCTCCTCCCAACTCTTGATTCATGGATGAACCACTTTCCGCGCCCTTCGTCCACCCCTTTTATTGTCCGAGCATCTCCTAGTACCCATCCCTTATCCATAACTAACTGGAGCATATTTACATCTCTTCTTATATCCTACTATCCTTTTAACTCTAATCCTGCCTTCCCTATCTATACATCTCTCTCCAGGTTTCAAATCTACCCCAATGTCCCCTAAGCCTTAGTGTTTAACCCTCCACCTTGAAGTTTCAACCGGTACCATGTATAAATCTCCCTAGCTATCACCTCAATCCCAACTTCTCCGCTATGTGGAGTATCTCTTCCACCCTTTATCATCCTCCGTCAAGCCCCACAACCTTTTCTTCTATTCCCCTTTTGTCTTCCACACCCTTGCTAAGGTAGACGCCCCATCCTCTTCTGGTGCCTGTTATTCACCCCTCATTTTGCCACACTCTACCCCCCCAATTTAAGTTCCCAAACATGGGGTCCCCTAGAAATTCAAAATTATACCTAAAACCCAACAAGACACCACAGCTTCTCACCCTACATTACCTCTTCTTTTAAGCCCACCGGGCATCCTTTGATCTAACACACTCACATCTGCCTCCAACCCCTTACCTTTACCCTCTGCGCCATCCCCTCTTACCACCCCCAAGGTTAACCCATACTACCAAAACCAATAAATCTTAAACTAATTCAACCTTTTTTATGAATCTTTTTTAATACAAACCCAAAACAACAAGAAAAATGTGTAAGATCTTTTCAGTGTCCGAAGTCCCAGTCTTCCTCTCTATCTCGCTTCTCCTCTTACGTCGCAAAATTCAGGTCGGTGTTTTGAATAGTTCCGGAAGTTCAGCCCTCAGTCCCTCCAAAGTATCTCTCGCCGTCAAATATCTCTTCTCCCCAGACTGGAGCCGCACATTCAAGGTTGCCGGGTATTGTAAACAGAATTTAATTCCCGCCATATAAAGCTTCTTTTTAATCTCGGAATACTCCTTCTGCTTCTCCCTGACCGTTGGGGTTTGATCCTGGAACATCCACAGCGATGCACCATTCCATTGCAGTATCTTCTTCTGTCTTGCAGTGGCCAATGCATGGGTCTTCTCTTTGTAATTCAGAAATCGCATTTTTATCACCCGTGGTCTTGCACCAGGAGGAGGAATTTCTCTTAGAGCCCTATGGGCTCTCTCCAGGTTATAGGCTTCCCTGAAGGGCGTAGGGCCCAGTAGCTTGAACAACAAATCTTGCAGGAAAGAAACACAGTCTGACCCTTCAGCTCTCTCTGGGAGCCCCGCTAATATTAAATTATTCCTCTGACTTCTGGACTCTTGGTCGTCCATCCTCTCTTCCAACTTTTTAACTTGCTTTCTGACAGCCACCAACTCCTGATCCAATGTAGTAACCTTCATCTCCTGGGAGGAGATCCACACTTCTGCGTCTCCCATCCTTTTTGCTAGAGACTGTAATGCAGGCTTCACCTCTACAAAATCCAACACTAAACCCTGCAGCAGCTTTTTGATTTCTTGAATATCATCTGAGGTCTTCACAGCACCCCCTTCCTTTTTCAGATCCCCCTCCAGCTCGCTACGATCAGGGGATAGGGGCTTCGGTCTTTTGGCTGCCGGCATTCTCGCCGCGAGAGGCTCTGTAGCCTCCACTTCCATACTGCTGCTTCTGAAAGGCCCTTCATGTCTGAAATGCCCATGCTATAAATATACTGCTTGCCGCTTTTCAGGAGTTTTCTTCTGTGCGGATTCAGTCCCACTTTGTACCGCTACCTCTCCGCAGCAATTACCCGGCACTTTAAATTGCTGCCGATCGGTACCAGAGATTTTAAACACTTTAATCTGCTTTGGGGCCTGGAAGCAGCGCGGAGCATGTCTAATCAGACCCAGCTCATCCCGTGATCCCAATAACATACTTTTTTAAAACATTGTCATTTCATCAGCCTAGGGGAAACAGTACACAGGCATGATGCTATACTACCTCAATTTCAATACAGGATGTTCTATGCACCCCAGGAATGCCTATTTTAACCTTTCAAATTGTGTATTTTATTAAGGCTTATTTTTGTACCATACATGCTCCAATCCTTTGTTTTTAGGATGAAAGGACATGCTGGCTGGGATAAGGGTGGGACTGTATGGATGACATTGGCTGACATGAACCATTTAGAATAACTGGGGAGTAGGGACATCTACACTTGCCAGTAATGGCAGTTATGGATCTAGTGATGGTCGTTTCAGAGTCTGGTCTGCAGTGGTGTCAAAAGCAAGTATGGAGCTGAGAGATTTGGAGGGAAGAGGGAGCAGCTATGGTGAGGCTGGGATAAAACCCACCACCTGCAGAACAGATCCTGTATACCTCATAGCATTTTGTCATTCAAATGTTTGATACAGACACTCAGAAATGTAGGGAAATAAGGGGCACTGGCCTTAATAATGTGGGACAAGTTGTCAGACAGAGACACATTCAGATATCTGGAAGTTAGTGGCTGAACTGCACTCTACCCTTGATCACACCCTGGACACTAGCTGAAAGTCCTAACAGTAAAGTGATAATGACTCACATTGAAGCTTGAAATGCCAGATAACTGTAGCTCTTAATCAGCAGTTAATCACACCAGGCCATCTGGAACATTGAGAGAGATTTGCATGAGGGCTGGAGCCTGCTAATGTAGGGACATTTTTAACTTCAGTAACAGCCATGGAAAATGTGCACTAGTCAAGACTGACAAGTAGAGTTAGCTGCACTAGCCCTGGGCAAATTGCACTAGGTCTTGGGCTGGTAAAATAATGTTAAAATGGACCCCTTCCTCTTCTGGTAGCAGTGAACACACTACCAAACAACAATGACAACAACAAAAAACTAACATAAATCCTTAAAAATCCCTTGACTAATTCTGCACTACTACTGTAATATGTATACAAAGTTATGATAGTTTTCCCTAGTGAAGCTGCTGCAACTTAATTGTACAGCACAGTGTGATTCACTCCTACTCCATATAGTGACATCAGCAGGAGCCAGCAGCCTGGCAGCTGAACAGCAAAAGCAAGTACATCAGGGCTAAAGCGTGGCTAAAAAACAAATCAAAATATGGAAAGAAGTGTAAATCTATGATAAAACTAACACATACACAAAACATTTGAGGGACATTACTGCTTAAAATGACTAAAAGAGTCTACTTCTTGGACCGTTGGGGAAGGTGCCATTTAAATAAACAATAATAGATAAAAATGGGTCACAATTTAGTGGAAAGGAGTCTGAAAGTGTGATGGAAATGGATGATAAGGAATGGAAACTGTAAAATATGGAATATGATATAACAAAGACACTGGAGACAAAATTAATGATGATTAAAAGAATAATGCCAGACAGGGTGTGTGTCATGCTTGTATAACGCCACGCCTGGGGGGGTTGGGCACGAGGCCACAAGCCAAGTGCATGCAGTGCCCCAGGCATGGCGTTATCCCAGCACGACACACACCCTGGAGTGCAATACTCCTATTATACAAAGCTTTTTGTTGTTATATATAGAATAAAAAAATAATTTTAAAGAATGTTTTTATTAGTGTGGAAAAATATTTTTGTTTCTTAAGAGTGAGGCCCCACCTGGAGTACAGTGTACAGTTCTGGAGACCATACCTACGTAAGGACATAGACAGGGTAGAGAAGGTTCAGAGGAGGGCAACAAAGATGGTGCATGGGTTGCATCACAAGTCCTATGAAGACAGGTTGAAGGAACTGAACATGTACTCCTTGGAGGAGAGGAGGGAGAGAGGGGATATGATAGAGACATACAAGTATCTTACAGGGAGGAACAGGGTGCAGGAAAACACTATTTTTAAGCGAAAAAGATGTTTCAGGACTAGAGGGCATGGGATGAAGTTGGAGGGAGGACGATTCAGAGGAAACATGAGAAAGAATTTCTTCACAGAACGGGTGGTGGACAAGTGGAACACCCTGCCAGAGGAAGTGGTGGGGGCTGAAACAATCACGGGATTTAAGAATGCATGGGATAGACATAAAGGAATTCTAGAGGTCAGGGGTAAAGGGAAATAGACTTCTAGGAAAACAAACTGAACTTACAAGCTCAAATGGGCAGACTAGGTGGGCCATAGGCCCTTATCTGCCGACACTGTCTATGTATCTATGTATCTATGTAAAAGGAGATGCAAAAAAAGAGAATAAGCTCCAAACAATCATCAAGAGATTCACAGTGCTGAGGCTAGACCTGTGGTGCTATGCTGGATAACGCCATGGGTTCAGCCCCAGACTGACCAATCATAGTCCAAGATTCTTTCTTGCCATTGTATAAGAAAGCAATAACACATGACGAAGTGTGGTTTATCGCCTGATAAGAGCACACCCAGGGGTGTACTAAGCCACGAGGCGCTTGCACTGAGTGCCTTATGCCCCTGGGCATGCTCTTATCAGGTGATAAACTACACCTCAGAGTGTGTTATTGTGCTTATAAAATGGGACCTCTGAAGTAGAAATTTAAAACATAAAAAGGAAAAAGTTGTGAAAGTGAAAAGATATGGGAAAGAGAGTTTTTTGGTTACAACGATGAAGTAGTCTCTTTTTGTAGTGTTAGTTTGTTCAGTAGTAGAGGTGGTTGTCTTCTTCCAGTGGAGATCACGGTAAGGTTAGGTTCCTACCTCGCTTAACCCCCCCCCATGTAAAAAAAAAAACAGAGAGAGAAACACACAAGTTGTATGTTTGTTTCTATAGCTGTCCACAATGAAGCGAGTGAAATGATTCCTGGAATTCAAATCTCTGTACATACGCACTCGGGAACAGTGAGCGTTGCAGCAACATAAAATAATAATTAAAAAAAAAAAGGATCTGCTGCTCTATTGTCACACTTCTATGAAACTTGCAAGAAGTCCAAAACAGTTTTTAGCGAAAGGTTGGCTGTAGTGGGAGCGAGCGTGTCCCTCAGAGACCACCATAGACAGACGCTGCTTGCTTTCTGCATCTGAACAGTGATGAAGGAGAAATTATTTTAAACTGATAGAGGTTGCTTGGAAGTTTGGTAGAAGAATGAGCATAGGGCAGGAGGTGTGTTTTTTTTTAATTCTATGTTGCTGCGACGCTCGTTGTTCATGAGTGGGTATCTAATGGGATTTGAATGCCACAGGAATGTTTACGGTTGTTTGACTATGGTTGGATACATTGGCTAGTGAGAGACAAGAAGAGAACATGGTCAGTTATGCTAAGGAGGAGACAAGAAGAGAAGACAGGTTAGATTTTATATGTGAAATTAAAGAAAAACATTTCTGGGGGGATTTATGAGAAGCTGCTGGAGGTTAAGAGAAAGTAGTGGGGAAGCCGCGGTGGATCAAGAGAGGTTCCCAGTGCCTCTTCAGTGAACTCTGGCAGCCAGCGTTTCTGTTTACACTTGGCAGAGGTCACTGATTTGTTGCTGTGATGGGGCATATTGGTGGGCAGTAGTCCCGGTTGGCTACTATATCATCTGATAAGGACACGGCTCAGATGATGTTGTAGCCAATCAGATAGTTGGATTTTCTAAGCCCATTTTATAATAAGGTTTAATACTACAAATTTATTTATTTATTGAATTCTCAGATTAAGACCTTTGAGCTAGAAAGCTCATTTACAAAGGTTCAAAGTTGAAATGGTACAGGGATTTTACAAATACAGGTGGGGTACAGTGAATATGCAAACTTGGATAAAGTTAACAATAAACAGGAGAATAAAGTTTAAGGTGCAAGTAGCAAAGCATAACAACTGTACAAAAGATACGCCTGCAACCAAAAAGCCTAGTAACTGGAGGTATCCATGGTTCATTGCTTAAAAGCTACCTAGGCAGAATTGAGCAGAACAGGTAGAGGAAGGACTTTGCATAAGGGGAAGCTGGTTTACGAGAGGTAAGGGGGGGATAGAAGATAGTTAGAGAGAGGAAAAAAGCAGGAGGTTATATGGGTGGGGGGGTTTGAATAGGATGGGATCTATCTATAGGGTTTTGTCAATGTAGGTTTGGAGTGAAGATGGGATAGAGGTATAAGGGTTGTGAGGGGTGGGGGAAAGAGAAGTAAGAGGGGGATCCACTAGCAGGTTACATAGGTATGGTTTTAGAGGTAGGGATGGTCTGAGTAGGAAAGGAGGTGTAACAGTGATGAAGGTCTAATTATATTTAATAAATTTGAATTCTGCGCAGGATGTGGGGGCAGGGGTAAGTGCTCTGTGGGGCATATACCTAATGGCATTAGGTTTTTGTATCACAGTCACAAGTACTGAGACCAGCCAGATGTGTTTGCAGTTTGGATTTAAAAGGGCCTAGTTTTGGGTCCGTAAACAGTTCAGTGCTGAGAGAATTTAGGTAAAGGGGGGCCCTATATTTGAAGGATCACTGCCCTTGTGAAGTATGGTGAAACAGAATATGGAAGACAGCTTTGCTTGATCCCCTGGTTAGCCTGGAGTTGGTGGAATATCTGAGGAGCTTCTGCACTCCTGGGGGTGCAAGGCCAAGAGTGGTATTTTTAGCTAGCAAACAAACCTGGTATTGGATCCTGTTGTTCAAGTTAAGAAAACCAGTGCTAGAGTAAAGATCACATGTGTGAGTTAAATGGTGTGCACCCAGAACAAGTCTGCAGGCTTTGTTTAGGGCAGTCTTAATTCTCTTAATGGCAGTGGCAATGCCTGTTCCATAGACAACTAGGCCATAATCTATGACTGACAGCACTGAGCTGTCAACTGCAAGTTTGATGGCACTCTCTGTAAGGCAGTGCTTGTGCCAATAAAGTTGACTATTCTGGCATTGGCTGCCTTGGTGACATGATCAATGTGTAAGCTATATGAGAGAGAGCAGTCAAGGATGACCACAAGGTATTTAAAGTTATTGACTATGTCAAGTATCTCATGCTTTTTATTATGTATCTTGATGGGATAGGAATTATATCGGTTTTGATGAGAGGTGAAAAACATCGTTTTTGTTTTTTTGTAATTAAGCAAGAGCTTAATGACAGTTAAGGAACCATTCTTCCACAGCACTAAAATCATCTTGCATCATTTCTACTAGAGCTTCTGGTGCTGAGTGACAAGTGTAAAGCACAACATTATCTGCATATAGAAGAATCTTGTACTGGCATATTTTTGGGAGCTCATTCAGAAACAGGCTGAATAGCAGGGGACCTAATATAGAGCCATGTGGCACCCCTGTGGTGACATTTCAATGATAAGATGTCTCAGATCTTGACCTGCAGTTGGAGAGTTAACTCCAAAACCAGCCCAGATAATCACTGGATATCCTAATGTTAGTCAATTGGTTGAGAAGCAAATTATGATTAACCATGTCGAAGACTTTGGTGAGGTCAATAAAAGTAGCCCCCACCAAGAGCCCCTGATAAAGTGCTTCATGAATATAGCCAGTAAATTCAACCAAGGCCATGGAAGTACTATGCACCTTCCTGTATCTGTGCTGTTGTGGACATTAAAGGTTGTTCTTATCTAGGTATTCAAATAACTGGTCATAAACTATTCTCTCCAGGGCTTTAGAGAGATGAGGCAGAACTGAGATTGGCTGGTAGTTGGCGAGACTAGTTCTATCACCGCTTTTAAAGATCGGAGTGACCACTGCAGCTTTCCAGTATGGGGGAACATGCCTGTAGTAAGTGAGAGATTTAGGATCTTGGTTAGGGGGGAGAGTAGAACATCCAGGGTAAGATCTAAGATCTTGAGGTCAAGCAAGTCACAACTGGATCTTGTTTTTCCAAGGACTTTTTCTAGGTAGTTTTTGGCCACAGCTGTAGTGAGAATCTTAAGGTAGAAGTTAGGTGTTGTACTTGCTGATGAAACGGATTTGCTGCTTAGGTTGGTACTATGCATGGGAAAAAGAAAGTCTGAGGAAGGCACTCCATTAAGGTCTGTGAAAGCCATATTGAAGGCATCAGCAATATTTTTAGGATCTTGGGTAATTACTCCATCGATACTGAGTAACGTGGGAAAAGTTTTAATAGCTCTGCCTGTTAGAGATTTTATGTTCTTCTAGAAACTATGGCTGTCACCCCAGGAGTTATTCAATTCACTTTGTTTTTTTCACTTGCCCTGCTCCCACGGCTTCAGAGGAGGCCTCATACCTCCTCCTACTCAGTCTACCAGGGCAATCCCTAAGGCATCCCATCCTCAGTTTCATTGTGCACATAGGGCCAGGGTGTTTGCATGTTTCCCATTTTTTATCCCATCTCCTGGGACACCAGCACAAAGGACATATGTCCAGGCTGATGACATGCTAACGTACGCCAACTGCTAAGTGCCTAACAGCATCCCCCCTCCCCCCGACTCCAAAGAGCAGAGTCACTGGTGCCCCGAAAGCCTGTGCTTCCACCAACTTCTGGGGTGTCGGATGCTTGAAGCACCCCTGGTGTACCACCCCGGAAGGAGGAGAGCATCCCTAGGGATGCTCGATACTCCTTCACCCTGCCGACCCCTGGAAACCCAGATCACCAGTATAGTGTGAGGTGTGGTGGCCAGCACCTTAACCCTCAGCACCACCAGGCTGGCTTAATTCACTTTTGAAATGGGATCTCTTAGCTAGGCAGATTGCACTGGTGCACTTATTCCAAGCTGTTTTGTAATTTTGGAGGTCAATGTGAGACCCTGAGCTCTCAGCTATATACCATAGACTATCCTTAGTCCTCATAAGATCAAGGAGCTGTGGTATAAATCATGTCTTACTAGATCCTTTAATTTTCTTCATTTTAAAAGGAGCATATATGTTGCAGACATTATTAAAAGTGTTAATAAAGCACTCTAGAGCAGTGTCCACATTAGCGGCAGCTTAGACCACTGCCCAATCTTGCATTCTGAGGGGGGTTATGAGACAGGCAAGTTGCCCTTTTTTTTATTACTCTCGAGGTTATAGTTCTGGGAGGGGTTTTAGGTGCCTTGTTTGTCCAGGTACATAAGACTGCCAAGTAATCACTGATAGTATCGGCTAACACAGCTAGTAATAGTTATTCTTTGCAGTTGATTAGTTAGTATCCAGTCTATAAGAGTACTTGTACCAGTGCGATAGTTTAGCCATGTGGGGGACTGAACAAGTTGGACCATATTAATGGCTGAGATGGCATGCATATATTTATTTATTTATTTATTTTATTTAGTTTTTGTTAACCGGGTAAGTGCACTAGACAAATCCTGCCTATTTTCAGGCACGACTCGGGGGAGGGGATACAGATGAATGTCAACTGACCTTGAACCAGATTAAGCTGTTGGTGGTATTTTTAGTGAATGAGGGAAATTTGGCCAGGACACCGGGGAAAATCCCCTACTCTGCAGCAGAGGGACCCTTTAGCTGTCTAGCTGAGATGGCTACTTCTCTACAAACTTCGGGAGAGCAGGATGCTGGAGAGACAGAGGAGCTGGCCTCCTCCTCTGTCACTGGAAATCTAGAGGCTGCTGTGTTGCAGGAAGAAATGCTTTTGTCTGACCTGCCTGAAGAATTTTTTGATACTGTTATGGATGCGACTGGGAAAGAATCTGTTGTGGGTGATATGCAATCCGCGCCCACGGAAGGTAATTCTATGGCTTTGCTTGAGAAGGAACATCTCCTGCATATTGTCTTGGCTGAAGAATCTAAATGTCTCTCTAAAAAGGCTGAATTGCTTGCCGACATTGCTACTCTATGTTCTACTTTGATTTCAGTTCATTCTGCTGCCCCGGGACCTGTGTTGTCTCCTACCGATGACGTATGCGCTGTTGGTGATACGAGTGGTGAGCCGAGCGGGGAGACTGAGAAGCAACATGCTGGTAAGGCTGGCAGTGATAATCATCCTAGTGATGTGTGCCTAAAGCCTGTTTGCAGTAGTGTTTTTGTACCTAAGGTGAGCGATTTTCCATCTAAGCAACATTTGGGTATGGGTGGGCCTTGTAAGCCCTTGCCGAGTTGTTTCTTTCCTGATGTGTCTGCTGTTCCTCCTGCCAGGAAGGGTGGAACAGGTGTCTGTAAGCGTCTCTTCTACTTTGCCTGCAGTTTCTTCCCCATTAAAGGATGTTGTGGTTTCTCATATGCCTAATCATGACCCTGAGATACACAATTCGGGTTGGTCTCCTGAGTGTGGTATTTCGGAGGCTGGGTGGCGTCGGCGACCTGACGGACAGTGAAAACCTGATTTTTCTACTAACTTTACTCCCTCCACTATGCTGCCTTATATTTCTGTGCATTCTTGTCCTATGCCTAAGGACCGGCATGTTTCTACTGTGGCTCGAACTGTGGACAAACCGGAGCATGATGCTGGGATGGTGGGTACCCGAGCTGATGTTTTACCGGTCCCTGGTGATGATTTTCTTGCTGGGGTTTGGATGGAACCTTCGGAACAGGTGTTACAGAATCCCAAACAGGCTACATGGTTGAAACCCATGTTTAAATTATCGGATTTGTTTCAGAACAAGGGGGAACCTGCCCCTAGGAAAAATGCAGTTTGTTTACTTTATAAAGGTCGACTAGTGTTTCCTGACTGCCCTGTGTCACAGGCTGGTGTGGTTACTGACTTTCTCTCTAATACACAGTTGCTCGACTTTGTTTGGGACAGTGTCAGATTGAGTATTATGTACGGCTGCCTGTTGGTGCTAATAACAAACACAAACAGCTCAGTGACAGATATTGTACTAGAACGCAATGTTTTACTGTCTTGGAAACTCAAGCTCACCTCTTTTAGGAATGTCCATATGCGAGCAATTTTTGGTTTCTTTTAGCATCCCGATGGAAGGAACCCTTGTTGGCTACCTTATCCTACTGCACATTGACGTATGGTGTTTATGGGGGTGAATGGGCACATTACCATGCTGATACTTAATATCTTGTTTTTTCTGTCTTACGTTATTATCTTTGGCAATCCAGATGTATGTGGGTTACACAGCAAAGGATTATACTATTTGATGAACTCATTAGTAATGTGAGACTTACATTACAGAATGTTAAAAATGGGGATTATGGACATTTTGGTCTAACTAAAAGCAATCAATTGTGGGTTAATTGTGTACATTGGTTCTATGATATCTAATGTTCCTTTTTTGTTTATGTATTTGTTTCCTTCTGTATTTGATTATTGCTTTTTTGATTCTTTTTTACTGTAGTCCTTTTTCTTTAATATAAATTCCCCTACTCTTTTCGATAAGTACCATGGGATGTTTAACATCCACCTGAACTACTGTACCACCAATCCAGGGAGATGGGACCTCAGTTTAATATCTCATCTGAAAGACCGCACCTCAGAAGTGTAGCACCCCTCTCTTGCTGCACTACAGTGTCAGTACTGGGATATTAACCCAAGTGCCAGATGTGGGAACTGAACCCTCAGCCTTCTGATCTCCTGGCCTCAGAGGTGAGCATGCTACCTACTGAACCACTGACACTGAGCTGTGTCTGGGGAGAACCAATTTATATTGAAGTCCCCTAGCATTAGAACTTCAGTGTTATTGAGAAGTTTGGATAGATAGTCAAGAACTAGTTTGAAATCAGTTGTCTGATTCTTTGGGGGAATGTACACAGATATTATGGTGAGACACTTTCCCTGGATACCGAGTTACAACTGGACTACAAGCAGTTGGGAGCTACCTCCAGTAGGTGGGATGGGGAGTGCTGTGCCTTGGAGGGTGTCCTTAACATAAATGACACAGCCTCCCCCTTGTTTCCTAATCTGTCCACCTTGAAGAATGTGTAGCCCTCCAGCTGGATTGCCAGTTCCTTGCTTCTTGGAGTAAGCCAGGTTTCCACAACTGAAAGGACATCAGGCAGGCATCAGCTCCTTTAACAGTGGGAATGTGCCTGCAAATGGAAGAGAATTAGGGTGGCGCTCCACATGAAAAAGAAGATTTAAAGAGTGTTGGGGTGGGGGTGTTTGGGCGGGCTGAAAAATCAACTGTTAAGTAGTACCAGGAATTAGCTGAAAAACAGAATTAGCAGGTTGAACTTGAGTCTAAGCTTCAGTGTCCTTGTAGTAGCCAATAGGAGGGAGCAGTTTCAGAGGATCAGCCAATTGTGAGAGAGAGCGAGGATAGTGGTGAAAGTGGAAAATATTAGCCACTCAGGAACTGGCTTGCAGGAGCAGTGAGTGAGCAGTGGGGGTCAGCAGATGTTGCACCACTGAAGAAGGTAGAAGCACCCGATCAGGGTCTTTGATCTGCGGGGAGAGATAAAAAGAGAATTAACTTAAACAGTGGCAGAGTTGGGGGTGGGGGTAGACAGGGACCAGAGACAACAGATCAGCAGGGGGCTGTAATCAGCAGGGCAATTAATGTTGAGCGAGGGGTGGGTTTCACCAGGGAGGCAGGGAAAGAAAGAGAGAAAGAAAGAAAGTAGAAAAAGAGCAGAGGCTGAGCGGGTCAGCACTGAGCTAGAAGGGGTGGGGGGTTTGGAGACAGACTGGAGACAGAAGAAGGAAAAGCAAAAGTTAGCACTGAATACAGGATTAGGGAGAGACAGAAATTAAATTCAACTCACTGGTACAATTATTTTCTACTAACAATCTAAGTGTAAATGTTCTACTCTTTCTAACAGCAGAAAGGAAAGCAAACATAGCACTAGTCACAGACATAGGGTGAAAGAGAAATTAAATTCAACACTCTAGGGCTACTTATGCTCTGAAAACACTCTGTCAAATCAAATCAAATCAATTTTATTTATAGATAGTGCTATTCTAAAACCATAGCGCTAGTACATATTCATAAAATATATAAAAACAACTACACTTATCAAACATATGAAAAACATCGGTAGTTAATCAAGTAGCATCAAAAAATGCCAAATTGAATAAATACATTTTTAATGCAGACTTAAAACTCTCCACCATCAGACATTGTCAAATCCGATGAGGTAGAGAATTCCACAGAGATGGGGCCACAAATTCAAATGCACAAGCCCCAGATGACTATAAACAAACCCTGGGAATCTCTAGCAATCCCTCATCAGTGGAGTGAAGCTGCCGGGAGGGGCAGTAGGGGTGAAGAAGATCTTGCAGATAACTTGGTCCCAGTCCGTGTAGGGCCTTTTAGGTCAGTAAGCTGACCTTAAAGGTGACCCACCCCTGAACAGGCAGCCAGTGCAGACCACGCAGCAGTGGCATGACATGACAGCTACGAGGCTGCCCAGTCAACAGCCTCACTGCAGCATTCTGCACCAACTGCAAGCAGCAGATATCAACCCTTGCTAGCCCTAGGTACAGGGCGTTACAGTAATCAAGGCGGGAGGTTACAAAGGCGTGAACCAAGACTGGTAGGTCGTTATGCAGAACTAGGTGCTTGACCCGGGCTACATTCCTTAGATGGAAAAAGGCAGTCTTGACAACAGATGACACCTGGTGTTTAAGCGTCAATCCATCATCAGGAATCATACCCAGATCCCGCACCCATTCAGAGGTCATCAGCTGGCGACCACTGAGCCAAAGACCCAAGGCTCACCCCTCCAATGGCCCCTCTACACAATGGCCTGGGTCCACTACCAACACCTCAGTCATATCCGGGTCCAACCTTAACCAACTGGCACTCATCCAGTCCTCAATTTCGGAAAGGCAATCATTAAAACTCAAGACAGCTCCCCCTTGCTTGGGCACAAAAGGTCAGGTAGAGCTGAGTGTCATCTGCATAACAGTGAAAACTCAGCCCATACCACCTTACAATGTCTCCCAACGGCAGCATATACACTGCGAATGACATGGGGGACAGTACAGAGTCCTGCAGGACCCCACATGGCAGGGAGACCTTGTCAGAGGAGTAAACCCCTGAGACAATTCTCTGAAACCTTCCAGTGAGGAAAGAGTGAAACCATCTGAGAACTATACCAGACAGTCCGCAAATTAAACACAGGCACTCGACCAATACCCCATGGTCCACAGTGTCAAAGGCTGCCGAGAGATCCAGAAGAACCAAGATGGAATGGCTCCTCCGATCTCTTGCTATTAGAAGATCATTAAGGACCCGAATAAGGGCTGTCTTGGTACTATGCCATTTCTGAAAACCGGACTGGAGAGGATCATAGATACTGTGGATTGTCAAATGATCCTCCAGCTGCAGCGCAACCACCTTCTCAATAACCTTACCCATAAAGGGAAGGTTAGAGATAGGTCTGTAGTTAGCAAGACAGTCTGGGTCAAGAGATGGTTTCTTAAGGGATATCACTACTGCCTCCTTCAGAGTGTCAGGAAACACCCCAGACTCTAAAGAACACCAGACTATCTCTGCAAGGACCGAGTCAATGGTCTCAACACACCCCACAAGAAGGCGCGATGGGCCCAGATCCAAACTACAGCAGATTGGCTGCAGAGACTCGATAATCTTCACAATATCCACGATCGCCAGTCGGCCGAAGTCAGACCAGACAGACCAAGGGACTGCCACCCCCCTCCGATATCGTCCACCCCATTTGGGCATCCCATGCGAATCTCGGATCTGCCACACAAAAGATTAATATACAAGTTAGCCAGCCTGCGAGTGGGTCCCAAGATGACAGCCTGGGTAAAGAATTGGCTGGAGAATAGGACACAGAGAGTAATAGTAAATGGAGTCCACTCTGAAGAAAGGGGGTTTACTAGTGGGGTACCGCAGGGTTCAGTATTAGATCATCCTCTTCAATGTCTTTATAAGTTTACATTGCAGAGGACTGGAAGGAAAACTATGTCTCTTTGCAGATGACACAAAGATCTGCAACAGAGTTGATGCACAAGGTGGGGTGGAAAGGATGAGAAGGACTTGGCAAGGTTAGAGGAATGGTCAAATGTATGGCAGCTTAGATTCAATGCTAAGAAGTGCAAGGTAATGCACCTGGGAAACAAAAGCCCAGGGGAAGAGTACACAATGGGGGGTGAGATACTAACAACAACAAAAATGGAAAGGGACCTGGGGTAGTCATATCAGATGACCTAAAGGTGGACAAGCAATGTGAGAGGGCATCACGGAGGGCTGGGAGGATGCTGGGATGCATAGGGAGAGGTATCACCAGTAGAAAACAGGAAGTTATTATCCTTCTGTACAGACAGTTGGTAAGACCCCATCTGGAGTACTGCATGCAGTTCTGGAGACCCAATCTCCTCAAAGACATAGACAGGATGGAGGCTGTCCAGAGGAGGGCAACTAAAATGGTTCAGGGTCTGCACCGGAAGACATGTGAAGAGAGACTTAAGGAGCTCAACTATGTATAGCCTCGAGGAAAGGAGGAGAGGGGGACATGATAGAAACTTTCAAGTACCTCAAGGAATCAACAAAGTCCAAGAGGGTAGCGCCTTTCAAAAAAAGAGGTGTGCAAGAACAAGGGGCACAATTTGAAGATAGAAGGGGGGGCTCAGAGGTAATTTAAGGAAGTATTTTTTTCACAGAGAGGGTTGTAGATGCATGGAACGGCCTTCCGGAGGAGGTTGTGGAGTCAAAAACAGTGGTAGAATTCAAGCATGCATGGGACAGTCATAAGGCAATTCTATGGGGTGGGGGTAGGAAGAAGTAGGCTGCTGGTTAACTAGGATCTGCAGCTTATCCATTAGGCAGGGAAATGGGCAGACTGGGTGGGCCAAGCGGTCCTTATCTGCCGTCAAAATCTATGTTTCTATCTCTGTTTCTATGATGTCGGTAACCTTACTGGCAAAAAAGTGAGCGAATTCATTATGTTTCTCTTGTGACAATACTCTCCAAGACTGCAGACAGACTGGATTGCACAGTCTGTATATGGTGCGAAAGAGATGAAACAGTCGATTTTGTGCTGCAGCTATCTCTAAGGGAAATTTATCCTACATTTTTAACAGCAGTAGATCAAACTGAAAAATCAACTGTTAAGCAGTACCAGGAATTAGCTGAAAAACAGAATTAGCATGTCAAGCTTGAGTCTGAGCTTCAGTGTCTGGGTAGTAGCCAACAGGAGGGAGCAGTTTCAGAGGATCAGCCAATCAAGAGAGAAAGAGCGAGAATAGCGCTGAATGTCAAAAATATTAGGCACTTTGGGGGACTATACTTAAGGAGCTGGCTTACAGGAGCAGTGAGCGGGCATTGGGGGTCAGCAGGCGATGCACCACTGCAGAAGGTAGAAGTGCCCGGTCAGGGTCTTGGATCTGAGGAGCTGACTTGCAGGATCATTGAGCGGGAAGCAGGGATCATCAGCCACTGCACCGCTGAAGAAGGTAGAAGTGCCCAGTCAGAGGCTTGGATCTGAGGAGCTGTCTTGTAGAAGCAGTGAATAAGCAGTGGGGGTCAGCAGGCAGAGCACCACTGAAGAAGGTAGAAGCATCCGGTCAGAGGCTTGGATCTGAGGAGCTGGCTTGCAGAAGCGGTGAGTAACTGGTGGAGGTCAGCAGGTGCTGCTTTGCTGAAGAAGGTAGAAGCACCCAGTCAGGGGCTTGGATCTGAGGAGTTGGCTTGCAGGAGCTTTGAGCAGGCAGTGAGGGTCAGGAGGCATCGCACCGCTGAAGAAGGTAGAAACGCCTAGTCAGAGGCTTGGATCTGGGCAGCTGGCTTGCAGGAGTGGTGAGCAGGTGACGGGTGTCAGCAGGTGCCACACCGCTGAGGAAGGTAGAAGCACCTGGTCAGTGGCTTGAATCAGATATTAACTGAAAAGCAGAATTAGCAGACTGAGCTTGAGTCTGAGGTTCAGTGTCCAGGTAGTAGTCAGTAGGAGGAAGTAGCTTCAGAGGATCAGTCAATCAGGAGAGAGAAAGAGAGAGAGAGAGAGGGGACAGCATGGAAAGTGGAAAATATCAGGTGCTTCAGGGGAGCATCCCTGAGGACCTGGCTTGCAGGAGCGGTGAGCGGGCAGTGGGGGTCAGCAGGCACAGCACCACTGAAGAAGGTAAAAGAGTCCAGTCAGGATATTGGATCTGAGGATCTGGCTTGCTTGAGCCGTGAGCGGGCAGTGGGTGTCAGCAGGCACTGCACCTCTGAAGGAGGTAGAAGTGCCCAGTCAAGGGCTTGGATCTTGGCAGCTGGCTTGCAGTAGCAGTGAGCAGGTGGCGGGAGCCATCAGCCACCACACCACTGAAGAAGGTAGAAGCACCCAGTCAGAGGCTTGGATATGAGGAGCTGGCTTGCAGGAGCAGTGAGCGGGCAGCGGCTGTCAGCAGGGGCCACAATGCTGAGGAAGGTAGAAGTGCCTAGTCAGTGCCCTGGATCAGATATTAGCTGGAAAAGAGAATTAGCAGGCTGAGCTTGAGTCTGAGGTTCAGTTTCTGGGTAGTAGCCAATAGGAGGGAGCAGTTTCAGAGGCTCAGCCAATTGGGAGAGAGAGCGAGGATAGCACCGGAAGTGGAAAATATCAAGTGCTTCAGGGAACAGTACCTGAGGAGCTGGCTTGCAGGAACGGTGAGTGGGCAGTGGGGGTCAGCAGGCACAGCACCATTGAAGGTGATAGAAGCACCCTGTCAGGGGCTTGGATCTGAGGATCTGGCTTGCAGGAGCCATGAGCAGGTAGTGGGGGTCAGCAGGTACCACACCACTGAAGAAGGTAGACGCACCAAGTCAGGTGCTTGGATCTGAGAAGCTGGCTGGCAGGAGCCATGAGCAGGTAGTGGGGGTCAGCAGGCACCACACCACTGAAGAAGGTAGAAGCACCAAGTCAGGTGCTTGGATCTGAGGAGCTGGCTGGCAGGAGCTGTGAGCAGGTGGTAGAACTCAGCAGGCACCACACAGCTGAAGAAGGTAGAAATGCTGAGTCAGGGGCTTGGATCTGCAAAACAAATTGTTAAATATTATGACTACTTATGGAACACACACATAACAACACTAGGGCACATTTGAAATGTTGAGACTAAGGACACAGCCATGGATGTCATAATAAAATTATAGTCATATATACAGTACAGGTTAATTTTGCTTCTGGAAACTTCATTACCTTCATTTAAGCACTATATAAAATAATACAGTACAGAAATTATCTATTTAATCACTTAGTACTTCCAGAATTTTAATGACTAGAGTATATATATATAGATAGATATATATTTGGTGGTATTGATATACGCACGCCTTGGTGGTGCCAGACGACGCAGACCAAGGTCGAAAGTGCTGCTCAACCACCCAAGGCGCAGATATCAGAGCGCGACCGCACACCCAACAGTGGTATATCTATCTTATAAAATGTTGTGACAAAATAGTTTTATGTGGAGGAAAAAATAGTTCAGAATAGGCTGTTTAATTTGAAGTATTTTTAATGAATAAACATTTAACTGGATGAAACTGTAAGTGAATAGAACAGTTGAACATTTAGAATATGCTTTTTAAACAGTTGAAGATTAATGAGTACTGTCACTTTAAGACTGGTTCATTTTTGGGAAGAAAACGTCTGTTGAACAGTGAATTGTACTGGCAGGAAGTGCTTATGCTATACAAGGCTAACAACTGCTGAACTTTTACGTGACTTTAACAGTAGTAGGTTGAAGTGGTTCTTCGCTTTTCTTTTATTTGTAGTATATATTGAATTGTAGGTTACCATGCACCGTGACGCTTTTCATATATGGTGCAAGTGGATGGTCCTGCAGGTAAGCGCTTGAGGGAGTGCTTGAGGCTCTTCATTTTGTGTTTTCGTGGTGGTTTCTGTTCTTTTCTGGGATGTCTTCTGCAGCGGTTTTGTGGGTCTGTGGGGATCGTTGGAGGACGGCTGCGGTTTGGGGCTGCACTGTTATTTGTACTGAGCTTCCGGGGAGTTTTCAGCAGGAAATCCGCTTGCACTCTGTGAGGAAATTTTCTTCTTCTGTGGTCTGTTTCACTGTGGATGGGGTGAGCTCTTTGTCCTCTGTTGGTGTGAGGGAGCTGGTTGATGTGGTTGCTGAAAGCCCTGTTTTTACTTCAGGTATCTCGGAGGCGGGTTGCTGTGATGCTGCTGTGCGGTAGTGTACAGAGCTCCTGCGTGGTTCGGCTGCTGTAACGGTGGGAATCTCAACGTTTGGGGGCAAAGTTGTGTTTTGTGGTGATGGTTGGCAGTCTGATGAGCTTGTGCCAGCCAATATGTTTGACCAGTTTTTCCTATCATGTAATGTGGGTGCCCAGTAAGATTTTAAGCTAGTTTCTGATTTGTGGCCTGTTACAGCCATGATCTGACGTGATTCCAGACCTGCTGAGGAGAGCAGCTGAACAACAGTTGATCTTAGGCAGTGATTTGTATATCTTTGAGAGAGTCCTGCTTCAATAGACAGGCGAGGCATGAGGGAAGATAAGTAATTAATTCCCATGGGCTCTTTACTGTACCAGATTTTCTGTTTGTCTAATATGTCCTGTGAGGCTCTTTTGGGGTGTAGGAAAAAAGCTGTGGTTTCAGGTGGGCATTTAGTGAGGTACTTTTTGAAAGAAAGCAGGGCAGAGAGGATCATTCGCTGTGCAAAAACAAAGCCTCAAAGTGGTTTGGTTTAACTCTCTGGCATCTTTATGATTTTTGCTGTCTGGTTGTATTTTAGGTTATGTACTGTAACCCATTTTCATCAGTTTTTATATGGAAAGAGTCTCTTTTAGTTCTCTTTGTCCTTCCCTTCCCTACGAGCCATGAATATTTGTAGGTCGAACCAGACCTTTCTGACTAGTCCTGCAGCTGTGTTTGGTGATAGTGCTGGAGAGTGCTTTAACTTTTGAAGTCTGATTCTGTGAGGCATTCGTGGTGTTGAGTGCAGTCTCTGCCTTCTTTTCTGTATTTTTTATGACGGAGACAAAACATTGTTTGCAGATTGAAAATCTGTGTCTGTGACAAGATTCATTTGTCGTGATAGAGCCAGTGAATTTAAATGCCTGTTGAGTCCTGCTCTTAAACCAATAAAACTTAACACGCCATACTGTTCGCCTGAGGAGTTTCTAACTGTGCATAAAATCTTCAAGGTTGTGTTTAATTTATCTGGTGTTACTATTTTTAAATCGAGGTCTATTTGCTTTTCTGTTATCCAGTCTGTAAATACTTTTGTTGCCCAGACAGTTTGCTTTTTAGTATTTTTTCAGCTTTGTTTTCTTCTATGTTATCTATTTCTTCAGGGTGAAGGCTGGCATGTCTACTCACTGTTTGCTGTGCTGGATTCTGAAGTGGCTGCTCAGGTAAGTCCTGTTCAAGTTCTTTGAAGAGCATCATTGTACCAGTCATCTTTGGTGAGGATTGATGTCAGCTCCTTTGAGGTATGTGGTAATTCTGCCATTTTTAAAATTTTCTGTCAGATATTTGTATTTCTGTCAGAGTGAGGCAGTGATGTGCTGCTTTTCTTTGAGTAGTCTCTCTGTGAGTGATGCTATTGTTTACACTTGTGGAGTGATACTGCTGTGGCTTTGTGATGAGGTTTTGGTCTCAGTGGGAAGTAGTTCAGGCGTGCGGTCGCGCTGGGAGGTATGCGGTCGTTGGGAAATAATGCACGGTCATGTGATTTAGTGTGTCCAATCATGTTAGTGGGATTTCTGTCATTTTAACACACCATTTTATAAATATATATATATAGATATATAGATATATATGTATATATTAGCAGTGTCAGTGGCTCAGTAGGTAGCACACTTGCCTCTGAGGCCGGAGATCAGAGGGCTGTGAGTTCAGTTCCCACATCTGGCACTTGGTTAATATCCCAATACTGACACTGTAGTGCAGCATGAGAGGGGTGCTGCACTTGAGGTACCGCCTTCAGATGAGACGTTAAACCGAGGTCCCATCTGCCTGGATTGGTGGTAGTTCAGGTAGATGTTAAAGATCCCATGGCACTTATCGAAAGAGTAGGGGAATTTCCGTGTCCTGGCCAAATTTCCTCATTCACTAAAAATACCACCAACAGCTTAATCTGGTTCAAGGTCAGTTGGCATTCATCTGTATCCCTCCCTGGTCGTGTCTGAAAATAGGCAGGATTTGTCTAGTGCACTTACCCGGTCAACAAAAGCTAAATAAATTATATATATATATATATATATATATATATATACACACACACATATATATACATTTATAAAATGGGTAGGACAACTAGTTGCAAATCCAGTCTTCTGATTGTATAAAAAAAATCACATGACCATGCGTATATCACAGCGCGACTGCACACCTGCACTTTTACCCCCCCTCCAAAACAATTTTGACATTTTATAAGATAGATAAACCACTCTGAGGTGTGTGGTCACACTCTGATATATGCACGCTTTGAGTGGTTGACACACTCGGCCTGTAGCCTCATGTGTAACTGGGCGTGCATATATCAAAGCGCGACCACACACCTCAGAGTGGTTTATCTATTACATATATATATATAATGGTGAAAAAGATTAGCTCCAAATGCCAACTACTGATTGTATAAAACACATCACATGACCATGCGTATATCAGAGCGTGACCGCACACCTCCACTTTTACCCTCCTCCAGAAAAATTTTGCCATTCTATAAGATAGGTAAACCACTATGAAGTGTGTGGTTGCACTCTGATATATGCATGCCTTGGGTGGTTGATGCACACCAAGGCATGCAAATATCAGAGCATGACCGCACACCTCAGAGTGGTTTATCTATTGCATATATATATATATATATATATTTTTTTTTATTTTTTTTTTATCGCAAAACACTTCATTAATGCATCAGTTAGGGTTCATAGCACAGCGACAAAAGCATGGAGAAATGTGGTGTTAGGGTAACCACCCCTCACCCTCCACACACCAACAAGCATAGGGTTGTGCGTTGGGGTCATCAGTCTCTCACCACATTCCATGTGTAAAGAAACTGAAGTGGTGCAGTATAGGAGAATGGGGTGAGAGTTAGGCACTACGACCCCAATGAACACCACAATGCCTGTTGGCGTGTGGAGGGTGGGGGAATGGGGTGAGGTGGTAGGGGTGGTAACCCTAAATCCACATTTCCATGCTTTTCTCACTGTGCTATGAACTCTAACTGATTCATTAATAGAGTATTTTGCCATGAATTTCCCTTCTTTTTGAGAAAATGTAATGTAACTGGTAAGTGGTATGTGCTAGTGGGAACGCAGGGCCTCTGAGCCCTGTGTTCAGTTCACAATGGCCATTTTTTGTGTAATGGTATGCGTATGTGGGAGTGTGGGCCTTCCGGGCCCTGTGCTCCCACTTACACATAACTACGGAGCCATACAGCAGCCCTACAGGGCAAGGAAGCTTTGTAACACTAATTTGCTAATATCTCAGCAACCGTAGCAGCTAGGGAAAAAAATCCAGCGTTGTTGTAATCATGACAGTGAGTCCTCCATAAGAGATATGTGAACCAAATCTCTATCTCACATCGTTTACAAGATATGGGCACCGTAATACTCTGAAAAAGGACTCTTGGAACCCTTGTGACATTAATTTGCCAGTATCTCTGTAACCATAGCAAGTAGGAAAGAAATTCTACTACTGGTGTAATCTATGATTTCCAAACTTGTTTCTACAGGTTAGTTCACCTAATGGTGATCTAAGCTGTGGGTAGCAAAAACTCCATATCTCGCTTTGTTTTTGAGATACGGACACTGAAAGGCATCATGGATGGTGCAATGTTATCCTATGGGTAATTTCTCAAATTTGGAAGGCTGTAATTTTGGGCCCATTGAATGTTTTGGCACCAAACCACAAAAAGGCACATTTGTGGGTCCAGGTCTTGCGACCCTGCAAATTTCAGCCTAAAAGCCCCAACCATTTTCTTGCAGGGGGATAGCAAAGATTTGCAGTCTTTGGGCAAAGTTCTTTCACAAATTGTGAATGTTTCACAAAAAACAGCACAAAACAGCATTTGCAAAAGTTTTGCGGACAATTTTTCCATCATTTGTGAAAGTACTGGGGCTCCAAGTTTTAAAATGGCATTTCGGGGTTTACCCCAAAATAAAGATAGGGCTGGCATCCTCAGGACCCGACTAGGTAAACCCAGCAGTCAGGGTTTACCTAGAGGGTCCCAGATTTAAACACCAGGCAATTTTGTCTCTTGCTAACTGAAAACAAGATGGCAGCAGCATGAAAGTAAAAGGGCCATTTGCGAAAGGAAAATTGTACTTGCAACAATTTTGTGAGACACATATATTGTTTCCCCATTGACTATAATGGGAAATTTTTTGGGGAATAACTTTTAAACGATTGAATATTTTTACACCAGATCTTCAAAAGACACATCGGTGATGCAGACTGCATCTTCCCTGAAGATTTCAGACCAAATGGAGAAATAGTGTGGGCTCTGGGCGTGAGCAAAGAAACACACAAAAAGTCTTTTTTTTTGGCATTTTTGGGTGCTCTGCAGCTCCACAACAGCACATTCAACTGTAACGCAACTTGCCAGATACAGAGATCTATGATACCAGACCATGCATGCAAAATTTCAGGCAAATCCATTGTTCAATGGCAAAGTTATTAAGGTGCAAAATTTGAGGTTTAACATTAAAGTGCTTACTCAACCATATATATATATATATATATATATATATATATATCGTATGTTACTTTGGGATACTATCAGCAGTTTTGGACTATCAGATCTACCTAAAGTGCAATTCTGCCACCATATACTATTACACATATTTGTCAGTAAAGAATAGTTTGTTGACATATTGGTTGTTGTATAAAATGATGCACAAAATGGGTACTCACTTTTATTTGACCAACAAGAGAGTCGCAGAGTGTTTTAAGCTTTCAAACTTACACAGAGTTTAGTTATTCATCAGAAAAATTGCAGTTATCAAAGAAATCACTTTATGTGCATGGAGTAGAATGGGTATGAAACAGAGACAGAAAACAGAGATAAGAAAACAGCCCTTGAAAACCTAGTAGGGTGCAAATCTACTCCTTTCATGATGGAATGTGATGTGACAGCAGAAGGCCTATAAATTGTTGCTGAAGCATAGCATAAATCATTTACTTTGCACATTAAGCAGCAAAATAGCACAGTAAAGGCACTATAAGTAATAAATTAATAAAAAACAGATTAACTTTTGATAGCTGAAAAAACAAAGAGGCTACTTCAGTAATAACAAAAGACTCCTGCTTGCTGTGATACAACAGCACAAAAAATAGAAACTGCTTCTTCTCCCTTTGTGATTTTACCACCTGTAAATGCTATTTTTATTGTTGTAATATCCCTTGCTGCTTTGACCACTGCTGTTTTTACCTATCCAATGTCTTCTGATTGTACATTATCCTGTATTATGCCTGATATGTGCCTCTTGAGCCAGGTGGTGCCTGTAAATGGTTCCTTGGACCAGTGCACTTACCTGATAGATAAAGTCATAAATAACTAAACTCTTGAAAGAGCAGGGTCTTTATTCTCCTTTTATCAAGGCCTTTACTGAGGGGGTGTCCCTCAGAGATCATGACAATCTGTTCCACATAGCTGGGCCAGTTGACTCAAAGGCCCAGTTTCATGATGATGTAAGTATTTTCCGGGGAACAGCGAGGAGTCCTACCTTGGAGGAGTGCTGGTGATGGGAGGTCTGATGTGGAGTCAGGAAATCTCTCAGGTAACCATGTGTAGGCCATATAGGGCCTTGTAGGTCAGTAAACTGTCCTTGAAGATGATTTACCACTCTACCAGCAACCAGTGCAGCTCATGCAGGAGTGGCGTTAAATGACAGGACCTCAGATGGCCAGCAACAACCAGGCTGCAGTGTTCTGAACCAGCTGCAACCATTATAGGATAACTTAACCTGAACCATAAAGCATTGAGTAATCAAGTTTGGAAGTGACCAGTTCATGTACTAATGATGGCAAGTCTTCTGGAGGGATGAAGGCTTTAACCCAGGTGATATTTCTGTGTTGGTGAAAGTCACCCCAGACTACAGCCGACACCTGAGCCTCAAGTGTTGATCTGTCATCCAGTATGAACTCCCAGGTTCTTCATCTTAGCAGAGGTTGTCAGTATGGAGAAATCAAGCAAAATGTTGGTTATCTCATTAGAGTCCTCTGCATCCCTCATCTGACCAGGCTCAATCACCAGTACCTCTGTCTTTTCTGGACAGAATTTAGCTTAAGGACAACCAATCTTGGATCTGAGCCAAACATAAATTTGATACATTGACCACAAAAGACATTTCAGTTGCAAATTATTTATACAGCTAGGTGAAACCCTTGACTGTATCATCAAATGATCCCTCCCAGGGGTACACCACAAACAATATGGGTGAGAGAATCAACTCCTGAGGTACAGAGTAGGGGCTTCAGAAGTGAGGAGAAATTCCCAGCACCACCCTCTGTGTCCTATCACTATGGAAAGACACAAATCAATAGATGACTGTGCCAGCGAGTCTGCAGGGTATCACATTATAAGAGCAACCCAAAGTGAGTGACTAGAAATATAGCAACTCATTTTGGGTGCTTTTATTGTGGACTACCCTGCAGAATAGTGAGGGTATGGGATAGTGACCAGGGGTGAATGGAAGGGAGGAAAAGTGAGGGGGAGGGACAGGGAAGGAATTTTCTGGCACTGTTGTACCTGCTGCCACCGAGCTAGACATGTAGTGTGGTGGTGTGGGAGGCTAGCTCTGGCAGAGCAGGTACTTGATTCGAGACTGGGAGCGGGTTACATTTTGCCACAGCTACAAGCTGCAGCACTTCATTTTTTGTGAGATCCAGATTCTGCTCCCTCCTCAACATGCACCCTCCTGGAGTTGAGAATCTTAATTCAGTGGGGTGCAGGGTGCAAAGCCCCCCCCCACAAAAACACTTATTTTACATCTGGAATTCGGCTCACCTTCAAGTGTATATCGCCGATTTGCTTTTTGGCAATATACACTTGCCATAATGGCGATCGCTGTTCTGTGATCGCTATTATGACATGGAATCATCTGCAGCACTCCCTGAGATGGTCTAACAGCAACTCATGGCCCACGTTGTCAAAAGCTGAAGGGAGATTGAAGAGGATGAGAACTGATGGCTGTCCTCTATCTCTTGCTCTGAGAAGGTCATTGTGCACCCTGACCAGTGAGATCTCTGTAGACTGCACTGGTCAGGGTGCACAATGACCCTTAATAACAGTTATGGTACAATATAGATATAATATATAAAGTATTCCTGAATATACGATTGAATAAGAAGATTTAATTTAAGAATTTAACTGATCTGTAATTACTCATTTTTTTTTTTATTAATGCAAGCTTTGTACAATAAATTTATTGGACTACTTTTCCATAGAATTACAAATACTGTAGCTTTGTAAATACAATGTAATATATATTACAAGATATGTTTTGCAATAACTCACAGATAAAAAGTGATATCTCTGTGATCATGAAAAATATTGATATCTTTTCATGATGTGTTATGTCATAGTGACATCTTTCCTTGTACAGCTATGTCACAGTGCATTTTTAACTAATTCTCATTTAGAATAGTCAGCCTCAGTAGCAGTACTAACCATATTCAAATGTAAATAACTAAGATTTTAAATGACAGCAGAGTACTGCGGGCATGAAAGCTGTTTAGCACAAAAATTTCTACAAAATAAGTAGTGCTCTGTTTACAGATATCTTTTAGTTTTTTTTAAAGACTCAGCAAAATATGGCAGAAAATTCATATCTATCACTTTTTCAGTAAGCAAATGAGAATACCTTGAAAATGAAAAATGATAGCATGTTACTTTGACCACAAAAATTGTTCAGCACAAAACTATCTGCAAAATGAGATGTGTTTCATTTATAGATATCTTTTAGATTTTTTTTATAATAAGCAAAAAATGAGAAGTCTTTTTATTCACTTTTTCAAAGAACAAATGTCCCCAATAAAAGCAAAAACAAAAGAACTGTACATCATTTTTTTTTTCATTATGTACTGGCCATAATGTAAAGCTATGGGGCTCAGTGAGATAAATAGAAGTAGTAGCAAGTTTTGAAAACCACAACCAAGCAAGTACTGTAACTGTAAAAGAAGCCAAATGTTAGTCATGCATTTTAAAGTCACAAGTACTTTTTTACACATTGTCAGTCATGTTCATCCCAAAACATATGTCTGTATAAACAAAACATGACATGGCCTGATGAAAAATATATTTATTTTCATTTGAGGCAAATGATGTTAAGATATCTCACTCGTGGCTTCACCACTCGTGATATATTGTTCCATCATTAACCTGTCATGAAGATAAATATAACATCTTCAGTCAGGCCATGTTATTTCCCCAGCCGAGATCTGGCAAAGTTTAAATCCACTGGTGAAGTTCAAGCGAAGTGGCAAAAATGTACACTTCTTGGACCTTTGCAAAGTTTTCCCAGACCTGAAAAACCTGAACTTCACCTGAATTGTGAAGTTTTTGCTGCAATGTGTGGAATTTTGCCATGAAGTGCAGAGTTTAACTCACAAAATTCCACACTTCACCATGAAACTTTACATTTCGTAGTCAATCCATGCGCCACGATTTACACACAATTTACAAATTGTGCTTTACAAATTGGGCAAAGTTTACAAATTAATTTTTGAGGTGAAGTTTGCCAACTTCATCCATTTCTAATCCCCTGTATATCTAAGGGATACAGAACAGGGACCTGTGGAATAAATTATTTTTATAAAAGCTGTTTGACCTTGGGTCACGGAGTGATGTAAGTCACAAGTGATGTGGCACAACATCAAACAGAATGAGTGAAAATAAATCATATATTCCACAAGGCCCTGTTTATGTTTATTTTTTGTAATTGGAAGAGACATGATTTTTTTGTAATAAGGCTGGGTTGGTATTAGTTAAATTTGAAAGTTAGATGAGGATTTTTTTTGTGAAACAAAGGTGCTATGCTTGTAAGGAGCACCGTTGCCATGGCTGTTACCATGGACACCACGTCATGACACCGATGTTGGTGGCATTAGCTTGCCGCTAATTTGGTAGAAGATTGGCTTGTTCAAAAAAATTGCTGTGGAAACATGGCAGTGCCCTTTAGCTCATGACTGCTGGTTTTGAGTGTGATGGTTTCATGGAGCAAGGTAGACTTCTGTTTAATTTGAAAACAAAAATAATAAACAAATACTGCTGGTGTATGTTGGAGTGGGTGGCAGTGGATTAGTCAGTGAGTGAGTCAGCAAGTGGGATTGACAACAAATGTGGAGCTAAAGAAGAAGAAGCAGCAGAAGATACTTTAGTAGTGCAAATGCAGAGTTAAAATGCTGAGGGAGGAGAAATAATTAAACTACTGTTCTTTCTTTGCAGATGACATGCTGATAGAGTTGCAGGGTTCTTGAATGGTATGAGGAGAGATGGAAGTAGAGAGGAAGGGAGGAAGGAGGAAAACAGGCTGCTTAATTTAGGTGAAATGATGGGTGTAGGTTATGGTGGCAGCAGTGGCATGGGCGTGTGTGGGGCTGGGACAGTAGAGAATGGGAGGCTTTGAAAAAGGCAGCAAAAAAAGAAAAGTATTTAAGTTGTCTATCTGCTTACATGATACAAGCAGTGATTTACCAAAAATAGTAGCACTTCAGGCACTGGTGTCTTCATCAGTCAGTAAGGGAAGCGCTCAAGAAGTGAAAATGAAGCAAATAGTGATGGCAGGTGTGGAGGGAGACACATCATGATGAAGTATCTACTATGTATATAAATCATAAATGAAACTTGGGTGCTCATATATATATATATATATATATATATATGTATAGAGAGAGAGAGAGAGAGATATGCAGTAAAGTAAAATTCTGCCTGTGAAGTGGCCGTGAAGTGGGCACTTACTGTTACTACTCTGCAACACAAAATGCCCATTTTAAAGGCCCACTTCACCACTTCGCATTGTAATTATGACTTTGAGTTGTCCACTCTTCCTTAATCGCTTTAATGTGGAGTGGGAAGTCTATTGGCAGCCCACACACATCACATGGCTTACACTAGTGTAAGTCACATGCTTTAGCCAGGCAGGCAGGAAGTGACTCATGCTTGTAAGAGAGTTTCACTTTCATCTTGCATTAGGAGAAAGAGGCTTTGTAGGAGAACTTGGAGTGAGAGAAGAGAACCTGTAAAAAAAAAAACACTTTAAATCTTTTAGTATTTTTTTTGCTATATAGGTGATTTTGTTTGAGTATTTTTTATTTATTTATTTTATTTATTGAACAAATTGGAAAGACCTTTGAGCCAAGGGCTCTTTTACAGAGGCTCCACGTCAAGTCACAAGAATAGTAAATTACAATGGTTTCAGTAAGTAGTACAACATGAGGAAAATAATTACATAAACAAAAGAACAATATGGTGGGGGCATGGCTTGGACCTGAAGAAGATGGCATCCTAAATCTTTCTCTCTCTCTGCCCCAGCCTGGCAACAAATCGAATATAATCTGCTAAGATGCTGGACTGAAGCCCTACTGTGACTACTGAAAATACCTCCTCCATCTCTGTCTCCACTGTGGAGATGTTTTTGGGAGAAGCCATGCTGTTATAGCGCCATCTGCATAGCGCATATATCGGAGCTGCCCTATGTAGATAGGCCGTAGAGGCCCGAGCATGGACTCACGAGCTCTATCGCACCCTCCCTGACTGGTATACCAGCACCCTTCCTGCCAAATAATGGGCTACAATCACCGGATTCTTTTGACACAGAGGACATAACACTTTACAGGCGGCTAACAAAAACAACGCTACCTCTTAGTTGTGTATAGGACCTGATAGTGGGATGGAGGCCTTGGAAGCCAAACTCACAGGGCTACCCACTCAGACCACTCACCCATTTCCTGACCAGGCCCAATTGGGAGAAGCCCTATCCAACATCACCAAAATGCTTGAGGCATTACTAACCAGAGTGGATACCATTGGTACTTCATAAGCGGGCAATGTCACCGAGGTCCACTGCTTAGAAGACCAACATTATGTCCTAGAACAGCGGATGGATGAACTAGAGAGGCAACATATAAATGTACTGCAAAGGCTTCGGGATCATGTGGCCAAACTGTCTAGGCTATGGCACAGAGCGGAAGATCAGGAACATTGGAGTAGAAGGAATAACATTAGGATATCAGGGTTACCGGAAGGAGCAGAAGGTCAAAAATATGGAAACATTTCTTAATGACTGGCTGCCGCAACTGATGGGTGAATGATGGAAAGAGCCAGTGGGGGTGGAACAAGCACACCGAGTCTTTGGCAATCCAAATAACACCAAGGGTCCCAGGACCATTATTGCCTATCTACTATGATTCTCGGTCAAAGAGCAGTTGCTCCAAGCCACAAGAGACCTTGGAGAGATTATTTGGAGAGGCAATACTATCTACTTTTATAGGGACTTTACCCAGGAGGTGGCAGCTAAATGGAGGGCATACAATCCCCTGAAAAAATTACTGATAGCAAATTCATTCCAATACCGCTTTAAAGGTCTCACTGCACTGTACCTCTCAAAGAATGGACAATCCTTCCTCACTGAATCGCCCAGAAACGCTGAGGGCTGGATTTAAAACCATTGGCCACAAATGCTACAAACAAAACACATCTCCCAGATGCCTCTGGGCACCGAGAGACCAAGTGGAACAAGGAACCACTAAGGAAGGGAGGCAAGCACCTGGGGACAACAATTTCAACTGGACCAGTCCGTCCAGCAGGGGATCACCCTCACACTTACCAATATGGGCCTTGCAATCTAATCTAGAAAAACAACTGCAGACTACTCCTGTGTCTTCCATAGTACAAGAGGTGACTTGCAGAACTTTGAAAAGCCAACAGCAAGAACAAGCTATGGTCTCCACACCAGCTCGACAGCACCAGCATTCGAGAAGCCCTAATCCCCTGACACCAGGCAATGCCATGGCCTCCCCTCCTGCTAAGCTTCCAAGAGCTGACCAGCCCACAACAAAAGGGGCTGATGAAATGGACCATTCCAAGGATGAATCCACAAAACCCATGGATGATCTGGTCTCCTTGGACTGGGCTACCATGATGGAAGAATGCGAAGAAGCGACAACGGTGGTCTCTGGCTTGTTAAAACCAGGACCTAAATCCTTTGCAGAAGAACTGGCAACTTCCCCTTAGCCTGCTAGAACTGATCCACTCTGTAAAACCAGAATTACCATGAAGGGACAAGATGGCTGACTACATAACATTCTGACCACTCTCTAAAACTGTTGAATTGAAAAGCCCTATATAACCTACAACTGCCAAGAGGGAACGAGATGGACGATTTACTTTACAAACTGAATTCTATCTATAATCACTATCCTGGCTTGTTGTGGCTCTGATTTACAGGTCTTAGGCATATTAGGCTGTTTTCATTGGCGCATTCCCTCACATAGAGGGCGCAGCCCACCTCCCATATATGGGTAGCATGCGAGGACTATATCCGTCGCTGCTGTGCCCCCCTCTCTATTTCATTAGTGCATGGAGTGTGCATTCTCCTCTCTAGTGCAGATCAATAGATCGTATGATGTTGTAATAGGGAGCGATGAAGCTCTCCCCCCCAATCTCAGTTATCCTCCCTTAGTACTCTTCTCTCAGTGAGCTCCCTTGCTCACCACAAAACATAGATGGCTACTGCTCAGGAATGCCCAAGGGGGAATCTAGCATCTCCTAGGAGCGCTGATGAACAGAGAATATATTTATCTACCCCTGTAATTCTTAGATTAAGATACTTCTCCTGCAACTAAGCAGTCTCAAAGTGAAATGCATGGCTGACAGAGGTCCCCTTCCCTTCCCCTCCGCCTTAGGCTTTCCCTGCCTATTGCTCTTTGGCTGGCTCATTTACCCCCTATGCCAGGATGATAATTGACTGATGGGCATTCCTAGCTTCTCCAGATCTGCCTTTACATCTAGATTCATGGAGTCAGGTTGGGATAGATCACCCATGATAGGTGTGACCGCTCCCTCTAATCTTTTGGTGTCTGAATCAATGTGGCTTAGAGAGCACGTCTGCCTCTTTTCACACGTACACCACAGCACCAACAACTGATTAACTGTAAATTGTTTAGTGGTTACCATAGTTGAAGCACAGGTCTGGTATCAGACAGTTAGATAGCTGTTAATATTTATTAATACAATATATAATTTCCTTCTCTTCTATTCTGACCAGGTCTCATATAAGTAGAGGCAAGAGCGGTTGCTACCTTCAAACTTCTCTCATCATTTCCTTTTTGTGGTCTACCACATACGTGTGTCTGCACACGAACCAGTAACAGGTTAACTTCCCTCTTTATCTGCTGACTATCCTATTACTATCCTCAGGGTGAGTACCCCTTCTCTTACTTAAGTATTTGGTGGTGAACATTATTGGCAGCGGCATCCCCTGTCCCATGGGGTTGGAGGTGCGTCTCCTGGAATGTCAAGGGGCTAAATCACCCAGCAAAATGTACCAACATTCTGTAATTCTTGAATTCCATGGGTATTTATGTGGCCCTGCTTCAGGAGATGCACCTCACCAACCGTACGGTACAATGGCTAAAGAAACTCTGGGTAGGATCAGTGATAGCCAGCTGCGCATTGATGAAATTCAAGGAAGTAGCTATCCTGCTCCAAAAGTCAGGGCCCTGGGCAGCTGAAGCACAATACTTGAACTCCCAATGGAGATGGATAGAAGTTAGACTCTCCTACCCAGGCGGCAAAGCCATAGTAGCCAATGTGTATGGCTATAATACAGATTCAGGAGAGATATACTCCGATCTGAGTCAAGCCTTCACAGAACTTACAGAAGGTGAGTCAGTGGTGCCAATACTGTTAGAAGGTGACCACAACTTAGTCCTAGATGTGTTTATGGACAAATCCCTCCCCACGCCACAATCCCATCCTAAAGTGTTACCAACCCTAAATACTCTCATGACAGAATGGGCCCTATGTGACCCCTGGAGGAACAACCATCCACAGGGCCGAGATTACACCTTCAACTCTAATGTCCACTGTACCCGCAGTAGACTGGATTTCTGGCTAGCCAACCATGCAGCTATGCCAGGGGTGGGAGACACATTGATTGGTAGCATAGTAGTATCAGACCATACCCCAGTAACAATCCTGTTTTCCCCTCCGGGCCAAGACCCTCCATGAGATGGAGATGTATTCCCCTATTGCTGCAGGATGCAGCTTTCTGAGTTTATATAGAGGAAGAGGCCCACTCTTACTTCTCCATTAATACCCCTGGAGAGACTTGAGCAACCACAATATGGGAAGCTTTCAAGGCTGTTATAAAAGGGAGAATTATTTCCTTCTGAGCAGCTAAAAATAAGGACCGGGCAAAACAAATATGCGTGCTCCAGGATGAGCTTGCAAAACTGGAGAAAATGTTTAAAGTCTCTGCCCAGAACCCACTTAACTCCCCTCTTCTAGTTGACATCACAGAACTAAAATATCAGATAAACATGTTACTAAACAGAAAAGCAGAGTGGTAATTGACTCGAGCCAAACATAAATCCTGAGAGGGAGGTGATAAGGGCGGTAAATTATTAGCTTATTACCTTCGGAAACAACAGGCCTCATCTAGAATACTTGCCCTGAAAAATAAACAGGGAAAAATAGTATCGGCACACAAGGCCATAAATGAGGAGATGCAGAATTTCTATCAGGAACTCTATCAAACCCAGAACACACTCTCAGACGAGGAGCTGTCCCGGTGGCTAAATGCCCTATGTCAGGGGACTCCTCTCCCTCAAATTTCTACGGAGCAGTGTCACGCTCTGGATGCCCCAATCACCCCTGAAGAATTACAAATCACTCTATCCCAAATGGCAAAGGAAAAAGCTCCAGGACCAGACAGGATGTCGCTAGAGCTTTACCAACTTCTAAAAGTAGAAATCACTACCCCCCTTTTGCAAGCCCTACAGGAAGCCCAAAACTATACAACTCTTCCCCCCACCATGCGAGAGGCCTTGATAACCTTAATCCCCCAAAAATCTTCAGATGTGTTGCTCTGTGTGAACCTCTGGCCCATCTCTCTGCTCCCCGTAGACACTAAGCTACTGGCCAAGGTCATGGCAAATAGGTTTTCTCTAGTCTTACCTACCCTGATACATCCATCACAATAAGGCCTTTTGAAGGGAAAATCAGGTGCAGACAACCTACGCTTAGTTCTTGACCTTAAATGGCAATCTGTCAATCTAAAATCCCAATAGCAGCCTTGGCAGTTGATTTTGCCAAGGTGTTTGACTCATTGGAATGGGGGTACCTCCATAAGGTTCTTAATCTATATGGATTTGGGCCCCATTTCTGCTCCTGGGTCTCTACCTTATACCATCTACCAACAGCCAGAATTGTCACCGAGACACTTCTCCCCCTTTCCCATTACAAACAGATACCAGACAGGGTTGTCCCCTCTCTCCTCTTCTCTTCCTTATAGCCCTGGACCCCTTGATTAGGAAACTCATAAACACTCCTGGCATAACTGGCATCCCGGTGAAGGGGTCCACCTATTTAGTCAATGCATATGCGGATGACATGCTACTCACATTCCAACCCCCAATATTCCATACTCACAATCTTGGCAATCTTACGAGAGTTTGTTTCTCTCTCAGGACTGACAATTAATCAAAAGAAAACAGTTCTATCCCCACTGAATAGGAAATGTGATAGGCACTGTCTTGCTGGCACTGACATTACCTGGGCCCCACAAGGATTCTCTTATCTAGGAGTCACTATTACTGCATCTTGGAAAGATTTAGAATCTGCTAATTTCTCCCCCTTTCTGGCTTCCTTAGTAGCCAAAGTCCAAAGATGGAAAAAGCTACGAATAATCCTTAAAGGTAAAATAGAAGCTATTTGAATGTTCATCTTCTCTAGAGTCTCCTATTTGCTAAGCAATCTCTCAATCTGACTTTCTCAAAAGCCATTTAAAGCCCTGGACAAACTAATCTTGCTATTCCTATGGGAGGGTAAAGTTCCTAGATTGAGGCAGATAAAACTGCGGGCCCACCGGACCAAGGGTGGACTGGGGCTATCCCTGGTTCATAGGCTACCACCTTGCCTACAGAATGGCTCAAGCCACTGCCTGGTTCATTCCTCACTCTACCCCACGCCAAAAATGGGTACTCCTTGAAGCTGCTCTGTCAACAGACAAATCCCTTTTCTCCTTGCTATCCAGCAGGAAACCCACTGGAAACCAGCTTACATCTATTATGACAGAAACTTGTAGATCATAGCGCCATGTGATGGCAATTACATAGGTCCCAAGTTCAGAATACATTCCCCCTCTCTCCTATGCTCCTTTATGGAATAACCAACTTATAATGGTAGATTGTAAACCCCTTAAATGGACCTCTTGGGCCTCCAAAGGCTTTTGGGTGGTAGGAGATCTTCTCCTTCCAAATAGTAGAATACTATTATCCTTTGACAAGATTTGAGGCACCTATGGGATGATATCAACTGACTTTTGGAAATTCTTTCAGTTAAGGAGTGCTCTAACCCCCCCTCCTCAAGACCCTGCCTACCCAGACTACCTGGAGCTGTCTGACTGTCCTCCACCAACCTAAGAAAAGCCAGGGCCTCGTGGGTATCTTTTATAAAGTTCTCAGGGACTCACAGCCTGATACTACCTTAGCATGCAGAGCTGCTTGGGAATGGGATCTTCCTCATCCCATATCCCAACAGCAATGATCAGAGTCTCTGAGGTTGGCCCACACAGCCTATGAAGATTTCAAGAGTCAGCTAATACAGCTTAAAATCCTCCTTAGGTGGTACAAGACCCCTACAGTTCTTTATAATCTTAAGATATTGACACAAGATCAATGTTGGAGATGTCATTCCTCCCCTGTCCACTTGTTCCATATTATGTGGACATGTCCAACCCAACAGGGTTTCTGGATGCAGGTATTAGATGACTGCTCCAAGACTGTAGGCAAATCACTGTCTCTTCAGCACTGCCTGCTTCTACTGGGGTACACCTCGGTACTAGATCCCTCACTGCCCCTGGCAAGGTATGGGTCCTAGTAGCTGTTATGGAGACAAAAAGGGTATCTTAATGAAGTGGAGGCAACCCACAGTCCCTGTGGTATCACAATGGTGAGCAGCTATGGCTAGATTGGCCATCTTTGAGAGGCTCACAGCAGTGACCAAAGGCCGTCTCTCTAGATACTACAAAAAGTGGGATGCATACTTGCATTCCCACATTTGCACTGTTGCACCTCTGCCACCACAAAACCTTGCACAGTCCTGATCAACAACACTACCAACCACTATATTTGACTGCTGCAGCTATTGACCTACACCACCTTCTATCAATACTTACTTTGCTCCTCCCTCTATTCCTGCTATTGCCTACTGTTACCTTGAAGACTCCTATGTCAGGTCACTTGCTATATGAAACCTGTAGTTTACTATATAACTTGAAAAGCAGATAATGTTTCACTACGACCTGCTGGGTAAGATATAGTTAATATAATTTTGATATATGAAGGTTTCAAAACTGCTAGTTTGATTATAGTCTGGGTTGTCTCCAAGACTAAATAGGAACATTACCCATGTCAGTATAACTCTTCCTTTTATAGATGATGTATCATAGTACTCTGGGAGCTATATGAGCTGATTTATACCCATGTATTACTATACTGATTTACCTTGTTGCCTGGTATATTAGTGCCATTTCCATGGTTTGTTGTAAATGGAAAAATCAATAAAACATTAAATGATAAAAAAAAGAACAATATGGCAAGATAAATATTGTGACAAGTGCAGCCAGTGACCTTGTCAGAAGAGGGGTGAAAGGGATTACAAGGAAAGAAGTACAGGGGGTGAATTGGGGGGGTAGAAGGAGCAAAATAAGAGCAAGGAGGGAGATTTCACAATGAAGCTTAAGCAGAAATGCCTGACGGGGGCTCGGGGGTAGAGGGAGAGAACAAGGTGAGGAAACAGAGGAGGTAGGGAGGAGTGGGAGTGGACGGGTAAAGGAAGGTGGATGAGGTAGGATGAGAAGAGGGTAGGAATGGGAAAGGGATAAGGGAGGAAGTGCTGTGAGTGGAATAGCGCAGCAACAGGATAGGGCTATAAAGGGGCAAATGGTAAAATAAGGAGGTCCTAGTGCATTTAGCAGTCAGCAGAGATTAGGTATAGCAGTTACAAGATGCTCTGGAAACTAGGACGTGATGCAGCTTCAGCCTAAATGGTCCTAAGGTTACAGTCATCACAATCTCAGGAGGAAGGGAATTAAATAAATTAGTAGCTCTAACTGCAATGGATCGCTGTCGGAGTGAGGTTCGACAGCGAGGGACAGTAAAAGTTTGGCTCACAGAATTTCATGTTCTACGAGTGCCATGGAAGGGACTGAAAAGCTAAAGGGAACCTGATGGTAGGAGACCAAGATCTCCCTTCTTAGCCAGAAGGCAGGCTTGATATTCAATGTGAGCTGGAGTTGAAGCCAGTTTGCTTGTTTGTAAAGGTCACAAGTGTGAGTACAATAGGTTGCACCAGTTAGTAGACGGCATGCCTTACTCAGAGCTGTGGTGAGGCGATGTAGGGTTGTGTCTGTGGCAGAACCATAAATGACCAAACCATTGTCAATAATAGACACAATTGAACTTTGGATAGCCACTTTGAGGGCTTCAGTAGTAAGGCAGTGTTTATGCCTGTGTAGAAGGCCTAGGCGAATGTGAACTTCCTTGGCAACATTCTCAACTTGGCATAAGGCTATGGTCATTCCCATATTTAAGAAGGGAAATAGGGCAGAGGTTGGAAATTATCGTCCTATAAGTCTGACCTCGGTGGTCTGTAAATTAATGAAGAAAATCATCAAGAAACTCCTTGAAAGCGAAATTGTACATCTTGGTATTACAGATAAAAAACAGCATGGATTTAAAAAAGGCTACTCGTGTACCACCAATTTAATTTCTTTTTACAAACATATTTGTAAAGAAATTGCTCTAGGGACACCTATGGATGCAATATTGCTGGATTATAGCAAAGCCTTTGATCTTGTTCCCCACCACAAATTGATCAATAAACTTATTAAGTTTGACTTTTCAGCTTGAATAATAGATTGGATTAGGGAATGGTTATCTGATTGAACCCAACAGGTAAAAATAAATGGGTATCTATCTAGTCTTGGAAGAGTGACTAATGGACTACCTCAGGGGTCTGTTCTGGGCCCACTCCTATTTAATATTTACATTTCAGATATGGCCATTAGTAAAAATAATATCCTCTCCAAGTTTGCAGATGTCACAAAAATCAGAGGTAAAGTGGATAGTACAGAAAACATAAAATCAATATCCAATGATCTGCTATAGATTGAGAAATAGGCAATCGATAATGACATGTTAGTTAGTATTGATAAATGTAAAATTATACATTTTGGTTCAAAAAAATCCATGTACTGATTACTATCTTAATAACCGGCCAATTTCTAAATCAACTTGTGAGAGAGATTTAGTCATTAATGTTAACAATAAATTAACATAATCTGACCACTGTATCAAAATCTGCAAACAGTCAAATGGTCTACTAAACAGAGTGGAAACACCAAGGAAGGTCGACCTCCCCCACAGCGATGGCACAATACCGATGCAGGTATCATGCTGCCTGTTTCAAAAGTGTTTTCTGTTGGGGGCTGTGCCCCCACCCCCTCATGCAGGGGGCTATGCCCCCATGCTCCCCGGACTTTAGGATTCCAACTCCAGGTCAGAGTTGGTCCGGGGAGGGGGAGGAACACTGGGGGAAGGTGAAACACAGAAAAAGGACCATTACCATGAATGTTGCCGTAATGGCCTTTTTTCCTGTTTCGCCATCAGGGTGTTGACCTGAAGGGGTGCACCGAACAGAGTGAGGAGGACATTTGTTTCTAGGAATGAACAATGCCTTACCCCACTCTATAGGTGCTATATTCAACCACATTTGGATTATGGTATACCATTCTGGAATCCATACCTAAAGGAGGATGTTGCAATGCTGGAAAGGGTTCAGAGGAAGGCCACTAAAATGGTACCCAAGCTAGCAAATATCGATTATGCCAATAGGCTAAAAAAAACAGGCCTTTTCCCCACTACACTTGAGAAGATGCAGAGGTGACTCGCTTCTCCTGCACAAAATCTTGAATGATAGTGATATGATGGACTCACTAGATATAAAACTAACTGATAGACGTATTGTGGGCAGATCACATAACAAAATCTTGGATGTAATGTGGGCAAACACATCTAAAAGAGATCACTTCTATAAAATCAGAGTGGCCAAACTCTGGAATATCTTTCCACAAGAATTAATTGAACTGGATAATTTTAATTCCTTTAAAAAAATTGGATGAATGACTCCTGTCAACTATTTAACTGGGAATAAGTAGCCCGCAAATTGCGGGGGGCAATCTCGATGGGCCTTTGGCCTCCTTTTGTCCTACCAAACCTAAGTAACATGGTTGGAGTAGGAGAGCGCACTATCCAGAGTAACTCCTAGGTATTTAAAAGATTGAGTCTGATCAAGGACAACACCCAAACTGTTTTTAATCACCAATTGTTTGGCTTTGTGCTTGCTGTGGGTAGCATGGAAGAGCAAGACCTTAGTTTTCTTGCAATTAAGCACCAATTTATGAAAGATGAACCAGGACTCAGCTTCAGTAAAACTTTTCTGAAGTTGGGCCTGAAGGAGGATATGGTCAGCAGTCTTTGAGAAAATGACCACATCATCCACATAGAGGAGTACTGGTTTGGAACAGGATGCCAAAAGATTATTAGGGAAGGTGCTAAATAGAAGGGGGTCCCAGTATCTATCCTTGAGGAACCCCAGAGTAAACAGGCAGTTTAGCAGAAAGGCAGACCATATTTTCACCTGTTGTGTGCGGTTTGCTAGATAGCTGGTGAACCACATTAGGGATTCTGAAGATATACCAAGCCCAACAAGTTGATGTGTCAGCAAATTGTGATTGACCATGTCAAATGCTTTAAACAGGTCAATAAAGGTTGCACCCACAAGTTGACCCTGATCAAGAGTATGGTGAATGAAACCTTTGAATTCCAGTACGGGCGTAGATGTGCTGTGCCCTTTCCAAAAACCATGTTGTTCGACACATTGTAGGTTGTATTTTTCCAGGTACTCCACAAACTGGTCAGCAACAATCCTTTCAAGTGCTTTGGACAATGGGGGAATAATAAATATTGGCCTATAATTCCCAGGTAGTAATCTGTCCCCATTCTTAAAAACTGGTGTAACCAGAGCAGATTTCCAGATCTGGGGGAATTGTGAAAGTATGAGGGAGCAATTGAGAAGCTTGGTGAGGGGGGATAGGACTTCATCTAGAGTTAGGGTAAGAAGTTTTAGGTCGAGGGAATCACTGCTTGTCCTAGTTCCTCCTAGAGCTTTACGTAGGTATGTCTTGGTCTAGCTTTCTGAGATAGCTTTGAAGTAGAAACATGGGTGGGTAAAGGCCTCTTCTGATCTGGTGGACGTAGGAGTTCAGAGAAATTTGGGGAAAGAGTTTGGCTAAGGTCTATGAAGGATGAATTAAATGTGTTGGCAATTAACACGGGGTTATGGGTGATAGACCCATCAACATTTAACATAGTTGGAGCCTGCTTGGATGCTTTCCCAGTGATTTCTAAGAGGTTTTCCCAGAATCTTTTCCCATCCGTCCAGGTCTTGGCAAGGATGTCCTTATAGTAGCGTGCTTTGTGCTCATGGATAGCCTGAATACATGCATTCCTGGCCATCTTATAGGCCTGTATGTCAGATTGACTGCCAGAGGTGGTCATGATCTTTCATGTGAGCCAGAAGGTTCAAAGAGATCCAGGGATTATCAAGTCCCCTGATCCTCTGTGTCCTAAAAGGGGCATAGATGTAACAGGATTCATTGAAATGTTCAATGAAGAATTGTAGAGCTGAGTCAATATCAGGTGCAGTTTCAATGTAAGACCAGTCTTGTTGTCAGAGAAGAGACTTTAGTGGCTGCAGGTGGCATGGAAGAGCACTCTACTTATGATTGTTCTGGCAGGGGGTTTGATAAATTTGTTAGACCAAAAACACTTGGTAGGATAGTGATCACTGATAGTGTCGGGCAATACTTCAGAATGGGAGATATGTGTTGGATGATTCATTAGGACCCAGTCCAGGAGTGTGCTAGTCCCAGTCTTATAGTTTATCCTGGTTGGAGTTGTTATTAACTGGGTAAAGTTCAGAACTGTTAACTCATCCTTACGCCTTCTGGCACCTGACGAGAGCCAGTTGACATTAAATCACCTAACAGGATGGTTTCTGTGTCTTATTTTAGACTCATGACACAGTTCAGTAGGGGTTTTAAGCACTGTTCAGCAAGGTCTGGGGAAATGTTGACTGAGCCAATGTTGAGGACCTTGTGTGCACCGAGCATAACCTTAACAGAAAGGATCTGAATATCCATAACTGGTTCAGGGAGGGAAAGTGGATAGGACAACAATGACTCCTTTAGGTATATGGCACAGCCACCTCCTCTTCTAGATAGTCTGTCCTGTCTTAAAAGTGAGTAGCCTGGTAGGATGATGGCCAAGTCAGGGGTAGATATGTTTTCTGGATTTGTGTTTTTTCAGTATTTGTGTTTAGTAGTATTTGTTTTATTAATTCTTTCTGTGTGTCTGTGTGTGTGTGCTGTTGTGGTCTGGACAGTTATACTGATTCCACAATGGAGGGTGGAGATGCATCGGGGGGGTTATTCAATGTGGCGGTGATCGGGTGGGCGTGCACACAAGTGGCGGCCAGATTCATCTGGATCGGAGTAACATCTTAAGGGTCCCCTCCCAAAGCAAGACATATTGGAGTTGGTGCTGCTGCCATGGAACCACCACCTCCTGTGGCACCACCGACCAGTGCCCCATCAGTGCCAGCAGCAGCATCCATGTCTCCTGAGGCAGTGGTTCAGTAGCAGAAAGTGAGGGAGGAGGAGGAACCAGAGCAGCAAATGCAGCAGCAGGTTTCTGCACCCCAGGCCCCATCTGTAGAGATGCAGACCCTGGCTCCCACACCATCTGGGCCCCCCCGCCTTTGCCTGGTCCTCCCCACACCTCCTTAGTTTAGGCTTTTTCAATACACTGCTGGGGGACAGCAGTGTAGTGAGGTGCAAGTTTTGTGGTGTTGAGGTGCAACATGGCCCCTGAGGAAGTCACCTGGATATAGGGGATCACTGCAATCATATGCATAATCATTACTGCCAAGAGTGTCATTCTGTGGTCGCCGAACAGGCGAGCAATGCACTTGCTGGCCCTGCTGTTGCAGAGGGGGCAGAACCACCTGCACATGGCTTGAAGTGGGGAAAGGCCATGGCAGAACCTGCTGCTCCACCACCACCACCACAACCTGCAGAACCTCCTGCTGAGGGTGGCAACCTTCTTGACCTGCTCACCACACAGGCCAATTTGGCTGTGCTGTGCAGTGCAGTGGATGCTGCAAACCACTGGCTCAACAATGTTGAGCAGCTGTTAGAATGCATCTAGGGGCACCAACTTCAAATAATGGGGATGCTTCAACTGCTGCTGTCCCACCATAACATTGACTATTAGTTTTTTCGTTTGTCTTGGCTTGCACCCCCACCACCCTCTGTGTGAAAAAAAGATATCCAGATCTTGCCTCTGACCCTCCACCCTCTATCATGAAATTGTGATCCTTTTTCCATGCACATCTTTTGTTCTGATCTTCTGGATGCATCTACCCTGTTGCTGAGCATATATATGTACTTAATAGTTTCTAACCTGCCCCCCTTTGCTTGTGTTTGTATGTAATGTCCTTTAGTGTATCTTCACCTGGCTTCAATCTGGTGTATACCCTTCAACATTTTAGTTCCTCTCCTTTGTACAGCTCTTTTCTGTCTTCATTTTGATGTGATGGCCCCAATATACCCCAGTATACCCTGTCCCCCATCCCTTCCTAGTTTCTTCTTGTATTTGTCTTGCATACATTTAGGTAATCTGACTGAGGTTTTACTATCCATTTTTGTTTTTGTTTGTCCACCTCCCACTGTGCACCATTATGTGTATAAAAATGTTAAGTGTGTGTTCAGTTTTTGTTTTGCATAACCTTAGTTAACTCCCAGAAATGGTGATAACTAGGCCCCAAAACAGGTGAAATAAAATTAAGTAAAAAAGGGTTGTCCTTGCCCTCATTATATTCCAACTTAACAAAATCAGAAAGCCATAACTCCACATGAATAAATGCGAATAAAATATTGTCACTGCTAGTGCAAATGTATTTATGGCAAAACAAGACACACAGTAATGACCCTTGTGCTTTGGTGGTTAGGCCTTCATTAGTGTGCCCCCTAATGAAGGTCTAAGCGCAAAAGCGCAGTGGGCATTTGTGTATGCCTTGTCTGGCCATCAATAAAGTTGAAGTAGCATTGAACAGTTTTTCTTGTCATGTATTCATACAGAGTGGTGGCTTTGTGTGTTTGCCTTGCACTTTTGGAGCAGCTACTGTGTACCAGAAGTCGTTCATATAGTGCAGTGTGTTTCTTGTGGACCTGTTATATTTCTACTTAACAATGCCTGTTTACCCTGAAATATTTTTGGTGCCCCAGTAATGTTTCCTTTCTGTCATGGAGTGTTTGTTTGTTAAAAAGCAGGACTGAGCAGTCAAATAATACTGTGCTAAATAGCATGTGTGCAGTGCACTGTCATGTGCACACACTGTCCAGCTCCTTGCAGACATATATGATGACTTGTTCCACCGTTTATGGTATAAAGACTAAAGATAAGAATATATAATGTATATTTTATTGTACCATCATCAATAGCGGACCAAGTCATATAATATGTTTTCAGAGGGCTTGGTGGGCAGTGTACACCTCACAGTGCACACATGCGATTTAGCAGATCATAGCACTGCTCACTCCTGCTTTTCAACAAACCCTACCCAACAGAAATGAAATATTGCTGAAAGCACCAAAAATATTTCATAATAAACGAACATTAAGTCAGAATATAATAAGTTCGAGTCCCTAACATGCCACACTAACACTGTGTAGGTTGGAGTTCTAGTGGAGAGCAGCTAGCTGCAAAACTGCCACTGCCAGTCTAAACCAGAAAGCCAGCACTCCAGACCAAAAAATGCAAAGAAAAAATGTTCAGTCTGCTACTGCAAATGTATTGATGGTAAAACAAAGCACAGAAATGACCCTTGTGATTTGGTGGTTAGGCCTTCTTTTGGTGGCCCCATAATGAAGGTCTAAGCACTGAAGTAAAAGGATCATTTTTGTGTGTCTTGTTTTTCCATCAATAAATTCACAGCAGTGAACAGTTCTTCTTTGCATTTATTCATCTGGAGTGCTGGTTTTATAGTTTAGTGTGGCAGTTTTGCAGCTAGCTGCTCTCCCGCAGCACCCGACCTGGCCACAGGGCTAGCGCAGCATGCTAGTGGAATGGACTTGTTATATTCTGACTTAATAATGTCTGTTTACCATGAAATATTTTTGGTGCCTCAGCAATATTTCATTTCTGTCATGTAGGGTTTGTTAAAAGGCAGGAGTGAGCAGTGCTGTGATCTGCAAAACTGCATGTGTGCACTGTGAGGTGCAGTTGATCCTGCCATTTTTTTCCTGTTGTTAATTCGCTTTCCTTGTCCTAAATTTGTAGCATGACTGAGCGCTTACACCACAGTAAAATGTGGACCTGCCAGTAAATTAAAATTAGCACTCTTCCCCTGAAGCATTACAAATGTAATGCGTTTTAGCAAGCTTGCTTCACATTTTGTTAAGACACTCAGCTGACTGTAAAAATAAGAGAGAGTGTGAGTGAGTCACAGCTTCAGTAAATGGAATGCAAGCCCGAGTGTTGCTTTAGCACCGTTGCTATAGCAATACTCGTTGAGGCTTGCATTGCATTTACTGAAGCTGCGACTCACTTACGCTCTCTCTTATTTTTACAGTCGGCTGAGTGTCTTAACAAAATGTGAATCAAGCTTGTTAAAACACATTACATTTGTAATGCTTCAGAGGGAGAGTGTTGATTTTAATTTACTGTGAGGTCCACATTTTACTGTGGTGTAAGTGTTTGGTCACGATACAAATTTAGGACAAGGAAAGTGAAACTGCTTAATTAACACCAGGAATAAATGGCAGAATCAACCAGATAAGCTTTCTCTTTTTTAGTAACTTTTTCTTTGAAAATTATGGCAGGATCAACCAGATGCTTGCATTATGCGTGGGGGGGTTAAAGGTCATGGAGAAGCACACAAAGTGAATGCTTTCAGTTTCTTTATAATGATGTATAGGAACATAGAGATATCACTGTGACATATAGGAACATGGAGATATTACTATGATGTATAGGAACATGAAGATATCAGTGATATCTTCACTGCCTGCTTGAGATACTAGTTTTTATCCTTACATTTATCCCAAAATACATGTTTTATAAATATATTTATGCAATAGGGGTTGACATATCTTCAGTGTGATAAATGTGTTTATCTGAGTCACTATACGTATAAATAAATTTATACATACAGTGACCATTTATACACACAGTTACTATGTCACAAATCTCTTTAGAATTCATTTAGAATGTTCAGCCTCAGAAGCAGTACTAACCATATTCAAATGGGAATAACTTTAAAACGATAGATTTTTTACAATTAGCATAAAAGCAGAAGAACATTTTTTTTTCACTTTTTTGACAAACAAATGTGAATAACTTTAAAACAAAAAATGATAGCATGGTACCGAGAGCATGAAAAATGTTCAGCACAAAAATATCTACAAAATGAGTGGTGTTTCATTTATAGATACCTTTTAGTTTTTTTCCTAGAATTAGCAAAAAAATGCATAAAATTCAATTTTCTTTCCCCTTTTTTGACAAACAAATGTGAATAACTTTAAAATGAAAAAGGTAGCAGAGTACTGTGAGCATGTCATTTGTTCAGCAAAAGTTTTCTAGTAGTGTTTCATTTAATAGCAACCACTATGCTAGGCAGACATACTCTAGGAAAGTTAACCAAAACTCCCAGAAATTATAATTTAAAATAAAGATAAACAGTCAAAACCAAATGTTCCTGAACTGATAGAAAGCATCTCTATTGCATAAATGAAATATACAATGATGAGCTGTCAGATAAATGATTTATCTACACTTGTACTGTTTGACCTCGGACACCTCACTCATGGCTTATGCCACTCGTGAGGTTACCCAAGGTCAAACAGCACTTGTGTAGATAAATAATTTATCTGACAGCTCACTATTGTATATCCATATATATATATATATATATATATATATATATATATGCATATAATCATTGCTTTTTTTTGTATCACATGTCATATAGTCAAACTTGGGATGTGTATTTCTTGGAGTGATGAGGAATTTTGGCATTGTAATACTGTCAAGCCAGTGAAGGTAAGTATTTTTTTTGGGGGGGCGGCATTATTTAAAAAAATTTAAAAAAAGATTCATCAATGTTTTGGTCATCTTTACAGGTCTCCAGCTTATCATCAGAACTGAAAAAAAAATGTAACTGTTGTGATTCATAAAGAACGTGATTTGTCTCATGAGCAGTGTCTATTGTGACATGACCAATGATAATAAACTGTACTGGAATCAAAATACCTATGGCTGTACTTCCCTGACCTGTACCACAAAAAAACTAACTAATTTGAAAACTCATATCAATTAGCACAATGGTGAAGCTGAGACCTGATGAAACAGGCTTATAGGCAACTAGCTACAAAAAAACTTACAGTTTTGTGACTCGTGATCATGAATCATGGCCGTGAAGATAAAGAATGTGATTTGTCTCAGAGTCAGAATCGTGATGAGTGTCTGGTGTGAGATAACCAATGATAGTAAACTGTACAGGAATGCAAATATCTACGGCTGTACTTCCCTGACCTGTACCACACAAAACTAACTGATTTGAAAACTCATATCAATCAGTACAATGGTGAAGCTGAGACCAGAGAGATACTATGAAGCAGGCTTACATGCAACTAACTACAAAAAAAACTTACAGTTTTGTGATTCGTGAATCGTGATCACGAAGATGAAGAATGCGATTTGTATTGTGAGTGATTCATGATGATTGCTCTGACTTAAAAACACATATTAATGAGTACAATGTCCACACAGAGAAATGCACCACACCAGTACTCTGAAGAGAAGCCAAACAGACAACTGTGACTTAAGTTACAGATGAAGATTGGGCCCTAAAGAGATGCAAATGCACAGACAGATTAAGATTGCTCTGTGCACTCAAGAGATGCAGATGCAAAGGCACAACAACACCTAACCAGTGCTCACAAGTCACAAATCCAAATCAGGAAAAGAATATCTTTTGCCAGTTGGGGCGGGGGGAGGAGGGCAGTGCACTGCAGTAACAGTCCACTACCAGTAAAGATACCACAAAGCAGTACAAAGAAATCATGCTGGTGCATTGGATAGCAGGTTCACACTGCTGCAATTACTGTGTGGCACAATAAAATGTGTCTGAGTTGATGGCACACATCACACACACACTCACACACAGACTACAAGTAATGCGCAACAAATTGAAAACTTCATTAATATAACCAAATCATTTAAACACACTGAAATTATGCACTGTTCCAATGCTGCACCACAACAATCAGCAAAAAGTTGCAAAAAATAATTAAAATATTACTATGTGTACATTAACACAGTTATACAAGAAAAATATAACCAAAACAGAAAGACTGCCTTTTTCTCCCAGTTAATCTGTCTTCACTCCACCACAGATACTCCCCTCCCCAAAGCACACTTCACGTGTCTGTCAGTACACAGACTGAATGTTCTAAATGAACATTCAAAATCCAAACACAAGCAATAAACGCTCGATGATATGAGCACAAGATGGTTTCCTACATTCGATGTACTAAATTTTGAGCAAAAAAATGACTCAAAAAGTCTTTTTAAACAGCTTTTAGAGAGTGTGAATCACACAGCTCTGAGATCAAACTGTCTCCAGCTACCACTACACACACACTACACAGAACTGGGGCAGTGCAGAACAATCTAGAGCCCATGTGACCTGCAGTCCCATTAATCACTCAAAATTCACCTTGGAGTTCAATAACCAAGTGAAGTGATGCAAAGTGCAATGCTTTCTATGTACTTCACCATAAAATTGGCTTAGAAGTGGCTAGGGGAAGTCAGAGTAATGCAAAGTTATTGTTATAAATTAACTTCGCATTCCTCACTATGACTCAAAGTACCCGCTTTGTACCATAGAAGTATTTTGCAGATTCAGATTATCATAGAATTGTTCCATGGATTGAATTGTAGCCACTTCACCCCACTCTCTCTCTCTCTCCTCCCTCTCTCTCCTTTCTCTCTCTCTCTCTCTCTCTCTCTATATATATATATATATAAAAATGATGTCGCTAATATGTATATGGTAGGTCATATATCAGCATGTATGCAATGTATCTAGAGATTCTACTTCTTAAATAAATGCATTATTTTCCCAAGACTCTGACCCAATTGAAAGATAAATGATGTTATTCACCCAATGGGTAACTAACACTGTTTATTTTTTACTTACCTACATCACAATCAACTTGATTGACAGCCAGTCATGCCAGTCCCACAGTGAATATGCCCTTAATTGTCACACAGAAGTTCTAGAACACAGACATTGTGTACACAGAACATACAATTGACTGTGTTCAACTGTGCCATTAATTTCCATTTGTAAGGTTGCAGAACTTTCTTAACTCATTTGTGGCTTTGCTACTTGTGCGTTATGGTCCTGCCCCTTAATTCATGGAAATAAATGACATACTTGAACACAGGCCATTGCATATCCTCTATTTATGTTTTGTGTCCACACCTACTATATATTATAAGTAGGGATGACCTGGGGTTTCTATGTTAAACATAAAATTTTGCACTTTAATTTCTTTGCAACCTCTCAACGGATTGCACAAAATTTTGCATGTGCTGTCTTGTAGGGGTTATTCTTTTGATGTGCCAACTTTTTTCCTGGTTGGATGTGCAGATTTCAACATGTGGATAGCAAAACAACATAAAAAATTTAAATTTGGGGGAGATTTTTTCTCATCTGATTGCACCCAGACAGTTTAGAATTTTGGTATGATTGCAATGCTGGTGACCCGGACTTGGGAACAGACCCAGGTTGCTGGTGGGCCAGCTGAGAGAGAAGTATAGAGCATCCCACAGACTGCTCCCCTTCTCCTGGGGGGCCGGGGAAAGTGTCTGGCACTAGTCAGTCCCCTGGTGGAGGCCAGAAGTCATGCAGCCACTGGCGCTCACATGTATTAGAGGTGTGGCGGATGCTAAATGTCATTGCACATCCCCACCTACCAGATGAAAACTAAAAAGGGAGGGGTGGGTCCTCTATCTAAATGAAGCCCTCCCTGGGTTTCAATAAGCCATCATCACCAGAAGTACTCCTAACTAGATACTGGTTCCATGACACTGGTATTAGGGGAACCAGTGTCGTGGCCCGGCCCTCCAGGGGGCAAGCCGGGGACGACCAGGAGACAAGCTGGCAATTGGCTGTTGATGGAAGCCTGGGGGTTGTAACCAGGGCAGAACACCAAAGAATATAAAAAAAAAAAGAAAAAAAGAATTTTGGTCTGAATGTTTTAGAGAAGAAAGTGCTTGTCCCACAGATGAGCCTTTTGCTTGTTTAGTGAAAAAATATGAATTCAATCCAAAGTTATTAAATTTAAAAGTTGCCATAATTTTCAATGGGAATTTTCACTCTCCTGGATTGCTTCCTGGAAGGAAAATAGAATTTTGTCAAACGGAAAAGGATTCTTTTTCATTAGGTTACAATCCTTTTTTGTGAGGGCAAATTCTTTTTTTCATTTTCCACCATCATGTTTTCTCTTTTTGTCAAAAAAAAGAATCAAAACCTGCAAAAATGATGGTGTGCACTGACACCTAGATATGTATCTTGCTAATCAAGGCTCCATTAGCTGGATTCTGCACTTATCTGTTTTCAAAATGACCCAGGAATGTCTTTTTTTTTATAATTTTAATTTATTTTCCATGACTTGCTAGTGCTTTTTTCTTGATTCCTTTTTCATTCAAATGAAAAAGGATTTTGGACTTAGTTTTTGTCCAGCTTATATTGTGAGTTCTTCTTTGTCTGAACTCAAAATGATCCCTTGTCACGAAAAAGGATTTCGGACTTCCAATTCCTTTTTTATGAGAAGGGATCCTTTTTTGTTTGATATTTTTGTTCAGATCAAAAAGGATCCCTTATCACAAAAAAATAATTTCAGATGTAGTTTTTCTGCAGATTCCTTTTCCATGACAAGGGATCCCTTTACATTTGATATTTCTGTTCAAATGAAAAAGGATCTATTGACACAAAAAACAATTTCGGACTTAGCTTTTGCCTGATTCTTTGTTCATTTGAAGGAATCCTTTTTTGTTACATTTTTTCCTTTGAAATGGAAAAGGATTCTCTCAAACAAAAATGCAATTTCCCTGTGATCCCTCATGCTTTGTACATCTTTCTCTGATGTCTAGTGGCATCCTCTACCCTTCCATTGCTGTCTCTCTATTTTTGTATATGATTCATTTATATTTATATCACATATTCTTCCATGGTGTCCAGTGGCACACCCCACCCTCTGATTTATTTTATTTATGTTTTTTTTGTGTTATTTATATTTCTTTCATGTAATTTTCCCTGGTGTCCAGTGGAACAACCCTTCCCACTGATTCCCTTCCCCATAAGTGTTTCATATATCCCTGGTGTTTAGTGGCACCCTCACCCTCCCATGCCTAACTTCATCAAGGTGCCATTCAGCCCTGGTTTCTAGTGCACCTCCACCATCTGAAGTCCATCCCCCTTATTGCTGAAGGTTGCACTGGTGTCTAGTGGCACCCCTACCCTCCCATGTTCATTGGAGACTGTGAAAAAGAAGATGTTCCCTCAATGTCTATTTTTTGTGAATCTGTAAAAAAAAAAGGTCTCTTGATGATGTGACCACCCCATCCTAACCTCCCAGTGAGCAGCCACCTCCCAGAACCCCCGCACACCCTCACTCACCTGAACATGTCCCAGTGTGAGGATCCACTCTCCAGTTGAAGACAAGTCTTGCTACTAGAACCAACTTCAATATGAGAAAGTAATGTAAATGTAGTTCAATGAGGGTTTCAACTTACATGCATATCTTTGCCATTTTTTTATATTTTAAGCCCAAACTTTCAACATAACCTTTTTGGGACCCCACCTCATGACCAAAGTTGATGAAATTTTGGGACTGAAGTCCAAAAAGTGATTTTGCAGTCACTTGGTGAAATCACCTTTTGGGCATGATTTCAACATTTTCACCACCCTTGTTCTTTTTTTTTTTCTTCCAATCTACATTTTATGCCCTGGTATTTCTGGGAACTGGCAGGTGGCTGGCTCACTTCTGGCCTCTGTTATTAACCCCATCACTGAGAACACCACTGGCACCATCATGAAGCCTGTCAGCTCCTTGTTCCTCCCTTTCCCTGCCACGGTCACTTGCACACATGTGGAGGCATGTGCATGCTGTGATCTGCATCACCCTCCATATTCTTGCTGCTCTCCACCTGCCCTATCTTGAGGCCTCCACCTGGGGGTAGCCATGCTGCAGGAGAAACTAAGTCCTTCCCTGGCAGTGGAGAGTTGCCTTGCAGCTGCTCAATCCAACTCCTATCCTCCCCCCATCAACTCTGATGACCCAGGCTAGATCCCAAAGTTGGGTCACCATTGCAACATGAAGTGTGGTTACCAGCACCTCAACCCTCAGTGCCATTGGGCTGGTTTCACCACCCTTGTTCATGAGGTGAGTCATAAGAAGGCTATTTTGAACATTTGGGAAAAATATAAAGAAATGGCAAAGTTATAAATAAATGTTGAAATGTTCCTGCATTTGTTTGTACGTTTTAGAATTTGAAATGAGTATTTTAACTTAAAATTTTAAAGAAAACTATGTTTGTATTCCTCATGAATGTGATAGCTGTAATTTTTGAAACTTTGGCCAAAGTGTGCTTTCACACCTGTGGCACATTATTTATTTATTTATTTGCTTTTGTTAACTGGGTAAGCACACTAGATAGCCAAGTGCCTATTTTCAGGTGTGACCCGGGAGATTACAAGGTACAAAACTTGGTACATACATGAACATGAGGCAAAATAGAAGTGGAGGTTTACATTACACAGAGTTAGCACATCTGGGACTTTACAAGCATCAGATTTCATCAGGCAAATAGTGGGGAAGAGTTAATATAAAGTAATCAGAACACAGCAACACCATAAGACAACAACACTATAAACAGGGATTACAGTACAGTATTAAACATTGCAGTCAGTAGGAAGAAGTGCAGTGTGAGTTAAACGCTTCAGGCAGTAAGTTGTGAGTTTAGCAGTTGGAATAAGGGGGAGTCATAGCAGGAATAGAGTGGGCAAGTATGAGAGAAAGAAGTGCACAGTTCTAGTGCTCCCCCGTTAGCCGGTGGGCTTGAAAGGCCCATTTTCATAGATGCTATGAGAGCAGGAGGAGTATGAGCATAGATATGCTCTGCCCCAGTCATTATGTTTTGGTAGCAACTCAGTTTGTTGGGGTGATGTGGTGCAGAGCAATCATGTTTGGCACATATTTCAAAAATTTTGTTTCTGCTTTCATGAGTTGGGGTAATAAAAATGCTATTTTGACAGTTTCATTCCTCTTTTTCTACAAATGCAAATTCAGGGCCCAAAGGGCTCTGTGCTTTCAGTACAACATACATACTATCTCAGAAAGTAAGGAAATTAATTGCAAAAAAAAAAAACTTTGTTAATGCACTAGTTAAGATAAAGTGATAATGGTAGGGAAATGTTGCATTAGGGTTTCCAACCCTAACACCCACCCTTACACTGCAGGTAGCAAATCTGGCATGAGTTGTGCCTTGGGGTTCTCAAGCCTAACAGTCACCCAATTCCATCACTAAATAAGCCTAGATGGGTGCAGTGAATGAGAATGGGGTTAGCATTAGTGGGGTTAGCATTTGGCTTGAGAACCCCAAGGCACACCTCACACCTGAGCTGCTGCCTGCTAGATGGGGTGGGGTATGAGGGTTGGAAATCCTAATGCCACAGTTCCCTACTTTTGTCAATTTAACCCTAACTAGTGCATTAAAGACTTTCCCTGGTGTTTCAAATTCCCATTTTTCTAATGTTCTCAAAAATGTTTTCAAGGTTGTTTTCTGGCACAAGTATATTCTTAAATGTATGGAAGCATTATTAGAGTAATGATTTATCCTATTATGTTATCCTGCTAAGAATAAATACAGGATGGCAGCAATGAAATTAGCTCCCACAATTGCAGCAGTTGGTATCATTTGAGGTGCTTTATCTAAATATGTCTGTCTTTGGTTACACTAATTATTTTACGTTCAAATCCTTGCCATTCTGCATGTAATTTTGAATTGTTTGAATAGCTTTCTTGCAAGTTTTATTTTTTTATTGTGATGTTTCACTTACTTTTGTCCTGAGCTGAGCACCTCTGAAACTGCAGCTTTAAAAGCAAATATAACAAAAGAAGCATGTCAACCCCATATTTCTTTCTGTTTCAATATTCATAACCATATTCTACATCTATTGAAAAGTTTTATGAAAATGACATGGGTTTGAAATGATTTTATTTATAAAAATATACAGATATTTCCCCCTTTTGGGGGGAATATCCATTTTCAGAGGGTGGCACTTTACTCTCTATTTTTGAATTTGTGGAAAAAATTAAGCAAGCATCATGATCTGGCAAGGGTGTGGTCCCTGCCTGAGTGACCTGCCATTGGACTATCACTGTGCTGTCTGTAACAACTCCGTTCCATACTTCTTTGTAATGATCAATTGTTATATCTGCTCCTACTGTATGTCTGAGGATGAATCCAAATTCTGTACAATATTAATAATAATAAACTTTATTTATATAGCACTCTTCAACAATGTATCAGAGCGCCGCACAACAAAACAACAATTACAGCAATAAAATATTAAAATACAATAAATAATTAGTAATCCATGGTGCCATAAAATAGTCAATTATAAAACAGCACCAAATGCTAGCTGAAATAGGTAGTTCTTAAGGGCAGTCTTAAAGCTCTCCACTGTCAGGCACTCTCATACCTGAAGAGGCAGAGAATTCCACAGGGTAGGGGCTGCAAATGAAAATGCCCTGGCTCCAGATGTTTTTAGCTGTACCCTAGGAATCTCCAGAAATCCCTCATCAGTCAAGCAGAGTGGCCAGAGAGGACAGTAAGGATGCAGGAGAGCTTGCAGGTAGCTCAGTCCCAGTCTGTGTAAGGCTTTATAGGTCAGCAAGCAGACCTTGAAGGCGATCTGCCACTGAACTGGCAGCCAGTGCAGTTCGAGCAGCACAAGCGTAATATGACTGGATCAGGATGATCAAGACAACAGCCTTGCCACCACATTCTTCACCAGCTTCAGTTGGCAGATATCAACCCCAGAAAGCCCTAGGTGGAGGAAGTTACAGTAGTCAAGGCATGACGTTACAAAGGTGTGAATCAGAGTAGACAAGTCGTAAGATGGAAACAAGTGCTTAATCCGGGCAGGATTCCTCAGATGAAAAAAAGAGGACTTAACGACAGCTGACACCTGAGAATGAAGTGTCAAACCATCATCAAGAATTACCCCCATATTTCACACCTGATCAGAGGTCAGGCACTGGGACCAACCCAGCCAGAGTCAAGAGGGACACTCCATCCCCGACCCCAATATCTGGCAACCAGGGTCCACTACCAACACCTCAGTCTTGTCTGAATTAAGTTTCAACCAGCTAGTGTTAATCCATTCCTGGATTTCTGCCAGGCAGTTATTCAACACTGAGAGTGCACTAATTCTGGTTGGGTGCAAAAGACAGGTAGAGCTGTGTATCATCTGCATAACAGTGAAACCATGACCCATACCATCTCACATTGTCTCCTAATGGCAGCATATACACCATGAACAACATGGGGGATAGAACAGAGCCCTTCGGTACCCCACAAGACAGAGGGAAGACCTCAAAAGAATAACCCCCTGAGATCACCCTCTGAGATCGACCAGTGAGGAATGAACAAAACCATCTGAGAACTGTACCAGACAGCCTGCAGATGGCATTCAGGTGATCCAGCAGCACCCCATGGTCCACGGTGTCAAAAACTGAAGAGAGATCAAGAAATACCAAGTTGGTGTGGGTTATCTGGTCTCTCGCAATCAGGAGATCATTGAGCACCCAAACCAGAGCAGTCTCGGTACTATGCCTTTTACGAAATCCGGACTGGAGAGGATTGTAGATGTCATAGATGGTAAGATGGTTCTCCAACTGTAGCGACATGACCTTCTCAATAACCTTCCCCACAAAGGAAAGATTAGAGATTGGATGGTAGCTGGCGGGGCAGTATGTATCAAGAGAAGATTTCTTGAGAAAGGGAGTCACCACTACTTCCTTTAAGAAGCAGGGAAACTCACCCGCCTCCAATGAACACCAGACTATCTCCGCAAGGACCAGACTGATGACATCAAGACAGCTAACGAAAGGTGAGTAGGGCCCAGATCCAAACTACAACTGGTTGAGCGCATATCCCTGAGAATCCTCATGACATCCTCAATCCCTGGCTGATCAAACTCCATCCAGCAAAACTGAGGTGTATCAACATTCAGTTTACCACCATCCCTCCCCAAAAAAACGAGCCAAATGATCTCCAATCTGATGCCGGCGACCTTATCAGCAAAAGATTGAGCAAACTCCTCATACTTTTTGTGATTAAAAGCTACCCAAACTTGTAGACAAGCTGGACTGGACAGTCTGTCCACAGTTCAGAAAAGCTGAGCTGGTCAATTCTGAGCTGCAGCAATCTCCCTGTCCAGGAATTTTGCCTTCTTACAGGAAGGGGTGGTTGAAAGTTGCAAATTCCACTTTCACAGAACTTCTGCGAAATTTCTGAAATTTTGTGAAAATTGTGGAACTTTCGCCATTGGCGAAACTGGGATTTTCCACGGATTTTCACTGAGTTCTGCTGACTTTTTTTGTGAAGTGGAGAAAAATGCATATAAACTATGGAATTTATTCTATCCACAGTTTAATGAACTGCCAGTGAATGAGCGCCTGCTTGTACAACCATGCAATCATTCACTACCAATTCAGTGGGCCACTGGTAGTGGAGGAGAGAGGAGTGCTGCACCGGTGGCCCGCTCAGGAGAAGGGTGGGAAGGGGAGTGGTGTGGTGGCAGATGAACTGTCAGGGTGGTGGTTGGGGGGGTCCAATAAACACAAGGGAAATGGGATTTTTTTTATAAGGGATCTGGGATGGGGAGGTCCACTAGACACTGGGGAGTACTGGGAATAGAGGGGGATGAGTTGATGGACTGCTGGCTGCTTATTTGTGGATTAAGGAATCCAGGATAAGGAGGGAGGTCTGCTAGACATCAGGGAAATAAAATGTACTGGGGGCCATGATCAGTGAGTGGGGGGGCCACTAGAAACCATGAGGGTCCAAGGAAGGGATAGGAGGTATTTACTGGGCCCCTAATCTGTGTGGGTGGATTAATGAATTAAACGGCAGTTAAAAAAAGCCTCAGAAATTACCACTGGCAGTGATCCTTTCCATAGATGTTTTTCCCCACTGTTTAATAAATTAACCCCCAGTTTTTTATATTTTTTCTGCAGTTTTAAGGTGGAATTTTGGCAAAAGTTCCGAAAATGATTTCCGAACTTTCACGAAAGAGAAATTCGCACTTTCAACGAAATTCCACGGGTGGAATTTTTTTCACACATCCCTACTTACCTGTGATTGCCAATTGATAGTCTCTAAAATGGACCATCAGTCTAAGTTTGTCGGCTTCCAGGCTGGTTCTCTGCCAGATACGTTTTAACCTTCACCCTATTCAGCTCAGCTCCCTCAAGGCTCCATCAAACCAAAGGGACAATACCTCCTTACGTTTTTTAAACATTGGTTCACACTGTTTTTGTTTCACCCTCAGCTGCTTAAAAGAACCTTGGAGAGAAATGTTGTTAGTTTGCTCTAAAAAAAATCACAATCGGTTATCAGTTTAGTTTCAGCATTTTCATATACAGTAGAGCCCATTTAATTGCATACTGCAAAATCACAATTCCAGCTTAAATGAATAATTTTTTCAATCCCCAATTCCTTACCTATGTGTACCATTATAAGTGGCTCACTTAAATGCATGCAAGCCACCCGTATACATGCATATTTTTTCAGTGACATTAACACGTCATGGTCATTTACATTCTGCTCTGCAGCTGTTAGTGTTTAGTCATTAAAAGTGAGTACTATGGTGAATATCTTAGTTAACCACATTAGTGTGCTAAGTGGTACAAACACTGACTAAGCATCTGTTAATTACTATTTTATTGTTTAATTAGCTTTGTATAAAACAGCAGTCATTGGGATGCATTCAGATCTCTCTGTCTTTCTGTATGTGTGATTGTGACCTAGACACTAAAGAAGAGAAAAGAGCCATCTCTAGCTGATAAAGTAAAGGCTTTAAACTTGCTTTCAAATGGATGTAGCATGGCAGCTCAGTGTATCACAGAGCCATATCTGTGGACTCATTAAAAATAAATCACTTGCTCTGGCAGAATTTTTGATGAATGGTAACCCCAAAAGTAAATACAAGCTGAAGGGCAAGGACATAGAAGTTGAGGATGCTCTCCGTTGCTGGTTAGATCATGCCCGTGCCTCTGACATGCCTGTTTCTGGCCCATTATTGCAAGAAAAGACTAGAAAACTAGCTGATGCGATGGGGAAGCCAGATTTTGAACTCAAGAATGATTGGTTGAGCCATTTCAAGGTGAGGCACTACACTGCTTTCAAATAGTTGCAAGGCGTGAAAAAGGATGCAGACACTAAGTCTGCTGAAAACTGGGTCCATTCAGTCTTTCCCACTGTGGCATATGATTACCTCTCGGATTGCATTTATAATGCAGATGAAATCAAGATTTATTATTGGTCCACACCTGATGGCACAGTCACCTTTAAGTCTGACAACATCTCCAGTAGCAAGAAGGAAAAAGATCACATCACAGCACTAACGTGTGCTAACATGGATGGCACCCAGAAAATAAAACTGCTGATTATTGTCAAAAGCAGAAACCCAACATGTTTTAAGGGCGTTAATGTTCAACAGTTGCAAGTGACCTACCAAGCCAACCATAATGACTGGATGACCGCTGAGCTCTTCACAGAATGGGCAAAGGATTTTAACAAGGCTATGAGGAGGAGGAAGAAGGAAGAAACACACTGTTCTCCTAACTGGCAACTGTGCAGCACACCCTCACATTGATCTCTCCCATGTTAAGCTCATTTTCTTCCCCCTAACACAACCTCCCTGATCCAGCCAATGGATCAGGGAATCAACCAAAATTTGAGGTGCCTGTATTGTTGATGAATGATGAATGTTACTGTTAACTGTGATTACAGCATTTGACGATGGCACTGCTGTGTCAGCCACTGACCTAGCACATAAGTTGTCCGTGTTGGATGCCATCCATGTGCTTAACCAGGCTTGGCCTGAAGTGGAGATGCAGACCATATTGAATTGTTTCAGAAATGCTGGTCTTTTAAGGGAATGCACAGAGACAGCTGATGAAGAGGAGAAGGAAAATGCAGCAGCCTCAGATAACATTCCACAGTCTGTTTTCAACCACTTCATGGTAGAGGATGGAGATTTGCAGTGCACTGTTATGCTCACAGATGAGGAGATCACAGAATCTGTGGCAGATGGTGACAGTACCAGGTATGACGACAATGATGATGAGGGTGAAGAGGAGTCATCTGTGCCAGCCCCGACTGCTAAAGATGTCCTTTAGTCTCTCCTGGACATAGGGTGCTATATTGAACAGAATGCCAGCAGTGAAGAAGATTACAAGGCATTCTATGAGTTAGAGAATGTCTGCAACCGAACAATGAAAGAGCGAACATGTCAGTTGAAGGTTACTGACTATTTTAAACCTTTTATCACTGACTAATAAAGTTTATCTGTTTTTGAAAAGTTTATCTGCACTTGTAAACTGTTTGCCCTGTCAGGGTAAGTCTGACAGTTCAAGCACCCCCCAAATGAGAATGTCAAAGCACCACACAGCAAAATAAAGTAACTTTAAGCATCACAGCATAAATTGCAACTGTAACACAAAATTAAATCACCCTATTCAAATATCCCCACAGTACCTGTTACCCCTGTCAGATCCCAAAAATCCAATCAGTACAGACTTCCACCTCAAAAAGATGAGAGGTCAGTGGGATAATGTAACTATGGTTGCTAGGGTGGTGAGGGGAATATAGTGTAGCAGGGGAGAAGTAGGTGAAATTTGTTGATGGTGAAAAATAGAAACTGTGGGATGTTGTGCAACTGGAGTACAGGATGAAATGCTGATGAACAAAGAAACACACTGTGGTAAGGGGCACATTAGACTGTAGCCCACAGGGTGGTGTTAGGTATGTCAGGCTGTAGTAGTAATGTGCTGGTGAACAAGAGAAAAACACTGTGGTGAGAGTCTGGATGTATGGCTGCAGGAGAGAAGTTAGTTTCATGCAGAAGCTGCTTTAAGATTTAGAAAGCATGATCTGAGTGAGTGGAGAGTGTAGAAATTTATTGACTGGTGTTTAGTGGTTTACCGTGAGGCATCAGAACAGCAAGATCGCATATCTGCATAACCCGCTTAAATGCATAACATTTTCCTTGGCTATGCATTTAAGTGGGTTTGACTATATCAATCCCTTATGTCCATCAGTCTTTTTTGCCACTATTTTTTCAGGCATCTTGCCTCTTTTCTGGACTTCTGGATTTTACAGCTGGACTCAAACAAACCTAAATCAAAGGAAAGACTCCCCAACATTTCAGATTTTCTTTGCCTGTGGTATTGTTATCACAGCTGCTAAAACAGCAGATTTTACTCCTTCTTTGATTAACTTAAAATAATCCTGGAAGATAATTTCCAATAATCACAGATACAGGTAACTCTGGTACTACCCACACTTCAATTAGGCTTGCTAACCCATTATTGTTCAGAGTCACTTGAGTGGTGGGATAGTATTTAGTTGCCCTTCTGGATGCAGACAACACTAGCACTTGGTCCATTCATAGTCTTTTCTCAGAACTTCAACATGTACCAGGGTCTGTCTGCTTCTCAAATCTATAAGTCCCTTCACAGTTTTACCTCCTACTTTGACATCTGTTAAATACTTGCCCCAATTGCTAAGGCCAACTTTTCTCCCACGTTACCTTCCTTATTTTTATGGCAGTTTCTTGAATATGGCCTGACTTATTACTGTTACAGCAAATGGAGTTTTTCAATGCAGATTTGTTACCCCCCATTAGAGTTCCTCTCTGATTTGGAATTAAACAGGGAAAAAATGGTCTTACCATTTCTTGGCTGTTACTTCACTGCTGCAGTGTCTGTCTGACCATCTGATAGTCCTCAGCCAAAGAAATAGCCTTCTTCCACATTCTGGTTGGTGCTTTTTTACTAAAAGCTACATATCTGTAGGAAGGATGTTAATAAATTGCTCCACTGCAAACATGTCAATGATCCATTTCACTATCTGTTTGGAGCCATTTAATGAAGCATCCTCTGAATCAGGTAAAAAGTTTTTGAGGACTGTCATCTGAGTGGTACTTCAGGAAAGTAAATGTTTGCCTATAGGTCTCCCCTGAGCTGTCATATGTTTTAAGGATTTCTCTTTTCATAAGGTCATAGATTTTTGACTATGCAGTGTCCATATTGCTGTAGAAAAGTTGGGCTTTCTCTGTCAGATAAGGTACCAACTTGATTCCCCATCACATTTTTGGCCATTGGCAGGCTCCACTAACCTTTTCAAAATGTGTCAAGTATGCTTCAGTATCATCCGAGGGACACAGTTTTGTAAAATTAATGCCTTTTTGGGTTGTTCGTGTTTCATTGATCTGCTGGACCTGTACCAGATCTTCCAACTTTATAGCTTGCAAGGCATCCAGTAATCGCGTTTCATTCTCTTTGTTGTACAACCCAGCATTTGAAGAAGACTGACTTGCTTTCAGGTTCTGTCACTGTCAGTTTTTCTTCTCTCATCACAGGTGCCAGTTATAAAGTCTAGTAAAGTCTAGTCCAGTAAGTTCTAGTAATCACTCATGGGCCTGCTGCTGCAGGATCTATACCTTTCTTCTATGCATACCTGGTACCAGGACTAGTACCAATGAACAAATCTCCTGGTGTAGAGTATGCATGGTAAAATCCCACTTTGTTTGACACCATCTGTTGTAGAGGCATAGGCCAGGAAACACAGGCAGAGCAGGAGATGTTACAAAATTCATAAGTAGTGTTTTATTAACAATAACAATCAAATGGGCAGACTGGATGGACCTTGCGGTCCTTATCTGCCATCAACTTCTATGTTTCTATGTTTCAAATATAAAAATTAAAAATGTACAGGATAGCCATTCATACAGATGGTACAAACAAACAAAAAATCCTTCCTCTGAGACAGTCTCCTTAAACTTTCAATCTCTCTCAACAAAACATAATTCTTTTTTTTATAAGATGTCTTTTCCTGGCAGTTTAAACTATGCATCCTGTTGGTGTAACCTAATCTCCTGTTTTTCATTAAAAGTCTCAGAATATTGTCAGTTTCCTTACTGTGACAAGACTGAATATTATATCCAGTCTCAACAGGTGCAACACAACAGAACATTCTGTAGCAGTTCTACTCTCCTGTTGACAATCTTGCCAATAAACTTTTGTTCCAGACTGATATCCCTTCTAATAAACCCAAACACCTTTCTGCAATCATTTCAAAAATATAATTATATACATTTGGAATCCAAGGGATCACAGTTTCACATACAGATTCACATGTATGTTTTAACCACAGAGAAGCAAGGGGAGAAAGAAAGAATGGAAACAGCTAGAAGCAGTAAGTGAGGAAAGGGACATAATGGGGGAATTGTGGAACCATCAGAGTGGCCAATTCCTAGGTGTCACAAGAAAATTTGATTGTGCAATCATACAGGCACGAGACAGACATGTGGCAGTAATAGAAGAGAAAATATATCCCTTCTTTTTATTTTCTTTGCATAACAAATGTGACATTTCTATTCAACTCTGCCACATCCTTGTGGCACAGAGGAACAGCATTCAATGATGTCAATGGTGGCACAATGCATGCTCCAATGAATGATGCACCAAATATCTGCCATTTCTCTGATGTTGTGGTGCACAGGTTGCTAGTCTTTGCTAGGAGACAGTGGTACTCCACGCACTGCACCCTTCCCTTCCAGGAGAAGGAGAGCAGGCCTGTGGGTATGTGATCCTCCTCTCCTGGTTGACACTTCAACATCCTGAGTTCATCCCAACATGGGTATTCGGCACCACAAAGGCCGCCTATCTTGCCACCTCATTGGTGTCTCCCCTGTTATTAAACTGAAGGTAGGATACTTACTGCTCCTCTTAAAGTATCCTTATACTCCAGTGGGTGAAGAAGAGGACAATTGCCATACCTCACTTGGAGCATCTCTTCCATCTCTTTGAAGTTTGGCCATAACTAACACATGATCTGATATCGCTATTGTACCATGCTCCATTTTATGTATGGCCTCTTCCAACCTCATGAAGGTTAATACAACATCCAATCTTGCATAGGATTTATAAACATGATAATAAAACACATTGTTATGCCAGGTGAATTTGTATATCTCCACAGGTTGATCATAGCTTGCTCTGTCATCAGTGTCCTCGGGGCCCCGGTGCTCCGAGGCATAGAAGTTACTGTCTGTGCTGCATTGTCCATTAGAGTATCCTGCACACAATTAAAGTCTAGTCCCAGCAGTCAGAACCCTGAAGAAGCAGATATGTCCACTTATAGTTTATGTTAAAAGTCCATCCCATCCAACGTTGGCCAATATATGGAACCCACTATATAATTTTTCCCTGTGTCCATTTGTAGTTGTACCAGTACACATTGGACTCCTCTTTTTGCCAGTGTTTTAACCAGAAACCTAGGAAAATTAGGTCACAACCATATGATTAAAATACTGGTATCTTTCTCCAGATTTAGGTCACAGTCAAATCTGTGCTCTTTCCACTTCCATATCCAGCTCACCTTCCAGTTACTCTGGAAGCATTTTCTGCACCCCTTTTTCTGTGTGCTTCCACTCCACCGCCTCCGGAAGCCCTACTATATTGACAACTGAGCACTGCAATCTGTTCTTTTGATCATCCACCCATTCACCCAGTTCAGAGACCATTTTTTTCAGCCAATTTTTATCCCCTGAAATGTCAAACACTATAGCCGTCAAGACACTTATTCAATGCTCCGCTTCATCCAGCCTCGCAGTGTATGCCTTTGTAGTTTAAGACAGACCTTCTAATATATTCTGGAGGTGGACAAACTGTGCTGATATTATGGAATCATGACTTATCTCCTTCCTCAGATATGAAATTGTGGTGGCAATATTTTTTGTGGGCATATCAATCAACTTGATTGTTGTCTCGAGTGTTGTAGCAGAGGCATGTGATCTTCTGCATCCTTCCTGTATTGCAGGTACAAAACTTGTAGATGCTGCAGTCATAGAAACATAGAAACACAGAATGTGATGGCAGATGAGGACTGCTTGTCCCACACAGTCTGCCCACTTTCCCCTATCTATATTATTATTGCAGATCATACTTGATCTACAGTTTTTTCTCCTTCCCTCATTCTTTTTGACAATGATTCCCTTTTGCCTAATCCATGCATTCTTGAACCTCACCACTGTTTTCACCCCCACCACATCACTGGAAACCTCTTCCAGGATCCATGACTCTTTCTATGAAGAAGTACTTCCTCACTTTTCTTCTGAATCTATCCCCATTCAGCTTCATAGCATGTACCCTTATTCTTGAACAATTTTTTTCTGAAAAATACTTCCCTCCTGTACTTTATTTATCCCTGTGAAGAATTTAAAAGTGGCTAACATATCCAACCTCTCCATCCTGTCTTCCAGGGTGTACATACTGATGACCTTTAGCCTCCTCACAGTGCTTTTGTTGCAGACCCTGCACCATTTTAGTTGCCCTCTTCTGGACTGTCTCCACTTTGTCTATGTCCTTCTGGACACATAAGGGCCAATTCACAAAGTGTTTGGGATCAGTGCAAGGGACATGCGGCTGAGGGGTTGATGCAAGGGGTGACTTGCATCAAACATTGCAGCAAGTGGGATTCAGGAACAATGTCTACCACAAACCCCTGCTGCAAGTCCCTTGTGCTCAACTCAATAAGTTAGACCAGCTCTCCCATTATCTAACTTTGTGCCATTAGGGAACCCATATTACAAGCTTGCCCCAAAGGTTTGGATCAAGCTGCCATAAAATGGGGAAACAGTTGCAACTGCACCAGCCCTTCATGAATCAGGCTTTGTTGAGCCAAAGGGCTTTGGCACAGATGCACCAAATGCTGTGGGTGGTGCAGACCTTGGTGCAAGCCTTGCATCAACCTTTGCGAATAAGGCACATGGTCTCCAGTACTGCACGCAGTACTCTCTCTGTGGTTTCACCAGTAATCTATACTGAGGCAACATGTGCTCCCTCTGTCTACTGGTGATACTCCTCCCTATGAACCCCAGAATCCCACTAGCCTCCCAACTGCCCTGTCACACTGTCTGGCCACCTTTTTACTGTATGTCATCAGACATGATTACCCTGGTCTCAGGATTTCCCAGGTCTCTTTGCTACTTGGTAGTCATTAATACCGCTCCACCCATTTTGTACTCTGACCCTGGATTCTGTGCTCTAAGTTCATTATTTTGCACTTTATGGCACTAAAACTTGGCTGCATTACCATGGACCACTCCTCTTGTTTTCTTTGGTCCCTACTTATCTTTTCCACACCCACAAAGTGTCCACCCTATGCAGATTTTGGTGTCATCTGCAAAGAGGCAGACCTTCCCTTCCAGTTTCTCTGCAATGTCACTTATAAAGATATTAAAGAGGACCCATCCCAGTACTGATCCCCAAGGAACCCCGCTGGTCACCCTCCCTTCTTTGGAGTGAACTCCCTCCATTTACCACCACACTCTGTTGCCTATCCCCCAACCATATTCGTATCCAGCTTGCTACCTTTGGACCCACTTCTAAGCTACCCATTTTGCTTAATAGTATCTTATGTGGAACAGTGTCAAAAGCCTTACTGAAATCTTGGTAGGCTTCATCCACAACTCCACTCTAATATAATCCCTTTGTCACCCACTAAAAAGAAATCTAACAGATCTGTTTGACATGACCGCCCCCCTCTGAACCCATGCTGCCTTGGATCTTGCAATCCACCAGCTTCATGATATTCCATTTTTCTTTCCTTCAGCAGAGATTCCATTAACTTTCCACAGCTGATGTCAAGCTGACTGGCCAGCCTCCTTCCTGCTACCACTTTTGTGAAGCAGGATTGCATCCATGATCCTCCCGTCCTCTGCAACTAGTCTGGTTTCCAGTGAGGTGTTAAATAGAACTGTCAGAGGTACACCCAGTACCTCCCTGAGTGCTCCCAATACCCTTGGATGCAGCCCCTCTGTCCCCAATTGCTTTTTTACCTTCAGATTAGTGAGTCCCTTCAGGACATTCTCTCTGAAGAAGGGCTAGAGTCCACTCCCTCCCACCAAAGTTTCTCTTACTCTTTTGTGGTCCCTCCTCTTCTACTTCCTCTGTGAACACCGAACATGAGTGTTTGTTCAGAATGTGTGCCTCTTCTTGCTCCCCCTATGCACAGTCCCCTTTTTCACTTTTTAACCTTACAATCCCACCCCTGGTCTTTCTCTTTTCACTTACAGTACATGCCTAAAAAGTGTCTAGTCTCTTTTATTACTTCTAGGGGTATTCTCTCTTTAGTTTTTCCTGTGTGGTCCTTACTGCTTTTCCTGCTTCACTCTGTTTCCCCGATACACCCCCTATCCTCAGCCTTCTGCTTCTCATTATTTCTTCTAATGCTACCTTTATAGCCTTTACCTTTTCAACCACCCCTCTCAGGAACCTTAACAGTCTCTCTTTCATTTTGCTTTTGCTACCTTGTTTGACAAGTTTGTTACCTTGTTTGTTGCCCTTACAATGCCTCCAATTTATCTTCACTCACTGTTCATCCCCCCATCCAGGCCATTCTCCATGTCAATTCATCACTGAGGCATTCACACATCTTTATAAAATTTGCCCTCCTGAAGTCCAGGACCCTTGCCTTTTGTGGTTCTATTCCACAACCATCCTTATATTGAACCACACCATACGGTGATCACTGGTCCCTGGTAGCTTCCCACATTGATGACTGCAACACTGTCCCTGTTAGTGAGTTGGACTGAATGTATGTTGCATCTGCCTCTTTAGTGCTTTTTGAAAAGTCATGAGAGTTTCTTTAGGCATTTCCACTGAGCATTGATTTGTACTAAAATTACAAAGTTATGTTGAGGTTATAGTGCATGACTGAAAACCCAGCTATTTTCTTGTTGACATATTTGGTGCTAGGACACCCCCCAACCCCACATATACCAGCGGTTAATGATATGTTGAACAAACTAGCTATAAGAGAAGGCAGACTATGTAAGGTGAGAATTAGGTGCCTTGGTTCAGGTTTAGCAGTTTATGCACTTCAGCAGGAGTAACAGCCCTAAGGTGAAACAGGGGAGTGCAGAGTTGCCAGGAGTAGTAGCCAGGGTTGGGTCAATATCCAGTGGATACAGACAGGACAATGTATGGAGTCAAGCGAAAGCAGGCCAGTCAGAGAAATAGCTATTGAAATTATTAGCAGTGTCAATGGGGTTATTGAAATTTAAACCATCTATTTTCAGTTCTTGCAGTCTATGGTTTTGATTCAGTTCCACAAACTGTTTAATATACCTGCAGAAATATTTTGGATCACCAGCAGTTGCATCAAGTTGACACCTATTGGTATTTTCACTAATTTCTTAAGTTCTGGTACTCCACAAAGTCTGACTGCTTGGCAGTGGCTTTAAAAAAATGTATAATATGTATTTCTGGCTTCAATAAGGCAATAACAGATCACTACTCAGCTAATTAGTAACATTATCTCTAACTCTCATTTTAACTAGGGGAAAATCCATATTCCAAATGTTCTTAAACTTCATGATAAAATGGAAAAGATCAGCTTAATGTCAGTAGTATTCCGTAGGTGTGACCAATCTACTTGATTTAACTAATTTAAAAAGCACTTGAGGAAAACATAGAAAAACAGTTTCGAATTGAAGTAGTCTAGGAGGCACCTTAGGGCATTGTGCCTTCCAGACACAGTTAATTAGGAGATTGATTATTAATTGCATCTGGCTGAGTACCAGCACATGGAATTCCTTCATTTCTGTTTATAAGTATCCATTGAATGTGTGTGGGTTGTGTCCTCTTACTTGATAGCCTTAATGGTTTCTGTGTCATTTGCATAGCGTTTCTTCTTTGAAACAAATCAAGACTTTTAGCTTTACTGTCAAACCCCTCTAGATTAAAACAACCAATATTGACTATTTCATTGTTCTTTACAGAATGCACATTTAGGTCAATAAGAAAGGAAAGAGCAGCTTGCCTACCACAGTGAGCATTATATGCACACTAGGTGAGGATTTTTTTTTTTTTTTTGCAAATTCAATCTTATTTGCTAAAAGACTTTAAATGTTAAGATGTGCAGTCTCCAGGCACTTCATAGTATGCAAATGGGTTTTACTGAGTAGATTGAAAGGGGATTTTAGGACAAAAATTAGTTTAAACATTACCTGAGAGCAATAGGTAGAAAGAGAGCAAGAGATATCAGTCTAAACCAGTAAGTGATCTCATTCACAGAAATTATTGGAAACTGACACTAGGTGATGCATTTTAGGTAATCAACAATATTTGTAACATGGTATGAATTGTGCACCTCTGAGGGAGCAAGCCGATAGGGCTAGGGCGGTCACGAGACGGCAGCCGAAGCGGGTATTAACGCAGCATATATGCCGTGCCCGCCTCAGCAATACCGTGACCAGCCAGACCCCCAGCCTAGCAGCACTGGGTCCTGTGGGAAAGGGAGAGCAGAACCGAGAAGAGCGGTGGTCCAGGAGCCCCACTAGGAGTGCGAGATGGGAAAGGGGGACGGGAACCCGCGGCACACAGTCACAGGAGTCTGTAGCTGGCAAGGGTGAGAGGTGGCACAAAAGAGGGCGGTCTGCTTTTCTTTCACAGGAGGTGCAGCGATGCAGGAGTGGGTGGAGGAGGGAAGCGCTCCAACCGAAGAGTGCAACGATGTGCGGGCAGACGGAAAGGGGGGAGAGGAGGCTCACACAGGACAGATAGCAAGCAGAGCCCCACACAGAGACCTCCTGCAGGGAAGCGCTATATTGTCGGAGGACCATGCGAGAGGAAACAGAAGTGAGGGAGAGGCATGCTAATTTCTCACCGTGTGCACAGTGTGGCGACAGAGGCGCTCACCGGAGACCTCCAACTGGTGTTAACGGACAAATAGCCGCGCAGATCGGGACAGCTGCTCCACGAGATTGCGAGCCGCTCTGGTCAGTAGTAGTGCACCTACACACTGTGTTGACTGTATCAGCATCGTAAGGGCGTTGTCTGAGATGAGTTGTAAGTGCACCATAACACTGTACAGATCGCCCCGAGTCTTCCTCTTATGTAGTTATCCGGGCAAAATGGGCTCCTGGTGACTGTGTCATCAGGCCCATGTTACAAGCATTAAAGCTCCTCGTCCGGTGTGCTCTGTTCGATCGTGATGATGCGTGGGATCGGGTGGTAGCCCTCGGCCATGGGCCTCGGGCACGCACCGCCCCCCCATGCATCAATCCAGCATTAGAGCACACCTCCGTCGTGGCTTAATGCTTACGTAATAGAACTTCAGACTAGAAGTGCCAACTGAAATGAGTAGTATTAAGTAATAAGGCATGACCAGGGGTTATGTTAATGGTCTGTTAATCACCCTCTAGGGGTGTAATGTGGCACGAGGCAAAGTCGAGTGCTACATGCCCATAGAGGGTGATTAATGGACCATTAACATAACCCCTGGGAGTGCCTTATTGCTATTATAATAAAAATGTTTTTTAAATAGTGTTAAACCTTGTTCAGCACATGATTAGGCTGTACATGTATGTTAATCAAAGATTAACACAGGGCTAATAGAATGTTTACAACCAATCAGAATGCTCTGTTTCTCAGACCCTTTTTATAATTACATTTATTTAGCAAAAGACGGAATATAGTAAAATCATGTAGAGGACTAATGCCTGCATATTTTGCTGGTTAACCAGGGATGGAGTCAGCTAATAGGAGGAAACCCAATAAGAAACAACCTACGCCACCAGCAGTTTTCAGGGTAGATACACTGTAATATGTGTAATACATGCAGCATAAATAGTACCAGGGTACACAGTAATATCAGAAATCTCCAATGTATTGAACTGCCACGCTAAACAAAATAGAAATTGCAGACACTGTAAGCATTCCACAAGGACAGCATATACCAAAACATAGTATTAATACAGTGGCATGTAAGAGCAAGGAGCTACTGGCAATCACCACAAGCAGGTATGAGATCCAGAGGGGAGATGACAGAGGCAGGTTACCTAAAGAGGTTATAGAACTTACAGTGGGGACAATGTCTCCTGTTGACTGCCACCCCAAGCATTGACATTGTTAAGTTTTAGCACCCTTGTAATATGTTTTGTTGCATGCAGGATCATTTCAGGAGAACCCCCTGTTCAACTTCTCCTTGAATTCCACCACCACCACTACATAACTGCCAGTGGGAGGTCACATAATGTGGTTGGCACCTTCTCAGTCTTATCCCAGTGCTCCAGGCTCCTACAGCAGTGATCGTTGGAGAGAGAAAGAGACATGGACAAAGTGCTGGCATCCATCTCTTTTAACCCCTTTGGCAAACAATGGTCCTGGATGAACATTGCTCCAATCTGTGCCTCCTGGCAGTGTTAGTTATTTTTTTAATTTGCATGCCCTCCTGCTGGGCTCAGCTTGAGCTCTGCCTCCACTACTGATTGACAATCAGAGCTTATATGATGCAAGTGAAACCTCTGTGGTCCTGTCCCAGTGATCCCAGTTCCTACCAAAGCAATCGGTGATGTGGTGGTGAAGAAATGGGTTGGCTTATACACCTCATGGCCCCTTAGGCAGACAAATGTTCTGGATGGAAATGACAATGATCCACTCCTTTGTGCAGTGTTTCTCTTTACATTTTCACACGCCACTGCTGGGTCCACTTTAAGTTGCACCTTCACCACCTAATTGGTAGTCGGAGGTCATGTCATTCAGTTTGAACCACCATGGTTCAGTACTGGTGATAATAGCTCCCATTGTGGCAATTGGTATTGAGAGGAGGGGAGCAATGAGCTTGAACCCACCCTTATGATGTCTTAGTCATATAATGGTCCAGGATGGAAGTTGCACTGATCTGCACATTCAAGCATTTGTTTCTCCTTTAATTTTCACCCTTTTCTGCTGTTCTCAACTCAGAGTCTGTCTCCACTACTCAATTGGTTGTCAGAGGTTAATTAATGTAGTAGGGATATCCAGTCATGTCCCAGTAATCCAAGCTCCAATGGCAGACATCAGTGGTGAGGGAAATGGCAGGTAACAGCTGTTGCTCGCCCCATGTGAATACTTAGGCAGACAATGATCTTGAATGGAAGTGATGGACATACAGTGCTCTTTCCTTATTGGTGGGGGAGTAAAAATATTCTGCCTCACTCAACATTCTCTCTCTTGCAGTGGTAAGTTGGACCAGATCTGATTAAACCTGATTGGCTCTTTCAGCACATACAATGTGGATTAGTCTTATTTTTTTGTCCATTTTCTCCTTGCCAACTGCCAGGTCATCTTTCCACCTGCTCAAAACCTTCTGCCTGCCTTAGGAGTCCTTCAAACGTCCAACCCACCATCAGCTTCTTCTCAACATCCCCTCTGGAATCGACAACCACAACCCACTACTTGTCCACTGTGGTTGGGATCCCTCAGTTTCCCAAGCAGGGAAGAGTATTCTTTATTCTACAGTTGAGGTCCCAGAGGAGGTGAAGGAGCAGGATATGCATGCAAGGTGAAACTAGGACCCTGCTGTGGTGTGTGTGTGGGGAGGTGGGGAGGACAACTTCATTTTCTGTATGTTGCTATGGTGTTGAGATGTTAAATCAAGTTCTCATCTACCTGTTCTAGTGGTAGTTCAGGTGGCTGTTAAAGATTCCATGGAACTTCTCCAAAAGAGTAGGGGATTTTTTTAAAGTCTTGAAACCAAATCAAATTAAACAATCAAAAAAGAGACAGAAACATTATACAAAAAGAAAATACTTATAACAAAGGACAAAAATGTTACATGCATTCAAAAAAGAACAAAACTGAGAAAATTCTGGTTAACCATTGTAAAGCATTCCAACATGCTGAGTATTCAGCAGTAGTAAGCCCCTTTTTTTCCAATCTCTGAATAGCAGGCAGTTCACGTAGTACAGAAAATAAAAATTCCACCTGGGACAAGGTCAGTTGCTAAAGCATTAATTTACATCTGGTCTTCTGAAGAAAATTTTAGCCAAGCAAAAACCACACTCAAACTACTTATGTTAAATCTAGGCCAGGTAACTGGAAAAAGACCTAGAAAAACTCTCAGTAGTAAGATGCAGAAAGACAGAGAACCCCTATTGGTAATACAACAAATTCCAGAAATCAATAAGAAAGGGACATAAAAAAAAGATGTTTAATGGATCTGAGTACTTGACAACAAGATGGGTGGGGACAATAATATTCTTCTATACCCTTATGGCGTACATTGCCTTTCACATTTAGCTTGCCATGACAGTATAGCCAGACAATATCCTACATTTAATAAGGGATCCTTGGATCCACCAGCATCTCCCCATCCCTATTAAATCCTGTGATGGTTTTTGAATTTAATGTGGAGTCATATGGAAATGATTTTGCATAACCATATCATAAACAAATTTCCTAGAAGTAGTACAAATATGAATAGGGGTGATATGCCATTTTTTAATGTAGTCAAAACAAACAATAAAGATTGGATTAAGTTTCAACCTCTGTTTATTTTTTATGGACAAAAGAGCCCAAATTCCATTTAGTTAAAATCTCGGAAAGAGATGGTCTTACCAACCATCCCATTGTCTGGTAGAAAATAATAATAACGGGAATAAATTTGTCAAATAAAAAATACAATGAAAGAAAATGACTGGGTTTATCATGCATAAACCTCCATGTTGTTCCTTTGAACAAGGATCTGTGCTTGGGCCTCTCCTCTTCTCTATCATTCTAAATGACCTCCCTCAGATTTGTTAGTCGTCCAGCATACATATGTATGCAGATGACACTGTAATCTACACAACTGGCAAATCTGTCTCTGATGTCAATAACAGACTTCAGCTCACTTCATAAATGTCCATCTCTGGCTTAGAGACCATCAACTCTTCCTAAATGCCAAAAAGACAGTCTCTATGACCTTCAGCACTAGAGAGAGACTGGCTAGTCTCACATCCCAGCCCACCTTCCATACCCTGGATGGGACTGTTCTCGAGACACTTCCTTCTTTAGATACCTTGGTGTTTGGCTTGACCGGTATCTCAGCTTCTCAGTACACATTGATGCCATTCTGAAAAAACCTTGGTCCAAATATGGTGCCCGCTACAGAAACCTTAGCTGCATCCCGTTTATGGCTAGGCACAAATTAGTACTGAAAATGATATTACCCATATCTGACTACTGCAACATATTCTACAGTGCCACCCTCCAGTCCACCCTAACCAGACTGGACTCCCTCTGTAACTCTTTCTGCCACTTTACTCTTGACGTTCCTACCCTGACTCACCACTGTACACTCTACCACTGTCTAAATGTTCCCACTCTTACTAACAGATGCACGCTCTATGCTGCCAAATTCATCTCTAAATTCTGGCTAGGTTCTCTCCCCTCCTACATCTCCACCTCCCTAGCCAAGCCTCCCCCCGCTCCCTCTACTCCCTTAGATCTGGTGACTCATGGACACTGACTATTCCTCACAGGAGCATGACTTCTGGTCAAATGGCTTTCTCCCACTGTCTCCCTAAACTATGAAATTAGCTGCTGACACAAATTCACCACTCTTTCTCTGCTGGCTCACTGTCCATGTCCATAACAAACTACCTAATCACCAACTGTGAGTGCAGCAAACACCCCCAAGCTATTATCTCAAGCTACTAAATTTATATTCTCCCCCACTACTAGCTCGACTCACTCCCTCTCCTCCCCTGTCACTCCATTAAGCACGTTATTCTCACACTTATTTCTGTCTCCCTTACCTCCCATCCCATCATATTAATTCCTCCCGGCCTAGACTAGCCCATGTTATGCTAACTTTCCTAAGGCAATTGAATCAATGGATATGATGTTTTTGTATCATGCACCTGTGCTCCAAATCTCAGTACTGTAAATTGTACTTATAATGTTACCCACTGTTTACGTATGTGTGCTTGTGAATCTGTAATCCCACTACCCTTTCCCCCAGGACATACCGTGATATAAGCATACTGTTGCTCAGTCTAACTTTCCTGGTGAAACATTTCAATAAATAAATAAATTAAATAAGGAACCCCCCTCTTGAGGGGATTTAGTTGACTCCCCTATAAACGCTTTATAACCCAGTCTCCAACTCTTTTTTTTGATGGGGGGCATAACTCAAATATAATAAAACTGGTAGCAAATATGTTTTGATCAAATAGATTTTTTTTTCTCTTTCTCCATCTGTTCCATAAGGCTACTTTCTGTTTACCCAAATTAATCTTAAGATTCCAATTATATGTTGCCATATGACCATTTCCAAAATACAGCCCTAAAATGTTTGCCAGAGTCTGGTCAACCACAAAGTTTGCCACTGTTTGCATAAGTGCAGGAGGAGCATCAATTTGCATGCAGCAGCATTTAGACTTACTAATTTCTGCCCCTGTAGTCTTTGTAAATATATCAATAATGTTATTTGCCAGATTTCCTGACAGACCATCTTGCACTAATAGGCATAAGTCATCCACGTAAGCCATAGTTTTAGCCACCAAATATATTGTGTACATGCCAGAAATTCAGGGATTAGATTTAAAATCCTAACTAAGGGGTCAATTGTAAGAATATATAACAGGGGACAAAACTGTCTAAGGCCCCTATGAATCGAACAACCCTGATGCAATCTGACATTTTCATAAGGACAGTTGTAAGCATCCTGATAACAGTTGTATCCAGAAAATAAAAGACTAGGGAGTCTGTAAGCTTTCAAACAAAGCCACAGGTAGTCATGTGATATTTTATCAAAAGCTTTCACCTGGTCATAGTTTACTAAAAATACCAAAACCTGATTGTTTGTACCATGGTCAAAGATTTCTCATAATAAAATCAGAGCATTCAATATCTTTCAACCTGGTACAGAGCAAAACTGTGTTGCATGTATTAAGTCAGGCAATACCTGTGTCAGCCATTTTCCTAAAAGTTTTGTTTAAATTTTGAAATCCATGTTTAGCAGAGTTATTGGATGCCAGTTGGAGAGCTACACCATATTCCCTTTATCAACTAAAAAGATCAATAAACCCTCATCCATAGAGTGGGGAAGTATTTGCATGTTAAGAACTCATTATAAACCACTGTAAGCTCCTGGGGACAAAGAAGCCACAGCTTTTTAAACATTTCGCTGGGTAAACCATCAGAGCTGGGGACCACTCCTTGTTGGAGACTATTTATCACTTCTCCCAGTTCCTGAGTAGTTTGAGGGGAAATTAACAGATTTTACTGAGCAACTTGAATTGTGGGAACTGCAGCAGCCTATAATGAAAGGTGCATGCTTGGGTTTGCTGGAAATGGGTCCACAAACTGCATTTTAATGTGTGTGTCAATTACTTTTAGGATTTGGGTATGAACTTTCACCTCCATCCCAGTAAATGTAAGTAAACTGGTGATACATTTACATTTAGTCCAGAATTTACGGTCTTCATACGGATTGACTTGAAAAGATTTCCCTTTCATTCCAAATTTTTGATCATATATTCTAATGATTTAAAATGATCAAATTGAAAAATACACGTCTTGCTTAATAGCCATAATTTGATCTGAGTAATCTACTTTAGTTGAATTTTGTAATGAAAATAATTTGTAAAATAGTTTCTTGAATTCCCCATATTTATTTTGTTTTGAAGCCACCTTCTGTCTGGGAATAGCCAGAAAAATATCCCTAAGACATACTTTTCAATCCTCCCACCAAGCAGACAGTGAGTCATAGAGACAGATAACCTATATTCTGTCCTGCATAATAATCTGTCTACTAATACCTCTTCATCTTCCAGTAAGCTACAGTAGCATTCATTCTTCATAGACTCAGACACATGGTGTGTTCACTATCAGTACATAACTGTATACTGACCATGCAGTGATCTGAGGATTCTATGGGGACCACTTGGGGCCTTGAAAGTGGTATATGGGGTGAAATAAACCAAAAATCAATACATGAAGATAGGGGAATCTTTATAAAAAGTATGGGCTGGTTTTGCAGTGGTAGATGCATGGGCATCCACCAAGATGGCTTGTGACAACACTATTTTCAGAAATGAAACATCACAATATGTTTTGTTTGTGTTTGTGCTTTTATCCATCACTAACACCCTAATATTGAAATCACCACCTAACAACACTGATCTTAAGGTGTGAAGATAAGGCTGTACTTGTTACAAAAGTTCAATACAGGAAACCTTTGTTTGGGGGGACATACACATTTACTAAATGATAGCACTGGGAATGACTGGAAACATCTAAAAGTAAAGGGTTAGGTATTAAATCCCGCTGTCAATTTTCCCCCATTAAAGTTTACCATCGATTTCCCGATTGTCTTCCCGACGTTCAATAATGCTTCACTGTAGAAATACCGTCGACTGCTGACAGCTATTGTATACTTCTTATTTTTGTGCCCCCATTTAATAATACTGAAAATCCTCAAATAACTCTGACTGTTACAGCCCCATTGAAAGCTCTGCAGCCTTACCATCTGATGTCTGGCAGCTTACAAGAACTCCAGGAATTAAGTCGACTGCTGACAGCTGCTTTAGAATACTAATTTTTGTGCTACTTCCCTGTTTAAATAAATCCATTTAAAGCTCTGCATCCTTACCGTCTGATGTCTGGCAGCTTAGGGGTAATTAAGAAAAGCTCTGCAACTGAAGCCTGGCAGCTTGCTCGGTACCTGTGCTCCATACTGGTGCAGGATTGAAATCCAGGCAACATGCAATCTGGGCTACATTAAGTAACTAGGTTACAGCACCCAGCTTTCTCCCTGTTGATATTTCCACAATGGCTGAGGCAGCGACAATGGTTTGCCATGTTGTCCCATCTCAGAAAGGACATGGCGAGCTCTGTGTTGGTGGCTACTTGTTGGCCACTGAGAAGGTCTGAGGTGAGTAGTACTATTGGTGCTGTCAGTACCACAAGTCTAAATACTGCCATGGATGAGTGATTACTGTCCTGCAGGGTGGACAGCATCTGTTGATGAGTGAAGCAGCTCATAATCACTCACCAGAGGCTGCCAATGCACCCATGGCAGAGGCAATGACTACTTTGAAGTGGTGGGCAGTGGATACCCACAATAACCCTGCACAGTTAGTGCAGGAAGCAATGTCCAGTGTCCCTCAAGAGTTGTGCAAAAGCATGCCATGTAAACAGGCACTACTGCAGGTAGTCAAGCATGCACAAACAGCAAATTGGACCATACAGCCAAGAACAATAGCAGAACTTGATGTTCTGGAGGTGTTGACCCTGCTGAATGGCAACCACGGTTGCTAAAGGACTCTGCAGTGGGGGATGACAGGTTTCTTCTATTTACAACCAAGGCCAACTTTGAGCACTTATTGCAAAGGAAGTCTGAATAATGGATGGAACATTCTGTACCGTCCCATGCCTTTTCAGGCAGCTCTATTCTATTCATGCCCCTCTTGGCCCAGAAGAAACTTCCGGCATTTGTCCCTCTAATTTACATTTTGATGACATTCAAATCGCAATACAACTATGTCAGGTTGTTTCAAGACACGCAAGACCTGGCAGATGAAGCAGACATAGTTTTAACACCACAATATATTATCACTGATTTTGAGCAAGCAGTGACTAATACATCAAAGCAGGAGTTCCCTGACACTATCAGTAAGGGGTGCCTTTTCCATTTAGGCCAGATAGTGTTGAGCCGAATACAGGACCTGGGCTTAGCTCCACAGTATGGGTCTGATTTAGAGTTCAGCCTCCTTTTGCTGCATGTTGTTGCACTTGCCTTTTTGCCACCAGAAGAAATAAAAACAGCATACGTGGAACTCAAAGGAATAATGCCACAAAATGCAGAACCACTACTATCGTGGTTCTCAGAGAATTACATCTTAGGCAGAGTGCAGAGGCAAATGAGAAACAGACCCTCTATCAGAAGCCCACCCATTTTTCCACCAGAGTTCTGGTCAGTTAATGACCAAATAGAGAATGGCATTCCCAGAACCCAAAACAAGGTGGAAGCTTGGCACCAACGACTTGGTGCATTAGTCAGTTCTGCGCATGTAGGCACCTATCGCTTCATAGAACACCTGCAGAAGGAGGCTTGACTCGCAGAGACCACATGTGAAAAAATATTGCAAGGTTTGTCCAGGTCTCTGGTGAAGAAGAGGTACTGTAAGAGGGAGGAAAAGATCATGACAGTGATAAGCATTAAACAGCAGCACTCAACCTTGGATTTTTCTCTGGGAATTGCACACAATCTCAATATCTGAGTACTTTTCTGAGCACTTCAGAACTTTAACACTTGTAATAAAGTTATGATTTTTTAATGGTTGTGATATCTATAGATTACATGCCTGATTAATATGCCTGATGGACTACAGGAAATTGAAACCTGATGGATTACAGCAAGCAGAATCTAATCTGGACATTTTGGGATTGGGGAAGGGAATGGTGAGTACATTTCAGGATTACTATATTCGGGATTATGTTATTTCCGTCATATGTTATTGAGGGATTTTTTTTTCGGGATTTTCTAAAGCAGGATTTCAAATAGAGGGCTTTAGGATGGATCCCAAAAGTAAAGCGCAGCCAATGACAGTATCTACAATTTTAGTAACCTGTATGTCAGAAGATTAAAATCATATTTCCAAACCACTACAGCACTCCTTCCCCATCGACCAATAGGAAGCACCCCATATCCTACCCTCCTGTGCTTTTTGCACTTCAGCCAAAGTATTTACACAGGTATCATGAAAAAAAAAATAAATGGCATGCCTAAACTTTTCTAAAACAGCAAAAGTAGTTAGATGCTTTACATCAGACTTCAAACTGTTGACATTTAAAGTTGAAGTTGTTATATGCGGCTCATGTTTCCAAAAGTTAGCTAAGTGTCTCTCTTTGCTTTGAAGCTGATCTAGTAGTCTATTTCTTTTTCTTGGTTGAAGCAAAAGAAGGGCTTGCATTTTCCCATTCAGGACTATCATGTTTCTGGGACAAAGGCCAAAACAACAGAATCGTCCTCCATAAGCTCTCCCCAGTTCTGTAAAGAATCAAATCTATTCTCCAGTGGCAGCAGAGAGGTAGTTTCTGCCTGCTTTCTTGGTGGGCAACCACACTTCACTTTCCTGACAGGATGGCAAAGATCTGTGTCCATAGGGGGGATGGGAGAGGGGGAGGCATCTCAGGAATGGGAAGGCTTGTAGGCTGTGGTGAGGTGGCAGGAATCAGTAAAGGAAGAGAAATAACAATGTCTAAAACAGCGGTTTCTGGAGTCAAAGCACCAACAGGGACATGTGAGGGTGAGCAGAAAATGCAGCAGACAATTCCTGAGTATGAACAAAGCAGTGAGTTCTAAAAGGCTTGGTCACTTTATGAATGTAAAAGTCTTGTTCCCCAAAATCTGAGGTGTTATGAACTGCCATGGGGCAGGAATGGTAAGTGTGCTTGGTAGAATCACACAAGTTGTATTTTGAGGTGCAGGTACAAAGAGTGCTATTGTGACCCAAAGCACCACACAATGTACATTTTTGCTTGTCGCAGACATTTTTCAAAAGTGACTCAGACAGCCACAGTGATAGCACATCTTGGGCTGTCCAGGGTAAAACAGGATACCCCTGTCCCGCCTCCAAAAGAAACAATTTTGGAGGTGAGAGATTCCTGAATCCTCTTGTCAGAGATGGACACAGAACCTCCACCCCCTAGTCCAAAAACCTCTGTCATTGATGATGGGCTCTAGGGTCCCCTGTACCTCACACCTCTGTCCCAACCAATAGGCAATGTCATTCAGGTTTACATCCTCATTACAAAAAACACTGTCACAGTTTTAAAAGTAGGCTTTGTAAGAGGGATAGTGCAAAAAACAGTGACCATAAAGGAGTATCCTTTATTTTGGGGGTAAATATTCCAAAATTTATCCAAAAGAGCATTGGATAAAAAACTTATGTCAAACTTTAAATCCCCTGGGTCATGGATGAAGGCATACACATCCGATAGAGAAAACTTTAATAAGTTTTTAATCAACTCCCTGCCCACATACTGTCCATCTGGATAGATGTCCAGACCCCTTTATAATGTAAACAAACAGCGTTCCTTCATTTAGAGGACTCAACGGGCTGATCAAATAAGCTGGCATAACTCCCAGTTTTTCTGGGTATGTAGCTGCTCTGAAGCATTGGAAGTTCAAGGCTGAGTAGTGGGAGCAGTCCAGTGATACAAAATACCTGTCTCCTGTGTGGTAGTTACAATCAAAGCACAAACAATAGTGTCTGTAGCTTGGTACGAAGCAAGAGAGCTGTCTTCTGAGTGAAAACTGTGCAAATCTTCCATGGAGGTCCCAGGATGTTGTGCAACTGCAGCAACAGCAGCAGCAGGCATCAAATCAGCCTGTTGTACCTGGAATGGGAGTGATGAAGTATCATCTGCTGGAGTCTGGGAAAGCTGTGACCTGGCATGTCCTGGTATTGGAATATTTTCATCTGGTATCCACGTACCCTTCACTGTTTGAATCCAACCAGCCCCCGATGGCCGCCTCCCTAGACCATGGCTGCTTTATTGAAATTGAAGTCAAAGGTTCCATTCCAGGAGTAAGCTTTTCCGGATCAGAAGGACAGTCTGTCTCAGACAAGTGCATTTGGAATTTCTTGCCTGGTATAACCATGGGGCTGATAGACAGTCGTTTCCTCCTCTTGTCCTCCTCTAGTTTTCTCTTTTCAGATGCATACTGTTGCTCAGCATCAGACATCATAGAAACAGGCTGTTGTTTTTTTATTTTCCAATTCCTGTTGTAAGCATAGTTTCTCATCCATTAAATCTTCATCCATGATTTCGCTAAATCCAGAATTTGAAACGTGAACCATCAGGTCAGTTTGCTCTGACTCTTCACTATGCAGACCTCCTACTCCATTGTTGGTATCCAACAGACCGGGGTCCTCCATGCTGCTCGCAGGACGTGAAGCACCCCTGTAGCAGAGTAGGGGTATTTTTACTGAAGAAAAAGGGCTACAAATAAATATCCTCCTATATTGTACATTTCATCACTTCAATACTATACAATGCAAAGCTATACATTACTTACTATACATACACATTTTAATGGCGCTCTATTTGACCAGTCAAACAGTACATACAGATTTTACATAATCTGCTTATCTTACCCCCTTATATACACCAGTGTGAGCATACTAGCCAGAACATTTTGGTATGCTCCTTATAGTATTTTCTATCATCTGATTGCATTACACCTTTTATAGAAGCTTTAATGTTTTTCTGTATATGTAATCTCTCTTTGATAAGTGATCCATATACATCTGGCTTGCCATATGCAATACCTTATTATTGCTAATATCACATATATTGTATCTTTATTATATTTATTCCATCCCCTAGACATTTGTCCATACATAACCATAGGGTACGTTAAGCTCTGAAACAGGGGTTCATTCCATTCTTTTGCCAAAAAAGCCCAGAATTCTCTTGTGAAACTGCATTCCAAGAACAGATGTTTCTGGGTTTCTAGTATTTGACTGGAAGTTGCCCTTGGGCAGTATCTCTCTGGCAATTGTTTATGGTTATTGTTATTTTTGACTCATGACCTTCCATAATTTCCAAACCAGATTATGTCCCAAACAAAGGCTGGTATTCTTGGGTTTGTTAAATAAGCTAACACTTTTTTGATCTGAGGTGCTGGACATTTATTTATTTTGTTTTTGTTAACCGGGTTAGTTGCACTAGTCAAAGTTGACTATTTTCAGGCATGATCCGGGAGAATACATACATAAAATGAGATGAGATTATACAATACACAGTATATAGTACAGGTATATTGTATATAGTACAAGTAGGTTAGAATAGAGATTAAGTCAGACAGTACTTGAGATAATACATATAGCTATGCCAAGATGACAAAAGTGACATTAGTACGTGCAAATAACAGCTAAAACTGGGCTAAGTGGCACCTATGAAGACATTTTATAGCAAAGCTTGTTTAGAAGTGCAGCAGTGTCTTGGGCAAAATAGGGTGTCTAGCTGTGAGGCATTAAGTGGGATCAAAGCATGTGCAGGGGTCCCTGGATAGGTGGCGATATAGTTATTTTTTGAAGATTGGTGGGAGTTAGCCTGCCTCAGGGAAGGAGGGAGTTCTAGGTGGGAATGTGATTTCCTCTTTTCTATGTAATAACAGCATTTTATTATATATGGTCTTTCTATCAGTAGTCAAAACTTGGTTTTTGGTTAGGCCACTATTAATCATACTTTTTATAATCTCTGAGCCATAGCAAGGCATAGTCGAGATTCTTTTAAATAATATGGGTTTCTTTTGTGACCAGGAATTCATACTGGGTAAGGCCATGCGAGTCGGCAAATTTGGCCTGACAGGTCAATTTTGAGCTGGGCCAGACAAAACTTGAACTGGCCCAATTTGGCCCAAAATGAAATGAATGATTTTGAAGGTCAAAATACATTTTTTTAAATGGCTTATTATGCACTATTAAAATATGCTGTTAAAATGCATGAAAAACTATGAACAATGACTTTAAACAGAACCTTCATAACGAGTGTGGCAGGGTACCTTACCAAGAGGCTCAAAATCAGGCAAACACCTTCCTTGTCTACTGTTCCAAACCCCACCCACCCAATCCTGCTCCCCTAGGTAGTACTTCTCCCTGTGGTGGCACTGATGGTGGCTGTGGGGTCAGCAGTCCAAAAAATGAGAGAGCTAGGCTGCTGCTGTATTGGTGAGACTGAGAAAAAATGAGGAAAACACATTTCACAGCTGGCTAGGCTACGGAGGACACTGGAACAGAGCAGCATACCCAGGGGCAACATACTTCCTCCTCCACTGTTCCAACACACCCACCACTGCTCCACTAGGTAGTACTCCCCATGGCAGCACTAATGTTGGGGGAATGATGATGATGATTGCAAGAGAGCTTGGGTAAAGGGAAATAAACAGCAGTCTGAAAAATGAGAGCTCGAGCTAATAGCTATGCGCTGCTTCACTGTTGAAACTGAGGAAAACCCATTTCATAGCTAGCTGCTAGGCTACGATGGACACCGGAGCAGAGCAGCATTACCAGTGGCAACATACTTCCTCCTCCATGGTTCCAACCCACCCCTGCTCCCCTGGGTAGTACTCCCATGGCAGCACTGAAGTTGGGGGAATGATGATGATGATGATGATGATGGCAAGAGAGCTTGGGTAAAGGAAAATAAATAGTCTAAAAAATGAGAGAACAAAATGCTGTCCCACTGGCCAGGTGTACACAGAAGAATAATCAGAACAAAAAAGCCCAAACTCCAGCACTACCCAGTCTCACCAAAACAGACTACAAGCAAATACCCAAGTGATGATTTCATTGCTCTTTACTTTTTGCATGCATTTTGGATCCATGTCCTGGGGGTGCCTATATGAATTTATGAATCAATAAACATCACTGTATAGCCATTCTGTTCTTTTCCTTTTTTTCTTATTTATTTATTTATTATTTATTAAATTTAGGTGACAGGATAAGCCCACTGGGCCCCGGAGGTCCCTTTTTCAGGGGCGACCCAGGATTACATAGCAAAGGTAAACAACACAGTAACAGTGACAATAGTCAGATAATATGCAGATTATACAGTGATGGACAGACAACTGGTTACATATGCAGAGAAAGGCCTGATAACACAGCAGAGAAGACAAATTATACAGTATGATACAGACTATATGGTAATATACAGACAACAGGATTAAATATACTGAGATCAGCCTGCATTTGTGTTGGGTATTGGGATTGGGAGGGTGGGTAAGTAGAAGTGGGATGTTAGAGATGGGTGAGCATCTACTTTTTTGGTGCAGTTTTGTAAGAGGAGTGCAGTTTACGCAAGGTGGTAAATGTTGGGCAATGGTCTTCAGATGTCCGTAAGGAGGACCCTGGAGCCTAGCAGCAGCAGTCGGAGGTTGTGATCTTGTGAGCCGTGAGCCTGGTGCAGAAGCTTTTGATTGATGGATCTTTCTGCACCCCAGGAGGGAGGGAGTTCCATAGGGTAGGTGCAGTGTAGGTGAAGGACTTGCCTGCCGCCTTGGCTCTCACTCTGGGGACTGCGAGGAGAGTGTGATCAGTTGAGTGAAGGGATGGGGGTTGGTCTTTCTTGCAATGAGTCCAGATAGGCTGGGTACTTTTAGTGGGTCATAGCTGTATATTTCTGTTTTTATTTATTAGTGGGTCACTTTAAGTGTGGGGTTTAAATGAAGTGTAACAGCAACTGGTGAACACTCCCTGATGAAGTGAAACTGGTAGTAGTAGGCTTGTGGGTCCCTTCAGTGTTGTTTCTGAATGGGGTCTTGGCATAATGTTGAATTGTTTCACATGCTTTATTCAAGAGCAGTGGAATCATCTCTTTGGTTCTTGCTCATAATCTGTTATGGTTAGTTGTGTTTTTTTTTTTGTCTTTTTAAATAATCCCCTATGTGTGTTTAGGTATGCACAGTAAATGAAGACAGGCAGAAGGGAGATTTCATGTATTTGCAACACACACTAAGGCAGTTGCTCACTGATTCTAGAATTATAGGTTTATGTACCGGTATTATACTTGAAATTAAGTTGAGGCAGGTTTATTTTCAGAAATGTTTACTGTTCAACATGCTCTGGGTCCAAACTACTCTGAGAAGAGGATGCCAGCAGTACTAAAGATACACTGTGATGGCACACTTGTAGGTGGACATCCAAGATATTTGACTGTAACTTGAATTATGGCTTGCCAAACCGAGTGCTTTCTTTTCCAATATATAAGAGGGTCACATTAAGGATTGGTCTCTCAAGGCTCCATGAGGTAAATATTCAAAACTCTTTCAGCACTAGGCACACATGACTGTTCTGATATCGGCATTGAGCGTTCCAGGGCACTTAGTTTATTCCAGATATCATCAGCTTTGTTAACTTAAATGTGAAGTGGACAAGAACAGAAAGGAGAGTCTGTTTGCTGTGACAATGCAGGAGAACTAGTAGTTGTCAAGCTCTGCTGTGACTGTCTTGATGATGGTTGTTGCTGGCCATGGCCATCCATTCTGTTTTGGACCTCCTGAATCTCATCAATGAGTTGTGCCTTTATATTCATTATTAGCAAACTGTCTTGCACCAAGAAGATGTCCGTGAAGCGAGGATCTAGTTTGGTAGCAATTAAATATTTATTGTCTGTAAGAACAAAATCAAATTTTCTGTGCAGCTTTCTATTTAAAATCCTAGCAAGTTCTTTAATCTCTTGTGATTTCCCTTCCTCTCTATTATTTTCCATGGTATCAGCCATCTCTTTGAAAAAGATGGGTATCATTGGTATGACCTGACTAATGGATGCACTGTTACAACTGAATACCGTTGCATTTTTAAATGGTGCCAGTGTTTTCACAACTTCTTCCAACAACTTCCATTGCATGATCATGCCCCCAATATCATGGACTAAGGCCATATTATACAATGGCAAGAAAGAATCCTGGTCTCTAATTGGTCAGTCTGGGACTGGACCCATGATGTTATCCCAGGACAACATCACGGGTCTAGTCTCAGCCTCACTATGAACCTGTAGATGACCATTTGGAGCTAGATATCTTGTTTTGCATCTTCTCTTAAGAAACAAAAATATTCTTCTACACTAAAAAAAAAATTCTTTAAAATGCTTTTTTTATTCTGCATTACAACAAGCCATTGTATAATTGTAATAATGCCCTCCAGGGTGTGTGTTGTGCTGGGATAACATCACGCCTCAGGTATTGGGCACACTCGGCCTGTGGCCTCGTGCCCAACCACGTGACCTTATGCCAACACAGCACACACCTTGTCGGGCATTATTGCTTAATTATATACTGCCAACTTCTGTTGCAGTAGATGTTCCAACACATAATAGGTGGAATTCCACCAAGCAACTATATCTTGGATGAGCTTGTTAGATGATACATTGTAGTCTCTTTGGTACTGCCTAAGAATGGATGTGGCCTTTAAAGATCTGCGAAAGTGGCCACATATTTTACGTGCAGTTTGAACAAGGCTGCATACGTCAACTTGATGTTGCAGGGCATGGCATATAACTAGATTGAGAGTGTGTGCAAACCACAGAACATTAACTCTCTGCTCATTACCACAGTCCTGAAGAGCTTTGATAATATTTGCACAATTATCAGTCACAGTCATACCAATAGTAAGGCCCCATGAAACAATCCATTCTTGCCACAGTTTCTCCAAAACTGACCTTATATTTATGGCAGTATGTTCAGTGCCCATTGGAGACACACTAAGTAGTGCCATACCCCTGTATTCATCAAGAAGCAAACTAGGTTGACTAACATTTTTGGTTTGTACTGCTGGCAATGCTGCAGACTCCTTAAACGTGACCCAGTGAGCTGTGAGAGATAAGTAAGCATGTGGTGCAAATCTTGTCCAAAGGTCTGTTGTAAAGTGAACAAATCCCCCCTCTGCCTGTGTCAATTGGCTGGAAATTGCATTTCTCACTGCCTAATATATTTCAGGTATGATACAATTGGAAAAAGTAAGTTGTGAAGGCATTTGATACCTAGGCTATAATTCCTGTAACAGTCGCTGAAAACCAATGTGTTCTGCTTTGGCATATGGCTCTAAATCAAGTGCTATCATCTCCACAAATAGGCGGTCTATTTTTACTGCAGTTTTATGACCTGGTTGAAATGTTATCTGTTTTTTTTCCGTGACTACCTGAGGGTGCAATGGAGTTTGAAAATGTGCAGTTCTTTTCTGAGGGACATGGTGGGATCTTGTATTTTTTTTGCACTGACTGTGGTGAACCTTCCTCTGTACACTGTGAAATAACTGCCTCTGTAAGCTGTGTGGGAGTACTGCATAATTACCTGCTGTCATCATCATCATCATCATCAAAAAAGTCAACATCATCCAAGCTACCATCATCATCATCATCAATATTCATATTCTTTATCATCACTGTTGGATGCTGGTGCTGAAGATGTCTAATCAGTGCAGTCGTACTGATGTTATGTACTGACTTCCCCCTACTAAATCTACTTTTGCAATGAATGCATTCTGCTTTAACAGAATCATTTGGGGATATAAAGAAATGATTCCACACTACAGAAGGACTTATCCTGCCTCTTTTTCCTGGTACAGTATCTGATACTGGCTGTGCCCGTGAAGTGTTAGACAATGCTGAGAAATATCTTTGAATTCTACAAGTTGCACTTTTATTTGCAGTGGCTGTGACACCTGCAGCAGCAGTATGTGGTTGGTATGCATTCTCTACAACAGACTGTAGTGGTGGACTGGTGGTATTACAGACACTTGTATTTGTATTTATTGAGACTGAAGAAGCGGAGGATGATGCCTGGTTATCATCATTCACCTCCGTGACAGAAGGGGAAGAATTGCCTGGGAAATTATCATCATCATCATCATCTTCATCATCTTCCTTATCAGCACTACTGCCACTAAAGTCTGCAAGGTCAACATTAACAATACCTACTTGAACATTAGATTCATATTCAACTAAAAGCAACTCTGACTCATGTTCATCATCATCATCATTCTAAAAATGATCACTGCCTCCTTCTGTTGTTACTGCAGTATTTTGAGTAGTTTCTTTCTGAGAAGTTGCTATGCTTTTTGCACAACCTATTCTTTTAAACTGAGATAATGTATTTCTTTACAGGTGTAAACAGCCTCTTGGGCTTTACAATGTGACCAAATCTTGTACGGGTTACATTAGATGAAGACACAGTGCTGTCACTTTCCTCAGAGCTAGATATAGTATTGTTCTGGGGGCATATTTGGCCTGCTTTTCTGAGACCACTTTTCTCCACTATTAGTATTACTTGAAGAGAAAATGTATTCAGTGACTGATGATGATTTAAATACTGACAAAGAAATTCAAGACAGTGAACAGCCTCTAAACTGGGATTGCCACTGCTCTCTCTCCCTCTCTGACTGTCTCTTTTTTTAAGCCAGTAACATAAAACTAACCATCATCATCATCATCATAAAGGACTGCTGCTACAAATATTAAACAAATACTACTATTATTTTATTTACTGCCTGCTGCTGAATCTCATTAAAGAATGGAAGAGATGTAAAACCCCTCCAAAAAACTGGGACTGCTGCTGCTCTGAGAGCTCTATGTATCTTTTTTTTAAGTCACTAATATAAACAAACTCTAGCCAGAGCTGGTAGGGTTGGGAAAAGCTACTGAATGACCAAAGTTATTTTCTTGTTGGTGTCATATAGTGCTGTTTAGTCACAGTCATCAAAAACTGCCATGCTACTAAATCAGTACTCTTGAATTTATTTAGTCAGGGTAAATGCTGCGTGTGTTTGTGTGTGTGTGTGTGTTTCCTGTTACTGCAGGGCAATTTCCCCATGTTTTCCTATAGATTACATTAATTCCAATGGAAGCCAGATTCCTCTGTTTTCCAGTATAACTAATACAAGTATATGGGAAGAATTTCCCTGTAGATGGCTCCAAATCCCTGTAAACAGAGTTCCTTATCATTTAGATAAAATACCTGACATTCCCTACAAGCTTAAAGGAGAACTGCACTGAACCTGTGAATAATGTTTCCTGTAGAAGCTTTTTTTCATATAGTGGGTCCCCTTCTGTTTCTGCCCCATTTTTGCTGTCCTTTTATTTAACCCATTGGATATGTATGGGTTACACACTGGTGCAAAGTGCCATCTAAGAATTGTATGATGTTGTTTATGTCCCCTTGAACCTAAGAATTCTAAATTAGAACACAGATGCATTGTACCAAGAATGTAAGTTCTTGACAAGATCTCACTGTTCTAAAATGGTCAATGCCAGCAGTGTGTGAATCAGAAACACTCATTGAATTTACCAAAAGGCCAGTTAAGATTAAGCAGTAACAAAATGAGAACTGGCATACATATGATATTTCCCTTTTTTTGCAGGAGATGCCTGGATTTTGACTGAACTCCCTCTCTCCCTCCCAGGAAACAAAATCTCCTGCTTAAGTAAAATTCTGTCCAAAATATCCATTCATTGTTTTTTGGGGAGCAGATAAAGACACATAAAAAATAAATTAGTGAAGGACAATATACGTGATAACTTTGTACAACTAGTTGTTGATTCTTTTTAGCACGTATTCTTGACAAAATGAAATATTTTAAATGTTTTAAATGCTTTTTTTCTTATTTTTTGACCACATTTAAGGACAAACCCATGATGTTATGGCATCTCCCTACTAGCAGGCCAATCTCTCTACTAATTTGACCCAAATCTCCCTCTTAAGCAAGTTGGACATATCACATGTATGAACTGGTATTTTAAAAAATAACATCTACATCTACAAAAATGCATGTTTCCTGATTCAAGGCAGTTCTCCTTTGAAATATTAACAGCTTGGTCTAAATTGTTCACTATTTATGGGGCTGTCAGTATAGCCTAGAGGTTAAAGTAATGAGCTATAAATGAACTTTGTACATCCAACCTTCAGACAGGAGTTTGATTCCCACACCCTCCATTTCCATTCTGTGTGGCTCTTATTAAGTCACTTAATCTCCCCAGTGTTCCTGGGTTGTCCCTAGAAACAAGCACCTATGTCTAGTTGACCTTACCTGATTACCAAAAGGAATATATATATATATATATATTTAAGTATTAATTTACATTTATAAACTATAAACAAACATTAAACTCCAGTACACAGATTCCAGATCCATGCAATAACCAAGGAATACACCAGCCAAGTCTAGTGCTATCAATATAACTTTAGAGGTTAGAGTAAAGAGCTTGGTACATCCAGCACAGAGACCTGACTTTGATTCCCACAACCTCCGCTTGCATACTGTGTGACTCTGAGCAAGTCACTTAACCTCCTTAGTGCTATCGGGTAGCCCCAGAAAACAGGTACCTGTGCCTAGTGGGCCATGCCTGGTTACCAAAGAATAATAAAAAAAAAGGTCTTTAAATGCTTATAATCTTTTATCTCTAAAAGGCCACGGTTTAAAAGATGTGAAAAAAAAGGAAAAAAGAATGCAACCTAAGGGGATAGGAACTAAGAAGAGGTTCCCTCCCTACTACTTGGAGTCCATCTAACTACTTTATCCCTCACTGTAAATCTGTTATTTTTGTTTCCTTTTAGTTTAGTTTTGAAACTGTCTGTCTGGAGGATGGAAACATAATAAACACTTTTACACTGACCTTCTGCTGCATGGGAGGGATTGCTCACTCAAAAGTGTAGCTGAGCCTCAGATTGTAAATCCTTGATAAGAGATTAGCAGTCTGCGTCAAATGGCCCATCCCAAAGCAGGATTGTACACACACACACACACACACACACACTTAAAAGCACTTTCCACTTGACACTTCTGACTCCAGAAACAGCAAACAAGCACAAAGCACCTATTCTGTTCTATGTGTGCCTGTGCAGCTGGACTTAATTAATTCTGTCATGCTGGTTTATGCTTACTTTTTTGTTTGTTTGTTTAAAGGGCAAGATCCTTCATGTCAAAAAAAGTGATGGGGCTACAGCTCCCCCCCCCTCCGCCCTGCAGTTCATATGTGTGCCCATAGGAATGAAATAGCTCACAGACTGCAGGTCCGCTCTTTGTAATCTGACACTGTAGAGGTTCAGTATTTTACAGACATCATATAATGAGCTAACCCCTAGGTGGCTGAAAGAAATAGAGTACATCTATTAGACTGATCTAGACAGATGATGGAATCAGTAGTTTAAAAGGTTTTTTTTTGTTAATATCCCGAGAAGTTCTGAGGCACAATACGGTAGCATCCCTCCTCCCTTCAGATGCCTTTAACATAGAGCAGCAAATAGCAAAACTCAGAGGGGGAGTGCACTGCTTTGCAGCTGTGGAGGAATATTCTCAAATGTCTAAAAAGGGAGTTCCAAAAAAAGCCATTTAGAGCTACAATCTGATCAATGACAGAAGGGCTATAGTCTCTGCCCAAAGCCCTAAAAATGGAAATGACTGATTTCAGAACAGGGAACTAGATAGATTAATTCAGAAGAATACAACAAAGATTAATAATCCCCTCAAAAAAAAAAACTGGAACTGTTCTCTCAGCTGCTGCTCTTGCTCTGTCTCTTTAAGCCAGTACTATTTTATTTAGTACAAAAAAAATTCATCATTTTTCTGTCTCAATAAATTATCTTTCCCTGTACTACTCAGCTGCTGCTCTTGCTGTCTCTTTAAGCCAGCCAGTACATCATTTATTACAAAAAAAGTATTCATCATTCTTTCTGTGACCTCATCTCACTCATTAAATTATTAAATGTTCCTAATCCCATCAGTGAGTGAAGCAGTAGTGTAGTAGTTTTTCACAATAGTACTAGCAGTACTACTACAACTAGGGCCAAGAACAAGCACTCCATAAGGAATCCAGAGAAAATGTGCTCTGCTCTCTCTCTCCCAGCTTACACACACAAGACATGCTACCTGCTGAAAAACTCTGCTGCAAATGGCTGCTGCGTCATGTTGAGGGTTATAGTGCCTCTTGACTTCATCAATCACTCAGCAGCTCACTGCAGCAAGGGGGCAACAAAGGAAAGACAGCAGCTGCAATTGGACTGCCATTACTGCAGTCACATGATCGCCAGCACTGTCTAATGCCCCACTGGAGGATAAGGGTCTGGAGGAGGGAGTAATCTGCTGCCATGGCTGTCATTCTAGGGACTGGAGAGAAAAGGCATCACACATTAAGTGCATTGTTTTTTAATCTTGTCTGTCTGCACCTGTGTCCTCCCTTCCAGAGTGACTGAGTGACTCTTTCTCGATCTGCTGCTGACTGCCAATCTGAGACAGTGTCCTGTGGTGACAAAATGCTGGCAGTGGCAGTCCCCGATTCCCCCTTCTCCATTCTGAACCCAAACACACACACAGCATGCCTCTCACTCACTCCCAATCTGTAGTGCACTCCCCTCCTCCCATCCATAACCCACACTGACAGGTGCAAGCTCTTCTGGTGTGCTCTGCAGCTTCTGGCAAATGCTGCAGAGGGATAACTAATTTTGGGTTCCTGTTTTGGGTTTAGCAGTGTGCTACCCAATTTGGAACTTGCATTATGAACACTGCCAAACCCAAACATCCCAAACATGTGACCTGACCTGATTCCCAGCCCTAATACTGGGTTTTAACCATTTTAAGACAAAGGGCTTCCAGATCTTTTCTCCTGGCTTTAACACTCCTCCTGTATTATAACTTATAAAAACACTAGTATAAAATAGTACCAGATTCAACATATTTAGTCCACCTTCTTGTATTTTCCTGTATGTTACTTCTCTTTTTATCGCATTCAATCTATTTTTCCATAAGGCCTGAAAACATACACTAAAAGTGATGTTATTATAGACTGTGGAGGGGGGAATATGTAACTGATGTTTAAGAAAAAGGGCACCAATAAGGTTTTTATTAACGTGCTTCTTTTCTGCTTAGCTATTTGTTGTCCCTTCCAGTTTACAATCGATCTGTTTGCTCTGGCTAAACTTGTTCCCAGTTGTTTTGAGCCATAATCTCAGAATTAAATTCTATACCAAGAATCCTGATAGGGGCTGTATTTATCTCAATGCCAGCAAACATGTTATGTTCAGGAGCTGGGGTGTCTCTTAATGTCACTTCTTTACTTTTTAAATACTTAATTGTGGAGCCTGACATGTCTGAAAATAAGCTAAGTATGTCCTTTAGAGCATTCTCCTTAGTACCAGGGTCTAATGTTAACACTAAATCCTCTGCATATGCTACAATTTTTGTTACTTGTTGGTTTGCAGATAGTGAGAGGCCTATAATCTCTTCATTTTTACTGATTAGTATAATCAAGATGTGTGGGGGCATCCTTGTCTCACTCCTCTGCTCAGTTTTATTTTTCTCCCTCTCCATCCATTTACATTGGGGCTGATATAAGCTTTGTTATACAGGTATGTTATCCATTCTATAAAAAACATTCAGAGGCCAAAGGCCTTTAGTACTGCAAAGATAAAATCATGGCTCAGCCTATCAAAGGCCTTATCTTAATTTAAACTTACAATATATCCTTGAAGACTTGCTGACATTATCTCATGAAATATATCTCTTATAACTATTAAATTATCATATTGTGTCCTGAGTGGGATTGCTCAAGTCTGTGTAGCAGAGTAGGGGAAGTTTTTATTGAACATCAACTGAACAGAAAAGAAAAATGAAAATGATACAGAGAAAAATATAAAACACAAAATAATTAAGTTACAGGAAAATCAGAATCAGTTATCCAAGGTAATAGTGTCCATAATTCCAACAAAGAGTCAGACGGCAAATGTTCTGCCTCTGACAAATATATAGCCTTCAAAACATGTTCGATCATTCTAATAATGGTAAGAAGAGGCACATCCTGATTCTGTAAATTAAACAGACAACGAGCATTCCACACATGACATTTGATTATTACAAAAATCAAATTTAACGTATTAATATTCCAATGAGACCAAGTGAGGGGGAAAAACCATATATCAAATTGTCATAAGTAATGAGAGCAAACAAGGGTTCACGCCATCTGGCAGCTAATAGAGTCCAAAAAGAAACAATAAATGTACATGAAAAAAAAAGGTGTGAAATAGTTTCTTATTGTTGCTGACTTTCAGGTCTGGAACAAAATCTGTCCTGTAGTGCTTTGTGTTTATGGTTACATTTGATGTTGATACGTTCATGGCAGCTAAGCCAATGCAAGTCCCACATCTTTTGGGGAACCCTAGAATTATGAAGTAAAGTGAGCAAAGCAGGGAGATGTTGTGTAGGACATTTGGGAAAAACAACAATCTCCAAACATACACGGTCCACTAAATACTTATACAGTGATTTTCTGGAGACAGTTATTAGCATATGGCTAGTAATCTGCCAGTGTTTCAAATGAAAAACTATCCCTAACATAAGCAGAAATCTGAGGGGAATGTGTTAAAACCGTCAATTTGTTAAGTTCCCATTTATGAAACCAAGGACCACAGGATTCAAGAAACCAAGGTTCCCAACCTCGATCTTGGTTAACCAGCAGGGGTCTAATATTATGAAACAAGAAAAAACTAGTATAAAAAAAAAAACAGGTTGGACCATAGCTAGGCCTCCATCCCGAATAGGGAGATATGTGATCTGACATTTAATGGGGTTCAGGCAGCTACCCCATAGGGCTTGAAAAAAAGAGACTAAGCAATCTGGTTTCAAATTGCCGGGGAGGGGGGAAAATATAAGCCAGAAAGAGAAAAAGGGGAAGCAGAAAGGTTTTAATCATGTAAACCCTTTTTTTCTTACTCATCTGCCATGAATTCCAATGGGCAACCATAGTCTGAGCATAATCTAATTTGGGAGTCCAGTTAAGGACATCTAAAGGACCAGTACCATATAAAATGCCCAAAATCCTAATAGGAGCATCACAAAGTCTAATGTCAACAGAAGACTCATCTACAAGAGGGGAACCTAATCTATGGCCTACATATTTATCAAGATTAAGGGCTGCGCCAGAAACAGCCCCAAACTTGGAACAGTGTCATAATGCAGAACACACGGAGGCAACATTAGCCACCATGAGACTCATATCATCTGCATAGGCCAACACAGAATATGGGGCTGAGGAAAGTGGCATAATTGTTGGGACCGAATTAATAGAACGAAGTAAGGGATCCAAAAAAAAAACATAAAAAAGTGGACTAAGGGGACAGCCCTGTCTAACCCCTCTGTGTAGAGGCAGCATAGGGTCCTTCCATCCATTGACCAGTGGGACAACAGTTGCAGACTGATATAGCAACCGGGAGTCTATCAGGGTATAATCAGGTACTTTATAATATCAAAGAGTAGACCATAAAAAATCATGATGTACAGAATCAAAAGCCTGCTGTTGGTCTAGTGAGAATATGAAACCATGTAAAACATTAGAATTTCCACATTCAACCATTTCTCTAAGTAAAATTCGATGATCCTGAATACATCTCCCAGGGACACTGCAAGATTGTGCGGTAGAAATCACATATATGGCCAATTTAGAAAGTCTGAGTGCCAAAATTTTGGTCAATATTTTAAAATCAGTATTTAAGAGGCATAAAGGTCTCCAATTGGAGATCAATCTTCTATCCCCTTTTTTTATGTAAGTAAAATAAACAACCCATGTTAAAGTCTAAAGGAAGATGTTCGCACTGTAGAATAGAATTATAAACCATAGCCAATTCAGAACTCAGGTCAGCAGAAAACAATTTATACAGCTCACTGGAGAGACCATCCAAGCCCGGTGTCACTCTTGGACGTGAAGACTTGATTACTGCTTCAATTTCATGTGCTTGCATCTCAGTATCTAACATATCTGCAACAGAAGAAGGTACATTAGGAAGTTGTAAAAGGGAAAAGTAGTCCATTATGGATGGGGGGGGCATGGGACCAAACAGTTTTTGTGTATAACAGGTAACACGGTGCCTGATATCCAAAATATCAGTGAGCTCAGTGAAACTGTCATCAAACAGCGTAGTAAAGGTTTTACCCTCTACTGTTCGCCGAATAAGCATATGGACATACTGCATCACGGTACCAGAGGTCACAAAAGCTGTTGATACTGAACAGAAGTAGCCTTCAGAAGGTGATAATCCATCATGCACTCCTTAAGAGTACTTATTTGGTGGAAAATCATGGCCAGTTTCATGAGATAAAGTAAGTAATTTTTGAAGTCGCTCTGTTAGTGTGATAAAGGAAATACAATGAATCATGATGATGTTTACTAAAATTTTAAATAAAGTTCAGAGTCCAGATTTTGTATCCACCACCAATCCAAGGGGGCATCATATAAAAAAAATACAGTCTTTTGATTATGAATATACTCAGTTAAGTGACTTAACAAATGTGAATCAGATAACAGGGAAAGCATTCAGTTTCCAAATGCCAGGCCCAAAACGAGATGTCTAGGAAGGGCCTAAAGAAATAGATAATAAATTATGATCTGAAAATTCCGTAACTTGAATTACAGCATCAGAAAGTTGGAGGTGGGAAGAAATAAAAAAAAAATCAATACGGGTTGCAAGGGGGCCTTTATGAAAAGTAGGAGTATGCCGACCTGTAAAAGATAAATATGTATCCTGTAAACCTGTGGAATGGAGCAGTTGTTTCAGAAAATTCGTATCACAAAACAACTTAGTAGTCTTTGAGTAGAAGACTTATCTTTAGTGGATAACCCACAATTGAAATCACCCCCAAAAATCACATGCATTGATGTGTATAAATAGGGTTGAATCAGTTTTAGTAGTTCAATTCTGTGGGATTTCAATTGAGGGCGTAATATTAATAATCCGGAAAGGACAGAAGAAATCAAAATATCCAACAACAGAAGCCGACCGGGTAGACATCCAACAGTTTAACAACAGTAACATCAGGTATACTAAATAAAATACCCAAACCAGAACAAGAGTCCTGTCCAAGGACCAAAAGAGAGCCCAGAGGTCCAGGCATGAGTGGCCTGAAATTTCTGGAAGAGCATGGAAAGCATACATCTTGTAAAAGATGAGACCAGCTGTCAAGCCAGATAAAAGGGAAAAACTGCATCTCTCTTAGCATGCTTCTTTATACTGTTAACATTAACAGTATGCACTGAGAAAGCAGAAGACATAAAAGGAAAGTGAAAACAAAACACAAAGTCACCTTAGCCTACCTTTCCTAGGGGTACCTTCCCTATGTTTCAGTTTTGCCTTAGCTTTCCTTTTTTGAGAACCAATATTATCAATGGGTACTTCAGTGTCCATAGTCACATCAGGGTGGGAGGAAAGAACAGAGGACGTATCAGAGTCCGTGTTGTCCTGAGGGTGGTGTAAAACCTCAAATTTATTCATATGAGTCACAGTATAGGATTTCAGTGCCTTAGAAGAGGGAGAAGTCCCCTTCTTAGATCCTCGTGTAACTCTAACAAAAGGTTCTGGGGGGTCCATGGAAAATCCAGAAATACTAGGCAAGACAGGAATAGGGACCTCTTCCAAGGCAGAACTAGCAAGATCAGAGGAAGGGGGGGAGAGCTGTAGTAAAGGTCTGTGGTTCCAAAACAGGAGCAGACTGTTCATGTAAGTAGAAGAGGGTCAACAGCAGGTACAACAGGGTGAGGGAGGGGTACGTTGAGGTCTAGAAAGAGTGTCAGATAAACGAACGCATGCGACAGTAATAATCAAACGTTGTTCTTCCCCATCAGCAAGAGTCGGGGAGTTGTGAGCTGCCCAAGTACAAGTCTGGAAAGTGTGCCCCAATTCGTCACAAAGGATGCAAAGAGGTTCATCCACACATTGGGAACCTGCATGGCCAATGTTACCACAAGAAGAGCATTTAATCTTGCCACAGACACTACTGATATGGTTCTGAGAGCCACATCTGTAGCAAGCTTTAGGCTGGCCGGGGTAAAAAAGAACTCCCCTGTCTTTCCCAAGCATAAAGCTGTTCAGGAGATGCTGTATTCCAACCCTCAAAGTGCGAAGCATAACCCTCGCTCTCCACCCACCTGTCCAGATATTCTCAGAATCAAAGATAGCCTCTGGGTCAGAAAGGACAGTACATATTTGCTTTAACCAGACAGTAATATCATTAAGACTGACACCTTCGTTACGAAACAATATAGTAACAGTTTTCTGAGTAGGTTTAGTTAAGGGAATGGCATTAAACGGTGATCATAAAGGAGAAGTTTTAAGCTCCTGATATTTTCTCCAAAACTTTTCTAAACCAGTGATAGTTTTAAAACTAATATCAAAATGAGACTCTGAAGAAACATGAATTAAGGCATGAATCTCAAAAGCAATAAATTGCATAGAATCCTTCAAAAGAGTGCAACCTACAAAAAATCGGTCAGGAAAGTCAGGTAAGCCCCCCAAATAATGCAGCCAAACAGCGTTGTGTCTTTTAGCTTGATGTACAGGGGGTTGAAAACATGCAGCATAAGTTTTAGGGGACGAAGCAGTAGAAGCAGCAGGAACTGGATGAGACTCAGGGTCCCGAAGAGTCCGTTGTTCTTGAGGCATCGAGGAAGCAGGACCAAATTGCAAAGTCGGGTTCTGAGTCAGAAGAAGTTCAGTTGGCAAAGAAAGATCAAGAGAAGCAGCAGAGTCTTTCAAAACAGGAGAGGCCAGCAGTTTGTCAGTGTCAGGTGGCCTAGTACTGATCAGGGAAGAACCAGAACGCCAAGTCCCAACGGTAGGATCCTTCTCCCACCCAGCCACTTCCAGGGCCGACTCAACAGACCAGTCCGTCGTGTGCAAGGCATCATGGAGAGCAGAAGCAGGCACCTGTATAGAAGAAATTTCTGGAGAAAGCTGAGCAAGAGGTACAGTCAGTACAGGTGGTAGGGAGTGAGGAGGGTCCGTAGCAACAGGCAAAAAATGCGGAAGTGTCAGAATCAGTGAAAAGACAGTAAAACAATCTTTCCCAGACGGTGAGTCAGTAGCAGCAGGTACAAAACCAGACCGAGGCTTAAGGGCTAACAAACACTATCTAGCAGTGAAATAATGCTGTTCCTCGATTTTAAGTAACATATCTACATCCATAGAAACAGGAGGAGAAGACTCACGTATATCCATAGTAGCAGGGCTAGAAGACATTGTAAGCACAGTTTGAGGGATAAATGAAGGATCCACAGGCAAACACTGCACACAAGTATCCACAACAGCAGCAGGGGAAGTATCCAAAGGCACAGAAGAACCATATTCAGTAGACTGCAGCACAATAGGCATATAAGATGAGGTCTCTCTCAGAACAGAGACAGGGGAAGAGACCAGCTCCACTGCCTCCAAGACCTCCATGTCCTCCACAGCATGCCCACCGGCAGCCATCTTGGTCCCACATGAAAATGGGACACTTCTGCTTACAGGAAGCAGAGTAGAGGAATTTCCCCAGTGTACTGGCCAAATTTTCCTAATTCACTAAAAAATACCGCTAACAACTTAATTTGGTTCAATGTCAGTTGGCATAAATCTTAATCCTCCTCCCCCAGGATGAGGCTGAAAATATGAAGAATTGTCTAGTTCCCTTTTCCAGTCAACAAAAACTAAATAAATAACACATTTTCCCATGCCCTCCCTTAATCCTTTCCAGAGCAAGATTTTGTGAGGCATTCCAGCAGAATGAACAGAAAAAAAAGTCTTATCACCTTCCTTCAGGACTGAAGGATGGCGCACGTGGTACCCCTCCACAAGAGTGACCTCAAGGATGAGTCAGGGAACTACAGACCGGTAAGCCTCACATTCATCATGGGAAAGCTGATGGAGACAATCCTGAAGGAGAGGCTGGTTTTCCTCCTAGAGGCTAATGGGCTACAGGACAGCAGACAGCATGGAATTGTCTCAGGCAGATCCTGTGAGACCAGTCTTGTGGAGTACTATGACTGGGTAACCAGGCAGTTAGACAGGGGTCATGCAGTGGATGTCCTGTACCTGGACTTTAGTAAAGCATTCAATTTTGTGCTGCATGTGAGGCTAGAAAGCAAGCTGAAAGGCACATGGTGGGGGTGAAGATTGTGGGATGGGTAGTGAATTGTCTGAAAGGGAGACAGCAGAGGGTGGTGGTGGAAGGGGAGCTCTCATTTCCCAGGCAGTGACAAGTGGGGTGCCACAGGGCTCTGTACTGGGGCCAGTGTTGTTTGGGATCTTCATAGCAGATATCTCAATAGGCATCAAGAGCAAGATCAGTCTGTTTGCAGATTACACCAAGATGGGAGCAGAAGTGGATGATTTAAAAGGGTAGCAGGGTTTGCAAGATGATCTGGCAAAACTGGAGGCCTTATCAGACATTTGGCAGCTAGGGTTCAATGCCAAGAAATGCAAGGTGCTACATTTCAGCACAACCCCAAGGAGGAGCTACCAGCTGGAGAGGATTCAACTAGCCAAGACTGAAGAGGAAAAGGATCTGGGGGTGATCATAAAGGGAGCAATGAACAACTCAGCACAGTGTAGAAAGGCAGCTGCAAAGCACAACAGGATGCTGGGTTGTATTGCCAGAGGCACATCCTCCAGGAGGGGGGAAGTGATCCTTCAGCTATACAGGTCACTGGTTAGAGCACATCTGTAGTATTGCATGCAGTTCTGATGACTGTACCTGAAGAATGACATTAAGTTACTAGAGGGGGTGCAGCTCAGGGCATCACAAATGATCCAGGGGCTAGGGGACTTACCCTACGAGAGCAGGCTGAGGAAGTTGACCATGTACTCCCTGGAGGAGAGGAGGGATATGGGAGACATGATTGACACCTTCAAGTACATAAAGGGAATAAATAAGATGGGCACAGAGGGGATTTATAAATTAAGGAAGCTGACGGACTCTCAATGGCATGATTTGAGATTGGAAGGGGGAAGTTTCAGGTGGGAAATGAGGAGACACTTTTTTATGGAGAGAGTGGTGTCTTGGTGGAACACATTGCCAGAGGAAGTGGTATCCTGTAGAACACTGGGCTGCTTCAAAAGGGGATGGGACAGGGTGAGGGGGAAGGTCACTGTAAGGGGGGGAGAGGAGGGAGGGGCAGCTGCAGTATAAGGGCTGCTAGCTGCACAATCGCGAAGACTTGATAGACCTGCTAGCAATTTTGTATGTTCATAAGTTTCTTTACTCCTTCTGTATTTATAAGTTTTGCTCCCACATTGGCCTTCTGCACTTACTTCCTAGCTGATTTGAGTTTTTCAAGGTAGTCCACATTGTCTTCCTCTTTCTGAGCCTTCCTGTATCTTTTGAAGGCAGTCCTTTTTTCCCTTACTGAATTTGCTACATTCACTGTGTACCAGATTAATTTTCTGTGCTTATAGTTCTTATACTTATGCTTGTGGTAGCTGTTAGTGAATTTCTGAATCCTTTTTCTTTAAGATGGATCGTTTTTCTTCTACCCCCAACCCCACCCCACTGAGTTCAGCAAGATGCTTGCCCAGCTGCACTTATATAGAGACAAATACTGTCTTTTTAAAATAAAGTACAAGTATTTTAGTGTTCAGGATTTCTTTGTCCATATCAAGCTAATACCACATGCAAACGTGTTCACTACTTCTCAGGGTGGTTAGCTATTCTGATGTCCCTGACAGTCACTGTTTGTCAGTAACAGATCCAGAATTGCAAGATCCCTTTTCAACACACTTATTCTCTGGGTTTGGAAGCCATCCTGAGCTGCACCCATCAGTGATTGCCTTCTACAGAACTACTACTGGTTTTAGAGATGCTCCAATCTACATCAGGTGGGTTGAAGCCCACACTAATACCAGTTAAACCTGAACTGACACATTCCTGACATCCTTTTCTTGTTTCTTGTTTAAGCGTTTGCTGTTATTTGGAGGTCTGAAGACTACCCACATTTTAATCCTCTGCCTTACATCTGTCTGGACCTGAGCCTTGATCATCTGTGTGGCCAAGCTACCCATACCCTTGCTCTTGTCCTTGTTTCCCTAAGATATGTGCAGGGCCTCCTCTTCACCCTGTTCTATCCTTCCTGTAGGTAATGAACCACAGGATGGAGAGGTCCCAGTCATGGTTTGGGGATTCCCACTTCTTGGTGATTGCCGCCAGATCCAAGCAACCTTCTGTCACCTTTTCTTTAGTCTCAGTTATGGTTGTATGCTGAAATGTGTTAACTAAATGATTTAACAAAATTGGATTGAAAGCATTTTTTTTAATAATGAGAGAAATGTTATTGACTTTGGTTTCTGACCTGCACCTGTGTTTTGAAGTCCTAATACATACATACAGTAGGCAGAGAGAAAGGAATCAATCTGGGGAAACAGAGGAATCTTTTTTTACAGGCTAAAATTTATTGGAAGGACATGAGGGAAGTGACGCTTCCCTACCACTACTCACTTTTTTGTTCCATGAGCTCATGGCATTAATTAAAATCACCTCTATAATGACTGTCATAGACCTTTCCCTCCCTTAACTCAATGATATTTTAATTATCACTCAGCTGCTAAGCTGATTTCCATTCTAACAGGTTTGTTTCAGGTTCTGCCCCTCATTCGCTTTGCCACACAAACCTCCACTCTATCCTTTCTCCAGTCTCTCTTCCATTATCCATTCTGTTATCACCCCACTCTCTGCCTCCATCCTTATTTCCAAAGTCCCTTAATCTAACCAGTCACACAACCTGAGAGGGAGTTTACCAGTCGCTACCATGGGAAAGCTTAGAGTGCCATAATCCTTTTAAGTCCAATCCCCTTTGTTTAAATTTTGCTGTATATATGTCCCTGCTTTTTTTCTTAATGTTTGAGTCCCCCACCACACACTTATGTACAATCTGTCCAATGAATACAAGATTTTCTCCTCTGATATACTTCTCCTGTTCCCTATATATGCACAGCCTTCCTCGCTACATCACTCCTTGAGACATTTATTGACATCTGAGAATCTTAGCTCCTGTCTTTACTAGTAGCACTTGTAAAAAAACAATCATTTTTTCTTATTCCCTAAGTTTCTCCCCAAGTAACCAGATGCTGACTTGAACCACCACCTCCAAACCGCACTCCAGGTCATTAGTGCCTAGGTGAATGACCACATGCGTTCCCCCATTGGTTTAATGAGTGTAGCATGGGTATGATTTGTCAACCATCATATCCAGGAAACATACTCGAGTTTCTTTATGCGGACTGATCTATCACATTGGCAACTCCGTCACACTTAGTATAGAGTCCCATAGCAGAAGGAGTCTGTTTTGCACCTACCTGGTTGAGGGTCCTAAACCCTTGGTCTGATTCTGAAGCCTAATCTTTTCACTTCCTACCACATCTTCCTCTGGCTTGTTTAACCTGGTGCTGCTTCCTTCCTTCCCCTCTCCCTTACCATCTTTAGCAGTGGAGTTTGGCTTTCTGCATTGACTCCTTCATTACACCTTTGTTGGGTGAGCTGCCCTACCTCCCTCCTCTTTTTCACCCTATGACTCTTACCTGCCTGGACTAGGATCCTATCTCTCCCCTATCTCTTTCCAATCTTTTGTCATTTACTTCCCCCCCCCCATCCCCTTCCTTGTACTCCTTCACTTTGTACTTTTGCCCTACCTTACTCATGCCCAGTCATTATTCTATCACCTTTTTCCCTAAGCCTCCCCCGCTCTGCCAGTTTGTGTTTTCCTCTCTTGCCTTCCACCACATCATATTGCCCACCCTTGGGCCCCTTGTCCACCACTGCCCCCTCTGTCTGCCCAGTATTATCTGCATCAGTTCTGTACTACCCTTCACAAAATTACAATTCACTATCTGGGACTTCATCTCTCACATTTTGCCTCCCATCCCCACTTCTTCTCCAAGGTGTCCATAGGTGTTGTCCATTTCTGGGGATCCAAGTACCTGGATGGGGTTCTGTACTGCTATACATAGGGGTTGCTTAGATTCGGCTCTCCCCTTAGCCCACACCATGTTGCAGTCTGCCCTCCTGGTTCTTTGATGCAGTTGCAGTAGGGAAGATCATGACATTGGGCTAGATTCTAGAAGAGTTATGCCTGGTGTAACAGCAGTTGCACCAAGTAGAATAGCGTATGTAGCAACTTACACCAGCAGTTGTGACATTCGCGATTCTACAAAGTGGCCTGCAGCATGGCGCAGGCCACTCGCGCCAAACAGCAGTTACTCTTGCAATTGCGGCCATAGACCCCCTGCACCATGGTTCTAGGGGGTTTATGGCAGCAGTTGCACCCCCATTCTAGAAGGGCAGCCACAAAGTCCCCACCGTCATGATTCTACAAGAACCCCCGGAGAAGAACCGGCAGCATTTAGCTGGTGTAATATACGTCCGCCCCCGGGGGTCATGTAGACCCACCTGCAGACATGCCATCATGTCCACCCCCCATGCCAGCATACCCAGGTGGGGCCCCGCAGGGATACCCATCCTCCCATTCCCCCGAAACACCCATTGGCACAAGCCCCACAGAGCAGCACTGCCATCATCCCACCTGTGCCCCGATCCCCAAGTTGACAGCTGCAAATGTGGCAATTACCCTTCCTGGTACTCTAGTGGCCTCCCAGATCATTATAAGGTAAATAACTATTCCCAAATTCCTGGTAGACTAGCGCCCCCCCGATCATCATAAAGTAAATAAAGTTCTCCAAATCCCTGCTGGTCTAGTGGCTCCCCCAATCATCATAAATTAAGTAAAGATCTCCACAGCCCTGGTAGTCTAGTGGCCCCCCACCCAGCCATGACAGTCCACCCAGCACTCCCCCACCCATCCTCAGACAGTGACTGGCACAGCCCACCTCTCACCTCCACTGCCAGCCACTGACTGAGTTCTGTATGAGTGCTTACTGTAAGGACATGCTCAGAAATTAATTACTGAGTGTGTCTTTACAGTAAGCTCTCATACAGAACTCAGTTGGTGGCTGGCCATGGAGGAGAGAGGTGGGCTGTGCCAGTCACCAGCTGGGGATGGGTGGAAGGGTGGTGGGTGGACTGGCACAGCTAGGTGGGGGGTGAGGGACCACTAGACTACCAGGGATGGGGAGATCTTTATTTATTTTATGATGATCAGAGGGGCCACTAGACTACCAGGAATTTGGGGATAGTTATGTATTTTATAATCATCAGGGAGGCCACTAGACTGCCAGGGATTTGGAGACTTTTATTTATTCTATAATGATTGGGGGACACTAGACTACCAGGGCAATGGTGATATGTATGTATGTTACATTGATGGGGGCACTGACTCACCAGGGCTTCGCTGTATATGCCGCATATGCGTCTGGCAACTCGGGGTCGGGGCACTGGTGGGGAGGGTTGACAGTGCCATCCAGTGGGGCATTCTGCAAAGGGGGATTTGGGGAATGGGGGTCTGGGCAGCCCTGTGGGGCTCCTCTGGCTTGCTGGGCAGGGGGGTGCATTTGCACCCTGCAGCAGCGGGTTATGGCATGCTGGCCAGATAAGCACTCTGTGCGGCGTACCTTGCCGCATGGTGCAAGTCACAGGGCTTTTCTGTGGAGAACCTGCCCCTTTTAGAATAGGGCGCTGGGTCAATGCCGCAGTTGCTGGTGGCATAAGTTGCGTTCGGCAGCAACTTGCGCCACTATTCTAGAATCGGGCTCATTGAGATGATCTCTGCAACCCTCAGCCTACAAAGGTCTGTACTGATCTAGTGCACCTCCACCATCATGAATCCCAACCTCCTAAAGATGAAGCTTCCTTCTGCTTCCCCTAGTTTCTTCACAAAGAATGCTGTACAGATTCCCTTGTTGTAAGGTGAAGCACTGGACTGTCTGCCTTTCTGACAGCCTCACTACAGTATGTACCAACTATTTTGTAAGTTATTGCACAAGCCTATATATATATATATGTGTGTGTATATATATATATATATATATATATATATATATATATACCTTGCATTGAAAATGCCTTTTCAGATGTGAAATAAAATTAATATGGAGTAATTAAACCTGCTTTGGACTTTTCTGTTTTCTTCCTTGTATTAGAGAAAGTGGATTTTGCTGTACAGCACCCCCCTGCAGTTTAACCTGCCCACCCCAGATAGGTTGTTGCAGTGTTTTCAGTTTTTCTGTCCTTATCTCTTTGTCACAGGTTCACCACAGATATTATGTTGCAGCCATTACAACATTTTACTATCCTTAATTATCCTAAAGACCTATCCTGGATAGGGTGATTCAACCTCTACCTACCTCCACTTCCCTGAACTTAGTGCTGCATCTGCAGGTGCCTTTCATATCCTTATCCTCTGCCACTTCACCTACCTGGGTGGGGCTCCCTGGTCCTACTGGTAGAGTTACCTGCAGACCTGTGCCAGCCCTCTTGCCAATCCTACAGATGTCATTTAACAGACTCCACACCCATGCTTTGTTGCACTCATACTTTGGAGTCAAGCAAGAAATTGCTTGGCCTTCTGAGACTGAAGTTCTAAACTACAGCAACACTACTGAATATGTGTTCTATCCCACGCTATTGAGAAACTGGGAGAAGGAGTTACTAGCTTACTTGAGAATATGGAGAAATTTCTGAGAACCTTCAAATGACTTGACACCCAGTGATGATTTGCATCAATTCTGTCCAAGAGACATTCACAGATGACAAGTGCAAAACTATATAGTGCAGTTGCCTAATCACTTACTATTACACTAAAAGTTTTAATGTACAGTACCATATAAATATATTAGATGCCAGACAAAATAACTGCACACTTCTAACAATGGTGTATTTGGCATCCGACCATGAACCAGAAGAAAAGGCTGGTGCTTAGACCAACAGGCAGCCCACCTGTGGTCAGTCAATGAAAGTAAAAGGCTGAGCTCTCATGGAAAATAAAAGTTTTCAAGCAAATACTCAAACGCTTAGTATGCCATTACATTTTCAGCTTTATTGCTATAGCAGGGTGAATGCACAGTCTAAGCACAATGACTGAAATGCCCCTGTGCTTCAAGAAGGACTCACTTTATCAGCAAACCTGATGAAGAGAGTCCTTCTCAAAGCCCCAAGGCATTTCAGAGGTTGTGCTTGGACTGTCCATTCACCTTGCTATAGCAATAAAGTGGAAAATTTAACGACATATTCAGTATTTGGGTGTTTCTTTGAAAACACTTATAGCAATAACATGGTAAAGAAGTGTAGCTTAAGCTTTAAACCACTGCAAAATTTAGCTAAGAGGATATACTGGGTCAATATAAGGTCATGGTTCTAGAGGTAGGGCATCCCAGACTATTAATAGGATCATAGTATACACAAACATGTCTACATGTATGGTATTCAATTTGGTAACCATAAATTCAAATTCAGTAGCAGATAGGATACTAGGTCTTATTATGAGTGAGATTAGTAGTACTTTCTAAAATATAACAAGAGGTTCTCTGACAAAAACATTTATTCATAAAAATATGGTATTGCATAGACGTTATGTCCACAAGGACCAATCATGTTTGCAGTGGCTTTCTCTCCATGTGGGGGCATTCAGAAAAACAGCCAGTCTGTTAAAAACATTGTCCAAACAATTTTCATAAACAAAGGAATCAATGAAGATGGTAACATTTCCATAATCTAGCAATGGTATAAAAATTATGTTTTTAAGTCTAAACTCTATATCTAGAGAGAACAGGTTATAATGTCTATAGATGCACATGAGTCTCATCCCAATACTTGTTGTGGTGCTGTGACATGGAATTCCTATTTTTGTTTGGGGTATATTCAGACCAATTACTATTTGCATGATGGGCAACTTGAAAAGATGGAACATCCACAGAACTAATACTATGGGTAGCAGATCCACTAAGTTCATGCTTGGCATGGGCAGGGTAAAAGAGGGGTGCCACTGGTTACCAGGGACTGTTTGGCTTGGTCTTGGGGAGAGGAGCAAGTGCTACTGGACATCAGGGACCATTTAGTATTAGGATGGGATGAGAATAAAGGGAAACAACAGGACATCAGTTATTGCATGAAAATGGGCTAGGGTGTGTGAGGCAGGTATTACTGGGAACCAAGGTTTGCTTTTCATATGGTGGGATAAAGGGGTAGGGCCACTTGATATCATGGACTGCTGAATATGGGGATGGAGTTCAATAAAGTGTACCTCTGGATGCTGGTACATCTTTAAGTGGGCATCAGGTATGGGAATGTGTGACACTTGAGGCCATACACTACTATACTTGTCAATAAATGTGGTGAACAGAAGTTGCCGCTGGACTCCAGGAATGGCTTGGCATATAGCATGATGAGAGTTGGGTGCAATTGGATGCTTGGGACTGCTTGTCATGGACTGAAGAAGGAAGGTGTGCCACTGGCTAGGAAATCAGTGACTGTTTGCCATGAAAATAATTTACAATGACAGTCTTCTACACAAATAAGTATGCATCTGATAATAAATATTATTAAAAAATGATGGAAATTCAGGAGGAAAAATTGGACTAGTTAAGAGTAAAATAAAAAACTCAAAGGTTGGTAAATGCAACATTGGAGTAAAATGTTCTCCTAATTCTACAGTAGGCAAATATATGGCATTTCTAGAGTTTGATATCTGAATTCCATTCAGTTAAATTTTTATTTAACCAGGCAATATATCATTGAGCAAGCTCATTTACAATATGGTCCTGGGGGAGCATAAACAAATTACATTACAACAATGATGATAAAGGCAAGCAGTCCTGCAAATATACCTAGGGTAGAATGAACAAAACAAGATAATACATGCAGTACAGTGTTGGTACAATACAAAAGAACATCTTAAAACATAACGAAAAAAGGTTATAAGGTGGACTAATAAGAGCTCAGCTCAAGGAAGAGCTTAACAACTTAACCTACATTATTTACAGATGGATAGAGTGACATACATAGAGATCAGGGGTTCCCTTAAAATATGAAGAGAGGTGAAGGGAATGCCAACGTCAGCATCTAGTAGAGTTCCATAGTCTAGTATGGACTATAAGGGGGGGGGCGGTTGGTGCAATAGTGAAGATAACAGGCCTAGTGGAGTCCCACAGTCTAATATGGACTATAAAGGGAGGAGGTGGAGGGGATGGAGCAATAGTGGGGATCACAAGCCTAGAGGAGGTCCACAATCTAATATGGACTGGAAAGGGAGGGGTGGAGGGGTTAAAACAATAGTGGGGGTCACAGGCCAGGGTACATGGTTACAACTGTGGCTGATGGGTAGTTAGTGGTGACTGGTACAGGTTTCTTTCATGGCAAGATGAAGCAAGGACTTAAAGGTGGATAACCCTGGCACAGAGGTAAGCTTAAAAGCTTTCTAAATAGAGCTCCATAGGGGTGGAAGAGTGAAACTAATGGCAGAAGTGCTGTGGCGAGTTCTTACTTTAGGGATATTGAACAATACAAGGGAGTAACACCACAGACAATAAGACCCTTGGGTAAGTAGGAAGAGCTTGATGATGTACAGAGGGAGGTTATCTGTTATCGCTCTGTAAAACCAAAGTGTAGTGTTCCTCATCTTCCAAACAGTAAGTGAGGACCAATCTATCATGTCATATAGCAAGCAATGATGAGTGTTAAAAAGAGTATTATTGACAAATCTCAGTGTCAGGTGGTACAAGGTGTCAAGCTTAGAGAGAGCAATTTTTTGACAATGATCTTAAAGAATATCAGCATAATCTATTAATGGGAGAAAAGTAGCTTGTACTAGTTTTACTTTTGCCACATAGTTGAGGAGACGTCTGGTGTGGTAAAAAAACGCCTAGCTGCTGCCATCATTTTTTGGCCAACTCATCAATGTCATATAAGACACTAAGCTTACTGTCAATCAAAAACACAAAGTATATGAACCTATCTGCTACTTCTAGGGGTTTCTCCTAGAATGGTCTATATCCTAAGTGATGGAATGGTGGGTGTTGGTGAGTGGGTTAGGGGTGAGATGAGCACAGCTTTTATCTTCTTCGTATTAAGAAGCAGTTTTAGCTGTACAAGATTCAGCTGCAGTGTATCAAAGTCATGCTGCAGCTCAGCAAGTGCAAGCTCCAGGGTAGAACTAGCCATGTACAGTACCGTATCATCTGCAAACAGGTGCCCATGTGCCGAGCTGATGTTAGAGTATATACTGTTTATATCATTTGCAAAGAGAAGGGATCCCAACATAGACCCTTGTGGCACACCTCTTGGTAGGATTTTGAGTGGTGAAAAGTCCCCGTTACTTAACTTGCTGCATTCTAGTGACAAGGTAGCAGTTGAACCACTTCAGTGCTGTAGCACTGAGACCAAGATTGCACAACGCAGTCAAAAGCAGGCCATGGTCAACAGTATCAAAGGCTTTACTTAAGCCTAAAAATAGTGCGCATATGTGCTTCTTCTGATAAAGTGCATTTTGCCAGTCGGTCACTTTGGCTAAGGCAGATAACGTGCTATGCTTTGGTCTGAAGCCTAACTGAATAGGGTTTAATAAATGTTCTGTCTCCAGGTATTCCCTCAGCTGGCAGTTGACTATCTTTTCTATCATTTCCAATAGGATGGGTAGCAAGGAGACAGGCCTGTAATTATTGAGGTCACTTGGGTCACCTGACTTGAAAAGGGGTATAATATGCTCAATTTTCCAGATCGCTGGTAGGTCACCTGATGCTAATGATAAGTTAAAGAGATGCATAATGGGGGCAATTAAGTGGTGGTGTCCTATTTTCATGAAGAGGGGCTCTAGATCAGCACCAGCACTTTTCTTGGTGTCCAAGGAAGTTAGTAGGTCCTCGACTTGTTTATAAGAAACTGTGTTAAAACTAAAAGAGGAAGAAGATTGGCTACTTGTACTGTCAGAGCAGAAGTCGGCCTTGCTGTTTGACTGGGTGATAATCTTGCTAGCTGGTGAGATGTCAAATGCTAGGCCGGCAGTGGCAAAATGGTTGTTAAGTTGCTCTAGGACATTGGCTTTATCTGTATATGTGGTGTTTCCAACTATGAGCTTAGAGAGCAGTGAGAAAGAGGGCATATGCCCTTCTATCTAAGACCAGAAGCAAATGATTTGATACCTTTTAATGGACCAACATAGATGTAACAACAAGAACAACGTGCTCTAGCTTTTGGGCCAACCAGTCCTTCTTCAGAAGCTCATGGTATATTCTATCTAAGAGGCAGTATAGCGCAGTGGGTTAAGGCTCTGAGCTGCAGATCTGGAGACCTGAATTTTAATCGCACAGCCACCTAGGTGCACATTGTGTGATCCTGAGCAATTGACTTAACTTCCTTGTGCTCCCAGGTCGCATCTGGAAACCAGCTTCAGCTTAGTGTGCCACTCCTGGTTAAACAGTCTTCCCTTTCCCTTTCCCTATCGCCTTGAGGATGTTCCAGAACTTGGCAAAGTTGTTTTTAGAAGCAGCAAGGGAAGTCTGGAATTATTTAGCTTTCTCAGCTCTTATAAATTTTGTACAGGAGTTCCTGGCCACTCAGAAAGCCATCCAGTCTGCATCTGTTTTTGTTTTATGGGACCTCTTCCACAACCAGTCCCTATTTTATTAAGGCTGACTTTAAAAGATGCATAAACCAGGGGCAGGATATTTTCTTTGTCTTTGTTCATACAAGAGGGGCATGCTTATCAACCACTCCCAAGACAAGGTTGTGGAAGATGCTGTAAGCCTCAGAAAATGATTGCTCTCAGTAGAAGTCCTGCCATCTAATCATGCCAAGGTCTGCTACAAATGCAGATTGGCTGAAGTTTTTAAGGCCCCTTTTTAGTCTATAAGTGGAGGTCAAGGAAATTTTAGGAGAGTGTCTTACACAAGCTGTTGCTCTGTGGTCACTTATGTTGTTATGGAATACCCCAAAGTGTGAGATATTGTGTAGTCTGTTGACCAGAATTAGGACCAGGAGGGAGCTATGATCGGGGTTTTTGCTGTTAGGATGGGAAATGTCGGGGGTAATTTGTGATGAGCCATGCTTATCACAGAATTCCTTCAAACTGTTAGAGCAGTCACTTTTCCAATCTAGGATAAAGTCCCACAGCAATATTGTCAGACCCTTGCTTCACACCTATAATGTACAATGTTCTAAACCATAGATTCTCTTTCTGTATATAACTCCTTCTGCCCCTGTTTGCAGTATCTGCCAGTCATTGTCCTGCAACAACAATAACACCTATTGCATTCTTCTGTTGATTGCTGTGCTATTGTGTTACTGTACAGTATGTCTGTTTTTGCACATTTCATATCTGATCTCCACTTTTTTGTATTTTATGCAATTTATTGTATTATATGCTTTTATCTTCCTGCATGTTTATTTATATGGTATATTTATATGCGTTTGCTTTTATTGCATGTTTGTGCATACTGTACCCCTTTTCCCTTGTACACTTCCCACAAGATATCTCAGAAAATTATCTGTTTTGCAGCTCAGTAGGCATTTCCAGGTAACAATTTTAAATAAAATAAGCAAATAAGTTAGTCAACACAGCAACGTCATTAAACAAACATTGGGACCCTCACTCAAACCACTGATGTGAGTAACTTTTTCATCCATTCAGTAAAGTGCAAATGCTTGCTAGTAACAGATACACACTAACGTGTATTGAATGTCAGTCAACCCTCTTTATGGCTTGCCTTCTCTGCTATGCAGTGGCATGCCTCCATTTTCCCATCCCATGGCACATTGACTTTCCTATGAAAGTAAGAAGAGTATTAACTCACATATTTGAATCAGTGGTCTTTCTTCATTAATATTCTCTTTAGAAGCATCTTTTTTATGAATAACATGCAGGAAAGGCAAACATAGTATTTGCATGACATGAGCATCTAAAAGAATAGCATAAATCAGTAACACAAGTTGATCATGTATCCTCCTGAAATGTGGGGTTTAACATGCACAAAAACAATTTTATTTTCCTAAAACCAGATAACTGATAACAATTTTTACAAGAGGAGGTGAAGAAATAATGTGGATCCAAGCAGAACAAAATAAATTATTTACTCAGCAAAAAGCTCTGTATGTACAGTTGGCACCATATATATTTTATCCTCCTAGAAGCAGAAGAAGAAAAAAGTGGTTGTATTCTGATTCATGCAGAGACCAATGTTTATTTTATATTTATATGGGATTAGCTCACTGAGCCCCAATTTCAGTAGTCTCCAAAAAGTCATTCTGCTCTAGTACTGATATTCATACTGCAGCAGAAGGACTTTTTAATTGTGCTGTAGTATGGATGACATACAACAATATAGCAGATCAGCTAATTTACACCCGTACTACTGTCAATAGCCCTACTGTACAACAAAATGTGAGCTGTTGTCAGTTAAGAAAAACTTGTTGCAGATTTAGGTATGGAAGTATGCGCACTGTTCTGAGCGCATAGGGTAGTTGCAGCATTGCTGTGAGACTAGAAGCAATGGGGCAGGTTGCAAAGAGTGGGTTTCTAAGCAACTGAAAGCTCTTTTCAGGTAATGAAGAGCGTCTAAGGGTTCTCCTTGTGGTACTTTAACTGAAGTGCCACAGTAGAGTTTAAAAAATGACATGTAGTGTGTGTGTTTTTTTTTCACTATACAATATATAAAATATTATATGGGAGCCGCCATACACAGCAAGGCTTCTTTCATCTTGTTACCAGGACAACAGAGGGACCACTTGAGCTTTGCTTTTGAGGTCCTTGTCATCATGGTACCCACCTGGTGAAAGAATAACCTTATTGTGTATGGACTGCCATACACTATTCTATACGTCTAGGTTAAAAATGTACATGTTAAGAGAGAGAAATAGAATCCAGAGGATTACTCTTAAAGACCAGAGGTGGCAAGGTTTTTTAAAATATATCCACAAAAGAGAATTCAAATACAATCACAAAAAACTATTACGTGTATTAGACAAATACACTGAATAGTCTGGAAATTTATCACTAAAGAATGCTGAATGAATATTTATGAAAGGTATGACATGAAATATCCATGTAGGCCCTCAGGGAGCCACAGTCTTGAGACTATGTTAAATGATTCAGAAATCATGATGCATTTTTGTTATTTATACAGTCTTCCATATCTTTTTAGTGAAGAATATGTGGTGTTAATAAGATTCCAAAGCAATAGGAGCTTGGCTGTATCAGAGAGAAGTATGCATCAAGTATTTGACACTACAGTATGTAATTAGGGATCTCTAACTTGGCACACTAGATTACTACTTGGCACACAAGATTATAAGTGCTGTATTATCTAAAACTAAAACAAATCTTTAAAAAATGTTTCTTTTAAATAGTTTTTCTCTTGTTACCCTAAACAAATTTTGCATACTGTTTTTATTAGTACATTGTATGCCTTTTTATTAGATTATTACAACTTTGGTTCTTCAGGAATTATTATTAGTTCTGTCCAAATCTGAGTTCTGATTACATAAAGTATTATCAGTTTTATTTGTGAGTCAATGATGGACAGAGATAGAAGTGTATCTACTTTTCTAAAATGAAATATTAGGGGGTTTGAAATTTAATTTATGTTTATGTGGTTATTTTGTATGATGGAGCTAAGAAAGGAGTAGTACTTGTTAAATGGAAAAATTCTGAATGTTGCACATATATGTATGCTACATGTCTGGAATCAAAATAATTATTATATATTTTGTAGAGGTGTGTGAAAAAAGTTCCTCCAGCGGACGTTTTGCAAAATTCAGAATTTCACTTCCACAAAATAGCAAAAATGATTTTTGCAATCTTCACAGAATTTTGGACTTACAACTGCATGTTTTTTCATATTTAATGCATATTTATATATTAATTGGGGGATTTGCAGTCCAGATTGCTCAGTTGTCAGTTAAGGCAGAATAATTTGGGCATTATTTTCTGCTGCCACACTCACAATGGCGAAATTTTTATTCAGTATGTCATATATTATTGTGCTCTTGATTGTAAGTAGTGGAATGTTTCCCAGAAATCCATATTCTTAGTGATGTTTTCAGCACATTATACATTTTTTTCTACTTTTAAATGCATGTACATGTTGAAATAATTCATCTGTTTGTAATAAAAGCAGAATGTTTGTATAACAGTGTGTTTGAAAAAATCTGTGCATTGGCCCACGGAAGTTGCATACTAGTGTGTTCAGTGTGGAATTTGAAAGAGAGTTGAGAGAGAGCGAGAGAGAGAGAGAGAGAGAGACAGAGTAAGTGGGAGAGATTCAGTATTATTCAAGTTTTTGACCAGAACACCTGGCAGGATAGGGTTTACTGGGGAGGGAATTATTGGAGTAGGCGTTAGAGAACTGCAGTACAAAGTTACTTCAATTATATGTGTTGTTTATTTTTTTTTCGAATTTCTTGCATTTTGGGGGGGGGGTGGCATCACCAACAGCAGGACTGGCAGAGGGCCTGAACCAGGAGTAGGACACAGACCTGCTGTATGGTGAGGACCAGCAGGGGCAGCAGGAGCAGAGTGTGCAACAGGTGGTGATGGGACAGTGGTTAGAGGGCAATGGGGTGGCACCGGTGGCCTAGAAGCAGCAGCTGCAGAGTATAGAGCAGCAGGCTACCACCTCCTCCTCTGGCAGCACAGATAGAAAGCTGGCACCCCTTTTCTCCCTTAAGGAGGTGGCAGTTCTAGTTAAAGAAGTAACTAGCCATGCAATCTAGCTCTATGGTCCTCAGAGGCTGTCAATAAAAGAGCAGAATGAGTTGTGGGCCACTATAAAGGCCACCCTGGATCAAGAGGGAGGGGGAGTCATCCCTAGAAGTATTAAATTAAACACATATGGAGTGACATGCAATGCAGAGACCACCAAGTTCTGGAGGTGCTGCACATCAGGAAGAGACAGCAGAAGGAGAAGACAGGGAGTGGATCATCTGCCGCCAAAGTGATGCATTTGGACTCAGCGGACAGCATCACCAGTGAGTGTACTAACTTGATCCTTCACATTTTTTTTTTCATCAGTCAATGTTGAAATTACACTTTATGAAATTATGATCTTTGACTGTGAAATGCAGTGGTGGGCCCATAAGGGCACACGTAACAGAGTTGCCATCTATACAACAGTTAGTACCACTGCCTTGCTGGCTCAAACAAGGTTGAGGTGCTTGGGCTAAGGGATCTGTTTTGGATGGAAAGAATCTGTAGTTCTTCTCTAATACAAGCCAATTTGCTCCAGTGATCCTAGAGAAAAACTACAACAAAAGTGTTGCAGGTGATACCTTTTATTGGACTAACAAAATTATTTTTAAAACCAGCTTTCAAGAGGTGAAACTCTCTTCCTCAGATAAAAGGTATCACCTGCAACATATTTGTTGTATTTTTTCTCTACATTGTTGACTGGACTAACACGGCTACCACATCTCTCTCCAGTGATCGTTAAATTTAACTTGGCCCAGTGATAAGATGGTACAACCCCTTGGGATGCCATAACTACACACTGCCACCTCCCCTCACAGTCACACCTCATATAGAAATTCCTGAAACAAAAACAATCTTTCAATACATATTTAAAGCAGCAGTGCAATGAAAAAAGTTATTCCAAAAAGCTAATTTTCTGCTATGGTTATAAAAAATATTGATAGAACTATTGATTTGGGTTTTCTGGATGCTTCCTATGCCATGTACTGTGCATTTGTATTTTTGTCTGGACTCTTGTCCTCCTAGGGTCCTCTGTACTATTTCTGTGTAAAAATGAGGTGGCCATCTTTTTTTCTTGAGAAATAATTACCTTAAAACATTCATACAATTCTAAAATGATAATTAAGACTGAAAATTTCACCAGCAAAATAAACTGGAAGACATCTGGCATCAATTGGGATGAAAAAAAGGTGGGGTCAAATGTTAACCCATTTTCTTTGCACTGCTGCTTTAATTAATGACTGTAGCTAATAATATGTTCACTAATAAAGTGCTCATGAGTTTGTTGTTAAAATCACTTACCCAATAATTAATTTACAAAGATTTAGCAAGACAGTAGGGATGGGAACCAGGGTTGTAGGTGGAAAAGAATTGCACGCATGTAATAGGCAATATTCACAGCAACCCCAGTTGAAATATCAGTAATTGTTGCCAACCCACCAGCAATAACTCACTGATAGGTCACATACCCATTGGTACCAGTGTCCCTCAGTTATGTCATGGTGGCTCCCACAACAGTCTTTGCTAGGTACTCAGCCATTGAACCCGAGCTGGCCTGATAGTTGTACACTTGGTTGGCTGGTTTGGTGCACTTTGAAGAATATTGTAAACCCGCAACCCTAAAGGCTATGCCATTTCAAAAATTGGCTTTGTATTAAGTGGAACACATTTAAATCCTTGCTGTACTGCCAAACAGTAGCTTTGGTTAAACAGCTATTTATAGTTCCCCCATTGTAGCACGTTACAAGACCTGAGGTTACTCATAAATCTGTAGACATTATTCTTATGATCTGAGAAATATGCAGGTCTGTCCAACTGCAGTTCTGTGGTGCTTTGAGCAAGATTGCAGCTTTCTTGGCCATAACAGGATTCTGGCAGCTTGGCCCTTTCTTGGCTGCTTGTCTCTCTTTGACATGTAGCAAGCTGTGGCAAACTCTCATCTTCTTCAAACCTTGTCACCTTCATAGATGTTGCAGGGTCTGCCAGCTTGTCACCATTGGCAGCGCCAGTTTATTCAAGGATGCTGTATTATTACAGTACCTGGGGGCCAGGATTATAGGCTGTAGAGGACCTTAGCCACAATGCAGATGGGTGTTTATGGCAACACTGAACGTACATACGAACATACAAAGGTGCCAGCAGAACAGATCTACTGGTCTATCAACATCTGCTCAAATGTGCAGCTAGCCCCCTAGCAGGCAGCTGCCCCTCCTCCAACCTCCTTAACATCCCATTGCTGTCCTCCTGATCTACCCTTACCTACCCCATATCCTGTCCCAAGTGTTCTGAAAGCCAGCAACATTTTTCCTTGATATCACCCCTTCTGGTAGTGCGTTCAGCCTCACAGCTACTCTCTCTCTCTCTGTGAAGTAATGCCTCTTCATCTCCCTCCTGAATCTCCCCCCTCTATTCTTAACCCATAGCCCCTAGTCTCCCTCTAGCTTCTTAGTTTCAACACCCCCTCCACCTCCCCTTTGTTGACAACCTTCAGGTACTTGAATGGCTCGATCATTTGTCCTCTCTCCTGCCTCTCTTCCAGTGCATACATATTTAGTTTCCCTAACATTGTCTCATTCCCTACATCCCCTGAATCATCCTCATCACCGTTCACTGCACTCCCTCCAGCTTGATGTCCTACCTCAGGTACAGCCTCCAGAACTGCATACAGTACTCCAATTGAGGCCTAATCAGCACCCTGTAGAGGGGCAAAATCACCTCCCTGTGCCTGGATGTTAATCTCCATGCTATGCACCCCAGCATCTTGTTTGCATTTGCCTCCGCCCTCCTGCATTTGGCAGTATTATTCATGCTAGCTGCTATCAATATCCCCATGTCCTTTTCCTCCTCAGTGCTCCCCAGCTTGATCCCCCCTAGCCAGTATTCTCTCTTTGGGTTCCTTGCCCCAAAATGCAACACCTTGCATTGTTTTGCATTGAACCCCAGCTGCCACTTCTCTGACCATTCCTCCAACTTTGTCAAGTCCCCCTGCAGTTGCATCCATTTCTCTTCATCATCTACTACCACACCCATTTTGGTGTTATCAGCAACAAGAACACAGTCCCTTGATTTCCTAATAGGTTGTGGCAGAAACAGTCTCTCAGGTTCAAGGTTCTGAATGCAATTGCTCACTTTGAAATCACAAATCAGTTTACACCCTACAATTACTGTACATGGATCATGTTCAAGTGTGACTGGGTACTGCCCAGGACTTCCCAACACTCCATACATCCATTGCCATGACAGTTTCTGTAGCAGGGAGGCAGCAGTGCTGTCAACCACCACATATGTATGCTGTAATATGTGTATCCAGATTCACAGTCCCCACCCTGAACAGCAGTGCTACTTCATGACTGTTTGCAATAACTCTCCTTATCTGAATAGTAGTACATGTCTATGTTTCTTTTCCAGAAGTGGATGCCTTAGTGTGTAATGTATACTCCAGACCTCCCATCATGGTATTAGCTGTCATGTTCCATGGTTAAGCATTGGGGCACTTAGCCACACTTGTCCTCACTTGTCCTAATCCACAGCACAGAACGTTTGTTATAACCTGGGGGGGGGCAGCTGCAGTCTAATGGACTGAAGTGCCGCACACTCGAGCAGACTAGATAGGCAGCATGGCCTGTACCTACTGGCAATTTCGTATGTTTGTATGTTTGCATTAGTGCTTTAAGGTCTTCTTGTGCTTTCACTTTCAAATTTCAAACACTGATTTGCACTACTTATGTCCATTTGCAACAAGTGCTGAAGGAACCACAGCTGGTCCAGCTGTTGTCACCAGCGATACCACCACCAGCATGACAGGAACAGCTGTCTCGCAGAGAAATAGTGTGCAGCCCCTGCCTGGTAAGTTAGTTCTATTATTAACAAATTTAATGTACTGATGAACAACTGAAGGGGAAGACTGCCATTAGTGATGTTGCACTGCAGCAAACCATGTGCCCAGACCCTTCCTACTCCATAGCCCAAAAGCACCACCTTAAAAAGTTTTGACCTCTTGTGCTGTGAAGTTAAAGTGCTGGTAAGGAACACCTGGGTGCATGAATCCTTCCCCATGCTGGTGCTGAATGGGCAAGCAATAACACAGACAAGGTGTGGATTAGAAGTATGAGGTGAGAAGAACATGCCACAGGTGCATAATAAGGCGTGTGGTGCTTGCGCCAAGTACATTTAGCACCTCTGAATTGCTCTTATCAGCCCATAAACCACCTCTCCTACTGTGTTATTGAACTTACAAAATGGGAATAAGATTTCCAACAAATGCTCATAATGATACTGCAGTTGTACAGGTGAGATTACTGTTTTTATTTGCTTATTTATTTTTGGTTTCCAGATTGAAAACAATAATCCTTTTTACTGCCCGTCTACTGAAGGCTGTAAACATCCTTTAAAGATTTTAGAGAAGGTTATGTGTGTCTCTGCCCCTGCCATGTTCCCCACAAAGCGTTCGATTTCTATTTTTTGACATTGACTTTGGCATGGAGCAACTGATGGAGTAACACTCAGTTTTATTTTCACTGACCTTGAGAGTGAGTAACAGACTGTTTTCCTCCAGCCCCCCAACACCACAACACAGCATACTCTTTCTTTCTTTCTTTCTTTCTTTCTTTCTTTCTTTCTTTCTTTCTTTCTTTCAGAATGCAGACTGTATTTGATTTGAATTAAGTAAGCAATATCCCACGACAGCCCACAGGGTTATTGGTAGTTAATACACACCCCAGGTGCATTGTGAGGCATGAGGCCACAGGCCGAGTGTATTTACTTCCAATAACCCCATACACTGTTGTAGGTTATTGCACTTATAACATGTGTATCCTTTGCAGGGAAATAATACAGAGAAAAGCTGTGTTTTATGGTTAAAAAGTACAAATTTTATGCTGTGTCCTGCCACCGTAGAAAGTAGATCCCATGTCTAGGCTGCTTAAACACAGGTGTGAAATGCAGTTGCCTTCTATATCATGCCATGTTATGCTACTGACTACTATATCTTGCCATGTTTAGTGACAGCACACTACTCTTACAACTGTAAGACTGTGCTTGGTGTCTGTATTAACATATAAACAAGAAATATTTCATGAATGTGAAGGTTGGCATTATAAGCAAATTAATAGACATACATTCTGTCTGTCGGTGTCTCTCACTGCAGTGCGGTCCGCTGCTCACTCTCTTTCTTTCGCTCCACATGGTTACTCAAGAGGTGACGGGGCAATGTGTGTTGCACTGTCTCTTTCTGTGTCTGTCTCCCATATCTCTGTCTGGTGCTCTCTCCCTGTCTCTCAGGCACAATGTCTACATCAGGGGATTGTCATCAGGGACCATGCGCAAAAGTTCTGGGGGGACATCTGCACTGTCTGCGACAAGTGGACTGGTGGGGGACCCATCTGCCATGACAAACACTGTCACAGTGTTCACTGCCTCTCAACTAACCATGGATTACTGCACAGTTGCTGTGAATGTGGCTTTCACCAGCTTGAAGGGGAAAAAAGCATGGATGCTTTCCACTTTCACATTTCAGCTGGGACTTCTCTGTGTGCCCAGGCAGGATATTGCATTAGAGAACTTCACAACAACTGTGCATTTACTATCAGTTAATCCATGGTCAGGTGATGCTGTTTGACAAATTTGATTGCATTTTTTTTCCAAACCCATTATATGACAGAGCTTGCTATGTGTTGGAGATAAATTAGCAGAGTTACACAGGAGCAAGTGTGTCTTTCTGGAGCCATGGTACTGAATGGTTTATGGTTAGCACTTTGTGAGCCAGAGGCATATTGTTCACTGAACTATCATCTGGATGCTTGCTTTGTTAGAGATAGTGTTGTGGCTGTGGCAAACCTGTTTTATTAAACAAAATTATTTTTTTTTGTTTGGTGATGTGGAGTATTGCCAAGTGGGAAATAATCAAAGTAGATGGATGGACACTAGGGTCACTGCAGAGTATTTTGTTAATCATGTCGGCAGATTGGATGGGATTGACAGGCCTTTTTATGCCATCGTCAGTCCATTTATAAAGTCATATTTACACCATTATGTCATTGACGATTTCTGCATTAGTCAGCCACCAACTAGTTGAGTAAGAGTGCCGTTGTTCACCTGAAATTTACAACTGCGACCAGGGATTACAGGGAGGTTTAGAATGCTGCTGTGCTGAAGGCAGGGCACACAGTTTGCAAGTGGAAGCTTTATGAATCAAATATTGTTTGCCTTGATGTGCATGCACAAAGAGCATAGCCAAATTGCTGTAAGCACGTAAATCTCCTACCATTTGCTTATTGTTCAATATGACAGTCATGCATTGTGATACAATGTTTGCCCAGAACATTTGATGATAATGATTAACACTTCATAGTTCATCATCACCATTAAGGTTTATCATACTATCTCAGTAGTGCATTGTTTCTCCTGGAAGCTCTGCCCCTGCCTACTGCCTTCTGCTGTTTATTTTCCTATGTCAAAGACATGCCACAACCACTGACAGACACTGCCTCATGTCATCCTGTAAACACTGTACCCAATGTTCACTTATGGTGTCCTTTGCCGTGCAGACATACAGACACTGACTTTTCATGTTACAATGCACAGTAGGTACACTTTTCAGTATCTGAAATGAGTATGGTGTCCAATGAACCACACATATCATATGAGGCTCTGGATGGTCCATCAAACATGTATTCATCCAAGGAAAGGCGGGTTAATCATGCTCTGTGTGGGCAGGCAACATGCACCTGGCAGACAATAACATGGCCCCATTGCAAAAATGGTACAAACATAGTGGTAAAATGTCCTGGACTACATAGGTTGAGTGGGTGACAAAACACTAGGTACAAGAAATTTAGTGGACATGGATGACGTTTACATGGATGATATACCTTACAGAGACAGCGGCTGAGGTGCTGATGAGGGGGCATGCAGCCTTGCGAAACATGTGGATGAGGAAACATTGGTTAAACCTCAGGTTGGAACTTGCACATTCTTCTGTGCTTCATACTTCTCATATTCTGTGCAATGTTGTTGGGGTGGTACACATACAGCAAGGACCAACTACACTAGGCAAGGGCTGAGGCTATTCACCATCACTGAACACTCAGGGTGCAGTAAGGTTACACCGGTCGTGATGCAGACTACAGTACTGCACCACTTTTACTGCTGAGTTCATTATTTTGACACCTGTTCAGATCACTTTGTTCAAAATGCAAATGTCCTTCTGTATTACAGACAAAACTGACACTCAGCCTCCACCAGTGCCAGGGCCACCAAAAAAGTCAGTGACTAGTAAACAGTTCAAAAAACGTATAAAGAGAATCCAGAAAGAACTGGAGAGGCTGGCAGTGCTGGAGACACAGCAGACCAAAAAGGAGGGAGAGGCAGGGGACGTGATTGATGATCTGCCTACAGCACCACCAATGGCTGATGAGGCAACCTCACCACCATAGTCAGCCCCACCAACCCTGCAGGAGGACTCTGGTGTAATGCACATGGCCTAGGACATGAAGATCCTAAAGAAAAAGGTGACCAGAATTATGGCTTCACAGGATTGTATATAGGCAAGTAAGGCATGACTTGAGGTGAACCAGTGCAGAATGTTCCAGCTCCTCAAAAAAAGGGTTTTCATTAGGCGGCCAATACCCAAGCTTGTGGCTCACCACCACTTAAACTGAGGTGGTCATGCAGACTTCATGTATATAGTTCTTTTTTGTAAATAGTTCAGATCAGTCATTTTCATATTGTTGCTGTTGTTCTTGAAATACTTGTTTGTTCTTGTTCTGTTTATAGTTTCTGTGTTATTTTGCTTTGTTATTTTCTATTACATAAACATTTCCCCATTTAAAACAAGTTTTTCTTGACAGGAGTCTCTTTATCAAGGTGAAGGTTTGCAAAGGTTCAAGGAACATGTTGTCTTACTTGTCTGACTGCTGTTCATGGTTCATCATTAACTTTTTTTGCAGTAGCCAGCAGGACAAGTTCATTCACCTCCTCCCAAAAGAAAGGTCAAATGAGTTAGTTGCTCATTTGACACTGTACGGATTTAGGTCTTGGGCGAGTTCAACATTGTTAAAAGTGACCACCGGTGTTATTGTTTAATTCATCTTCAGTTCCCTTTTATAATCATGGTGCTAGCACTACAGAGTACATCAGGACAGCAGGAGCAGCAGCATCTGTCAAATGAGTCTTACACAGACAGACCTGGGAAGAAAATCGTACAATGAGTTGTAGAAACACAAGGGAAACATGGCATTGGTTAACAGAGGTGTGACGTCCTGTGAGGGGGGGCCCACCAAGTCTGAACATCTCTCACTGGCTATTCTACCATCGCACACTACATACTCTGCCACCACAACCTGGTCTGTGCCTGCGGTAGACCCCCACCACCCTCCCACCTTGATGTCTGCCCATAAATACACCTATCCTACCCACTCCCAATATAATGACTTGTGTGTGAAAAAAAGGTAAAAGAACAACAACCATTGGTACTTACTTGGGCAGTTCTGATGGACACATCATGAAACCACAGGCTGGCAGACTATGAGAGGATCCCAGCAGCAGCAGCAGCAGGAGCAGCATTAAGAAAGCCTTACACAGGCAGACCTGAAAGGGAAAGCACCCTGAGAGTTGTACAAAGACAAAAGAAGCCTAGATTGGCATTGTTTAGCCAAGGCACAACACCTGTTAGGCTGGACCAACAACAACTCAGAGCATACTCTTTCACTTTACCTAATCTACATGCAGCACAACTGGTCAGAGCCTGCAGAAGTTACTCCACCACTACCACTACCACTGTTCACCCCCCACCGGCCCCAACACGCCTGCCTTGAAGTACGTCTGAATCCACAGCTATCCCATTACCATACAATGAATGACCTGTCTGGAAAGAAAAACCAAAAAAGATTACAAACTTTCACTATAAAGAAAAATTATTAAGTACTTTCCTGGACAGTTGGGATGGACATACCATGAAGCCACAGGGATGGCAGACTACGGGAGGATCCTGGTAGCAGGAGGAGCAGCACCAGAATTAAGAAAGCCTTACACAGGCAGACCTGAAAGGGAAAGCACACTGAGAGTTGTACAAAGACAAGAGAAGCATGGATTGGCATTGGTAAGCCAAGGCACAACATCTGTTAGGCCAGACCAACAACAACTCAGAACATACTGTCTCACTTTACCTAATCTACATGCAGCACAACTGGTCTGAGCCTGCAGCAGCTACTCCACCACTACCACTACCACTGTCCACCCCCCACGGCCCTCACATGCCTGCCTTGAAGCATGTCCGAATCCACACCTATCCCATTACCATACAATCACCTGTCTAGAAAGAAACCAACTAAACAAATTGCAAGCTTTCACTGTATTATACTGTTATTATGTTGTTATTATTATTATGTAATTGTTATGTATGTTCACTCAACCTGTTATGTCTTAACCCTGTTGGCAATTGTTTTGCCCCATGTCCATCTTGTAAATGAGCTTGTCTCAATGATATTCCACCTGGCAAAATAAAGATTTTGATTGATTCATTAACTGTAAAGAAAAATGATTAAGTATTTGCCAGGGCAGCTGGGATGACACACCATGAAGCCACAGAGCTGGCTGACTATGTGAGGTTCCCAGCAGCAGCAGGAGCAGGAGTAGCAGCATCATTCAGAAAGCCTTACACAGGTAGACCTGAAAGCAACAAATAAATGAAGCATGTTCAATGGACAGAGATTCAGGGAATGAGTAGGAATTATTGGTAACCTGGTGTGGAAATGCAGGAAAAGCATTACAATGATTTCATTCAATAATTTTGGATTGTGGGGTTCCCTTCCTGAACACGAGCTAGTAATAACCACACTACATTACCCCATCCCCCAAGGTCACACCGGGAGACGAGAGACTTGTTGCTCAGTGTGCTTTCCTGATGAAACATTTCAATAATAATAATAATAATAATAATAATAATAAGCTTTATTTGTGAAGCGCAATTCTACAAACCAAAGTACTGTACAGTAAAATAGTAAAAATGTTAAAACAAATTAATAATAAACCATAAAAATGCTGACAGTACAGAGGACAAATAAGTTAGATACAGTACTCACTGAATGCTTGTCTAAACAAATTAGTTTTTAAAGCTGCCTTGAAGCTCTTCACAGTCCTGCACTCTCAAATCTGACGAGGTAGAGAGATCCACGGTGTGGGGGCAATGTACATAAAAGCACAGGCCCCAGATGTTTTCAGCCAGACCCTGGAAACCTCGAACAACCCCTCATCAGGGAATCAGGAGTTCTTGCAGATACTGTAGCTTGGACCCTGTCCTTGCAGGGCCTTATAGATCAGGAGCCCAACCTTAAAGGTGATCCACCACTGTACAGGTATCGAATGTAATTCGTGCAGCACGGGAGTGATATGACTGGAATGAGGAGTCCCCATCAGCAAACATGCTGCAGTGTTCTGCACTAGCTGCAAGTGACAGATATCAACCCTTGGAAGCTCCAGGTAAAGGAAGTTACAGTAGTCCAGGAGCGAAGTCACAAAGGCATGGATCAATGTCGGAAGGTCGCTGGACGGAACAAGGTGCCTGATCCTGGCGGTGTTCCTAAGGTAGTAAAAGGAAGACTTAATGACTGCCAACACCTGTGAATGCAGTGTCAGCCCATCATCAAGAACCACCCCCAGGTCACACACCCATTCAGAGGAAGGCAGCTGGGCACCTCCAAGCCAAAGACTGGAAGGATGCCCCCACTACCGACCTCTCTATCCAGTGACCTGGATCCACCACCAACACCTCAGTCTTCTTGGAATTCAATTTCAGCAAGCTGGATTTCATTCAGTCATGGATTTCCACCAGGCAACTGTTAAAGACCGAGATCACACTATCCTGGTCAGGCACAAAAGACAGATACAGCTGGGTATCATCTGCATTGCAGTGAAACCTCAGCCCATATCATCTTACAATGTCTCCGAGGGACAGCATGTACACTATGAACAACATAGGGGACAGCACTGAGCCCTGAGAGACCCCACATGGCAGAGAGAATGGCTCCAAGGAAAAGACCCCAGAGACTACCCTCTGAGTTCTGCCAGAGAGAAAAGAATAAAACCATCTGAGGACTAGACCAGCCAGGCTGCAGATAACCCTCAGGCATTCGAGCAACACCCCATGGTCCACAGTGTCAAATGCTGAGGAGAGATCAAGAAGCACCAAGATGGAATGGTGCTTCTGATCTCTTGCCATCAGAAGATTATTGAGCACTCAAACCAGAGCAGTCTCGGTACTATGCCTCTTCCAGAAACCAGACTGAAAGGGATCGTAGATATCGTGGATGGTAAGATGGTTCTCCAGTTGCAGCGCAACTACTTTCTCAATCACCTTCCCAGTAAAGGGAAGGTTAGAGATAGGCCTGTAGTTGACAAGGTAGTTTGGGTCCAGAGCAGATTTCTTAAGGAACGGTGTCACCACCGCTTCCTTCAGGGAGCTGGAGAAACTCACCCGACTCTAAGGAGCAACAAACAATCCTTGCAAGGACAGGGCCGATGGAATCAATACACCCCATTAACAGGCGTATTGGGCCCAGATCCAAACTACAGCACATTGGCTGCATACTCTGGATAATCCGCATGATGTCCACAATCTCTGGTCAGTCAAAAGATATCCAGGAAAACAGAGGAGGAGTGACCAAGTACCGACCATCGTTGGCCCCCATAGAGAGCGCAGGGCAGATCTTGGCCCTGATGTTGGCCACCTTATCTACAAAGAATCGAGCAAACTCATCACACTTAACTTGTGAAAATGCACTCTGAACCTATAGACAGATTGGGTTGCACAACCTGTCCACAGTTCGAAAGAGCTGATCTGGTCAAGTCTGAGCAGCAGCAATCTCACCGGACAGGAACTCTGCCTTCTTACGAGTGATTGCAGATTGATAGATTTGATAATGATCCATCAATCTAAGGTGGTCAGTCTCAAGGGTCAATTTCCACAAGCGTCACTCTAACCTTTGTCCAACTCATCTCAGCTCCCTCAAGGTCCTTCAAACCCGGGGGACCGAGGGAGGAGAGACAGAGGACAAACACGGACAGGAGTGATGGAATCCAGAGCATCAGTAACAGCCTTATTATAAGCCTGAACCAAACTCTCTAGGTCCTCACTTTCTCCAGGAAGTCCTGATAGGTCTAATACTGCCAATAGGCCATCTGGGTTCACATCCCTCAAAGAGTGGTATCTGACCATCTCCACAAGGGCAGGCCTATAAGGGGGAGCCTGGAAATTTAACCTTATAGTGTAGTGATTGGACCACATGACCAGTTCCACCACCAAGTCAAAGGTCTCCATCCCCAGGAGGAAAACCAGATCAAGTGAAGTGACCATGACTGTGAGTAGTAGAGGCAACTACCTGTGTGAACCCCAACAAATTCATAAGTTTGAGGAAGTCTTGTCCAGAAAGCGAGAGTTTGTCATCGACCCAGGCGTTAAGTCACCCACGACCATCAACCTTGGTGACTCAAACACCATGTTGATGATGAAGTCTGCTACTTCCTGCAAGAACAATTTTTCACCCCGGGTGGATGGTAGATGAGAACGATCCTGCAGCCCACACCTGCTACCACAGTAAACTCAAATGATCTGACCTTGTCAACTCTCACAACAGTAAGGCCCAATTCCAACTTAAAACAAACAGCTACACCCACGCTCCTGTGATCCAATCTCAAGTGGTGTATCACTGAGAACCCAGCCAGGATGACTGCCTCCAAAATGGGACCGGCATTGTCATTGTGCTAGATCTCGGTGATGCAAGCCAGGTCAGCTGTCTCGACAAGATCAGCGGTAACCATTGTTGATAAATAAATGAAAGTACAGTTAAGCAACATTAAACCTGATGAATGGATATCCAGAAACAGACTGAAAACACCTACCAGACATTTACTGTGTAAAACCTAACAAATTGCAACACTAACCAATGCTGGAGTGGAGGACTGTTACTGGGACAACACCTTCATTGAAGAGATACTGCCTGACAACTGACATGTCACTCTGAAACACTTAGTTACTGTGATACCAACAGAAACTGTGGCCATGAAGTTAACAGCACCCTGCTACTACAAGACTATGGTCTCACACACTGCCATTGCCCCAGGCTGCCACTGACAGCTATGTGTTGTAATTAGCTGTGGCAGTGCGCCAAATATCACATTGTGTCATTTCTCAATAAAAAACAAGTAACTGCAAATAGATCTTGCAAATACCTTCTTCTTGAGCTGTCTGTGTCATAGTCCATGCACAGAGGAGGGTGACATCATTATGGCAGCAGGCAGCAGCAGCAGGTGGAATACAGGGTGCTAGGGTGGGGACCTGAAAAAAGTAGCATAAGAAAAGCAATTCCTTTCAGAAACATTACCCATGAGTCATCATCACTCACTCACTACACACAAAATAAAACTAGTTCCACTCACCTGTGTGGCAGGGGAAGGACATGTGATGTGTCAAAGTGGCTAGCATGACAGATTACCATAGCAGTAAATACTCTTGTTATGGTGCAGCACTTCATGTAAACAAATGGGCCACAGCAGATCAGTGTGACTGGCATGTCTTCACTTCCATCAGTGTACCAGAAATAAGTAATAAACTCAGCATCACAGTACTCGGGTCATGACATGCAGTGTCTTAATATGATTACATCATCTTGTGAGGCTACATTGTCAGACTTTTCTGTGTCATGGTGTAGCTCCTGTTGTTCTTCTTCCACACAACTTGGATTTACTTTTCACCTGAGTTTGCAGTCCAAAAATCAGTAACTCTCCATGTAAATTTCACTGTTAACACTGTGCATAGCAGCATACATAAATGTTGTGGTGAGGTTGTTTAACTGCAAATTTGCACACTTCGACACACATGACCCCCTGTGCCAGTGACACTGTTATTCCAACTTTGTGGAAGGTGAAGTGATCTTGATAGACTCTGCTTGTTCACGGCTCTATGGTGGTTGCTTGATGGTACATTTGTCACTCTAAGTGATGTGAGACAATATCAATAGATTATTTATTCAGACGGTGCAAGACAGTGCATGTTCTCAAGGCTGGGTAATTGCTGGTATGAAATGTTGGAAGGGAGGTGGTGGAGATGCTACTGACAGATGTGATGGGTGACTTTGTGGGTATTGTTTGACATGGTGGTGGACTAATATAATCATCATTCTTGCAATGGGTTAGAACCACAGAGGTCAATACTTTTACTCCAAACAGAAGTCATTTTGTGGTCATTTTGAGGTTGTCATCACTATGTGGCATGACATTTTCCTTTTTTTGAAAGTGGGGCCTAAACAGCGGCCAGCTGGGACACTTGTAAATACTGAACATAACAGGACAAGAACAATGTCTGCAGCAATTTCTTTTCCTTTTTTCTTTGGGGGGGTCTAAACAGCAGCCAGCTGGGACACTTGTAAAGACTGAACATTACAGGACAAGAACAAGGTCTGCAGCAATTTTTTTTAATTTTGTTTAAATTTTTTTCATTGGTGGGGTGGTCTAAACAGCAGCCAACTGGGGCACTTGTAAAAATACTGAACATTACAGGACAAGAACAATGTCCGCAGAATTTTTTTTACTTTTTTCTTTGGACGGGGCCCAGCTGGGACATTTGTTATTACTGAATATTTCAGTACAGGAACAATGTCTGCAGCAATTGTTTTGTCTTTTTACTTTTTTCTTTGGGGGAGAGGGCCTAAACCACAGCCAACAAGGACACTTGTAAATACTGAACACTGCAGGACAAGAAAAATGCCCGCAGCAAAGTTTTTTTTTTTCACTTTTTCCCTTTGGGTTTTTACTTTTTTCCTTTTTTTGGGAGGGAGGGGCTAAATAGCAGCCAACTGGGACACTTGTAAATAGTGCACATTACAGGACAAGAACAATATCAGCAGCAATTTATTTTGTTTTTATCTTTTGCTTTGGGTGGTGTGGGGGTGCTAAACAACAGCCAAATGGGACACTTGTGAATACTGCAGTGTTATAACTACATAAATGCCAGTAATGTCAGTGTGAATTTTCAGCATTAATCCAGATGTAGTAATCATGTGCTTGTCACCAACCTTTTTTCAAACACAGCAGTTGATGACTTATGCATTGCACACACTGATTCCTGTGCCTTGCATCTTTGTTCTGCTAATATAACTGCAGATACAAACAGATATTAGGGTATTTTGCAGAACAATTTCTGTGCACAATGCCCACATATGTTCCGTCTCCTACTCAGTAGAACTAAATCCCCTCAGCTGTGTCTTCATCATTAGATGACACTGTCACACTCTCCTCATCCACTGACGAGTCCTACTGTGCAACACCATCTTCAGCAGGATCATGGTATTTTGTAGTTGATGACAAAATGTACTGTTGGGGAGGAAATGTGAGTTCATTCTTACGAAAGTTAGGTACTCAACATTCCTATCAGGCAGGCAGCTTTGGTGGTCAGTCACAATGGCACATGCAGCACTGAATTCCATTTCTGAGCTTACACTGACACAGGGACAGGTGAGGTACTCAATGGCGATAACTACAAACACAAGCCAGATTTCAAGTTTACTTCATCAATACTCAAGGGGCTCATCAACTATGCTCAGCTGCTGTGGGTCATCCAGATATAACTGCATCATATGACATGCAGACAGCTGCACTTGTGCGTTGCCCTCAGGTGGCTGGTGCATAGAAACCCCAGTGTCCATCAGCAAGGCCCAGAGTTGGTTTGTGCCACTAGTGCTATGTGATGATGAGGGTGCAGATGCAGACACTGTACTGGAGGAGGAGAAGGATACTGTCCGAGGGGCTGTTGCTGTTGCTCCTTCAGGTTTGTCTACAGCTACTGTTTTTTTCAGCCTTTGCTATGAGTGACTTATCCAGTTTTCTACCTTTCCATGCAGGATCACAACATAGTGATCCAGATCAGACTTCCCACCTGGAAGAAGTGATGTCATGGCATGCTTATACCTGGGATCAAGCTGGGTTGCCAGGATGAAGCCTCAGTGGTGTTAATGTGAATTACCCAAGGATCATCTTCACACACAGCAGCAAGATGCGGTCAGCCAGCTCTGCTCCAACAGAGTTTGCTGCCACTTCAGATTGCTCCCTTACATTGACTAGTGCCTGGTGGAATACACACAGCAATGGTATCACCAGGCTTAAGCATGCATTTTCTGAGCTCACAACCTGTGTCACCTGTTCAAGTGGACAGAGGACTTGGACTGCACTATCCATCAACATCAAATGGGATGGACTCAGCAACATGGATGACTGTACTTCCCAATCATGCACCTGCATTACGTACTCGTTGACTGGCTTGTACTGCTCAAACAGCCTCTCAAGCATGTAGAGTGTGGAATTCCAGTGTGTTGCCATTTCAAGCTTCAGGCGGTGTTGTGGTACTTTATTGACCTTCTGTAGAATCCTGAGCTCTGATCTAGCCAGTGTAGAGTGACTGAAATGGCTGCAGATTTTGAGACTGATGGCCAACATGCTACTCACTGCTTCATGCTCCAGAAAGGCCCTCACAGTGAGGTTCAGGGCATGTGCAAAGCAGGGGACATGATAAAAACAGCCACCAGTTAATGCTTTAATGGCATTCCATACATTGTCACTACTAATATACCCAGTCTGGAATCCATGTGGCTTTAGACAGCATGTAATGGCCTCATTGATGTGGGTGAGAATTATGTCAGATGTATGTGACCCATGCATACTCTGAATACTCAATGTGGCATGCTGGCAAGGACCACCGCTAGTACTGCTGCCACTACTCAGGGGACAAGTAGATGAGGGGCAGGGGTACAATGCATATACCCCAGGGAAATATGCCCAGTGTAAAATAATGCACATGTAACTAATACCCAATGATGAGCCACTAGTCCAAATGTCTGTAGTGAGGTAGATGCTGGCTACTGCAGAGTGGGACACATCATGTGACACAATGCATGCAAGGTCATTATAAATTGTTGGAACAGCCTTAGTGCTGAAGTAAGTGTAACTGGGCACTTTGTATTTAGGTGCAGCCTTTTCCTTTAGTTTTATAAATCCCAGATTCTCAACAAATGAGAATGGCATAAGGTCTGTTGCCAGCATCTTTGCAACAGCTGTGTTCAGTTCTTTTGTCACTAGGTGTTTACTATGATATTTAGTGCACTTTGGTAAGGCTGATTTGATATCTGGTTGCTTGAGACTCAGAGTCTGTTGCAATGTGGAGGGTGTTGTGGCTTTGCAAGATATGCTCCTGCTGTTTTGGCTGATTTGTCTGCCAGCAGGGACATGGAAAAAGCTCTCAATCCATGCAGTGGATGGGTCAGCTTCACTACTGCCACTTGTATCTGCACATCTGGGGTGGAACACAATAAAGGGTCAAATGTTACCACATTATCACCAGGATGGGGTCCTCTCTTTCAGAGTATGCTGAACTGTCAGAACTGGGCACAGATGACATTCGCTTATGCTGTGTCCAGCGAATGTCATGCTTAGTTTGCATATGGCTATGCATACCAGTCATCCCACAGTGCGAACCTAGCTTACCCCTGCTAATGTTGGACCTACAGATGCTGTACACAGCCACACTGTCATCAAACTCATCAATTACAAAGAAATTACACAAGTGAGTGTCTGCTAACCCACTGGATTTTCCTGTGTGGGGCAGATGGGGAAAGGGGCATAGTGGTAGGCAAAATGATTTTCTTTTACTGCTCCTGCTGCTGCTTCTACTGCTGCTTATCCACATATCCAATTTTTTCCACTTGCTGTCCCTTTACTCTGACATGTTGCTGCTTGGGGAGTGGCATAATAGAGATTGCATGCCCTTTATCTGTGACAGTTATGGGTGCTGCTTGTGAAAGGGGTGGCTGCCAATTAGGGATTAGTACTGGGTCATCTTCAACCTCACCCTCCTCATCACTAGTACCCTAACTGCTTTATGACATTTCCAGCAGTGACAGTAAGGGTTGATTGTCCCCATCTACTCTTCCTCAGTAACCTTCTCTGCCGCATGAATAGTGGCAGTAACAGGATGTTCAGTCTGAGGATAATCTTCCTCCTCAGACTCCATCTGAAACATTCTGTTCTTATGTTCCTTCTCTACTCCCCAGACTGTAACATTGTCCAGCAACCCTCTTAATGTTATTGTCTGTCATACTGCCTGCCACTGGACCCAAACACTCATCAATCCTAGTTCCTAGTAGCTCCTGACTCAACTCCTGGGTGTTCTGGGACTGTGACTGTTCAGTCTGTTCCTCCCCCAAAGACACATGGGACTCACAAAGCCACTAAGTGGTATGCCCCCAGGATGGCAACACTATTACAGTGAAAACGTCGATGCCGACAACATTGATGTTTTCTCTGTAATAGTCTGCCCAAGACCTCGGCACTCTTCTCTCTCTCTCTCTCCCAGTCCTGCGCCCCCTCCCTAATCCAACTCCGACTCAGAGTTAGAATCATTTAGATCAGGAGGGTGGGGGGCAGAACCCCTGTTGAAAAAACAGTTGGTGTCTCCAGTCGGATTTATGTCGACCGCAAGTTGAGGTCGACATAAATCCATCGCTGTGATGGCGGTCAACAACTTAGTTATCGAAACCAGCATCATAGAGCCCTACTAAATAATGCAATATGAGGTGAAAATCTGAAGTATAGTAAATTGGTGGAAATCTGGAATTTCTCCATAGGCAAAAAGGTGAAAAATTCTGCAAAGGTTTTGAAATTTCACAGAAACCTCTGCAAAGGCAAAATTAGCAACTTTCGCCCACCTCTAATATTTTGGAATATTCAAACACAGATTCCCTTGAATGAGGAAGCCCTATGAAATGGGTGAAACTTTTGGTAGTGTCTGGGGAACTTGTGCAGAATAATTCTAATTACAAGAAAACCTGAAAATGAGTTTACTGACTTTGGTCATGAATGTAGCTGGTTCCTTTGAATTTTATCTAGTTTAGGATAAACCCTCTACCACATCCTGGAGGTGGACTAATTGTGCAGAGAGATTATCAAATCATGACTTTATGTTCTTTAGCAAGTTTGAAATAATGGTGGCAATGTTCTGTGTGGGCTTAACGATCATGTTGGTTGTTGCCTCGAGTGTTGCAGAAGAAACTTGTGATCTGGTGCATCCTTCCTCTATGGCAGGTGCAAAACTTGTAGATGCTACGGTCATGCAAACATAAAAACATAGAATTTGATGGCAGATAAGGGCCATTTGAACCATACAGTCTGCCCATTTCCCACATCTTCATTATTACTACAGACCATAGTTTATTTACAGGTCTTTCTCCTCCCTCTTTCCTTTCCACTATGATTACTGTATGTCTATCCTATCCCACCACTATTTTTGCCAAAGCTACAACCTCCACTGGAAGGCTGTTCAAGGAAACCACCACTCTTTCTGTGAAGAATTACTTCCTCACATCTCTTCTGAATCTACCCAGTTCTAGCATTATAGCTAGTCCCTTTGTTCTTGAGCACTTTTCTTCTGAAAAATACTTCCTTCTTGTACTTTATTTACCCTCCAAGGTATTGAAAGGTATTTATCCTATCCAACCCCTACTTCTTCTCATCCAGGGTGTACATATTGAGGTCCCTTAGTGTCTCCTCATAGGGCTTTTGATGCAGACCTTACAACATTTTAGTTGCCTTCTTGTGGCCCACCTCCGCTCTGCCTGTGTTCTCCAGAGATATGGGGCTCAATTTTCAAGCCAAAAACATTGATGCAAGGTGCTTGCACCAAATGGCAATGATGGAAATGGCACATTGCTTCAAAGTTTGCAGCTATCCTGATTTTCTATTGCTGGCTGCATCAAAATTGGGATGCCATGCACCTAAACCACTTGCTGCCACACTTGTGGCAAAAGCACCTATACATCAGTTTCCAAGGGTGGTTGCACCACAGTGGGGCTGCATCACCCCTTTTTTTGTTATTCCAGAAGCACCACAATAGTAGCAAGAGGGGGCTCAGGTTAGACCAGTCAGAAGTTGTCTAAGGGCCCTGTGTCACTGCTTGGCAGGGTGGCAAGTGGGGTGTGGGACTTGGAAGGTGGGGACTGGGTGCCTCTGGAGCAGTGGGGTTGCCATAGTGTATGATGGGTATGATGGGGGCATTGGGGCACTGAGATGGAGTGCAGGAAGCACCTGGCAGGGTGCCATGCAGAGTATTAGACAGGAATGACATGTTGACCCCAGCATGACATGAACCCCAAGTGAAAGCAGCCCTGGCACCTGCCCCACAGGACCCACAGTCTTCTGCAGTGTAGCTGGGCATCTGTTGGGCAGATGCCAGGAATACTTGCACCTGGGGTATCTATCAGGTAACCACTCCACTTCCTCTCACTACCGCCATGTCCCCATCATACCTTATGGCACCCCACTGCTTCAAGGCCCCCCTGTCTCCACCTTCAACCCAGATTACCTCCCCCCACCTCCACAGCTCATGTAGACTTACATTGGTTGGGGAGGGTGATCCTTTTTCTCACCCATCAAAGAAATCTATTATATTCATTTGACATGACCTTCCCCTATGAACCCATGCTGCCTCGGGTCTTATAACCCACTGGGTTCATGATATTCCACAATCCTTTCCTTCATCAGTGATTCCATAAATTTCTCCACCACTGATGTTAGGCTGAATAGCCTATAAATGGCAGCCTTTATTCTGTTGTCCCTTTTGTGTAGTGGGACTACATCCACTCTGCTCCAGTCCTCTGGAACTCCTGTTTCCAGTAAGCTGTTAAGTAGGACTATCAGAGGCATAGCCTATACCTCCCTGAGCTCCCTCAGTACCCTTGGATGACCCCATCTGTTCCTATTGCTTTGTCCATCTTTAGATTACCAAGTCCCTTCAGGACTCTCACCCTTGACAAAGGACTAGGATTCACTTCCCTCCCTCCAAAGCTTCTGTTAATTTTTTGTGGTCCTCCCCTTCTCTTCCACTGTGAACATTAAACAAACATTAATGCCTTTTCCTAGTCCCCCTCTGTACAGTATCCATTTTCACTTTTTTAACTTACAATCCCATTCCTGGTCTTGTCCTTTTTACTTACATACAGTACCTAAAAAAATGCCTTGCCTCTTTTATTACTTTCTGGGCTATTCTCTCTTCAGTTTGGGCCTTTGTGCTCCTTACTGCTTTCCCTGCTTTACTCTTCTTCTCCCAGTAACCTCCCTATCCTCCTTCCTCTGCATCTCCTTATACCTTCTAAATGATATCCTTTTATTCTTTACCTTTTCAGCCACTCCTCTCTAGAACCATAGCGGTCTATTTTTCCTCTTGCTCTTGCTCACTTGTTTGACATGGAGTTTTGTTGCCTTTACTATGCTTTTGCTTAGCCCATTGTTTCTCCACCCCACCCAGGCCATACCCCTGCCAGGTCATCGCTGAAGCATTCAACCATCTTTCTAAAATCTGCCCTCCTGGAGTCTAGAATCCTTGCCCTTATGTGGTTCAATTCCATGAGCATTCTTATATTGAACCACATTATAGAGTGAACACTGGTCCCCAGGTGGCATCCCACCTTGATGTCTACAACACTGTCCCTGTTAGTGAGTTGGACTGAATGTAAGTTTCATCTGTTTCTTTTGTTCTTTTTGAGAAGCCATGAGATGAGATTTTCTTTAGGCATTTCAGATGAACATTGATTTTTACTGGAATTACAAAGTTATTTTGAGGTTGTGGTGCATGAGTGAGAGCCCATCTATTTTTCTGCTGCTTTCTTTGGTGCCAGGACTCCCCCCCCAAATACACATGTGGTTAATGATATGTTGAATAGACTACCTTTAAGAGAAGGTAAACTTGGTAAGGTGAGCTTTAAGAGTCTTGGTTCAAGTTTAGCAGTTTATGTACTTCAGCAGAACTGGCAGCCCTAGGATAAAAAAGAGGAGTGCAGAGTTGCAAGAAGCAGTAGCCAGAGTTGGGTTAATATTCAATGGATTCTGAGAGAACATAGTATAAAGACAAGTAAAAACAGACTGGTCACAGAAATAAATATTGAAATTATTAGCAATGTTGATCGAGTTATCGCAATTTACATTGTCTATTTTCAATTCTTGAAGTGTACTGTATGGTTTTGATTCAGTTCTATAAATTGTTTAAGAAACCTCAAGAAATATTTTGGATCTCTTGCAATTGCATCAAGGAGATCCGTACAGCATGAGTTTTTATTGACACCAATTGCTGTTTTTACTAATTTCTTAGATTCCTGTACTCCTCAAAGTCTGACTGCTTGGCAGTGGCTTTGAACCATGTACAGTACTACACATATTTCTGGCTTCAAAGAGGGAATAGCATACCACTACTCAACCAATTAGTAACCTAATCTTTAACCCCATTTTAATAAGAGGAACATCCTTATTCTAAATGTTCTTAAACTTAGTGCTAAAGTAGGAAAGAGATGTTTTTATGTCTGTAGTATTCCACAGGTGTGACCAATCAATTTGCATTAACTCATTTAAAATGCACTTAAGGAAACCATCAAAAAACAATTCTAAATTAAAGTATTCTAGGAGGCATCTTAGGGCCTTTTGCCTTCCAGACACAGTTAATTAGGATACTGATCACTAATTGCATCTGGGAGCGTCCCAGAACAGGCAGTTCATTCCTTTCTCTTTATAATTATCCAGTAAATTAGGGTGGGTTGTGTCCTCTTACTCAATAGCTTTTGGGGGTTATTTTTAATTTGCAAAACATATCTTCTTAGAAAGGAATCGAGACTTTAATGCTTCAATGTTTTAATGCTTTAAGACTTTAAGCTTTAATGCCAACCCCCTGAAGATTACCCCCCCCCATCTGATTATTTAATTTTCTTTATAGAATTCTGATTTAAAGATCAATAAGAGAGGAAAGTACAGCTTGGCCAAAAAGTGAGGATTATATGAAGAAAATAGGTGAGGATTTTTTGAAAGTTAATTCTTACTTGCTAGGAGACTTCAAATGTTAAGATTTGCAGTCTTAAGACCCTTCATAGTATGCCAAATGGATTTGATTGACGTGGGATCAATGGAGATTTTAGGTTAACAATTACTTTTAACATCACCTGAGAGTAATAGGTAGAGAAAAAGACCAGACTAAAGCAGTAATTGATCTCATTTATGAAGATTAGGGGAAACTGACACCAGGTGGTACATTTTATGTAATCAACCATGTGTAATACACCTTTAGATTGGAGGAGCCAACTGACATCAGCAGTATTACATTTATTTAGCAAGAGATGGAATACAGTAAAATCATGTAGGGGACTAATGCTTGCACATTTTACTGGTTCACCTGGGATGGAGCCTGCTAATAGGAAGAAATCCAATAAGAAACAACCTACAGAAACAGTGGTTTTCAGGGAAGACATATTGAATTGTGCGTAATAATTGCAGCACAAATAGTTGCAGGACACAAAGTAGTGTCAGAAACTTGTAATAAATAAAACTGTTATGCTAAACAGGGTTTGTAACTGTCTTTTGCTAATATTTTACTGCTTTATTGTTCTCCAATTCAAATTGCTGTTGCAGGGTATAGTTTCTGCTGCATAATTACAGGGTGTGCCTACAGGTTTGTTATTGTTTTGTGTTTACAGATTACTGCTGTAATCTCCTCTTCTCTCATTCAAATTGTTTTTGCAAGGTATATATCCTGTTACTGCTTTATTTTTCTCTGTAGAAAAGTGCTTTTTGCTTAGTATATCTTCTGTGAAATTATTACGTGTGGTGCTTTACAGGTTTTACAATGTTATCTATCATTAGGCTAAGCTTTCAGGGCGACTGTATTTGTTGTTGGTTGATGGTTTCTGCTCTTACCTCCTTGTTTCTTTTGTCTCTGGTTCTTCTTTTTCAGCAGGGGAAGGGCCCAGCCACCCATCCCCATCCCCAGCACCCCATGCTACACTACTTTCATAGGGTAGCACAATTGTGACATTTCCTGTAGCACAACGGGAAGGGAAGGATCAGATGGGTATCCACACAGTGGCCTCACTTACAGGGACACAAGTAATTTAACTTGTTATAATAAGTTATACAAAAACAAACAAACAAAGCAAAACAAAAAAATCAAACTTTTGCTTGCACTTTCCTCCTTCTAATTAGTCAGACCAGGTTATAAACTCAGCAACTCATCTGGAATTGATATTATTAACTGCAGATACTTCATGACGCTTTTCAAAAGGGCAGTTATACAGGATTTAGGATGCTGTCCTACATGTTGGACCATTGGATAATTAAGGGATCAGCTCCAGGCAGCATGAGCAGAGACTGCACACCTCAAATCACTTATTCAGGAGGAAATGTGTTATAAGAACTGCACACCATTTCCCCAACATCCAACTGAAGCACCTCGACTGCAGAGGGTAGTTAGTCAAGAAGGTTGGCAGGTGGTTAGGAGGGGCAAATCAGGTGCCCTATCACTCAATGCTCTCCAGCATATCACCTCCACAAACCATATAAAAACTACAAATAGGTATCTGCCTCTATCTCTGAAATCAAACAAAGGGGCAGAGGACACTGCAGAGCAGGACACTGCAGCACAGGAGCTAGAGCAACAAAACTTGCCCAAAACAGGAACCAAAACAAAAAAAAGCAAGAAGGAAATCCAAAACACTTCTGATCATAGGAGACTGCATGATTTAGGTAATTGATACCTACCTCCAGCCGGGGGTAATGGTCAAATGTCTCCCAGGTACATCAGTGTGGAGAGAAATTGGCTGCATTACTAAAATTGTGCAGGAAGCAGGAGAAAAGATCAATGTCTTGGTACACATAGGGACTAACTATCTCACCAGGTGGTCAGTTGTGGAGACCAAGGAACTCCTGACCAGGCTGGGAGACAAACTGTCATCCATTTCATCCAGCATCTACTTCTCTGAGATCCTGCCAGTCTGGGAGAGAGGGGCAGACAGACGGAAGGTCAGAGAAGGGGAGATGGGGAGCTAAACATGTGGCTCAAGGGCTGGTGCAAGGAAAAAAGACACAAATTTGTAGGTAACTGGCAACAGTTTTGGGAGCTAAAGTTCTTTAAATTAGAAGGACTGCATCTGACTAAGGATGAGGTCAGTGCATTGGGACAGAAGTTTGATGTCTTTGCAAAATATTTAAAATAGCAAATGGGGAGAGGGGTGCAGCACCTGATATGTTGAATGGGAAGAACACCCTTCCCCTCCCTTCCCCTCAGCTAGTGGTCAAACAGGAGTTCAGCATGTTTTTAGTTTATTTGCATCAGCAGGGAAGGAAAAAGGTCTGTCTCCCCGTATGACGCACAGGAGAAACACTGGACCACACCCAACAACTAATACACTGAAATCTGTCCAATGGAAAATCATGTACACAACTTCCTGTAGTCTGTGAAACAAGATCCCAGACCTGCAGACAACAATGACAGAGGCTAAACTAGACATAGATGCTATTAGTGAGACATGGTTCACCAGTAACCACACTTCGGAGACTTCAGTACCCGGCTATGTATTGTTCAGAAGAGACCGAGGTACAAAAACCATGGGTGTAGTGGCCCTTTATGTCAATGAAAATATCAAAGCTACAGAAATTCTGAATACACATAAGGAGCCAGAAGAACTGTGGGTCACGTTGGAAACAGGAAATGGGACAGCCATTTGAACTGGGGTTGTCTACAGGCCTCCAGACAAAGGGGAGAACATAGATACGTTACTGTTAGAAGATATACAAAACATGATAACTAAAGGTGAGGTTCCGATAATGGGAGACTTCAACATGCCAGATACCAGTAGGAACATCCACCAAAACTAGACACATGGTGGGTTCCCTGCGGGGGGGAGGGCCTCATACAACTGGTACAATAACCCACAAGAGACAGGGCTAGACTAGATCTAGTACTGACTAAAGGGGAAAGAATCACAGATCTACAGGTAGAAGGTCACATGGGGACCAGTGACCATCACATGGTATGGTTCTATTTGGCCACTAGAACTAAATCATCCCATTCCAAGGCAAAAATATGGGACTTCAGAGGAGCTGACTTTGATAAGATGGCCAACAGAGTTAAGCTAGCCCTATCAAGAAGAAATACAGATGAGGGGGTACAGGCAAAGTGGGCACGCATTAAGGATGCAATACTTGAAGCAACATCCCATTGTGTTAGAGAGAAAAGCAAGAGCAAAAGAAGGAGGAAACCACTATGGTTCTCAAAATCAGTAGCAGAAAAGGTCGAAGCCAAAAGGCTAGCCTGCAGGAAATATAAGGGAATGCAGAAGGGATGAAGATAGGGAGGCATACCAAACTTCCCTAAGGGAAGCAGGGAAGGCAATAAGACAGGCAAAGGCCCAAACGGAGGAAACACTAGCATGAAAAGTGAAAGAAGGGGACAAGTCTTTCTATAGATACATTAGTGAAAGGAGAAAGTCCAGAGGGGGTATTGCTAAGATCAAAGGAGATAAAGGGGAGTGTGTGGAGGAGGACCAAGGAAAAGCATCTCTCCTAAATAGATACTTCTGCTCAATATTTACTGAGGAGGAGGTAGGGCAGGGCCCACAGCTCAGCAGTATGGATACAGGGGTGAGGGAGGTGTGCACTAGTCCCTTCACAAATGAAAGGGTCCTACAAGAGCTCGCTAAGCTCAGGATGGACAAGGCAATGGGACCTGATGGTATAATCCCAGGGTACTAAAGGAGCTGAAGTTGAAACTAACAGAGCCATTAGCAGAACTGTTTAGTGAGTCTCTGAGCACAGGAGAAGTCCCAAAAGACTGGAGGAGGGTTCATGTGATCCTGCTCCACAACAGTGATAGCAGGGAGGAGACAGGGAAATACATACCAGTCAGTCTTACCTCAGTAATTGGCAAGATTATGGAGGCACTCCTTACGGAAAGGATAGTGCAATGCCTGGAATCCATAGGAACACAGGATCCAAGTCAGCATGGGTTTACAGGAAGGTCCTGTCAAACTAATCTCATAGATTTCTTTGACTGGGTAACCAGAGTGGTGGACCAAGGGGATGCGGTTGATACCGCCTACCTTGATTTCAGCAAAAGCTTTCACTAATGTTCCACATAGAAGATTGATTAATAAGCTAGATAGGCTCAGGGTGGGTCAGAAGTTGGTCAACTGAGTAGCAAACTGGTTAACAGTCAGAAAACAGAGAATGGTGGTAAACGGTATACAGTCAGAAGATATGCAAGTTACAAGTGGGGCACCTCAGGGATCAGTCCTGGGGCCAGTCCTCTTCAATATCTTCATCAGTGACATTGCAGATGGACTGGAGGGTAAGGTTTGTCTGTTTGCAGATGACGCCAAGATCTGCAACACAGCAGATGATCCAGATGAGGTGGACAGAATGAGAAGAGATCTGGATAAACTAGCAAAATGGTCAGAAGAGTGGCAGCTGGAGTTTAAAGCAAAGAAGTGCAAGACCATGCACATAGGGAAGAGAAACCCTGAAACCACCCATAGGTTGGGAGGGGAGTTGCTGGTAATCACAAGGGAAGAAAGAGATTTGGGCATCAGCATCACAGATGACCTGAAATCATCCAAGTAGACCACTAAAGCAGTAGGTAAGGCTAGAGGGCTGTTGTGGTGTATTAGTAGGGGGCATCGCAAGTTGTAAGAGGGAGATAATAATCCTTCTTAACAAGACACTGGTCAGGCCCCATCTGGGGTACTGTGTGCAGTTCTGGAGGCCACACTTGCACAAGGACATTAACAAAATGGAGGCAGTCCAGAGAAGGGCAACCAAAATGGTGCCGGGACTGCATTAGAAAACATATCAGGACAGATTAATGGATCTCAATATGTATACCCTAGAGCAAAGGAGAGAGAGAGAGAGAGAGGTGATACGATCAAAACATTCAAGCATCTTAAGGGCATTAACAAGGTGAAAGAGTCTAACATGTTTCAATATAAGAAAAATACAGGACAAGAGGACACAGCATGAGATTAGAGGGAGGCCGTTTAAGGGGTAATGTGAGGAAGTTCTTTTTCACAGAAAGGGTGGTGGATGCATGGAACGGCCTACATCAGGAAGTGGAGGAGGTGGATATGAATACAGTGCAGGGCTTCACACAGGCATGGGATAGGCATATGGGAGCAATACAGATGAGTATGAATAGATAGGCCACTGACAGAGTACTGGCCTATGGCACATTCACAAGGTAGAAAACACAGGCAGGCTGAATGGACCTTGTGGTCCTTATCTGCCGTCAACTTCTATGTTTCTATGTAAAAACTATGGACAGTGTTAGCAGTCCAGAATGATAGCGTATACCAAAACACAACATTAACACAGAGCCATTTAGGAACAAGGAGATACTGGCAATCACAGCAGCCAGGCATGAGGCCCAGAGAGGAGATGATACAGGTAAGTTACCTAAAGGGGTCATAGGATTTACAATGTGGAGGTAGTGTCTCCTGTTGACTGCCACCTTCAGCTGACACCCCTAAGTGTGACAACCTTGTGATCTGATCTGATGCATACAGGATTATTTAGGGAGAGCCCCCATTCAACTTCTTGAGTTTAACAATCATCATTCGAGTAGTGATTGGAGGTCACATGATGTGGTTGGGATCTTTTCAGTCCTGTCCTGGTGATCCAGTCTCCTATGGCAGTGATTGGTGGAGGGAGGGACATGGGCAAAGAACTGACTCCCACCTGTGGAAAAACCTTTGTCAGACAAAGGTTCTAGTAGAAAGTGCTGAAAATCTGTGCCTCATGGAAGTGTTACTTTTTACATATTCATGCCCTCCTGCTGGGACCAACTTGAGTTTTGCCTCCACTGGTGATAGGTGGACAGAGCTCATATGATGCGGGTAGAACCTCTCTGGTCCCGTCCCAGTGATTCTGACTCCTACCAAAGCAACCGGTGATGGGGATGTGGATGAAAGGGCTGGCTTGTATCCCTCATGACCCCTTACACAGTCAAATGTTCTGGATGAAACTAATGATGATCCACAGAAATATGAATGGGGAAACAGAGCTGGCTACATTTTAGCATTCCAGCTGCACAAAGCGCAAGCAGATCTATATGTTAAAAAGTGCAGCTGGGAAGGGATGGAGAATTGGACATCTCTACCCCAAGAAACATAGCTTGTGCCTTTCAGAGGTATTATGGATCCCTCTACTGCAAAGACATTACAGGGCAGACATGAAGGGAGGAAATCAATGATTTTCTGAATTGTATAATGCTTCCCCAGTTGACAGAGCTAGGAAAAGATATGCTAGATGCCGCTATCACTCTGGACGAAATAGAACAGATACTTCAGATCATGCACACAGGGAAATCACCGGGCCCTGATGGATTTAACACAGAATTCTATCAAACATTCAAGTAGCAGTTAATTCCCTTACTAACAAATGCTTTTAACGCATGTGAGGAACCCGATGACTTGCCAAGCTCAGGGCAATCAGCTTTTGTAGCTATTAATCATAAACCAGAAAAACCACCAGACAAATGTGAATCATACCATACTATTTCATTGTTGAATGTGGGCTCTAAAATATTCACTAAAGATTTGGCCAATAGAGTCCTACAGAAATGTATACACCCAGACCAATTTGGAATTCATGCCAGTCTGCTACCTGGCAGATAATGGTAGAAGATGTTTAAATATTCTCCACTGGGGGGGTAAGGGACCAAAAAATTGCCATCACGATCGATGCTGAAACAGCCTTTGATTGTCTTAGTTGGGACTTTCTCTTTGCCACACTAGCAAAATATGGGTTTGGAGATCAATTCTGTGGTTGGCTTCAGGTGCTGTATTCAGCTCCAGCCACGAAGGTGAGAGTAAATGGCACGGTACCAGCACCCTTCTCAAGTGAGTGGGGAACTAGTCAAGGATTCCCCCTCGCTCCCTTGTTCTTTGCCCTTAGCATTGAGCCACCGGTGAAACCGGTGCTGTCCTAGCCAGACTTGGAAGGTATTATAATTAAAATTAAAATTGTGGGAGAGTAGAATATTCCTATATGTTGATGATACCATGTTATACCTAAGAAACCCAGTCCATACCTTCCCCATTTTGCATAATATTTTACAACAGTATGACAAAGTCTCCGGGGTTAAAATAAATGAAAAGAAAACTGAAGTAATCTTAATTAGTGGTACCCCCGCACCAGCTCTTAAGCAATTAATTCCATTTAAATGGGTAACTCACCAGATCAGTTATTTAACTGTACACATTCTGGTCTGCTTAACAGACCTATACCAATTCAAGTATGGTAAACTTATCACCGAGGTACTTACCGATCTTAAAAGATGGGAATTGCTCCCTTTATTATTAATGGGCAAGGTGGACACAATCCACATGAATGTTATCTCATAATTTTTATTTCTTTTTCAAACTCTCCATTTGAATATCCTCAGAATGGAGTGGGTCAGATTACATTGGGCCCTACATCACTTCATCTGGGTTAACCATAAAGCTAGAATCCATTGGTCTGATTTAAAGAGGCCCAAAGATCAAAGAGGGGTGGGATTTCCTAATCTCATAGTCTATTGTTAACTGACTCAACTTCTTCCCTGGATAGGTTACAAGAAACAAGACCCTGATAATGTTTGGGTATGTCAGAAACAGGGTAATACCCAAGATAGACACCCCATAGAGGGGACTGATGTCACAGTGGGGAGACTGGCAATGTTAACTGCTACTAATTCTTGGACTCAGCAGCTCCAAAGGGTTTGAGGAATGGTCAAAAAGGGGCTTGGCATTAAGTGATCTCTCACCTTCCCACACCCAGCTAGACAGATGCTGTGAGTTCACCCAATCTCAGATGGACTGTACTTTCCATTGATGGAAAAAGCTGTGTCTAATTTATTTCTCACACTTTGCAAGGGAGGGGACACCTAAGACTTTTGCAGAAATGCAAAATGAGTACCAGTTAAGATGGACCGACTCTTACCGGTATCTGTAGGTAGCTTCATTCCTTAGAATGAGGACCTGAATGAGGGATGTACAATTGAATCCTCATCCCTTTTGTTTGGTCATCAGACAAACTAAAGATGGTAGGCTGTGAAAGAAATATATTTCAATACTTGTCAAAACATTTACTCACGCTAGGGAACTGCTGCCATCACTGTACCAACTAGCATTGGAAAGGGTGTCGGGACTTAGTTTTAGTACCTAGGAATGGGAAAGTATCTGGGAAGGGTTTTTTCACACCTCAACCTCAAATACTGTAACTGCAGAGAGTTTAGATGGAAGATTCTGAGTTGCTTCTTTCTCACCCCCACTAGAACTAAACACTACACAAGGGGACATTCTGATAGATGCTGGCAGGGTTGTGGGGAGGAGGGCACTCCTTACTTACTTACTACTTGCCAGCAGAAACAGATCACATGGTCTATCAAGTCTGCTCGAGTGTGCAGCTGGCACCCCACTTGTAGCTGCCCCTCCCCCTTGACCCCCCCACACAGATGAGTGCCAACTGATCTTGAACCAGATTAAGCTGTTGGTGGTATTTCCAGTGAATGAGAACAATTTTGTCAGGACACCTGGGAAATTCCCCTACTGCATGGCCAGTAGGGGGACTTGTTGTTGACTGACTACAGGCTCAGTTGGTAGCCTGCACTGAAGGTGGATGGACGTGGTGGAGCTACCGGAGCAGCCGAGGGCTGCAAGTGAGAAAGTTAATATGTACGGACAAGAGAAACCTATTACGGAGAGTGCTGAAATGGAAGACCTGGAGCTATTTGTTTCAACGGAAGATTCAACGGCTTTAGAAATGGTGGACAGGAGCTCAGATACTGTGCAAATGTTACCTGATGTGAGGAACTTACAAATTAAACTGGAAGCCTTGAGATGAGAACATAGGACTGTAGCAGAGCAATTGTCAGCTCTAGGAAAAGTGGAATCTGTGGAGCTTACCAGGTCGGAAGGAGATACAATGGCTGCTACAGAAATTAACCTCCCAGGAACACTTCAGTCCACACTGTTTTGCCTTGCCTACGGTTCTGCTGAAAAAGCTGGTGTTGTTTGGTGTGATGCACATGATATGGCTGGCAGTTCTTCGGGAGTGAATTCCCAGTGCCAAGAGCCGACGGAGAGGACAGCAAGCAGGAAGAGCGTACCACCCGATTCAAAGTTGCACAACGACGTACTAGAGGAGGGGAAGTGTTGCATGGGGAATGGTTTCAGAGATGCACATCGGAGTCCTTTATGGAAACAGTCTGGATTTATTTTTCGAGCTACTACTGGGGCTGCTGGTGAGAGTACTGAATCACAGAAAAGATGCGTTTTTCAAACGGATCCCGGGACACAGTCAGGGGTGTCGGAGTTTTCCTTTTCCAAAAGGCAACAGGACAAGGTAGGAGAGGAGGGTAAGGATAAAAGAATGGCGTTAACATTTGCTAAATGACATTTGGAACTGCCTACAGCTGGGCTAGGTGAGAATCTACTTGACAAAAAGCAGTTTGGGGGAGAGGAAGTTCAAACCAACGTGTGACTGAGCCTTTAAATGCTGATAACTGGTCTCCACAAAGAGCTCTCAGTGAAGCTGGTTGGACTTTGGAAAGTGGGTCATGGAAGCCCACTCCTGATTGGGACCCAAAATTAAACTTTTCCCAGAATGAACCAGCATGGAGACCTAAGCTTCAAGACACTGCTGTTTTAAATGGGGTTGAGGAGTTGGTAGGTGGGAAGGAGGAGTCTCCTCCTTTAGTGGTATTAACTCCTAGAAGGCAGGAAGTAACCACGCCTGTGGCCCAGGAACAGGTAGGGGCTCAGGACCTGATGAATGCTGGGGGGAGAAACCCTTAATGTCTGAATTGTTTTCAAAAATTAAGAAAGATGCTGCACCTCGCAGAAATGCGGTGCGTCTTCGTTATAAAGGAGATTTAGAAGTTCAACCTGATAGACAATATGTGGGTAAATGTTTGTTGAAAGATTCTTTGCACTTCTCTCCTAGAGAAGTGTTTGCATTTATTAATATTTCTGGTGAAGACAACTTTGACTTTAGTTTTTGTTCAGCTTATGCTCTTGACCTCTTTTGGGAAAGATATACTCAGGTTAAGTTTTCCCCCCTCTGGACACCCTTTTTTGTGATACCTTTGACGAAACCATTGATAAAGTATGTCACTGTCATGTTTAGGAACAAAAGTGTTCATATAGATGATATTACTTACTGGTTAGGCCAAAAATGTGAGATTTTGAGTTCCCCTGAAGCAATTCTGGATGCGAACAATTTTGGACGGGAGGATGGCGTTTTAAGGTTAAACTACGACATAACGGATGCAGGAATTGAGCACATTCCAAATTCCTTTCTGTTAGGGAGGGACAGAGGGGTATGTTTTTACGCTGGACAACCTCGAGCTTGTTATAAATGCAGTGCTAAAACTCATTTATCAAGTTCCTGTGACAAACCGAGATGCGATAACTGTGGAGAGGTAGGACATATTGCATTTCAATGTGCTAACTTCACAAAATGTGATCTCTGTGAAGGGACGGGACATGTTTTTGCGTATTGTACCTGGGCAGCCAAAAATAAAGGGTTTTGTGGTAGCCCAGACCTATTAATACAAAAAGCCAAGGATTTGATAACAGGGGCAGGTCAAGTGGGTCCCACACAGCTTGTTGAGGAAATACCTTCGGTTATTGAGGTAAGTGGGGACGGTGTGGAGGTAGAAGATTTAGTGAGTCCTGACCATGATCCTTCGGAACCCGTTCTGGTAGGAGCTTTGACTGACAAAGGGAGACAACCACAGGAGTCCTTTAGAGCACCGGTGGTGTCTGCAGTTAGACGGTCTTCCAGAAATATTAAGGGCCTCCCACAGCAGCCTGCCGTGGACGTAGAAACAAGTAACTCTTTTGCCTTGTTATCCAGTCAGTGGGGGGAATCGGATATGGATTGCCTGGATAATGATTCCCAGCGGACACTGGACAGTCTACCTTCCCCCTTACGAATTCAAGAGGATTATAAATGAAAAAAGAAGAAACAATGGAAGAAAGATAGGTGATTTGCTGACTTTGACTGTACCTGATGCAATTTAGGTTAGGTTCGGTAAATGTTCATAGTATATTGAATTATAAGAGACGGCAGATAGTTTATGACTTTTTTCATTTTAATATGATTGATGTCTGTTTACTACAAGAGACATGGATGTATACCATGGAGCAAGCCAGGTGTTTTCAAAGAGAATGGTGCTGGGGCCCTTATTGGTCTTTTGGCCAACAGTAAGCAGATGGGATAGGGTTTCTATTCCATTCTTATGACTTTTCTCTAATTAAATTGATGGATTTGATACCGGGACGGTTGATGATTTTAGATGGTTTGTGGAGATCGAGATTGTGTCAGTTTATTAATGTTTATGGGTCGCAGCTCAAGGCAGAAAGGGTAGCGCTCTTTAAAATGTAACAACCTTATTTACTGACCTCTTCTGAGGTGTTCTTGTGCTGGGATTTTAACTGTGCATTGACAGATGATGGTGATCGGATGGTGGGAGTGGGGAAGAAAATTTACTGTGATACTATGGCCTTAAACAAAATGGTACAATCAGCAGGCTTAATAAATGGGAGTAGTAAACAACGTTCGGGGCCTAAATTTACTTAGAAAAGGAATCGGTTTACTTCCACGATAGATTATATTTTTTTATCCGACAAAGTTCTCTTTACATTTGAAACCTGTCCAGTATCCTTTTCTGACCATCTACTGTTACTCTGTACCGTTTTTCCTCATGCCAGACTGATAGGTAGGAGGGCGAGATGGAAGTTGAATCCCCTATTATTGAACTCTAGGGAGGTACTGGATAGAATTAAAGCATTACTGATGGCAAGGCTTTCAGTAGCCTTTTTATATGACTCTATGGGCGAGTGGCAGAAAGATTCTAAGGACGACCTTTGTCGACTATTAAAACAACAAGGGAAGGCTAAGGAAAATAGTGATTTTCTCCAATATTTGAAATTAAGACAGCAATTATATTATTTTTTTTTGGTAGCCAATACTTCTACTATGGATTATAGTTCACAGATTAGGTCATTGAAAGGACAACTTATTGAGGTTCAGTATAATAGGGCTCGGACCCTTAATGCTCTCCTTCAATAGGGGGTTAAGAAACAGCCAGTAGGTGATCCATATGAAGCCTTTAACATTTATAAACAATCTACAAACTTAGACTCCCTCCAAGATGAGGTTGGGAATTTGGTACAGGATCAGAAGTCACTTCAACACATAATTAGACAATTTTTTTTGGCATATAGACCGGAAACACCCCCTGATGACCGAGACATTTTGGGCTTTCTGAATCAGATTGAGGTACCATGACATGTATTTGATACATTAGTATTAATCCAGCCTACTCACTACACAGGAAATAATCACAGCCATTAAAAATCAAAAAAAGGGAACTTCTCCTGGGATTGATGGTTTGACATTGGACTTATATAAGGCCTTTCCAGTGGAATTTGCGAAGTGTTTGGTGTTAGTGTTTAATGCTTTTCTGGGGAAACCAGCTTTTCCAAGTTGGTTTGCCGAAGGGCTGTTGATTTTTTTATATAAATCAGGAGACAAATTGGAATTGAATAACTGGAGACCAATTACAATATTGAATTCGGATTATAAACTCTTTATGAGTATTCTGAATACCAGATTGAAACAATTTGCTGTCACAGTTCTTTCCCCATTTCAGTTTTGTGGAATGCCAGGAAAAAAGATACATCAGGCTCATATGGTCTTGAGAGACATTGTGGAGCTAGCCAGTTTGCAAAAGATTTCAGGATGCATTGTCTCTGTAGACCAGAGGAAGGCCTTTGATAAAGTTTACCACCCCTTTTTGTTTGAAACCTTGAGACATTATGGGATCCCAGAAGGTTTCTTACACATCATCTGATCAATTTATAATTCGGCTATTACCCACCCAGTAATTCAGCTGGAGATCGGGGAAGGGTTCCATGTTCCGACAGGGGTAAGTCAAGGTTGCCCATTGAGTACCCTGTTATATGCCTTTACAATTGACACTTTAATTAGATAATTAACACATATCCTTCATTGGGTAGGGATAGGTTGGGCTTCTAGTTTGGATGAGTTGTATGTACAAGCATGTGTGGATGATTTGTGTGTTTTTTTTCTCTGATAGTACACAGATAGGCATCTTTTTAGACTTTATGGATTATTAGGCTTTATTGGCAAATTCTAATATAAACAAGACTAAGAGTAAAGGTTTGTTTATAGGTATGGATGGTCTAACAGAACTCATAATACAAGGTATTCGTATTTCCAGAGACCCGATAAAAATTCTGGGATTATTTTATGGACCAAAAAATGTGCCAGACCTTAATTGGGTATTAGCATTGACTTCAATAGAAAGGAAAATCAATATTTGGAAACAATGGAAATTGGATAAAGTTAAACGGGTTTCGGTTATTAAAAAATTTATTGTTCCGAAGTTGTTATATACGGCACTGATTTTTCCCTTGCCACTGCACTTGGAAACCTGAATATATAGTTTATTTTTCCAGATGTTATGGGGTAGTAGACTCAATCCGATTAAAAGACACTTTACATATCTAGAAAAAAAGAAGGGAGGTTTAGGGATGATAGATCCGGTTGTTGTTTTTTCCACCTTATTTATTTCAACAAATGTAAAGTTGGGTTGGGGGATACCCACAGAAAGATTTGGGATGCTACATCACCAGGTGATGGGGCAGGACTATGCTTCTTGGGATGTGAGACCCCCAAAGCCGATTCCTACATTGTTACTGCCGACATATTTTGTACCTATTGCAAAAAAAGTTTTTAAATGGGGGTTGTTAGCTCAGGTGGTTAAAGTTAGTACGGGTTCTCAGTTATATAAATCAGTAATGCTACAATTATATCCTAATGAACCAGTTTTTAAGAACTGTCCCACAAGGTGTGTGGACATAGTTTTAAGTAGATTGAACTACCTGAGGTTACCTACTTATATGTGGGAAACTCTATGGCTTATGGTGTATGGCTGAATTGGGGTACGAGGGAACGCCAAACATAAACCAGTACAGGAAAGAAATTGTCCATTTTTAGAGTGTGTGGCACAAGAAGAAACGGTCTATCATTTTCTTTTCACTTGTTCCTATGCTATGTCTCTGTGGAAATTCCTGGCGGTGAAATGGAATATGAAATGGTTGGAATATATGGACTATGATACATTACTGGGTCATTCTCCCCAGTTTAGGTTACTATATCATGTAGACACTTTACAAATCTTTTGTAGCACGTTGATATATTACTTATGGCAAGCTAGGTGCCAATGGGTACTATATCAAAAATTGATGCCCCATGAAACTGTCCAGAGGTTGATTCACAGGGCTATGAATAGAATTTATATTTAAGACACGGCATTCTTCTCCCCAAGGAAGGTGAGAGAGTGGTGGAAAGGGTTTCTGAAGTTTATTAAATATAAATGAGAAGTCCGGAAGTTTACTTCTGTACACACATGGATAGGTGGGTTATATACGGGGGAAGGTCACAACTACTAGTTAGAAGTATGAATAGGCTAGTTCAGTCCAGTACTCAACTTTAAATGACAGTATGACTTTTGGTTGCATTCTATTTGGAGGGTTCATTATTACTTCAGAGGCTGGTTAGAAAAATATGATTATTGCCTATTTTGGTTATTTTATTTTTAATTTTTTTATTATTTAGTGTGACTTAACACTGTCTGTTTTTCTTGGAATTATTTTCTTTGATTTGTATATTATTTACGTGTTCATCACGATGTTATTCTTTGTCTTTAAGATCATTATGCTGGAACACTTCCTAGGCTCTTAATAGGGAGGAGGTGATCATTGTTTTTTATACGATGTATTAAAGTAGGTTTCTAATACTTTCTTAGGAGGTTCGTTAGTAAATGTATGGCTGTAATACTTTCTTTGACTTCTTTTATGGTTTGTATATTGTTCGTGTGACTTAACACTGTTAGTATTTATTTGCATTTTTTTTTACTTTATGTTTGAAATAATATGTCGTGTGATTTAAACACTGTTTGTAATTATTTGATTTTTGATGTTATTCTAATAAAATATTCCCCTACTTGGGCAGCAGGGGGCTTTGTTTCCTGTCCTGACAATGGAGGATTCTAGTGTGTGCATGGAAATGGAAGGAGGAGGTTCACAAGCTACGGCAGCAGAAGCTGCATCTGAGGCTGCTGGGATGCACCGGGATGGTGGCCAGCACAACACCTCTGAATTCGCAGAAAGATCAAGTTTGGTAATGATTCCTCAGGATAGTAATGAGCAGACTTCTCACTCTCAAGATGGGGTGTGTTCTACATGGAGGTTCTACAGTTCAGCATTTAAAGGAAATGGCAGAGCATATTGCGGAGAGACACCGACAGCTGCAAGCAGACTTGGCCGCATTGGAACAACATACTATGAGTTTCATGGCAGAAGAAGAGAAAAAACAGAAATGAGGGGTGAGAAACTCTCCAGACTTTGCTACTTCTATCCCCCCAAAAGTGTTTGTATCTTCAGGATTGGGAATTCCTCCTGAAGCACCCCTGAGTCTTCCCCTGCAGTCTGGTATCTCAAATATTGGCAGACAATTTAGTTCACAGGGTTAATTGGTCCCCAGAGCAAACACTAGAGAAAGCAGGCTGGCAACAACTGCAAAATGGGAGTTTGGGCCCCAACCCAAAGATCCTGATTCCAGGCGATATCCAAAATGAAGGCCTGAAAGTGGGGTTGGGGGGGGGCTGCTGAAAATGAACAGCTAGATGCTCTTCTCCCTGATATGCAACCAGTTAAACAGGAAGACTGCATGATAACTCCCCAGTCAGAATCGGTGAGTCACTCCTCTATGGATATGCCTAATGATGTCTTAGATTACATACAAATAGAAACAAAAGTAGATATGGAAATGAGATTAACTGAACAGTTGAGAGAAGGGGATCAGGAGACCTCTGACCCATACCCCTCTGCACAAAACTCTGCCCCAACTTATGCTAGCCTATTTCAGAAGCTGATTGAGCTAGCAAAGCATAGAAATGCTGAGAGGTTACATTTTGGGGGTAGAAATGATGAATTACCAGATGGGTTCTGTGTGGGGAAAGTTTTGTTAAAGCAATCCATGTTTTTTTTTCCTGCACAAGTCTATGCTGTAATCATACACAAGGGGAGAATTTTTTCGATGTCAGCTTCAGGTCACAAGATTTCCTGGATGGATTTTGGATTAAATATGCTCAACTGAAAACAAATGCACTATGGCAAGACTTTCAAGCTATTCCCCTCTCTAAACAAACTTTTAAAGTTATCACAGTCTTATTTCATAATAAGGATGTGAATGTGACCAACATTATTTATTGACTTGAGAAGAGGTGCAGAATTCAAGGGAACTCTGAACCCATCATTGATGATGAGGGGTTCTGGAATGGAGGGTGGATATTTAAAATCAATCTGCAGCAGACTGACAAAGGTTTAAAACACCTACCTAACTGCTTCTACTTGGGTAGAGATAAGGGTTTTATTTTTTACCCATGCCAGACACAGCATTACTATAAATGTGGCTCTGCCTGTTGTTTGAGTTGCACATGTGATGTTTCTAAATGTGCACAATGTGGGGAAATGGGTCATTCAGCATTTCACTGTGACAGTCTGCCTAAGTGTTATCTATATGAAGAAGGTCTTTCCTTTATGGACTGTCCCTGGGCTGCACATAACACCACATACGCAGACTTTGCTATACAGGATTTTTATGTTAACACAGCCAGCAGGTCAGCAAATTCAAGAGAATCTAGTAGGACTACCCCTCAGGGGCCAACAGCTTCTCCCACAACCGTGGTGATGGCTAACCCATTCCCTGACAATACATCTCCACCTAGTGCTGCAGCAGCTACTACAGATACAGTCAGTACAGTTCCCTTGCCTCAAAGACAGGTGCAAAAACTCTGCCAATAGAGTCTGTGGCAATGTCACCTCTCATTCCCCTAGGAGATGCCTTCCAAATGCCAAAAAAGAAAAAAGTGGGGCCAAGAAATAAAACATCAGCACAATGACTTTCAATCCCACCTATGGGTATACCACTGCAATATAAGTATTCAGCATTACATGACGGTGAGGCAGCAGCTGAGTCTGAATCAGATTCGGCATCAATACAATTTCTTTCCACAAGAAGGAGGATCTGAGGGTGAATCTGTACAAGATGTCCCTACAGTTAAGTTTAAGAAAAAATGGGGACTAGAGCATGGCTTAAAAATCATCTGGGCCAACCTCCACCTGACTGAGTACATTCATGAAAACGTCCCTGTATGGCGTCTCATTGGCATTATTGAATGTCAACAGCATTAAGTCAGAATGGAAGAGAACTCTGACTTTTGCTCATTTTGCTGACCATATGTTTGACTTTATATTTTTCCAAGACACCAGGCTGCATACTGCATAAGACATAGAAACTGTTAATACTGCCTGGTTGTGGGGTCAAATTTATTGGTCACCAGTGATAGATAGTTGTTCAGAGGTGAGGATTTCAGTATCTAACTCTGTTGCTAAATTGATTCATTTGGTGGATGTAGAACCTGTTAGGACCCTATTGCTTGATGTAGATATGGCAGGGGTAGATCTAAGGCTGATTAATGTATATGCAACCCCCCCCCCCAAATCTAAGACATATAGAATTTCATTATTTAATAAAATACATCCCTTTTTATTTACCAACTGAAAAATTATCCTAGCTGAGGATTTGAATTGCAACAGGTATCTTTAGGATAGGGGATTAAAAACTACCAAAACCTTTTGTGATGCCTCTTGCTTAAATAATCTACTTAAACAAGCCTCCCTAATGGATGCTTTTACCACTGGAGGGAAAGTATCTCAGAACATCTATTTTAGGGGAAAATTGTCTACAAGAATCGATTATGTATTTTTGCCACCTAATTTAGGGATTCAGCATGTTTTGGTTACACCAGAAATATTGTCGGATCACGCTCAACGGAGTGTTGCCATTTCTAATTTTGCTCGAATAAGTAGTGGTCCAGGTTACTGGAGGATGAACCTTAATCTCTGAAATAATACATTAATACAACAGGGTTTTCAATCAGTTCTAGAGGCTAGGAAATCAGTATATTTTCTATACTATTCCTCTCTGGACTGGTGGGAGATTACGAAACAAGATATTCAGGATTTCTTTAAAAAAATAGGCCACATTAATGGTAAACTTAAAACTGAACAATACGTTTTTTTATAGGTCACAGTTAAAAGAACTTTTATCCCTGCAAGAAGAAACTTAATGGGATTACTCAGCAGAAATTCAATCACTAAAAGCTAAATTAGCCCGTTTACAATACAATAGATTAAAATCATTAGAGGTGGAACAACGTTTTGGCATACAAGGAAAATCTGCTTTGTTGACACATTTGAATTTTGCTAAAAATAACAATACATTAAATATATCAATTGTCCTGGCCAGGTGGTGTAGAGGGCTAAGGCACTGGTGCCTTACCTCGACCCACGCTGGTGACCCGGGTTCGGGAATGGGCCAGGGGCATTGGAGGTCAGCACATGGGGGAGGGTGGAACTGGATGGAGCTGCTGACAGGCAAGCTCTCCTCTCCGGGGAGGGAGTACGGTGTCCCTCAGCTGATGGGTGACCCCCAGTGGAGGCTGGAGGAAGCTCAGGCCAAGGTGGCCTATGCACTAGGCACAGGGTGGGGGAAGGAGGCTGTGATCTGGGCTGTTCGGCATATGCGCACCTCCACACACATGCTCGCTGACTCCTGGGGCCTCCAGGAGAAAATACTCAGAGGAAAAAATGCCGGTCAGCAGGGTGAATGGGGGGATGGGGCTGGGGAGTCGGTCAGATGGGGGCCAACTGGCAGTGAGGAGCATAAAGAAATGTAATAAAAAAAATATATATATATATATATATATACACAGTAATTGTATTCAATTACCGGATAGTTCATATGTGATGAACAAATCAGATATAATTACTGAAGTTAATAACTATGTTGACATCTTTTTATAATCTCCTCCCACTCCTACACCAGAAGAAGAGGTACAATAGTGGTTGACCCAGAGTAATTTACCTCAGCTATCTGGGGTATTGGTGCAAACACTTACTTTCTCTATTACAAAACAGGAGTTTCTTTCTGTGTTAGCCCAGCTAAAATTAGGTTCTGCATCAGGACTTGATGGAATTCCGAATGAATTATATAAGCTAATAGTTAATGTGTTTTGGGGTGAAGTATTAGAGGTTTATAATACTTTACTGTTGTCCTAAGCTATCCCCACTACTATGAAGAAAGGCCTTTTGGTATTAATGTATAAATCAGGAGATAGAGAAATTCTATCAAATTAAAGCCCAAACATGTTACTGAATGCTGATTTTAAGATTTTCTCTAAATTACTTCGTATAGGATTAGCTGTAGCTACATTGGATATTGTACATCCATCACAAACGTGTGTAATGCCAGGGAGATCAATATTGGACAACTTAATTTTACTTAGAGATGTGCTAGAAAGGGGTCATGAGGGGGAGCTTACAGGTTTCCTGCTATCTCTAGATCAAGCAAAGGCATTTGACAGGGTCCCACATAAATATCTTAGGGCTTGTTTGGCTGCTTATTGTTTTCCCAAAGCTTTTATAAGAGTATTACAAGCATGTCACAACAAGGCGATAACAATTCCATTGGTTAATGGATGGATGGGTAAAGAAATCTTAGTAAATAGAGGTGTCCGGCAGGGATCCCCTCTTGGCCCAGTCATATATATATATATATATATATATATATGTACTCTCCACTGACCCACTTTTACATAGATTGAATGGATCCCCTCTTTTAACAGGTCTCTTGTCCTTTTCTAGAACTGATACCGAATTGCAGACTCTGGCCTATGCCGATGATTTGGTTTTGATTATGGCAGATGTGTCTTCTTGTTCACTGGCAAATCTGGAATTGCAGACTTATGCAACAATAGCGGAGTCTGGTATTAATTATCATAAAAGTAAATATATTCTTATTGGAGATGCTTATACAAATCTGAAAGAGGTAATTGGTATCCCAGTAATGACAAAACCAAGTAAAATTTGTGACTTGTTCTTTGGTGTAGAGGACCTAGCCATGTTTAACAGGAAACAGTTTTTGACAAAGGCACAGTTAAAAGTCGCATCTTGGAACAGATGGAAAATGGCTAAATGAAAATGAATATTTGTGATTAAAACATTTTTATTGTCTTTATTTTTACACCTTTGTACAGTTTTTTCACTTCTGCAATCCTTCAAAACTAGTGTATATTATTGCTCTTTTTCTTGTATCTGGGGCAGCAGGCTTAACCCCATTAAAATGGGTATTTTGCAAGCCAGCCTGGTAGTGCTGAGGGCTGAGGCATTGGTCACCTTACCTCGCGCTACACCGGTGACCCGTGTTCGGGAATGAGCACTGGCAGCTGGGGGTCAGCAGGGGAGGAGAAGGAACAATCATCCAATGGACTGCTCTCCTTTTCTGGGGAGGGGGGACACTAGCAGTCGGCGCATGAGTAGCCCCTAGTGGTGGCTGGAAGCTGATGCACTGACACTTCTGACGGGAGAGAGACCAGGCAGGTGCTTGGAGAAGGGTGTACGGATGTGTGTGTGCACTGTCTCTTGAGGGGTCATTGTACGCCTTGTCTTGGGGAGAAATACAAGGAGAAGAAAAAAGTGTCTGGGTGCAGCAGAGTGAAGCCAATCCCTGCAGGTGCCAGCCCCAAGAATGGCAGCAACCTCCAGCACCGGATTCATGCATTCAGCGGGTTGAGGGTTCCCCACCACCCCACCATGTGGGATACAGCTGTGGGGCAGCTGGAAGGTGAGCTGTGAGTGGGGGAAGGGGATGGGGGATTTGGCAAGATCCACAGCCACCCATCCAGGGGAGTACAAACAAATTAACTATAAAAGAAAAAGGGGGGTTATTTTGTACAGACCTGTTTCCCAAGGTGGCCTTAAGATAGTAAACCCCATCCTATTCCCCTTTTCTTTTCAATGTTTGTGGCCTATAGTTTATGACCCCTATTGCAACAAGGGAGTAAAATTTGGACCCCTTGGACCCTTGATCGATTGGGAAATTTTTTTATGGGATGGCAGTTAGATGACAGTATCCCTAAACAAAAATCGATAGCAAGTATACCTGCCTCTTATAGATTGTGTTTTAATAAAATCAAGCTATGGCCACGTAAAAAACTTCAGGTTACCACTTTACTGAGAAAACTTCTTTATTCTTGTATCATGAACTCTTTTTTTTACAGAACAACCACATTTTTCTGATCGGCCATCTTTGGAATTGTCACATTTCTCTAAAATGATTACTTCCCCTCCAACCCCGGTACACATGTGGGATGTAAATTGATTATCTCCTCATTACAAACTCAGTGTGAAAGGAAATCTAAAACATAAACCCAGTTATGAGAGATTTTGTCCCAGATATACATGCTTTTCAAAAGTTGAAACAATTTCTCATTTATTTTTTGAGTGCCCATATATTCAGAAATTTTGGAAGTTATTGAAAACTAAATGGCTGAGTTTGCCTTTTTTTCATTTAACCCCTGACATTCTGTTGTTAGGGATGCTTCCGCACCAATGGGCTAAGCATGATAAGACTACATTACAGTTGTTTTTGACTTACTTTAAATATTACATTTGAAATGCACAATGTTGACTCTCTTTGCAACATCAATTTATTTCAGAATCACATTTATTTGAATTGACTGAATCCAATACGTGTAAGTTAGAAGCATAAGATTAATGTAATGTGCCTTTACAGGTTTTCCAGACATGGTGGGAGTCCAGTTCTTGGATGTAAGTGAATACATTTTGTTGCCTTGCTCGATTCACAGGTAACCTCTTTCCTTGCCCTTGATAACATAGTACAGAGTAAGGACAAAAACTGGTGGTTTTCTAATTTTTGTTACTATAGATAAATTTCTTGATTTCTTTTGTTTGGCTCCTTTTAGGTAGAAGTATTATAAAATTGATTTTGGTAATCGCAGAAAACATTTTCTGTGTCTTTGGGGGGGATTATTTTATGAATGATGTTAATTTTACATATTATGGCAACATTGGTTGATTTATATTGGTTATATTCAATATTAATAAATGAAATTTGTTTCTTTTGGGTGTTCTTCCAGATAAGGAGGCATACCTGGATACTTTGTCGGTATAACGTTTGAACAGTTGATAGTTTTTTGGATCTCCCTAGCTTTACTAGTTTTCTGTGCCAGACAGAAGGGAAAGAAAGATTCCTTCATCTTTATCAGAAAGGAATGGAGTTAGCATTATATTTATATAAGTATTGCAATAGATGTTTATTGGTTTCACTCATAAACATTGAAATCCCATTATCTGAATACAATATATTATTTTAGAACAAGGTGGATATGTATTAGTATTATTTTTTAGGTTTTCTGGGGTAATGGATTCACTTATTCCATGATTTCCACTGTTCACTCTGAGAGTATGATGTAATACTTATGTAATGTATGGACATGGTCAAATAATATCATCCTGTCCCATACAAAAAATTCCCAGTAATACAACATTGTCTGAAGTGATAATACCATCGTTCCTCCCTGATAATACAATCGTTCAGAGCTGATAATGCTATAGTTTCAGCTCTCAACGATACTATTATTACTAAAATTCCACAGTGCATGTCCAAATCTGCCTGCCAACAAACCCAGTTGCCTTGGTGCCATGTCCCTTCCTGCACAATCGTACTGATGGCATGCATCTCCTCTCTTGTAGGTGGACAGAACAGTCTGAAAAACATTGCATCTTTTTCCTCTCACTTAGTGAGAGGAATCTGTTCAGTTTGTTGCTTCAATTTTTATTATTTTTTAAACATATAATGGACTATGTCAGGGATCCTGCATTTTCTGAACGACGAAACAACTTAAAAGGAAGGACTGCCTACTAATTTCAGAGAAACAAAATCTCATCCAAAACAAGTGGTGGGACAGTCGTTAGTGCTGCGGGTAGCTCAGAGACAGCACATGCTCAATGTGGCAGCCAGCCAGCCCGTTTCACAAAATCCAAATTAAAAAAAGCAGCGAATTTTCACAATGGGGTCCATATATTACAAAAAATAACAAATAACAGAGTATGTATTAGAAGGCAATCAGACCATTTCGAGTTTTTGGGGACTTTGGGAACCTCTTGAGCTTTGCTCTCGAGGTTCCAAGCCCCCAAAACCTCTCGATGGTCTTATTGCCTTGTAATACATACTCCTCTATATATCATTCTATTTTTAATTGTTTTTTTGTTTCCCTTCTCCAGGTCCATTCATTCATCTTCATGTGACTATTAGTATGTTTGACACAATCATTCTAACTGTTTAGTTTTGCTTTATTTTCCTCAGAAAATGATAGAAATATTTGATTTTCTTGTGTTTAGGGGGACATGTTATAATTTAAAAATGAATCATTATTGCCATTATGTATTATTTTGCAGTTATAATAATTCCCATATTCTTCTAGTGGTGGGGGTGGGTTGTGTTTTCTATTAATATTTTGTTTTGAGATTATAATATGGAAACCATATGTAGGGTGTATGTTTGCAATACTTATGTTTTGATTTTCCATTTTTGTCTATATATGATTTTGTGTGATGTAACACTATTTGTCTATATTTACTTTCAAGATTTAATTAAAAATGTCCCTACTCTTTCCGAAAAGTGCCATGGGATCTTTAACATCCACCTGAACTATCACCAGAACAGGCAGATGGGGCCTCGGTCTAATGTCTCATCCGAAAGATGGCACCTCAGAAGTGCAGCACCCCCCTCACGCTGTACTACAGTGTCATGTTGGGATATTAACCCACGTGCCAGGTGTGGCAGTTGAACCCACAGCCCTCTGACACCCCTCTGCCAGGTGTGGGAATTGAACCCACAGCCCTCTGACAGCCCTCTGATCTCTTGGCCTCAGAGGCGAGTGTGCTACCTGCTGAGCCACTGACACTGACCTGAGCCATTGACACTGATGGTGTCCTTGTCATATCTTCTGGGACTGCCCTTTTCAGCAGTCCTTATGGACTGACATGGGGCAAAAGTATAACCTCATGGTGGTCATATTGGGTGTTCCCAGTTTTGAATATCTGATTCTAGGGAAGCTTTACAAGGGGAAAAGATCAAACTGCCAGAGGTCATTTTTGGGTGTCCTATTGGCAGTAGCGGGTAAGGCAATCACAAAAAAATTGTTACTTTGCAACCCCCCAACATTACTTGATTGGGTTAACATCATATAAATGTTTACCATATGGAAAAAATCACTGCTTATCTCCATTTGCAAACAGACTTATTAATGGGGGCTTGGCTGCCCTTTATGGCTTTTATAGAAGAACTCGAAGGTAGATCAGTCTTGTTCCAACAGGCATGGGGGTACTGACTTACTCTTGGACCACTATCCAGAGAAGGGTTAAAATGAACTGATTGATATCAAGTTATGTGAGACACTACTTAGAGTTATACTTTTTAAGATAGCCTCACGTAATTTACATGTTACTTGCTCTTTGCTTTAATAACTTTTTTTTTTACATAAAGTGGCAAGGTTGTTTCCCTGGTTCCAATAGAAAGATATTAGGTTTCAGGTCGTACCACTGTATTCAAGCTGTTTACTACTGTACGTTCAAGAGCAGGTAAGGATAATACACATTATACTGTTTCAATAATTATACTTACTTTTTTTCTTATGTAGGACTACTTCGATATGGAACTCACTTCTTTTTGAATTCAGCCATAGTAAGGAACTGACTGTAAGTTTCATAATGTTGTATACAAAGCAGAATGTCAACTTTGGACTTACTCCTCTGCTCTTATCTTTCTTGTATGATCACTTCAATAAAGAAGTTTTTAAAAAAAGTGATGATCTACTCCTTTGTGCAGTGTTTTCTGTTTAAATTTTCACACACCACTGTTGGGTCCATTTTGAGTTGCACCTCCACCACCTGATTGGTTGTGGTCACACAATTGGGTTTGGACTTCCCCAGTTCTGTCCTGGTGATACTGCCTCCCATTGTGCCAATTGGAAAAAAGAGCTTTCTCCAACCCCTTATTACCTCTTTGGCATTTAAAGGAACAGAATGGAAGTGGCACTGATCCACACATTCAAGCATTGTTGCTGCTTAAATTTTCACCCTCTTGGGCTGTTCCCATCTCGAGTTCTTCCTCCACTGCTCAGTTGGCTGTAAGAGATTCATGAATACAGCAGGGGTATCTAATCATGTTCTGGTAACTCCAGCTCCTATGGCAGACATCAGTGGTGGTGGGGGCACTAAACAACTGGCACTCAACCCAAATGAATTCTTAGGCAGACAAAGATCCTAAATGGAAGTGATGGGGACACAATGTTACTGCCTCATTGGTGGGGGGTTTAAAAGCTCCTGCCTCACTCTATCTCCTCTAATTTGCAGTGGCAACTTGAATCAGATCTAGCTATGCCTGACTGGCTCCTTCAGCACATACAACGTGGTTCAGTCTTTTTTTATTTATTTTTTGCCCATTTTCTCCTCACCAACTTCCAGGTCATCTTTCCACCTGCCCAAGCCCTTCTGCCTGCCATAGGAGTTAATAAAAGGTCCAATCCACCATTAGCCTCTGCTTGAAATCTCTCTGGAGTCTCCAACCACAGTTCACGGTGGGTGAGATCCCTCAGTTTTCCAGACTGGGAAGAGGATACTTTATGGTCAAAATGCGGAGAAGGGGGATGAGCTGCAGCAACATGCAAGGTGATGATAAAATCCTGCTGTGGCACGGGAGGAAGGACAACTTCATTTTCCCAGTGCTCCTATGGTATTTGTTCACAAGTTCTTCCCTAATCCACTCCAGGGTGAGATTCTGGGATGCAGTCCCTCAGAATTAACAAAAAAAAGTCTTGTCACCTTCCTTTGCTCCTTCTATATTTCTAAGTTCAGCTCCAGGTTTTAGCCTTCTGCACTTACCTCTTGATCTGAGTTTGTCAAGGTAGTCCATGCTGTCCTCTATTTCTTTAGCCTTCCTGTATGTTTTGAAGGAAGCCCTTTTCCCCCTTACTGCATTTGCCAGCTTTACTGTGTACCAGATTAATTTCCTGTACTTGTTTTTCTTATACTTCTGCGTATGGTAGGTCTTAGTGAATTCTTGAATCCCTTTTCTTTAAAGTGGACTATTACTCCACTACCCCCACCCCCCACCAGAGTTCAGCAAGATGCTCACCCAGCTGCACTCTCACTTAGATGAAGTCTGTCTTTTAAAATCAAATACAAGAGTTTTATTGTTCAGAACTTCCTTCCCCATATCAAACTAATATCACACTGAAAAGTGTTTGCTACTTTGCAGGGGGCTTAGCTATTCTGATGTCCCTGACAGTCACTGTCAGTGCCAGAGTCAGGATAGTATGATTCCTTGTTAGCTTATTACTCCCTAGGTTTGGAAGAAATTCTGAGCTGTGTCCAGCAGTGATTGACTTCTACTTCTGCTGAATTTGGAGATGCTCCAGTCTGCATCAGGTGGGTTGACATCCCCACGATTACCAAGTAAACCTACATTGCCACTTTCCTGACCTCCTTTCCTAGTTTCTTGCCTAAGCTTTTGTTCTGATTTGGAGGTCTGTACACTACCCACACTACACCTTAATCCTCTGCCCTATACCTGTCTGGACCTGAGCCTTGATTGTCTCTGTGCCAGCCCTACCCATATCCTCCCTTTTGGCCTTAATCGTTTCTGTAACATACTGTAGGGCCTCCCCTCCTCAGCTTCACCCTGTTCTGTCCTTCCTGCAAGTAATGAACCCCAGGTTGGAGAAGTTCTAGTCATGGTATGGAGATTCCCCAGGTCTCAGTGATTGCCTCCAGATCCAAATAGCCCTCTGTGACCTTTTCTTTAGTCTCAGTTATGGTATCAGGCTGAAATGTGTTAGCTAAGTGATTTAATGAAATTGGATTGATAGTATTTTTTTCATAATGAGAGAAATGTATTGACTTACTTTGGCATTTGATCCTCACCTGTGACTTAAAATCCTAATAAATATGCAGATAGAAAGCAATCAGTCTCTGGAAATAGAAGAACCTTTTTGCTTAAGTAAGGGGGGTTTGCGGGAGCAAAAACAGAAACAGGTTAAAATGTTTTAGAAGGATATGAGAGAGGTGACACTACTCAACCAATGCTAATTTTTCGTTCTACGGGATCTTGGTACTAATTAAAACCTTTCATAATTACTGTCTTCCCCCTTGCCCTACCCGATATTTTTTATATCACTCTGCTGCTGACCTAATTTCATTTGTGACAGGTTCACTGGAGCTTCTGTCCCCTCCCCCTTATTACCCTAATCTCCCCTCCCTCCTTTCCTCTACTTCTTTTCCACAATCCACTTTCTATTACCTCATCCCTCTACCTCCACCCTTATGTCCAAACACCCTCCATCTCCATATCCCCTTAAGTTGGGATGGAGTTTATCAGTCCTGACCCTGAGAAAGCTTAGGGTGCCTTATTCCATGAAGTCATATCCCCTTAGTTTAAATTTTGCTGTATGTATGCCCCCAAATTGTTCCTCGACTTCTAAGTCCTCCCCCAACCCCACATAGGTGTAGCCTGTCCATTGACTGCAGGATTTTCTTCTCCCAGACTCTTCTTCTGTCTCCTATGTACCCATAGACTACTTTCTTACACTACTCCTTGAGACATTTATTGACATCTAAGATTCCAAGCTTCCTGTCTGTAATATTAGCACTTCTAAACAAATTCTGGCCAGAGCCGACATGGCTGCAGACACGCTCGCCAAGCTCACCGTGAAATAGTCTGCCATGCCCAAGATGGATGTGGTGCAGTCACACATGTGTAACAACTTGTGCATGTACACTAAACTTCAATGTCCATCTTGAGCACGGCAGATGACCGGTAACCAAAGTTGTGCACCTGCAGTCAGGGAAGGGAAGTGAACAGACTGCTTTGGAGTTGGGAATGATCATGCTACAACTCAAAAACAATTCTTCAGTGTCAATCCAATGGCTCATTTTTAGAGCTACTACAAGACAGCTGCAGGCTCTGCCCACTGCAACCATAAAAAGTAACAATTTTTGCTTTTTCTCTTTGTTTCTCCCCAAGCAACCTGATACTGGCATGAACCACTTCCACCCTGCCTCTTTCCAGGTCATTAGTACCCAGGTTAATGACCATGTAGGCCCCCCCCCCCGATTTAGTGAGTGTAACATGAGTATTTGTCAACCATCATATTTATGAAACATAATACATTTCGGTTGTGTGGACCGGTATATCACATTGGAAACCCCAACTCCCTTACTATGGTGTCCCCTAACAGAAGGAGTCTGTTTCCCTCTTTCCTGGTTGAGGCTGCCCCACCTTTGATTGATCTTGCTGCCCCATCATGTCCCTTCCTACCACATCTCCCTCTGGTTTATTTATTCTGGTGCTGCCCCCCTCCCTATCCCTTCCCCTTACCATCTGTACCAGTGGGATTTTATTTTCAATTCAAAGATACTAGCACACACCACCACCCCCCCAACATAGCATAGCATAACATATTTAAACTTTCCTATGCCAAAGTTGTCTATATTTACTTCAAGCTCCGTATGAGGAGAGGGTCCTCTTAGTTTCAGACTGGAATTCCAGTTTGAGTAAGCTAAATCACCAACGCCAAGGTGACTCAATTGAGTCAATTAGTAGCCACTAAGGCACTGGAAAGTTCAACACCTGTGTAAAATCCTTGCTGGGAGCACAGTATGAAAGGAGTCAGTAGCAACTGAGGCACTGGAAAGTTAGGGACTAAATCAAAGTGCCTCACCTTGGTGTTAATGATTTAGCTTACTGAAATTGGAATTCCAGTCTGAAACTAAGAGGACCCTCTCCTCACATGGAGCTTGAAGTAAATATAGCCAACTGTGGCACAGGAAAGTTTAAATATGCTATGCTATGCTATGTTGGAGGGGGGGTGTGCACTAGTATCTTTGGATTGTGTGTTGTTTGCCACAACCTAGCAGCACCCCATAGAAGAAATGTGAATTCCAGTGTGGAGTAACATAAAAGGTTTGAGCATGCTATTTTGGAATTGGATTTTATTTTCAGCCTTACCTCCACCACCATCCCTTTGTTGGGTGAGTTTCCCTACCTCCCTCTCTTTTTAACCCTAGGTTTCTTACCTGTCCAGATTAGGATCTTTTCTACCACCCCTTTTTAATTTTTTGTCATTTACCTCCTCCTTATCCTCTTTCCTGTCCTGCTGTGTTTCATAGACTTCTGATTATCAGTCATAATGCTGCCTTCTTTCTCCCCAGGCCTCCCCCTACTCAGCAAGTTTGTGCTTTCCTCTCTTGCCTTCCACCCCATCACATTGCCCCCTCCGGTGCCCCCTTTGTCTGCCACTTCTCCCTTGCTAGCATAGCTCGCTCAGTAGCCTCAGGACAATGGTGACCACAATTGGAGCACTTCAAAAGGGTAACTCAGTGCACCTGTCCACAGGGCTATCTGGTAGGGAGGGTGACCAGATGGGGGTTCCATGAATACAGTGACAGGATGTCACTATATGTACACACGCTGGGGGTGCGAGCAAGCCATATAATGTGTGGAAGGGGAGGGAGGTTTTGTGAGGCGTAGTGTGGCAGTGGGCTGCTGAGCTGGCCCTGTGGTTTGGTGGGTGAGTGGCAGGCTAGGGTTGCAATGGTGCTGGGTTCTGTTCCATGTGAATGTTCATTTTTTTGCACCCAGTCATTTTTTTTCTGGATTTGCATCCCCCCCGACATGCACCCCCTGGAGTTGATAATCCTTTAGTATGGGGTTCAGGTGGTGAAGCCCACCCCATGAGTGGGTGTGGGGGGAACAGACCCCTGCATAAAAAAAAAGTCCCTGGCACCCTTTTGCTGTGCACCAGGAGTGTAGAGTGCTGAAACTGATTTTCGGCGATGTACACTCACCCTAATGGTGATACCCTTTCCGCAATCGCCGTTATCACATGAAACCACCTGTTCCAGGGCTGTACTACCCTTCCCAAAATTACCCTTCACTATCTGAGACTTCACCTCCTACATTTTACCTCCTCTCCCCACTTCTCCCCAATGTGTTCATAGGCGTGATCCATATCTGGGGAAACAAGGACCTGGGTGTGGTTCTGCACTGCTATCCCTAGGAGCTGCTTAGATTCTGCTCTCCCCTTAGCCAACACCCTGTTCCATTCTACCTCCTGGTTCTTTGAGGCCTGCATAGCAGGGGAGATCAGGAAATTGAGACAATCTGTGCAACCCTTGCCTGCTAAGTTCTACACTGATCTGGTGCACCTTCACCATCATGAACTCAGCTTCCTAAAGACCAAGCTTCATCCTGCCTCCCACAGTTTCTCCACAAAGGCTGCTGAACAGAAGCTCTTGTTGTAAGGTGAAGTGCTGGACTGTTTGCCTTTTTGACCATATCACTACTTACTCAGCCATTATGTAAGTTACATCACAAGCCCATACCTTATTTTTTGTACCATGCAGTGAAAATGCCTTGTAGATGTGCAATAAAATTAATATGAACTTTTTTAATCTGCTTTGGACCTTCTATTTCATGCCCAGTATCAGAGGAAGTGAGTTTTGCTGTACAACACCCCCCTGCAGCTTATAATCTCCCTCCCACCTGTTGTCCATATATTGCCTTGTTCAACCTATTCCCTTATTCTATTCATTGTTTTGTATTGGCACCCTTCCTAGGCAGCTTTAGTTCCCCCAGAACTTAGGGAAGAACCATTCTGAAGGAAGCAGATCCCTCCCTATGCACTATTACCCCTTCTGTTTGATTCCTATAACCTTTAGATTGTTCTCTAAATACTTTGCATTGTTTACCCAACCTTTGCTAATGCTTCCACTGTCCTTACCACATTACACCTCTCTTGAACGACCTTTTAAGCATATCCTGGATATGCTGTTGCAGCATTTTCCACAATGTCATGTCCTTATCTGTCCCATGACCCACCCCAGATAGTGTGTTGTAGTCTTTCCCACTTTTTGCTTTCACTAACTTTCCCAGATGTGACAGGCCCACCCTAGATAGGAAGCTGCAACCTTTTTCATTTTGTCCATTCCTTATTTGTAACATATGTACACTCCAGATAGATTGTTGCAGCCTTTACAATTTTTTCTGTCCTTATCATTTCCACAGGTTCTCTCCAGATATGGTGTTGCATCCCTTCCAACATTTTCAATCAATCAATCAATCAAAATCTTTATTTATCCAGGCAGGCACCATTGAGCAATGTGCATTTGCAAGATGGACCTGGTAAGATTCAAGATCATAGTTCAGTAACATGGCAGGACATAGTAAAATATTGTACAAAGAAGAAAAATATACAGTATATACAGTACAGTAACATGGTAGAACATAATGCAATATTATACAAAGAAGAAAAAATATACATATGTACATCAATATTTGAGCATAAGGGCCTTTACAACAGATAGGTTCATAAATTGGTACAGCCAGAATGTTCACTTGAAAAGAGCAAGAAGGGCAAGATGAGGGATACCAGATAGGAAGATAATGACGGGGAAGGAATTGTTAACTGGCATACTTCAGGGAAGGAGGTGTAACTTGGCCATGGCTAAAGAAAGACAGAGATGCGGGCAAGAAGTAGGTATTTTCATAGGGAGAGAGCAAGGCAGGGGCTAAGGCAGGGTGGGAGGAAGGATGGGCAGGAGGTAAACTGCAGGATAGATGAGCTAGCAATGTGGGAAACATTTGCAGGATTCATTCACAGAGCGGGCATAGAGTGACTTGAAAAAATTCAGGCTAACAGGACTACTTAGCTTAAAGTCTTTTTGCATATTGTTCCACAGGGCAGGTAATGAAAAACTTATGGCCGCTCTGCCGAAACGAGATTTGACCTTAGGTAATTGCAAGGCAATTAGAGAGTAGCTTCTGAGAGCATAGGCGCCTATCACACTCAGGGGAATACAATCAGAGAAGTATAGGGGGAGCTTGTTTGTAACCGCTCTGAAAGCCCGAAGAGCGGCATTTCTATTTCTCCTTTAATGAAGAGAAGTCCAGCCCACCGCAGTATACAAGAAGCAATGGTGTATGGAAAGAGGAAGGCCCATTATGAACCTGACGGCTCTGCGTTATAGGGTGTCCAGCTTAGCCAGGGCAGAGGCAGTACAATGGCTATAGAGAAGGTCAGCGTACTCTATTAATGAGAGGAATGTGGCTTGAAGCAACTTCGGCTTGGCATCCTTAGTAAGGAGGTGGTTTATTCTGTAGAATAGTCCTAGTCTTTGTTGTAGTTTCTTCTGTAGTTCTTCGAGATGTACAGAGAAGGAGAGTTTGTGATTGAGTCATACACCCATATATTTGAATTTTGACACATACTCTAGTTTTTCTCCAAGTACTGTGGTAATCTGAGGGAAAGCACCAATGCAAGTGGGATTCCCCTCATGGGAGGAAGGGGAAAGAGCATTGCTTTTGTTTTTTTCACATTAAGCAGAAGCTTTTTGCTTATGAGCTGGTATTGTAATAGGTTAAATTCAGCCTGGAAGTCTTCACAGGCTGCTTCTGGCATAGGACGACTCAAATAAAGTACCATGTCATCAGTGAACAAGTGGATATTGGCCTTATTGATGTTGTCATCAATGTTGTTAATATAAACCACAAACAACAGGGGACCAAGGATAGACCCCTGAGGCACACCTCTCTGTAGGGGCTTAAGTGGTGAAAATTCACCTTCAGCTTTAACCTGCTGTTTCCGATCTGCGAGGTAGTCGGCAAACCAGCACATAGAGTTAGGATCCAGACCTAAGTTAAATAAGGATGAAAGAAGCAGCCTATGGTAGACTGTGTTGAAGGCCTTACTTAGATCCAGAAAAATGACACAGACATAATTCCTATTGTCAAGGTCAAGGAACCAGTCATTAGTCACTTTTGCTAAGGCAGTTATGGTGCTGTGTTTTGCTCTGAATCAAGACTGCGATGGGTTTAACAAGCTTCTGGATTCAAGGTACACCCTTAGCTGACCACTCACTATCTTTTCTAACAATTTAGACAGAATGGGGAGGAGGGAGATCAGTCTATAATTATTAAGGTCGCAAGGGTCACCTGATTTGAGCAGAGGGATGACATGGGCTACTTTCCATTGTGAGGAGAGGCTCTCCTGGGATAGTGACAAGTTGAAGAGGTGTGTAATTGGCACAGCCAGCACATGGTATACACATTTCAGAAAGTAAGGCTCTATGGAGTCCGAGCCTGCACCCTTCTTGATGTCCAATTGCAGCAATAGATCTTCAACCTCTTTTAGAGATGCAGACAGGAAGGAGAAGTCCTCCTTGGTAAGTAGGGGACTTGTGGATCAATAATCCCTGCTGAGTACTGATGGCATTGGCAGGAGATGTGTCAAATGCTAGCCCAGTGGTTGCGAAATGATTATTGAGGGCTTCCAGTATCTCCGATTGGTCTGAAACGGTGTTACTACAGGACACAATTTTTGATAGGAGAGAACTGCCAAGTGAATGACCAGACATGTCCTTTGGGAGGCAGTATAGCTCAGTGGATTAAGGCTCTACGCTGCAAATCTGGAGACCTGGGTTTGAATCCCACAGCCACCACTTGCATACTGTGTGGCCCTGAGCAAGTCATTTAACTTCCCTGTGCTCCCAGGTTGCCCCTGTAAACAAGCTTTTGGCTTAGTGTGTCTCACCTGGTTAAACAATTGGAATTGTTTTCCAGAATTTTGAAGGATTTCTTGAGGCAGATTCTAGCTCAGTGCAATAGAAAGTGGCCATGGCTGCTCTGAACAACTTGGTGCACTTGTTGCATGCCCTCCTAAAGAGGCACCAATCCATATCATTCTTGCTTCTGCATGCTTTTTTCCAAAGTGTATCCCTTTCTATCATGGAAGCTTTAAGTTCAGGTGAAAGCCAGCGGCAAGTGTTGCTCCTTACTTGTACCTTTACCATGGGGTGTGCCTGTTTAAGGTCACAGTTAGTATATTGTTAAAGTTAGTATATGCCTCGTTAACCATTTTGGCTAAGTAGAAATCCTGCTGTTGCGGGGAGTGTTTCAATTCATTGACGTAGGCAAACAAGTCAAAGTTGCGTTAATACCTCTTTATTGAGAACTTTGCTACAAACTGTGGATTGTGCACAGATCTAATACTGGCGATGAAACAGTGATCACTTATGTCAGAGAAAAATGTTCCAAATGGGAGAACAGGTGTGGTTTGTTAACCAAAATTACATCTAATAGTATGCTGTTACTAGGTTTATTTTTATTAGGGTGAGTGGGCTCACTAATGAGTTGCACCAGCCCCAAGGCGTCACAAAAGGATTTCAAGGGATCCGAGGCTTTTGATAATCAATCGTAGTTCAGATCACCAAGAATAATTGTTTCCAGCATACTAAGCCCCAAGGCAGAGCTTAGATGAGACAAGATATGAGACTTCTCAGACGGGGGCCTGTAGCAGCCTATTACACAGAGTGCACAGGAAGGAGAAAGTTCAACCTTAAGTGTCAAGCACTTGAATTCATTAGGGGAGGAGGATGATTCAAGACATGATACAGAGAATTTGCCCCTGACATAAATTGCCACCCCTCTGCCTCTTGATTGCCTATCAGCTCGGAAGAGTAAATAGCTTGGGATGTTGATTTCTATATCAGGAGTGTCTGGTCTAAGTCAGGTCTCAGTGATCACCAGAATATCAGGTAGGGTGTGACTCACCCAGGCCTGAATCATGGTGATCTTTTTCAGCAGGCTGCAGACATTGACATGCAGGAATGACATTCCTTTAATTCCAGTCAGGTCGGAGGGAGAAGCTAGGGTATCTAGAGGCCCCGGATTGAGTTCGACATTGCCTGAGCACAACAGTAATAGCGGCAAAATCCTTTTTAAGGCAGCAAAAGTTAATTTGTAGTCTCTGTTCTTTGAGCATCTGGGAGGGTGGTGTAGTTGAGCATACCTGTCTCCACTCCTCCTGCTATACTGACCTAGGGTTGCAGCCACTAGAGTCCTGACGGAAACATGGCAGGAGGAGAAATTATTGAGACGGGAGGGGGGGGGAGTACCCTGCAAAGGTAGTTCGGAAGATGCCCCACTTCCAGGCACATACAGCTGTAAGATCCAGTAATCATGTGTAACTTCATGAGAGGAGTTGTAAAGCACATAACAGAGAAGTGCAAACCTCATCCCCACCCTGGGAGGAATGTGAGGTCTGATAGAGAGCACAGAGGGATAGCAAGACAAGGGACATGAAGAGGAGCCAGCTGTTCCCTCCCATGGTATGCTCTTGTTATAGGCCACAGGATAAGCGAAGAATGTCTCACACCTAGACAGTGATAATATACCCTATGGTTGTGCTGAAACTGACGAGACCCCAGGATAGACTAAAAAAAAGGTGTTGGACCTCTGACGGGAGATTAGTGTGAAGAGATAGCAGATAGTTAAAAATTGAGTGGGAGGGCGCCTGTGGTCATAGTAGATGAGAAGAGGTGGGATGAGGCATATATAATAAATGGAGGTGGAGATGGGTGGGCAGGTGAAAAATGTGGCTTTGCCATACCTTGTGAGGGAGCGAGTCCAGGCTGGAGGTCTCGGGCGGCGGCTAGGTCAACGTCAACCAGCCGGTATCTGAGGATGCCTCGGCTGGTGAGCTGTGGAGCCCTGGGTGGCTTCTCATGGCTGGGGAAAAGGAAAAAAGGGAGGATTTTACTGTCCTTAACTGTCCTACAAGCCTATCCTGGGTAGGGTGATTCAGCCTCTACCCCACCCCCACCTCTCTGATCTGAGTTCTGCACCTGTAGGTGTTCTTCAGATCCTTACCTTCTACCACTTCACCTACCTGGGTGGTGCTCCCTTGTCCTTCTGGCAGAATTTCACGCAGACCTGTGGTCTGACCCATTGTCAACCCTAGAGATGCCCTTTAACAGACTCTGCTCTACTGCTTTGTGGCACTCACACTTTGCAATCACTCGTGAGCAGTCAGTTGGCCTTCTGGGGCTAACATTCAAAACTATAGCAACACTATTGACTACACAGTATATATTATGCTCCATTCTATTAGAAAACTGGGAGATGCAGCCACTTTCTGAAAGCCCACGAATGACTTGCCACTCAGTAGTGATATTTTACATCAGTTTTGTCCAGAAGACTTTCACAGATGACAAGTGCAAAACTATACATTGCAGTTGCCTAATTACCATTGTACTAAAAGTTTTAATATACTGTACAGTACCCTATAAATTTATTAGATACTGGACAAGATATTCTAAAGTCAGGTTACACCAGCTCCACACTTATAGCAATAACAGGGTTAAGTACTGTAGCTTAAGTTTTAAACCATTGCAAAATATGGCTACAGGATACACTGGGTCGATATAATGTCATACTACTAAAGGTAGGGCATTCAAAACTAATAGGACCATGGTAGACAAAAACATGTCCACACTTATAGTATTCAATTTAGTAACCATAAATGCAGATTCAGTAGCAGATGTGATACCAGGTCTCATTTTGAGTGAGGTTAGTAGTAAGTTCTAAAATATAATGAAGGACTTTCTTGACCAAACTCATTAATGCATACATATAACACAATGCACATCCCTTATGTCCACAAGGATCCACCAGGTCAATAGTCTATAAAGAAAGCAGTGGTTTTGATCACTAAATGGGGACATCAGAACAAAAGATCCATTCTGTTAAAAACATTGTCCTACCCTTTTTGATAAGCAGAGGAATCAATGGTGTAGTCAATATTGCCATACTCTAATCATGGTATGCGAATTACAGTATATCTTTAACTCTAAACCCTACATCTAGCGAGAATAGGTTATAATGTCTATAGAGGTGCCCACATCTAGGTTCAATATTCTTTTGTTGTTCTGTGGTATGAAATTCCCATTTTAGTTGGAGGTATATTTAGATCCACTACTATATGTATGAAAGACAACTTGTAAAGATGGAGCACCCATAGTGTTTATGCTATTGGTAGAAATCCACTAAATTCATACTTGGCATTGATAGGGTAAAGGATGGGTGCCACTGGGTATCAGGGAGTGTTTGACTTTGTTAGGGGAAAGAGGCAAGGGCTATTGGACACCAGAAACCATTTGGTATTAGAATGGGATGAAGAAGAATGGGAACAATGGCATGCCAGTTGTTGCATTACAGTGGTTTAGGGTGTTAGAAGCAGGTATTACTGGCACCAGGGTCTGCGTTTCATGTGGTAGGATAAGGAGGTAGCACCACTTGATACCATAGACTATTCAACATAGGGATGGAGTGTGAGAAGGTGTAACTCCGGATACTGGGACATCTTATCAGAGGCATCAGGTTTGGGAGGGTGTGATACTTGATGCCATAGACTGCTTGTCACTGAATGGAGTGAAGAGAAGTTGCCACTGGACTCCAGGAACTTCTCAGCATGTAGCAGGATGAGGGAGGGGTGCAACTGCATGCCTTGTCATAGGATGGAAGAGGAATGTAGTGCACTGGGCAGAATTCCAGTGATTGCTTGCCATGAACAGAACCGACAATGGCAGCCTTCAGAACAAATAACTGCATCTGTTTTTCAATATTCTTTAAAAATGATGGAAATACATTGTAACAGAAAATAAGATGTTTTAGGACCAGTCCCAGGTGAAACAAAGCAAACAAAAAAAGCTGGTAAAAGCAATGGTGTGGTAAAATGTTCTCTTAAATCTACAGCAGGTAAAAATGTGGCATTTCTAGTGTTCAATATCTGAACAATGTCAGAACCTTGCTTCCCACATGTAATATACAATGCTGTGAACCATTGGTTCTCTTTCTGTACATAACTCCTTCTGCCTCTATTTGCAGTATCTGCCAGTCACTGTTCTGCAACAACTACACTGCCTAATGCATGTTACTGTAAATTCCTGTGCTACTGTGTTACAGTTGTAACCCCCCTGTTACCCGGGGTTACTAGAATCCCAGTAAGACCTAGTGGTAGGCAGGGAAGGCAGCTTGTGAAACCCCAGTTAAATGAATTTCACACTGTCTCACTCTGTTGTCAGTCTCAGCTGAGACTGAGGGATGACATCACCATAGAACTCTCGCAGCTGCATGAGCCACACTTGAATCTGAAGTTAGGAGTTAGGATAGAACATTGGGGAGTGTTGAACACAGTAGTCTGTGTGCAGTCTTGAAGAGAGAAGCAGCACAGCAGTCTGTGGACAGGCTCTCTGAGCCTAAAGCTCTGATATAGAGCTACAGTAGGGGAGGTGTGTGTTTCCACAAAAAGAGGAACACAGTTAGCTATTTGTGAAGTGGTGGAGACCACTGTTACTGGTCCCTGTGCCCCATCCCTGAGGGGATGGGGGTGGAAAGGTTTGCCTGTCATTCCAGGGGCAACCCTCCTGGTTCTGGCTAGGGAAGAAGCTGCCTTATTTCCAGTTGTGCTGCGGCACCAGAATCTGTGGGAAAGAAATTCCTGTGAGGAATCACCTGTGGGGCACCTGCAACCAAAGGGTGAGTCTGCTCTTACATAAGGCCTATGTTTTCACCTGAACTGTTGTAAAGTGGAGATTGGACTGCTTAATCAGTGGGAGGCCTAGAGGAATAGGCTAAGCCAAGTAGAAGTATGTTCAAGTCCAGCACAAAGAGTAAAGTAAAGTGGGGATTGGACTGCTTAATCAGTGGGAGGCCTAGAGGAATGGGCTAAGCCAAGTAGAAGTATGTCCAAGTCCAGCACAATGGGAAAGCCAAGACATGTAGAGGAAATGTGACAGGTATTTAACCTTTAATCTACATTGCCAAGCTTTACAGAAAGAGATGTAAAAGTATGCTCAAGTCTAGCACAGTGGGAAAGTCAAGACATGTAGAGGAAATGTGCCATGCATTTACCCTTTAATCTACATTGCCAAGCTTTGCAGAAAGAGATGTTTAATGTCCAGAGAAATGGCCTGGTATGAATTGTGGAAGCAAGAGGTGGGAGACCCCCCCCCCCATCAGTAGTAACCAAATTCACCTCTACGAATTTGCTCTGTGGCACTTTTACTTTCTCTCAGGTACTTGGCCAGTGCCTGAGGAAAGTATCTAGACGTGGGATTAAAAGGAAGTTTCCCTTACGGAGTTGAAGACTCTTAGGTGGTTTAGGGAGCCACCAGAAAATGTTTCCATGACAAATGGAAGGTGTACAAGTGGCCGGCAGGGGAGCCAAGCCAGGGAAATCCCAGAATAGTGTAGAAGGTTGGGCTGTGTACTCAAAGCAGTATGCAAGTCCAGGCTGTGTGCCTGGTGGGTTCAGAGTCTGAGGGCTGAAGAGTTGAAGAAATGTTCTTGAGTCTTAATCTGCATTACCAGAAGTGTAGCCCTGTGGGGGTCCGTCTATGCTTTGTTCTGCTTGGATGTGAATAAAGCCACACTTTAGAATCCTATTCCTGGTATTGGACATTACAGTTATTGCTTCCTGTGTTTGGATTTATTTGGGTGCCCCTGTGCAGAGTAACCAAACCTAGCCCTTGTGCCGAGTAACCTAGTCCTCCCTGAACCCAGTCCCCACCTGGTACTGCTGTCAGATTCAAACAGCATACCAGCTGTCGTTTGCAAAAAGGCAGGGTTGGGGGTTATGCAGTATGTCTGTTTTTGCACATTTCATGCATGATTTCTATGTTATTGTACTTTATGCAGTTCATTGTACTATACAGCACAGGTATGTTTTTAGCTTCATGCATGTTTATTTATACAGTATATTTATATGCGTTTGCTTTCATTGTATGTTTGTGCATAACCCTTTCCCCTGCTGCCCTCCCCACAGGATGCCTCAGAAAATTATATGTTTCACAGCTCAGTAGGCATTTCATGGTAGCAGTTTTAAATAAAATAAGCAAATAGATCAGTCAACACAGCAATGGCCTACACAGACCATGGCACCCTTTCTCATACCACTGATATGTGAGTAACTGTTCTATCCATGTAGCACAGTACAAAGAGGGTTGCCCAATTAAAAGGACAGGCCCCATTGTCCTACAGCCTTGCCAATAAAAGTGGGAAGCTCAGCGATGGGGGGAGGGTTGGGGCTAGAGGCAAGAGTCACAGAAGAGGAGGTACATATGAAGTCACAAAGGGGGGTGGTCAAGGAAATGAGAGTACAATGAGGTGGCAGATGAGTGGATAAGGTGAGCAAAGAGGGCTGGGCAAAGAGGCAGTTATAAGGGTCTGCACAGCAGTAGAAAGCTCACAAAATTGCTTGTGCCCCCCGCAGGACATAAGAGGAAGAGGCTAAGCCCCTCCATGATGTACATCTGGGGGGCAGAAGAAAAGAAGAGATTGGTAACAATTATGAAGCAAACAAGAATGTGAAATAATGTATATGCACATAATGTAAATATAATGTATGTAAATATGATGAGAAGAGACTACAAATGAAAGGATGGAGATGTACCTGTTGTGAACATGTTTATTGTGAAATATCATAACTGTAACAAATCAGTAAAATCATTGCCAAGCTGAGCAACCACACACAATATGGTATGTGTATTTATTGGCAGGACTCTGGGGACAAATGCTTGTTAGTAACAAAACAACTTGTATTGAAAGCCAGTCAACTCTCTTTATGGCATATAGCCCCTGGTATCCAGTTGCATGCCTTCCTTTTCGCATCCCACAGCGTGTTGACATTCCTATGAATGTAAGCAGAGTGTCAACTCACATGTCTGAACCAACGGTCTTTTTTTAATATTATTTTTAGGAGGATTTTTATGAATGCCCTACATGCAGGAAAAAGAAACTAATTATTTGCACAGCATAAACATCTAAAGGAATAAAAGAAACCAGTAATGCATGTTAATTCTGAGTCCTTCTGAAATATGGTGTTTAACATGCACAAAAACAGTTTTATTTTCCTAAAACCAGATAACTGATAACAAGTTATACAAGGGGAAGAGAACAAATAATGTGAATCTAAGCAGAACAAAATAAATGATTTACTTGGCAACAAGCTCTGCATGTACAGATGCCACCATACATATTTTTATCTTCCTAGAAGAAAAGGAAAAAAAGAGGTTGTATTCTGATTGTTGTTTTAGTCAATATTTATTTTACTGTATAGTGAACGATGTTTGCTCATTCAATCCAGATATTAGTAGTCTCCAAAAAGTTGCTCTGCTGTACTACTGTCATGTCATACTGCAGCAACACAACTTTTAATTCTGCTGCATTACAGACGTCATACAACAATACAGCAGATCAGCTAATTTACACTCACACTACCACTGATAGCCGTACACCAAAGTACTGTATGTGTTACTGTCAGTTCAAAAAAAACAATTTGCTGCAGATTTTTTTGAATGGTTTTGGTTGGGGAAATGTGTGCACAGTTCAGAGGGCAGAGAACAGTTGCAGCATCGCTGTGAGACTAGAAGTTGCAGCATCACCGTGAGACTAGAAATGATGATGTGGGAAGCAGAAAGTGGATTGCTAAACAACTGAAACCTGTTTTCTAGTAATGATGAGTGTTTAAGGGTTTTCTTTGTGGTTGATATACACTGAAGTGCTGTAGTAGAGTTTAGAAAAGATGTGCAGTGGGTTTCTTTTCTCCATACACTATATACAATTGTATATGGGAGCCCCCATACCCATCTTCGCTCACAAGGTCCTTGCTGTCATGGTAACCATTTGGTGAAAGATTAGCCTTGTTGTGTATGGGCTTCCACACACTATTCTCTATATCTAGGCTACCAAGGAACATGTTAAGAGAGAAATAGTCTCCAATAGATTACTCTTAAAAAAACAGAGATGGCAAGTTTTTTTTTTAAACGTGTCCATGAAAGAGAATTCAAATAAAATCACACAACAACTATCGAGTATTGAGCAATATAACTCAAAATCACAATATTAATTCACTGAAAGACATGAAACATTTATTTACTCTACCATTTTTAGAAGACAATTCAACTGTAGAAATGTATTTGAAAAAGGAAAAAAATACCCAAGACAATGGCAAAAATGATAAAGTTTCAGAATGGTACCTCCCCCATCCACCAGAGATTTCACCATGCATTAGGGTAGGGTATGTCAAAGTAGTTAGTAGGGGCTCATTACACTTGGCTGTGAAGAAGGCCCAAAACTGTACACTGTATGCACACTCAAGAAACAAATAAGCTCATGTCTCGAGCACCTGTACACAAGTATCCCTCAAACAGTACCTCTCAATTACCTGTTTGTGTTTATTATTATTTCGAACACTTAGCCACCCATAACTCCCTAACTACACCAAGTCCCACACAAACTCTGGAAGTTTTTTACATGACAGACTGTTAATAACTTTCTGCTTACCCTCTTGGGAGCAATCAGGAAAAGTTACAATCTCCTTCATTTCTGACTGTAGTATGTGGGAGTACGACCCTTTCCTGTTGGATGTCTGCATTTGTGAAATTGAGACATTCCATTTTAGTAGGTTTTTTATTTGCTCAGACCCATACCTGGGAAGATTGGGGACTTTGTTCAACATTAAGGCCTTCATGTTATTCCAATGAGGTATACATTGTGATAACAAATCTAGGACATGTGGAGCCCAAATCTTATTTCCTGGTCATAATGCTTGCCCAAAGTTGTACCACAAGAATATGCTGCAGTAAAAGGCTATTGGATTGATCATGTCAAGGCCACCATCCTGAATCTTTCTAAATGTATGCTCTCTCTTAATTGGGCTTAATCTACTCCCCCATAGCCCTTGAAAGACAACACTATATAGTGCTGTATGAACAGTTAAAGGGGGAGGAAAAATATAACAAATATACAAGAAAATGAGAAGTAGTAGGATTTTAATCAAAAGGACCATTTTCTTTTTCTCTATATATTGCCCCTTCCACAAGGAAACTAACCTGTTGGCCCTAACCAGGCCTTTCTCCCAGTTCTGTTTTGCCATGTCCCAATTACTATATTCAATGCCCAAAATAGAAATGAGAACTTGTTCTACTGGTATCCCTGCATAACTACCACCCTCCAGAATTGGAGTTTCTCCTAATGTGACCCCTAGGTTTTAGTATAATTTTTTCATTGACTCAGACTTTCTTGAAAAAGCTACCAGTGTTTTAGAAAGTTCCTGCATGTTGGGGATAGGAGCTAAAACCAAAACTAAATTGTCAGCATAAGCTAACATCTTTACAGGTGGAGTCCCTGCAGTAACTTTAATACCATGGATTCTGTTCTGCAAAAGTCTTAAAATATTAATAGAGAAGGCATATGGTAGAGGACTAAGGGGGCATTCCTGAACTGATGCACTCCCCTCTGTACTCTGACTGCTTCCCCCATCCATTTGTTAATGTTTGGGATAACAAAAACATTCATATACATTAATTCAATCCAAGCTACAAACACACCTGGTATCCCATGTGCTTTCAGTGTTTCAAATAGATATTTGTGGGACACTCTGTCAAAGGCCTTCTCCTGGTCAATTCCTAAAACATACCCCTGTAATTGCCACCCCCACCCTCCCCCACCCTGGGGCCTTTTGAAATACTTCCCTCAACATAATCAAATTATCATTTTGAGATCTATTTGGAACTGAACATGTTTGTTGTGGTCTTATTAACCTGTCTGAAACTCTAGTTAATTGGGCTAACAATATTTTGCACAGAATTTTTAGATCTGTGTTTAAAAGAGATAAGGTTCACCAATTCTTCAAGTCTTCTTTTGCCCCCATTTTTATACAATAAAATCAGAAGAGCCTGACTCATTGACTCAGATAGGGATTCGCCTCCAACATGCAATTATACACAGTTGCCAAAGCTGGAGCAAGTTCTTCCACAAATGTCCTATAAAATTCAGTACCAAATCCATCTGTTCCTGGGGCAGAACCTAATTTCAGTTTAGATACTGCTGTCTTAACTTCCTCACTTGTAATGGGGCTATTCAGGGCTTTGCATTCTGTCTCTTCTACTTTTGGAAGTGCTAGGTGTTCCCAAAGGGGTGATTCTAGACTGAATTCTGGTGATTTATCAAATAAGGTTTCAATATATTCTACCACCCTTGCTAATATATCTACAGGTGAAGTTACAATGTTTCCTGTATCTGTCACTAATTCTGTAATAATTCTGTGGCTTACCCTATCTTTGCATTCCTTAAAAGGGTCTACCATACCTTTTTTCATATTGTTGTCAAATCTGGATTCCTGCTGTAGGGAATTCGCCCTATCATATTGCATCTGGAACATCTGTTTTTTTTTTATAACATTAATTTGTGAACTATAGTCCATTTTATTGTTTTGTGTACATGAAATTCATTTCTGGAGTTGATTCTGTAACTGTAAATAAGTAAGATAATCTTTGCTGCCCTTGTTCCTAGACCTGTATTGAAAATAATTACCCAAGATTTTTTTGTATCCTCCACACCATGTCGAAATATCATCGTACATGCTAATAACTGATAATCTGACTTTCCACTCTTTCCGCCAGCCTTTCCTATCACCCTCATCTTCTAGATTGCCATTATTTGGCCTCCACAAATTCTTTTTGCACCTTGGGGAAGTTTTCTTCCCTAATTGCACTGATATAGACCTATGGTCTGAAAATTCCCAAGCTTGCAATTTAACCCTCCCAACATGTAAAGTAGCAGAAATTAATATAAAATCTAATCTTGTAGATAAGGGTCCTCTAAAATATGTGTGTCCCCATCCTTGTTTGTTTCTCTATATGAGTCAATAAGGTTAGCTGTATTAATTATGTTTTGCAGGGCATGGGTATCACAATAGAGTTTGTCAGTTCTCAGGCCTCTATCTTTCCTTGAGAGACCGTAATCAAAGTCCCCAGTCCATATCACAAGTCTAGAAGTATGTAAGTAGGGTTGTACAGACTTAAACAGGGTTGTTCTCTGTGTCTTGGTCTGAGGTGCATATACCATAATCAATCTGAAGCATTCCTTGCAATAGCTTATGCCTAAAAGCAAAGATCTGCCTGGCTGAATCTCTACAAGTCTAGAAACCTGGAGGGCTGAGTTACAAAATAAAATTCCCACCTCATCACACATTTCATCCCCGATAGACCAAAAGGAGGACACATTTGTCCATATCCTAGAGCTTGTTGTAACTCCTTCTGAGTTTTTAATCTTGTATCTTGGATACAGAAAATGTGACTATCTCCCTCTTGTAAGAGTCTAAAGAAGGTAACCATTTTGTTATAGCTCTTAACACTATTTACATTAATAGTGGTAATTTTCAAAGAACCTATTTAATCTGAGTGGGGAATGGCATTCTAGATCTCAAGAAGGCTTTGAAAACCTTCTGCGCCTAGTACGTCTTGAGATGTGCTCCTCTACCCCCCCATGTCTGAGGTAATGTCAATAGTTGTAGAGGCAACCAAGGAAGAGTCTGACTCTTTGCCCACAGAATCTTTCCCTTGTGTGTCAGTGGTTAGTGCAACATATTTATTCCCAGTTTTTCAGGATTGTTTACCCTTCAGTTCTCCATTTGAAGGGATGCTTACCTTAGGGGGAAGAGTCTTCCCTAGCCTGTTACTTTGTTTTCCAACAACTTTTTTAAATAGTTGGGACTGACTTGGGGGAGGAGGGGGGCATCTCTGTAGTACTATCATCCTCTAAAGCTGAAACCATTGGGGTGGAGCTAACTGAAGGTTCCAAGGCATTGTCTGACCTCCTTATGTCTTCTCCCTTCTCCGGTTATACTATGTTATTCTCAGGGTTTCTTTCTGTTGTTTCTTGTGCTAACATTTGTACAGAAGGATGTGTAGTTTGTGTCGTATCTTGAGCAGCGTCTTGGGCCACCACCCTCTGGCTCTGCATCTGCTGAGCTTTATTTATCAGCCCTTCAAGTGAAGGACAGTCTTCCCTGTTGTGCGAAGCCCAAGGGCACTTTCCATACCCATGCTCTGTTTTTTGACACAGATTACATTTAAATAAGTTGAGACATTTTACTGCCACATGTCCATAATCTAGTCGATGGCTGCACTGGGGGGTATCATAGGCAGAGCTTAAGTGGGTCTTTGACTCACATTTAAAGCATGCCTTTGGTTGACCTATTTAAAACAATGCTCCCTATCCTTCCCTAGAAAGAATCTACTGAGTAAATGTACAGGACCATTATTCATAGAGTATAAATTGACTCTTATTCTCCACCATCCATTCCATATCTGCTCACTATCCAAGATGGGGGTGGGCCAATCTAACACTTCACATCTCTGGCGTAGCCAGAAGAGGATGTCCTCCACATTTACCCCTTCATTTCTGAACATTGTAGTTATATGCTTTACTGTTGGTTTTGTTAGGGGAACAGCGACATAGGGTATCCAGACTGTATTATTCTTTACTGTATGATACTGGGCCCAGAACCTGTCTAGGCCAGAGACTGTCTTAAAGCTCACATCACAGTTTGCATTCCCTAGATGTATCAGGGTGAAGATCTCTGAAGAGAAATACTTCATTGAGCCTTTCAGCAGCTGCTTAGCTACATAATGCCTATCAGCTGGAGATTTCAGTCCCTCTTTATAAATTAACCTTATATCATTTCTGTGAAGGGCTGGATCCCCTTTGTTCTGGAAAAGGTCTGCAAGTTTAAACACAGGTCTTAACTCGGTGTTGGATTTTGCAAAGTGTCCTCCAAGGGCCCCATTCTAATAAAATCTTCCCTGTCTGTCTGGGGCCTCTCAGGAGCCAGTGAATCTTTAGGCCTGTTGAAGCTCTGCTGAAATATTTTGTTGCAGCCCATAGCAGGAGCAGCAATAGTGTTGTCTTGATTTACACCAGTCTGGGAGATTTCATCAACAAATAAATCAGCATTGTTACTCATAATAGGGCTGTTCTTCACATTTCCCCCTTCTCGATTATATCTCTGTACATCATTATCTTCTGGGTCAGGGACCGACTGTCCATTTATTTCATGCACCCATCACGCATTTTGAAGAGCTCTGGTGGGTGACCAGTTCTCCGAAATATCCACAGGAATGTCTGCTTCTCTATGACTTTCCTGAGCATTTTCTGCAGATGACATTTCATTTATTACAGGTACTGATGTTGAGGGAACAACATCTGAATTTCCATTATCATGGACAGCTTTGTTTGTGACTGCTGAACTTAAGCCATTCTTTGTCTGTTCTGAACTTTTTAAAGCTGTCTGTTTTGTTTTGGGGATACGCTGTAGGCCAAGCCTCGTACGGCTAATTTTTGTCATTCCTAGCTTTCCTCTTTCATCTGCTTCTTTTGGCTCTAGGCACATACTGCTTTCTTTCATTCTGCCAGCCAAATTAACTTTTTGACAGTTTGATTCAAGGTGGATTTTACTTCTGTCAGTGGCCTTTCATGCTACTGCCTCATTCACCAACTGAGCTCCAGCTGAAGACTCAGCCTGTAACTTTGTCAGGGGTACAATTTGCAAGGCTTCAATCTCAGCCTGCAATGCCTCCCTACGTTTTTTGCACTGAAGCGCTTCTTCAGCAAGCTCTTTTAAAATGTTTTCCTTCAGTGAGAGAGAACCCCAACCCACCATGTTTACAGAGTCTGATTGTACCTTCAAATCAATCTGTGCAGCAACAATGTCCTGTAAACTTTCCATGTCTGAATCAAAAAAACACTTCAGGCTGTTCCATGATTTTCATTCCTTCCTCATCATCAAAGTCAGCCTCTTGCAAAGCAGATCCAGAGGAGGAGGCCTGCTCCTCTGTCACTGTAACATCCACCTCTCCTTCTGGATCTACCAAAGTGGCCATCTTGGTTAGAAAACTCACTCACAGGAAGCAAGGCCCCCCTGCAGGCAGAGTAGGGGAACTGCCCCAGTGCCCTGGCTGAATTTCCCCCCATTCACTAAAAAATACCACCAACAGATTAATCTGGTTCAAGATCAGTTGACATTCAACTGTATCCCCCTCCCTTGGGTCGTGCCTGCAAATAGGCAGAATTTGTGTAGTGCACTTACCTGTCAACAAAAAAATGAAAAAAAGTTTTGTTATGTTTGGATGTGCAGATTACAAGATCTGGTTAGAGCAAGAAGTTAATTTTTAGGGTTTGTTTGCTGTTTTTATGGACAGCCATAGCGCCCAGATGGTTTGGAATTGTGATCTGAAACTTTAAGAGTAGAAAGGGGCTGGCCCACAGATGTGCTTTTCACTTGTTTGGTGAAAAAGATATTTATCCATTCCAAAGTCATTAAGTTTTAAAATGTCAGGGTCTGAGTATGCTCTGTAAGTACCCCAAAATACTGTAGCTGTATAAAATGAAAAAAAAAATCCTTTTTAGTCTGGGGCCAATCCTTTTCTCGTGAGGGAAAATTTCTGTTTTTGGTTAAAAAAAAGTCAAAACCCACAAAAATTACATCCTACAGAGAGACGAACATGTCTATCTTAATCATCGGGACTCCATTAGGTGGATTCTGCATTAAACTCTTCGAGAAATCGCCCAGAAATGTGATTTGTTTTCACAATTTAAATTATTTTTCATGGCTCTCTTCCACTTCTTTTGTATGGACTTGATACAAACATTTTTCATTTCTCTAGTATCTAGTAGTGCCTCCCCCTCAATCAGTGTCCTCATAATTATTTAATTTTTTCCGGGTGTCTAGTGGCACCCCACCTTCTGATCACCATCCCAGTAATTTAATCATTCCCTGGTGTCTAGTGGCAACCACCACCCACCAATCGCCATAGCTGTCAATAGGTAATATTTTCCTCATGTCTAGTGGCACCTCCCACCCTCTGATCACCATCCCTGTAACTATTATATATTTCCCTGGTGTCTATTGGCACCCCCTACCCTCCGATCGCTATCCTCCAATGATTACATATTTCCCTGATGTCTAGTAGCACTTCACACCCTCTGATCACTGTCCCCATTCAATTTTGTTTTCATTTCCTGGTGTCTAGTAGCATCCCCCACCCTCCAATTGCTGTCCTGTCTGAAATGAAGAAAACAGTCCCACTATGTCTTTTTTTAACCTGTAAAAACAGAAAATGATCCCTAGCTGATCTGACCCCCCCCGATCCCGAACCTCTCACTCAACACCCACCACCTCGCAACCCCCTCCAAACCCCCATACCCTCACTCACCTGGACAGATCCCAGGATGAAGATGCACTCTCTGATCAAAGACATGTCTTTTTGCTGGAAATGCCGACTGCTAAATGGGAAAGTAAGGCAAGTGTAGTTCAATGTATTTCAATGGGGTTTTCAACACTGATGCACAACTTTGTCATTTTTGAATATTGTGACCCCAAATGTTCAACATGGACTTTTTGCAACCCCACCGCAGGAACAGTTCTGCTGGCATTACAAAAGTCTGGCCTGAAAGATAATTTTGTGGTCATTTGGTGAAATAACCTTTTGGGCAGGATTTGAAAATATTCACTGCCTTCACTCATGAGGTGGGCTCATAAGAAGGGTATGCTGAAAATGTGGTGTCAAAATATGTAAAAATGGCAAAGATATGTGTATCTGTTGAAATTGTGCTATGCTCCCTTGTAACTTTGGTCATTTTCAATATTTTAACCCCAGATTTTAAACATAGCTATGCTTACACCACCTTATGAAAGTGAACATTGTCATTTTTCAAATCCTAATGAAACTGTCTTTTTTCATCTGTGGCATTGGATGATGGGTTGGTGCGGAATCACGTTTTGGAATGGATTTGAAAATTTTCACTACCGGGTACATGAGGTGAGGTAACAAGAAGGCTATGCTGACAATTTGTTTGCTGTATTCTTGCAAATGGAAGTGCAGGGACTATAGGGCTATGCACTTCCACAGCAACATACATATACACATCTGTAGAGGGATAGGAGTGCAGGACTGGCAAATAACGATACGATTACACTATCTCAAAAAGTAGGAAATTCTTGCAAGCAAAACTGTATTAATGCAACATTTAGGGTTCAGACTAAAGCAAAAAAGTAGTGAAATGTGGTTTTAGGGTTTCCGACAAAAGTATTACAGCATTCCACAATTTCACAACAGTTCATGAAATTCGGCTTTAATCACTGTGTAGTTTTGGAATCTTTGGTTTCTTATAATTTGGCCAACCTTTGAGCAAGAGAGAAGAGAGTCAATAAACAAAGCCCCTTTTTTGTCCATATTGTTTTTTTCTCCCCATCCGTAGCTCGTCTCAAGGATATAAAGTGTTCAAAGGGATAGACCCTAATCAAGCTGAACCAGCCATCATTCAGTAGGTTACTGGGTTTTCTCCAATTTTTTTTCCATCTCATATCTCCCCTAGTGGAGGCAGTGCCTCTGTTAGCCTTGCACAGCCTCAGCCTCCCATGCAGCAAAAGCAAGCTCTGTGGTCCAGCCACAGGGTCACTATGTTGGTGGAACTTGCTGCCAACCTTCCCCAACTGAGATACACTGCCAAATGTCAGCTGTCTCAGCCATGGCTTGCTTCTAGACTTGACTTCCTGAGGCCGCTTCATAACCCATGTCATCAGCATTGCAGAATGACGCTCTGCTGCTGGGCCTTGGGGGTGGGCACACATCCTAATATTTAGAGTCAATGAATCTAATAACACTGGTGATATCTGTTCTATAGCTTTAAAGTTGTAGGGGCTTAAAATTCTACAGTTTACATAATTGCTAAATGTAATTTTTAAATTTCTGAAAGTGTGCAGGATTATAAATCAGGAACCTTTAAAGACAGAAATCTAACTTGGAACAATTCTGTTTTTAACATGGGAAAACTACCATTACAAATTTGGTATAACTTGTCCAAATCTCTTTAAAATTTTCCAAAATTTCACAAAAGCAAATTTAGAATTTCTCCAGACTTTTTCTGGTGAAAGCTACATTTCTCCCAACCCTAGTTGCCACCTTTATAAAATAAAACAATCATGTATTGTAGGCACTAAAAATAAAATGCTCTCAAAATAAAAGAACAAAGAAAATGATTAAATATTATTTTCTTTTATATTCCCTTTCCTTGCACAAACAAATTAAAAACAATGAAGAACTGCTCACAGTTTTATTTGTTTGTGCCTCTTTTCTAACCATGGGTCACCCCCATTCTTATCTGCCTAGTAGGGAAATCTTTGCTGCTTGCCCTGCACAGATACCATTTAATTACTGGCTTTACTGCAGCCTTCTGTTCTTTGTATTTGTGCCTCCCTACACCCCTAGGCATGCAGTTAGATCAGCATAATGCACACCCTGTTGTGTCTTACTTCATTGATATTCCATAACCCAGTTTAACAGCACAAATGATGCTTAGACTAGAATAAATGGCATTGTGCGTCCTTAAACTCTATTTGACAGTTCACTTTCCATCAGCTGACAATTTCTTCTCCCATTATACCTGACAGTTTCCCCTCCTAAGAATGTTTATACCATATTTAACCCCTGTTTATTACCATTTCGTTAAGCCCCATGAGCCTTTCAAATGAATTTTAAATACTGTGCTTGCACCTTCCATTGTAATCTGAGCAATACATAAAATAGAAGATCTACTTAATTTTACTTGAGCATTCTGTGACTTTCAATTGATGCATTGCTGTTTTTAATTGGATTTTTTGTTCTCTTCAGTATGACTCATAATGGTTGTTCTGATTTTTTTTTCATTTGAATGATTAATTCTTTGAATCTCTCAGTTAATCTTATAACTAATTAAATGTCCACATAACATGGAGATATATACAGCACATACAGAATTACCTTGGCAACCAGTTAACTTACTGTATATAATGTGTTTTGAAATGAATTAGAGTAGAAAATGATTAATTTGTTTCCTATTATAATTATACTTTTTTCTTTCACAGTGACTGTCATTTAGCATCAGAAAATGAGTTGGAAAGGTTGCAATGTTTAACCTTTTTTTAACTTACACCCCCATTTCCCCCTTATCTCATTTCCAAGCCTAGGAATTAGTACAGTCTTCCATTACAACATCTAAGTTCCCCACTTCCCTAAAAAAATATAATAAAAAGGGAGTCATGCGTAACTCCCAAATCATGAAGAAATCAGTTGATAATGCCAAGTCATTTTGATTGGCAATACAGCCATATGGTTACAGAAACATGCTTGGTACATCCAGCAGAACTCCATTTAATTCACACAACGTCCACTGCTGTGTGACCCTAAGCAGTTTTCTTAACCTTCTTGTGTTCCAGGGTCACCCCTGTAAAATGGTTATTGTACCAATAACCACCTCCCGTACTCCCCCTTACCCCCTACACCTCCTACCCCCTCGATCTCCTATCCTCACTTCCCCACCCACCCTCCTCTTTTCCCTTGTCTTGCTCATAGCTCAAGTCTTTGTACTTGTTATTACATGTCTGTAAGTCAATGACTATATGTTTGTAACTAAAATGATGACTGTTGCACACGCTGACGTGGAACCTTTGTAAAAGAGCCTCGGCTCAAAGGTATTGTAATCCTAGATTGAAGTAAATAAATAAAATAAAAAAATAACCCCCCTACAAATTGGGGCTCCTAAAAACCTTCCTTGGATGTGCCTAAATGCCCTCTGCCAGGCTGGTGTCCTGTGTCTAAATCCTTTTCTGAGGTTTGCATGTGAGTGCTCTGTTAGCCTCCATGCCCGTCTCTTTAAAAGACATTATTTTATAGTGTATAATTAGTCTGGGAAGGGGCTGAGTGTTTCTGGGCTCAAATCCTGCCTGGGCTGCAGTGCTTTTGCTTCTTTCTGCCATTGCTATTTGTGCAGAGGAAGCTCTATCAGGAAATGTAATTGTTTGCTGGCTATTTGCTATATTAATAATAATATTGTAGTTTAACTAATCTGCCTTCCTTTGCAGTATGGACTTTCTGCATTTCACCACCATCTTGGTTCTGGACTGCCTAATGGGACCAATCAGTGCGTTTGGGGACCCTAAAATGGAAACTGTCCCCAGGGGTCTTGTGGGAGTGAATTTCTGTAGGAATTGTAGTTTTTACATTTTGGCACCAAAACAGACCTGAAGGGGGAGCCTTTGCGTTGACAGACAGATGGATCAACCAACCAAACCTTGTGGATCAGAGGGAAATCCCAGAACTGCCTGCAGCAGTGAAGCAGAAGTAAGATGGAGCTGGAGGAGTGAGCATCTTGAGCTAGTCGAGCTGCTGCCCCATGGAGTAGCATGGGGATTCGGCGGGAAGGCTGAGTCTGGCCTACCTGCCTTCAGCTCTCCCACATGGAGAGTTTAGAGCAACCTTACTTCAGAGTTCATATCTGAGTATTTTTGCTGTGCCCTGAATATATTGGGTACAGCGAGTCATGAGTCAGTCTGAAGTTAGAGTTGAAAGAGTGAACAGCTCGAGTGATTCGAGCAGCTGCTCCTGTGTGGTGAACAGGGAAAATTGGCAGGAGGGCTGTGTTTGGCCTGCCTACTACCATTTTCATATGTGAAGAGACCTTGAGCCTGTTAACGGACTTCTTCTGAATTTGCAGCTTTTGCGATCGGATGATGATTTATGACAATTTGAATCCTCCTGAAGCGGACCGAAGATTTGCCTTGGTACAATCGGCCTGTCAGGACTTGAGACTGCTGCAGAGTGTACAGTTTGCACAGGGACACTGTGAATTGCAACCAGACTGTCATCTGAACTGTGGTATTTACCTTGCCTTTACTATAAGTGTGCATAAGGCTGATAGTGGGTCACGATTTGGTTCCCCACTGCTTGAATGTGTCACGCTTGCTGGAAGCTGTATCCAGCACTTACTGCACTGTCTCTGAACTGTTCACCCGGTCTGAGCCTTATCACCTTTGCCCAGACAGCTGCTCACACTGCAGAGAAACAATCAATGAGAGACCTGCCTGGGGATTCGGTTCCCTGCTCAACACCAATGAATAGGATCAGCACCACATTACTTTGTGTGGGCCCTGCTTCTCCTGGCCATCCAGCTCTTCATCCAGAGGTTTCCATTTCATCCATCCTGCATCCTGCACTGGGTAGCATGAGTAAACACCAGGGTAGCTCCCTGCAACAAAGCTCAAATCAAAGTGTGTCAACTGATTTAATTGTTGTTGCTACTCATTTTGGAACTGAGCCACCCAGCTCCGGATTACAAATTGTGGGTTAAAGTACATACATGTTTTATTTCCATCACAGGGCTCCAACCAGTTGCAATGCTGGCCTACCCTGGGCAGCACTTCACGCTAGCTGTAGTTCCAACTCTGTACCCAGAGTGTGTTTGACTGTGTTACATGGACCTTTGAGTGCATGCCTTATAACCTAACTTATTCAGATCTTGAATCAGCGACTAGATTTTGCCCCCTTCCTTGTTACTGCTCCTTGAATAAATCAGATCTAGATCTTTTTGCATTTAAACTGGTTGTGGTGTACCTCTGTATGAACAGCATTAAAGTACTGTTGGTTGTTTTGCTAAATCTTATTTTACAGGGGGGTCTCCAGGGCCGAGTCAGCTGAACCAGCCCTGGTGGTAAGTGCAACAAGTGTGGGGTTAAAACTGTTGTCAGGGACAAATTGCAATTGTGTATTCTATGAACCATTTAGGCCACTAGAGGGAAAAGAGGTGGGCAACAGTGTCCTGGTGGGCTGTACCCCTGTCAGCTACTCTACCACAAACCCTGTCCTCTGGGTGGAGGCATTTGTTTCTAGTATCCAGGCCCCTCAACCTGCATCTGGTCAAGCAGGAAGGGGTAGTATTCTTTTGGATAGCGCCACTTAGGGGTTACAAAAATAAATGGAAATGGACACAAAAACATATGTCAATTAATTATTTATTTAACTTTAAAACTAGAAGACAAATAAAGTGGTTGAGACAATAGTTCAGGTGGGTGGGGGGCTTCAATCTAAACTGGCTTGTCCCAGAAGTTGAACAATGTAAAGATGCTCTTGCCTCAATTGACGTTACCCAAATGGTTACCAATCCAGCTCGTATGAACTGCAGAACAAGATCCACACACCATAGTAGAATGAGTAGAGTCAGAGTCCTTTCAGATTTCTTAAGTGACTATTCCCCAGTTCTCTGCCAGCTGTCCAATAAGGCGCCCAAATCTAAGACAAATTTTACCTACCATCATATACTAAAAAAAAAGAAGCTTCAACAATTTTTGAGCACCCTCTCAATGATTGACCGGCCCCCTATCAACACCATGAACTGCATTGACCAAGCTCTTAACTTCTTCATAATGCAGTTCAATGCAGTGTGTGACCAGTTTGCCCCTAAAAGAAAATAAAACCAAGGGTAGTGTCTAACCCTTGGATCTCCACTGCCCTACTCATGATAAGGAAGCATAGGGATCATCTTTGACAATGCGTGAGAGTCTCTGGCCTCCACATAGATCTGCAACAGTACAAAGCTGCTAGAAACCATTGTGCCCTGGCAGTACGGAGAGCCAAGCAAGACAACTACAAGAGTGTACTAATGAACACCTGAGGTAATAGAAAACAATTTGGGGATAATATAAAAAACTTGACTGGTAAACCAAATAAATCCCCCTACTATGATGGAGGTTAACAGCACTCTTACTCAGGACCCTAAATTATTTGCTGACACCATTAATGTCACTTTCACTGATCTGAGCGGGGTACTCCCGCCTGACTTTTTTGCTGACTCCACCTTGCTTGGCAACAATGTAAAATCTACACCTCCCCCAAATACTCCCCCCTTCTATTTCTGAAAGGTATCCCTTGCTGAAGCTTAAAGATATTTTTTAAAGGTGCTAGGCAAATCAAGGTCAAGCAGTGACACCCTGCACCTAAAACTTCTCTAACTCACACTAGAAACTGTCTTACCCCCTCTTACCAAACTCCTAAGCCTCTCCCTCTCTCTCAGACAGTTCCCTCAGTCCTGGAAATCCACTATTTTAACACCCATACTCAAATGTGGAGACCGTGCCCAACACTCCAATTACTGCCACATCTCAATCCTCACTCTGTTTTCCAAAGCCCTCTAATGCATAGTTGCTGACCAACTGTCAGAATACCTGGACAAATATAACATCCAGTGCCCACAGCAACATGGCTTTAGAAAAGAGCATAGTACAACCACTGCCCTACTTGAATTTACAACTCATATTCTTAAGGCTTTGGACTCCGGACAGTTACTTGGCGTGGTGTATGTGGATCTGACCAAAGCATTTGACTCTGTCAATCACCAGCTCCTTTCTTGCTCTCTCTTTACTCTAGGCTGGTCTGCTGCAGTTACTGGCTGGTTTGAAAGTTATCTGCTGGGCAGATTCCAATGAGTTAAGATCAGGGACTATTTCTCTGACTGCCTCCCTGTGCACTCTGGGGTTCCCCAAGGATCCATCCTCAGCCCACTTCTCTTTATAAATAATCTTCTTGCAGCATGCAAAACCAATATGATCCTATATGCGGATGATACCACCCTCTTTTCCACATGCACTCACCAAAACCACCTATACTCTGACCTGCAGTTTAATTTTAACCTTGTTGAAAAGTGGTTTGATCAGCATAAACTGCTGATGAACTACAAAAAAAAAACAAGTCCATGCTGTTTGCCAATGCCCACAGCAAATACAAAATGGCTAACTTAAATATCTTGAATAAGCAACACCACCTACTTGATCATGTCCATGAGTTCAAATATCTGGGTGTTACTCTGGACAGTCCACCTTCCCATGCTGCTCATGTTAAACTAATCTGTAGAACTATTAACTCTAGAATAGATACCCTCTTCCGCCATCACCACTGTCTCACCCATGAGGCGATGATCATAGCCATATCCATCTCAGTCCTCTTGATAATCAATTATGGACTGATCTTTTATGAGACTGCCACTGACACCACTTTAAAAAGAATCAGAATAGCTCTGAATAAGTGCTGTTGTCTTGTGATAAGCATTGGAAAAAGAACCCACACCTGTGTGCTCTATAAACAAACGTCCTTGCTCCACCTGCAAGGAAAGATTGTCTACCAGGCCTGCCTCCTGGCTAAGAAAATCTGCCTCGGCCTTACCCCACCTGCAACACGTGGCCTTATGTCACCCACCACATTCACACACTGCACTCATAGTGCTGACAAATCCTCTTTCCAGACTCCCTTTTGTCATACCACCCAAGCCCAATACTCCTTCTTTGCTAGAGCCCCTTCCCTAGTGAATGGGTTCCCTCCTGAGGTCTCGGCAGAGATTAAACTTTGTCCATACAAATGGAAACTGCACCAGCACCACTCTAGTCTTAGCAATTGTGATTGTTCCAATAGGTTGCCTCAGCTCTCCTTTCCTATTTTGCCCCTCCTTCTCATCCTCTACCCTTTTCCACTCCCTCTTACTCTCCCTCCTCTTTTCTTAACCCCCTCCATCCCTGTTCTTCCCCTTCCCACCTCCCTCTACCTTCCCCACCTCCCCCTTCTCTCTGTTTATTCCACCTTCCCTGTCCTATGCATCAACCTCCCCACAACCCTCTCCTCCTCAGAAACCTCCTTGTTCACTCACCCAATTACTCCAACCTTCCTTGCTCTGTTCGTTTCTTCTATTTCCCCCTAATTCCTATCCTTTTCTCACTCTCCTCTCTCACTCCTTGCAATTCTCCCCCTGACTCTCTGTCTGCTGACCCCCCAGCACTTCTTACCGCACCAGCACTTTTTGACAGTCATATCTTTGACTGCCTCTACTTATTTGTGCCTTCCTCCCCTATGCCCCTACGCACTCTTATTAATTATTGTTTAATTCATTTTGTTTACATTTTTCTGTCCCATATACAATGTTGTATCTAGTACTTCCTTGCATTTGTTTTTTTATTCCACTAGTACTGTTCTTTTTGTAACTGCTGTGGAACCTTTGGCAACAAACCTTCAGTTCAAAGGTACTTTGTAATCTTAGATCATAATAAATAATAATAATACAACCACCCAGTCCTCTCACACTCTGCCTCCTACTCCTACTCCTCTGTTCTCCTTCCACCATCTCCCATGTCCCCCTGTCCTCTTCTGCCTCCACCTGCCCATCTCCACCTCCTCCTCTCCACCCCCCCTCCTCACCCCCACTCCACCTCTTCTATGATCCTTTTCACCTGCCCCTCCCCATATAAACTTCTTCCCAGGACTCCCACCCCCTCCTTACCCTACTTACTCCCCTGACATAGGGATTCATAGAGTCTTACTTCCCTGCCCAGTGCCATCATACTTTTCCTCTTCATTCTCATTACTTAAAGCCTATTTAATGCATCTTCTGCATATCCTCAACTCACAGCTATCCCCCTCCTAATTGCATATTATTGTACCTATTGTACTTCAGATGTTTTAACCCAATTATATAATTCTGATGTTGTGTTTTTCTTTTGTTCACTGTTTGTATTAAATTGATGTGGAACCTTTGTAAATGAGCTGCTAGCTCAAAGGTTATAATACAAAACTCTAATAAATAAATAAAATAAAAGTAGTTCCACAACTTGGAGGATGCATGAGTAAAGGCTTGAATTTATCATCAGTTGCACTTTTGAATGGGGTAGGGCAAAATAATAAAATAAAAAACTAAATGGCAAAGTTTGCAGGTGTAAAAGTTGTATCTTTTTCAATATGTTTTACCTTAAAATGTGTTTCAATACAACATTCAGCATTCTCAACTTTTTCTGATAGAATTCCACTTGTGCAATTTAACTTTCACAAAGCACTTAGCCACAGTAACGAAGTTTAACTGTGCTCAGCTGCTTGCAGCCATGTTGTTAGAGCTGTGTGGAATGCAAAATTCAGCCATCAGAATTTCTTTGGAATGGCAATTCCACTTCTGAAATGCTTTGTGGATTTTTGGTTTTTGAAATGCTTTGCAGAATTTTTTTTATTAAATTACGTGGAATTTTGAAAAGCATTTCTTTGTAAACCGTGGAATAATTTTCTACAGATCATGCAACCCCCCCCTTAATAATTTGCCATAGATTATGGAAAAATAATCCCCGGTTTATGTGAACTGTGAATTATCAATCCGCAAAAATCATTTCACATGCAGCATGTCAAAATTCTGCAACCGATAGAAATCAGTGGACCTTTCTCAAATTCTTAAGAATTCCACTTCATCATAAATTCAACATTCAGCACAGTCTTACATGTTGCTCCTTTTATGGGTTATTTTTGTGTTCCCCAAAACCTCTTTTTTTCTCTGAGGTCATCTAGATGGGCTCAGTGGAATCGCTTGTCACACTAATTCCCTCCCTGTTTTTCCATAGGCATCCTTCTTTAAAAAGAAAGCCACATATTCCTGGTCCTGTCAGACACACAGTATAATTTTAGAATAGCTAGAATTTCTCCTTCTTCTTGCCTCATTCAGTGTCTTCCCCAGTCAGAGCTGTGTGAGTGTGTTGATGTCATGGGGGTTGATTCTCAAAGGCTTGGCACAAGTCATGCCAAAGGCAACTTGTGCCAATTGCTGATGTGCTGGGGACCCTGTGCCTGATTCTCTATGGGGAAGGGTCCCAGTGGCTAAGTCCCATGTCTTGCCACATATCCAGCAGTGCGCCAAATAGAGGGCACACCAGGATAGGTTGCCACAATCCTGGGGCAGTGCACAATGAAAAGGCGAAAATGCCCCCCCATCCTTGATCACCAAAGTTAATAAGCAAAAGCCCTGATGGGATAGAGTTCCCCCCAGCCCTGATCCCTAAAGTTAATAAGTAAAAGCCCTGGTAGGCTAGCAGCCCTCACAAGCCCCGATCCCTGATCAGAATATGTAATTTTCCCTGGTGTGCTAGTGGACCCCGCCAAGCCATGATCCCCCCATTTTGCTAGATGAAATATTCAGTGGTTGTCCAGTGAGTCCCCTGACCTGATCCCCCCTTATACACATTCACAGCATACCTGGTGGTCTAGTGGACCCCCATCACCCATCAGGGCAATGCCCTACCACCCCGCCCCCCCGATTCAAGCATAGCTAGCGACTGGCACAGTCCAGTGCTTACCACTGTGGCCAGCTGCTGACTGAGCTCTGTATGAGTGTGTACTGTATATAATACATGTTAAGTGAATGACAGCTGCTGTCATTCACTGAGTGTATACTGTATACAGTACGTGCTCATACAGAGCTCAATAGGTGACTAGCCATGGTGGTGAGTGGTGGGCTGTGCCAGTAACTAGCTTGGTTATGGGTTGGGGAGTGGGATGGTAGGGCACTGCTGGAAGTGGTGGTGGGGGTCCTCTAGACCACCAGAAATGCTGTGGGTATGTACAAGAGGGATCAGGTTGGGGGGATCCACTGGATCACCACTGAACAATTTATCTAGCAAAATGTGAGGATTGCAGCATGGGAGGGTTCATTAGCCCACCTGGGCTAATTACATGTTCTGATCAGGAATTGGGGGGTCCACTAGCCCACCAGGGCTTTTACTTAATAACACCAGGGATCTGGGCTGGGGGGCCACTATCCCACCAGGGCATTATAGCTACTTTATTTGTGATCAAGAGTGGGGAATGTATGTACCTTGGGGATCAGCTGGCAGCATTATCTGTGACAATCTTCTGAGGACATCAGCACACACTACATCAGCTCCTGGCTGCTGTAAAGGTACTGATGGTTGTCCCTGGAGGTGGTTGATAATTCCATTTGAAGGGATGCGGCAGCCTGCTTCTGCCGCAACCCCCCTAGAACCATGCCACATCCCATTTTTTGGTGCAAGCCCCCTTTTCCACAAGCATCCTGCGTCTGTTGCAGGCTGCTTTTGAGATTCACCTGGAGTGCGTTTTTTGGTGCAAGGTACTACTTGCTTCTTTTTTCTTTGACACAGGCACCTTATGTCCTTCTAGAGTACTTTGAGAATGGACCCCATGGATGTCCAGGTGCACTGGGCTATGAACCAATCAATTTTGCTGAGAGTGAGTCTCATATAACTTGCTTTCAAGGGAGAATATTCCCTGTTTGCTTCCTTGCTCCAGCAGGGGATATACTATTCTTGTGCTGCCCAGCACCATTGTCCTTTCCTTGGTAAACCCATGCATCTAACTCCTACCACTAATGGTCCCTTCACTAGCTGCTTCCCCTATCGTTTAGTTTAAATCCACTTGACTGCCCTTTCTAGTGATGTGACAATACCACTCCCTCTTGGCAGAACTGCAGTTCATCTTGGCTTACTCATGGATCACATTTATTTGGCTTGCACTAGAGGTAGGCAAATTTCTGTACCTGCACTGGAATCGTGGCTCTCCAATACCCCTCCAACATTTCTGCTAAAATGGTGTGTAGCGTTCCATTCCCATCATCTATATCTTTGGATGCTTCTGGCACAAACTAAAATGGCCTAAATCACAACTAGCTGTAATGCTTTGTGTCAAATTGTGTCACTGTTTTCAAATGTCAAAAAATGCATTTCTATCTGCAGGATTGTTGAAGAGCTGACAGGGGGCATTGTACAGAAATAATTTTATGCATGTGTGTCCCTCAACAAGTCATTTAGTCTATGATCTCTAGTGGTTTGTTTGAAAAGTTCATAATAATATAATATATATATATAATATAATAATATAAAATGCTAGATGTATATTGTGGCTAGTAAAGTATTAAGTATAAAGATGGAGCAAGTAGCTAATATTGTCTAGCAAAATAATGAAAGGCTAGTGGCTTTTGAAAGAAACAAATGCTAGATGTATATTGCAACTGACAAAGTGTAACACTTTGAAGGAGACAAACGCCAGCTGTATATTGTAAATAGTAAAGTGCAGCACTTTGAAGGTTTGTGGTTAGACAGGCTTGGTGTTTTGAATACTTTTAAAAGCAGCAAACATTGTGCTTGTGTTTTAGAGCTGAGCCTGATGGGACAACTTGAATGAATAAATTAAATAAAAAAGACAACAGCAAAGCTCTGAAATATTGTGAAGCAAAATGTGTGCACAACCTGGAGCTTGAAAAGCAGAAATTTCTGGATTTCACATATGCATCATTCACTTGTAGATATGTAATACACTAGTGGTGTTTTGGTGTTGGGTATATCTTAAATAAAGAAGAAATGTGTAATGTTGGGATGAAACTATGGTGAAATAATAATAGGATGGTGGAAATAATTAAAAATAGTGGACAGGTGAGATTTATAAATATGGATTTAGAAATGATGCTTGTCTTGTGTATTTCAGGATCTGTTTAATTAAGTGTAGATATACACTGTGAATCATTTGGCTTATGCAAATAAGTCGCCCTGGATTCCCCCCTTTGCCCCCCACAAAAGACAAACCACTTGTATGTTGTTGTGCTCAGACTGGCAATTAATTTATTATATATCCTAATTACATTTCCAGTTCCCATCATCATTTCATCATCATTTTATTAATGTATTTTTACAATTTTATTTGTATTGCATCCACATCTCAAACTCTGATCATCTTTCTTTCTTTTCTTGTCGCCTCGCCAGGTGAAAACCTGGGTGCCTTCTTCTTCTTCTCATTTCTGGTAGGTAACGGTGAGGACCAAGACTGCTTTTTGTCCTTCAATTTCTTCTTCTCATCATATCTCTTTTTTCTTTCCCCCTCCCCTCCTTTCCCTTCCCCTTTTTCCCCTTTTTCTGCTGTCCACCTCTGGCAGTCCACCAGTGTCCTACCGGATTTACTCTGTCATCCACCTCTGATAGACCATGCCAAATCATTCTTTGTTAACCACATTCTCCTTCTCTTATGTCGGGTGGGTAGGAGGTAACAACTTCAGCAAAAGTGGCTGAACCACCACTGTGCTGACCTTTTGTACCCCATTTAGCCCCTCCCTTCCTGCCTGCTTGCCTGTTGTCCTGGCTCCCAGTCCCTCCCCCTCCCTTCTTGAGCAAAACCACTTCAACAACAAAGTGGGGAGGTGCATCAGGACAACTTGGTCTGCCCCTTAAAGAGCAAACTCCATTGTCCCGGATTCCCCCCTTTTTCCCCTCACAAAAGACAAACCACTTGTATGTTGTTGTGCTCAGATTGCCAATTAATTTATTATATATCATAATTACATTTCCAATTCCCATCATCGCTTCATCATCATTTTATTAATGTCTTTTTACAAGTTTATTTGTATTGCATCCAAATCTCACTCTGATCATCTCTCTCTCTTTTCTTCTTGCCTCCCCAGGTGAAAACCTGAGTGCCTTCTTCTTCTCTTTTCTGGTAGGTAACAATGAGAACTGAGACCACTTTTTGTCCTTCAGTTTCTTCTTCTTCTCATCATATTTATTTTTTCTTTCCCCCTCCCCTCCTTTCCCCTCCTCTTTTTCCCCATAGCCTATCTCCAGCTTGCATTGGATGACTGGCCTTCCCCCCATTTAGGATTCTTCCTCTCCCCCCCCTTTTTTTATGTCCCTTCTTGTCTGCTCCATGTCTCAATAAACCCCATCAGTTCAGTATTAAACATGTCTATTGCTAGGTCCGTCAGGTGCACTCCATCTGGTCTGTAAAAAATCCTCTACCCATTCCTCCACCCCTAGCAATATTACGTGCCCTCCCATACTTCTTACCAAAGTTCCTACCATCCTATTCATCTTCCTCCTGGCCCTGTCCATTGCTACATGGCTGTGCTCATGTCTCCATACCCTCCTTGGTATCATGTCTGACCTGGCTATGCTCACTCTCTGCCACCACTGCCGTATCTTCCTTAAGTCCTGTTTTACTTACATATACTTGTCCACCCATGGCTTCCCCCCAAGGTGTATAATAATTAAGTCTAGGATGAGCTGCCACTCTTTCATGTATTTTAGGGTAGAGAGCAACTGTGCCCATCTCATCCCTCGGATGCCATGCCACACGAGCTTACATTGTCTGACATCCTGGTACAGTTGCTTTCCTCCAGCTTTTTTCTCCACTCTCTTTTCTGCCCAATAAATGTATGAGTGCCTGCAGATTCATACTTATGTGGTCCTCCCTCAACCTCTAGGTTTTAAGCAAAATATACATCTTAATCACTTCCTACCTTGTTCATATTGTTGTACTTTACCCACCCCCTTCTGTTTTTTTTTTGCTCCTGTAACCAAAACAAAAGATGACATGTTAATTTCAGTCCTGTATATCTCAAATATACCTCTTGTAGCTGGCACACCACCAGCGCCCCTTTTCCATCATACTGTTCACCATTTCCCCTGCTGCTGCGCATTTCGAAGCATCCCCTATTCAGAAGGAGTGAGAAGAATAATTGCATGGGTCCTCGCCCAAAAATTCCATGCCATTTTTAAGCATGGCCATTAATTGGTAACTCATCACTCTCTCCCCATCTCCGTGCACAAATAATCTCCCTTTTTTGATCCTCCACTCTGCGGCGTAAGCTCACAGAGCTTTTACCGGGCACACTGTCCCATCTATGTGAGCCTTAATGGCTATGGCAAAACCGTTTCTTCCTTGATCTGTTTTTGACCTCTTAATTAGGACTTGTACCTCATTCTGCCCCAAAGTAATGTCTCCCCATTCTAGCCCCCCTTCTTCGTCCTGTCCACCATGCCCTACCGCCTCGCTCACTCGCAAGGCTCCTGCAAACAGCACTAAGTAAATCGTGTGAAATAATTGTCCCTCATCCTTGGATCTGCAAATTGTTGGTAGTACCCCCTTTAATGTTGCTAGCCAATGGTCTGCAATTGGCCATCTTCCATCCCTGGGTCTTTGTTTCAACCTGCTCCACCCTTGCAACATTCTTCGTATCAACATTGATTTTGTAGGGTCCTTCCACCTTTTTAGGCTACAAACAAAACTAATCCCTGCCAGGTAAACCCCCATCGTGGTTTAGGCTGTACCTCTCTGCCATTGGTCCACTGTAAACTTTCCTAGTTGCTCTTCCATAAGTGGCCCACTTACCTCCATGTGGTGTGCTTCCCTGAATGTTTGCAATGCCTGCCAGGCCCCTTCATAGGCTCTCAAGGTCCGTGGTGCCCAGGAGTTGTGAAATAGCATTTCAGCTCCCTCTTGCCAACATCCTAGGTGTTTGTTGGTATGGGTGTTTTCTGTTCCTCTGCTGCTGGTGCCAGCATCCGGAAATGATCCAGCTGCAGATGGAAAAGGCTGTCAGCTAGGATATTTTAACCCCATCTATGTGCTTGGCCCTGAATGACATGTTCAGTTGCAAAGCTCTTTACACTAGCTGTCTCTACATCCCCATGACCGTTTCCGATCTGGCTCCCCTGTTGTTTAAAACCTCTGCCACAGCTTTGTTGTCACACCAAAATGTAACCTTCTGATTCCTTAATTCCTCTCCCTATACCAGGGTGCAAGGCCAAATGGGCATGATTTTCAACAGTGTGATGTCCCTTACTCTTCCATCTCTCACCCAATGGCTTGACCATGGCTCAGGGAACCATTTTCCCCTCAGATAGCCCACTATTCCAAATCCCCCGGGCAGCATCTGTATACAATTCAAGATCTATGTTGTAAATGCACTCTTCCTGCCAAAATGAGGAGCCATTATAGCTGCTGAGGAATTCTTCCCATACATTAAAATCTCCTTTCACTCCTCTTGTTATATCCACCCAGTGGTGTGGTCTGGTTACACCTGCAGTGGCCCTCGCTAGCCGCTTAGTGAACATCCTCCCTAGTCCAATTGCCCTACAGGCAAAGTTCAAATGCCCCATTACTTGCTGTACCAACCTCAGTTGCACCCATCTCCTGCTCATGTGCACCTGCATCAGATCTCTCAGCTTTGATACCTTGCTGTCAGGCAACCTAAACACCTCTCTTTGTGCATCTATCTCAATTCCCAGGAATTCTAATACCTTACAGGGGCCTTCCATTTTAGCTGGTGCCAGTGGTACCCCCAGTTCTCTACACAGGTTCTGAAAGCTAGCCAGCATGTTTTTTGACTCCTCCCGTCCACTGCCTATTAACAGAAAATCATCCAGGTAATGTATGACCGCTCTGTAACCCATCCGTTCCTGAAATATCCACTGCAAACAAGTACCAAAAGCTCCGAATGTAGCACAAGCTATGGAACAACCCATGGGCATGGCCTTGTCAAAATAGTACTGGTCCCCTATCTTGAAACCCAATAGATCCCAATCTTCCCGTCTAACTGGGAGCAATCAGAAGGCAGACTTTATGCCTATCTTAGCCATCCATCACCCTAATAATCTGTACGGCCTCTTCCAGTGTTGTATAAGTGACTCTGCTGTGTTCCTCCCTTATAAAATCATTCACTGAGTCCACTTCTGGAAATGACAGGTGGTGACTCACCCTGTATTCCCCTTTCTGTTTCTTGGGCACCAAGCCAAGTTGGGAAATCCTCATATTCGGTAATGGGGGGGTTGGATATGGCCCTTCTACTCTCCCTGATGCTTTTTTGTTCTCTATCTTTGTCTTCAAAATGTCCTCCTTCCACTTAACTGACCCAAAGTTGTTAGCCTCTCTTGCCCTTCTTGGGCCTTCGCACTGCAGCGGGAAACCAGTTCTAAAGTCTCTTCTTAATGTTTCTGCCATCGCTCTATCTGGGTATCCTTTTAACCATCTCTCCCACAACTATATATTTATAGGGGTTTTTGCTACCTGAAATTGTCCCCCTAGCCCCCACCCCGGCCCCTCCCATCTCTCTAACTGTTCAGTATGCCTGGTTCCCCTACCCCATATCCTCTGTCTCTGATCCTCTATTCCATGGCTGCCCCTATAGCCATGCCCTCCGGAAAGTGCTGTTGGCCTGTACCGCCCCTTCCCTTCCCTTGGCCTTCTTGGGTCCATGTGTCCTGCATTACTCGCAGTATATGCTCCCTACATTTTGAACATACATGTTGGAACTGACATTGCAGCCAGGAACAGAATGCCCTGTTATCACCTCAGCAGCATTTTTGGGGTATTCCCCCCCCTTCCTATCTCTTCCTCTGGTGTGGATTAATCGGTTACATAGTCCGTTCACAGATCCAACTGTTCTGTATCCCACCTCACATCCCCATAGGTTGCCATCCTTTGCCTGAAAAACTCATCATGGTATAGCCACCCTACTACTCCTTATGCCTTTGCCTTTCTTATGAGCAGCGAGTACATAATGAGAGGGATTCCCAACTCTGGTTTCTTTTCCTGCCCTATAGTCAAGTATGTCAGTATGTCAGCAGTGTCAGTGGCTCAGTAGATAGCACACTCGCCTCTGAGGCCTGGAGATCAGAGGGCTGTGGGTTCAGTTCCCACATCTGGCACTTGGGTTAATATCCCAGTACTGACACTGTAGTGCAGCATGAGAAGGGTGCTGCACTTCTGAGGTGCCATCTTTCGGATAAGATGTTAAACCAAGGTCCCACCTGCCTGGATTGGTGGTAGTTCAGGTGGATGTTAGAGATCCCATGGCACTTATCAAAAAGAGTAGGGAAATTTTTTATTATTATAACATCAAAAACAAAAGAATATAAAACAGTGTTAAGTCACACAAAATAAATTACAAATCCAATAGTAACACAATGCAAAAAAGGATATTATAGTCATATCTTATCAATAAATATTACAGGAATTATGTACATAAAAGTCCCTCCTCCTTTTAACAAAGTAATGAAAACCTTTTTTTATGTTATAATCACACATAAACATTCTTATTTCATTAAACCTTCTATTCTATGAATAATCAATATCCAAATGCAATATTGGTCCTAACGTAACCTATTTATATTTTATAAACATTGTAAAACCTTTCCACCAATTAGTCACCTTTCTTGTAGTACAAATGTCTAAATCTTTGATATAACCGTTTCCATAGCCTCCTGAGTCAACAAGCCAACTGTATCATATGACATTAGTTTTTGGTAAAGAACCCATTGGCATCTAGCCTGACATAAGTAATATTTCAAACAACAACAAAAAATCAGCAAAGTATCTGCATTGTAATTTCTTCCAATCTGCTGAAATTGTCCCAGAACCAAATTGCCATAATTTAAATGCAATAATCATCTCATATTCCATTTTAAAGCCAGGAATTTCCAAAGAGAACTAGCATATGAACAATGGAACAAAAAATTATCAACTGTTTCTTCTTGGTCAATGCAACCAGTAAAGGGGCATGTTCTTTCTTCTTTGGCCTTATGTTTGGCATTTCCCCTAATCCCAATCCTCCCATATACCGCCAACCACAAAAATTCACACATATAACCTGGTAATCTGGGATTATTCAGTTGATGAAGTACTCCTGGAATCATTGTAGAAGGGCAATTTTTGAAGGCAGGCTCAGAAGGATATAGTAGCAACATCACTGTGTCATAACTTTGGCCCCTTACTCTCTCTTAAAACTTGTTCAAAATACCCCATTTAAAGAGTTTTTTTGCCACTGGTTTAAAAAATTGTGGAACATGTAAATATTGTGATGGTTTAGGAGGAGTTGTAAGCCAGGCCGAATAATAACAAGCTTAAGACATGTTTTATTAATGAGCTGTGCCTAGATGCAAATGGCAATAATCCAACCTTAACATTTTGTATTTTAAATAGAGTATGGAAAAATATGACCAGATCCACCATTCCCAATCCCCCTTTTTCTTTAGCAAGATATGTACTGTATATTGTCTCTTAATGGGGTTAAGTCTATTGCCCCAAACCATTTGGAAAAATAAACTGTATATTCTGGTTTCAAACCCTATTGGAAGTGGGAATATCATTGCTGTATATAGTAATATGAGAATTAAAAACCTGTCTAATTATCTGTACCCATTTTAATTTAGCTAGTTTCCAGTGCTTCCAGATTTGTACTTTGCAATCAATGGAAGATAACGCAGTTTCCCAATTCAAATCTGGAAGATTTTGGGGTCCATACATTAATCCCAAAATCTTAACCGGGTTTGAAGAGATCTGAAGACCTTGAATACAGACCTCATCGGGATAACCAACCCCAATAAACAAACTCTGACTTTTTTGTGTATTAATTTTAGAATTAGAAACTAAGGAATGTCACCATAAAGCCCCAAAAACTGAAACTTGATTATAGTCCAAAAAAATCCACAATTATCATCTGCATAGGCCTGCAAATGCAGTTCTGTCATAATTTGTGGTCCCAATACCCCCTTCCACCTTGGATGCTGTGACAATGATCAAATTAATGTATCAATTGTGAATAAATATAATAGTGGACTTAACGTACATCCTTGGCATACCCCTGTAGTAATATGAAAACCTTCTGTAATTTCACTCTGAATAACTGGATGAACAATGGCATTTTCATAAAGAGTTTTTATCCAATCTAAAAAAAGAGGCCAGAACCCCATAATGCTGTAAGGTCATAAACAAAAAGGGGTGATAGACCTGATCAAAGGCCTTCATTTGATCTACTGAAACAATACACCCTGAATGTCCATGTAAGGTAAAATGTTCTATTAAATCTCTAATGATCATAAGAGCATGCTGTATTTTTTTTCCTGGAAGCCCACAATATTGTGAAGGGGAAATTACTGTACTTGCAAAGGTTCTGAGTCTAGAATTTAAAATCACAGTCAATAATTTATAATCAGAATTTAAAATCGGAATTGGTCACCAATTATCTAAATTTTCTTTATTCCCTGATTAAAATAGAAAAGTTAATAAACCCTCTGAAAACCATGTAGGAAATCTGAAAGTAGCTAGAAAAAAATGAAACACCAGAATCAAACATTCCAAAAATTCAGAGGGAAAGGTTTTATACAAGTCAGACATAAGTCCATCAATCCCTGGAGAAGTTCAATTTTTTGGGGATTTAATAGTACCTTCAATTTCTGCAGCTGTAATAGGGCTAGTTAAGATAGACATATTGAAACCTGATTTTGGAAGATTTATCATTTGCAAAAAGTTTTCAATGTCCTTCACACTAGGGGGCACAACAGGATTATGAGATAGTAAAAAAAAAAATATTATGTCATGAAGACCTGCAGTATCCTGTACTGATTGCCCTTCCTGATTTAAAAGAGAAGTCATTGTTATTTTATATTTATATCTTTTAAAGGCTTCATAGGGATCACCTTGAGCTTGTTTTTTTGTGCCATATTGAAAAAGTGCTTTCATTGTAGTAGCCCTGTCATATTGTACCTCTTGAATCTGTTGTTTTAAAGCAGCTATTTGAGTAGTAAAATCAAATTTAGAGGTATTAGCCATGGAAAATAGATAATACAATTGTTGACACAATTTTAAATAATGCAGAAATTTCACATTTTCACCTGACCTACCTTGATTTTTCAACATAACTTGTAAATCCTCTTTAGACTCCCTCCACCACTCTCCTAAATCATCATATCATCATAAATCATCATGAGACTCAAAGTCTAGCAATTAGCAGTGACCTAATGTTTTTTATCACTAAAGGATGCTTTAACATGGGTGAACTTAGTTTCCATCTTGACTTCTGTGGTGATGGTAAAGAAACTGAAGAAAAAACACACTGAAGAAGTAAGTTATCTGAAAATGCCATCGGGAAAGTGTGAAATTTAAAGGGGGGAAGATTGTACGAGAAAAATATATAATCTATTGCAGATGTGTATGCATTCCTTTTATAAGTAAATTTAGGACCACTATGATGGAAACATCTACTATCTTCAAGGTCTGATGAATTTATTAATTGAAACAAAGCATTAGAATCACAACAAAAAAATGTTTCCACTGCTTGTAACTCCACTTTTTACATTCTTCAGCTCACAGTTAAAATCCCCACATAAGAAGATTTTAAAAGAAGATATTGAAAAAGGTTGGAGAATCATAAAAAGTGCAACCCGTTCTGCCTTTACCTGGGAACAGTATACATTAATAAATCTACATGTCATAGAATTCCATACCCCATAAAGGATCATTAGTCTCCCTGGAATTAGATCAATTATTTTAATTAAAGAAAAATTATAAGAATTAAAAATAAATCCTATTCCATCAGCTGTCTGCTGTCCAAAGTACCAATAAGAAGGGCCCCAGCACCATTCCTTTTGAAAAAACCTGGATTGATCAATTGTAAACATCCAAGTTTCTTGGAGTAAGCACACATCTATGGAACTGCCATGGATATAGTCGTAGACTACCTGCTGTCATCTCAAATTCAATAAACTGTGAACATTCAATGACCCTATTTTAAAGAAAGCCAGCTATAGAGTACAGTTTAACTATCTTTTTTCCTCCTCTTTTTCTTCATTCCTTTATAACCTTCTTGTGTGTGAAAAGGGGATGGAGGACTGTCCTGTACAGGCTGGGAATCAGATTCCACACAGTCCGTCTCTGTATCACCCCACTGTGTGGCTAACACTGCAAAGGGATTACTAGATTCAATATCCACGGGGGGGCAGGAGGAGGTTTAAGATTCCTTGAGGACCTGCGGACTTGAGTCACTGGAGGATTAACTGGAAGATCAGGGAGTGACATCTTCTGCTGTGTGTTGTAACATACAGGAGAAAGAAGGGTAGAAACACTGGGGGAGGGGGAGAGAGGTTTTCCAATGGACTGTCTCAATCCCTGAGATGGGGCTAAGGGAGGGATAACTACTTCTGTTGGTGGAGCAGACTTTGCCTGGTTTGGACCAGCAGCCAATTCTTGAGCTTTCTGAATCAAGAGATCAGGGCTACCACTGGATGCTTTGTTTTTTGCTGCCCATATACACTCAGAAAACACGTGGCCAGTATCTTCACAGAGATCACATTTCATGCGATTAGCACATTGAAAGGTAATATGACCTATTTCCCCACAATTGTCACATCTAGGCTTGTCACAAGAGCTAGACAAATGCATTTGGGAACCACATTTGTAACAGGCCCTGGGCTGCCCAGCATAAAAACAAACCCCCTATCCCTCCCTAGCAAAAAAGAATTAGGAACATGGTCAGTACCAGTGTCAGTTTGTCCAAGCTTTACTTTAAAATGCCAACCTCCAGTCCAAATTTGCTCTGTGTCCAGTATAGCCTCAGGAGAGCTCATTACCTAACACTTTTGGGACAACCAGTAAGTAATATCATCCACATGAACCCCCTCATTATGAAACATAACTGTGATATATTTAATTAAAGGTTTAGTCAATGGTATTACCAAAAAGTGGGTCCATGTGGGTGAGAACGTCACTTGGTTGTACCGCTCCCAAAATAGATCAAGAGCAAAAGCTGAAAGAAAGCTGACATCAAAGTTGTCTTCACCTGAGATGTTAATAAACGCAAATACCTCCCTAGGAGAAAACTGCAATGAATCTTTTAACAGACATTTGCCCACATAATGCCTATCAGGCCTAACCTCCAACCCCCCTTTATAGCGGAGTCTAACAGCATTCCTACGCGGTGCAACTTCCTTTTTCATTTTTGAAAATAAATCTGACAACAGAGGTTTCTCTAAATCTGATTTTTCCTGTGACATATTAGTAGAATGTTCAGTTTCCTTAATAAAAGAGAAATCAGTAATGTCAATGGCTAAGGGACTAGTGGCTTGTGAGGCCACGACAGAGGGCCTAACTTCTCCTCGAACCCCAGTAGCGTTCTCAGATAATAAAGGTATAACCGGTATCTTTGGTTTCCAAGCAGGTTCATTCTGGGAAAAATTTAACTTAGGATCCAAGTCAGGTGTGGGAAGCCAAGTCCCTTTATTCAAAGTCCAACCTGCCTCACTCAAGGCCTGCTGTGGGGACCATGTTTCTTCTGTAAGAGGTTGTGAGTGGGGAACAGGTAATCATGGTACTGGGCTAACCTCTGGAGTAACATGAGTAGTAGTGCCTTTAACCACCTCTAATGTCCCCAGGTTCCTTTTAGAAAAAATTACAGCAGCTCACTTATCTTTCCCTTCATCCCCGGTTCTTTCATGCATCAACTGGTTCCATTTAGTAAAGGAAAATTCTGAAGCCCCATCTTGATTCAAAGGAGTAGTCTGAAACACACAATTTACCTCAGAATCTGAGATTCTGTTAGGGGATTTCATCAACGGATTCCAAAAAACAAACCCCGTAGCTTTTGAAAGGGTAAAATTTTGTAAATCAGAAACTAAGCTGCTGTGAACTGAGTTTGGCTCATCTGGGTCCTTAGACTGTGCCATAGCAATGAGCAGCAAGCTTAAATTAGTAAAATGTTTTCCCGATTCTTGTAATGGCTCTAGGCACTGAACCACACTGGATTCTACACTGCCAGCCAACGAGGAATCTTTAATTAACATTTTTTCAGGTAGATGCACAGAGACTTGTATTAACTCACCAGGCCGTTCTGTATCAGGAGCTTCCTCTGTATTCTTAGAGTCCTGGTGAATGACAGCCTGCTCCTGAGAACTGACAGGCTTAGCGGTAGAGTGCAGTGAGAACAGTTGTTTTTTGAGGCAGTCTTGTTCTTGTGCAAGAACTGCAAGCTGAAACCGAAGCTGTTCCTGGAGGTTCTCTATTACAGAGACTGTATTTATATCCTCATTCCTCACTGGCTGTAACTCTGCCTGGGTTAAATCCTCTGTAGAAATGAAAACTTCTCCATCATCTAGTTCCTTATTTCCAAGTACAGGTTTATCCATTGCAACAATCTCCTCAGAATACAAGGCAGAGCCCAAAGGCCACTCTCCTTCCTCTGGGATGTCCATCTTCTCCAAGGTCTGAATGAAAGTGACCAAGCTGTCAGTCACCCAGTCCCCCTACTGGCCAAGAGTAGGGGAATTTTCCTGGTGTCCTGGCCAAATTTCCCTCATTCACTAAAAATACCACCAACAGCTTAATCTGGTTCAAGGTCAGCTGGTATTCATCTATATCCCCTTCCCCCTGAAAATAGGCAGCATTTGTCTAGTGCACTTACCCGGTCAACAAAAACTAACTAACTAACTAAATAAATAAATAAATGTGGCAAAACCCACAAACCACCCATCCCACGTCTTACCTTTTGTAAATGTGTCCTCTTCTTTCTTACCCCGCAAAACTACTGCTGCTGCCATCTCACTCTTCCCAATAATCTCCGTCTCCTCATATCTCACTGCCGCCTCCCTACTGACTAAGGCAAAAATGTCTACGTACTCCCCTTTCCATATCTTTTATTTCATTGCCAGCAATACGTGCTCCCCTATTCTCATTCCTGGGGCTCCTATCTCCCTTGTACCTTTTCCAGTGCTTTCTGTCACCTTTTCCACCTCTCCTGATGCCTCTCTATCCAACCTAAACTCTGTCAGTGCCGATTCCATCTGTCCTAACCCCCCTGTCCCCAGAGCCATAATAATCTGGCCTATGTATTCTTTAATGCTGTCCCCAACTGTACCAGATACATTATCTGCGGGCTTGTCAGCTCTCTGTGGCCTGTTATCATCAAGAGACCCTGGCCTGGCTTTCTGCAGCTGGACCGCTGGTTGTGGCATTGTCCATAGAGGAACTCCTGTGTTCGGATCCAGTCTGGGTTTGAGTGGAGGTGGCACCACGCACTCCTGGGGTGGTACTGATGGCTCCGGTACACAGGGCTGCAGTGGTACTGGGCTGACCACTCGTGAAGGAACCACTATTGGTGGTTACAGCCTCTTTGGACTGTGTGCCTTCCCTGCTGGTCACTTCCCACTGCCCCCATTTCCCTTTCCCGCCTTCCTTTTCTCCCCAGATCTCCCCAGTTTCTCTCCTTCCACCAACTGCCACATCTTGTTGGCCTTTTCTGCTAGTTCCACAATGGCCTTGTTGGCATCTTCCTTTGAGGTCTTGTTTCTCTTTGGTGACATCTCCTTTCTTGCCTGGAAAATGCTGTGAATAAACTGAAAACATTTTCTTTATTAATAAATATCCCTGTTTTCCTTGTCTTGCTTCGATCAGCCAACTCCCACTTCTGTCACTCACTCTGTATATAACTAGGCATCTTGTTGCCTATCCGCCTTCCTATCCAGTATCCCAGCCACTCATCTGTGTTATTTCTCCATCCTTTCTGTTTTTCATATCTTATTTCTTTAAGTTTGTGTGAAGAAACACACATTTGGTGTTTTTTTTTAAACTGATCATTCCCCCAGCCTACCTTGCCCCCCCTGCTGACCTGACAGCTCCCAAAATGCTGTGCCTCTTAGGCCCTTTATTTTCCACCCAACGTCTTTAGACTGTGAGGCCACTCTCCACCTTGGTGTTCTTTCTGCCACTTACACGATGCACTAAATCTGCCCATCCTCCATTCTTCTGTATCATAGGCCTCAGGCCTACCACATGGCCAGCAGGCCCAGCCCCAGTCTAACCTTCCTCCCCTTTCAGCTTCACAGGCCTCAGGCCTGCCATGTGGCCGGCAGACCCGACCCTCGACCCCCTCTCCCCTGCCGACGTCAGTGGTGTCTGGCATTATTATTGGGCCATTCTCCTCTTCTGTTGTTGGATGCCCCTTCTCTGTAAACTAGGACAACAGGAAACCTCATTCCGCTGAACTCCCCTGACCCATCCTCAGGACCTCTGCCCAAACGCTCCTCTCCCCTCCTTCGTCAAGGCGTGTGACATCACACCACGTGGTCTCACCCGATATGCTGCCTTTCCGCCATTCTAGTTGGGCTCTCAGCCCGGAGATCCTCTTGCTTTTGTCCCCTGCTCACAAGGCCCCCCCATGGCTTGAGAACATAACAGAGGGCCCAACTCTACATATCCGTGATCCTTGTTGCAGCATGTGACATCACACCATGTGGTATCACCCCGCTTGTGGCATATCAAACACTCCTGTTGGGCCTCATCCCAGTAGTTCTCCCATTTATTCCCCCGCTACCAAAGCCTCTTCTAAGCTTAATAGCTTCCCGTGAGGCTTACCTTCTCTTCCCCTTCCCCAGAGCTCTCATTCTGCCTCCTGTAGCTGTACGCTGTGCAGGCGGCCCACATCCATGACCTGTACATGCGGCCTACACCCTACCTCGTAGCCACCACCAACCGCTTGCTCCCTGGCTCTGCCTGATTCCCCCTTCACCATTGCTCTTTTCTTTCGCTCTGCTTCTCACGTGAGGGATCCCCTTGTTCCGTGTGTTCCTCCGTGGACACTCCAGCATTTTTTTGTATTCAGTGCTACCTGCTATTATTTCCCCTGTCCCACACAGATCACCATTAAATCTTCCTTCCATTGAATGCTACACCAGTTAAGCGCCACAAGCTGGCTCTGTTATGCCTTTCAAAATAAAATGATGCAACTCCCCCTCCATATTTACAAAGGCCCAGTGAAACAACTGAACCAAATGGCCAAATGAGCTCTCCACCTAAAAGTTTATGAACAGGTACCACTCAGCATTTTCTGCAAAGAATCCTACCCCCAGCCTCAAGAAACTTCAAATTTGAGCCATACACATACTGGTTATAGTAAAAAAGGCTCTCTCAAACAAGTCTGCTTATCCCCCGTCTTTTTTTTAAACATAACTTAATTCCTGGTTAAAGATAGTTGTTGGTGTTCTTACCTGCTTTATCCTAATGCAACAAACCTCTGCTCCAATCACTATAGCCAATCTGATGTGCTGTAGTTCAGTATATAACACAACTTCAGCAAAAGTGGCTGAACCACTACTGTGCTGACCTTTTTGTACCCCCTTTAGCCCCTCCCCTTCCTGCCTGCTTGCCTATTGTCCTGGCTACCAGTCCCTCCATCCTTCCCCCCTTCCCTTCCTGAGCAAACCACTTCCAACAAAAAATGGCGGGAAGGGATGCACCAGGACAATTTGGTCTGCCCCTTAAAGGGCAAACTCCATTCATGTAAGTAGCACTGGCAGTATTTTGGACTTATTAAGTTTTTACATTCATTTTCTGCCTGTGGACAGTATTTTTAACTTTTGTATGTTTTATTTATTTGTTTAGAGAAGGCATCTCTTGAAAAATCCTGCTCTGTAGGTGAAACGTTGAGGCATTTGCTGAATTCAAAATAAAAGGAAAATAATGTGAACTCCAGAAATAATTGTCTGCAGCAATATTTGTTCAGCACCTCCCACCCCATTCTGACTCAGAGACTGTTTGCAAGTGAAAAGGGTGGTCAGTGATGTGGGTGAAAACAAAAAAGCTGACACCCAGAGTCATACTGCATATAAGACAAAACCAGAATGGCGACAAATGGTTTACCCCTTCCCGGAGGTGGTACAACCTCAGAGTTATTTATGTTAGTAAGGGGGGGGGCAAAGCCCTCACAGAAAAAAAAAGTCAGTGTTTTGGTTTTGCCCTTTGTGCCTCGTGATTCTGGGTTCGCTCTTCAAGTTTCGCCCTTATCACATAACACCAGTGAAAAACAATAGCTTGACATTTCTTGATGTTTCTTCACACAAGATATTGATTGACACAGGGTTATCTGATTCTGGAACCACTGTATTTTTACTATAATCCCACTATGAATACTACCATAATGGTAATCTAACCAGCCTTTTACTTTCTCCTGTGTGTTATGTCAATTGAATGGCACATCAAAATACTAGTATTTGTCTTCCACAAAATTAGTACAAAACTCTAAAATTTTTACAAAAGCTAATAAAATTCAGCTTTAATTATTGCTGTTATAGAGCATAGTTTGGCTACGTATCACTTGACCATCTTTCAAGCAATAGATTAGAATGTTGAAACACACAGCTTCAACTCTAGGGTCTATGAAGCTATCAAAACTGGTGACACTGCATTATCAAGCTATAATAACTGGCAAGGAATTTTTTTACATAGGGAGAGCAGGTTGATATTACTCATAACAACCAGCTGGTTGTTACCACAAATACGTGCTCAGCAAAACAGAATGCAGCACGAGCCCCACAGCGGTTCATCTGCCAGCCACTTGAACAACCATCAAAGTCTAAAAGTAAACACTTTCCCCACAACCTCCATAAAAAGAAATTCAGCTTACCTGCCAAGCAGTCCTAGTACCAGACATTGCAACAACCGACACAGCTTCCAGATACTCCCTTCACAGTATCTTCGCGCCAAATTGCACTTTCCATCAGGGAGTGACAGTAAATATTAACAATGCTGCAGTTGAAGAAACCCGAAGCAAGAAAAGCAGATACTGTGTGATCAACTCTGACTCCAAGTAAAGGTAAGTCAGCCCACAGCAATCAGCTTGTTAAGCAATGACACAGTTCATTAGTACACAAATATTTTCAAAAAGTCTATTTAAAATGTAAAGTAGACCTGAGAAAAGTGAACGGAAACACACACTTTTACCACTCTCCCTTATTCCCCACAGGCAAGACCAGCATTTTCTGCAGCTCTCCATGGCAACCAACCCCTACCCAGAGCCAAAGGGGGAAAAAATGAAGTAACAGAAACAAATCAGAATGAGAGAACTGCAAACAGCAAGTACTCCACGGTTGTTGTTACACATAAAGACTTTCAACAAAAAATAAAGTTAGCAGAACATCTTCATTTCAAACGTTTTAAAAGTTGTACCAGTCTACCTTCACAGGCTATTCCTTAAAGGAAAAATGTATTAATGCTATGTCTATGTTCTTAGTATATTTTTTTTCTAAATGTTACCTGCTGTCATAATGTTGTTATACTTAGTAAATACTTAAACATAATTCATAAAAGGCTTTTAGTTTCTAAACCAGTATACAATATTTATATATACAACTGAAGCATGAACTTGTGTGGTAAAAAATTCCTTGCCAGTCTATTATACAAAATAAAATATCGGGAAGTGTGCATATGAGAACTTAATAAAAACTCTCTATGTGGGATGCTTTGAAAAACCCCTCAGGCTTCCCCCACAGGGTTTATGTAGCATCCCACACCTTGGGTGTGAATTAAATTCTCATATCACACACTTCCCCATCCATTATTCTCTATTTAGTGTTATAGAAGCTTTAAAGTTGCAGTCTACATTCTTGTTAAATTTATTTAAAAGATTTCAAAATGTTTGACTGCTTATAATGCAGCACTTTTTAGTTCTAGAGATCTGAATCCTTGTTCACATGTACATAATATAGAGTACTCGAAAAATCTCAAATAAGGTGAAGTATGGACAAGTAGGGGACAGGAGTGTAATTCAAGAAGGATGTCTGTAAACACTTTTTCATGGAAAGAGTGGTGGACAACAGGAACAAGGGACTAGGAAAAAAGTAGTAAAGACCAAATCCATTAGCAGCTTCAAGGAAGTGGAGTGGGGCAGGCATATGGGTTTAGTTACGGGTACTGCAACTATTGGCTCATTCAAACGCAAACTTTGGCAGCACCTTTTCACAACCAGCAACTGTGGCTGCTACCATTAGCACCCTCTTTTAACTACAACCACCTACTTGCACTTTGCCTCACGTCAACACTATACGTTGATGCATCCCAACCATAGCACTTCAGGTCACCACCCTACCTCACACCCGGTGCCTCCTGTACTCCTCCCAAACATGACACTCCCACCCACTCCCCCCCATCATCCCCCTAGGATGCTCCTCCTACTTCCCTCTATGTGTTAACAACTCGATAGGGTGTTCTAACTTCAGACACGGGTAAACTGTTATACTGCCTAACCTGCTCAAATTTAATTTAGTTTAATTAAATTATTTATTTATTTATTTATTTATTTTTACCAGGAGAGACACAATAAGCTGAAAGCTTGTTTACAGGTGTGACCTGGGAGCACAAGGAAGTTAAGTGACTTGCTCAGGGTCACACAATATGCAAGTGGGGGCAAGTTGTGTGTACCTTATTGTAACTCTGTCTGTACCAAATGTAATTCTGTAATGCTGTATCTTATTGTCTTTGTAAACTGACGTGGAACCTAAAAATGAGCATCCACTCACTGGTTTAATTCAAGATCTCAATAAAAAAATAAAATAAAGAAAGAAGGGAAGGGGGGCTAAGGGTCAGGATGTCCACCAGGGTCAGAGCAGAGTAGTTTGGTAGATTGGGAAGACTGGATGAACCAGGAGGACTTTATCTGCAATCAATGTCTTTGCAACTATGTTCAGTTTTTAATTCATGAACAAAGAGCAGTAGCAAATAGTGCAGTTAACCAACTCAGCAAACACCTCAATGTTTCGCACCTGTGCACTTTATCAAAAGAATGAAGGTGCAAAACGTTCAGGTGTTTGCTAAGTTGATAACCTGAATTATTTGCTGTTGCTGTTTCTTTATGAACTAAACAATGAACGCAAGTACAGTATACCATTTGTGTTTGGTGGATCTTTTACAGAACTTTACTTTCTGTGTGAGTGAGTGCATGCTTTTTGTTTTTCTAGTCAGTTTGTTACTGCCAGCACCAAAACCCACTGAGAGTGTCTCTTTCTGCTACAACAACAGTCTTTGCAACTATGTAACTATGTTTTGGACTTCATCAGAAGTAACTTAAATGTAAGTAATGGCAAAATGTGACAACCTTTTCACAAAAAGTTAGCAAAAATTCATGATCACATCTGCATTCCACTGGCATAAGTTACTGTAAAATTGGAAACTGGTGCTGCTGATATATTTCAGCTATATTCACGCATATTGATCAATCTGCAAAAATGAGTTGTCCGTGTAAATTGTCTTACAAGGTTGATTGATTAACTAACCAGGCTTTTCAGTGACCCCACATTATAATATCACATTTAGCACAGAGGAATTAGAAGTAATTCAAGTGATCTTAGTGGTCACAATGTAATGCTGTATTTATACACAGACAGAAGCAGTTAGTGAAAATTAACTTGAATGCATTAAATAACAAGATCTCTGGCAGAGCCACTATGACTGTGAATGCATTAACTGGATAAGGGTGTTTCATGGGCTTAAACATAAACATTTATTTATTTATTTATTTTAAAAATATCAGATTTACAAACCTTTGAGTCAGAGACTCATTTACACAGGCACCACAGCAAGAAGACCAAAGCAGTTCAAACAATATACAATAGCTAAAGCAAATAGACATCAGGAGTCAAAGAGAAGCCCAGATTGTTCATATGAAGGCTGTTGCATACACTAACTGAATCAAAGTACAGTACATTGAGAAAGGGCATATTTAAGCAGAGGCAAAGCCGAGTGCTTCCACCACCCCAGGAGTGACATTATTACACGATAACATATACCCTGGAGTGCCTTACTGCAATTATACAATGACTTGTTGTTATATACAGAATAAAAAATACATTTTAAAGGATGTTTTTGTTAGTGCGGAAAAATATTTCTTAAGAGAAAATGCAAGGAATGATCCAGATCCAAAGCTACGGTGATGTTACTGTGTAATAACATCACAGTTTCAGTAGGTCAGCAGCCAATCAGCTTCTTACATTTTCCCTTGCCATTGTATAATTAAAAATAATGCCACCATCTGTATTACAGTTACCTATATGTTTTGCAATTTATTCTATGCACTGTTATAGCAATCAACTCAACAGAACCAGGCCATCATATACATGAAGGTTCTGTACCCTAACTGAAAACACTGCTGAGACAACTATATGTTGTGACAACATTGAAGAGAAACACAATGTTAAGACAAGTTTTTTAAGACATTTGATGTGTTTAATTGTATTTTTAGAGACTGATATACAGTTCACAAACAAAATTCGTATAATATAAAAGTGCATATGCCCAAATGCCACATTTCATTACAAACTGTTCTCTTGAAGGAACATATTGCTATATAAGGCTTAAAAATGGGCATCAGTTAATGTAAACTGGGGTAGGTGTGTTATTGAGGATATTGCATTGTTTATTTTTTATTGCTGCTCCACCAGATCAGCAATATTTGCACAAGCTGTGCCCAGTCCAGATTTTACAGCTATGGCCTGGGTCTGGTGATCTGGGATTTACCCATACTCCACTGCATGTGGCTTAGTGATATACTGTACAGATGGCTACAACGTCTAACCCATTGAAGGCTGAAGTTTTAGAAAATCATTATGTTTAAAATATCAAGACTCACTCCCCCATCACAACTAATCCTCTACCAAAGTCATGCTTAAATACTGGTGCTTCTACATCCATACCACTAAGCTTTTAATGCCAACATGCCACTTCTGCTGTTATGAGCTCCCTCATCCATGAAGTCCCATTCCACTTGTGGCAACCCCCACACTCAAAAAGAGGTAATTTTCCAGGAAGCAGCTCTTAATACCATATTTTATTTATTTATTTAGTTTTTGTTGACCGGCTAAGTACACTAGACAAATCTTGCCTATTTTCAGGCATGACCCGGGGGAGGGGGATATAGATGAGTGCCAAATGACCTTAAACCAGATTAAGCTGGCATGAATTACATTACTGCTAAACTCCTTATTTGTAAAACTTTTGTTGAGAAATTGTTGTAATATATGCAGAATGTTCTGACTGCTAGAAGATAATGAGTTAACTTTCTATGGATCTAGTATAAAGGCAGACTCTTCCCATTAACCTATTATTATCCATTTGAGTGCTTGACTGGGCATCCAGATATCTACCCCACCTATGGTATTCCTGGTTGGGAATGTAGTGGTCTGAAATGGGTGGAGTGGGTTTTACTGGTTTTTAAATCATGAGAGGATAAAGTGCTGGTTAGGGCAGCAATTTGCAATCCTTATAAGGTTAAGCAGAAGAGGTGGCCATAGACACTCAGGAAAACCTCATTTTTCAGGCTAAACATCTCCCTGCTACAAGATAAAGATATTCAAAAGCAAATAAAGGACCATCTAAAATAGGCAATCATAGATAATAATATACAATATGGGAATCCGGGGGTTTTATGGGACACAATAAAAGCCATGGTAAGGGGGAAAATAATAGAAATAGCCTCAGGACAGAAGAGGGAATGCCTATACAAACAAAATGAACTAGAAACGAAAATAAAAGACCTAGAAGCACAACAGCAAGTCAGACTAGACAGACATCGGGGAATACAACTGGAAAAACTAAAGAAAGAATCAAATAAAAAATTCTTGATTATAAGGTAGAACACAATCTCAGATATTTAAGACAGAAATTATGAAGGGGACCCACGGGCCTTGAGATTAGTTCCAGGAAGTGTTTAACCCATTCTACTTCTAATAGCTTTCTATTTATTATTTATTTATTAAAAAGGTTTACCAGGTAAAGTACACTGAACAACAAGTTGCTCATCTCCTAGTACGATCTGGGGGAGTGGGTAGTGGGAATTACATAGTAATTATAAAATACATGCAGTAGCACAAAGCAGTTGAACAAAAAAAGTAATACAAGCATGGATTACAAGCATAACAAGGAATGGGGTACAAGAGTACACACAATACCACATAAGCAGTTTTCACAACAGCATGATAAAGCATGTCTTAACAAGCATAAAGGCATGGATATCTACAAGGTAGTCAAGGATTCAGCCTAATTCAAAAACCTAGAGGGTAAGACAGAATAGTGGCTGAGATATGATGTCTGTACTATCCATTGATATTCAGACACAGAATGACTCCCAGAAGATAATGAGTTAACTTTCTGTAGTCTCAATTAAGTCCTCAAGATAGAAGAGAAATAGTGCTGTAAAGCTTCCTATTCACACACAGGCAAAGAAACTGGAATAACAGGTTCCAAGGAGTATAAACTCACAACGAATGTTAGAAAAAACCCTCCCCATTCATTTACAGGTGTCAATGAATGTATTTGTTAACCATGCTGGTTGATTTATCTGTAAAGACAATTAAAAATGTACTTCTAATTGCATTACTAACTCCAATGCTTTCGAGATTTAGAAACTACTAAAAAGACAAACTATTTATATATAGATAGATAGAATATGATAAACAAATATTGTTAATCCCAAAAGCTGAACTTTGTTTTTAGTATATAAATGTTTAAGAAATACATGAAAGCTGAGTCGTTCCTTTTGAGATAGCAGGTGACTCTGCTAATCATTTGTTCTAAGGGTTTCAAGTCAGTTTGAAGGTATCAAGTATTATCTGTTCTCCTAGTCCTTAACAAAATGCAGGGACTGCACAGAGTTGTTCTGTTCCTTGGCCAGATACCAAACTAGTGACTCTTCTTTCAGCATTATAGATCCACCACATTCCCCTCCCACATGAATAGAAAAAAGGTGGACTGGATCTTTAGGAGCTTCTTGGTGGAGGTGGGTTGGACCTTACTTCCCCCAAAAAAACAATGCTGCCTCCCACTACTCAGGTTCCAGTTCTTGTACCACCCATTTAAGAAAGAAAATAGTACCCTGCAACCATTGACTAACATGGAAGCGTATTTATTTGAGGGCAGAGAACATTTCTTGGAGGAGGGTAAGGCAGAGTAGACTATTTACACCTTCAATCAGTTCCACGGACAGAAAACATGACATCACTCCTTTTGTACATGCAATACTCCTGTTGGCTCCACCCATAGTCATAAAAAGGTACTGTAGCAAAATGGAGTTTTTGTTTGTCTGTTTGTTTGTTTGTCTGTACAGTGCAAGACTCTTCTTCCAGCATGTGTTTACTTTTTACATGAAAAGCAACTAAACAGATCAAAACCTATTCAAGACTTTATTTTAAAATAAAATAATTCAGTTAAAAAAACATTAACAGAAAACACTGTTTGATCTGTTACTCTGCCACTACTAACTCCACATGTTCAACGTTGGCATCCTTGGCATCATCTGTGTGTTTCGCCTCCTGATCATCATAATCATTAAGGCAGTCAGTATACTAACATACTAAAATGCCAGCAGAATAGGCCTAATGGTCTTTCGCGTCTGTTTGTTTGGTGAGCCCTCACCCTGGGAGCTGACCTTGCTGCCCCCCTCTCCCTCTCTGGCTTCTCCCTTCCCAGTTCCGGATATTATCGCGGCACTGGTTTTTGCTTCCAGAACCCTTCACCTGTACCTGTTCCATCCCCTCTTGAACCCCTCCACTGTTTCTGTGTCCACCAGCCCTCTGGGCTGTGCATTCCATGGCTCCACCACCCTCTCAGTGAAGTAGCACCTCCTCCTTTCTCCCCTGAATCTCACCCCCTCCAGCTTCCACCCATGCCGTCTAGTTACACCCCCTCCTTCCTTCAGAGCACCCTGACTGCTCCTTCCCTATTTACCCCCTTTCATGTACCTGAAGACCTCTATCATGTCCCCCTGGTCTCTTCTCTCTTCCAATGTGTACATATTTAGCTCTTCGAGCCTCTCCCCATAGGTCTATCCCCCAAGCCCCAAATCATTTTGGTTGCCCTCCTCTGGACACTTTCCAGGAGTTCAGTGTCCCTCTTCAAATGTGGCCTCCAAAACTGCACGCAGTACTTGAGGTACGGCCTCACCAAGCAGTTATACAGTGGGAGTATCACTTCCCTCCTTCTGGAGGTGATCCCCCTTGTGATGCATCCCAGCATCTTGTTGACCTTAGCCACTGCCCTCCTACAAGTCTCTGAGTTGTTCATCTTGACATCCACCACCACCCCCAGGTCCCTCTCAGCCATCAAGACTTATAGCATTCCCCCCCAAGGATGTACACTTGGCCTGGGTTTCTGGCTCCCAGGTGCAGTACCTTGCATTTACCTGCATTGAACCTCAGCTTCCGCTTTCTAGACCACCTTTCCAGAGCCTCCAGGTCCCCCTGTAGGGCCACCTTCCCCTGTTCCCCATCCACCACCACCCCCAGTTTCGAGTCAACTGCAAAGAGACTCATCTCACTCCTGACACCCTTTCTTATGTCAGAGATGTAGGTGTTGAACAGGAGGGGCCCAAGGACTGATCCCTGAGGGACTCCACTGATGACCCTCCTTGAGGATGAGACTATCCTGCCAACCATGACCCTCTGGGTCCAGTTCTGGATCTGATCGTCTGGTTCCCCACCCCCATTTCTCCAAGATTTTCCAACAGGCCCCCATGAGGAACAGAGTCAAACGCCTTGCTGAAGTCAAGAAAGAGGACATCCGCTGGTCTACCCAGGTCCAAGGCACTCATCACCCAGTCATAGAACTCCACAAGGTTTGATGGCATGATTTCCCCGGGATGAATCCATGCTGTCTATCATCCAGGCACCCCAACTTTTCCAGGTCCCCCCCAGTCTCTTCTTGACAATGCCCTCCATCACCTTGCCCACCACCGATGTCAGGCTGACTGACCTGTAGTTCCCTGCCACCTCCCTTGATCCCCCCTTGTGGATAGGCACTATATGCTCCACCTTCCAGTCCTGGGGCTCCCACCCTATCCTCAGAGAGATGCTGAAGAGCTCCGCCAGGGGTTTCACCAGGACATCCGCCAGTTCTTTCAGCACTCTGGGATGTAATTTATCTGGCCCTGGTGCTTTCTCCATCTTAAGGGACCTGAGGGCTTCCCTCACTCTCTCTGCCATGATTTCCACCTCCGCTACCTCGTACCCCTGCTTTGTCTTCTCCCTACCGGCCAGTAATGCCCCACCTTCCCATACCCACTGATTAGTAAGGGTCCTCCCTCCTCAGTTTCAATGTCTCCTCCCATGTATGATGCAGCCGCCCCCCATTTTCCTTGGTGAAAACTGAGGCAAAGTACTCATTTAGTACCTCAGCCTGCTCCCCTGGGTCTTCTGCCCATCCCTCCTCTGTTTTAATCCTGCTAATCTGCCCCTTCACCCTTTGTTTTTCCCCAATGTATCTAAAGAATCCCTCTCCTAATTTCAGTGGCCAGGTTCTGCTCCTTCCTTGCCTTAGCTGCACTCACCACCCTAGTGGCCCTTCTGGCCATCAGCTCATACTCCCCTCAGTCCCTTTTCCTCCTTGAGCACTTGAATTGCCTATAGGCTGCCTTCTTTCCCCTCACCACCTGCTGAACCTCCCTGGTCCACCAGCAGGGTGTTGGGCCCTACCGCATTTTCGTCTTACTCTTGCGCAGGTGCTGGTAGCATTCTGCACCCCCTCCTGATGATTTCCCACCTACTGTCAGCGTCCATGTCTGGCCCAATCCCATCCAAGTGCTCCTTAAGCCAGTATGGGCTTGGCAAATGCCAGATAGTGTGAATCTCCTTATACAGTGTTCTGTACAAGCGCAGATCTGATTGAAACTAGACACAAGCCACTGTGCATTTTTTTTTGTTCCTTTGTTTTGGTTTTTGATTACAAACATATGGAGATCTACTACAATGTCTATGGACACATTGTCCTTCTTGAACTGTCTAGTGATCTGTTCAACATGCCACATAGTAAAGTGTTCATTTAGTGTATCCTTAAGCAGTTTATTACAATCAAATCCAGGAGATGCGCTAAGTCCAGACAAGATGCAGGCACACAGAGTGGAATGATATTGTGGCTTTCTGATTTTGTTAACACCTGTGAAAAGTGAGTTTAAGAATGGCATTTGATCTGATATAATAACTGGGCTCCATTTTTTTCCCCATAGGAAATGCCAGTTATAATTTCCCATTATAACCAGCTGGCTATAATGACAAACACTCACTAGTTTTCACTATGAGAAATGCACAAACTGCACTTCCCTCATGCATACTGATATCTTAGTAGCTTTTGGAGAACCATTCCTTTCTCCTTTATATGTCGAGAACTACTCATTCATTGGCTCTTTTCTGCTGCTGCAGAAAGAAAAGTTCCTCTGCTGACGAACACCAGCTCTCTGTCTGCTGTCTTGGGCTGCACCATAATGTCCTAGCCAGCAAATCCTGCCAGAAATTCAACCTTAAAATTTGGTGCCAATGAAAGAAAGCCCTGCAGAAGTTCTTCATGGAGAAGCAAGTAGCCAGTGGAAAGCAGGGATCCTCCTCAACCCCTTCCACCCAGTCACCAGTGTCTTCAATAGGCTCACAGGCCACCAAGGCCTTGGACAAATTCTCAAGGAAGCACTCTCAGTGGTATAAGGAACAGCCGAAGGATCCCTCTCCCCATCGATGATCCCAGTCCCCACTGGATTCTTTCTCTTCTTCTCCTGGAATCACCCCATTGATGGCTTCGGCATTGGTGCCTCACCTCATGCAGGCCTCTGCTTCATCCAGCCCCACACAGTAGATTCTCTTCCCACCTGTCATAGGGCTGTGGAAGGGCCATTAGCCTCTGGGTCATCGGCCCATGCCATGCCATCGAGAACTCTTGAGCCTTGAGGTGCATCAGCACCAGGCCTATCCACTATTTCTTCAGTTAGCAGTTCATCGTACAACCAGGGCATCTTGCCCCCTCTGTTGATGCCAGTGTGGATGATGGTTCCCTTCCCAGCCATCAACCTTAATACCATTCTAACCTCTATTACTACTTCTCTTATTCAATAACTAGTTACACAGCCCAAACTGTTGTCATCCACACCATTGTCAGCTGTTTTGGTGGTGACACTTGCTAGGCCCAGATGCCCCATGCCCTCTATGCAGTCGTTGTTGCAGAATTCATCAGTCCCTGTTTCAGATCAGTCTGAAGACAAAGAGGAGCACCATCCTGACTTTCTCCACCCTGAGGAAATGGAGGATTAGGAAGAAGTTGATGTGGAAACCTCTGATAGGTCCACTATCTCCTATGTGAGTGAGGAATCCATTAACCACACTCCCATGTCCCCCCAAGGACCCCTCCTTTTTCAATGTCATGAAACAGCTCTCCACTGTGGTGTCCCAAACTGAGGAAAAGGATGAAACCAGGAGGAATATGGTGAACGTTCTGAAGACCCCTGAGTCTCCACCTAAGATTATTCCTCCTGTGCTCCAGCCTTGAATGATGCAGTCATCACAGCCTGGAGCAGACCCAATATGGTGCCAGCTATACCTAGGAAGACCGACAAACTTTATCTGGTGCCTCAAGGGTTACCCTTCTATGCAGCCCGGCCTGAAACTGGCTAGGTGGTCATTAAAGCTGCTCATGACAGGACTAAGGTCCCTAAGCACCTTAGCACCCTGCCCCCCGACCGGGAGTCCAGAAGGTTTGATCTGTGGGGCAAAAGAACTTTAGCCTTAGCCACCCATGGCCATCAGATTGCCAGTTATTTGCCCCATCTTATTAAGTACCAAAATACTCTTTGGAGAAAGGCCAAAGCAATTTCTCAGACCCTCTCTGTGGGGTCTCATAAGCAGGAGCTTCTTTAGGTGCTTCAGTCTTCAGAGGATGTTGGCAAGTGCATCTTTAGGGCCATCTATGACATCACTGACGCTACAACCAGGGCAGCTGCCTTTAGTATTTGCCTTAGACAGTACTGCTGGCTGTAAGTCTCTGGCTTTACCAATGACTGTCAACAAAAGGTGTTAAATTCTCCTTTTTTGGGTCAAAACATTTTGGTCTAAATGTGCAGTACATTATTAATGAGCTTCGGGATTCTGGTAGGGCCATTCTGTCTGTCCACTCTTTATATCACACCTACACCAGGAGTAGGCTATGGTTCTCTGTACGGAAGTCCTCCCACAAGTTGGATCCCAGAGACAAGGTTCTCCTTCAATTTCCTTCAGTGGAGAACCATCACAACAGATGCTTAGATCCTGCAGATAATTGAACAGGGACATGCTCTCAAGCTTTAAGAGCTGTTTCCAGTTGTTCCCCCTGTTCCCCTGTTTTACCCTCCAGACCACAGAGAGGTACTCAAGGAAGTGGCCCTCACCTTGCTGCACAATCAGGCCATAGAACCAGTGCCCAGGTGGCAAAAAAACTAGGGGTGCTATTCTAGGTTCTTCCCAGTTCGCAAAAGAATTGGGGCCTTGAGGCCAATTCTAGATCTCAAGGAACTGAACTTTTTTAGCCCATACACAAAGTTCAGGATGGTCACTTTGCATGGTCATCTCCTGCTGCTCAAGCAGGGAACTGGCTATGCTCCCTCAATATGCAGGATGCCTATCTGCATATCATGTTTGGCCCCTTCACAGGCATTACCTGTGGTTCCTGTTCAAGGGGGAGCATTACCAGTTTAGGGTATTGCCCTTTGACTTATCCTCTGCACCATAGGTCTTTACCAAGGGCTTAACAGCTGTGGCAGTGGCCTTAGAGAGCGAGGGCCTCTATGTGTTCCCATACCTGGACAACTGGTTACTGAAGGTCCAGTCCAGAGAGCTCTTGGTGTTTACTCTGGAAAGCACCTTGCAGTTGTTCCACTCCTTGGGCATCACAGTCAATCGACCTAAGTCTATGCTGACTCCTTCTCAGAGATTGCAATACACAGGAGCAGTCCTGGACTCTACTCAGGGCAAGACTTTCCTTCCTCAAGACAGGGCGGACCACCTTATTACCAAGGCCCAGGATGTGGCTCAGAGCTGACATTTCCCAGCCAGAACTTTCCTCTGGCTACTATGCCTCATGGTGGCAACCATTGTGACAATTCCTCTGGCCAGGTTGCACATGAGGATTCAAAAGTGACCCTCAGGGTTCAATGAGATCAGTATTCAGGTGATCTAGATCAGCTGGTCCTCGTCTCCTCATCAGTTTGCACAGTGCTTCACTGGTGGATGAACCCGGCCAGTCTCTTAAAGGGAGTTCAATTCCTGATCCCTACCACTCAACAGATCCTCACCATGGATGCTTCAGGTCAGGGTTGGGGAGCCCATTTAGGCCCCTATAAGACCAAGGACCCATAATACAACAGTGGGGATTCTCACCTCCATATAAATGTTCTAGAAATGATTGCAGTTCTTTATGCCTTCCAGACCTTCCAGAACTATCTCTCCCCAGGTCCTCTATCAGTGCAATCGGGCAATCTCAGTGTAGTCTATTACATCAATAAGCAGGGAGGAACCCATTCCTATCCTCTGTGCCAGAAAGAAATGAGAGTCTGGTACTGGACTCTAAATAATGGTCTAGAACGGTCAGCCATCCATGTGCCATGCACCTAAACCACCTTGGGGGGCAGCTTCAGCTGGTCACAGTCCAAAGTGCACAGGTGGAAACTGCTGAACTCAGTAGCAGAAGACCTATTCAACAGGTGGGGTCACCCAGAGTTGGACATTTTTGCATCCCCACTCAACACAAATCTGCTCCATTTCTGCTCGCTATATCCAGAGCCTAGAGTTTTCTGGTGAGATGCATTGTCCCTCTCCTGGACAGGAAGGTTTTTTTTTATGCACTTCCTCCATTCCCCCTAATTCAGATGGTTCTCATCAAACTATAGATGGCAGGTGACACCCTGATGCTGGGAGTCCTGATCTGGCCACAGAAGATATGATTTCCATTATTGCTGCAATTAGCTGTGGAACCTCCAGTTCCCCTGTCCCTTTGCTGGAACTTGTTGACACAGGCACAGGGGACCCTGGTCCATCCAGACCTCAAGTCCCTCCATCTGCATGCATGGCTCCTGAGGACATAGCCATTGCTCAGTTCAGAATATCTCAGCAGGTGGCTGATGTCCTGGTGGCTGACAAAAAAAAGGTTCCACCGGGCCACTTATTCTATAAAGGAGAAGCAATTTGCTATCTAGGCCACTACTCACCACCTGGATCCTTTCACCTGTCCAGTAAATGAGGTTTTAGATTATATCCTGACCTTGTCTGGTCTCAAATACTCCTCCCTCAAAGTGCACCTGTCTGCCATATCAGCCTTCCATGTACCCATCAATGGCCGTACAGTGGCACAGCAACATGTGTCCTGTACTTTTCAGAGAGGAATTCTTCACTTGAAACCTCCAATCCATAATCTGGTTCCAGCTTGGGACCTCAGTTTTATTTTGGAGAACTGACTCTGTCTCCATTTGAGCCAGCCACGTCTTGTGAGCTACACTTTTTGTCATGGAAAGTGTTATTCTTTGTTGCTATTACTTGTGCTCAAAGAATTTCAGAGCTACAGGCTCTCATGTGAACAGCCTTATTTGATTTTCCACAAAGACAGGGTCTCTTTGTGTTCTAATCCTAAGTTTCTTCCTAAGGTGCTGTGTGAGTCTGTCCTCAACCAATCCGTCCACCTCCCTATTATCCAGAGCATGCCAATCCAGTGGAAGCATTACTCCATACTTTGGATGTGCATATAATTTTGTGTTACTATACACACTGTACCAAGTGTGCAGGAAGTCTTAACAGTTATTTATTTCTTTCATCCCTAGTAGACAGCGCGCTTCAGTTTCAAAACAGTGCTTGTCCAAATGGTTGACCAACTGTATTATTTTTTGTTACAGGAAGTACAGTAAGGAACTTCCAGGGGTTGTTAATCCCTTCACACATGAGCTCCACTCTTGTGGGCCACTTTGCATTGGTTTCTATTTAATTCAGGTGTGAAGGGGTTAAGAGCCATTTCACCAAGGGCATGGCCACTTCAGTTGCCTGTCTCAGAGGTGTGTCTGCAGCCAAAATTTGCACTGCTGCCACTTGGAGTACTGTCCACACTTTCACCAAGAACTACAGTCTGGACATTGCATCCCACAGAAGGGCAGGCTTTAGCCTTGCTGTAGTTCAGGGCCTTCATTCTTAGACCTCTGGCCTCCTATCACCCAGACTGTCCTTGCTCTTAGCACTGCTTGGGACTCATTCTATAGGTGTGGCCTGATGCCAGAGATATCCCTGAAGAAGAGGATATAACAGTTACCTAAAAACTTACTGTAACAGTAGATCTTCAAGGGAATCTCTGTCATCAGGTCATGCCTCCCCTCCCTTCGTTCCACTTTTCTCTCTTTCCCTCTTCAGCTTAGCTGTCCTGTTGCTCCAACCTTCCTGTTTGCTGGGCACCTTTCTCTCTCCTGGGTTCCCTAGTAGGTCTCCTGTCTCTCACGGCTTCTGGCTAGGGAAAGCACTGAGAAGAGAGTGGGGCCACCTGCATTTTTATATAGTGAGTGACGATGGAGCCTGACGTTGGCTTGGGCATCCCCTTGTAGACTGCTGCAGAAAAGCTTCTATGGGATCTGAGTGCCTGATGGCTATGTTCCATAGGTGTGACTTGATGACAGAGATTCCCTCAAAGATCTACTGTTACAGTAAGTTCCTATGTAACTGTTCCTTTTCTGAACTTTAATTTTGCTACCACTTTTGGCTGTTTACCAGTGTTTATACAAATTAGACACTGTTGTTGCCTGTCATGAAGTTCAACGCTTCATGAGCAATTGTCTGAGTCATGCTAACTTTCAAATTCTAAATGTTTTGCAGCTAACAAATAAATCATTTAAAACAAAGTGACTTAGATTTTTGAAGTTGCTAAAAATGAAGTTTTCACAAACATGCATAAACCTGTATAGTTTCAGTAATTTATCATTAAGCCAGACAGCATTACTGTTTGTGGTCTTTGATGGTGAAAAAAATGAAGCCCAGCAATTATATGAAACAATGCCTGGATAGGTGCGCAAAACTCAAATTTTACACACACCCTCAGAGTGGGTTGATTGTATAAAAACCTTGTGCTTCACTCTTGGGTTTATGTAGCATCCCACTCCTTGGGTGTATGTAGAATGTTTGTTATGCACTCCTACTCAGGCATTATTATCTATGTAGTAACACAATTTTTGAATGTTTTCAAATGAGCTTTTTTTTTTTTTACCTCTCAGTAGTGTTCACCGAGTCATATCCATAACCAGCAGAACATGCTACTTGGTTGGAAGACCATTTTTGTATAACTTACTGAACATAGGGTGCTATAACCACGTCAGTGTAATCCACAAGAGTGTTTGTGTTTTCCCAGTCATTAATGGAGGCTGTAATGTGCCAATTCTTTGGGGTACAAATGAGAAACATAGAAACATAGAGTTTGACGGCAGATAAGGACCACTTGGCTCACCCAGTCTGCCCATTTCCCTACCTATTGGATACGCTGCAGATTCTAGTTAACCAACAGCCTACTTCCTGCAACCCCCCACTATAATTGCCTTATGTCTGTCCCATGTATGTTTGAATTCCCCCACTGTTTTAGACCCCACAACCTCTCCAGGAAGGCGGTTCCATGCTTCCACCACTCTCTCCATGAAAAATAATTTCCTCACATTACCCCTGAGCCATCCCCTCTAACTTTAAATTGTGTCCCCTTGTTCTTACACATCTCTTTTTCTGAAAGATGCTACCCTCCTGGACTTTGTTGATTCCCTTGAGGTACTTAAAAGTTTCTATCATGTCCCGCCTTTCCCTCCTTTCATCAAGGGTATACATGTTAAGCTCTCTCAGTCTCTCTTCATATGGTTTCTGATGTAGACCCTGCACCATTTTAGTTGCCCTCCTCTGGACTGCTTCCATCCTGTCTATATCCTTGCATAGATGAGGTCTCCAAAACTGCACACAGTACTCCAGATGGGGTCTCACCAACTGTCTGTGCAGAGGGATAACTTCTCTTTTTCTACTTGTGATGCCCTTCCCTATGCATCCCAGTATCCCCCTGGCTCTCCTTACTGACTTCTCACATTGCTTACCCAACTTTAGGTCATCTGACATGACTACACCCAGATCCCTTTCCATTATTGTTGTAGTTAGTACCTCCTGCTATTGTGTACTCTTCTCCTGGATTTTTATTTCCCAGGTGCATTACTTTGCACTTCTTTGCATTGAATCTAAGTTGCCATACATCTGACCATTCCTCCAACCTTGCCAAGTCCCTTCTCATCCTTTCTACCCCCCCCCATGTATCAACTCTGTTACAGATCTTTGTGTCATCTGCAAAGGGGCATACTTTTCCTGTCAGACCCTCTGCAATGTCACCTATAAAGACGTTAAAGAGGACTGGACCCAGTACTGAGCCCTGAGGTACTCCACTAGTAACCCCCCTTTCTTCAGAATGTGTTCCATTCACAATTACCTTCTGTGTCCTGTTGTGCAGCCAGTTTGCTACCAGGCTACCACCCTAGGACCCACTCCCAGGCTGGCTAACTTGATTATTAATCTTTTGTGGGGACTGTGTCAAATACCTTGCTAAAGTCTAGGTAGGCTATATCCACAGCCCCTCCCTGGTCTATTACTTTGGTCACCCAGTCAAATAAATCGATTAGATTCATCTGACATGACCTTCCTGCTGTGAATCCATGCTGCTTTGGGTCCTGTGCCCCGCTGGCCTCTAGGTACTGAACAATTCTTTCTTTCAGAAGTGATTCCATCATTTCCCACCACTGAGGTCAAACTAACAGGTCTGTAGTTTCCTGCTTCTGCCTTTCTCCACTTTTGTGAAGGAATCACATCTGCCCTCCTCCAGTCCCTCAGGTGCCACCCCATCTTCCCATGATTTGTTAAAAGTGTGGTTAGTGGTGTCACTAGGTCCTCCTTAGCTCTTTTAGGATTCTAGGGTGAATCCGTCAGGCCCCATTGCTTTGTCCACCTTGAGTTTTAGGAGTTCTTCAGGACTCTTTCTTCTGTAAATGGACTGGCAACAACCCCCTACCCAGAGTGCTTCTACTGTTTGTTTAGGTAACTCCTCCTCTTCTTTTGTGAATACTGATCAAAAGTATTCATTCAGTATCTCTGCCTTTTCACAGTCTCCCTCTGCCCACTTCCCCTCTCCTTTATTAATCTTCACTATCCCTCCCTTAACCTTTCTATGCTCCCTAATGTACCTGAGTTGGCTATCTTTTCCTCAGTTTGGGCCTTTGCTTTTCTGACTGCCTTCCCCAGGGGTGACACAGGCTGATTACTGATTGCCAGTTCTGCACAGAGACCACTGGCTCAGGTGAGCTTTCAGCTGAGATGTCATAAAACTCACTCTGAAACTGATATCTTGTACATTCAGAAACTTGGCCAAACCACAGTCATCAAAATAACATTGCAGCAAACTGGTCAGCAAGGACATTAGCATGAAATCAATTGTTGCAGTTATTTCCAGTTCTACAGTAAATTTGCCCAATCCTGTACTACAGTATATCAATGATAAGACATCTGAAATTTAAATTACATTTAGGACCATCTATGTCATGGATAAAATCTGCTCAGCTTCACCACAGCCACCAACTAAAACCTCCACTCTCTGCCACCCATCCTCCCAGACGCAGGCACATTCCCTCTGGCTTCACCACAGCCACCAGCTAAAGCCTTCTGTCCCTGTTGCCCATTCTTCCAGATGCTGGCACCTCCCCCTCAAGCTTCACCACAGGTATAGCAATTGGAGCAGCTCACTGCAGCAGCTCATGATTTTGAATTTGGCGCCTTTTCACTCAGGCTCCGCAGCTCCTCTCTGACTTCACATGCCATTCTGTTCTACCTTGCTAAACTGTTAATATTTTAAAATAGTCTTTGATGCTAGTGCCGGCTTTTACACAGTGAGACCTTTATGATTTAGACTGTTATTTTATTTTTTGCAGCATTCTTGCTCGAGTTAACTAACTTAATCACTGTCAATTCATTGTGCTTAGCAACTTCCGGAGCTCCACTCCTAGTGATTTCACTGTACTCTGATATAGATTGTATTCTACTGTGAATCTTGTTTCCTATCCCCACCCTGAACTCTGTCCATTTCTTGATTTTTTACAACCTACTCCACTCTGAAACATTCCTTCTCTTCTCAGTCAGACTTCTGTCAGTTTCGGCGATCTCTCCCTCCCCCATCTGAGAGTAGCTAATTTAAATGTGTTCTGCCACTTGCTTCTTTCTCCCCCACACTCATTGTATATTGTTACTTGCCCTCCACTAATTTCTGTCCACTATTTACTCACCCTCTGTAATTGTACTCTGTCCCACCCATGCACAGTGAGTAATCTGCTTCCCTTTGTTTTCTCCCTACAGCCACCAGCTAAAGCCTCCGCTTTCTGCCACCTATCCTCCCAGACACTGGCACCTCCTCTCAGGCTTCACCGCAGGTGCAGCAATCAGAGCAGCTCATGGCAGCAGCTCAGGATTTCCCCATCGCTGCTTGCACGGCGACTCCCCAACTACCCCCATCCCTCCTCCCTTAGCTGCACTGAAACTATAGTGTGTATAGATCACATGATGAGAGAAAAGAACTGTATCTGTCCACTTTTCCATTTGTTTATCTCTGTCCACTACTAGAGGCCATTGCTATCCTCCACCTGAACTAAATAGCTCCACTCCCTCAAATGTTACTCAGCCTAAACTCTCTTTCTTAGCTCCCTCAAGCTGATCTAGCACCTTTGCAACTCCCTCACTTTTTACAAATCTAGGACCCACTATAGTCACGGTATAGGTTTTTACCTAGGTAACCTTGAGACCTCTTCCTACACTCCCACCATCAACCACCAAACCATGCATATCTCTTCCCTACTCACTCCCTGTGTTTTCCTTTCTGTCTGGTCCCAACATTCTACCCACTCCTCTGCTACCCCCCTCCACTTTCTGACTCTGCCTACCTCTCCAGTTCTCCCTTCTGTTTCCTCTCCTTACTTCTCTTCCCTTATTCCCCCTTCTCCAACCTCTTACTTTCCCCCTCCCCAAACCTCTCCTTCACTCCCCTCTCAGTTCTGTCCCTTTTAAACCCCCCTCCCTATTTTCAGTGTACTTCCCAGCTACCCACCCCTCTACCCTTCCCTCTTCCTTCTCCCACTTGTTCTAGCCTGCTTTCTACCCATTCTCTAAACATCAAGGCCCTCCTCTGCTGTACCTGTCCCTCCTCTCCACCTTCTACCCACACTTACCCAAAAGATCAAAATACACCCCATTTTCCCTTTACCTTGTCCTTTTGCTTCTCTCTGGGGCTATTGAACTAAGCCCTCGTCCCCCACCATCTCAGTCTCCAGTCTCCTACTGTGCAGCAGAAGGGCTTGTGTACTTTCCACTTTAACACCAGAAGCCTCCTTCCCAAAATGGATATCCTAAAAGTCTGGGTCACCCAAAACTTCCCTGATGTTCTGTACATCACTGAGACTTGGCTGTCTGCAAGGATCACAGAGTCCCCCTCTCTATTCATAGCTGCACCTTATTTCACCAGGACTAGGTGGCATTGTGGCTATTTATGCTAGGGACTCACTGTCCTGCTCTTTCTCCCTCAGAGACATAAAGCCTTCCTCCCCCTAGACCCTTATCATCCACCTCTGCCTTCCCTCTACCCTCTCCATCTACCTGGCAGTACTATACTGCACACCCAATACTTCACACAACTACTTGGTCAAGTGCATCTCCTCTATCTCCTCACACTCAAGTAGAGGTGAGCTCATCCTGTTTGGTGATTTTAATTTGGACTGGTTCTCCCCCACAGCCAAACCCTCCATCCTAAAAAAAATGAATCTTTAAACAGGTTCACTCCACTGCTACCAACCACAGGCAAAGTAATACAAGGTAAAGAAATCAAACCACCAAAAAAGGCAAATGCAGAAATTAAAACCAATACAAACTACAATAAAAACAAAAATATTAATACTTAAAATATAACCAACAACAATACCAAAACCAAATGCAATAACAACAAAGATAATAAAACTCAAAATAAAAAATAAAAACACAAAAGCAAAATTCTCATGATCGGGGATTCCATGATCTGAGGAGTGGAACACCATCTAAAACAAAATGTTATAAGTGACATCATGGTAAAGTGTCTACTAGGAGCCTCTGCAAGTAGGGACACTAACCGCACAAGGACAATTGTATAGGATTCAGAGGATGTTGCACATATAACAATACACCTTAGTACCAATGACTTGACAAATCACACAGTTCAGGAGGCCAAGAAACACTTCAAGGACCTGGCCAAAAAACTTTCTTCCCTTCCATCCAAATTAGCCTTCTCAGAAGTGCTACCAGTGTGGGAAAAAGTAAAAAGTACCAATTGAGTCAGAGAGATTGAAGTAGGCAAATTCAACTCATGGCTGCATGACTGGTGCCAAGATAAGGGATACCACTACATATGGAACTGGTACAACTTTTGAGAAAGAGAATTTTTTAAATACAGTGGACTGCACCTAAACAGAGAAGGTGTGCGAGCACTTGAAAAAAATGTTGATATCTATAGTATACAGGTAGTTTAAACTAAATAAAGGGGAGTTTGATGCAGCTCACACCCCTGGTATTGGTGAGCTGGTCATCACTCCCCAAAATGTCAAATGCATGCATACATCTTCAGAAAGCAAATCAGAGCCAACATCCCCCCTAAACAGCAACCTCCATCATCTCTTGGCTGGAAAGAGCAAACTGGAGCAGTCCAGGAAGAGGGTACAACCTTGCACCAAAGAGGATGTACATTCCTTGAAGGCAATGGTTGCAAATACTAGGAGCCTAACCAACAAACTTCCTGAACTCACAGCCATCTTGGAAACAGAAAGGTTGGACTGGGTGGCTATAACAGAAATGTGGTTCATGGAAAACCACGGATGGGATACGACCATTTCCCCATAGCAATCTGTTCAGGAAAAATAGGCAGTGCAAAAAAAGAGGGGGGCATAGCCATTTACATTCAGGAGGAAATAAAAGCCACAGAAGTAAAAGGACAACATGGGGACTTCGAGTCACTATGGCTAACAGTAGACACTGGTAAGAGAAACCCCTTTAGAATCAGCATTGTGAACAGGACCCCAAATCAAGAAGATAAAGGAGACAATGACCTAATAGAGAAAATGCACAACATTTCTGATAAAGGTGAAGTAATACTGGTGGGGGACTTCAGCCTACCAGATATTAACTGGAGCACACTAACGGCAGCAACAACAAGAAGTAGGCTCTTCTTATTGTCATTACAAGGTGCAGGACTGTGCCAACTTGTTAAAACCCCAACAAGGGGAGATGCCATTATCGCTCTTGTATTCACAAACTCAGAAAGGATCAAGGACATCAAAGTGGGTGCCATACGGGCAACAGCGGCCATCACATGGTAAGCTTTAAGGAAAACATAACACAGGACACCAACCACACAAAGGTAAAGGTGCTAGATTTCAGAAAGGCTGACTTCCAAAAAGTGAGGAACAACATAAGTAGCCAGTTAATGGAAACAGAGGTTGAGGAGGTGGAGGTCATGTGGGGGAGACTCAAGAGAGCAATAAAGACTGCCACAGATCAATGTGCCGGATGGGTCAGCAAAGCCAAAAAAAAAAATCCTCTATGGTGTTCCAAGGAAGTGACTACCACAGTCAAAGAAAAAAAGAAGGCATAGAGCATACACCAGGAAACCAAAACTGAGAAAGACTGGGAGTCGTACAAGGAAAAAATGAGAGAGTCTAACAAACAAATTAGAAAGGCAAAAGCCCTGACAGAGGAAAAGATAGTAGAAGGGCAAAGAGAAGAGACAAATCATTTTAGATACATTAGGAAATGTAGAAAGGCAAAGGGGGATAGTAAAGATTGCTACTGAAGAAGAGAAATGCACAAAACATGACCCAGAGAAAGCCGAAATCCTCAAAAAATACTTCCGCTTGGTGTTTACCAAAGAGGACCAAGGGGATGGCCCAACCCTGAAAAAAAAACAACACCCCAGGACCAGGGGTAGACATGACTCCCTTTACAGAAGCGAAGTACGGTAGGAATTAAATAAACTCAAAACAGACAAAAGCCATGGGACCAGATGGGTTCCATGTCATAACGATGATCATGGAAAGGCAACCGCCGTTATGGCGAGTGTACATCAATGAAAATCAATTTTGGTGATGCACACTTGCAGCACGAACAAAAACAGAGCCCGAGACCTTCAGCTCTCATTCTTAATGTGGGGGCTGTGACCACTGCACCCCACCTACTTTTGGATTCTCAACTCCGGGGGGGGGTGCATGTCGGGGGGGTGAAACACTTATAAAAAATACAGGTCACCTGCCGGCAAAATAAAATCTGCACAGCACCAGACCCGAACACTGTGCCCTGCACCTCCCAGCTTACCACCCTCCTCATGATGCCAACAGTCCAGCTCAGCAGCTGCCTGCCACACCCCCTCCCACATACCATCCCTCCCCTGCCTCTCCTACCCCTGCAGGTGCATTCATGTGTGTAGATTTTACTATAGCACTGCAACAGCACTCACATCAACATCCCCACAGCAACAGACGCAATGCCGAGTGTCAGCATTGTGCCATCGGGGATGCTGGTGTGTTTTTCCCCCCCACACACCCTCCTAGTTGGAGTTGGACTGGAAGCCGCACCACCAGTGTCTGCCTTGCACCAGCACAGTGACTCACTGCAGACAGGCAAAATCTGTTGCTGTGCTGGTGTTTGAGGTGGAGGAGTTGACCTTGCATCTGCATACTGCACCCGTATACCCACTACTTCCCGTCATGGTTTTCACCCACCCCAGTATCTGGTCATCCCCCCTCCTTGGTAGCCATGAACACAGGTGTTGTAATTGAGTCACCATTTTTGTAGGTGCCCAATTTCAGTCACCTTGTTCACTATAGAAACATTGAAGAGCAGAGGCCCCAGCACTGAGCCCTGGCGAGATGCACCCCAGAATCCTTAAGGAACTGGGGGCAGAATTAGCAGCCCATCTGGCAATTCTATTCACAAAATCCCTGAAGAGCAGTATGCTACCTGAAGACTGGCAAAAGGCAATAGTGGTTTCACTTCACAAATCAGGCAGTTGCAAAGAGGCTAGTAATTACAGACCTCACATCTATAGTAGGGGAAACTAATGGAGACTCTACTGGAACAGAAGATCATAACATTCCTTGAAACTAGTGGCCAGCAAGACCCTAAACAGCATGCTTTTACAGCAGGTAGGTCATGCGAGACAAGTCTGTTTGAGTTTTTTGTCTACTCTACAAAAGTAGTGGACGACAGTGGGGCAGTAGATGTGGTCTAACTAGACTTTAGTAAGGCCTTCGACTTGGTTCCACACAGAAGGCTGGTAAAGAAGCTTGACCATACAGGGGTTGGTCCAGAAGTAGTCAGATGGGTACAAAACTGGTTACAAGGCAGAAACCAGATGGTACAGGTTAATGGAATGCAATTGACGGAAGGCAGGGTGACCAGCGGGGGTGCCCCAGGGATTAGTGCTGGGGCCTCTGCTCTTCAATGCTTCTATAGCAGACATTGCTGACAGACTGAAAGGGAAGGCGTGTCTTTTCACAGACAACACCAAGATATGGAACAGGGTGGACACCTCAGAAGGATTGAGCAAGATAAAAGCTGACCTCAAGAAACTAGAAGAATGGTGTGAAGTGTGGCAGCTGAGATGTAATGCCAAAAAGTGCAAGGGCATGCACATGGGGAATAAAAATCCAAGAACAGAGTATTACCTAGGAGGTGAAAGACTGGTGGCCTCAAACCAGAAACAAGATCTGGGAATCATGATCTCAGATGACATGAAGGTTAATAAGAAATGTGTGAGAAGGCAACATTGAAGGCCAACAGAATGCTGGACTATATTGGGAGGGTAATCACGAGCAGGAGGAGAGAGGTGGTACTACCACTGTATAGATCATTGGTCAGGCCTCATCTGGAATACTGAGTCCAGTTCTGGAGGCCTCACCTCAGGAAGGACATAGACCGGGTGGAAACAGCACAGAGAAAAGCGACAAAAATGATTCAGGGTCTGCAGTACATGCCCTACGAGGAAAGACTTAGGGAACTGAATATGTACTCCCGGAGCAGAGAAGAGAGAGAGAAAGAGAGAGAGAGAGAGAGAGAGGGGGGACATGATTGAAACATTCAGGTACATAAAATGCATTAACAAGGTGCAGGCACAGGAAATCTTTCACTTCGAGAAGGGCTCCAGGACCAGGGGACATGACCTCAGGCTGCAAGGAGGGAGGTTCTCTACCAACACCAGGAAGTTTTTCTTCACAGAAAGAGTGATGGATGCCTGGAATAGCCTGCCCCAAGAGGTTGTGGGGGCAACACTGTGGGGGATTCAAGAATACATGGGATAGACACAAGGGAGCCCTGACTACAAAGGCCAACTAGAATGTCAAAATAGGTCTAAAACAAATGGGCCAACTAGATGGACCTAGTGGTCTCCTTCTGCTGACAACTTCTATGTTTCTATGTAAACCTCTCACAGATGAGCTCAAAGCCCACCCGCCTGAACTTCAGTTCATCTAAGCATGCTCTCCTTGACTGGGTGCACTCCTCCCATTCTCACTGCATTTCTTCTGCCAGAGTACTCTCCGATGACTTTAGCGATCACTGCATCACCTTTTGTACAAGAAAAATGTCACCCCTCAACTGCACCCTCAAGTACATTTGGCTGTGCCCTACTTGCAACCTGGACTCCAACTCCCTCCTACAGTATTTACCCCATGCCAATTGATTGTCTATGTACTCAGCCCTAAATGTACATACAGCCCTACAACTATTCTCTGAAGTATCCTGTCATAAGGGCGACTGAAAGTGAATGATTCGAATATAAGTGACTCACTTTTAGTGTTTGTCATGTGGGCCACCCTACAAGGGTAGCAATGATTATGTGAGCTACCCTGCAAGGGTAGTGATGGTTACAGCAGGGTGACAGGAAGGATGGGAGGGGGAGAGGAAGAGGAGGGAGGGTATCTAAAGGGTAATGCAGCAGGAGGTTGCCGAACTGCAGGCTTGGTGTACTGGTGAAGGTAGCTTTCTATAATGGGAAGGGTGCAGGTTTCAGGGCTGGGGAGGGCTATAGACTTTTGTGGGGAGGTTTTTGGCACTTTGTTTTAGCCGATCTCAGATTTTCATCCCTTTCCCAACATGCACCCCCCCCTCTGGAGTTAGTAATCCTTATTTAGGGGGGGGTGTGGGGGGGCACAGCCCCGTGCATGGGGGCTGAAGTGGGCACAGCCACCCACAGAACAACCTTTTTGGTTGTCACCCATTGTCTTTGCTGCAAGTCTACATAGCCCCTATTTTTTCACCGATGTACACTCGACATAATGGTGATCCCTATTCCACAATTACCGTTATGACATGGAACTGTTCTCTAACACCTTAACCCAGATATGGAACTATCATGCCCCCATAAAAAAGGCGAAGGATAAGCGCCATCACCTTCCATGGATAACCTCCTTTCCCTCTGTAGGTCACAAGATACAATTTGAGCAAAATACAAGGCCTCTCACCTACCCTCCGATTTGCAACTCTACAGGTTCCTCAGAAATGCCTGCACCCAGATCATCAGAAAAGCCAAATGAAGTTACTTCAGGTCTGAGCTTCAGGCTAGTACAGGCTCTCCAGCCACCTTCTGACATACCCTCTGCAACTTTATTGACCCACCCTCTGCTCATGTCCCTCAAATCCTAAAAATAGAGGGTGCAACAGTCATTGAATCTGTGTCTCTATTGCTGAGGCTTTCTACATATTCTTTACCTCCTGTGCCCTCCCTGATCATCCCTCCCCGACGACCTTCCCCCATCACGGGTGGACATGGTTTATCTTTCCTCCCAATTCCCCCCCCCTGCCAAGAGGTATACAAGGCACTAATGTCTCTAAACCCTGCAAAACACAGTCCTGATGATCTCCATCCAAAGCTTCTCAGCATCTCTGCCCCTGCAATTATGGCCCCCCTTGCTCATCTCCTAAATCTCTCCCTCTCCATCAGCTCCATTCCCTTGGCTTGGAAAATAGCCAAAGTCCTCCCACTACACAAAGATGGTGACCCTGCCTTACCCAGCAACTACAGACCCATATCACTCCTCCCTGCTCTTGCCAAGCTCCAGAAATCCCTTTTCTATTCCAGGCTCCTGGAACACCTAACTGCCAACAACAATCTCTCCCTACCAATCTGGCTTCAGAAAACAGCACTCCACAGTCTCCTCCCTGCTCCGTGTAACTGATGCAATTCAATCAGCCATGGATAAAGGCTTAGTCACTGCAGCCATCTTTGTGGATCTGGCAAAGGCATTTAAGTCTGTCTCTTATACCCTTCTTGTCCAGAAGCTTCACTCTCTTGGGCTGGCCCCTGCAGCCACAGACTGGTTCAGTTTGTATCTCCAACACAGACAGCAATCTGTATTTGTTGGATCCTCCCTTTCTCCCCCTCCCCTCCCTATCTAAGCTGGAGTCCCCCAAGGTTCCATCCTGGGTCCCATTCTGTTCTCAGTTTTCATTAATGACATTCCTTCTGTCTGCTCCTCCTCCAATATCCACATAAACACAGACAACACCATGCTATTCTACTCTGACCCATCTGCTGCAGATGTCACTGTCCCTTCCAGAGGGATTTCAACAAAGTGCAGTCCTGGTTTTCCCAAAACCAACAACATTTACATTTCAGTAAGATGGTTTCAAAGCTCTTTATATCGAGTCAAAAATGGTCCAACTCTTTACCCCCCCATCTTCACCATCATCAATGGTTTGTCCCTCCAGAGTGCCAATTCATTCAGATACCTACAGTAGGGGTCTGGTTGGATTGCAGCCTAGACTTCTCAACCCACATTGATTCCATTTGTTCCAAACTCCATCCCAAACTAGGAGCCCTTTATAACCACAAAGATTGCCTTCCTTTGGCCACCAGGTGTGACTTAGTCACCAAAACCATTCTCCCTATTATTGACTATGATGAAACTGTTTACTGGTCCACTTCTGCTATGTCACTAGCCAGACTGGATATCCTACTGAATTCTTCCTGCTGTTTTGCCACCCCCCCCCCCACTCACTACTGTCTCCTATACTCCTCTCTCTCCCTTATGCCCCTTCAAATAAAGTGACTGTTGCACAGCCTCTCCTTCATTGGCAAATTCTGGTTTGGGACCCTCCCCTCATACCTAAACTTCTGTCTCTCTCCAGGTAGCCCCTCCAAGTATTCCTTTCACTTTAGAGATTCTCATATGTTTCCCTCCCGCTCCCCCACTCGCGCTTGAGCCAGGTGGCTTTCTCTTACCTCCTCCCCACCTCTGGAACCAAGTCCCTTGGACCTCCCATCATGCCTCTACCTTCACTGCCCTCAAAGCCCAGCTCTGTGCCACCATCACATCCCCTTGCATGTGCTCCTCCTCTCATTCTTCACTCCCCCTCTACTCCCAATTCCCTCTCCCCACATTGCTTAGCACTCCAATCAACTTATGGGTTCTCCAGTTCCTTTGACCTTTTTCTCCATGTTTATGCTTCTTCTTGCTACTCCATCTCTGTCTCCTTCTCCACCACAGAGCATAGTGTCCCTATTCCTTACCTTATTGTTATGACATGTAAATATTCCAACTGCACTTACAATGAAATGATAGTAATACTTTGTACAAAATGCTGTTCCTCTTTATTTCAACTTTTGTTGATGCACTTAATTGTATTATACTTCTTTATTCCTTACTATGCATGTTCCCAATGTCTGTGTATCTTGCTCCCCCCTCCCCGGGTAGCATCTGGAAACAAGCCTTGGCTCAATGTGTCTTTCCCAGTTATCAACTTTTAAACAAATAAATATTGTCACATATAAATGAGATGCTGACAAGCTGATTATCAAATCTTTTCAACAATTGTCCATAAATTTTACAGATATGTTCTGAAACAAAGCCAAACCCCAAACCTTTGGAACCCAATGGTGTTATTTATCAACTTGTGGACCTTTGGAAGCATGTACTGGGTTAGACAGAAAATTAGACTGAATCCAGTTTCACTCTGAGTAAGGTCATCACCATTCATTCATGCCATTACTGAGATGAATACTGAATAGAGCAGACACTCTGCTATTGAGGTCTGCTTTCCTTCTTTTACAAGTTGCATTTAAAAACATCTACTACTTTTTTCATGACATTGCTACCAATAAAATTTACCAGGGCAGGGGGAGGAGGGTTATGTATTTAAGGAAGCAGAATCAAAGAACTGAATATTGGATGGGGGTTGGTAAGGCTAGAGCAGACCAACATTGAGATGGAACAGGGAGTAAAAATAGATGATAGCTTCAAGACCTCAGCTCAATGTAGAAAAGTGTATGTGAATGTTAGCAAGAGGCTGGATTGCATGGGGGGGGGGCTTTTGTTAATAGGAAGTAGGATGTGAGGAAATACTTTTTCACAGAAAGTGTGGTAAAACATGGGACCAACTGCCACTGGATGTTGTGGAGGCTAAAATGGTGGAAGGCTTCAAGTATGCATGGGATAGTCACAGGGACATCTTACTTAAATAGGGAAGGGGTAGATCCCCAGAGATCAGTTATGATCTTTGGAGGTACAATAGGCAGGGAACCCTTAGGCACATTTATTTCTGACAACATTTTTGTGTGTTTCTTTGTTTCTAAGGAAGGAAGTAATTCTGTCCCTGAACAGGTACTTGGTGAGGCTGATGTTGGAGTACTGTGTGCAATTCTAGAACCTTAAGGACAAGGACCACCTAAAGGCATACCAAAGGAAAGTAACTAAAATGATTTACTACCAGAAGGCAAAGACTTATGAGGAAAGATTAGATAATCTAAACATATATAACCTGGAGAGCAGGACAGAGTGTATTGAAACCTTTGGATATTTTTGAGGTAGAAATAGCAGAGTTAACTAGTTACTGTTCAGGCTTAGTTAAAGGTCCATTACAAAGGCCCACAACTTTAAACTGACTGGGGAAAAATTTAGGAGGGACATGAAGAGGAACTTCATAGAGTGGGCGGCAGGAAAATGTAACAGTCCACCAGAGAAATTCATCAAGTTACTGTAAGATGGCTTGTAGTTTCAAGGAGGATTGTGATAGGCACATAGGATTTATAAAACTGACAAGGAGAATGGATGGTACTAATTCGGCATTGGGACTGGCCATGCAGAACTGCAGGTTGAAGGTTCTGCATATGAGACTGCCACTACTAGATGAGTGAGTACTTACGTAGAACCCAAACAAACTTAATGGACCAAGAATCTTTTTCTGTTAATAAATCTCAATGTTCTTATAAATCTATATCCCATACCTGGAACCTAAGGCACTCCCACTCCACCCATCACTTGACTTTTGCACTCAGCAGCCATGGCCCAGCTTTCTTGTGCCCTGTTGTAGGGCCTTGGAGCCCAGGTCACACTAAAGTTGCAGTCTGGTCCATTTTTGATAGTCTGTGCAAGCTGAGGTTCTCTTACTGGTCCAGCATGAAGTTGGATGAGGTTTCAAGGCTTCTTCTGCGACACTGTCAAACTTTTTGTTAACTTTTCCCATTGACTTATAATGGGAAATTGTTTTTTGAATAACTTTTGAACTGTTTAATATTTTTTCATGAAATCTTTGAAAGGCACATCAGAGACCCCAGCTGCATGTTCTCTGAAGATTTTGGGCTGGTCGAGCAAACTGTGCAACCTGTAGGCACAACCGTAGAATTCCAGAAAAAGCGTAAATGCACATGCAGATCATGCTTAATAACTCCACAGTCGTGTATCCAACTGGTACAAAACTTGGAAGATCCCAAGGTGTATGGGTCTTGATCATGTATTCCAAATTTCAGGCAAATCTGTCAAACAGTTGCAAAGTTATTAAGGTGCAAAATTTGGGGTTTAACATAGAAATGGCTCCTCAACTCAACTATGGTAGCACTACTGTGCTACCATATATATATATATATATATATATATATATATATATATATACATATAACATTTTATTTATACAGAGATATCACCATTAGGGTTTGAAAAAAACTGTTTATGAGGCATACTTGTTTTTATGGAGTTCTAATAGTTACAGTAATAACAAAATACAAAAAATAAAATATAAATAACAACATGTTACAACATATTAGATACACATAGGACATGTCACAACACTTGAATTAAAATGTCAGGGGCAGTTAAATATTTCTTACATAAAAATTCACCTATTGCATACAACGGAAGCTAAATTCTTGCTTCATTGCTGTTCTAAAAACATGGAAAGATAATTCCAAGTCACCAGGGGCGGAGTCATTCCAGCAATAAGCAGCCTTGTGCTGGAAGGTCATAGTGCTGAAGAGATTTTTATGTTTGCTTGCGCGCATGCGCAAGGAACATTTTGCCACAGCTTAGGAGAGAAGTATGGTTTTGGAGGTGCAGGACTGTGGGGGCCAATGGCCCCAGTGCCTTTTGAGGCTTGGCCCACTTTCCCCAATGTGGTGTCATGCTGCTGCTGATACTAGTTCATCCAGCATGCCACCACCCTGAAATGAATCCGCTACTGCAATGAGGGAGCAACCCGTCATTGCAGGGCAGTACCTTGCCATCCCCAACCCAGTTAATTTGCCAATGGTGGATCCCACTCCCTGTCAGCACACTGTAACCCCCTCCCTCATTTATTGTGTGTCAAGGGGATACCCAATCCCCCTAGGCATCATGCGCCCCCCAACAGTCTTTCTTTGCTGACAAGGGGCCCAACCCCCATCAGCTCCAGTTCCCCCTTCCCAGTTCAATTTGCTGATGAGGGAGCCCACTCCCCATTGGCATAATGTCCCCCAATTTGTTGTGTGCTGAGGGGTTGCCCAATCCCTCTGCTCCCCTGTATGTGCCGACAAGGGTGCCCAATCCCTCATTGGCTACAGCCCCCCCAAAAAAACACTCAGGTGGCACTTTGGGAGCCCAGCCCAGTGTGCCAAATGTCCCTGTAAAAAAAATCCTGCAATGTTTTTTGTTGTTGTTTTTTTTTGTAAACCTGCAAAACAGAAAACGGTCCCTCATTGAGTTTGGTGGCCCCTCCTCAACCCGCGCCCACCCTCTGCACACCCTGCCTCCCCCACACACACCCTCACCCCATACTTACCTCTGGAGCCCAGTGTGAGGATCTTCAATGGAACGGGAACTTGTCTGCACTCTTCAAGGCCAACTGTGAACTGAATAAATGCTGGTAAGCTGTATGATGGCATAAATAGGGTTTTTTTTTTTCAACTTTGATGCATATCTCAGGCATTTAGGGGAATTTTGGCACCAAGTTTTCAACATGGGGTTATTCGGACCCCTCCTCATGAATTCAGCCACTATCATGGAGTTATTCAGTCCTGAAAGGTGATTTCATGGTCACTGTGCAGAATCACCTTTTGGGACCAAGTAATGAAATGACAGTGCCAGTGTTCATGAGGTGGTCTCTCAAAAAGCATATGTTGCAAATTTGGTGTAAAAAATCCAAAGAATGACTGTTTTATGAGAGTGCATTGCGCAGTTTCCATGCATGCTTGTACCTTCATGAATCTGTAATATTTTCACTCTAGATTTTCAACGCTGGCATTTTTCCGCACCTCCTTATGAACAGTATAGCTGTCATTTTTCACATCCTGACCAAAATGTGTTTTTGCACTTCTGGTGCAGAATAGCACACTCACTGTGGGAAATCAGTGTTTGGGACACATTAAGAAACTCACAGTGACACAGTTCATGAGCAGAGGTCCTAAAATGCCTATGTTGGGGGTCACATGATGGCAGCCTGAGTGGAAGCAGCAAACTCCCAGAGCTCCGCCATCAGCTGTACTAAATTTAGCTTTGTTTTAAAGCATTTAGCCGATTTAAGCCCCTGAATTTGTCTGAAGCCGTCCGTGTCAATGTTCAAAACCTATTGCCCGGCTTGCAGCATGGAGGTGTACATGAGAAAGGCGAGACCGAAGCATTCACCTCCCCAGACCCCAGAAAAGGAAAAGGCCGTTAAGCAGGCGAAACAGCAGGCCACTAGTCTGTCAAGCCTACCCACCGCGGATGCTCCGTTGTCGGAATCCAGATTTCTCGAGCTCCTGCAACCTCTGCAGACCACTATCGCATCTGTAGCCGAAGATGTTCAAGAAATTAAAAGGTCAGTGGACACCCTGACCCGGAGAGTGGGTGACACAGAAGCGAAGGTGATCTCCCTTGAAAACAAGCAAGCAGGGTATGATTCGGAATTGGTCCTCATGAAATGGAGGTTTAAAAAGCTAGAAGACAAACTCGAGGACTTAGAGGGATGCAGCAGACAGAACAACCTTGTGGTTATAGGGATCCCCGAAAAGGAGGAGGGGAATGCCCCGATTTCTTTTATGCAGAAGCTCTGCTCTAAAGTCGCGGGTTCTCCCCGGAGGAGGGACTATACTATAGAGAGCACACCAGCTCTACGGCCTCCTCCTGCACAGGGCCAGCCTCCCAGGCCGCTAATCGTGAGATTCTCAATTATTTGGACAGGCAGCATGTCCTGGCTAAAGTGAGAGAGCGAAGGAGTTGTTTTGGGAAGGCAAGCGGATTCGCATCATCCAGGATCTCCCCCACTCGGTGAGGGTGAAACGACAGGAATTGCACCCGATTGTAACCAAGCTTATTGCTGCATCTAAACCATTCAAAGTAAAGTACCCTGCAATATTAATGGTAAATCTGGAGGGGAGCTGGCTAACATTTGAATCCTATTCCCAAGCTCACTAGGAATTGCAGCGTCTTCTCCCGGATCTTTTTAAGTGAAGATATATCTTATTCACCTTGGCATTAATAAGTTGCATCTTCTATATGTGCCTGGGTATTAATCCTGATATAGTGGTTTGCAATCTGGATAAAATGTAAATACCTAGGACTATCTATGTGAGTGGCCTTTACATAAGTTATGGTACTTACATGAAGACCTCATACTAGGCCCCTCCGGTGCATTGACACTTTCTCGTGGAGTCCATGACCATAGCCTGCTTCACCCGGACATTTAAATTTTTAATTTTTTTTTCTCTTTTCCATGGAGGTTGCCTTGCTTTTTGGGAATAGTCCTCTGATATATGACTGAACATTCATATACAATCTACCTATCACAAGACTTTGGTCTAATCTGGAATCGGGGACAGATCCTGTGTCAATCCTCAGTAGCGGATTTTTCACTGCTGGTAATAGACTGCAGGTGAACAGCCATTTCTTCTTGGTCTTGATCGGATGTACTTTCCAATACGTACAGCTGCAACTGGGGCCGATATTTCTGCTAGTTCTGCAGAGGACTCTTTTTCCCCTATTCTCCTGTCTTTCCCCTCCCCTTTTTTGTTTTGTTGATATATATGTGCATAGAATATTTGAGTATGGATCTGTTAATGGAATTCAGGTATTCATAATTCACGCCTGGAGAAGTGTTCACTGGATTGGACTGTTTTATTTGGGCATTAAGCGGTTTCAGACCTTTGGGCTACATCCGACTTGAAGAGGCCTAATATAAATTCTTGTCTTGTGGGTGGGGGCTCCAGAGGGTAGGGCTGAGCATGTTGGGTTGGCCTGAAGTATATCATGTGGCAGAAATTATTTAGGAGAGCAGTTCATTGGAACTGGGGATATGTAATGGGCGGGTGGTTGGTTTTGTGAAATCTAGTTTTAATGGGGTGGGAAGGGGGTTTCAGAACTATAGTAAATTTGGGATGTGGGGAGGGGGATAATCAAGGTTACGGTTTGATGGGGAAGTATGTTCTCCTTTGGTTCAAGGGAGCTTCCATTTATCTAATAGGTCTTTTTTTTGTTGTAATCTTTTCGGGTCTTTTCCTATAGGTATCTCAATTTACATTCCTAGATATATATGAGCCAGATATATAAATTTATTAGCTGGAATATTAAAGGAGCCAAGGATAGGGTCAAACGGCAAGTGGTCCTAAGGCATCTGCACCACTTGGGAGCACAAATTGTCTTCCTCCAGGAAACACATCTAAAAAGAAGTGATGTCCATTATTTTAGGAGGGCGTGGGTTGCGCAGGCCTTTGGGGCTGGGGCCTCAACTAAGAGAGCAGAGGTTGCCATACTTGTAGCTAGGAGTGTCCCTTTTAAACTCCTGAGTGAGTGCTGGGATCCCGAAGGCCGTTATATATTTGTACACGCTCAACTGGCTTCACAGCCAATATTATTGAGCTCTGTTTATGGCCCTAATGGTGATTCTCCTCCTTTTTTTCATAAATTTACTACGTCATGTAATTTCGGATACTCATAAACTTACCGTTATTGGAGGCGACTGGAATTTAGTGCTTCAAAATGACTTAGATAGGACATTTAACAGACGGAAGGGTCTATCCCCTGCTCAAAGGGCTTTGAAGGACTTTATCAATAATGCGGCTTTAGTTGATATATGGTGCATATTTAACCCTGGGATGTGGCAATATTCTTTTAACCCCCCAGCACATAACTCCTATTCAAGAATTGATTATATCTTAGTTAGTTCTTCAGCGGTGCCCGACATGATACAGGTAGATATCTCAGTCAGAGTCATTTCGGATCATGCCCCGGTCAGTGTGTTGTATAGGCCATCCCCTGAGTCTAGACGTTCACCACAATAGAGACTAAATTGTCAAATTCTAAAAGAAGAACCCTATCTGAAGGTAATTAGGGATTTTATCAAGCATTTTTTGCAGGACAATCAAGATTCAATAGGTCAAAAGGATATGATCTGGGCCGCTCTGAAGTGTTCCTTAAGGGGGGAATTAATTAAGATTACCTCCAGGAAAAAACGTATTCAGAGAGATAAGATGGATTCCTTATTAACCCTGATTAAGCAAACTGAATATAGTCTGTCCCGGCGCTCATCCGACTCAGAGAGGGTTAATTTGCATAAGTTGCAGGCACAATATTCGGACTAGCCCTCTGCAGCAAGCCGAGCTAGCACTCTGCGGCAAGGCTTCAATACTTGAACACAGGGAGAAAGTTGAAGCTTCGCTATGCGAATACGACAACTGGACTCTGCTCATCATATTGCGGTGTCCGATACTCAGGGGGATCAGATATGCATGGATTCGGGTGACATAGCTAAGGCCTTTGGGGCATTTTTTCAAAATTTATACTTGCAGGAGATTGAATTCAGATCCTCAAAGTCAGAGATTAATGCTTATTTGAATTCAATTTCCCTCCCAAAGCTGTCTGAAGATGATTCCGAGGGTTTAAGTGCCCCAATAACAATCTTGGAGATTCGTCAAGCTATTCGGCAGATGCCCCTTGACAAGTCTCCTGGACCCGATGGTTACCCGAGTAACTTTTATAAAGTTTTCCTACCAAATATAGCCCCAATTTTGTTAGATGTTTTCAACTATTGGTTTAATTATGGTATCTCTGATCCAAGCTTTTTGAGGCAACAATTTCTTTAATTTTGAAACCAGGTAAAGATCCTCTAACATGGATAGCTATCGCCCTATATCCCTGCTAAATACAGATGTTAAAGTCTTGGCGAAGGTTCTCGCAAATAGATTGTCCAAAGTTATGGACAAGCTGATCTGTAGAGAACAGGTAGGTTTTATGAAAGGGAGGGTTCCTCAAGATCATCTAAGGAAATTGTTACACCTCATGGCAGAGGTTAGAGAATCCGGGATCCCGGCAGTACTCCTCTCTCTCGACACTGAAAAGGCCTTTGATCGATTATCCTGGGATTACTTATTTCTTACTCTGTCAGCTTTTGGTATACCGGATGAGTTTTTAAGATGGGCTGGAATTTTATATTCCTCTCCCTCTGCTAGAGTCAAGTGCAATGGAGTCTTATCACAGATTATCAAGTTAGAGCGAGGCACTAGACAAGGCTGACCCCTATCCCCATTGTTATTTAATTTATATCTAGAGCCATTCCTGCATAGATTAGCAGGGAATTCGCTTATTAAAGGGATCAAGGTGGGGGAATCTAGTTACATCTATTCAGCTTATGCTGACGATGTGTTACTACATATTGAAAATCCAGGAGTTTCCATACCAGCTATACTGGAGGAAATTGATTGTTTCTCCAAGAGATCTGGTTATAAATTAAACCGTGCAAAGACTAAAATCTTCCCTTTAAATAATAATGTTATAAAGGCAGATTTGCAGCAGTGGGACTGGTTGGGAATCCAAATCTTTAACGTACTTGGGTATTAACATTAGCGCAAATTTCTCCTTGATGATTAAAGAGAATTTAGGTACTCTAGTACAAGTTATATCAGGAGACTTGAATAGGTGGCATCCAATTTCCTTGTCATTGTGGGGTAGGATGAACCTTCTAAAAATGAATGTTCTTCCCAGACTATTATATCCTTTGGGGATGCTCGGGATTTATCTTCCAAGGAAATGGTTTGCCAATTTGCAGAAAATATTTAATACCTTTCTATGGCAAGGAAAAGGAACCCGTAGATCCTATTATAACCTGACAGCCCCAAAATGCAGGGGTGGGTTAGCCGCCCCCTCGGTATTCTTATATTATGTGGCTCAGCATGTTTGTAAACTGAGTTGGTGGAATAAAGAACACTGGTGCTCGGGTTATCTGCCTCTGTGGTGTGATATAGAGCGTGATTTGGCGAAAAGGGTGAAGTGTTCCTTACGGGCCCTTTTATTTCTTCCCCCATCTAATACCCCTAGATTATTAAGGAATAATCCCATGGGGTGGTCCCTGAAAGCCTTCTTCCAATTGCAACAACACCTTGGAGTTAAGTGGTGGACTTCAGATGTACAGCCCATTTTTGAAAACTTACAATTTAAACTTGGAGGTACCACTATACCCCCTGCTTTTTGGCCACAGATAAGCCATTTTTCAGTAGCGGATTTTTGGGAACAGTGTAGCCCACGCCCCTTTGATTATTTAAAGAGGCGCTATGGCTTTACTGATGGCTGTTTTTTTAAGTGGTTGCAACTCAATAAGGCCCTGGCTCAGGTGTTCTCCTCATCTCCCGCGCCTGGTTATGGATCAAAAAATATTGAATCTCTACTAAAGGTTGCTGCGCAATCACATGCAGTTTCCAAAGTCTATAAGTTGCTTCAGGAATGGGATCATAAACTCCCGTCAGGGGTATGTTATTATTGGGTAAGAGAGTTGAATATTAGGGACACTCCGGATTATTGGAAGAAGCTTTGGGGTGCCATGTACACGTATGTCAAACAAGATAGACTTAGAATGGTCCAATTTAATATCATGCATCATCTTTACCTGACGCCCACTTATTTGTCTAGACGGGGGACACGCCGCTCTTCCCTTTGTTGGAATTGTAAATTGGAGGAAGGCACTTTGTACCACATGCTATGGTCGTGCCCAATGATTTGGACTCTTTGGGATACCATTGGTAGACTCGTAGGCCCTATCCTTGGTTCAATTAGCATGGATACTCCTGAAATTTGTCTACTACATATCTTTCCCGCAGCCACTCCTAGGTTTTGGAGAGCTCAAGTATCGCTTATCGCTGCTGTTATGAAGTTGTTAATTCTAAGACATTGGTTGTCAGACAGTTCCCCATCTTTATTGGAGTGGCATCAGGAATGCACCTTAGCGCTACAACTAGAGAAACACATAGCATATATGGGCAAGCAAAAACCTTGTATCTCTGTGGGTCCCTTAGACTCCTTTTTTAAAGACCTGGAAATTGAGACCTTAACGTTTCTTGGCAGACTGATTGTTTTAGTTTCTGCTCCTTATTTCTCAATGTAACCTTGAGGGTGGGGTGGGTGGGGGTGAGTTTATGGTATAGGTAGTGCTTTATATGGATTTCTTTATAATGCGCTCTATATGTATTATGGAAGATTTCGACTATAGTTCAGCACTCTCTGTCATTTGTTACAATTTTCATATCGATTCTGTTTGTGTGGCATGTAAACTCAATAAATTGTGAATTGCAAAAAAAAAATAAAATGCCTATGTTGAAAATTAGGTGATGAAAGTCCATAAAATGACTGTGTTATAAGCATGCAGTGTGCAGTTTCCACGCATGCTCAACACTTCACAAATTTGTAATGTTTTCACTCCAGATTTTCAACATTGGCATTTTTCAACCCCTCCTTATGAACAGTACAGCTGTCATTTTTCACATCCTGGCCAAAATGTGTTTTTGCACTTCCGGCACAGAATAGCGCGGTCGCTGTGGGAAATCAGTGTTTGGGACAAATTAAGAAAATCATAGTGTTACTCTTCATGAGCAGAGGACCTAAAATGCCTATGTTGAAAATTTAGTGACAAAAGTCCATAAAATGACTGTGTTACAAGCGTGTGTTGTGCAGTTTCCATGTATGCTCAGAAGTGCACAAATCTGTAATATTTTCACTCAAGATTTTCAACATTGTCATTTTGACACCTCCTTATGAACAATACAGCTGTCATTTTTCATATCCTGCCTGAAATATGCATTTGCACATCTGGCGCACAACAGTGCAGTTGCTGTGAGAAATTAATGTTTCAGACAGATTAAGAAAATCATAGTGACAATGTTTATGAGCAGAGGTCACAAAATGCCTATGTTGAAAATTTGGTGAAATAATTCAACTAAATGACTGCGGTACAAGCATGTGTTGCACACTTTCCACATACACTCAGAACTTCGAGCATTTTTAATATTTTCACAACAGATTTTCAACATTGCCATCGCTTCACACCTCCCTATGGATGGTACAGCTGTCATTCTTCACATCCTGCCTGATCTGTGTTTTCACACATCTGGTGCAGAATGGTATGGTCACTATGGGAAATCGAAGTTTGGGACACATTAACAAAATCACACTGCCACTGGTCATGAGAATAGGTCCCAAATGCTTTCATGAGGTGGGGGTCACAAAAAGGCCATGTTGAAAATTTGCAGTGCAAATACCAACACACGGCCGGGGTGTTAGGGTTTCTAACCATAACATCAGACCCTGTACAGACTGACAGGCATCAGAGGTGTAATTTTGGATCACCGGCTGTAATGCTCATGCCATCCCACCCCCACCCTGAAGCCAGTGACAGGCATCGAGATGTGCCTTGTACTCTTCAGCCCCAGACTTCACCCCACTCTCCTGTACTGCACCCATTTCCACATATGTCCTTATGAAATGGGGTGACTGTGAAGCCAAATACCCCAAATCACACTTGTAGGTGTCCACAGGATAGGGTGCGGTGAAATGCCATAAGCATTATGGGCAGTGACCCACAGGCACACCCCAATGCCTGTCCATCTCTGCAGGGTGGAGGTGGGATTGGCGTGAACTCAATACTTCACTGCCACTCCTGTTCTACATCTGTCTAACTTCTGCATGTCCAATGCTAATATCAGCAAGCAAACATTCAGCATTGACAAATGCTTGTTTACTTTTGGGGTTATCCATTCCCTAGCTCCCCCTTTTCTTAAATTTAGACCATGTTTTGACTTTTGTAATCTGTCTACTAAATTGTGAAGTGGGTCACTTCTAAAGAGTCCCCATACCTGATTATCCCAAATGTCCTTTGCCAGCAAACTAAGTGGATTCCAGCCAAGATTAGTATACATTATACAATGGTGGGTGCTATAGTCACATCTTAATGCATAGATCACTTATCTATTGTAAAGTTCTGCAATTGCTTTTTGAAGTGTGCCTTTAAATATGACTTCCATAGTCAATTACTGGTAATATTAATTGATTTGTTTCCATTAAATGCATTTATTTTTCATACAATAAGAAATATGTCTCATGGCTTATATTTTAGTGTTGCTTTCCATATCAGTTCTTTTGTATGGTATTCAAAAGTTGAATGTTGATCAAAATAATTTCCTAAATATTTGTAAACTGACGTTTGTTCAAGAGTTTTTCCTTCCTTGGTCATTATTTTTATTTTTGTAATACTTTTGTTCATCCCCACTGGACCAAAAAACATGGTCTGTTTCTTATAATTTATCAATAGTCCCAGGGAGGAAAAATGTCCCTGAATAGCTAAAAAGTAATTTTGCAATTTTCATTCTACCTCCTCAGGGTCTTTGCCTACAGATACCAATGCAGTATTATTTGCATACAGTCTAATCTGAGACCGACTGATGTATTTTGGTAAATCATTCATGTATATTATAAACAAGAGGGGGCCCAGTATAGATCCCTGGGGTGCTCCTCATGTCACAGACTCAATTTTGGACTGCTAAACATTAAGGGTAACAAACTGAGACCTCTTATCAAGATATGATCTAAACCAGCCATAGGTTTCATTGGCCCATCCAATTTTCTCCAAGCTACATAATAAAGTTCCGTGGTCAACTAAATCAAATGCTTTAGACAGGTCCATGTATACTGCGTCCTCGGACTTTGCATCCCCAAGAGGGGTTGCTACCAGATCTAAGAAGTCCGTGAGCACCGTAGTCGTGGACCTGCCCTGTCTAAAACTTGACTGAAATTGAGTTAAGTTTGCTATATTTCTCAAGGTACTCCATAAGGTGGCCATGAACAATCTTTTCTAATGTCATAGAAACTGTTGACAATAGGGCTATCAGCTGATAGTTTGAAGCATCCATTGAGTCCCAGCCTTTATCAACCAGGATTACTTTAGCCAGTTTCCAGCTCAATGGAAATAACCCTCTCTTAAACTCCAATTGACAAAGTCTCTTAAAATTGGTGATATTTATAGTTCAGCTTCTTTAATAACCTATTTTCTATATTATCTGGACCACTGACTTTGTTAATCCTTAATTTATTTATGGTTCTTAATACTTCCATTTTGGTAACTGTCCTAAATCTAAACCTAGGTAAATATTTATCTCGAGAATCGGTTGGTTTTTGATGTTGTATCACATTATGAAATTGTTTTACAGAATTTTTAATTTCATGTTTTATATCAGGAAGCTTTATAAAGAAATTATTTAAAAGATCCAAAGAGTTATCAGATTTGTGTAGTATGCCATTTTGCATGATTTTTATATCAGTTAAGTTTTTAGCAGGGTTTGTAAGTTTTTTTTTTATTAAAGACCAATAGGCCTTCAGATCCATTGTATCTTTAATTTTTTGTTTGTAACAAAGCACTTTTGATTTCCTAATTTATTGGATAACTTCATTTCTAATTTGTTTGAACTTGTCCCATACTTCACAATTTAGGGTTTTATTTGCCTTCTTTTGAGTTGATTTCTTGTTCTGATTAACCTTTTAATATTTGCACTTATCCATTGTAAATGATTTGATTTTTCAGTGACTTTTTTCCTGAGGTGCAAATTTGTCACATGCCTCTATAAACATTGTTGTGAATTCCTGTACTGCTAAATTTAAATCTGGAATAAGAAATATCCTATACCACGGCATCCCTTGCAGGTCTTTCCTAAATGACAGTTTGTTGAATGTTGTATAACATCTCCTATAGGCATTTGTTACTTCAGCTGTTGGCATAATATTTTTATCAACAGTAATGGCACACTTCATAACATTGTGATCTCCTAAACTGTGTGAACATACATTTTTTTTCCACTACCATCAATTCTGGAGAGATAAAAATTAGATCTAGTATATTGCTTTTACTAGTTAGTGAATCTTTCCTTATGGGGGTATTCATTATCTGAACCAGATTTAAACAGTTCATAGAGTTTTCCAATTTCTGGCCTCTAGGACATCCCCAAGCAGCACTAATGTCACCAATTAAGATTGTTTTAGTTTGTCCTATATATTCCATTAAAGTATGTGGAAATGTATCAAAACAGGTAGTGTTTACTTTGGGAGGGGAGTAAACAGCTCCTATAATCAGATTTAGAGACTGTGTATCAATTAATACACATTCAATTCCTTCTACCTTCCCTGAAAATAAGATTTTTGAATGTCCAAGTGAGTATCTGATGTACATTCAAATTCCTTCACCCCATGACCCCCGGTCTTGTCTATGATGGTAAAAATCTCTAAGTTCAATTTCTTTTTGGTGAATCCCTTTTTAAGCCATTTTTCTGTTAATATAATGCTATTGGGATTTTCCAGATCAGCCCAGGTCCTAAAGAGGTCCATTTTCTTCATTAAACTTCTTACATTATCTAAGACCAGTTTAATGGACTTTCTTCTTGGACCAGGGTTCAACTCGATATCCCCACAGACAGCCTAGGATATCCAAAACACCTGGCTGGATAAAAAGTAATTCCTAGACTGTGCTCTTAATTAAATTCTTTGGAGCTCATGTCTAATCAAACTGAAGGAATTTCTACACATGGTTAACTTGTGTGTTCATTGTTGATTTAATCTACTCTGGGATATATATATATATATATATCACTATGCAAAAAACTGCGTTAATGCATCATTTAGGGATAAAACACAAAAAGTCGGGAAATGAAAAAATCTTTAGGGTTGCCTCTCCCCCCCCCCGACCCACCAATCATCCCATGACTGACAAATGATGGGGTGTGTCATTGGAGTCATGAGTCCTAAATGTCATCCCATTCTATGTGTAATCATATTAACAAGGGATAGCAAAAAAGAATGGGGTGACATTTAGGCCTCATGACCTCAATGACACACCCCGTCATTTGTCAATCTTGGGATGATTGGCAGGTCTGGGGGGGGTCAACCCTAAAGATTTTTCATTTCCTGACTTTTGTGCTTTAACCCTAAATGATGCATTAACGCAGTTTTTGAATAGAATGTCCTTACTTTTTGAGAAAGAATAGAAAAGTAAGAACTTACGCAAGTTGGTGGGAGTACGGGCTCTTCGGGCCCTGCGCTCCCACCAACCTACAGAACTTGGTGAGAGTGAGGGCCCTCCAGGCCCTGCATTCCCTCCAACCTGCAGAAGTTGCTGGGAGCACGGTCCCTTCGAGCCCTGTGCTCCCACCAACTTGTAAACATGTGTGTACCATTAACACCCTCCAAATTTCAATGTGAAACACCAAACTGTGTCCGAGATATAACATGTAAATGTTTGAGATTTTCATTCATCAGAGATGCAGAATTCTGCACCTGTTAACATTTTATAGGCACAACAACTGAAAACTGCATCCATGGCACTAGGACTAGTTACTCTATTAATTTTAAGCCACCAGCACAAGGCAAAACACTGTCTGCAACACGTAAATTGCATCATGCAATATCTCTGCAAAACAAAATTTCTCTGACATATAAACACGGTAATTCACATCTACAGGACATGCCGAGAACACCCTCCAAATTTCAAGTAAAAAGACTAAACCATTTCCGAGATATTTAAAGGGAACAGGAAAGTAGCTGTTGGCTCCAGTATGGTTAATTGTACAATTGTATGCTGAATAAAATCACTAACATACAGTATGATTTATTGTGTCTTGGTATCTATTTGTGTGATCTCAATGCATGTTATGGCTACTAACGGTGAAGCCATGACTCAAGGTTCAGTTTACTGCTCAAGCCTGCTGCTGACATGAAGATGACTCAGTCTATTCATTCTAACTGCACCCAGCTTTCTATTCAAAATCAGCACTGTAAACATGTAGTATGACTAACTCAAAATGAGCCTGCATCCCAGCATGAACCTAAACCGAGACTTGATGGTTTGTTAAAAATGAGAAAGAGAGAGAGAGAGAGAGGTTGAAAAAAAACATAAGGATGCCAGTGTCAATTTTCCTTTGTGAGTCTCGGTGCTCTGACAGGTAGAACTAAGTCAACTCAAAGCCGACTTCCGATTTAGGTTTTCAACCCAGAAGGAAACTAGCCTGCATGCTCCCTGCACAAAAATCTAACTGAGAGAGACAAGGGTGTATTAAAAAAAAACATGCTATAGATCTTAGCCATCAGGATGTCGGTGTTGGCTTCACCGTTAGAAGCCATAACATGTATTGAGATCACACAAATAGATACCAAGACACAATAAATCATATGTTAGTGATTTTATTCAACATAACATTATACAATTAACCATACTGGAGCCAACAGCTACTTTCCTGTCCCCTTCAAATTAATAATATTCAGATAAATATAATAAGTAGCTGTTCTCTTCAGGCTGATAATCAAACCAACAGTATAAGTATTAATGACAGGACACGTTTCACACGACATGTATCATTTTTAATTTCCTGTCCTCTATAAACTTAAAGATTGGTGAAACTGCCCTATCTAATGCATTATGAAATGTGGCCATCTGATCCCTCCCTTGTGATGCAAGATTGCGGTCAAATAAGTTTGTGATGAAAGAATTTGCAGACTCGCGATCAAAGAATTTGCAGGCTCACAATCAAAGAATAAAAAATACCAAAACTCGATTTTTAGGCAGAATTACGTGGAACCACCACCATGCCTTGATCGAAATAAGCCCCCTGAGCAAAACCCACCCTCATTTGTGTTCCTAGGCCACCCTTGAGCTGAGAAAATTTAATTTTTAAAAGGGCCACCTCGTCCCTCACTCACAATGCATGATCGCGATCAAAGAATCTCACAATCAAAGAATTTGCAGGCTCACAATCAAAGAAATTGCATGCTCATGATCAAAGAATAAAAAATATTGAAACTAGACGTTTAGGCAGATTTGAATAAAACCACCACCATGCCTCAATAGAACAAAGTCCCTGAACAAAACTCACCCTCATTTGTGTCCCTAGGCCACCCCTGAGCTGAGAAAAATGTATTTTTACCTCACGATGCAAGATTGCAGTCAAAGAAGCTCACGATCAAAGAATTTGCAGGCTTATGATCAAAGATCGCTAGCGTGCCGCGATCAAAGAAATTAAAACCTGATAAGTCTATTATTGGACCATTTTACATCAAACCAAAGGCATGGCTTGATAGAATGAGGCCCCCTGAGTAAAACCCATCCAAGTTTTATTTCAGGAGTGACCCCTGAATAGAGATATTTGAATTTTCAGGGTCAGAAAAGTGAAAACAAGATGGCAGACCTTGCAGTCAAAGAATTCTCAGGAACAAAGACTCTTGAACTGCAAGGCTTCAAATTCTTTGACCGCTAGTTGGGACCAAATGGCCAGAACCCCATTCTTTGTTCACAAAACAACCATATAAATTTTCCCATTGACTTATAATGGGAAACTAAAAGTGCCATAACTTTTGAATGCCCTAATATTTTTTCACCATATGAAAAGTGGCATATTCAGGCAGCCAAGTTCTTTCAGACGAGCTGTCTCACAGAGCAGCACACCACATGTCGACCGTGCAGGGCCACAGACAAAATCCCAAAAACTGCCACCAAACCTGGATAATTTTGCATTTTTCAGAATTTTCTTGTGCAAAGATCCTAAGTACGACCGAAACAAAATTTGGCAAATCAAGAGATCTACCGTGCCCCACCATGCATTCCAAATTTCAGGCAAATCCATTAAACAGATCCAAAGCTATTAATGCCCAAAATGTTGACTTTAACATAGAAATGCCTTCTTAACCTTAAATATAGTGGCGCAACTGCACCACTATAATATATATATATATATATATAGAGAGAGAGAGAGATAGACATTGATAAGTGGAGGATGGTAACATGTTAAGATCAATACTAGTTGTCTTTTTTTAAGAACAGTTAAAGACAATTTGCTTATCAGGACTGTCCCTCCACTTCTCAGTGGTTGTATCTGTTTATACTGTTGTTTGTTAGGTATTAGTCCAGCTTATTCTTTAATGTTTGTTCACTCCTGTATCTGACAATTCCTTCAGGCAGTGAGTTCCATAATTTTACTACCTTGTATGTGAAAAAATGTTTTCCCTATGCTTTTTTGTGGCAGCCTGCTGTTTCTGCTGGTATTTATGTCTTCTTAAGTTATGACTAAGTGTTTTATATTCAAAACTAAGCTGTTTACTTCTTTCTCCATCCTTCAATACCGTATAGAGACATAATACAGTAAGTCTCCTCTTAGCCTTCTTCTTTCTATCATATGTAAATCCAGGTGTTTTATTCTTTCTGTGGTTCTATGCTTTATTTCTTAGATCTTTTATCATTTTTGTGGCTCTATGGTGAACACCCTCCACTTGTGCAATATCCTTCCTTTAATGTGAATTCCAAACCTGTAAACAGTAGTTCACATGGGGTCTCACATATGTTCTACAGTTTGGGACTATTATATTTTCAGTCTTGCTGGTAAAAGCTTTTTTAATGCATTCCAGGATTCTGTTTCTTTACTGGCAGTGCGTTTACACTTGTCCTCATTTTTATGGCTGCAGGAGTGGAGCTCTGTAAACGTCTTGTGATCAGCTGAAAAAAATGATTCACAAGATTCCGACCAAAAAATTTGGAGTTTAGTACATAGATACATAGATGTTGTTGGCAGATAAGGGCCTTTGGTCCACCTAGTCTGCCCATTAGTGTTAATTAGCAGTACTTCTTCAAGATTTCCTGGAACTAGGTTGTACCCCTCCCTTGACTACCAGTATCCTCGTATGCCTATCCCATGCGTACTTAAATCCTGTAACTGTTTCTGCTCCAGCACCTCCTCTGGCAGGCTGTTCCATTTGTCCACCACCTTCTTCATGAAGAAGTACTTCTTCACGTTCCCTTTGAACCTCCCTCCCTCCAGTTTCATCCCATGTCCCCCTCATACTTGAGCACCTCCTTCTTTGAAAAATTGTGTTTTCCTGCACTTTATTCCTCCTGTGAGGTACTTAAATGTCTCAATCATATCCCCACCTCTCCTTCCTCTCCTCCAGGGAGTACATATTTAATTCCTTCAGTGTGTATTTTCATAGGGTTTGTGATGTAATCCCTGCACCATCTTGGTTGCCCTCCTCTGAACTGCCTCCACTCTATCTATGTCCTTGCATAGGTAAGCCTCCAAGACTGAATGCTGTACTCAAAGTGTGGCCTCACTAATGTGCTCTATAGTGGAATTCTGAACTCCCTTTTCCTGCTGGTGATTCCCCTGCCTATGCAGCCTGACATCCTATTTGCTTTTCCTGCTGCCTTTTCACACTGCCTACCTACCTTGAGGTCCTCATTGATGTTAACCCCTAAGTCCCTTTCCTGATTGGGGCATTCTATTTCCTCCCCCCCAGTTGATATGTTGTTCACAGGTTGTTGCACCTCATGTGAATTATCTTGCACTTTTTAGTGTTAAATCCCAACTGCTAATCTCTTGATCAGTCCTCAAGCTTCTGCAGCTCTCTCATCATTCTAGCCACTTCTTCTGGTGTGTCTATCCTGTTGCAGAGCTTTTTGTCATCAGGGAACAGGCAAATTTCCCCTCTAGGCCTTCTGCAATGTCTCTGATAAAGACATTGAAGATGACTGGATCCAGCACTGAGTCCTGTGGTACCCCATTGGTCACTTTACCCTCTGCAGAGTAACTGCCATTTATCACCACTGTCTGTGTCCTGTTATTCAGCCAATTCTCTACCTACCTTACCACCATCTTATCCATTCCTGCATTCTCCAGCTTGCTTAACAGCCTTCTATGTGGCACAGTATCAAAGACCTTGCTGAAGTTCAGGTGGACCACATCCACTTCCCCACCGATCCAACTCTCTGGTCACCCAGCCAAAGAACTCAATGAGGTTGGTCTGGCATGACCTTTCTCTAGTAAAACCATGTTGTCTTGGGTCCTGTAGACCACTGGCACAATCAGTCTGTGGTATCAGTCTGCTGTCTGCAGTAGTCTCACAGTGCTATTTTAAGGGGTACAGTAATGTAGACCATCACTTTAGCAAGGTGATGCACATGCGCAAAAGAGTCCACCATGCCCAAGGTGGCAGGCAGTTGCTCCATGTTCATGCACACCTGTCGCAGCCTTAATGTGCATGCACACATATTGTGCACAACTGCAGCCATCATGGCTCTGGCTAGAGCATGTTAAGTTGGTTGCTAATTATAATTCCCAAGACTCTTTCATTGTTAACCATTTCAGTTTAACACCACTTTAACAGTAGTCATGTTTTGAGTTATCAGTACTAAAATGCATCATCACACACCTGGATGTATTAAATTTCTTATTGATAGTATTTGTCCATTGTTCTAGTTTACCTAGGTCCAGTAAGAGTTTGTCTATGTTCAATTGGTTGCTAGCAGGACCTCCTAGTTTTGTGTCATCTGCAGATACATTTATGAACATTTCACAGCGTAGAACTAGATCTTTAATAAACAAGTTAAATATCACAGGGCCCAGGAATGAGCCTCATTGTATCCCACTAGTCATTGGACATTATTTTGATACTAAACTGTTAGTTCTCTCTCTGTGATCTCTCAGTTAGTCACAATTCTATCCATTTTATGCATGTAGTGTTTATTTTATTTATAGAAACATAGAAACATGGAATTTTACAGCAGATAAGGACCACTTGGCCCACCTAGTCTGCCCATTTTCCTACCTAACAGATAAGCTGCAGATCTTAGTTAACCAACAGCTTTCTTCCTCCTACCCCCCAATAGGACTGCCTTATGTCTGTTCCATGAATTTTTGAATTCTCCCTCTGTTCTTGACTCCACGATCTCCTCAGGGAGGCTGTTCCATGCATCCACAACCCTCTCCATGAAAAAAATACTTCCTCACATAACCTTTGAGCCGTCCTCCCTCTATCATCAAATTGTGCCCCCTTGTTCTTACACATCTCTTTTTCTGAAAGATGCTACCCTTTTGGACTTTGTTGATTCCCTTGAGGTACTTGAAAGTTTCTATCAAGTCCCCCTCTCCCTTCTTTCCTCAAGGGTATACATATTAAACTCCTTTAGTCTTTCTTCATATGTCTTCTGGTGCAGACCCTGCACCATTTTGGTTGCCCTCCTCTGGACAGCCTCCACATGTCTATGTCTTTGCAGAGATGGGGTCTCCAGAACTGCACACAGTACTCCAGATGGGGTCTCACCAACTGTCTGTACAGAGGGATAACAACTTCCTATTTTCTACTATTGATGCCTCTCCCTATGCATCCCAGTATCCCCCCAGCCCTCCTTACTGCCTTCTCACATTGCTTGCCCACCTTCAGGTCATCTGATATAATAACCCCCAGGTCCCTTTCCACTTTTACTGTTGTCAGTATCTCAACCCCGCATTGTGTACTCTTCCCCAGGGTTTTTGTTTCCCAGGTGCATTACCTTGCACTTTTTTGCATTGAATCTGAGCTGCTATATATTTGACCATTCCTCCAACCTTGCCAAGTCCCTTCTCATCCTTTCCACTTCATCTTGTGCATCATACCTGTTGCAGATCTTTGTGTCGTCTACAAAGAGACATACTTTTCCTTCCAGTTTCTCTGCAATGTCACTTATAAAGACATTAAAAAGACTGGCCCCAGTACTGAACCCTGCAGTACCCCACTAGTAACCCTCCTTTCTTCACTGTGGACTCTGTTTACTACTACCCTTTGCGTCCTGTTGTCTAGCCAATTTTTTATCCAGGCTACCACCTTGGAACCCACTCCAAGGCTGGCTAATGTGTGTATTAATCTTTTGTGTGGGACTGTATCAAATCCCTTGCTAAAATCTAGGTAGGCCATGTCCACAGCCCCTCCCTGGTCTACTATTTTGGTCACCCAGTCAAAGAAATCTATTAGATTCATCTGACATGACCTCTCCATCATGAATCCATGCTGCCTTGGGTCCTATGCCCACTGGCCTCATGGCACTCAACAATTCTTTCCTTCAGAAGTGATTCCATCATTTTCCCTACCACTGAGGTCAAACTAACTGATGTGTAGTTTCCTGCCTCTGTCCTGCTCTCACTTTTGTGAAGAGGAATCACATCTGCCCTTCTCCAGTCCTCAGGTACCATCCCATCCTCCCATGATTTGTTAAAGAGCGTAGTCAGTGGTAGCACTAGTTCTACCCTAAGTTCTTTTAGAATACTTAGGTGAATCCCATCAGGCCCCATTGCTTTGTCCTCCTTCAATTTTATTAGTTCTTTCAGAACCCTTTCTTCTGTAAATGGACTGGTATCGACCCTCCATCTTCAGAGTGTTTCTCTTGTTTGGTTTAGGTACCTCCCCCTCCTCTTCTTTTGTGAATACTGAGTAGAAATATTTGTTCAGTATCCCTGCTTTTTCACTGTCACCTTCTGCCCACATTCCCTCCCCTTTATTAAACCTCAGTATCCATCCTTTGGTCTTTCTTCACTCCCTAATGTACCTATAAAAGGTCTTATCCTCCTTCTTAATGGAGTTGGCTATCCTTTTCTCAGTTTAGGCCTTTGCTATTCTGACCACTTTCCCTACCTCTTTCTGCTTTAATTGATAAAGTTCTCTATGTTATGGGTAATTTATTATTGAGTTTAGTATGTGGGACCTTATAGAAGGCTTTTTTTTTTAAATCAAGGTAAATTACATCAGCTGGCATATTTTAATATAGTAGTTGGGAGATTTTACTATAGAAACATAAAAGCTTTGTGGCTTATGATCTTTGATTTCTAAAGCCATGTTGATTAAAGCTTGAGATAACTAGCTTCTTTGCACTAATGATTATTTCTTCGAAAATCAAATCTTCACAGATCTTACAAAAAATAGAGATGAGTCTTATGGGTCTGTAATTCTGGGGTCTGGGTTTGCCCCCTTTTTTTGAATATTGGCACTATTATAGTTGTCCTCCAATCCACAAGTGCTTCCTCCTCTCTTACTGATTGATTTATTATTTTGGCAATAGGATCAGATATTTCTGCCCTAAGTGCATGTAAACTTAGTTGCAGTTTGTCAGGACCAGCTGAGTTATCACTGTCCAGGTTACATCATTTTTGTTGAGTTATATTACTGTTTACTATTAAATGACTATTTTTTGTTATCATGATTATTTGTGGTTTAATATTTATGTTTATAGTAATCATACCCAATGTGTCATATATTACATTTTCATTTTTCATTTTTTACCCTTGTGAGCCTGATGAGCAAAATGCCTATTTACACAGGTGACAAGCAAATATATGGACCCAAAGAATTTGTTGAGTTCTGTTGACATTTCTTTAGAATTATGTGTTATTGAACCTTTAGCTATTCATGGTCCTATTGTTCTATCACATGGTTTGTGTGAATTTACTTAAGCAGAGAAGGAGTTATTGTTCCCTTTTGGAAATGCTAACTTAAATTCTGTATTTCTTTTTCTTTCCATGATACTTTTTCTGGCTGCTTTGATGGCTTTTTGATATTTTCTTTCATTCTCCAGTCTGTTAATTCTTGTAATTTATAAACATTTTTCTTTTTTTATTGATGGTTTTGTTGATTATATGATTTCACCAATATGTTCCCCCCCTTATCTTTACATGTTTTACTTCTTGGTATATATTTCTTCTCCAAATGTAATATTACCTGTTAGAATACTTAACAACATCCATTAACTGTTTTATTATTGAGGTCTTCCTCCCAGTTTATTTTTTATAATTTCTCTTGTCATTGATCTAAAATTGTTTTCCCATAATTTGATCTCAATGTCATTCCTTTCATTATGAAGATTGTTCCATATATGTGAAATTCCATTGAATTGTGATAACTTCCTATAATAGGTTTGTACACTTACATGTTTTTAATTTTGTTTGGTATTTTTGCAAATATCAAATCCAGTATATTATTGCCTCATATAGCCTTAGTTGGTCCAGGTTTGATTTGATAGTCATTTTGTGCTTTTTTCCCCCAGTGTGTTTCAAGACTGTTCCATGAAGATGGCATGGAGGCCACACGGAAGTAACAGGCTCTGCTAATGCAGTTATAGTGGTTAGCCTAAGTAACACATTACTTTGTGTTTGCTCTACTTTACCAGAATATGAATTGAGGCTGAATCTGGTTGTTTGAATCTGGGCTCACACATGTGGCATGTGAAGTGCACACTGAAGCTAGAACTTCAAAGTGAACCAAGGCACTGAAAAAATGGCATCACTTGTAGTTCTGATAACTATACTAGATAGTTCTGTGTGACCTGTGCAGGTAGCAGCTGATGGGAGACACAGATGTGTCAGTGAAGATCCCTTGCAGGACTCTGTTGTTACTGTACCTCCACTTCCATAATAGCTAGTTCTGTGAATAAAAGTATGCAAACCATAGTAAATATTCTACCTATGCACAAAGAAAAAAGGAGATGTCAAGAAACTAAATCTGATAATGCTGTAGTGTTAATCCAAATAAGACTGAAGGTGAATACTCTTACAGAAAAGGTTACTGTATTTCAAGAACAGAATTCAGAGAAAAGAAGCAGCTGTTGATAAGGTTAAAAATAATGTTCAGTTACTTGTGACAAAAGCAAAATCAAATGCCACAGTATCTGCAATGCTAATGAGAGTGCTGCATTAAAGAAGATGCTTAAAGAACTTGAGAATGACCCAATGTACAGTATAGAAACCTTAGAGTTGTGGGCCACACTAAAACCTTGAGAATAAAGTGCAGTAATTTTTGGACTTAATATCAACTTTTGAGATGAAAAGAGCAGACAGATTAGCAACCAGCTGTACTGTATCTCTGCATCTATCTAATACCATGAAATCTAACGGACAAATTCTAATTGCTTCATCCCTTACAGTTGCCTTATACAACATCACATTCTGACAATGTAATATATCTGAATTTGGTTGCAGATGAAAAGAAATTGAAGCAAACCAATGTGAGGACTTGACATTTAACAGAACGTGAGAATTTACATTTTCCTTTATCTTGTACTGGAACTTTTAAGAAAGAGAAAATGGCTGATAAACCTAAACTCCTCTTAATTAATGATTTATAAATCTTTTAAATTTGAAGCTAGAACAAAACAGAAGGAACAATTTCAATGTTTATGTTTGAGTAGTAGTGTTCTCTGTTGTTGGACATTATATGTATCGTGCAGTGTATCAGATAATTTTCTGAGTAATAGTTTGGATGCTTTGTACAGAATACTATACATTGTTGTTTTATTGTTCATTGTCAGGCAATACATACTGAAGCATGTGAGGTAGTCATTTTATATCCAGCTAGGATACATTTTAAATATTCAGATCATTATTATATATTTAATGATCAATGATAACTTGATGTAGTTTGTGATGAAACAATGGGGATGGTTGACAGAATTCAGATTTTCATTGCAACACTTCTTGGACTCACTAGACAATACTTATTGTCTTCCTCTGGTCCTGGCACAGCAACTTTCTAGATAGAAAATGGACTGTTATCCTAATATGAACAAGGATGTACATACAAAAACACAAGATTGCCAACAGAAGCCCTTTTGGTCTATCAAGTCTGCTTGATGCAGAGATATCTATCTTTTATTACATGGCCTTCTGCCCTATTTCCCTGATACCTTTACCATCCCCTTAACTTTATCCAATCCCCTTAAATCTGCAACAGTTTTCTACTTTGGTTCAATACCTCCTCTGATAGCCCATTCTAGCCTCCCACCATTCTTTCCTTGAAGAAGTACCTCCTGACCTTCTTCTAGAACCTGCCTCACACCAGTTTATAACTGATTTTCCTTGTCTCCTTTATTTCACAGAACCTAAAAAGATCACCAAGGTTGACTCTGTTATAACATAAAGGTACTTGAAGGTCTCTATCATGTCTCTTTGTTCCCTTCTCTCCTTGAATGAGTACATGTTAAGGTTCTCCTGCCTCTGTGCATATGAAGGTCTTTGGTGGCCCTGTATTTATTTTCATAACCTTTTCTGTACCACCTCCAGCAGACGTATGTCTTATTTGTAGTAGAGGTAATATTGTACACAGTACTACAGGTGTGGCTGGCTGCACCATTGACCCTTACAGTAACATTATGACCACCTTATCCTGCTGGTTAACCCCTACTTTTGTAATCCAGAATTTCATTTGTCCTCACCACTGTCTTGTGTAGAAGAATTCTTATTGCTTCTGATTGTAATCCCCAGGTCTTTATCTTCCTTGGACACTGTATTGGTCACGCCTCCTAGTCTGTACTTGTTCCTGAGGTTCTTATTCCCTATGTGCATGACCTTACACTGTGTTGTGTTGATCCCCAGTTTCTGGATACCAGACCATATTTCTAACTTCACTAGGTCTTCTCTTAACTCCCTGATTCCTTCCTTCATGTCTCCATTTCTATAGAGCTTGCTGTCATACACAAAAAGACAGATTTTTAATTTTATGCTGTCCTGAATGTCATTAATGAACACTTTGAACAGCACCAAAAAATGTACCAACGTAGTGGCTCCTCACTGGTGACCTCTTTCATTCCTGAGTATACCTCACATCACCACACTTTGGGTTCCCCACCCCGAGCTAGTTCACAGCCCATCTATTCAAGTTACCCCCCCCACACCCCAGGTCCTACAACTCCTTGATTAATCTCTTATGGTGAACCAAGTCAAAGGCATTGATGAAGATCAGGAATAGTGGGCCTGATTTTCAAAGAGCCCTTAGAGCTACTTAAGTTGTGTTGCTCCAGGGCTGTGGCAAGCTCCTGGTGTGACAGAAACCCTGTGCCCAATTCTAGAAAAATCAGGGTTTCAGTGCCAAGCTCCTTGGGTTTGCTGCAAGATGACCACTGTGCCAAAATCTGGTACACCTGTGGAAACAAACACAGGGATCTGGCCCACCACCTGGTGCAACACTAGTGGGGCTGGGATGGTGATGGGGGGAATAAAACTGCTGGACAGGAGGGGGCTGGATGCAGAAGGGGCACATGAAGTGTCATTGGGGGTCAGGGAGACAGCTGGGTAGCAGAAGGAGTCATGGCACCCAGTGGAGTGCAATTGCATAGTACTGTATGTACATTATAGTTATTGTACTGTATGTACAATATAGTTATCTTCCATGATGGTCTAAGCAGCCTTCCTGATCCTCGACATCCCCAATACACAATTACATATCCTCCCTGGTAGTCTAGCGGACCCCAATCCCTGATCTCTCCCCAAATCATTTTTGTAACATTCCATGGTGGTCTAGTGGACCCCAACTGACCCACCCCAACAGGCAGTACCCCATCACCCTGAACCCCCAGTCCTAACCCCAGTCAATGACCAGCACACCATCCTCTCTCCATCATGGTAAGCTGCCCAACACATCTGTCACAGATTTCCTACTGTATACAGTATGAAATCAGTGATTGACAGCTAGGTGGACTGTAAATCACTGAGTGCATACTGCATACAGTACATGCTCAGTGACAGATCAGTTGGGCAGCAGGCCATGGTAGACTGCAGAGGACTGTGCCAGTTGCCATCTGGCATTTGGAAAAGGGGGAGCAGGGTGGTGGGACACTGCCTACCATAGTGGGGGTCCACTAGGCCATCAGGGAATGTTACATAAATGATTTTGGGGGAGGTGGGGAATTGGTGGGGCTGCTAGACTACCAGGGTAGATATTTATCAATTTATGTGGGACATCAGGGAATGGGGGGGCACTAGACCACCAGGGAAGACAACTATACTGTACATACAGTACAATTCAAATGCACCCCATTGGGTACCATCACTCCTGTTGCTGCAAAACTGTTTCATTAGCACCCATTAAACCTCCCATGCTCCTTCTGTACCTGTCAGCCCATTGTCAGATTCACCTCCTACTGGTGGAAGCCACTTAGACCACCTCCTGGCTGCTCTAAGTGGTGCCTTTTTCTGCTTCCATGGTGGGGCTTGTATAATCCCCAAAAAGGGGATGCTGCATCACCACCATGGTGCAAACCCCCTGGCGACCTGGTGCATCTGGTTGTTTGCTGCAGCCTTGGTGCAGGGAAACTTTGGTGCAGCTGCATCAGGATTTGATGCAGGCTGCTTTAGAAAATTGTGTTTGATGCAAGTTGTGATGCAAGTTACCCCTTGCATCAAACTCTGTTGACACAAGTCCTCTGCATCATTCTAACATGTTTGAAAATTGGGACCAGCATATACACTGCTTGCCCCTTATCTATGGGCCCTGAAACCCAGTCAAAGAAATGAATCAAGTTCATCAGACATGAACTCCATTGCACAAACCTGCATTGTCTGGTGTCTTGGAACCCCATCACTTTGAGGAACTCGACCAAACTTTCCTTGAAAATGGTTTCCATCAGTTTGCCAGCTACTGATATCAAGATGACTGACCTGTATTTCACTGGCTTGTCTCTTGCTCTGCTCTTGTCCTGGGGTGCAATATCTGCTGCCCTCAACTCTTATAGAACCACACAGGTGTTTAGGGGGGCTGTTGAACAGGTTGGTTACAGGGGCTGATAGAACTGCTACCAGTTCTCTCATTCATGCAAAAGAGATTTGTCCAACTTATGGCAACAGGTGTTATATGTGTGTTTGTATTTTAACCTGGTGTCTATGTTACAACTTGATGTATGTAACACTTTTATATACAGTGCTTGTAAAACAGGACTGCACTGAAAACAGGCTTGCCTAGTGCATTATCCTGTTAAAATATAAATAAACTTGAGTAGTACCTTGAGTATGAAATATAATATAAAATATAACTACTGCATTTTAAAAGTTTTATGAGGACAGGCCTACAGAGCTGGTTGCAGCTCATTTCCCAATTGCATTTGCTTGGGGTGGAGACAGTACAATGCAGTAATAAATCAACACAATAACAGCAGTCAAAATAAGGCACATTAATCACAGTGGCAGTGAATAAAATTCAGTTTCAACAAATAAATAAAAATATACAGTATACAGAGAAGAAGCAACAGTGTGGAAACAACAATGCAGTGCAATAGAAAAACAACACAAAACAAGGTACAGATTATTACACTCAAAATATAGTAACAGTGAAGTAAATAATAAATGAGCAGTAGAAATGCTGTGAAGTTTTACTTGCCGGCAATTAGCGGTGTGTGAAGTGCTCCCGCTATGCTATGTGGAGCACTCCGCGTATTGTCCCTCAAGCCACGTAATGCTTTGCAACACCAAGCAAATTACTCTACCTGGTAATTAGCAACATGAAGTGCATTGTTTCTATGGATTTCATGCTACTTCACCTTGTTTTACTACCTCCCCTTAATTTTAATCTGAAGTGCCATTGATTTTGCTTCACTTTGCTTCACCTGTTTATTGCTATGTGAGGTGAATTTTGCATTGATTCATTGGATGGTAGGTCACATGGGCTCTATATTGTCTTGCTCACCCTCAGTTCTGCATAGTGCATGTAATGGAAAGCTGGAGACAGTTTGCTATCAGAGCTCTGAGAATCAAACCATCGAAAAAGCTTTAAAGAATCAATTTTAATCCAATTATTTTGGTCCAAATTTAGTACATTGACTGTAGGAACCCCTCCTGTGCTTAGGTCATCGAGTGTTGATTATTTTTCTGTGCATTTTGAATGTTAATTCATAACATTCAGCCTGTGTACTGACAGACACTGTTGAAGTGTGTTTCAGGTGAGGTGCGTATCTGTGGTGGAGTGACAGTCACATGAGAAAGGCAATCTTTCTAACTGTTTTGTACTTGTGTGTGTGTCAGTATTTGTGTGTTTATGTACACACATTAATACTTGAAGTAATTTTGATAATTGTGTTCTGTTTGTTGTGGTGCAGTGCATATTTTCATTCTGTTTGAAAGCTTTGGTTGTATGTGTACTGCACTGTTAAATTTTCTGCCCATTACCTGTAATGTGTGAGTGTGTTTGCGTGCTATCAAGTCAGACACATTTTATTGTGCCACACAGTAATCACCACACCCTTTTTTCACTTTATCTTTTTATTGAAATTTGAGTATATAAGAAAGCACACATCTTGTACAATAAAAGACTATCCTCCATGTAAGGTATAAAATATCACTTAACAAAATACAGTATTTAGGGTAAACATATTGGAGAAGCCTTATATACATGTATTGATAATAAAACACAAACCTAGACAGGATGTAAGTGGAGAGCAGAAGGGTTACAATCAATAAAGTATTATAGGATCAGAAATAGCAATCATGTATGAAATACATGCTAGGGCAGGCTATGGCAAGGCATTCAGTAAATTGCAAAAAGTGATAAATGTGGTAATATGAACAATGTCCAGTAATAGAGAGGTGAAGATAAGAGAAAAGTGTGCAAGGAAAGAAAGAAGAGAGAAAAAAGCAAGGAAGAAAGGAAGGAGCAAGGGAGAAAACACGGAAGAAGGGAAAAAAGCGGAGAAATCTGTTCACAAAAGTTTCGAGAAAACCTAATCTGAGAGCAAAATAAGAAGGAGGGCTAAATATCCTTAAGAATTAGGGTCTAGAAGAACTAGGTTCATGTACTTGAAGTGATCCTGCCAACATCTGTCATATATAGCGAGTCGGTTATGAGTAACATGAGATAATCAGTATAGAAAGGCATACTGAGGGAGACTTTGAAGAACATCTCAAAGAAAAGGCACCAGAGTTGATTTCCATTTCATAAGAATCAGACATTTGACCAGAAGAGAAAGTATGTTTAGCCATCTAAAATGTGCATGTGAGAGGAGAGAGCTATTGGGGATAAGGATGCATAGAAGGAATAGCTTGAGATCAAAAGGTAGTTTTTGTCCTGTTACTCTGGAGGCAAATAAACAGACTTTAAGCCAGAGCTTATTATTTATTTATTTATTTAGTTAAACATCAGTTTAGAAACCTTTGAGCCAGAGGCTCATTTACAAAGGTACCTCGTCACAAAGAGGACATCAGAACAGTAGTACAAGGGACACAGTACTTACAAACAAAAAAGTTACAGTTCAATTACAATTTTGTTACAATAGAATACAATCTCCAACTAAGCAAAAGATAACAAAAGGTGCAAACTTATGGTCGGGGAGAGCTGGTGGGGTAGAAGGGAGGAGATAGGGAGGAGGAATTAGTAGGGAAAGGAAGGGGGGGGGAGCCGCTCAGTGAGCATTGTCAAACAGAGTATATATATATATATATTTTTTTTTAGCACTAGGCTAGTGACAATTGCATTTGTGAGAGCTAAGCAGGAAGTTTCTGAGCCTGGGCTTAAAGCAAGCTAAGGTTAGTGAGTTTGAGACACTGGCAGGGAGGGAGTTATACCAGTGGGGTGCACGGTAGGGGAATGCCCTCTGACCTTGAGAGGTCCTGGCTCCCGGAATAACTAGGGTAGCTCTTGACGAGCTGCGTGTGATCAGGGTCGGTGCAGTAGGCTGAATGGAGTTGGATAGGCCTATGGGGGATAGGCCACGCAGGGCTTTAAAGGTGAGCTGGCATGTCTGATACATGAGTCGCTCTTCCAGGTTGAGTAGGGTAGCCAGGGTGTACAGCTCACATGTGTGAGTGAGTCTGGGAGCACCAGTGATAAGTCTGCAGGTCTTGTTAACTGTGAGGTGAACCTTGTTGAGGGCAGTCTGATCTGCTGAGCCATAGACCGAAGGCCATAGTCAATGAGAGACATGACAGAGGAGGTGACAGCCAGGCGGAGGGCATCAGGAGGGAGGCATTTTTGTGCCGGTAAAGAATGCCTAGCCGTGAGTTGGCGTACAGAATTTAGGGCAGATATATGTCCATGGAATGAAAGTGCAGGGTCAAAGGTTATACCAAGATATTTATAGGACTGCACCTGGTCAATTACGAGATTGGTGTGGAGTGGACAGCTAAGGGAAACTTGCTGTACTTATTTTGGGGGTGGGAGAAGAGCATCGTTTTTGTTTTCTTAAGGTTGATAACAAGTCGGTGCTCAGTGAACCAGGTAGCTGCAGAGTCAAAGACTAGTTGGAGGGAGTTCTGTAGCAGCATGGGGTCATTGTGGAGGCAACGAGAACAGCATCATCAGCATAGAGAAGCATCTTACCCATACAACTGCTGGGTAGGGAGTTAAGAAAGAGTGAGAATAGCAGGGTCCAAGAATTGAGCCCTGCAGCACCCCAGAGCAAATGGGGCATGTTTCAGAGAGAGTACCGCTGACTTTCACGCATTGGGAGCGCGGGCGGAGATAGCTGGTGCACCAGGAACAGGTCCTGAGGCAAAGCCTATTAGGGTCGAGGGTGGAGAGCAAAAGAGGATGCAAATGGTATCGAATGTTTTAGACAGGTCAATGAATATAGCACCAGCCAGGCACCAGAGTCCAAGGAGGCATGGAGGAAGTTGGAAAATTCCAGGAGTGCTGTATTGGTATTATGACCTGCTCTGAACCCGTGTTGTTCAGAGCAGAGAACATTGTACTTACAGAGGTGGTCGAGACTTGGGACGCCACAATTTTCTAACACCTTAGAGAGGGGGAGGATTGAGATGGTCGGTAGTTACCTAGAAGAGTCCTGTCACCACCTTTATGGACAGGGGTAACTGTGGCAATCTTCCAGGCAGAGGGAATTGTCCGAGACAGAGTGATTTGTTGAAAATGCACGAATAGGTGAGAGGACCTGATCCAGGACCTGGACGTAAAAGGCAGGGACCAAGTGAGTCATTACCGATGGTGTTACCTTTAAGGGCTTTTAGCAAGTAAGGCCTAGCTTCTTGCATGGTGACATGACACAGGTGGAAAGAGGGGTGGGCAATGGGTGGTGGTACAGATGGAGGAGGTGGACTGAAAAAGTTACCAGGAAGTACTGAGCTAAAGGAGTTATTGAGGTGGGTGGCAATGAGGGCAGGGTCAGAGGAGACAGTACCATTGATGTTGAGTAAAGAAGGAGAGAGGGACTGGGAGTGACCATTCAGTTGCTTTATGTTGTCCCAGAAGCACCTGGGGTTCCCCCAGGAGGGGGTAAGAGAGGCTTGGTAGTATTCTGCCTTTGCTTTGCAGATGGCCCAGGTGCACTGGTTGTGGGCGGCAGCATAGGACTGCCTGTCAGCTGAACGGCCAGTAGCAACAGCAAGGTGCCAAAGATTGTTGCATTGCTTAAGTTGCCACAGTAGGGCAGGGGTATTCCAAGGGGCATGTTTCACTTTGGACCTCCTAGCAGTTATGGGAGCAAAGATATCACAGGCAAAGTTAAAAGTGCTTACAAAGAAGGCCAGGGCCAAGTCAGTGTTGGTTGCCTTCATCAGAGGGGACCAATCAGTGTGGGAAAGGAAGCGCTTAAGGCCTATGAGTCCCCCAGGCCTAAGCCACCCTCGAGATGTGGTTTTGACCTGGGATGAGGGCCGAGGGGTTTCCCAGTTGAAAAGCACAGGGGAGTGGTCACTGAGGCAGTCAGGGAGGATTTGGATGCTGTGGATGCGGATTGGCCTGTTGGTGAGGACCACATCCAGGAGGGTGCTTGTCCCCCCCTAGGGTTTTTTTTAGTAGGCTGTGTGACCAGTTGAGTTAGGTCAATTGAATCGAAAGCCTCATGGTGGGAGGAGGATGAGGGGCAGAGCCAGTTTATATTCAAGTCGCCCACCAAGATTTGGTCCACGAGTTGGGTAGGGAGGTGAGGTAGTCACTATACCCAGGGCCTGGGATTGGTTCTGGGGGCAAGGTAGGCTATGGTTAGGAATAATGGGCTTCTAGCTTGGTCAGGGGACAGCTTTAGAGTAAGTGCCTGGGCCTTATGGACGAGGTCAGGTGGGGGGAGTGGTAGCCCCATGAGAGAATCCTTCAAATAGAAGACACAGCCCCCACCTCTCCTGCCGACATGGTCCAACCGGTGGAGAGTGTAGCCGGGGAGAGAGACATGAGAGTTAGGAGTGGAGGGAGACAGCCAGGTTTCAACCAGGGCAACAACATCAGGTTTATGAAGCGTCACCCAGCAGTGTAGAGAGTCCAGTTTTTTCAGGAGGCTACAGATGTTCATAGAAGCAATGCACAGCCCAGGAGATTTCAGGGGGAGGACCAGTGCTGCCAGGCCCGGGATTGGGGTGGACATTGCCTGACAGGAGCAGGAGGAGGAGGGCTGATCTGGGGAGTGCACAATGGCGGGATAGCTTTTGACGATTGGAGAGGGGGTGATGAGGGAGTGATGAGGGGGTGATCACCAAGTGAAAACAGCTACTAGAGAGCAGTAAAATGTGACAAGTGAGGTATTGGGAGAAAATTGTTCAACTTAATCAGGCTCCCTCTAGTGGCAAAACAATATAAGGAGCTAATGAGAAGAAAAAAAAAGATCAAGGTAGAAATTACCTGGTGTGTCCTGTGCAGTGACTCTCAGTTTTAAATACAGTTACAGGCAAATGCAAATAGTTTTAGCTGGTTCAAATGGGCTGTGGGCTATCAGGTACTATTGTGATTCAAAAAAGAAGGTGATTACTAGCAGGGCAAACTGAAATTCTGCACACTGGAAATGCACTTAGAAATGCACTTAGAAGTTAAACAGTCCCCAAATGAGTTTTTCACAGGGGGGTAATTCAGTTACAACTGGAAATGCACTTTACAAATTAACAAACAGTCCCCAGTGAGATTTGCACAGGGGGGGATTTCAGATAGTACACAGGTCCTGGGCTTACAGTGACTCTAAGCTTTTAAATACAGTTACAAGCTTTTAAATACAGTTACAGGCAAATGCAAATAGTTTTAGCTGGTTCGTTTTAAAAGTTTCAAAATCAGGCACAAAAGTAACAGTTCTGCTCTGTTTGAGCCTAGGCAGCAACTCGAGGTGCTACTCTGGCCCGGATTCATGCGCTGAGCAGGGGAGCTTGTGGCCATTTCAGAAAAAGCGCCAGATGGCCAATGATGGTGGCAGCAGCCTGGATCAAGGTAGAAATTACCTGGTGTGTCTCGGGTTCGGGGCTTCTTGTGGCAGGGAGGGCTTCAGAGCAGGCCTCGCGACCTCCGGGTCTCCCAGGGGAGGGGTGGTCTCTGGTGTGTCTCGGGTTCGGGCTTCTCAGGGCAGGAGGGCTTCAGAGCAGGCCCTCATGACCTCTGGTCTCCTCAGGGAGGGGTGGTCTCTGTGTGTCTCGGTCTGGGCTTCATGGCAGGGAGGGCTTCAGAGCAGGCCCTCGACTCGGTCTCCCCAGGGAGGGGTGGTCTCTGGTGTGTCTCGGGTTCGGGGCTTCTGTGGGCAGGGAGGGTTTCAGAGCAGGCCCTCATGACCTCCGGTCTCCTCAGGGGAGGGGTGGTCTCTGGTGTGTCTCGGGTTCGGGGCTTCTGCGGGCAGGAAGGGCTTCAGAGCAGGCCCTCATGACCTCTGGTCTCCTCAGGAGGGGTGGTCTCTGGTGTGTCTCGGGTTGGGGCTTCTGCGGGCAGGAGGGCTTCAGAGCAGGCCCTCGTGACCTCCGGTCTCCTCAGGGGGGGGTGGTCTCTGGTGTCTCTCGGGTTCGGGGCTTCTGTGGGCAGGGTGGGCTTCAGAGCAGGCCCTCGTGACCTCCAGTCTCCTCAGGGAAGGGGGGTGGTCTCTGGTGTGTCTCGGGTTAGGGGCTTCTGTGGGCAGGGAGGGCTTCAGAGCAGGCCCTCGTGACCTCCGGTCTCCTCAGGGAAGGGGTGTGGTCTCTGGTGTGTCTCAGGTTCGGGGCTTCTTCGGGCAGGGAGAGCTTCAGAGCATGCCCTCGTGACCTCCGGTCTCCTCAGGGGAGGGGGGTGGTCTCTCTTATTAATGCAAGCGCAAGACCACAAGATATGAAGTACATCCCTGTTGGCCAAATTGCAGTGCCAGCAATTATTATTATTTAATAGGCTCATTCATTGAAGCACAGAGGGGGTTATATTCCAAAGATGTAGGATTTTAGTTTGTATTAAAGAACTACGGGCATCTTTAAAGGTGTTATGTGCAATACCTCAACAATTACTCCATTGTGCATCTGAAATATTGTAGTTAAGAAGAGTACTCCATTTATTTTTGGCCTGTATAGACTGATCAGGTAGATTATCAATAATGGCTTTGTAAATGGAACTATTTAATTTTACTGATAAATTAGTCCAGTGCGATGTGTATGGGTTTAGAAGAGTATGCCTATACACTAAACTAGAGAGAGAGTTATAAGCTGCCCGAATTTGTAAAAACTTCCAGAAGTCCTGTTTAGGAAGTTTCCATGTGACCTGCAAGTCTGAGAATGATCTAAGAGTGAGTGAATTCTGGTCCAAGATATCTCCGAGAAAGAAAATGTCTTTGTTCCTCCATGTATGACAGAAAATTGGGTGATCTTCTAGAGTGAGCAGTGGATTGCCCCATAAGGCAGCATAAAACCAGGGTGTTGGATTGGATTTCAGGAATTTGTGGGTTAGTTTCCAATAAAGAACAGTGGATGATATAGTCGGGTGAGATTTTAGTTTAGAGGAAATGGGATTAAAAATGAAGGAAATGGGAACTTCTCCCCGGCACAATGCGGAGTCCATTGCAACCCATAGTGGTGAGTGAGGGGAGGGTTTCTGAAATCATTTAATGGTTTGGGCCATTCAGAAAGCCCAGAGGTAGCCTTTAAACCAGAGGAGTCCGAATCCCCCTTTTTTCCAATATGATTGAAGTTTGTTGTGGTTATATTTCGGTGGTTTCCCATCCCAGATAAAGTTACCTATTAATTTACCAATTTTAGTAAAAAAAGGAGGATGGTAAGACTAAAGGAATATTGGCAAAGAGGTAAAGAATCTTGGGAGAAATGGACATCTTAATGGCTGCAATTTTCCCATGAAAGGGAGTTTAAGAAGCTTCCATCTGTCCAGAATTGTTTTGATGTTATCAAATAAGGGGTTACAGTTAATGTCCCATATCTTCCCTAAGTTACTAGTAATTTTGATTCCTAGATATGTTATACCCTGTAGTGACCAGTGGAATCCACGAGATATGTTCATAAAGGCTTTACAGTGGTTGTTAAGGGGCATAGTTTGTCATTTGCCATAATTCAAAGCAAGGCCAGAAATTTTAGTAAAATTATTAAGCAAATCAACCAACAGGGGCCCAGCCTCATTCAGGTTTTTGAGTAAGATTAAGAGGTCACCCGCATAGGAGAGAGAAACATATCTTGAATTGCTCACAGGTATGCCCACAATGCCAGAAGATTGATGTAAACGAGCAGTCAGGGGTTCCATGGCTAAAATAAACAGGGAAGGTGACAGGGGACAGCCTTGTCTAGTTCCCCTTGCTAGATGAAAGTAAGAGGAAAGGGTGGAATTAGTACATACGTTAGCAACAGGGTAGTTATATAATAGCTTGATCCAGGAGCAAAAGGTGTGAGAAAGACTGAAATAAGATAAAACTTGATGAAGGTAGTCTCAGATTAAGGAATCAAAGGCCTCCTTGAAATCAATAGCTATGGCTGCAGCTGGTGTCTTGAGGGATTTGGCTTTGTGAATTAAATTAAATAAGGAATGTAGGTGATCAGAACCAGATCTAGGTTTAATAAAACCAGCTTGTGAATAGTGAGTTAGCTTGGGAATCAAGGATGTAAGTTGAGAAGTTAGTAGTTTAGCAAATATCTTCCCTTCCGTTTTTAATAAAGAGATGGGCCTGTAACTTGTGGGGTGAGTAGGGTCTTTTTCTTTCTTAGGGATTAGGGTTATGATTGCTTCGGTGCAAGATGGGGAAAGCTTTCCAGTATTGGAAGCTTCTTGATAAACAATAAGAAGAAGGGGACATAAGGTGTCAGAAAACATTTTCTAGAAATCGACAGGGAATCCGTCACCCCCAGGGGATTTGCCAGATTTCAAGGAAGACAAAGCTTTCTGGATTTCCTGAAGCGAGAAGGGTTCATCTAAAGAATTTGTTTCAAGAGTAGAAAGATGAGGAAGATGTAATGATTTAAGGAACTGTTGAATCTGCAAAGTAGATGGAGGATTTGTGTTATAGTTTTTGATAAAAGGTTTTCATGATACGGTTTACAGAGGGGTTGTCAGAGTGAATCGTACCCTGTTCCTCTTTTAGGCTTAGGATGCGTCGTTCCATTTGTTGTGCTTTGAGCTGGTAAGATAGAAGTTTCCCATTTTTATTACCGTGTTCCCAAAACTTATATTTAAATTTAAACAAGGCCAGTTTGGTTTTACGAGGAATTAATTCATTAATTTTAACTCTAAGTTGAAGAATTTCAAGATGAAGTTGAGAATCAGGACAGTGCTTATTAGAAGAAAAGTATAAATTCTCTTTAGCCTTAAGAGATTTTTTCAAGTCTGCCAGCTGTTGTTCCCTTACTCTTTTCCTGTGTGCAGTATACCTGATCATTTTCCCTTGGATCGCAGCTTTAAGAGCTTCCCATACAGATGACATAGACGATTCGATTTGGGTATTGTGAAAGAGGAAGTCCTGAATTTGTGCTTTGATCATGGGTAAGAAATTGGGATCCTTGAGAAGAAGAGGGTCCAGCCACCAGTAAGAAGATTTAGGTGCTAATGGGCCCCACAAAAGTTGCAATTTGACAGGGGAATGGTCTGAGATTATGATGGTAGAGATGGATGAATCAATAGTTTTTTCCATTATAACAGGAGAGGCTAACCAGTAGTCAATTCTACTGTATGGCTTATGAAAAGAGGAGTAAAAAAATTCTCGATCACGGGGGTGAAGGAGGCACCATACATCAGCAAATCCAACATCTTGCATTAATAATGAGAGGGCTTTAATACTTCTAGGGTGGGCCTCTGTAGTGGGGCTACTTCTGTCAATGCTGGCTTCTAAAGCTAAGTTAAGATCCCCTCTAAGAATAACTGGTGTATTATCAGTGTTAAAGGATAGAATCTGTTGAGCTAAATTATGAAAAAACTCTGGGGAAATCGGAGTTGGGTGCATAGACATTAACAAGCAGAAGAGGACCAGAGTTCCCCTCTCTGATTTATGTTAGCCCTAAGAGGCTCCCCAGAATGCTGAAGAACACCCCCATTGGATGGTCGGTTAGAGCCCTCCATCAATTACAAGTTTTCCTCTTGTGCAATTGGCATGTATCCCTGGAACAACCCATCGTGGGTAACCCCTATTTTCAAATTGATCATAAACCCATCTCACCCACATTCTGGCCTCTTCTGATAGACAGAAGGTGGCTGACTTATCAGAGAATGATCAGTTGATATCCTTCATGGCTTTCCGTTCATGTTTCGATGTACTGGTTACAAATTGTTTTAAATATGAGCAGGTTGAAGAGGCAGTTAAAACTCATTTGGGGCGGGGGGATATAAACCGATCACATACGGAGATATTGAACAGGCTCCTACAGGCAGTGGGAGAATCTCATGCAGTGTCTAGGATCTACAAGGAGATGCAATCTGTGGACACCAGCCTACCCGGGGGGATCTGCTACTATTGGGCCCAAGAACTATCAATTGCACCTGAAGTGGGCTCTTGGGGAAGGGCATGGAGGAGTATTTATATATTCGTTAAGCAGGACAGATTGCGTCTGGTACAGTTTAACATCATGAATAACCTGTACTTCACACCAGTTAAACTGCATAAATTAGGTCATATCCCCTCACCTAAGTATACTCTGTGTAACCAAGCCCTGGGTTCCCTATTTCATATGTTGTGGGGATGTTTGGTGGTCCAGTCCTTCTGGCAATCTATTAAACAATTGTTGGATCCATTGCTTGGGCTTGATTCCCTTTTCACTCCAGAAATATGCTTACTATACTGTTTCCCAAGAGGTATTCCAAGGGTCAGGAAAGCAGACATAGCCTTGGTCTCAGCCATAACTAAACTCATTATTATGAGACATTGGAAAGATAAAACAAGGTTATCGGTTATGGAGTGGTATAAGGAGATGCTTATGGCTCTGGACTTAGAAAAACATATTTTGCATATGAATAACTGTCCCCACTTATACCAGCCCAGATGGGGTTCCCTTGATGCCTTACTCGCTGTATGTAACCCATAATGGTCTACGGTTAGCTGACCGCTTTTCTTGAGGGGTAGCTTAGTATTGCAGTCATACTGAAGGTAGTGTATATACACACTTGCTGGGTGGGTGGAGAGGGGGAAGGAAAGGAGGGGCAAGGGATAGTATGAGGAGGGAAGGGGATTATTGGGATAAGATAAAGTTGTAGATGTAGTGGCAGTAATGGTTGTTTGAGCCGATGTAACCATAAGGCTAATATGACATGTTCTTGGTTCTTGTGTGACAATGTCTGTGCCATACAACCCACAATGTATAATGGATATTGTGAAAAAATGAATAAAGCATATTAAATAAAAAAAAAGAAGAGGACCAGAGTTGGTTTTCAGTTTGACCATCACCCATCTGCTGTCAGTATAGGAAACAGAGTTTAAAAGGGACCATTTAAGACTCTTATGAATAAGAATAGCAAGTCCTCTTTTTTTTGAAGTATAGGATGATTCGTAGACCTGACCGACCCAATCTTTTTTTAAGTCTATGAACATCCTCTGCTAATAATTTTGTTTCTTGAAGGAAAGCAATTTGTGTTTTATGTTTTTTGAGATGTGAAAGAATTTGCTTCTGCTTACAAGGAGAATTAAGTCCCTTCACATTCCATGTACTATATATAAAAGTATGTCACTCATATTGTTAATGTTAAAGAAAGGGAATAATCACTGGAGTGTGAAGGGACAAATAAATGAGGCAGAGGATGATTAGAAGGCAATATAGAGAGCTTACGTATATGCAGAGAGTGGCAGGAAAATTCAAGCCAAAAAAGTGAGATGTATGATGCATGAGTAGCACAGATATCTTATTAAAGTTAGACTAGAGATGGGGAAGGAGAAAAGTCATTAACAACAACAACAACAATACTAGTAAGCTGAATAACAAAGAAAACGTTTTATGGGTGTGAGGAGATATAAGTCTGCCAACTGGCTAAGAGACTCTCTCACCACACTCTCAGGCGTCTATGTAGTGAGGAGACTAGGGAGGACCTGTTATAAATATTGGCCCAAACCTAAGTCTGATCACAGTAATATAATAAAGTAAGTATTCCTGATACGCTAAACTGAAAGGGAGTAATACCAAGAAAGGCAGGGGTCTGTAATAACCTCAGCTTAATTATAAGCTAACAGGACAAGGTATAAGGATAACGCTAAACACCAGAACTTATTTATAAACATTAGTAGTAATAGTACAAGATACATCAATTCAAAATAACAGTAAATAAAAGAACCATATACAAGATGCCAGTACAGCCTAGACATAGATCAAGGAATTCAGGGAGCCAGGTGGAATGCAAATGAACAAATATAAAACTAAAAGTAGATCATTACCACATTAGAGTGACACTGAGTATACTTTGCAGTGCAACAGAATAAGTACATAATAAATACAATATTGAGGGGGGAAAGAAGAAAGGGGAGGCCAATTTAAGCCCTTATGCCCTGAGCCAAATGCAAATCAGGATTATGTGGAGAGGTATAGGCTTCGGTGATAACTGTAGACAGAAGAGATAGTCATAGTAAAGATCAGCTCCGATTACTCAAAAATCAACTAATTAGGTGTTATATGATGTGACTAGGTCTAGAAGACTAGGCCCAGTGAGCCCCAAAACAGGAAGGACTGCACAGCAGTGGATTTCTTTAATATCTGTAGGCTTCAAAGTAAAATAAGAAGCATAAGGAAGATGTAGATTGACAATCCTTTGCAACAGTACACCAAACATAGCCCACCTCTTTGAGTGCTAATGATAGTTCCATATTGTAAACAGGAGGTAGTAAGAATAATGGAGCTTAGGGAAGGAGATAGATTAAATGTAGCTGTCAATAATACTTAAGAACCTGTCATCAGGAGAGGGAAGGGGTAAGTTGCCTTGTAATATATAATAATTCACATATGAAAAAAGAAAAGGCAATAATCAGGATACGTACCAATTGAAGATATGCAACTAAACAGCCAAAAGACTATAAACCTGATGCACTGCTAAATTGGAGAGTAAAAGGCTAGATACAGACAGCCTGTTTAGTGAGGTAATGTGTAAGATCTTAATGGGTTAGAAAAGCATTGCTGATATACCAAAGTTCCCTTGAAGACCTTTAAGCTGCTCGTTTAAACACTGCAACAAAAAGAAAATTGATCGCACCGCGATGTACAGTCTTTGCTTTCTGCACCCACTGGGAGTGAAAGCAACCAGGTAGCATAGACCGTAGAGCAGACGGCTAGGCAGAAAAAGTGTACTGGCACTCCCTTTAAGTATCCTGGAAGCAAAACCTACCAAAATATAGCAATAGTGACCATATTACTGACCATATAAGCCATGACACCTTAGATTTATTAGCAGGATTGTGACTATTTATGTTCTTGCTTTTGGTCTTTGCCCTACGTTTCTTTTTGAGTGGCTTTAAAGATTTAAGAGGGAAACTTGCAACAACTTCTGCCCATGAACTATCAGCAGAAATACATCCCTGAGACACAGGGCCCAAATTAGAGGGATGTTTGTCTGAAATTTGCTGGGAAAGATCCTCCTGTGAGGAGTGCATGTCATTCTCCAAGAGAGAAAACTTATTGCTTAAGGGAATAGAGGGGTTGATTTGAAGGTGAGAGGCTGCAACTTGGGGTGTTTGGGGTGAAACCTCGCTAGAACAGCATGAAAGTCTTGAAGAATAATGCCCCGATGGAAGCTTCTCTTGCAGCCATTTTGATTGCCTGGGGTCAAATCAGTTGCAGAGTTACTGCTTGGGGCTGCGAGTTCTGCAACACTTTTCCCATGTTCCTGTACCTCGTCATCCACCCTCTGTGCAGATACCAAAGCTGTGTTCGGATTGCCAATTGCTGCTGAATCTCCCAGGGTAAGATTGCAGGAGAGACCTCCAGATAGTTAGCTAAGGCTTCAGGGGTTTCAAAATCCTTGAAGGAAGAGCCTGAGAAAAGGTGTAGTGTTGCAGGGTAAAGTAGAGCAAATTTAATTCTTCTTTGGTGGAGGATTTGTTTAAGTCGATTGTAGGCCTTCCTTCTGATGGTTAAATTGTTTGAAATGTCTCCATAGATGGAAATATTAAACTCTTGCCACTGAAGTTTTCCCATTTCTCTGGCTCATTTCAGTATTAATTCTGTGTGGGAATAGTTCAAGAAGCGAGCAATGATAGGCCTTGGTCGCTGGTCTGATGTTGGCCTGGGACCCAGAGTGTGGTGGGACCGTTCACTGATTAACGTTAGGTCAGGAGGCAGTTTAAGCATTGCAGGCAGCACATGTAATAAAAGTGCAGTAGTGTTTCCTAATTCTACACCTCCAGGGAAGCCAAAAAATTGTAAATTGTTGCTACTATTACGATTTTCAATATTGTCAATTTTGGCTTGTAGGGATTTAATAGTTCGATCTTGATTGCGGACAGTAGCCTGGAGGTCATGGATAGTAGTGGTGTTACAGGCCGTTGCTTTCTCATTAAATGCAATTTTCTGGCTAAAAGTTTCAAGAGTGGTCTCATTCTGTTGGGTGGAGGTTTTTAGATCATTAATCTCAGCCATCAGTTTAGAAAACATTACTTCCACTCTAGCAAGTGAGCTTTGCTGTACTTGGAGATCTGCCATAATGCTGAAGGATGAGGCCTAGTATGCTGCAGTACAGTGTAGAATAATTGAATATAAGTAGATGATGGATCAAAAATGACTTACAAACTGTATCAGGCAATAAGATTACAGGATGGTCACAGGAGTTGGTACCAAAGAAAGGTCTGGCGAAGGCTGGATGAGGTTAGATTGCAGTCATTCCTGCAGAGATTCTGAACTATGCTACCATCTTCAGCCTGGTCAGGCCACGCCCCCAATCACCACACTCTTAATCGGTTATCCATCTGCGGTATTTGTTACTGCTTTCTTCTATCTAGATAGTGAACTGCTATTGCAGTGCCCCCCCCCCCAAACCGCCAAAAAGTATAATTTATTTTTCCAGTTTTGGATTTGTGTGACCACTGGTTAAGGTGGTTTTGTGACTGTGTGGCTGCATCTCTTTTTAGTGTGCAATCTGTGTCTGTGCATTTGCATCTGTTTAGTGCCCAATCAGCATCTGTAGGCCACAGTTGTTTTTTTTACTTTCCATCCACCCCAAATTTCAGAAATCTCAGTTTGTTCTGAATTTTCTATGTAATCCCAAAAAATGCCTGCAAAGAGACATGCATGCAAACATGCTTCTGGCCATGTCACTGCAGCCAGTGGAAAGATTGGCCATGGGCCTGGTAGTAGTACACAGCAGAAGTGCCTAGCTGATGCCAGTAAAGGGATTTCTCTATTTTTTCAAAGTGCAATCATTAGCTTCAATCATGGTTGGAGATGCTGTTGTCCCCGCTGGTGGTAGTGAAATTGCTGATGGCATGAGTATTGCCCCAAGTTCAACCTATGACAACAATTTAACCAGTTTCCATAATATTGTGGAGTCTAAAGCCATGACCATGAGTCAGAGTGTAGTAGATGTCACACTCCCCAATATCCCCATCCCCACATTGGTTGAACACGATTCTGATGCTGACAAAGAGTCTTTGCAATCTCATGTTTCCAATGCTGTTGATGAGGTCATGCCTATGCAATCCAACCCTTCAAATGTTGGAGAAAAAATATTGTATGATCATAATGATACTGTGGTTGGTACTTGTTCTCCACAGGATAGCATCCAAGCTGACATTGTGGATGTGGATGAGGAATATGATAATGATTTTAGTGACCCCAGTTGGAAAACAGAGAAAAAGAAATTAAAGGTGGCTATGTGTAAACAGTCTCAGTCTGTCAGTGTTAAATCATCCCCTCTTCAAAGTTGTGAAGTGGCAGTTTCTGTTGATGATGATGACCCAGTAGTAGTCATTACAGATAGTGATAGGCCAGTAGAGCCCAAGTGTGGCCAGCAACAGAAATCATGTAGTAGTATACCTCCCATGTCACTGTCTAAAAAAACTGGTGTCCAATCTGCAGCATCAGTAACCTGTGAAAACTAAAAGTAGGGGATCTAAATCCCTCATTTGGGATTTTTTTGTACGAGATCCAAGTGATGAAACAGTGGCAATCTGCCAGCTTTGCCAAGTGTGTGTCAGATGTTGTAAAAAGGGTAGTCATCTGGGTACTGGGGGCCAGCATACACATCTGAAGAACAGGCACATGTCACTGTGGACTCAGCACTAGAGGGGCACTAATGCTGCCATAGTGGGGCATTCACCCTCATCCACCTTATTAAGCATGGCATTCCTTTTCCATGACTGTAGGTAGCCCAAGTAGCCATGTCTGTAGTAGTGGTGAAATAACAGTTGAGGATTACTACAGGTATGAGGAGGATGATGATTTTGAATTGTTGTCAAGTGGTGGTCAGAGCTGCAGAAGTCTTGGTGGTCTATGCAGTATGTCTAGTGCAAGTGCAACATCAACCCCTGCGTTTAAAATGGGGAAAATAACTTCATTTTTGTACTTGTCACTAGTGCACCCCTCTTCATCACACATCAAAAGCACACTACCCACGGCAGTTCGCAGAGCAGAGCCATTTGGCACACCCCATGCAAAACGGGTAACAACTCAGCCCACATTGCAGGGTCTTTTTGCCTGGAACATGAAATACCCAATCAATCAAGTTGTGTCACATGAACTGAATGCTGTCTTAGCAAAAATGCTGGCAACTGACCTGTTGCCCTTCTCCTTTGTGGAGAATTCCAGATTCCAGTGTTTTGCGGCATGCGCCTGTTCCAAATGGAAAGTCACGTCCAGGACATATTTTTCTATCCTTGCTGTCCCAGAGTTATACCGGACTGTATCACAGTCTGTAAGATAAGTCCTTCAACATTCCTCCTCACCATTTATCCACTTAAGTATGGATATGTGGTCAAGTTTCAAAATGGCAGGAAGTTCGTATTTGTGTATTACTACACATTGGGTGAAGGTACCAGGGTTGTTTGTGCTGGCGGTATTGGAAATCATTGTAGTAAGGCAGACTGTCATAGTAGCAACCTTCCTGGAATTTGACATCATGTAACACTTGCAATGAACAGTGTGGCTGGTTCCCACACTGGTGAACACATGCCTGACTTGCTGCTGACCAACATTGATGAATGGCTGCACCATCTGTCCCTGAAAGCTGACTTACAGCAAGCGACAATGGCTCAGACATGGTGAAATGTATCATCAATGGTGGCTTTGTTCAGGTTCCATGCATGGCCCACTGTTTAAATCTCATGGTCCAAGAGTTTCTGCAGTGCCCTGACACAAGGAAATGTTGACAGTTGCACACCACATCTGTGCACACTTTTCATGCTCTGGAAAGGCCATGGCCAACTTCGGCAGATGCAGATTGAAAACAGCTTTCCTCAGCACTGCCTCAAGCTGGAAGTTATCACACACTGGAACGTGACTCTTTACATGGCAGAGAGGTTGTATGAATAGTACAAAGCCATCTCAGAGCACCTAGTCATGCACAGTAGCCTTGACACTTCAGGGTCCTCAATGTCTATGACAACAGAACAGTGGCACCTCATGAACACAGTGATATCAATTTTGAGGCCCTTTGAACATGCCACACAAGCAGTGAGTGGGGACACTGCCTCCATAAGCCAGGCCATTCCACTACTGTGGATGCTGAGGCAGACTTTGTTGAATCTGTGGTGTAGCCTTGATGTGTTCGGAGATTTTTCAAGCAGTGCGTTACTTAAGTACATGCTGACAGTATTGGACTGCAATTGCCACATTGCAAGTATTCTGCAAAGAGCTGAATTCAGAATAACAACAATGCTGGACCCATGATACAAACATGGAATAGCATCCTTACTGGAGGGAGGGCCTGAACAGGTTAAAAATCTTAGTGGAGAACTGGTGCAATTGGTTCATGGGGCACAGAGGTCACGTGCCAAGTTCAGCAAACCACAGCATGACAAGGCTGAAGGTCACTGTGGATTACTAGGCACATCCAGAAAGGTCATTGCAGGTCCAGGTGGGATGTCACCAAAGCCAGTTGCCATTAACCCACTTTGGGTGCCTTGTCCCAAGTGGGAATAAGTGACATCGATGAATCCAGTGAACAGGAGGATGAATCAGCAAAAAGACTGCGTGCAGCACAGAGAATGGTTGACTCACATTTGTCTGAAAAAAGGCATCTGTCAGTAACTGATGATCCACTGCTGTACTGGAGTGTAAAGGGGAGTGAATGGCCAGAGCTGACATCAGTGTAACTGAAGTACCTGACCAGCCCATCCTCCAGTGTAAGTGTGGAGAGGGTATTCAGTTCTGCGGGGCAATAGCTCATGACCATCGTATTAATCTCTCGCCGACAAATGTCAGCATGCTGACATGCATGAAAATAAATGAAGGTCACATACCACCTCGAACTACCACATCTGAGTTCATACCCCATCACATTGATAGTGGTTGTGCTGATGATGTGGGAGAAGCAGACCATCCTGGTGGCAGAGTCAACCAGGCAACCATTGAGGTTGATGAGGCAATCATGGACAAAGAATTCCCTACTGGGCACAATTCCAACCTTGATGACTGTGAGGGTAGCTTTCTGTTTGATGAGGATGAGGTGGGTGTTGCTGGTATTTAAGTTAATGGTTTGAAAGGCTGTCTCATTTTATTAATGGTACATTTTTTGGTTTTTCATAAATTAAAAAAGTGTTCTTGACTCACTTGCATTCCATAATTCAGACTGGCACAAATAATGCCCCATCACAATCATTTCATTTTACCTTCCCTATGGCATATCTTCTGATTCCACTTAAGGAGCAGGTACCCACTGTCAGGTACCCCAGCCCCCCACACCTATATATACTAGCCTACCTGCTACACTATTGAGTGGTGTAATAAAAATTCCATGCACTACCCTCCAGTTAAAAAGTTATAGCATCCCGAATGTGCATCCCCATAAAAACTGAGCTGTGCCTGAAACACACACAGGGATGTACCCCCAGACCCCTTGTGTGATATCAGAAAATGAAGGCTATGAGTGTGCTCCACAGACTTACTACTATTTAGAGTTGCCACTCTGAAAAATGAAAGCAACCACTCCAGTAAACAGTGACTATTACTACAGCGGCTGCTGTTATTTTTATACATGGCATCTCTAAATAGTACTAAAAGCCACAGAAATATCACATACATACTGTACAGGTTAATGGAATGCACATTCAGCATTCATTTTCTGACATCACAAAAGGGGGTTGTGGGTGCATCCCTGACAGTGTGTCAGGCATGGTTCTGTATTTACAGGGGGTGCACATTCAGGGTGCTATAACTTTTAACTGTAGAGAAGCGCATGGAATTTTTATTACACCACTCAATAGTGGAGTAGGTCAGCTATAATATATGTGTGAGGAGGGCTGGGTACCTGACAGTGGGTTCCTACTGTTTAACAGAATATGTGCTGTCATTTGCAAACACTGTCAACCTCTTAAACAAAAATGTCCATTTGTAGTAGGCGGTGGCTACTTAAATCATGCCATTTAAAGATATCATCCTCCTGATTGCCACTGAAAGACTGTAACACACCATATCCTGCCACCCAGCTATCTGTCTGCAAGTGAGCAAGAATGTGTTCCTGTGTCCATGACCAGAAGTAACCCTCAGCCAGCCAAAGCCACCAATTTGTCTAATAGGGAAAGAGAATGTGTTCCTGTGCCCATGGCCAGAAGTGACCCGCAGCCAGCCAAAGCCACCAGTTGCTATGCCAGTGGGAGGGAATGTATTCCTGTGACCAGGACCTGACAGAAGGAGCCCACATCCAGCCACAGCCACCATGCTTCTTATTATCAGTAGTTTACAGTGATCATTTACTTATTTGTCAAACTATGGAATTTCCTTGAGCTGTGTGAATGCTTCCTTTAACATTTTAGAGATGCACTTGAGAAACATATATAGTCAACTGTTTTTCTTTTTTTACAGGTTTTCAGTTTCAAACAGTGTAATGGACTGCAGGACAGGAGTACTGCAGTATTGTCTACAACAACCTATGGGATATCAGTTTCAGGTAAGTATATCAATCTTATTTCATCACTTCTATTAGCTATTTCATTTTTTAAAGCCAGTGTAAATCATACAAAGTAGGTGACATGTATGGTAGAAAATATATTTTTCATGGACATCAGTCACTGGCTTACTTCAGCATGCTATGGGGTTGAAAAAGTTTTCTCCAGGTCATGACAAGACATCTTGGAATGTAACTGAAGTTAATACACTGGGACAGTGCATCTCACAAGCACTAAACTTGTTATTGGTCTTAGTGTGGTTTACTAATTGCTTGGTATCTGTTAAGCAGGATATAAGAGACAGTAACTGCCACACTTAGAACAGAATGTGTTAGTTCAATGAGGAAAGAATTATTTCTTCTTTGTCTGTTTGCAGGTAACATTTCGGTGCTGTGTGCTGCCATCGGTGCTTTCTTCAAATAAGAACACATGCAACTGGTATGAATCTGGAGGATGCACAGAAAACCGCAAAGAAGTCAAAACAAAACCAGTCATGAAACTTGCTTCCAAATGACCCCCCCACCCAAAAAAAAAATACCTACCTTTCCTGGCTTGACAGTTTTTCTACAGCAAATTCCTCAGCAAGCCAAAAACTGCACAACCGAAGTATTACTGGGTGACCTGCGAGAGAAAAAACAGCAATGAGTGCACACACACACATATATATATATATATATATATATATATATATATATCTCTCTCTCTCTCTCTATATATATATATATATATATATATATATACAGGTATATAATGGTCGCACAGTAGTTAGGGTTGAGTACCCCATTTAAGGTTAACTGGTGAAACTTTACACCTTAATAACTTTGCCACTGTTCAATGCATTTACCTGAAATTTGGCAGGCCAGGGCATAGCCATAGATCTTGGGATCTGCCAACTTTCATACCAGTCGGATATATGGCTTTGGAGTTATTAAGCAACATTCGTGTGCACATTTACGTTTTTTTGCAAATTCTTTGCTCACACCTACAGGTTGCACAGTTTGCGCGACTGGTCTGAAAATGTCAGGGAATGTGTGACCAGCATCCTTGATGTGTCTTTTGAAGATTTCGTGAAAAAATATTGAACGGTTCAAAAGTTATTCAAAAAACAAGTTCCCATTATAAGTCAATGGGAAAAGTTAACAAAAAGTTTGACACTTTTGCAAATGCACTTTTTAGTGTCGCAAATGGCCCTAGTAGTGTAGCAAATCTGTCATTTTGTTTTCAGTTACTCATCAGAAAAATGCTTGCCGTTTAAAATTGGAACCCTGTAGGAACACAATTCATTTTGTGTTTACCTAGTCGGACCCTCAGCATGCTAGCCCATGTATTTATGTTGGTGTTAAACACCCCAGCAATATGTTTTTCAAATTTGTGGGAAAAGTAGGGTCTCAAAGTAGTGTTGCACTTGTGACACTTTCGCAAATTTTTGTGAAAGGTGTCACAAATCATGACACTACTTTTCTAGGCTATGACAAAATGACGGGAATTTTTTGCCACCCTGATGCAAAAGACCGGTTTGGTCTTTTGGGCTGAAATTTGAAGGGAGGGCATCCAACATCTCACATATGTGCCTTTTGGTGGTTTGTTGAAAAAATATTGCATGGATACAAAGTTATGGTACTCTGAATTTGACTTTTTTGCCCATAGACTAACATGGTGGTGTCCGCTGCACTTTTCGGGGCTCGTATCTCGGAAACGGTGCGAGATACGGACTTTTTGTCGTGACAATGCATAGACCTATGGGTTATGCATTTAGTGAAAACCTAGCCAGGAAACTCATGAATGACGTGAAATTTAATTTTTTTTTTTACTTTGTATGGTTACTGAGATATTAGCATTTTAGTATTACAACTGCTAGTTTTCTGCACCGAGGCCCATTATTATGCATACATTCTTTGTTTTCACTGTCTTTCTCAATGGGGTTTTTGGGGAAAAATAGGGTGTGCGTTACACTTACTGTTACACTTAGGCTTTACACTTGTGTTTCCGTGCCAGTTTGCGATAGCGTTCCCGTGTATGCCACCATGTGCATTACCCTTTGAGTTTCCGTTTGCTTTGGCGTTACTGTTACTATTTGTGTCTCCACTACTGTTTGTGTTTGTCTTTCACTTAGCGTCACCATGCACATTAACATTTGTGCTGGCAGACGCCCTTCGGTTTCCATTTCTCTTTTGTTTTGCATCACCCGTGTTCCTACCGTTACCATTTGCATTTCCAATTGCATTCCCATGCCCGTGTGCATTACGGTTTGCATTTCCATATGCGCTTCCATTTGCGTTTCTGTTTTCTTTGGCGTTATTGTTGCTGTTACCATTACTATTTGCATTTACAATTGCGGTACCATCACCATGCGCTCTACGGTTTGCTTTTCCATATGCGCTTGCGTTTCTGTTACCTTTCCCATTAATGTTGTTGTTACAGTTATCATTTGCATTTACAATAGCGGTACCATGACCGTGCATGTTACCAGTTGTGTTTCCATATGCGCTTACATCTCCATTTGCATCACTGTTCCCTTTGGCATCACTTTGCACCTGCTTTTCTATTAATGCTTGCTTTACAATTTACGTTTGCATTACCATGTGCATAACCATTACCGCTTGTGTTTGTGTCACTGTTACCATTACTATGTCACAAAAAATCATGTGGTGGGAGGATTCCATTCACTATTTATAGTCCTCATTCTCAAAAAGAAGGGAAATTAGAGGCAAAAATCTCTTTTAATGCATCAGTTAGGGTTGTTCCACAGTGACAAAAGTGAAGAAATTCAATGTTGGGTTGAAACCCCCTTGGACCCCACCCACCCCACCCGGCATCAGGGTGTGCGTTAGGAGTCGTCGGTCGAACTCTCGCCCCATTTTCCTGAAATTATATTTCTTTATTATTTTATATAAAGGTAATATACCTGAGAGAACAGTACAGGGATTGCACATTATGACCAATGACATAAACTATATAGCAGCTGCAGAGTGACAATATACAACATTTTACAGAAATCCCTGAATCTGGAAAAACAATGAGAAATACCCCCCTCACCCAAATCCCCAGGTCCCCATCCCCCCTCCCCCAGAATGTGCCTTCTATAAAGGAAAAAGAAAAAAAAAGAAAAAAGAGAATAAAAAGGAGAAAGGGAGCTGATCCTGATACATATGAGATGCATAAAGGTATATCAGCTGCCAAGGTAGCTGGAGGTGTACCCAACAAGACATTAATTCAAATTCACCCCATTTTCCTATGCTTCCACCACCTCAGCTTGTCTACACATGTGATATGGTGAGAGTTAGGGCTGATGATCCCAATGCACAACCCGATGCGGCTGGGGGCAGGGTGGGGGTGGGTCCAAGGGGTTTCAACCCTGACATTGAATTTCCTCACTTTTGTCACTGTGGAACAACCCTAACTGATGCATTAAATGGATTTTTTTGCCTCTAATATATATATTCAACGTCTGGTTCTGTGTAAAAACATGAGCATGAAAGATACAGTAAGTTACCAATGGTAGTATGAGTATACACACATATAGAGCATCATGTTACAGCCAGCACTGCAGACTTTCTGACTGCCATTGCATCATCACATCATTGTTCACACAATGGTTATCTGTGGCTATCATCATTTGGCAAGACACTGTGCATCAGCCCAGTCAGCACAGGCAGCAGAAGATAGAAGTACAGGAGCAGCAGCAGGTGCCATAGTTGTTATGGGAGTGGGTGCACCCATACATCAGTGTCTCAGAAAATAATTGAGAATTTTCTTAACATTTTATCATGTAATTTCTCTTCATCTGGACTCTGGCCTTTCTGGAACATTTTGACAGCGGACACAAAATTGTAAGAACACTGGCCAAAAACAGTTTAAAGAAAATAACCTAAAAAATAGCGTCCTTCCCTTCCTTATTTTCCTACTTAATAAGCTGTGTTTACCAACAAGAAATATTTTTTTTGGGCTCAGTAATGTTTTCTTCCTGTTGTGGGGTGTTTGTGGAAAAGCAGCAGTTAGCAGTTCAATAATCTGCTAAACAGCATGTGTGCACTGTCAGTGCCCATGGCCTAGCCCCCTGAAAACATATATGATAGCTGAGTTGGTCCACTTCTGATGGTATAAATAATATATACTGTATATATTATTTGTACCATCATTAACAGTGGTCCAGATCATCTATCATATATGCTTTCAGGGGGCTGGACAGTTGGCATCTGACAGTGCACACATGCTGTTTAGCAGATTATTGCACTGCTCACTGCTGCTTTTCCACAAACACCCTGTGACAGGAAGAAGACATTAATGAGCCCAAAAAAATATTTCCTGTTGAGAAACAGAGCTTATTAAGTAGGAATATAAGGAAGGGAAGGACACCATTTTTTAGTTTATTTTCTTTAAACTGTTTTTGGGTGCTGTTCTTGCAAGTTTTGGGGGGGGGAACAAGGCTATGAGAAAGAAAGACAGGACACAAACTTAAAATTATACACCAAACAGTGCACAATGGGGGGGGGTGCTAACAACAACAAAAATGGAAAGTGAACTGTGTCAGATTATCTAAAGGTAGACAATAAATGAGAGAAGGCAGTAACGAGGGTTGGAGGATACTGGGATGCATTGGAGAAGCATCACCTTAAAATCAAGTACAAAACTGGAAATTCTTATCCCTCTGTACAGACATTTGGTGAGACCTCATCTGGAGTACAGAATGCAGTTATGGAGAGCATATCTCTGCAAGGACATAGACAGAATGGAGGCTGTACAATGGAGGGTAACTAAAATGTCGCACAGTATGCACCAGAAGCCAGATGAAGAGACACTAAAGGACATTATGAACAACTGCAAGGAAAGGGGGGGGCATGATAGTAACTATCAAGTACTGAAAGGGAATCAACATTGTACAAGAGGGTAGCATCATCCAGAAAAAGAGATGTGTATGGAGAAGGGGCCAAAATTTGGAGATAGATTGGGGATGGATCAGGGGCAACATCAGGAACTATTTTTTCACAGAGAGGGTGGTGGGTGCAAGGGCAAATTAAAACTAATGATCAATGGTATGCTGGAACAGCAGCAGTTGAACCATCCCCATCATTTATAGCTGATGCCCCTCAATTCGATCCAACTGCTGCTCAACATTGCTAGTACGGTGGTCAACAGCCTTCTACTCCCACCACATCAGGCCCAAATCAGCCTGTGTGGCAGGCAGTTGGAGAGGGTTGCCACTGTCACCTGCTGCAGGTTGTGGTGGTGGAGCAGCCACTTGATCCATGGCCCTCCCCCTTTCACATCACCACGTGAGGGTGGATGCCATGCTGCCACCTCTTGCCCAGCAGGGCCAGCAGGTGCATTCCTGCCCTGTTCTGCAACCTTGGTCTGCCACTCTACATGGTGGTGGTTGTACAGGTGGGTGTGCTGACCACCTGTGCCACGGTGAGTTCCTTTGGGGCCATGGTGCACCACCAAACCACATAGATTACATTTCACTACACTGCTGTCCCCAGAAACATAGAAACATGGAAACATAGACTTTGACGGCAGATAAGGACCACTTGGCCCATCTAGTCTGCCCATTTCCCTACCTACAGGATAGGCCACAGATCCTAGTTAACCAACAGGCAGTGTAGTGAAGAACTCCCACACTAATGATGTGCAGGGAGGGCCGGGCACAGGCAGTGAGGGAAGGGGCCAAGGTGTTGTTGGAGCCAGCAGCTGCTGCTGCAAAATTGGGGCTGGGGTTGTGGAAACCTACTGCTGTGACTCCTCCTCCCTGACTTCCTGCTGCTGAGCTCCTGGCACCATAACAGGTGGTGGCACTGGGGGGGCAGTGGTAGGTGCCACTTGAGGTGGTGCTTCTATGGCACCAAGTCCACTACCTCCTGCTTGGAAGGAACACTAGTCAAGATGGTGCTCCGGTTCAAATGCAGCCGGCCACCACGTGTGCATACACCTACACGATCTCCATCTACGATGGCGAAAACCACCTCTCTCCCCCTCCATTCTGGTCTCTCTCTCATATATACAAACACAAAAAAATAATTAACAAATACTACACTGAAATACTGCATAAACACAAATCCAGACAACAAATAGGCTTTTAACTCATTGCCTCCACAGGAGCTCTCTGAAGTTGCACCACTTGTCTCCTGTATACTGTTAACAGTAAATCCTGGGCCTTTCTAAGCAAAATCAAGCTATAGTCAGCATGTCACAAACAAATCCTAATAGCTCAAGAACCATAAGTGCTAGACACAAAGTATGAGTGTCAAAGTTATTCATCACAAAATGACCTTTCTAATGGTGGCATGCAAATAATAATATGTAATTTTGTTTTTTTTTCTATGCTGGTTGAAAGAGCAAAAAAATGTTTTTTTTCACTAAAACAGGCAACATAAGCCATATACACCATACCATAAACAAATGTGATTAACTCCTAAAGTATACATGATATACACAAAATATCAGTGGCAAAGTTGTTCAGCACAAAATTACCTTTCCAATGGTGGTATGCAAATAATAATATGTAATTTTGTGTTTTTTCTATGCTGGTTGAAACAGCCAAAAAAAATATATTTTTTTCACTGAAACAGGCAACATAAGCCATACTCACCATGCCATAAACAAATACGAATACCTCCTAAAGTATACATGATATACACAAAATATCAGTGGCAAAGTTGTTCAGCACAAGAGTGCCTTTCCAATGGTACTATGCAGTCAAATATATATTATATTCTGTTATACTATATATTTAAATATATAAGTGACTTCTTCAGACGTTGCAAGGGCACATTGGGAGTCAGTAGCAGACTTCTGCAGGCATCCTCAGGACACACCAGTGTATTTTACTGATGACTACAGGTGTCAGCTAGGAGAAAATGAGTTAAAATACAAAACAAAATCAGCTAATTAGCACAAAAATAAATGGTTTATAGAAGTTCTGGGATTTAGTTTCTTCTCTCTCTCTCTCTCTCTCTGTCTCTCTCTATTTAACCAGCTCTTTCTCCTACAAGGCAAAAGTGAAACTCACTTTCTTGTATGATTCACTTCCTACCTCATGCATGTGACCTGCAGACTCTGAGACTGTGAGAGCCATGTAATCTGTGAGCTGTTCTTATTCCACCTTTAAAGTGAAGTATGGCAGAGTGAGCAACACAAAGTCATTATTATAAGGTGAAATGGGGGTTTCCTATGGGCACTTCGAGTACCTATGGGGCAATGCCAAATGGGCTGCTTTGCCCCCACTACGTGGGTGGATTTAAACTTCACTGCATCTCTACTGGCAATGTTGGCTTGAATTCACAGAAATTTGCACTTTAGGAACTTCCCAAATTTCATGGTGGTTGCATCAAATTGACTGTGCAATTTCTTTTTTTAAACCCCAAAAACTTAATGAAAAACCTCCACCTAACCAACTGCACTGTAATGTCACCCCCTCCCACCTCCCAAAAACATCCTGTCAATGATTTGTAAAGAAAATTTGCTATGTTTAGGTAAGCCTAGTCCATAACCATATGTACTGATGTAAAGTTTAATGAAATGTTGTTTTTTAAAATTATTATATGTGTAACTTGATCACTTGCAAGAACAAGAGGACCAGCTTGTAAACAGGGTATAAATAGCCCTAATGCAGAATTTGTCTCTTCCAACATATGCCTGTATAATTAAAAACATTTGACTACTACTTACTACTACTATCACCAGAAGTCTCCCATCCCTTGCTGGTAAACTCCTCCCTCCTTCCCCCTTGGCCCTGGCAAATTGCAAAGAATTAAACAGGACAGCCACTACACTCCAAGTTAATCTGACAGTTCAGTACTTACCCTTACCCTCAGCCGCTTGCCAAACACAATCCACTGCCTTCACCCACCTGAGTCCTATCACCAGGTCATGACAAAGTAGGTCATAACAAGTTTCCTGTTCAGCCCTCCTCTTGTTCCCACCACCCTCCTTCCCCCAGCAGCACCCAGAAGAATCCTGTACTAAAGAAAGAGTCCTGCAGTGCCGAGTGTCTGTAACAGTGAGCATAGAAAAAAACAAGAGACAGCAATAGTTTAACAAAATGTATTATAAGGAGTGTGTGTGGTGGTAAGGAAATTCCTCAGACGCTTTGACCAGTGAGCCTGTAGCTTAATGGTTAGAGCACTGGAAAGGCATACCAGAGATCTGAGGTTCAAATCCCAGTAGGCCACACTTTTCCTTTCTCATTTCCATCCTTGATTTAAAAAAAAATATATGTATACCTTGCAGGGGGTAAACTGCACTGAGAGAAGTGGTATTTCTAACATTGGTTCCTAGTTGCATAATTGTGCAACACTAGAGAAAGGAGTGTGTGTGGCTATAAGGAAATTCCTCAGACGCTTTGATCAGTGAGCCTGTAGCTTAATGGTTTGAATGCTGGAACGGTATACCAGAGATCTGAGGTTCAAATCCCAGTAGGTCACACTTTTCCTTTCTCATTTCCATCCTTGATTTATAAAGATAACAGAAATATGTTTGACAAATATAAAGGTTTGAGAAACCAAATAGCCATCCTGGTGGGGGTGAAATGTGGGACAAACAAGGTTAGAGACATCATGACAGTGGGGGATCAAACAAAATGAGACCCATCCCAGCAGAGGAATCCAAACAATATACAAGCTATTGCAGTGGGGGGGAGGGGAGACAAATAAAATGAAAGCCATCCTGGCAGGAGAGTGGAAGCCAACCAAAATGAGCACCATTCCAATTTGACAGGTGGGATGCAATGTAAAATAAATTATCCAGCGGAACATGGCTTGTGGGTAGGGGGGACATCAAGAAGCAAAGCTTGGGTAGGGCAACGATGTCACAAGCATCCCAGGTGAGACCTGTACCCCTACCACAGACATGGAGCTAGTGTGTGTGATGTGTCCTGCTGTGCAGCAGGGGTGACATAATCCAGGCAATGGGGGACCAATGTGGGGACATCATAAGCCACCCATGGTCATGATCCTATAGGATGCTGACACCTGAAAGGATCAGTCCATGGACTGGGATGCACAACATCCAGCTGTCATGTGCTACATGGAGGTGTGTGGAGTATCCTGGGTGTCCATGTACCCACACTGTGAGGATTGCCAGATGCCAAGGTGTCTGCTGCAGGGTGACACTTCCTCCCCTGGAGTGGCCAGTGCTGTGGTGGCCACCTCTATCACTGGAGGCAATGGCCATGGCATCCAGCACAGCATTAGTCACTCCACCCAAGGCAGCTGTAAATGACTGTTCCAGCCTTCTGAAGCCAACATACAAGCTGGCTGACAAGACCCACTTCAATCTATCCATAGCTGCCATGTACTCCATATGACAAACCACTTAATGCTGCTCTTGGTACTGCAGCATGATTACTATGCTGCCCATCTTGGCCTACAGGTCCTCCTGAGGCCCCCAAGGTGGAATGTAGCAGCTGCCTGTTAGTCACCACCTGCTGCCAGCATGCAATGTCCCAGGGGACAGGGTTGGGCTGTACTCTGGCCTGTTGTGTGGGCTAGGGTTGAATCATAGTAGGTCAATGGCAGCACAGTAGGTAGGGACTTTACAGCAGACCAGTTGGGCTAAGAGGTCCTTTTCTGCTGACAGCTTCAATGTTTCTATATTTCTATACTGCACCTAAAACATGGCTCCTGGGTGGCACAGCAGTGGCTGGGCAAGGTGGGATTGGCCTAGGGCAGCAAGGTGGTGACCTGGCATGGGCATAGGGCAGTATGGCAGTGGTTATGTCAGTGCCCTCGGTCTACAAAGGCACAGAAGTGGCTGAGTTGGGGGAATGGGCTGGGGTTGCAAAATGATGACTGGTCCAGGGAGGTGGGTAGCTGGGCCCAACTGGCAGGGGGCTAGCAAGAAAGGCCAGCTCTTCATGGTCCAAGCTGGACCTGAAGGTCTCATCTCTCAGCCATTCCTCCACACAGGTACCTGTGTCACACTTTAACTCCAGGTGGGCCCCAGTAGGGGTCAGCCTCAGGGTCAACAGCCATCTGGATATTCTTGGCCATTTCTCCTTCACTGTGTCCATCCCAAGAGAAGAGATTAACATTGCTGAGTAATGCATATACCTGTGGCTTGACCAGTATGCAGACCCAGTGTACTGTGTATCATCATATTCATGCTGCCTATGCAGTGCAGTGCCCATTGCCCCAGTAATCTACATGTCATACACCTCCCATCATCAGTGATCACACAGTATATAACACCCAAGTGGCACAGTAGGGGATTCACAGAAATCCACACCACCAGGATACCTGGATAACATCATGTTGTCTGCACCTATTGTATAACCAATCTAACAGGTACACTATTACTGACAGTGCACAATGCAGTGATGGCATAATGTGGCCCATGCAGGATGCAGGCATAGGGCTGTGGTAGGATGTGCATGCAGAACACGGGTCTGTGCAGTATGTCCTGACCTCACCCTCTGTACTTTGTTGGCTGTGGCTCATGTCACCATGCCATGCCCCCCTCACAAGCATGCAGCCCCCAACACCACTAGTGTATGTGCACACTAGCTCGATGTGATTGGGCTACTGTAGTCACTCGCATGACTGTGGTGATCCAGGCTGGCTTTCATGGCCAGCTCTGGGAATGCCCATTATTGCCATGGGCTACATCGTACCAGCCATGACCTGCTCTGCAGTGCCTAGGGGCTCTGAAGTCCTGAGGCCACCACTTGTGGCTGGAGGTCTGACCGGGCCCTTCTTCAGGATCTTCTTCATCCTCTTATTTAGGGCAGTAGCCCTGTTCATGATGTCTTCTCATGTCAGGCCAATTCCTTCCATGGTATTCACTGTGTCTGTGACGCAGGATGGGGTTGAACATGCAACTAGCTGCCTCTCTATCACTGACCTGGAGGCATGTGCAGATACAGCAGAAGTACAGTCCTGATACAGCATAAACACACTACTATGATCACCCTCTCCCAGTTGTATGCCATTTCACAATACACTTACTTGTAGCCACCGGTAGTACTTCTGTGGCATCTGTGTGAAGCTTTTTTCCTTTTATATGCTTCAGGTACAATTAGAATGCAAGTGACCTAATACATTTCAGTAATGACATGCAAATGTGGATTTATGACACAGACTGCAAAACTAGCTCATTTGAATACATGGTTTGAATATTGCAGGTTTGCACAGAGTGCTATTGCCTTTTCACCGTGCAAGTGCTTGTTCCAGGGTGGCGTGGTATGATGTAATTCATCATCTGCCAGTGTCATCATGTTGCATGGTAGTGCACGCTATTAAGTTACACTGTGGCACTGCACATGTGCAACAAGGTACTGCACATTTGCGCCATGAGTATGGGAGTCACACTGCCATCCTTGTGTTGCCATCCATCCCCCACCTAGAAACATACATAGCGCTGTTCTTTTTCATATTAGAACAGAGGCAAATCCATCTCTAATGGCTGCCCTACTCAACAGAGCCAGAGCAGTCCCCACAACAGCTGGAGGAGGTGTGAGGGACTAGAGATAACATGAAGTGCCACACCCCGGTGTGTACTTTGGTCAGGATTTCCTGAAGTTAATGGCATAACTGGGCCTGACATAGGTAGGTACCTCTGTGACTCACCAGCATGATCATGTTTGGACTTAGTCTTCTCGCTGGGACTCGAAATTAATTACCTCAAGATTGATCTGGTCAGTTGGTTGGATCATTGTACAGTGAAGTTCTGGTTTGGAGCCCTCCTTGTATTCCACCCCCATGGAGATGGTCAACTACTGCCCTTTAAAGGGGTCATTCCCCGGAAGGACTTCAGGTGGTGGTTGATGTATTGTGAGTGTTGGCCGCTTGCATGACTGGATGGGAGGAAGCAGCACTGTCCCATAAAAGGGAGATTGCTCTCTGCCTTAAATACAGTGACAAAAGTCCATATATGACCTAAAAATTTGCACTTGAGATCCCAGTAGTTTGATATGGAGCTCAGGGAGATTAAGTCCAAGACTTGGAGATTGGAGCGTTGTTGGATGAGGTCGTGGGCCGATTGAGACAGACTAGTTTTGAGGACTCACTATGGTGAGTATCTAAGAGCAATTTTCCATAAGAAGGCAAAGTTCCTGTCCAGGAAAATTGCAGTAGGGAGAAACTGACCAGCTCAGCTCTTCTGAATGGTAGACAGACCACTCCTTCTGGTCTGCATGGTGCAAAGATTTTACTCAGTTTTTCTCTCATAGTGTGTCCTCAGTTTATTCTGGGATTTCCCAAACCAGGCTATTGTGGCCTGGCAAGGCCAAGCTGTTAGTGGAAAGAGGCAGTCAGTCTGGGAAGTTTAAGTGAGTTTTGGTGGAGGAGGACTGTAAGGTGATCCCCGATTTGCCATCCACATTTTGTGAACTGGACGTGGCCCAACACTTTTTGTAGTGAGGTGTGTAGGGTTTCTGGGTCCGGTGTTCACCAGAGTAATCCGGTGTTCCCTTTCTGAGGGGGTCTTTCCAAGCATATTGAAAAATGCACTGGTTAGGCCACTCCATAAGAAACCATCTTTGGACCATGACCATTTGATAAATTGTAGACTGGTCTCTACCCTCCCCTTTTTAGGTAAGGTTATTGAGAACACAATAGCACTGCAGCTTAAGGAACACCTTATGGCTTTTGGCTGCTATGGGGCTTTCCAGTCTGGGTTTTGGTTGAGGCAAAATATAGAGACCACATTGGTCAGGGTGCTCAATGAACTTCTCAGGGCAAAGGATAAAGGAGCATGGTCAATTCTTGTTTGTTTGATCTCTCCCCTGTTTTTGACACCGTGGAGCATGGGTTGTTGTTGGATCATCTCAGGAAACACTGTGGATTTGCTGGCAGTGTAATCAGCTGGTTAGTGGTGTGCTCCCTCAGGGATATGATGCTGAGGGTGGCGATGGTGAATTTCTTCTCACTTCCAAAGTTCCTGCCCTATAGCATGCCACAGGTATATGTTCTGTCTCCCATTCTGTTCGCAGTATATATGGTGCCCCGGGAGGGATCATTAGATGGTACTATTCAGGTTTTCATTGCTATGTCACTGATACTTGCTTGTAGTTGTTTATTGCACCTGGGATGCAATCAAGGTGCTAAATTTGTGCTTGGCAGAGTTTTAGAATTGGATGTCAGCAAGCTGGCTAAAGCTTAACCCTGACAAGATGGAGGTATTGATGACTGAGCCTGGTTGACGGTTAAGTACAGAGGATTTCTGAGGATACAGCGGGCCTAGTGCATGGTTCTTTTAGTTTGCTGGCCTCTGCTCAGCTGAATAATCTGGGGGTCATTCTGGATGAAAGGCTAACATTAAAGGCTCAGGTGTTGGCTGTAGTCTGGAGTGGCTTTTACTATCTCAGAAAGAACACCAGTATCAAAACCTTACTACCCCCTGAAGTCTTGCTTTCACTGGTACATGTCTTTGCTGCATCCATACTTGACTATATCATTCTTTACCTCAGGGTGAGTGGAGGTGTCCTGTGGCAACTGCAGTTAGTGCAGAGCACTGCAGTCAGGTTATTGACAGGCCTTCCTAGGTCTCATCATATAACTCCAGCTTTGTGCGAACTGTACTGACTACCGGTTAAGTGACGCATCACCATTAAGGTCAGTCTTCTGACCTATAAGGCTTAGGTGCTATATGGTCTGGGTCCTGGCTGTCTGAGAAACCTTCTGAATCTCTGTTAAAATTCTTATCTTCTATGCTGCTCTGATGGGTGCTTCCATGCCTTTTCCCATGGCCAGGTTAAAATCTTCTGGTGATTGAGCTTTCACGCTCATTGGACCTGCCCTGTGGAACAGGCTTCCTCAAGCTCTTAAGAATGCTCCCTAGGTGGAGGCTTTTATGAGGGTCCTAACATCTTTTCTGTTTCAGGAGGCTTTAGCGAGGTGTAATCAGTCCCTGAAGTGATGCTGCCAAACTATACTATTCACTTTAGATAATATTGCATTTTCACAGATTTATTCTGTATGTTTTTTACTGTTTTTATTATAACTGCACCACAGTTGTTTGGATGTAATTTACAGCGCTTGAGCCCCAGGGAATGGGCGCTTGACACATAAGTTGTTCTTACTTACTTTCTACATCCGGATCAACAGTGCTAGCCATCACCATATTCAAAAATACCACACAATGGCACCACATGGCAAATCCTGATACTGGGAATGCATTCAGATGAATGCAGCTTTACACAATGGTATTGGGCCATGATGCACCATAACAAATGATACCTTTCAACATGACAGAGGATAGCACTGTATGAATGGTTGCTGTGGTGTGTAGTACTTTCTTTATGATTCCAAGGCAGTGTATCTGTGTTTACCTGTTGGGTGCATTATTCCCTATGGAAACCACTTTGCTGTATTGTCCAATATAGAAAACTGCAGGTCTATGTGACCACTGTTCCTGTAGATGTCCACATTGGCTTGTACTATATAGGACCAACAGTGGCTTGGAGATCCCGGCTGGTGTCCATAATAAAAAGAGTGTGTGATACTATATTGACATGTGAACACTGTGTGTGTGTTTCTAGTTGCCATTTATTGTGTAACAAAGATGTCACGTGCCTGAGGGTATTGATAACCAGGGTGTTTGGTGTACAGAACAGCATGTTACCTCAGTCAGTGTCTGTTCTATGTACATAGTTCATCATATGTAGCATGGATGTATGTATGCAAATGCCTGGTAATGCATGATTTACAATTGTACTGGAGTGGGTGTGATAAACAATGACCTACCATTATGTTTGGTTACACCTAGCATAGGATATACACCCCTACTGTTGTGATAGTATGATTATTATGCCACTATTGGTTGCAACCTGAGGCTTAATGCATCCTACTTAGTAATATGAGGTGCACATGTGGTGTAGCTGACATGTATGGGTATGCTGGACATGGGTGGTAAGAACAGTGGAACAGGCACCGCATGTGACTTACATACACAGTTGCAGGTCATATCTTCAACACTGATATGTAGTGTGGAGGCTGTGCCCAGTCCACGGTCCCACCTTTCCATGAGGTGCAGCATGGCTGTGTCTACCTGTAAGACATGTTCCTATATGGTCCTGTCCATCCCCACTATGCACATTTGGCTATGGTGTACAGTACTGGTATATAATCACATGTAGGACTGGACAAGAAGGACAGGGCCAGAAGGTGGTGGTGCACAGCCATGGAGGAGGAAGGAGGGAGATAAGGGAGTCTGATCAGTTCTTAGCCACACATCCATATAATTCCCCTACCTTGTGTATTTTGCAGACTGTGTGGCATGTGTACACTATGCCACATGTTTCTGCTGTGGGAGGAGTGATTTCAGTTTGTGTGTCTGACCATGTTGCATGCATGCGTGTGGGGGCAGCATTTAGGTGGTTATGGTTCAGGGCACTTACATGGCCCTTGGGGCACTGTTCCTTCACTGACACTGCGATGTGGCAGGGGCTGTGCCATCCACTGATATAATCATCATAGTGACAGGCATGCTGCCCTGCAGGTGTATCATGCCTTGGCATCCATTACACTGTGCAGTGGTATGTCCCCTGTGCCATAGCCTTGGTACACCAGGGCAGTGATGTAATGCTCACTGCCCCAGGTGGTACGCCTGTCATTGGTTGTCTGTTCTGTTGTGCCACATGCTTGGGCCTAGGTATATGTATCTCTCTTGCAGTGGTAGGAAATGGCTACTCTTGTACAGGTACAACCCAGTGACATGCCATATGCTGCATACAGCTCACATGGCAGCCTTCCCATGTCAGTGCCATCTCTAGTGTCATCTGCATTGTGTGCCATGCCTTTGTATCTCACCAGAGTTGGTGTTATGTGGCACAAGGGCAATAGCAGGGGTAGTCATTAATGAACCTTTAATCTACCTTACTGTGTATTTTTTGATGTTCTGATGCATAGTTGCTTGTGTCTATCCAACAGATTGATGTACATAGCATGATCATTCTATTGTCCATGACCAGTGCCATGAATACTTTACAACACAACTGTGTCACTGCAGGTCCAATGACTTGTTTAGGCTGTGTATGAGGGTTTTTCATAATTAGGGTGGGACAAGTGTCAGCTGAGATGGAGGGTGCCTCCAGGTGGCTCTGCATCTCATGCAACTGTTATGGTGACTACAAGCATAGTGTGTCAGGTGCTCACTCACTTACCACACCACAGCACTTATGTTTTATCCTACCTGCTGCACATGGTGCTGTGTGACAGCCACATCCATTTACAGCTGTGCTGTGTGTAAATTGGTATGTGTGTGCCTGGATCCCACCCTGTTGCTGACCAGGGTGACTCATAGGTGTCCATTGTCCTGTACATCTATGTGGGCCTGAGTGCTGGCTGCCTGTTCTGCAGAGTGCTGGGTCTGCAGGTGCAACTCATAGCCATTTGGATTGTTACACTACCTATTGTGCTCTGGCTTGGTACTGCTGTTGCATGTGCTGAATTTTCATATCTGGCATATGTGCGGTGTTGTGTGTTCCCTGCATGGCTCAGACCTGCTTCATTGCAGCATGGCACACTCGTTGCATGTGCAGTCCTCTAATGTTTGAGTATACAATACTGTCTCTGATATGACACACACATTTCATTGTAGCTGTGTGACTCTGTCCACCTTTTTGTGACATGGTGACGCACGTGTAAACTGGTTGTACATCAATTATGAATGTTACGTCACTCCCATGTCCCTCATCCTGTGTGCACAGCTGGCTGAGTTCAGTGTATTTCTTTTCATAGCTGTCCAGAGTGCTGCAGGAAGGTTGCAAGATTCCATTCTTTGCAAGACTGAGGATAATCTGCTCTGGTGACAGGTCTGCCTGCTGCAAATGCTGGTCAATCAGGTAGATGAGAATACTAGGACTATTCAGGACCCCCTGGCAGCAATAAAGCACCAGCAGCCTCTGCCACCACCACCACCAACACACCACCACCACCGCCAACATCACAATCATCACAGCCTGCAGCCCCTTGATTTTGTGGGCCGTTGGACTATGGTTTTTGCTGATTGACAGTTGCCATTTTTATGTTCATGTTTATGCTCATGCAAGTGCAAACATATCGCTATGATAGTGAATTTGAAAGGTATATCACTGTTGATCCAATGCAGTGCAGTCTGCAGTGGGCTCAACGGTGTTAGACCAATTATTGACCATGCAGATCATGACACTGTTCTGGGCTTGTTGGGTGGAAACTTTGTGAAGCTCAAAAAAAAGTAGCTGCTCATATCATATCCCGGCTCTTCACTTTGGTTTGCATGATGCCACCTAGCAAGTAGCTGCTCAGCATCATGATCAACCTGCACCTCATTCACCACACCTTGCAGTGCAACTGACTGCACATTACTCTTACTCAACATCTTCTTGTCCCTTTTAAACAATCACACACTTTTCCAAGTATATCTCCTTCAACCTTGTTGCTTTCTGTGCCCCATAAATATAAAGCCAATACTGGGGAGCCCAATACCCAGTGTCAGTACCTGACAAAAATGAAAAACATTCCTTCTTGTCTTTATTTTAATTTTTCTAACAACCTGTAAAAAACAAACTGTTCCACTGATGCCTGTTGCCACTGTTGACCTACTGCCTTTACTCTTCCCCCACTTGAACCAACCACTCTGCACTCTGCATCCCATTCACCCCCATCCCTTACTTAGCTCCTCAGGATCCAGTAGTGTAATCCTGTCTGGACTGGAGACACATCTTCACTCTTCAACGTCAAACTGGGAACTGAGAAATTCATGTAAGCTGTGGTCAATGTATTTCAAAGTGTTTTGAATTTGTACTCATAACTTGTTAATGTTTTAATATTTTGCCCCAAAATTTTCAACATGACATTTTTGGGACCCCACCTCATGAACAAGGTAGGAGATTTTTTTTTTCAAGTCTGGCTGGAAGGTTGATTTTGCAGTCACTTCATGAAATCAACTTTTGGGTTTAATTTGAAAATGTTCAACTAGCAGGTTCATGAGGTGGGCTCATATCTAGACTATGTTGACAATCTGGGTCAAAAATGTTTAAATTCTCTCTCAACATAGCCATTTTTTCATACCATCATCCATAATAAGGGAGGGGAGGTCAGATTGGATAACTGTAACAAGTAGGGTACCTCAAGGATCAGTGCTGTGGCCATGTCTTTTTAACATATTTATCTCATTGATGACATGTTTTGAGGGTGTATGGTTGGCAAAATTTGCAGACAACACCAAGCTGGGGATAGGTGGTTAATAAGTCCTCTGAAACTGAGAATATGCAAACTGAACTAACAATACTGGATGCATGGGCACAGCAACATAAACTGGAATTTAACACCGACAAATGTGCAGTGATGCACCTCGGACGGAGTAATCAGTTGGCATCATATGTACTAAGTGGGAGGGCATTGAAGGATATAACAAAGGAAAAGGATCTGGGGATTTTTGTAACAAATGACCTGAGTTTTATAAAACATACTCATTTGGTGGCTAGAAAGGCAAATGGCATACTAGCTTGTATACATAGACATATAACTAGCAGGGACAGTAGGGTGCTCTTGCCCTTTGACACTACATTGGTGAGGCCTCATATGGAGTACTGTGCACAGTTCTGGGCAACCTATAAAAGAACAGAAATCACATTGTTAGAGGGTATGAAGTGGAGGGCAACAAAATGATTGCAGATATAAGTAGAATGCAACATCATGAAAGCTTGGCCGAGCTAGGACTGTACTTTCTTGAATACTATAGACTGAGGGGGGACATGTGTCTGGAATTCAGGTCTTATATAACAATCAAGAGCTGTGGGACAGCTTGGGCTTCAAAATGACTGATAATCAAAGGGCTACAAGATCACACTTATTACAACTTAAAGGGGAAGTACGTCACACCAAAACAAAGGGTAATGTGGTTCTCCCAGTGATTGGTTTCCTTTTTGAAGGGTCTGCCAGAGGTTGTGGTGGAAAGTAAGAACATTGATGAATTCAAAGCTAAATTAGACAATTACTGTTTCTATAGTAATGTGGGTGGATGTGTCCTTTGAGGAAAAGGATGAGCAATATGGGTATTGTTGCCTTCCTAAACGCGTAACAAACCTATAAAACCTATCATACATGAAAGTGACGTGTCATTTTTCAAATGTTGGCTAAGATTTGTTTTTGTACTCATAGTACAAAATGATGTTTCAGACAGTATTTTATAAATAACATTTGTCATGATCAGAAGGAGGGGTCATAAAAAATTATATTGAAAAGTTGGCGCTGAGGGTTAAGGCGCTGGACACCACACCTCACGCCACACCAGTGACACAGGTTTGGGAATGGATTCAGGCCGCATGGGGTCAGAGGGGAAGAGGAGGATCGAGCATCCCATCGGATGCTCTCCTCCCCCTGGGGTGGGCTCCTGGGGTGCTTTGAGCACCCAACGCACCTATACCTGTGGAAGTACAGGCATCAGGGCATAGGCAGCTCTCCGGAGTTGGGGAGGATGTCATGGGCATTTGACAATGGCATGCATCAGCACGCCATCTGTCTGGATGCTCATCCTGCATGCCGACACCCTTAGGGGATGGAGAGACTAAGGGAGAAAAACAGAAAAAAACCCTCTCGGTCCAAGATGACAACCAATCCAAGCCTCGGATCACCTACCCATGGGCAGACCCCATTGTGCAGGCACTCTTAAGAGAGGAGTAAGGGAAGGGGATAATAGAGTAAGCCTGGCACTCTAGGGGCAGACTCTGTGAGGGGGATCTATGGGGTTGATCAGTTCTGAAGGAGTGGAAAGAGAGGACACTCAGGTGGGATAAAAAGAACGTGAAAAAAATGTCACAAAACAAAAAAGTCATGAAGAAAGATTTGTTTTCTTCAGTGTTTACTCATAACATTGCAGTGTGCGTAGCTTTTGGCACCCAGTTATCAACATAGCTCTCTTGTTATCTCCACCTTATGAACATGACAGGAGTCCCCCAATCTCCTTTCCATTTGCTCTGTGAAGTCACTGTTCTAATGGGAGTTTAAGAATGCCACCTTTCTTGATCATAAGGTGATGTAATTCAAAGACAGTGTTGAAAATTTGGAGTCAAAATGTCAACAGATCGCTGGCCTGGTGGTGCTGAGGGTTGAGGTGCTAGATGCCACACCTTGCACCATGCCAGCAACCCGGGTTCAGTAGTGGACTTGAGTAACTGGGGGTCAGCTGGGGGGAGACAGGCTTGAGCATCCGATGACAGCTTGCCTTCTCTGGGGGGAGGGTTGGGATCCATCTTGGTGTGGGCTGACTCCTGGCGGAGGCTTGGGGCATGTTGGCATATCAACACATCAGTGGCCTGATTGGCCACAGGCAGAGGTCTGTGGACCAATCAGCTCTGGAGGTAAGACACAGAGGGATTGGGAGTGGCTACATCAATGTTGAGGCCATGACATTGGGTACAAGCCACTCTCTGAACAATGGAAAATAGCGCACGGTCTCCTAGACGACAAAGCACCGTGGCAGAGACCCTGATGGCCCACATGCCTGCCTGATTGCCCTGAACTGGTCTGACAAAATATGCAGCATCGGGGTGTCCTGCCTCACCCCGTACCCACTTGAGGGATACAGTCAAGGCTCCGTGGGGACCGACCGGGATTCAGGTAGGCCGTGTGAGCAGCGATACCGCACTGTGTGTCTCCTGAAGGAGTGGAGACTGTGCGCGGGGGGGGGTATAAAGAGTAATTTTTTTTTTTTAAATGTCAACAGACAACGAAATTATGAAGAAACATTGAATTGTTCTAACGTTTACCTTATTTTTGCATATTTTGACCCCTAATGTTCAACATATCCCTTGTGTTTCCTCATCTCAACATGTCTGGTGTCATTTTTCAATTCCCCTTCGAAACATGTTTTTGGAGTCTTGATACAAAATCAACTTTTAGATGGGATTTCAAAAAAGTTCTACCTGTCTTGATCATAATATCAGGTCATAAATTGACTATGTTGGAAATGTGGGTCAAAATGTAGGAGCCCACTGAAAATTAGAAATTGCCTCTCAACTGGCCTATCCCGGGTAAATCAAATCTAAAAATGTGTAAAAGCAGGACAGCAGTGAACATGAGATATTACATCTTGTCTAGTCTATCATGGGTAAATATACAGTAAAAATGTGTACTACCAGGACCCTAGTACAGCAGAGCCCCTACTTGAACTGTGCATCTATGCTTTTTTGATCCTGGGAAAAGTACATTGTAAAAGCTGGACACCACTGAAAATGTAACTTGCCTTTCCAGTGTACTATCCTGGGTAAATACATTATAAAAATGGGTAACTGCAAGGACTCATCTAAAGCGAGATATTGCATTTCAGCTGTGCTGTCCTGGGTAATTGCAGTTTAAAAACTGGAATAAGCAGAATTCTACTGAAACAACATAGTATGAGCTGTGCTATCCTGTGTAAATAAAGTACAACAATGTGAATGCAGGACCTCACTGAAGATGAGATATTGCAACTCACTTGCATTATCCTGGGTAAATATTTTGAAAAACTGTGTAAAAACGAGAACTCTGCAGTAAAACTCTTCAGAATAGATGTTGCATCTAAGATGATCTGCCCTACAAAAGTACATTATAAGAGCAGGACCTCACTAAAAACGAGACATTGTATCTTACCTCTTTATCCTGAGTGAATTCAGTATAAAACTGTGTACAATCAGGACCCAGTTACAAATGACATACCACTTCTCATCTGATTTAGTACAGTCAGATGGACGCACTCACCACTCACTCAAAGAACAAAGTCCAAACTTGTATTCAATGTGAAATTCTTGACATTTTATTCAACATCCAGTGCATCAAAGCAATTAATCTGGACATTGCAAAGCACTGCCCAACCTTGTACTTACATTTCACCCAATACAATGGGCTTCATCAGAGCTCATCTCATCTGATTTGTCTCGGGAAAATATATATAGAATAATGCACAGAGTTGTGTGTTTAATTAGTTTTTTCACACACCCCAAGGTGTTGGATGCTACATAAACCCCGGGACCGAAGCTTGAGGGGTTTATTTAAGCATCCAACACCGAGGGGTATATGTAAAAACTCAGGTTAAACCTCCAACCCCATGTTTTATTTTATATAATTGCTGGGGAACGTGTTCTCATCACATCAATTATATAAAATAAAACTGCGATGGTCGGTGTGGAGGAAGAAAGTCCAGAGTAGAGGAAGTGCAGTCAGTGCTCCAATGGGTCCCGAAACTTTTTTTTTTTTTAAAGTTTAGCACAGGAGGCAAGTAGGTAGGTTTCTTTTTTTTTAAAGAATTACTTACCACTGAGTCATACTGGTGGTGTAGAGTCCATGGCACAGATAGTGCTGAAGTCGCGGTGACTGTCTGGTGCCAGAGCTAGCAGAGAGAGTGGAGGCAGGCACATGTGTGGACCGTTAGAAACCCAGTGCATTATTACCATTATAACCCGCAAGTTATAATGGTGAATTATAACCTGGGTTTCCAATGGGAGAAAACACTCCCCAGTTATTATATAGTAATAATGTGTACAAGCAGGACCCAGTACAACAGCATGCAAGTGTACATTCAATGTTTTCAAATGCTTGTTTTAGTTAATTTTTTTTAAAACAGGTGTCTTTATTTTTGTTTTTCTATATATCCTTTATTGTGGTGTTGTATTATAAAGCACTATTACATACAGCAAAACAATGAAACCTTACAGTTCTCATAACCTGACCAGAACACAAGTTCCTTGGATTACAGCCTAATTCATGAATACAGAGAAATAGTACCAAAGAATAAAGGTTGAAAATATGCCTGTTTACAACCAGCTCAATACTCAAAATCCCTTCCCACTGTGTTGCATCCCTCAAGAGTATTTTAATCTCAACTACAACCAGAAAAAATACTACAGTACTATCTACAGGTGTCATTTTTTTAGTTTTTTGTTTATTGGGCATGTACACTTTCTTTCGGTTTGCTTTTTTAAGGATGGGTACCCTTTTATTTGTTTTATTTATATTGTTGTTTTTGTTCCTTTCTGTGGGTCATTGCCCTTGCTTTTTCTTTTCTTTTCTTTTCCTTTTTTTTTGTCTATACACCCTTTTTCTTACAGAGCTAGCAGGCAGACTCTTGCCCTCTCACAGAGTGCTCGATTTCACCCTGCCACACCTCCCATTCCAGCCCCCACACCTGGACAGATTCCCCTAAATATGTTCCCCCATTAGGGCCATTCTCCCCCACCCCCAGAGCACAATCCCAATTGCCCAGAGGATTCCAGAGACAGAAGTGTGGCCAGGCCTTCACAGAGCCTGCTAGCTCCTTTTCCATTTTCTCCTTGCCCCCTTTTGCAGACATGGAAATCACCGTGCATACATGGAGGTGTGCACATGCTGCAGTCCTGCAGCACCCTCCCTTCTTTGTCACCCTCAGTCCAACACTATCACCAGGCCTCCACCTGGTGGCAGTTGTTCAGTGGGAGCGATGAACCACCGACACCGAGACAGGAGAGCAGTCCTCCAAATGCTCAATCCTTTCCCTTCCCGACCAATTTTATTAGAGTCCCATAGTTGTACTGTTAAGTCAATGATTATCCCAGTACTATACTGTATTATAGTGACTTTCTGCATGATGGGGCCTTTGGGGTGGAACTGGTTAAACTGGACTTTTTTTCAATAGAGCTTTTCTCTTTCCTCTGGGTGCAACCAAGACTCTTCAGCCCCTGCTCATTTCCTAAGTGGTTGCCATCTCCTGTCCGGGCTTACCTACCACTTTGTCATCCCTCACGGCTTGTCTCCTATGATTGGGAAGGAGGCGTCCATCTTCCTCACCTGGAGTGTGGATATGGTTCCTCTTTGGCAGTGGTCACAGAGTGATGGAGCAAACTAGAGCAGCAAGCAGAGCTTCATGCACCTGTCCACATTTTCCCATTTCCTTCCTGATTGGCAGCATGATGACATAATTGTGCCTACACATGGCGGCACACAGACTCTACATTCCAGCTGAAGGACAGTCCCCAACTGTGCAGTACTTCCTCAGGCCTACTAATATGCCTACACATGATGACAGTGTCTGCATGGTGTGGCATTTTCCCCTCCCAAGAAGAAGAGAGCAGTCTATGGATCCTCAGTCCTTTCCCACCCTGGCCAACTCCCAGAAGCCTGATTCAGTCATCAAACTCAATCTGCTGGTGTGGTGGCAAGTCAGGCACCGGGGCCTTAGTCCTCTGCACCACTGGGCCAGTTTCTGATAAAACTGGACTTAATGCATAACTGGTTCACCTCCTTTATCTTCAATGTCCCCCATACTAACCAGCATTACTTTTTCATATCTTGACTTGAATTGATACAGATTTCAGATCACAAGTGACTGCATGTTTCAAAAATTATGTTTAAATGTCATAAGTGACAAGTTCCTGGTTACATCACAAATAGTATGCCCAAGAGACCAATTTGACTGAAACTGGAATTGACTCGGGGGGGGGGGGTTGGGAATCTAGTCCCCCACAACAGGACAGTTTTTGGCCAAACCTCCTTTTATTTTACATGTGTCCTAGACTATAGAACTCTGGATCCAGTAAAATCAAGGTTGAAAATGGACCAGTTGGTTATGGTAACTTGCACTCTTGGTTAACCAAGTAATGAAACCCTTATCATGTTGCCCTAGCCATGGTACAGGCAGAGTTATTATTGTGGGACCTGTTTGGCTTGCTAGATGTATCTAGTTTGCATGTTTATACAGTAGTGTGCAATTATTGTGTAATTCAGTGATATTTTATGTCGTATTGCAATTTTGTAATATCTTCATTTATTCTTGATGCTTTTTATCTATGGGTAACTGTCCCTGTAAAAAATAGATGAAATAGTGAAGCTTTAATAGGGGAGGGTGGGTGGAAAGTAATATAGTGAAGGCAGAAGTACTGAATGAGTACTTCTGCTCTGTCTTTACAAATGAAAATGATAGCCTGGTGCCAGAAGGCAGGAAGGGTGGTGAGGAAGGAAGAGAAGGGGGCAGACAGGATCACAGATCAAAAGGTGAAAGGAGGGCTCATGGCCCTCAAGGTTGATACCTCCTGGGGTGTGGATGGCAGGGGCAAATTCAGGCTCTGATGTTGACAGTCTACCTAAAAAGCAACACAAGGGGGTTAGGGGATGTGCCCCGGTATAAGAGACCCCAGCTGAAATTTTTCTTTGAGTATACTCAAAGTACATGAAACATCATTCTGATAACAAAAGCTAATTTGTTCCAATGTGCTCAGCTAATAAAATCACCCTGTTTAAAATAAAATATATGAGATTTACTTGATATTTCTAGAAAAAATAGTCACACAATAAACAATTAGAAAACTATTTTTATTGTTTTAACCTTTTTAAAAGAGTTATTGGTAAATGACAGACTTTACAGATGAACTGTAATACATGTAGGTGGTACGAATATAATAGCCAGAGGCACCAGACAAGATGCAATGAACTACTTTGCAGAATTACTGCATCACGCTACAGAGAACTGTGTAATTTAATGACAGGCAAGCCCCTTTGACATGCAGTATTGTGTGACATGTCAGTTATTACAATGTACCACATTACCCTGGCTAACTCCACTGTATATATTTTAAACTGCACAATGAGAATGGTAGTGCACACTCGATATAAATCCATAGACCATAATATAAAACATTACCAATTAACCATAATTTGAGAAAAACGAATAACCTATATATAACAGATTTTGTATGTTAGAAAAACAGAGTTAATATGGAAAATACTGTTCCAACAGAATGAAAAACATGCATTACTTGTTTGGGTAAAATTCTATTTTCTAAACTCAATAAGAAACATCACCATATTATTTTTAGGCTTGCAACAGTTATCACTAGCCTGTTCCACCTTGTAGTATTGTTGTTTTACATTGTAGTGTGCCATTTGCAAGATGCCTTGGACCCATCAACTGAATATAAACCAAGTTTCAAACCAAATGTGCATCTGCAGTCACTGGCTTACTTGTCTGATACTTGCATGGAGTAGGATATAATGTTCACACCCACCAAAGACTGCTATGACAGTTGTTAACAATCTGCAAGATACACTAATCTCTTTGGCAGCCAGTGGACATTTCCTGTCACTGTTTTGGGCTGCAGAAAAATATGTTACTATTTTCTGTATTCTCCCCCCCCCCCCAATAGTGGTTCCACTGTGGTTGTGCTTGTAGCAATGGTTGTAACCATCAGAGTTGTGAATGTTGTACAACATTAAAATCTGAAAGTTATTCAGTGAAGGAGCATTTAAATACCCATTGCACAATACCCTACTGCAACTTTCAACTTGCCATTACTTATAACACCACGCCATTAGTTATGTAACTCTCTCTTTTTCCTATCGCAGTAACATATAAACTTATTCTGTGGTCTACTTTAATATACAAGCAGGTCAAGGCTTATAATTACTGTACATGGTTTTGATCACTATATTCAATTTTCTAACACATCAATGAACTGCATCCTCCTTGAATTTCTTTGAGCAAATTCATCAATGATTTCATCTAGTGAGATTCAATGTCCGTGCTATAATGTGTTGACATCATGGCAAGTCCATTCAGTCTATCCTGTGTCATACTACTCCATGTATGTTTTAAGCCGTCTTAGTGCAGAAACTGAACGTTCACATTCACACGTTGTCACTGGTATTACTGCCATGATTATAACAGCAGTTGCTATGTTAGGAAACATCACTTTGCCAAGCATGGTTAACAGTTGTGCGATATTTTCCAGTACAGTGACATACCTTGCTTGCTGGTTTTTCCAGTATGTTTCCCACATGTCTATTTCTGATGGAATATTCATTGGACTGGGAGGGTCATCCTCATATTGTGTGCAGAATTCCAGAAATGACTGCCTCCAACTATCAAGGGTCTTCAATACCACAGATGGAACAACAGAGAAACCACAAACCACCTTCTCCTGACCAACAAAAAATCTATTGTTGATCTCCTGCAACAGATGATCTATGAAGGGTATTGAAAGTACAATACGATAGTAGTCCTCAATGCTATCAGTGGCAGTGTTGTCCCTGTTCTGTAGCCTGCCACATGTTCTAGGTTGTGTAGCTGCTACTCCAATTTTATCTGCCATGGAGACTGCTTCCTTAAACCAATTTTTATGCCTTTCTTCTATGTTTAGTCGAGTTTGCCCCAGAGTTCCTTTAATGGTTGAAATGTCCTGATATGCCTTCTGAGCATCTTGTGATATTGACTGCAACTTTACGGTTAGTCCCTTAGTGAAGGCCATGCATTCTCTTGCAATAATGAATGACACAATGAACTGAAATTCAGAAATTGCGTGAAGTAGTCCACTGGCTTTGTTTGAAGATTTAGTGCTCCATGTTCCATCCTCATTGTACTTTATAATAGACAATGTTTCAAAAACTGGCATGTAGATTTCACTAAATACCTCCATCACATCCAACCATTGAATCCATTGCGTCTTGCACATATCTAATAGCTTGAAGTGCTTGCTTTGAGGACACAATTCCTTTATTTTTTTCTGTTAGTATAGATTGCTTTTTTGGAGACCATGTGAAAAATAAGGACAATTCTTCAAGGGTTCCCATCATATTCTTTATGGGTTGAATTGCACTTGATTTTACAACACACAGGTTTAGCCTGGTGAGATGCACAATGTATGTACATTGCCTGTGGGCAAAGTGCCTTTATAACTGATGATGCACCTCTGTATTTGCCAGACATATTTCCAGCACCATCATAGCACTGGGCCTCTGCACTCTTGCATATCTAAACCCAATCCTTGAATAGTTTCAGTAATCAGCCTTGCAATTTCTACACCAGGCATTCCATGTTCACAGTGAATAAAACTGAGGAAATCTTCTCGGATTTGATTTTCACCATCTACAAATCTTATTATAAGTGGCATCTGTTCTAGGTTACTGCAGTCTTGTGCCTCATCAGCAAGTACAGAGAAAAAATGAGAATGTTGTTTAATTTCACCAATTATCTGTTTTGAAATCCACCAGCCTACACAATTGATCAGCTCATTCTGTGTTGTTTTCGATTTGTAGGTGGCATTTCGTGGGCAAAGTTGAAAGTGCTGTTTCAGTACGTCATCACCCACATCACCACAACGAAACTCAAGCAACTTGAAGTTTTCAGGGTTTACCTGTTGACAGTCTGCTAATGCATATGTCGAGTCATCACGATGGCCACGGAGTGCGATATTTTGTTTTCCACAGAATATTACTGTCTTTAGGATTGATTTTAATTTTTCATGGTTAGCTTCAATACGCTTTTGATATGCAGTATTCAGCTGAACATTGACAGGGGCAGATCTGTTCTCCACCAACTGAATGAACAGCTTAATTTCTACTTCTGAATTTTTGTGAATCAGTGAATTTGACTGATGTTCTTGGAGCTTCTTTAGAGCAACATTCCAATTATCAAGAGGTGATGTATACAGCCTTTCAAGTTTCACTGCATTCTTTGCTAATGATGTGCTTCCAAAGAAAACACAGGACTTGCAGAATGCTCCATCAAATTTTGCAGAGTACACTACCCAGGGAAACTGTACTAGCCAATTTGCACAGAAAGAACAGTTCTTGTTGTATAACCTTGTCACTGGATAGGAGTAAGTGCTTGGTGGTATCCATATGTTCTGTAACTGTTGATACTTTGCATTCATTGATAGTGTCTTTATCTTATTGTAAATCAAGCCTATGTCATTTGGATGCCACTTTTCCAGTTGTTCAGTAGCTACAATGATAAAAAAATTACCAAATGTCAGCTAAGTGAAGTAATACAATTACTCATAAAGAACAGACAACTGGAATACATTTCTAAACACTCTGCTAACAATGTATTTTAATAAAAATTATGGTGGTAGTTTCTTTCAAATTTGGTGTGATCCAACATCATGTCAGCTATCTTAAATCATTCATATTAAAACTTGGTTCAGTCATCATTGCAATAGACTAGTAAGCAAATATCAATACCCATTGGCCTAACACACGACATGTAAGCAATAAGACATGACTGGGTGTTGGTAGTACTGAAATATCTGCACCCCAGAGTAGTTAGGCATGAGACCTCTTGTTGAGTGCCTTCAGTCTCTGGGGCTGTAGGTATCTCATTACTAGCAACACCCAGAGATCTTATTACTTATATAAAATGGGCCTATGGGTAACTTTGAAAAAGAACATTCTAAAGTTGTCAAAGTCACAAAAAGTACTAAAATGTGGCTAAATAATGAAAAATAGTCCTTCCCTAGGTGTTTTTCACCTGTTAGTCATCTGTCTTTCTTCAAACTCAGTACATTGTGTGATTGTTTACCATTACATATAAGAATTAAAAACTTTGCATTATTGCATTAATATAATGCTCCCCCTACACACACACACACACGCACACACACACAATGGTAACATGGAATACATGAATTCAGCATTCTTCAGCACTCAACTGGTATACAAACATCTCTTCTGAACTGCACATCTTTAGCCAGCTCTGGCTGTCATACAGGTACTTAATCCAGTGGGAGAGTACAAAGGCTGTAAGCACTGCTGAAGGTATAGCCAGAAAGAGAAAGAAGTGAAGTTCATGTAGGGTGAGTGGGGTAATAATGGAGGTGGGCATGTAAGAAAAAATTACTCACCTTAGTAATGTTGTTTCTTCTAATGAGTCTTGCTGTTCTTGTGGAAACTGTAAAACTCACACTAGCCAACTGGCAACTAAATTTGTTAAAAAGGGTTTTGGTTTCAAGCAAAGACTCAAGTCAGGAAACCCAAAAAACAAACACAACACACACCCAAAATAAAGGAGGGTGAGAAAGGGCACCTCTAGGTGCCAACACTGCTCCTGCCCACCCACATTCCAAAAACCAGATTCTGAGAAGGGAGGCGGGGGGGATGTCAGAATACAGCAAGACTCCATTAGAAGAAACAACATTACTAAGATGAGTGATTTTTTTCTTCAAACAACATGAAGTTTTGCTGTATTCTGACATATGCAGACTACCAAGCAGTACCTCCAAGGAGGAGGGACAGAACCTACTTTGGAAAAAGGCTCTGAAGTACAGCTGTGCCAAACTGAGCATCACTCCTAGCCTGGATATCCAGAGAGTAATGCTTGGTGAATGTATGGACTGTTTTCCAGTTGGCTGCTGACAGATTTCTAAGATAGGAATATCCCTGGCAGCAGCCAGGGAAGCAGCTGTACCTCTAGTAGAGTGAGCCCTCAGGCCTGAGGGTGGGGTTCTACCCAATTTCTCATAGCAGAATTGTATACAAGAGACAATCCACCTGACAATAGATCTTTTAGTGGCAGGTTTGCCCTTACTGACCTCTCCATAAGTGAGGAACTACTGGAGGGACTCAAACCTGTGACTCTTGGTGCACTCTATGTAGTAGCTAAGGGCCCTTTTTACATCCAAGCTGTGCAACTTCCTCTCTCCAGAGGAGGAATGGTCAATGAAGAAAACAGGGAGAGACATAGACTGATTAAGGTGGAAATCTGAAAATACCTTAGGCAAAAACTTCCTGTTAGTTCTTAGGACCACTTTATCTCTATGGAAAGAGATGAAATTGGGCTCCACTGACAGGGCTTGCAATTCACTGATGCGCCTGGCAGAGGTAATGGCTACCAAAAACACAGTTTTCCAAGTCAAGTACTTAAGCTCTGCAGAGGACAAATGCTCAAAGGGGGGGTTGCATAAGCTGAGCAATGCAAACATTAAGGTCCCAAGCAGGAGCAGGGTCCCTAAAGGGAGGATTGGTGTGCAGCAATCCCTTGAAGAATTTACAAAATACAGGATGGGCTGATAGAGGAGAGGGCTTGCCTACTGACAAAAAGGCAGAAACAGCTGCCAGATGTACTTTAAGTGTAGCTGGCCTAAGTCCCAAGCCATTGAGATGAAGCATATAGTCCAGGAATGTAGGCAACCCAGCAGATTCTGGAGAAATATGATTATCAGAGCACCAAATAGTGAACCTTTTCCATTTGGAGTTGTAAGTCTTTCTGGTGGAAGGCTTTCAAGAATCCTTAAGAATATCCAGAACACCTTGAGAGAGATGCAGATCAGGAAACTCTAACTCTTCAAGAGCCAGGCCTTGAGATTGAGAGATTTGAGATTCGGATACCAAATCCTTCTCTGAGAGGATGTCAACAGGTTGTAATTTCTGAGAAGAGACAGGGGAAGGTTGACTGCTAAGGACAGCAACAGTGGATACCAGGGCTATCTGGCCCAGTCTGGAGCGATCAGAATCACTCTGCATGGTTGAGACCTGATCTTGACTAGCACCTTGAACAGGAGAGGGAAGGGGGAAAAGCATAAAGGAACTTCCCTTCCCAATTCAGAACTAGAACATCCAGGGGGACTGAGCCCAAGACTGGGGGTCTGCAACAAAAGAAATTGGTGATTGTCTGGGGCTGCAAAAAGATCTATCTGTGGAGTGCCCCATCTGGAGAAAATCACTTTCAAAATTAGGGGATCTAGGGACCATTCGTGGTGGCCCTGAGATATCCTGCTGAGAGCATCTGCTAGGACATTGTCCATCCCTGGGAGGTGAACTGCTATCTGAGAGGTTTGCAGGGAATAGGCCAGAGACCACAACTTCATTGCTTCTGTGCACAAGGCCATAGACCGAGTGCCTCCTTGCTTGCTGATGTACCACATTGTGGTGTTATTGTCTGTTCTGTCCAGGGGAAGGAAGGCCTTTGTTCTTATTGTATCCAGCTCTGCTCCTATAAAGGTGAGGAGCTGTACTGGCCTCCGTTTCCCTCAGTCTACCTACTCTCTTATCCAGGATAGCTTTGGGAAAACTTTTACAAATTTGGCAGTCTGAATTGAGGTGGTCAAACCCCAGACAATAAACACAGGTGGTGTGGGGATCAGCCTTAGCAAAGGCTTCCCCACACACACTACAGTGTTGAAACCCAGTGGGCCCATTTTTTTTCTTGGGTTTCTCAGACATGGCCAATCCTAACCACAACTTACCCTTTTTTCGGCAATCCGCCAGGCAAGACACCCCTATCGGTTCCTGACCATGTTACGGGTCTTGGAAAAACACGTAATTAAATCCAGTTTTTTTTAGAACCGATACAGACCGGTTACCACACTCTAATAAAGACAGAAGTTGGTGGAAAGACTGTTGCTATGCAAAATGTAACCACCTAATCATATAAATGGACACCAAATAAAACATAAAATTGCAGTGTTTACAGAGCTGATACTGCACTTTCACCATGCCAAACAACCGATTGCATGGCAAGAGCTGTGTAATTAGAGTATGGGCCTGATTCCTAGAAGGGCAGAGGTCGCCAGCAGCTAAGTCCTGTGACTTGCGACATGCGGCCAGGCACGCCAAACTGCGGGCGTGCAGCGAGCATCATCACAAACGCAAAACACAGTTCTGATGCAACCTCCTGCCCAGCAAGCCACGAGGCACCCTGCAAGGTGCCCACCCCCTAGCTCCTGAGTGTATAAATAGAGGCCTTGCAGGGCTGCCCACCCCCTAGCCCCAGAAGTGGACAAATAGGGCCCACAGGGCTGGCCACCAACTGTGCCGAATCACCCATAGGAGTGCCCTGCAGGGTGGCGCAGTCCACCCCCACCCGTGCTCCAATCCAGAGTCACCCGCTGTAAATGGGGTATACACCTAGACAAGCCCTGGTATTCTTGTGTCTCCCAACCCCTCCACCCAGCTGTGCCAGTCCACCCAGCACCCCCCACCCATCCCAGCCGGCGACTGGCACAGCCCACCTCACCTCCACGGCCTGATGCCAGGCTGAGTGTTGGAGCGCTAATGTAAAGATGCACTCAAAAATTAATTTCCGAGCTCATATTTACAGTAGCATCCTTACAGCACTCCCTAAAATTCCCTATTTATTTGTCACTACCCCTTAAATAAATCTTGTATTATTGGTTAAGATGTATGTATTGATTCCTCTGCATTCATTTTCTGTTTACAGTTATTGTGTCTTAACAGTTATAAAGTATAGAAAACTGTTAATTGGTGGGTGGTTACTTATTAAGTTAGTACTCTGAATGGGAGTAGACAATATACTATTTTTAGTTTTCTGGTAAGAAGTCCCTGGCCCTAACTCCCCTTTTACCAGCCAGCTCCAGCTAAATGGAGCTACCGCACTACCTGTTTGGACTCCAATTAACACTCCATGACCTCGGGACATCTGTCCCACAGCACAATTTTAACAGAGTTAACAATGAATATTGGAAGGCAATGCTTATTGAAACATGTTACTTACATTGCTGCACATTGTCCTCAATGGATTCTGTATGAACAGGTGGACATTGACTTAGTTGACCAATGGTGATGTGATTTCTCTCAGGGTTATGATCAGCTTTACACTTAAGGAAATAAAGGTGAGAAAAAAAATTATTTATGACAGCCCATACAAAGTTCCACACTGAACAAAGCATGTTACAAGACATAGAAATGATACCTGGCTCAGTTGGCGAATCATCAGCCAAAGTCGCATGTAACAACTTAGCAGTGTGAGCGTCCAACATGTAAAATGACAGCAGTTTAACTTCTGGGCTTCCACCACCATGCATTCACCATTTGAGAATCAGCACTCCATGTCCACGTGTACAACAATAAAATAGCAGATGGGAAGTTATAAAGAGGGCTTTGGAAGCCACTAGAGCCTTCACTATGGCAGGTGTACTGGCTGCTCCCTGGTGGACCTCTTGTGCTCCTCCCTATGGATGGGGTGTGTGTCTCAGGATTGGAGGATGGCTCATGTCATGCCCATCCACAAAGAGGGCAACAGGAGGAGCCAGAAAATTACAGGCCTGTCAGCCTGACCTCTGTGGTGGAAAAGTGATGGAAGCCATTTTGAAGGAGAGGTTGGATAAGTTCCTAGGCCCACTCCTGTTTAATGCTTACTTCTCTGACATCTGAATGAGATGAGTCTCTTTGCCAATTACTCCAATCTGGGGACGGTGGTGGATGGGGAGGAAGGCAGAAGGCTAAATATAAATTAAGATGCATCTCTCCAAACCACTTCTCCCACTCAAGTCAATGCCAGCCTCTTCCGCACTCTCCCTGTCTCCCTGTCATTTCATTTTTAACTTAGAGTGTTTTTATTTTCAAACCAAAACATATATTGCACGGTAAATTATATCCAATATTATACAGTTATCTGAGACTGAGTGTGATTATAATTTATAGCTCCAGATGATACTTACGAGCGCACATAGGAACTGCACAACACACACTCATAAATCATTCATTTTTGGGAATTTTTTCACCGAATTTTCAACATTGGGTTTTTGGGGGCCTACCTCATGAACTGTGACACTGTCATTTCATAAATCGGTCCTGAAAGGTAGTTACATGCAGTGACCACAAAATCACCTTTCGGGGTGGATTAATGCCATGCCAGTGCCAGAATTCATGAGGAGGGGTCCCAAAAAACCCATGTTGAAAATTTGGTGCAAAAATTCCAAAAAATGCCTGAGATGTGCATCAAAGTTGAAAAAACCCTATTTATTCCATTATACAGCTTAACAGCATTTCTTCAGTTCGCAGTTGGCTTTGAAGAGAGCAGACGTGTTCCCGGTCCACTGAAGGTCATCACGCCAGCCTCCAGAGGTAAGTATGGGGTGAGGTGGGGGTGTGGGGAGGTGGATGAGCAGAGGGTGGACATGGGTTGGGGGGGCAAGACAGTCAATGAGGGACTGTTTTTTTTCTTTTCAGGAAACAATAGGGAGCCAAGTAGTTAGAGAAGAGGGGGAGGGAAAAATTAGAGGAAGGCAAAGCAGTCAAGATGATGGGGGTGGGAAACTGGCTGAGAGTCAGGGGAAGAGAACCAGTGTCGAGAGGAGAGGTGAGGAGACAAGATGGTGAGTTAGGGAGAGGGAGACAGTAAACTAAAGCACAATTGGGCTAAACTGGCACAAAAGAGCTGTACACTTTCTAGCTTTAAAATACAGTCTAACAGTTTCAACTTTTAACCCAAAAAGGCTGGCAAAATCAAGCACATTTTCTGGAGCTGGAAGGACACTACTGCTTTATTCAACTGCGAGCTGTGTGAGAAATTCTATATTGCACTTGATATCTGCAACAAACGTGCACTTTTGCTTAATTCTGTGGGAGGTGAAACTAACTACCTTTTTATTCACATATTTATTTAGTGTTTAACCAAGAAGGGGCTTGCAAACTCTGTTTATCTTGTTAGTAACTTCAAAAGTTTAAATACTGCATTTGGGTAGGTCCTTGGAGGTAGCTAGATTGTCTACTAGGATTTTCTGACAGTTAAACTATTTTTAAATGAATTACAGGTGGCTGAGGAGTTAAAAAATAAACTTGCAAACTCTGCTTCTCTTGGAAGTAACTTCATAAGTGCTTGAATACTGCATTTCGGTTGTCCCTTGGGGGTAGCTGGATTGACTACTAGGATTTTGGGACAGAAACTATTTTTAAATAATTTACTGGTGCATAGGAGTTTGTGTTAGTTAAACTATTTTTAACAAAGTTACTGGGGTTAAGGAGTGGTCATAGCAAAACCTGCAGTGTGAAACAGGAAAAAACAGTCTTTCAAGCAACAGAGGGAGGTGGATCTAGGTTTACGTTTGTTTGTTACAATTCTTAACATTTTCAGTGGGAAGAGTTTACAGCACAGCTGACTTATTTTGGGGCTGACAGCTTTCAGGCACAAACCACCAGGCCTGTTTTGGGGCTGGGAGGATTACCTGTGTCTGACTTGGATGTGTGGATTTTCTCTGTTTGATTAGCAGGGTATTTTCTCTGTCAAATTGTTGTGTAGGGCATCTTGCTGACAGGAAGGCATTCATTGCAGCAGTGGGTCAGAATTTTAGCTGATTGTTTTGTGAGGGCACAGTTCAAGCCAACCCCTTCCACCCCTCACCCCACCCACCCTGGAAATAGTTCCTTTATACCTGGGGTTCTGACATCATTTCCACAAGACTGCAAGTGCATATCACTGTCATATCCTCTCTAGCACACTGCACTGACAATATAAGCATACATTCTATAATATAAATATATATATATATATTTCTATATTACAAACCAATCACACACACACAAAAAAAATGGGAAGTAGTGCAATGTAATGGGTGGGGCAGGCAGTGTTCTGGGAGTGTTTCTGGAGGCTGAGATGCTGCCTATTTTCAGACAACTCTCTGCCCTGAGGAAGGAAGTTGCCTGTCTTCAGGCCACACTGGACAGTAGTAAGGGAACTTCCCCAGGCCCACACTGGATAGTGAGAGGAACCTCCCCATCCAGGGAGCATCAAACCAATACCACTACCTCAGAGGTTGCAAAGCACAGCAGTTGGACCACAGTGGGCTCAGGGAGGGTGAGGATGGTGGAACAGAGGCACACCCAGTCAGTTGTTCCACACCGCAATCCATACACCATTCTGGGGGAGCATAGCTCCCCTATGGATGCACCTGCAGAGGAGATTAAGGAGGCAGAGGACAACTGTCACAAGGGAGGCCCACAGGAAGGAGGCAGAGGACACCACAAGGAAAGGAAGCAGCTCCTGGTGGGGGACTCAATTATTAGAGGGATAGAACTGGGGGGAGCATGGAAAACTGAAGTAAGGTGCCTGCCTGGTGCCATAGCTTGGAGAGACAGGAAGCGCATCCTCAGGATCACGAGAACAGCTGCATGGGAATCTGAGCTGGACGTCATTGTCCACCTAGGGACAAATGACTTGGCAAATCATGAGATTAGAGCAGTGCAGAAGGACTTTGTAGAATTGGGGAGGGGCCTAAGACAAGTAGCACACACAATATCCTTCTCTGAGGTGCTGCCTGTCAATGGCATGAGTGAAGCGAGGGTACTTTGCACCATGCAGTTTAATGAATGGTTGAAAAAAAATGGTGTGGGGCACAGGGGTTTGGCTTCATTGGGGACTGGGGTTCCACCTGGAGGGACACCAGCCTATATTGGCAGGATGGTCTGCATCTGTCCAGGAAGGGAACAAGTCTTTGGAGCAATCGGTTTAAAGGCTTCATTGGCAAGCTTTTAAACTAGTCAAGGGGGGAGGCACTGATAAACAGCAGGAAAATCCCAGCCTCTCCCTACAAAACAGGGTACTAAATGAGAAAAAGACTGAAGTAGACAGGTCAGTGGGGGATGCTGCAAAAGAAGGTAAAGCCATCAAAAAATGGAGAGCAATGAGTACGAATGCCCATAGTCTGAGTAACAAGCTTCCTGAATTAGTGGCCTTGATGGAGGAGGAACATCTGGATATAGTGGCAGTCACAGAAACATGGTACACACAAAACCATGACTGGGACATAAACATACCAGGATACACTATCTACAGGAGGGACAGGAGGGTAAAGAGGAGGAGGAGTAGCTCTTTACATAAGGGAAGGAATCAAGGCAACAGAACAAAAGGGAAAACAGGAAGGAGAAGAAGCACTGTGGGTAAATTTGGAGACCGGCAATGGCACCACAATCAGCATAGGGGTTGTATACAGACCCCGTTCTCAGGGGGAGGAAATGGACAAGGAAATGATAGAAAGAATACTTAGAATGGCAGAAAAAGGGGAGATATTGCTGATGGGTGATCTGAATATGCCAGATGTTAACTGGAATGCAGTTGCAGCAGCCACTTCAAAGAGTGGGGTTATTCTAGATGCCCTACAAGGGGCAAGCCTTAGACAACTAGTATTGGAGCCAACTCAAGAGGGCAATCTTAGACCTGGTTCTCTCAAATGGAGATGAAGAGAGATCACAGATGTAGAAGTGGGTAGCCATCTGGAACTAGCGACCATCGAACAGTATGGTTCACAATAAACACAACAATAGAGTCAAGCCATACAAAGGCAAAAGTACTGGACTTTAGGAGGGCTGACTTTGCCAAAATGGGTGAGTGCCTAAGGAATGCACTAGCAAATGGGCAGGAAGGAGGGGTGGAAGAACAATGGGGAATAATTAAAACTGCCATCACAGAGGTAACAAGCCTTTGTGTGAAGCAAATTAACAAAACAAAACGATGTAAGAAACCACTATGGTTCTCAAAGGAAGTGGCAGTGAAGGTTCAAGAGAAAAAGAAAGCATTCAGGAAGTACAAGGATTCACAGAAGGAGCAGGACAGGGAACTGTATCAGTTAAAGCAAAAGGAAGCTGGGAAGGCAGTCAGAACAGCAAAGGCCCAAACCGAGGAAAAGATAGCCAACTCTGTTAAGAAGGGGGATAAAACCTTTTATAGGTACATCAGGGAGCGAAGGAAGACCAAGGGAGGGCTAGTGAGGCTTAATAAAGAGGAGGGAGGGTGGGCAGAGGGTGACTGTGAAAAGGCAGAGATACTAAACAAATATTTTTGCTCAGTATTTACAAAGGAAGTGGGGGAGGTACCTAAAACAAACAGTAGAAACACTCTGGATACAGAAGTCGATACCAGCCCATTTACAGAAGAAAGGTTTCTGAAAGAACTCTTAAAACTGAAGGTGGACAAAGCAATGGGGCCTGATGGGATTCATCCCAGAATTCTAAAAGAACTAAGGGTAGAACTAGTGACACCACTGACTACCCTCTTTAACAAATCATGGGAGGATGGGGTGGTACCCGAGGACTGGAGAAGGGCAGATGTGATTCCCCTTCACAAAGTGGGAGCAAGGCAGAAGCAGAAAACTACAGACCTGTTAGTTTAACCTCAGTGGTAGGGAAAATGATGGAATCACTTCTGAAGGAAAGAATTGTTGAGTATCTAGAGCCAGAGGGGCTCAGGACCCAAGGCAGCATGGATTCTGGCAGGAAGGTCATGCCAGACAAATCTGATAGATTTCTTTGACTGGGTGACCAAAGTAGTAGATAAGGGAGGAGCTGTGGACATGGCCTACCTAGACTTCAGCAGGCATTTGACACAGTCCCACACAAGATTAATACACAAGTTAGCCAGCCTGGGAGTGGGTCCCAGATGACAGCCTGGTAAAATTGGCTGGAGAATAGGACACAGAGTAATAGTAAATGGAGTCCACTCTGAAGAAGGGGTTACTAGTGGGGTACCACAGGGTTCAGTATTAGGACTGGTCCTCTTCAATGTCTTTATAGCGATATTGCAGAGGGACTGGAAGGAAAAGTATGTCTCTTTGCAGATGACACAAAGATCTGCAACAAGTTGATGCAAAGGTGGGGTGGAAAGGATGAGAAGGGACTTGCAAGGTTAGAGGAATGGTCAAATGTATGGCAGCTTAGATTCAATGCTAAGAAGTGCAAGGTAATGCACCTGGGAAACAAAAACCAAGGGGAAGAGTACACAATGGGGGGTGAGATACTAACAACAACAAAAATGGAAAGGGACCTGGGGGTAGTCATATCAGATGACCTAAAGGTGGGAAAGCAATGTGAGAGGGCAGCAAGGAGGGCTGGGGGATACTGGGATGCATAGGGAGAGGCATCACCAGCAGAAAACAGGAAGTTATTATCCTCTGTACAGACAGTTGGTGAGACCCCATCTGGAGTACTGCGTGCAGTTCTGGAGACCCAATCTCCGCAAGGATATAGACAGGATGGAGGCTGTCCAGAGGAGGGCAACTAAAATGGTGCAGGGCCTGCACCAGAAGACATATGAAGAGAGACTTAAGGAGCTGAATATGTATAGCCTCGAGGAAAGGAGAGAGAGGGGGGACATGATAGAAACTTTCAAGTATCTCAAGGGAATCAACAAAGTCCAAGAGGGTAGCATCTTTCAAAAAAAGAGGTGTGCAAAACAAGGGGGCACAATGTGAAGATAGAAGAGGGGCGGCTCAGAGGTAATTTAAGGAAGTATTTTTTCACAAAGTGGGTTGTGGATGCATGGAATGGCCTTCCAGAGGAGGTTGTGGAGTCAAAAACAGTGGTGGAATTCAAGCATGCATGGGACAGTCATAAGGCAATTCTAGGGGGTGGGGGTAGGAAGAAGTAGGCTGCTGGTTAACTAGGATCTGTAGCTTATCCAATAGGTAGGGAAATGTTTAGACTGGGTGGGCCAAGCAGTCCTTATCTGCCGTCAAAATCTATGTTTCTATGTTTCTATGTTATACAGTAATGCAGTGTTAGTTTGGTAATACAGCAAAAATAGTTTTAGAGCAGAGAGTTCAAAGCAGGAGAAAGGACGCAGCCAATGGCGTGCAACCCACGAGGTGGAGCAGCCAATCAGCTGCTAGCTGGTGGGAAGCACAGGAATTCGAGTCAGGGTTTGGCATACAATACCTTTGCTGGAATGCAGGCCAGGCAGTGGTAGCAGGGCAGTGGCTAAAGGGTACCCACCATGCTGCTTCCAGGAGCAGAGGAGCTGCTCTTTTCAGGGGCGGAGGCTAGAGGGGGATAGAGCAAGAGAAAGGACTAGTTAAAAAGGCCAAAATTCAGCTAACCGGTGGGTGGGCTCAGGAAATAATAGGGAGCCAAGTAGTTAGAGTAGAGGGGGTAGGGAAAAGTTAGAGGAGGGCAAGGCAACCAAGATGGAGGGGAGTGGGAAACTGGCTGAGAGTCAGGGGCAGAGAGCCAGAATCAAGAGGAGAGGAGAGGCGAGGAGACAAGGTTTACAAAATGGGTAGGTAGAATCAAGCTTTCTGATTGGCCAATACACCATTCCAGCAATGCTCTTTATTTTTAGTATAGCATACAAAATAAAAAGGGCCAGCACTAATCACCCGTTTACCAACTGAAATCCCAGAGCAAGCAATTGAGGTTGAAAAACCTAATTTGGCAATCATTTTTCTCTGCTACCAGGTCTTATCTTTGCTCCAGAATCACAACAGAAACACCAGTTTAAACAGTGAAAATATATTTTTTTAATCACTTTTCATATCCACTCTGATAAGTTGTTATTTATTTGCCTGTGCACTCTCTCTCCCTCTACCTCTCCAGACCCACAGTTTTGGTAGTAAGAGTCAGAAAGCTGGAAGTTTTTCAAAACTCACAACTGCAGATGATAGCATGCTGCCGGCAAGACACAAACAAAACCATGGTCTTACCAGCAGCCTAACATAGTGACCTTCTGAGTCAGTTACACAGAACACTATGTAGTCCAGCACCCTTAGTGACAATCGGACAATCTAGGGACAAGAAGAGGGACTGACTGTGTGGTGCGCGGTGGGCGGGGCACTTGAACACACACTACTACTGCCTGCCTAATCCGCCTCTGACTGCAACTTAACTGGCTGGCTGCTGACTCTGCTGGGTGGGTGGGTCCTGCACCATCCTTGGCTTCATGCCATGCTGGCTGGGCTTGCTTGCTGCTTGCTCAATTTAAGATTTGGTGGTTGTGCTGGCTGAGCCTGCTGCATGGGGGGGAGGAGACTGTGAAAACAAAGACACAGAGTAGACACGCTGCACATGCACCCCACCGAAATACATCAGATTTAGTAACTTTAAAAAATCGCCATTGTTAGTGCACCCAAAAAATAAAAAGGGAAATTAAAAAAAAAAATTTAACCGTTCGGTCACTGGCGCCCCCTGTTACATGGCGCCCTAGGCGACCACCTAGTTCACCTATCTTTAAGGCGGGCCCTGCCTCCAGAAAGTTCTCAGCACTACTTACCCAGACCATCCCCCACACCCTGTCCTATGCCTCTTTAAAACTACTCACGTCCTTACATGAAATCACCCCCTCTGGTAGGGTATTCCATTTTGACACCACTGTGAAGTAATGTCTCCTCATCTCTCTCCTAAATCTGCCCCCCTCTAATCTTAGACCATGCCCTCTCATGTCCCTTCTGTTCCTTAGCTTAAATAACCCATCAGCGCTAGATTTGTTGATCCCCTTCAAGCACTTGAACATTCTTCAAGAGAGTGGATAACCTTCCCATCCTTTCTTTACTTCTAAGGCCACCTAGTGTCTATCCCATGCAGGTTTGAATCAGCACCCACCACCTATGCTGGCTGTTTCTGGTATCCACCACCATCTACATGAAGAAGCATTTTATCACATCTCCTTTTATCACCCCCCACCTTTTCTGTCTCCTCTCATCTTCTGCCACTTACCCTAACCTCCCCCTACACCTCAGCACAAACACCAATCATGCTCAAACATGAACATAAATAGGTATATATAGTTTTTTTTTTTATTTTACATTGTTGTTTTGTTTTTAATTGTTTATTTGCTATGCAGATAAGGCTTACTAGGGAAAAGTGTCTAATAACAGTGTCCACCACAGAGCAAAGGGGTGGAAAATTGACTTGCTCCGAGTCACACAGTATGCTAGTGACAGTGTAGGTTGTGGGAATCAAACTCAAATCTGCAGGATGTACCAAGTTCATTCACTCCTCCTTAATCTAACACATAATCTATACTGCTAGAATAATCATAATAATAAGCTACTTGTAAATTATATCAAGACACTAAATAGACTGAATGGGTCAGACAGAGTAATGTAAACCTGTTCCCTGAAATTTACAGTATATATTTGGAATTATTTAAATGAAAGATGGAATAAGGCTTTTTTCTTTTTATTTAAATAAAAGGTGAATCAACAAAACACACCAGTCATCTACAGATATTACAACTGCATGCTCCCCATGTTCAGCATGCACCTCATTGATTGAAACAACCATAATTATCAGTTGAAATGCATATGGCAAAATCTCAGATCGCGATCGTGCATGGCACACTAATGAATATTTAAAACCGGGCACTGTAACAATCATGGTCTGGTAACATCCAGCACACTTTTGGACAGTCTGTGATTACTCGGGGCAGTAATGAAAATGGATACCAAACTACCACTCCAAACTCTGGCACCAGAAAACATCTGAAGAGAGCTGTGGGGTTCAAACACAGAGGGACATGGACTTAATAACAGTTTGACTCAGAGAGGTGAAAAGCCTAATGCAGACTTGTAAAAAGGGAATTTTTAATTTTGGCTATTTTTTTGGTGTCAGAGTAGGGGTTAGAGGCATACAGATAGCCTACTGTAATCTTTTTTTTATTTAGGGAAAAGTACAGAATCTACATCGCTCTCGAGGCTTGGCTGGTGCTTGACAGCTAATGGCAAAGGCAGAGGTCACAGCTGATCTTAAAAAAAAAAAAAAAAGAGGAAAACAAAAAACACAGCTTGTGAAAATTATCCAGGAGATCTGCTCCTGTAAATCAGCAGCCCCACACAAACAATGCCGGTTACGATAGGGAGCTGACTTTAATCAGGGACGGCGATCAGGTTGGCCTCTCAGGGGACACTGCGGAATAAATCAGTTTTTTTAGCTGCACAAACAAGATTTCTCAATTGTTTATATGGTTACCGGCGCCGGAGGGTTTTGTGCGTGTTTGTGTGTGTGTGGGGGGGGGGTACAGATCAACGCTGACTCCAGAATCAAAAAAAAGATAGGTTGAATCTCTCTGAAAATTGAAATTATTATCCAAATCAACGTTTTAAGCTGTTACATCAGAAAAAAAAAAACACACAGGGGCTTTTGTTGGATGTTGGATTTATTAAACCTGAATAAAAATGTTAGAAAATAATTTTCTATCTCGGGATGGGATCAAATATTAGGGGAATAATTCAATCCAGGGGTCAATGTTTTTTTCCTTACTATTGTGTCCTGAATTTTGTATTTGCTTTCCAGATCAGAACAGCACTTCTGGAACAAAGTTGTAAAATGTAGTTTCCATTCCAGAGTTTCAGGGAATGAACATTACATTTTAGTGAACATTTAGCCTGCGTGAAAGGAAACCCTGACTGAACACAGCTTTAGGGAGCGCCACGGCATCTGAAATTACACAGTCTTATTTTTATTTTATTGAATTAAGTTACAACATCATGTCATTTGGAATAAATAATTCAATATTTCTTGGGGCTGCACAAACAAGATTACAGACAGCTTTAAACACTGGGGACCTCTCACAGCACTTTAAAGAAGATCTCAGTCGGATCAATTTGTGGTGGGAGAAGGAATCGGGAGTTGGAGGGTTCCTCTTAGTCCTCTCCCTGCACCAAAGGGAACATATTTAAATTTAAATAAAAAAAAAGAGAGGCCAAAAATAAAAAAAAAAAACTACTTGTGAAAATGATCCAGCCGGAGACCTGCTTCTGTAAATCGGCAGCTCCACACACTGACACTGTCGGTTACCATAAGGAGCTGACTTTAATCGGGGCGGCGATCAGGTTGGTCTCTCAGGGGACACTGCAGAATAAATCAGTTTTTTTTTTAGCTGCACAAACAAGATTTCTCAATTTTTTATATGGTTACTGGTGCCGGAGGGTTTTGTGTGTGTTTGTGTGGGGGGGGGGGTACAGATCAACGCTGACTCCAGAATCAAAAAAAAGACAGGCTGAATCTCTCTTAAAATTGAAATTATTATCCAAATCAACGTTTTAAGCTGTTACAACAGAAAAAAAAACACACAGGGCTTTTGTTGGATGTTGGATTTATTAAACCTGAATAAAAATGTTAGAAAATAATTTCCTATCTCGGGATGGGATCAAATACTAGGGGAATAATTCAATCCAGCAGTCAATGATTTTTTTCCTTACTGTTGTGTCCTGAATTTTGCATTTGCATTCCCGATCAGAACAGCACTCCTGGAACAAAGTTGTAAAATGTAGTTTCTATTCCAGAGTTTCAGGGAATGAACACTACATTTTAGTGAACATTTAGCCTGCATGAAAGGAAACCCTGACTGAACACAGCTTTAGCGAGCACCGCGGCGTCAGAAATTACAGTCTTATTTTTATTTTATTGAATTAAGTTACAACATCATGTCATTTGAGCAGACTTACCGCTCAAAAAATGAACTTATTTTCCTCTGCTTCAGTGGTGCCTCACCTGGGGAACCTGCTCTCACATTAGCCATTTTCCAGCAGTTGATCTGACTGGAATTTAAATTGTCAAATTTTGAAATGGCTATTTAGAGCGCATGTCAGAATTCTGACAGTATTCTGGAATACGTCAGAATACTGTGTAGATCTGCCCTTGGATGCTATTTACACAAGGGTACTGAGACAGCAGGCACAGAATCAGGCAGGTCTAATGTTTAGCAGGTGTGACTGCAGATCTGTTCAACTGTTTGCTGGATATTGGGTGGTACCACAGGAGTGAAGAATGACACATGTGGTGCCACTTCACAAAAGTGGGCACAAAGATGACCAGAGAAACTACAGGCCAATCCATTTGATCTCAATTGTTTGATAACTTATGGAGACTATCCTAAAGGAAAAACTGGTAGGGTTTCTGGAGGTGAATGTGCTACAAGGCAAGAGGCAGTAAGGGTTCATGGTGGGAAATCCTGTCCAACTAATCTGATCGACTACTTTGACTGGATAACAAGAACAGCACACAAAGCCAAGTGGTCAACATACTGTACTTGGACTTCAGTGAGGTCATTGAATCTGTACACCATAAGAGATTGATTGGGAAGTTAGATGACCTGGGAGCACGGGAGAAACTTACTAAGTGAGTGGCAAATTGATTGGGAGGAAGGAAACAGAGTGTGGTAGGGGGGTAGATCTCCAGTTCGAGGAAGGTTACCGGCAGGATACCAAAGGGCTCAGTGCATGAGCCAGTATTTTTTGATGTGTTTATAAGTGATACTGAAGATGATATAAAGGGCAAGGTCTTCCTTTTTGCAGATGACACCAAGCAGCGGGGCTGAGTAGATACTGCTGATGAGACACAAGACCTTAAGGAAGTTTTTGCCAGACTCAAAAGGTGGTCAGGAATATGGCAGCTCAGGTTCACAGCAAACAAGTGCAATGTCATGTACATAAGAAGTAGGAACTCAAGGACTGACTACAGCTTTGGGGGGGCCAGGTCACCAAAACAGAAGAGAAGAAAGGCTTGGGAGTAGCATTCATGAGTGATCTGAAACAAGCAATGCAGTGCAAGAAGGCAGAAGCCAACAAAAATAAAATACTTGGATGTATTGCATGGGGGGTCACAAGCAGGTGGAAGGAGGTTATATTGCCGCTGTACAGATCCTTGGTCCAGCTGCACCTGAAGAATGGAGTGCAGTACTGGAGACCCTACTTGAGAGCCTTCTTGAAGGAGTCTAGCAGAGGGCAATGAAAATGGTCAAAAGACAGCAAGGCAAAGCATGTGAGGAAAGGCTGAATGATCTCAACATGTACTCACTAGAGGAGAGGAGGGGGGGCACCATTGAAATTTTCATATACCTGAAAGGTATTAATAAGGTGACTAAAGGGGACCTATTTAGTCTTAATGGGAACAGGACTTCGAGGGGGCACTGATACTCTTTAACTTGGAAGGAGAAAGATTCAAGAACGAGACTAGGAGAAAGTTCCTCACTGAATGAGTAGCTCCACTTTTGATAAATACCACATTTCACCATTTAGAAGCTGTGGATTCTATTATATTTTTCTGTTTTTGGCACTGGCTTCCAAAAGGGGGAAGCATGTAAATGAGGGCAGCTTTAATTAATAATAAGCCATATGCCCTAATCAGTACTGTGCTGTGTATTGTTTTGTCTCCCCAATTTCCACAAATATAGCCTCCAACCTAAGTATCCTAAACAGCACAGAACTAGCAGAAGGCCTCTCTGTTTTCTACTACTACTGCCACTACTGATCAGCAGCAGCAAATAAAGGTCAGAGAAACAGTGTTCAACCTTCAATTTGAGGTGGGTGGAGGTGTACACTGCAACCCCAGCCATGTCTGACCACTGAGTAGCCTGGAAGAGTGATGGTTGAGTCTGCTGTCAAGGCACAGGTCAGGAAGCATAGGGAAAACCAGGAGCAGTTATAGAATTCACCAAAACTATTTATTTACAGTAGCAGTAACACACACACAAAACAACTTGTTCAGTGTAATTACAGTATTTACAAAGGAGAAATCACATAAAATCTTCTTTCAGTTTCTGTGTGTCCCTTTTTCTTCTAATCACTTGCAGCTGCAGCTTAGATCTTTTATAAGTGTTTTCAACCCACATTCCAAGCACATATCCTGTCCTTGTACATATTCTGTTCTTGTAAGTTTCAGGAGCTGCTATGACACAATATGCTTTCTGAGATCCCATCTACAGCTTTTGCAAAAGGCTGGAAGATATTCACAGAAGTAATCTTTGGAGTTTACAATAGTTTTCTGCAGTCATTTCAAACTATAAATATATACAATTCAGCAATAACACTATATATTTTCCGAACACAAGGGATCCCAATTTTAGTTACATTTCCATACAATTATTTGCACATGTTTTTATATTAGCAGATATGCGGGGGGGGGGGAGCAGACAGCAAGAGAAAACTGAGAGACAGTGAGAGGCAAAGAACTGTGAGACTGTTCAGGTTGATTAAGTCCGAAGTCTCACAGGAAAATTTGGTTGCGCAACCAGAGAAGAGACAGAAAAGGAAAGATCCTCGCTTTTAAATGCTTTCTCCAAACAAATGGGACAGGGACCTATTCTACCCTGTCACAGAGTCACTAATCTTGGAGGACAGCCAGGACTCAGACATGACCTCGACATCTGGATATCAGCAAATTCAAGTGATCCCACTTTGGGAGAAGGCTGCAGAAGTCTAAGAGGGTGACCCTGATTCCTTTGGGTTGAGGAGATGAGTTTAAGCTGGAAGAGAGCTAGTGTTAATTAGAAAATCTCCTTTCACTAGTAGGAGCAAGGTGATTATGAACTTAAGAGAAATCTTGAGCTTGTGCAGAGACAGGTGGAAGGTAGGTGAGAGGGATGGGTGGAGAAGTCACCTGAGGGTTTCTAGATGTACACAAGGAGAATGGAAGAGGATGCAATCAGAAAGCTAAGAACTACTGAACAGTGAAGAGAGGGAGGAAATGTAAAAGGTAGGCGACAGGATGGATCGTACTAAATACGAATGAGGAAGATGGGGGCAGAAGATGTGTGAAGATGGGAGAGAGTAATAAGGAAGGGGAGAAGGATAAGTTTTAGGAGTAGGGTTGCAAATTCAGTTCTACGACAGAATGGAGCACCTCAAAAGTTGGGTGTTCAGTTTCTGCAAACTGTGGTGTACCTTTCGAGCAAACAGGTAGACTTTTGATTCAACTGGTTTACATTGGTCTGAAAAATGCAGATTAGATGAACCAGTCAAACTGTAGCCCACAGTTCACAACTGAAACAGTTAACTAGGCAGAGTGTGAGTCAAAGCCTTATTTTGCTGCTAGGCTCAATAACTCTGGTCAGCATGTCTGTTGAATGATAACGCCTTAATAATAGCCACTCAAACATGCTGCATGTCAAAATGCTGTAGGAGATGTATGGGCGTCTTGTGCTATTGCACTTTCCCCTGTGCTGTGTGGTCTGGAGTTAGTTATATTTATTGTGGGGGTGTGGGAGGAAGAACCTTCTGCATTTGGGGGCACATGGGACAAAGCCCCCCTCAATACAGTGTATTTCAGTTGCTGCATGTGATGCACTGTTTCATGCCTATGTTTTCTTATGGTGTGAGTGTTATCAGTGCTGCTTGTCTCCATGGTGGAGATACATTAGCTGTGTGCCTGCTACTACTTAGGGGTACTGGTTATACTGTCGGTGCGGAGGTGTCACAGCCATGTTTCTCTTATGTCTGGGCTGTGGACAGCCCAATCTATGTACAATAAGCCATGTTCTGCACTGTGTTTCTTTCTGTTAGTGACTTACTGTGGCAGTTTGTGCCCTGTGAGTGCTGTGCAGATGTAGGCTTGCTGCTTTGTCATGGGCAGCCACGGTATGTGTCATTCACCAATCTGACTTGTTGTTGTGTTGGTTCATTCTTTTTTTTCCTGAGCATGATTTGCTCTATTTTGACTTGTGACACTTTCCTTGTGTGCTACAGTTGTCGTCTGGGAAGTTACATCATGTTTTTTAACAGAGACATTTTTCAGCTCAGTTTTAACACGATGCCATAGACTCAGCATGATAACATAATCCAGCATGAAAGCTTGCATGTGCAGTTGCCGTGGACTGATAAGAAGCTCAGGCAGTGCCTTGATCACCTTCAAGCTAGACTAACTAAGAAATTACTCAAATTCTTCCAAAAAGGCAAACAATCTAAGAGAATCTTCATAAAAGTCCACCCTAACAGAAGGTCTGCTGAAGGGGGATATATTTAGGCAGAAAATAGCTTGGCAGAAGACACAAGGAGAAAGGACTGCTGTGTGACTGGACTTCTCTGCTGGGACTAAAGAAGTAGAACTCTTGTACTTGGACCTTTAATTTAGGGTAAAAAAAAACTAACAAACAAAACAAAAAAAAGGTGTGTGTTTGTCTGAGTTAACTGAACTGAATGGTTATCTGAACAGTTATCTAGGTGTAAATCTCAGGTGATTGAAGGGTCTTGATAGCTGTGAGGTTTAAATTACTTGCATAAAGATCTAGTAAGTAGGGGGAGTGGGTTAGCTAGAAGGAAACTACATTTAAAGACTGCCTTAGAAAGATTCTGCTAATAGTTTGGCAGAAGACACCAGGAGGAAGGACTGCTGTGTGACTGGACTTCTCTACTGGGACTATATTGCCCTCCTTCCCAGTGGTGGAGCCAGGGGGGGCTGGGGGGGCAATTGCCCTCCTGGCTGCCCCAGTGTGAGTAGTGGCACCCTGCCACCATCTTTATTCACTGTTTAGTGCCCATTGTGGAGCCTGTCATTGACTGAATGGCCCTTCCTGGGTCCCAAATGATCCCAAACCTGTCTCCGCTACTGCTCCTTCCCTCCCCTCCAAAGTTAGTTCCACTTTTATAGGTACATTATTTGACTGACAACAGGAACTTCCTGTTTGGGAGCAGGAAGTGAGTGATCACAGAGCCACCAAAGACCCACCATCCTAGAAGGGCAAGAGTAGCTCTCCAGCCCCCTTTAGCTGCTGGAGGTCTGCCTCTGAGCAAGTAAGGGGTCTACTGACAAACATAGGATATTCTTGTCTCAGAACAGGACAATCAGGAGCTTAAAGGGCACACAGGTAGAAAGTAAGGAGAGAGAGAAAAAAAAAACAGAGGAAAAAGTAAGGATTGCAAACAGTTAAGGGGCCAGAAATAAGACATGATGGGAGTGGTGCAGTGCAGTGGCTGTGGAGCAGCAGTCTTCCGGGAGACGTTCTGGAGGATGCGGTGTTGTCCCATCTGCAGACACCTCTCTGGGCTGAGGGAGGATGTTGCTCATCTCCAAGTTGAGTTGGCCAGGATTTGTGGGACCTTCTCTTCCATCCAGGGACCACCAGTGCCACTGCCATTGCCTCAGAGGTTGTCAAGAAAGAGGAGCGTTTGGAACACAGTGGGCTCAGGGAGGGTGAGGGTGGTTGAACAGAGGTGCATCCCTCCAGTTGTACCTCTTCACAATTCCTATGCCTTTTTGGCAAAGTGTGGTTCCTCTATGGAGGCACCCGCAGTGGAAACCAAGGAGGATGCTGGGAACCTCCACAAAGGAGACCCACAGAAGGGTGTCAGAGGACCCCACAGGGGAAGGAAACAACTCCTGGTGGGGGACTCCATTGTTAGGAAGGTAGAACTGGGGGAAGTAGGGGAAAGGGAGGTAAGGTGCCTGCCTGGCGCCATGGCTTGGAGGGACAGGGAGCGAATCCTCAGGATTGTTGGAGCAGCTGCACAGGGGAGGGAGCTGGATGTCATTGTCCACCTAGGAACAAATGACCTGGCTAAGAAAGGGATAAGAGAAGTGCAGGAAGAGTTTGTGGAATTGGGGAGGGGCCTTAGACAAGTAGCACACACGGTAACCTTCTCGGAGGTGCTGCCCATCTATGGCATAGGAGAGGCTAGGATGTTCTGCACCATGGGATTCAATCAGTGGTTGAAAAACTGGTGTGGAGCTCAAGGATTTGGCTTCATTGGGGACTGGGGGTCCACCTGGAGTGATGCAAGCCTATACTGGCATGATGGGCTGCATCTGTCTAGGAGGGGAACCAGGATCCTAGGTGATAGGTTTAAATGCTTCTTTGGCAAGCATTTAAACTATCCAAGGGGGAGGCACTGGAAAGGAGCAGGGAAATCCTAGCACCCCCAAAAAAATCACGGTAGTAAGTGCGGTAAGCACCAACATAGAGGTGTCGAAAGGGAGAAGGGCAGGGGTAAAGGAAGAAAGTGACAAAGGCAAGAAGGACAGGGATGGGGCAAAAAGGAGTAAGGCCATCAGGAAATGGAGGGTAATGAGTACCAATGCCCGTAGTCTGGGCAACAAGCTCCCCTGAGCTGGTGGCCTTGATGGAAGAGGGATGCCTGGATATCGTAGCAGTCACATAAACATGGTACACAGAGAACCATGACTGGGATGTTAACATACCAGGGTACATAACCTACAGGAGAGACAGGCAGGGGAGAAGAGGGGGAGGAGCAGCTCTCTATGTAAAGGAAGGGATAAAAGCAACTGAACAGAAGAGTAAACAGGGAGGAGAGGAGGCACTGTGGGTCACCTTGGAGACTGGAAAGGACACAACAATCCACACAGGGGTTGTGTACAGACACCCATGTCAGGGGAGGGAATGGACAAGGATATGATAGAAGGCATTCTTAGAATGGCAGGAAAGGGAGATACTGTTGATGGGAGACCTGAATATGCCAGATGTTAACTGGAGCACATTAGCAGCCACATCCAAGAGCAGGGCCATTCTTGATGCCCTACAGGTGGCAGGCCCAGACAGCTAGTTTCGGAACCCACTTGTGAGGGAGCAATCTTAGACCTCGTACTCTCAAATGGGGGCAGTGAAAGGATCTCAGATCTAGAAGTGGGTTGCCATCTGGGAACAAGTGACTATCAAACAGTGTGGTTCACGTTAAACTCAGCTACAGAGTCAAGCCATACAAAAGTGAGGGTACTGGACTTCAAGAGGCTGACTTTGGCAAGATGAGAGAGTGCCTCAGAAAAGCACTAGCAAACAGGCTAGAAGGAGGTGTGAAGCAACAATGGGGAATTATCAAAACTGCCATCACAGAGGCATCAAGTATTTGTGTGAAGCAAATAAACAAATCAAAATGAAAGAAAAAGCCACCATGGTTCTCAAAAGAGGTGGCTATGAAAGTCAGGAAGAAAAAGATAGCATTCTGGAAGTATAAGGAAACACAGAAGGAGCAGGACAGAGAGCTGTACCAGTTAAGATAGAAGGAAGCAGGAGGGAAGTCAGAATAGCAAAGGCCCAAACTGAGGAAAAGATAGCCAACTCGGTTAAGAAGTGGGATAAAACCTTTTATAGGTACATCAGCGAGCGTAGAAAGACAAAGGGAGGGATAGTGAGGCTGAATAGAATGAACGGTGGGTGGGCAGAGGGGGACAGCGAAAAAGCAGGGATACTGAACGAATATTTCTGCTCAGTATTCACAAAAGAGGAGGGGAAGTGCCTAATCCAATTAACAGAAGCACTCTTGATAGGGGGTCGATCCCAGTCCTTTCACAGAAGAAAGGGTTCTGCAAGAACTCCTAAAACTGAAGGTGGACAAAGCAATGGGGCCTGATGGAATTCACCCCAGAATTCTAAAAGAATTAAGGGGAAACTAGTGAAACCACTGGCTACTCTTTTTAATAAATCATGGGAGGATGGTGTGGTACCCGAGGACTGGAGGAAGGCGGATGTGATTCCCCTTCACAAAAGTGGGACCAAGACAGAGGCAGGAAACTACAGACCTGTCAGTTTGACCTCTGTGGTAGGGAAAGTGATGGAGTCACTTCTGAAGGAAAGAATTGTTGAGTACCTAGAGGCCAGCGGGGCACAGGACCCAAGGCAGCATGGGTTCACAGTGGGAAGGTCATGTCAGACGAATCTAATAGATTTCTTTGACTGGGTGACCAAAGTAGTAGACCAGGGAGGGGCTGTGGACATGGCCTACCTAGACTTTAGCAAGGCATTTGACACAGTCCCACACAAAAGATTAATAGTCAAATTAACCAGCCTGGGAGTGGGTCCCAGGGTGGTAGCCTGGGTGAAACATTGGCTGGACAACAGGACACAGAAGGTAATTGTGAATGGAGTCCACTCTGAAGAAAGAGGCGATACTAGTGGGGTACCACAGGGTTCACTACTGGGCCCAGTCCTTTTTAATGTTTTCATAAGTGACATTGCAGAGGGACTAGAAGGAAAAGTATGCCTCTTTGCAGATGACACAAAGATCTGCAACAGGGTTGATACACAAGGAGGCGAGGAAAGGATGAGAAGGGACTTGGCAAGGTTGGAGGAATGGTCAAAAGTATGGCAGCTAGGATTCAGTGCAAAGAAGTGCAAAATAGTGAATCTGGGAAACAAGAACCCAGGGGAAGAATACACAATGGGGGGGAAGTAATAACAACAACAAAAAAGGAAAGGGACCTGGGGGTAATCATATCAGATGACCTTAAGGTTAGCAAGCAATGTGAGAAGGCAGTGGGGAGGGCTGGGGGTATACTGGGATGTATAGGGAGGCATCAGCAGAAAACAGGAAGTTGTTATACCTCTGTACAGACAGTTGGTGAGACCCCATCTGAGTACTGCGTCCAGTTCTGAGACCCCATCTCCGCAAGGACATAGACAGGATAGAGGCAGTCCAGAAGAGGGCAACTAAAATTGTGCAGGGTCTGCAAGAGAAGCTGTATGAGGAGAGACTAAAGGAGCTACCCTTGAGGAAAGAAGGAGAGGGGACATGATAGAAACTTTTAAGTACCTCAGTGGAATCAACAAAGTCCAAGAGGTAGCATCTTTCAGAAAAGAGACGCAAGAACAAAGGGACACAATTTAAAGATAGAGGGGCGGTTCAGGGCAATGTGAGAAGTATTATTTCACAGAGAGGGTAGTGGATGCATGGAACAGCCTTCCTGAGGAGGTTGTGGGATCTAAAACTGTGGGAGAATTCTAGAATGCATGGGACAGACATAAGGCAATTCTTGTGGGGGGTAGGAAGAAATAGGCTGTTGGTTAACTAGGATCTGCGGCCTATCCTGTGGGTAGGGAAATGGGCAGACTAGGTGGGCCAAGCGGTCCTTATCTGCCATCAAAGTCTATGTTTCTATGTTTCTATAAAAAGAAGAAAAAAATGAAAGTAAAGAGATATGCCAAGCAGTGCTTGCAAAGCAGCAGGTCTCTGGGTCCAGTAGCTTGTCCGAGAGGGAACTATAAGGAAGGGAATAGACTCTAGAAGATTGTGCTTGAGTAGTGGTCAGAAGGAGCATGAGGTGGCAGTCTACCAACATCCACTTACCTCATCATCAGCACATTGTTTTTGGTTTTTTGTTTTTTTTTATCAGACAGGATAAACTTTTTGTCTTAATTCCCTTCATTGCAGAACTAGTATTTTAGCAGGGCAGTCCCCTCTGGGATCGGTCTCCATCTGGTTCTATGACATCAGTTCGACAAATAAATTGTTAAAATCCCATACAGCGATGGGCAAAACTTCAACTGTCAAAGTTTTGCCCATTGGAAAAGCACTGTGTTTTTTGCAGGGTCTGCGCCCCTCCCCCCCTGATTTTTTAATAATCATTCTCCAAGGCAGAGTTGATTTGACAGGAGGTGAAACACCAGTTAAACCGGCGCCGGTGTACAGTGGGATCATTACAGCAACAATCTCGAATTTGTCACTGTAATGGTCTTCACTGTAATAGTTTTGCTGTTTTGCTGGTATACCATCACCATCCCTCCTCACCACAGTCTCAAATACCTAGCTGGATGCCATCACCTCTCCCCAGAGTGTTGGTTCAAAGACTCCAGTGGCCCACCCACAAGCCTGCATGGGTTGTTGCAAGAACACTGCTTCCCACAGCATGATGCCAGTAACCCCAGGTTCCTGGGCATTGTACGAAACCTCAGTCTGTTTTCTGTGCAGTGACCCAGTCTCCACTGCAGCCCTATGGGATCAAAGGCCCAGCTTCTCCCCTGTGGAGTGAATGGGCAGAAATCCATGAGAACTCTTAGCGGTGGATCACTTGGCTTATGCATCAATGAAGACTGCAACTAGCTGCAGGATCTAATGTGAATTGCAGGATACATTGATTCATTGATAATTTGACCTCACCTTGCAGCCCTGTGTTTCTCCTAGGGCTATGCCTGTCTGAGGGTCATTGTGAAGACCTTTACAAAGAAAAGAAAACTCTCGCAAGGGCTCCGGTCTGCTTACCTAATGTCATTTGTGTTGCCACACTGGACACTGTGAGGTGCCCATCAATGCCACTCTGTGTTTGGGGATCTGAACCTAGCTACCTTTTGATCAACTGAGGGCAACAGAGGTCATTGCCTGTCCCTTCAAAATGGCTCTCACCTATCTCTTAGGACTGACTGACCCATGTTCAACTGCTGTTCACATTGAACCCTTCTTTCTGGCCTTCAAAACTCTTGTTTGAGTATTTGCTACTACTGTAGATGTCACTTAAAGGTAACCCTCTTAAAGGGGACGCCTGCTTAATCGGGATGATTTCCTGGGCTCATATCTGAACTCCATGTTAATCAATGACAACATTTAACCATTAATTGGGATGCACAGGTCGTTTATAGTGGGTGACTGTCTCCCAGCTGAGGCCCATTAAAGCTAATTTGTGGCCATTAACAGCTGTTAAAACCAGTTGGCGCCTAAAAGAATTAAGTTCTACTTATGGAGAACACAGCATAGGAACTGTTTTTTTTTTATTTGTTTGCTTGTGCTGCTGGTGCTGGAATGGCATCCTTCAAGTGACTAGACCTCCCTGTGTCTCAAAAAATAAAAGTCCTTGAGTGCTTACAGCTACCAAATTCCTCTCTGTCTAAAGCTGCCAAAGAATTTGGCATAACAAAAGGCCAGGCTGGGAGGATAAGTAAAAACTGGGATTCACTGCTGGCTGAGTGGCAGCTTAACAGTAACACCAGCTGTTAGTGAAAGAGGGAAGGCAAAGATTTCATAGTTGAGGAATACTTGCTTTCCTGGTTTAACCACGCTGTCAGCTGTGGGGCAAGACTCACTGGCCCAATTTTGAAGCAGGAGGCTGATGAAATAGCCTTGCATTTGGGGGCATGAAAATTTCAAAGCATCAGATGACTGCTTATTCAGTGGAAGCACTGCAACAATATCATTTGGAAATGAGAACAAGGTGAATGCCTAGATGCTTATGCATCTTCTGCTTCAGTGTGGGCTAAAACAGTGCTCCCTAGTCTTCTTTCTGACTACCCACCTGCTAACATATTCAACGTTGATGAAACTGGCCTTTTTTGTCATGGGTACCTTGACAGAAGACACATCCACAAAGCTGTTGAGCTGATTGGGGGAAACAATCTAAAGATTGTGTGTCCTTACTATGCTACACCAATATGGATGGCTCAGAAAAACTGCCTCGCTTAGTGATAGGGAAGAGCAGGTGTCCTTGCTGTCTCCCCAGAAACCATGCAACTCATGCTGTCACATCACATATCGAATTTCCACCAATGCCTGGATGACTGGTGCACTCTTTCATTAGTGACTAGTGAACTGGAGCAGCAAGCTGAGAAGGCGCTGCAGAAAAGTGCTTTTGTTCATTGACAACTGCAGTGCACAACCCACTGCTTTAGTTGACAAGTTTGACAACATCAAGATTGTCTTCCTTCCTCCCCCCAACACCACAAGCCTGATCCAGCCTTTGGACATGGGGGTGATTAAAAACTTTAAAGGACACTATGTTTCCATAAGGCTGGCTTTTCACTGGTTCAAGATGATATCCTGGATGTACACCAACCTGAGCTGCCTGATAGTGAAGAAGATCCTCTTGTTGATGTGGCAGTGCCGATCGGAATGACCCCCGAAGAGTTTGAGGCTTTTGTTGCAGTGGATGAAAGTGAGGTAATGGAGAGGGATCTCAATGTGCACGACATCTGTTCGTCCATAAAAGAAAATGCTGCAAGTGCAGATGCATAGGATGATAAAGACAGCCCGCCCGTTAATGTAACAAGTGCAAAAGCCCTGCTCCACACTAGCTCATTACATGACTGGTGTCTCCAGAACAACAAGGTGGAGTTTTAGGAGACAATATTTGAGCTCAAAAGCACGGTGCATCATCAGCTGGCAGCAGAGGAGAGGCAAAGTAAAAAAACTGACTTCTTTGCCACAGCAAGCCAAAAGCCATCATAATCAACACAGAACAGTCTGAAATGCTAAGCCTGAGTATCTGGAATATCCTGCATGCCAGATTACTGATTTTAAAAAAGTACTGAAAAGTATGGCCATTGAAACAAAGATGCCTTTTAATCTGTAAGCAGATATTCAACAAAAGAACACATCAACTCAATGTTGATGTGTTCTGTTTGTTTTATTTTGTGAGTGTATGTTCTGTATGGAGGCGGGGGTGATTAGATGCTTTCTGCAATTACACAAAAACAAACAAAAATTTCTGAAAATGCAGCTTCTCTTTATCATCACGGTTGCTTTAATGGGACGATTGGCTGCCCACGGAGCCATCTCGTTTAAGAGAATTCTACTGCACCACCAAAATCTGAACCTGCATTGGCTCCACCCAGACCCTCACCCTGGGCTTCAGTTCCACTGCATTGGCCCTCCTACTCTTTGTGGTATAGCCCCTTCATTTCCCATTACAAACAATGGCCGCTCCAATGCCATCCATGTTCAGGGCTAGTTTGTTCAGCAGGTGAGTTGTTACACACTCCTTAGTGGATTCCAAATTTCATGGCCACTGTCCTGCCATCTATATCAAACAAGACGTGTTCTGGGGTCTGATGTGCACCAGCACCGGGCACCTTAATCTGGCATCAGTTTGGACCTCCTAGCCCCAGCAGATGCCCTGTTACTGGCTGCCAACTGTCTCAATCCCAGGTCTGACACAGGGAGGAAGCTGCCCCTACCCAGTACCCAGGATAGTATTGGGAAACAACCCTGCAAGTTTGGGCCTCCCAGCCCCTGTGGATGCTTTACAACTTGCTGGTGACTGTCTCAAACCCAAGATTCTATACTAAAAAAATGACTAAGGTCCCTGCTTGGAGTCTGTGAATTTGGAGTTACAGGGCAGGGAGTATATAACTGCTGCTAATGTATTGCTGCCTGGACACTGATAGTTGTCAACCTGATGGCATTCCCATAAAAAAACAAGCATTTGTCAATGCCGAATGTTTGCTTGCTGATATTAGCATTGGACTTGGAGGAGTTAGACAGATGCAGAATAGGAGTGGCAATAAAGTATTGAACTCACACCAATCCCACCTCCCCCCTGCAGAGATGGACAGGCATTGGGGTGTGCCTGTGGGTCGTTGCCCATAATGCTCATGACATTTCACCTAACCCTATCCTGTAGACACCAACAAGTGTTGAGGTGTGCCTTGGGTGTTCAGCTTCACAGTCACCCCATTTCATTAGGACATATGCTGAGATGGGTGCAGTACAGGAGAATGGGGTGAAGTCGAGGGCTGAAGAGTGCAAGGCACACCTCAATGCCTGTCACTGACTTCAGGGTGGGGGTGGGATGGCATGTGCATTACAGCCGGTGATCCAAAGTTACACCTCTGATGCCTGTCAGTCTGTACAGGGTGGGATGTTATGGTTAGAAACCCTAACGCACAGGGCATGTGTTGGTATTTGCACTACAAATTTTCAATATGGCCTTTTTGTGACCCCCACCTCATGAAAGCATTTGGGACCTCTTCTTATTTATTTATTTAGTTTTTGTTAACCGGGTAGGTGCACTAGCCATAAAATGACCATTTTCAGGCATGACCCAGGACAGTACAACAAAAAGAGAACAGCTGAACAACAGCAACATGGGTACAATAATACAAATAGAGGAACAATGCAGGTCACTTGAGACAGGGAGGGTACCTAGGGATTGGCAAGAGGCACATGTGGTACCAATCCATAAAGGGGGGTCGAGGGAAGTACCAGGGAACTATAGACCCATCAGTTTGACCTCGGTGGTGGGAAAATTAATGGAGAGTATACTAAAGGAATGATTGGGGGTGTACTTGGGAAGGTGGGAGGTCTGGATAGTCAGCAACATGGGTTTGTGCCAGGTAGATCATGTCAAACCAACCTTGTGGAGTTCTATGAATGGGTAACATCAGAACTGGACAGGGGTAAGCCTGTGGATGTATTATTCTTGGACTTCAGCAAGGCGTTTGACTCTGTCCCCCACAATGGTCTTGTGGAGAAACTGATGGGGTTAGGAGTAGGCCCTTTGATGGTCAGATGGATTGAAAACTGGCTAGTTGGATGCACTCAGAGAGTAGTGGTCTGTGGGGAGCTCTTAAACCCTAGAGAGGTGGTAGGGGGTACCACAGGCTCAGTCCTGGGTCCGGATCCCGTTTAATGCATACATATCGGACATCAGGGAGGGTATAGGGTGTGAAATGAGTCTATTCGCAGATGACTCCAAGATGGGAGCAGTAGTTGAGGGAGAAGAGGAGGTTGGCCTGCAAGGGACCTGGACACCCTGGAAAGCTGGGCTCACACATGGAAATTAAATTTCAATATCACCAAGTGCAAGGTGTTGCATCTAGGTCGGAAACCCTAAACACAGGTACACCCTGGGAGGGGAGGCGCTGGAGGCCTCAATAGGGGAAAAAGACCTAGGGGTCATGGTGGATACATGTATGAATAACTCTGAGCAGTGCAGAAGAGCAGCTAGCAAGGCAAACAGGATGTTGGGATGCATCGTAAGGGGGATCACCTCTAGGAGCAAGGAAGTGATTCTGCCGCTGTACAATGGACTGGTTAGACCACACCTTGAGTACTGTGTACAGTACTGGAGACCACACTTGAAGAGGGACATACAGCTCCTGGAGAGGGTACAGAGGAGGGCAACAAAGATGATACGAGGGCTAGGGGATTTGACTTATGAGGACAGACTTGAGGAGCTCTGCCTGTTTTCATTGGAGGAGAGGAGAGACGGGGGACATGATTGAGGTCTTCAAGTACCTCAAGGAATAAATAGGGTAAACATGGAGGATCTTTAGACTAAAGCAGGAGGTATCACCAGAGGCATGGTTGGAAGTTGGAAGGAGGAAGGGTGAGGGGAAAAGAGGAGGAGATTTTTCACTGAGAGGGTGGTGGACCCTTGGAATGCACTGCCTGGTGAGCTGGTTCGAGATCCACAGTGGAGGGCTTCAAGAGAGGTGGGACAGACACAGAAAGTGGATGTATCAGATGATGGCCTGTCCCAGGGGGGTGGGGATGGATGATAGGAGTTTCTGGAGCACAAGGGATGGGAGGGTCTCGGTACCCAACTAAGGATCTAGGTTCGAGCAGACTCGATAGACCGTAAGGCCTAATCTGCTGGCAAATAGTATGTTAGTATGTTAACAGTGCAGCAGTGCTACAAAAATACAATGGGTAGAAACAACAAAAAATAATGGCAAGCATTATACAGATAATGGCAGTAAGGTATATAATAAGTGCAGAAACCATGGACCTGACCTGTGGAGTGAAAGGGTTAATAAGATAGTAAGGTTATATAGAGAGAAATGTGACGAATGTTCAAACGTAACAAGAAAGACTGACAGAAGGAAGGTCAGGGGTGGTAATTGGCAAAACAACAGTGGATGGTCAGCAACAAGGTTCGAGAAGGAAGAGAGCTAGTAGTCAAGAAGTTATTTACAAAGAGAAGGAAAAATATGGAGAGGGGAAGAGGAGACAGTCTTGGAGCTGGATGAGCTCATGAACAGTGGCAATGTGATTTTGTTAATGTGTCCTGAACTTAGAGTTCCCACAGTGACCATGCCATTCTGCACCAGATGTGTGAAAACACAGTTCAGACAGGATGTGAAGCATGACAGCTGTACCATCCATAGGGAGGTGTGAAGAGATGGCAATGCTGAAAATCTGTAGTGAAAACATTAAAAATGCTTCAAGTTCTGAGCGTAAGTGGAAACTGTGCAACACATGGTTGTACCACAGTCATTTAGTGGAATTATTTCACCAAATTTTCAACATAGGCATTTGATGACCTCTGCTCATGAACACTGTCACTAAGATTTTCTTAATCTGTCCGAAACATTAATTTCCCATAGCGACCGTGCCACTGTGTGCCAGATATGCAAATGCATATTTCGGGCAGGATATGAAAAATGACAGCTGTACTGCTCATAAGGAGGTGTGGCAAAATTCCACTGTTTAGAATCTGGAGTGAAAATATAACAAATTTGCTCACTTCCGAGTATACGTGGAAACTGCACAACACACGCTTGTAACACAGTCATTTTACGTACTTTTGTCACCAAATTTTCAACATAGGCATTTTAGGTCTTCTGCTCATGAACAGTGTCACTATGATTTTCTTAATGTGTCCCGGACACTGATTTCCCTCAGCGACCGCGTTATTCTGCGCCGGAAGTGCAAAATCACATTTTGGCCAGGATATGAAAAATGACAGCTGTACTAGTCATAAGGAGGTGTGGAAAATGGCAATGTTGAAAATCTGGAGTGAAAATATTGCAAATTTGCGAAGTTATGAGCATGCATGGAAACTCCGCAGTACATGCTCGTAACACAGTCATTTTATGGACTTTCATCACCAGATTTTCAACATAGGCAATTTAGGACCTCTGCTCATAAACAGTGTCACTGTGATTTTCTTAATGTGTCCCAAACACTGATTTCCCACAGTGACTGTGCTATTCTGCCCTGGTAGTGCGAAAACACATTTTGGTCAGGATGTGAAAAATAACAGCTGTACTGTTCAAAAGGAGGTGTGGAAAAATGCCAATGTCGAAAATCTGGAGTGAAAATATTACAAATTTGTGAAGGTACAAGCATGCATGGAAACTGCTCAATGCACGCTCTTGAAATAGTCACTTTTTGTTTTTTTCCCCCAAATTTGCAGCATAGGCTTTTTGAGAGCCCACCTCATGAACACTGGCACTGTCATTTCATTATTCCACCCTGAAAGGTGATTCCACGAAGTGACTGCAAAATCACCTTTCAGGACCGAATAATGCCATGACAGTGGCAGAATTCATGAGGAGGGGTCCCAATAACCCCATGTTGAAAATTTGGTGCCAAAATTCTCCAAAATGCCTGAGATATGCACCAAAGTTGAAAAAACCCTATTTATGCCATTATACAGCTTACCAGCATTTCTTCAGTTCGTGGTCGGCTTTGAAGAGTGCAGACGTGTTCCCAGTCCACCGAAGATCATCGCACTGGGCTCCTGAGGTAAGTATGGGGTGAGGGGGGTGTGGGGAGGCAGGGTGCACAGAGGGTGGGCACAGGTTTGGGGAGGGGCAACAGACTCAATGAGGGACATTTTCTTTTTACAGGGTTAAAAAAAACATTGCGGGACTGTTTTTTTTTTTCAGGGACATTTGGCACACTGGGATTGGCTCCCAGCATGCCACCTGAGTGTTTTGGTGGGGCTGTAGCCAATGGGGGATTGGGCACCCCCATCGGCACATACCGAGTGGTGGGGCAAGAGCTGAGGGGAATTGGGCATCAACCTCGGCAGACAACAAACTGTGGTGGGGACATTATGCCAATGGGGAGTGGGCTCCCCCATAAGCAAATTGAACTGGGATGGAGGGACTGAAGTCGATGGTGACTGGGTGCCCCGTTGGCAAAGAAAAACTGTTGGGGGGGCGCATGATGCCGAGGGGAATTGGGCACCCCCTCGGCATACAACAGAAACTTGGGGGTGGGGACTGGGCTCCCTGTCGGCAAATTAACTGGGTCAGGGGCATGCGGATGGCTAGGTACCGCCCTGCAATGATGGGTCACTCCCTCATTGCAGCAGAATGGCTAATGCTGCAATGATGAGGCAGCCCTTGATTGCAGTGGTGAAAAATGTCTCAAGGTAGTGGCACACTAGCTGAACTAGTGTCAGTAGCAGTGTGCCACTGCATTGGGGAAAGTGGGCCAAGTCTCAAAAGGTACTGGGGCCATTGGCCCCCACAGTGCCGCATCTCCAAAACCCCACTTCTCCCTTAAGCTGTGTCGAAATGTTTCTTGCACATGCGCAAGCAAACATAATTAAAATAAATGTAATTGTTTTTACTCATTGCTGTCTTTTCATTCCCTGAGTTGCTACAGTTAGTTTGCCCTTCTGATTCCTGAAGCAACATGTCTGTGTTATCCTGAGATATGCTGTTCCATTGTGATCTGAGCAGGAGGCAGCACATTTGTTCCAGCTGGCAGTTAGGACCTCTGCAAATTTATGCTTCACCTACAAATTGTAGCAAATTCACCCACTGTGCATGGCACATAGAATCTGCGTAGTGCACACTACACAATTCACCACAGTTGTGGCAAATTTAAATACATGAATTGATGCAGTTCTCGGTTTATAGTGAATTTTTGCCACTAAGTGTGTCAATTCACATAGATAAGTTTACAGCAACTGTGTAGTAAAAGTCAAACAATTGTATGAATTTCACTGCACAAATTGTGGTGCTACCACTATGGGAGTGTACTATGCAAACTGCAGAGATTTTAACTTTGCCTGCAGCTACTAGCAGTGTGCTGGACAGGTGCCCAACCACTGGTAGTTGGTACCTTGCTTTCATCCTGTAAAAAACTTTAAATAATTTCAGTTTATAGGTGCCAACAGTGTAGCTGTAAGCACCTATTGTGATTATAAGTACAGTTTTTTGCATTTAGTAAAGTTCAAAGGTAGATTTAGTGTGAGTGATAAGGCTGCATGATGCTGTGATGATGTCGGTGACAGGGCTTTTAGGTCTTGGCACAGGGTATCAAACCTGCACAAGCCTGGGTTTGATCCCCACTATGGGCCATTTTTTTCTTCCTCACTAAAATTTTCATAGTTCAAATATCTCAAGGGAATAAACAAGGTGCATGAGGAGAGCATCTTCCAGAGAAAAAGATGCTCTAGGACTAGGAGTCACGATATGAAGCTGGAGGGGGGGAAGATTCAGGGGTAATGTGAGGAAGTTCTTTATGGAAAGTGTGCTGAATGACTGGAACAGCCTCCCTGCAGAGGTGGTGGGGGCAAGATCAGTCACAGATTTCAAGTGTAAGTGGATAAACAATGGGTATCTTGGGTAATGGAGGAGGGTGGATGATGGCCCCCCAGTAGTGATTTGGGTAGCACTATTACGGTAGATTTTACGGGCAGACTAGGAGGATCAGGAGGGCCTTATCTGCTGACAGAATCTATGAAAATGAAAGAAAATGCTAGACGTTATTGCTAATATTAGTGATATACTTTCAACAAGGTTTGAAGTTCTATACAACTGATATCTTGAAAAGTTCCAGCTCAGACTCTGAGGTTTAAATGTAACTTGGGATACACTTCTGCAAATAAGTCGACTGTTAATTACAAACATTCACTGCAGCTGTGGGGGGGGGGGAGCTACTCACTGCTGGATGTCCTTTGCCACAGCATGCATCTCTTGTATAGCAGACTTAGTGCAGTAGTGAAACAACAGGTTGCCAAGCAGCAGGGGGAAAGGAGGACTGGGTGTCATCCCCAGAGTGGAACATGTTTTCCTTTCTTACTACAAATTATGTAGTATGAGAGAATATTCTAGATATCATTGCTGATGATTGTGATAGACTTTCTGCATGGATTGAAGTTTTGTAGTGCTGATAACTTGAAAAGTTCCAGCTCAGACTTTGGAGTTTTTTTATAATAGAAAATTTTATTATTTTCCAAGTTACAGAGCAACTCCACTAGGAGACAAGTCACAACATATCAATAGAAGCCATGAAACAACATGACTCAAGGTTCAATAGAGCAGGCAGATCATACATACTGTGTAAACAGTATACCTAGTTTGATCATATGGGGTCCAGAAGGAGAAAGGACATATTTCCAGAAAAAGAAAAAGTGATTGAAAAGCTCTTATCGAGTAGAGACATGATAATTAGCGTAAACTTCCCAGGAGGCTGTAGTGGAAGCCCGACCTGAGTGAACCTACATCAGGTGGCGGGGAAGGGGGTTAACCGGAGGCATGGGAGCTTACAAAGAGACAAGTGGAGATATGCATCCCATTTCTGAAAGTACTTATCCAGCTATCCTCGATGAGAGTAGGATAGCCATTCTAGGATATCTAATCTTGCCAGTGAGGCTTGCCAGGACATAAGAGCTGGGGACAGCAGCTGATGCCAGTGCATGAGTAACAACCGCTTAGCTTCTAGGAGAGCTAGCATAGCCCAGTCCCTGTGCCCTTTGAGTTAGTGGGGTTAGGGAGAAGGAATCTTTGAAGAACAGCATGGGGTCCAAGTGGGTGATTGGTTGTCCTAACACCTTAGTACAGTCCTCTGCAATAGAGGCAATAGAGGCCCAGAAAGTGGTGCAGTGGGGACATTGCCATAGCACATGCAGGATATGGGTTGGGGTTATCTGGCATCACAAACATTTGGAGTGGGGGAGAATCCCCATTGAGTGAACAGCATCTTGAATCCTGTACCATCTGAGTAGGATCTTTAAATGTATAAATTGGCTTCTGGCATCCCTGTATGCCAGGCGGGCTGATTTAAGACAACTGGACCAGAACTCCACCGGAATGTCAGTTTTGGTGTCTGCCATCCATTTGATCCTACTGGTATCCATGAAGACTGGCTGGGAATTGTGCCATACCTTATAAAAGTGCCCCGCAAGGCCCTGGGCGGAGTTCAATTTGTGTAGGGCGGCTAGCCACTGCCACTTAACATCAAAGTTAAAACATGATTGGAGGGCATGGACAGCACTGCAGAGTTGGAGGTATCTCCAGAAGTTCTTAGTGGGGAGGTTGAAGTGGGTTCAGAGCTGCTCAAAGGACATTAGCTCTGAGGAATCAGGCATATATAAATCCTACATACATGTGATGCCACGCGCAGCCCATGTAGGCCAATAAAGGTTTTTTTTTTTTGTCACCAGCTATTTTCCAATTATGCCAGAGGTTGACATGTCTCAGAGGAGGAGCCCATGCCATGTGTTGGGTGTGAGAGAGTGTCATAAGGCAGCACCAGGCACATTTGGTTTTGCTCATAATGGGGTTCGGCAAGTGGTCTTGAGACATTGGAAAGACTCTGATAACCTGACTTATCTTGAGTGGCTCCAGGAGCTTCTTGCTAATCTCAGAATGGAGAGAACCATTGCAAGTTTATTTGGTAAACTTGGGAAGTTCAAGCAGAATATGGGGTCCTTTTCAAACCCTGTACTCTCTACAAGTTTGAAATACATGTATATTATAGTTCAAGACGTCACCTGGGTGGTAGGCCGCTGCGCTAGGTTTTGGGGGGAGTATGAGGGTGGGGGAGTGGGTTGGGAGAGAATGAATCAGCATTATTTTGTATATTAATCACAACCTTATTATGAGTAATGTTTTCTGGATTCGTTCTCTATATTGTAAACTTTAATAAAAGTTGAATGGAAAAAAAAAATAATGGGGTTCGGCCAGAGGACGGGGCATTTTCGGATATCAGCAGAGTACTGAGGGGACGATCACCCAAAGTAGTGGCTTCAAGGTCGACCCAGGTGGGGGGGAGTGAGAGGGGGCAAGCCACTTGGTAGCCTGAGTGGCCAAGTAGGCCAGGGGATAGCCTTGGAGCCAGGGGAGGCCCAGGCCACCCTGAATCCAGTGGGCTTGTAGTTTACTACAACCCCAACGAGGTGGCTTCCCCTCCCAGAGCAGAAGGGAACAAAATCATTTGGGGGGGGAGAGACAGATAGGCAAATTGTTGATAAGGTAAGATACTCGGGGGAGAAGAAGCATTCGGATAGCTGCCACTTTGCCCAGTAGGGAAAGGTTCAGCATATGCCATCGATTGACTTCTGTTGAGAGGACAGCAATTACAGGACAGAAATTAGCCAATTCTAATTCCGACCAATGAAATGAAATCACCACTGCTAAGAAAGCAAACCCCTGTGGGACCCAAGCCAGATCTATGCCCTGCAGACAGTCTTTCGTACAAATAGAGCTTAGCGGGGCTAGGGTATTCTTCTTCTGGTTAGTCTGCAGCTCAGAGAGCCTGGCAAAGACCCATAAGATTGCCAGTACTTCGGGCAGGGAGTCTTGCAGATGAGATAAGGTGAGCAACAGATCATCTGCATATGCAGCCACCAGGTGAGGAAACCTAGAGACACATATGCCAGATATCTCCTTAGAGGCGACCAGCTTCCTCACAAGAGGGTCCAAGGCCACAAGGAATAACAACGGGGAGAGGGGACACCATTGGCGAGTCTCTCTATGCAAGGTAAAGGGAAGAGAGATGTCCGTGTTAATCAATATTTTAGCCACTGGGTAACTGCATAGGGTAGTGATCCACTGGCAAAATTGGGGGCCAAAGCCATGCAGGTGAAGGACTTAATGGAGATAATCCCACTCTACAGAGTCAAATGCTTTGGCGAAGTACACAGCGAGTGCTGCCATGGGGATTTTGGAACTAAGCACTAGCCACTTACATTTGAGCAAGAGACTTGTATTGTCAGCCCCGGACTTCCCTCTGGTAAACCCAACTTGCGATGAGTGAATAATGGAGGACAGAATATTCAACATTCTATTGGCCAAGATCTTTGCCACTATCTTGGTGTTAATGGAGAGGAGGGAGATGGGACGGTAGTTGGCAAAGTCCAGCGGGTCATTCGACTTTTTGGGAAGAAGGGTTATCAGGGCTTCCCTCATGGTGGGGGGCAGGATACCTGAAGTGTGTGCCTCTTGCAGGGCAAGGAGTAGAGTGTTGGTGATTTCTTGACTCAGGGTCTGATAGAGCTCAGTTGTCATACCATCGGGACCGGGAGCCTTACCCGTAGCCATCTGCGAGAGGGTGAGGCACAACTCCTCAGCAGTGAGGGGCTGACTAAGGAGTCCACTTGTGCTGGTGTAAGATGGGATACTGGAAAGGAGTGGCAGAACTGGCCCAGAGCCTGGGACAGCTGGGAGGGGTCCATGGAGGCATGGGATTGATAAAACAAATGGTAAAATTGCTGCATGGTGGCATTAATCCCTCCGGGGTCCGAGAACACCTTTCCAGATGAGGCCTTAAGGGTATGGATACGGGAGGATGCCTGCTGTTTTCTCAATTGGTAGGCCAGGTGCCTGCTCCCCTTCTCTCCTCCTTCCTAGTATGTATGCTTAGAGTGCAGTAGCAGCCACTTCACCTTTTGCTGTAATATGGAATCAATCTGATACTTAACACCAACTATATCTCTGATCAGGGATTGGTCCCAAGTGGCAGTTGTAGATACCTTGACGTGAAACTCAAGTGTGGAAAGCTCGGACTGCAGCTGAGTAAGTGTCACCGTTCATGCCCTATTCTTGGCTGCAGTGAAGGAAATGATGTGACCCCATAAGACCACTTTAAATGTCTCCCATACTGTGCCCACTGAAGCTTCACCATGGGAATTCAAGGAAAAGTGGTTCTTGGCTATTTGAGTCACCATCTTGCAGAACTCTGGGTCCTGTAGCAGAAGTGGGTTATACCTCCACCAGGTGCCGGTAGTGCCTTGTACAGGTGGGGTATAGGTACACATAATGGGGGCATGATCAGAAATCAAAATATTGCCTTCCTGGGTGTCCAATACACTGGTGGCATTGGCCAGTCAAAAGTCTATGTGACTGTGGGTGGCATGCACGGGGGGAAAGTAGGTGTAATCATGTCCCGTAGGGTGGTTCTGCCTCCACAGGTCAACAAGGCCCCACTCCTCCATCAACTCCTGTAATGCCATTCTGGCTTTAGGGTGAGCCTGAAGGGTAGGTTTTGACTTATCCAGAAATACATCTGGGACTAAGTTAAAGTCTCCTCCTATCAGTACCGGGGTGTGCTGGTGGCCAGCAGAGAGTGAGGATATGGCCTGACTGATACTTGGAAAGAAATCAACACAGTCCACATTTGGAGCTGCATATTGACCAGAATCAGCCCACCTCCAGGACCACCAGGTGACCACACATCAGCCCTGAGAGTCAGCACGCACCTCCTCTTCAACCCAGGAGCAGGAGCGTCATATCAGGCTAGCAACCCCCCAGACTTGGAGGATGCAGAACTCACAATGACCTTGCCAACCCAGGATTTCCGGAGCCACTGTGTGGTTCTGGCAGTGAGGTGCTTCTCTTGGAGGAGTGCCACATCGGCCTGCAGGGAGCACAAGTACTGTAAGACTTTGGTGCTTTTGACAGGATTGTTAAGACCCTTCACATTCCAGGAGATTAGCCACACCCCATTGTTGGGAGTTGTAGACATAGCATCTTGGTGGAAATAAGGAGCTAAGAAAATAGTACTTACCCACCGAAGATGCAACTTAAGAGGCCAGAGAGGTGTACCTGCACAGATAATGGAGACTAGGTATAAGGGGTAGGGAATTCCACGTCTGCCAATGGGAAGTGTAAGCACTGTATACTATCAGTTAACAGTGGAGCACAAATGACACTGAAGAAACAGTCATAAACCTGTGGAGAGAAGAAATAAGAACACACAGTGTAAATATAAACCATAACCTGAGAACTCGCCTCACTAAACCTTAGGAACAGCGAAAATAAACTATCAGTGGGAGGCGAGAAAGCGTAAACAGAGTTAACAGTGAATGCGTTAAAGGTGCAGAGCTCAATCCGTAAGAGAGCTCATGATGCAGAGAGACCCTCAGCCACACTTACTTGAACACCCGTAAGGGGAGGGTTGGTGTTTGTCCAATGGGAGAAAACTCCTCCCTGGCTGGAGTACTCTTCAGTATCAAGTTCTATGATACCAGGAGAAAAGAAGAGGGATTGAAGGTAAAGAGCGGGGAGGTAAGGTATGGGGAGGTATGACAGGATGTGAAAAGGAGAAGATGCAAGTAGGGGGTCAAAGAACAAAAAAGGGGAGGTGGAATAGGACCCCTCCAACTAAGATAGAGCTATGCAATCTTGCAGGCTTAAAGTGTGCAGACCATTAAAAGAAATCCGCTAAGGAGTATCTTCCACTGGGTGTGAGCTGGATATGTGGGGAGGGGAGGAGGGTGGGTGGGACATTGCAGAGCACAGCTCGGCCATCACTGAGACAGTACCAGGCTAAGCTTGTGGAAGGGGTGGGACAAGCTGAGGTGCTCCCGTTGCCACACTCCACACACGTGAGATGAAGAGGAGTGAATTGTCCCACAAATAGCCTGAATAGGTGTGAACCCCAGTAACACAACAAAACAGATATGGGTCAATATATGGGGAGGGGCCCGCAGCTCTTTGAGTCTGATACACCCAGTGGGAGGGAAGGGGAGAAGAGGGAGAAGGTGCCAGTATGCCCATCAGGCTTACTCCCAACTCTCACTCCTCCTGACAAAATAATCAGGAACTAGCATGAAACTTGTAACATTCCCCATAATGAGCCCCTATTTGCAACTGTCCCACCCAGCATTCTGACCCAGAAGTTATATCCTTCCTCATCAAAATGAAACATAACAACCAGTCTAGAGTCAGCATACAGGTCCTGAAGCTGGAGAGGGGAACCATGCTGGGGTCACATCTGTGGATAGGAGAGGAGCTGCCACCAGAGCAGCTGCATAGGATTTCAGTCCAGGTTTTATGGGCAGTGAGGAATCTCTGATGGTGACAAAAACTTTCTCTGGGGTTTTTCACCCCATCCTTGCAGTCCCCAGTGTCCATGTTGTCCAAGCCTGATGCTGAGGGATGGGGTATCTCTTCATCTGATGGTGAATCATCCCTGGGAAGCTTGGCTGGAGGAGCAGCAAGGTGCTGATCGGGGGAGAGGTGCTATCCACTCCTGGAGCATTGTCTATGACGATGTGTGGCACTAATTCCATGAGGAGGCAGGGAGAAATCGCTGGTTGCCAAGGGGGAGTTGAGCATGGGGAGAGCAGGAGCCACAGGGACAGAAGAATTCATGTGGCCAGCACTGGGGGAACCATTAAATACTAGAACAGTCTGATCAGAAGAGTGTTCTCCCGGAAGCACCTTCCCTGCAGACTGGTTCCCATTAGATTGTGGTGGCATGCCTGGCTCCCAGAGGTGTCTGGGACATGTAGTTGGATGTAGGAGGCTAGGCCAAAACTTGGACAGCCACTTCTCAACTTCACTTGGATTTGACACCACTATCTCTCTCCCATCGTTAGAGACCTGCAATGAGATAAAATTCTTGTACTGATATCTGAAGCCTTGCATCTGTAGAAATTTCTTTATGGGTAGGAAAGCCTTCTGGTGAGCAGCAGCCTCCTGTGAGAAATTGTGGCAGAAGGAAATTTGGGCCCCCTGCCAGTTGATTTCCGCCTTGTCCCTAGCAGTGTGCAGTACCTTCTCCTTAGTAGAGTAGCGCAAGATATAGGCTATAATGGGCCTGGATGATTGCCCCAAGTGATCCCACCTAGCAGCCAACCTGTGGGCTCTTTCCACCTCTACCAGACCCCTCCATCTGTCCCCAAACATGAGAGGGATAACCTTGTTTAGGAAGTGCTCCATATTTTGACCCTCAGAGCCCTTGGGGACTCCAATAATGTGGATGTTGTTTGGCGCCTCAGATTTTCCTGATCTCCAGCATGCTCCAATAGTGTGGCCAGCCTTGCCTCATGTGTTTGCAAGTACTGCCATATCTTGTGCTGGTGCAGCTCAAGATCCTCTGCCCTCTGTTCTGCCATGCTCATCCTGTCCTTCAATTTCCTTACATCTGCCACCATTCCCATGAGGGCTGCATTGATGCCATCATCTCTGGTGAGGAGGGCTTCCAGCATTTGGGTGATGTATTGGGGGGAGTCTCCCACAGTGGCTGGCTGAGATAGGGGGTCGGACTCCAATGGTTTGAAAGTAGGCTGAATCAGAGCAGAAAAGGCCATCACAAACAGCGGGTGATGGTGCAACACGAGGGGACAGGAAAGTGGGTGTTGCAGAGTTCTTCTCTAGTAGGCAGTCCAATAGCTCGTGTGTCAGGCCAAAGGATGAGCAAGAGGCCTGCGAGACCTAAGCATCCAGATCGACTCTCGAGCACACCGGCACAAAAAACTGCAATGACCGAGCAGCAAAACAAGAAATGATCTCATTGGGCACTTGGTGTAGTACAGAGTATATTGAGTTTCACATTAAGTTTAAGCCCCTGGATCAGAGAAGCAGATCATGGATTCTATTCAGCCAAGGAGAGAGCAAATGGTTCAAGCTGCCATCTCGTCATCGGGCCAGACTTTGGTGTTTAAATGCAACCTTGTAAACACAATTTCAAATAGACAGAATGCTAATTATGAACATCTACTGCAGTTTTGTAGGGGGGTGTCTACACTTAATACTTGATGTCCCTTGCCGCAGTATGTGTCTCCTGTATAGGAATCTTAGTACTATGGTAGAGTTACAGTCTATCAAGCAGTAGAATGCAAAAGACCTGTGTTCAATCCTCAGAGTAGAACATGTTCTTTCTCACTACAACTTACTGTATGTAGCATGAGACAAAATTGTAAGATGTCATTGCTGATGATAATGAAATACTTTAACCAAAGTGTGGATTTCTATATTGCTAATAGCTTAAAAAGTTCCAGGTCAGACACTGAGGTTTAACTGTAACTTGGCAAATACTACTTTACTGTAAATAGACAGACTGTTAATTATACTAATCTACCACAGCTATGTGGGGGGGGGGGCTGCACTTATTGCTGGATGTCATTTACCACAGCATGCATTCCTTGTATAGGGAAGCTTTGTACAGCCATAATGCTACAGGTTACCAAGCAGTAAAAAGCCATGGGCATGGGTTCGATCCACAGAGTGGAACAGTTTTCTTCCTCACTGCAATTTATGTAGTATGAGAGAAAGTATTACATGGTATTTCTGATTTTTTTTTATTCAACATACTTTATTGATTTTTGGCAGCATATGAAAATGGATAACACATTAATATCAGTACAGCTGCAAACAAACATATAACAAGCAAACATACATAATAAAACAACCAACTAGACACAGTACTAACAAAGAACAAAAAGACCCCATTCCCCACTCCCCCCTCCCAATCCCACGTGTCAGGGTTACTAGAAAGTGAGTAGTGTGGAGACAGGTATTCAGGGCTGCCAGAGGGATAGCAGAGTCAGGAGAGGCTCCCATAATGATCTGTAGACATCCAATCTATGCCGGATGCGAGCAATGTGCTTCTCTAATTGAATGGCAGTTAAGATCTCACGGTACCATTCCAAGATCAAGGGAAGGGATTTGTCCTTCCAGTGCCTGAGAATGACTAGTTTGGCAGTGCCTGCTACTAAGGTTAGGTGGGCTTTCCGAGTTTTAGGTGTGCCCTGTGGGAAAATAAATAATAAACAGGATTCTGGAGTAAATAAGTGGTCTAAACCCAGGATCGGGTCCAGGATATTTTGGATGGCTCTTCAGAATGCTTGGGCATTCCCACAACATGTGAAAAAGGGAACTTATCTTTTCCCCACAACTATGACAAAGGGGGATACTAGCTTCCCAAAGCATGCTGTCTAATGGGGGTATAGTACAAATTGTACATAATGTTAAATTGGGTGAGTCTCAACTTATCCTGTTTAATAAATCTGTAAACAATTGACCAGACTATGCCCCAGTAGACCAGGTCCTTGGGAAGAGAGCATGTTTGCTTCCAGTAGTAACAGACCCCTTTGGGAAGCTCAGGATCAAGGTCTTGCAAGAACTTATATACACCAGAGACTGCATGTGGTTGCTTCACCACCTGAAGCACAGCGGTCAAGTCTTCTTGGGGTGGGAAAGAACAGGGTTTGGGGCCTAAGAAGGCCAGGGCAGCCTGTCTTATTTTCCAGTATTTGAAGATGTCAGTATTGGATAACTGAAATTTATCTTGCAGTGAGGAGAACGGTAATATGGAGTCCCCATTGCAGAGATCCTCCAGTATACTATGTTGTAATCTAGGGAAGAAAGAAGGCAGGATTACACGGTTTCCTATCATGAAATGGGGATTATTAAAAGGGGTTGACTCATTGAGTTACACCAGTTAAGGGATAGGTGTTTCTGTACCTGGTATAGAGCACGGAGGGGCCGTCCAATGGGAGAGTTTTTGAGGTGGCGAGGGAGACGGTGGGGAAGTTGGTACACCAACGCTGAGAGGGAGCAATGGGTTTGTTGCTCTAATTTCCTTTCAGTTTCCACCCAGATGGGAGTGTAGGAGCAAGCCCAGTCTGTGACCAGGTCATCCGTCCATCTAGCCAGCTTGCTGATGTTTTGGGCCCCGTAATAGGTAAAAAAGGATGGGCGGGGGAGATCGCCCCACAGCTTTGGTGCAGCAAGTTTAGCATATCCCCTTCTGACACCTTTGTTTCTCCATAAAAAATGTATTGAACATTCTCCACAACTGGTTAAACCAAGTTTTGGGAAGAAAGAGGTCCAACATACCCATTGGGTACAGGACCCATGGGAGGACATCCATTTTGAGGACACTTATGCATCCCCAGGGGGACATTGGCAGGGCACTCCACCTATCCAAGTCTGCTTTGAGAGTGGAAATCAGTTTGGTGAGATTCTCCCTCATCATTGAAGGAACGTCCTTGGCAACCTTGATCCCCAAGTAAGTCAGGGTATGAGGCATCCATGTCAAGCCCAAACCTGAAAGCTCCACCCTCGTGAGATGATGGTTAAGTGGGAAAATCTGGGATTTTGAGAGATCAAGTTTATAAGTAAAGACTTTGGAAAATGAACTCAGTTCATCAAGTGGAGTGGGTATTGTGGAAGTAGGGTTTTCCACATGTAACAATCGGTCGTCTGCATAGGTTGAGAGGAGATATCTTTTACCTTTAATTTGGATACTGGCCAGGCTAGCAGACCTAATTAGTCTCCTAATAAGGTGTTCCAAATAAAAATTAAACAAAAGAGGAGAGAGCAGGCAGCCCTGGCGAGTCCCACACTGATGAGCAAAAGGGGGTGAGAGGAGACCATTGCACCATACTCTGGTCATTGGGCTAGAGTACAGTATCCAAACCCATTAAATAAAATCCTCAGGGATCCCCAAAGTTATTACTGATTTCAGTAATGGACATTTATCAAGGTTTCACATTCTATATTGCTGATAACTTGGAAAGTTCTAGTACAGACGTTCAGGTTTAAATGCAACTTAGGAAACATTACTTCAAAATTGGCAGACTGTTCATTATGAAAATTCACTGCAACTGTGTGTGTGTGGGGGTGGGGAGGGTCTGCACTCAGTGCCAGTTGTCCTTTGCCACAATATGCATCTTCTCTCTAGGAATCCTAGTACAGTGGTAGTACTGCAGGCTAAAAAGCAGTAGGTGGTAGGAGGCCTGGGTTTGACCCCCAGATAGGATTTTTTTTCTTTCTCACTATAATATATGTAACATGAGAGAAACTGTTACATATCATTTCTTAATTTAGTGATAGACATACGGAAAAAAATAATATTCTATATTGCTGATAACTTGAAAACTTCCACTACAGTCTTTGAGGTTTAAATTCAACTTGGGAAACAAATAGACAGACTGTTCATTATGAAAATTCACTACAACTTTGTGTGTGTGTGGGGGGGGGGGTCTGCTCTCAGTGCTGGATGTCCTTTGCCATACCATATATCTTCTGTATAGGAAGCTTAGTACAGTGGTAACACTACAGGGGCCAGGGTTCAATTCCCCAGAGCTACACACTTTTTTCTTTCTCACTGCAATTGATTGAGGGTATGTCTCAGACCCCCCTCCCTAAAACCATGCCCCTTTTCATTGCCTGGGGAAGCCTGTTAACCTTTTTTCTGGCAGCATAATTATTTCATACAGACCTTTATTTGTGCCTTTAGTACTATTGGTAAGTTGATTTTTTTTTTCTTGTGGCAGCTATCACATTCTCCCAAGTTGCCAGGGTTCCTTCCTACTCCTGAGTTCTGAATCAGCAAGAGTGTGTGTGTCTTTCTGAGCTGTGCTGTTGTGCTGTGATCTGGGCAGAGGGCAGCAAGTGTGTGCCAGCTAGTAGCATGCTGTACCACTGCTGTCCACTGATAATTAGCACCTTGGAGGCATTACATAAAAAAGTTCAAAATACATTAATGTTTTTGTTCTTGTGGCAGTCTTTACATTCCCCCAAATTGCTTTAGTTCCTTGCTCCTCCTGAGTCATTATGCAGCCCGTGTGAGTGTGTGTCATCCTGAGCTTTGCTGTTGTAGTCTGATCTGGGCAGTGGGCAGCAAGTGTGTGCCAACTGGCAGTATGTCAGGCTGTTGCGCAGCTACTGGTAATTGGCAACATCACCATAAAAATGATAAAAAAAATGTAGTTAAGTTTTCTTGTCACAGTGTTCACATTCCCCCCCATATGCCACCCCTGGTACTACTTTAACCAGATTGGACACACTCTTCCATTCTTTCTGCTGCTTTGCACTTGATCTGTCCTCCGTGCTCTCATCACTATTCTCCATATCAGTCTCCATCTCTTCCCTCTCTTGAGGATAGAATCCATGTCCACTGTGTCAACCTCATAAATAAATTCTGGTTTGCCCCCCACACACACACATATCAGCCTCTCTTTTCCTGCCTCCTCCCTTCTCTTGATCCCTTAGAAGCTCTGGCTATTATACCCTGGCTCTTTCCTCCACGTTTACTTCTGCTGGTCAAGCTGCTTTCAGACACCCTTTCCCAAACTCTGGAACTCCTTCCTATTCACCATCCATAATGCCTCCACCTCTCATGAACTCTCCACTCTCCTTCATAACCTCACCTCCCCCACCTGTAATGCACTTAATTGTATCCTCACCATACCCTATCCCTACAATACCAGCTCCTGCTCCTTATTATCTTTCTCTTGTATTTGAAATGTTTACTCTCTTCAACCATGCTAATCAACAAATGCACTTGCAATGCTGTAATGCTCTAGCCTTGTATTTGACTAGGTTATACTGTGAATGTCTCTATTGTTATTCTACCATGTTGTTATGGTATGTTTTGTTATTGTTATCCACCCCCCCGACACATCTGAAAATGAGCTGTTAGCTCAGTATGCTTTTCTTGGTGAAGCTTTTAAATAAACAAATAAGTTGCTGTAGCTCCTTTGTCCTCTTGACTGAGTCATAAAGCAGCATGTATGCATGTATCATCCTGAGCTGTGCTACTGAAATGAGATCAGGGCAGTAGCCAGCAAGTGAGTGCCCAGCTAGAGGTAGTTGGCACCTTGGTGGTATCCCATGAAAATAATTTCAATAAATTAATTTTTTTCTTTGGCATTCTTCATGTTACCCCCAAGTTACTGAATCCTAAAACAGCCTGAGTGTCTGTAGTCTTGAGCAGTGCTTTCACAGTATGATCAGTGAAGTGATCAGCTCACTAATGCCAGTTGGCATAGTGCTTGATCAGTGGCCATCCACTAGTAGTTGGCACCTTGGTAGTATACCATAGAAAAGTAAAATAAAAATCTTCCCATTCCCCCGAGTTGCTGAAGTTCCTTCCTCCTTCCCTTCTTGAGTCCTAAAGCAGTCAGTTTGCGTGTTGTCCTTAACTTTGCTGTTGCACTGTGATCTTGGTAGAGGGAAGCAAGTGTGTTCCAGCAGGCAGAATATCAAATCTTCCTGGCAACTGGTAGTTAGCACCTTGGTGGCATACCATAAAAAAGTTAAAATAAAATCTCCACATTCCCCAAGTTATTGAAGTTCCTTCCTCCCCCTCCTCCTTCTCCTTCTCTTCCTGAGTCCTGGAGGTGTGTGTGTGTGTGTGTGTGTGTGTGTGTGTGTGTGTGTGTGTGTGTGTGTGTGTGTGTGTGTGTGTGTGTGAGACCCTGAGCTGTGATGTTGCAGTATGATCTGGGAAGTGGCAGCAAGTGTGTGCCAGCTGACAATGAGCTGGTGCCTGGTCACCGGAATTCCTTTGTGGTATCCTATGAAAAACTAAAAAAGAAAATTAAATTAAGAAATAAAGAAAATACAATAAAAAAAGCCTTCACCCATGTTGCTAAAATTCCCCTTCTGTAATTCTGTAGCAAGCATCAGAAAATGGAGCAACAGAGAGGGCAAGGAGATGGTGGCATAAAATCAATCAGTTGCATCAAAGAAAAGGCAAAGTGGAGTAGAGTTGGTCGGAGACCATAGGCATCAGTAGGAAATACAAATGTAGAGGAAGGTCACAGTAGTCAAACAATTTGTAAATTATCACAAACTGTAAGGACCACATGGAGAGGCCCTGAAAGGGTTGCAACATACAGTAAGGAATAATTGTAGAAATAAGAGAAAACAAGCATTTGTCAATGCAAAACGTTTGATGCTTTTTAAACAATTGTTTTGTTTTTAATGTTCTGACCCCAGCTTTTGAAGAGACTTTTTTTAGGATTCACCTTATAGGCATGACATGTACCATTTATAGTATATTGGTCTAAATGTCATTTCTCACCAGATGTGCAAAACATATCTTGTGCAGGATTTTTAAAATGAAATGTCATGTTCATGAGATGATGTGCTGAAATTGCTATGTTGAAAGTTTGGGGTCAAAAGACTGGAAATGACCAATGTTATGAGCCTGCAATCATAAATTCCAACATAGGCTAATAACTTTATTGTTTCTTAACATTTTTGTCCCATATTTTCAACATAGCTTTCTTATGACCCTACCTCATGAACAAGAGCATAGAAAATTTGCAAGTCCTGCCTGAAAGGTGATTTTGCACCGTGGCTATGAAATCACCTTTCAGGATGTGAACACACATTTTAGCCAGAATCTGAAAAATTACAGCTGTCACATTCATGAGGTGCTGTGAAGAAATGGCTGTGTTGAAAGTTTGGGGTAAAAATATTAAAAATTAACTAGGTTACGGACCTGTGTTAGTAAATTCCCACATAGGCTCATAATTTTATTGTTTTTTCAAAATTTTTGTCCCAAATTTTTAACATTGCCTTCTTATGACCCCACCTCATGAACAATAGTAGAGAAAATGTTCAAATCCTGCCCAAAAGGTGATTTCACTCAGCAACTGCAAAATAACCTTCTAGGAAGTGAAAACACATTTTGGTCAGGATTTAAAAAAATGACAGCTCTCACATTCATGAGGTACTCTGAGGAAATGGCTAATCTGAAAATTTTGGGGGGGAAATATTGAAAATTACCAAAGTTAAGAGCCTGCATTTGCAAACTTCAACATAGTCTCATAACCTTGTTGTTTTTTAATATTTTTATGCCAGATTTTCAACATAGCCTTCTTATGACCCCATCTCATGAACAATGGTGGAAAACAATTTTAACTTCTGCCCAAAACGTGATTTCATGCAGTGCCCACAAAAGTATCCTTTCAGGGCTGATTTATCTGACGTCACTTGCATTGTTCATGAGGTGATGTTCCAAAAAAAGGTATGTTGAAAATTTGGGCCAAAAATATTGAAAAATGACCAAGTTATGCTACTAAGAACAAAACCCCAATTGAAATACATTGAATCACATACATGAATTCATCAGTTCACAGTCGGGATTTAAAGTGTGAAGATATGTCTGCAGTAGAGAAAGGAGTACAGTGTCGAGACCCTGGCGGGTAAGTGGGTGTGGGGTGGTGGTTGCTGAGTGGGAGGGTCGAGTGGTAGTGGATCAATGATTCAACAGACATTGATGGATGTTTTTCTTTTTTAGAGGCTTACAAAATAAAAAAAATTACAAGAGACAGTTTTCTTTGTTACAGATAGTGACACTGGGGGATTAGGCACACTCCAATGTCACTTTTATATTTGGCAGAGCAAGGGGTAGTCTCCCTGGTTCTGAAATGTTAAAAGGGGAAAGATGGGGAGTGGCAGCTGGCAATTAGGATTGGGCATCCTAATTTATGCAGTGTCAGTGGCTCAGTAGTTAGCACACTCACCTCTGAGGCCGGGAGATCAGAGGGCTGTGGGTTCAGTTCCCACATCTGGCACTTGGGTTAATATCCCAGTACTGACACTGTAATGCAGCATGAGAGGGGTGCTGCATTTCTGAGGTGCTGTCTTCGGATGAGACGTTAAACCGAGGTCCCATCTGCCTGGATTGGTGGTAGTTCAGGTGGATGTTAAAGATCCCATGGCACTTATCGAAAGAGTAGGGGAATGTCCCCGGTGTCCTGGCCAAATTTCCCTCATTCACTAAAAATACCACCAACAGCTTAATCTGGTTCAAGGTCAGTTGGCATTCATCTGTATCCCCCTCCCCCGGGTCGTGCCTGAAAATAGGCAGGATTTGTCTAGTGCACTTACCCGGTCAACAAAAGCTAAATAAAATAAATAAATAAATCCCTGGGCACTAATAATAACATAGGTTGGCCTTGGGGGGAGGAGTTATGGTGGGGGCTGGAACAGATATCAATGGAAAGCTTATCTTTTCTACACATTTTCAAGTATAAAATAAAAAGAAAAATGAATGAGGAGGAAGGGACACTGAAGTATTGTGCACACCCAGTGTCATTGTTATATTTGGAAGCACTGTGAGTGGGCTCCCAGGGTGCCTAACTAAAATGGGCAGGGTAGGGGTAACAGCTAGCACAGGGAATTGGGTACCCCCCCATGCCATTATAATATTGGTTGGGGTGGGGAAGGGCAGCTACTACAGATATCGATGGATGTTTTTGTTTTGTACCAGCTGACAGGCTCCTGCCCTGAAAAACTACTCAGCTTTTTGCTGACCAACTTCATGTAAATCAAAAAAAATGGTGCCCTCTCTGATTAGAGTGACTTGGTCCTTTGATGTACACAAAGTTTCAGCCCACCAGGCAGAGAGAGATGTCAGGACCACGTTGTGTGGTCATTGGTGTAGACTGCCAAGCTCATTTTTTTGTGAACTGCAATGGGCTCAGCCGTGCCACACCCAAAAATCCCTAGTCACTCCTAACTAAACATGTGGTGCACATGTGCTCATCAAACATAAAAAGGAGTGCATTAGGTAGTGACACAAGCAGAGAAGGAGGAGCAAAGTGATTTGGTGGGCAGAGATACAGATAGTGAATGTATACCAAATTAAACTGAAAGTAGCAGCAGCAGTTCTGGGGTGGCAGAATAGAGGGAAGAGCATAATGAGGGAGTAAGACTTAGGGCAGGTGCACTTCACAGATCAAAAATGGCTGTTGTTAAAAAAACAAAAACAAGGAAGAGGTCACAAAACAACAAAGAAAAACACAGAAACAACTATCTGAAATAAAAGCATATAGAGACACAGGGGAGACAAGTGGTCCAGGACAAATTATTGAGGCAGAAAAAGAACCATTCTCTGTCTCTGAAGACCAGAGAAAGAATGAGGAGGAGGGTGATCTGGAAGTTGGCCACAGAAGCCTGCCCATTATTCAACAGTAGAGATTTACAGGAGGAAAGACCAAACTGTTGGTGTCGGTAATGTGAGGTTTCTTTTGAGGGGACAAAGAATCATGGACACATGTAGTTCGTCTTTAATGTAAAACAGGTCGAGTTGGGGTAAGAAGGGAATGGTATGCCATTCGCACAGTGAATGCACAATGGTGAAATCCCTCACAGTGACAGTCTCAACAGGTTTTGAGATTGTCGCTGTGAGGGATCCAATGGCAAAATTTCACCCTTTCATCGTCTTTCACCCCCGAAACAACTCTGACTCAGAGTTAGATATCTTAAGGGGAGGGTGTGGGGGGAAGCAGCCCCCAATAGGAAACACACAATGTCGAACAGGCAAAATTTCACCTGTCGACATTGGGGATGTCACCATGCCAAATTTTGACAACACTGTTGTCATTTTGGCATGGTAGAACTGGAGAGAACAAGGCTGGTAACGCGTACCATGAAAAGACATTTTATGGAGTCCCACAGATCTCAATATGAGAAGGCATACCTTTGCATGGCATCAGCAGTAACAGCACCACCACCAGGCAATGACGCTTCTGCCACTAATGATGATGACAGGCAGGGGGAGGAGAACTTTATGGGACCTGGTAGACAGGGAAATGAAGAAAGTTATGCAGGTGCTTTCTAGTGCACAACTCCAACATTTTCCCTTCATTAGTTCCTTAGGCTTTTGATTCCCACTTCTCAGAGGGGCTACAAATTCCAATCATTTCCCACCCCAGGGTCAGCAAAAATAGGAGCCAACTTTCATGGTCATGGAAATAACATTCCACTGTCAAAGGTCAAGTCCCTGAAAATTAGCCAGAAATAAAAAAAACAATAAACCAGAGGTGGAAATGTTAAGAGCAATTGTGAAATGCTAGCCAACAACTTGCTGCCATTCTCCGTTTTGATGAATGAGAGTTTCCCATCGCTAAAGTAAGTTACAGTGTCAATGCCCTGAAAGTATTGTTTGTTTCAATGGTTCACATCACCATTGACAACTGGACCAGTGGTCAGACTACTGATTACTTGACAGTGACTGTCAATCGGTTCAGTTTACCCTCTTCATTTTCCTCCTCTTCCTCTTCTGGGTTAAATGCCAGCAGCAGCAGTAGGGTAGTTGCATGCCACTGAGCTGTCCAACCTCTGCAAGCAAGCTGCTTTACTTATTGCAGGCTTTGACACTGACCTTCATCCAGAAAAACTGTTACACATCCTATAGCAGAAGTTTTATAATTAAGCAATAAGGCAAGACAGGTTGTGTGTTTTTGTGTAATAATGTCACTCCTGGGGTGAGTTGAAACACGAGGTAAAGCCGAGTGCTTCCATCACCCCAGGAGTTATGTTATTACACAATAACACACTCCTTGGAGTGCCTTATTGCTATTATACAATGGTTTGTTTTAAAATAATATTAGAAAGTTAAAGTTTTTGTAATATTTTTATTGTTTTTTGTATGAGAGGCATGTTTCAGAAATAAGAGAAAAAGTAGTCCACTAGGTGGTGTTGCTGCTAATACATGCCTTTCTTTTGCATGGTAACACCCCCCCCCCCCAAACACACTCGTCATGTGGTATCTTTTGAATTTAATTACCGTGGTCCCGCTGCTTGTTTTGGAATCAGTTGAAGATGTAATTTTTTTATTTTCTTAGCTGTGAGAGAAAGGCATGGACAGTGAAAAAAAAAACATCGAGGCCAAGCGGTTACTTCCGGTTTCCTGCTGCGCTTCATAACTGGACATCTGCAGGACCTGTAAGTTACAAGTCTTATTTATTTTGCTAAAAGTGCTTTTGTGGAAAAGGCAAACGTTTGTAGGTTTATGAGAAGCTGGTAAGGGTTTACAATGTCATTGCCACTGTTTGTGTTTTTTTTTTAAACGGCCGAGCGTGTGGGTCGCGCGGTTTCATACAGGCAGGTAGAGTGCAGGCAAAGAAGGACAGCTGCTGTTTAGTTTTTTTTAAAATATTGTTGCTTTGGTTTAATTCAATGAAGGAGTGAGGCAGTGAGGCAGTGAAGCAGAGAACATGTGTTTGTTGGGGGGGGCAAGCTGGTTTAGGCTGTGATGGCTTGACGGACTGTCAGCTTTCTGGTGGCATGTGTATCATAGGTATCATAGGTACAGTATATACAAGCCGGAAGATAGTGTTCTATCCTATAAGGCTTGCCAATCATATTTAAAATAAAAATTTTCTATAACCAATATGTTTGTCGATCCCATTCTTAAATTCATTCATAGTGGCACTATTAACAAGTTCTGTCGGCAAGGTATTCCAAACCCCAACAACTCTACAGCTATACCATTGTTTCCGAGAAAGTTGTGCTCCCATGCTGGTTGGTATAGTTGCTTAGTGTGCTTCCTTGTACTAGTTCTACCAAGATTACTTGTAAGCCCCATTTCCCCCATTAAATCCACATCAATCATGTTTTTATATAGAAAGCACAAATCTCCCCTTAATCTACAATATTATAATGAATAAAGATTAAGGCTAACTAATCTTTCATAATAACTTTTATTCTTTATTCCTTTTATTTGCTTGGTTAGTTTTCTCTGAACCCCTTCTATTGATAGAATGTCTTCCCTATTTTGGGGAGACCAAACTTGAACACAATACTCTAGATGGGGCCTCACCAATGCACTGTAAAGGGGGGATCAAAACACTTCTATCCCTACTTACTATCTGTTTGAGGATACAGTTAAGGTTTTGGATAGCCTTCCTAATTTGGTTCCTACAGTGTGATCTAAATTTCATATCATTTGTGACTGTAATCCCCAAATCCCTTTCCTGTGTTACTACCCCCAGAGTGTTATTATCCAATAGATATATTTCTTGTTGGTTGTTTTAACCGAAGTGCATTACCTTACATTTAGTTTTATTTAATTCTAACTTATTTAAGATAGTCCAATCGCATATTAAATCCAAGGCATGCTGGAGGGTAGCTTTCTGTTGAGCATCATTAACCACTAAGCCCAATCTACAGTCATCAGCAAATTTATACATCCAAATGTTGTTGTTTCTAATTGTTAGTGAAGCGATGTATATATTAAATAAGCAGGGGCCCAACACTGAGCCCTGAGGAACCTCGCTTGTTATAGGATCCCAAGCAGAATATTTACCATTGATGACCACTCTCTGCCTTCTATCCAGAATCCAGTTTGAAACCCATTTACAAATATTTATGGGCAAATTATTGGCTTCCAAGACTGTCAATAATTCTTTATGGGGTAATTTATCGAAAGCCTTGGCAAAATTAAGGAAAACCACATCCACAGAATTTCCCACATCCATTTCCCTATTCACATTTTCATAGAAAGACAATAAATTTGTCTGACATGATCTATTTTTTGTGAAACCGTGCTGCTTAAGATCGATTAAATCCTGTCTCTCATGGTGTTCTATTAAGAATTCCTTAATTAATCCCTCCATTATTTTTCCCAGAATAGAAGTCAGGCTGATCGGCATAAAATTTTCAGGAGAAGTTCTGGGACCTTTTTTTAGGATAGGCACAACATTAGCTAGTTTCCAATCCCTAGGAATCAAACCCGTATCCATGGATGTTTGGAAAATACAAGTTATTGGTTGAACCAGTTCTTCTGCCAACTCCTTCAAGATCCTAGGGTGCATTCCATCCGGTCTGGGGGATTTGTTGACATCAAGGCTAACCAGTTGTTTATATATAGTATTAGGGTTAAAAATAATTGAACCAGGTACAGAAGATCTACTAGTTTCATATGAATCCGCATCATTGGTGTTATATACTGAACAAAAATATTGATTCTGAATATCAGTAGACAGGGAGGGACTAGTTTTTCTGTTGTCCGGTCACTTGTGTGCCTGTACTTTATACAGTGATATTATACTTCAATATCATCATTGTGCCAGGCACACACTGACCAATCAGAATAGAGGAATTTTCTTTGTCATTGTATAATATCAGATAATGCATAGAACATTGTAAAGGCAGTTGAAAATGGGGATTTTACACAAGTGCTTTGTTTTCCTAACAGTACAAATCTGGGAATTTAGTGATTCCTTCATAAGGAAGGAACAACTATGCAGACCTGAGTAGGTCTGGCCAAAAACACATGTGTGGCCATTTTAGCCATTTTGTAAAGGCACAGAAGCTGTTATGAAATATTCAGTAGTGGAAACACCTTCCCCTCTACCATCTGAAAATGATTTGACAACAAGGTGGAATTCCACCTACAGTATTCATGATGCAACAGCTGCTAGAAAAATAGGCAGTTATCCTCCAGTATGCCATTTAACATGGCACTGGCAAGAGAGAGGTAAACTCCAACACATATCGGTGGGGCCAGACAGAGACCCTCTGCAATATGTTGAAGCTCTCTGAGGAGGCCTCATGGGTTGAAAGTGCTGACGCAGCTGGTCTAAGCCAGGTACTCCTCCTCATTGCCCTCATTAACCTGTGACTTGTTCACATGAAAACTCATTATGAGGACAAGGAGGATATTACAGTGGAATCCGCTTATATGCACACAAGTTTTGCAATGGTAAAATGTGCATATAAGTGGAATTAGCATATAGCCAAAGTTGCTCAATCGAATTTCCCTTTGCCTACTTTTGTTAACCCCCCGCATGTGTTTCTGAAGTGCTGCTGATTAAACCAACAAAGACAGCAGTTTTAGTACAGTACTCTATTTTATTCATTCAGTATTCGTTCAGCTAAAATAAATAGGTTTAGCATTTAGCATTTAAAGCTAAAAGTAATTTGTAATTTTGGTTTGCTTAGTGCCATCAACAGCCAACTCATGTAAATAATACTCAAATTCAAAAAGAGCTGTAAGGTCATGCTTTTCTCATGATCACATGAAACAGCTTATTTTGCCCATTGCAGCAAGTGCCTCTGACATTGTAACATGGGGGGTCATCGTCGTCCTCTTCCTCGTCTATCGCCTCCTAGCAAATAGCATCATCATCAATAGGACCATCTGTGGGGACTAAGTCATCCATTTCTCTGAACTTCTCAAATTCAATTAAGGTCATTAAAATTGGACCATTTATTGGTGCGTCAGCAGTTCTAGTTGCGGAGAACCACCGTAACAAAGTGGCTTCTACATCTTCGTTTTTGCTTCCCCTCCTGCACTTTCTACATTTGTTCTCTGCTTTCTCCCATTCTTCATGCAATTTCTCCCTTGATTTTACAATTCAGCACACAGTTGAAAATTCAATGGCAAACTCTGTGGATACATATGACCTTTTTATTCCTGGGCGTTTCAAGATGACAAAGCACTTCTATCTTCTGGCCCAATGTGAGTGTATCTCACTTTTTGTCCATTGTGATCGTCTGCTGCTGCTGATGTGCTGACGTGCTGAAAATGAGCTTGTTAATCATTGTTTTATACAGATAGCCATCACCCATTAACACCTCATGAGCAAATTGCACTAAACTGGAACAAAATTCACACATTTAATAGTGAGTGTGTTTCTAAATCATTGCACTTAGCTGAAAAGTGCAATTAAGAGGATTGCTTTTAGACGGAATTTTTCACATGAAAGTAAATAGAAAAAGAATTGGGAAAGTGAAAAAGTGTGCTTTTAAGCGAAAATTGCTTTAAAATAGATTGCTTATAACTGGAATCCACTGTACTGCTGTCAATCTTAATGAAAGGATAAGAACCCATTTCTGGAATGAAACAACCATTTCAGAAATGCATAGAGCTGATATCTCTTAGACCCTCAACTGAGACAATTTTGAGATATTTCTTTGTTGCACAAGAATGTGGTGAAGATGAGCAATCCAAAAAAGCCTTACTTACCATCTGGTTGCTGTACATATGGCACAAAACAAGGCCGGGTCCACAAGCAGAACACAGCAAGAACACTCATCATGCCTTGAAATTCCACTGACAAGCCAGGTGAAGGAGAGGGAAGAGAAGAATCCCAAGCTGTTGCCACTACTGCTACTAAACTTCACAGAAGTTACTAATTTTTATCTCCAAGTAAATTAAGTCCTAGTGATGCTGCTGCTGTTGCTGTAGCCCACAGAAATATACCTATTGATGGCAAATCACTCTGGGAACATCTGTCAGACTATTAGGGCTAGGTAAAATTGACAAATTTTGATTTTGCAGAATTTCTGCGAAATTCCATGAAGTTCATGAAATTTAGCAAAATTGTGTGAAGCTTTCTGAAATCATTTAATTGGTTATAGCTTGATTAGTCTTATAGATGGAGATCTGCAATTTAGCATACATACATATTGTTTGGAAGAGGCCCTAAAAGGTTTCAGCCTGAAAGAGTGGCAGGTACTTTTTAGTGGCTCAAAATCTGGCAATTTCTTGAAATTGTTATGAATTTATTTAAGTGGTCATAACATGGTCAGTCCTACATGCGCAGATCTGACATTGGTGTGCATACTGCTTGGAAGGTGACCTAAATGGAAGCCAAGTTGCATGACATTTGGATGGGGAGTGGAGAAATTATAGAGGCTTAAAATCTGGAAATGTATTAATCATAGAGAATTTCAGAAAATATTTCTGTTTACAACTTAGCCATATTTGGAGCTATATAATTGAACATTTATTTGCATATTTTATTAGAAAAGTGTTTGAAACTGCTAAATAGAGAGGTAGCTGGCTACATGAATTGTAAGTTACAAGAGATCAAAATTTCACAATTTGATTATTTGTTAAATAGTGTGCAAATTTTCAAAATGAATGGATGTTTATAGCTCCACTGCTCTTGCAGGTATACTTTCAAGATTTGGCATGCATACCAAAGTAAATATTTCCCAGAACCTAATTAAGATCGATAAAAGAGGTTTACTAGGTTAACATTTATTGTTGCTATTTAGAAAGTATTAATTGGCAAAATTTGCTAAAAACAGCATGGATGTATAAGAGGGAAAGCCATTAAAATTCCACTTCTGGAATTTAACTTTCTCAAAGCGCTTATCACCACTGAATCACTTTGTCTGCACTAGAATCATGGCCTTACAATACCCCTCCAACACTCCTGCAAAAGTGATGTGCAGCATCATGCTCCATCATGACTAAAGATATCCAGATACTTGTGTTACAGAGCCCAAAGTCACAACTAGTTGTAAGGACTGGCATCACTTGGTACCACTATTTTCAATTAGTAAACAAAAAATATATACATATATATATATATATATATATATATATATATATATATATATATATAAAATGGTGACTCATGGGAGGACCCGGGTAACAACGGGCATGTTAGCCTGATGTCGGTGGTAGGCAGAATAATGGAGGCCATCTTGAAAGAAAGACTGGAGGTGTTTCTGGAAACATGAGGCCATCTGGATGATCATGAACATGGCTTTGTTCAGGGCAGATCATGTCAGACAAACCTTCTGGAGTTCTATGTTTGCATGACAGAGGCCCTGAATCAGGGCACGCCAGTGGATGTCCGCTTTCTAAACTTCAGTAAGGCGTTTGGCTCAGTTCCACACTCTGGGTTGCTGGACAAACTAGGGGGAATGGGGGTTGAGCGTAGGATGGTTAGGTGGATAGGAAACTGGCTGACTGGGTGGTTTCATAAGGTAGTGGTAGGGGGGAAGTATCATTACCTAGGAGGGTCATTATCAGGGTCCCATAAGGGTCAATGCTGGCTCCACTCCTTTTTAATGCTTACATCTCGGACATCAGGGATGGTATCAGGAGTGAGATGAGCCTCTTTGCCGATGACTCAAAGCTGGGGGCGGTGGTGTATGGGGAGAAGGGTAGACAATCCCTACAGGGGGACTTGGAGGCTCTGGAGAGGTGGACAAGCACCTGGAAACTGAGGTTCAATACCAAAAAATGTAGTGTTCTCCTCTTGGGGCTTAGGAACCCAACTCATGAATACTTTTTCGATGGGAAGAAGTTACTGGATTTGGGAGGAGAAAGGGATCTCGGGGTGGTTGTAGATGCCAAAATGAATAACTTGGAGCAGTGAAGGAGGGCTGCAGCAAAAACAAATAAAATTCACGGGTGCATAGACAGGGGATAGCCTCAAGGAGATGGGAGGTGCTTCTCCCTCTGTATAATTGCCTGGTTAGACCGCACCTGGAGTACTGCATGAAATCTTTGCACCTTTACTTGAAAAATGACATTGTACTTCTGGAGAGGGTCCAGAGGAGGGTGACCTGGATGATTCAGGGTCTTGAGGAAATGTCCTATGAGGAGAGACTTGAGGAACTGGACTTGTACTCCCTGGAGGAGAGGAGGGACAGAGAGAATATAATCAATGTTTTTAAATATCTTAAGGGAGTAAATAGGTTAGGCCCAAATAGGGTGCTCCAACTGAGGGGGGAGGGGGCCACCAGAGGTCACCACATGACGCTGGTTGGTGGGAGGCTCAGGGGTACTTAGAAGGCACTAATTTACCAAGAGGGTGGTGAACTCTTGCAATGCACTGCCTACAGATCTGGTGGCTGTTAATAAAGTGGAGGGCTTCAAGAAGTGCTGGAACAAGCTGGCCTGGTGGTGCAGAAGGTTGAGGCACTGGACACTTTACCTCACGCTATGCCAACGACCTGGGTTCGGGAATTACCTCAGGTCATCAGGGTGCTGACATGGGGGGAAGAGCGGAGTAGGATTGAGCATACCAATGGGCAGTTCTCCTCTCCTGAGGATGGTGAGGGTGGGTTGGCACCCCCCATTGTTCCACTCCCACCGGCTGGTGGTCTGGTGGATAGCATAGGTGGAGAGAGGGTAGAAAACAGTTATGAGAGGTGGAAGGGGCTGAACTGGTGCCACGGGGTGTGCGCGTGCCTCCACATGCTCGCATGGCCATGTGCCAGAGCCTCGGGGTGGACAAGGAGAAAAAACCTGTAAAAAAAATATACCTATGTGTCCCCATCACTAGATTGTAGGAGGAGGAGGTGACAGGGACCAAATAGCTACATTAAAAAAAAAAGAGGAAGGGCTGGGACAGGTATAAGGGAAGGGTTAAACTGGGTACGGCCAGATCTGGAGGTGAGACTCTGATGGTTGGTGGAGCAGGTGTAAATGACGGGGGAGGCAGGAAGGGCAGCAACGGTGCCCAGACTAGGTGCTGATCTTCGAGTAGACTCAATAGACCTTTAGACCTACTCTGTTGACATCTTAGTATGTTTGTATGTTAGCATACATTGTTATCTACAAGGTTGTTGAAGAGTCAACAAGTGGCGTTATACAAAAACAATGCTGCATGTGCATGTGCTTCATAGGCATAGCCGGGGGGGCCTGGGTGCATGGACCCCCCCCAGCTTGCCTTAATGTTTTAAACTGCATAATTTGTTAGCACTTACTCACTCTGCAACTGCGGTGTCAGGGAAATCAAAGGGCTAGCAAGACAGAGCAGGCAGGCGTTGGCTCAGGAATATACAGAGCAAGCCCTGCATACTGTAAGGGACAGCGTGAAAGCTCAGAGTCTGAGAACTTCGCAGAACTGGTCACATGATCGGGAGGAGCAGACTCACATGGGTGGTGAGAGGAACAGAGCATGCCGAGTCATGGACACAGTTACTTTTCCACCTGAATCGGTGAAGTAGTGTGTCTCTGAGTGCCCTCATTGATACTGCAGCGTCTAACAGGTGGTGGCATGTTAAACAAAAAGAAATTAGGGCCTGGTCCCTTAGCTCAATCTTGGTGGGTGGTCAGATGTGGAGAAGCTCAGACAGTGTGAGGAGGAACTGAGTCAAGATCCCCAAATTCAGTCTAGCCGGGAGCACAGCAGCATTAACATGGCTACAGCAGCAGCAAGTAGCAAAATCGGAATCCTTATCATGCCTTGCCCTTTAAAGCCACATGTCTGTCTAGTGACTCTATTAAAGTGTCTGCTGTTATCTTCCTGGCAGAAAAAACAAACAAAAAGCAAGTTAGATTTAAGCCATATCAAGTGTGAGAATGAAGATGGGAGATTAAGAAAAAAACATCATGGTGTCTTTAGGACTGCTGCTGATTTAGAGGGCTAAAAGAAAAATTCAACAGAATTTAAAACGATACAGCAACTTTAGAGAATATTAGGAGTTCCACAGAGAAAAAAAATATTTTGGTCAAAGAAATGTGAATCAACATAATCAGAGTGGCACAGATGAATAGAACAAGGGAGGAATAAAGTAATATTTTCAAACAATAGAAATGGCAGTTTTAGAAGAGGGACCCATAGAAAGTTATGGCAATTTTGCGGATTGGCTCATCAGCATAGAAATATTACTTTATTTTATAAAGTAATATTTATGTGCTGATAGGCCAATCAGAAATGTAGGAGAGTATGGAAGTAGCAAAGATAGCAATAAAGTGGAAAGAAAAAAATGCTTCCTCAGTTACAGTACTTACAAACGCACAGTGGCAACTATCAAAACATTGCATTTAACCACACCCTGATTAATCAATAATGACACCAACAAAGTGATTGCCACCTTCATATACTCTGTATATGAGAAAGTGAGGAGCCACATGCCAGTGTTAGAGCCGCTCTTGCCGGTAGGCTGGGGAGCTTTCTCTCCCCAGTAGGAGCAGGCTATGTGTGTCTAAGTTGCACCCCCATATATGTTGTGTATGTTGATGGGGTTAGGGACAGAAGCATGGTAATAAATCTTTATCTACCACATGATGGAGGTCTGCCCATCTCAGGTCTGGCACCATTGGCTACAACAGACCTCTCCACTGGATCCAGAGCTCCTGAGGGATCAATGGAGGGTTAGAGGAACCCAAAGGCCCTCACAATGGATGGCAAGCCATGGAACAAAGAATAGGGAAAAACACCTGGTGAAGGTGATTGACAGGGTTGGAAGTGGCAGACTGGATGAGAGTTGGCCTGTGATGGAGTATAAACATATGAATAAAAAATGGGTAGCAGTCAGTCATACTAGTACCTCAAAGTGGGGGCTAGAAATGAATGAGGAGAATAGATGTTTTGACTAGGTTCTATGCGGGGCTCCACCAAATTAAACAAAATGAAGTGCAGAAGCCGTACTGCCTCTGTGGGAGTAATTAAAACTGCTGGCTTGTTGTGTGGGCAAGCAAATAAACTAAAATAGCTGAATGACTGTCAATGTGCTTACAGTGAATTTGTTTTGCACCATGGTTAAAGTGACAGGTTCCCCACTACATCACATGTCTATGTGTTCCCAAGACAAGTTAACCCTGGTCTGCTCCCTCCCATTAAGCTGGCGATTAAAGGGGAAACACATGCAAAGGGAGATATGGAACATAAAAGGCACAGTAATAGTTGAAAACAGAAACAAAAATGGATGAAGTGAAAATAATAATAAAAAGATAAATTTAAAAGGAAGAGCTGGAAAAGCAGCGAAAGTGTTGTAGTGATTGTAGCAAAATGGGAAGAGATCCTTTTTTTTTTTTATTTTATTTTATTTCGCTCCAGTCACGGCTCATTGGACCCTCTCTCGGACATCCAGTTCTTTATCCTGCCCACCTGTGGATCCCTCAGTCTGTGCCTCCTCTCCCCTTCCACCCCTGCAGCCAGTAGCCCTGGTTTCACCCACCCGAGAAGGGTAGCCCTTGCCTCTTGGGCTCTCTTCTAAGTCAGACTCCGGCTGCAGGTTTGCAACAGAGGGAGAAACTGGAAGGCCAGCAGAGGAGAACCTGGTGAAAGTCATGGGGGACAGGTGCCATCGCCTGTCCCATGAAGCTGGTCTTTTCCTTGTTCTGCGCTAGTTCCCCCACCCCTGCATGGGCATGCCCTGACACACTGGCACACGGCAACTCTACCAGTGTCAGCCATGCTGATCATGTGCTGCTTTTGCTGTGCTGTCCCCCAGTCTCCACTGGAGGTCACTGGCATGTCGAGCCAACCCAACCCATTCTACTGGAGAGGAGAGCACCACAAGGGCACTCCATCCTCAACCCACTCCTGCCGACCCACCAGTGCCCGAGCTCACTCCTGAACCCAGGTCGCTGGCATAGCATGAGGTGTGGTGTCCATTGCCTCAATCCTCAGCACCACTGGAACAGCCCAGGAAGAGATCTTGAGAAGAGAAAGATTGAAATATAAAAAGGGAGAAAAGAATCCTGGGTTGAACTCACAGACCTAGGACTGGGGAGGGATGAGATGGACAACTTGCATTTTGATACATTTTGTAAGTCAAAAGTTACTGACTAAAAATGTACCAAAGTGTTCCATTTCACTCATATATTTTCAAAATTTTCCAAGGGAGCATGTTATGGAACTCCTTAGAAATATTTAGACAGTCACTGCACCAAATCCTGGCTACGCCCCTATGCTTCCATAAGGCATTAAGTTTGTGATCTCTAGTGGTTATCTTGCACACTGTAGGAATTCAGAGTAGTGCACAGTGATGCCCATAACTTTTCTTCGTGGTTTGTCACTCAAGAATGTGACCTGACACTTGGCACCATTATACTTTTACTATTGTGCCTCCGATGACTGTTACCTTATTGACACTTTACCCAACCTTTACCATACTCTGCAAAAGGAACTCAACTGTATGACTGGGCAAAATGTACCCACATGGCTTCAACAAAAGTATCACAACATTCCACAATTTCATAAAAGCTCAGGAAATTCATCTTTAATAATTGATGTTATTTTAGAATTTTTGGCTGCTTATAACTTGGCTAGTCGTTAAGCAAGAGATTTGAGAGTTGACACACACAGACTCTTTTTTTTTTCCCCTATTGTTTTTTTTTTTTTTTCCAAGCCGGCAGCTCATCTTCAAGGATATACCCTATTCACAGGGATATACACTGTTCTCAGGGATATACCCTGATCAGGCTGATCCAAGTAGTCATTCAGTTGGCTACCGTTTTTTTTTTCCAACATTTTTTCGTTCCCATCTCCCGTGGTGGGGGTGGTGTCTCTGTCACCCTCCCACAGCCACAGCTGCCTCTGTGGCAGAAAAAAAGCTGCCTGTCCTAGCCACAGGGGTCACTGTGTTAGTGGAACCCACCAACAACCATGTCCAGCAAAGATACCCTGTCAAGCGACATCTGTTTCAGCCATGGCCTGCCTCCCGAAGTGACTTCCCTGGATCAATTCCAGTACCAGGTTATCAGCATGGCAGTGTGACACTCTAGTGCTGGGCAATGGGGATTTAGGGTCAAAGAACCTAACAAAATAGCTGATACTCCCTTCTCTAGTTTTAAAGTTATAGGGGCTTAAAATTCTGAAGTTTACATAATTACGAAAGGTAATTTTAAAATTTACAAAAGTTTGGAGTCTTATAACTTAGTCACCTTTACAAATAGAAATCTGAAACTTGGTACACTTCTGTATGTGTCTTGCTCATGTCAGCATACCTAATTTGGTACAATGTGGAGAAAACAAGTTTGTAATTAAATGGAAATAACTGAAATCCCAATTCTGGCAACATTTTGCAAAATGTTCATAGAAATTTCACAATTATTTGTTGGAAGTGAAATCAGCATTTCACCAGAGTTTCACTGGTGGAAGATACATTTTCCACAGCTTTTGTAATGAGTAGCAAGTAGCTAACAGGCACTAATGTGTATTCTGGCATATAAATGAACCCCAGCCTTGATCTTTAGTTAAAATGCTTTATTGCACAGAACTCACAAACTCACCCCACCAGCGTCCTCCAACATTTCACCCACCTGACCATGGGCTTTGTCAAGGCCTTGAAAAAGCCCATGGTCAGGTGGGTGAAACATTGGCAGATGCTGGTGGGGTGAGTTTGTGAATTCTGTGCAATAAACTGTTTTAAATAAGGACCAAGCTATGGTTTCCTTTATTTGCCAGTATGCATGCTAGTGCCTGTTAGCCACTCGCTACAAGTTACAAAGTTTTTTCTGATTTTTGAGTGTGCGTCCCTTAGCACTTTTACTTTTGGTCTGGTATAAATTTCACCCAGCCCTATTTCTCACAGAAGAGCTGAGTGAGACTACATGGGGGCAATACTAGATCTGGTGATATCCAATAAAGACATAATTAGAGACATTAAAGTAGAGGACCCAAATGGTCAGCATAACCATTACATAGTGAAATGCATCATGAAGCTGGGGCCACAAGTGGCTACTGACAGACAGGTGTTGGATATCAGAGAAGCAGATTTCAAGAAAACGAGAGAAAGTGCAGGAACGATTTAAGGACTTCATAAACTGAAGGGAGTGGTGGGAGTGAGGAGTGATTCGATTTAAAGGAGAGTATTACAGAGGCCACCCAAGACTGTATCAGGGCACTAAAAAGAGTAAAAAAAGGACATAGGAAACCCATATGGTTAGACAGGCAGGTAATGTAGGTTATTAGGAACAAAAAGGAGCCATTTAGGACTTAATGAAAAGAGTGAGACAAAGAAACATGCAAGGAGAAACGGGGCATTAGTATAAAGCTCATCAGGGAGGGGAATAAAGGTAGAACTGAGGCTAGTCATAATGTTCAAGTAGAATGACAAGTCCTTCTTTAGCCATGTTAGTGAAAGAAAAAAAAACAAGGGATAATATAGAAAGGATAAAAAAAAGATGGAGTGGCCACAGCAGATGAAGTGGATAAGGCAGGTATACTAAATGAAATACAATATCATTTATGTTAATAAAGTTGCTACAATATGCATGCTTCAAATGATGTGGGATTTCAAGGTAATGGGGAAGCCTTGGTGTGATCATAATGGCACTTTGTCTGAGCGAGCATGTACTGTAGCAGTAGTAGCAGCAATATTGGACTATTTTCTGAAATCAAGGTCCCTGCCACATAACCCTCTAGCATTTATTTATTTAAAAGTTTCATCAGGAAGACATACTGAGAAAGATTGCTTGTTTCCAGATGTGTCTGGGGGAAGAGGATAACAGAGGATGGGAGCACATAAAATGGTATTACATTGCAAAAATAATTAGAGTAGGTACAGAAACAGTAAGTGCTAGACATTACAAATGAGTATGAGGAATAGTATACAGTAACTGGGCAGATAAATGCTAAGTATGTACACTAGTGAGTTAGCTATAGTAGCTATAGTAGGACTTGTAGACAGAAGTTCAACAATTTGTGGATAGTGATAAGTGCTAGTTGTGACATCATATTTTGAGAAGCAGTACAGGGAGATGTGACTTAAAATGGATAGTTCATGGAGAGGAGGACTACATTGGGTAACTTGATCATTTTAGTGGGGCCAGGTGTGATTAGGGACAGTTGGAGGAGGGGGCGGTGAAAGAATGCATGACAGAGGTAAAGGTGTGGGATGAAGAGGCATTTCAAATGTTTGTGGGGAGCAAGTTCCAATGTCTGGGAAATTGATAGGAGAAGTATGCCTGACCAGCTGCAGAATATATATGTGATATAACAAGAGTATGAGCATCATGACTTTGAGTGAGTAGGTAGGGCGGGGGAGAGAGATGCTGTTAGATATGAGGGTAGCACACTGAGCCAGAACTTGCCATTGAAGGTAGGTACAGTGAAGCATGCAATGGTCCAAGAGGGAGGGAGAGTAAGGGATTGGTAGAGTGAGAAGTGGTGAGTGTGGGGAGGGCAGTTTAGAGTAAAGCAACAGAAGGAGTGGAAGAGTGTGTCCAGTCTGGCTAGGGTCTTTCTTGGGGTGGCACTATAGACTATGTAACCATAGTCAAAAGTTGGAAGATTCAGTTTCTGCAGAATTTCTCTGCATGTTGGCAGTGGGATACATTCATGATTCTGGTAGAGAACACCTAGTTTAGGTAGCAGTTTTTTATGAATAGCATCAATGCGACTGGAGAAGTCAAGCATAGTCGGCGCCACATAAACTTAACTGATCAAGAAGCTGAGAATAATGCCAAAAAAAATTCATATAGTGGAATATTTTGGTATGAATGCTAGGCCCCAGCTAGAGGCAGTGTTCAACTTGTCACATCATGAAGTTTAACATAATTTATTGAAACATAAATGTGAACAAGTAAACAAATAAGTACTGTATACAAACACTATTGTACAAGGGCTTACTGTAAAAAGATGCAGAACCAAGTACTGTACATGTCCAACAGGAATCAGTAGAAGTCAACAGGTTAGGATGACAGCAAGGCCCATACTGTAAAATATACTGTGACTGGATGTTAAATATTTCATGTGCAAAAAAAAAATATTGGATTTACTCTGTTGTTGAAAAGAATCTATGGGGAAGAAGTCGAATGAATGAAATTCATTTGTAATCCTTGCAAATAGATTTCTCTTTACAGTATCTGCAATGCTTCCACAACTGGGAAAAAGACTATATTATCCCAATAATTAAAAGGCAAGTTTTACAGATTTACTGTAATTATGAGCTGTATTATTTTTTCATCAGCATCAACTTTAAAGCAACATGTTATGGTAAACAATAGGTTCCTAGGAAAATAAAAATATTTATAAAATGGGCAGAACATTTCCTCTATCCTGATTGGCCAAAAGCCTTTTTTCGCTGTGCACAGTACTTATCAAGACATAACCATGCAACTGGCACTATTTGTGCCAACCAGACCACAGCACATAATAAAATCAAAGCATGCCACTGCTCTCCCACTGCAGCTCCTCAGCTGATATCTGACAAAATCATGGGAGAGCAGTGTCACAGTACTTTAGAAATCAATACTTGCATCGAATTTCACAAAGAGTAACACTCACAGTACAGTAAATAACAAGCATTTGTCAATGCTGAATGTTTGCTTGCTGGTATTAGCACCGGAAATGCAGGAGTTAGACAGATGCAGAACAGGAATGGCAGTGAAGTATTAAACTTCATGCCAACCCCACTTCCATCCTGTAGAGATGGACAGGCATTGGGGTAAGTGTTTGGGTCATCACCCATGACGGTCATGCCATGTCACCTCACCCTATTCTGCAGGCACTGACACATGTTGAGGTGTGTCTTGGGGTGTTTGGCTTTAATGTCACCCCATTCCATAAAGACATACGCTGAAATGGGTGCAGCATAGGAAAATGGGGTGAAGTCTGGGGCTGAAGAGTCAAAGGTACACCTCGATGTCTGTCAGTGGCTAGGAGGTGGGGGTGGGATGGCATGAGCAGTACAGTCGGCAATCCAAAGGCACACCCCGATGCCTGTCAGTCTGTGCAGGGTGGGACGTTATGGTTAGAAACCCTAAAGCCTTGGGTGTTTGTTGGTATTTGCACTAAGAATTTTCAACATGTCCTTTTTGTGATCTCATCTCATTAAAGCATTTGGGACCTCTTCTCATGAAGAGTGGCAGTGTGATTTAGTCAATGTGTCCTGAACTTTGAGTTCCAGCAGTGACCGTGCCATTCTGCGCCACACGTACGAAAACACAGATTGGGCAGGATGTGAAGAATGACAGCTGTACCATCCATAGGGAGGTGTGAAGAGATGACAATGTTGAAAATCTGTAGTGGGAATATTAAAAATGCTTGCACTTCCCAGCATACATGAAAACTGCAACGCATGTGCATAACACAGTTATTTTATGGACTTTCATCACCAAATTTTCAACATAGGCATTTTAGTGCCTCTGCTCATGAACAGTGTCACTTTGATTTTCTTAATGTGTTTCGAACACTGATTTCCCACAGCGACCACTCTATTCTGTGCTGGAAGTGCAAAAACACATATCTGCCAGGATATGAAAAATGACAGCTGTACTGTTCATAAGAAGGTGTGGAAAAATGGCAATGTTGAAAATCTTGAGTGAAAATATTACAAATGTGAGAAGTTACAAGCGTGCATGGAAACTGTGCAATGCAAGCTCATAACACAGTCATTTTATTGACTTACATCACAAAATTTTCAACATAGGCATTTTAAGACCTCTGCTAATGAACAGTGTCACTGTGATTTTCTTAATGTGTCCCGAACATTGATTCCCCACAACGACTGTGCTATTCTGTGCCGGAAGTGCGCAAATACATATCGGCCAGGATGTGAAAAATGACAGCTGTACTGTTCATAAGGAGGTACAGAAAAATGACCATGTCAAAAATCTGGAGTGAAAATATTGCACATTCGTGAAGTTATGAGCATGCGTAGCAACTGCGCAATGCACACTCATAAAACAGTCATTTCTTGGATTTTTTCCACCAAATATGCAACATAGACTTTTTGACAGGCCACCTCATGAACACTGGCACTGTCATTTCATTAATTGGTCCCGAAAGGTGATTCCACACAGTGACTGCAAAATCACCTTTCCAGACAGAATAACGCCATGACAGTGGTTGAATTCATGAGGAGGGGTCCCAATAACCCCATGTTGAACATTTGGTGCCAAAATTCCCCCAAATGCCTGAGATTTGCACCAAAGTTGAAAAAAAAAACTATTTATGACATTATACAACTTACCAGCATTTCTTCAGTTTGCAGTCGGCTTTGAAGAGTGCAGACGTGTTCCCAGTCCACCAAAGATCATCACGCTGGGCTCCAGATTGATTTCAGTATGGGGTGAGGGGGGTGTGGGGAGGCAGAGTGCGCGAGAGTGTGGGGCGGGTTGGGGGCGGGGCCACGGACTTAATGAGGGACCGTTTTCTGATTTACAGGGGAAAAAAAAACATTGTGGGACTTTTTTTTTTTTTAAACAGAGACATTTGGCATGCTGGGGTGGGCTCCCAGCATGCCACCCGATTGTTTTGTTTTGGGGGTGGCTGTAGCTGATGGGGGATTGGGCACCCCCATCGGCACATATGGGGGGGTGCAAGAGCCACGGGGAATTGGGCACCCCCCTCAGCAGAAAGCAACTTTTTTTGGGAGGGGACATTATGCCGATAGAGGGTGGGCTCCCCCATTGGAAAATTAAACTGGGATGGGGGGACTGAAGCCAAGGGGGATTAGGCCCCCTGTCAGCAAACAAAGACTGTTTTGGGGGGAGCACATGCTGCCAAGGGGGACTGAGCATCCCCTCAGCAGTGGGGGCTGTATAATATTGTTTGTGAACATGACGGTGGCTTGCTGCCACGTTCACAAACAATATTACACTAGGTAACATTCCGCCCTACATTGATGGGTGGCTCCCTCATTGCAGCTGAATGGCTGATGCTGCATTGATGAGGCGGCTCCTGATTGCTGCGGTGAAAACGTTACAACTTGGTGGCACTTTTGGAAGCCAGTGTCTTCAGCACGCTGTGCCTCCATTGGCCTACCAGTGCCAAGCCTCCAAATGCAATGCCTTCATTGGCTGTCCCAGTGCTGCACCTCCACAACTCACTTCTCTCCTAAATTGCCATATAATGTTTCTTGCACATGCACGCAAGCAAACATAAAAATGACACCCAGTGACATGTTCAACATACTTTTTCCTCTGCTTGGCAAAAATTCTGTCAAGTCTGCCAATCCTCAGCTGTCCCATTAATTTCTATGAAGTGAGGCAGCTTCTCTGAAGTCTGCGCTCCATTTGATGCCTGTTTTTTTTTTGTTTTACTTCTCATGTGCGTAGAGCATTCCATGCCCCAGTGAACCCCCCCGACCATCACCAGATCTGTGATGCAATTCCAGTCACTCATAAACACAGAACTCAGAAAAAAAAGAGAAGCACTCCATCCTCTCTTTCTTTTGAAAGATGTGCTCACTTGGCCAGATGTGGTTTAATAGAAAGATGCTCTGCAATATGGGGGATGAAAAGGGTCATGCTTGCTCCACACAAAACTGACATTATCAGTTTAAAAACACACAATGTCAGACTGTGCACAAATGAAAAGCACAACAGTGTGTTTACGTATGTAGCAGAGGGAGTTGATGGTGGGGCACTTCACCTAATGTGTATGTGTGTGTGTGTTGGGGGGTCCATCTACTGGTGACCAAGCTAAAAAATACACTGTGCTATAATGCACAGCACATTACATAGATTAACCATCTGTGTGTGTAGGGGGGATGTAACCTAAACAGAATGTGTGTGCGTGTGTGTGTGTGGGGGGTCCATCTAGTAGGTGACCAAGCTAAAAAACTACACTGTGCTGTACTGTACTGTATTGTACAGCACAGTACATGGAGAAACTGTTTTTTTCTGTTCTAAATGGACAACCTTTTTTCCTCCAAAATTGTATTTCCATTTTTTTCTTTTTTTAAACTTTTAATTTCTATTTGTGGGGCCCATTTTATAAGCGCAATTAGACACTCCGAGGTGTGGGTTGTGGCCTGATAAGAGCACTTCCCAAGGTGCTAAAGTCACTCAACGCAAATGCATCGTGCCTCATAACACATCTGGGTCATGCTCTTATCAGGTCATAACCCACACCTTGTTGTGTCTTATTGATTGCAATACTATGTGCTGCACCGCTCAGTCTATTTTGCGTTTCTCCCATCCATTGGTTTGCAGCATATCATTCAAAGACATTAGAAGTGAATGTCTTGGATATAAAATTACCATTCATGCTGTGGTCCAGGTGTAGTGTAAGAAAAGGAAGGATGACAACAGGTCACAAAACAAATATAGTAACATAAATATTCTGCAAGCAAGATAATCTATTTTTTCAATATTTTTTCAATTCTCTCCCACCATTTCTTGCAGCTTAATAACCACAAAAACAAATACAGTTTTACTGAAAATAGTTTGCATTTTGGCGTCTGTGTGTGTGTGTGTGTGTGTGTGTGTGTGTTATGTAGGACTTCAGACGGAAGTATGATTCTGCCATTTGTTTCTTTCTGTGCTATCACTCTGATTTGGGTGTGCAGAGATGTAAATCTGGGGCCAGATATCCAAAACTTAGAATAGGCACACAGGCTGTTTTTCTGTACTAACTAGGTTTTGCACCCAATTTTTAGGTGGCATCTGTATTCAGACACCCCCACGGCATGGGCAAAACCTGTTAGTGCCCGAGTGCTAAGTTATCGCTGCACCCATGCAAATAAGGCAGTTTCCCCCTGCATACGGGTGCAGGAGGAAACTGAAAGGTTTGCACACACAGTAAATGACACCCAAACAGATGTAAGGTATCACTTTTGAAAACACCGACTTAAAGGGGCAAAAGGCCATGGTGGCAGGCTATGGTACTTCAGCTGGCCACCTCCCTCACCCCTGACCCCAGCCCATTACATCTATGGATGTCCTGATGTCTTGTGGCACCCACCACCCTTGAACCCCTGTCCCCATAATTCTGAGACATTTCTTGGTGCCTAGTGACACCTCTCACCCTTTGATCCCTTTCAACATGTGTGCAAGATATTCCCTGGTGTCTAGTGGCAATCCCGCCCTCTGATCCTCATTCCCATAAGTGCAAGATATTCCCTGGTGTCTAGTGGCACCCTTCATCCTCTGATCGCCCACCACCACCACAGTCCAAATAATGTCCCTGGTATCTAGTGAAACACCCCACCCTCTGATCACGTGTGCTGCATTAACAAGGTTTTCCTTAATGTCCAGTGTCAAACCCTTTCCCTGAGCACACATCCTAGCTGACAGCCCGTAGTCCCTGTTATGTTGGGCCCCCCCTGCATTGCCCACACTGAGCACACCACCCTGCTACCCTCCCTTACCTCTGTTGCTGGTACTACGTGGGGATCCAATATGGTGACTGGCACAGCCCTACTCTCATCACCTCAGCTGACCATTGTATGGAATTACAGGGAGCCCATGTACAGTCTACAATACAAACTTTACAAGAGCAGTGCCTGGTGTTCCATTCATACTACACTCTCATATGCCATCATGCTAAGGTGACAAATAACCTGAGTTGCTACATGAAACAAAATTGACATAGGTTTTCCAGATTCCAATGAAAGCTTTGGTTTTATCAGAGTAATAGACTGTGTCACATCCAGAGAAAAAAGACTGGGGCTACTTGTGCTGTACTGGACAAGGAAAAGGGCCTTAAAGTTATTATAGAGAAGGGCTCAAACATGACAAGCAGAGCATGGCCACTGTCATGAGGGCCTGCAGAATCTTGAAGTGTATCAAAATGGGAAGTAATGCTGCATCTTTAAAAGGCCTTGGTCATACCTCAGCAGAAAGACTGCTTGCAATTATGAGCACCTCCACACAAAAAAAGACATTGAAGCAGTTGAGAAGCTGAAATACAGGACCACAAAAAGATCTGGGGCATTGTGAAGAAAAACTATGAGGAGATGCTAGTGGCCCTTTTAACATGTTCATCTTAGGGGAAAGGTGGCTGACAGGGCACCTGATCTCTCTTCCACATACTCAGGGATATTGTCAAGACTGAATAAATTGCAGAGACATTCCCTGAAGCTCAGCAGTGCTAAACTGAGAGGTAACATTTCAGATAATTTCTTCCAGAAATGGAGAAGCCATGGAATATCTTACCAGTGCAGATGGTGGATATGAAGACAGTACAGACTGTCAATTAGGCAGGGAAAATAGAGCAAACTAGATGACCCTACTGGTCCTTTTCTGCCAACAAATTCTATGTTTCTATGTTTTAAGTGTAGTCTGGACAGATTTATGTTTACCAAGAAAATCAAAGGGTACCTCGAGTAGTAGATGGGGTACTGAATCCCTGTAAGTTACTATACCAATAATTACAGGGATCGGTGGGTGTACAGAGAATAATGGCACTGGGCACTGTGGACTATGACTGGGGTCAGAAGCAGAGGCCTTTTGACCCAGACTAGCAACTGAGGTCATGATCTGTGGTGTTTAGCACCATTATTTCTGAGGACTGACCTACCAGTCCACACCAGTTATAAATACTATACTGAGGTCATTTTAAAAAAAGAGACAAGATCGTAGATATTTGAGATGAGCTGTATTTCAAATGAATAGGAACTGAAGGCTTGGAATGCCTTGCTGCTCATTCGAATATCCCAAAGGAGATTATGGCCTAATTTAAATATTCCAGAGGTGTTTACTGCATCATTTGAATATTCCCATAGCATTTATTAATTTGCATATTCCAATTGCCTTAGCTGTTTTGTACCACATATACATTTTGTATATTATGTTACCACACAATGGCCTGTAAATAAGCAATCAGATTGTCTGCAAGGGTTTCACCTCAATATAATACATACTGCATAGCATACTGACTCATAGGTGTCAGCGTGGCTCAGTTGGTAGCACATCCGCCTCTGGACCAGAAGGTCATGGATTCTTGTCCCACACTAGGACTGGACTTGCACCTAAAAATCGCTGGCACCCAAGTGCAGTATTGGGGGGTGCTGTACTGCTGGGGTGCGCCTTCCTTCGGATGAGATGTTAAAACAAGGTCCCTTCTGCCCATCCTCGTGTTGTCCTGGTGGTGTACAAGTGGAAGTAAAAGAAACCAGGGCACTCTGCAAAGAGCAGGGAATATTCCTGGTGTCCTGGCCAACATTCCCCTTCCCATAAACCAGTTCATGCAATTATCCAGGCTGTGTGTGGGTGATGATGTGCGATATGGCAGCCACCACACATTCAGTCACTTCACTACCAGTCTAGCATTGCTTGTAAAGCACTTTGGAATACTGTGTATGAAAAGCACTATATAAATACTGATTCTTCTTCTTCATCCCTGCTTATGATATGGGGAGGAGCAGATCTGATGGCTTTATAGTCCCTTCTGAGTTTAAATTACTAGGTTACTGTACTACTACATTTCTGTAATATCTCTGGCCCCCACCCACCTCTGTCTGGCAGCAATCTCCTAAATATCACCTCTTTATCCTCCTGCTGATACCCTGATGGCTTCAATACTACTAACAAATTCCAGGGTGGCTGATGTATTGGTCTTGTACCAGGCAAAGAATAGGGCAGTAACAGTACATATCCATCCTTTACATTATAATGATTGGTGACTTCCTAAGGGTGTGGTGGGTGATAGGTTGCTGTCATTAGGAGGTGGGTTAGGGATCTATAGAATATTTTATATAACAAAGTGTGAAACTCTGGTTCCACAGAGGCAGGGTGTGCTGTGTGGTCTATTGGACAGACTTATTAGACACAAGAGAGGTGCCTGGTGTTCCATTCATACCTGCACTCTGGTGTGCCTTCATACTAAATTAACAAAAAACCTGAGTTGCTACATGTAACAAAATTGACAGAGGTCACCCTGATTCAGATGAAAGCTTTGGTTTTATTAGAGTAATCATTTGTGTCAAAATCCAGAGAAAAATGGAATAGTCATGAGTCACTGCAGTTTATTATGTGTGCTTGTGGGAATACTTTCAGGCTAGCTGCCATTTTCTGAGACGTATCCATATGATAATTCAAAGGTTCATCCTGTGGTTCAATGGGAGCAGACAGACTCCTCCCTACTCCTGGCTATAAAATCCCCCACAAAACAACAGTTCCCTGCTTAGTATTTCACATACTTACCATTGTGCTACTTGGCTCCATTCTCTGCTATCTGTTCCCTTGCAGACTCCATTGTCCATTTTCTTCTGATGTTTTCTCTTTGCCTTCTTCTGTTTCTTGCCATTCCCTTTTTTCTGTTCTTTCCCCAGTATTTTGTCTCTTGGCTCCCTTGCTTGTTATTGCATGCTTTTTGTTGCTTCTGGGTTTTTTTCCATGTGTCTGTTGCCTCCTGCCCCTTCCCCATTTCCCTTTCTTTTTGTGTTTGTGTCTCCTCTGCTCCTAGCCTTTCTTCACAGTGCTGCTACTCCTTCTCTCACCACCTTGGCTCTCTCCCTTCCCTGCAGTTTCTCCTTTTGTGTTCTGTGGCTCTCCCATGATTCTGTCTCACCCTCCCTAGCTCTGACAGTCTGTTTTTTCTCTGTTCTCACCAGTTGTTCAGTGCTTCATGTGTTCCTCATTATGAATCCCCCTAACTCTGCTGTCCCTGTGTTTTGTTCCTCCTCAGTGCTGCCTGTCTTTTTGCTCCTGTTGCTGGACAGCCATTCTTGTCTGTTCTCCCTTGCTTTTCTGGCTTGTAAGTTGAGGTTTCTATGGCACCCTCCCTTTCTTTGTTTTTTTTCTGTCTCCCTTCATGTCATTCAACTTACTACTGTGCTCTTTGCCTGTTTCTTCTATTGGTGCTCCACACTATTTTTGCACTGATGTAGAACCTGTATTATTCTGCTATTTCCTCCAGATCTTGTGCACTTAGTTGACATGTCATGTTATGCTTTCCCTTTGTCTGCTAATAGGTTGTCTTGTCATTGCAGTGATTCTATTTTAAGCAGTGAGCTCCAGTGTCTCTATAGCATCACTATCCACCAGACCTCCTATGACATACTAGCTAGGTGCTGGTTCAGAGCTCTTCTTTTATTCTATCTGGTTTGTTTGCAGTTCCTTTGTCTCAAGGCTCCTGGATAAGTAATGTAACAGTAGTGCAATGGCCTTCATGATGCATAATAGTGTGGCCGTGTGCCTAGTCAACAACAGCAGCTCCCAGTTGGAGTTTGCAATGTTTTTCTGTCAACCCCTGCTCTCCCAGAAGACTGAATTTTATAGCACAGCACTTTTTGAACTGTCGTCAGCTTCATATATGGTCTTTGGACACTACAGCACAATATGAAGATGTATGCTCATGTCTCCTAAGGTTGTGAGTAAATTTCTGTGTTTGGGTGAATAGAGCAGTGCTTGTGTATACATATAAGACTTGAATTTTGGCACTTCTGTAGCCCCACCCTTGGTAGGTAAATCAGGTAGCAAGTAGGGAATAGAAAGCCCAGCACCAAGAGTGAGTAGAGTGCCAGAAGATGAGGATTCAGGGGAGGATGATGGGTTCTTTTACAATGCACTAAGCCATGAACTGCTAATGGAGGCTGGCCTTTACTGGGGATGAGGGACAAGCTATTCCCCCAGATTCAACCTCAGGTTTTAGCCTTCCCAAAATCAATTTTTCATTTTTAAGCCGATGTGATGGTGCCTTTTCTTTTTTGTTGTTGTATACCTAGCCAGGTCTGTACCTGGAACTGTGCCCCACCTTCAAGCATTGCCCGAGACACCGGGGTTCATCCTTCCTTAATGCTTACAACCTTAAGACAAGCTTATACTGCAAAGTTTCCATTTCTTTTATTTTGTTTTCATTATTTCCTTGCCTCCATGTCACTAACTAAGGTTGGAGCCACTGGTCCCTCAGACCAAGAAAAGTTTGATTCTACTCTGACCATTCATAGGAAAGTTGCAGCCAAATCCCAGCAGAAAATAAAAGAATGGACCGTTCCTAATCTTGTGTCTACCCTCCTGTACTCAGCAGCCATTTCAGCTAATCCTAATCCTTTCACCACACCTGTAGAATCTTGGGCTCTGGACCAAACTTTTGCTGCTTATTAGTTTTCTGAACTATGTAATCTGCTTCTTCGGATTAAAACCTCCATATCAAACCTAAATTCTGGAGTAGCTGCCTTGAAATTCAGACTTTCTGGATCACAAGAACATCAACCTTCATGAACTTTTCTAAACACTCCTGAATCTCCTCCAGTATTTCAGCCAGCTACAATAGCTCCAGCAGCACTTTCATTACTGGCCATTATCTCCATCAACAGGTCCATCAATAGGTTCCAACACCTCCTTACCAACTACATCCATTACAAGTACTACTCACTCTTCTCTAACTCAACTACCAACTACAGCTTGTCCTACCCATCTGGTTCCAAATCATGCCAGGAAGGACAGTATTGAAGGGAAGAACATTAATCTCATAGTCCTTCTTATATCATCTCATGAAACTATTGAGAAAATGATTGTTCTCTGTTGAGATGGATCAATGTTACTAAAGGCTAAATGTCCATGCCTACTAAAGAATCTAACTGTAACAGAATGTGTTTCCACCTTCTCTATCTATCGTGAAACTGTGTGTTAATCATTTTCATCCAGCACAAAGAATTAGATTTCTACCTCTATCTTCTTGTCAATCTTGCAGTTCGTTATGGTGGTACCAATTTCTACAATTAACCATAAATCCTTTTTGGTAAAGGCAGCTGCTTACCTATCAAAGTTTAATTTGTGCATATCCTGGGCACCCTTTATCAGTGAGTTGTTTTGTAGACATTTATTTATTTATTTATTTAATTAATTAATTCATATATCGGATTTACAAACCTTTGCTTCAAAGACTCATTTACAAAGGCACCTCGTCGTAGGGAGGGGAAACAATATATTTGTGAGACAAGACAGTGGGGAACAGTACAGGTGAGATACATGCAGCATACATAACAGAAATTTCAAGGCTGGTTTAGAATTTAATGTGTGACATCTGTGACTCCTTTCCACATCTTGCTACTTTGTGTCCTATAACCGCTACCAACATTCCACCACCTATCAGTTCTACTTCAGTTTGCCCTTTCACTTTACAACAAATCAGATATCCACATTCAGAGACTTCTGGTTGCCTCTTGACCAGCATGGCAGCTTGAATTTTGCAGCTCCCTCCTCACTATATCCGCCCCAAGATGGGACAGTCTTGGTACTTTAGTTTAAAATATATACTGAAGAGGACTTATCCCAAATATTCATAGAAAAATGGAAAATACCTTAAAAAAAGAAGGAAGATCCACAGACTTCCCTCGGAGACACCTCAGAGTCGGAACAATTGCAGGTCTCAATAGATACTGGAGCCCATTCTGATGTTGCCACTACACCACATTCTAAACAAAATAGAAATAAAAATAAAAAGGTAAAACTTGATACAATCTACAAGGAGCTATTATCATTCTGCTCCAAAGTTAAGCAGTTATACTCTGAGCTCCATCGGGATGTAATAACAGTAGAACAGAGGGCTGATGACTCCAAAAAACAGTTAACGGCTGTGGAGAATTGGGTGGATGACCTGGAGGTGATGGTTGAAGCTTTGCAAGACCAGCAGGCACAATTTCAAACTCTAAAAGTCAATGCCAAGAATAAGGCTTGATGTAAAAATTTTAGAATCTATTGTATTCCGGAGGGATTAGAGGGGCAGGATACAACAGACTTCATAATAACAGTCCTCTGAATGGCCCTCAAATTTCCATCTGATCTTCCATTTGACATGGAACAAGTTCATCAGGCCTTCAGCCCCAAGCCTACACAGCCTAATGCCCATCCCATGTCTATTATAGCCCATTTTCAAAGTTTTGTTGTAAAAGAAAAGGTGCTACTTATTGCCGGGTGGAGACAGAATGTTTGTTATGGCCAGACAAGAATATTTTTAGATAACGACTATGCCCCGGAGACTATGAAGAGCTGCAGAGCATATGCTGATGTCCTCCCAGTCTTAATAGAAAAAGGCTACAAATTTATGACTCCGTACCCCACATGCTTGAATGTCCAGGTCCCAGGAGGATGCAAAAAATTTACATCAGTGGAGGAGGCAAGACTGTAGTTTACACAGGTATGCAGTTTCCCTCCCAAGTCAGGGCTCTCCCCTCCATGGAACCTCAGCCTCCTCGTTGGAATACGGTCCCCAGCCAAAAGATGCATGATCCTCACAGGACCCACCCACCACACAAATTTTATTCAACTGGTTCATGGTTAAGATAGCAAATAAGCCTAGATTTTGAGTTTACAGCATGATTTTCTTAAAGGACTGTTAATAGGAGGGAGGAGTCCTCCTGTAATTCTACAATGTCTTCTGGGAGTTATTTTCCATGGAGGCTCTATTGGTTTTTGCAACTGATGAAAGACCTCTGAGAAGGGGATACATGTCATTATTATCTTTTCTAGCCTGATATGCCATTAGATATAAGGTTTGAGGACAGGAGAACAAGGGAAGCTGTTATATTATCTTTACTTTTTATCAGTTTTTTATGCAAGGGAAGAGGGGATTTAGTCCATGGTTTGTTGCAGTATGCCCATTTTTAAGTTTCTTTTAATTTACATTGTATCATTTTGTTTTTTTCCCCAACCCAATTTAAAGGGTGAATTTAACCCTCTAGAGGCCTGGCAGCAATACTACCCTGGCTTACCTCCTGAGCCCATGATTTGTTATGATGATGAGCTCATGGGGACATCTAAATCAATCTCCCATACCTTGGAAGTTCAACCTGTATTACCCAGATTTATGTTTAACAGTTATAAGAATTTTTTATTCAGTTTTAATTTTATTATACTGGGTTTACCTATAGTTGCATAGTTTGATAGGCAGGTGGGGGAGCTAGTCGTGTCCACCCTTCTTTTTTCCATTTTGCCCTGTTGGCAGTTATTTTATTAATGTTTCCATGTTTATCAATGTATTTTTTCTGAAACTTGAATTACATGTTACAACACAATATGAAGTGATAATTCATATAAGTGCATATAATAAGTGGATCCCATGGATTGGGTGGAGATGCTTGATTTCCTAAGGAGTGGGGGACTGCTTATGACTGTGAGACTTTTTATGGGTTTCCATAAGGAATGCTCCAGCTTCTTATCCCTGTTTTGGTTTTTGTGTAGGGAGCTTTTTTGTTGTATATAAACCAGACCTATAACATAGAATCCATGTTTCTTGATTTTAAAATGGCTCTTTCATTAGTAAAATTACTTTCATTTAACATAAATGGGTTAAATAATCCGGTAAAATGTTCTAGAGTTTTTCAGTATCTTAGGAAAGACAATCCTGAAGTTATTTATTTGCAAGAAACTCATCTGACATCACCAGGACATTTTAAACTTTCTTGGGGAGGGAAATATTTTGTCTTTGCCTTGTCCTATTCAAAGGGCAGGTGCAGGTGTACAGCAATTTTGATCCCCTCCTCTACACCTTTAGCTGTCCATCAGGAATATATGGATTCCTTGGGGTGCTTTGTGAGAGTGACTGGGCAGTTTTACGGGAAACCAGTCACATTAACAAATGTGTATTTTCCCTGTCACGCTACTCCCACTAAGTTTCACACATTTTTAAATAAAATCTTAGAGATGCTCCACTGCTGTTATTGATAGGTGGGGACATAAATTTAACATTTACCCCACAACTTGACTCTTCAGCTGCCACACAGCATAGGATTTCTGCCCCCAGAAATTGTTTCAAACTCAACAACATGCCCTAGGCATACCTGATGTCTTTAGATATTTTGTTCCTAATACTAGGGCATATACTTATTATTTATTATGCTCCCCACTTTCATACTAGTTCTCATTTGGATTATTTTTTGTCACCCAGGAACATGTGGACTGGCTTCATGACATCAGTATTTGTCAGCAATTCCATTCTGATCACTCTCCCTTGCTTTTGAAGCTGGATTTAGGCTGCCCTCATTGGATATCACACTGGCATCCCAATTTATTTCTCCTACAGGATCAATACTTTAACAAAAATATGGTTTCTTGGATACTGCAGATTTTCACAGACAATTCTGCCTCAGATACTACCTCTAGCATAATGTGGAACACATTAAAAGCAGTAATTAAGGGTGACATACTGTAATAGCTTACACATCCCACAAAAGAAAACAATGTGAGGCCACCTATAACCAGTATAATATGGCATACCAGCATCTACAACAAGCCTCAGACTCCCATAAATCGGAGAAATAAGCCCATATATGTCAGTTAAAGGCAGAATTACAAAAGATCTTAGATGACAAGATCCAGCAGGTATTATTTTATGTAAGGAAATATAGATATGACAGGGGACCTAGGGGTGCTAGATATTTGGCTTAGAGGCTCTTTGGGCAGAAGGTAGCTTCTTGCATTTCACAGCTTCACTCTTCATCCCAGGATTTGGTGGTCTCATCAACCACTGATATACTGGTGATATTTCAAAATTATTATGCCCAGCTTTATGCTGCACCTACACCTCTGGAGAATCACTGTTTTGCCCAGATCTTTTCTCAAATCTCCCTTCCAAATATTTCTCAAGAACAAGATTTATTATTAGCCCCTATTATGGCAGAAGAAATGAAGATTGTGATCTCCAGTGCCAAAATATTAAAATGCTCTGGTCCTGATGGTTTACCATCAAAGTGGTATAAGGCTTTTTTGAAACAATTGGCCCCTTCTTTGCTTGCCACTTGTCGGGAGGTACAGGAGGGTGGTCATCCCCCTCTCTCATGGGCCTATGCTGCACTTTCTTGTTTTAAAACCGGGTAGAAATCCTAAATTATCCTCCTAATATAAGCCCATTTTTATATTGAATATGGACTATAAAATATCTATGTATAGCTGGGCCCATCATCTGGAAACTGTACTCCTGTCAATCATTCATCCTGATCAATGGGATTTATTTGATCCAGACAGATGACAGATAACATCTGTAGAACTATACATTTGCTGGACCACATTAATCAGAGAACAATCTCTGCAGCCTTGATCAGCTTAGATGATGACAAAGCCTTTGACTGAGTATCATGGCCATTTTTATGGGAAACTTTAGTTCAATTTGGCTTTCCTGATGATTTTATTCATTGTCTCATGAACATTTATTTGGCCCCCAAAGCATTTATTCGGACCAACAGCCAACTCTCCCCTTCCAATCCCATTAACCCGAGGCACACATCAAGGTTGTCCTCTTCCCCCCTACTTTTATCTGTATATATTGAACCCTTGGTGGTAGCTATTAGGGAATCTAAGAAGATTGAGGGAATTCCATTAGGAAGTCAAGTTTTTAAAGTTTCTCTTTACGCTGATGAAGTATTACTGACACTTCAAGACCCTGAAAAATGTGTCTCAACCTTATTTACAATACTGCAGTTCATACACGGCACCCTCTGGTTATGTCATTAATGTGCAAAGGATGGAGGTGTCGGTACTTAACTTCTCTCCTTCACAAGAATTAAAGACTTTATTTCCTTCTTGTTAGGGATGCAGTAGGTTAAGGGTGTATTTACTCCGAAATCTGATTTATTTAGAATTGGTCAATTATGAGCATTTGACTCAAATGATTGAAAGAGATTTGAGTAGTTGCACTAACCTCCACTTAACCTTTTTTTTCTGTAACAGATGCCATACGTACTAAATGACAATATTACCTAAATTACTCTGTCTGTTTCAAACCCTCCCAGTGATGCCTGCACAATTCTATTTCACATCATGGAACAGATCCTTATCTAGATTTGTCTGGGCTGGACGCTGCCCCTGTGTCTGCTGGTTATTATTAAAGTTGCTTGTGGACAGGGGAGGCCTAAATCTCCCTAACCTACATGAATATTATTCAGAGGTACTCCTTAAAACTATAACATTGTGGCTTAATCCTGCATATGAAGCAATTTGGAAATACATAGAGTTTCTGTTAAATTATATGTTTGTCATTGGCATGATAGTTTTAGCTCTATTGGCTTCTCCCCCAGATTTTAAACTTTTCACTTTTGGCACACAAGATACTCTCCAATGCTTGTATAGACTTACAGCCCACTCAGCATTAACATTCCACCTTTATTTTGTCAGGCTGCTAAAATCTAAAGCTAATTTTTTACCTACCTGTTTAGACTTTACTTTTCAAAGATGGCACCAGGTAGGTCTTTCTTACACATATAAGTTTCTAGATACTTCAGGGGTGGTCCTGTTTGCATATTTGCAGACTACTTACCAACTTTCTAGGAAGGATTATTTTCATTATTTACAAGTGAGGACATTTTTACTTCAAAAAGAGTCCCTTTGGACTTCTTTCCCAAATCCAGCTCCCCAATATTTAAAGCTGCTGGTGGATGCCCTACGGGGCTTACTATATCAACATATGCTTGGCCTGGCTTACAAAGCCCTTAGAGATACCTGGACTGAAAATACACAGTCTAGCCTTATGGCATGGAATGATGAACTCTCTGTAAATATATCATATGAGAAATGGCTTGCCCCTGTTTTACCATTGATGAGAGCCTCGAGGGTCCCGCATTGGAAGGAATTTATTTGAAGGAGTCACATTCGATTTTTCCACACCCCTGCTAAATTACTTAAATATCTGACATTCACTATGGAGCCTGCTGATGTTTATGTGGAGAACCAAGGGCAAATGTTGCTCATGGTTTTTGGCATTGTTCAAAGCTTAGTACTTTTTGGCAAGAGGTGGATGCCAGTTTGACTCAATTAATATCACCAGAGTTGGTCTTATCCCCACAACAATGCTTGAAATTTATTCACCCCTTGCAAATCCACAAAAGTGAGAGGCACCACCACCCTTGGCTCTCAGCCCCCGTTATCAAACAACTGAACTTACGTGATAACCTATGGCACAAAGCTAGGGCCACTGGTAAGCTGGCAGACTACACTGCCGATAAAGCTGCTAGAAATAATTTCACAAGGCTGGTCAGGAATGCAAAAGATAACTACTATAAAGAATTACTGGGCAGGTCATGGGGTAATGGGGAAGAGTTTTGGAATAATATAAAAAGCCTGACTGGCAGGGACTCTAAATCTCGACCAGACCTGATTATTACAGCATCAGATACTTTGCAGGAGCCTAATTACCTGGCAAATGCCTTCAACATTGCTTTCACAGATTTAAGCACAGTATTACCTCTAGAGTACCTAACAGACCAATCCTCAAATAAGTCCACTTGTGAGAACTCGCACCCAACCCGGAACTCAGGAAAACTGTTAAAGGTATTTTATTTCAAACAAATCTCTAAAGCACAGACCATTAAGTATGTTAGAAGGGTACTAGGTAAAACAAGGACTTGAAGTGACATGATAGACATAAAGCTCATTGCTCTCACCCTAGATGAACTAGCCCTACCTCTCACCAAGCTATTCAATACATTACTAAGAACAGGGATCTTCCCAGATTTTATTTTATTTTTTTATTTTATTGAAATCTAGGATTACAAATACCTTTGAGCAGGAACTGCTCATTGACAAAGGTTCCATGTCGAAGGAATGGGGGTATACATACATACAAAGGTCAACATAGTAATACAGTACAAAGTTACACAATAAAAAGTAGTAAGAGACTGAGGCTTGGAAATTCCAGTAATTCAAAATGTGCCAAATGTTAGGTAGCATGACATACCAGCCAAGGGCAATCTTAGAAATAAGTGCTGCAGGTGGGGGGGTATGCAGGCAGGAAAGCCATTGTCGGAGGGTAGAGGGTGAGGGTAAGAGCTCTAAGGGAGGATAAAAGTCAGGAAATGCCTGGGGAGGAAAGGGAGAGGGGCAAGGGGTAGGCAGGTAGGAGGGGGCAAGGCGGGGAGAGGTAGTTGTCAAGACTGAAGTGGAGGGCAGTGAGCAGTGGGCCCCTGATTAGGCGAGGCAGTCACATCGACTAGTTGAAATGAGATGAAGTCAGAGTTGTCTCTTAAAAGGGCCAAGCGCAGCAGCAGTAAGAGTTTATTTGTTGAGAGTATTGTACCACTGTGGACTCTGTGTGCAAAGGCCCTCTGGCTCATGGTAGTCAGGCATCTGGGGACAAGGAAGGTTAGTTGTGAACTTCTAGTTCACTGGGTGCTGTGGTGGTCAATAAGGAGCTTTTCAATGCCCAGGGGCATGACCCGAGGAGGACTTTTTTGGTGAAAGAGGCAGGTTTGATACTGTATCCGGCTGATGAGAGGAAGCCATCCTGCCCGAGTGTACAGGTCACAAGTGTGTGTAAGTCGGTCAGCCTCAGTTAGCAGCCTGCATGCTTTGTTGAGTGCAACTGTAATTCTGTGGAGGGCAGAGGTGGAGGCAGAGCCATAAATTGCTAGTCCGTAATCGATGATGGAGGTGACAGAGCTGTTGATAGCCAACCGGAGAGTGTCAGGAGTCATGCAGTGTTTGTGCCTGTAGAGCAGGCCTATACGGATGTTGGTGGCTTTGGCAGCAGAATCTATGTGCCGATGGTAGGAGAGTGAGCTGTCCAATGTGACACCTAGGTATTTAAAATCAGGAACGTGTTCAAGTAAGGTCCCTGTTTGGTTAAGGATGGTGAGGTCATGGGATTTGTACTTGCTCCTGGCATTGTAGAAGGTCATAACCTTTGTTTTGCTGTAGTTCATGACCAGTTTGTGTGACTTGAACCATTCTTCGATGCACATGAATTCAAGCTGTAATTGTTTCTCAAGGAGCTCTGCATTTTGGTGGTTGGTGAACATGACTGCATCATCAGTGTGGAGCAGTAATTTCTGGTGGCAGACACTGGGAAGGTCATTAAGGAAGAGGCTGAAGAGTAGTGGCCCCAGGATGGACCCCTGTGGGACTCCTGAAAGGGCTGGCTTTTCTTCCGAGGTGACACCGTCAATCCTAATTCTCTGGACCCTCTCCCCAAGGCAGCTTGAAAACCAGAGCAGTGCTTCATTGGAGAGCCCAATGTTTGATAATTGCTTGAGTAGGAGTGGGTGGTTCACAGTATCAAAGGCTTTCATAAGGTCGATGAATACTGCCCCTACACAGTTTCCTTGATCGAGCGTGGTATGGATGAAGCCCATGAATTCTAATACTGCAGTGGTGGTACTGTGCCCTTTTCAGAAACCATGTTGCTCAGTACACTGGATGTCATATTTTTCCAGGTACTTGACTAGTTGGTCTGAGGCGATGTGCTCCAGGGCCTTAGACAATGGAGGGAGGATGGAGATAGGTCTATAGTTGGAGTGCAGTAATTTGTCTCCACTTTTGTGTACCAGTGTGATGGTCGCCTGTTTCCAGCGAGATGGGAACTGGAACATCCTTAGTGATAGATTGAGGACCTTTGTCAGGGGTTCAAGGACTTCTTCAAGGACAAGTGCTAACAACTTCAGGTCAAGGGAGTCACCGCTGTAGCCTGCATTGTGAATGGCCTTCCGAATATAGGTTCTGGCTTCATGCACTGGGATCTCCTTGAAGTAGAATTGTGGGGCAGGGTGTAGGAGAGGAGTAGTTGCAGGAGGGTTACTACTAGAGGGGGCATCAAAGAAATTAGAAGGGAGAACACTATCCAAGTTGGAGAATGCATTGTTAAAGGTGGTGGTGATTGTGTACAGGTCAGATGTTGGTGTTCCATTTATGTTGAGCATGGTGGGTGGTGACTTAGGGTCCTTGCCTGTAAGGTCTTTCAAATTACTTCAAAATTCTTTTCCATCACCCCAGGAGTTGGAGAGAGCTTCCTTGAAGTATTTGCTTTTGGCGCTCCTAACTGCCCATGTGCATTCATTTCTGGCAGCTTTATACTTTTGAATATCCCCAGGTTTAGATGTCGCATGGGCACAGTGCCAGAGATGATCTCAATGTTTGAGTAAAGTGATTAGATCGGGGGTTATCCAAGGGTTAGCTCTGCCCCTGACCTTCAGCTTTTTGAGAGGTGCAAAGATATTGCAGGCCGCAGTGAAGTGGCTGATGAAAAGGTCTAAGGATTGGTTTACATCAATGGCAGAGTCGATTGGTGTCCAGTCCAGGTGGCTTAGGTGTGTCTTTAGTAGCTCAAGGTACCCCTGCTTTAACACTCTGGTGTAAATTATTTTAGGAGGGGGCTTAATGAATTTGTTTGTCCAGGTACATGTGACCGGTGAGTGGTCACTGATCCCATCAGGGAGCACTGAGACTTTTGAGATTCATTCAGGGTGATTAGTAAGGATCCAGTCCAGAAGTGTGTGCGACCCTGTCCTATAGTTGCATCTGGTGGGGGTGGTAACAAGCTGGGTGAGGTTCTGTGATGTGACAGCATCCTTGTAGTTTCTGGCCTCCAGCGACAGCCAATTTATGTTGAAGTCGCCTAGTACTATGAGTTCAGACTTATGGTGTAATCCCTGTAGGCTTTCCAATATGCTCATAAATCCATTGGGCTGATCTTTAGGGGGTAGGTACACAGGGCAATGGTGAGTTCCTTGTTGTGCGCCCCGAGTAGAACTTTAATAGTGAGAACCTGCGAGGGTGGTTTAGGGTTTGAGAACGGGAAGACTTGACCCAGATAGGAATTCCTCAGGTAGATGGCACAGCCTCCACCTCGTTTGGAAACCCTGTCCTGCCTGAATATAGAGTATCCAGGGATGGTGACTGCAGCATATGGTATCTTGGGGTTAAGCCATGTTTCGACAACAGAGAGTACATCAGGGCTATGTTGCTGAACCCAGGTTTGCAAGATGTCAAGTTTGTTAAGGAGGCTGCAGACATTGATTGAGGCTAATGTGATGGACCCCTCCTGCCTTTTTGTGGCATGGGGTGCTTGGCTGGTAGGCCCCGGGTTAGGAAGAACATTTCCAGATATCAGAAGTAGCATAAGTAGTATCCTAAGAAGGTACGCTTTAATCATTTTGCAGACTAGTTTTGTTGTAGGGCATCTAGTCGTCTTGGCCTTGCTGGTCTGTGTTTGCCCCATGATATTTCGGAGCACAATATATAAAGCCATGTTCTCAGAGGTGCCACGTGATTGATGAAAAGTAATCAAATCCACAGGAAATAGTGAACTAACTACCAGGGACCAGAAAACTGTTATTGTAGCTCAAAGACCCAGAATGTGATAAATTCCTGAAGGGGTTAAATTCCTGAAGGTGATGAACACTGGCCTGGGGCATATGCAGGATGTAAAAATCCTTTGTTAGTATCTAGCCTTTGTTCTCCAAAATGGTTGTGAATAGACCTCAAAGATAAGTACACATCTTTTAAGAACAAGTCAGATGGAAATGTGGATTCAATGCAGCACTCCACAACTCAGTGCTTGTATAACAGATTTACTGACCTTACTTTTGGCTTTGATGGCTTCCAAAAAAGTTGATTTATGATGAGAATGCCAATACCTGGTGGTGATGTTTTTGCAGTTTCTTAGTCCAGGAAATGTTCATAGATGTTACATCCAAGAATGGTCCAGTTCCTCCAAGCAGAAACACAGGAAAATCCACAAAAACTAAACTACTGACAGAGACAAACACACACAGCCAGCCACACAGGCTTAAATAGATAAATGTAAGATCTCTCTTGTCACCCCAGTTTTTTAAAAGTGGAGGCAGAGCCTGCCTCGGAAACTACAAACCCCTTTTAATACTACCATCTCTCTCTCAAAAGCCCTCAAATGTGTTGTAGCTGATCAAGTGATAGAGTTACTAAAAACAAAATAGAACCCACTGTGTGCACAACAACATGGCTTTCAAAAGAACCATAGCACCATCACTGCACTTATAGAATACACCACATACCTGATGCCAGACGCAAGTCAGTAGGGTCTATATTTATAGACCTCACAAAAGCATTCGATACTATGAACAATCAGAACCTAATGGCTTTTGGCCTGTCATATGGTACAGTAACCTGGTTCGCCAGTTACCTTTCCCACAGGACTCAATGTGTGAAAATACGAGGAACAGCATCTGACTCTAGGGAGGTGACCCTGGGGGTGCCACAAGGGTCTATACGTGACCCACTGCTTTTCTGTCTATTCATAAACTTATTACCCTCTGCGTGCCCAGCAAAAATGTTGTTGTATGTGGACAACACCGTAATCTCCGTTCCAAGTTCTCAAATGACCAAAGTTGCTATGGCCTTTCAGGATAGCTTCAGGGAACTAGAGACTTGGTTTACTCATAACAAACTCTTTCTAAACTATAAAAAAACAAAAGTCATACTATTCACACTCCCCCAAAATAAGAAAAAACTGGTCCTTTGCACATATATAGCTAAAAAGGGAAAACCCTAGAACAAGTCCACACCTTCAAATACCTTGGCATACACCTTGATGACACCTTGTCCTTCACTGGCCACATCAGCCCCATTATTAAAACAACTAACATCAAACTTGGTATCCTCTATCACCATAGACAGGCTATGACTCTTGAGGCTGGACCTGAACTGGGTAATAAGGAGCTCTCATTTTGTCCACAATCGATTATGGACTTATCATCTGCAGCACCACTATGGACATGGCTCTAAAAAGAGTTAAGACACTCCTTAACAAAGCCTGCAGGTTTGTCCTAAGGGCAGGGCACTTTAAATACACTTGTAGTCTTTACTCTGAGCCAGGGTGGCTTCCCCTGCATTAAAGGGTCAGGTCTCAGGCCTGCCTACTTGGAAAAAATGCCCAACTGGAACTAACACCTGCCTCAACAGCAAGCATTTTCTACCTCTAATAATCTTCCAAAATGACTAGAAGATCTTCAGAAGGTGTACTCCATGTCCCATTTAGGCGTACCACTTTTGCCCAATGAGCTCTTTCTGATCTGGGGCCTCAATGGTTTAATGACCTCCAAGTCCACCTGTTAGATTGTGATAAAACTGGCCCTTTCAAAAGAGATCTCCGCCTCCTCCTATCAGAGGCAAATCATTGTGACTACCCTTAGTGATAGAGTGTTCCCTGGGATCTATTTCTCATCTTTGACCAACCCTGTTTCCGTCCTCCTCTCCATACTCTTTTTTCCCCCATTTCTCCCCTTATTCTGACAATGCCTACTCAGGCTGCTGCCATTGTCTGGCACTTAAGCATCTTAAGCAACTCCTGTGTGAAAAGTGTTCTTCATTACTCAAGACCACTGTGTACTCTTTCATGAGATTGTTGCTGATTAGGTATTGCACTTCTGTAATCTACTTATGTTATGTATACCTGTGAACCTTCTAACTCTGTATGATTTTATCATGTTTACGAACATATGAAATTGCCAGCAGAAACAGGCCTCATGGTCTATTGAGTCTGCTCGAGTGTGCAGCTAATCCCTTATCATGCAGCTGCCCCTACTGTCCCCCTTCCCAATATCTCTTCCCCTTACCCTGTCCCAACCCTTCTTGAAACTGCCCACCATCTTACAGGATGCTTTCTGGTCTGGTAAGGTGTTCCATTTGTCCACCACTCTTTCCGTGAAAATATGTCCCCTCATCTCCCTCCTGAATCTCCCCCCCTCCAATCTCAGTCCATGCCCTCTCGTGTCCCTGCCCCTTCTCATTTGAAAAATGCCTTCTGTGTTGGTCTTGTTTATTCCCTTCTGATACTTAAAGGTTTCGATCAAGGCCCCCCTATCCCTACTCTTCTCCACTGAATACATATTCAGCTCTCCCAGCCTGTCCTTGTAGGGCTTTCTCTCCAATCCCTGGATCAACTTTGTGGCTCTTCACTGCACCCCCCCCCCCCAACAACCTGATGTCCTTCTTCAGGAATGGGCACCAGTACTGCATGCAGAACTCCAGGTGAGGCCTGACTAATGACTTATACAGGAGCAGGATAACCTCCCTCCTTCTGGAGGAGATCCCTATTGCAATACACCCCAGCATTTTGTTGGCTTTTACTGCTGCCTTACTGCACTGAGCAGAGTTGTTCATGCTCCCCGTAATGATCACTCCTAGGTCTCTCTCCTCTGTGGAGCTCCCCAACTGTACCCTATTCAAGTTACAATCCCTTTCTCCTGGTTCCTAGCTCTGAAGTGCATAACCTTGCACTTCTTGGCATTGAACTACAACTGCCATGTTTCTGCCCACTCCTGCAGCTTAGTTTGGTCCTCCTGCAACCCTTTCTACCCTTCTGCATCATCAACCACAGCTCCCATCTTGGTATCATCTGCAAACAGGCTGATCTTGTTCCACATCCCATGTGAGATATCTGCAATAAAAATCCCAAACAGTGAGGCCGGCTCACTGGTGCAAGCGCAGGGTGCCGACCTGCGACATCGGTGACCCAGGTTTGAGAACGAACCCAGGATGTCAGAGGGCCAGCCAGGGGAGAGAAGGATTGAGCATCCAGCAACTGCTCTCCTTCTCCAGGGGAGGAGGGTGACAGAGTGTTCAGTGCTATGGGGACACCTAGCAGAGGCTGGGTGTACCACATGCACCGACACTGACACGTTTGGGGGTGGGACGGACAATGGCAGTCATTGCACATCCCCACCCCCATACACCGGGGAAAAAATTGCAGCTGCCTCCACCTAGATGACACCCACCTCACCGCTCTGATTAGCTCCCATGCCGGCTCCCTGACCTATCCCATCATTTGAGGTGCTTAGGGGCCGATACCACAACCCCATCCTTAAGGGCAATTCAGGGGG